>CP136056.1:72938068-77738068 GCA_032464435.1 Aegilops umbellulata
GGCAATAAACTCTCTATACAGTATATTATGAACCTATCATCTGCCAACTATCCTTACTTCTGGAGCCTATTTTTTTGTACTTGTGCTAGATTTTATTAATGCACACACCATATTACACCACACATGGGCTCTCTCATCAGAATCCGGTGATAGCACACAAGGGTTTACATGGGCGCCCCTATATTAGAATATCTTCTGCATTACAAAGATAATCTCACTACTATTTATGTTTTCATGCTTCTCAGATATTATACGTAATCATAGTGAATATTAGAATCAGCACATCAGAAGAATATTGTGGAACACTGCAACAACTTACAAAATTGGCACCAAGGCATTGAGTGCCATTCTTGATGCAATGAAACTCATATGCTCCCCACCTGTAGATTCTTGTTCAGAATATGATCCTAATGACTATTCTAACCTCGAGGAGTCAAAGGCAGATGGCCTGTCATGTTCACCCATCAAGGTGCATGTTCTAATTTGGCAAGGTTTTATTGATTGCGTGTATCTTGCATAAGTTGTCTTGCATTTCCTCTACTTTGTAGCACCACCATTTGCTTAGTTTACTCATCATATATGTCAAGATACCATGCCCATCCATTATCAATACATATTCCATCTGTCATCATACCATGTTTTTTCACTCAAATGATGTTCTTGTGCATCAGACATCAGAAAGGAAGAGGGTGATTGCCGAACCTAAAGGAGCACCAGCAAAGTCCTTGAAAAACATGGTGGTGCCGGAGAAATCAGACGGCACCCCACTTATATTGGCTCTACAACCAGTGACACAAAACGTAGGGCCGACTCCAGCAGACTGTACCCATACTTCACTAGCTACACCACTAGCCCCACCACATAGGACCTGCACTCCAGCAAAAGGTATGCCGATTTCAATTGCCATAGCACCAGCCATACCACAGAAAAATCCCACTCCAGCAAAAAGTATAGCAAGTCCACCGGCCGAAGACCTATCCCAACTACAGAGACAACCAATTCCTGCAGATTGGAACCCCATTCCAGTTATTCCCAGTTTAAAAGACAATGCTTTCAATGTTGTTAGGGACTACGTGCATATATTCCCATCATGGGAAGATTATAGTGAAGACAAACACCATTTTCACATCTTCCTGTCCCACTTACGTGTAAGTGCTATAATTCACGGTGATTATTTTCCTATTTTCTGCTGATTGAACACATCAGTGATTTACATTACATTGTTGTAAGTAGGTGAGGGTCAATCTAGATAGTCATGACGAGCAAAGCTTGCTTGCTCTTTTCAAGGAAGCATTGCAGCAGTATCGATGTTACCTGAGGAAATCACACTTCGATGGCAAGTCTATAAACGAATTTCCGATGAAGTCTCATGTGCTAAATTCAGAAGACATTGAATGGAAAAACCTTGTTATGCACTGGTCTCGTTCCCAGGATGAGGTACTGTCAATGAAATCACATGACAATTTGAACTTCTACTTTTCCGCATGTGCCTTACGGATCTTTTTTGCAGGAAATATGCTCGAAGAAGAATTCCGGTTTGACAGAACGACAGGATATTGCAAATATGCCGCCCGCTGCTTTGCTCTTGTTAGTACCTGTTGTCCTGTATCACTGTACTTGCATACATACCTGGTTAATTATGTGACAGCAGTATGCATGATAGCTTGTTTATCAATTGTTCACTCCAAATTGTCTGATCTGTATGAATGGTTACATTAGTGTAGAATATATCCAATGCCAATGTTTTTTAGCTCTGCATTGTTCTTGTAAGTACATGTTGTCCTTTATCAGTGTACTTATAATGACAGGTAGTTGTTCATGTACCATCACTCTGCAACTTATTTTCCTTTGCCCTCCATTTTCTACACATCAGATCTATATTTACTCTTACCATAAGGTTGGTACTGAAGAAGTTTAGTTGTGCATTGCTCTTGGCTGTACCTTTTGCCTGTATTGCTGCACTTACATTTATAGCTACTTGGCTATGTAGCATCACTCTTCATCTTATCTTAAATATACTCCATTTTTTCATATATTATCACATCTACATTTAATCTTAACAAAATGTAGAATAAAGGCAATGCTTTTGAAGAAGGTTCTGTGGTAAACTTCTTGAATTGCCACCCCATCAGCATGGACAAGGCCTTTATAGAGCCTGTCTTCACCAACAATGTAAGTTTGTCCATCTCAAGCCTTTAAACTTTGTTGTATATATTTGGTTAGGCATGACTGCAACAGCTGTTTATTTTTGTTGTTTGCATCAAATTGCTTGTTTAAAGTTTATTATGTAGTTCATAAACAAAAGTTTGTCCTTTCTCAATTTAAGTTTTCAGTTGTACAACCAAGTTCCATCTTCATACCATGTAAATTAAACTATACATAGCAAGTGATCTTCTTTTGCACTGCATGTATGCTTCTGTTCTTCATCTGTAATCCAGTGTTGTGGTGAACCTACCCACTACAGCACAATGTCATATTCTGCAATGTCTTAACTATGAACGATGCCATATCATTCTACTATTATTTAAACCGTCTCTTTATTTGCCAATATGAAATGGTATAAATTGACAGCACACTAACCATTGATACTTATGAGTTCTTGCTCTGTAATCCAGTGGTGTCGTGAAGCTGCCAACTCCTTCACAATGTCATTTCCTGCCATGTCTTGACCTGAACAATACTATATTGTGTTAATGCAATTTTAAACTGTGTCACTTTATTCGTCAGTAAGAAATGTGATTAATTGTCAGCACTGATACTTTTATGTGCAAAACCTGTCATCTGTCTGCTTGTTTATCTTTCAGAGTGAGGAAGATATAAGTGTTGAACAAGCGCAGTCTCATCATCTTGCTCAGCTGCTTGCGCTGCAGCTCCCCAGCAGGGCTAACCTTTCTTGAACTCTATTGAAGTGCTGTCGGTTTTGTATATTATTTTGTCGGCGTGTTTATTTGTACTGGTGGTGATCTTTGATGCCCAGTGTATGTAATCTGCTATCTGCTTGTGCTTTATTATCATAGTGGCGAACTTTGATGCCCAGTGGATGTAATATGCCATAATTTCTTTATTGTATAGTCTAGGTTTTTTCTTATTCACGATGTTGCAGTTATTTTACTGTATATATATCCTGTCTTTGCAGTAAACCGGCCAAACCGTAAAATTATGGTACATAGTCGGGCCGTCATGCAATCACGATGTAGGTTGGGCCTGAAACGTGCCGAACAGCTCACGGGCCGGCAGGAGCCTGAAATGAACCCCGACCCATGATTGTGCGAATCAAATCATGGGCTTTTAACAGGCCAAAATTGTCTCGGTCCTTGTTTGGCCCAATCAGATATCGGCTGTGAGCAGGCCGGATGCAAACCGGGCCGTAGTTAGGCCCAACTATATGATGGGCTTTTAACAGGCCGAAATTAATATAGGGCCGAAATGTTAAACGGGCCCTTAACAGGCCAAAACTAATATCAGGCTGAATTACTAAGTGGGCCTTTAGCAAGTGGGCCCCAAAGCATAGTGTGCAGTTGACGAGCCGAATATGATATGGGCCATAATTGAGCCCAAAGCCTCTTAAAGGCCTAGACCTGATCTGGGCCATAATTTGGCCCAGAACACGGTAGGCTTTTAACGGGCCGGATCTCATATGGGCCGCTAGTAGGCTCGGAGCGTGGCAGACCATTAATGGACCGGATCAAATATGGGCCGGCATTTGGCCCAAAACATGGTAGCTAGTTAATGGGCCGGCCTACTAGGGTCCTCAAAATCTTGTGGGCCTACAGCTGGGTCGGCCCATTAATGTCAGCGAAATCTCGTGGGCCTTCAGCTGGGCCGGCCCATTATGATCCGCAAGAATCTTGTGGGCCTTTACCTGGGCCGGCCCATTATGGCACACAAAAATCTTGTGGGCCTTTACTTGGGCCGGCCCATTATGGCGCGCAAAATCTTGTGGGCCTTTAGCTGGGCCAGCCCATTATGGCCCGCAAAATCTCATGGGCCTTTAGCTGGGCCGGCCCATTATGGTCCGCAAAATCTTGTGGGCCTTCAGTTGGGCCGGCCCATTTAAACTTGATGGGCCGGTCCACGTGTCAACATATCATAGGCGCGTCTCGCCCATTGGATGAGTGACACCTGTGCCAACGCGGACCTGACACTACTAGAAAAAGGGCTATAGATGGGATTGACACTAATGGCGCACCAGATAAGCGGTGCGCCATTAGTATATACTAATGGCACACCACCTTCTGATACACCATTAGAGTTGAAACTACTAATGGCGCACCTGGCCCAGGGTGCGCCATTAGTATCAAACATTTTTTTTTGAACTAGTGCGCCTGTCCAAACATACTAATGGCGCATCCAGACAAAGTGCACCATTACTAGTTGTAACTAGTAATGGTGCACCTGTCGGAAAGTGCGCCACTAATGTTGTTTTTTCTATTATATTTTTTATTCCTTTTTTCGCAAAACTACTAATGGCGCACTGTTCCACAGTGCGCCATTTTTTTTTTTGCAAAACTACTAATGGCGCACCACCAGAAGGTGCGCCATTAGTAACCTGGATTACTAATGACGCATTTAGAGTTGGTGCGCCATTAGTAAGTGGGCAGCAACAAGATATTTTGGACAGCCTCTCCTACCCACACTCACTTTCTCCCCACTTCATTCTCTCCACCTCCTCCTTGTCTCGGGTGCCTCCTCTTTTTCACCTCATTTCCACCATAGATTCATTCAAATTAAGTGGTTAAATTACCTTGTTTTGATAGGTAAGTAAGGCGTGAAGCTATATTTATCTTGTTCTCCCTACAACAATGTGCACATGCACTTTTTATGGCATAGCTAGATCTATGTATGTTCGTGGTGTTGCATATGTTTGTGGTGTTGCATATGTGTTTGTGTTTGGAGGTGTACCGGTATTTAAAATGCGATAGTTGCCAATATTTTGCCGGAATGTTGATTCATTTCCGTTTCGGCGAGAATTTTGGCATTAAGCATTCTTTTTGGTCCTATTTTTAGGGAAAGTCATGCCAAATTTTTTCTTGGTTCTAAAATATCGTTTTGCTCTACCCCGCAGGCGACCATGGTCCGCACGATGACCGAAGGCATCGTGAATAGGTTTTTGAGGTCCGCGAAGGCCGAGATGCTTCAAAAGAACGAGACAGAGATAAGATGTCCGTGTCGAAGATGCAAGCTGAAGAGCCTTATTGCGGACCCGGATTCCGGGCAGGTGCGGGACCACCTGCTCTTGCGTGGTCTCATGGATGGCTATCGGTGGCAAGGTGATGAAGATGACTACGAAGTCATCCATGGGGGCCGGGCAAGAAATGAGGAAGGGCAGCAAGACAACCACCGCGGCTCGGGCGGGCGAGAAGACGAAGAATCCCCAGGAGATGATCACGACGATGATGCTGTACACAGTCATCATGTAGAAGATGCAGGACATGATGATGAGGAAGATGCCGGAGCAGACGACGGGCATGATCATGAAGATGATGATGCCGGCAGAGCAGACGACGCTGGACCATCGATGGGCTGGGTGCAGGACCCTCATATTCAAGAGCTGCTTCTCAAGCAGACGGATAACGCAAGAGCTGCCGCCCGAGAGAAAGCCAAGATGGATCAACTTGAGTTAGACGCGGTTACTCCATTGTATGAAGGATGCAGGCCCGAGGATACCCGCCTGAAAGTAACGCTCATGGCTCTGGAGATGAAGGTAAAACACAAAATGACCGACGCATGCTTCGATGAGAACATGTCATTCTGGCACGAAAGTCTTCCCAAGGGGAACAAGTGCCCGACTAGTTTGGAGGAGGCAAAGAAAATCGTGTGTCCTCTGGATTTACCGCACGTGAAATACCATGTGTGCATGAACAATTGCATCATTTATCGGGACGAGCACACGGAGTCTACCATATGTCCGGTGTGCGGCGTCACTCGATATAAGAAGAGGAAGAAAGCTCCTCGAAAAGTGGTGTGGTACTTTCCAATCACTCCTCGTCTGCAGCGGTATTTCGCGGACCCTAAGGTCGCAAAGCTCCTGTGTTGGCACGCGGATAGGGAGGAGAAGAAGCGAGAAGATGACGCAAATGATCCGGAGATAGATAAAAAAGACAAGATGCTGAGTCACCCTAAGGATGCGAGCCAGTGGCAAGCGTTGAACTTCGAAGACCTAGAATTTGGGAACGATCCAAGGAACATCGTGCTGGGCACGAGCACCGATGGAGTCAATCCGTTTGGCAGCCAGAGAAGCACACATAGCACCTGGCCTGTGTTTGTGTGGATGTACAACCTTCCCCCCTGGTTGTGCATGAAGAGGAAGTACATTCACATGAGTATGCTAATTGAAGGACCGAAACAACCAGGGAATGACATCAATCTGTATCTGGGGCTGCTGAAGGAGGAGCTAGACACGCTGTGGAAAACACCAGCCAATACGTGGGACGCCGCAGAGAATGAATATTTCCCTATGAGAGCCGCACTGCTCACGACGGTGCACGACTATCTCGGTTACGGATATCTCGCGGGGTAGGTAGTCCACGGATTTTCTGGATGCGTAAGGTGCATGGATGACACAACGTATCGCCAGCTGATAGAGATCCCGGGTCTTCGAAAACCGTGTTCATGGGACATCGAAGGTGGATTCACGACGATGACCCGTGGAGGAAACGCAAGGATCTATTCGATGGTGAAACCGAACCCCGAAAACGCCCGTGTACGAGGAGCGGCGAGGAAATAGACAAGCTGTTGAAAAATTGGAAAGACTGCCACTGCCGGGAAAGAAGCAAAAGGCGCCAGAGCCGGGAAAGAAGCGAAAGGCGCCAGAGCCGCTGCTGAAGGTATGGAAAACGAGGTCTGTTTTCTGGGACTTGTCGTACTGGAAGATCCACCGTGTGCCTCACAGCCTTGATGTCATGCATATCACGAAGAACGTGTGCGAGAGTCTTCTTGGTACCCTGCTCAACATGCTAGAGAGGACCAAAGATGGGCCGAAAGCAAGGGCAGACTTGAAATCAATGGGCATCAGGCAGGAGCTTCACGCTATATATGATGATGATGATGATGATGAGGCGAAGCAGGACACAGAAAGTCGCCGGAAAGGCAAAAAGGCCAAGAAGACCGGAAATGACTACCCTCCCGCGTGCTTCACTCTAAGTCAGGAGGAGATCGAGCAGTTTTTCACCTGCCTCCTAGGAGTAAAACTTCCTTACGGTTACGCGGGGAAGATAAGCAGATACCTAGACCCAGCGAAGCAGAAGTTCAGCGGGATGAAGTCTCACGACTGTCACGTGCTGATGATGCAGATACTTCTAGTTGCAATCCGTGGGATCATGGACGCGCACGTCCGTGAAACGCTATTTGGCCTATGCAACTTTTTCGACGTCATCTCTCGGAAGTCGATTGGCGTGAGGCAACTCAGAAGGCTACAGGAAGAGATCGTGGTGATACTATGCGAGCTTGAGATGTACTTCCCGCCCGCATTCTTCGACGTTATGGTGCATCTGCTGGTCCATATAGTGGAGGATATCATCCAACTCGGGCCGACGTTCCTGCACAGCATGATGTCGTTCGAAAGGATGAATGGTGTCATCACAGGATACGTTCGCAACATGTCACATCTAGAGGGAAGCATAGCCAGGGGCTTTCTGACCGAAGAGTGCATCTCCTACTGCACGAATTATCTAGGCATCGAGAACCCCGTTGGTCTGCCCGTCAACAGGCACCTCGGCAGGCTCGCTGGATGGGGTCACCGTGAGGGTCGCCGCGAAATGCATGTCGACTTCGAGGGTCGACTCGCCGACTTTGAAAGAGCAAACCTAGTCGCGCTACAACACATAGACGTGGTCGATCCTTGGGTGGTAGAGCACAAAACCTTTATTAAGAAGACGTACAATGACCGAGGCCAACAGAGGACGGACGGAGATATACTCAAAGAGCACAACTCATGTTTCACGCGTTGGTTCAAGCACAAGCTTCTGTCGTACCCTTTATGTAACGCCCCGAGACCGATGCTCGAGAAGACTTCCATATATTCCGGGTTTCGCCGTGTGTTTCATTTGTGCCTGCCCTTTTATTTTTGCATTGCATCATGTCATCATGCCATCATGTCATTAATCTTTGCATCTCAACTCAACTAATAAATTGCATAGATGGTTGATCTATTTAAATCGAGGGAAGGGTGACTTCTCTTTATAACATATCCTCCTAATATTAGGGAGCTATATTAAATATTTCTTTAATTTGGAAATCACCACAACACACTTACAAATAATCCCAATGCCTTTGTTACCTTAATTCTTGGTCTCCAACCTTGCCATATATCCTTTCATCATATTCCGGAGCTCCACCAAAAATCTCAACATTTTTGGACCTTCCCAACCCTCACTTCCTATTCAAATCATTTGAATTTAAATCAAATGAGTTTGAATTTAAATCTTTCAATCATGGCCTTTTCTATTTTCTCGGAACAAGCGTATTTTTGTGAGTTCGGGAAAATTATCTCCTTGTCCGAATTCTTTTCCTAAACCTCTCCTTCTTTTCCTCTCCTTTTTTGGTCTTTTCTGCTAAAGTAATATGAGAGACGGAGTGGAGAGCCCAGCAGCCTCCCTCTCCTTTGGGTCGGCCTCCCAAGGCCCATCCGCACCCACCTAAGCCTAGCCTCGACCGAACCCTAGCCCGATCCCCTCGCAGGCTCCCTCATCCTCCTTGCAGCGCCGCCAGCCTCCCCTGTCTCATCCTCCCGATCCCCTCACTCTCTCCCTTGTCTCCCGTTCACAGCACCGTCACGCGAGAGCCCCGCACCCGATTCCCCAGCGCCGCCGCGCCTCCTTCCACTCCACCCCAGACCTCCGCCGGACCTCTCCTACACCTCCGCCGTCGTCGGAGTTCCCCGTGAGCCCCCCCTCGCTCGCGTCCACAGCCGCGAGGCAGTGCCTCCTCGCGCGCCCGTGGTCCTCCCTTCTTCGTCTCGATCGGTAACAGGAGGGCCGCCGAGCCCCCGTGCCCGCGACCCTGCAGCCGCGCTGACCATCAGCTCCGGCCGCTGAGCTTCCTGCTGCGCGCGTCCCGTCTCCGACCCCTGCACCTCCTTGCCTCGCCCGCTGGCGAGTCCCTTCTCCGGCGCTCCTTGTTTCCCCTCTCCCTGCTACACCTCGCCATGCTCATGTCCCTTCGTGTTCTAGCCCGAGTAGAAGGCTGCGTCAACATCTTGATCGCCTCTGGCCATCATCGCCACCATGGCTACCGTGACCTCTTCCCGCGCGGGTGACCGAGCTGCTCCTGCCTCGTTCAACCACCACCATCGCCTCCCTGTTGCTGCTGCTCTCCCTTGAGCGCGCCCGCTCCATCGCCTCCTTGCTGCTGCCCAACCGAGGCCTTGTGATGCTTCGTTTCGGTACATCAAGACCATCAAGATCGAGACTGCCCCGAACCATGTCGTCTCGCTGGTTTGTCAAACGCCGTTCCCGGGGATTACGCCAAGTACACAAGTAGGTGAGGACGCCAAGACCTCCGAGATCGGCTTCATGGACCGCCAAGTACCACGACATCACGACCCTCAAGTTAGACTACACGGAACCGTCAAGTTTCTACAAAGTACAAACCGTGTACCACTACCGTCGCCCCGAAGACGTTGGAGTCGTCAAGTTCATCTACGAAAACGTGTACCACTACCGTCGCCGTGAACAACTACTTCCACTACTGTCGCGAGAACGACTACTTCCCACGACGTTCGTGAACGACTACTTCCCTCTACGAACTTGATCCGTTTCAAAACGCACGCTTCGAAGGATAACCGCCGAGACGACCGCCGTGGACCGGATGCATGTGTTGTATGTTATGCACCATTTGCACCGTATCCGAATTGTCACTCGTTTCCATGCCACTAACTCGTGGGAACCCGGTTGCCGGGATCACCCCACCATCTTGCATGACACGCTCACGACTTGCTTTCTTTTGCACCGGTATCTCCATGAGCTACCGGAACCGATATGTCGCCGTGGCACCATTTCCGTTGTCGTTGCCGTGGCACCCCTTTCGTTCCGCCATGGTGACCAAATGCTTCATAATATATCATGTCAACTTTTTCATAAAAATTGCATAAAACTTGCCCATGTCATCCGCATCATGATAATACCATTTAAAATATTGTAAACTGTGTTTGCATTAAATTGCTAATTGACATATGGGGATTTACCGGAATTGTTGTTTCTTATTTCTGGCCTCATTTAAACTTGCCTAAATAGTTAGTTTAATTATGCTTCACCCCTTGCCATGTTTAACAACATTTAATATTGTGGTGTTCCTAATCGGGAGTGAACTAAATAACTTGATGTGGTGTTTCGTCAATATGCAACCCGTTGCATATTGAGCTCCACTTAATTTGTAGTATTGTTTGTGCATTTTGCCATGCCATGCCTCATTAAACCGGACATGCATCATACTTGGTTGTGCATCATGCCATGTTTATGTGATGGTTGTTTACTATGTTGTTTGCTTCTTTCCGGGTTGCTTCTCTCGTTAGCTTCGGTTTCGTTCCGGAGTTGTGAGGATTCGTTTGACTACGTCCGTTTGTCTTCTTCATGGACTCGTTCTTCTTCCTTGCGGGATTTCAGGCAAGATGACCATACCCTCGAAATCACTTCTATCTTTGCTTGCTAGTTGCTCGCTCTTTTGCTATGCCTATGCTGTGATACCTACCACTTGCTTGTCATGCCTCCCATATTGTTAAACCAAGCCTCTAACCCACCTTGTCCTAGCAAACCGTTGTTTGGCTATGTTACCGCTTTGCTCAGCCCCTCTTATAGCGTTGTTAGTTGCAGGTGAAGATGAACTTTGTTCCTTGTTGGAACATGGAGATGTTGTTCCTTGTTGGAACATGTTGACTTGTTGGGATATCACAATACCTTATATCTTATTTAATTAATGCATCTATATACTTGGTAAAGGGTGGAAGGCTCGGCCTTATGCCTGGTGTTTTGTTCCACTCTTGCCGCCCTAGTTTCCGTCATACCGGTGTTATGTTCCCGGATTATGCGTCCCTAACGCGGTCGGGTGATTTATGGGACCCCCTTGACAGTTCGCTTTGAATAAGACTTTTCCAGCGAGGCCCAACCTTGGTTTTACCATTTGCCTCACCACCACCTACTTTTCCCTTGGGAGTAATTAACCCAAGGGTCATCTTTATTTAGCCCTCCCCCCGGGCCAGTGCTTCTCTAAGTGCTGGTTCGAAACGAGCAGACTGCTGGGCCACCTCGGGGAAACTTGAGGCCTGGTTTTACTCGTAGGATGTCTCATCCGGTGTTGCCCTGAGAACGAGATATGTGCAGCTCCTATCGGGATTGTCGGTGCATCGGGCGGCTTTGCTGGACTTGTTTTATTACTGTCGAAATGTCTTGTAGCCGGGATACCGAGACTGATCGGGTCTTCCCGGGGAGAAGGAATATCCTTCGTTGATCGCGAGAGCTTATCATGGGCTAAGTTGGGACACCCCTGCAGGGTTTGAACTTTCGAAAGACGTGCCCACGGTTATGTGGCAGATGGGAATTTGTTAATGTCCGGTTGTAGAAAACCCGAAGTTGATCTTAATTAAAATACATCAACCGCGTGTGTAACCGTGATGGTCTCTTCTCGGTGGAGTCCGGGAAGTGAACACGGTGTTGGAGTTATGCTTGACGTAGGTTGTTCTAGGGTCACTTATTGATCATAGTTGTTCGACCATGCTTTTGCCTTCTCTTCTCTCTCTCATTTGCGTATGTTAGACACCAAATATGCTAGTCGCTTGCTGCAGCTCCACCTCACTACCCTGTCCTACCTTTAAGCTTAAATAGTCTTGATCTCGCGGGTGTGAGATTGCTGAGTCCCCGTGACTCACAGATACTTCCAAAACCAGTTTGCAGGTGCCGATGAAACCGTGCAGGTGACGCACCCGAGCTCAAGGAGGAGCTCGATGAAGATCTTGTTCATTGTGTTGTTTCGTTTCAGTTGATCAGTAGTGGAGCCCAGTCGGGACGATCGGGGATCTGTGTAGCATTTGGGGTAGTCCTCTTTTATTTTGGTTCCGTAGTCGGACCTTGATTGTATCTGTATGATGTAATGCTTTACTCATGTATTGTGTGAAGTGGCGATTGTAAGCCAACTATGTATCTCTTTCCCTTATGTATTACATGGGTTGTGTGAAGATTACCTCACTTGCGACATTGCTTTCAATGCGGTTATGCCTCTAAGTCGTGCTTCGACACGTGGGAGATATAGCCGCATCGAGGCCGTTACAAGTTGGTATCAGAGCCTTCCCCGACCTTAGGATCCCCCACTGATTGTTCATTTTTAGCGGCCGAGTTGTGTCTAGAAAAATGTTTTGAGTCATTTAGGAATTATGTATTGGAGAGTTTAGGAATTCTTTTTACTTCCCAGTCTCCTCATTGCTCTGGTAAGGCATCCTGACGTGGAGTTTTGACTCTTCTCTTCTCAAATTTCACTAAAAAAAATTTAGGATCACGCAGGTATCTTAGAATCGTTCCGATGGTTTTGTGATGACAACATTGTCTTGGTGCCTCCTGTCACCAGGGGTTTAGTGGAAGTGTCCCGGGGAGTTGAGCTCTGAGGTGTTGTCGTCATAATTTTATCGTTACAGTTCTAGAATACCTGAGTTTAGTACGCCGACATCGAAAATCTCTTTTGTACAGTTGTTGGTGAGATAACCCTGATAGCCCAATACTGAGGCGAGTGCGGGAGTATTGCCATAACTCGTATAACGGATGCTTTTCAAAGGTTGAGGTAAACGATTTCCGGAGGTTTCTTGGTTATGTGTTGAAGGATGGATACAGCTGGATCTAGGTATTGTTAGTTTGGGTGATATATTTTGTGTCCCCTGTATCCCCAACTTCTGATTGCATAACCAGAAAGTTTCGGGAGTTTATAGGTGGGAATTCAAGTAGCTCCTAGATTATCTTTCCTACAGACACATGATACGATATGGGGTCTATCATATGTTTGTTTCCGGCTTATTCTGCAAGCCAAATCCTTGTTTTGTTGCTATTTGTGGTATTCGAGTTGCTTCGATGTCAAATGTGGAATCCATACCTTTCCTAAACGGTGTTCTCATATTTCTATGTGAATACTAATCCTTCTTGATCATTGAGGTTGTCTTTTTAATTCTTTCCAACCGGTGTGTCTCTCTTCAAGTGGATCCGATCACTTCAACATTCGCAAGATCAATTATCAGTTCTTCTCAACGGTATTTGCTTCATCCGTTCCAAGTTGTCTTTGTTTTCCCGCCCACCCACCCTTATTTCTTCAAGGACACGGATTTCTTAATCAAGTATCCATTTTATTCATGAGAAGTCTCTTCATTCTTTTCTTTCAATGTTCTTACCCGGTGATTTTCTATGAAGATGCGCAACAACTTCAAGTCTATCATTCTTCATTCTTTTCTTCTCCGGTGGTTTCAATTCAAGCTTTCGGTGTCGATCATACCTTTTTCCTCATTTCAAATGTTTTCTCGTACCGGTGCACCTCTTAATCATCCACTTCTCGCTATTCAATTGTTCCGGTGTGCTGAAGATATCTCAGAAGATTCAAGTTTCCATTCTCAATTCACTCAAGTTCTTTTGAGGTTGTTACCTCAGTCAAGCCATTTAATTCAACCGGTGCAATATCCCTTTCAAATAATCTTTTCAACGGTGTTTCTTTTGAGTGGGCCCTAACCCACAAGTCTTTTCCCAGGATCTTACCTGACTCTCCTAATTTTCCCGACGCGATTCCCAAATTCATTTCAAAGTGTGATGTAAGAATGTATTCCATCAGTCATATGTCTTTCTCCAAGATCTTTCAAACTCTTTTCATCGTTGGTTCAACCTTTCCAATTTTCATTCCGAAGTGCCTCAACAATTCATGGTGGTGTTTCTCATCATCATTCTCAACATTTGAAGACCGAAGAAGAGTTTCTCTTAAATCTTGCCCCATTCTCTTCAAGATTCATTGTTCTAGCTTGTTGCCATCCTCTCATAATTGTTTTCGATTGAGGGAATTCTTTTCACCCATCCGGAGCATTTCAGGAGTCTTTTCAGTTTCATTCTTCGAAGCCCATCATCTCATTATGATTCATTCAAGTTTTCAGCTCTCGTGCTCCAAATCATACCGGTGCATCATTCAAGTTTTCTCTAATCAGTTCATGATCTCTTCGTTCTCATGTATCTAAATCCTAGCAAGCATCTTCGTTCATTTGCTAATTCTTCCCGATGTTTCCTTATCTTTTCTTCGTTCATTTTCAATTTTTACGGTGTTTCATTCAACATTCCTCTTCCGTTGTTATCATACCAATTCATTCATTCTTTCCAATCCTACCGGTGGTTCGTTCAAGACCTTCCCAAAGTTGCGCCATATCTCTCTTAATCTTTTCTACGGGAACAAGTAGTATGCCAAATCCGTTGCTTGTCATCAATCTAAATTGGTGAAGGATAAGCATAATGTAATTCTTATTCTTATTTCATCGAGTAAATTCTATTCCCTATTCCGGAGGTTCTTCAAATTCTTGATTTCAATTGTTTCACCTTATCTTCCTCGGAGTTCCAAGCTCTCGCAATTATATCACCACGAAGATCCATCTAAATCATTGCAAGGCTTCACCTTGTGTTTTGAACTTGTCTTTCTTTTTATCATCCTTTCATTACCGGAGTTCTTCATGGAGGCTCTACATGGTGGTTCGTTAAGGATTCTTTTCATTCTTCAATTGTTCATCAAGGTTTCTCTCGGAGTTAAGATCCGTCAAGCCATACTCTAAAATAAACATGGTGCTCAATACATGTTTTGTTTTGTGGAGTCCAAGCATTCTTCATCTTGCATTCTGAAGTGCATTCTTTCTACCTTATCTTTGAGATGGCGTTATATCACTTTTGACAATTTTCATTCATGTTTCGTGATTCATATGTTTTCAAGAATGAGGTATTTTAAATCCATCAATCTCTTTGTTGGAGTTATCTTGGGTTATATTTCACCTAAAGCCTTCCCTAAGGATTGTTGCTTTTTATGGTGCTTATAAATGACCCAAGTTCTTCGTTTGTTCTCCCGGTGAAATAAGTTTCTCGTCTCCTTGTTGATATCAATCCAATTATTTGTTTCCGTTGGTGGCAGAAGCTCACCTCATAATTTTGAGATGTTTCTATAAGCCCACTACAAACTTATTATTTTCGTTGATAGTTTTTCCAACAACTCCGTTCTATCCTTCTTTTTAAGGGTGCTTTCCAAACTCATTTGTGGTAGAAGTTGTCATTTTCTTATCCATTCCTTTATTCCAATGATCTATCTTCTATTTCTTCTTCCGGAAGCATTGTGATGTTGCTCTCTTCGCTCATCATCTCGAATTGTGAGAATCGTGTTCTTTTCGTGCTTATCCATTTAACCGGAGTGTTGTGTCATCTCTTCAAGTTCTCTCATCTTATCAAGTTTTGCCTTCCTTCTCTACCGGAGTGCTGTCTGAAATCTTTCCTACCCCTTGTGCCATTCTTTCAATAGTTCCGGAGGCAGTGTCTGTTGATTTCATCAAGTATCCTCTCATCTTTCATCAAATATCCTCGCATCTTGTCAAGATCATGTTCAATTCCTCCATTTACAGTCGGAGTGCTGCCCAAATTATATCATTGGTATTCTTTCTCTATCTTGTTTTAACTGGAGTGGTTTCAATATCTATCTTGTCACTTAACCACTTACTTCTCGTCGTATCCCATGTTCTTTTTATCTCACGGAGTGTTTTCAACTTCGTTCATCTCCGTTGTATTCTTTTCACAAATTGTTTAACCTCTGAAGGTTCTTTGGGTTCACTCATTTGTCAAAGAAGCAACTTTGTCTTACCTCTTCCTCTTCTGCTTTTCTCCGGTGCCATCCTAGATCTCGGGACGAGATCCTCTCGTAGTGGTGGAGTGTTGTAACGCCCCGAGACCGATGCTCGAGAAGACTTCCATATATTACGGGTTTCGCCGTGTGTTTCATTTGTGCCTGCCCTTTTATTTTTGCATTGCATCATGTCATCATGCCATCATGTCATTAATCTTTGCATCTCAACTCAACTAATAAATTGCATAGATGGTTGATCTATTTAAATCGAGGGAAGGGTGACTTCTCTTTATAACATATCCTCCTAATATTAGGGAGCTATATTAAATATTTCTTTAATTTGGAAATCACCACAACACACTTACAAATAATCCCAATGCCTTTGTTACCTTAATTCTTGGTCTCCAACCTTGCCATATATCCTTTCATCATATTCCGGAGCTCCACCAAAAATCTCAACATTTTTGGACCTTCCCAACCCTCACTTCCTATTCAAATCATTTGAATTTAAATCAAATGAGTTTGAATTTCAATCTTTCAATCATGGCCCTTTCTAATTTCTCGGAACAAGCGTATTTTTGTGAGTTCGGGAAAATTATCCCCTGTCCAAATTCTTTTCCTAAACCTCTCCTTCTTTTCCTCTCCTTTTTTGGTCTTTTCTGCTAAAGTAATATGAGAGAGGGAGTGGAGAGCCCAGCAGCCTCCCTCTCCTTTGGGCCGGCCTCCCAAGGCCCATCCGCACCCACCTAAGCCTAGCCTCGACCGAACCCTAGCCCGATCCCCTCGCAGGCTCCCTCATCCTCCTTGCAGCGCCGCCAGCCTCCCCTATCTCATCCACCCGATCCCCTCACTCTCTCCCTCGTCTCCCGTTCACAGCGCCGTCAGGCGAGAGCCCCGCGCCCGATTCCCCAGCGCCGCCGCGCCTCCTGCCACTCCACCCCAGACCTCCGCCAGACCTCTCCTACACCTCCGCCGTCGCCGGAGTTCCCCGTGAGCCCCCTCCTCGCTCGCGTCCATAGCCGCGAGGCAGTGCCTCCTCGCGCGCCCGTGGTCCTCCCTTCTTCGTCTCGATCGGTAACAGGAGGGCCGCCGAGCCCCCGTGCCCGCGAACCTGCAGCCGCGCTGACCATCAACTCCTGCCGCTGAGCTTCCTGCTGCGCGCGTCCCGTCTCCGACCCCTGCGCCTCCTTGCCTCGCCCGCTGGCAAGTCCCTTCTCCGGCGCTCCTTGTTTCCCCTCTCCCTGCTACACCTCGCCATGCTCATGTCCCTTCGTGTTCTAGCCCGAGTAGAAGGCTGCATCAACATCTTGATCGCCTCTGGCCATCATCGCCACCATGGCTACCGTGACCTCTTCCCGCGCGCGTGACCGAGCTGCTCCTGCCTCGTTCGACCACCACCATCGCCTCCCTGTTGCTGCTGCTCTCCCTTGAGCGCGCCCGCTCCATCGCCTCCTTGCTGCTGCCCAACCGAGGCCTTGTGATGCTTCGTTTCGGTACATCAAGACCATCAAGATCGAGACTGCCCCGAACCATGTCGTCTCGCTGGTTTGTCAAACGCCGTTCCCGGGGATTACGCCAAGTACACAAGTAGGTGAGGACGCCAAGACCTCCGAGATCGGCTTCATGGACCGCCAAGTACCACGACATCACGACCCTCAAGTTAGACTACACGGAACCGTCAAGTTTCTACAAAGTACAAACCGTGTACCACTACCGTCGCCCCGAAGACGTTGGAGTCGTCAAGTTCATCTACGAAAACGTGTACCACTACCGTCGCCGTGAACAACTACTTCCACTACTGTCGCGAGAACGACTACTTCCCACGACGTTCGTGAACGACTACTTCCCTCTACGAACTTGATCCGTTCCAAAACGCACGCTTCGAAGGTATAACCGCCGAGACGACCGCCGTGGACCGGATGCATGTGTTGTATGTTATGCACTGTTTGCACCGTATCCAAATTGTCATCGTTTCCATGCCACTAACTCGTGGGAACCCGGTTGCCGGGATCACCCCACCATCTTGCATGACACGCTCACGACTTGCTTCCTTTTGCACCGGTATCTCCATGAGCTACCGGAACCGATATGTTGCCGTCGCACCATTTCCGTTGTCGTTGCTGTGGCACCCCTTTCGTTCCGCCATGGTGACCAAATGCTTCATAATATATCATGTCAACTTTTTCATAAAAATTGCATAAAACTTGCCCATGTCATCCACATCATGATAATACCATTTAAAATATTGTAAACTGTGTTTGCATTAAATTGCTAATTGACATATGGGGATTTACCGGAATTGTTGTTTCTTATTTCTGGCCTCATTTAAACTTGCCTAAATAGTTAGTTTAATTATGCTTCACCCCTTGCCATGTTTAACAACATTTAATATTGTGGTGTTCCTAATCGGGAGTGAACTAAATAACTTGATGTGGTGTTTTGTCAATATGCAACCCGTTGCATATTGAGCTCCACTTAATTTGTAGTATTGTTTGTGCATTTTGCCATGCCATGCCTCATTAAACCGGACATGCATCATACTTGGTTGTGCATCATGCCATGTTTATGTGATGGTTGTTTACTATGTTGTTTGCTTCTTTCCGGGTTGCTTCTCTCGTTAGCTTCGGTTTCGTTCCGGAGTTGTGAGGATTCGTTCGACTACGTCCGTTTGTCTTCTTCATGGACTCGTTCTTCTTCCTTGCGGGATTTCAGGCAAGATGACCATGCCCTCGAAATCACTTCTATCTTTGCTTGCTAGTTGGTCGCTCTTTTGCTATGCCTATGCTGCGATACCTACCACTTGCTTGTCATGCCTCCCATATTGTTAAACCAAGCCTCTAACCCACCTTGTCCTAGCAAACCGTTGTTTGGCTATGTTACCGCTTTGCTCAGCCCCTCTTATAGCGTTGTTAGTTGCACGTGAAGATGAACTTTGTTCCTTGTTGGAACATGGAGATGTTGTTCCTTGTTGGAACATGTTGACTTGTTGGGATATCACAATACCTTATATCTTATTTAATTAATGCATCTATATACTTGGTAAAGGGTGGAAGGCTCGGCCTTATGCCTGGTGTTTTGTTCCACTCTTGCCGCCCTAGTTTCCATCATACCGGTGTTATGTTCCCGGATTATGCGTCCCTAACGAGGGAAGGGTGATTTATGGGACCCCCTTGACAGTTCGCTTTGAATAAGACTTTTCCAGCGAGGCCCAACCTTGGTTTTACCATTTGCCTCACCACCACCTACTTTTCCCTTGGGAGTAATTAACCCAAGGGTCATCTTTTTTTAGCCCCCCCGGGCTAGTGCTTCTCTAAGTGCTGGTTCGAAACGAGCAGATTGCGGGGCCACCTCGGGGAAACTTGAGGCCTGGTTTTACTCGTAGGATGTCTCATCCGGTGTTGCCCTGAGAACGAGATATGTGCAGCTCCTATCGGGATTGTCGGCGCATCGAGCGGCTTTGCTGGACTTGTTTTATTACTGTCGAAATGTCTTGTAGCCGGGATACCGAGACTGATCGGGTCTTCCCGGGGAGAAGGAATATCCTTCGTTGATCGCGAGAGCTTATCATGGGCTAAGTTGGGACACCCCTGCAGGGTTTGAACTTTCGAAAGCCATGCCCGCGGTTATGTGGCAGATGGGAATTTGTTAATGTCTGGTTGTAGAAAACCCGAAGTTGATCTTAATTAAAATACATCAACTGCGTGTGTAACCGTGATGGTCTCTTCTCGGCGGAGTCCGGGAAGTGAACACGGTGTTGGAGTTATGCTTGACGTAGATTGTTCTAGGGTCACTTATTGATCATAGTTGTTTGACCGTGCTTTTGCCTTCTCTTCTCGCTCTCATTTGCGTATGTTAGACACCAGATATGCTAGTCGCTTGCTGCAGCTCCACCTCACTACCCTGTCCTACCTTTAAGCTTAAATAGTCTTGATCTCGCGGGTGTGAGATTGCTGAGTCCCCGTGACTCACAGATACTTCCAAAACCAGTTTGCAGGTGCCGATGAAACCGTGCAGGTGACGCACCCGAGCTCAAGGAGGAGCTCGATGAAGATCTTGTTCATTGTGTTGTTTCATTTCAGTTGATCAGTAGTGGAGCCCAGTCGGGACGATCGGGGATCTGTGTAGCATTTGGGGTAGTCTTCTTTTATTTTGGTTCCGTAGTCGGACCTTGATTGTATCTGTATGATGTAATGCTTTACTCATGTATTGTGTGAAGTGGCGATTGTAAGCCAACTATGTATCTCTTTCCCTTATGTATTACATGGGTTGTGTGAAGATTACCTCATTGCGACATTGCTTTCAATGCGGTTATGCCTCTAAGTCGTGCTTCGACACGTGGGAGATATAGCCGCATCGAGGGCGTTACACTTTACATGAGGATTCTTCCACGGAAGAACAACTCATATTCGCCTTGTCACAGGGCGCCGAGCACAACCTGATGACCTATGAGGCATACGATATCAACGGCTACACATTCTACACCGAGGCCAAGGACATGAAGAGCGATGGTTATCAGAACTCCGGGGTAACGATGGAATCCTACACCGGTAACGACAAGGACAGATACTACGGAAGGATCGAGGAGATCTGGGAGCTGAGCTACGTTGGAGAGAAGGTCCCGATGTTCCGTGTCAGATGGGCCAAGAGCGTCCTAAAAGAAGAATGGTATTTCACCACCATGGTTATACCCGAAGCCAAATCCAAGACCGCGGGCGCAAACGTCACCACGAAAAATGAGCCATGGGTACTGGCTTCCCAAGTGGACCAATGCGTCTTCATTACCGACCCGTCAAAGCCCAGTCGTGTTGTCGTGAGGAGAGGCAAAAGGAAGATCATCGGAATGGATGGAGTAGCCAATGAGCAAGACTTCGACAAGTACGGTGACCCGAGGATCGAACATGACGACGATGATGAAGTAGCAGCATACACCACAAGAAGAAGCAAGACCACCCTACCTAAAGGACGTCTGTTCCACAGAAGAACTCCATTTGCAAAAAAGAAGGGCAAGAAGATTGTGAACAGATAGCTAGATAAGATCGATTGTATTTAAATCGTAGCCTTCATTTCTCGATTGTATTTCTTGGGCACTTTTTGAACTATCATGAATATTTTTAAATTTCATGGACACTCGATCTTGATCCGCGTCCATCTCGATCGCTATCCCACCTCGCCAGATCCGGTCCCCCTCGCCGCCGAGCACCCCCCGGTCCACCGGCCGCCGCCGCCGACCCCCCGCACACTCGATTCCTCTACTCAACCGCCGCCGCCGACCCCCCGCACCCCTCCCCTACTCAACCGCCGCCGCCGACCCCCCGCACCCCCCGCACCCTCCCCCGCTCCACCGGCATTACTGTTTGATGATATTTTTAAAAAAATTATTACTGTCTTATAAAAAAATACTACTGTTATGATTTAAACAAGTTTGAACATATTTAAACACAAATAAGTATCAAACAACATTTTAAATGCATAAAAAAATTGTGGAGACTGGGAATCGAACCCAAGACCTCCTGGTGTGAGAACTGGCTGCTGACCAGTCAAGCTAGTAGAGGGAACTTGATGTGGATCAGGTCAGGTGGAAGATAACCTGTTGGCTCGAGCAGAAATCAAAAAAAATACTAATGGCGCACCAGGGTGAGGTGCGCCATTAGTATGGATGTACTTATGGCGCACCGAGGGGTGGTGCGCCATTAGTATTGTGCCACCCCCATCCATATTCCCTTCCCGGTCGAAACCTATCCCCTCTCTCTCCCTCGCCCTCGCCCTCGATCCCCTTCCCCTCTCCTCTCCCGACGCCGCCCAACGCCGCCTCGACGCCTCGACGCCGCTGCCCCGCCGCCTCGACGCCGCCCCGACGCTGCTGCCCCGCCGCCTCGACGCCGCGCGCTCGCGCCCTCTATGCCGCCGCCGCGGCGCACCTCGCCGAGCAGGGCGTCGACGTGGCGCTGGCCAAGGTGGACGCCACCGAGGAGCACGACCTGGCGCAGGCGCACGGCATGCAGGGCTACCCCACCCTCCTCTTCTTCATCGACGGCGTGCCCAGGGACGACTTCGGCGAGAGGACCAAGTGAGCAATTTCTGCAGATCCCCAATTCCCTCCCTGTTCCCGCTCCGCAGCTGCTGAGAATTTTGTTTTTGCTTTGCTGCAGGGACGCCATTGTCGCTTGGATCGGCAAGAAGCTGGGCCCTGCGGTGCAGAAACTCACAGCCGTCGATGAGGCCGAGAAGATCGTCACCGGCGACGACGTGGCCGTGCTCGCCTTCCTCGACCACCTCTCGGTATGCAATGCGCCTTCTCAAGTGGCAACAAAGTCAAACAAACCCAAAATTGGTTCAGTTGCAAACCATGTTACCCACATTGACCCAAAATTGGTTGAGTTGCAAACCATGTGACCCAGATTGACCCAAGAATACAATGCTTGAATTGTGGCCAAACCGAGAACATGTGGCCATGTTACCCAAAATATAGTGCACCTAGTTTTCCCAATGCCTTTATTCTTCTGCTTGCTCACTACTAGATGAAATGTCAACCTGCACTTTCCATTTCCATGTTCTGAGAACAAATCCGAGATGTGCTCGTATGTTTAGCTCTCGGTATGCAATGCACCTTCTCCAAGCACAGCAAAGTCCAGCAACCCAACCTGCTTCAACTGCATCCATTACAAGCATAGTGTTCCTTTACAAGCATAGTAGAGCATAGTATGGAGTGATGGCATCAAATTGAAACATGGATAGAAAAAAATTGGCGACGTCGTATGCAGAAATGTAAATTGTTGCTTCTTTTCTGCGTATTTATATTATGCTAGAATAACTGATTTGTGGTGACAGTGCTGCCTGCTGTATGGAATAATGACATTATACCGAAATATGGATAGTATAATTTGGCAGTGCCATATGCATTTTCATATTATCATGCGAGAATAACTGGTTTGAGGCTATTTTGTTTGTGTGATCACATTATGGTGCCTGGCATATTTGCCACAACACTTTGTAGCCGGAAAATATGCCTGTCATATATATGCCTTTCATTCAGCTATTAGTTCGTGATCACATTGTGGCGTCACCCTCGGCCCGCGAGGTGATGCTCACCACTAGTTTTTCTTCAGTTTTGGCCACTATTGATGTTTAATACTTCATACAAAACACATGATAAAAAAATGACTCGATTTACTATAAAAACTACCTTTCCTGAATGATTCCATTTTTTATTTTTACTAGCATGTTACCATTAAAATAGTGGGGAAAGTATTGCTTGTTACTTATAGAGTAGTATAAAAGACATTTTGGACCAAAACAAGTTTCTGGTATAGTTAGAAGACGCCTGACCCATTGCTTGAGCCTTGTATTAAAAGTTGATGAAATTCGATTTGTTAGTGACTAGCTAGCTCATTCATTTCTAAAAAGCATGCGATGAGCTAGAACCCAGACATCTATGCTATCTTACTCCATGAGCCTCTACACAGACCAAATGTAGCCAAAAACAAGACATCTATGCTATCTCACATCTAAGGTGTGCTACTGCACTACAGATTACCTGTTCTCTGGTTCAATTGTTGGTTCTATCTAATAATGCTGAGGGTTCTACTTTGGGGCTTTTTGATTCCAAGCAAACCCAGCTGGTTTTTATCAAGAGGCCAAACATTCATCTAGTTTTGCTATGAACTGCTGCTAATGTATGATGTTTTCCTATGAATTTGCTATGTGGTACTGCTTATATATGCTAGAACTAATTTTGATATGGATGTGCTGATTGTGTCAAGTAGTAGTACAAGGTTGTTGCCCTCTGGATGCTACCATTGTATTTGCATAGAGGAAATATTGATGGCCTATCTGTCCTGCATATTGTGCTTTGGATGTGCTTTGGCCTGATTGTTCACAACAATATATATATACTGTGGTAATACTAGTGTAGGCTTGTATAGTTGTATAGTTTCAGATGTCTCCTGTTCTGGGTCATGGACTTTGTGCCATGGCCACATTGGTTTTCTGTTTGGCCTCAATTTGGCCTGACAAATGATGGTCTACTAGCTGGTCTACTAGCTGGCAAGATGCTTTGGCAGAAGTTCGGAATTGTTATGCAGTGTTGGTTGTTAGTCTGATATGAATCTAGAAGTGTTGATTTAACTTGGTATATATATGTTGTGTTCAGTTTTGGCAGAAGTTCAGAACTGTTAGGCAAAGGTCATGTCTCCGACCATCGTGTCGTGATGATTTTGCAGGTCCCGGGAGGCCCTTGAGTTTGCTGGAATGTCGATTAACTTCCATTCCGGCAAATTCGGGTACACCATATGTCCTATTTTCAGCAAAGGTCATGCTGAAATTTTCCGTGAATTTTAGCATGACTTTGCTAAAAATAGGACATATGGGGTACTTGTGACTAATGCATGGGCTGGGGTATCTTAGTAGTTAATTAAGTAGGATCAAGTGCCCCTTTATTCTAGCTGCATTAAACCATAGGCGGCAATAGAGCCAAGTGATTAGGCCCAACTTAGAATTCTCCTTCCCATCTTAGCTTTTAGGATGCCTCGGTGTCGACAAACCATTAATTATACAACCTTGGCTTTTAGGGTGCCTCGGTGTCGATAAAAACCGAAATGATGAAAGCTTAGGCTTTTAGGGTGCCTCGGCGTCGAAAAACCCTCAATGATAAAAGCTTAGCTTTTAGGATGCCTCGGTGTCGACAAACCCTAAATGATGAGACCATGATCTTGTTCCTTGACAATAACCAACTTTTTGACCAAACTTTGTTCCTATTTAGAGAGAAACATGGCCAACAACGATGAGGGTGGGGGTTCGAGCGGCAAGGCATTCTGGGACCTGTCCCAGGAGATGGAGGAACAACCTCACTTGTATGAGGACGCCGCCTTCCCCATCGATCATGAGACCACTGATGGTGCCGCCGAGGATGACCCCACTAATGCCACCACTGATGGTGCCGCCGAGGATGCCACCACTGATGATGGCGGCGCACGCACAGATGGCAGCCAACCGAAGAGGCAACAGAAGGACCGGCGCCGACCATGCTCCGCACCCTCAAGGAGGAAGTTACTGAAGTGGACTCCGACGGGAATCCAACGGCGCCCGAACGAATAGTCAAGGGGTACTCGCTTCAGCTCGGGTGCATTCTCCGGAGCACCGTCTCGATCAACACCGAGAACCTGAGGCATCCTGACCGAGGGAATTTGCGCAACCTCCTCTTCACAAAGCTGCACGAACGATACAAGTTCCCCGCTGAATTTGAAAACACAAGCCTCAAAGGGAATAAAGTGAACAATGCTGCCCTCACGAAGATGAGCAAGGCCCTGTCTACTTGGAAAAGCAATGTGAAGAGAATGATCGAGAAAGGTGAGAGTTATGAGAAGATCAAGGAGAAAAATCCTTCGATCACCGAAGATGACTACAACGACTTCAAGATCAATTGCTCGAGCACCGCAAACTCCTAATCAAGTCAGTGGGGGAAAGAAATGCGGGAGCTAAACTTAGGGGAACACACACTCGGTCCCGGCGGTTACAGAGTGGCGGAGCCTATATGGGACAAGGAGGAGGCGGACCATGCCGAGCAAGGCCTACCGCCCCTCTTCGATAATACGGTGACAAGCAGACCAGGAACTTTGTCAGGGCCCGGTACAAGAAGGACCCGAAAACAAAGGAGCTTACCACGGATCCGAAGACCAGGGCGCTTGAGCTTGTTCTGGTAAGGAATACACCCCCGCATAATTAGCTCCATATGGTTGCATTCTAATTAATGAAGCCAAATTTCTAAATGGTTCACATTCCTTCTGCAAGCGACTGAGAGCAGTAGCGCGGGGTCGACTAAGAGCAACCCTTGGGACACCACTCTAAATAGGGCGTTGAATGTAATGAAGAACAAGGATAAGCTCAGTAAGCCGACGTCAGCTGGTCGTGTGGCCGGCAAAGGCTTGTCGACAAAATGGTCGTCATACTATAACACTGGTGGGCGAAAGGAGAAAAAACCAGCTCGGAAAGCCAGGCGCGCGAGGTTCAAGAAATCAAGGCACAGGTGGCGCGGATTCTGGAGATTGTCCAAGAGCAAGTGCAACAACAACTCGGAGCAACGATCACCGCCATTGTGCCTACCTTGATCCAGGGGTTGAGTGCGTGGATTGCGGGCGGCCGACAGGGGCCGCCCCCGATTCCTAGCTTCACGGCCAGCAACTCGCAGAACGAGATGGCGGGGCCATTGGTGTCTCCGGCGGAGGCGGCATTGGTGTCTCCGACGCCGGCACGGGAGCTTAATGCACCCGCGTGTACGCCGGCCGGCACCTCTGCAGCAAGCGGCCCCTCCGTCAACTGCACGCCCGCCGTTAGCGGTGCCTCGACATTAGCTGAGCTCGACGCCATCATCACGGTAACTAATTCAGCCTCTCTCGGCCGAGGACTTCATCTCCTTGCCTTTGACTCGGCATCCCTGACGCCCTACATCTTTTCGCAGGGCGCTGCCGATGTTCCGTGCACTCTCCTGCACTTCGTGAACAACGAGTTGGTCGATGTCGCCAAGGGAAAAATCGTTCAACCGGGCAACCCCTTGTTCCACTGTACCCAGATGCCACCCAACTTGTTTAGGGTTCAACTGGTTCAGGTGCTGCCAGGTTGCGATGAGTTGTTACCTCCGATTAGACCCGTCGGGGCCGACGATGATGACGTGATGACCCTCAGCGCCTGCGTGAGCTGGCCCTTGCTTTGGCCGAAGAGCCAGATTCGTTTGGGGGCGGGGGACACCACCCCAAAGACAACACCGCCAGTCGTGCCGGCGCCAAGTCGGCCCCATGGCAAGACCGCCGCAACGGTGCCGGACATCCCTATGCCACTGGATCCAAACATGCATATGGCACAGGATCAGAACGACGACGACGATGATACATTTGGCAACATTGATCAGTACTTTGCCGATCATGGGTACGATGGCGACTTCATGGGGCCTCCTTCTCAAGAACCAAACCCAACAAAAGACGTGCGCGATCTAGCTGGTACCGCGGATAAGCCAAGTTGCAACAGGCGTCGTCTGCCGTTCAGCTCTCAGGAGACGCCTCCAGCTGCCGACTTCACCGAGCCTCAGATAGGAGAGGTGCGAAATATTATCAGCCCCAACACACTCAAGAAGGCGGTCTATGAGTAGAACTCGGTCCCGTTACAGGAGAAGAAGAAGGCATGCAAAAGAAAGACTAACAAGGGTGCGGGCCAGCCGGCACCGAGTACGATCCGTGCTCAGGACGGGCCACCTTCACCCGAGGATTTAATGAGGAGGGTGCATGTGGTGGGTAGGCTGATGCTACCGAGAAATATGCTCGATGCTGCAGCCGGTGCTATGCGGAGTCTGCATGACAGTGTTCTTTCTTTGGAGAAGCGGCGTCTCAGAGAGAAGGATGTGGCATACCCAGTTTTCGCGGCCAAGGTGCCAGAGGGCAAGGGCTTTGTGGATAACTCCATCGGGGGTACGATCGTCCTGCGGTTTGATGACATCCACGCTATGTTGAACCTTCAACCGCTGCAATACACCTTCGTTCGCCTATTTTCGCTGAGTATGGAGATGCGGATCATTCGCGATAAGACCCCGGGCATCGTGATAGTCGACCCCTTCTACATGCGTGCCAAGATCTTGGGCAGCGCTGGGGACCGACAAGTCACGAGTTCTTACCTCGAAGGCGTCATTCTGGCAAACCCAGATAAGGATAACTTCCTCGTGCCTTACTTTCCCGAGTAAGTCCTCCCCTCAACCGCCCCGTAACATATGAATTCTTAGATTTCGATCGTTTTTCTTTTAACATTCCGTGTTTTCTGCAGTGACACACATTGCACGCTCATCCTCCTAAGCCCCAAATATTCCATGGCCACGTATTTCGACCCGGACCGGCAGTCGAACGTAGACTACACAAATGTCAAGAAGGTTCTTGATGATGTTCTCCCCGGCTACGCCAAATCTAGAGGCACCTTCACCGGGCCTATTCGTAAGTACGGCAAGCACGTGTTCTCCCACAATACGACGTTCTGCTGCATCAAGCAGCCGCCTGGCGGTCAGAAGGGTGCCTACTACGCCATCCATCACATGCGGGCGATCGTACGGGACCATCATCAACTTCTGCTACCGAGTAAACTCAAAGATTGGGCCGCGAGCGTGTCGGCATTCCAGGACGCGGACATCAGACAAGAATTCTTTCGCATCCAGTCGGAGTTTGCGGAAATCATCCATCAGGATGTCCTTCGTACCTCGGGGCAGTTCTACCTCAGAAATCAACCGTCCAACAGTGACATCGACACAATGCTACAAATGCAGGCTGACAACGCCCATAATTTCATGACTCCCACGATAGATGGCGGCTTCATCCACGCTCCGGTCCCTTGAGTCGAGTCGAAAGCAGTGATGTTGTGTCTAGTTCTGAAACATCGATTGGCTCATGTTGTAATTAAACTTTAATGAACTTGTAGTATGTCTCTTTGGTTTCGAGAGTCGTTCAACTTAGATGTAATCGATGCTATTAATGTCTTGCTTTTCTCTTCCGATCGTTCTGTTGCATACTTATATATTGCTTATGTATTGTCTGTGAATTGGTACTAACGTTTCGTTTGGCTAGTGCATAGCGATGCCGTCGTATGTCGTGTACAAGGGTAAGGTTCCCGGAGTCTACGATGACTGGGAGGAGTGTCGGAGACAGGTTCACCGATTCAGCGATAACAGTTACAAAGGGTACACCACTAGGGCCGAGGCCGAATCTAGATACGCCCGCTATCTAGCGGGAGAGGGGAGGGAGCGTTGGAGGAACCGGATGAAGACGAGTTTCATCGTGATGATGCTCATCGTGATGACCGCAGCTCTCTTCTATGTGATCGTAGTTTAGATGATCGATATCGACTTGTAATGTGAAGACAAACTCGCTACTCGCGGTCTCGAGACTTGTAATATAATGTTCTATCTTTGTTCGGTCTTTTCAATTCGGAGACTAATATGATGAATTGTATTCGGAGACTAATATGATGAATTGTATTCAGAGACTAATCTTCTATTGTATTCGATGAATCTGTTGTTGATGTGTGCTGTCTATATTTTGTCCAATTATACATTTTGTAACCTGTGCAAAAAACAGAAAATTAAAAAATTAAAAAAACCTAATATTCATACTAATGGCGCATCACATCACAGTGCGCCATTAGTATGCCAGAGGATACTAATGGCGCACCATTAAACAGTGCGCCATTAGTATGCCGAAGTTACTAATGGCGCATCTTGTTGTTGTGCGCCATTAGTATGCCAAAGCACGTGGGTATACATGGCCCCTGGGAGGCGTACTAATGGCGCACTGTTGTATATACTAATGGCGCATCTAAGGTGCGCCATTAGTATACCAGATACTAATGGCGCACCAGTGGTGCGCCATTAGTAAAATATACTAATGGCGTGGCACTAATGGCGCACCACTAATGCGCCATTAATGGCCAAATCAGGTGCGCCATTAGTAGGCCTTTTCCTAGTAGTGTGACACGTGTCTCCTCCAGCCAATGATGATTTTACACGTGGAAAATCCCCATTGGTCGGCGCTTGTCGTGGAATTAACACGTCAGATGTCCTTAGTGTGAGGACTTAGTCGTGAGGCCAACACGTCTATGTGGTAGCTTGAGAGGGGTTGAGTGGAATCGAGAAACACAACACAAGACAAGGATTTAGACAGCTTCGGGGCCCGGGAAACATCATTCGGTAAAGACCCTACATGCTGTTTGAGGCTAGATCTCATTATCTTCACGTGGGAGTCGTCGTAAACCGGCTCTCCTCTTTGTGTCTAGCCCTAAGATTGTTTCTTGTTGCCTCTTTGGGGAGCCCTGCCCCTCCTTATATATGTTGAAGGGGCGGGTTACATGTGGAGTCCAACTCGGACTTTGACTTAAACTATTTTAACTTCCTTTCCTGGGCTTCTTAACATCTGCCGATTTAACATTGTCTGCCGGTTTAAAATTGCCTGCTGGTTTAACATTGTCTGCCGGTTTAACATGGTCTGCCGGTTTAACAAGTCCCAGCCGGATTATGACTCCGGCCGGGTCATATCGTGAGGTATATCCCCGACATTAGCCCCCAGTTTAATTTGGATATATCCATGTTAAACTGATCTTGTAAAACAAACACAAGAACAAATTTGACAGATTGTGTTCCGGGTTAAAAATTCTTGTAAACCGGCACCTGATCATCCTTAAGTCCTTGTGACTTCCTTCTTCTAGAAAATCCGGTTTAACAGGCCAGCTTCATAATCACCTTGCTGACATTGGTTTGTCATAGAGAAATATTATGAAGAATAACTTCTTTGACTCAGCTCCCAATGACTTAACAAAAATATTGGTCCTTGAAATCCTCATCTGATCTTCAGCCGGTTTAAGAATGTAAAACTTGCCGGTTTATCATTGCCAAGATCACCGGTTTATAAATATTGATAGCACTGGGTCATATTTGTAGTTAACATCCATCTTGAAAATATACCTCTTATATGCCTATCACTTGTAGCCCCCAAGTCTTAAGAAGGTAGCATAGCAATAACTTAAGACTTGCTTCAATATAAATATCACAATCTTGAAGAAATCCAGGTTGTTCATCTCAATCACTAGTCAGAATTGAGTATTCCACATATGTAGCCCCCAAGTGCCGAGTTGTCATGGTTGCAGCAACCTGGGACTTGTAATTGCCTGATGCTCATAAAAACTTCAACCAGTGTAGCCCCCAAGGGCCGGTTCAATATGATGTGATGAGTCGGGTCTTCAATAAGGTGAGCAAACAATGACTTTGCATTAGCCCCCAAGTGTCATGGTGCATGCTTGCGGCGACATGCGACTTGTGTATTTGATGTAATCTCAACTTAAATAATGTAGCCCCCAAGTGCCGGGTCGTAAGCCTGCAGCGACTTGGGACTATTCCTTTGTAGAATAAATCATACCCATTGATAAAATAATATCCAGTGTGCTGAAGCGACTTTGAAAACCTCAATCCTAATATTGGTTATTGATAACCATAATAAAAATCCAGCCATGTTGGCTATTTGAATAATATACCCAATGATTTATAAGCGCATGATTCCAATGGCGCAATCCAAATATATACTGGCGACTTATAGTCCAAAGCCAGGCCGGGTCAATAAACACCGGATTATAAGTGATTATGCACTGACAACTTGTAGTTGAAAGTCGAGCCGGGTTAAAGAACACCGGGTTAATTTGATGACTGATAGTCATGCCGAGTCAATAGACGCCGGTTCAACATAAAATTTATCAAAAGAGAAAAATCTTGACAAAGGCAAATAAAACCGTGTAGTCGAGGCTTTTCAAGGGCTGCCAGGCCCAAATGCGAGGCTTTTCATGGGCTGCCAGGCCGCTGAGTTAAACCATTTGACAAAGCCTTTTAAGATGGGCCTCCAACTAACCAATCGTCGTTCTAACTTTGACAAGTTCAGGGTCTCAATGAGAGCAACTGTCAAACGTTCGGCGGGTCATGCCAGGATTACCTGGATAGGAGTGGCTTACTTGATGAAGGTAGGTTAACCCGAGGTTTTAGGTGAATACACCAGGCTTCCAAGCCGTGGGTCGATACCCAATTACAAGGGTCCTTTCAAACTCTTTGTGGCTTTTGCACAAAAGAGCCCCCAAGTAATTTTGTGAGTTGTGCTCAATTGGTGCCTATGTTTGAGTTGTGCTTAGCAACAAGACTCTCTTTGGCCCCTTGGGTGTGAAGCTCCCAAGCTTTGTTGTGGCGTGATAGCCGGATTAATGGACAGGACTCCGCTTTGCAAGCAGAAGCCCCCATGTGATATATTTCTAAGTTGTACTCGTCGGGTGCCTATGTTTGAGTTGTGTTGTGGAACAAACTCTCTTTGGCCCCTGATGATAATATTGTCTTAATAGCCGCATCAAGAGGGTAGTAACGCCATGTTCTCTTTGGTGAATACACCTATGTTTGAACAGGAATCCCCCAAGTAATCATATGAAGATGAACCCATAAGGTAGGATACCCATGTTTGAACCGCGCGTCAGGGCAGCAGGTCCTCTTGGGCAACCTTTAACTTTTTGCAAGAGATAAATTTTCTTGAACCGGTATTTTGAACCGGCTATCGAGAACTTCAAAGCTTTGTGGGAGATAACTTTTCCTTAAGACGGATATTAAACCGGAATCCTTCTTTTTAAGCCGGAAATTTTCTGACGGCCTTTAAATTTGCACCAATATGGTGGTTTAGGGTCCTGCATTAGACAACTTTGCAAGCCGGAGTAATTGCTCTTTTAAAGAAAGCAATATGTAATATAAAATATATTGGATGGATTTCACCTGATATATCCTGCCAGGGGTTATCCACCATGGAGTTGATGATCACCATGGTGAAGCTGAAATTAATCACGGCCAAGTCGGCCGCGAGAGCAGATAGATGCGCTGGCCACGGTGTTGTAAGCCAGCGCGGACGGGCGAGTTCATGTAAACCGGGCCACAGGGACGGCGACTTGCGCATGTTAACACACCGGGTGGTATGACATAGAGGAAATGCCGGTGCAAAAATGCTGCTATCACATACTCCGCACCCGCAATACAACACCTCATTTGTAATGAACAACTATCCTGCATCAAAAAGTATTGCAAACAAAAATAATTGTTCACAAAAAATAATATGTGCTGAAATAAACCGGACGGATATCACCTGGTCGTTTTTTGCTTGCAGGCTAGGAGAGCTTTCTCTGTATTATACGCATATAATTGCATTGTGCACTTACTGGTACCCCCTCCGGTTTTGCTTTTACAAAGAGACGGCTCAACAACAAGGGATTCCGACGGTTTGAATGTGCCCCAACGACGGGCGGTTTCGACGTAGCAGGCAGGCCCACAGAAACAATTTTTTTGAGAATTTTTTTCATTCATATCACGAATCAGTACAAAGAAGTTGACCCTTACAAGCACACTGAAACGTAAACACAACGAACCATGAACATCTAGAGTACCCTAAGACAACCATAACACAAGAAGATCTTCGGAGCCCTATGTCATCATCCCTGAATCTAGAGAGAAGACCCCTGCAGCAGAAGGATCTGCAACCAGTCACAAGCAGGTCATCATCTTCGACCACGATACAATTGCCGCCACACTGCTTCCTTCTTTCTTGACACCAGCGCTAAGAGGGCATGGACATCAATCCAACACACCTGCAACAGTCGTCGCCATCTTTGGCTTTGAGTACCGCGAAAAGTGTCCCTTCCGGAGAGAAGAGAACTCGAGTCATCCGGCCAGTCCAGCATCGCGACCGGGCCATCCGCCCGGACAAAGTAGGATCTCCCACAAGCATCAGCACAGAGGAAGGAGAAGAACAACAACAGCAAATCATACCAACAAGGAAGAAGAAGGTTCTTCGTCTCCCTGAATCCATCGCCCATCTGAGGACCCAAACGGCCAGTGCCAATGGACCTCCAGCCACCAACGCCCGCGACCTCGACGAGACCCAGGATCCCCAACTCTGCTGGCTCCTAGACGAAAGCAAAAGCCTCGCCTGACCGTGAACGGAGCCCGAAGAAACTTATTCCGACGCGACACCACCGCAGCGGCCTCGGCAGCGTCTCACTCAACCCTAACCCTACCACGCACCCACCTAGCGAACAGACCCGAGGTCCCCCTCCCTCCCGCCACCGAAGCGGCCGACGGAGAGAGAGGGAACCGGATGCGTCACCGGCGGCGCGCAAGGGCCTCGTCGCCTCCTGGTCGCCTCGCGATCCGATCCAACTTTTACAGAAACAATTTGGGGGTGGAGGTGAGGCCACTTGGCCAGGTGTAAGGTCAATGCGCAGCAGCAGAGATAAACCTGTTAGGATTTAATTAATCCTATTAATCCATGCTTAAGGAATAGATGACGGTTGCCATATGGAAACCGACGTCGCCTCCTAGCGCCTTCTCGATCAGACACCTTTTCACTTGGTGTCTTTTGTAACTCTATATATAGATGTATTCATCATCAATAAAGGGGACCCCGATTCATTGTTGTCTCTCTCGATTTGCATCTAGATTAGCCGCAACAAAACCGGCTCGTGGCGCGGTGACTCAGGCAAACCACTGCATCTTGTACATCTTCCTCCGCACAGAATCTGCTTCTAGTGTAAAAGGTATCTTTTTGGTGCTGAACCGGTATGGTCCTTGGAGCTAGTACTTGAAGGACCTGACGAAGCCTGTATGCGCGTTGACTTGGCCCTCGCACGCAGGGGCTCTAAGGCAGAGGCGGAACGAGGTAGCAAACCGGAGAGGTGAACCGCCACAGTGAGGCGGCAGGTTGAGGCGAAGCTGGTGCAGGCTGCTAGTTGGAGCAGCAACAACGAGCCGGTGCTGGCCAGACTGAGGCCAGAGCGAGGCTGGCGACATAAAGCGGCCAGAGGCGCGGCGACTTGACCCGACAGCTGCCGGCAACTCGACCGCAATGGTGAACATGCCAGTTTAAGGTACAGTGGCGGAACTGGCCTGGCCCCAGCGACTTAAGGCTTTCTCAAGAACCAGGCGACGGCTCGCCAGCAGTGACGCGAGGTGGTGGCTCGATGCGAGGTCCTCATCCGCGTCGTTGTTTGACTTATAATGGGGGGGGCGGCCAACTGTCGTGACCCAGGGCATCATGAGGAAAAAACGGCTACGGCGGTTCAAAGCCGCGGTAATGCATGACGGAGCCAGTGCAGGGGTTGCTGGCGGGTTGATGCGGGTGGTGACTCACAATGAGGCCGTGAAGGCAACGGCGCAGCCGGGTCGAGGCAGCAGGGCACCAGGCGGAATGACGCGCGGACATGGCCGGTTCAACGTAGGAAGCGGCTGTAGCTCAAGACGGTTCGCGGACATGGCAATTTGAAGATGGTAGCTCGGGGGTGCCGGCTCAAAGCAATGAGGCTGTGTCGAATTGATCCGGTGCCTGTTCAACACCAGGACTGCGTCTCCACGCACACGGAGGCGACTCAATCGGGAGCAATAACAGGTTGCTGCTGCGGCGAAGGCAGCAGATGTGACTCGGATGGCCAGGGAGTGGACGGTCCGTCGGCGGCGACCCCCAAAGCAGAGCACCAGGAAACAAAAGAATTTTCCACAAGAAGTAAAAAAAGTAAACTTACTTCACATAACAAAACGTGCGGCGCCCATAAAGGTACGCGCCATATGGCCTATCCCAAAGGAGTCTCGCCATTGGTTGTCAAAACCAATCATCTTCAATCATCTGGATTACTCTAGAAGTATCAGGAACGCAGGCTGGATTGCCTTGGTACTCGATCCAATAATGGGCGGACTCCAGTTTACAAATGTCCTGATGGACGGCGGCAGCGGTCTAAACCTGATATATGAGGACACAATCCACCACATGGGGATAGACCCAACAAGAATTCGCCATAGCAAAACCTCCTTTCAAGGGGTAACGCCAGGTCCGGATACCCATTGCATGGGTTTTATCCGGCTTGAAGTTATATTTGGCTCCCCCGATAACTTCCGCCACGAAAAGCTAACTTTCCACGTCGTCCCATTCTCAAGTCGCTATCAAGCGCTGCTAGGACGTGAAGCTTTCGCCCGCTTTAACGCAATACCGCATTATGAATCTCTTACGCTTAAGATGCCCGGTCCACGAGGCATCATCTCATTAAAGGGGAAACATTGAGTGCGCCCCCCCGTGCGGAAGATTGTGCGGCCGCCTTAACAGCCCCACAATAAAACGGCTTCACCAGCCAAAACTCTAAACAGGTCATTAAGACCACGGACACGGTTAGACAAGTCCGGCATAAAAATATCATTGATAAAGGCTTACTAGCCGTATACCCCCATTCTAGGGGCTCCGCACATATAAAATAAGAGACAATCAAGCTCAGTTTTACCCATTTCAAATTATACTTTGTTTATTCAGTATAACTTCTGTTCGGCACGACCTTTTTTCAACTTAGTTCCTCTCTTTTTCAGATGAACATCGTGCTGCGCCCGTCCAGGATACGGCACAACAGAGACACAGGCGCAGACGTGTATCAGGGACCCGTTCCAAGGATTCTTTTCAGATTAAGACCCTGCGTAAACCTTTTTTACTGTCTCTTGTTGATACACATCCTCCGGTTATTCAGTATAATCAAGGAGGAGACTAGCGTCTTGGCATGTGGCCACGTCGGGAATTTTTGCGTGTACCTGGACACTAGGGGCTTATAACTAAGGGCGTGGTTCCGCCCGTACTCATAAAGACCGAATACCTTAGGGAGTGTTAGGCGTCGCAAGTTTGGCCTTATATGCATCAGCTCCGAGTCATGTCTTTGGTCAAATGTTGGGTTGCCCGGCTCCTGTGTTTGGCTGCCTTACGTTCCGCTCTATCGGCTAAGGCGGCACCAGGAGAACTACTGCGATTGTGCCCCGGTTCGGCCAGGCAAGCACCTCAGTAGAGAAAGCTGAAAACTGACTGTCATGATATAGCGTGAGACTGGTCAACCACTCGATGACTTACCAGAATCTATAGGATTCCTCCGCATTAACGAAGGGCCGTTTCCCGGCCAGACACATACGCGCCCCGAATTCGGGCGAGCGCAGTCGCCACCAGGGGCTATCTAAGTAGCCTCACTGTCAAGCTCTTATGGCTAAGTGAAAGTGATAAAGCATTATAGTCTGATTGCCTAGTTCGCTGCGCTATCACCTCCTTTGTAGGACCAAGACGTTGGATCAAGTGTGAAAATGCGCCTTCTGCGAACACCCCCGCATTATTTGCGTGGGGGCTGAAGCCGACGACTGCCATCTTTCATATTATATATATTTTTTAAATGGCCGCACATGAGGTGTTAAAATACTTGCAGGCACAAGTATAAAAAGTTCCTATAATTTATCAAAATATCATTTTACAATCGCATATGCTATTCGAACATAGCATCCTTCGAGCACTGCATCTCTATTACACGAGCGCCTTGCAGGACTTCCTGAAAATAGTGCTCGGCAGGTACTCGGCTTCTGTCCCAATCTTGGGATGCAACTGCGGTGGTCTCCATTTCCGCCCAGTATGTCTTGACACGGGCAAGAGCCATCCGCGCACCCTCTATGCATGCTGACCTCTTAATTGCATTGATACGCGGCACCGCACCAAGGAATTGCTGCACCAAGCTGAAATAACTCTTCGGCTCCGATCTTTAAGGCCACAAATGACTGATGACGCACTTCACGGCGAGTCCGGACAACCTATTCAGCTCGGCCCATTCGGCCAGACGATCGGCCACCGATAGTGGACGCTCTGGATTGTGGAACTGCGACCAGAAGATTTCTCCACTTCGCGATCTTCTTGATCTCGAAAGTGTTCGGTCGCATCAGCAGCACTTGCCGCCAAATCCAGATAGGTGTCCGCCATACTCCACAGTCGGTCCAACGGAGCATGCTTAGGATCACAAAACTTCCTCCGCAGCATAAAGGGCTTTCCAGCCGCGATCTCTCCGGCTTGACGCAGACAGCTGCATTCACGTTAAATAGGGCACCGTCTAAATCCATTGAGACGACACCATATGAACTATGGTTTAGCAAGAAACCTAAGCTATCGTTTCTTAAAGTTTGGGGTTGCGACACTTATGTCAAAAGGCTTCAGCCTAATAAGCTCACACCCAAATCAGAGAAGTGCGTCTTCATAGGATACCCTAAGGAAACAATTGGGTACACCTTCTACCATAAATCCGAAGGCAAGATATTTAGTGCCAAGAATGGAAACTTTCTAGATAAGGAGTCTCTCTCGAAAGAAGTGAGTGGGAGGAAAGTAGAACTTGATGAGGTAATTGTACCTTCTCTCAAATTGGAAAGTAGTTCATCATAGAAAACCCTTCCCGGGATGCCTACACCAACTAGAGAGGAAGCTGATGATAATGATCATGAAACTTCAGATCAAGTTACTACCGAACCTCGTAGGTCAACCAGAGCACGTTCCGCACCAGAGTGGTAGGGTAATCCTGTTCTGGAAGTCATGTTACTAGACCATGAAGAACCTACGAACTATGAAGAAGCGATGATGAGCCCAGATTCCGATATATGGCTTGGGGCCATGAAATCTGAGATAGGATCCATGTATGAGAACAAAGTGTGGACTTTGGTTGACTTGCCCGATGGTCGGCGAGCCATAGAGAATAAATGGATCTTCAAGAAGAAGACAGACGCTGATGGTAATGTTACTGTTTACATATCTCGAATTGTCACGAAAGGTTTTCGACAAGTTCAAGGAGTTGATTACGATGAGACTTTCTCACCCGTAGCGATGCTTGATACGTCTCCAATGTATCTATAATTTTTTATTGTTCCATGCTATTATATTATCTGTTTTGGATGTTTTATATGCATTAATACACTACTAGGGAAAAGCCTATACACAGAATCTTAGCAGCAGCGAGGGTTAAAAACCCACGCTACTGCTTCTTACTAGCAGCGCGGGTTTTTAAACCTTGCTACTACTAAGTTGATAGGAGTAGCGCAGGTTTTTAACCCTCGCTACTACTAAGCGGTCTGTACCGTGCCCCCCGGGACATGCCATAGTAGTAGCGCGGGTTTTTAACCCTCGCTACTACTAAGTTGATAGCAGCAGCGTTGGTTTTTAGCCCTCGCACTACTAAGTGGTCTCTACCGTCCCCTGGACCATGCCATAGTAGTAGCGATGGTTATAAACCCGCGCTACTACTAAGTTGATAGTAGTAGCGCGGGTTTTTACCACTCGCTACTACTAATCGTCTGCCATGGCAGTAGCGCGAGGTGTGGTCCCATTTTCAAACTCTACCCCCCCCCCCCCCCCCGTGGATCGCCTTTTCAGTTTAAAAAAAATAGAAGAAAATGATGAAAATGTCAAAAAAATAAAAGAAAATAAGTTTCCCATGTGATATGTGGTCTAGTTGTTGGGAAAATTTGCAAATACGAATTTCGACTTCATTTGCAAAATCTCTCGAGAATTTGTAAAAATGGGCATAACTTTTGCATACTAACTCGGATGAAAAAGTTTTTTTATATGAAAAATCATCTACTCGAAAAGTTACATCCAAATTTAATCGGGGAACCTTGTTAAACATTTTTAAAATCCTCAAAAACCTAACAGAAAAAAAGTTACGGGGCTTTTAAGATCTGGAGGCAAAAAAATTCATCAAATTTCAGTTTTTTCTTTAATTTTTGTTAGATCTGGTCAAACTATGGTCAAACTAATTATTCAATAATATTAGTGTTACTAAATAATTATTTCTGTTTATTTGAATTTTGGTCAAATCTGGTCAAACTATGGTCAAACTATGGTCAAACTAGTTATTCAAGAAATATTACTGTTAATAAATAATTATTGTTTTTTAGAACAATAGTTCTAAACTCAAGCAGTGAAATGTGTGACTTCATGCTCAAGCTAAACTCCTGAGGGTTAATAGGATTGACATCTTACTATTGTCAGGAAAACAACAAGTGCAGACTTGGAATCGAGGGAGAATAGAACCTGGAAGTGAGAGGATGGGTGACCGTCCAGGAAGTTAGATGATTTGGAATGATGAGGGGTGACTAGAGATTAAATTGAGCAGCGATGAGGGTGATTAGAGATTAGAGGTTAAAATAATTCAGAAATTTTAAAATTCGGGCAAAAAATTCGAAAAAAAATTCCGCGGGTTAGTAGTAGCGCGGGTTTTTACCCATGCTGCTACTAACGGACGTAGTAGTAGCGCGGTTTTTTACCCACGTTGCTACTAACGGACGTAGTAGTAGCACGGGTGGCACCCGCGCTGCTGCTATACGTTAGCTGCAGCGCCTTATTAGTAGCGCGGGCACCCGCGCTGCTAATAGGCCCAAAACCCGCGCTGCTGCTAGGCTTTTCCCTAGTAGTGATATGTTATTTTATATGATTTTGGGACTAATCTATTAACCTAGAGCCCAGTGCTAGTTTCTATTTTTTTCCTTGTTTTAGAGTTTCACAGAAAAGGAATACCAAACGGTTTCCAAACGGAATAAAACTTTCGCGATGATTTTTCTTGGACCAGAAGACACCCAGGAGACTTGGAGTGCTAGTCAAAAGAGCCACGAGGCGACCACAAGGGTGGAGGGCGCGCCCATGGTGTAGGGCGCGCCTCATACGTCTCCAACGTATCTATAATTTATGAAGTATTCATGCTATTATGTTATCCATCTTGGATGCTTTATGGTCTTTACTATGCACTTTTATATTATTTTTGGGACTAACCTATTGACCCAGAGCCCAGCGCTAGTTCCTGTTTTTTCTGTTGCTTCAGTGTTTCGAAGAAAAGGAATATCAAACGGAGTCGAAACGGAATGAAACCTTCTGGAGAAGTTATTTTTGGAAGGAAAGCTACCCGATGGACTTGGAGTGCATGTCAGGAAAGAAACGAGGGAGCCACGAGATAGGGGGCATGCCCACCCCCCTAGGGCGCGCCCTCCACCCTCGTGGGCCCCTCGTGGCTCCCCTGACGTATTTCTTCCGCCTATATATATCCATATACCCTAAAATCTTCGGGGAACAGAATAGTTCTGGAGTTCCGCCGCCTCAAGCCTCTGTAGTCACCAAAAACCTCTCGGGACCCTATTCCGGCACCCTGCCGGAGGGGGGAACCCTCACCGGTGGCCATCTTCATCATCCCGTCGCTCTCCATGACAAGGAGGGAGTAGTTCACCCTCGGGGCTAAGGGTATGTACCAGTAGTTATGTGTTTGATCTCTCTCTCTCTCTCTCTCTCTCTCTCTCTCTCTCTCTCTCTCTCTCTCTCTCTCTCGTGTTCTTGATTTGGCATGATCTTGATGTATCGCGAGCTTTGCTATTATAGTTGGATCTTATGTTGCTTCTCCCCCTCTACTCTCTTGTAATGGATTGATTTTTCCCCTTGAAGTAATCTTATCGGATTGAGTCTTTAATGATTTGAGAACACTTGATGTATGTCTTGCCGTGCGTATCTGTGGTGACAGTGGGATATCACGTGATTCACTTGATGTATGTTTTGGTGATCAACTTACGGGTTCCGCCCATGAAATTATGCATAGGGGTTCGCACACGTTTTCGTCTTGATTCTCCGGTAGAAACTTTGGGGCACTCTTCGAGGTTCTATGTGTTGGTTGAATAGATGAATCTGAGATTGTGTGATGCATATCGTATAATCATACCCACGGATACTTGAGGTGACATTGGAGTATCTAGGTGACATTAGGGTTTTGGTTGATTTGCGTCTTAAGGTGTTATTCTAGTACGAACTCTAGGGATGTTTGTGACACTTATAGGAATAGCCCAACGGATTGATTGGAAAGAATAACTTTGAGGTGGTTTCGTACCCTACCATAATCTCTTCGTTTGTTCTCCGCTATTAGTGACTTCGGAGTGACTCTTTGTTGCATGATGAGGGATAGTTATATGATCCAATTATGTTACTATTGTTGAGACAACTTGCACTAGTGAAAGTACGAACCCTAGGCCTTGTTTCCTAGCATTGCAATACCGTTTACGCTCACCTTTATCATTAGTTACCTTGCTGTTTTTATATTTTCAGTTTACAAAAACCTATATCTACCATCCATATTGCACTTGTATCACCATCTCTTCGTCGAACTAGTGCACCTATACAATTTACCATTGTATTGGGTGTGTTGGGGACACAAGAGACTCTTTGTTATTTGGTTGCAGGGTTGCTTGAGAGAGACCATCTTCATCCTACACCTCCCACGGATTGATAAACCTTAGGTCATCCACTTGAGGGAAATTTGCTACTGTCCTACAAACCTCTGCACTTGGAGGCCCAACAACGTCTACAAGAAGAAGGTTGCATAGTAGACATCAAGCTCTTTTCTGGCGCCGTTGCCGGGGAGGTGAGTGCTTGAAGGTATATCTTTAGATCTTGCAATTGAATCTTTTTGTTTCTTGTTTTAGCACTAGTTCAGTCTATAAAAGAAAACTAAAAAAATGGAATTGAGTTTGTCTCATACGCTTCGTCTTTTTAATATCTTTTGTCAGGACCCCGATCCTGAGCCACATCGATCTAGCATGTAACACATCATATCACTTTGCGGCCTCACGCACGGTATTCCCACGGGTGCCACCTTACCTGGCCCGGGACCGTTTGCGCCTTTTGGCTCACATATATGATAGTGTCGCTAGCATCCATATGACAGAGAACCCGGGCCGACATGGCTAGTCGTGAACCCAAGGCGGCACTAACCCATGAGGACAGGCATACATGAATCACATCGAGCATGTCGGTCAACAACGTATAAATCCGGGCTGTAGCACTGGGCTAACAGGACTCCGGTAACCCGGGCTGTAGCAGGCTAGGCAGGACTCCGGATAACACCGCGTGACATTTCCCCGAAGGGACAGACACAGGAACGACGTGAACCACATGCCGGCCAGTCAAGTGTTCCAAGCAGTAGTGCTGGGCTAGCAGGACTCCGGTGAACCGGGCTGTAGCGGACTACTATCGCTCAGAAGCACTAGACTACATTTCCCCATATGATAGGCTGCCAAGGATAAACAACTAGATAGTCGGATCCCACTCATACCAAGCATTTCAATCATACACACAATATGCCCGATATGAGTAAATACAACATGGCATCACAACAAGACTCTACGACTCAAGTATTTATTCATTAGGCTCCGAGGAGCGAGATATTACAAACATGGGTCTCATGACCCAACATACAGAGCATACAAGTCAAACACATGCGGAAGCTTAACATGTCTGAGTACAGACATCTACAAATGAAAAAGGCTGAGAAGCCTGACTATCTACCAGATCCTGCCGAGGGCACAAGATCGTAGCTGAGGTATCAAACTAAACGTCGAAGTCCAAGCGGTACTACTAGCGAGATTGAAGTCTCTCTGCAAAACATAAAATAGGCAAACGTGAGTACAATTGTACTCAGCAAGACTTACATCAGAACTAACTACATATGCATTAGTATCAATAAAGGGGGTGGTGGAGTTTGACTGCAGCAAGCCAGCTTTGACTCGGTGGCTATCCTGAACTACGACTGCAAGTAACTCTTTGAGGTGGCGCACACGAGTCCACATATTCACCATACCAATACACCACTATGGATCCGCTCCCGTCTCCCTACGAGAACGCCATCCATAGCACTCACGCTTATCTTGCGCATTTTAGAGTATCCACTTTCACTTGTCTATGAACTATGCAAGGGGTCCAAGTTTCCATATCCGAGGAATCCGGCTATTCGAATAGATAATGATAACCCTGCAGGGGTGTACTTCTTCACACACGCTTTCGCCACTTATCGCCCTGTACACGTCATGTACCTCGGCAACCTTCAAGCGGAAGCCGGGCGAGGGAGTCGGCCACGACCTGACTAATCACACAAGTCTCTCGTCCAGGTTTATCGCCTATTCGGGTTCCATCCGCAAGGAGATCCGGCCGGGGTGTCGCTCACGACCCCAAACGATGTGTACAGGGTTCCAAGCCCACCAAACGGGCGGCGCTTGGTTTACCCGGCCACGGTGCCTAGTCTGTCCCAAGCCCACCTGTACCGGGTGCCACTTGGTAGACTACTAACACTACCTACAAACACCAGAAACTAGTTGCAACTCCTGGACAGAGATCAAGTTGATTAATAAGTCGAGAGGGGTCGAGTTACCGGAACCCAATGTGTGGTAGTAACTGTTCATGGATCACAAACACAGAACTCAGTTCCTGAGGACGGCTGCAATGAGACAACCCACCATGTACTCCTACATGGCCTCTCACCGCTACCTTTACCAAATCGTGTTCACACACTTAGCTCTCCACAGTAGGACATGTTCACCACATTCCAATTCATTCCCGATGAATCAGACCCGACTCAACTCTAAGCAGTAGCAGGCATGACAACAAGCATGAATGAGTAGGCACATCAGGGCTCAAACAACTCCTACTCATGCTAGTGGGTTTCATCTATTTACTGTGGAATGACAGGTCATGCAAAGGATAAAGGGGTTCAGCTACCGCAGCAAGTAACACATGAATCGTTGTTGTCCTAATGCAATAAAAGAGCAGGAGCGAGAGAGTGGGATTGTATCGGAATGAACAAGGGGGTTTTGCTTGCCTGGCACTTCTAAAGATATTATAGTTCTTCATCGGTGTCATCGATCACATCGTCGGGATACGCCTACCGAGAGGGGACAAACACCGGCAACTGAGAAAGAACACAATCAATGCAATGACACAATATGATGCATGATCATGACATGGAAATATGCTGTGATTTGAGCTAATGCCTCTATCTATGATTTAAATGAAGTTGGTTTGAATACATGATTCAAATTCCAACTCCATATATGATTATTCAAATGCCCTTTATTTGTTTTGTCCCAAAACAGAGGACATAAATTGTTCAAACATGCATGAAAATGGTATAGATGGATTCCTTGAATTTTTCTGATAATTTTTCATATATAAATTATTTCAATCTGAGCTACGGTTGAATTGATATGAATTTTAGAAGTTTTAGGCATTTTCTGGAATTTCCTGTTTAAAAAATTAAATCCAGAAAATAAATAATTGCGTCAGCACTGCATCATGCTTGTGTCAGCAAGTCAACAGCGCTGACTAGTCAAACCTGACGTGTGGGGTCCACACGTCAGTTTCAAGGTTAATTAGCAGCGGGTTAATTAGTTGCTAAACTAATCCTAAGTTAAAATTAACAGGGCCGGGCCCACATGTCATTGACCTTGGGGGGGTCAAACGCCAGGTCAACTGGGGGGGTTAGACCCGGTCAACCCCGCCGGCGTTTAGCCGCCGGCGAGGCCGAACGCGGCGGAGGGCTCGGGAATGAGCCACAGGGCATCATTTTGGCCGCGGTTTGTTGCGCTCGAACGCACGCAACGGCGCGCATCGAGTGGTGGCAATGGTTAGGTGCGGGGAGGCCAGAGACGACGGCGGCGAGCTCTAAAGCGGCGGCCGGAGTTCGGACGTCGACCGTTCCAACGTCGCAGGGCACGAAAGGAGCGACGGATGGTTGCTACGGTCCCGTGGTGACGCGCTGAGCTCGGCGACGTGCTCAGTTTCGAGCTCCAGTGGGCGTGGCCACGGCGGTGAGGAGCTCAGGCGGCGGCGCGATTTGGTCGGCAAGGGGGCGGCGGCTACAGGGCGTAACGAGCTCGGGGAAGAGGGGTTTTCGACGCGGGAGCTCACAGTGGTTGTAGAGGGCGTCGACGCGGGCTCGGAGAAGGCCGGACGATGACGTACGGGCGGCGACGATCCTCGGAGACCGAGGAGGGGAACGGCGGAGCTGGCGGCATCCAGGGCTTCCCGGCACCTTCTGACTTGGTGAGGAGGAAGAGGGGAACGAGACGGGGCTTCTTGGCGCGTCGGCGAGGCGAGGGGAGCACGGTGGCCGCGACAATCGGCGTCGGCGGCGATGGCAGCGCTCGGGCTGCGCGCGAGGGAGAGAGACAGGGGAGGGGAAGAGCATGGGAGAGTGGGGAGAGGAGTGCAGGGGGGTGCTGGCGTCGTCGTGGCGCTCGAATGGGGACGGGGAGAGAAGCAGGAGGTGGAAGCAGGAGGTGGAGCTCGGCTGCGCGCGCGTCGACACGCCTCTGCCTACTGGCAGAGGTGGAAGACGGTGGGGGGTTGGGCTGGGCCTCAGCCACGGTGCTGGGCCAAGTGGGCTGCACAGGTAAGTTAGGTAAGTCCTTCCCTCTCTTCTAATTTAGTTTCTGTTTTCTATTTTTGTTATTTTGTTTTGATTTAGTTTATAGCCCAAATCATTTTAATAAATCCTGAAAATAATTATGGGCATTAAATGAATTATTACAGAGACCCATAACTATTTCCAGAATTGTTGGAGCATTTAAAAATATTACTAATATTTAAATGCCCCAATTCAAATACAATATGGGTTATTCAAAAATCCAGAATGACCTAAAAATGTTGACATCATTTTTGGTAGAGGTTCTCACCTTTATCAAAAATCATGAACATTTTCAAAGGCATTTTGGGCTCATTGAAATTATTTTTATTTCTGATCCTAATTGCATTCCAATTGGTGCTAGGGTTTGTCATCCCCATTTCAAAATTCCTTTGAAATCAAACATGATGCATGGATGCAGATGCCACTAACTACAAACAAATCTGGGGCTGTGACAACTCACCCCCACTAAACAAGAATCTCGCCCCGAGATTCAAGACGTGAGGTAAGAAGACAGAGGGGCACAAGCTAACATAATCTTCATGATCCCTTGCTTCAGATCGATCATAGCGTCCTTCCTTTCAGGATCTTCATCCAACACGATGACGACGGATAGGAACTCTACCGGAATCGATCTTCTCGAAGATCAGGCAACTCAAGATCAACTCCCAAAACAAGACACAGCGACATCTGTCGAGATGAGACACGATACACACATCAAGAATGATGGAAATGAGCATAAGACAAGGTTTAAATAAGTAGCGGAATTCCCACACCTAGGAGGGTGGTGAACGGTGTCAACGTAGCGAGGAGTTAGGTTGCCATGATACCACAAAAAGACATCTTAAGGAAGGTGACTCGCAGAAATATTCCCTTAAGTGGCAAAAAGAATTACTTTTGATTCTGAGATCATTGGAACTCTTTATACCAGCCTAAGACAATCACAACGATCGGGTGTACGAACTCGAAAGAATGGCATACTCATAACACAATGGATGATGTGGACTACCTTGTTGAAGACAACGCAATGGATGACTTTGCTTACACGTGCTCTCAAGAACTTGAGCATTTCCATATTCATCAAGGTTCTACCAACATCCGTGTCAAGGATCTTGGCAACACAACATACTACCATGATGAATAGTGATGGACGATGCAAATGCAAAGGAAGATAACACCTTCTCAGATTTCACCTTAGCGAGGCCAAGGAAACAAAATCTGGATGATCGACCAAGAGACAGTTAGCACTCCGCTTCTAGTGTTCTCCTTGATGTACTAGGTACCACGGTCAATGCTTAAAAGCATCAACATGGCCATCAAGTAAAGGTCGGACTTCGGGGGCACAAAAATCCATAAGGAACAACTTGTGGAATAAGTCATACCAAATCCTCATGGACAAGATGGTCGAATTGCTCGTTCAAGATACTACAATAACAGATCTTCCGGCTAGGTGTGTCGGCCAACATCAACCTTGTCGGAACCTACATCATAGATCTTGGAATAGTGCCAACCATCATATCTGCCTGAGATTCAGATCTGGTCGGTAACAGGACATTCCGGACTTATCGAGTCTAGAAGAATGGTTGCAACACAAGTCGACGAGATAACGTTGTGAGACTCTCGGGAGATGAACTACGATAGCAAGCTCCAAAACATGAGCTGGTTCCGCTACATACATGGGAACACATTGTCCTAGACAAGCATGACCACATAGTAGTCTTACAATAAAACACTACCGAGTTCTGGTTGGGAACCATCGAGGATAAGGAATCTTGTACAAATCCGTCTGGTATCTTCAGGACTAGCACTTGGAACATATTATCCTTGAACAAATCAATCAGTGGCTTGGTGTGCTAGGAATTACATATGGAATGAAGATGATCAGTCTATCAGACCATAGAATACTTCGTACGGGCATGACTGACTTGGGATGATTCCAGAGGAGGCAAAAACAATCTTTCTCAAACTCACGGCGGCAACTTGCACCAAATGCACATGAATTCGAGGAAGTCACTTCTTCCATCCAAGCATAGACCTCATGAACGGAACATGAAGGCATTGCTTACAAAGTTTTCAACACTAGGTCGATGTTCAACATGAATCATGGGGGAGACAAAATGTTGCCGATGGGCTCAACAACAATTCATAGGAATTTCCATATGACTGGACTTCCACCATCATGTGAACACGGTGATAGCATTGGTCAGACCAAAATATATAATGGTGTATGCCCGAGGGATCAACCACGAGTAAGACAACACTACGAACATCGTTGGTTCTGATTTGACTTGACGATAGCCCATACTCAAGTCAAAGTTTTGGCAAGACAATAGATCCAACAACTGATCACGAGGACCAATTGGTGAAGATATCATCTTTCTTCAACACACACACACAAACACAAAGATATCCCTTAACTTGAACTAAGTCAGACAAGCTTTTATCTTCCAACTCTCCAAGTTGTTGTTTAGCTCAACCAACTAGCTCAGGGGTATCCAACACAGATTCTTGGAGAAAGGGTGGTTTACAAGAACCCAACTTGATCATGAACTCAACATAGCGGTCAGGTGACAACCTGGTGATACTTCCGAGAAGATATTCAGAATATCACAATCCACCGATATGTTACTAAGCTCGAGAACAATCTTGCTTTTCAGGGCAAGATGATATGATCAAAAGAGTGAGGACTTGACACAATCCTAACTCATTGATCGAAGAGTGTACCAGAAATAAGGACTAGGTAGCACGATCAATCTTAGGATGATGATTTAATAACCAACACGCTAAGAATGAGAATATTGTCGATTTACTACCAAGCAACGAGTTGCTCGGAGTATTGATTTCACACATCACAATTCACTTGTCGGCATTCCGGTTACAACAACACGGAAACCAAGGAATGAACAATGATGGCAAGAAGTATTACTGCGTCAAGAATTCATAAGAGGTGGTGCAATTCTCATGACATTCTTGACATAAAGATGGTAACACTCCAGGGTAGAACAGAGCAAAAGCTGGATTGGCATTTTGACCTGCGGAATACAACTACTTTGACCCAATCCTAGAAATGGATGAGGTACTGGAGTTTGTTTCTCCTAGTCATTCTGGAATAGAATGGCTTGACGGACCACAAGAATAATAAGCATCGATAACACGGATGCACAATTACTCCTGACTATCAATTGATAGTCGGTGGTCGGAATACAAATGAAGAGGGACAACTCAAGGAACATATAACTTTCTGAGTTGTGGATGCATAGATTAGTATGTTAAACGAGTTCAACAAATTTCTTCCGGATAACCCATGCAGAAAGGGAGAACTGGCAGAATCACAATATGAATGGACTACTCCTCAAGAACACCCTGGTTGTGATCTTTTGATTCAAAACGAATTTCTGCCAAGGATGGTTCATGGCATTTGGAAGAAGGAAATACCACGGACCTCGGGGGCTATCACAAAGGTTACTAATATTCTAAAGGTACGAGCAACACTATCAACATGAGGTAAGTAGAGTGAATTTTGGGTTCAGAAACCCAGGGGTAGAATACCTACTACTAAATGGCATCACGGGATGCTTTCGAGAATGGTGGCCAGATTCATCACACTGGGAACACAAAACATGCTAGATTACTAGGTGACTTCATAAGACACCTAGGGTCATAATAATAGCTCCAACATATATGCCGAGGCAACGGAGTACCTCACAGACCGGTAGTGTGCTTAATCTAGCCCAAAAGGACATCGAGAACTGGGAGGAAGGATTTGCAAATGCATCAGACTAGATAGAAACCTGGGATGACTCGGACAGCATAACGGCTGTAAATGCTCAAAAATGATTTGAGACAACCTGCAAAAAATGGTGGCATAGCCACTCAACATCACAATATCAACGTTCTGTGATCAACTAAGAATACATGGAAGTAGTAGAAACAGAACTGGGGCTTGAACTCAACAATCCTAGGCAACTACGGTTTAGTAACACGTCATCCTGAGAGATAGATGAGAAGCCTATTTCTTAATCCCCGTAGAAGATAAGAGGTTGACTCAGATCAGAAGGCCATGAGGTATAAGGAGTAAAAAGAGCCTTACGTTCCCTTCCACAATCAATTCCCTTACATAACTAAAGCATTTCTAGACTCAATTTCGACCAGTTTGGCTTGGTAATCCTACAGGCAGTCAGGCTCTGATACCAACGCTGTCAGGACCCCGATCCTGAGCCACATCGATCTAGCATGTAACACATCATATCACTTTGCGGCCTCACGCACGGTATTCCCACGGGTGCCACCTTACCTGGCCCGGGACCGTTTGCGCCTTTTGGCTCACGTATATGATAGTGTCGCTAGCATCCATATGACAGAGAACCCGGGCCGACATGGCTAGTCGTGAACCCAAGGCGACACTAACCCATGAGGACAGGCATACATGAATCACATCGAGCATGTCGGTCAACAACGTATAAATCCGGGCTGTAGCACTGGGCTAACAGGACTCCGGTAACCCGGGCTGTAGCAGGCTAGGCAGGACTCCGGATAACACCGCGTGACATTTCCCCGAAGGGACAGACACAGGAACGACGTGAACCACATGCCGGCCAGTCAAGTGTTCCAAGCAGTAGTGCTGGGCTAGCAGGACTCCGGTGAACCGGGCTGTAGCGGACTACTATCGCTCAGAAGCACTAGACTACATTTCCCCATATGATAGGCTGCCAAGGATAAACAACTAGATAGTCGGATCCCACTCATACCAAGCATTTCAATCATACACACAATATGCCCGATATGAGTAAATACAACATGGCATCACAACAAGACTCTACGACTCAAGTATTTATTCATTAGGCTCCGAGGAGCGAGATATTACAAACATGGGTCTCATGACCCAACATACAGAGCATACAAGTCAAACACATGCGGAAGCTTAACATGTCTGAGTACAGACATCTACAAATGAAAAAGGCTGAGAAGCCTGACTATCTACCAGATCCTGCCGAGGGCACAAGATCGTAGCTGAGGTATCAAACTAAACGTCGAAGTCCAAGCGGTACTACTAGCGAGATTGAAGTCTCTCTGCAAAACATAAAATAGGCAAACGTGAGTACAATTGTACTCAGCAAGACTTACATCAGAACTAACTACATATGCATTAGTATCAATAAAGGGGGTGGTGGAGTTTGACTGCAGCAAGCCAGCTTTGACTCGGTGGCTATCCTGAACTACGACTGCAAGTAACTCTTTGAGGTGGCGCACACGAGTCCACATATTCACCATACCAATACACCACTATGGATCCGCTCCCGTCTCCCTACGAGAACGCCATCCATAGCACTCACGCTTATCTTGCGCATTTTAGAGTATCCACTTTCACTTGTCTATGAACTATGCAAGGGGTCCAAGTTTCCATATCCGAGGAATCCGGCTATTCGAATAGATAATGATAACCCTGCAGGGGTGTACTTCTTCACACACGCTTTCGCCACTTATCGCCCTGTACACGTCATGTACCTCGGCAACCTTCAAGCGGAAGCCGGGCGAGGGAGTCGGCCACGACCTGACTAATCACACAAGTCTCTCGTCTAGGTTTATCGCCTATTCGGGTTCCATCCGCAAGGAGATCCGGCCGGGGTGTCGCTCACGGCCCCAAACGATGTGTACAGGGTTCCAAGCCCACCAAACGGGCGGCGCTTGGTTTACCCGGCCACGGTGCCTAGTCTGTCCCAAGCCCACCTGTACCGGGTGCCACTTGGTAGACTACTAACACTACCTACAAACACCAGAAACTAGTTGCAACTCCTGGACAGAGATCAAGTTGATTAATAAGTCGAGAGGGGTCGAGTTACCGGAACCCAATGTGTGGTAGTAACTGTTCATGGATCACAAACACAGAACTCAGTTCCTGAGGACGGCTGCAATGAGACAACCCACCATGTACTCCTACATGGCCTCTCACCGCTACCTTTACCAAATCGTGTTCACACACTTAGCTCTCCACAGTAGGACATGTTCACCATATTCCAATTCATTCCCGATGAATCAGACCCGACTCAACTCTAAGCAGTAGCAGGCATGACAACAAGCATGAATGAGTAGGCACATCAGGGCTCAAACAACTCCTACTCATGCTAGTGGGTTTCATCTATTTACTGTGGAATGACAGGTCATGCAAAGGATAAAGGGGTTCAGCTACCGCAGCAAGTAACACATGAATCGTTGTTGTCCTAATGCAATAAAAGAGCAGGAGCAAGAGAGTGGGATTGTATCGGAATGAACAAGGGGGTTTTGCTTGCCTGGCACTTCTGAAGATATTATAGTTCTTCATCGGTGTCATCGATCACATCGTTGGGATACGCCTACCGAGAGGGGACAAACACCGGCAACTGAGAAAGAACACAATCAATGCAATGACACAATATGATGCATGATCATGACATGGAAATATGCTGTGATTTGAGCTAATGCCTCTATCTATGATTTAAATGAAGTTGGTTTGAATACATGATTCAAATTCCAACTCCATATATGATTATTTAAATGCCCTTTATTTGTTTTGTCCCAAAACAGAGGACATAAATTGTTCAAACATGCATGAAAATGGTACAGATGGATTCCTTGAATTTTTCTGATAATTTTTCATATATAAATTATTTCAATCTGAGCTACGGTTGAATTGATATGAATTTTAGAAGTTTTAGGCATTTTCTGGAATTTCCTGTTTAAAAAATTAAATCCAGAAAATAAATAATTGCGTCAGCACTGCATCATGCTTGCGTCAGCAAGTCAACAGCGCTGACTAGTCAAACCTGACGTGTGGGGTCCACACGTCAGTTTCAAGGTTAATTAGCAGCGGGTTAATTAGTTGCTAAACTAATCCTAAGTTAAAATTAACAGGGCCGGGCCCACATGTCATTGACCTTGGGGGGTCAAACGCCAGGTCAACTGGGGGGGTTAGACCCGGTCAACCCCGCCGGCGTTTAGCCGCCGGCGAGGCCGAACGCGGCGGAGGGCTCGGGAATGAGCCACAGGGCATCATTTTGGCCACGGTTTGTTGCGCTCGAACGCACGCAACGGCGCGCATCGAGTGGTGGCAATGGTTAGGTGCGGGGAGGCCAGAGACGACGGCGGCGAGCTCTAAAGCGGCGGCCGGAGTTCGGACGTCGACCGTTCCGACGTCGCAGGGCACGAAAGGAGCGACGGATGGTTGCTACGGTCCCGTGGTGACGCGCTGAGCTCGGCGACGTGCTCAGTTTCGAGCTCCAGTGGGCGTGGCCACGGCAGTGAGGATCTCAGGCGGCGGCGCGATTTGGTCGGCAAGGGGGCGGCGGCTACAGGGCGTAACGAGCTCGGGGAAGAGGGGTTTTCGATGCGGGAGCTCACAGTGGTTGTAGAGGGTGTCGACGCGGGCTCGGAGAAGGCCGGACGACGACGTACGGGCGGCGACGATCCTCGGAGACCGAGGAGGGGAACGGCGGAGCTGGCGGCATCCAGGGCTTCCCGGCACCTTCTGACTTGGTGAGGAGGAAGAGGGGAACGAGACGAGGCTTCTTGGCGCGTCGGCGAGGCGAGGGAAGCACGGTGGCCGTGGCAATCGGCGTCGGCGGCGATGGCAGCGCTTGGGCTGCGCGCGAGGGAGAGAGACAGGGGAGGGGAAGAGCATGGGAGAGTGGGGAGAGGAGTGCAGGGGGGTGCTGGCGTCGTCGTGGCGCTCGAATGGGGACGGGGAGAGAAGCAAGAGGTGGAAGCAGGAGGTGGAGCTCGGCTGCGCGCGCGTCGACACGCCTCTGCCTACTGGCAGAGGTGGAAGACGGTGGGGGGTTGGGCTGGGCCTCAGCCACGATGCTGGGCCAAGTGGGCTGCACAGGTAAGTTAGGTAAGTCCTTCCCTCTCTTCTAATTTAGTTTCTGTTTTCTATTTTTGTTATTTTGTTTTGATTTAGTTTATAGCCCAAATCATTTTAATAAATCCTGAAAATAATTATGGGCATTAAATGAATTATTACAGAGACCCATAACTATTTCCAGAATTGTTGGAGCATTTAAAAATATTACTAATATTTAAATGCCCCAATTCAAATACAATATGGGTTATTCAAAAATCCAGAATGACCTAAAAATGTTGACATCATTTTTGGTAGAGGTTCTCACCTTTATCAAAAATCATGAACATTTTCAAAGGCATTTTGGGCTCATTGAAATTATTTTTATTTCTGATCCTAATTGCATTCCAATTGGTGCTAGGGTTTGTCATCCCCATTTCAAAATTCCTTTGAAATCAAACATGATGCATGGATGCAGATGCCACTAACTACAAACAAATCTGGGGCTGTGACATCTTTCGTGAGTATGATGGAAAGGAAAATTGTGCCAAAGTGTTAGAAGAAGAATGCATTAAAATGTTTGGCCCTAAATGTTTGAATGATGATCATGATTGCAATGTTGTTAGTATGAACTCCTTGATTATCCATGGTACTAATGATGATTGCACTAGTTATGATGAAAATGTCTCCTATAAACATGTCAATTTTTGTGGAGTGCATTGGGTTTGTGAGTACAGACCAAATAGGGAAGATAGATACTGCAAGAGGCATATGTACTTAAAAACTAAATTGTTGCAAGAGAGGCTAGATCATTGCGCTGAAAGATTCAATATTTATCGCGCCCCTTGTGAACTTTGCAATGAACATGGTCATTTAAAGCTCCAATGCTATTTGTTTCATGATCAAGTCGTGTCCAAAAATTGTGATAACTTGATTACTCTTGAGCATCATAAAGAGCTTAGTCTTCTTTTGGGTTATGAAGAAATGAAACATATAACTGAGGGTATTCCAAAATTTAATCTTGATAAATTTCTTGATTTTGATCTAGAGAAGATTTATATGTATTGTGCAGTGAATTGCATTGAAAATCCTTATATTGCCAATTACATAAAGAAAAGAGAACAAATAGAAGATGAAGGGAATGCTAACGAAAGGGAAGAGACTTCCCAATATCCTCCTATTATTTCTTATGATGAATTAGGTAACGAGGAGGAGCCTTCTATTCAACCAATCTCATTAACAAGGAGCTCCAAAAAGAGGATTGAACCCACACGTGAGGTGAAGAAGAAGAAAATAAAAAGGAAGAGAGGTAAAAAGGTATCTCTCCCAAATAATGTTGCTCCCATTATTGTTGTGCCTCATGAAAATGAATCAAAAATAATTGTGGAAGATGATGCACTTGATGATGATCTCGTTATGCCTATTGCTTGTTGTGATGATTATGATTGGGAAGACAATGATACTTCTTATGATCTTGAAAATATTTTTGGCACTTGCTTGGAAGAATATGATAATTGCTATACTATTGGTGTTATCCATACTATTAATGATGAGAGTGATTATGCTTATGATATGAAAAGGCCCAAGCTTGGGGATGCTATGTTTGATGAAGATGATGTTTTTGATAATATATTTGCTGCAATTAATGTTTGTCCCAAGCTTGGGGATGCTACGTTTAATGAAGATGATATTTTTAGCCTCTCAAGTTTCGATATGCAAATTTATAATGATGATAGCATGCCTCCTACTTATGATAATTATATTGATGAAAGCGGGTTTGGAAGAGTGTCAACTTCAGGAAGTAATGATCCCACTATTTTGGAGGATGTTGAATCTTATAATATTTATGAAAGTGGATTTGGAGAGGTCATGACTTTATTTAGTGATGTATCCACTATTTCGGAAGAGGTTTCAATTGATTATGATGAGATCAAAGTCGCTACTTATTGTAACATCCCCAGCATCACTCTACAGTGATCTCCTCTTAATCATGATAAGTCATCATCATTGCAATGCTTGATCACAGTGGTGAAACATCTTATTTCAAAATCCTTATCTGAATTCAATTTCAAATGCAAGTGGAATTTGAACTTGCTCAAATATTTCTGCAAAAATGTTCATCATTTGTCAAAAATTCCATAACAAATGATTGTTAAGGAAAACATCATCACCATATACTACAAAATGGTCCTAAGCATTTTAAACAGTGCCAAAATAGCACTATTAATGCCTTTTCCATTTTTGAAAATCCCAAATGGAATCAAAACTTGTCCATACTTTTTATGGCAGAGCACATTATTCCCTAGTAATTATTTTGGCCACGCACACAATTTTGCTATGTCATTTGGTGGCTAGTTTAATTACAAAAGCCTGCTGCTAAAAAAACAAAAAGAAAAAGAAAAAGGTAAAGGGAGGAAAGAAAAACCCTGACCTCCCCTCTCACTGGGCCTCGGCCTAGCTGGACCGCCAGGCCAGCCCGCCATCTCCGGTCCCTCCCCTCTTCTCCTATTCGTGCGACCGAATCACTACAGGGGCTTGGTCGCCGCCGCACCCTCTCGCCGGCAGCACCGGGAGGGGATAAGGGCGCCACGCCCCAACCCCTCGATCCCATCCCCTCCCACTTGCTAACCACTCCCCTCGCTCTCTCCGCCTCTCCCCTCCTCCGGATCCGCCTCTCGCCGACGTGCCCATTGCCGCCACCGCTTGCCGTGGACACGACCATGGTGCCCTCCGCGCGGCATCCCTGTGTCTTTCCGCCTCGCCGCGGACCGCATCGTCCCGTGGTGCAACCCGTTGGAGACGGGAAGCCCTGCAACACCAGAACGCCGCCGTCGTCATCCTCGAACCACAACGAGCTCCGTCTGCTTCTTCCTCTTCGTCCGATGCCATCCTTTGGAGACGGGGTGCACAACAGCGACGGGATCGAGCTCATCCTCGTCTTCGGCCACCATCACCTCTCCGCCGCCCTCACCGCGGCCTCTTCCTCAACCTCGGGTCGCCGCCGTCCACCTCGTCGATCCGCTGCTCCGGTGCCTCCCCGACCCTTCCCCGAACCCGCCTCGCTCGACTACAGGGCCCTGTGAGCCCTCATCCCCTTCCCCTCCCCCTCCCGTTGCCGTAGGACGCCACCACCGACGCGCCTGAACCTCCCCGTCCGCTCCCGCGCACATGGTCTCGCCTGTAGCTGCATCTGCCGCGGCTCCCGGCCACTCCGCGCTCGCTGAACCTGCTACCGCCAGCCACGCTCCGGCCATGGCCTCGTCGCCCCGCGTTGGACGTGCGCAGACGCAGCCCCTGCGCTGGCCACCGCTGCCCCTTCACCTACACGCCGCCTTTGCCGCTCGCGCGCTGCGCCCCTTGGCAAGCGTCGTGACCGTCGGCGTGCCCGTGTGCGTGCGTGCTGTGTGGTGTGTGTATGTGTGTGTGTGTGTGTGTGTGTGTGTGTGTGTGTGTGTGTGTGTGTGTGTGGCCGTGCCCACCTCCGGCCGCGTCTGCCTCTGGCCTCACCCGCCTCTGGCTGCCGCCGCTCGCTGCTCCGCTGCCTGCTACTAGTGCAGCGCTGCTACAGTAACATTCAGTTACTGTAGCAGCTGCTAGCTTTTGTAAAACAACATTGGTTAGCCTCCTGAACAACCTCAAAACAGCAGCAAGACAAGCTTGAACTTAGATAAAAATTATTTGGGCGTGTAGTACACTAGGGATGGTTCAATTCTTTCCATTGGACTAAATTCAAAAGTCGCCTAGATTAATTCCTATAAAAATGACAAAAGTCTATGTTCTGTTAACTGGAAGAACTAAAAACCAGATTCTGGAATTGACATCCAGTAGCACTTTTCAAACAAAGATTTGGACAAGCAAATGGGCACTAACGTAGATGAATTTGAAACTGTCATGTAGATCATGGAAAGATGTTAAAAATTGGTAAAGGGCACTAAGCCATAGGATGAGCAGAACAATAGTTATAGCCTTTTGAAAACAGCCAAGTCATGTTTAAAACTGAGGACTTAGCAGAATTTCAGCAATTCCAGAAAATGCTTTGAACTTTGATATATAATAGAAAATAAACCGTAGCTCGGATCGAAAAACTTTATACATGAAAATTGCTCAGAACGACGAGACGAATCCGGACACGCGGTCCGTTCGTATGCCACACGTCCCTAGCATAGCAAACCTGCAACCTTTCCCCTCTGTTTCATTTGTCCAGAAATGCCTAACTTCGGGAAAACTTTCCCGGATGTTATTTCCCCTTCCCCGGTATCGCGTAGTACTATGTTAGAACACCCCTAGCTCCGTGTATTGTCATGCTATGCACTTGTTTGCTCTGTATTTACTGTTTCTTCCCCCTCTTCTCTCCGGTAGACCTCGAGACCGATGCCGGTGCCCCTGTGATCGACTACGTCGACGACGACCTCTCCTTGCCAGAGCAACCAGGCAAGCCCCCCCTTTGATCATCCCGATATCGCCCATTCCTTTCTCTCATGCTTGCATTAGATTTTGCTACTATTATTATTTGCTCCTATTCTGATGCATAGCCTGCTTTTGTATCTGCCGTCATACCTTATCTGCTTATCCTAAACTGCTTAGTATAGGTTGGTTAGTGATCCATCAGTGACCCCCACTTGTCCTTGTTGCCCCCGCTTCATCATCGAAGACCCGATCAACGGGATCGAAGACCAGGCCCCGACACCGCACATCACTTCCCCTTAGTTGCTCGACACTACAGGGCTACTATCGAGTACCGAGGGTGAACCTCTTCAGCACTCCTATTGTTAACCCTGTAGTGTAGTCTTTTGGTCGTGGTCATCGAGGGTGATTTCCTCCTTAACCACTTTCGATACGACTCTGTCGTGCAACCCCTCAAGTGTGCACCTCGGGGGTGATTCCTCTTACGTTCACCTTGATGATTACATCTAGTGGAATTCATCGGGGGTGATTCCTCGGGTTTTCCCCTTGATGTTTGGACACACGGATACTTGGACTTTACCGCTGTTACTTGGAAAGACGGGTCGACCCTGAGGGGTACCCGCGCGAGCTTAATTGCGAGTGATGTGGAGTCGGGCGGACCTGGAAGGTGCCCGCGAGATAATTATGAGGCGTGGCCGGGCATTCCTAGCCCTTGCCACAAGTCCTCGAGACGGGGCAACGGGGTCACATCTTTCGTGAGTCTCTGCTTGTTACCGCGCGTTCCTAATCCACTATGATTTGGATATTTGATCTGAGGGGCCTCTGGCCTGATAGCACTAACCATCACATGGGCATAGTATGGGCGTTCTGCGTCGTATACATCAGCCGAAGCTTAATAGACGTCAGCGACTGAGCGGCGCGCGCCGGGTTGGACTGCGTAAGCGCCTGCCTTGTTGAAGGAGGTAGCTAGGTCTGCTCTTCGGCCGCCCTCGCAACGTGCGGGAGTTCCCGGGGAGATGGCCCATGACCCCTGGGGGCATAGGTTTAGTCTGGCGTGCTGGCCTCTCTATTAAGCCTAGGTCGGGTTGTGGCGTATTGTTTGGCCGAGGCCGGGCATGACCCAAGAAAGTGTGTCCGGCCGGAGTTAATCGAGCGTGGTGGGTAAGTTGGTGCACCCCTGCAGGGAAGAAAACATCTATCGATAGCCTGTCCTATGGTAACGGACACTTGGAGTTGTCCCGATCGATACAACTAGAACTGGATACTTGTGATGAGACTGGATGGTGATGAGGAATGGATTGTGATGATAACTGGATAGTATGGCTCTGGGATTTCTTTCTCGCAGGGAGTCGAGAAAGGATCTCTGGCCGAGGTTGATAACACTACTACTACTTTACTTATGCTACTCTACTCCCTCCTGTTGCTGCAAGATGGTGGTTTCCAGAAGATGCTAGTCTTCAATAGGACTAGGCTTTCCATCTATTCTGGCATTTCTGCAGCCCAGTCCACATATACAGCCTTCTTTTGATAATGTTGCATATGTAGTGTAGATCCTTGCTTGCGAGTACTTTGGATGAGTACTCACGGTTGCTTTGCTCCCCCTTTTCCCCCTTTTCTTCTTTCCGGTTGATGCAACCAGATGTCGGAGCCCAGGAGTCAGATGCCACCGTCGATGACTACTACTACATGGAGACCGCAGACGACCAGGAGTAGTTAGGAGGCTCCCAGGCAGGAGGCCTTGCCTTTTCGATCGATGTTGCTTTTTGTGCTAGCCTTCTTAAGGCAAACTTGTCTAACTCATGTCTGTACTCAGATATTGTTGCTTCCGCTGACTCTTGTGTATTCGAGCTTATGTATTCGAGCCCTCGAGGCCCCTGGCTTGTAATATAAAGCTTGTATTATTTTAATTTGTGTCTAGAGTTGTGTTGTGTTATCTTCCCGTGAGTCCTTGATCTTGATCGTACACATTTGCGTGCATGATTAGTGTACGATTGAATCAAGGGCGTCACAAGTTGGTATCAGAGCCGACTGCCTGTAGGTAGCCCCCTTTCCAACTCCTTGGCCGAAGTTGAGTCTAGTTAATGAAAAACTTTTACTAACTTGGCTGTGTGGCTTACGGGCCCACGTCGCCATTGGGTGGTATTAGGATCTTTTATTCCTCGTCTATACTCTGGGACTCTGATCTCTCGTCTATTCGGGTTAAACATTTTACTAAGATTGACATTAGGATCTCGTACCCACTTTCTCTCGGAGAACCCCTTCAGTCCAGATGATCGCTTGCTCCTTCCTCTGATGTTTCCCCAAAACCCTTGTGCCCTTCGCCGTTGCAATTCCATATCACTGATAAATCCCTATGGGCAGCTGCATACACTTGTCGTCCATACCTTCTTTTCCAATTGTTCTTGTTATTACAAGATACCTTGAAATACTTTGGAATTTCCGAGAATCCTTTGTGCCTGCTGCCTTGCAGCTTCTTTTCCGCCTGAATACCCCCCTACGAATAATTCCTCACACTTATCGAGGATTCTTTCATCCCCAGTTGTTCATATGTCTCACAAAAGTCTTTGAAATACTATTCGATCTTTCGATAATCCTCAATAGCCTGTTGTTCTTACAATTCTTACTTGCTTGCATTATGGATAATCCCATAAGTCTAGTAATCTTATTGGCATCCTTTGTCACTATCCTTTTGAGTCCGTTGATTCAATATGTTGCAGATGCTCGCAATCCTCAGTCGGATCATAGAATTCATCCTTCCGACTTGGACGTCATTTGACCAAGAGTTGAATCCCAATCAAATTACCATCGATTGTACCTCTAAGTTTATTCAATTTATCTGTCCTTAATCAGAGTGTTTGCTTCTGATCCTTTGGTTTGGAAATCATAATTCCTTTGTATTTGGAATTATCCAGATATTTCCATAATCCGATGCCTTTGCATTCTTTCTTCCTCTAATTGAGCACCGATACTCACCTCAGCTCCACTTTGGATCACCAGATCGTTTGTTGGATTTTATCCGACAGTGTCCTTCATATTCTATCACCTTGTGAATTCTCCCCCGACACATAATGCCATTGGTAAATTGTATCTTATGCTTTTGTCAATCATGCTCTGCTTCAAGCATGTATTAATTGGTCCTGAAGTTTGTGGTATTTGTTCCTAAGATGCCCCGATGGGTTGAACCAACGCCTTCCCTAATCTGTGTGCACCCGAAAGTTTTCACGGGTCATACTTATCTGGTATTGCACCATTTAAAACTTTCAACAACTAATGCCATTTTTCGAAAAACGAGAAGTGAACGGAAGGTTATACATTGAAGAAGTGGGAGTCGACCTTGAACTTTGTGTTCATGCCCATGGACACGATGTGGAACTTATCATGGAAGCTTCTTGTAATAATAACTATTTCCTTGATATAATATCATCTGGTATCGATGAATTGATCCTTTGCAACCGTGGTTCTGACCATGATTGTTCTTCTTTGGTCCCATTTCTTGGACAAGTTAAATCACTTGTCTTCTGCTGGTCAATATGCCTGCCCAACCTCTATTATGATGTACCTTCGAGTATTACCCCTGGTATCTCGAGGATATCATGCCATTGCACTACATCTTATGAACTTTTGATGGAGTACTACTGAGGGAGTCCTGGATTAGGGGGTGTTCGGATAGCCGAACTATACCTTCAGCCGGACTCCAGGACTATGAAGATACAAAGTTGAACACTTCGTCCCGTGTCCGGAAGGATCTTTTCTTGGCGTGGAAGGCAAGCTAGGCGTGCGGATATTCGAGATCTCCTACCATTGTAACCGACTCTGTGTAACCCTAACCCTATCCGGTGTCTATATAAACCGGAGGGTTGTAGTCCGTAGGACAACCATCATCATACACAATCATACCATAGGCTAGCTTCTAGGGTTTAGCCTCCTTGATCTCGTGGTAGATCCACTCTTGTACTACCCATATCATCAATATTAATCTAGCAGGAGTAGGGTTTTACCTCCATCGAGAGGGCCCGAACCTGGGTAAAATAAAGTGTCCCTTGTCTCCTGTTACCATCCGACCTTGACGCACAGTTCGGGACCCCCTACCCGAGATCCGCCGGTTTTGACACCGACATTGGTGCTTTCATTGAGAGTTCCTCTGTGTCATCGCTTTTAGGCCCGATGGCTCCTTTGATCATCAACAACGATGAGGTCCAGGGTTAGACTTTCCTCCCCGGACAAGTCTTCGTCTTCGGCGGCTTCGCTCTGCGGGCCAATTCACTTGGTCATCTGGAGCAGCTCGAAAGCTACACCCCTGGCCATCAAGTCAGGTTTGGAAGCTTAAACTACACGGCTGATATCCGCGGAGACTTGATCTTCGACAGGTTCGAGCCACAGCCAAGCGCGCCGCGGTATTCCGAGAGGCATGATATAGCTCTGCCTCCGAATAGCACCCTGGAGGCCGCACACGCTTCGGCCCCGATCTTTGACTCGGAGCCCGCTGCGTTCTCTGAGGATGAACGGTTGGACGTCCCCTCGGGGGCTGCAATCTCAAAGACGATCGAGCCGAACGCCAGCCCCGTACTCCGCATGGCCCAGGACTCCAAGGAGCCGGACTCTTCTACGAACTCCGAGCCTTCCGCGCCCCCGCCGATCGAATCTGATTGGGCGCCTGTAATGGAGTTCACCGCCGCGGACATCTTTCAGTGCTCACCTTTCGGTGACATCCTGAATTCCCTCAAGTCTCTCTCTTTATCAGGAGAGCCCAGGCCGGACTATGGTCTGCGAGGTTGGGATTTGGGCGACGACGAAATTCAAAGCCCACCCACCACCCACTTAATAGCCATTGTCGACGATTTAACCGACATGCTTGACTTCAGCTCCGAAGACTTCGACGGTATGGACGACGAAGGAGGAGACGAACAAGAACCAACACCTGTAGGGCGCTGGACCGCCACCTCGTCATATGACATATACATGGTGGATGCTCCAAAGGATGCGGATGGCGATGGAACAGCGGAAGACAACAACTCGAAAAAGCCGCCAAAACGCCGACGCCAACGGCGCCGCTCTAAATCCTGCCACAGCAGAAACGGTGATTCCGGCACGGGAGATAATACTACCCCGAAGAGCGCCGAAGAACACCAAAACCAACAAGATTCGGCGCGGGAAGATGAAAAAGCCAGCCCTCAGGAGAGAGCGGCAGAGCAAGAGGTTGAGGATGATAACTACATGCCTCCCTCCGAAGACGAGGCAAGCCTCGACGACGACGAATTCGTCATACCATCAGACCCCGCCGAACAAGAGTGTTTTCAACGCAGGCTTCTAGCCACGGCCAACAGCCTAAAGAAAAAGCAGCAACAGCTTAGAGCTGATCAAGATCTGCTAGCTGATAGATGGACGGAAGTCCTTGCGGCCGAAGAGTATGAACTCGTGCGCCCCTCCAAAAACTATCCTAAGCGCAGGCCGCTACCCCAATCAGAGGGGGAAGCATATGACATGGCAGACCGGCCACCCCGTGGCCGCGACAGAGAGGCCTGTCGAGCCCCTCAGCAAGCCATGCCCCGGTGCCGCTCAAATAAGGCACGGGAAAACGAGCCAGACCTACGAGACGTACTGGAGGATAAAGCAAAGCAAACAAGGTCGATCTATGGATCGCATGGACGCCCGACGACACGTGATGATCGTCACTCCGGACACAATAAATCCGGCCGGGCCGAACACAACAGGCACAACTCTTCCGAACTGCGTCGCGACATAGCCCAGTACAGGGGCGCCGCACACCCACTATGCTTCACAGACGAAGTAATGGATCATAAAATCCCAGAGGGTTTTAAACCCGTTAATATCGAGTCGTACGATGGTACGACAGATCCGGCAGTATGGATTGAGGATTATCTCCTTCACATCCACATGGCACGTGGCGATGATTTGCACGCCATCAAATACCTACCCCTCAAGCTTAAAGGACCAGCCCGACACTGGCTTAACAGCCTACCAGCGGACTCAATCGGTTCTTGGGAGGACATGGAAGCCGCATTCCTCGACAACTTTCAGGGGACCTAGGTGTGGCCACCGGACGCCGACGACCTAAGCCACATAATTCAGCAGCCAGAAGAATCGGCCAGGCAATTCTGGACACGGTTCCTAACAAAGAAAAATCAGATAGTCGATTGTCCGGACGCAGAGGCCCTAGCAGCCTTCAAACATAACATCCGTGACGAGTGGCTTGCCCGGCACCTGGGACAGGAGAAGCCAAATACCATGGCAGCCCTCACGTCACTCATGACCTGCTTTTGCACGGGCGAAGACAGCTGGCTGGCTCGCAGCAACAACTTATCGAAGAAGCCCGGTAATTCGGATACCAAGGACAAAAGTGGCAGGTCACGACGAAATAATCAAAAACGCCGTGTTAGCAGCGACAGAAATGAGGATACGGCAGTCAATGCCAGATTCAGAGGCTATAAATCCGGTCAGCGGAAAAATCCATTTAAGAAGAATACCGAGGGCCCGTCCAGTTTGGACCGGATACTCGGTCGCTCGTGCCAGATTCACGGCACCCCCGAAAGGCCAGCCAATCACACCAACAAGGATTGTTGGGTGTTCAAGCAGGCAGGCAAGTTAAGAGCGGAACACAAGGACAAGGGGCTGAACAGCGTCGAAGAGGAGGAGCCCAGGCCGCCGAACAACAATGGACAGAAAGGGTATCCCCCGCAAGTGCGGACGATGAACATGATATACGCGACCCACATTCCCAAGCGGGAGAGGAAGCGTGCGCTACGGGACGTATACGCGATGGAGCCAGTCGCCCCAAAGTTCAACCCATGGTCCTCCTGCCCGATCACTTTCGATCGTAGGGACCACCCCACTAGCATCCGTCACGGAGGTTTTGCCGCACTGGTCCTCGACCCAATCGTGGACGGATTTCATCTCACAAGAGTCCTCAGGGACGGCGGCAGTAGCCTGAACCTGCTTTATAAGGATACAGTGCGGAAAATGGGCATAGATCCATCAAGGATCAAGCCCACAAGGACGACCTTCAAAGGCGTCATACCAGGTGTAGAGGCCAATTGCATAGGCTCGATAACACTTGATGTGGTCTTCGGATCTCCGGATAACTTCCGAAGCGAAGAGTTAATCTTCGATATAGTCCCGTTCCGCAGTGGCAATCACGCCCTGCTCGGACGAACTGCATTCGCTAAATTCAATGCGGTGCCGCACTACGCATATCTCAAGCTCAAAATGTCAGGCCCTCGAGGAGTAATTACGGTCAGTGGAAACACAGAACGCTCCATCCGTATGGAGGAGCACACGGCGGCCCTCGCAGCGGAAGTACAAAGCAGCCTTTCAAGGCAACTCTCCAGTCCGGCCGTTAAAAAACCGGACAATGCAAAGCGCGCCCGGAGTAACCTGCAACAAGACCACCTGGCACGATCAGAGCAAGCGTAGCAATACGGCCCCGACCCCCAGCCATCGCAACATAGCGGAGCAAGTACCTCGAGTACACAATTATGCCCTTAAAATTCCATGGGCACAAGGGGAGGGGCACATTAACGGCATGCCTACAACACGGCATCAAACGTACTAGGGGCTACCGGATTTTTTCTTTTTTACTTTCAGGACTCCATACTCTGGATACCTGTTCGGCAGTGTTGCCGCACAGACGATGCAAGATCCAGGAAAGCAGACAAAGTTATGCTGCACTCCGGAATTCTCAGGTGGTCTCTATTTCGAGCGATATATCTGTTTCTAAATTCCGCGGCCTGCGCCTGGTTAGGACATGTCAAATAGTCTAATATCCTTCTTGCTTATCGCACTACTTGTATCGTTCGGCTTTGATAAATAGCCTCTTTATAAACAATGCATAGCTTTTTGTCTAGTTTTTGCATTATCCTCTTTATATATATATGTTTACTAAATAACATGATCGCACCCGTACACCATGGTACGGCAAACCACGCCAGGGGCTTCATTACCCTTTTATCTGGTTGTGAGAAGTCCGTACACTTTCACAAGTGCGGCACCCCAAACTTATAGCACTATATGCATCAGCTCCGAGTCATGATTTTGGTCACATGTTGGGTTTGCCCGGCTCCTATGTTTTGGTGTATTACGTTCCGCTATATCGGCTAAGGTAGCACAAGGAGAACCACTGCGATTGTGCCCCAGTTCAGGTGGGTTGAGCACCTCAGTGGAGAAAGCTAAAACAGACTGTCATGATAAGGCGTGAGACCAGTCGCTGTTCGAGAGGTTTTCGAGTCCTTAAAGGCTTATGCCGCTTCGAGCGAGGAGCTGGTTATGTCCGGCCAAAGGCGTGGATAGCGCCCCGAATTCGGCCTTCCGAACTAGGGGCTTCGCCGAAATTTAAAATTATAACGTTCTATGGCTAAGTGAGAGTGTTCAAGCATTATAGTCCGATTGCCTGGTTCGCTGTGCTGAGCGCCTCCCTCGAAGGACCCAACTATGGGAACAAGAGCCCTCAGGTTTATCCCGAACACCCCAGCACTAGTGGCATGGGGGCAGAAGCCGACGACTGGCTATCTCTCAATTTTTGATAAACGGCTGCACAGAAAATAATATTTTAAATTCAATAAGCATTGCTTAGCGCATATGAACAAGTTTTCAGTGCACAGGATACAAACGAGCGAGTTCATTCAAATATTACATCTTTAGTACATTCATCCGCGACAAGGCGGGCTCTGGCAAGAACTTCCTTGTAGTAGTTCTCGGGCTTGCGATGCTCCTTCCCCTGCGGTGGCCCATCCTTCACCAGCTTCTCTCCGTCCAGCTTGCCCCAGTGTACCCTTACACGGGCAAGGGCCCTCCGGGCACCCTCAATGCAGACGGAGCGCTTGACGAGCTCAAGCCGTGGACAGGCCTCCACCAGCCGCCGCACTAGCCCGAAATAGCTCCCAGGCAGGGCCTCTCCAGGCCACAGCCGAACTAGTAAGCCCTTCAAGGCCTGTTCGGCCGCCTTGTGGAGCTCGGCCAGCTGTTTCAGCTGATCGCTCAAGGGCACAGGGTGTCTGGCCTCAGAATACTGAGACCAAAACACACTCTCCGTCGAGCTTCCCTCTTCAGCTCGGTAGAACGCGGCGACATCGGATGCGCTGCGGGGAAGATCGAAGAACGCCCCTGGAGAACTCCGGATTCGGGTAAGTAATAGGTAATTTACTTTTATATTCTTACTTTGCATTGAGAATGCCTTACCCGCTGCTATCTTTTTCACATCCTCCAACTCTTGGATGGCCTTCTGGGCTTCGGCCTTGGCACTCTTGGCGGTCTCAATGGCCGAGGCGAGCTCGGATGCTTGCGTTTTCACCTCAAGCTCCAAACCCTCATGTTTTTTCATGAGAACTTGCAGCTCTTGCTGCACCTCACCGGCTTGGACCCCAAGCCTTTCTCGCTCGGCGCGCTCCTCGGCCATTTTCTTTTCGACCTCTGCCAGCGCCTGCTTCAGGGTGGCCACCTCGGTCGTGGCCCCTACAATAAGCAGCACAATCCTGTTATTTCTTTCTGCAATCAAGCCTCTCTATATGCACCTTTTTTAGGGTATTTCTTACCTTCCTTCTCCTCGAGCTGCCGTTTGGCAAGGCCGAGCACTTGCTCGGCCCGCCCGTGGTCCTTTTTAAGGACATCCACCTGCGCAGTTAGTGCGGCGGTGGACAACAGTGAAGCCTGCATACGCATATTTGACCTTTTTTTGTTAGACTCCTGTGAAAATTACCAGATCCTCTATCCGGCTTTTCTTTCCGAACACCAAACAGAGCATCAGGGGCTACTATCTATGCGGTAAATAATTTGACATATTTTTACTTACCTCGAAGCCTGTTAGAAGGCTAGCGCAAGCTTCATTCAGTCCGCTCTTGGCGGACTGAACCCTTTGGATCACCGTACTCATAACAGTACGGTGCTCCTCATCGATGGCGGCGCCCTTAAGAACCTCCAGCAGATTGTCCGGCGCCTCTGGTTGGACGGAGGCCGCCGGCTCAGATGGCTTACTTCTCTTGGAAGGAGTTCGCCCACCGCGGACCGGGACTGTCGAGTCCGGCGCGGTGTCCGGCACAAAGCCGGACTTGGAGCCCTGGGGGGTTTCGTCCCCTTTACTCCTGGGGTCCGGAGGATTGCCTTGTGGCTCCTCCAGGACCATCTCCTCCTGCCCCGAAGCTTGGCGGGGCGCCACTTCGGTGTCGTCCGCCCCGCAGGGGGAGACCGCGGGCGGAACAGAGTTCACGTCCGACGAATCCAGGGAGCCGCTCGACGAATCGTCGAGTCCAGCCCGGCGCGGGCTGCATAAATTACATTCGATATTAGGGAAAGCCGTGCATTAAAAGAATATCATGAGTCACTCTGGTATGCAAACACTTACGATTTCGCCGGACGCTTGGTTCTGTACGGCAGCTCCTCTCTGCCCTCTTCGGCGTCGAGGGAGTAGTCCGGCGGAGGGGTCTTCCTTTTCCTCGACCCCTCGGCCTCCCCCGTTGGGGCGGCCTTCTTCTTCTTTGCTCCCCTCGCTGGAGGGGGAGAGCTTCCTTGTTCCTCCTCCTCGTTTTCACGAGAGGAGGGCGTTGCGGACTCGTCAGAAGACGAGTCCGACACCACCATGTTGTGGGAACTTTTTCGAGTCCCGGTGGTTTTCTTCTTCTTGGCCTTCCTCTCCGGCACCACGTAAGGTGCCGGAGCCATTAGCTTCACCAAGAGAGCTGGGGCCGGGTCTTCGGGCAGAGGAGCCGGACAGTTAATTGGTCCGGATACCTCCTGCCAAGCCTGTCAAAGGTAAAGGGAGTTTAGATCCCGCATAGAGTTAATCTATGTAGAAGAGCTTAACAAACCTGTCAAAGGTATAGATAGCTTACCTCGCCAGCGTTGCGCTGCGAGCTGTATCCGCGATCCTCGGAGGCGGATGTGGGGGACTCGGCGCTTTTGGTCAGCACCTTCCAGACGTCTTCATACGTCATGTCGAATAGCCTACTAAGGGTTTGGTGTTGCGCCGGGTCGAATTCCCACAAAGTAAAATCCCGTTCTTGGCACGGGAGGATCAGGCGAACGAGCATGACCTGGACTATATTGGCAAGCCGGATTGGCTTGTCCACCAGGGACTGGATGCATGTTTGCAACCCAGTCACTTCCTCCTCGTTGCCCCATGACAGGCCTATCTCTTTCTAGGACATGAGCTGCGTGGGAGGTCCGGATCTGAACTCAGGGGCCGCGACCCATTTCGGATCGCGGGGCTCGGTGCTGTAAAACCACCCAGCCTGCCACCCCTTTAGGGACTCCACGAGGGAGCCATCGAACCAGAGGACGTTGGCTATCTTGCCAACCATAGCGCCTCCGCACTCCGCCTGGTTGCCGGACACCACCTTGGGCTTGACGTTGAAGGTCTTGAGCCAGAGGCCGAAGTGGGGGCGGACGCGGAGAAAGGCCTCACACACGACAATAAACGCCGAGATGTTGAGAACAAAGTTCGGGGCCAGATCGTGGAAATCCAGGCCGTAGTAGAACATGAGCCCCCAGACAAATGGGTGAAGTGGAAAGCCCACTTCGCGGAGGAAGTGGGGAAGAAAAACTACCCTCTCATGGGGCCTTGGGGTAGGAAGAAGCTGCCCCTTATCAGGAAGCCAATGCGGGATGTCCTTGGACAAGTATCCGGCTTTCCTTAGCCTTTTTACTTGAGCCTCCGTAACGGAGGAGACCATCCACTTGCCTCCCGCTCCGGACATTGTTGGAGAAGGTTGAGAAAGGAAGAGCGGACTTGGGCGCTGGAGCTTGAGTGCGCGAGAGATGGATTGGCAAAGGAGGAAGAAGGCGTAGGTTGGAAAGGTGAATCCTTATCGCTTTATATAAGCAGGTACGGTTAGGCGTCCTCACCTACCTAATAAAACTCACTTGCCTCCCAAACACCGCGGTAAATGGCGTGGTTGGGTTACCCACGTCCGTATTAATGAGAATCCCGCTAAAGGGGGTCACATGATCTCTGCTTCGACAAGACGTGCCAAGGAAACCGCCTCGCTAAACGAGCTGAGGTGGAACAATGAAAACAATTTATGTAGAAGGCTTGGCCGCAGTGTTATGACGCACTGCAGGATACGTCAGCAGATTTGATTTGTGTTAATATTATTCTCTGTATGGCAATATGTGGAAACTTATTTTGCAGAGCCGGACACTGTTTTGTGGTGTTTATAATCTTCTTGAAGAACTTGGAGGAGGAACCCGCCTTGCAATGCCGAAGACAATCTGCGCGCCGGACTCGTCGTCATTGAAGTCTGGTTCAGGGGCTACTGAGGGAGTCCTGGATTAGGGGGTGTTCGGATAGCCGAACTATACCTTCAGCCGGACTCCAGGACTATGAAGATACAAAGTTGAAGACTTCGTCCCGTGTCCGGAAGGATCTTTTCTTGGCGTGGAAGGCAAGCTAGGCGTGCGGATATTCGAGATCTCCTACCATTGTAACCGACTCTGTGTAACCCTAACCCTATCCGGTGTCTATATAAACCGGAGGGTTGTAGTCCGTAGGACAACCATCATCATACACAATCATACCATAGGCTAGCTTCTAGGGTTTAGCCTCCTTGATCTCGTGGTAGATCCACTCTTGTACTACCCATATCATCAATATTAATCTAGCAGGAGTAGGGTTTTACCTCCATCGAGAGGGCCCGAACCTGGGTAAAATAAAGTGTCCCGTGTCTCCTGTTACCATCCGACCTTGACGCACAGTTCAGGACCCCCTACCCGAGATCCGCCGGTTTTGACACCGACAACTACCTTACACTGTCTTTGTCACTTCATGGGTTCTGGGTTGTTTGTCAACCGAGAACACCGATAAGTGAATCGATCCCGCACTCCGATTCAACGACTCTAAGTAATTTTTCGTTGCTTACGAGTTTAATAAACCTTCAAGTCATTCATAACCTGGCCGACTATGTCAATATCGTGCCAAATTTTAACTGCGCTACCTGGTTCTTCTTCCCGGAACAGAATTTTCGACGATGAGCTAAGCTTATGTCGATCTTCTTCGTCATACCATTTCTCCTTGAAAAGCAAGCTTGCTTTCAAGTTTGTGTCATATCCGTGGTTCCAATAGCCTTCGCTTCATCATTCCTTTTGCTTGATGTCGTTGCTGCTCGATGGCATCTTCATAGAGCCTCTCGATAAATGCGTCGTGATCAGCATCAACATTTTCACTTCCATTGAGATGACAATTGAATTCATGGTGAGAAATACCATCCTTGACCTTCGATGATTTGAGTTATCATTGACAACCCCCTTGTTTTTTCCAACACATGTTTGATCATGTCTTGGTTATACCTTGGACTCCTTGCTATTCCTGCAATTGTTCCTTGAGTATTTCTTGTGATCTTCAACTCCAACCCCTACTTGTAACACCATGTTAATGCTACCTCGAAGCATGATTGAGGTATCCCGAATACCAACAAGAACATTGGAAGCACATTGTCGAATGTCTCTTGATCTATTATCCAAACACCGTTGTATGGGTAATATCATGATTCTTCCCTCGCCACCTTTATCTAAATGCTTTTGAACTTGCTGCCATATCATGATTCATCCATCGTCGACCTCCTCTAGCCTCCACGGGCTCCTGTTCATCCAGCCTCCACCTCGCGCTAGTCCACCGGCTACTGTTCAACCACCCCTCCACCGTCTACTATTCATCCAGCCCTCCACACCACGGGATCCTGTTCAACCACCCCTCCACGGGCACCCCTCCACCGTCTACTGTTCATCCCGCCCTCCACACCACGGGGTCCTGTTCATCCACCCCTCCACGGGCACCCCTCCACCATCTACTCTTCATCCAGCCCTCAACCACACCACGGGGTCCTGTTCATCCAGAGGCAACGCCACCGCTCACTGTTCATCCCCCCCCCCCCCGCAACACTCACTGTTCATCCCATCGATCGGCTTCAGTTAGCAGCAGTAGCCAAGGAATCGCTCGATCGGGTTCAGTTAACAGCCATCGATCGATCGCTCGGGTTCAGTTAGAGCCCAACGCCTCCTCGGGTTCAGTTAGAGCCAACGCCTCGCACACTCGCGCGTACGTGTATGAGAGAAACACGCATCGCTCGGCCCCCGACCTCCCACCGTAACCGGGAACTCCCCGAAATTTTCCTCCCCCTCGCTTCTACCATGGTTTTTTCCGGCATGGACGGCCCAAAGAATGTCATGCAGCTACGTCTCCAGCCCGCCCAGGACAAAAAGCCAATTTTCTGTCATGATTTTTTGTCATAGAAGTACGAGCCCACCACATCTATGATTATACCGGGTTCTGTCACAATTATCGTCATAGAAGTGTCATATGTATGACAGAAAAAAATTTCGTTCGGCCCAAAATGTCACGGATGTGTCTTTTTTTTTGTAGTGTTACATCGAATAGATCTCCACGAGAGAGGGGGTGAACATTGTAGTGAGATCCAAAAAGGGAGAAGAAGCCATCTAGCTACTAACTATGGACCCGAAGGTCTGAGGTAAACTACTCACACTTCATCGGAGAGGCTATGTTGATGATGTAGAAGCCCTCCGTGGTGGATGCCCCCTCCGGCGGAGCTCCGGAACAGGCCCCAAGATGGGATCTCGTGGGTACAGAAGGTTGTGGCGGTGGAATTAGGTTTTTGGCTCCGTATCTGATCTTTTCGGGGTACGTAGCTATATATAGGAGGAAGAAGTACGTCGGTGGAGCATCGTGGGGCCCACGAGAGTGGAGGGCGTGCCCCCCTACCTCGTGCCCTCCTCGAAGCTTCCTTGACGTAGGGTCCAAGTATCCTGATCATGTTCGGTGAGAAAATCACGTTCCCCAAGGTTTCATTCCGTTTGGACTCCGTTTGATATTCCGTTTCTTCGAAACTCTGAAATAGGCAAAAAACAGCAATTATGGGATGGGCCTCAGGTTAATAGGTTAGTCCAAAAAATAATATAAAAGTGGAAAATAAAGCCCAATATTATCCAAAATAGTAGATAATATAGCATGGAGCGATCAAAAATTATAGATACGTTGGAGACGTATCAGGCATCCCCAAGCTTAATTCCTGCTCGTCCTCGAGTAGGTAAATGATAAAAACAGAATTTTTTATGCTGAGTGCTACTTGGCATAATTTCAATGTAATTCTTCTTAATTGTGGTATGAATATTCAGTTCCGAAAGATTCAAGACAAAAGTTCATATTGACATAAGAACAATAATACTTCAAGCATACTAACTTAAGCAATTATGCCCTCTCAAAAGAACATGGCCAAAGAAAGTTCATCCCTACAAAATCATATAGTTTAGTCATGCTCCATTTTCGTCACACAAGAATGCTCTCATCATGCACAACCCCGATGACAAGCCAAGCAATTGCTTCATACTTTAGTAATCTCAAACTTATAAACTTTCATGCAATATATGAGCGCGAGCCATGGACATAGCACTATGGGTGGAATAGAATATGACGATGGACATAGCACAACGGATGCACTAGAGCTATAAATGTGTGAAATATAAATAAAAGAAACTAAGTGGGTGTGCATCCAACTTGCTTGCTCACGAAGACCTAGGGCACTAGAGGAGGCCCATTGTTGGAGTATACAAGCCAAGTTCTATAATGAAAAATTCCCACTAGTATATGAAAGTGAAAAAACAAGAGATACTCTATCATGAAGATTATGGTGCAATTTGAAGCACAAGTGTGGCAAAGGGTAGTAGCGTTGTCCCATCTCTCTTTTTCTCTTTTTTTGGGCCTTCTCTTTTTTTATGGCCTTTTTTTATATTCCTCACTTGGGACAATGCTCAAGAAAATGATGATCATCACACTTCTATTTATTTACAAATCAATGGATACAACTCGATACTAGAACAAAGTATGACTCCTTATGAATGCCTCCGGCGGTGTACCGGGATATGCAATGAACCAAGAGTGACATGTATGAAAGAATTATGAACGCTGGCTTTGCCACAAATACTATGTCAACTACATCATCATGCTAAGCAATATGACAATGATGAATGAGTCATGATGAACGGAATGGTGGAAAGTTGCATGGCAATATATCTCGGAATGGCTATGGAATGCCATAATAGGTAGGTATGGTGGCTGTTTTGAGGAAGATATAAGGAGGTTTATGTGTGAAAGAGCGTATCATATCACGGGGTTTGGATGCACCGGCAAAGTTTGCACCAACTCTCAATGTGAGAAAGGGAAATGCACGGTACCGAAGAGGCTAGCAATGATGGAAGGGTGAGAGTGCGTATAATCCATGCACTCGACATTAGTCATAAAGAACTCACATACTTATTGCAAAAATCTACAAGCCATCAAAAACCAAAACACTATGCGCATGCTCCTAGGGGGATAGATTGGTAGGAAAAGACCGTCGCTCGTCCCCAACCGCCACTCATAAGGAGGACAATCAAAGAACACCTCATGTTTCAAATTTGTTACATAATGTTTACCATACGTGCATGCTACGGGACTTGCAAACTTCAACACAAGAATTTATCAAATTCACAACAACTCAACTAGCACGACTTTGATATTATTACCTCCATATCTCAAAACAATCATCAAGCATCAAACTTTTCTTAGTATACAACACACTCATAAGAAAGTTTTTGCTATTTTAAATACCTAGCACATTAAGATTATTTAAGAAAATTACCATGCTATTTAAGACTCTCAAAATAATCTAAGTGAAGCATGATAGGTCAATAGTTTCTTTAAAACAAATCCACCACCGTGCTCTAAAAGATAAAAGTGAAGTACTAGAGAAAAACTATATAACTCAAAAGATATAAGTGAAGCACAAAGAGTATTCTAATAATTTCCAAATCATGTATGGATCTCTCAAAAGGTGTGTACAGCAAGGATGATTATGGTAAACTAAAAAGCAAAGACTCAAATCATACAAGACGCTCCAAGCAAAACACATATCATGTGGTGAATAAAAATATAGCTCCAAGTAAAGTTATCGATGGAAGTAGACGAAAGAGGGGATGCCTTCCGGGGCATCCCCAAGCTTTGACTTTTTGGTGTCCTTAGATTATCTTGGGGGTGCCATGGGCATCACCAAGCTTAAGCTCTTGCCACTCCTTGTTCCATAATCCATCAAAAGATTTCACCCAAAACTTGAAAACTTCACAACACAAAACTTAACAGAAATCTCCTGAGCTCCGTTAGCGAAAGAAAACAAAATACCACTTCAAGGTACTGTAATGAACTCATTATTTATTTATATTGGTGTTAAACCTACTGTATTCTAACTTCTCTATGGTTTATAAACTATTTTACTAGCCATAGATTCATAAAAATAAGCAAACAACACACGAAAAACAGAATCTGTCAAAAACAGAACAGTCTGTAGTAATCTGTAACTAACGCAAACTTATGGAACTCCAAAAAATCAGCCAAAATAGGAAGACCTAGGAAATTTGTTTATTGATCAGAAGCAATTGGAATCACTATTTTATCACGTTCTGGTGATTTTTAACAATTCTTTTCATGAACAGAAAGTTTCTGGAAATTACAGCAAGATCAAATAACTATCATCCAAGAAGATCCTATAGGTTTAATTTGGCACAAACACTAATTGAAACATAAAAATAAATATAACCAGAGGTTAGATCAAAGATTTATTACTAGGCAGCAAGGAAAAATATTGGGTTGTCTCCCAACAAGCACTTTTCTTTAAAGCCTTTTTAGTTAGGCATTGAGATTTCAATGATGCTCACAAGAAAGACAAGAATTGAGGCACAAAGAGAGCATCATAAAACATGTGACAAACACACTTAAGTCTAACATACTTCCTATGCATAGGCATATTATAGGCAAACAAATTATCGTAGAAAGCAAAAACTAGCAGATGCAAGGAAGCGGAAAGGAACAATAGCAATCTCAACATAACGAGAGGTAATTTAGTAACACGAAAATTTCTATAACCATATTTTCCTCTCTCATAATAATTACATGTAGGATCATAAGAAAATTCAACAATGTAGCTATCACAATAAATACTTTCAACATGATCCACATGCATGCAAAGTTGACACTCTTCCGAATAGTGGGATTAACATTAACTAAAGTCATGACCTCTCCACACCCACTTTTAATATTATTGCAAACAATTTTATCAATCTCATATTCATCATGGGGCTTAAATAAATTTTCAAGATCATAAGAAGAATCACCCCAATCATGATCATTGCAACAAGTAGTAGACATAGCAAAACTAGCATCCCCAAGCTTAGGGTTTTGCATATTATTAGCACAATTGACATCAAGAGAATTTATAGTAAAATCATTGCAATCATGATTCTTATTCAAGGAGCTATCGTGACAAACAAGCAATCCAACACACGAGCAAACAAAAGGGCAAACGAGAAAAAGGAAAACAGAAATGAGAGGGCGAATAAAACGGCAAGGGTGAAGTGGGGGAGAGGAAAACGAGAGGCAAAAGGCAAATAATGTAATGCGGGAGATAAGGGATTGTGATGGGTACTTGGTATGTTGACTTTTGCGTAGACTCCCCGGCAACGGCGCCAGAAATTCTTCTTGCTACCTCTTGAGCACTGCGTTGGATTTCCTTGAAGAGGAAAGGATGATGTAGCAAAGTAGCGTAAGTATTTCCCTCGGTTTTTGAGAACCAAGGTATCAATACAGTAGGAGGCTATGCGTGAGTCCCTCGTACCTGCACAAAGCAAATAACTCCTCGCAACCAACGCGATAAGGGGTTGTCAATCCCTTCATGGTCACTTACGAGAGTGAGATCTGATAGATAATATTTTTGGTATTTTTGTGATAAAGATGCGAAGTAAAATAAAAAGCAAAGGCAATAATAAAGTGATGGAAGATTAATATGATGAAGATAGACCCGGGGGGCATAGATTTCACTAGTGGCTTCTCTCAAGAGCATAAGTATTTTACGGTGGGTGAACGAATTACTGTTGAGCAATCAACAGAATTGAGCATAGTTATGAGAGTATCTAGGTATGATCATGTATATAGGCATCATGTCTGAGACAAGTAGACCGACTCCTGCCTGCATCTACTACTATTACTCCACTCATCGACCGCTATCCAGCATGCATCTAGAGTATTAAGTTCAAGAAAATAGAGTAACGCCTTAAGCAAGATGACATGATGTCGAGGGATAAATTCATGAAATATGATGAAAAAACCATCTTGTTATCCTCGATGGCAACAATACAATACGTGCCTTGCTTCCCCTACTGTCACTGGGAAAGGACACCGCAAGATTGAACCCAAAGCTAAGCACTTCTCCCATTGCAAGAAAAACCAATCTAGTAGGCCAAACCAAACTGATAATTCGAAGAGACTTGCGAAGATAACCAATCATACATAAAAGAATTCAGAGAAGATTAAAATATTGTTCATAGATAATCTTTATCATAAACCCACAATTCATTGGTCTCAACAAACACACCGCAAAAAGAAGATTACGTCGAATAGATCTCCACGAGAGAGGGGGAGAACATTGTATTGAGATCCAAAAAGAGAGAAGAAGCCATCTAGCTACTAACTATGGACCCAAAGGTCTGAGGTAAACTACTCACACTTCATCGGAGAGGCTACGGTGATGATGTAGAAGCCCTCCGTGGTGGATGCCCCCTCCGGCGGAGCTCCGGAACAGGCCCCAAGATGGGATCTCGTGGGTACAGAAGGTTGCGGCGGTGGAATTAGGTTTTTGGCTCCGTATCTGATCGTTTGGGGGTACGTAGGTATATATAGGAGGAAGAAGTATGTCGGTGGAGCATCGTGGGGCCCACGAGGGTGGAGGGCGCCCTGGGGGGTGGGCGCGCCCCCTACCTCCCGCCCTCCTCAAAACTTCCTTGACGTAGGGTCCAAGTCTCCTGGATCATATTCGGTGAGAAAATCACGTTCCCGAAGGTTTCATTCCGTTTGGACTCCGTTTGATATTCCGTTTCTTCGCAACTCTGAAATAGGCAAAAAAAACAGCAATTCTGGGCTGGGCCTCCGGTTAATAGGTTAGTCCCAAAAATAATATAAAAGTGGAAAATAAAGCCCAATATTGTCCAAAACAGATAATATAGCATGGAGCAATCAAAAATTATAGATACGTTGGAGACGTATCAGGGGGTTCCGGTAACCCCTCCGGTACTCCGGTATGTACCCGATACACTCCGGAACCCTTCCGGTGTCCGAATACTACCTTTCAATATATCAATCTTTACCTCTCGACCATTTCGAGATTCCTCGTCATGTCTGTGATCTCATCCGGGACTCTGAACAAACTTCGGTCATCAAATCACATAACTCATATAATACTAAATCGTCATCGAACGTTAAGCGTGCGGACCCTACGGGTTCGAGAACTATGTAGACATGACCGAGACACCTCTCTGGTTAATAACCAATAGCGGAACTTGGATGCTCATATTGGCTACTACATATTCTATGAAGTTCATTATCGGTCAAACCGCATAACAGCATACGTCATTCCTTTTGTCATTGGTATGTTACTTGCCCGAGATTCGATCATCGGTATCATCATACCTAGTTCAATCTCGTTACCAACAAGTCTATTTACTCATTCCGTAATGCATCATCCCATGACTAACTCATTAGTCACATTGCTTGCAAGGCTTATAGTGATGTGCATTACCGAGAGGGCCCAGAGATACCTCTCTGATACATGGAGTGACAAATCCTAATCTCGATCTATGCCAACCCAACAAACACCTTCGGACACATCTGTAGAGCATCTTTATAATCACCCAGTTACGTTGTGATGGTTGATAGCACACAAGGTCTTCCTCGGTATTCGGGAGTTGCATAATCTCATAGTCAGAGGAACATATATAAGTCATGATGAAAGCAATAGCAATATAACTAAACGATCATTATGCTAAGCTAACAGATGGGTCTTGTCCATCACATCATTCTCTAATGATGTGATCCCGTTCATCAAATGACAACATGTCTATGGTCAGGAAACATAACCATCTTTGATTAACGAGCTAGTCAAGTAGAGGCATACTAGGGACACTCTATTTTGTCTATGTATTCACACATGTACTAAGTTTCCGGTTAATACAATTCTAGCATGAATAGTAAATATTTATCATGATATAAGGAAATATAAATAACAACTTTATTATTGCCTCTAGGTTATATTTCCTTCAGTCATATATTTGTAGTGCTTAGGCGAAGCCCAGCGCGGATCACTTCATCATGACCGTCACCACGCCATCGTGCTGATGGAACTCATCTTCTTCCTCGACACCTTCACTGGATCAAGAGGACGAGGGACGTCATCGAACTGAACGTGTGCAGAACTCGGAGGTGTCGTACGTTCGATGCTTGATCGATCGGATCTAGAAGTGTAACATCCCAAAATTCTAAATTTTGGAATGTTATAATAAATAGATAGATTTGATTGATTGTTTGATTGATTGATTGAAAGTGAGTGAATTCGAAACTTTTTGAAAGTTAAATGAGAGGGAATAAAAGGACTTTCCCAAACTTACATTTTTTATGCTCTCCGCGAATTCAAATACTTTCCATCACAAAACCCCGGAGAGAAGATGACATGACTTCTTCCATTTATTTAAATGACAAGGGGTGTTGAAAATATTTGAATTTCATTTGAAAGTATTTCCAATTCTGAAACTTTAAGCAACTCAATGATTTTCACGAGAGAAGATAATATGACTTCTTCAAAATATATATGAAATATGAGTTGGAAGTTTTAAAAGAATTAAATTCAAGTTTTTTGAATTTATTTTCAATTGGGAGTTATTTGAGTTTTATTCAAATTATTTTTCTCCAAAAACAAAATACATGGAAAATAGGGTAACATGATTCCCTACAATTGAAAATTGGAGAAAAATTAATTTGAAATCATACTGGTATTTTTAAAATGATTTTTGTTGGATTTTATTAGGGCAGTAGCACTCTTTTAATTATTTGAATTTTTCTGGATTTTATTTGACTTTACAAAAATGTCCACGTTGTAGATATTCTTTTTCTAAAAATTTTGATATATTATATGCCTATATAACATTTTTATTTATTTCGTTTTTATTTATCTAAGAAAATGTTTAAAAAAAATCCAGCGCGCCTTGGGCCAAAGGCCCAAGCCACCAGCCGCCGGCCAAGGCCAACGCCACCGCGCGTGCGCGCCTAGCGCACCAGGAGGACAGCGCCGCCGTTGCCTTTCTTTAGGAAAATCCTAGTAGTACTTTTGTACTACTTTCGTTATTCCATTTTTTGTTTTAGATCTTTCTTTTCCTTTTCTTTCCTATTCCTAGTCTAATTCTTGTCATCTACTCCACGAAAACCCTCCCCTCCCCAATATAAATACCCAAGCACCCCCCCTAAATCATCAAACCAAAGCCTCCACCACCACCGCGCCTCCACCCCGCCGCCGCACCCGTGCCGCGCCGCCGCCGCACCCGCGCCGCCGCCGCACCTTGCCCGTGCCGCCGCCGCACCACACCCGCGCCGCCGCACCTTGCCCGCGCTGCCGCCGCACCACACCCGCGCCGCGCCGCCTTTGCCCCGCGCCGCTGCCGCACCACACCCGCGCCGCGCCGCCTTTGCCCCGCGCCACCGCCGCACCACCACCCGCGTCGCGCCGCCTTTGCCCCGCGCCGCTGCCGCACCACCACCCGCGCCGCGCCGCCGCCGCACCCGCGCCGCGCCGCCGCCGCACCTTGCCACCGCCGCCGCCGCACCTCGCCGCCGCCGCCCAACGCCGCCGTTCGCCGAGGTAGCCGCGCCGCGTCTCTTTCTCTTTTCATCGGATCGTTTTCTTCTAATCGTTCCGATTCTTCTCTACCGATTTGTTTTCTAGATCGGTTTTTCGTTCAGTTTTCTTTTCCGAAACCCTAGATCGGATTAGTTTTCTTCTCCGATTTAGTTGCCTCGAGACCGTTTCATCGGACCGTTCGTCCTAACGAACGTGATCACCGGATTCTTCTAGGTTAACGAACGTCCGTTCATTTAACCGTTCTTCTTTTTCTTCTCGTCGGATCTATTCCATGATCGCGATCTCAGATCCGATCTTCGTTCTTGTTTATCTTCTCGCTCGTTTATCGGAATCAGGTGATTCAAGCGCCTGGAGTTTCGTTTCGAAACCGCCGTTCCGTCTAATCAACTTAAACAAGTTTTTGCTACGGTAAAATTTGACCTAGTTTCAACTTGCTAGAACCGAGTTTTCTTCCGCCGTTTGTTTTCCGTTTCTTGATCGGTTCGTTCTCTTTTGCAACCGGAGTTCTTAAGTTGAACTTTCTGGTTCGATATTTTATTCGAGTTTTACCTGTGCATTAGATGAGTACTTATTGTATGCTTGTTGTTTGTCTGCGATAGATCACCCGGAGTGCGCCGCTTGTTACTTCGAATCTCTAGGTTTCGCGGATCCTCAGCAAGGCAAGTTCACACTTTGATCATACTTTTTCTACTACCCAGTTTTATTGCATTAGATCAATCCTCAAACATTGCATGATTAGGATCTAATTAAATTGTGGGATGAGAAGTAGATGAGGTAGTACCTATTACCTGTTTTATTATGAAACCCTTGGGAGTTACTCTACGCTGCTTATATTGCCATGCTATGCTCGTAGACGTGGATTGGGTTTTGAGAGTATTTCATGACAGATGTGAGATTGTTAATTAATGGTTTACTTAAGGTGGCAACTTAAACACATATCTGGGTGGATTGAGGCACCTGGGTATTCCAGGACTTGCCTGTCTAGTCACCTGGGTATTCCAGGACTTGCCTGGTTTTTTTATGGACCGCCTCCCAGGCTCAAAGGGATCATGAGATTATTCATACTAGAAACTTCCGTGTGCAGCCACAAGCCATTATGGGCTCTGGCATAGTTGACTATGTCGTGCAAACTCTTACAGTGGTAGACTAGCTGATGTAGGGGATGTAGGTTGGTACGGTCTATCACACCGTAAGGTGCTAGCGCTTCTGAAAGACTATGTCTCGGTCATCCGTTTCTCAAATACCATGTAGTGCGAGAAATCCAACGGAGGCGATCGAGTCTTGTGGGAAAAGTGCGCAAACCTCTGCAGAGTGTACAAACTAATCATGATTAGCCGTGTCCCCGGTTATGGACATCTTGAGTATCTAGTTCTTGGATTTTCATGTTGATCTCATCATGTTACTTTAATTAATTTTGTTGGGATGTTAATGATTACTTTTAATTGGGATTGAGGATGCTATCAACCATTCTCAATGTTTAACAACCACCATGATAGTTAATAAAATGTATTCCTTTGCAGTAGGGAAAAATTGGCTTTTTGCAAAAACATTATAACCATAGAGCTTTTCCACCAGCCATATATGCATGTAGTGATAGCCATTATTCATCATTCTCTATGGTGTGAATTTGCCAGTACATTCAATGTACTGACCCGTTTCGGGCTGCAACGTCTCATGTTGCAGGTTTCTTACGACGAGTAAGTGATACGTTAGGGTTACGATTTCTACACTCAACTTTGCCGTTGGTGTTGATGGGAATCCACAACCTTGTTACTTCCGCTATATTTGGATTGAGGTAATAGTATGTACGTTACTTTATACATGTGATTTACCTCTGTTATAAATCCTTCGAGTACTGTGTGTGTCAGCATACCGATCCAGGGATGACACGTAAGCACAAAGACTTGATCCATTCGGGTCGGGTCGCTACAAGAAGAAGTTCGACTACATCAACCGTGTTGTCAAACGCTTCCGCTTTCGGTTTATGAGGGTACGTGGACACACTCTCCCCCTCTAGATTCTATGCATCTCCTAGATAGATCTTGCGTGAGCGGAGGAATTTTTTTGAAATTGCATGCTACCTTCATCAACATATTGTCCATCATCAAGTTATAAAAGCCCACCACCGATAAATCAGTTTGTTTTGCTATTCTCAAAGCATTCAAACTCACTTCCACTGGTAAAACGGCCTCTTGACCATATACGAGCTCATATGGAGTTACCTTTGTAGCACCATGCCTTGAGATTCTGTGTGCCCACAAAGCTTTGGACAATAGGTCATACCATCTCCTTGGATTATCCTCAATCTTCTTCTTGATGAGCTTGATTCATATTTTATTGCTAGACTCAGCTTGTCCATTGGCTTGGGCATAATATGGAGAGGAACCGAGCAACTTTATCTTGTATGATTTGGCAAATTCTTTAACTTGATGTGACATAAAGGATGAACCTTGGTCTGTAGTTAATGTTTGAGGAATGCCGAATCTATGAATAATGCGCTCAGTTATGAATTGAATTACCTCTGTATGCGTCATATTTTTGAGTGGTATTGCTTCAGACCACTTAGTGAAATAATCAGTTGCCACCAACACAAACCGATGCCCCTTTGAAGAAGAAGGATGAATCTCTCCAATAGTCTAATCCCCAACCTCTAAAAGGCCGTGGCTTGATAAATAGGATGTAACATAGCAACAGGAGCCAGCTGAATATCACCAAAAAATTGACAAGCTTCACATCCTTTGTAATACCTGAAGCAATCATTAATCATCGTCGGCCAATAAAACCCAGCCCGTCGCAATAACCATTTCATCTTGGGAGCCGACTGATGAGTGCCACAAATTCCTCCATGAACCTCTCCATAGCAACTCTTGCTTGGTCCTCGTCCAAGCATTTTAAAAGAACAGCACCAACCATTCGGCGAATAAAGATCATCATTTCTCATTGTATACTTGAAATCCATACGCCGAACGGTCATGTCACCCTTTTACTAGAATCACACAAATAATCAATAATGTGTTTCCTCCCGTCCTTGTTTTCTACTGCATAAAAATTTTCATTAGTGGCCGAAATGGTGGGGTCTGGTTCAGCCTTCCCTACGTTGGCAAGACTAGACATCTGCCTTTGGGAAATATGAAACATGCCATGATCAATATGATAGTCGGATGCTTGTTGTGCCAACTCATTTGCTCTCCAATTGTCATGCCTAGATATATGAGCAATGCTAAAATAACCCAAAGTAGAAATTATATCTAGACATTTATCAAGATAAACATTAAGTGATTCGTCAAAACATTTAAAAACTTTGGATATTTGTTGCACCACTAAAAATGAACCACCAAAAACCTCAGTGTGTACTATCTATGGCAACCAAAGGCTTGTCTCACTTTCCAATCGAAGTAAGGACGATGTTATGATACCACACCAACCATGTTTTGACATATTCTTAGGACGATAGATAAATATCGTCCATTAACATAAGTTCCATGTAAACTTCATCCACCAAAGCAAGTATAGCCAAAATAAACAAATCAAATGACAAATCAAATATTTCGGCCCTTTGGATCAGCAATAAACTTGTAGCTAATCGAATATATAGTGATTTGGTAATACCCTTTCATGATATAAGAAATTATATTGCATCCAAGCCCATGAGGGTGACCGCGTACCTAGGGATGTATTCCATGGCAAAGACATCAATGGCATGTTTGGTGAATATGGATGATGTGCTAACCAAAGATTTTGATAGGGTGATGCAAATCTTTGGCTTAATTGTTTTTGGATTCCATCCTTCTCTTTCTTCACTTTTGTAACACTTCTTGCAATAGAAGGTTGCACATCATTTTTATTTTGACTGCTCCTCTTGGGAACCCATGCCATTTTCTTCTTTTTCAGCTCTTGTGCACTAAGCTTTTGTAACTCTTTCTTTCGCCAATACGATAAGCCGAGTGGACATCTCGGCTGTGACTCTGTTTCAACTAATGGCAACTTTTTTTGGCCTTAGGCACCCTCAACTTCTTTTCTTCAGATTTGGCACTATGATTTGTAACAATTGATTGCTTCACTTATTTGCCTTTCGTAGCCAATGTCAACACTTTAATTGGCTCCTATTATTTGAGATCAAATCTGAAATAGCACACTTACGACCATCTTTCTTGACCCGCTATACTTGCTTGACCACCTCTTTCTTCTTCCTTGAGCTCTGGACCAATTCTTTATTATTGAAACGGTTTTCCACGCATGATTGTTTATCAAACCTTGACCTTCTTGGGGCTACAAAATGTTGGTGAGATGGTCTAAAGTAAGATGGAGAATGCGCTCTTGTATCATACTTGTCCCACAAAGGATATGGATTTACATGAGCATGGGGAGGCATCCACGGCATTCGCATTGGCGGCCCAAAATAAGGATATGAATATGTTGCACTGAAATTCTCACTTTGCTAATACTGACCCTCATATTTGCGCCTAGGGGGTGATCTTGATGCTTTTGCACTGCTTGACCGATAAACACCTTTTCCTTCACTTGTGTTTTGATATTTAGCTAGTAACTCTGCGAAAGTGATTTTTGATCTCTTACCCTTGTACTTATTTCGGCCTTTGTTTTCTTTGGTTGTGCTTGCGCCGATCTCTGAGTTTTCTTGTTGCCCCCCAGTATTTGGCATTGTCTGTGCAACCTTGATGGAATTCCCGCCTTCAAGAATATCTTCATTATGCTCTTGAACAACTTCTTTACTTGAAAACTTGATCCCATCATCCACTATTTTTACCTTCTCATCATCTAATGAATCAACTTGAAGAAACAAATACAATTGTTTTTGCCATCATCACAAATCAACATAAATTGGTCATCCTTTGGTGTTTCAACAAATCTCAATTGTCCTTTATCAATGGTTGATTTAACTATTTGACGAAACATATTGCAATCCTCAAAATTATGTTTGAACGAATGATGCAACCTACAATACATTCATCTTTGGATAGATGGCTCGACATGGTGATCAAGAATTCTAATACAATTATTTATCAACAACAAATCAAAGATTTGATCACACATGTTTGAATTGAAGGCATACATTTTATCTTCTAGCCGATCTTGCTGTGAGAACGGCTTTGGAAGTAAGGAAACAAATGGTTCAGACTTAGCATCCCCCTTATGACCCACAAGTATAGGGGATCAATTTTGGCTCTTTTCGATAAGTAAGAGTGTCGAACCCAACAAGGAGCAGAAGGAAATTACAAGTGGGTTGCAATATGTTCATGGTTCGCTTATGGTGAGTTGCGAGAGTGACAGAAACTTAAACCCGAGTAGGTGGGCTATGGTGTATGGGAGAGTAAAGAGGACTTGATTCTTAATGCTATGGTTGGGTTTCATGACCTTAATTAATGATCTTTAGTAGTTGTGGATGCTTGCTATAGTTCCAATCATAAGTGCATATGATCCAAGTAGAGAAAGTATGTTAGCTCATGCCTTTTCCTCATATAAATCACAATAATGATTACCGGTACTTGTTATCGATTGCCTAGGGACAAATAATTTTCTTGTTGACAAAATCTATCCACTTTTATTACCTTGCAATTTATTCATAGTTTTATTCCCTCAAAGTACTCATAGATTTATTCTTGCCAAATAGTTTCATACTTGTTTCCGGTAAAGCAAACGTCAAGTGTGCGTAGAGTTGTATAGGTGGGCGATAGAACTTGAGGGAATATTTGTTCTACCTTTAGCCCCTCGTTGGGTTTAACACTCTTATTTATCAAAAAAGGCTACAAACGATCCCCTATACTTGTGGGTTATCAACCACTAAGGGAATCACAACATACATACTATCAAAATATCAAACACATATCAAGTTCACATGATTACTTGCAACATGATTTCTCCCGTGACCTCAAGAACAAAAGTAACTACTCACGAATGATAATCATGCTCAAGATCAGAGGGGTATTAAATAGCATAATGGATCTGAATATATAATCTTCCACCAAATAAACCATATAGTAATCAACTACAAGATGTAATCAACACTACTAGTCACCCACAAGCACCAATCTATAGTTCCAGCAACAATATTGAACACAAGAGATGAACTAGGGTTTGAGATGAGATGGTGTTGTTGAAGATGTTGATGGAGATTGCCCTCCCCAAGATGGGAGAGTGGTTGGTGATGATGAGGATGATGATTTCCCTCCGGGAGGGAAGTTCCCCCGGAGGGTAAAAGTGCTCCTGCCCAAGTTCCGCCTCGAGACGGCGGCGCTCCGTCCCGAAAGTCCTCTCCTTAATTTTTCTAGGTCAAAATGACTTATATACCAGAAGATAGGCACCAAAGGTGGGCCTGGGTAAGCACAACCCACCAGGGCGCGCCAGGGCTCCCTGGCGCGCCAAGGTGGGTTGTGCCGACATGGTGGGCCTCCTCTGGTACTTATTTGCTCCAATATTCATCATATATTCCATAAAAATTCTCTATGAAGTTTCAGCTTGTTTGGAATTGTGCAAAATAGGTAGCCTGACGTAGCTTTTCCACGTCCAGATTTCCAGCTGCCGGAATTCTCCCTCTTTGTGTGTACCTTGTAAATTATGAGAGAAAAGGCATAAGAATTACTCCAAAAAGCATTATTATGCATAAAAACATCATAAATAACAGTAACAAAACATGATGCAAAATGGACGTATCAACTCCCCCAAGCTTAGACCTTGCTTGTACTCAAGCGAAACCCGAAATCGAAAAACATGTCCACATGCTTAGAGAGAGAGAGGTGTCGATAAAAACAAAATATGGACATAGAAGGATCATGTTCATTATTATAACAGCAACAAACTTAAACATAAGACTCTTTATCATAGACTTCTCATGAATAAGTGATAATTCATAAAACTATTCAAGTATAAAGCAAAAACTCTACTAGGAACTGCTACCTGTTGAGCACTGCGTTGGATTTCCTGAAGAGGAAAGGGTGATGTAGCAGAGTAGAGTAAGTATTTCCCTCAGTTTTTGAGAACCAAGGTATCAATCCAGTAGGAGGCTACGCACGAGTCCCTCGTACCAACACAAAACAAATAGCTCAACACAACCAACGCGATTTGGGGTTGTCAATCCCTTCACGGTCACTTACGAGAGTGAGATCTGATAGAGATGATAGATAATATTTTTGGTATTTTTGGTATAAAGATGCAAAGTAAAATAAAAGAGCAAAGTAAAAAAGCAAAGCAATAATAAAGTGATGAAGATTGATATGATGAGAATAGACCCGGGGGCCATAGATTTCACTAGTGGCTTCTCTCAAGAGCATAAGTATTCTACGGTGGGTGAACAAATTACTGTTGAGCAATTGATAGAATTGAGCATAGTTATGAGAATATCTAGGTATGATCATGTATACAGGCATCACGTCTGAGACAAGTAGACCGACTCCTGCCTACATCTACTACTATTACTCCACTCATCGACCGCTATCCAGCATGCATCTAGAGTATTAAGTTCAAGAAAACAGAGTAAGGCCTTAAGCAAGATGACATGATGTAGAGTGATAAATTCATGCAATATGATAAAAACCCCATCTTGTTATCCTCGATGGCAACAATACAATACGTGCCTTGCTGCCCCTACTGTCACTGGGAAAGGACACCGCAAGATTGAACCCAAAGCTAAGCACTTCTCCCATTGCAAGAAAAACCAATCTAGTAGGCCAAACCAAACTGATAATTCGAAGAGACTTGCAAAGATAACCAATCATACATAAAAGAATTCAGAGAAGATTCAAATATTGTTCATAGATAGACTTGATCATAAACCCACAATTCATCGGTCTCAACAAACACACTGCAAAAATAAGATTACATCGAATAGATCTCCACGAGAGAGGGGGAGAACATTGTATTGAGATCCAAAAATGGAGAAGAACCATCTAGCTACTAACTATGGACCCAAAGGTCTGAGGTAAACTACTCACACTTCATCGGAGGGGCTATGGTGATGATGTAGAAGCCCTCCATGGTGGGTTCCCCTTCCGGCGGAGCTCCGGAACAGGCCCCAAGATGGGATCTCGTGGGTACAGGAGGTTGCGGCGGTGGAATTAGGTTTTTGGCCCCGTATCTGATCGTTTGGGGGTACGTAGGAATATATAGGAGGAAGGAGTACGTCGGTGGAGCAAAGGGAGGCCCATGAGGCAGGGGCGCGCCCTAGCGGGGGCGCCTCCGTCCTTTCTTGACGGAGGGTCCATGTCTCTTGGATCATATTTGTTGAGAAAATCATGTTCCCGAAGGTTTCATTCCATTTGGACTCCGTTTGATATTCCGTTTCTTCGGAACACTGAAATAGGCAAAAAACAGCAATTCTGGGCTGGGCCTCCGGTTAATAGGTTAGTCCCAAAAGTAATATAAAAGTGGAAAATAAAGCCCAATATGGTCCAAAACAGTAGATAATATAGCATGGAGCAATCAAAAATTATAGGGACGTTGGAGACGTATCAGGCATCCCCAAGCTTAATTCCTGCTCGTCCTCGAGTAGGTAAATGATAAAAAATAATTTTTGATGCGGAGTGCTACTTGGCATAATTTCAATGTGTCGGTGTACTAGAGTAGGGGTACCCTAGTATCCCGAACTTGTGCACGGGCAGTCGCAGCCTCCCGCGGCAGGGCTTGCCAGGTGACCGCCAAGGTCCTCTGTGGTTCCTTCGGAGCCATTCAAGAACAAAGTACTCGAGCCAAGGAGACAAGGCCCCGGCAAGAGGAGCTTGCCGGGAAGGCCACTCGAGGCACAAGACCCCGGCAAGAGGAGCTTGCCGGGGAGGCCAACCGAGGCATCTCAAGGAACTTGCCGCGACGCGCCGCGCGTCCCAGCAAGACCCAGCGAGCGACAAGCTTTCGGACGCGACAAGACAACGACCGCGGCAAGGCGTTTGCCGCGGCAAGCAACCACTCTGTACCCGCGCTCCAGCGCATCCACCAACGTGTCGCTCTGGGACCCTTCCAGGCGTACGTGGCGGGAGGCTGTGCAGCCAGGGGTACACTATGGCAAGCGGCGCTAACAAGATCGCCATCGTGGCGAACGGTGGCGCCCCTGACGGTCCCTTTTCTGCACTGTTTGGGCGATGCAGACGGGCATTTAATGCCCTTGTCCCCTGCCGTCAGGGTTAGGTATGATACACTGTATAGGTAGCTGTACCAACCGCAACACCTTTTCCATTTTTGCCCTTGCCTACGTTGCCACCTCTTGGTGACCCCTTGAGCATATAAAAGGAGGCCCATGCGCAACGTAGAGGGGGGGGGGACGAACAGAAGAACGCTCGGTCTCGTTAGCTGCTTGAGTGTACTGTAGCACTCAGCGCTCCCGAGCAAGAACACAATACAAACCACAGATGCAGCAGTAGGGTTTTTCGCATCCGTGTGGCCCGAAGCTGGGTAAACTGCTCGTGTGCTTCGCCTCGATCCGCTCTTCGTGCGACCTCCGCCCCCCGCCGAACCGAAAGGGGCTCCGTCCCCATAGGTGCTCGTGGAGGCAGTATCCCTGACATCTTTGGCGCGCCAGGTAGGGGGCGCCGAGGTTGTGTGAACCTGATCCGGCATTCACACGAGCTAGATCTTCATCATCTTCATCGACATGCCGCCGAAGAAGAAGGCTTCGGAGGCGGCTGATCCGCCCGCGACAGACCCACCACCGCCGGAGCAAACAGATGGTGGGGAAGGCACCGGCGGAAGAACGGGCGTCGACGAGGGAGCCCACGGTGCCGCCAGGTCCAAGGACAAGGCCGCGCTGCCCGTCGGTGGCGTAGCCGGCTCCCACGACGACATGGCGTCCGTAGATGCACCGCGCCCATCTCAAGAGGTGCGGGACCGGCAGCGTCATGGTACTCACGGTACCATATGCTTGCTGGACCCAAATCGAGCTGGCGGATCTCGGAACGCTCAAGGCCAACATGCTGGCGCGAGCGAGGCACGGTCGCCTGGACGGGATATTGCTGCTTCTAACGCAGTTAGAAGTCCGAGCATATCCCGCTCCTCGCACCGTTCGCCACCGCTACCCGCCACTCCAGCAGAAGCTTTGGCACGAGCTCAACTGCTCCTAGATTTCCCTCCAACACCGGACAAGATCGACGACTGGAGGGCCACCATTCAGAGCCTCATCGGCTTCGCCAACGGCGACACTCCACGATAGCCGACTACATCGCAGCCGCGGCAAGTCAGCCAGGTGCGAGCCGACGGCGACAAGACCGGTGGGGGTGCAACCACCATGCACTCCCTGCCCCGAAGGCCAAGATCGCCGACTCGCCGTTCCACGACTACAGCGACTCCACCGCTTCATCAGATCCGCGAGCTCGTCGCGATGAGCGCCAAGTTATTCACGAACGACAGCAAGAAGGCGCTCGTACTCGCATCGAGCGCCGAAGAGAAGCGCGGCGTCAATCAGACCGGCGCGCTGGGCCCACTGTCGACATGCATGCGCCAGGGGAACCAGGCGACCTGCCGTACGCAGTAGGTTGCCCTGCGTTTACCCCTGAGCTGCGGCAAGTCCAGTGGCCCAGTACGAAGAACTTCAAGCCAGACGTACCAGAGAAGTACGACGGCAAGTTGCATCCGTCGGAGTTCCTCAGCATCTACACCATCGCGGTGCAAGCTGCCGGGGGGCGAGACGACAAGATCCTTGCCAACTACTTCCCGCTGGTGCTCAAGCCCAACGTCAGGTCCTGGCTCATGCACTTGCCGGACAACTCCATATCCTCCTGGGCGGACCTGTGCCATCAGTTTGTCGGCGCCTTTACAGGCGGCCACAAACCTCATGGCCAGGAGAGTGATCTTCATCTGCTCGCCCAGAAGGAAGGAGATCCTCTGTGCAAGTACATCCAGAGATTCAGCCAAGTACAACGCAACATCCCAGATGTCCACCCTGCCGCGGCCATCAGCGCGTTCCATCAGAACGTGCGTAACTGCAGGATGCGGGAGGAGATGGCGATGTGCAAGATCAGGGACGTCAGTGAGCTATATGCCCTGGCCGACAAGTGTGCACGTGCTGAGGAAGGGAGGAGACTCCCCGGAGAGAATACAGCAGCAGAAGGATCTGACAGCGAGGATGCCGCCCCGGCAAGGAAGAGCCGGCGGCGGAACAACAGAAAGAAGAAAGGCAAAGAAGTGCTAGCTGTTGAGCAGTCCGGCAACGAAGGTGGCGCCAAGACAGCCAAGGCAGGAAACTCCGGCAAGGAGGTTGCCGCATGCACCAACTGCTAGGCTATGGCTGCCGCCGACAAGCAGGACGGCACCAAAAAACATTACTGCAAGATCCACCGCACCGAGGGCCATGACCTCCAGAGCTGCAAGAAGGTCGAGCAGCTTGTCGAGCTGCAAAAGGCCGAGTACGAGCGACGCGACAAGGAGAAGGCCCAAGGAGGTGCTGGAGGATCCGACACGAAACGCCCCGCCCGGGGAGGACGCCGCGGCAAGGCCAAGCAGCGGCAAGGAGACAGACCTCCCCGCGGCCGCGACAAGGATGAAGATGACGACGACGAAGACATGGAAGATGACAAGACCAGTGAGCAGGAGTTTTAGAAAGCCACAGAGGTCTTGTGCGTTGACGGCAGTGCTTTTCTGCATACTTCACACCGCCAACTCAAGCAGTGGGTGCGGGAAGTCAATGCGGCAGAATCACCCGTCGAGTCATGCAGGCTTCTGAAATGGTCCAGCACGCCTATCGTCTTTGATATTGAAGACCACCCTGATCGCACAACTGCGGTCGGGTGCTTGCCGATGTTGGTTTCACCAACTATCCGCAACCTCAAGGTCACCAAGATGCTAGTTGACGGCGGGGCCGGCTTGAACCTGATCTCCTCCGCTGTGCTCCGGAAACTCCAAGTCCCCGACAGCAAGCTCGAAGAGACTGGCACATTCCAAGGAATCAACCCGGGAAGGAGCAATGCCGAAGGGGAAGATCACGTTGCTAGTGACATTTGGCAGCGAGTTGAACTTCAGGACTGAGAGGATCACTTTTGACGTTGCCGATTTTCCATTGCCTTACAATGGAATTCTCGGCCGTCCAGCGCTCGCCAAGTTCATGGCGGCCTCTCACTATGCTTACAATATGCTCAAGATGCCAGGCCCGATAAGTGTCATCTCTATCCCTGGCAACAAGAAGGATGCTCTTATCTGTGCCGACAAGATTTACCGGGAAGCAGCAGCCGCAAGGGATCGCGAGACACTTGCCGCTGAAGCTCCCGGGGGGAAGGAGAAGACCAAGTCCGGCAAGAGCTCTGATGCCCACTCTGGCAAGCACACCTCTTTGGAGTGTTGCGCTACCGTCGAGGACGCACCATCGAGCTCCACCGGCAAGTGCAAGAAGACGATGGCAGCTCCGCCAGCGACCAAGAAGGTGTCCGCCAAGGAGGACGGCACTGGTGGTACCTTCACCATCAGTGCCACTCTTGACCCTAAATAGGAAAGCGCGCTCATTGCTTTCCTGCGGGCGAATGTCGATGTGTTTGCATGGCAACCATCTGACATCCCCGGTGTTCCCAGGAAAGTAATTGAGCACCACCTTGCCGTCTGTCCTCATGCGCGGCCCGTCAAGCAGAAAGTCAGGAAGCAAGCAGTGGAGCGCCAAGAATTCATCGCAGAAGAGATCAAGAAGTTGGAAGCAGCAGGCCTTGTCAGAGGAGTGCTCCATCCTACGTGGTTGGCCAATCCTGTAGTCGTGCGCAAGGCAAACGGGAAATGGAGGCTTTGTATCGACTTTACCGATGTTAATAAAGCTTGTCCCAAAGACCCATTTCCCTTGCCGCGCATTGACCAGATTGTTGACTCCACCGCCGGATGTGACTTGCTTTCATTTTTGATGCATATTCAGGATACCATCAGATCTTCATGGCAGAAGAGGATGAGGAGAAGACCGCATTCATCACTCCGTGTGGCACGTACTGTTTCATACGGATGCCTTTCGGATTAAAGAATGCTGGTTCAACATTTGCAAGGGTAGTCCATACCGCTTTTGAGCCACAAATACACAGAAATGTGGAAGCCTACATGGATGACATAGTGGTCAAGAGCAAGGACAGGGCAACCCTGATTCAGGATTTAGAAGAGACTTTTGCAAATCTGTGCAAGATCAGCCTCAAGCTCAACCCCGAGAATTGCGTGTTTGGAATCCCTTCCGGCAAGCTTCTCGGGTTCTTCGTGTCTCAGCGGGGAATTGAAGCCAATCCCGACAAGATCAAGGCCATCGAGCAGATCGAAGCATCGAAGCGCGTCAAGGATGTACGAAGACTTGCCGGTTGCGTGGCAGCTCTTAGCAGGTTTATCTCCAAGTCTGCCGAGCGCGCCCTGCCGTTTTTCATAATATTGAAAAAGGCAGGTCCAATGAAATGGACTTCGGAAGCGGAGGCTGCGCTGCAAGACTTGAAGAAATACCTGTCCTCCACTCCAATACTTGTCGCAGCTAGGCCACAAGAGAAGTTGCTGCTGTATCTAGCGGCAACCAATCAAGTGGTTAGTGCTGCGTTAGTAGCGGAGAGGGAGGGAGATGATGAGCTAGCAACCACGGCAAGTGCATCCAGCGACAAGCAGGGGGCTTCCCCGACAAGCTCTGGTCCCGACAAAGATGGATCTGCGCAGGCGCAGGAGGAGATACAGAGGAAGAGAATGGTGCAGCGCCCAGTTTACTTTGTCAGCTCCCTTCTGCAGGGGGCTAGGTCAAGGTACTCTGGTGTGCAGAAGTTGCTTTTCGGCCTTCTCATGGCCTCGAGAAAGCTGCGCCATTACTTCCAAGCACATGAGATCACAGTTGTCACTCGTTTTCCGCTGAAGAGGATACTACAAAATCCAGAAGCAACAGGCAGGATTGTCGAGTGGGCACTGGAACTGTCAAGCTTTGGCCTCAAGTTTGAGAGCACTTCAACTATCCAAAGCAGAGCATTGGCAGAATTCATAGCAGAGTGGACGCCAACACCAGATGAAGAAATTCCAGAGACGAGCATCCCCGTCAAGGAAGCAAGCAAAGAGTGGCTGATGTACTTTGATGGTGCCTTCTGGCTGCAAGGTGCCGGTGTTGGCGTGCTGCTTGTCGCACCCACCGGAGAGCACCTCAAGTACGTGGTCCAGATGCACTTTCCCAAGGAGCAAGCAACAAACAATACTGCAGAGTATGAAGGTTTGCTTGCCGGTCTCAGGATCACGACAGACCTTGGGATCAAGAAGCTCATTGTCAGGGGTGACTCGCAGCTTGTCGTCCGCCAAGTAAACAAGAGTTATCAGAATCCGTTGATGGAAGCTTACGTTGATGAAGTGAGAAAGCTAGAAGAGCACTTTGTCGGCCTACAGATGGAACACGTTCCAAGAGCTCAGAAAAACATCGCCGATGGCCTGTCAAAGTGCGCAGCACTTAAGTTACCTGTGGAACCAGGGATCTTTGTGCTCAAGCTGACTCAACCGTCTGTTCTGCCATCAACTGGACAGAGCAAGAAGAGGAAGTTGATTTCTGGTGACTATTTTTCGGCAAAGCTTCCCGAAGCCGCCGCCAAGAAGGTCCCCAAGATCAACGCCAAGAGTGCTGAGGAGCAGTCTGCTCCGGCAAACCCCATGGTTTGTTCCCTTGAAGCAGACACTCCCGACAAGTTGTGCTCCGGCAAGCTTGCCGGGGAACGTCAAGCTCCGGCTGAGCCGCAGGTTCTGGCCGTGGAAGCCGATGTTCCCGCAGTAGCAGATGTGCCTTTAGTCCTTGTTGTCGAGCCGCAAGCTCCAGCATGGGCACAACAGATCGTCCGTTTCCTTCAGACAGGAGAACTTCTCGAAGAGCAAGAAGAAGCGGAAAGAGTAGCTCGGCAGTCAAGTATGTACCAGTTTGTCGACAGCACACTGTACAGAAGAAGACTCAACGGTGTGAAATTGAAGTGTATTCACCGGGAAGACGGACAAAAGCTGTTGGCAGAGATACATGGAGGCATATGTGGTCACCACATTGGCGCAAGAGCACTTGCCGGCAAAGCATTCCGGCAAGGTTTCTTTTGGCCGACAGCCCTCCAGGATGCAACTGCACAAGTAACCAAGTGTGAAGCGTGCCAGTTCCATTCCAAGAAGATACACCAGCCAGCTCAAGCTCTCCAGACGATCCCTTTATCCTGGCCATTTTTGGTCTGGGGGCTCGACATCCTCGGGCTCTTCCCCCGAGCAGTCGGGGGCTTTGAGTTCTTGTACGTTGCAATCGACAAGTTCACAAAGTGGCCAGAGGTGGAAGCAGTGAGGAAGGTGACAGCACAGTCAGCAGTCAAGTTCTTCAGGTCGATTGTTTGCCGCTTCGGGATCCCTAACAGGATCATCACCGACAACGGTACACAATTCACGAGCCGCACCTTCATGCAGTACATCCAAGATCTTGGCGCCAAGGTCTGCTTCGCTTCTCTTGCTCACCCTAGAAGCAACGGTCAAGCGGAGAGGGAAAATGCTGAAGTGCTGCATGGACTCAAGACCAGGACTTTCGACAGGCTGCACAAGTGCAGAAGAAACTGGATCGAGGAGCTACCGGTGGTTCTTTGGTCGATCAGGACGACGCCAAATCGAGCCACTGGCCAGACACCTTTCGCACTAGTCTATGGAGCAGAGGCAGTTCTCCCCACGGAACTCGTATACGGGTCACCTCGAGTGCTCGCTTATGATGAGCTTGAGCAAGAGCAGCTGTGAGAAGATGACGCGCTGCTCCTTGAGGAGGACCATCTTCAGGCTGCTGTGCGAGCTGCTTGCTACCAGCAAACTTTGCGCCGCTACCATAGCAGCAAAGTTAACGCCAGAAGTCTCGAGGAAGGCAACCTTGTTCTTCGACGCGTTCAGTCAGCCAAGAATTCAAACAAGTTGACGCCGAAGTGGGAAGGCCCTTACCGGGTGAAACGAGTCACTAGTCCTGGCGCTGTCCGCCTTGAGACCGAAGATGGCATTCCGGTGAGCAACTCTTGGAATATTGAGCATCTTCGTAAGTTTTACCCATAAGGCGCGGTTGTCGGACCCTGTTCCGGCAACCACCTTTTGTACAAGTCTTGCCGCTGTTGCATGTAATCCTTTGTACAAAGCCAGGCGCGGACCCTGTGCATAAATAAAGCTCATGTGCTTCGCACATCTTGTCAATTCCACGCTTTTTATTTTTTGCATGAGTTATCTGACACTTTGTGCAGCGCCAACCCCCGGTAAGCAGTAACGAGCCATAAGGCTCCATACCTTTATTTTCTCTTCTTTCTTTTCTCAAGGAAAGGAAGGTTCCCCTCGCCCACAAGTTTGCCGGGGGGGAAGGAGGAGATGAAGGTGTGGACCAGGCGTCGTTCAAGCAAGTTTCGCCTTGCCGGAAAGTAAACAACAAAAAAGCTAAGTTGCCAAAGTTTGAGCAATCAAATTTTTAAATTTTTTAAGTTATCTTCCTTGAACGACCATGCTTTGTATGAAAAACCTGTGTGTGGAGGAACCAGCTCGTGGCTAGTTGCGCCCTTACTTTGTTTCGAGTTTTCTCAACAACTTAAGTGTGCTGCAACTAGAGTTGCGCCCTTACTTTGTTTCGAGTCCGCTCAACAACTTAAGTGAGCTGCGACTAGCTGCGACAAGGTTTCTTGTCGGTAACGGCACCGCCGGCAGGCTGCTGACGTCCTGCACTCAGCGCTCGCGGCAAGGGTGCCTGCGCCGGCAAGTTCCCTAAAAGCATAGGGTAAAAACATACAAAGGAAGGAATCAAGTAAAGGAAATAACATTGCAATCACTGCCCAAAATAAAGTTATATATTAGAAGATAGCTTGTCGCGGCTCTAATAGATTGTTTTCATAACATGATCAACAGCGACAAGGAAAGAAGAAAACAGGCGGCCTAGTCCACGCGGTCGCCCTCAACCCTCTTGATCCCGCTCACCCTGTCCACAATGGGTGCGACAAGGGTCTTGAGCTCCTCCAGATCGGCATCCGCCGGCAGTGACTTGAGGACGTTGGTGAGGATGAGGCCTGGGTTGCGGTAGGCCACCTTCATCAACACCTTCTGAAGAGCTCCCGCGCAGATCTTGCGCGACTCGTCGGCCAGCTGCTTTGGGATCCTCTCCCGGAGCCGCTGGAGGGCCGTCGCCACGCCTTTGAAGAACAAGGTGAGCTTGACGCTGGATGGGAGGCTCTCGTCGGAGGGATACCCGACATCCTCCATCCCCAGCAGCGCCAGCTCCTTGTCGATATCTGCGGCAGCATTCACAAGACCCTCCGTCCACTGCTCCACAGTCTCTGGGTGGTAGCAATGCTCTCCAGCAGCGCCTTGTCGGCCTTGATCTCTTTCTTCAAGGCCGCCTCCTGCTCCCTGGCGCCGTCCAGCGTCTTGGTCAACGCATCCAGCTTCAGCTCAAGATCGGCGTTGGAGTCCTTGGCGGCGCTAAGCTCCTTGACCTTCTCGGCGAGACGACCCTGCAGCTCACCAAAAGTGTAGGCGTCCTTCTCGCGCTCGTGCTTGAGCGCGGCAAGCTCTTCACCGCTCGCCTTGAGATCGGTCTCCAGCTGCGCCACCTTCATCTCCAGCTCCTTCTTGGCGGCCTCGGCAGCTGCGACAGCGTCCTTTGCTTCCTTGAGAGCCCCGCCAAACGTTTGCTCGCGCGCAACAAGCTCCTCCTCATGACTGTCCAGGCTGACCTTCAGCTGCGCCAACTCGCCCTCCCGTGCAGATAGCTCCTCGGCGGCAAGCCGCTGTTGCTCTGCAACTTCTGCCTTCTCGAGGATGAAGGCCTTCTGCGCCTCGGCGACTTGCGCCCGCTCCTCTACCAGTGACCGGAGAGCTTCTTGGTTAAGACCCCGGAGCTCCTCCGCGCGCTTTTCAATATCTGCTCCCGCCTTCGCGACAAGCGCTTCTCGGCATTCCACCTTGGCCTGTCGAGCGCGGTAGAGCGACACCAACTTTCGGAGCAGCCGCTCCTCCTCAGACTCGCCGCTGCTGCTGCTCGGCACATCAATGTGACACCCCAAATTTTTTTTTGGCCTTGTTTTATTAATTAAATTTTGCCAGGATTTAAAAACTTTATTTTCTGAGCTCCCTTTTTATCTTTAACCTTGTCATTGTGGAGTTTTCCCCTAAGTGTGGACTTTTCAAATGTGTTATTGTACTTGTTTAACCTCTCTAGAAAAAACTTTACTTTTATCAGTGCAACTAATTGCTCAATTAAGTTGCTTGATCTTCACTTTCTTGAAAATGGTTTTTCAAGGTTAAATGGCCAAATTTGAACTACAACCATTTGATAAATTCACTTAAAATTCCCACCAAAATTTGGAGATGTCATGTGATATTATTAAATAACTTTTATGCAAAAAGATCTTTTATTCTTGAAATATTTTGAGCTCTACACCCTTTTTTCTTCTCTGGTCCAGTGGGCAATTTTTTTCACTACAACCCTTTTAAATATTTTCTTTTAGCCTCTACCAAAATTATGGGATGTCAGTAATATCATATGATTCAACTTTATGCAAAAACCCAGTGATGTTATTTGCAAATTTTGAGTGGATCAGCATCATCTTCATTTTGGTCCAGCCCTCTGACTCCTACTGCAACCCTGTCATTTCTTGCTCCAGTAGCCTCGTGTTCCCTCATGCTCATAGTCCTCCCTACCAAACCCCTAAGTCCAGGAGCATGCACCCTTTGGAGCAATTTTGGTTCATGAAATGATGCCATTTATTTCCTGTCCAGAATTGTAATTCTGCAAAACTTGCACTAACAAGTTTCTCCTTTTAACAAACTAACTTCACGACTCCCTCTTGCATCTAAGGAGACACTGATCTGGAGAATTTGGCCACCCCAAGAGATGCCTAGATGCATGTGGCATTCTGTCGAGCACCCTGTGGGCATGACCAGTTTTGTCATGAGTTTTGGCACTGCACGATGAGCTTGCACCTCTGACCAAACCAGCATGTCCACTTGCATCACAACTAACCCTAAGCTAGGACTGCTAAACCCCAGCTCCATCCAAGCCACCTAGCAGGCCACGGCATTTCTTCGAGCACGTCCCGTGCGTGCACTGGACGCGCCCAGAGCGCGCCAATTGCAGCCGCGTGGACCGAGCCGCCGCGTCGCAACCCCCTGCCTTGGCCCGCACGGGAGAACTTGCCACGCACTCCCCGCCTAACCACTACACGCCAGCCACCCCTGGCGCCCTACAGCTCCACCGCCAGAGCCCTTTTGGCGGCACGCCGGCGTCGGCCGACAGCCTCTGCCACGGGCAGCGCCACCCAAGCCCCTCCCGCTCGCCACCTGGCCCCTGTAACAGCACGAGCTCATCCGCAAGCGTGTCTGCTAGCCCTCGTCGCCGCCACGTCGCCCTAGCTACAGAATGGCGGTCGCCGGAGAGCTTATCCACGGCCGCCGCGGAACCGCCTTGCCACGCCTATTTAAGGAGTCCCCGAGTCCGTTCCCGCTCACAGGCGACCTCAGGCCACCATTATGGCGTTCCCCTAGCCCGCATTCGACCCAGGGAGGTCTTCTTCCCTGTCTCCGGCAACGCCGACCACCGCCACTGCCCCTGCCGTTCCGGCGCCACCAGGACCTCCCCCTCTCCACTCTCTCCACCAGAAGCCTCCTCATCCTCCCGTGAACCTTTCCCCCTGCTCAATTTTGATCGGGAGCCACCGCAACCCCACTGGCACTTTGCTCCCGAGGCCACCTCCGCCGAGGAGCTCGCCGCCGGCAGCTCCCTCCGCCCCCGCCTGGCAGGCGACCACCGGGAGGACCGCCCCGGAGTAGCGGATCCATCCCCGCCCTCGGAGCCCCGCGAAGAGCCGCCAGTCGCCGGCGACGATCACCGGAGCTTCGCCCCCCGCTCGGGACAGAGGAAAGAGAGGGAGAAGACTAGTCAAACCTGACTATTGGGCCCCCTGGACCCACTGTCAGTGACTCACCGCGCCGTCCACGTGTTTAGGTGAAGGCGTATTTTCCCCAGTACGTCTCCCCGCTCCGAAAGCGTATTCCCCTCTGAAACGTTTTCTTTTCTGTTTTGTTTTTAAAACAGATTTTTGACCAGATCTTTGACTGCCTATAACTTTTTAAATACAACTCCAAATGAGTTGATTCTTTTTCCTACCTTCCTTAAATTTGATCTAGTTTATTTTAAGATTTATTTGAAAATTTTCCAAAACAACTTTTTGTACTATTTTTGAAACGTGTGTTAATTCAAATATTTTTAAAAATAGGATTTTGGAGGAGGGAAGAAACTTTCAAAAGTTTTGGAGAGCACCTCACCCCTCCACAACTTCAAGGCAAGCATCTTGAACCCTAGCATAATGTATTTTGATGTGTTGGTTGACACATTTATAACACCACCTCATTCCGGTGGAATTGATATTTCATGTGACATGATCATTTGCATGGAAGCATATCAACGATTTCCTTGCTATTGGAAATGAAAATGATTGTGATGATAATCATCCTCATGTGCCTTGCATGCATACTGGAAAGGAATCCGGGAAAGCCTCGGCCTTGGGTAGGCATGAGCTTGTCACCGGTCCCCGTCGGGACGGTTATTTCCGATATGGCATGGTAAGGTATATTGAGTGGTGATATTTGTTGGTTGATATATATATTTGGTATACAAGTCATGCAGGAACTTATGAACCTCCTGAGTCGACCGCAGATCGAGTCTTGTTCCAGTAACCCCCATACTTGCCTCGTACTACCACTCGTCCCTGCCGCAGGTAGGGTACGGTTCAGTAAGTTGTTAACCCCTTCCCAGCACACACCGTACAGAGAGGCCATGGTGGAAGATATCGGTTGTAGCCGGTAGGCATGCCACCTGGTCAGGGGGCATGGGTGTTTCCGGTTGGGACCGAGAGGGGAGGCCACCCCTTAGAGCGCGCGATATAAATTTGATCCCATGCTACGCGAGGTTGTAGCCTCCCCACTTAGAGTTTTGCTTGACAAGTGTCGTGGGTGATTCCAGACACCGATGAGTTAAGCTGGTGTGTGCAAGTCAGGTGTGTTTTCAACTAAAAGACCGTAGACGGAATTAGTCCTGATGGACTAAAGGAATCCGTTACTCGTGGGTAAAGAGTACACCCTCTGCAGAGATTAAACCTATTCGAATAGCCGTGTCCATGGTTAAGGACTACAGTCTGGGATGGGTCAAGTGTCGGTCTTAGTGTCGGTCTTCGGAGGTGAAATTGTTAAACCAGAACGGGAATTACTACTTGTGACTTGTGATGATTATGATTATTACTATTGTTGACTAACCCATGATCATTATTGTTATCATCGAATATCTCTGGGATGGTTCTACCTCCGGGATATTCACTATGATTAATTTCTTTTAAAGCCCTTTCTGTGGTGTCGCTCAGACGCCCGACTGTGGCATTTCTTTTAAAGCCCTTTCTGTGGTGTCGCTCAGACGCCCGACTGTGGCATTTCTTTTAAAGCCCTTTTTATGGTGTCGCTCAGACGCCCGACTGTGGCTTTTCTTTTAAAGCCCTTTCTGTGGTGTCGCTCAGACGCCCGACTGTGGCATTTCTTTTAAAGCCCTTTCTGTGGTGTCGCTCAGACGCCCGACTGTGGCATTTCTTTTAAAGCCCTTTTTGTGGTGTCGCTCAGACGCCCGACTGTGGCTTTTCTTTTAAAGCCCTTTCTGTGGTGTCGCTCAGATGCCCGACTGTGGCATTTCTTTTAAAGCCCTTTCTGTGGTGTCGCTCAGACGCCCGACTGTGGCTTTTCTTTTAAAGCCCTTTCTGTGGTGTCGCTCAGACGCCCGACTGTGGCATTTCTTTAAAAGCCCTTTCTATGGTGTCGCTCAGACGCCCGACTGTGGTATTTATTATTCTGCATTTTCCGCTCGAGGAGTCTTTCAGACACTCGTTTGGCACCAGTATCTATTATTCCGTACCTTCCACTTGAGGAGTCATTCAGACCCTCGCTTGGCACACCGTATTCATTACCTCTATGTGGCCTTTGCATAAATTTCCGGTTGCATATGAATGACTTGTTTTACATGCATCAAGATAATTATTTATGACTAACTAAGTGAGTATAAGGATATTGCGAGCATGAGCATCAACGATTATATTATGCCCGTGTTCTTAATGTTTGCGAGTAAATTCAAAGTACTCACTGGCTTGTCCCTGGCTATTGTCTTGGCCAGATTGCTTGCTTGGAGAGGAGCGTTGCGACGACCGCCTCGGAACCTGCGCAGCGGTGATAGCAGCCTCGTGAAGATAGGAGTTATCCTGGTCAGCTGTTCCCGTGGGGAATGGAGTCCCACCGCCGTGGTGATCCCCAAACCGCTTCCGCCCTCAACCTCTAGAAACCATTTGTTGTACTCATAGGCCACAATGGTCTTGTACTTCATATTTTGTACCTTTGCTTGGAATTTCTGTAACAAGTTGGTGCCTCATCAGCTAACAGTAATCCTGGGGCTGATGAGCTCGACGGCCATTTTCTGGAATTCAATGTCTGGAAAACCGGTCGCGACAGACTTGGTATCAGAGCCAGGCTGACCATTGGCGAATCCTATCCTAGCCAGGTCAATAAACTTGGGCAGGCCAAACCACCGAGCCAAAACCAAACCCGCAGCCAAGCTTCTCCTGCAAGATAGCCCCACAGTGACCCGACACCTTTTTGCAGTCGGTGCCCAACCTACCAGCCTAGCCGTCGATCACGCGCCAATGACCGGCCCCCTAAATAGTCCTTTCTCGCAAGCGTGCGAAGGAAGACTCCGTCCCCTTTTTCTATAAAAAGGGCACGCTAGTCTCAACCCAGCACAGCCCAGCCGCTATCCTAACCCAAGCCACAATGCCTGGTCCTATTGTGCACCATGAGACCACAGCGACCAACCTTGGAGGTTTTGTGACCATACTCGCAAACCTCACCCGTCGTGCCTATGCATTAGAAGAACCCCCAGAATATGTTGTGTACCAAGGGCCCGTAAGCGGTGAAAGCCGTCAATTCTGGGCCACTGTACACATCTACGGTAGGGGTCTCGCACCCGAACGCCCCTACAGGTTCACTGGAAGGACCACTTCCTTTGAGCCACAAGCCATCCAGCTAGCTGCTCGAGAAGCTATAGTTCATCTCCGGCACTTGTCGCCAAGAGTTGACTGTCGCTCGTTCCACTACTACCCCAGGCGTGAAGGGTATGGTAGATCACCCCAAGTTGCCAACGGAGATCATGAGACAGATCCTGCATTGTTGCACCTGGTGCGCTATGTAAGTGCACTGGAAGAACTATGTGATCAGGTCACAATTGATCTCATCGCAGCTCGTGGAGAGCTGGTTCGTCGAGCCCCGGCAAGAGGAGAGGACGAGCCCAACGTCGACAACCCAGTCGTGTTGTTTGGACAACCGATCGAGCCCCTGAGGTCTACCCCAGCCATCGGCCAAGGTGTTGCGATAACCCCTGAAGTACTACGTCGCATTTTGGGAACACACTCCAACGGAGTTGTGGCCAGCAATCCTCGAGATGGCCATCATCGCTACCCCGAGCCTGCAGCCCCTCAACCCACTCCAGTCAATTCCGACGGCGAGACCCGTGGAGAAGTCTCGGCATCCACAAGGCACGCCCGCATGGATGTGAACGAAGTAGACTAAGTAACCCGAGCTGTATCGAGTCCCAGTGTATCCTCGCTATGTAATCGTGTGGCCTGGTGTTTAAACGCTGCCTGTTGTCATGCCTCTGCTTATATGATAACCTTGGCTAAACGCCCAGTGCGCGGTGTGAGATTGCTACCCCCTGGCGCAGCTACCAAAAACCTTCCCGACAACCCCTCCCCCCACAGTAACATGTCACCTCGGTGAAATATGTGTATTGGTGCCTTTGACTTCCAGATCAGAGCTGGAAATTTCATTACCCTTCACCACGGTAAAAATGATCCAGCTCCAGTGCTATAAGAAGGCCACCGCGTGACCTTGCCAAGCACCATTCTCCGTGTGCACCGCCCTCACAACCATTTCTTGCCATGCCGAACCTCAGCATTTACCTGAGAACCCCAGATGCAACCCCGGGTAGTTTTGTTAAGATATTGTGGGATTTTACCTGCAGTACCATGGGCGCTACCCAACCACCCCAGTACGAGCTGTTCAAATCAAGGATCACCTCTTCCACCTCGAGATACTGGGCAGCAGTGCACATCCCCCCCGTGAACTCAGACCAAGACCCAACAGAGGTCTCCTTCGTGGGGAAGTCTATGCCAACCCCACAGATGGCCGTGGAAGCTGCGGCTTGCGAAGCACTTGCTCGCCTTCGACTCGCGGTACCCTATGCCAGCGAGCGTGGGTATTATTACTTCCCGAGCCGTGCAGCGCCCGGAGGAGTAACATCGTTTCCCGGTGTGCGAATCGAGAGAGACCCCGTCCTGGCCAACCTTGTCCAGTATGTCATCGCTCAAGAGAGTTTGATCCAACGCGTGATGGGTTATCTCCAGAGCCTCGCAGACTTAAATCCTCAGATCGCCATCGGCAGATCACTGAGGCCCGACCAGGAGAGACACGTGCATCGACTAGTGAATCCGCTTTCTCCGATAGAGGAAGAATGTGTCTCAGTACCAGAAACATTTTCTCTGGACCCCATCCAGTTACCGTTTGCATTATAGACGTCGCTGCTACATTATCTATTGCAACCTTTATTTGCGTATCGTAACTTGTGCGTGGAGCTTAGTGTGTGCTTTAAGTGTGTTATTTTATTAATTTCGATTAATATGAGTGATTCTGTTGCATTACTGTTTTCTTCCGCGTATGACCCTAGAATGGGACATCTTTTTCTGAGTCGATACTTCGACACTTTCTCATAACGTGGATTTCACACAAGCACAACGACAACAGCTAACCCACAACCGCTAACACTCGGACACACACACGTACACCGTTTGCAAAACTTTGCAACAGTGTTGCAGCTGGCTAACCCCTCTCCTAACCACGGTTAGCACCCGGCATCCCACCTACTCCTCGTGTTCACCACCGCTGTAGAGAGCCAACACCCGAGAAGCAGCATCGCGACGATCATCGAGGATCATCGCACACAGGAGCACGGAGAGCCCTAGCAGTATCGCCAGCCCTCCGCATATCAAGATCGCGTACCAGTCCGGCATCGCCTCCGCCATTAGAGCCTCGCCCGAGCTTCTGCAAGCAGTAATGGAGGAAGAAGGAGGGGGAGAGGCAAGGCCAGAGGTGAGGAGAAGAGAGGAGCACCTCGGCCGTTTTATAGCTCGAGCTCGGTGCACGGTGGGCGAAGTCCACCAACGCCGCTCGTCGCTCGATCGCCGGTGTTCGGAGTCGAATCCGCGAGCAGTGCCGACAGCACGTTGGCCCGCGAGGTGAGTGCACGCTGCTCCGGCAGCTAGCACGCCGCGCACTACCGCGGTACGGCCTAGATGCCCTGCGCGCTAGGCATCGCCGGTGGAGAAAGCGCGCAGGAGAGAGGGAGGAGAGAGCCAGAGGGAGAAGAAGAGGCTGACTGTGGGCCCCGGGTCCACCTGTCGGCCAGAGAGAGCACTGTGCTCCCGGGTACGACCAGCGTATATTTAAATTTAGGCCTTATTCGGAATTTATACCCAGCATAGAAATCTCGCGTTTTTGTCTCAGACCGTAGATCCTTCTCCGCTCAGCACCAGTATTTCACACTGTGGTCTTCATCAATTAGGGCCCTCTTACTGTAGCCACTTTTTCGTTGCATACAATCTTTTGTTGTGCGACTTTTAACAAATCTCGAGGACGAGATTTTTCTTGAGGGGGGTAGTTCTGTGACACCCCAAAAAAATTTTTTTGGCCTTGTTTTATTAATTAAATTTTGCCAGGATTTAAAAACTTTATTTTCTGAGCTCCCTTTTTATCTTTAACCTTGTCATTGTGGAGTTTTCCCCTAAGTGTGGACTTTTCAAATGTGTTATTGTACTTGTTTAACCTCTCTAGAAAAAACTTTACTTTTATCAGTGCAACTAATTGCTCAATTAAGTTGCTTGATCTTCACTTTCTTGAAAATGGTTTTTCAAGGTTAAATGGCCAAATTTGAACTACAACCATTTGATAAATTCACTTAAAATTCCCACCAAAATTTGGAGATGTCATGTGATATTATTAAATAACTTTTATGCAAAAAGATCTTTTATTCTTGAAATATTTTGAGCTCTACACCCTTTTTTCTTCTCTGGTCCAGTGGGCAATTTTTTTCACTACAACCCTTTTAAATATTTTCTTTTAGCCTCTACCAAAATTATGGGATGTCAGTAATATCATATGATTCAACTTTATGCAAAAACCCAGTGATGTTATTTGCAAATTTTGAGTGGATCAGCATCATCTTCATTTTGGTCCAGCCCTCTGACTCCTACTGCAACCCTGTCATTTCTTGCTCCAGTAGCCTCGTGTTCCCTCATGCTCATAGTCCTCCCTACCAAACCCCTAAGTCCAGGAGCATGCACCCTTTGGAGCAATTTTGGTTCATGAAATGATGCCATTTATTTCCTGTCCAGAATTGTAATTCTGCAAAACTTGCACTAACAAGTTTCTCCTTTTAACAAACTAATTTCACCACTCCCTCTTGCATCTAAGGAGACACTGATCTGGAGAATTTGGCCACCCCAAGAGATGCCTAGATGCATGTGGCATTCTGTCGAGCACCCTGTGGGCATGACCAGTTTTGTCATGAGTTTTGGCACTGCATGATGAGCTTGCACCTCTGACCAAACCAGCATGTCCACTAGCATCACAACTAACCCTAAGCTAGGACTGCTAAACCCCAGCTCCATCCAAGCCACCTAGCAGGCCACGGCATTTCTTCGAGCACGTCCCGTGCGTGCACTGGACGCGCCCAGAGCGCGCCAATTGCAGCCGCGTGGACCGAGCCGCCGCGTCGCAACCCCCTGCCTTGGCCCGCACGGGAGAACTTGCCACGCACTCCCCGCCTAACCACTACACGCCAGCCACCCCTGGCGCCCTACAGCTCCACCGCCAGAGCCCTTTTGGCGGCACGCCGGCGTCGGCCGACAGCCTCTGCCACGGGCAGCGCCACCCAAGCCCCTCCCGCTCGCCACCTGGCCCCTGTAACAGCGCGAGCTCATCCGCAAGCGTGTCTGCTAGCCCTCGTCGCCGCCACGTCGCCCTAGCTACAGAATGGCGGTCGCCGGAGAGCTTATCCACGGCCGCCGCGGAACCGCCTTGCCACGCCTATTTAAGGAGTCGCCGAGTCCGTTCCCGCTCACAGGCGACCTCAGGCCACCATTATGGCGTTCCCCTAGCCCGCATTCGACCCAGGGAGGTCTTCTTCCCCGTCTCCGGCAACGCCGACCACCGCCACTGCCCCTGCCGTTCCGGCGCCACCAGGACCTCCCCCTCTCCACTCTCTCCACCAGAAGCCTCCTCATCCTCCCGTGAACCTTTCCCCCTGCTCAATTTTGATCGGGAGCCACCGCAACCCCACTGGCACTTTGCTCCCGAGGCCACCTCCGCCGAGGAGCTCGCCGCCGGCAGCTCCCTCCGCCCCCGCCTGGCAGGCGACCACCGGGAGGACCGCCCCGGAGTAGCGGATCCATCCCCGCCCTCGGAGCCCCGCGAAGAGCCGCCAGTCGCCGGTGACGATCACCGGAGCTTCGCCCCCCGCTCGGGACAGAGGAAAGAGAGGGAGAAGACTAGTCAAACCTGACTAGTGGGCCCCCTGGACCCACTGTCAGTGACTCACCGCGCCGTCCACGTGTTTAGGCGAAGGCGTATTTTCCCCAGTACGTCTCCCCGCTCCGAAAGCGTATTCCCCTCTGAAACATTTTCTTTTCTGTTTTGTTTTTAAAACAGATTTTTGACCAGATATTTAACTGCCTATAACTTTTTAAATACAACTCCAAATGAGTTGATTCTTTTTCCTACCTTCCTTAAATTTGATCTAGTTTATTTTAAGATTTATTTGAAAATTTTCCAAAAAAACTTTTTGTACTGTTTTTGAAACGTGTGTTAATTCAAATATTTTTAAAAATAGGATTTTGGAGGAGGGAAGAAACTTTCAAAAGTTTTGGAGAGCACCTCACCCCTCCACAACTTCAAGGCAAGAATCTTGAACCCTGGCATAATGTATTTTGATGTGTTGGTTGACACATTTATAACACCACCTCATTCCGGTGGAATTGATATTTCATGTGACATGATCATTTGCATGGAAGCATATCAACGATTTCCTTGCTATTGGAAATGAAAATGATTGTGATGATAATCATCCTCATGTGCCTTGCATGCATACTGGAAAGGAATCCGGGAAAGCCTCGGCCTTGGGTAGGCATGAGCTTGTCACCGGTCCCCGTCGGGACGGTTATTTCCGATATGGCATGGTAAGGTATATTGAGTGGTGATATTTGTTGGTTGATATATATATTTGGTATACAAGTCATGCAGGAACTTATGAACCTCTTGAGTCGACCGTAGATCGAGTCTTGTTCCAGTAACCCCCATACTTGCCTCGTACTACCACTCGTCCCTGCCGCAGGTAGGGTACGGTTCAGTAAGTTGTTAACCCCTTCCCAGCACACACCGTACAGAGAGGCCATGGTGGAAGATATCGGTTGTAGCCGGTAGGCATGCCACCTGGTCAGGGGGCATGGGTGTTTCCGGTTGGGACCGAGAGGGGAGGCCACCCCTTAGAGCGCGCGATATAAATTTGATCCCATGCTACGCGAGGTTGTAGCCTCCCCACTTAGAGTTTTGCTTGACAAGTGTCGTGGGTGATTCCAGACACCGATGAGTTAAGCTGGTGTGTGCAAGTCAGGTGTGTTTTCAACTAAAAGACCGTAGACGGAATTAGTCCTGATGGACTAAAGGAATCCGTTACTCGTGGGTAAAGAGTACACCCTCTGCAGAGATTAAACCTATTCGAATAGCCGTGTCCATGGTTAAGGACTACAGTCTGGGATGGGTCAAGTGTTGGTCTTAGTGTCGGTCTTTGGAGGTGAAATTGTTAAACCAGAACGGGAATTACTACTTGTGACTTGTGATGATTATGATATTACTATTGTTGACTAACCCATGATCATTATTGTTATCATCGAATATCTCCGGGATGGTTCTACCTCCGGGATATTCACTATGATTAATTTCTTTTAAAGCCCTTTCTGTGGTGTCGCTCAGACGCCCGACTGTGGCATTTCTTTTAAAGCCCTTTCTGTGGTGTCGCTCAGACGCCCGACTGTGGCATTTCTTTTAAAGCCCTTTTTGTGGTGTCGCTCAGACGCCCGACTGTGGCTTTTCTTTTAAAGCCCTTTCTGTGGTGTCGCTCAGACGCCCGACTGTGGCATTTCTTTTAAAGCCCTTTCTGTGGTGTCGCTCAGACGCCCGACTGTGGCATTTCTTTTAAAGCCCTTTTTGTGGTGTCGCTCAGACGCCCGACTGTGGCTTTTCTTTTAAAGCCCTTTCTGTGGTGTCGCTCAGACGCCCGACTGTGGCATTTCTTTTAAAGCCCTTTCTGTGGTGTCGCTCAGACGCCCGACTGTGGCTTTTCTTTTAAAGCCCTTTCTGTGGTGTCGCTCAGACGCTCGACTGTGGCATTTCTTTAAAAGCCCTTTCTATGGTGTCGCTCAGACGCCCGACTGTGGTATTTATTATTCTGCATTTTCCGCTCGAGGAGTCTTTCAGACACTCGTTTGGCACCAGTATCTATTATTCCGTACCTTCCACTTGAGGAGTCATTCAGACCCTCGCTTGGCACACCGTATTCATTACCTCTATGTGGCCTTTGCATAAATTTCCGGTTGCATATGAATGACTTGTTTTACATGCATCAAGATAATTATTTATGACTAACTAAGTGAGTATAAGGATATTGCGAGCATGAGCATCAACGATTATATTATGCCCGTGTTCTTAATGTTTGCGAGTACATTCAAAGTACTCACTGGCTTGTCCCTGGCTATTGTCTTGGCCAGATTGCTTGCTTGGAGAGGAGCGTTGCGACGACCGCCTCGGAACCTGCGCAGCGGTGATAGCAGCCTCATGAAGATAGGAGTTATCCTGGTCAGCTGTTCCCGTGGGGAATGGAGTCCCACCGCCGTGGTGATCCCCAAACCGCTTCCGCCCTCAACCTCTAGAAACCATTTGTTGTACTCATAGGCCACAATGGTCTTGTACTTCATATTTTGTACCTTTGCTTGGAATTTCTGTAACAAGTTGGTGCCTCATCAGCTAACAGTAATCCTGGGGCTGATGAGCTCGACGGCCATTTTTTGGAATTCAATGTCTGGAAAACCGGTCGCAACAATCAACCAACGTCAGCCCAGCGGAGGCGAGCACCTCTCCATCCAAGATTTCTCCTTCGACCGGCGCCCTGGAGCCTGACTCCCAGGGGAGCTTGATGAAGACGCCGTCGCCGGCCTTCACGTAGATGCCGAGCTGGGGCTCTTCGGAGCCTGACGCTACGGCAGCGGCGGGAGGGTCGGCGGTCGGCGTAGCGCCTGTCGCTCCTGCAGCCCCAGGGCCGTCAGTGCGATCGCCAGACCCCCCATCAGCCGCTGCGGCGGCAGCCTTGGCGGCCTCTTCGCCGGCGGGATCATCAGCGCTGGCCGCTTCTTCGGTGGCAGCGGCGTCATCAACAGCGACCTCGGTCTCCATTGGATCCGCAGCAGATGGATCTGACGGCCGGAAAAGGGAGAAAAGTCAAGCAAATATCCAAAAAGAAGATCAAAAGAAGAAGAACCCAAGGGAAGTTTCGAAGCAAGGGGTTTACCTGCACCGGGCTCTGCATTTGTGGTCTCTGCCGCCGAAGGGCCGCTGGTGCTGTCCCTTGCCGGAGACTTCTCCCTTGCCGGAGACTCCTCCCTTGCCGGAGACTTCTCCCTTGCCGGAGAGCTCTCCCTTGTCGGAGGATCCTCCCTTGCCGGGGAACTCTCCCTTGGCGGTGTAGTTGAAGCGGATGGCACGACAGGGGTGATCTCAGGACGCTCCTGGTGGGACTGCTCTTCTCCTGCACAAACCAACAAGTCAGATATCAGCAAGCAAAGAGTGCCCAGCACGCCTAACAGCGGGAAGTAAATCATATACTTACGCTGGGGGCTGCGCTGGGGGCTGCTCTGAAGATCAACTGCCAGGTCCGGCAAGGTTGTCTTGGGCGCACCCCCTGCTGTCGTGGTGGGTTCGTCCTCGATGATGATCAGCGGGGCCTTGGCTCTCTTTGCCGCTCTCTCGGCCAGAGTTATGAAAGGGAATAAGTTCAGAGTGAAGCAAATGAGATACAAGACAAGACAGCAAGAATTAAAGAAATACAGGAATAACAAGGATCTTACTCTCCTTCTTCCTTGTCGGAGCTGAGCGCGGAGAAGTCAAAGCCTGGCCCGCCTCCGGCGCGATGAGGCGGAGGAGTAGGTTCCCTTGGTCACTTGGCGGGAGAAGCGGCGGTCCGGGAAGACTCTGCTCCAGTTGCTGCAGCAGCGTAAGGTGCTCCTGTGGCACCAGAACTTGCCGCGGTGGAGCGCGTCGCGCGGCGGGGCGGCTGTTGACCCGTCTGCCGCTCCGCTACGTCTCCAGCCTTGCGAAGACGCCTCCTTGGTGGAGTCGGGGGCTCTGCTTGCGGCAAGCTGCTTGAAGGTGCGGAGGAAGAGGAGTCGATCCCCAACGAGCTGCCCGTGCCTTCGGCAGGCTCGCCCAACTCGACGTCAAGCCCGACAGGCTCCTCCTCGCCGACAAGCCCCTCTTGCTCGGCAAGGCTTGCCGCCTCTGCTGCCTCTGCCTCCTCCACCGTGAACCCGAATTCGCCCGCGGCTACAGCTGCCGTCGCCTCTTCCAGCCTAGTGGTGATGCGCTTCAGCTCCTCGTCGGTGGTGTCGCGAATGAGGCCCTTCAGCTCATCGGGGTGGATCGGCACTTCTACCAAGCTATCGAAGAATGCCTGCACGACGTCGTCTGCAGGCTCTTGCCAAGTTGGATCAATTCCGTGCGAGTCGCACAGCGGCATCATTGCATGGATGCGGCTCAGCGAGGAATTGTTGCACAGCGGGACGACACCCTGCGGCAACCTGAACACTTCAGGATGATCAGGGTCGTACTTGAACAGCTCCTGGAGCATCGCGGTATGTTCCAGAACAGTGAAGTTGTAGTTGAGGCCCGGACGCAGCCTCATGATATCCGCCGCGTTCTTGAACTCCCAAGCGGGTCCCCTCCTCTCTTGCAAGGGGGCGATGCGGCGGCGAAGGAAGTCTGCGCCGACGGCGCCTACAGTGAGCCCGGCAAGCCTGAGGCGTTGGATCTGGGCGGTGGCAATCTTCAGCCTGTCGTCGTCCGGGGCCACGTTGCTCCAATCGCTACCGCGCAGCACTGCAGTTTGGCGCAGGGCAGTAAACGTCTGCGGATTCTCCTCAACAATCCAGCACCAATCCGCACTCCACTCCTCCCACTTGTTGCGGAACTCTCCCTCCAGATAAGCGTCCTTCTTGCCGGCCTTCGAGATCCAGGCGATTCCACCGGATAAGGTCTCTCCTTTCTCAACTCGGGGCGTAAAGAAGTGGCGGAAAAGGGCTACATTGGGATAGACTCCGACAAAGTTTTCGCAGAGATGTGCGAAAGCTGCCATGGTCAGGACAACATTGGGGGTGAAGTCAAGGAGGCGGAGCCCGTAGGTGTTCATGATGTCACAGAAAAATTCAGAGAAAGGCGGGCAGAGCCCGCAGTAGAAGAACAACGCGAAGAAGGGATATCCATTAGGAGCCAGTCTCAAAGCAGCGGCTGGGAGTACCTTCGTGCGCGGATGCGCTCGCATCTCCGTCGACCAGAAGAGTAGAACCCCTTCAGCTCCTCCGCGGCAAGCTTGGGGGGGGGGGGGGGGGAAGATTGCCCGCTCCTTTTGCAGCGCCGCGAGCCGCTGCGCCTCGGCCGACTTGGCCTTCTCGGCTTTCGGAGCCATGGTGGGAATGGTGAGGGAGGACGACGACGTTGGTGGTGCTGGTGGCGATGGGGGCGGGGCGCTGCTCTCCTTCGGCTTTGGGGAGAAGGGGAGTGGCGGAGATTCTCAAGGAAGGAACAGCAACAGGCAGATGGGCGAACTGCCCCTGTTTCCCCTGCTTATAAGGAGGGAGCGGGCGGACGTTTCGCCCTCCCGAATAAAGAAACCACCCACGATCTCTCCCACGACGCCGCAATCGACGCGTGTCGTTCGGGGAGGGCGCGGTGGATGCGCAGTCAAGTACGGCGTGACCCAGGCCGCGCGTGCCCGTGCCCTGTTTTGGGCCTGACCCAACAGCGCTCGGCACCGTGTATGGCCCAGGCCCGGGGGCTCCTGTCGGTGTACTAGAGTAGGGGTACCCTAGTATCCCGAACTTGTGCACGGGCAGTCGCAGCCTCCCGCGGCAGGGCTTGCCAGGTGACCGCCAAGGTTCTTCGTGGTTCCTTCGGAGCCATTCAAGAACAAAGTACTCGAGCCAAGGAGACAAGGCCCCAGCAAGAGGAGCTTGCCGGGAAGGCCACTCGAGGCACAAGACCCCGGCAAGAGGAGCTTGCCGGGGAGGCCAACTGAGGCATCTCAAGGAACTTGCCGCGACGCACCGCATGTCCCGGCAAGACCCGGCGAGCGACAAGCTTCCGGACGCGACAAGACAACGACCGCGGCAAGGCGTTTGCCGCGGCAAGCAACCACTCTGTACCCGCGCTCCAGCGCATCCACCAACGTGTCGCTCTGGGACCCTTCCAGGCATACGTGGCGGGAGGCTGTGCAGCCAGGGGTACACTGTGGCAAGCGGCGCTGACAAGATCGCCATCGTGGCGAACGGTGGCGCCCCTGACGGTCCCTTTTCTGCACTGTTTGGGCGACGCAGACGGGCATTTAATGCCCTTGTCCCCTGCCGTCAGGGTTAGGTATGATACACTGTATAGGTAGCTGTACCAACCGCAACACCTTTTCCATTTTTGCCCTTGCCTACGTTGCCACCTGTCGGTGACCCCTTGAGCATATAAAAGGAGGCCCATGCGCAATGTAGAGGGGGGGGGGGACGAACAGAAGAACGCTCGGTCTCGTTAGCTGCTTGAGTGTACTGTAGCACTCAGCGCTCCCGAGCAAGAACACAATACAAACCACAGATGCAGCAGTAGGGTTTTACGCATCCGTGCGGCCCGAAGCTGGGTAAACTGCTCGTGTGCTTCGCCTCGATCCGCTCTTCGTGCGACCTCCGCCCCCCGCCGAACCGAAAGGGGCTCCGTCCCCATAGGTTCTCGTGGAGGCAGTATCCCCGACACAATGTAATTCTTCTTAATTGTGGTATGAATATTCAGATCCGAAAGATTCAAGACAAAAGTTCATATTGACATAAAATAATAATACTTCAAGCATACTAACTAAGCAATTATGTCCTCTCAAAATAACATGGCCAAAGAAAGTTCATCCCTACAAAATCATATAGTTTATTCATCCTCCATTTTCGTCACACAAGAATGCTATCATCATGCAAAACCCCGATGACAAGCCAAGCAATTGTTTCATACTTTAGTAATCTCAAACTTATAAACCTTCACGCAATACATGGGCGCGAGCCATGGACATAGCACTATGGGTGGAATAGAATATGATGATGGGGGTTATGTGGAGAAGACAAAAAAGGAGAAGATATAACATCAACGAGGCTAATCAATGGGCTATGGAGATGCCCATCGATTGATGTTAATGCAAGGAGTAGGAATTGCCATGCAACGGATGCACTAGAGCTATAAATGTATGAAAGCTCAACAAAAGAAACTAAGTGGGTGTGCATCCAACTTGCTTGCTCACGAAGACCTAGGGCACTTGAGGAGGCTCATTGTTGGAATATACAAGACAAGTTCTATAATGAAAAATTCCCACTAGTATATGAAAGTGATAAAACAAGAGACTCTCTATCATGAAGATTATGGTGCTACTTTGAAGCACAAGTGTGGAAAAGGATAGTAGCATTGTCCCTTCTCTCTTTTTCTCTCATTTTTTTATATATGGCCTTTCTCTTTTTTTATGGCCTTTCTCTTTTTTTTATTCCTCACTTGGGACAATGCTCTAGAAAATGATGATCATCACACCTCTTATTTATTTACAACTCAATGATTACAACTCGATACTAGAACAAAGTATGACTCTATATGAATGCCTCCGGCTGTGTACCGGGATATGCAATGAATCAAGAGTGACATGTATGAAAGAATTATGAATGGTTTCCTTGCCAAGAATACTATGTCAACTACATGATCATGCTAAGCAATATGACAATGATGAATGTGTCATGATGAACGGTATGGTGGAAAGTTGCATGGCAATATATCTCAGAATGGCTATGGAAATGCCATAATAGGTAGGTATGGTGGCTGTTTTGAGGAAGATATAAGGAGGTTCTTGTGTGAAAGAGCATATCATATCATGGGGTTTGGATGCACCGGCGAAGTTTGCACCAACTCTCAATGTGAGAAAGGGCAATGCACGGTACCGAAGAGGCTAGCAATGATGGAAGGGTGAGAGTGCGTATAATCCATGGACTCAACATTAGTCATAAAGAACTCATATACTTATTGCAAAAACCTACAAGCCATCAAAAACCAAAGCACTACGCGCATGCTCCTAGGGGGATAGATTGGTAGGAAAAGACCATCGCTCGTCCCCGACCGCCACTCATAAGGAGGACAATCAAATAACACCTCATGTTTCAAATTTGTTACATAATGTTTACCATACGTGCATGCTACGGGACTTGTAAACTTCAACACAAGAATTTCTCAAATTCACAACTACTCAACTAGCACGACTTTGATATTATCACCTCCATATCTCAAAACAATTATCAAGCATCAAACTTTTCTTAGTATTCAACACACTCAAAAGAAAATTTTACAAATCTTGAATACCAAGCATATTATTATTTTTAAGAAAATTACCATGCTATTTAAGACTCTCAAAATAATCTAAGTGAAGCATGAGAGATCAGTAGTTTCTATAAAACAAATCCACCACCGTGCTCTAAAAGATATTAGTGAAGCACTAGAGCAAAACTATATAGCTCAAAAGATATAAGTGAAGCACATAGAGTATTCTATCAAATTCCAATTCATGTATGGCTCTCTCAAAAGGTGTGTACAGCAAGGATGATTGTGTTCAACTAAAAAAACAAAGACTCAAATCATACAAGACGCTCCAAGCAAAACACATATCATGTGGTGAATAAAAATATAGCTCCAAGTAAAGTTACCGATGGAAGTAGACGAAAGAGGGGATGCCTTCCGGGGCATCCCCAAGCTTTGATTTTTTGGTGTACTTAGATTATCTTGGGGGTTCCATGGGCATCCCCAAGCTTAGGCTCTTGCCACTCCTTGTTCCATAATCCATCAAAAGATTTCACCCAAAACTTGAAAACTTGACAACACAAAACTCAACAGAAATCTCGTGAGCTCCGTTAGCGAAAGAAAACAAAAGACCACTTCAAGGTACTGTAATAAACTCATTCCTTATTTATATTGGTGTTCAACCTACTGTATTCCAACTTCTCTATGGTTTATAAACTATTTTACTAGCCATAGATTCATCAAAATAAGCAAACAACACACGAAAAACAGAATCTGTCAAAAACAGAACAGTATGTAGTAATCTGTAACTAACGCAAACTTCTGGAACTCCAAACAATCAACCAAAATAGGACGACCTAGGCAATTTGTTTATTGATCATCAGCAATTGGAATAGCTATTTTTATCACGCTCTGGTTATTTTTAACAATTGTTTTTGTGAACAGAAAGTTTCTGGAAATTACAGGAAGATCAAATAACTATCATCCAAGAAGATCCTATAGGTTTAACTTGGCACAAACACTAATTAAAACATAAAACCACATCTAAACAGAAGGTAGATGGATTATTTATTCCTAAACAAAAACAAAAACAAAAAACAAAATATAAAATTGGGTTGCCTCCCAACAAGCGCTATCGTTTAACGCCCCTAGCTAGGCATAAAGCAAGGATAGATCTATGTAGTGTCGTAGTAATAAGATAGATCGGTGAAACTCATTTCATATTCTCTATGTTCGGCAGCAAGTTTTCTTTAAGGCAAGAAAAAGTAATCAAAAGGGCTAAATTTAATAGGACAAAAGTCCCCAAGATCAATTTTAGGAGGTATAGGTTCCTCTTTCGGCCCTTCGTACTGCACAACCAATTCATCATTATAAGCGTTCTTTTGACAGAACCTTGTGAGCCTATACTCAAGAGAGTATCCTAGCTCATTATTTGAATAGCCAAATCATCATTAAGTTCAGAGATTTTATCAACTAAAATATTGGTAGGCACCTTTTTTCTAAGGTTTTCATTGAAAGCAACATAGTCAAGAGATTGAAAATGCATTATTTCTTCTTGATCAAAGAGGATAGATTCTATGGGAGGACGGCCAGCGTCCACCCTATAATGTGCAAACATTTCTTTGGCCTCTTTTATTATTAATCTGAATTCATGAGCCAAAAAGATTGTAGCAGCACGCTTAACAGAAGAGTGCTCGATATTAGAAAATTCTAGGAAAATCCTTTGTATGCAAGGATGCATGTGCATAAATTGCCTTTCAAGTTCAATAGCGTCCGCAAGACTACTAGTCATATGGAGAATAGAACCTCCCATAGAAGGCAAAGCGTCGGCACAAGTAAAGAAATCTTTAATAACTCCTTTTCCAATAATATTACCACTACCAATTCAAAATCTTTTTGTATGCAAGGTAGGGGGTTCTTCAGCAGCAGCATCAGAATTTTCTATGATATTATTATTGTCCATATCGGCAATAATTTCCCCAATTTTAGACATAGCGACAGAGAAGGCGAAAGGCGAAAAGAAGGCGAACAAAAAAGAGAGGGCGAATAAAACGGCAAGGGTGAAGTGGGGGAGAGGAAAACGAGAGGCAAATGGCAAATAATGTAATGCGAGAGATCAGGGATTGTGATGGGTACTTGGTATGTTGACTTTTGCGTAGACTCCCCGGCAACGGCGCCAGAAATCTTCCTGCTACCTCTTGAGCACTGCGTGGGATTTCCTTGAAGAGCAAAGGATGATGCAGCAAAGTAGCGTAAGTAATTCCCTCAGTTTTTGAGAACCAAGGTATCAATCCAGTAGGAGGCTACGCGCGAGTCCCTCGTACCTACACAAAACAAATAGCTCAACACAACCAACGCGATTAGGGGTTGTCAATCCCTTCACGGTCACTTACGGGAGTGAGATTTGATAGAGATGATAGATAATATTATTGGTATTTTTGGTATAGAGATGCAAAGTGAAAAGTAAAAAGCAAAGCAATAATAAAGTGATGGAGATTGATATGATGAGAATAGACCCCGGGGCCATAGGTTTCACTAGTGGCTTCTCTCAAGAGCATAAGTATTCTATGGTGGGTGAACAAATTACTGTTGAGCAATTGACAGAATTGAGCATAGTTATGAGAATGTCTAGGTATGATCATGTATATAGGCATCACGTCCGAGACAAGTAGACCAACTCCTGCCTGCATCTACCACTATTACTCCACTCATCGACCGCTATCCAGCATGCATCTAGAGTATTAAGTTAAAAACAGAGTAACGCCTTAAGCAAGATGACATGATGTAGAGGGATAGTTTCATGCAATATGATAAAAAAACCATCTTGTTATCCTCGATGGCAACAATACGATACGTGCCTTGCTGCCCCTTCTGTCACTGGGAAAGGACACCGCAAGATTGAACCCAAAGCTAAGCACTTCTCCCATTGCAAGAAAAACCAATCTAGTAGGCCAAACCAAACTGATAATTCGAAGAGACTTGCAAAGATAACCAATCATACATAAAAGAATTCAGAGAAGATTCAAATATTATTCATAGATAGACTTGATCATAAACCCACAATTCATCGGTCTCAACAAACACACCACAAAAACAAGATTACATCGAATAGATCTCCCCGAGAGAGGGGGAAAACATTGTATTGAGATCCAAAAAGAGAGAAGAAGCCATCTAGCTACTAACTATGGACCCGAAGGTCTGAGGTAAACTACTCACACTTCATCGGAGGGGCTAGGATGATGTAGAAGCCCTCCATGATGATGGCCCTCTCCGGTGGAGCTCCAAAACAGGCCCCAAGATGGGATCTCGTGAATACAGAAAGTTGCGGTGGTGGAATTAGGTTTTTGGCTGCGTATCTGATCATTTGGGGGTACGTAGGTATATATAGGAGGAAGGAGTACGCCGGTGGAGCTTCGAGGGGCCCATGAGGCAGGGGGCACGCCCTAGGGGGGGCGCGCCCTCCACCCTCGTGACCGCCTCGTGGCTTTCTTGACGGAGGGTCCAAGACTCCTGGGTCTTATCTGATGAGAAAATCACGTTCCCGAAGGTTTCATTCCGTTTGGACTCCGTTTGATATTCTGTTTCTCCGAAACACTGAAATAGGCAAAAAAAACAATTCTGGGATGGGCCTCCGGTTAATAGGTTAGTCCCAATAATAATATAAAAGAGGAAAATAAAGCCCAATATAGTCCAAAATAGTAGATAATATAGCATGGAGCAATAAAAAATTATAGATACGTTGGAGATGTATCAACCAGTGCTTAGGTGCTATTCTTACTTGAACAAACCTCCTACTTATGATTAACCCTCACGCAAGCATCCGCAAATATGAGAAAAGTATTAACAATAAATTCTAACCATAGTGTTGGGGATATTTCTACTGGGTATAAACCGGCAGGGAGAGGCCGGGTTATCCCCATAACAAGTTATTTATATTTGAAGCCCATGAAGACAAGGAATGTGGCGCCTTACGAAGGTTCGGGGCCCAAAGGCGGATTAAAGCCTGTAGACATAAACCGCCATTGGTATGTAAGCTTGTGTTGTAAGATAGAAAGAGTAGAAACCGAGCCGGACACGTTTATGAGCCGGGCTCGGGATTCTGTAAACTGACGGGCGTCAACCTATGTATATATAGGGACGACCCGACGGCGATTTAGGGACAACAACAAACAATAACTCGAGAGCCGGCATAGCGGATTCGCTCCCTGGTCATCGAAACCCTAGCAATTCCACATAAAGTGGATTAGGCCTTTACCTTCACCGCAAGGGGCCGAACCAGTATAAACTCTCTGCGTCCTTCGTTCGCTTTAACCCCTTTAATCTAACCCGTCGCGATGGCTCCACGACTAAGTCCTTTCACTAGGAGATCTGCCGTGACAAAACCACGATAGTTGGCGCCCACCGTGGGGCTATCGCACGATGGTTTCGAGTTCTTAGAGGGCAGCTTCGAAGGGCTCAAGGGATACGTTGTGGGCCGGATGACTAAGAGTCGTCGCGGCAAGCTCTACATCGACGATGCATGCTAGGGCCCCGAGGCCGGCTCAATTGATATGGGTACCGGGTCCCCTTCGACGGCATTCACGTTTTCATTGGCAAGATTGACGAACTGGGCCCTGGGCCGGACATCTGCATCGACATCGTTGAAACGGCTCAGCGTGCGAGACCAGCCCGGGTTCAGCTTGCCATGAAGTGCGCCTTCGTGGGAGTCATCCATGGAGCAGAATCTGAGGTTAGATCGGCATCTGCTGGTGAGGGAGTCCTGGATTAGGGGGTGTTCGGGTAGCCGGACTATACCTTCGCCGGACTCCTGGACTATGAAGATACAAGATTGAAGACTTCGTCCCGTGTCCGGATGGGACTTTCCTTGGCGTGGAAGGCAAGCTTGGCGATGCGGATATTCAAGATCTCCTACCTATGTAACCGACTCTATGTAACCCTAACCCTATCTGGTGTCTATATAAACCGGAGGGTTGTAGCCCGTAGGACAATCATCTTCATACACAATCATACCATAGGCTAGCTTCTAGGGTTTAGCCTCCGTGATCTCGTGGTAGATCTACTCTTGTACTACCCATATCATCAATATTAATCAAGCAGGAGTAGGGTATTACCTCCATCGAGAGGGCCCGAACCTGGGTAAAAACATCGTGTCCCTTGTCTCCTGTTACCATCCGTCCTTGACGCACAGTTCGGGACCCCCTACCCGAGATCCACCGGTTTTGACACCGACATTGGTGCTTTCATTGAGAGTTCCTCTGTGTCGTCGCCTTTAGGCCCGATGGCTCCTTCGATCAGCAACAACGATGAGGTCCAGGGTGAGACTTTTCTCCCCGGGCAGATCTTCGTCTTCTGCGGCTTCGCTTACGGGCCAATTCGCTTGGACACCTGGAGCAGATCGAAAGCTACGCCCCTGGCCATCAAGTCAGGTTTGGAAGCTTAAACTACACGGCTGATATCTGCGGAGACTTGATCTTCGACGGGTTCGAGCCACAGCCAAGCGCGCCGCACTATCTCGAGGGGCATGATCTAGCTCTGCTTCCGAATAGTGTCCTGGAGGCCGCACACGCACCGGTTCCGACCCTTAACTCGGAGCCTATTGCGTCAATCAAGGATGAGCGGTTGGACGTCACCTCGGGGGCTGCGATCTCAAAGGCAATCGAGCCAAACGCCAGCCCCGCACTCCGCGTGACCCGTGACTCCGAGGGTCCGGACTCCTCTCCGGACTCCGAACCCCCCATGCCCCTGCCGATCGAATCCGATTGGGCGCCGACAATGGAGTTCACCGCCGCGGACATCTTTCAGCACTCGCCTTTTGACGATATACTAAACTCTCTCAAGTCTCTCTCTTTACCAGGAGAGCCCTGGCCGAACTGCGGTCAGCGAGGATGGGATACGGACGATGAAGAAATTCAAAGCCCACCCACCACCCACTTTGTAGCCACTGTCGACGATTTAACCGACATGCTTGACTTCGGCTCCGAAGACTTCGATGGTATGGACGACGAGGTAGGAGACGAACAGGAACCAGCACCTGTAGGGCGCTGGAAGGCCACCTCGTCATATGACATATACATGGTGGATACTCCAAAACATGGAGATGGAGATAGAACAGTGGGGGATCACACCTCCAAGAAACAGCCAAAGCGCCAGCGTCAGTGGCGCCGCTCTAAATCCCGCCAAAGCAAAAACGGTGATTCCGGCACGGGAGATAATACTACCCCGGATAGCGCCGAAGAACACCCAACCCAGCAAGATTCGGCGCAGGAAGATGGAGAAGCCAACCCTCATGAGAGAGCGGCAGAACGAGAGGTTGAGGATGATAACTATATGCCTCCCTCCGAAGACGAGGCAAGCCTCGATGACGACGAATTCGTCGTACCATCAGACCCCCCCGAACAAGTGCGTTTCAAACGCAGGCTTTTAGCCACGGAAAACAGCCTCAAGAAAAAGCAGCAACAGCTTAGAGCTGATCAAGATTTGCTAGCTGATAGATGGACTGAAGTCCTTGCAGCCGAAGAGTATGAACTCGAATGCCCCTCCAAGAGTTACCCAAAGTGCAGGCCGCTAACCCGATCAGAGGAGGAAGCGCCTACATCACCAGCGCACGACATGGCAGACCGGCCACCTCGCGGCCGCGACAGAGAGGCCTCCCGGCCCTCCACCCAAGCCATGCCCCAACGCCGCTCAGCTAAGGCACGGGAAAATGCCCCAGACCTGGGAGACGTACTGGAGGATAAGGCAAGACAAGCAAGGTCGATCTACGGATCGCGCAGGCGCCCGACAACACGTGACGATGATCTTCACACAGGATACAACAAATCTGGCCAGGCCGAACACAGCAGACATAGCTCTTCTGAGCTGCGTCGTGATATAGCCCAGTACAGGGGCGCCGCACACCCACTATGCTTCACAGATGAAGTAATGGATCATAAAATCCCAGAGGGTTTCAAACCCGTGAAACATCGAATCATACGATGGCACCACAGATCCGGCGGTATGGATCGAGGATTATCTCCTTCACAATCACATGGCACGTGGCGATGATCTACACGCCATCAAATACCTCCCGCTCAAACTCAAAGGACCGGCCTGGCACTGGCTTAACAGCTTACCAGCGGACTCAATCGGTTCTTGGGAGGACCTGGAAGCCGCATTCCTCGATAACTTCCAGGGCACCTACGTGCGACCACCGGATGCCGACGACTTGAGCCACATAATTTAGCAGCCAGAGGAATCGGCCAGGCAATTCTGGACATGGTTCCTAACAAAGAAAAACCAGATAGTTGACTGTCCAGATGCAGAGGCCCTAGCAGCCTTTAAGCATAACATCCGCGACGAGTGGCTTGCCCAGCACCTGGGACAGGAAAAGCCAAAATCTATGGCAGCTCTCACGACACTCATGACCCGCTTTTGCGCGGGAGAAGATAGCTGGCTAGATCGTAGCAACAACTTATCGAAGAACCCTGGTAATTCGGATACCAAGGACAAAAGTGGCAAGACACGTCGAAATAAGCAAAAGCGCCGCGTTAGCAGCGACAGCAATGAAGATACGGCAGTTAATGCCGGATTCAGAGGCTATAAATCCGGTCAGCGGAAAAAGCCATTCAAAAAGAATATTCAGGGCTCGGCCAGTTTGGACCGAATACTCGACCGCTTGTGCCAGATCCATGGCACCCCCGAAAGGCCAGCCAATCACACCAACAGGGATTGTTGGGTGTTCAAGCAGGCAGGCAAATTAAGAGCCGAAAACAAAGACAAGGGGCTGCATAGCGATGACGAGGAGGAGCCCAGGCCACCGAACAACAATGGGCAGAAGGGGTTTCCCCCACAAGTGGATGGTGAACATGATATACGCAACCCACATTCCCAAGAGGGAGCGGAAGCATGCGCTACGGGACGTATACGCGATGGAGCCAGTCGCCCCAAAGTTCAACCCATGGTCTTCCTGCCCGAACACTTTTGATCGAAGGGACCACCCCACTAGCATCCGTCATGGCGGCTTTGCCGCATTGGTTCTTGACCCAATCATCGACGGATTTCATCTCACAAGAGTCCTCATGGACGGCGGCAGTAGCCTGAACCTGCTTTACCAGGATACAGTGCGGAAAATGGGCATCGATCCCTCAAGGATTAAGCCCACAAAGACGACCTTTAAAGGCGTTATACCAGGTGTAGAGGCCAATTGTACAGGCTCAGTAACACTTGACGTGGTCTTCGGATCTCCGGATAATTTCAGAAGCGAAGAGTTAATCTTCGATATAGTCCCGTTCCGAAGTGGCTATCACGCCCTGCTCGAACGAACCGCATTTGCAAAGTTCAATGCGGTGCCGCACTACGCATACCTCAAGCTCAAGATGCCGGGCCCTCGAGGAGTAATCACGGTCAACGGAAACACCGAACGCTCCCTCCGTACGGAGGAGCACACAGCGGCTCTCGCAGCGGAAGTACAAAGCAGCCTTCTTAGGCAATTCCCCAGTCCGGCCGTTAAAAAGTCATACATTGCCAAGCGCGCCCGGAGTAACCTACAGCAAGACCTCCTGGCACGTTCTGAGCAGGCGTAGCAATGCGGCCCCAACCCCAGCCCTCGCGATATAGCGAAACCAGTGCCTCGCGTACATAACTACGCCCTTAAAATACCATGGGCACAGGGGTAGGGGCACAATAACGGCACACCCAAAATATGGCTTAAAACATACTAGGGGCTGCCGGATTCCTTTTTTCTTACTTTCAGGACTCCACACTTCGGACGACCTGTTCGGCAATTCGACTGCCGCACAAACGATGCAAGATCCAGGGAAGCAGACAAAGCCATGCCGCATTATGGAACTCACAGGTGGTCTCTGTTATGAGCAGTATACCTATTTTGAATACAATTCTGCGGCCTGCCCCTGGTCAGGACATGTTAAATAGTCCAATATTTTTTTTTCTTATTGCACCACTTGTATCGTTCGGCTCTGATAAATAGCCCCTCTATAAACAATGCATAGCTTTTTGTCTATTTTTTGCATTATCCTCTTTTCATATATATGTTTATTAAATGACATGATTGCACCCGTACATCATGGTACGGAAAATACGCCAGGGGCTTCAGTACCCCTTATTATGGTGTGAGAAGTCCTTCCACTTTCACAAGTGCGGCACCCCGAACTTATAGCACTATATGCATCGGCTCCGAATCATGATTTGGGTCAATAGCTGGGTTTGCCCGGCTCCTATGTTTTGGTGCCTTACGTTCCGCTATATCGGCTAAGGTAGCACTAGGAGAACCACTGCGATTGTGCCCCGGTTCAGCTGGGTTAAGCACCTCGGTGGAGAAAGCTAAAACTGACTATCATGATGAGGCGAGAGACCGGTCTCTGTTCGAGAGGTTTTTCGAGTCCCTAAAGACTTATGCCGCTTCGAGCGAGGAGCTGGCTTTGTCCGGCCAAAGGCGTGGATAGCGCCCCGAACTCGGTCTTCCAAACTAGGGGCTTCGCCGAAATTTAAAATTATAAAGTTCTATGGCTAAGTGAGAGTGTTCAAGCATTATAGTCTGATTGCCTGGTTCGTTGTGCTGAGCGCCTCCCTCGAAGGACCCAACCATGGGAAAAAGAGCCCTCAGGTTTATTCCGAACACCCCAACACTAGTGGCACGGGGGCAGAAGCCGACGACTGGCTATCTCTCAATTTTTTGATAAACGGCCGCACAGAAAATAATATTTTAAATTCCATAAGCATTGCTTAGCGCATATGAACAAGTTTTCAGCGCACAGGATAAACACGAGCGAGTTCATTCAAAAACGTACATTCATCCGCCACAAGGCGGGCACCTGCAAGAACATCCTTGTAGTAGTTCTCGGGCTTGCGATGCTCCTTCCCCGCCGGCGGCCCGTCCTTCACAAGCTTCTCTCCGTACAGCTTACCCCAGTGCACCTTCGCATGGGCAAGGGCCCGACGGGCACCTTCGATGCAGACGGAGCGCTTGATGACCTCGAGCCTTGGACAGGCCTACACCAGCAGTCGCACCAGCCCGAAATAGCTCCCAGGCAGGGCCTCTCCGGGCCACAGCCGAACTATGAAGCCCTTCATGGCCTGTTCGGCCGCCTTGTGGAGCTCGACCAGCTGTTTCAGCTGGTCTCTCAGGGGTACAGGGTGTCCGGCCTCAGAATACTGAGACCAGAACACACTCTCCGTCGAGCTTCCCTCTTCAGCTCGGTAGAATGCGGCGGCGTCGGATACGCTGCGGGGAAGATCTGCGAACGCCCCTGGAGAACTCCGGATTCGGGTAAGTGACAAGTAGTTTACTTTTATATTTCTACTTTGCATTAAGAATGCCTTACCCGCTGCTATCTTTTTCATCTCCTCCAACTCTTGGAGGGCCTTTTGGGCTTCGGCCTTGGCACCCTTGGCGGTCTCAAGGGCCGACGCGAGCTCGGATGCTTGCGCCTTTGACTCAAGCTCCAAGCTCTCATGTTTTTTCATGAGCGCCTGCAGCTCTTGCTGCACCTCGCCGACCTGAGCCCCAAGTCTTTCTCGCTCGGTGTGCTCCTCGGCCGCTTTCTTTTCGGCCTCAGATAGCGCCTGCTTGAGGGTCGCCACCTCAGTTGTGGCCCCTATAATAAGCAGTATGATCCTTTTATTTTTTGCAATCACGCCTCTCTATAAGCACCTTTTTCTGTAGGGTATTTCTTACCTTCCTTTTCCTTGAGCTGCCGTTTGGCAAGGCCGAGCTCTTGCTTGGTCCGCCCGAGGTCCTTTTTTAGGACATCCACCTGTGCAGTCAGTGCGGCGGTGGATAGCAGTGAAGCCTGCATACTGTAACGCCCCGGATGTAACTTGCCATATTTGTAATCCAACTCTTGCCATTTTCGGCTATGTGTTATGATATTCTCTCCGTGGTTGGGTTTTCCCTTCGTTTTGCATTTTGGTCATGTCATGCATTTCATATCATGTCATCATGTGCATCGCATTTGCATACGTGTTCGTCTCATAAATCCGAGCATTTTCCCCGTTGTCCGTTTTGCAATCCGGCGCTCCTATGTCCCCCGGCGCCCCCTTTTACGTTTCTTCGTGAGCGGGTATTAAACTTTCTCGGATTGGGCCGAGGTTTGCCATGCGGCCCTGTTATAGCACCGGTAGACCGCCTCTCAAGTTTCGGGTCAATCGGAGGTCGTTTGGTACTCCAACGGTTAACCGGGTAACCGTGAAGGCCTCGTGCGTGTTGCAGCCCAACACCCCTTCATAACGTCCCAATAACCCATCTAAGACACTCCCATGTCCTCCGTCGTTCGATCACGATCGCGTGGCCGAAAACCGTGCTCAATTTGGAGCTCTCTAGCTCCTCCTACCTATAAAAAGGCCTCCCCCTCCTCCAATTCCGGGTCCAAACACCCCCAAACCCTAGCCCCACTCCCCTCCGTCGCGCCGGACACGTCCGGGTCCGGCCGGACGCCGTCCGCCGCCGCGCCAGGCGAATCGGAGGCTGCCACATGGCGCTCCGCCGCCCGCCGCCAGCTCCCGCCCGCGCCGGCCCGCTCGGCCCGCCGCGAGCCCCCGCGGGCCCGAGCGCCCCGCGCCCCTCGGGTCGCCTCGCGCCGCCCGCCTCCTCCTCCGCGATGCCGCCCGCCGCCTCCGCCACCGGCGCCGTCCGCCGCGCCTCGCCCCGACGCCGGCAGCCGCCGCCGTCGCCGCGCCTCCCGCGGTCGCCGCCGCCCCGCGCCGCCTCCCCGAGCTCGCCGGCGCCAGATCCGGGCGCCCCGGCCCCGGATCCGGCCGCCCCTTGCCTCGCCGCCGCCTTCCCCGCGATCTCCGGCGAGATCCGCGGTGGACCTCGGCTTCCGCGCCCGCGGTTGACTTTTTCCCTCGGTCTCGATTTCCTCCAAGTCCTCATATTTTCATAATATCATCTCATATTCATCGCATCGTAACTTTGCATCCGTAGCTCCGTTCCGCGCGTATAATATGTCAATTTGTTCGCTTCGAAGAGTACATAATTTGGTTCCATTGCATCATTTTCGTTTGAGGTCATCGTGATGACCGAAATGCTGTTAGAAGAGGGCTAGTTGATGTTAGTTGCTGGATCTTATCTGAACTTGCACTTTTGTTATTTTTGCCATGATTGATGTGTACCTCCTATGAAGTTGAGTCCTACATGAGTTTTCTAATATGCCATGTTACCTTTCCAGAGAATTATGCCATGTATTTTTGTGATCCTTGTGGTGACTAGCACAAGCATGCAAACTAGGGTACTTATTGTTGCTGATTTCAGAGACTGTAATTTCACCAAGTCCCTGACTGCTGTTATTTTTATGCCATGTGTTCATGTTATTTCCGAGAGATCTATGCCTCTTTGAGCATGATCGGTGAGAGTGTTTTGAGCATATGGATTTGCTCTATCCATCCATGCCTTTGTTGGTATTTATGTAGTGCTATAGCTTGAGTCAATCGAGCTCTACTTTTGCTTCAAAATGTTGCTGGCAGATTGTTTACATGCTATTCGATTTTGCCAAGCTTGGTGTAGTTGATCCTTGCATGTTATGATGTTGTTCTTGCCATGTCGAGTTCCTATGCCATGTCTTCTTGATGTATGTATGCTTAGTCTATCATGAAATGCTCTGTAGTGAGTGCATCGAGCTCACGAACATGCCTACTCGTTATCTGTTTTTGACATGTCCAGTTTTCTGCTAAGTCTGAAACCTGTAACGAAACTTGCTTAATTGTCATGGGTGTAATCATATTTTCTGATCCTTTTTGGCTTATGGTCAGTAAGAGACTTTTGTCAAGTGCTTTGAGTAGATTCATTCCATGCCTTATTTTGCTATGTTCTATTCCAGTAGCATGTTGTTTGATTGCTCTGAACATGTCATCCTGATGTTAGTTTCTGCTATGTTGTTATTTTCACTAAGTCTGTGAACCTGTTATCATTTGCACTTTTGCCATGCTTGTTTGAACCTGTTATGGTGTGATTTAGCCGTAGCTCAGTGTTCATCTTTTGTCGAGCATCTTGATTATATGACCGTAATATGCTTTGTTGATATGTTTGGGTGTAGTAGCTGAATTTCTTGCTGCTTGCTAAGTAGCATCATGCTGTTAATGACAGATTATCGTCATTCTTGTTTTGCTTGTCTTTTGCAAACCGTGCATCCGTTTTCGGTGATCTTTATATCGATTTCAACCGAAATCACCTCACCTATCCAGTGGCATACTTGGTTTGCCAAGATTATGCCTTGTTCATCCGTGTCCTTCCAGAGCATGCATATGCATTGCATACCACATCTCGCATATCATGTCATGTTTTGCATCATGTTGCCTGCGCATTGCATCGTGATTGATATTTGTCCCCTTTGCTTGTGTTCTTGCTTTGGGTAGAGCCGGGAGACGAGTACGTGAACGAGGAACCTGTTGAGAACGCTTTCGAGGACCAAGCTTTCGACAACTCTGAGAACCTTGCAGGCAAGATGACCATACCTTCGAAATCACTTCTATCTTTGCTCGCTAGTTACTCGCTCTTTTGCTATGCCTATGCTGCGATACCTACCACTTGCTATATCATGCCTCCTTTATTGCCATGTCAGCCCCTAACCATCCATGTCCTAGCAAACCGTTGATTGGCTATGTTATCGCTTTGCTCAGCCCCTCTTATAGCGTTGCTAGTTGCAGGTGAAGATGAAGTTTGTTCCTTGTTGGAACATGGATTTGATGTTCCTTGTTGGAACATGTTTACTTGTTGGGTTATCACAATACCTCTTATTGGATTAACGCATCTATATACTTGGTAAAGGGTGGAAGGCTCGGCCTTTTGCCTGGTGTTTTGTTCCACTCTTGCCACCCTAGTTTCCGTCATACCGGTGTTATGTTCCCGGATTTTGCGTTCCTTACACGGTTGGGTGATTTATGGGAACCCCTTGACAGTTCGCTTTGAATAAGACTTTTCCAGCAAGGCCCAACATTGGTTTTACCATTTGCCACCTAAGCCTTTTTCCCCTGGGTTCTGCAGACTCAAGGGTCATCTTTATTTTAACCCCCCCCCGGGCCAGTTCTCCTTCGATTGCTGGTCCAACCTAGAGCACCGTGCGGGGCCGTCCCTTGGCAACTTGGGTTATGTTGGTTCCTGTACGCTTAGCTTATCCGGATGTGCCCTGAGACCGAGATATGTGCAGCTCCTATCAGGATTTGTCGGCACAATCGGGCGGCTTTGCTGGACTTGTTTTATTGTTGTCGAAATGTCTTGTAGTCCGGGATTCCGAGATTGATCGGGTCTTCCCGGTAGAAGGAATATCCTTCGTTGACCATGAGAGCTTATCATGGGCTAAGTCGGGACACCCCTGCAGGGTATTATCTTTCGAAAGCCGTGCCCGCGGTTATGAGGCAGATGGGGATTTGTTGATGTCCGGTTGTAGAAAACCCGAAGTTGACCTTAACTAAAACACATCAACCGCGTGTGTAACCGTGATGGTCTCTTCTCGGCGGGGTCCGGGAAGTGAACACGGTGTTGGAGTTATGTTTGACGTAGGTCGTTTCAGGATCACTTCTTGATCACTTCTAGCTTCACGACCGTGCTTTGCCTTCTCTTCTCGCTCTCTTTTGCGTTGCATCCACCATATAGGCTAGTCGCTTGCTGTAGCTCCACCTCCCTATCCTTTTCCTACCTATAAGCTTAAATAGTCTTGATCTCGCGGGTGTGAGATTGCTGAGTCCCCGTGACTCACAGATATTATCACAACAGTTGCAGGTTCCAACGATGCCAGTGTAGATGACGCGTCCGAGCTCACTTGGGAGTTCAACGAGGAACGTGGCCGTTACTATGTTTCTTTTCCAGATGGTCAGTAGTGGAGCCCAGTTGGGGTGATCAGGGGATCTATGTAGCATTTGGGGTAGTCTTCTTTCATTTTGGTACCGTAGTCGGACCTTGAGCGTAAATTTGGATGATGGATGTTTATTTATGCATTGTGTGAAGTGGCGACTGTAAGCCAACTATGTATCTCTTTCCCTTATATATTACATGGGTTGTGTGAAGATTACCTCACTTGCGACATTGCCTTCAATGCGATTATGCCTCTAAGTCGTGCCTCGAGACGTGGGAGATATAGTCGCATCGAGGGCGTTACAAGTTGGTATCAGAGCCTTCCCCGACCTTAGGAGCCCCCACTGTTTGATCGTCTTTAGTGGCCGAGTTGTGTCTACAAAAATGTTTTGAGTCATTTAGGAATTATATATCGGAGAATTTAGGAATTCTTTTTACTTCCCAGTCTCCTCATCGCTCTGCTAAGGCATCCTGACGTAGAGTTTTGACTCTTCTCTTCTCAAATTTCACTAAAAAAAAATTTAGGATCACGCGGGTATCTTAAAATCGTTCCGATGGGTTTATGATGACAACATTGTCTTGGTTGCCTCCCGTCAGCAGGGGTTTTAGAGGAGGTGTCCCGGGGAGTTGAGCTCCGAGGTGTTGTCGTCATAATTTTATCGTTGCGGTTTTGGAATACCTGAGTTTAGTACGCCGACATCGAAAATCTCTTTTGTACAGTTGTTGGTGAGATAACCCTGATAGCCCAGTACTGAGGCGAGTGCGGGAGTATTGCCATGACTTGTATAATGGATGCTTTTCGAAGGTTGCAGGTAGATGATTTCCGAGGATTTCTTGGTTATGTGGTGAAGGATGGATACAACTGGATCTAGGTATTGTTAGTTTGGGTGATATATTTTGTGTCCCCTGTATCCCCAACACCTGATTGCATAACCGGAAAGTTTCGGGAGTTTATAAGTGGGAATTCTTGTAGCTCTAGTATTTCTTCCGCAGATATTTGGTTCGTGATTGGGTAATCCTTACCAAGTATTTGTTCACATCCGTACCTTGTTGATTTTATTCCTTACCTTGTTCTAAGTGGCTTCTCAGCTTATGGAAGTGTGATGCTTTACTTTGGAATTCATTCGCTCATTCTCGTTCGGATGTTTATTGTGAAGACTATATGTTGCAATTTCGTTCCTTTGATTCAGCTTCAATATATATCTTTCCAAGAAGCTAATGGATGTCACCCTCTTCAGGATGGCTCCGCCAACGCGTCAGAATCCGGAACGCAATGAAGGAAGTCAGGCTAACCCTCCGCCACCACCTCCGCCTCCGGAGGCTTGGCAAGCCTTGATGACTGCCACAAATGCCAACGCTCAGATTCTGATTCAGCTCTTGCAAGATCGCAACCAAGGGCAAGATAATCAAGAGAATCAAGGCCAAGGCAACAATCAGCCGCATTTCGCTTCACTCAACCAGTTCCTTGCTAATCAGCCAAAGACCTTCAGCTACTGTGTCGAGGCCACAGACGCAGATGATTGGCTCGTGGACATCAGCAAGCATTTCGAGTGCAGCAATGTCAGACCTGAGGACTTTGTCAAGTTTGCCTCTTTTCAACTCAAAGATCAAGCTGCTGAGTGGTTCCAGCAATACAAAGATTCCAGAGGTGGTCGTGTGATTACCTGGAATGATTTCCGCCGTGACTTCAAAGCTCATCACATTCCAGAAAGTGTTGTTGAGCTTAAGCGTGAGGAATTCCGCAATCTCAAACAAGGCACCATGTCTGTCTATCAATACAACACTCAGTTCCAGAAACTCTCTCGTTTTGCAAGGCAAGACATCCCTGATGAGAAGAGTATGATCTACCAATTCAGACGTGGTCTCAAAGAAGATCTGCAACTTGCTCTCGTGCTTTTCGAGCCATTAAAGTATGATGAATTCTACAACATGGCGCTGAAACAAGAAGCTGCTCAGCTCAAGTGTGAGGCATCTAAGAAGAGAGTCAGAGACGCAGTTCAGTCTTCTTCTTCTTCACTTGTGGCAGCTAAGCAACAGAAGTTATGGTTGCCTCCTCCTCCTCCGTTCCGTCAGCCTTATCAGCAGAAGAACTCAAGTGGTCATGGATCTTCCCACCCACCCAACCCTGGCTATCAGAACAAGTCTCAGAACCAAGCTCCAAGGCCAAGTGCTCCTTACCATCGTCCGCTCTCAGAGGTGACTTGCAAAAAATGTCAGCAGAAGGGTCACTATGCGAACAAGTGCTTCAACCAAAGGCGCCTTCCGCCTCCTCCTCCTGTGAAATCTTCCAGCAATGCAGTGGTCAAGCATAATCCTAAGCATGCCAAGGTGAACTTGTTGTATGCAGCTCAAGCGGAGGATTCTTCAGAAGTGATCATGGGTAATCTACCTGTTAATGATATTCCTGCAAAAGTCTTATTTGATACTGGTGCATCGCATTGTTTCATGTCGAGATCATTTGTTTCAAAGCATGACTTCATTTCGGAATTGTTGGAAAAACCCATGGGGGTTGTTTCTCCGGCCAAGCCTATGAGGGCTACCACGTTGATCCCGAATGTTTCTATCAAGATGGGCGATTACAGATTCTTGTCTAAACCAATTGTTCTTGGTGACTCTGATATTGATCTTATTCTCGGGATGGACTGGCTTTCTAAGCACAAGGCTCAGCTAGATTGTGCTGCCAGGGAAATTCAATTGACTCACTCTTCTGACGATGTGATCATCTATGCCTCTCGTGATGATACCATTCGGTTGTTTTCTCTCAATGAGTATGGTGAACTGGAAGCTATCTCTCAGATTCCAGTCGTTTGTGAGTACCAAGATGTTTTTTCAGAAGAGCTTCCGGGTATGCCTCCCCACCGACCAGTTGAATTCGTTATTGATCTTGAGCCTGGCACGGAACCCGTTTGCAAGCATCCTAACAAGCTTGGACCAGATAAGTTGAAGGAATTGAAGAAACAACTCGATGAACAAGAGCGTCTGGGTCTGATCAGACCGAGTTCTTCTCCTTGGGGTTGTGGTGTTCTTTTTGTCAAGAAGAAGGATGGCACGGACCGACTTTGCGTCGATTACCGTCCATTGAACAAGAAGACTATCAAGAACAAGTACCCACTTCCCAACATCAATGAGCTTTTTGAGCAACTTAAAGGTGCTAAGGTGTTCTCCAAGCTTGACCTCCGTATGGGATATCACCAGATTCGCATTCGTGAAGAAGATATTCCCAAGACAGCATTCAGAACAAGCTTTGGTTCTTATGAATATACTGTCATGTCTTTCGGCCTCGTCAATGCTCCTCCGTATTTCACTCGCTTGATGAATTTCATCTTCAACCCCTACATCAACGAATTTGTCTTCGTCTATCTCGATGATATTTTGGTCTTCTCCAAGAATAAGGAGGATCATGCCAAACATTTGCGATTGGTGCTCGACAAGCTCAGAGAGTATCAATTATATGCGAAGTTCTCCAAATGTGAATTCTGGCTTGATGAAGTTCTTTATCTTGGCCATATCATCTCTGCCAAGGGCATTGCTATTAATCCAGAGAGGGTGTCTGCAGTTTTGAATTGGGAACCCCCTCAGAATGTCAAGCAGCTTCGCAGTTTTCTTGGACTTGCAAGCTATTGCCGAAGATTCGTTGAGAATTTCTCTAAGATTGCAAAGCCTCTTTCCAACCTCTTCCAGAAGCATGTGAAGTATGTCTGGTCTCCTGAGTGTGACATTGCTTTCAACACTCTCAAAGAGAAACTCGTCACTGCTCCAGTTCTGACTCCTCCTGACGAATCCAAGCCTTATGAAGTATTCTGTGATGCTTCTCTTCAGGGCCTCGGTGCCGTCTTAATGCAAGAGAAGAAGGTTGTGGCCTATACCTCTCGTCAGTTGAAGCCCAATGAAAGGAACTACCCCACTCACGATCTTGAGTTGGCGGCAGTTGTCCACGCACTGATAACATGGAGACATCTCCTGTTGGGAAGGAAAGTGGACATATTCACCGATCACAAGAGTCTCAAGTACATCTTCACTCAGCCTCACCTCAACCTCAGGCAAACTCGATGGGTCGAAATGATTCAAGAGTATAATCCGAGTATTGAATATACTCCAGGCAAGGCTAATGTGATTGTAGACGCTTTGAGCAGGAAGGCTTATTGTAACAGCTTAATCCTCAAGCCCTTTCAACCGGATCTCTGTGAGGCTTTCCGCAAGTTGAATCTCCAACTTGTCCCTCAAGGTTTTCTTGCCAACCTCATCGTCTCTCCTACTTTGGAAGATCAGATTCGTGAGGCACAATTGTTGGATACCATGGTGAAGAAGGTGAAACGTGGTATTGACAAGGGCATTTCCAAATACAAGTGCTATCGAGTTGATGACAGAGATACTATTTTCTTCGAGGACCAGATCGTGGTTCCAAAGGGTGATCTTCGTAAAGTCATTATGAACGAAGCGCACAACTCTCTTCTGTCAATTCATCCTGGAAGTACGAAGATGTACCATGACCTCAAGCAGCCGTATTGGTGGACTCGAATGAAGCGAGAGATTGCTCAATTCGTGAATGAGTGTGATGTCTGCAGAAGGGTGAAAGCAGAACACCAACGACCAGCTGGTCTTCTCCAACCTCTTGCTATTCCAGAATGGAAGTTTGATCATATTGAAATGGACTTCGTGACTGGTTTTCCTAAGTCCAAGCGTGGAAATGATGCTATCTTCGTCGTCATCGACAAGCTCACCAAAGTGGCTCATTTTCTTCCTATCAAAGAGTCTATTACAGCAGCGCAGCTGGCAGAGCTCTACACATCCAGAATTGTCTCCTTGCACGGCATTCCACAATCGATCTCTTCAGACCGTGGCAGCATCTTTACCTCCAAGTTTTGGGATTCTTTTCAAAAGGCCATGGGCACCAATATCCGCTTCAGCACAGCTTTCCACCCTCAAACTAGTGGACAAGTCGAGCGTGTCAACCAAATTCTTGAAGATATGCTCAGAGCTTGTGTTATCTATTTCGGCATGAAGTGGGAGGATTGTCTTCCTTATGCTGAATTCTCTTACAACAACAGTTTTCAAGCCAGCTCGGGCAAAGCCCCATTCGAGATTCTCTATGGCAGAAAGTGCCGTACTCCTCTCAATTGGTCTGAAACTGGTGAACGCCAATTGCTCGGCAATGATTTGATCTCAGAGGCTGAGGCTATGTGCAAGGTGATTCGTGAGAACCTCAAAGCCGCGCAGTCGCGCCAGAAGAGCTATTACGATAGCAAACACCGAGATGTGGCATTCGAGATCAGAGACCATGTCTACCTCCGCATCTCTCCAATGAAAGGAACTCGTCGCTTCGGTATCAAGGGGAAACTTGCTCCTAGATACGTTGGTCCTTTCAAGATCAGCGGCAAACGAGGTGATCTCGCCTATCAACTTGAGCTTCCCTCCAACTTTGCAAATGTGCACGATGTCTTCCACGTGTCACAGCTTTGCAAGTGCTTCAAGACACCTGAGCGCACCATCAACTTCGAAGAGATTGATCTTCAAGAAGATTTGTCCTATCATGAGCATCCCGTTGCTATTCTTGAAACAACTGAGCGCAAGACTCGCAACAAGTCAATCAAATTCCTCAAAGTGAAATGGTCACACCATTCTGACCGAGAAGCCACCTGGGAGCGTGAGGATCACCTACGTTCCGAGTATCCGGAGTTCTTTCAGTCCTAGATCTCGGGACGAGATCCTCTCGTAGTGGTGGAGTGTTGTAACGCCCCGGATGTAACTTGCCATATTTGTAATCCAACTCTTGCCATTTTCGGCTATGTGTTATGATATTCTCTCCATGGTTGGGTTTTCCCTTCGTTTTGCATTTTGGTCATGTCATGCATTTCATATCATGTCATCATGTGCATCGCATTTGCATACGTGTTCGTCTCATAAATCCGAGCATTTTCCCCGTTGTCCGTTTTGCAATCCGGCGCTCCTATGTCCCCCGGCGTCCCCTTTTACGTTTCTTCGTGAGCGGGTATAAACTTTCTCGGATTGGGCCGAGGTTTGCCATGCGGCCCTGTTATAGCACCGGTAGACCGCCTCTCAAGTTTCGGGTCAATCGGAGGTCGTTTGGTACTCCAACGGTTAACCGGGTAACCATGAAGGCCTCGTGTGTGTTGCAGCCCAACACCCCTTCATAACAGCCCAATAACCCATCTAAGACACTCCCATGTCCTCCGCCGTTCGATCACGATCGAGTGGACAAAAACCGTGCTCAATTTGGAGCTCCCTAGCTCCTCCTACCTATAAAAAGGCCTCCCCCTCCTCCAATTCCGGGTCCAAACACCCCCAAACCCTAGCCCCGCTCCCCTCCGTCGCGCCGGACACGTCCGGGTCCGGCCGGACGCCGTCCGCCGCCGCGCCGGGCGAATCAGAGGCTGCCACGTGGCGCTCCGCCGCCCGCCGCCAGCTCCCGCCCGCGCCGGCCCGCTCGGCCCGCCGCGAGCCCCCGCGGGCCCGAGCGCCCCGCGCCCCTCGGGTCGCCTCGCGCCGCCCGCCTCCTCCTCCGCGACGCCGCCCGCCGCCTCCGCCACCGGCGCCGTCCGCCGCGCCTCGCCCCGACGCCGGCAGCCGCCGCCGTCGCCGCGCCTCCCGCGGTCACCGCCGCCCCGCGCCGCCTCCCCGAGCTCGCCGGCGCCAGATCCGGGCGCCCCGGCCCCGGATCCGGCCGCCCCTTGCCTCGCCACTGCCTTCCCCGCGATCTCCGGCGAGATCCGCAGCGGACCTCGGCTTCCGCGCCCGCGGTTGACTTTTTCCCTCGGTCTCGATTTCCTCCAAGTCCTCATATTTTCATAATATCATCTCATATTCATCACATCGTAACTTTGCATCCGTAGCTCCGTTCCGCGCGTATAATATGTCAATCTGTTCGTTTCGAAGAGTGATCATTTCGTTCCATTCCTTAATTTTCGTTTGAGGTCATCTTGATGACCGAAATGCTGTTAGAAGAGGGCTAGTTGATGTTAGTTGCTGGATCTTATCTGAACTTGCACTTTTGTTATTTTTGCCATGATTGATGTGTACCTCCTATGAAGTTGAGTCCTACATGAGTTTTCTAATATGCCATGTTACCTTTCCAGAGAATTATGCCATGTATTTTTGTGATCCTTGTGGTGACTAGCAGAAGCATGCAAACTAGGGTACTTATTGTTGCTGATTTCAGAGACTTCGTAATTTCACTAAGTCCCTGACTGCTGTTATTTTCATGTCATGTGTTCATGTTGTTTCCGAGAGATCTATGCCTCTTTTGAGCATGATCAGTGAGAGTGTTTTGAGCATGTGTATTTGCTCTATCCATCCATGCCTTTTTTGGTATTTATGGAGTGTCATAGCTTGAGTCAATGGAGCTCTACTTTTGCTTCAAAATGTTGCTGGCAGATTGTTTACATGCTATTCGATTTTGCCAAGCTTGGTATGGTTGATCCTTGCATGCTATGATGTTGTTCTTGCCATGTATAGTTCCTATGCCATGTCTTCTTGATGTATGTATGCTTAGTATATCATGAAATGCTCTGTAGTGAGTGCATCGAGCTCACGAACATGCCTACTCGTTATCTGTTTTTGACATGTCCAGTTTTCTGCTAAGTCTGAAACCTGTAACGAAACTTGCTTAATTGTCATGGGTGTAATCATATTTTCTGATCCTTTTTGGCTTATGGTCAGTAAGATACTTTTGTCAAGTGCTTTGAGTATATTCATGCCATGCCTTATTTTGCTATGTTCTGTTCCTGTAGCATGTTGTTTCATTGCTCTGAACATGTCATCCTGATGTTAGTTTCTGCTATGTTGTTATTTTCACTGTCTGTGAACCTGTTATCATTTGCACTTTTGCCATGCTTGTTTGAACCTGTTATGATGTGATTTAGCCGTAGCTCAGTGTTCATCTTTTGTCGAGCATCTTGAGTAGATGAGCGTAATATGCTTTGTTGATATGTTTGGGTGCAGTGCCTTAATTTCTTGCTGCTTGCTAAGTAGCATCATGCTGTTAATGACAGATTATCGTCATTCTTGTTTTGCTTGTCTTTTGCAAACCGTGCATCCGTTTTCGGTGATCTTTATATCGATTTCAACCGAAATCACCTCACCTATCCAGTGGCATACTTGGTTTGCCAAGATTATGCCTTGTTCATCCGTGTCCTTCCAGAGCATGCATATGCATTGCATACCACATCTCGCATATCATGTCATGTTTTGCATCATGTTGCCTGCGCATTGCATCGTGATTGATATTTGTCCCCTTTGCTTGTGTTCTTGCTTTGGGTAGAGCCGGGAGACGAGTACGTGAACGAGGAACCTGTTGAGAACGCTTTCGAGGACCAAGCTTTCGACAACTCTGAGAACCTTGCAGGCAAGATGACCATACCTTCGAAATCACTTCTATCTTTGCTCGCTAGTTGCTCGCTCTTTTGCTATGCCTATGCTGCGATACCTACCACTTGCTATATCATGCCTCCTTTATTGCCATGTCAGCACCTAACCATCCATGTCCTAGCAAACCATTGATTGGCTATGTTACCGCTTTGCTCAGCCCCTCTTATAGCGTTGCTAGTTGCAGGTGAAGATGAAGTTTGTTCCTTGTTAGAACATGGATTTGTTGTTCCTTGTTGGAACATGTTTACTTGTTGGGTTATCACAATACCTCTTATTGGATTAACGCATCTATATACTTGGTAAAGGGTGGAAGGCTCGGCCTTTTGCCTGGTGTTTTGTTCCACTCTTGCCACCCTAGTTTCCGTCATACCGGTGTTATGTTCCCGGATTTTGCGTTCCTTACACGGTTGGGTGATTTATGGGACCCCCTTGACAGTTCGCTTTGAATAAGACTTTTCCAGCAAGGCCCAACATTGGTTTTACCATTTGCCACCTAAGCCTTTTTCCCTTGGGTTCTGCAGACTCAAGGGTCATCTTTATTTTAACCCCCCCCCCCCCCCCCGGGCCAGTTCTCCTTCGATTGCTGGTCCAACCTAGAGCACCGTGCGGGGCCGTCCCTTGGCAACTTGGGTTATGTTGGTTCCTGTACGCTTAGCTTATCCGGATGTGCCCTGAGACCGAGATATGTGCAGCTCCTATCAGGATTTGTCGGCACAATCGGGCGGCTTTGCTGGACTTGTTTTATTGCTGTCGAAATGTCTTGTAGTCCGGGATTCCGAGATTGATCGGGTCTTCCGGTAGAAGGAATATCCTTCGTTGACCGTGAGAGCTTATCATGGGCTAAGTTGGGACACCCCTGCAGGGTATTATCTTTCGAAAGCCGTGCCCGCGGTTATGAGGCAGATGGGAATTTGTTGATGTCCGGTTGTAGAAAACCCGAAGTTGACCTTAACTAAAACACATCAACTGCGTGTGTAACCGTGATGGTCTCTTCTCGGCGGGGTCCGGGAAGTGAACACGGTGTTGGAGTTATGTTTGACGTAGGTCGTTTCAGGATCACTTCTTGATCACTTCTAGCTTCACGACCGTGCTTTGCCTTCTCTTCTCGGTCTCTTTTGCGTTGCATCCACCATATAGGCTAGTCGCTTGCTGCAGCTCCACCTCCCTATCATTTTCCTACCTATAAGCTTAAATAGTCTTGATCTCGCGGGTGTGAGATTGCTGAGTCCCCGTGACTCACAGATATTATCACAACAGTTGCAGGTTCCAACGATGCCAGTGCAGATGACGCGTCCGAGCTCACTTGGGAGTTCAACGAGGAACGTGGCCGTTACTATGTTTCTTTTCCAGATGATCAGTAGTGGAGCCCAGTTGGGGTGATCCGGGGATCTATGTAGCATTTGGGGTAGTCTTCTTTCATTTTGGTACCGTAGTCGGACCTTGAGCGTAAATTTGGATGATGGATGTTTATTTATGTATTGTGTGAAGTGGCGACTGTAAGCCAACTATGTATCTCTTTCCCTTATATATTACATGGGTTGTGTGAAGATTACCTCACTTGCGACATTGCCTTCAATGCAATTTTGCCTCTAAGTCGTGCCTCGACACGTGGGAGATATAGTCGCATCGAGGGCGTTACACATACGCATATTGACTCTTTATTGTTAGACTCCTGCGAAAATTAATAGATCCTCTATTCGGCTTTTCTTTCCGAACGCCAAACAGAGCATCAGGGGCTACTGTCTATGTGGTAATATTTTGACATATTCTTACTTACCTCGAAGCCTGTCAGAAGGCTGGCACAAGCTTCAGTCAGTCCGCTCTTGGCGGACTAAACCTTTTGGATCACCGTACTCATAATAGTACGGTGCCCCTTGTCGATGGAGGCACCGTCAAGCACCTCCAGCAGATGGTCCAGCGACTCCGGTTGGACGGAGATCGCTGGCTTAGAAGGCTTGCTCCTTTTGAAAGGAGTTTGCCTACCGCCGCCTGTAACTGTTGAAGGTTCAGGCACGGTGTCCGGCTCAAAGCCGGACTTCGAGCCCTGGGGGGTCTTGTCCCCTTCACTCCTGGAGTCCGGGAGGTGGCCTTGCGGCTCCTCCAGGACCACCTCTTCCTGCCCCGTAGCTTGTCGCAACGCCACTTCGACGTCATCCGTGGCGCGGGGGGAGACAGCGGGCGGAACGGAGTTCACGTCCGATGAGTCCAGGGAGCCGCCCGACGATTCGTTGTATTCGGCTTGGGGCGGGCTGCATAATTACATTCGACATTAAGGAAAGCTGCGCAACAAAGGAACATCATGAGTTACTCTGATGTCCGAACTTACGATTTTGCCGGACGCTTGGCCCTGTTCGGCCTCTCCTCTTCGCTCTCTTCGGCATCATGGGAGTAGTCCGGCGGAGGGGTCTTCCTTTTCCTAGACCCCTCGGCCTCCCCTGCTGGGGCGGCCTTCTTCTCCTCTCCTCCCTCCGCTGGGGGGGGGGAGAGCTTTCTTCTTCCTCCTCCTCGTTTTCACGGGAGGAGGGTGTCTCGGACTCGCCAGGCGACGAGTCCGACACCACCACGTTACGGGCACTCTTTCGAGTCCCCGTGGTCTTCTTCTTCTCGACCTTCTTCTTCGGCACCACATAAGGTGCCGGAACCAGCAGCTTCACTAGGAGCGCAGGGGCTGGGTCTTCGAGCAAGGGAGCCGGACGGTTAATTGGTCCGGATATCGCCTGCCAAGCCTGTCAAAGGTAAGGGAGTTTAGATCCCGCACAAAGTCAAACTGTGAAAGGAAAACATAGCTTAATATCCTGTAAAAGGTGAAGATAGCTTACCTCGCTAGCGTGACGCTGTGAGCTGTATCCGTGATCCTAGGAGGCGGATGCGGGAGCCTCGGCGCCCTTGAAAAGCACCTTCCAAGCATCTTCGTACATTGTGTCGGAGAGCCTATTGAGGGTTTGGTGCTGCGCCAGGTCGAACTCCCACAGATTGAAGCCCCGTTGTTGGCACGGGACGATCCGGCGGACGAGCATAACCTGGACTATATTAACAAGCCGGATTGGCTTGTTCACCAGGGACTAGATGCAAGTTTGCAATCCGGTCACCTCTTCTTCTTTGCCCCACGACAGGCCCGTCTCTTTCCAGGACATAAGCCGCGTGGGGGGTCCGGATCGGAACTTGGGGGCTGCGACCCATTTCGGATCGCATGGCTCGGTGATGTAAAACCACCCTGCTTGCCACCCCTTTAGGGTCTCCACAAAGGAGCCCTCGAACCAGAGGACGCTGGCCATCTTGCCCGCCATTGCGCCTCCGCACTCCGCCTGGCTGCCGCGCACCACCTTGGGCTTGACGTTGAAAGTCTTGAGCCAGAGGCCGAAATGGGGGCGGACGCGGAGAAAGGCCTCACACACGACGATAAACGCCGAGATGTTGAGGATGAAGTTCGGGGCCAGATCACGGAAATCCAGGCCGTAGTAGAACATGAGTCCCCGGACGAATGGGTGGGGTGGAAAACCCAGTCCGCAGAGGAAGTGGGGAAGGAAAACTACCCTCTCATGGGGCCTTGGGGTGGGGAGAAGCTGCCCCTTCTCGGGAAGCCGGTGCGGGATGTCCTTGGACAGGTATCCGGCCTTCCTCAGCTTTTTCACTTGAACCTCCGTGACGGAGGAGACCATCCACTTGCCTCCTGCTCCGGACATTGCTGGAGAAGGTTGAGGTGAAAAGAGCGGGCTTGGGCGCTGGATCTCGAGTGCGCAAGAGATGGATTGGCAAAGGAGGAAGAAGGCGTAGGTAAAAAGGTGGATCCTTATCCCCTTATATGGGCAGATGCGGTTGTGCGTCCCCACCTACCTAATAAAACTCGCTTGCCTCCCAAGCGCCATGGTAAATGGCGCGGTTGGGTCACCCACGTCCGTATTGATGAGAATCCCGTAAAAAGGGCACACGATCTCTGCTTTGACAAGACGTGCCAAGGAAACCGCCTCGCAAAACATGCTGAGGTGGGAAAGTAAAAACGATTTGTGTAAAGAGCTTGGCCGTAGTGTGATGACACACTGCGGGATACGTCAGCAGATTTGTTTTGTGTTAATATTATTCTCTCTATGGCACTATGTGGAAACTTATTTTGCAGAGCCGGACACTATTCTTGGTGTTTACAATCTTCTATGAAGGACTTGGAGGAGGAACCCGCCTTGCAATGCCGAAGACAATCTGCGCGCCGGACTCGTCGTCATTGAAGCCTGGTTTAGGGGCTACTGAGGGAGTCCTGGATTAGGGGGTGTTCGGGTAGCCGGACTATACCTTCGCCGGACTCCTGGACTATGAAGATACAAGATTGAAGACTTCGTCACATGTCCGGATGGGACTTTCCTTGGCATGGAAGGCAAGCTTGGCGATGCGGATATTCAAGATCTCCTACCTATGTAACCGACTCTGTGTAACCCTAACCCTATCCGGTGTCTATATAAACTGGAGGGTTGTAGTCCGTAGGACAATCATCTTCATACACAATCATACCATAGGCTAGCTTCTAGGGTTTAGCCTCCTTGATCTCGTGGTAGATCTACTCTTGTACTACCCATATCATCAATATTAATCAAGCAGGAGTAGGGTATTACCTCCATCGAGAGGGCCCGAACCTGGGTAAAAACATCGTGTCCCTTGTCTCCTGTTACCATCCGGCCTTGACGCACAGTTCGGGACCCCCTACCCGAGATCCGCCGGTTTTGACACCGACAGCTAGTGAGACCGTCGTTTACTCTGATGACGAGTCATCGACCGGAGAGACCAAGTCGTTGTACCAATTGCAAGATGGCCAGATTGGGGGCTGTTCCGATGGCGACAATATTCCGGACCCCTTCGATCAGCCAAGCCGGGTTGCGATCTTCATGGCCGGTACACAGCCAGCGCTTCACTCCTCGACCGCAGCGGTGATGGTTTTCGGATCAGTAGCGGCGACAGCAGCCGGGGCAGGAGGCCCTGTGCGACCGCTAGCTCAGGTTTTATCTGACTTATTTGACGCTCTGGCAACACTGATGGCGGAAGTTAACCCGGCGAATCAAGAGGAGCATAATGCGGAAATCGCGAAGGTGAAGGATCAGATAACTCAGGCCAAGGCAGACCTGGCAGCCGAGGATACCAGGATGGCCGTAGAGCGGGCCGAGTTGGAAGCACAGGCTTACCGGCTTATGTTGGATCAGAGCGCGTCAAACGATGACATGAGGAGAAGATACCGGTCACACCTGCCTCCGGTTTATGAGGCCCGGAATCTCTTTGATACCCCAGGAGCAGGAACCAGTAATCAGCCAGTGGTAAACCGGGTGGAGGCACCTGGAACAAGGGTGCCGGTTCAGCCACGTCCAATAGATCAGCCTCGTCAGAACAACGTCCTGTCACAGCACGTCCCAACACCATCGGGTCATTACTCTAACCCGTTGGATAACATTGTTGCCGTTGCTTCACGATTCGCAGCTCTCCCGATCGAAGGTGAATCCCTAGTAGCGGTCAAGACACGACGGGCTAGGTTGCTCCTTCAGACAGCCTTGACTCAGCAGCAGGCTTATTCATACAGCCGCGAAAGGATTCATTCTACTCTCTGCCCGAGCCGGAGTTACAGCAGGCATATGGATGAACCGGCCATGTCGAGCAGTGCGCTAAATCGTAATCCGCCCCGTGGCCATAACCCGGCGGGTGGCGGTGGTGATGATCAGGATGTGGTGGATCGTGCTAGGGCACGTCGAGAGGCCGAGTTAGCGGCACAGCATGAAGCCCGCCAACTTACTCTGATTCGTCCAACAACTTCGGTGGAACCAGGGGTTACCTCCAGTTCTTTGGGTGTGTCGTGTCTCGTCCCAGCGCTGCGCAATGTACGGCTGCCCAAGGATTTCAAGGGCCCACGTAAGGTGCCGATTTATCCCTCGAGTCATGGGTTGAAAGCTATGAGATGGCAATGGAGATGCTGGATGTGGACGATGCGGCGTGTGCTAAATACATCACCATGATGTTGGAGGGAACAGCTCGCACATGGTTGAAAAACCTGCCAGCTAACTCCATTGGGTCATGGGCCGAGTTAAGGCCCCGGTTTATCCAGAATTTCAAGGATACGTGCAAGCAGCCCATGTCAATTGTGGACTTAGCTGCCTGTGTCCAGGAGGAAGGAGAATCAACGACCCACTGGGTGCGCCGGGTTTCGGAAATCTGGCATTCATCGAACTGCATCAACGCTGATACAGCGGTTTTAACATTAGAAGGCAATTACCAGTTTACGCCTCTGAAGTTGAAATTGGGACGGCTCAAGCATCACTGCAATGACATGGGGACTCTTATGGCAGCTCTGGTGAAGTATGCCGACTCTGATAGTACCAAGGACCCCGAGTCTGACGACGACAAGACAGGGAAGGGAAAGAAGAGCGGCAGCACCAAAGGGCAGCAGCATAACCCGACGGGTCATGGAAACAGCAGCAAGCGTAAAGGGGATAACAGTTTAGATTTTGTGGCTAATACCAACGCGCAGGATAATGGTCAGAGTCGTAAGGGTAAACCGCCCCCGCGTGGTGGAGGACCAAGTCCCAATCTTGAGCGCATGTCTTACCTATTAAACCAGCCTTGCCCAAAGCACGGATCGCGGGATAAGTTGGCCACGCACCTCTGGAAGGATTGTTTTATCATTCGGGAGTTCAAAAATTCAGATTTTTTCTGGAATGATCATGGACCGGACAGCGGTTCAGGTCCCGGATCTCATGGGCCGGGTTACAGTGGAGGCAGTTCCGGTTCAGGTTTTCACGGTAATCAGAGCGGACATGGCAATCAAGGCAATCAGGGAAACCAAGGTGGTTATTATCATCAAGGGACTCAGCAGCAACAACAGCAGTCGGGTTACCAGACCAACCTGAAGCAGTTGAATAGTGGGCAGTACCATGTCTTCACCACAAGCCTGTGCAAGCGCGATCAGAAGCTTCATAAAAGGGCAGTGAACTCTGTTGAACCGGCGGTGCCCCGTTACTTGCGCTGGTCTGAACAGCCCATTGTGTGGAGTCGAGAGGATCATCCACCTTGGGTTGATAATCCGGGTCATCTAACATTGGTGGTGGCACCTCAAGTTGGAGGATATAAGTTTACCAAGGTACTCATGGATGGAGGGAGTAGTATCAATATCCTTTATTATGAAACCTTCCGTCGCATGGGGTTAACAGATAAAAATCTTAAACCGTCAAACACCATTTTTCATGGTGTGGTGCCTGGTAAATCGGCGTATCCAGTTGGCAATATAGCTCTGGAGGTTACTTTTGGAGATGAGCATGACTCAAGATCAGAAACCCTGACTTTCAAAGTGGTGCATATCAAGAGCCCATATCATGCCCTGTTTGGATGGCTGGCTTATGCCAAGTTCATGGCAAGGCCCTGTTATGTTTATCTACATCTCAAGATGCCAGGCCATAAGGGGACCATCATAGTGCATGGGAGCCGCAAGATTGCTTTAGAATGTGAAGAAGGTGATGCGACATATGCTGAGTCGGTTTGTGCGACAGAGGAGTTGAAGTTCTACAAAGACAATGTTGATCCGGCAGGTATGACCTCTTTGAAGAAACCAACTACAGAGCATGATCCGGCCTTGAAGTTTAAATCAGCTGATGAGACTAAGCTGGTTGATTTTATTCCTGGCTATTCATCCCAACAGTTTAGCATCAGCGCTAACTTGGATCCGAAATAGGAAAGTGTGCTCATCGAATTCATCCGTGAGAAACGAGACATCTTTGCATGGAAACCCTCTGACAAGCCAGGTGTACCGAGGGAACTCGCTGAGCACACTCTTAATGTTGATCCCAAGTTTGAACCGGTCAAGCAGTTTCTCCGCCGCTTCAATGAAGAAAGGCGCAAGGCTATTGGTGAGGAGGTAGCCAGACTCTTAGCGGCTGGGTTTATAGTTGAAGTATCATCCTGAGTGGTTGGCTAATCCGGTGCTGGTACTTAAGAAGAACGGCACTTGCCGTATGTGTGACGATTACACAGATTTGAACAAGGCTTGTCCAGCGGATCCTTTTGCTCTCCCTCGTATTGATCAGATCATTGATGCTACGGCGGGTTGTGAGCGTTTGAGCTTTCTGGATGCATACTCTGGTTACCATCAGATCAAAATGGCAGTTAAGGACCAGGAGAACACAGCTTTTATAACTCCCTTTGGAGCCTTCTGCTATGTGTCTATGCCTTTTGGGCTCAAGAGTGTTGTAAGTGCATCTAGTGCCCCTTAGTGATTTTGGTGTATTGAAGACTTATAGGTTAAGGAACTAATGTGTTTATGAGTGTACATAGGTCTATAAGTCTATGAGGAGTTTGATATTTACAGAGAAAGTCGACCCCTAAAAATGAAGTTCTTCGACTGAGGACTTTGGATTTCTGAAGACTTTCTGAAGACTTTGAAAGTGAAGAAATTGGTGTGACCTTGAAGACTTGGTATTCATTCGAGGAACATGAAGCGTGAAGACTTTTGTTTTCGTAGTTTCATTTTCTCTTTCTTGAGTCATAGGAAACACCGTACTGTTAAAGGGGGTCGAGGAAATACTAAGGAAAAATTTCCATGTGATGCTCAACTCAAAATCCTACACCTACCAGTCCCTTCGAGTGAAGCCATTGGAAATCTCATACAGTTCAGTCAATTTCTTCAGTGACAGAGATGAAGTTCTTCTCGTCGCTGAGGAATTTGTTCTGACTGAGGAGTTAGGAATTCGCTAGTGCGGATTACCTACACAGTGAGGAACATGATAACCCTGAGGAATTTAAACCTCAAATTCCAAACGTTGCTGTGCTACGCGCCAGTTGTCCAAAATTATCTTATCCACCTAACGGTCATATCATTGAAGGGCATTTATGTCTTATCATGTCGGGCTGCTCCCTAGGCTATAAATAGCCGCCCCCTACAACCACTAGCTGGTTGGCTGCTCTGAGAGAAACTGACACCTGTCATTTGAGAGCATCCCATCCTCCAAGGACTTTGAGCGAAAATCATCGAGTGAGGAAAACCCAAACCCAAACACCTACAAACCCAAAGTGATTGAGCATCACTGAAGAGATTGATCCTGCATGGATCTGACGGTTGTTACCTTTGAAGACTGTGCTTCTTCCAGACGGTTAGGCGTCATGGTCTAGAGCATCCAAGAGGAATTGTGGATCGCCGAGTGACCGGGTTTGTGAAGGTTCAAAAGTCACCTGAAGACTTACCACGAGTGATTGGATGAGGTCTGTGTGACCTTAGTTCAAGGAGAATACGGTGAGGACTGTGTGTCCTCAGGTTTAAATACCTAGCGGCTCCAACCAGATGTACAACTGAGACAGCAGTTGGAACTGGTCTACCAAATCATTGTCTTCACCAAGCCAACTGGTTCTATTTCCTCAACTCTTTCATTTTCTCATTACTGTGTTGTGTGCTTGTCATATCTATGTTTGAAGACTTTGACTGAAGACCTTCTCAATTTCCTCAGTTCAATTTCTTCAGTTTGTTTTTCTTCATCATGTGTTATCCTGTGATTATGCTTTATGTACTCTGTGCTTGTCTTCATTTCATCATGATGACTATGCTTGTCTTCTGTTATGTTTACTTCTGAGTACTTATTCCGCTGCAAGTAGTTCTTCGCTAAGGAATTTCCTCACTAGCAAATTCCTCAGTGAAGAATTCATAAAAATCGCCTATTCACCCCCCCCTCTAGTCGATATAACGCACTTTCAATTGGTATCAGAGCAAGGTACTCCCTTGTTCTGTGTGATTTTGATTTAACCGCCTGGAGTTTTAGTTATGTCAACCGCAGGTATGATCAAGGTCTCTGCTGGGTGTCCTACCTTCGATGGAGCGGACTACCCCTACTGGAAGAATAAGATGCGAATGCATCTTGAGGCAATTGATAACGATCTCTGGTATGTTGTGGAAAATGGTGTTCCATCTGTCTCACCCTCACTGAACGCTACCGATGTGAAGAGATTCAAGCAACTCGATTCTCAAGCTAAGAATATCATATGTGGCCATCTGAGCAAAGGAAAATATGGGAGAGTGAGTGCTTTGGAAACTGCTAAGCTTATCTGGGATAGGCTGTCCAAAGTGAATGAAGGAGTCTCAACTCAGCGTGACTCTCGAGTTGATGTTCTTCGCAATCTCTTCAACTGCTTCAAAAGACTCAACAATGAAAATGTTCAAAAAATCTTTGACCGCCTCACTGACATCTCAAATGAGCTTCAAGAGCTTGGTGCCACTGACATCACCGACCATGAGGTGGTGAAGAAATTGTTGAGATCGCTTGATTCCTCATTTGATACTCTAGCATTGATGATACAAGAACGTGCTGATTACAAGTCACTTGATCCCGCTGATATCCTCGAGAGGCTAAATACTCATGAGTTCTAGCTTGCTGAAAAGAGAGATCTCTATGATTCGAGCTATGGCAGATCACGTGCACTGAAGGCCAAGGCAATATCTGAGTCCAAAGATGAAGACTCTGGTAGCAGCCTTGGTGACCCTGAAGAACTGAGCCATGAGCTAGCACTGCTCGTGAATAAATTCCAGAAATCTCAAGACATGGTCGCTTTGGAAGACCCTCAAGGAGCAATGATTCCTCATCCAGTGAATACAAGAAGAGGCTTTGTCACAAATGCAAGAAACCTAGACATTACATTCAAGATTGTCCTCAGTGGGAAAAGGAATCAAAGAAGAAGAAATACAAGGATTACAGTTCTGATGATGCGAAGAAAAAGAACAAATCCTCAAAATCTTCATCATCAAAATCCTCAAAGTCTTCATCTCACAAGAAGAGCAGCTCCAAGAAGGCTCGGGCATTCATTGGCAAGGAAATGGACTCTCAGGCTGAATCTGAAGAAAATGAGGAAGAGGAGGCTTCTGAGGAGTCTGAGTCCGGTGTGGTGAGCCTATCCCTCGCTACTGCATTCGTCAGCAAGTCTATCTTCAACTCTGAAGAAAATGACCTCACCAACAAGGCTGATGAAGGCAATGATGACTACGCTCCCACCTATTGCTTCATGGCAAAGGGTGCCAAGGTACTTAAATATACCTCCTCTGAATCTAGTGAGGATGAATCTGATGAAAATCTTAAGCCCAGCTACTCTAAACTCGCTAAGATCGCTGTAAAACAACAAAGGGCTTTTGAAAAGGTTCAAAACATGCTAGACAAAAGTGATGATATGTTGGGTGAAGAAATGGATCGCACTAAAACCTTGACTGAAAATCTTCAGAGACTTTAGACCAGGTTTGACAACCTTCAAGGTCATCATAACACTTTCTTATCTGATCATGAGAAGCTTTCTTATGAATTTCTTCAAAGAAAGCAAGATCTTGAGAAGCTAAGAGTGAGTTATGAAGATCTTTAGAAGGAGCGTGATTCATTCCTAGCTCAACAAATTAGCGTTGCTCAGGAAGAATTTGTTCCTCCATGTTTGAAATGCATTGAATGTGAATCTGCTAATTCTTCACCTGAATGTTCAAATGCTTCTAATGTTACAAATTCTTCACCTGCCTCTGCTATCACTAATTCCTCATCTGAGGACATTGCTAGTATCACTGACGATGCAGGGCTGAAGGAATTGTACATGACAGGCATGTACAAAAGCCTCAAAGGGCATCAGACTCTTTGTGATGTGCTTAAAAAGCAGATCCTCAACAGGAACCCTAGGGAAGAGGGTATTGCCTTTGAGAGGAAACTCAATGCTGATGGTATATATTGGAAGCCTGAGCAGTACCCCAAAACCTCATGGGTTTCTGCAAAGGGACCTCCAGTTGATCCATCTAATTTATCTGGCTTTACATGTGAATCTTCTCATTCTTCTGATGAGTCATATGACTCCAACTATAAACTGTTCAAAAATCAGAATGGTGAAGTATTTGCTAGATATGTTGGCACTAACTGCAGGAACAGTTCCCCTATGAAGAAAATTTGGGTTCCCAAAAGGTGTCTTGAAAGTCTTCAGGTGAATATCCTCATGACACCACCTGTGAAGAACAGGAACCCCAGATCAAATTCTTCATATGGATCCAAGTCCTCATACAGACCAAATTCCTCACGTGGATCAAATTCCTCAAAAGGATCAAAGTCCTCATATGAACATCATCGTGCTAACAACTCTGTTTCGTAGGGAAGAGCTAAGGGCTATGAATATGAGCATTATTCTTCTAATCATTATGTTCATAAGTCCTCGAAGAATTTCTCTGCTTATTCATATGCTTACCCTAACTCCTCTTATGTGAAACGAACTGGATTGGCTTCTATGCCACCTTTCTCGTATGGAGCTCGCAGAGTGATGAACTCTTTGCCACCCCTTCAGATGTGGGTGGTGAAGAAAAAGAACTAATCTCTTCGGCAGGGTCAGGTCTCCAGACGTGCTCAAACGTCTGAAGAATTTGCTGGAGACCTGAAAAGTGCCTGAAAGGCCGCAGGCTAATCATGAAGAAATGAACTTTCATTTCTCACGTCCTCATACTGCTTTATCTGTTCTATTACTCGATGAAATTGATCTGATGAATTGATATCATATTCTTCACTGATGAAGTATATAAAGTTCGTAAGCTGCACTAATTCATCTGCAGGATGATCAACCCAAAGCCACTGAGTGGGTCCTCGATAGTGGATGTACAAATCACATGACTGGTGACAAGAATCTATTGATGGATGCTCCCTTATCACCATCGTATCTGAAGCATATTATCTTCGCTGACAAAGGCAAAAGCCAGGTATTGGGTCTAGGTAAGGTTGCGATCACAAAGGATCGACACATGGACAAAGTCATGCTTGTCGAGTCCTTAGGATACAACCTCATGTCTGTCTCAATGCTTTGTGATCTCGATATGGTTGTTGTCTTTGGCAAGTATCATTGTGTTGTGGTTATGGAAGCTGACAATTCCAAAGTCTTCGAAGGCTTTAGGAGAGGAGACTTGTATATTGTTGATTTCTCTACAGGACCACAACCAGCCGTGTGCCTACTTGCAAAAGCTTCAGAAGGCTGGCTCTGGCATCGACGACTTGGTCACGCAGGCATGAGGAATTTGCACACGCTTGCGAAGAAGAAGCATGTCATTGGCATTGAGAATGTCAAATTCCTCAAGGATCACTTATGCGGAGCCTATGAAGCTGGAAAGATGACCAAGGCCAAGCATCCAGGGAAGACTATCATGACCACTACTCGACCATTTGAATTGCTTCACATGGATCTCTTTGGTCCTAACCATTATTCTGCTGTTTCAAATGAAGCATCTCAATATGGCTTTGTTATTGTTGATGATTACTCTCGTTACACATGGGTACACCTTGTTACTTACAAGCATGAAGTGCAGGAAGTCTTCAAACGATTTTCCCCGAGGGCTTCAACCAACTTTGGTGTGAAGATCAAGCACATCAGAAGTGACAATGGAACTGAGTTCAAGAATTCTGGTCTTGATGACTATCTTGATGAACTCGGTATTACTCACGAGTTATCTGCTCCTTATACTCCTCAGGAGAATGGTGTCGTGGAGCGCAAGAACAGGACTCTTGCTGAGATGGCTCGTACTATGCTTGATGAATACAAAACACCTCGTCGTTTCTGGATTGATGCAATTGATACTACGTGCCATATCATCAACAGAGTATATCTTCACAAATTCTTCAAGAAGGCTGCCTATGAACTCCTCACTGACAAGAAACCCAATGTGAGTTATTTCAAAGTCTTCGGTGTTAAATGCTGGGTTAGAGATCCTCATCACAACTCAAAATTTGCACCGAAAGCACATGAAGGTTTTATGCTTGGTTACGGAAAGGACACGCACACCTACAGAGTCTTCAGCAACGTTATTCACAAGGTTGTTGAAACTGTAGATGTGCGGTTCGATGAAACTAATGGCTCGCAAAGAGAGCACCTACTTTCTATGATAGATGAACCAGCACCTGAGGAAACTATCAAGTTCAAGGCTACTGAGGATGTCATCCCTACCGAATAATCTGCTGAAGAATTCATTCCAGAACGTGAAGAACGTCGAGCTAATGCACCTGAAGAAAATGGTGCTGAAGAAAATGGTGTTGAAGAAAATGCTGATCAAATCCCTCGACGACAACCAGCTCATCCTCGCGTTGCAAAAGAAGTGCAAGTTGAAAAGATCATCGATGACATTGAAGCACCAGGTCCTCTCACACGCTCAAAAGCTTCACATTTATCTAAATTTTGTGGGCACTATGCTTTTGTCTCTATCATAGAGCCCACTAAGGTAGATGAAGCATTTCTGGAGCCTGAGTGGATTCAGGCCATGCAAGAAGAATTACATCAGTTCGAGCTCAACAACGTCTGGGAACTGGTCAAACGTCCAGATCCTCGCAAGCACAATATCATTGGCACAAAGTGGATCTACCGCAACAAGTAAGATGAAAATGGCCTTGTGGTGAGGAATAAGGCATGGCTTGTAGCTCAAAGCTACACACAGGTTGAAGGAATTGATTTCGATGAAACTTTTACACCTGTTGCTAGACTTGAGGCTATTCGCATATTACTTGCTTATGCTAACCATCATGATATCACTTTATATAAAATGGATGTGAAAAGTGCATTCCTCAATGGTAAGCTTGAGGAAGAAGTATATGTTGCTCAACCCCCAGGTTTTGAAGATCCAAAGAATCCTGACAAAGTCTTCAGACTCAATAAGGCCCTCTATGGCCTCAAGCAGGCCCCTCGGGCGTGGTATGATACTTTGAAGGAATTCCTCATGAAGAAAGGCTTCAAACCCGGTTCACTCGACCCTACTCTTTTCACTAAATCTTATGATGATGAACTATTTGTGTGCCAAATATATGTTGATGATATTATCTTTGGTTGTACTGACCAACGTTATAGTGATGAATTTGCCTATATGATGAGTGAAGAATATCAAATTTCTATGATGGGAGAGTTGAAATTCTTCTTAGGCCTTCAAATTCGTCAACAGCGAAATGGCATATTCATATCTCAAGAGAAATACCTCAAGGATGTACTGAGGAAATTCGGCATGCAAGATTGCAAAGGAGTCAAAATTCCTATGCCCACAAATGGCCATCTGTGCACTGATGAAAATGGTATTGACTTCGATCATAAGGTATACCGCTCCATGATTGGTTCTTTATTGTACTTATGTGCATCTAGGCCAAATATAATGCTTAGTGTTTGCATGTGTGCCCGATTTCAAGCTACACCGAAGGAATCACACCATAAGGCTGTGAAGCATATTCTTCGATATCTAGCTCACACACCAACACTAGGATTATGGTACCCCAAGGGCTCGGCTTTTGATCTCATTGGATATTCTGACTCTGACTATGCTGGTGATCGTGTGGACCTCAAGTCAACATATGTTACATGTCATTTCCTCGGACGATCTTTGGTCTGTTGGTCCTCGAAGAAACAGAACTGCGTATCACTGTCTACTGCTGAAGTTAAATACATTGATGTTGGTTCTTGCTGTGCTCAACTGCTATGGATGAAGCAAACTCTCAAGGACTACGGCGTCAACGTGAAGAATGTGCCTCTCCTCTGTGACAATGAGAGTGCCATCAAGATTGCTCACAACCAGTTCAGCACTCGAAGACAAAGCACATTAAGATTCGCCATCATTTTCTCCGTGATCATGTGTTGAAGGGCGACATTTCTATTGAGCATGTGAAGACTGAAGAACAGCTAGCCGATATCTTCATAAAGCCCTTGGATGAGAAGAGATTTAGCAAGTTGCGGTGTGAGATAAATATCTTAGAATCTTCGAATGTTCTTTGAAAAGGACACTCATCCTAACACTTTATGCAAAATTGATGACTTAAATGTGCAACACATGAAGAAACGTTTTTCTTCAATCAATGAAGAATAACACTCTAAGTGTGAAGAAATTAATGAAGAAGTTGTCATAACCCTACGACAATTGTACGCGGTGTCTGAAATCATCATTCTTATACGGTGGGTCACGCCACCACCAAAGTTGAAATTCTTCAATTTGAGTTTTTCCTCGTTTTTGAAATTCCTCGTTTGTTCATATTCTTCAACTTTGCAAAATCTTCACTGTCCGTCGTTTTTCTTCATTGTCTATATATATGTATATATATATATATGTGTGTGTGTGTGTGTGTGTGTGTGTGTGTGTGTGTGTGTGTGTGTGTGTGTGTGTGTGTGTGTGTGTGTGTGTGTGTGTGTGAGTTTATGTCCTCTACATCATTCACTTATCGCTATTTCTTCAAGTTTCTATTTCTGCTAAGTGAATGTGATCAGACCCTTCCCCCTCTATGCTATACTCAACTCAATCTATTCACAAATTCTTCATGTGCGTTCTATTTGAAACTCGTTCAAAATCTTCACTGTGTCCTTGTCAGCTGAAGAATTTGCGAACGGAACGTTAAAACTTATCTTATCCAAATTTTCGGCTTTGCCGCTCAAACCGTTCCGCTTCCCACGATATACTTATCTATTCACCCACGATCTAACACGATCTCCACTTCTCAGTATGTGGGTGACACAAGTCATGAAAATGAGAAGGGTCAGGGGCATGTTCGTCCAAAATCCTCGGGCGAACAGTTTTTCACCGTGGCTATATATACCCCCTCTCCCCTTCCTCACTTCCTTTACTCTGCTCGACCTCCTTCTCTAGCTCGAGCTTCTCAAACCCTAGCGCCGCCGCTACTTCATCATCGCCGGTGAGGAAGAGCTTCACTGCCTCGACCTCGTCACAGTCGTACTCGCGTCGGCCGCGGAAATCTTCACTCCGCCGCCGCCGTAGCCGTCTTCCTCCGTCGACTTAGGGCATGGAAGATCTGCACTGACGAACTTCACTTCTCCACCTCACAGTTCGTCGTGTTCTTCGTCCAGGGTAATTAAAAGTCACTTTTACTACCCTCTTTGATTCGAATGTTTTCTACAGAATAAAGGTGTTTTTCTTCAAATCCTCACACACTAAACACCTCACATGTCGTCTGTTCTTGATTCGTTTCTCTAAGCATCATTTTTCTTCAAGATTCCTCAATTGTGTGGATCTTCGATCTATACAACTCTGGAACCTAAGACAAAGAACGCTTAGTGAAATTCTTCAAGACTCATCTGGTCAAATACCTCAAACTTGTTCTTTTTTAAAAACCTTCTGAGAACGCATATGACCTCTCCAAATTGCTCGCAACTATACTCTGTTCACAGGTACTCATGACCGCTGCTGAATCACTAGGTTCTCATCAACATAACTCATTTGCAGCGTTCCTCGAAGAAAAGTTGCATACATCTTTAGAGAATTCCATTGTTCAAATTCCTCATCTGAAGAAAATGGCCGACGGTAAGAAGCCACAGAAAGGAGGAAAGAAGCCTGAGGTCATGACTGCCTTTGAGATCCCTGATGAAATATACAAAGACTATTACACTCCTGATGAGGCCAAGTTTGGTAAGGAGAACAAAAATCAGCGCAAGGTGCGCATCCGGAGGATAGAAAGGAGATGGGCAAGAGAGTGGAGGGAGTACAGGTATGTAACTCCAAAGTACATGAGGAAATTCGCTCTAAATCCTCCATGCCCAAGACCTCCATTGGCACCTGGCCAAGAAGCATATCCCACCAGCCTCAAGCGTGGTGAGGACTATCTAGATGAATGGGCCAAGCGCCAAGCCAAGTTGGCTAGACAAGCCAAAGAAGCAGTGAGAAAATTTAATGAAGACTCTGCTGTTGCTGCTGCCACTGAGGTCTCTATCAAGCCGAAGAAATCTATGGCAAAGAAGCCTGCACGTAGGCCCAGTGCTTCACCTTTAGTGTGTTGGGGAACGTAGTAATTTCAAAAAAAATCCTACGCACACGCAAGATCATGGTGATGCGTAGCAACGAGAGGGGAGAGTGTTGTCTACGTACCCTCGTAGACCGACAGCGGAAGCGTTATGACAACGCGGTTGATGTAGTCGTACGTCTTCACGGCTCGACCGATCAAGCACCAAAACTACGGCACCTCCGAGTTCTAGTACACGTTCAGCTCGATGACGATCCCTGGACTTCGATCCAGCAAAGTGTCGGGGATGAGTTCCGTCAGCACGACGGTGTGGTGACGATCTTGATGTTCTACCATCGCAGGGCTTTGCCTAAGCACCGCTACAATATTATCGAGGATTATCGTGGAGGAGGGCACCGCACACGGCTAAGAGAACCATCATGAAGATCAACTTGTGTGTCTAGAGGTGTCCCCCTACAGCCATATATAAAGGAGCAAGGGGGATGCCGGCCGGCCCTTGTGGGCACGCCAAGGAGGAGGAGTCCTCCTCCTAGTAGGAGTAGGACTCCCCTCTTTCCTACTCCTACTAGGAGGTGGAAAGGAAGGGGGAGAGGGAGAAGGAAAGGGAGGCGCCGCGCCCCTCTCCTAGTCCAATTCGGACCACAGGGGGAGGGGGCACGCGGCCCACCCTGGCCGCCCCTCTCTCTCTCTCCACTAAGGCCCATAAGGCCCATTACTTCTCCCGGGGGGTTCCGGTAACCCTCCGGCACTCCGGTTTCTCGGAAATCACCCGGAACACTTCCGGTGTCCGAATATAGCCGTCCAATATATTGATCTTTATGTCTCGACCATTTCGAGACTCCTTGTCATGTCCTTGATCACATCCGGGACTCCGAACAACCTTCGGTACATCAAAACTTATAAACTCATAATATAAATGTCATCGAAACCTTAAGCGTGCGGACCCTACGGGTTCGAGAACAATGTAGACATGACCGAGACACGTCTCCGGTCAACAACCAATAGCGGAACCTGGATGCTCATTATGGCTCCTACATATTCTACGAAGATCTTTATCGGTCAGACCGCACAATAACATACGTTGTTCCCTTTGTCATCGGTATGTTACTTGCCCGAGATTCGATCGTCGGTATCTCAATACCTAGTTCAATCTCGTTACCGACAAGTCTCTTTACTCGTTCCGTAATACATCATCCCGCAACTAACTCATTAGTTGCAATGCTTACAAGGCTTAGGTGATGTGCATTACCGAGAGGGCCCAGAGATACCTCTCCGACATTCGGAGTGACAAATCCTAATCTCGAAATACGCCAACCCAACAAGTACCTTCGGAGACACCTGTAGAGCACCTTTATAATCACCCAGTTACGTTGTGACGTTTGGTGGCACACAAAGTGTTCCTCCGGTAAACAGGAGTTGCATAATCTCATAGTCATAGGAACATGTATAAGTCATGAAGAAAGCAATAGCAACATACTAAACGATCGGGTGCTAAGCTAACGGAATGGGTCATGTCAATCACATCATTCTCCTAATGATGTGATCCCGTTAAACAAATGACAACTCATGTCTATGGCTAGGAAACTTAACCATCTTTGATCAACGAGCTAGTCAAGTAGAGGCATACTAGTGACACTCTGTTTGTCTATGTATTCACACATGTATTATGTTTCCGGTAAATACAATTCTAGCATGAATAATAAACATTTATCATGATATAAGGAAATAAATAATAACTTTATTATTGCCTCTAGGGCATATTTCCTTCAGTCTCCCACTTGCACTAGAGTCAATAATCTAGATTACACAGTAATGATTCTAACACCCATGGAGCCTTGGTGCTGATCTTTTTTTGCTCGTGGAAGAGGCTTAGTCAACGGGTCTGCAACATTCAGATCCGTATGTATCTTGCAAATTTCTATGTCTCCCACCTGGACTAGATCCCGGATGGAATTGAAGCGTCTCTTGATGTGCTTGGTTCTCATGTGAAATTTGGATTCCTTCGCTAAGGCAATTGCTCCAGTATTGTCACAAAAGATTTTCATTGGACCCGATGCACTAGGTATTACACCTAGATCGGATATGAACTCCTTCATCCAGACTCCTTCATTTGCTACTTCCGAAGCAGCTATGTACTCCGCTTCACACGTAGATCCCGCCATGACGCTTTGTTTAGAACTGCACCAACTGACATCTCCACCGTTTAATGTAAACACATATCCGGTTTGCGATTTAGAATCGTCCGGATCAGTGTCAAAGCTTGCATCAACGTAACCATTTACGATGAGCTCTTTGTCACCTCCATAAACGAGAAACATATCCTTAGTCCTTTTCAGGTACTTCAGGATGTTCTTGACCGTTGTCCAGTGATCCACTCCTGGATTACTTTGGTACCTCCCTGCTAGACTTATAGCAAGGCACACATCAGGTCTGGTACACAGCATTGCATACATGATAGAGCCAATGGCTGAAGCATAGGGAACATCTTTCATTTTCTCTCTATCTTCTGCAGTGGTCGGGCATTGAGTCTTAGTCAACTTCACACCTTGTAACACAGGCAAGAACCCTTTCTTTGCTTGATCCATTTTGAACTTCTTCAAAACTTTGTCAAGGTATGTGCTTTGTGAAAGTCCAATTAAGCGTCTTGATCTATCTCTATAGATCTTAATGCCCAATATGTAAGCAGCTTCACCGAGGTCTTTCATTGAAAAACTCTTATTCAAGTATCCCTTTATGCTATCCAGAAATTCTATATCATTTCCAATCAGTAATATGTCATCCACATATAATATCAGAAATGCTACAGAGCTCCCACTCACTTTCTTGTAAATACAGGCTTCTCCAAAAGTCTGTATAAAACCAAATGCTTTGATCACACTATCAAAGCGTTTATTCCAACTCCGAGAGGCTTGCACCAGTCCATAAATGGATCGCTGGAGCTTGCACACTTTGTTAGCTCCCTTTGGATCGACAAAACCTTCTGGTTGCATCATATACAACTCTTCTTCCAGAAATCCATTCAGGAATGCAGTTTTGACATCCATTTGCCAAATTTCATAATCATAAAATGCGGCAATTGCTAACATGATTCGAACAGACTTAAGCATCGCTACGGGTGAGAAGGTCTCATCGTAGTCAATCCCTTGAACTTGTCGAAAACCTTTTGCAACAAGTAGAGCTTTGTGGACAGTAACATTACCGTCAGGGTTAGTCTTCTTCTTGAAGATCCATTTATTCTCAATTGCTTGCCGATCATCGGGCAAGTCAACCAAAGTCCACACTTTGTTCTCATACATGGATCCCATCTCAGATTTCATGGCTTTAAGCCATTTTGTGGAATCTGGGCTCACCATCGCTTCTTCATAGTTTGTAGGTTCATCATGATCTAGTAGCATGACTTCCAGAATAGGATTACCGTACCCCTCTGGTGCAGATCTTACTCTGTTTGATCTACGAGGTTCAGTAGCAACTTGATCTGAAGTTCTATGATCATCATCATTAACTTCCTCACTAATTGGTTTAGGTGTCACAGAAACCGGTTTCTGTGATGTACTACTTTCCAATAAGGGAGCAGGTACAGTTACCTCATCAAGTTCTACTTTACTCCCACTCACTTCTTTCGAGAGAAACTCCTTCTCTAGAAAGGATCCATTCTTAGCAACGAATGTCTTGCCTTCGAATCTATGATAGAAGGTGTACCCATCAGTCTCCTTTGGGTATCCTATGAAGACACATTTCTCCGATTTGGGTTCGAGCTTATCAGGTTGAAGCTTTTTCACATAAGCATCGCAGCCCCAAACTTTAAGAAACGACAAGTTTAGTTTCTTGCCAAACCACAGTTCATAAGGTGTCGTCTCAATGGATTTTGATGGTGCCCTATTTAACGTGAATGCGGCCGTCTCTAAAGCATAACCCCAAAACGATAGCGGTAAATCTGTAAGAGACATCATAGATCGCACCATATCAAGTAAAGTATGATTATGACGTTCGGACACACCATTACGCTGTGGTGTTCCGGGTGGCGTGAGTTGCGAAACTATTCCGCATTGTTTCAAATGTAGACCAAACTCGTAACTCAAATATTCTCCTCCACGATCAGATCGTAGAAACTTTATTTTCTTGTTACGATGATTTTCAACTTCAATCTGAAATTCTTTGAACTTTTCAAACGTTTCAGACTTATGCTTCATTAAGTAGATATACCCATATCTGCTTAAATCATCTGTGAAGGTGAGAAAATAACGATATCCGCCACGAGCCTCAATATTCATCGGACCACATACATATGTATGTATGATTTCCAACAAATCTGTTGCTCTCTCCATAGTACCGGAGAACGGCATTTTAGTCATCTTGCCCATGAGGCACGGTTCGCAAGTACCAAGTGATTCATAATCAAGTGGTTCCAAAAGTCCATCAGTATGGAGTTTCTTCATGCGCTTTACACCGATATGACCTAAAGGCAGTGCCACAAATAAGTTGCACTATCATTATCAACTCTGCATCTTTTGGCTTCAACATTATGAATATGTGTATCACTACTATCGAGATTCATCAAAAATAGACCACTCTTCAAGGGTGCATGACCATAAAAGATATTACTCATATAAATAGAACAACCATTATTCTCTGATTTAAATGAATAACCATCTCGCATCAAACAAGATCCAGATATAATGTTCATGCTCAACGCTGGCACCAAATAACAATTATTTAGGTCTAATACTAATCCCGAAGGTAGATGTAGAGGTAGCGTGCCGACCGCGATCACATCGACTTTGGAACCATTTCCCACGCGCATCGTCACCTCGTCCTTTGCTAGTGTTCGCTTAATCCGTAGTCCCTGTTTCGAGTTGCAAATATTAGCAACAGAACCAGTATCAAATACCCAGGTGCTACTGCGATCTCTAGTAAGGTACACATCAATAACATGTATATCACATATACCTTTGTTCACCTTGCCATCCTTCTCATCCGCCAAATACTTGGGGCAGTTCCGCTTCCAATGACCAGTCTGCTTGCAGTAGAAGCACTCAGTTTCAGGCTTAGGTCCAGACTTGGGTTTCTTCTCCTGAGCAGCAACTTGATTGTTGTTCTTCTTGAAGTTCCCCTTCTTCTTCCCTTTGCCCTTTTTCTTGAAACTAGTGGTCTTGTTGACCATCAACACTTGATGCTCCTTTTTGATTTCTACCTCCGCAGCCTTTAGCATTGCGAAGAGCTCGGGAATTGTCTTATCCATCCCTTGCATATTATAGTTCATCACGAAGCTCTTGTAGCTAGGTGGAAGTGATTGGAGAATTCTGTCAATGACGCTATCATCCGGAAGATTAACTCCCAGTTGAATCAAGTGATTACAATACCCAGACATCTTGAGTATATGCTCACTGACAGAACTATTCTCCTCCACCTTCCAGCTATAGAACTTATTAGAGACTTCATATCTCTCAATCCGGGCATTCTTCTGGAATATTAACTTCAACTCCTGGAACATCTCATATGCCCCATGACGTTCAAAACGTCGTTGAAGTCCCGGTTCTAAGACGTAAAGCATGGCACACTGAACTATCGAGTAGTCATCAGCTTTGCTCTGCCAGACGTTCTTAACGTCGTCAGTTGCATCAGCAGCAGGCCTGGCACCCAGCGGTGCTTCCAGGATGTAACTCTTCTGTGCAGCAATGAAGATAATCCTCAAGTTACGGACCCAGTCCGTGTAATTTCTACCATCATCTTTCAACTTTGCTTTCTCAAGGAACGCATTAAAATTCAACGGAACGACAGCACGGGCTATCTATCTACAATCAACATAGACAAGCAAGATACTATCAGGTACTAAGTTCATGATAAATTTAAGTTCAATTAATAAAATTACTTAAGAATTCCCACTTAGATAGACATCCCTCTAATCCTCTAAGTGATCACGTGATCCAAATCAACTAAACCATAACCGATCATCACGTGAAATGGAGTAGCTTTCAATGGTGAACATCCTTATGTTGATCATATCTACTATATGATTCACGCTCGACCTTTCGGTCTCAGTGTTCCGAGGCCATATCTGCATATGCTAGGCTCGTCAAGTTTAACCTGAGTATTCTGCGTGTGCAAAAACTGGCTTGCACCCGTTGTAGATGGACGTAGAGCTTATCACACCCGATCATCACGTGGTGTCTGGGCACGATGAACTTTGGCAATGGTGCATACTCAGGGAGAACACTTTTATCTTGAAATTTAGTGAGAGATCATCTTATAATGCTACCGTCAATCAAAGCAAGATAAGATGCATAAAAGATAAACATCACATGCAATCAATATAAGTGATATGATATGACCATCATCAGCTTGTGCTTGTGATCTCCATCTCTGAAGCACCGTCATGATCACCATCGTCACCAGCGCGACACCTTGATCTCCATCGTAGCATCGTTGTCGTCTCGCCAATCTTATGCTTCTACGACTATCGCTACCGCTTAGTGATAAAGTAAATCATTACAGGGCGATTGCATTGCATACAATAAAGCGACAACCATATGGCTCCTGCCAGTTGCCGATAACTTGGTTACAAAACATGATCATCTCATACAATAAAATATAGCATCACGTCTTGACCATATCACATCACAACATGCCCTGCAAAAATAAGTTAGACGTCCTCTACTTTGTTGTTGCAAGTTTTACGTCGCTGCTACGGGCTTAGCAAGAACCGTTCTTACCTACGCATCAAAACCACAACGATAGTTTGTCAAGTTGGTGTTGTTTTAACCTTCGCAAGGACCGGGCGTAGCCATACTCGGTTCAACTAAAGTTGGAGAAATTGACACCCTCCAGCCACCTGTGTGCAAAGCACGTCGGTAGAACCAGTCTCGCGTAAGCGTACGTGTAATGTCGGTCCGGGCCGCTTCATCCAACAATACCGCTGAACCAAAGTATGACATGCTGGTAAGCAGTATGACTTATATCGCCCACAACGCACTTGTGTTCTACTCGTGCATATAACATCAACGCATAAAACCTAGGCTCGGATGCCACTGTCGGGGAACGTAGTAATTTCAAAAAAATTCCTACGCACACGCAAGATCATGGTGATGCATAGCAACGAGAGGGGAGAGTGTTGTCTACGTACCCTCATAGACCGACAGAGGAAGAGTTATGACAACGCGGTTGATGTAGTCGTACGTCTTCACGGCCCGACCGATCAAGCACCGAAACTACGGCACCTCCGAGTTTTAGTACACGTTCAGCTCGATGACGATCCCCGGACTCCGATCCAGCAAAGGGTCGGGGATGAGTTCCGTCAGCATGACGGCGTGGTGACGATCTTGATGTTCTACCGTCGCAGGGCTTCGCCTAAGCACCGCTACAATATTATCGAGGATTATCGTGGAGGAGGGCACCGCACACGGCTAAGAGAACGATCACGAAGATCAACTTGTGTGTCTAGAGGTGCCCCCCTGCCCCCGTATATAAAGGAGCAAGGGGGGAGGCCGGCCGGCCCTTGTGGGCGCGCCAAGGAGGAGGAGTCCTCCTCCTAGTAGGAGTAGGACTCCCCTCTTTCCTACTCCTACTAGGAGGGGGAAATGAAGGGGGAGAGGAAGAAGGAAAGGGGGGCGCCGCCCCCCCCCCCCTCTCCTAGTCCAATTCGGACCAAAGGGGGAGGGGCGCGCGGCCCACCCTGGCCGCCCCTCTCTCTCTCCACTAAGGCCCATAAGGCCCATTACTTCTCCCGGGGGGTTCTGGTAACCCTCCGGCACTCCGGTTTTCTCCGAAATCACCCGGAACATTTTTGGTGTCCGAATATAGCCGTCCAATATATCGATCTTTATGTCTCGACCATTTCGAGACTCCTCGTCATGTCCGTGATCACATCCGGGACTCCGAACAACCTTCGGTACATCAAAACTTATAAACTCATAATATAAATGTCATCGAAACCTTAAGCGTGCGGACCCTACGGGTTCGAGAACAATGTAGACATGACCGAGACACGTCTCCGGTCAACAACCAATAGCGGAACCTGGATGCTCATATTGGCTCCTACATATTCTACGAAGATCTTTATCGGTCAGACCGCACAACAACATACGTTGTTCCCTTTGTCATCGGTATGTTACTTGCCCGAGATTCGCTCGTCGGTATCTCAATACCTAGTTCAATCTCGTTACCGGCAAGTCTCTTTACTCGTTCCGTAATACATCATCCCACAACTAACTCATTAGTTGCAATGCTTGCAAGGCTGAGGTGATGTGCATTACCGAGAGGGCCCAGAGATACCTCTCCGACATTCGGAGTGACAAATCCTAATCTCGAAATACGCCAACCCAACAAGTACCTTCGGAGACACCTGTAGAGCACCTTTATAATCACCCAGTTACGTTGTTATGTTTGGTAGCACACAAAGTGTTCCTCCGGTAAACAGGAGTTGCATAATCTCATAGTCATAGGAACATGTATAAGTCATGAAGAAAGCAATAGTAACATACTAAACGATCGGGTGCTAAGCTAACGGAATGGGTCATGTCAATCACATCATTATCCTAATGATGTGATCCCGTTAATCAAATGACAACTCATGTCTATGGCTAGGAAACTTAACCATCTTTGATCAACGAGCTAGTCAAGTAGAGGCATACTAGTGACACTCTGTTTTTCTATGTATTCACACATGTATTATGTTTCCGGTTAATACAATTCTAGCATGAATAATAAACATTTATCATGATATAAGGAAATAAATAATAACTTTATTATTGCCTCTAGGGCATATTTCCTTCACAGTGCCCTCAAGGCCAAGTTCCTCAGCAATGCCCTCACGGCCAGTATCTTCAAAGCCCTCAAGGCCAATTCCTCATGCTGCTCCTGCACCTCCAAAGTCCTCAGTTGCTCCGACAAAGTCCTCAGCACCTGTGCATCTTGCCACGTGCCAAAGGACTGCAGGTATCTCTATTGCCTCAGGAGTTTCAGCTAGTTCCTTAGTCGCACCCAATTCTTCAACGGGACCCTCTCTGCTAAAGACAAAGGTCATTGCTGGACGAGGTCCTCGCCCTAGTCCTCAAAAGAAGCAGGTCGCTTTCCAAGTGCCGTCTGAAGAAGACGAAGCTGATGATGAAGAACTTGCTGAGATCATCATAGACAGGCAAGTTAGGGCCGCTAGAGCCAAAGGCACAAATGTGCCACTGCTTTTGGATCCAAGGTTGATCCTCGACTACATTGATCTCTGGCACAAGGACCCAAACACTCCTATGCCTGATTTCAAGTTGACTCCTGGCCAAAGTCACATGCTGACTCATTTCATCCAAGAAGAGAAATGGAAATATGAGAAGGCCAGATTGATCAAGAAGGCGCAGTATAGGAAGGAGAAGTTTCTGAAGACCAACATCGTCTCTATGACAACTGATGAACTTATAAAAATCCAGTCTGAAATCAAAACCCTCAGCGATGATTTCAATGCTTACTATGCTGATTGGCAAGGAGCCAAGGTCAGGTTTGTTAAACTAACATTGAAGTTCACCTCCAATGTTGTAGCTCCATCGCAACAGGAAATTCCTCAGGCTGAAGCTTCTACTGAGCCAACTGAAGAACATGCCAGCACCGCTGATGATTTTCAGGCTGCTGAAGAAAATGTGAGTTCCAGGGCTGATGACTTCATTCCAGCCGCTGAAGAAATTGTCAGGGCATCCACTAGTGGTGCGCCTGAAGAAAATGAAGAGGTCAGGGCAACTGCATCAGTTATGCCTGAAGAAAATCAACCAGATTCCTCTGCTCCTCCTACGCCTACCCCAACTCCAATCCTTCCATCTGCATCAGATGTGAAGAAGACCAAGGCTGCAGAGCGTGCAGCTGTGAAGAAAAGGAAAGCATTAGCTACTTCAGATTCTTCAGCTCCGAAGAAAATGAAGCCTATGACAAGTTCATTTGCAAATCCAATTGATGTTATTCCTATCTCAACCGTGCCATCAAAGGACCTTGTTCCTTATGATGAAGAATATGTGATCCCTAGCAGATCTGATGAAGAAAATCCTTCTGCTGCTTCGTCAGAGCAGATGGATGAAGAAATTGAAGCGGATCAAATCCCTTCAACACCAGTTGTTTCCTCGCCAATGTCCAAGTTCACAGCTGAAGAGGCTGGTGTTGAAGAAATGGAAGATGAAGATGTGGACATTGGCTGCACCACATCAGTGATGAATGATGACTTTTGGGAAAGTCAGCACCCCAACTCTCCACTCTTCACACCGTTACAGCAAATCCCTCAGTCCCCTGCACAAACTATTCAAATGGGCTCTGAAGAAACTCACCCCACCTCATCTGTACGTGAAGAAATTCCAGCCACTAGTGTTGAAGAAACTGTTGCTGCTGATCACTTGAACACGCAGACAAGCACTCAAGAGGAACCAGAAATTCCTCAGCCTGAAGAACCTGAGATTGCGATTCCTGAGGTTGTGATGCAACTCACTGACACTCCTCTGCCCAAGCCAAAGGATCCGTTCTCAAGGAAGCAAAAGTTCAAGGCTGAAGATTTCTTCGGCTAGCACGTATTCTTCACAGATTACAATCCCTATGACTTTGCTCGCATTAGGAAGAGGCATTTCTGGACGGCCAGCCAGGCTAATTTCTATTCCTCAGTGTTGTTCAACAAAGACAAAGTCTTCGATCATGAGCACATTCCTCACTGTAGCGACCCGACCTCAGATGGTCAAGCCTCTGTGCTCCGGTGTCATCCCTATATCAGTAATGCCGACACCACACAGTACTTCGAAGGATTTATAACAGAGTAGCAATCACACACTTATTACATCGATGTCTCAAAGAGAACTTATTACAATAAATATGGCTTAAGGCCATCTAATAACGATAACAGCGGAAGACTTGGAAGATAAGTGAGTCCATCAACTCCAACGGCATCACTGAGTATAGAACCACGACCTAAAAGCACCTTACTCGTCGTCTGAAAAGTCTGCAACATGAAAGTTGCAGCCCGAAAACGGGTCAGCACATGGAATATGCTGGCAATGTAACACATAGAGAATAATGAATGATAAGCCTATACTACATGCATATATGGCTGGTGAAAAAGCTCTATGGTTACAGTTTTGCGTAAAGCCAATTTTTCCCTACTGTAAAGGAATAAATTTTTATTTAACTATCATGGTGGTTGAAACATCGAGAATGGTTGACAGCATTCCGATCCCAATTAACTGAACAATTATAAACCCAACAATATTAATTAAAGTAACATGATGAGATTCACATGATATTCAAGAACTAGATACTCAAGATGTCCACAACCGGGGACACGGCTAATCATGATTAGTTTGTACACTCTGCAGAGGTTTGCGCACTTTTCCCCACAAGACTCGATCGCCTCCGTTTGGTTTCTCGCACTACATGATGTTTGAGAGACGGATGACCGAGACATAGTCTTTCAGAAGCGCTTGCACCTTACGTTGTGATAGACTGTACTGTAACGCCCTCGATGCGGCTATATCTCCCACGTGCCGAGGCACGACTTAGAAGCATAACCGCATTGAAAACAATGTCGCAAGTGAGGTAATCTTCACACAACCCATGTAATACATAAGGGAAAGAGATACATAGTTGGCTTACAGTCGCCACTTCACACAATACATAAATAAACATTCATCATCCAGATTACACTCAAGGTCCGACTACGGAACCAAAATGAAAGAAGACTACCCCAAATGCTACACAGATCCCCGAATCACCCCAACTGGGCTCCACTACTGATCATCAGGAAAAGACACATAGTAACGACCACATTCCTCGTCGAACTCCCACGTGAGCTCGGTTGCGTCATCTGCACTGACATCGTTGGCACCTGCAACTATATTGGTAGAATCTATGAGTCACGGGGACTCAGCAATCTCACACCCGCGAGATCAAGACTATTCAAGCTTAAAGGTAGGATAGGGTTGTGAGGTGGAGCTGCAGCGAGCGACTAGCATATATGGTGGCTAACAACGCAAAAGAGAGCGAGAAGAGAAGCAAAGCACGGTCGTGAAGCTAGAAGTGATCAAGAAGTGATCCTAGAACAACCTACGTCAAACATAACTCCAACACCGTGTTCACTTCCCGGACCCCGCCGAGAAGAGACCATCACGGTTACACACGCGGTTGATGTGTTATAAATAAGATCAACTTTGGGTTTTCTACAACCGGACATCAACAAATTCCCATCTGCCTCATAACCGCGGGCACGGCTTTCGAAAGATAATACCCTGCAGGGGTGTCCCAACTTAGCCCATTATAAGCTCTCCGGTCAACGGAGGATATTCCTTCTACCGGGAAGACCCGATCGGTCTCGGAATCCCGGACTACAAGACTATTCGACAGTAATAAAACAAGTCCAGCAAAGCCGCCCGATTGTGCCGACAAATCCTGATAGGAGCTGCACATATCTCGGTCTTAGGGCACATCCGGATTGTCCAAACTTCCGGTAGGCCAGTCCAGAGTTGCCCCTGGCGACCACCGGCGGCTGACAGTTCGGACCAACACTCGAAGGAGCACTGGCCCGGGGGGGTTAAAATAAAGATGACCCTCGGGCTCGCGAAAACCCGGGGGAAAAAGGCTTAGGTGGCAAATGGTAAAACCAATGTTGGGCCTTGCTCGAAGAGTCTTACTCAAAGCGAACTGTCAAGGGGGTCCCATAAATCACCCAACCGTGTAAGGAACGCAAAATCAAGGAACATAACACCGGTATGACGGAAACTAGGGAGGCAAGAGTGGAACAAATCACCAGGCATAAGGCCGAGCCTTCCACCCTTTACCAAGTATATAGATGCATTAATTAAATAAGAGGTATTGTGATATCTCAACAGGTAAACATGTTCCAACAAGGAACAACAAGTCCATGTTCCAACAAGGAACAAACTTCATCTTCACCTGCAACTAACAACGCTATAATAGGGGCTGAGCAAAGCGGTAATGTAACGCCCCGAGACCGATGCTCCAGACGCCTTCCATGTTTTGCGTGACCGCCGTGTGTTTTATTTGTTTGTTGCATTCTCCATCGCATCATCCGCATTGCATCAGCACTTCATTGCCATCATTTTTCAAAACTTGCATCTGATCGTAGTTGTCGCGTCCCCCCTTGCCTTCGTTGCCCGTTCCGAGACCAACCGTGTTTTCGGTTCCCTCTTGTCAAACCACCTAATCTCTCTCGTCAGCTCATGGCCCCTCGCGTGAGCGTCCGAAACTCCCCCGAACCCGACTCGGGCTGTCTTTACCAGTGGGTCCGGATCATCCCCTAACATCTATAAAACATCACCGTTTTATTTGTTTGGCCTTCTCTAGCCTATTTTTTTTCGACCGCCCGATCTAAATCAGAGGGTTCAATTAGACCTAACCTAAATCCACTTGATATATAGGTCCAACCCTAGATCCTAGGGGCTTGTCCCATCCACCAAATCCCCTCACCCGCCGCCACTCCCTCGAGATCCAAGCCCGCACCTGATCCAAATCCTCTTCCCCTCCACTCACAGCCTCCGCCTACCAGCCCACCGATCCATCCAACCACCTCCTCCCTGTCCCCTGGACGCGTCCGGCTGCCGCAGTTGCCTTCATCCGCATCCACTGCCGGCAAGACCACGGCCAGGATGTGCCTCGTCTCTTTGTTCCGCTCCAGTTCTCTCCTTCTTCTTCCCCTTCTCTCTCTCAGTCCTCTACCTCTCTCCAGGAACGAGCAGGAGCTCACCCAAGCTCCATGGCGCCGCCTCCGTCGTCCTGCTTCGTCCGGCGACCCCGAGCAGCAAGCAGGAGCCGAGCCGTCGCCGTCCCGCTCGACTCCACCGTCCTGGAGATCCATCAACGCCACCGGGAACCGCGCCCCTTCGCCGGGTCCGCCTCCCCTGTCCGTCCGTCTCCTTCCCTCGTTCTTCCTCCTCCCTCTGTATTCAACTCTCAGGTCTCTCTCTCTGCCTTGGACAGGAGCTCCACGCCATGGCCCTGCAGTTCCTCCCCGCCTTGGAGCTCCCTTGCACCGCCGGATCCGAAACCCCTCGCCTGGACCTGCCCGTTCCCGGCACTCGCGTCGCCGTCAGCCACCCGTCGCCGAAGTCCATCGCGCCCAGCCGCCGGCGTTTGAACCTCTGCTGTTTTTGTTCTTCAGAAACGGGCAGCAGCAGCTCGCTCGCCCCGCCTGCATTGACCCGCTCCGAGCCAGTGTGGACGAGCGCTAGGCCCAGCCTGCTCCATCCGAGGCCCAGCGCTAGGTCGCACCAAGGCCCAGCCGGCCTGCCCGGCCTCCTCCACCGACCTGGGCCAAGGCCCGATGTGAGCATCCCCTTCCAGGCCCTCTCCTGTACACTATTGGGCCAACTAGATACGGCCCGATGTGTTTTTTTTCTGTTCCAGCGATTTTTGACATTATCCAGTGAATTACTGTTTTACAGAAAAACCCTTACGCTCATGCATTTTATATCTCACAAACCGTGCATCGGATTAAAATGTTTCATATATGTAAAATGCTCAGAAATTTGTGTAGTTTAATATTATCCAACTTTTATCTATGTTTAAAATGTTTAAAACTGCTGTTTGCATTAATTTGTTCATATGCCATGTTAAAATGATTTATTTGATAACTAAATAACCGTAGCTCGGATTTTAATAAACTTTATATGTAAATGGGGTAGAAAATGCCTAGTTTAATATGTTGCACTTTATTTTCTTGTTTAACAACAATAAAATATGGTTTTAGGCAGAACAGTACCAAATCTAATATATGCTTATGAGGATTTTCCGGAATTGTTGTTCGTTGTTATTCCGGCCTCATTTAAACTTGTCTAGATAGGTAGTTTTTCATATGCTTCACCCCTTGCCATGTTTAATAACATTTAATGTTGTTGGGTACATAAACGAGAGCGAACTAAATAAATGGATGTGGTGTTTCGTCGATATGCAACTCGTTGCATATTGAGCTCCATTTAATTTGTAGTGTTGTTTGTTGCACTTTGCCATGCCATGCATATTTAAACCGGACATGCATCATACTTGATTGTGCATCATGCCATGTTTATGTGATGGTTGATTACTATGTTGTTTGTTTGTTTCCGGGTTGCTTCTCTCGTTAGCTTCGGTTTCGTTCCGGAGTTGTGAGGATTTGTTCGACTTCATCCGTTTGTCTTCTTCATGGACTCGTTCTTCTTCCTTGCGGGATTTCAGGCAAGATGACCATACCCTCGAAATCACTTCTATCTTTGCTTGCTAGATGCTCGCTCTTTTGCTATGCCTATGCTGCGATACCTACCACTTGCTTATCATGCCTCCCATATTGTCAAACCAAGCCTCTAACCCACCTTGTCCTAGCAAACCGTTGTTTTGGCTATGTTACCGCTTTGCTCAGCCCCTCTTATAGCGTTGTTAGTTGCAGGTGAAGATGAAGTTTGTTCCTTGTTGGAACATGGATATGTTGTTCCTTGCTTGGAACATGTTTACTTGTTGGGATATCACAATATATCTTATTTAATTAATGCATCTATATACTTGGTAAAGGGTGGAAGGCTCGGCCTTATGCCTGGTGTTTTGTTCCACTCTTGCCGCCCTAGTTTCCGTCATATTGGTGTTATGTTCCCGGATTTTGCGTCCCTAACGCGGTCGGGTGATTTATGGGACCCCCTTGACAGTTCGCTTTGAATAAGACTTTTCCAGCAAGGCCCAACATTGGTTTTACCATTTGCCTACCACCTATACCTTTCCCTTGGGAGTAGATAACCCGAGGGTCATCTTTATTCAGCCCCCCGGGCCAATGCTTGTCTAAGTGTTGGTCCGAACTAGAGCGCTTTGCAGTGCCCCCTCAAGGAAACTTGAGGTCTGGTTTTAGTTGTACGGACAACTCATCCGGTGTTGCCCTGAGAACGAGATATGTGCAGCTCCTATCAGGATATCGGCGCATCGGGTGGCTTTGCTGGACTTGTTTTATTACTGTCGAAATGTCTTCTAGCCGGGATTCCGAGATTGATCGGGTCTTCCCGGGGAGAAGGAATATCCTTCATTGATCGCGAGAGCTTATCATGGGCTAAGTTGGGACACCCCTGCAGGGTTTGAACTTTCGAAAGCCGTGCCCGCGGTTATGGGCAGATGGGAATTTGTTAATGTCCGGTTGTAGCAAACCCGAAGTTGATCTTAATTAAGATACACCAACCGCGTGTGTAACCGTGATGGTCTCTTCTCGACGGGGTCCGGGAAGTGAACACGGTTGTTGGAGTTATGTTTGACGTAAGTAGTTCAGGATCACTTATTGATCGTAGTTGTTCGACCGTGCTTTGCCTTCTCTTCTCGCTCTCATTTGCGTATGTTAGCCACCATATATGCTAGTCGCTGCTGCAGCTCCACCTCACTAACCTGTCCTACCTTTAAGCTTAAATAGTCCTGATCTCGCGGGTGTGAGATTGCTGAGTCCCCGTGACTCACAGATACTTCCAAAACCAGTTTGCAGGTGCCGATGAGACCGTGCAGGTGGCGCATCCGAGCTCAAGGAGGAGTTCGATGAAGGCCTTGTTTCTTTGTGTTGTTTCGTTCTAGTCGATCAGTAGTGGAGCCCAGTTGGGGTCGATCGGGACCTTTGTCGCTTTTGGGGTTTCTTCTTATATTTTGGCTCTGTAGTCGGGCCCTGATTGTAACTGTATGATGTAATGTTTTATTCATGTATTTGTGTGAAGTGGCGATTGTAAGCCAACTATGTACCTCTTTCCCTTATGTATTACATGGGTTGTGTGAAGATTACCTCACTTGCGACATTGCTTTCAATGCGGTTATGCCTTTAAGTCGTGCTTCGACACGTAGGAGATATAGCCGCATCGAGGGCGTTACAGGTAACATAGCCAATCAACGGTTTGCTAGGACATGGATGGTTAGAGGCTGACATGGCAATATGGGTGGCATGATATAGCAAGTGGTAGGTATCGCAGCATAGGCGTAGCAAAAGAGCGAGCATCTAGCAAGCAAAGATAGAAGTGATATCGAGGGTATGGTCATCTTGCCTGCAAGGTTCTCAGAGTTGTCGAAAGCTTGGTCCTCGTAAGCGTTCTCAACAGGTTCCTCGTTCACGTACTCGTCTCCCGGCTCTACCCAAAGCAAGAACACAAGCAAAGGGGACAAACATCAATCACGATGCAATGCGCAAGCAACATGATGCAAAACATGGCATGATATGCGAGATGTGATATGCAATGCATATGCGTGCTTCGGAAGGAAAAAGATGAACAAGGCATAATCTTGGCAAACCAAGTATGCCACTGGATAGGTGAGGTGATTTCGGTTGAAATCGTTTTAAAGATCACCGGAATCGGATGCACGGTTTGCAAATGACAAGCAAAACAAGAATGACAATAATCTGCCATTAACAGCATGATGCTACTTAGCAAGCAACAAGAAATTAAGCTACTGCACCCAAACATATCAAGAAAGCATATGACAGTAATCTACACAAGATGCTTGACAAAAGATGAACACTGAGATACGGCTAAATCACACCATAAGAGGTTCAAACAAGCATGGCAAAAGTGCAAAAGATAACAGGTTCACAGACTTGGTGAAAATAACAACATGCCAGAAATTAACATCAGGATGACATGTTTAGAGCAAGCAAACCACATGCTACAGGAACAGGACATAGCAAACCACATGCTACAGGAACAGGCATGGCATGAATCTTCTCAAAGCACTTAACAAAAGTCCCTTACTGGCCATAAGCCAAAAAGGACTAGAAAATATAATAACACCCATGTCAATTAAGCAAGTTTCGTTACAGGTTTCAGACTTAGCAGAAAAACTGGACATGTCAGAAACAGATCACAAGTAGGCATGTTCGAGAGCTCGATGCACTCACTACGGAGCATTTCATGATAAACTAAGCATACATCCATCAAGAAGACATGGCATAGAAGCTATACATGGCAAGAACAACATCATAGCATGCAAGGATCAACTACAACAAGCTTGGCAAAATCGAATAACATGTAAACAATCTGCCTGCAACATTTTATAGCAAAAGTAGAGCTCGATTGACTCAAGCTATGGCACTCCATAATTACAAACAAAGGCATAGATGGTTAGAGCAAATCCATATGCTCAAAACACTCTTACTGATCATGCTCAAAAGAGGCATATATCTCTCTGAAACAACAAGAACACATGGCATAAAAATAACAGCAGGCAAGGACTTAGTGAAATTACTAAGTCTCTGAAATCAGCAACATTATGTACCCTAGTTTGCATGCTTGTGCTAGTCACCACAAAGATCAAAAAAATACATGGCATACACCTTTGGAAATATAATATGGCATATTACAAAACTCATGTAGGACTCAACTTCATAGGATGCACACATCAATAGGGGCAAAAATAACAAAAGTGCATGTTCTGCTGAGAATCAGAAACTAACATCACATAGCCCTCTTCCAACAGCATTTCAGGCATCAAGATGTGCTCAAATGAAAATGATGCAATAAGATTAAATGATATACTCATCGAGACGAACAATTTGATATGCTATACGCCCAAAACGGAGCCATGGGTGCAGAGATATGGTACGATGAACATGCGACAACAATATGCCAGAAAAATAACTCGGTGGAGTTTGGGGGAGACGAAAATCAACCTAGGGTTGCAGATCTGGATCCAGGGAGGGGGTCGCCGGAGTCGCGCCGGAGAGGCGGTCGGATCCGGGGCGGAGCCGGGGCGGAGGAGGCGACGCGCGGGCGCGCCGGCGCGGGAGCGGCTCGGGGCGGCGGCGGTGGTCGGCGGCGCCGGCGGGAGGCGTCGGGGTGAGGCCGGGGCGGCGCTCGCTGGCGCGGTTGGCGGCGGTGGTCGGCGCCGGAGATGGGCTGCAGGGCGGCGCGGTGAGGGCGGCACCCCTCGGGCAGGTGGCGGCGGAACCGGGCCTCGGGGGCTGGCGATGGGCTCGCGGGCCGGCGGGAACCGCGGCGATGTGGGGCGCGCGGCGATGACGTGGCGCGTCGGGATTGGTCGGCGGCGGAGGCGGACATGTCCGGTCCGATCCGGACGCGTCCGGCGGCGGCGGGGAAGGAGTTGGACTAGGGTTAGGGTGGTATTGGACCCGAAAATTGAGGAGGGGGAGGTGTTTTTATAGGTAGGAGGAGCTAGGAGGCTCCAAATGGAGAGCGGTTTTCGGCCACGCGATCGTGATCGAACGGCGATGGACATGGGAGTGTCTTAGATGGGTTATTGGGCTGTTTTGAAGGGGTTTTGGGCTGCAACACACATGAGGCCTCCACGGTTACCCGGTTAACCGTTGGAGTATCAAAGGACCTCCGAATGATCCGAAACTTGACAGGCGGTCTACCGGTGCTATACCAAGGCCACTTGACAAACCTCGGTCCATTCCGAGAAGGTTTAATACCCGCACACAGAAAAAGGTAAAAGAGGACGCCGGGGGACATAGGAGCGCCGGATTGCAAAACGGACAACGGGGGAAATGCTCGGATTCATGAGAAGAACACGTATGCGAATGCGATGCACATGATGACATGATAAGAAAAGCATGACATGAACAAAATGCAAAATGACGGGAAACCCAACCACGGAGGGAATATCATATCACATTGCCGAAAATGGCAAGAGTTGGAGTTACAAATATGGCAAGTTACATTCGGGGTGTTACAACACTCCACCACTACGAGAGGATCTCATCCCGAGATCTAGGACTGAAAGAACTCCGGATACTCGGAACGGAGGTGGTCCTTGCGCTCCCAGGTGGCTTCCCGGTCTGAATGGTGTGACCATTTCACTTTCAGGAATTTGATTGACTTGTTGCGAGTCTTGCGCTCAGTTTCTTCAAGAATAGCAACGGGGTGCTCATGATAGGACAAATCTTCTTGAAGATCAATCTCTTCGAAGTTGATGGTGCGCTCAGGCGTCTTGAAGCACTTGCGAAGCTGTGACACGTGGAAGACATCGTGCACATTTGCAAAGTTGGAGGGAAGCTCAAGTTGATAGGCGAGATCCCCTCATTTGCCGATGATCTTGAAAGGGCCCACGTATCTAGGGGCAAGTTTCCCCTTGATACCGAAGCGACAAGTTCCTTTCATTGGAGAGACGCGGAGGTAGACATGATCTCCGATCTCGAATGCCAAATCCCGGTGTTTGCTATCGTAATAGCTCTTCTGGCGCGATTGCGCGGCTTTGAGGTTCTCACGAATGACCTTACACATATCTTCAGCCTCTGAGATCAGATCGTTGCCCAGAAGTTGGCGTTCGCCTGTCTCATACCAGTTGAGAGGAGTATGGCACTTTCTGCCATAGAGAATCTCGAATGGGGATTTACCCGAGCTGGCTTGAAAACTGTTGTTGTAAGAGAACTCAGCATAAGGAAGACAATCCTCCCACTTCATGTCGAAAGAGATAACACAAGCTCTGAGCATATCTTCAAGAATTTGGTTGACACGCTTGACTTGTCCACTAGTTTGAGGGTGGAAAGCTGTGCTGAAGCGAATATTTGTGCCCATGGCCTTCTGAAAAGAATCCCAAAACTTGGAGGTAAAGATGCTGCCACGGTCTGAAGAAATCAATTGGGGAATGTCGTGCAAGGAGACAATTCTGGATGTGTAGAGCTCTGCCAGCTGCGCTGCTATGATAGACTCTTTGATAGGAAGAAAGTGAGCCACTTTGGTGAGCTTGTCGATGACGACGAAGATAGCATCATTTCCACGCTTAGACTTAGGAAAACCAGTCACGAAGTCCATTTCGATATGATCAAACTTCCATTCTGGAATAGCAAGAGGTTGGAGAAGACCAGCTGGTCGTTGGTGTTCTGCTTTCAACCTTCGACAGACATCACATTCATTCACGAATTGAGCAATTTCGCGCTTCATTCGAGTCCACCAATACGACTGCTTGAGGTCATGGTACATCTTCGTACTTCCAGGATGAATTGACAGAAGAGAGTTGTGCGCTTCGTTCAAAATGACTTTACGAAGATCACCCTTTGGAACCACGATACGGTCCTCAAAGAAAAGAGTATCTCTGTCATCAACGCGATAGCACTTGTATTTGGAAATGCCCTTGTCAATACCACGTTTCACCTTCTTCACCATGGTATCCAACAGTTGTGCCTCACGAATTTGATCTTCCAAAGTAGGAGAGACGATGAGGTTGGCAAGAAAACCTTGAGGGACAACTTGGAGATTCAACTTGCGGAAATCTTCACAAAGATCCGGTTGAAAGGGCTTGAGGATTAAGCTGTTGCAATAAGCCTTCCTGCTCAAAGCGTCTGCAATCACATTAGCCTTGCCTGGAGTATACTCAATACTCGGATTATACTCTTGAATCATTTCGACCCATCAAGTTTGTCTGAGGTTGAGGTTGGGCTGAGTGAAGATGTACTTGAGACTCTTGTGATCGGTGAATATGTCCACTTTCCTTCCCAACAGGAGATGTCTCCATGTTATTAGTGCGTGGACAACTGCCGCCAACTCAAGATCGTGAGTGGGGTAGTTCTTTTCGTTGGGCTTCAACTGACGAGAGGTATAGGCCACAACCTTCTTATCTTGCATTAGCACGACACCGAGGCCTTGAAGAGAAGCATCACAGAATACTTCATAAGGCTTGTCTTCGTCAGGAGGAGTCAGAACTGGAGCAGTGACGAGTTTCTCTTTGAGAGTGTTGAAAGCAATGTCACACTCAGGAGACCAGACATACTTCACATGCTTCTGGAGGAGGTTGGAAAGAGGCTTTGCAATGTTTGAGAAATTCTCAACGAATCTTTGGCAATAGCTTGCAAGTCCAAGAAAACTGCGAAGCTGCTTGACATTCTGAGGAGGTTCCCAATTCACAACTGCAGACACCTTCTCAGGATTAACAGCGATGCCCTTGGCAGAGATGATATGGCCAAGATAAAAAACTTCATCAAGCCAAAATTCACATTTGGAGAACTTCGCATATAATTTATACTCTCTGAGCTTGTCGAGCACCAATCGCAAATGTATGGCATGATCCTTCTTATTCTTGGAGAAGACCAAAATATCATCGAGATAGACCAAGACAAATTCATTGGTGTAGGGGTTGAAGATGAAATTCATCAAGCGAGTGAATGTTGGAGGAGCATTGAGAAGGCCGAAAGACATGACAGTATATTCATAAGAACCAAAGCTTGTTCTAAATGTTGTCTTGGGAATATCTTCTTCACGAATGCGAATCTGATGATAACCCATACGAAGGTCAAGCTTGGAGAACACTTTAGCACCTTTAAGTTGCTCAAAAAGCTCATTGATGTTGGGAAGTGGATACTTGTTCTTGATTGTCTTCTTGTTCAATGGACGGTAATCGACGTAAAGTCGGTCCATGCCATCCTTTTTCCGGACAAAAAGAACACCACAACCCCAAGGAGAAGAACTCAGTCTGATCAGACCCAGACGCTCTTGTTTATCGAGTTGTTTCTTCAATTCCTTCAACTCATCTGGTCCAAGCTTGTAAGGACGCTTGCAAACGGGTTCCGTGCCAGGCTCAAGATCAATAACAAATTCAATTGGCCGGCGGGGAGGCATACCCGGAAGCTCTTCTGGAAAGACATCTTGGTACTCACAAACGACTGGAATTTGAGAGATAGGATCCAATTCGCCCTTCTCATTGAGAGAAAATAACCGAATGGTATCATCACGAGCGGCATAGATGATCACATCGTCAGAAGAGTGAGTCAATTGAATTTCTCTGGCAGCACAATCAAGCTGAGCCTTGTGCTTAGAAAGCCAGTCCATCCCGAGAATAAGATCAATATCAGAGTCACCAAGCACAATTGGTTTAGCCAGAAATCTATAGTCGCCCATCTTGATAGAAACATCCGGAACCATATATCTTGCGTTCATGCATTTAGCCGGAGAGACAACTGATAACAGTTTAGGCAAACCTTGGAAAGACAATTCGTGCTTCGATGCAAAAGGTTTTGAGATGAAAGAATGCGATGCACCACTATCAAATAAGACTTTTGCAGGAATATCATTAACAGGAAGGTTACCCATGATCACTTCAGAAGAACCCTCTGCTTGAGCTGCATTCATCATGTACACCTTGGCATACTTGGAATTATGCTTGACCACTGCATTGCTGGAAGATTTCACAGGAGGAGGAGGCGGAAGGCGCCTTTGGTTGAAGCACTTGTTCGCATAGTGACCCTTCTGCTGACATTTGTTGCAAGTCACCTCTGAGAGCGGACGATGGTAAGGAGCACTTGGCCTTGGAGCTTGATTCTGAGACTTGCTCTGATATCCAGGGTTGGGTGGGTGGGAAGATCCACGACCACCTGAGTTCTTCTGCTGATAAGGCTGACGGAACGGAGGAGGAGGAGGCAACCAGAACTTCTGTTGCTTAGCTGCCACAAGTGAGGAAGAAGAAGACTGAACTGCGTCTCTGACTTTCTTCTTAGATGCCTCACACTTGAGCTGAGCAGCTTCTTGTTTCAGCGCCATGTTGTAGAATTCATCATACTTTAACGGTTCAAAAAGCACGAGAGCTAGTTGCGAATCTTCTCTGAGACCACGCCTGAATTGGTAGATCATACTCTTCTCATCAGGGATGTCCTGCTTAGCAAAGCGAGAGAGCTTTTGGAACTGAGTGTTGTATTGATACACGGACATGTTGCCTTGCTTGAGATTGTGGAATTCCTCACGCTTACTCTCAACAACACTTTCTGGAATGTGATGAGCTTTGAAGTCACCGCGGAAATCATCCCAGGTAATCACATGACCTCCTCTGGAATCTTTGTATTGTTGGAACCACTCAGCAGCTTGATCCTTGAGTTGAAAAGAGGCAAACTTGACTAAGTCCTCAGATCTGACATTGTTGCACTCGAAATGCTTGCTGATATCCACTAGCCAATCATCGGCGTCTGTGGCCTCGACGCAGTAGCTGAAGGTCTTTGGCTGATTAGCAAGGAACTGATTGAGGGAAGCGAAGTGCGGCTGATTGTTGCCTTGGCCTTGATTCCCTTGATTACCTTGCCCTTGGTTGCGATCTTGCAAGAGCTGAATCAGAATCTGAGCGTTGGCATTTGTGGCAGTCATCAAGGCTTGCCATGCCTCCGGAGGCGGAGGTGGTGGCGAAGGCTTAGCCTGACTTCCTTCATTGCGTTCCGGATTCCGACGCGTTGGCGGAGCCATCCTGAAGAGGGTGACATCCATTAGCATCTTGACAGATATATATTCAAGCTGAATCAAAGGAACGAAATTGCAACATATAGTCTTCACAATAAACATCCAAACGAGAATGAACGAATTAATTCCAAAGTAAAGCATCACACTTCCATAAGCTGAGAAGCCACTTAGAAAAAGGTATGGAATAAAATCAACAAGGTACGGATGTGAACAAATACTTGGTAAGGATTACCCAATCACGAACCAAATATCTGCGGGAAGAAATACTAGAACTACATGAATTCCCACTTATAAACTCCCGAAACTTTCTGGTTATGCAATCAGGTGTTGGGGATACAGGGGACACAAAAATATATCACCCAAACTAACAATACCTAGATCCAGCTGTATCCATCCTTCAACACATAACCAAGAAACCTTCGGAAATCGTCTACCTCAACCTTCGAAAAGCATCCGTTATACGAGTCATGGCAATACTCCCGCACTCGCCTCAGTACTGGGCTATCAGGGTTATCTCACCAACAACTGTACAAAAGAGATTTTAGATGTCGGCGTACTAAACTCAGGTATTCCAGAACTGTAACGATAAAATTATGACGACAACACCTCGGAGCTCAACTCCCCGGGACACCTCCACTAAAATCACTGCTGACGGGAGGCAACCAAGACAATGTTGTCATCATAAAACCATCGGAACGATTCTAAGATATCCGCGTGATCCTAAAAAAAAATTTAGTGAACTTTGAGAAGAGAAGAGTCAAAACTCTACGTCGGGATGCCTTACCAGAGCGATGAGGAGACTGGGAAGTAAAAAGAATTCCTAAATGACTCAAAACATTTTTCTAGACACAACTAGGCCACTAAAAACGATCAATCAGTGGGGGCTCCTAAGGTCGGGGAAGGCTCTTATTACCAACTTGTAACGCCCTCGATGCGGCTATATCTCCCACGTGTCGAGGCACGACTTAGACGCATAACCGCATTGAAAACAATGTCGCAAGTGAGGTAATCTTCACACAACCCATGTAATACATAAGGGAAAGAGATACATAGTTGGCTTACAGTCGCCACTTCGCACAATACATAAATAAACATTCATCATCTAGATTACACTCAATGTCCGACTACGGAACCAAAATGAAAGAAGACTACCCCAAATGCTACACAGATCCCCGAATCACCCCAACTGGGCTCCACTACTGATCATCAGGAAAAGACACATAGTAACGACCACGTTCCTCGTCGAACTCCCACGTGAGCTCGGTCGCGTCATCTGCACTGACATCGTTGGCACCTGCAACTGTATTGGTAGAATCTGTGAGTCACGGGGACTCAGCAATCTCACACCCGCGAGATCAAGACTATTCAAGCTTAAAGGTAGGATAGGGTTGTGAGGTGGAGCTACAGCAAGCGACTAGCATATATGGTGGCTAACAACGCAAAAGAGAGCGAGAAGAGAAGCAAAGCACGGTCGTGAAGCTAGAAGTGATCAAGAAGTGATCCTAGAACAACCTACGTCAAACATAACTCCAACACCGTGTTCACTTCCCGGACCCCGCCGAGAAGAGACCATCACGGTTACACACGCGGTTGATGTGTTATAAATAAGGTCAACTTCGGGTTTTCTACAACCGGACATCAACAAATTCCCATCTGCCTCATAACCACGGGCACGGCTTTCGAAAGATAATACCCTGCAGGGGTGTCCCAACTTAGCCCATTATAAGCTCTCCGGTCAACGAAGGATATTCCTTCTACCGGGAAGACCCGATCGGTCTCGGAATCCCGGACTACAAGACTATTCGACAGTAATAAAACAAGTCCAGCAAAGCCGCCCGATTGTGCCGACAAATCCTGATAGGAGCTGCACATATCTCGGTCTCAGGGCACATCCGGATTGTCCAAACTTCCGGTAGGCCAGTCCAGAGTTGCCCCTGGCGACCACCGGCGGCTGACAGTTCGGACCAACACTCGAAGGAGCACTGGCCCGGGGGGGTTAAAATAAAGATGACCCTCGGGCTCGCGAAAACCCGGGGGAAAAAGGCTTAGGTGGCAAATGGTAAAACCAATGTTGGGCCTTGCTGGAAGAGTCTTACTCAAAGCGAACTGTCAAGGGGGTCCCATAAATCACCCAACCGTGTAAGGAACGCAAAATCAAGGAACATAACACCGGTATGACGGAAACTAGGGAGGCAAGAGTGGAACAAATCACCAAGCATAAGGCCGAGCCTTCCACCCTTTACCAAGTATATAGATGCATTAATTAAATAAGAGGTATTGTGATATCCCAACAGGTAAACATGTTCGAACAAGGAACAACAAGTCCATGTTCCAACAAGGAACAAACTTCATCTTGACCTGCAACTAACAACGCTATAAGAGGGGCTGAGCAAAGCGGTAACATAGCCAATCAACGGTTTGCTAGGACATGGATGGTTAGAGGCTGACATGGCAATATGGGTGGCATGATATAGCAAGTGGTAGGTATCGCAGCATAGGCATAGCAAAAGAGCGAGCATCTAGCAAGCAAAGATAGAAGTGATATCGAGGGTATGGTCATCTTGCCTGCAAGGTTCTCAGAGTTGTCGAAAGCTTGGTCCTCGCAAGCGTTCTCAACAGGTTCCTCGTTCACGTACTCGTCTCCCGGCTCTACCCAAAGCAAGAACACAAGCAAAGGGGACAAACATCAATCACGATGCAATGCGCAAGCAACATGATGCAAAACATGGCATGATATGCGAGATGTGATATGCAATGCATATGCGTGCTTTGGAAGGAAAAAAGATGAACAAGGCATAATCTTGGCAAACCAAGTATGCCACTGGATAGGTGAGGTGATTTTGGTTGAAATCGTTTTAAAGATCACCGGAATCGGATGCACGGTTTGCAAATGACAAGCAAAACAAGAATGACAATAATCTGCCATTAACAGCATGATGCTACTTAGCGAGCAACAAGAAATTAAGCTACTGCACCCAAACATATCAAAAAAGCATATGACAGTAATCTACACAAGATGCTTGACAAAAGATGAACACTGAGATACGGCTAAATCACACCATAAGAGGTTCAAACAAGCATGGCAAAAGTGCAAAAGATAACAGGTTCACAGACTTGGTGAAAATAACATGCCAGAAATTAACATCAGGATGACATGTTTAGAGCAAGCAAACCACATGCTACAGGAACAGGACATAGCAAACCACATGCTACAGGAATAGGCATGGCATGAATCTTATCAAAGCACTTAACAAAAGTCCCTTACTGACCATAAGCCAAAAAGGACTAGAAAATATAATAAGACCCATGTCAATTAAGCAAGTTTCGTTACAGGTTTCAGACTTAGCAGAAAAACTGGACATGTAAAAAACAGATCGCAAGTAGGCATGTTCGAGAGCTCGATGCACTCACTACAGAGCATTGCATGATAAACTAAGTATACATCCATCAAGAAGACATGGCATAGAAGCTATACATGGCAAGAACAACATCATAGCATGCAAGGATCAACTACAACAAGCTTGGCAAAATCGAATAACATGTAAACAATCTGCCTGCAACATTTTATAGCAAAAGTAGAGCTCGATTGACTCAAGCTATGGCACTCCATAATTACAAACAAAGGCACGGATGGTTAGAGCAAATCCATATGCTCAAAACACTCTTACTGATCATGCTCAAAAGAGGCATAGATCTCTCTGAAACAACAAGAACACATGGCATAAAAATAACAGCAGGCAAGGACTTAGTGAAATTACTAAGTCTCTGAAATCAGCAACATTATGTACCCTAGTTTGCATGCTTGTGCTAGTCACCACAAAGATCAAAAAAATACATGGCATACACCTCTGCAAAGATAACATGGCATATTACAAAACTCATGTAGGACTCAACTTCATAGGATGCACACATCAATCATGGCAAAAATGACAAAAGTGCATGTGCTGCTGAGAATCAGAAACTAACATCACATAGCCCTCTTCCAACAGCATTTCAGGCATAAAGATGAGCTCAAATGAAAATGATGCAATAAGATCAAATGATGTACTCATCGAGGCGAACAATTTGATATGCTATACGCCCAAAACGGAGCCACGGGTACAGAGATATGGTACGATGAACATGCGACAACAATATGCCAGAAAAATAACTTAGTGGAATTTGGGGGAGACGAAAATCAACCTAGGGTTGCAGATCTGGATCCATGGAGGGGGTCGCCGGAGTCTCGCCGGAGAGGCGGCCGGATCCGGGGCGGAGCCGGGGCGGAGGAGGCGACGCGCGGGCGCGCCGGCGCGGGAGCGGCTCGGGGCGGCGGCGGTGGTCGGCGGCGCCGGCGGGAGGCGTCGGGGTGAGGCCGGGGCGGCGCTCGCCGGCGCGGTTGGCGGCGGTGGTCGGCGCCGGAGATGGGCAGCGGGGCGGCGCGGTGAGGGCTGCACTCCTCGGGCAGGTGGCGGCGGAACCGGGCCTCGGGGGCCGGCGATGGGCTCGCGGGCCGGCGGGAACCGCGGCGATGTGGGGCGCGCGGCGACGACGTGGCGCGTCAGGATTGGTCGGCGGCGGAGGCGGACATGTCCGGTCCGATCCGGACGCGTCCGGCGGCGGTGGGGAAGGAGTTGGACTAGGGTTAGGGTGGTATTGGACCCGAAAATGGAGGAGGGGGAGGTGTTTTTATAGGTAGGAGGAGCTAGGAGGCTCCAAATGGAGAGCGGTTTTCGGCCACGAGATTGTGATCGAACGGCGATGAATATGGGAGTGTCTTAGATGGGTTATTGGGCTGTTTTGAAGGGGTTTTGGGCTGCAACACACATGAGGCCTCCACGATTACCCGGTTAACCGTTGGAGTATCAAACGACCTCCGAATGATCCGAAACTTGACAGGCGGTCTACTGGTGCTATACCAAGGCCGCTTGACAAACCTCGGTCCATTCCGAGAAGGTTTAATACCCGCACACAGAAAAAGGTAAAAGAGGACGCCGGGGGACATAGGAGCGCCGGATTGCAAAACGGACAACGGGGGAAATGCTCGGATTCATGAGACGAACACGTATGCGAATGCGATGCACATGATGACATGATAAGAAAAGCATGACATGAACAAAATGCAAAATGACAGGAAACCCAACCACGGAGGGAATATCATATCACATTGCCAAAAATGGCAAGAGTTGGAGTTACAAATATGGCAAGTTACATCCGGGGTGTTACACGTACCAACCTACATCCCCTACATCTGCTAGTCTACCACTGTAAGAGTTCGCACGACTTAGTCAGCTATGCCAGAGCCCATAATGGCTTGTGGCTGCACACGGAAGTTACTAGCATGAATGATCTTATGATCCCTTTGAGCCTGGGTGGCGGTCCAAAAGAAAAACAGGCAAGTCCTGATAGAAACCAGGTGCCTCAATCCACCCAGATGTGTATTTAAGTTGCCACCTTAGATAAACCATTAATTAACAATACTCACATCCGTCAAGGATATCACTCACCCAATCCACGACTACTAGCATAGCATGGCATAATAAGCAAATGTAGAAGTAACTTCCAAAGGTTTCATAAGTAAAACAGGTGATAGGTACTACCTCATCTACTTCCCATCCCACAAGTTAATTAGATCCTAATCATGCAGTGTTTGAGGATTGATCTAATACAATAAAACTGGGTAGTAGAAAAGGTAGGATCAAAGTGTTACTTGCCTTGCTGAGGATCCGCGAAACCTAGAGCTTCGAAATAACAGGCGGCGCACTCCGGGTGATCTATCGCAGACAAACAACAAGCATACAATAAGTACTCATCTAATGCACAGGTAAAACTCGAATCAAAAGACCAAACCAAAAAGTTCAACTTAAGAACTCCGGTTTCAAAAAGAATCGAATCGAACAAAGCAACGGAAAACAAACGGCGAAAGAAAACAACTCGGTTCTAGCAAAGTGAAACTAGGTCAAATTTTACCATAGCAAAACTTTGTTTAAGTTGATTATTCGGAACGGAGGTTTCGAAACGAAACTCCAGGCGCTTGAATCACCTGATTCCGATAAACGAGCGAGAAGATAAACTAGAAGGAAGATCGGATCTGAGATCGCGATCAGAAAAATCGCGGAATAAATCCGACGAAAGGAAAAACGACGAACGGTTAAACGTACGGACGTTCGTTAATCGTGAACATTTTTTTAAGACGAACGGTCCGGCGAACGCTCGCTATTTAACAAAACCGGAAAAAAAACCGATCTAGGGTTTTTTAAAAAAACCAAAACGACGAACGAAATAAACCGGAACGGTTTTATTAGAAAAACCGAACGAGGGGGAGGGTGGCGCGGCGCGGGCTACCTCGACGGCGGTGGGGCTCCGGCGGGGCGGCGGGCTTGGCAGCGGCGGGCGACGGCGGCGGCGGCGCGGGCGAGCGGCGGCGGCGCGCTGCGGCTGCTGCTGCTGCGGGCGGGGCGGCGCGGCTTGGGGTGGGGAGGAGAGAGGGGGGGTGGAGTATTTAAAGGGGGGTGCTGGCTTGGGGGAGGGGGCAAGCCAGGAGGAGGAGGAGTCCTCCTCCGACTCCGCGACGGCGGCGGCGCGGCGGCGCGGGCGCGCGGCGCGGGGAGGCGGCGGGGCTGGGCCAGCTCGGCTGGGCCTTTGGCCCAGTCGGGCGCTGCGCAGTTTTTTTTTAAGTTTCGCGCGTAGAAAAATAAATAAAATAAAATCTAATCGGACTCCAAAATTTACAAAGTAAATTTTCCCCGACTCCTAAAAATGAGTCGAACAAAATGAACTTTTACTCGGGGCCTAAATGCAAATTTTTAAAATACGCATTTTTTCCTAATGCAAATAAAATGCAAATAAACTCCGGAAATATCCAAAATCTGATTTATTTATTAAATCTTCATTTTTCCTAAAATTTGGGAAAGTCATATTATTCCCTCTCATATATTTGATATTGGAAAATATTTGAAGATAAAGTAAATAAAATCAAATGATCCTCTTTTCAAAATTTGATAAATCTCAAATATGAAAATAATGAAATCTCCAACTCTCTCCGAGGGTCCTTGAGTTGCGTGAAATTTCTAGGATCGGCAAAATGCAAGAAAAATATGATATGTATGATGATCTAATGTATAACATACCAAATTGAAAATTTGGGATGTTACAAACCTACCCCCCTTAAGATGAATCTCGTCCTCGAGATTCGGGTTGGCTAGAAAATAGGTGAGGGTGGTCCTTGAGCAAATCTTCTTCTCGCTCCCAGGTGGCTTTATCCTCTGAGTGGTGGTTCCACTAAACTTTGCAAAACTTGATAACTTTGCTGCGGGTAACTCTGCTGGCATACTCGAGAATCTTGACTGGCTTCTCTTCATATGTTAAGTCATCCTTTAACTGAATTGCTTCAAGCGGCACTGTATCTCTTAGCGGTACCTCCGCCATTTCGGCGTGACATTTCTTCAGCTGAGAAACATGGAATACATCATGAACTCCTGACAGTCCTTCTGGTAATTCCAACTTATAAGCGACTTCTCCCATGCGTTGCAAAATCTTATACGGTCCAACGAAACGTGGTGCTAACTTTCCCTTAACTCCAAAGCGCTTAACTCCTCGAAGTGGGGATACTCGAAGATAAACTCTGTCTCCAGTTTCGTAAACTGTCTCCTTGCGCTTAGAATCTGCGTAGCTCTTCTGCCTTGATTGGGCTACCTTGAGCCTATCGCGAATCAACTTAACTTTCCGTTCAGACTCCTTGATCAGATCGGGTCCAAAGAACTGACGGTCTCCAACTTCGTCCCATGACAACGGTGTCCTGCACCTCCTTCCATATAAAGCTTCGAAAGGTGCCATCTTCAAACTGGTTTGGTAACTGTTGTTATAAGAAAACTCCGCATAGGGCAAGTTATCGTCCCAACTAGAACCATAGTCTAGTGCACAGGCTCTCAGCATATCTTCCAAAATCTGATTGACTCTCTCAGTCTGTCCATCCGTCTGTGGGTGAAAAGCTGTACTAAACTCTAGTCTGGTTCCCAAAGTTTCGTGCAACTGATTCCAAAACTTTGAGGTAAATTGGGTTCCTCTATCTGATACGATACTCCTCGGAACTCCATGCAAACAAATGATCCTGGTCATGTATATCTTTGCCAACTTAGCACTGGTGTAAGTGATCTTAACTGGGATGAAATGTGCTACCTTCGTCAAACAATCAACTACTACCCATATCGAGTCATAGCCTGCTTTTGTCCTGGGTAGTCCTGTGATAAAATCCATGCCTATCGTATCCCACTTCCATTCGAGTATCGGCAATGGTTGTAACAATCCGGCTGGCTTCTGATGTTCGGCCTTCACTCTATGACACACATCACAAACTGCTACATATGCTGCAATATCCTTCTTCATTCCGGTCCACCAGAATGTTTCCTTCAAATCCAAATACATCCTGGTATTTCCAGGGTGAATCGAATAGGGTGAATCATGTGCCTCTTGCAGAATCAACTTCCTGATCTCCGGGTTATTGGGCACATAAACACGGTCCTCAAACCATAGGGTATCGTGCTCGTCCTCACGAAATACCTTTGCTTTTCCTTCACTCATTTTCTTCTTTATGTCTGCAATCTCCTTGTCAGATTTCTGAGCTTCTCTGATTTTATCCAACAATGTAGATTGAATCTCCAATGCTGCTACATAGCCTCTCGGAACTATTTCCAAACATATCTCACGAAGATCCTCAGCTAACTCCTTTGGTATTTCTCCCGTCATTAGGGTATTGACATGGCTCTTACGACTCAATGCGTCAGCTACTACATTAGCCTTTCCTGGATGGTAATGCAACCTCATATCGTAATCCTTAATGAGTTCCAACCATCTCCTTTGTCTGAGGTTCAACTCCTTCTGCGTGAAAATATACTTCAAACTCTTGTGATCCGTATATACTTCACAATGATTTCCAATGAGGAAATGTCTCCATGTCTTCAATGCATGCACTACGGCTGCTAACTCCAAATCATGCGTAGCATAATTTAGTTCATGAGGTTTCAGTTGTCGTGAGGCATACGAAACAACTCTTCCTTCCTGCATAAGCACTGCTCCAAGTCCTCGACGTGAAGCGTCGCAATACACCTCATAATCCTTGGTCTGATCTGGCAAAATCAACACTGGTGAGGAAACCAATCGTTTCTTCAACTCCTGAAAACTGGCCTCACATTCCTCAGTCCAATTGAACTTAGTATCCTTCTTCAACAATTCAGTCATAGGTTTTGCGATCTTTGAGAAATTCTCAATGAATCTCCGGTAGTATCCTGCGAGTCCAAGAAAACTCCGGATCTCTCCAACTGTCGTGGGTGCTTCCCATTCGGTTATGGTCTCAACCTTGGTGGGGTCAACTGCTATACCTTCTCTGGATATAACATGTCCAAGAAATCCGACTTCCTTTAACCAAAACTCACATTTGCTGAATTTGGCATATAGCTGATGTTCCCTTAGTTTCTCCAAAACCAAACGCAAATGTTCCTTATGCTCTTCTTCATTCTTTGAGAAAATCAAAATGTCATCAATGAACACTACGACGAATTTATCCAAAAACTCCATAAATACCTTGTTCATCAGGTTCATAAAATAGGCAGGTGCGTTAGTCAGTCCAAATGACATAACGGTATACTCATATAATCCGTATCTCGTGGTAGAAGCTGTCTTGGGTATGTCCTGCTCTCGAATCTTCAACTGATGGTACCCTGATCGCAAATCAATCTTGGAAAACACTTTAGCTCCTTGCAAACGATCAAACAGATCATTAATCATTGGCAGTGGGTACTTGTTCTTGATAGTTACTGCATTTAATCCACGGCAATCGACAACCATCTTTAATGATCCATCCTTCTTCTCCACTAGAAGTACGGGTGATCCCCAAGGCGAAGAACTTGGGCGAATATAACCTTTATCCAATAACTCCTTGATCTGCTTCTTAATCTCCACCAAATCTTGTGCTAGCATCCTGTACGGTCTCTTCGATATTGGCCCAGTGCCTGGCAAAAGCTCAATCAAAAACTCAATGTCTCTATCCGGTGGCATGCCTGGCAATTCCTCAGGAAATACATCAGGAAAATCCTTAACCACTGGTACTTCCTCCTGTACGACTCCTGATAAAGAATTTACTTGTGTCCTGTTTGGCGTATGTCGAGATACATACTTGATTCTTCTTCCTTCGGGCGTTGTGAGAAAAATTGTCTTACTGGCACATTCAATGTTCCCTTCATACTTTGACAACCAATCCATGCCTAATATCACATCCAATCCTTGATATTCCAATACTATTAGGTCCGAGGGAAACACATAGTTACCAATCCTTAATGGTAACCGATCACACCATCGACTAGCCATATATTCTGCTCCAGGCGAGGTTACTAACATGGGTGACCTAAGGGCTTGGGTTGGCAGGTTATACTTGTCCACAAATCCCCTTGATATGTATGAATGTGATGCACCAATATCAAAAAGAACGAGTGCAGTAAATGACTTAACCAAAAACTTACCGATTACTGCATCAGGATGAGCTTCAACCTCCTCCACACTAACGTGGTTCACCTGTCCCCTGTTGAAAGGGTTTGGCTTCTTCCCAGAGCTTCCATTGCCATTCTGGCCTTCAGGACATTCATTGGCGTAATGTCTAGTCTTGGAACACTTGAAACAGGTGACTTGACTCGGATCTCTCTTGGCTGGGGTTGATGGGATGGTACGGTTCTGGCCGTTGATTCCTCCATTCCCATTACCATTCTTGTGGCCATTATGGTTGTGCGAACCACTTCCTCCATGGGTATGCTAAAACTGAACTCCCAGTTTAGGGGTAATACGGGGCTTCTGCTGGGCTCCAGAGTTATACTTCCCCTGTCCATACTTCCTCTTGCGGTTCTCAATCTGCTGTTGCTTCCCTTCAATCATGATGGCATGATCTACCAACTCCTGGTAGTTGTTGAAACTTGCTACCATCAACTGCATGCTTAGCTCATCATTCAGGCCTTCTAGAAACTTCTCCTGCTTAGCTGCATCCGTAGCAACGTCGTATGGGGCATCACGTGCTAACTTGCTGAAGTCGTCAACGTACTGGCCAACTGTCCTTCCTCCTTGGCGTAAGTTGCAAAACTCACGCTTCTTCATGGCCATAGCTCCTGTTGAAACATGGGCAGTGCGGAAAGCTTGCTAAAACTGATCCCATGTGACAGTGTCAACTGGGTAAGTGGCTGTGAAATTCTCCCACCATGCTGCCGCGGGTCCGTCAAGCTGATGTGCGGCAAACTTCACTTTCTCAACATCTGTGCATCCTGCAGTGGTCAACTCCCTTCCTATCTTGCGGAGCCAATCGTCTGCTACTATCGGCTCGGTGCTACTGGAAAACACCAGCGGATTTAGCCTAAGGAAACGGGCTAGGTGATCAACAGGTGGCGGCGGCGGAGGGTTGTTGTTGTTGTTGTTGTTGTACTGCTGATTCTAGACTAACAATTGCATCAATTGGTTCTGCTGCTGGATCAACTGAGTGAGCTCCGGTGGGAATCCATTGTCACGTCTCGGAGGCATCTGAGGATTTAAAAAAGATGAGAATTAAGAATAGAATAAGGTCTAAGAGAAAACACATGAGACAATTTCACACAAAATCACTTCATTCAATTCAAACAAGGGCTTACAAACGGTCTAGAACTATCGCAAAAGTGTGTGGACTATAATGTTTACATGGAGGAAATAATGCTACTAATATATGGTGGTCATCTACTAATTTGAATCGGTGGAAGACTCCATGATGTCCGCTCCAGCTTCGTCTTCAAAGTCGGGTTCACTTGGGTCCGAATCGGTGTCGTCGATGATGATGTAGTTGCTCGGGCATGCGACATACTTGTCTTCATTCTTAAACGCTAGTTTCCCCTTGAGGTCTTCAATCTCCTGCTTAAGATCGCGATTGTGCCTTGCTAGAGCTACGATCTCGTCCACGTAGTCCTTGCGTGTACCCTTCAGTTCTCCTTCTAGCTCGATGATCCTTGCCTTTGCATTCTTCAACTCTATCATATCATTGCACATCTGGTTTTCTTGGCGTCGAATGTGCTGGTTTAACTCCTGGATGAAAGCTGCAATGGATCTATCCTTCTTGGTGCTGACTATCTCCCATTGTTCATCTCAGCGTCCGCAAATCTGGTAAATAGTGTCCTTGAGGTCTTCTTGATAAATTTCTCCAATGCGTCCCATGGTGATGTGAGTTGCCATGCTCTTTCCCAGACTCCAGGTTGGTGCACTGAAAACACTATCTATGGGCTTCATGATTGGCGCGAATGTCCTTCCCGGAACATGAGCTTGAATCTTCCAGCGCTTCTCTTCAGGCAGAGTGGCGTTGAAGGTCCCGGTGAAGCTTGGTAGTCCAATGTTCAGGTACTTGGTGACTTCCTTCAAGTGAAATCCAAAAGGTGTGCCTTCATCCGATTGAGCGTACTTGATCTTCGCATCCGTCATCCTAAAAGAGTAGAAAAGATGAGGAGTTAGAAAATGAGAGGAGAATAGTGATCTATGGCTTTAACTTAGTGGTCGTGTCCTACAATCAGCGTGTGCTCTGATACCATCTCTGTAGCGACCAGACCTCAGATGGTCAAGCCTCTGTGCTCCGGTGTCATCCCTGGATCAGTAATGCTGAGACCACACAGTACTTCGAAGGATTTATAAAAGAGTAGCAATCACACACTTATTACATCGATGTCTCAAAGAGAACTTATTACAATAAATATGGCTTAAGGCCATCTAATAACGATAACAGCGGAAGACTTGGAAGATAAGTGAGTCCATCAACTCCAACGGCATCACTGAGTATAGAACCACGACCTAAAAGCACCTTACTCGTCGTCTGAAAAGTCTGCAACATGAAAGTTGCAGCCCGAAAACGGGTCCGCACATGGAATATGCTGGCAATGTAACACATAGAGAATAATGAATGATAAGCCTATACTACATTCATATATGGCTGGTGAAAAAGCTCTATGGTTACAGTTTTGCGTAAAGCCAATTTTTCCCTACTGCAAAGGAATAAATTTTTATTTAACTATCATGGTGGTTGAAACATCGAGAATGGTTGACAGCATTCCGATCCCAATTAAGTGAACAATTATAAACCCAACAATATTAATTAAAGTAACATGATGAAATTCACATGATATTCAAGAACTAGATACTCAAGATGTCCATAACCGGGGACACGGCTAATCATGATTAGTTTGTACACTCTGCAGAGGTTTGCGCACTTTTCCCCACAAGACTCGATCGCCTCCGTTTGGTTTCTCGCACTACATGATGTTTGAGAGACGGATGACCGAGACATAGTCTTTCAGAAGCGCTTGCACCTTACGTTGTGATAGACCGTACCAACCTACATCCCCTACATCTGCTAGTCTACCACTGTAAGAGTTCGCACGACTTAGTCAGCTATGCCAGAGCCCATAATGGCTTGTGGCTGCACACGGAAGTTACTAGCATGAATAATCTTATGATCCCTTTGAGCCTGGGTGGCGGTCCAAAAGAAAAACAGGCAAGTCCTGATAGAAACCAGGTGCCTCAATCCACCCAGATGTGTATTTAAGTTGCCACCTTAGATAAACCATTAATTAACAATACTCACATCTGTCATGGATATCACTCACCCAATCCATGTCTACTAGCATAGCATGGCATAATAAGCAAACGTACAAGTAACTCCCAAAGGTTTCATAAGTAAAACAGGTGATAGGTACTACCTCATCTACTTCCCATCCCACAAGTTAATTAGATCCTAATCATGCAGTGTTTGAGGATTGATCTAATGCAATAGAACTGGGTAGTAGAAAAGCTATGATCAAAGTGTTACTTGCCTTGCTGAGGATCCGCGAAACCTAGAGCTTCGAAATAACAGGCGGCGCACTCCGGGTGATCTATCGCAGACAAACAACAAGCATACAATAAGTACTCATCTAATGCACAGGTAAAACTCGAATCAAAAGATCGAACCAAAAAGTTCAACTTAAGAACTCCGATTGCAAAAAGAATCGAATCGAACAAAGCAACGGAAAACAAACGGCGAAAGAAAACAACTCGGTTCTAGCAAAGTGAAACTAGGTCAAATTTTACCATAGCAAAACTTTGTTTAAGTTGATTATTCGGAACGGCGGTTTCGAAACGAAACTCCAGGCGCTTGAATCACCTGATTCCGATAAACGAGCGAGAAGATAAACTAGAATGAAGATCGGATTTGAGATCGCGATCAGAAAAATCGCGGAATAAATCCGATGAAAGGAAAAACGACGAACGGTTAAACGTATGGACGTTCGTTAATCGAGACTAACTGGTGAACACGTTCGTTAAGACGAACGGTCCAGCGAACGCTCGCTATTTAACAAAACCGGAAAAAAACCGATCTAGGGTTATAAAAAAAACCGAAACGACGAACGAAATAAACCGGAACGGTTTTATTAGAAAAACCGAACGAGGGGGAGGGTGGCGCGGCGCGGGCTACCTCGACGGCGGCGGGGCTCCGGCGGGGCGGCGGGCTTGGCGACGGCGGGCGACGGCGGCGGCGGCGCGGGCGAGCGGCGGCGGCGCGCTGCGGCTGCTGCTGTTGCGGGCGGGGCGGCGCGGCTTGGGGTGGGGAGGAGAGAGGGGGTGGAGTATTTAAAGGGGGGGTGCTGGCTTGGGGGAGGGGGCAAGCCAGGAGGAGGAGGAGTCCTCCTCCGACTCGGCGATGGCGGCGGCGCGGGCGCGCGGGGCGGGGAGGCGGCGGGGCGGGGCCGGCTCGGCTGGGCCTTTGGCCCAGTTGGGCGCTGCGTAGTTTTTTTTTAAGTTTCGCGCGTAGAAAAATAAATAAAATAAAATCTAATCGGACTCCAAAATTTAGAAAGTAAATTTTCCCCGACTCCTAAAAATGAGTCGAACAAAATGAACTTTTACTCGGGGCCTAAATGCAAATTTTTGAAATACGCATTTTTCCCTAATGCAAATAAACTTCGGAAAAATCCAAAATCTGATTTATTTATTAAATCTTCATTTTCCTAAAATTTGGGAAATTCATATTATTCCCTCTCATATATTTGATATTGGAAAATATTTGAAGATAAAGTAAATAAAATCAAATGATCCTCTTTTCAATATTTGATAAATCTCAAATATGAAAATAATGAAATCTCCAACTCTCTCCGAGGATCCTTGAGTTGCGTGAAATTTCTAGGATCGGCAAAATGCAAGAAAAATATGATATGTATGATGATCTAATGTATAACATACCAAATTGAAAATTTGGGATGTTACACTCACGTGGATATGGAATCTCTGCCATGCTTCGTGCGAGTCCTCAGTGTTCTTCACGACGCTGGATTGTTAAATTTTTGCACTGACACCTGTGATTGGAATGAAGAACTCATTCTTCAATTCTATGCGACGCTGCACATCACAGGAGATTCCGAATATGTGAATTCATGGGTGTTGGACTGGATGTCTGAAAACACTCACTACACGGCACCAGCTACTGAATTGCTTCGTGCTTTACCACTCAGTCCTCCCCTTGAAGCTGCTCGATGTGTCTAAAGTGAACCTGAGCTTACTAATCACTACATGCAAGTACTGATGAAGCCTTTGAAGCCAGGTTAGGCCCCACGAACCAAATTCCTCGTGAAGGAATTACTCTATGTGCCTCAGACTGTCTATCGCATTCTGACGAAGACATTGAGTCCTATCAAGGGCCATGACTCGAATGATGAAGAAGTCGTTGGCATCATGAAGAATGTGCTCTTCAATATCATTCATGGCGTTCCCGTCAACTTCCATGATTTCTTCATGAGGACTCTGGCCAATGTTGCTATGTCACCATTTGAGCTAAAGCCTTATGCACCTTGGATTATGAGATTCATCAGAACAAGGTCTTCACTCAACTATAAAGTTGATACACTGAATCATTGCAGCTACTTGCCCCCAATTGAAGTCCTCAAGCGGACCTATTCCTCAGCTGATGAAAAGGGCAAGGCACCTGCTATTATCGATGAAGGCATTCATCCATTGGATGGTCAATTTCACAAGGCTACATCCTACTCAACCAATGACGACTCTGCCACCCATGACTCTGCCGCCAACACAACCAAGCAAAATCCTCAAGGCACACCATCCAAGGTGATGACTGATCGTGAGCTTCTCCTCAGTCTTCATCAGAAGGTTGATCGCAATCACAAGTGGGTCAAGCGTCAGTTTGGTTCTATTCTTCACAACATGACCTCTACCCACAATGTAGTGAAGAAAAACCAATACTACCTCCATGAAACCTTCAACCGTACCTGGGCTGTTTTGTCTCATGTCTACAGCGAAGAAGATCTGAAGAAAATGGGTCTCAAGGAAGACTTTGACTGGTCTGCACCTCCACCGAAGAAATTCAAGAAGGTCAAGGTTCCTTCTTTGGTGGCCAACTCCTATTCTTCCTCGCACAACACCGATGAGCAAGAAGACTTGGACGACACTGCGGCAGGCCCTACGACGACAAACGACCCCAACAACGCTGGCGCTCCTTCATCAACTTGATATTCTTCAGGGGTGTTAGTCCTCATTTTCGATCCTTTTGGTCATTCGATGACAAAGGGGGAGAAATTTGAGTTAGTCTTCAAGCGGGTCTATTATATGGGTGTTTTTTTGCTAAGTTACAACTCTCGTTCTTCTGAAACTTTATTGGATCGAGTTGTAAACTTAAACCCGATGGTGCTCTGATACTTTTGATGTGTTATTCTGCATGCTTATTCCTCGTTAATATTATTGCACGCACGCTGAATTTCATCAGTCACCATATTTCATCATGCATTTCAAATTCTTCATAGTATATGACAAATGTGTGTATGAATTACAAGATATAGGGGGAGATCTCCATGATTCAACTGTTCAAGTGTGCATTGCTTCAAAAGCAAGTTCCTCACTATGCACATCTTCAGGGGGAGTTCTTCTATATCTTGCAATCAAATTCCTCAATATCAGTATTTACACTTCATATGTTTATCCCCGTTGAAAACTTAACCTATATTGTCATCAATCACCAAAAAGGGGGAGATTGTAAGTGCATCTAGTGCCCCTTAGTGATTTTGGTGTATTGAAGACTTATAGGTTAAGGAACTAATGTGTTTATGAGTGTACACAGGTCTATAAGTCTATGAGGAGTTTGATATTTATAGAGAAAGTCAACCCCTAAAGATGAAGTTCTTCGACTGAAGACTTTGGATTTCTGAAGACTTTCTGAAGATTTTGAAAGTGAAGAAATTGGTGTGACCTTGAAGACTTGGTATTCATTCGAGGAACATGAAGCGTGAAGACTTTTGTTTTCGTAGTTTCATTTTCTCTTTCTTGAGTCATAGGAAACACCGTACTGTTAAAGGGGGTAGAGGAAATACTAAGGAAAAATTTCCATGTGATGCTCAACTCAAAATCCTACACCTACCAGACCCTTCGAGTGAAGCCATTGGAAATCTCATACAGTTCAGTCAATTTATTCAGTGACAGAGACGAAGTTCTTCTGGTCGCTGAGGAATTTGTTCTGACTGAGGAGTTAGGAATTCACTAGTGCGGATTACCTACACAGTGAGGAACATGATAGCCCTGAGGAATTTAAACCTCAAATTCCGACCGTTGCTGTGCTATGCACTAGCTGTCCCAAAATATCTTATCCACCTAACGGTCATATCATTGAAGGGCATTTATGTCTTATCATGTCAGGATGCTCCCTAGGCTATAAATAGCCGCCCCCTACAACCACTAGCCGGTTGGCTGCTCTGAGAGAAACTGACACTTGTCATTTGAGAGCATCCCATCCTCCGAGGACTTTGAGCAAAAATCATCGAATGAGGAAAACCCAAGCCCAAACACATACAAACCCAAAGTGATTGAGCATCACTGAAGAGATTGATCCTGTGTGGATCCGACGCTTGTTACCTTTGAAGATTGTGCTTCTTCCAAATGGTTAGGCGTCATGGTCTAGAGCATCCAAGAGAAATTGTGGATCGCCGAGTGACCGAGTTTGTGAAGGTTTGGAAGTCACCTGAAGACTTACCACGAGTGATTGGGCGAGGTCTGTGTGACCTTTGTTCAAGGAGAATATGGTGAGGACTGTGTGTCCAGGACTGTGTGTCCTCAGGTTTAAATACCTAGCCGCTCCAACCAGATGTACAACTGAGACAGCAGTTGGAACTGGTCTACCAAATCATTGTCTTCACCAAGCCAACTGGTTCTATTAACTCAACTATTTCATTTCCTCATTACTGTGTTGTGTGCTTGTCATGTCTGTGTTTGAAGACTTTGACTGAAGACTTTCTCAATTTCCTCAGTTCAACTTCTTCAGTCTGTTTGTCTTCATCCTGTGTTATCCTTTGATTACGCTTTTTATACTCTGTGCTTGTCTTCATTTCATCATGATGACTATGTTTGTCTTCTGTTATGTTTAGTTCTCAGTACCTATTCCGCTACAAGTAGTTCTTCGCTAAGGAATTTCCTCACTAGCAAATTCCTCAGTGAAGAATTCATAAAAATCGCATATTCACCCCCCCCCCCCTCTAGTCGATATAACGCACTTTCATGTGCCCAGGCGACTTATCAGCGTTGTGTGCAGAATTGTCTTCATAATCAGATAGGCCGCAATGTTCATGCTTATGTGGATGATATTGTGGTGAAATCTAGAAAGGAGGAGACATTGATAGATGACTTGAAGTAGACCTTTGCTAACCTCCTGGTTTATAAAATGATGCTTAATCCGGCCAAGTGTATCTTTGGTGTACCGGCAGGCAAACTCTTGGGCTTTCTGGTGTCTAACAGGGGCATTGAGCTAATCCAGAGAAAATCAAGGCTATAACTTCTTTGGCTAAACCGAAGTGTATTAATGATGTTCAACGTCGTGCAGGCCATCCCTTTATATCAGATGCTGAAGAAGACGGATGACTTCGTCTGGAGTAACGCCGCCAATGAAGCGTTTGAGGACTTGAAGCGGCAGCTGGCCGAGCCGCCAGTCCTTGCTACTCTTGTTGATAAAGAGCCCTTGTTGTTATATGTGGCTGCTAATCCCGAGCTATTAGCGTGGCTAGTGTGGTGGAACGCAAGGAGGCCGGAAAGGAGCATCCGGTTCAATGGCCGGTTTATTATATCAGTGAGGTACTTATTGAGTCCAAGCAGAGGTACCCACATTGGCAGAAGCTGGTGTACAGAATTTTTATGGCGAGCCCGAAGCTTAAGCAATATTTCCAGGGCCATCTTATCACTGTGGTCAGTTCTGCTCCTTTGGGGGATATAATCCAGAACAGAGAAGCAACTGGCCGGGTTGCCAAGTGGGCTATTGAGCTTGGGCCTCACAGGTTAAAATATATGCCCCAGACGGCGATCAAATCTCAGGCACTTGTGGACTTCATCAATGACTGGACAGAGTTACAGGCGCCAGAAGAGAAGCCAGATCATACTTATTGGACTGTTCATTTCGATGGGTCCAGGCAATTGGACGGCTCGGGGGCTGGAGTCGTATTAACTTCCCCGCGAGGTTATAAGTTTTGTTATGTTCTTCGTTCAATGTTCCCTTGCACTAACAATGTAGCTGAATATTAGGCTTTACTCCATGGTCTTCGGATGGCTAAGGAGATGAATTTAAGCTGGGTTAAGTGCTTCAGTGACTCGGACCTGGTGCTCGACAAGTGTCTGGTACTTGGGATTCCAAGGACCCACTCATGGTAGCATATCGTCGAGAGGTGGATATTGTTGCTGGTCACTTCAAAGGTTATCAGGTTGATCATGTGGACCTGCGGAAGAACGAAGCAACAGACGCTTTAAGTCGCTTGGGTTCCCAACGTAAACCGGTTCCACCCAACATCTTTCTGGATGTGCTACATAATCCGTCGGTCAAGCTTCCTACAGAGGAGGATTTGGCTGTTCCTGATCTGGAGGCTCAGTTGGTGGCGGCTCTTCATGTCATCCCAGATTGGACGGTCCCATATTTGGCGTATATGAACCGGGGCGAGTTACCGGAAGATGAAACCTTGGTCAGGCAGATAATCCGGCGGTCCAAGTCCATGACTATTGTCAATGGAGAGTTACATCGTTGCAGTGTGACAAGGGCATTTCAGCGTTGCGTGTCTCCTGAAGAAGGCCGTGAGATTTTGCATGAGATCCACGAAGGAGATTGTGGTCACCACGCCTGTTCAAAGTCTATGGTAGCCAAGGCTTTTCGTCACAGTTTTTATTGGCTGACGGCTCATGCCGATGCTGAGGACTTGGTCAAAAGGTGTGATGGCTGTCAAAAATTCTCGCGACGCGCTCATGTACCGGCTCAAGAATTGAGGATGATTCCAATCACTTGGCCGTTTGCAACTTGGGGGCTGGATATGGTCGGGCCCTTTAATATATCCAAGGATAAGAAGACCCACCTGTTGGTGGCAGTTGACAGGTTCACTAAGTGGGTGGAAGCAGAGCCAGTCAGTAAGTGTGATGCAGCCACGACGGTTCAATTCGTCAAGAAGGTGATTTTCCGGTTTGGTTTTGCACACAGCATCATAACTGATAATGGCACTAATCTGTCCAAGGGTGCTATGAAAGAATTTTGTCAACGTGAGCACATCCGGCTTGACGTACCATCAGTGGCTCACCCCCAGTCTAATGGTCAAGCGGAGAGAGCCAACCAAGAGATCTTGAGAGGCATAAAACCCCGGCTCATGGTTCCTTTGCAATAGACGCCGGGTTGTTGGGTGGAGGAGTTACCTTCTGTGTTATGGAGCATCAATACCAAACCCAACAGATCTATGGGTTACACGCCTTTTTTTCATGGTTTACGGAGCAGAGGCGGTTGTCCCTAGTGACATCCGTCATGACTCGCCTCGTGTGGCGGCTTATGTCGAAGCTGACAATGAGAAGGCACGACAGGAAGCACTTGACCTGTTAGATGAGGAGCGTGACATTGCAGCAGCCCGTTCGCCAATTTATCAGGAAGATCTGCGTCGTTATCACAGCCGCCGGGTTAGAACCGAAACTTTTCAAGAAGGCGATGGTGCTCCGACTCATCCAGGATTAGACTGATATGCACAAGTTATCCCCGCCGTGGGAAGGACCCTTTGTGGTCAGCAAGAATCTGCATAACGGGTCATACTACCTTATAGATGTTCGAGAGCACAAAGACTCACGTAAATCGGAGGAGGATACCCACCGGCCGTGGAATATCACTCATCTTCGGCCTTACTATACTTGAGCCACAGGCTCTGTTCATGTACATATTTATGACAATGTATATATTATGATCAATATAATAAACCGGAGCCTCAGCTAAAGCGGGGTATCTATTGTTTTTCTTACATCATGTGTCGTTACATGGGGGCTTTTGTTTATAAAGCGGAGTCCGGTTTACCCCTTGATTCAGCTTATAAAGCCATATATAAAAATCACTTGGGGGCTTGGTCGTATTCGAACCATAGCTACACCTCTTGGTCGGCACAAGGCCACCAGGAAAATCACTTGGGGGCTTGGTCGTATTTGAACCATAGCTACACCTCTTGATCGGCTCAAGGCCAAAAGAAAATTACTTAGGGGCCAAAGAGAGTGTTGCAAAATCACAACTCAAACATAGGCACCCACTGAGCACAGCTCAAAATATTACTTGGGGATTCTTTGCTTCGCAATGAACAAAGAATCTACACTTGTAATAGGCTATCAAGCCACGGCTTGGAAGCCAGGTGTATTCACCTAAAACCCCGGGTTATCCTGCCTTTTTAAGTAAGCCACTCCGTCCAGGTAAACCTGGTATGACCCGCCGAACTTTTGACAAGTCAATCTCATAGACCCTAAACTTGTCAAAGTTAAAACGACAATTGGTTAAGATTGAGGTCCATCTTAAAAGGCTTTGTAAAATGGTTTAACTCAGTGGCCTGGCAGCCTATGAAAAGCCTCGATTTTGGGCCTGGCAGCCCATGAAAAGCCTCGACTACAAGTTTTCATATGCTTTTATTTGCCAAGTTTTTTCTCCTTTGATGAGATTTATAATGTTTTTGATAAAACGGTGTTCATTAACCCGGCTCGGCTTTCAACTACAAGTTGTCAGTACATGATCAGTTATAACCTGGAGCTTATTAACCCGGTCTAGTGTCGACTATAAGTCGCTAGTGTTATATATGGATAATCCGGTGTTTATCACAAAATCATACGGTTTTATCATAAGCCAGCACAATATGGAGGGAGTTATCAGTACTCATGATTAGGGTTATCACCCTTACTACACAAGTTGGTCAACCAACGATGTAATGCAATGTCACAGGTATCATTTATTTTCATATTTGATTATCTTTTTAAAGCCTTGGTTATAAACCCTGGCTAGGTATTTGGGCATCATGATCCATCCGACGGTAAACCGCCAGGACACTTTCAACTTCTTGTATGCAGGAGCAGCTACGGATTATGAACGTCATATATCTTAAGCATGGCGGATTAACAAGTATCAGGCAAAATAAATATGCACGATGGCATAGCAGACCAAGTGTTTGAACTAGCCTATTACAAGGTGTTTCAGTGCCCAAAAGAATAATTGTTTTCAACAAGTGTTGCAGTATGCAGAAGGCTAAAACGGCCTATGGATCATGACTCATCACCAGGCTGACTTGACGGCTGCGGATCATCTTGCGCCGGTTCATCCTCCTCTTCTCTACCCAGCGGCTGGAAGTCAATGGTTGCCCAATCGATCCCAGTTAGGGCTTGGAATACAGCTTCATCGCTTATAAGTGTGGATGGTTCAACGTCAAGGGCATAGGTGTGCTTACGAATTGGCGGGATAAGATTTTGAGCCTCAGGAGTTGGTGCAGCAACCCGTTTGTTGTTGACGTCATAACTCGCCTGGTAATGTGAGATCAGCTTCTTCAGCCAATTGGCAAGCTAGTGGACGTACTTCCTGGTTTATGGCTCAGAGGTCATCATTGCCAAATTCCGATCCGTCTTCTTTAATCTCGGATAACCTTTACCCACATCCACCGGATCAAGATCAGGCACCCATGCTTTTGCCCGGGTTAGCGCGGTCAGAGCACTAGCCCTTGCAGCAGATCTTTTTAGCTCTTCTACCCGGGCAGGCAGCATTGACAACCTTTCTAAGGTCTCCTTGATAAGAGTTGGGGGCGGCTTGTTGTGAGAAGCAGTGCAGATGATCCATTGCGCGCCAGTATATAATTGCTCTATAAGAGTATAGGCAGCCTTCAACCTTTTCTGCATGTCAGAACCCAAATGGGTAATGCGAGTCCCTGCATCATTACAAAACATCAGTAAACCAGCAACGTATGGGATGTTATGTTGAAAATTTAAAGCAAGGAGACTTACTAAATACAGCAGTGGTCATAGCATTGATTTGTCGCTTTAGACCAGTCAGTTCTTCCGCCACCGGTTTAAGGGCTGCCTCTGCATCCTCGACTCTTTTTTGCAATGCGGATTTTTCTATGTCCCAATCCGCCCGCTCCTTATTGAAACCCTCCTTCAGCTTTTCCATGGCGGCTAAGGCACTTGTCAGCTCATCTTTCGCTTTGCAGGTTTCTGCTTGCTGGGACTTGATGTTTTCTTGCAGATCAGCGGTTTGAGCTTCCTTTTTGCTCAGCTCAGCCTATAAGAGACAGACATATCATGAGTTGGCAGTACATATTTGAAGTACCAAGCACATAACAAGTTATACACCTGATACTTGGGGGCTAATGCCTATTTGCTCGTTGAGGGAGTCCTGGATTAGGGGGTGTCCGGATAGCCGGACTATACCTTCAGCCGGACTCCTGGACTATGAAGATACAAGATTGAAGACTTCGTCCTGTGTCCGGAAGGGACTTTCCTTGGCGTGGAAGGCAAGCTTGGCGATACGGATATGTAGATCTCCTACCATTGTAACCGACTCTGTGTAAACCTAACCCTCTCCTGTGTCTATATAAACCGGAGGGTTTTAGTTCGTAGGACACAGAACAATCATATTATAGGCTAGCTTCTAGGGTTTAGCCTCCTTGATCTCGTGGTAGATCTACTCTTGTACTACCCATATCCTCAATATTAATCAATCAGGAGTAGGGTTTTACCTCCATCGAGAGGGCCCGGACCTGGGTAAAAACATCGTGTCCCTTGTCTCCTGTTACCATCCGCCTAGACGCACAGTTCGGGACCCCCTACCCGAGATCCGCCGGTTTTGACACTGACATTGGTGCTTTCATTGAGAGTTCCTCTATGTCGTCACTTTTAGGCCCGATGGCTCCCCGATCATCAATAGCGATGCAGTCCAGGGTGAGGCTTTTCTCCCCGGACAGATCTTCGTCTTCGGCTTCTTCGCACTGAGGGCCAATTCGCTTGGCCATCTGGAGCAGATCGAAAGCTACGCCCCTGGCCACCAGGTCAGGTTTGGAAGTTTAAACTACACGGCTGACATCCACGGGGACTTGATCTTCGACGGATTCGAGCCATAGCCAAACGCGCCGCGCTGTCATGATGGGCATGATTGAGCTCTGCCGCTGGACAGTGCCCTGGAGGCCGCACTCGCATCGGCTCCGACCCTTAATTCGGAGCCGACTGCGCCAATCGAGGATGGGTGGTTGGACGCCGCCTCAGGGGCTGCAATCTCTACGATGATCGAGCCGAACACCAGCCCTGCCCTCCGCGAGGCTCGTGACTCCAAGGAGTCGGACTCCTCTCCGGACTCCGAACCCTCCGCGCCCCTACCGATCGAATCCGATTGGGCGCCGATCATGGAGTTCACTGCCGCGGACATCTTTCAGCACTCGCCCTTCGACGATATTCTGAAGTCACTAAAGTCTCTCTCTTTATCAGGAGAGCCCTGGCCGGACTACGATCAGCAAGGTTGGGATACGGACGATGAAGAAATTCAAAGCCCACCCACCACCCACTTTGTAGCCACTGTCGACGATTTAACCGACATGCTCGACTTCGACTCTAAAGACATTGACGGTATGGACGCCGATGCAGGAGACGATCAAAAACTAGCGCCTATAGGGCACTAGAAAGCCACCTCGTCATACGACATATACATGGTGGACACCCCAAAAGAAGGAGATGGCGATGGAACAGCAGAGGATGACCCCTCCAAGAAACAGCCTAAGCGTCAGCGTTAGCGGCACCGTTCTAAATCCCACCAAAGCAAAAACGGTGATTCCGGCACAGGAGATAATAACACTCTGGATAGTGCCGAAGAAAACCCCCTCCAGCAAGATTCAGCACAGGAGGATGGAGAAGCCAGCCCTCATGAGAGAGCGGCAGACAGAGAGGTCGAGGATGATAATTATATGCCTCCCTCCAAAGACGAGGCAAGCCTCGACGATGACGAATTCGTCGTGCCAGAGGATCCCGTCGAGCAAGAGCGTTTCAAACGCAGGCTTATGGCCACGGCAAGCAGCCTCAAGAAAAAACAGCAACAGCTTAGAGCTGATCAAGATTTGCTAGCCGACAGATGGACTGACGTCCTTGTGGCCGAAGAGTACAAACTCGAACGCCCCTCCAAGAGCTACCCAAAGTGCAGGTTGCTACCCCGATTAGAGGAGGAAGCACCTAAACCTACATCACCAGCGCATGACACGGCCGACCGGCCACCTCGTGGCCGCAACAGAGAGGCCTCTCGGCGCTCCACTCAAGCCGCACCCCGGCGCCGCTCAAAATATACCAAGGCACGGGAAAATGCGCCAGACCTGTGAGATATATTGGAGGACAAGGCAAGGCAAACAAGATCGATCTACGGATCGCGCGGGCGCCCCATAGCATGTGACGGTGAACGTCACTCCGGATATTGTAAATCCGGCCAGGCCCAACACAATAGACAAAGCTCATTTGAGCTGCGTCGTGATATAGCCCAATACAGAGGTGCCGCACACCCACTATGCTTCACAGATGAAGTAATGGGTCATAAAATCCCTGAGGGTTTCAAACCCGTGAACATCGAATCATACGATGGCACAACAGGTCCTGCGGTATGGATCGAGGATTATCTCCTTCATATCCACATGGCCCGCGGCGATGATCTACATGCCATCAAATACCTCCCACTCAAACTTAAGGGACCAGCTCGGCATTGGCTTAACAGCTTGCCAGCAGAATCAATCGGTTGTTGGGAGGACCTGGAAGCCACATTCCTCGACAATTTCCAGGGCACTTATGTGCGACCACCAGACGCCGATGACCTCAGCCACATAATTCAGCAGCCAGAGGAATCGGCCAGGCAATTCTGGACACGGTTCCTAACAAAGAAAAATCAAATAGTCGACTGTCCGGACGCAGAGGCCCTAGCAGCCTTCAAGCACAATATCCGTGACGAGTGGCTCGCCCGGCACCTTGGACAGGAAAAGCCGAAATCTATGGCAGCCCTAACGACACTCATGACCCGCTTTTGTGTGGGAGAAGACAGCTGGCTTGCTCGTAGCAACAATATAACCAAGAACCCTGGTAATTCGGATACCAAGGACAGCAGTGGCAGGTCGCGTTGCAACAAGCAAAAGCGCCGCAATAACAGCGACAATTCTGAGGATACGACAGTTAATGCCGGATTCAGAGGCTATAAATCTGGTCAGCGGAAAGAGCCATTCAAAAGAAATACTCAGGGCCCGTCCAGTTTGGACCGAATAATCGATCGCTTGTGCCAGATACATGGCACCCCAGAAAAGCCAGCCAATCACACCAATAGGGATTGTTGGGTGTTCAAGCAGGTAGGCAAGTTAAACGCCGAAAACAAAGACAAGGGGCTGCATAGCAATGACGATGAGGAGCCCAGGCCGCCGAACAATAGTGGACAGAAGGGTTTTCCCCCACAAGTACTGACGGTGAACGTGATATACGCAACCCACATCCCCAAGAGGGAGCGGAAGCGCGCGTTAAGGGACGTATACGCGGTGGAGCCAGTCTCCCCAAAGTTCAACCCATGGTCCTTCTGCCCGATCACCTTTGATCGAAGGGACCACCCCACTAGCATCCGTCATGGCGGATTCGCCGCATTGGTTATAGACCCAATTATTGACGGATTTCACCTCACTATAGTCCTTATGGACGGCGGCAGCAGCATGAACCTGCTTTACCAGGACACAGTGCGGAAAATGGGCATAGATCCCTCGAGGATTAAGCCCACCAAAACGACCTTTAAAGGCGTCATACCAGGTGCAAAGGCCAACTGTACAGGCTCAGTTACACTTGAAGTGGTCTTCGGATCTCCGGATAATTTCCGAAGCGAGGAGTTAATCTTCGACATAGTCCTGTTCCGCAGTGGCTATCACGCACTGCTCGGGCGAATCGCATTTGCCAAATTCAATGTGGTACCGCACTATGCGTACCTTAAGCTCAAGATGCCAGGCCCTCGAGGAGTAATCACGGTCAATGGAAACACCGAACGCTCCCTCCAAACGGAGGAGCACACGGCGGCCCTCGCATTGGAAGTACAAAGAAGCCTCTCAAGGCAGTTCTCCCTACGCGTATCTAGAAATGGGTGTGTCTAGAGGGGGGTGATTAGACACTCAGTACTAAAGTTGCAGTTTTTAAGCCTTTTTGGTTTGAGTGAAGTTTTAGGCACAATTTCAGCACACACAATACATATCAAGCAAGCATGCAAAGAGTATATAGGCAGCGGAAAGTAAAGCATGCAACTTGCGAGAATGTAAAGGGAAGGGTTTGGAGAATTCAAACGCAATTGGAGACACGGATGTTTTTCCCGTGGTTCGGATAGGTGGTGCTATCCTACATCCACGTTAGTGGAGACTTCAACCCACGAAGGGTAACGGTTGCGCGAGTCCATGGAGGGCTCCACCCACGAAGGGTCCACGAAGAAGCAACCTTGTCTATCCCACCATGGCCATCGCCCACGAAGGACTTGCCTCACTAGCGGTAGATCTTCACGAAGTAGGTGATCTCCTTGCCCTTACAAACTCCTTGGTTCAACTCCACAATCTTGTCGGAGGCTCCCAAGTGACACCTAGCCAATCTAGGAGACACCACTCTCCAAGAAGTAACAAATGGTGTGTTGATGATGAACTCCTTGCTCTTGTGCTTCGAATGATAGTCTCCCCAACACTCAACTCTCTCTCACAGGATTTGGATTTGGTGGAAAGAGGATTTGAGTGGAAAGCAACTTGGGGAAGGCTAGAGATCAAGATTCATATGGTAGGAATGGAATATCTTGGTCTCAACACATGAGTAGGTGGTTCTCTCTCAGAACATATGAGTTGGAAGTGTAGGTGTGTTCTGATGGCTCTCTCCACGAATGAAGAGGAGGTGGAGGGGTATATATAGCCTCCACACAAAATCCAACCGTTACACACAATTTACCAATCTCGGTGGGACCGAATCAACAAACTCGGTCGGACCGAAAAGGTAAACCTAGTGACCGTTAGAGATTTTCGGTGGGACTGACATGCATCTCGGTAGGACCGATGTGGTTAGGGTTTGGGCATAACGTAATCTCGGTGAGACCGATTACACAAACTCGGTGAGACCGATTTGGTAATAAGCTAACCAGAGAGTTGGTCAGGCAAACTCGGTGGGACCGATTTGCTCTTTTCGGTAAGACCGAAAAGTTACAAAAGGGAAACAGAGAGTTTGCATTGCAATCTCGGTGGGACCGATTCGCTCTTTCGGTGAGACCAAAAAGTTACGAAAGGGAAACAGAGAGGTTGCAATCCCATCTCGGTGAGACCGAGATCCCTATCGGTGAAACCGATTTGCTAGGGTTTTGGCTATGGCTTATGACATATGAAACTCGGTGGCGCCGGATAGAAAGAATCGGTATGACCGAATTTGGCTTAGGGTTTAGGTCAAAAGTGGATATGGGAAAGTAGCTAAGGATTTTGGAGCATATCATGAAGCACATAAGGCAAAGAGCTCATTAAGCAACACCTCATCCCTCCTTGATAGTATTGGCTTTTCCTATGGACTCAATGTGATCTTGGATCACTAAAATATAAAATGAAGAGTCTTGAGCTTTTGAGCTTTAGCCAATCCTTTGTCCTTAGCATTTTGAGGGTTCCCACAACCTTTAGTCCATGCCACTCCATTGTTGAACTTATCTGAAATATACTAGATAAAAATGTTAGTCCAACAAGAGATATGTTGACATTAATTACCAAAACCACCTGAGGGGCACTTGTGCTTTCAATCTCCCCCTTTTTGGTAATTGATAGCAACATACATCAAAGCTTTAGATAAAGATACAAAGAATAACAAGTAAAGCTTTGGAAGGACATGTAACAAACAAAAGCTCCCCCTACATGTATGCAATCATGTGAGTATAAAATGTAGAAGCATGTGAGAGCATAACCATGACAGAGTAGGCAATGTGTTACATGTATCTTGGCCATATGCATCAGAGCAAAAGATTATTAAGAGGAATACCTTCATGCTTATGAGTCCTTCTTGCAAACAGTATGTACAAGAGCAATAATTCCTCATACTCATGATTCTGATGCATATACTTACCTTGTAGTCTTGAGTTGACTTAGGATGGAACGAACCTGCACAAACAAGGTTAGATAACACAGATACATCCACTAGCCAGAGCAACCAAAAGAAACCACAAGAATACCAAGACTGGGATGACATGTAGAGAGTGAGTACAAAGTACCACATTGAATTAGACATGTCCCCAAGAGTAAAGATATGCAATGAATTTGAATGATTTCTTTCCCTTAGGTGTCTTGCTCCCCCTGAATCTGACATGGGATATTGGGAGAAGATAGGGAACAGAAAATCAGAGCTGAAAGATATCAAATGAATAGAGCTTAGTGCAAACAAGCACATATGAACATGTCTTTCCCCCAAAAAGACATGTGGTATCTCTCCTCTTAATCATCAAGCATCTGGGATCCTTGAGTATTCTCTCCCCCTGGAGATCTCTTTCTCCCCCTTAATACTTTCTCCCTTGTAGGTGATAAGCTTTGATGTGATCTCTCTCTCCCCCTTTGACATCAATTTCCAAGAAGGCTCTTCTGGAATCTGTTGAAAAGGTTTGGTCCTTGAGATGCAGCATAAAGCAATGGATAAAACTGTGATGCTTGTAGAGGATATTGAGTGGAGCTGGATCAGAAGAAATATAGAATAAGTGGCAAGCTATTTTCCTGTTGCGAAATCGGTGGCACCGAGCATCACATTTCGGTGGTACCGAAAGGATTCGGTTGATCCGAAAAGTTTAGTTCGGTGGAACCGAGTTTACTTCAGAGAAAACACTTGTCACCTCAGGTCACTTAGTCAATTAAGATCTCACAAAGATTTGCAATGAATTAACTGAAAGATTTGCAAGGAATTTGAATGCAGAAATATGCAGAACAACAATCAAAAAGAATGAAAGTTCCAGATGAAGTTTTTTTTGTGAAAAAGAGGGAAATGAACATGCAAGGGACAAATGCAAAAACACAGAAAAGAAACACAAGAGAACTTCATCTAGAATTGGGCGGTGACATAGTCACCTATGTTAGAGTATATCGACTTAGGAGTCAAGTGAGAACACTTGATCATAGGTCATACTCATCATTTAAGCTCAAAATGGGGTTACCATTTTTCGTTTAAGCATTTTGATGTATTCTCATCTTGTTGAGTTGCTTTGACTCATGTCTTGGAGTAAAGCTTCTCTAAGATGGAATAACATACCTTGGGTGGTGGTGTGGATCTTGCTCATGTAGTTGAACTTGTGTGGGTGCTCGAGGTTGATGTAGTTCATCAAGAGTTGGGAGCACCACTTGAAGTTTGAGTTCATCTACCTACATGGGTTAGTTCTTGCAAGGAAAGACACTTTTGTATCCAACATGACAATCATCGTTGTCAACCACCGTTTGAGTGGTTTTGTGCTTCCTTGTCAACCACCGTTGTGTAGAGACTTGGTGATGTAGAGATTGCTCAAAATGTGAGAGAGTTGCAATCTCATAGAAATAGATTCATCCAAGTACCTACATGGGTTAGATAACATGCAAGATGCAAATATATCCAAGATATAAAATAGTCATCATAAGAGATATATTAAGGATTAGTCATAAGCTCATGTCTTGCATGTATCCAATGAGTTTCTACTCCAAGTTTGAAGCATCAATGATGTTCAATTCTCCTCTCAACCTGCAAAACACTTTCTCATCAAGAGGTTTAGTGAATATATCCGCTAATTGCTTATCGGTGCGAACATGCTTAAGATCAATGTCACCCTTTGCAACATGGTCTCGAATGAAATGATGACGAACTTCAATATGCCTAGTTCGAGAATGTTGCACAGGATTATGACCAATTTTGATAGCACTTTCATTGTCACAAAGCAATGGAACATGTTTCACATAGACCCCATAATCTTTCAGAGTTTGGGTCATCCAAAGTAATTGAGCACAACATGAACCAGCAGCAGTATATTCCGCTTCGGCGGTGGATAAGGATACCGAGTTTTGTTTCTTGGAGGACCAAGACACAAGAGATCTACCAAGAAATTGACATGTACCCGAAGTGGACTTTCTATCAACCTTGTCTCCGGCATAGTCCGAGTCGGAATATCCAACAAGATTGAAAGAGGGCCTCTTAGGATACCAAATGCCAAAATTTGGTGTATGGATTAAGTATCTCACTATCCTTTTCACAGCCTTAAGATGACATTCTTTAGGAGCAGCTTGATATCGTGCACACATGCACACACTTAGCATAATGTCGGGACGAGAGGCACATAGGTATAACAATGAACCAATAATAGAACGATATACCTTTTGATCAACCGGTTCACCATCTTTGGTCAAATAGTTATGTCCACTAGTAGGCATAGGTGTAGACATACCTTTGCATTCTTGCATATTGAACTTCTTGAATAGGTCTTTGGTGTACTTCGTTTGAGAGATGAATGTGCCTTCCTTAGTTTGCTTGATTTGCAAACCAAGAAAGAACTTGAGTTCACTCATCATAGACATCTCAAACTTCTTTGACATAAGCTTTCCAAATTCTTCACTAAAGAGAGGATTAGTAGAACCAAAAATGATATCATCAACATAAATTTGGCATACAAATAGTTCTCCATTAACTCTTTTAGTGAAGAGTGTAGAATCAATTTTTCCAATTTCAAAACCACTTGCAAGAAGGAACTTAGTCAAGAATTTATACCATGCTCTAGGAGCTTGTTTAAGACCGTAAAGTGCTTTGTGAAGTTTGTAAACATGATTAGGTTTCTTAGGATTGACAAAGCCGGGAGGTTGTTTGACATAAACTTCCTCCTCTATTTCACCATTTAGAAAAGCACTTTTAATGTCCATTTGGTACAAGGTGATATTGTGGTGATTAGCAAAGGCAAATAAGATGCGAATGGACTCAAGTCTAGCAACGGGAGCATATGTCTCACCATAGTCCATACCTTCGACTTGTGTGTATCCTTGGGCGACAAGACGTGCTTTGTTGCGAACCACTTGTCCATCTTCATCTTGCTTGTTGCGAAACACCCATTTGGTACCGATGATGTTGTGGTTGTTGTCGGGCTTCTCAACCAATGTCCAAACTTGGTTTCTCTCAAAGTTGTGTAGCTCTTCATGCATAGCATTTATCCAATCCGGATCCTCCAATGCTTCTTCGACCTTCATAGGTTCAATGCTAGAAATGAATGAATAGTTTTCACAAAAGTTAGCTAAACGAGTTTTTGAGCGAGTAATTCTCCCGGTTTGGATATCATTGTAGATTTGCTCGACGGGATGATCTTTGGCGATTCTTGCTCGAACTCGTGAAAGCTTTTGCTTAGGCCTTCGTTGAACTTCTTCTTCATCTTGTTCTTCTTCTTGTTGGCCTTCTTCATTGTTGGCGTTGTCATTCTCTTGTCGTGGTGGATGTAACGCCCTCGATGCGGCTATATCTCCCACGTGTCGAGGCACGACTTAGAGGCATAACCGCATTGAAAGCAATGTCGCAAGTGAGGTAATCTTCACACAACCCATGTAATACATAAGGGAAAGAGATGCATAGTTGGCTTACAATCGCCACGTCACACAAATACATGAATAAAACATTACATCATACAGTTACAATCAGGGCCCGACTACGGAGCCAAAATAAAAGAAGAAACCCCAAAAGCAACAAAGGTCCCCGATCGACCCCAACTAGGCTCCACTACTGATCGACTAGAACGAAACAACATAAAGGACAAGATCTTCATCGAACTCCTCCTTGAGCTCGGGCGCGTCATCTGCACGGATTGATCGGCACCTGCAAACTGGTTTTGGAAGTATCTGTGAGTCACGAGGACTCTGCAATCTCACACCCGCGAGATCAAGACTATTTAAGCTTATAGGTAGGGTAAAAGGTATGAGGTGGAGCTGCAGCAAGCGACTAGCATATATGGTGGCTAACATACGCAAATGAGAGCGAGAAGAGAAGGCAAAGCACGGTCGAACAACTATGATCAATAAGTGATCCTGAACTACTTATGTCAGACATAACTCCAACAACCGTGTTCACTTCCCGGACCCCGCCGAGAAGAGACCATCACGGTTACACACGTGGTTGGTGTATTTTAGTTAAGATCAACTTCGGGTTTTCTACAACCGGACATTAACAAATTCCCATCCGCCACATAACCGCGGGCACGGCTTTCGAAAGTTCAAACCCTGCAGGGGTGTCCCAACTTAGCCCATGATAAGCTCTCGCGATCAACGAAGGATATTCCTTCTCCCCGGGAAGACCCGATCAGTCTCGGAATCCCGGCTACAAGACATTTCGACAGCAATAAAACAAGTCCAGCAAAGCCGCCCGATGCGCCGACATCCTGATAGGAGCTGCACATATCTCGGTCTCAGGGCAACACCGGATGAGACATCCTACGAGTAAAACCAAGCCTCAAGTTTCCTCGAGGGGGCCCCGCAGTCTGCTCGTTTTGGACCAACACTTAGACAAGCATTGGCCCGGGGGGGCTAAATAAAGATGACCCTCGGGCTGATCAAACACAAGGGAAAAGGATAGGTGGTAGGCAAATGGTAAAACCAAGGTTGGGCCTTGCTGGAAAAGTCTTATTCAAAGCGAACTGTCAAGGGGGTCCCATAAATCACCCGACCGCATTAGGGACGAAAAAATCCGGGAACATAACACCGATATGACGGAAACTAGGGCGGCAAGAGTGGAACAAAACACCAGGCATAAGGCCGAGCCTTCCACCCTTTACCAAGTATATAGATGCATTAATAAAATAAGATATATTGTGATATCCCAACAAGTAAACATGTTCCAACAAGGAACAACATCTCCATGTTCCAACAAGGAACAAACTTCATCTTCACCTGCAACTAACAACGCTATAAGAGGGGCTGAGCAAAGCGGTAACATAGCCAGACAATGGTTTGCTAGGACAAGGTGGGTTAGAGGCTTGGTTTAACAATATGGGAGGCATGATAAGCAAGTGGTAGGTATCGCAGCATAGGCATAGCAAAAGAGCGAGCAACTAGCAAGCAAAGATAGAAATTATTTCGAGGGTATGGTCATCTTGCCTGAGATCCCGCAAGGAAGAAGAACGAGTCCATGAAGAAGACAAACGGACGTAGACGAACGGATCCTCACAATCACAACGTTATCGAAACTAACCCGAAGAAGCAACACCGGAAAGAAGCAAACAACAAAGTGAACAACCACCACATAAACATGGCATGATATGCGAGATGTGGTATGCAATGCATATGCATGCTTCGGAAGGAAAAAGATGAACCAGGCATAATCTTGGCAAACCAAGTATGCCACTGGAAAGATGAGATGATTTCGGTTGAAATCGATATAAAGATCACCGGAATCGGATGCACGGTTTGCAAATGACAAGCAAAACAAGAATGACAATAATCTGCCATTAACAGCATGATGCTACTTAGCAAGCAACAAGAAATTAAGCTACTGCACCCAAACATATCAACAAAGCATATGACAATAATCTACTCAAGATGCTTGACAAAAGATGAACACTGAGCTACGGCTAAATCACACCACAACAGGTTCAAACAAGCATGGCAAAAGTGCAAAAGATAACAGGTTCACAGACTTAGTGAAAATAACAACATGTCAGAAATTAACATCAGGATGACAGGTTTAGAGCAATGAAACAACATACTACAGGATCAGGATATAGCAAAGCAAGGCACGGCATGAATCCACTCAAAGCACTTAACAAAAGTCCCTTACTGACCATAAGCCAAAAGGGAGCAGAAAATATGATAACACCCATGTCAAATAAGCAAGTTTCGTTACAGGTTTCAGACTTAGCAGAAAACTAGACATGTCAAAAACAGATAACAGGTAGACATGTTCGTGAGCTCAATGCACTCATTACAGAGCATTGCATGATAAACTAAGCATACATACATCAGGAAGACATGGCATAGAAGCTATACATGGCAAGAACAACATCATAGCATGCAAGGATCAACTACAACAAGCTTGGCAAAATCGAATAACATGTAAACAATCTGCGAGCAACATTTTATAGCAAAAGTAGAGCTCGATTGACTCAAGCTATGGCACTCCATAAATACCAACAAAGGCATGGATGGATAGAGAAAATCCATATTCTCAAAACACTCTTACTGATCATGCTGAAAAGAGGAATAGATCTCTCTGAAACAACATGAACACATGGCATAAAAATAACAGCAGGCAGGGACTTAGTGAAATTACTGTCTCTGAAATCAGCAACATTAAGTACCCTAGATAGCATGCTTGTGCTAGTCACCACAAAGATAACAAAAATACATGGCATAAATTTCTGGAAAGATGGCATGGCATATTACAAAACACATGTAGGACTCAACTCCATAGGATGCACACATCAATCATGGCAAAAATGACAAAAGTGCATGTTCTGATAAGAATCAGAAACTAACATCACATAGCCCTCTTCTAACAGCATTTGGGGCAAAAAGATGAGCTCAAATGAAAATGATGCAATGAGACGAAATGGTGTACTCGTCGAGGCGAACAATTTGACATATTATACGCCCAAAACGGCGCCACGGATGCAGAGATATGGCATGATGAACATGGCAATAATATGATAGAATTTCGGGGACTTGGAAGAAAACGGGGGAGAGAAGTCAACCTCCCCTAGATCTGGATCGGCGCGGAAATCGAGGCAGGCGACGGCGCGGTGGAGGGGCGGCGCGGGATGGCGGCGCGGCGTCCGGCGACGCGGGGCGGCGGCGCGGCGTCCGGCGCCGGCGCGGGACGGCGGCGCGGCGGGTGCGGGCGGCCGCGGGAGGCGCGGGGGCGCGCGCGGAGGGGCGCCGGCTCGGGTGCGGGAGCTCGCGCGGCCGAGCGAGCCGCGGCGGGCGGCGGCGCGCGGATGGGCCGGGCGGGCCCCGCCTGGGCCCGGCGGGCCGCGCGGAGGAGGGAGGCGGCGGGAGGACGCGCCCGGCCGCCGGGCGGACGTGTCCGGCGGCGCGAGGGGAGCGGGGCTAGGGTTCATCTGCGCGAAAATCCGGGGGGGGAGCACATATTTATAGGTAGAGGGGGCTAGGAAGCTCCAAATGGAGTGCGGTTTGCGGCCACACGATCGTGATCCGACGACCGAGAGGATAGAAGGGGTTTAGGTGGGTTTCGGGCCACTTTGAAGGGGTGTTGGGCTGCACACAAAAGAGGCTTTTACGGTTACCCGGTTAACCGTTGGGGTATCAAACGACCTCCAATTGACCCGAAACTTGACAGGCGTTCTACCGGTGCTATACCAAGGCCGCTTGACAAACCTCGGTCCATTCCGAGAAAGTTTAATACCCACTCGCTGAAAAGGTAAAAGGGGACGCCGGGGAACATAGGAGCGCCGGATTGCAAAACGGACAACAGGGAAAATGCTCGGATGCATAAGACGAACACGTATGTGAATGCGATGCAAATGATGACATGATATGAAATGCAGATGATGACATGGCAAAGAGCAACACGCAAGCACATGATGTGGCAACGACGGCAAATAACTGACGGACACCTGGCGCAACGAACCCGGGGCGTTACAGTGGAGAAGGAGGTTGTTGATGTTCGTCTTGACGCATTTCCTTGTTTTCTTCATCTTGGTGTGTCCCACTTGTGGATGCTTCCATGTCGATTCTTGGTTCACCTTGTCGTGAGGTAGAAGCTTCCACTTGGACGGACGAGGTACTCTCCTTCACCTCCGTTGGACGAATTTTGCCAATCGACAAGTCTTGAATTGCTTCCGAAGGGTCTTTGTCTCCTACATCAATTGGCAATTGCTCTACTTGTGAGCCATTAGATTCATCAAACTTCACATCTATCGTCTCTTCAACCTTTCGGGTGAAATTGTTGTAGACACGGTAAGTGTGAGAGTTTGAGCCATAACCAAGTAGGAAACCTTCATGAGACTTAGGAGCAAACTTTGAACGACGATGCTTATCTAGAATGTAGCACTTTGAGCCAAATACTCGAAAGTATCCAACTTGGGGTTTGTTACCGGTGAGGAGCTCGTATGCCTTCTTGCCGAGTAGCTTGTGAAGATACAAGCGATTTGTTGCATGACAAGCCATCTCAACCGCTTCTGCCCAAAAGTGCTTCAGCGTCTTGTACTCATCAAGCATCGTTCTTGCCATTTCGATGAGCGTCTGGTTCTTCCTCTCAACAACTCCATTTTGTTGAGGTGTGTACGTAGCCGAGAACTCATGTGAAATCCCTTCTTCATCAAGAAAGGTATCCACATTTGCGTTCTTGAACTCCGTTCCGTTGTCGCTCCGAACCTTCTTGATCTTCACGTCAAACTGATTTTGGGCCTTTGTAGCGAAGTTTTTGAAGATCTTTTGGACTTGCGATTTATCATCAAGAAAGAACACCCACGTAAATCTTGAAAAATCATCAACTATGACTAGACCAAAAGAATTTCCACCGAGACTCTTGTAGGCATTGGGACCAAAGAGATCCATATGAAGTAGCTCGAGTGGCCTCCTTGTGGTCATGATGTTCTTCACAGGATGCCTTCCTCCAACCTGTTTACCTGCTTGACAAGCACTGCAAAGTCTATCCTTATCAAATATGACATCGTTAAGTCCAAGGATATGATTTCCTTTAATAAGCTTGTCAAGGTTTCTCATGCAAACATGACCTAGTCGTCTATGCCACAACCAACCTTTTGAGGATTTAGCAATAAAGCAAGTTTTAGGTTGTGCCTTTTTAGAGAAATCGACGATATAAAGGTCACCTCTACGTATACCGGTAAAGACCATTTTATGATTATCTCGACGAAACACTTGGCAATCTACCTCAGTAAATAGGACATTTAATCCGAAATCAGCAAGTCTAGATACTGAAAGTAAGTTGTAGCCAAGAGATTCAACAAGCATGACATTTTGAATGGAGCTATCGTGTGATATGGCCACCTTACCAAGGCCAACCACCTTACCCTTTGAATTATCACCAAAGGTGACATATTTTCGAGGGCCGTCATTTTCAGCAAGCTCACGGAACATCTCTTCATCTCCGGTCATATGGTCGGTACATCCACTATCGAGAACCCATTCCTTTCCTCCTGACACATATCCTCGAAGATTTGCCATAAGACCAAAGTGTCTCATTGCATCATCAAGATCAAAGTCACTATCATCATTCTCATCGTAGTATCCATGTTCAACATGATCTTGTGACTCATCATTTCCTAGAGAAAGTGATTCATTAGATAAATGATCATCAAAGTGGTCACTTTTATGAATTCTTATAGCTTCGGATATGATATTACTAATGATTCCAACATTTCCTTTAGCATGCATGAGATTAGTAAGCTCAAGTAGACAATCACCAAAACTAGGATTACTAGAATTCATTTTACTCATGGCAATAGATTTATGGAGAATTTCAACCAAGTTTTTCAAGGAGTAATCGGGGAATCGTTCCTCAAGAAATTTCCATATAGTATAGGCGCATTTAAGAGTAGGTAAACTAGCAACCAAGTATTTGGGCAATCCTCTAATGATGAGCTCAACGGTTCTAAGATTGTGAATCATGTCAACATCTTCATCTAGAGTGGGATGCATAGGATCAACATGAGGAGCACAAGGACTAGCAATATACTTGTTTAAATGATATTGAGTGAAAATTACAAGCATCTCATTTTTCCATTCATGAAAATACTCTCCATCAAGAATAGGCACTCTATGTCTAAGACTCCCTAACGTAGACACATCCATCTTCCTCCAATGGTGATTAAACCAAGGAAATGGAGACCAAACCTCTGATACCACTTGTAGGATCTAGAAGTGGGTGTGTCTAGAGGGGGGTGATTAGACACTCAGTACTAAAGTTGCAGTTTTTAAGCCTTTTTGGTTTGAGTGAAGTTTTAGGCACAATTTCAGCACACACAATACATATCAAGCAAGCATGCAAAGAGTATATAGGCAGCGGAAAGTAAAGCATGCAACTTGCGAGAATGTAAAGGGAAGGGTTTGGAGAATTCAAACGCAATTGGAGACACGGATGTTTTTCCCGTGGTTCGGATAGGTGGTGCTATCCTACATCCACGTTAGTGGAGACTTCAACCCACGAAGGGTAACGGTTGCGCGAGTCCACGGAGGGCTCCACCCACGAAGGGTCCACGAAGAAGCAACCTTGTCTATCCCACCATGGCCATCGCCCACGAAGGACTTGCCTCACTAGCGGTAGATCTTCACGAAGTAGGCGATCTCCTTGCCCTTACAAACTCCTTGGTTCAACTCCACAATCTTGTCGGAGGCTCCCAAGTGACACCTAGCCAATCTAGGAGACACCACTCTCCAAGAAGTAACAAATGGTGTGTTGATGATGAACTCCTTGCTCTTGTGCTTCGAATGATAGTCTCCCCAACACTCAACTCTCTCTCACAGGATTTGGATTTGGTGGAAAGAGGATTTGAGTGGAAAGCAACTTGGGGAAGGCTAGAGATCAAGATTCATATGGTAGGAATGGAATATCTTGGTCTCAACACATGAGTAGGTGGTTCTCTCTCAGAACATATGAGTTGGAAGTGTAGGTGTGTTCTGATGGCTCTCTCCACGAATGAAGAGGAGGTGGAGGGGTATATATAGCCTCCACACAAAATCCAACCGTTACACACAATTTACCAATCTCGGTGGGACCGAATCAACAAACTCGGTCGGACCGAAAAGGTAAACCTAGTGACCGTTAGAGATTTTCGGTGGGACTGACATGCATCTCGGTAGGACCGATGTGGTTAGGGTTTGGGCATAACGTAATCTCGGTGAGACCGATTACACAAACTCGGTGAGACCGATTTGGTAATAAGCTAACCAGAGAGTTGGTCAGGCAAACTCGGTGGGACCGATTTGCTCTTTTCGATGAGACCGAAAAGTTACAAAAGGGAAACAGAGAGTTTGCATTGCAATCTCGGTGGGACCGATTCGCTCTTTCGGTGAGACCGAAAAGTTACGAAAGGGAAACAGAGAGGTTGCAATCCCATCTCGGTGAGACCGAGATCCCTATCGGTGAAACTGATTTGCTAGGGTTTTGGCTATGGCTTATGACATATGAAACTCGATGGCGCCAGATAGAAAGAATCGGTATGACCGAATTTGGCTTAGGGTTTAGGTCAAAAGTGGATATGGGAAAGTAGCTAAGGATTTTGGAGCATATCATGAAGCACATAAGGCAAAGAGCTCATTAAGCAACACCTCATCCCTCCTTGATAGTATTGGCTTTTCCTATGGACTCAATGTGATCTTGGATCACTAAAATATAAAATGAAGAGTCTTGAGCTTTTGAGCTTTAGCCAATCATTTGTCCTTAGCATTTTGAGGGTTCCCACAACCTTTAGTCCATGCCACTCCATTGTTGAACTTATCTGAAATATACTAGATAAAAATGTTAGTCCAACAAGAGATATGTTGACATTAATTACCAAAACCACCTGAGGAGCACTTGTGCTTTCAGCTGAGCACCTCAGTAGAGAAAGCTAAAACTGACTGTCATGATGAAGCGAGAGCTGGTCGCTGTTTGAGAGGTTTTTCGAGTCCCTAAAGTCTTATGCCGCTTAGAGCGAGGAGTCAGCTTTGTCCGGCCAAGGCGTGGATAGCGCCCCGAACTCGGTCTTCCGAATACTAGGGGCTTCGCCGAAATTTAAAATTATAGAATTCTTAAGTGAGAGTGTTTAAGCATTATAGTCCGTTTGCCTTGTTCGTTGTGCTGAGCGCCTCCCTCGAAGGACCCAAACATGGGAAAAAGAGCGCTCAGGTTTCTCCAGAACACCCCAGCACTAGTGGCATGGGGGCAGAAGCCGACGACTCGCCATCTCTCAAATTTGATAAACGGCCGCACAGAAGGTAATATTTTAAATTCCAAAAGCATTGCTTGGCGCATATGAACAAGTTTTCAGCGCACAGGACAAAACGAGCGAGTTTACTCAAAAATTACATCCCTGGAACATTCATCCGCCACAAGGCGGGCACCCTTCAGAACATCCTTATAATACATCTCGGGCTTGCGATGCTCTTTCCCCGACGGTGGCCCATCCTTCACAAGCTTCTCAGCATCCAACTTGCCCCAGTGCACCTTAGCGCGGGCAAGGGCCCTACGGGCACCTTCGATGCAGACGGAGCGCTTAATGACTTCGAGCCTTGGATAGGCCTCCACCAACTGCCGCACCAGCCCAAAGTAGCTCCCAGGCAGAGCCTCTCCAGGCCACAGCCGAACTACGAGGCCCTTCATGGCCTGTTCGGCCACCTTGTGGAGCTCGACCAGTTGCTTCAGCTGGTCACTCAGGGGCACAGGGTGTCCGGCCTCAGTATACTGAGACCAGAACACCTTCTCCGTCGATCTGCCCTCCTCGGCTCAGTAGAATGTGGCGGCATCGGACACGCTACGGGGTAAATCTGCGAATGCTCCTGGAGAGCTCCGGATTCGGGTAAGTAACAAGTAACTCACTTTTACATGTTTGCTTTGCATAAAGAATGCCTTACCCACCGCTATCGTTTTCACCGCATCCAACTCCTGGAGGGCCTTCTGGGATTCGGCCTTGGCAGGCTTGGCATTTTCAATAGCCGCCTCAAGCTCGGACGCTCGCGTCTTTGAGTCAAGCTCCAAACTCTCATATTTTTTCATGAGAGCCTGGAGCTCTTGCCGTACCTCGCCAACCTGGGCCTCATACTTCTCCCACTCGATGCGCTCCGTGGCCACTCTATTCTCGGCCTCGGACAGCGCTTGCTTGAGGGTCGCCACCTCAGTTGTGGCCCCTACAATAGCCGCGTTAATCCTGTCATTTTTTACAATTGCACCTTTTTATATATTTTTCTTTTTTCTATAAGGTATCTCTTACCTTCTTTCTCCTCGAGCTGCTGCTTGGCAAGACCGAGCTCTTGCTCGGAACGCTCGAGGCCCTGCTTCAGCGTGCCAGCATCGAAGCCTGCATACGCATATTGACTCATTTTGTTAGACTCCTGCGAATTATATTAGATCCTCTATTCGGCTTTTCTTTCCGAACGCCAAACAGAGCATCAGGGGCTACTATCTATGCGGTAATATTTTTACATATTCTTTACTTACCTCAAAGCCTGTTAAAAGGCTGGCACAGGCTTCAGTCAGTCCGCTCTTGGCGGACTGAACCTTCTGGATCACCGCACTCATAATAGTACGGTGCTCCTCGTCGATGGAGGCGCCGTTAAGCACCTCCAGCAAATTGTCCGGTGCCTCCGGTTGGACGGAGGTCACCGGCTCGGCAGGCTTGCTCCTCTTGGAAGGAGGCCGCCTACCGGAGTCCGGAACCATTGAAGGTTCCGGCGTGGTGTCCGGCTCAAAGCCGGACTTGGAGCCCTGGGGGGTTCCATTCCCTTTATTCCTGGAGTCCGTGAGGTCGCCTTGCGGCTCCTCCAGGACCACCTCCTCCTGGCACGGAACCTGTTGGGACAACACTTGGGCGTCGTCCGTAGGGCAGGGGGAGGTAGCCGCCGGAAGTGAATTCACATCCGACGAATCCAGGGAGCCGCTCGACGACTCGTCGAGCCCGGCCTTGGGCGGACTGCATAAATCATATTCGACATAAGGAAAAGTTGTGCAATAAAGGAATACTATGAATTACTATGGTATACGGATACTTACGATTTCGCCGGGCGCTTGGCCCTGTGCGGCCACTCCTCTTCGTCGTCGGCGGCGTCGGTGGAGTAGTCTGGAGGAAGGGTCTTCCCCTTCTTGGACCCTTTGGCCTCCCCGGTCGGGGCGGCCTTCCTTTTCTTTCCTTCCCCCGCTGGAGGGGGAGAGGTTTCTTCTTCCTCCTCCTCGTCTTCACAGGAGGAGCGCGTCTCGGATTCGTCGGATGAGGAATCCGACACCTCCAGGCGCCGGGCACTCTTTCGAGTCCCTGTGGCCCTCTTCTTGGCCTTCTTCTCCGGCACCGCATAGGGTGCCGGAACCAGCAGCTTCGCCAAGCGAGCATTGGCTGGGTCTTCGGGCAAAGGAGCCGGATAGTCGATCTGTCCGGACTTCGCCTGTCAATCCTGTCAAAGGTAAGGGAGCTTAGATCCCGCATAGAGTCAAACTATGAAAAACTAATATCATGTAAAAGGTAAAAATAGCTTACCGCACTAGCGTGACGCTGCGTGCTGAATCCGCGGTCCTCGGAAGCCGATGCGGGAGCCTCAGCGCCCTTGAATAGCACCTTCCAGGCGTCTTCGTACGTCGTGTCGAAGAGCCTGCTCATAGTTCGGTGTTGCGCCGGGTCGAACTCCACTGATTGAAAGCCCGTTGTTGACACGGGAGGATCCGGCGGATGAGCATAACCTGGACTACGTTGACAAGCTTGAGCTACTTGTTCACCAGGGTTTGGATGCATGTTTGCAGTCCAGTCACCTCTCATTTGTTGCCCCACGACAGGCTCGTCTCTTTCCGGGACGTGAGCCGCGTAGGGGGTCCAGACCGGAACTCGGGGGCTGCGACCCATTCAGGGTCGCGTGGCTCGGTGATGTAAAACCACCCCGATTGCCACCCCTTCAGGGTCTCCACAAAGGAGCCCTCGAGCCATAGGACGTTGGCTATCTTGCCCGCCATGGCACCTCCGCATTCCGCCTGGTTGCCATGCACCACCTTTGGCTTGACGTTGAAGGTCTTGAGCCATAGGCCGAAATGGGGGCGGATGCAAAGGAAAGCCTCGCACACGACGATAAAAGCCGAGATGTTGGGGACGAAGTTCGGGGCCAGATCGTGGAAATCCAGGCCGTAGTAGAACATGAGCCCCCAGACGAATGGGTGGAGAGGAAAGCCCAGTCCGCGGAGGAAGTGGGGGAGAAACACTACCCTCTCATGGGGCCTTGGGGTGGGGAGGAGCTGGCCCTCTTCGGGAAGCCGGTGCGCGATATCGTTAGACAAGTATCCGGCCTTCCTCAGTTTTTTGATGTGTCCCTCCGTGACGGAGGAGACCATCCACTTGCCTCCCGCTCCGGACATGGCTGGAGAAGGTCGAGGTGGGAAGTGTGGACTTGGGCGCTGGAGATCAAGTGCGCGGAAGATGGATAGGCAAAGGAGGAAGAAGGCGTAGGTGAAAAGGTGGATCCTTATCCCCTTATATGGGTGGATGCGGCTATGCGTCCCCACCCGCCTGATAAAACTCGCTTATCTCCCAAGCGTCGTAATCAAGGGCGCGGTTGGGTTACCCACGTCCGTATTGATGAGAATCCCGTAAATAAAGGGGACACGATCTCTGCTTTGACAAGACGTGCCAAGGAACCGCCTCGCGAAACGCGCTGAGGTGGGGAAGTAAAAACGATTCGAATAATAGCTTGGCCGTAGTGTGATGTCACACTACGGAGTACGTCAGCAGATTAGATTTGTGTAAATATTATTCTCTCTATGGCAATATGTGGAAACTTATTTTGTAGAGCCGGACACTATCCTTTGTGTTCAAAATCTTCTACGAAGTACTTGGAGGAGGAACTCGACTTGCAATACCGAAGATAATCTGCGCGCCGGACTCGTCGTCATTGAAGCCTGGTTCAGGGGCTACTGAGGGAGTCCTGGATTAGGGGGTGTCCGGATAGCCGGACTATACCTCCAGCCGGACTCCTGGACTATGAAGATACAAGATTGAAGACTTCGTCCCGTGTGCGGAAGGGACTTTCCTTGGCGTGGAAGGCAAGCTTGGCGATACGGATATGTAGATCTCCTACCATTGTAACCGACTCTGTGTAACCCTAACCCTCTCCGGTGTCTATATAAACCGGAGGGTTTTAGTCCATAGGACACAGAACAATCATGCCATAGGCTAGCTTCTAGGGTTTAGCCTCCTTGATCTCGTGGTAGATCTACTCTTGTACTACCCATATCATCAATATTAATCAAGCAGGAGTAGGGTTTTACCTCCATCGAGAGGGCCTGAACCTGGGTAAAAACATCGTGCCCCTTGTCTCCTGTTACCATCCGCCTAGACGCACAATTCGGGACCCCCTACCCGAGATCCGCCGGTTTTGACACCGACACTCGTTATCAGAAATTTCTACAAGTCCCAAGCACAATACAAGTATTATTCTTGGCACTTGGGGGCTAATGTATGATTGCTCAAAGTAAAACTATGGACATTTTTTCTAAAAAGTCCCGGTTCATCTTCCTAAGTTAAACCGGCCCTTGGGGACTATACTGGCGAAAGTTACAATATTACAATTCTAAAGTACCGATTCATCTTAAAAAGGTAACCCGGCCCTTGGAGGCTAAGCATGCAAAGTTGAGATATTGCAAAGTCCCGGTTTAGATTGACATCATAAACCGGCCCTTGGGGGCTACTAGAGTTGATATTTGAAATTGGACATAAGAGAGAAACAGTTATGTAGTTACCACATATCGCTCCTTCATCAGATTTACTAAGCCGACTTCATAGTCGTGGCTTGTGTATAGACGGTTCAAGAAGCCAGAATGAATATCTTGGGCATTGAGATGAGCATAGCTTGATAAATCGGCATTCCACTTGCCTTTGCCCATAGCAGAAAGGTTGTCCTTGGCATTATGCTTTGACAAGGCAACAGGATTGCCAGGGGCGGTGTGGCCGGAGCCAGTAATCATAATGTCAACCTCCTTGTCATCAGCAGCCTTCGATGGAGTGGACGGTTTATCAGCAGCCTTAGCTGGGCTGAATGGTTTATCATCAGTTTGGATCAGGCTTGTCGGTTCATCAGCATGGCCCGTTGTATCAGCTTCTACTTGTTTAGCAAAGAAGTCATGATCTTGTGGTGGCGGATCATCAAGCATGGCATCAGCATTTGTTCCTTCTTGGTCTGGAGTTTTTTCCGGTTCAATAACTACATTATCGTCCGCCGGTTTATTTAACCGGGCCTTCTTGCTGGGTCTAGGCTTGGCGCTGCAAACAAACATGAAGATCAATAAATCGGACAGATATAATGTAGTAAGGATAAAATCAAAACATAACTCACCCAGGAACTGTCTTGAGGGGTGGAAGTTGTGTGGCCGTTGACTCGCCAAAAGATGAATGAGGTGTGCCCTGATAATTTGAATCGGACGGATTAAGAGGTTGTCGGAAACAACCCGCCTTGGGGCAAAAAGTGTCAAGAATATAAGAGACCTCTGATCAACATTTCCGGAATGGAGTGTTCGGTAAACCGGCTGAGGTAACTACATGGCCACTGTGTCGGGTTGTACGGCGAGCTTCGTGTTGCTGCTTCTTCAAAAGAAAGTTTGGGTCCAAGTGAGCTAGGGGGTGAGAAAATTTTACTTTTCGGCTTGCTTGACGGATTTTTTGTGTTGGCAGAGGATCTGAACCGGAGGAAAGGATAATTACCTCTGTATCCTCAGCTTGGCTTCCTTCAGCGTCGTCCTGATAATAGTCATTGTCAATGAGGTGTATGAAAAAAGAACCAAGAGAGTCAAGTTCTACCCCTGAGTCCGGATTAGCCAGGTCAGCATCACAATTTGGTTCAGAGGACTCAGTGGTCCTCTTCTTGGCAGGTTTTTTGGTAACCTTGGTCTTCGGGCGAGGTGTTTTTGCCGGTTTATCCTGGGGTTTTTTCTTCGAGAATGGATCGTCGCCCTGTCAAAGATGGATAAACTTTTGAGACAATATTTAAAAACAAGCAATCTCAAACAAAAAGTCGTGATTCTTACAGCTAGCGGTTTATTGGAAATGTAGAAGGGACTTAATCCGGTTTGGCTACAGACAGCTTCCGGTTCATTCAGTATTTTCTTGATAGATTCAGTAACTTCAGCTTCTGTTAGCTGAATATCAATATGTCATTGATGATCTTTCAAACTCCCTGTGTACTTACACATTAAGCCGGGGTGCCGGCTTAAGGGCAAAATGCTCCAGGTTATCCAACAGCGAGCAAAATCAACACCTGTTAAACCATTCGCCATAAAGGCTCTGACCTTTTACAGTTGTGGAGCGTAGTTGGACCTTTCGTTTGCAGTTAATCTCTGAGGAAAGGGATGTGTGTTACTAAGACGGTGAGGGCGGTAACCCGGCGGAGGATTTTCATCAGTTGGAGATGTGTCTTTGCAATAAAACCAAGTCTGCTTCCAGTCCTTGGGGTGACTATGAAGCTTGGCGTGAGGGAAGCTGACATCTTTCCTCTTTTGAATAGCCATGCCACCGAGTTCAGTGTTGGGTCCGTCTGTAAACTCTGTACGATGGTTTAAATAGAAGAAATCCCTAAACAGTTCAACTGTGGGTTCCTCTTGAAGATAAGCCTCGCAAAATACTTGGAAATGGCAAACATTGGACACCGAGTTTGGGCCAATGTCCCGAGGGTGGAGTTGGAAGCTAGCAAGTACATCTCGGAAGAATTTTGATCCGAGAGGGCTAAACCCTCGGCTCAGGTGATCAACAAACACGACTACTTCTCCATCCTTGGGCTCAGGAGGATTTTCTAGACCGGGGACCCTCCACTGGATAACTTCTTTCTTCGCTAAAGCGCCAGTTGCGACACATCTCTCTAGTTGCACTTCCGTAACCCGGGAAGGGACCCAGTTACAAGCATAAAATTGTTTGGCCATTTCAATGAAAAGCTGGAAAAAGATCAATGCCGGTTTAAGATTTATGACGGACAAGTATAAAGCGACGCAAGATCAGAAGCAGAACAGAGGCATATACACATTGTTAAACTGCAGTCTGGCATTTGTTAAACCGGAGTCTGATATTGGAGGAGTTACAAAAATAAGTGCATTGGCGGTTTAAGAGGGGAGTAATGGTACCTACCAGATTATCAGTTTCTAAAAAGCTAAGCCGCCTATATAGGTATGAAAGGTACGGATCTAAAATAGCTAAGTAAGGGGAAAAATAGGTTTCACGGACTGGTATGATAAATTCAGATCTGCGGCGTGTCAGAAAACCAAAATATATTTAGACCTAAAATACAGGTGCTTCAACAGTTCATCAGATTCAGATGAGTTTTTTCTATACGAAGGGGATGCTATAATGAGGAAAAAGGGAACTATGGCTACGGCCGCACAAGAAATATCAGATCCAAACTAGCCATTTATGCTACTAAGAAGAACAGGGAAGAACAACGCCAGAGCTTCAATGAACTCTGATGAACACCGAAAGCCTATGGTGGATCTAGAGCAAGGAAAGGAGAAACTTACTGATGCTGATGGAATAGCGAAGGAGCGCCGCGTTTCTCTGGTACGATCAGGTTGATGCAGCGGCCGGAGTTGAAGTCGAGGGCAGAGCTTGACGACGACGGCTGCGTGTGACGGTCAGGTCGGCGCAAGGAAGAAGAAAGACGCAGAGTGAGGGAGTCCTGGATTAGGGGGTGTTCGGATAGCCGAACTATACCTTCAGCCGGTCTCCAGGACTATGAAGATACAAAGTTGAAGACTTCGTCCCGTGTCTGGAAGGATCTTTTCTTGGCGTGGAAGGCAAGCTAGGTGTGCGGATATTCAAGATCTCCTACCATTGTAACCGACTCTGTGTAACCCTAACCCTATCTGGTGTCTATATAAACCGGAGGGTTGTAGTCCGTAGGACAACAACACAACCATCATCATACACAATCTACCGTAGGCTAGCTTCTAGGGTTTAGCCTCCTTGATCTCGTGGTAGATCCACTCTTGTACTACCCATATCATCAATATTAATCTAGCAGGAGTAGGGTTTTACCTCCATCGAGAGGGCCCGAACCTGGGTAAAATAAAGTGTCCCTTGTCTCCTGTTACCATCCGACCTTGACGCACAATTCGGGACCCCCTACCCGAGATCCGCCGGTTTTGACACCGACATTGGTGCTTTCATTGAGAGTTCCTCTGTGTCATCGCTTTTAGGCCCGATGGCTCCTTTGATCATCAACAACGATGAGGTCCAGGGTGAGACTTTCCTCCCCGGACAAATCTTCGTCTTCGGCGGCTTCGCTCTGCAGGCCAATTCGCTTGGTCATCTGGAGCAGATCGAAAGCTATGCCCCTGGCCATCAAGTCAGGTTTGGAAGCTTAAACTACACGGCTGATATCCGCGGTGACTTGATCTTCGACGGGTTCGAGCCATAGCCAAGCGTGCCGCGCTATTCCGAGGGGCATGATATAGCTCTGCCTCCGAATAGCACCCTGGAGGCCGCACACGCTCCGGCCCCGATCTTTGATTCAGAGCCCACTGCGTTCTCTGAGGATGAACGGTTGGACGTCACCTCGGGGGCTGCGATCTCAAAGCCAATCGAGCCGAACGCCAGCCCCGTACTCCGCACGGCCCAGGACTCCAAGGAGCCGGACTCTTCTCCAAACTCCGAGCCTTCCGCGCCCCCGCCGATCGAATCTGATTGGGCGCCTGTAATGGAGTTCACCGCCGCGGACATCTTTCAGTGCTCACCTTTCGGTGACATCCTGAATTCCCTCAAGTCTCTCTCTCTATCAGGAGAGCCCAGGCCGGACTATGGTCTGCGAGGTTGGGATTCGGGCGATGACGAAATTCAAAGCCCACCCACCACCCACTTAATAGCCACTGTCGATGATTTAACCAACATGCTTGACTTCGGCTCCGAAGACTTCGACGGTACGGACGACGAAGGAGGAGACGAACAAGAACCAGCATCTGTAGGGCGCTAGACCGCCACCTCGTCATATGACATATACATGGTGGATGCTCCAAAGGATGCGGATGGCGATGGAACAGCGGAAGACAACAACTCGAAAAAACCACAGAAACAACGGCGCCAACGGCGCCGCTCTAAATCCCGCCACAGCAGAAATGGTGATTCTGGCACGGGAGATAATGCTACCCCGGACAACGCCGAAGAACACCAGAACCAGCAAGATTCGGCGCAGGAAGATGGAAAAGCCAGCCCTCAGGAGAGAGCGGCAGAGCAAGAGGTTGAGGATGATAACTACATGCCTCCCTCCGAAGACGAGGCAAGCCTCGACGACGACGAATTCGCCGTACCATCAGACCCCGCCGAACAAGAGCGTTTTCAACGCAGGCTTCTAGCCATGGCCAACAGCCTAAAGAAAAAGCAGCAACAGCTTAGAGCTGATCAAGATCTGCTAGCTGATAGATGGACGGAGGTCCTTGCGGCCGAAGAGTATGAACTCGTGCGCCCCTCCAAAAATTATCCTACGCGCAGGCCGCTACCCCAATTAGAGGGGGAAGCATATGACATGGCAGACCGGCCACCCCGTGGCCGCGACAGAGAGGCATGTCGAGCCCCTCAGCAAGGCATGCCCCGGTGCCGCTCAAATAAGGCACGGGAAAACGAGCCAGACCTGCGAGACGTACTGGAGGATAAAGCAAAGCAAACAAGGTCGATCTATGGATTGCGCGAACGCCCGACGACACGTGATGATCGTCACTCCGGACACAATAAATCCGGCCGGGCCGAACACAGCAGGCACAACTCTTCCGAACTGCGCCGCGACATAGCCCAGTACAGGGGCGCCGCACACCCACTATGCTTCACAGACGAAGTAATGGATCATAAAATCCCAGAGGGTTTTAAACCCGTTAATATTGAGTCGTACGATGGTACGACAGATCCGGCAGTATGGATTGAGGATTATCTCCTTCACATCCACATGGCACGTGGCGATGATTTGCACGCCATCAAATACCTACCCCTCAAGCTTAAAGGACCAGCCCGGCACTGGCTTAACAGCCTAGCAGCGGACTCAATCGGTTCTTGGGAGGACCTGGAAGCCGCATTCCTCGACAACTTTCAGGGGACCTATGTGCGGCCATCGGACGCCGACGACCTAAGCCACATAATTCAGCAGCCAGAAGAATCGGCCAGGCAATTCTGGACACGGTTCCTAACAAAGAAAAATCAGATAGTCGATTGTCCGGATGCAGAGGCCCTAGCAGCCTTCAAACATAACATCCATGACGAGTGGCTTGCCCGGCACCTGGGACAGGAGAAGCCGAAAACCATGGCAGCCCTCACGACACTCATGACCCGCTTTTGCGCGGGCGAAGACAGCTGGCTGGCTCGCAGCAACAACTTATCGAAGAAGCCCGGTAATTCGGATAACAAGGACAAAAGTGGCAGGTCACGTCGAAATAAGCAAAAGCGCCGCGTTAGCAGCGATGAGGATACGGCAGTAAATGCCGGATTCAGAGGCCATAAATCCGGTCAGCGGAAAAAGGCATTTAGGAAGAATACCCAGGGCCCGTCCAGTTTGGACCGGATACTCGACCGCTTGTGCCAGATTCACGGCACCCCCGAAAGGCCAGCCAATCACACCAACAGGGACTGTTGGGTGTTCAAGTAGGCAGTCAAGTTAAGAGCCGGACACAAAGACAAGGGGATGAATAGCGATGACGAGGAGGAGCCCAGGCCGCCGAACAACAATGGACAGAAGGGGTTTCCCCCACAAGTGCGGACGGTGAACATGATATACGCGACCCATATTCCCAAGCGGGAGAGGAAGCGTGCGCTACGGGACGTATACGCGATGGAGCCAGTCGCCCAAAAGTTCAACCCATGGTCCTCCTGCCCGATCACTTTCGATCGAAGGGACCACCCCACTAGCATCCGTCACGGCGGTTTTGCCGCGCTGGTCCTCGACCCAATCGTGGACAGATTTCATCTCACAAGAGTCCTAATGGACGGCGGCAGTAGCCTGAACCTGCTTTATCAGGATACAGTGCGGAAAATGGGCATAGATCCATCAAGGGTCAAGCCCACAAGGACGACCTTCAAAGGCGTCATACCAGGTGTAGAGGCCAATTGCACAGGCTCGATAACACTTGATGTGGTCTTCGGATCTCCGGATAACTTGCGAAGCGAAGAGTTAATCTTCGATATAGTCTCGTTCCGCAGTGGCTATCACGCCCTGCTCGGACGAACCGCATTCGCTAAATTCAATGCGGTGCCGCACTACGCACATCTCAAGCTCAAGATGCCAGGCCCTCGAGGAGTAATTACGGTCAGCGGAAACACAGAACGCTCCATCCGTACGGAGGAGCACACGGCAGCCCTCGCAGCGGAAGTACAAAGCAGCCTTTCAAGGCAACTCTCCAGTCCGGCCGTTAAAAAACCGTACAATGCAAAGCGCGCCCGGAGTAACCTGCAACAAGACCACCTGGCACGATCAGAGCAAGCGTAGCAATACGGCCCCGACCCCAGCCATCGCAACATAGTGGAGCAAGTACCTCGAGTACACAATTATGCCCTTAAAATTCCATGGGCACAGGGGGAGGGGCACATTAACGGCATGCCTACAACACGGCGTCAAACGTACTAGGGGCTGCCGGATTTTTTCTTTTTTTTTACTTTCAGGACTCCATACCCTGGATACCTGTTCGGCAGTGTTGCCGCACAGACGATGCAAGATCCAGGAAAGCAGACAAAGCTACGCCGCACTCTATTTCGAGCGGTATATCTGTTTCTAAATTCCGCGGCCTGTGCCTGGTCAGGACATGTTAAATAGTCTAATATCCTTCTTGCTTATCGCACTACTTGTATCGTTCGGCTTTGATAAATAGCCTCTTTATAAACAATGCATAGCTTTTTGTCTATTTTTTGCATTATCCTCTTTTTATATATATATATGTTTATTAAATAACATGATCGCACCCGTACACCATGGTACGGCAAACCATGCTAGGGGCTTCATTACCCTTTTATCTGGTTGTGAGAAGTCCGTACACTTTCACAAGTGCGGCACCCCGAACTTATAGCACTATATGCATCGGCTCCGAGTCATGATTTTGGTCACATGTTGGGTTTGCCCGGCTCCTATGTTTTGGTGCCTTACGTTCCGCTATATCGGCTAAGGTAGCACTAGGAGAACCACTGCGATTGTGCCCCAGTTCAGGTGGGTTGAGCACCTCAGTGGAGAAAGCTAAAACAGACTGTCATGATAAGGCGTGAGACCGGTCGCTGTTCGAGAGGTTTTCGAGTCCTTAAAGGCTTATGCCACTTCGAGCGAGGAGCTGGTTATGTCCGGCCAAAGGCGTGGATAGCGCCCCGAATTCGGCCTTCCGAACTAGGGGCTTCGCCGAAATTTAAAATTATAACGTTCTATGGCTAAGTGAGAGTGTTCAAGCATTATAGTCCGATTGCCTGGTTCGTTGTGCTGAGCGCCTCCCTCGAAGGACCCAACTATGGGAACAAGAACCCTCAGGTTTATCCCGAACACCCCAGCACTAGTGGCATGGAGGTAGAAGCCGACGACTGGCCATCTCTCAATTTTTGATAAACGGACGCACAGAAAATAATATTTTAAATTCAATAAGCATTGCTTTGCGCATATGAACAAGTTTTCAGCGCACAGGATACAAACGAGCGAGTTCATTCAAATATTACATCTTTAGTACATTCATCCGCGACAAGGCGGGCTCCGGCAAGAACTTCCTTGTAGTAGTTCTCGGGCTTGCGATGCTCCTTCCCCTGCGGCGGCCCGTCCTTCACTGGCTTCTCTCCGTCCAGCTTACCCCAGTGTACTCTTACACGGGCAAGGGCCCTCCGGGCACCTTCAATGCAGACGGAGCGCTTGATGACCTCAAGCCGTGGACAGGCCTCCACCAGCCGCCGCACCAGCCCGAAATAGCTCCCAGGAAGGGCCTCTCCAGGCCACAGGCGAACTAGTAAGCCCTTCATGGCCTGTTCGGCCGCCTTGTGGAGCTCGGCCAGCTGTTTCAGCTAATCGCTCAAGGGCACAGGGTGTCCGGCCTCAGAATACTGAGACCAGAACACACTCTCCGTCGAGCTACCCTCTTCAGCTCGGTAGAACGCGGCGGCGTCGGATGCGCTGCGGGGAAGATCGAAGAACGCCCCTGGAGAACTCCGGATTCGGGTAAGTAATAGGTACTTTACTTTTATATTCTTACTTTGCATTGAGAATGCCTTACCCGCTGCTATCTTTTTCACATCCTCCAACTCTTGGAGGGCCTTCCGGGCTTCGGCCTTGGCACTCTTGGCGGTCTCAATGGCCGAGGCGAGCTCGGATGCTTGCGTTTTCGCCTCAAGCTCCAAACCCTCATGTTTTTTCATGAGAGCTTGCAGCTCTTGCTGCACCTCGCCGGCTTGGACCCCAAGTCTTTCTCGCTCAGCGTGCTCCTCGGCCGTTTTCTTCTCGGCCTCAGCCAGCGCCTGCTTCAGGGTTGCCACCTCGGTTGCGGCCCCTACAATAAGCAGTACAATTCTGTTATTTCTTTCTGCAATCAAGCCTCTCTATAGGCACCTTTTTTTAAGGGTATTCCTTACCTTCCTTCTCCTCGAGCTGCCGTTTGGCAAGGCCGAGCTCTTGCTCGGTCCGCCCGAGGTCCTTTTTAAGGACATCCACCTGCGCAGTCAGTGCGGCGGTGGACAGCAGTGAAGCCTGCATACGCATATTTGACCTTTTTTTGTTAGACTCCTGCGAAAATTACTAGATCCTCTATCCGGCTTTTCTTTCCGAACACCAAAAAGAGCATCAGGGGCTACTGTCTATGTGGTAAATAATTTTACATATTTTTACTTACCTCGAAGCCTGTTAGAAGGCTAGCGCAAGCTTCATTCGGTCCGCTCTTGGCGGACTGAACCCTTTGGATCACCGTACTCATAACAGTACGGTGCTCCTCATCGATGGCGGCGCCCTTAAGCACCTCCAGCAGATTGTCCGGCGCCTCCGGTTGGACGGAGGCCGCCGGCTCAGATGGCTTACTCCTCTTGGAAGGAGTTCGCCCACCGCGGACCGGGACTGTCGAGTCCGACGCGGTGTCCGGCACAAAGCCGGACTTGGAGCCCTGGGGGGTTTCGTCCCCTTTACTCCTGGGGTCCGGAGGATTGCCTTGTGGCTCCTCCAGGACCATCTCCTCCTGCCCCGAAGCTTGGCGGGGCGCCACTTCGGTGTCGTCCGCCCCGCAGGGGGAGACCGCGGGCGGAACAGAGTTCACGTCCGACGAATCCAGGGAGCCGCTCGACGAATCGTCGAGTCCGGCCCAGGGCGGGCTGCATAAATTACGTTCGATATTAGGGAAAGTCGCGCATTAAAAGAATATCATGAGTCACTCTGGTATGCAAACACTTACGATTTCGCCAGACGCTTGGTTCTGTACGGCAGCTCCTCTCTGCCCTCTTCGGCGTCGAGGGAGTAGTCCGGCGGAGGGGTCTTCCTTTTCCTCGACCCCTCGACCTCCCCCGTTGGGGCGGCCTTCTTCTTCTTTGCTCCCCTCGCTGGAGGGGGAGAGCTTCCTTGTTCCTCCTCCTCGTTTTCACGAGAGGAGGGCGTTGCGAACTCGTCAGATGACGAGTCCGACACCACCATGTTGCGGGAAATTTTTCGAGTCCCGGTGGTTCTCTTCTTCTTGGCCTTCCTCTCCGGCACCACGTAAGGTGCCGGAGCCATTAGCTTCACCAAGGGAGCTGGGGCCGGGTCTTCGGGCAGAGGAGCCGGACAGTTAATTGGTCCGGATACCTCCTGCCAAGCCTGTCAAAGGTAAAGGGAGTTTAGATCCCGCATAGAGTTAATCTATGTAGAAGAGCTTAACGAACCTGTCAAAGGCATAGATAGCTTACCTCGCCAGCGTTGCGCTGCGAGCTGTATCCGTGATCCTCGGAGGCGGATGTGGGGGACTCGGCGCCTTTGGTCAGCACCTTCCAGACGTCTTCATACGTCGTGTCGAATAGCCTACTAAGGGTTTGGTGCTGCGCCGGGTCAAATTCCCACAAAGTAAAATCCCGTTCTTGGCATGGGAGGATCAGGCGAACGAGCATGACCTGGACTATATTGGCAAGCCGGATTGGCTTGTCCACCAGGGATTGGATGCATGTTTGCAACCCAGTCACTTCCTCCTTGTTGCCCCACGACAGGCCTGTCTCTTTCCAGGACATGAGCCGTGTGGGGGGTCCGGATCTGAACTCAGGGGCCGCGACCCATTTCGGATCGCGGGGCTCGGTGATGTAAAACCACCCAGCCTGCCACCCCTTTAGGGACTCCATGAGGGAGCCATCGAACCAGAGGACGTTGGCTATCTTGCCAACCATAGCGCCTACGCACTCCGCCTGGGTGCCGGACACCACCTTGGGCTTGACGTTGAAGGTCTTGAGCCAGAGGCCGAAGTGGGGGCGGACGCGGAGAAAGGCCTCACACACGACGATAAACGCCGAGATGTTGAGAACAAAGTTCGGGGCCAGATCGTGGAAATCCAGGCCGTAGTAGAACATGAGCCCCCGGACAAATGGGTGAAGTGGAAAGCCCACTCCGCGGAGGAAGTGGGGAAGAAAAACTACCCTCTCATGGGGCCTTGGGGTAGGAAGAAGCTGCCCCTTATCAGGAAGCCGATGCGGGATGTCCTTGGACAAGTATCCGGCTTTCCTTAGCCTTTTTACTTGAGCCTCCGTAACGGAGGAGACCATCCACTTGCCTCCCGCTCCGGACATTGTTGGAGAAGGTTGAGAAAGAAAGAGCGGACTTGGGCGCTGGAGCTTGAGTGCGCGAGAGATGGATTGGCAAAGGAGGAAGAAGGCGTAGGTTGGAAAGGTGAATCCTTATCCCTTTATATAAGCAGGTACGGTTAGGCGTCCTCACCTACCTAATAAAACTCACTTGCCTCCCAAACGCCGCGGTAAATGGCGTGGTTGGGTTACCCACATCCGTATTAATGAGAATCCCGCTAAAGGGGGGCACATGATCTCTGCTTCGACAAGACGTGCCAAGGAAACCGCCTCGCTAAACGAGCTGAGGTGGAACAATGAAAACAATTTATGTAGAAGGCTTGGCCGCAGTGTTATGACGCACTGCGGGATACGTCAGCAGATTTGTTTTGTGTTAATATTATTCTCTGTATGGCAATATGTGGAAACTTATTTTGCAGAGCCAGACACTGTTTTGTGGTGTTTATACTCTTCTTGAAGAACTTGGAGGAGGAACCCGCCTTGCAATGCCGAAGACAATCTGCGCGCCGGACTCGTCGTCATTGAAGCCTGGTTCAGGGGCTACTGAGGGAGTCCTGGATTAGGGGGTGTTCGGATAGCCGAACTATACCTTCAGTCGGACTCCAGGACTATGAAGATACAAAGTTGAAGACTTCGTCCCGTGTCCGGAAGGATCTTTTCTTGGCGTGGAAGGCAAGCTAGGTGTGCGGATATTCAAGATCTCCTACCATTGTAACCGACTCTGTGTAACCCTAACCCTATCCGGTGTCTATATAAACCGGAGAGTTGTAGTCCGTAGGACAACAACACAACCATCATCATACACAATCATACCGTAGGCTAGGTTCTAGGGTTTAGCCTCCTTGATCTCGTGGTAGATCCACTCTTGTACTACCCATATCATCAATATTAATCTAGCAGGAGTAGGGTTTTACCTCCATCGAGAGGGCCCGAACCTGGGTAAAATAAAGTGTCCCTTGTCTCCTGTTACCATCCGACCTTGACGCACAGTTCGGGACCCCCTACTCGAGATCCGCCGGTTTTTACACCGACACAGAGGCAAGGGGGGAAATGAAAAGGACCCCCCGGCCTTATTTATAAAGGTGAAAGGATAAGTGACAGGCACGAGAATCGAGAAGCCCAAAGGTTGGATATGTGACAGAGCTGTCGCCTCGATTGTCGGAGGATCATTAATGAAGGTGAGATATATGCAATCTTTAGTAACAGGTGATGTCATGGCGGTTTATCATGATCCTGGAAGATGACGTCATGGCGGTTTACAAGATTTACGCGAAGGTGCTGAAGGAGGAATTTTTCTCAAGTGTTGAAGATTGACATGAACCAGTTCAAATCAATCTGGGGCCTAATGTTGGGGATATTACTACTGGGTATAAACCGGTAGGGAGAGGCCGGGTTATCCCCATAATGAGTTATTTATATTTGAAGCTCATGAAGACAAGGAATGTGGCGCCTTACAAAGGCCCAGGTCCCAAAGGCGGATTAAAGCCTGTAGACATAAACCGCCATTGATATGTAAACTTGTGTTGTAAGATAGAAAGAGTAGAAACCGAGCTGGACACGTTTATGAGCCGGCCTCGGGATTCTGTAAACCGACGGGCGTCAACCTATGTATATATAGGGACGACCCGGCGGCGGTTTAGGGACAACAACAAACAATAACTTGAGAGCCAGGCATAGCGGATTCGCTCCCTGGTCATCGAAACCCTAGCAATTCCACATAAACCGGATTAGGCCTTTACCTTCACCGGAAGGGGCCGAATTAGTATAAACTCTCCGCGTCCTTCGTCTGCTTTAACCCCTTTAAGCTAACCCGTCGCGATGGCTCCACGACTAAGTCCTTTCACTAGGACATCTGCCATGACAAAGCCAAGACACATAACATTAAACTTTTGGATCCAATTGGTCCCTTACGGAATAGCGCATAAACTGGGGTTTAAGCTTCTGTCACTCTCGCAACCCGTCATCTAATTGCTACTCCACAATGCATTCGCTTAGGCCCAAATATGGTGAAGTGTCATGTAGTCGACGTTCACATGACTCCACTGATACGTCTCCGTCGTATCTATAATTTTTGATTGTTTCATGCCAATATTATACAACTTTCACATATTTTTGGCAACTTTCTATGTGATTTATTGGACTAACCTATTGATCCAGTGCCCAGTGCCAGCTCCTGTTTTTTGCATGTTTTTTGTATCGCAGAAAATCCATATCGAACGAAGTCCAAATGCAATAAAATTTCATGGAGAATTATTTTGGAATATATGTGATTTTTGGGAGTTGGAATCACTGTAAACGGAGGCCCAAGGTGGGCACAACCCACCAGGGCGCGGTCCCGGAGCCAGGCATGGCGTGGCGGGTTGTGCTCACCTCGTACGTCGGTTGGGGCTCTACTTCGGGCGCAAGGGCTTCCTGTACGGGTGGTGGTGGGTTGTGCTCACCTAAAAAAATCGTGTTAAAATCTCAGCGCAATCAGAGTTACGGATCTCCGGAAATATAAGAAACGGTTTTCGGCCAGATCTGGGGAACGCGAAACAGAAGAGAACAGAGAGGGAGATCCAATCTCGGAGGGGCTCCCGCCCCTCCGGCACCATGGAGGCCATGGACCAGAGGGGGAACTCTCCTCCCATCTAGGGGGGAGGCCAAGGAAGAAGAAGAAGAAGAAGAAATAGGGGGGGCTCTCTCCCCCTCTCTCCCGGTGGCACCGGAGTGCCGCCGGAGCAACGATCGGGACGACGATCTACATCAACAATCTTGCTACCGTCAACACCAAATTTCTCCCCCTCTATGCAGCGGTGTAACACCTCTTCTCCCTGCTGTAATATCTACTTAAACATGGTGCTCAACTCCATATATTATTTCCCAATGATTTATGGTTATCCTATGATGTTTGAGTAGATCTGTTTTGTCCTATGGGTTAATCGTGATCTTGGTTGGTATGATTGTATATTTTATTTATGGTGTTGACCTACGGTGCCCTCCGTCTCGCACAAACATGAGGGGCCCCCGTTGTAGGGTGTTGCAATATGTTCATGGTTCGCTTATGGTGGGTTGCGGGAGTGACAGAAACTTAAACCCGAGTAGGTGGGCTATGGTGTATGGGAGTAAAGAGAACTTGATACTTAATGCTATGGTTGGGTTTCATGACCGTAATGATCTTTAGTAGTTGCGGATGCTTGCTAGGGTTCCAATCATAAGTGCATATGATCCAAGTAGAGAAAGTATGTTAGCTCATGCCTTTCCCTCATATAAAATCAGAAGAATGATTACCGGTACTTGTTATCGATTGCCTAGGGACAAATAACTTTCTTGTTGACAAAAGCTATCCACTTTTATTACCTTGCAATTTATTCATAGTTTTATTCCCGCAAAGTACTCGTAGATTTTTTCTTGCCAAATAGTTTCATACTTGTTTCCGGTAAAGCAAACGTCAAGTGTGCGTAGAGTTGTATCGAACTTGAGGGAATATTTGTTCTACCTTTAGCTCCTCGTTGGGTTTGACACTCTTATTTATCGAAAAAGGCTACAAACAATCCCCTATACTTGTTGGTTATCAACCACTAAGGGAATCACAACATACATACTATCAAAATATCAAACACATATCAAGTTCACATGATTACTTGCAACATGATTTCTCCCGTGACCTCAAGAACAAAAGTAACTACTCACAAATGATAATCATGCTCAAGATCAGAGGGGTGTTAAATAGCATAATGGATCTGAACATATAATATTCCACCAAATAAACCATATAGTAATCAACTACAAGATGTAATCAACACTACTAGTCACCCACAAGCACCAATCTATAGTTCCGGTAACAAGATTGAACACAAGAGATGAATTAGGGTTTGAGATGAGATGGTGCTATTGATGGAGATTGCCCTCCCCAAGATGGGAGAGTTGTTGGTGATGATGAGGACGATGATTTCTCCCTCCGGGAGGGAAGTTCCCCCGGCGGAATCGCTCCGCCGGAGGGCAAAAGCGCTCCTACCCAAGTTCCGCCTCGAGACGGCGGCGCTCCGTCCTGAAAGTCCTCTCCTTATTTTTTTTCTAGGTCAAAATGACTTATATACCAAAATATGGGCACCAGAGGTGGGCCTGGGTGAGCACGACCCACCAGGGCGCGCCTGGGCTCCCTAGCGCGCCCAGGTGGGTTGTGCCCACCTGGTGGGCCTCCTATGGTACTTATTTGCTCCAATATTCATCATATATTCCATGAAAATTCTCCTTGAAGTTTCAGCTTGTTCGGAGTTGTGCATAATAAGTAGCCTAACGCAGCTTTTCCAGGTCCAGATTTCTTGATGCCGGAATTCTCCCTCTTTGTGTGTACCTTGCAAATTATGAGAGAAAAGGCCTAAGAATTACTCCAAAAGCATTATTATGTATAAAAACATCATAAATAACAGTAATAAAACATGATGAAAATGGATGTATCACCCCCATTCGACCATGCATCATGTTTTGCAATCTATCTCCGATGTCTTTAAATAGGAAACTATACTTGCATCGGTTTTCTCAGAAGAATCCAAACTTGGCTTTATGTTTCTGAAACAAGAATGTTTATAATATACATGCCTCAATTGAGAAAAAGTGTAAGCCAAATAAGAAATAAGAAAAGCTACCCAATTAGATATGAACTTTAGATAAAGCAATCGGGAAAGCCTTGACTGCAACAATAAGTCACCATCGATCTTTATAAATGGCACAATGGGTTGACCGATATGCTTTATAACAATTTTATTGCTAAAAACTAAATTACCCTTCTTCATTGGTCCTTCAAAATTACTTATGAGAATTTTTCTAATAGATGCATCAACAATAAAGTTGTGACCAAATCTGAAAACAGGTAAATTACTTGCTAGACATCCCTCTTCAAATATGTTGGGAAAGCATGATGGTGGTGTGACTTGAACAATATCGTGTTTCACTTCTGGATGGCTTCCCAACAACTTGTCGCCCTCTTTTTCTTGATTCAGTGCATCATTACATTGAAGATCTTTGTCAACCGAACTTTGTTCGCTATACTTTCTTGCTCTTGAAGCTCGTAAATTTCTATGGCACGAAACCCATAGGGCATGAAGTAGGTTCCATTAACATAAAAAAAAGTCAAGCATGGTTGAAAGAACATGCGGTGCCCCCATGTTTGGTTTTGGTAGTTGATGACAATCTCTATGGACTAATGGTTGTGTTGAGTTAAGTTATATTCGTAGGTTTTGTCCATAGGCTTTTCTTGAAGTCTATTTGTTGGTTTCAAGGAGTTTATGTGTTGAACAAGGTGGTATCCAAGGATCTATCCAAAGATTGGTCTAGTGAGTGTTGAACTAATTGCTAGCATGTCTTGAAGAAGAAGATTGTGTGAACATTCATGTGTATCTTCAAGACATCATCTTTATGAAGAGAGAAGATTTCACACAATGCATAGAAGATACACCGAGTGGGATCAAGTGATCTCACGGTTTGGTAAGCATTGTCCATTGCGCTTTGTGTACTAACCTATGGTCTTTGTGAGAGTTCTATGTGGGGTTAGGTTTGCTTCCATGGGCTTGCGTCAAGAGGAAGATCACATACAACCCATGGAGGATGACATCAAATCAAGGTTGTCCTATGCAAGTTCAAGTGGAGCATCACGAAGAAATCATGCTTGTAGCTTGCCGTCCATTATGGTGACAATGGACTTGTGAAGATCTGCCGAAGAGTGACTCACCCGTAGTGGAGTATGGGGGAGCAGTCAACTAGCCTTCATCGAGCCAACGCGATCACGAAAGGTGGTCCAACTTGAGGGAGTCAAGATCATCATCATCTAGCTCAAGTGGACTTCGTGCAAGGCAAAGGTTTTCCCTTGATAGGTTTTCCATTTTATCGGTCTCATGGTGATAGTTTGGACACTGGGCTATAGGATCGATAGTTGTACTATCAAGAGGGGGCTCTCAAGTGAGTACCTTGATCGTATCATTCGATGAGAGCTCAAACCATTGCATCCTCGCATCATCTTTCTTGATTCTTATTTGTATTTTCTCTTTTTTAGGTTTTAGAGCTTGTGCTTATCTTTGTGACAAGCTCTAGTACATCGAAAACGGATTTCATAAGCTTCTTCTATTGCATTTTCGGTGTTGGAGGTTTTACCTGTCTTATTCGAGGAAGGGTTCTCACCTTTTTCTTATGGTCCTTTTATCATTTGCTTCTTATTGTTATTCCTATCAAGATTGTGTTAGCCCATGTCGTTAGCTTTCCAACAAACTTGGTTTCGTTGAATTCGAAGTCTGTTTGCAGAAGTTGTGGCAGTTTTGGTGTCCTTAAAGGGCTGCAGCGGTACTACCGCGGCTACTACCGCTTGGAGCGGATGTAATTTTTTACTACCGCTCCAGAGCGGTACTACCGCGGCCAGTACCGTGGCTACTTCCGCTCCGGACCAAAATCTCGTATTAAGTCCAGCGGTGGTAGGCACAGATGTATTTTTGTGGTCCCGCTACCCTTAGGGTAGTACCGCTACCCCTAGCGGTAGTATTGTGAGGACGAGCGGTAGTACCGCTCCGGCGGTTCTACTGGCCCTTTGCCTCCTCGCTGTTGTTTTTAAAAGGGCTTCCACCGCCCTAGCGGTAGTACCGCTCCCATGAGCGGTAGTACCGCTCTGTGCAGGCTGTGAGCATAACGGCTGGATTTTCCCCCACCTATAAAAGGGGGTCTTCTTCCCCAATGAACCTTATCCTTTGAGCTCGTGTTCTTCCCCCATTGTTGACCTTCTTTGAGCTTGCTATCTCTCAATCCCTCCATGGATTCTTGCTAGTTTTGGTGGGGAAAGAGAGAGGAGATCTATATCCACATTTCCACCAATCACTTTCTCCTCTATGTGAGGGGAACCCCTTGGATCTAGATCTTGGTGTTCTCCTTCTTGTTCTTCCTCTCATTTTCCTCCCTAGCATTAGTTTCTTTGATGGGATTTGGGAGAGAAGGACTTGGGCACTCTGTGTGCCCTTGCCATTGCATTTGTTGCATCGATTTGAGTTCTCCACGGTGATACGTGGAAGTTACAAGTTGAGAAGCTTATTACTCTTGGGTGCTTGGTACCCTTGAGCTTGTTCCTCTTGGGTGCTTGGGCGCCCTAGACGGTTGGTGGTGTTCAGAGCTCAGTCTTTGTGGTGTAAAGCTCCGGGCAAGCGTCGGGGTCTCCAATTAGGTTGTGGAGATCACCCCGAGCAATTTTACGGGTTTCGGTGACCGCCCCAAGGGTTGCCAAAGTGTACGGGTTCGGTGACCGCCCCCAAGGGTTGCCATTTGTATGGGTTCGGTGACCGCCCTCAAGGGTCCCTTAGTGGAATCACGGCATCTTGCATTATGGAGGGCGTGAGGAGATTACGGTGGCCCTAGTGGCTTCTTGGGGGGGCATTGTGCCTCCACACCACTCCAAACGGAGATTAGGATCCACAAGGGTGTGAACTTCGAGATACATTGTCGTCTCCGCATGCCTCGATTATCTCTTACCCGAGCCATTTACTTATGCACTTTACTTTGTGATAGCCATATTATTTCTTGTCATATATCTTGCTATCACTTAGTTGTTTATCTTGCTTAACATAAGTTGTTGGTGCACATAGGTGAGCCTAGTTGTTGTAGGTTTTGTGCTTGACAAATTAACCGCTAGGTTTATTCCGCATTTGTTCAAGCCTAAACCATAATTATTTTAAAGCGCATATTCACCCCCCCCCCCCCCTCTAGGCGACATCCTCGATCTTTCAATGGTTGTTTTGCCATGCTTTCCATGCCCTTTCTCAATAATACTTGCCTCTTTGGATTTGATGGATTCGGAATATATACTATTTGATTCGGCTTTTTCAATCGAAGCACTTTCATGTTCCAAATCATCCTTCTTTTCATTGATACTACCAATTGGCAATACTTATTTTATCTGAGTCAATTCTTTTTCTATTTGTTTCTGGCGGCGAGCGACAAAATCAGCTTTAAGCTTTTTCTCAATTTCAGCCCACTCTGGACATGATTGCCCCCCAATGCTTTTAGATTCTTTCGGCAATGACACATGGGTGTTTCCGAAACTTTGCAATTGTGTAGGGGGTGTATAATATGATGTAGCACTAGGTGAAGGCATATGCATTGTTTTAAAACCATATGTTCTTTCGCCAATTCTATCAATTGATGAAGTTTCATCTCCTTGCAAAACTCTAGCCTTTATTGCAGCATAATCAGGAAACGACCCCTTTTCATATTGTTCAAGGCAAAGAGCACTAATCCTCTTGTTTTGTGCCAAACTCTTTTTTGACGCAGCCACAACCGCTTCTGGAAGGGATTACTCCATAATACTTTCAGATTCTTTCGGCAACGATTTGTGAGTGTTGCCGAAATTCTCGAATTGCGCAAAGCATGCATTATATGCTACAACATTAGATGAAGGCATGTGTGTTCCTGCAAAATTTTCACTTATTCGGTTATGACCATGAAGGTGAGGGGCCGAATTATGAACATCTACAGTTGTGTACGGTGCTGAAAATTACTAATAAGAGGTGTAGCATATGATGGTTGAGAGTAACTGTCTGAATAGCTAGTAGTAGCATGGCCAATTCTCCCATCCATCGGCATGGTTGAACTAGTATATTGCAAATTAGTTGCCGATGAATAAAAAGGTGAAACACTTTGCCACATGCTATTCGAAGTTCCTACACAAGGTGTTTCAACTTGATCAGCCAAACTCATCATGTCGTTCATCGGAATAAGGATTTGTGGGGTTGCCGATGCATGAGAGTTGGAGTACATATGGTGCATCTTACTAGTATCTTAAGAAGTTGAAGCATGTAAATTACTTTGAATCGGCCTTTGCACATAATTAGATGCATGATTGAAAAAATTAGGGCTGACCGATCGAATATACTTATTGAACGATCTAGTAACACCATATGAATTATTTGCATCTACAGTAGGGAATTGGGTATTCATATTACCTTTGTAGATTGCAAACCCTAGATGACGATCTCTTTGTAGCAAGAACGGGCTGGAGACTTTTCGGAGCCTCTTCCCCAACGGAGTCGCCAAAAAGTGTGTTCGCACACGAACACGTCACCGTGTATCCTCGGCGTCGGGGGAGACTGAAGGAAATATGCCCTAGAGGCAATAATAAAGTTATTATTTATTTCCTCATATATCATGATAAATGTTTATTATTCATGCTAGAATTGTATTAGCCGGAAACATAATACATCTGTGAATATATAAACAAACAGAGTGTCACTAGTATGCCTCTACTTGACTAGCTCGTTAATCAAAGATGGTTATGTTTCCTAACCATGAACAAAGAGTTGTTATTTGATTAACGAGGTCACATCATTAGTTAAATGATCTGATTGACATGACCCATTCCATTAGCTTAGCACCCGATCGTTTAGTATGTTGCTATTGCTTTCTTCATGACTTATACATGTTCCTATGACTATGAGATTATGCAACTCCCGTTTACCGTAGGAACACTTTGTGTGCCACCAAACGTCACAACGTAACTGGGTGATTATAAAGGTGCTCTACAGGTGTTTCCGAAAGTACTTGTTGGGTTGGCGTATTTCGAGATTAGGATTTGTCACTCCGATAGTCGGAGAGGTATCTCTGGGCCCTCTCGGTAATGCACATCACATAAGCCTTGCAAGCATTGCAACTAATGTGTTAGTTGTGAGATGATGTATTACGGAACGAGTAAAGAGACTTGCCGGTAACGAGATTGAATTAGGTATTGAGATATCGACGATCGAATCTCGGGCAAGTAACATACCGATGACAAAGGGAACAACGTATGTTGTTATGCGGTCAGACCGATAAAGATCTTCGTAGAATATGTAGGAGCCAATATGGGCATCCAGGTCCCGCTATTGGTTATTGACCGGAGACATGTCTCGGTCATGTCTACATTGTTCTCGAACCGTAGGGTCCGCACGCTTAAAGTTACGATGACAGTTTTATTATGAGTTTGTGTATTTTGATGTACCGAAGGTTGTTCGGAGTCCCGGATGTGATCATGGACATGACGAGGAGTCTCGAAATGGTCGAGACATAAAGATCGATATATTGGACGGCTATATTCGGACACCGGAATTGTTCGAAGTGGTTTCGGAGAAAACCGGAGTGCCGGAGGGGTTACCGGAACCCCCCGGGGAAGTATCGGGCCTTAGTGGGCCTGAGGGGAGAGAGAGGGCAGCAGCCCAGGAGGTGGCGCCCCCCCCCTCATGGGGAGTCCGAATAGGACTAGGAGGGGGGGGCGCGGCCCCCCTTTCCCTCTCCCTCTCCCTCTCTTTCCTTCCCCCTCTCTCTTCCTAGTTGGACTAGGAAAGGGGAGTCCTACTCCCACTAGGAGGAGGACTCCCCCTCCCTTTGGCGCGCCCCATAGGGCCGGCCGGCCTCCCCCCTCCCTCCTTTATATACGGGGGCAGGGGGGCACCCTAGGACACACAAGTTGATCTTCGTGATCGTTCCTTAGCCGTGTGCGGTGCCCCCCTCCACCATATTCCACCTCGGTCATATCGTTGCAGTGCTTAGGCGAAGCCCTGCGTCGGTAGAACATCATCGTCGTCATCACGCCGTCGTGCTGACGGAACTCATCCCCGATGCTTTGCTGGATCGGAGCCCGGGGAGCGTCATCGAGCTGAACGTGTGCTAAGAACTCGGAGGTGCCGGAGTAACGGTGCTTGGACCGGTTGGACCGGGAAGACGTACGACTACTTACTCTATGTTGTGTCAACGCTTCCGCTTCGGTCTACGAGGGTACGTAGACAACACTCTCCCCTCTCGTTGCTATGCATCACCATGATCTTGCGTGTGCGTAGGAAAATTTTTGAAATTACTACGTTCCCCAACAGTGGCATCCGAGCCTAGGTTTTTATGGTTTGATGTTATGCACGAGTAGAACACAAGTGAGTTGTGGGCGATATAAGTCATACTGCCTACCAGCATGTCATACTTTGGTTCGGCGGTATTGTTGGATGAAGCGGCCCGGACCGACATTACGCGTACGCTTACGCGAGACTGGTTCTACCGACGTGCTTTGCACACAGGTGGCTGGCGGGTGTGAGTTTCTCCAACTTTAGTTGAACCGAGTATGGCTACGCCCGGTCCTTGCGAAGGTTAAAACGGAGTCTATTTGACAAACTATCATTGTGGTTTTGATGCGTAGGTGAGATTGGTTCTTGCTTAAGCCCGTAGCAGCCACGTAAAACTTGCAACAAACAAAGTAGAGGACGTCTAACTTGTTTTTGCAGGGCATGTTGTGATGTGATATGGTCAAGACATGATGCTAAATTTTATTGTATGAAATGATCATGTTTTGTAACCGAGTTATCGGCAACCGGCAGGAGCCATATGGTTGTCGCTTTATTGTATGCAATGCAATCGCCCTGTAATGCTTTACTTTATCACTAAGCGGTAGCGATAGTCGTAGAAGCATAAGATTGGCGAGACGACAACGATGCTACGATGGAGATCAAGGTGTCGCGCCGGTGACGATGGTGATCATGACGGTGCTTCGGAGATGGAGATCACAAGCACAAGATGATGATGGCCATATCATATCACTTATATTGATTGCATGTGATGTTTATCTTTTTATGCATCTTATCTTGCTTTGATTGACGGTAGCATTATAAGATGATCTCTCACTAAAATTATCAAGAAGTGTTCTCCCCGAGTATGCACCGTTGCCAAAGTTCGTCGTGCCCAGACACCACGTGATGATTGGGTGTGATAAGCTCTACGTCCATCTACAACGGGTGCAAGCCAGTTTTGCACACGCAGAATACTCGGGTTATACTTGACGAGCCTAGCATATGCAGATATGGCCTCGGAACACGGAGACCAAAAGGTCGAGCGTGAATCATATAGTAGATATGATCAACATAATGATGTTAACCATTGAGAACTAATCCATTTCACGTGACGATCGGTTATGGTTTAGTTTGATTTGGATCACGTGATCACTTAGAAGATTGGAGGGATGTCTATCTAAGTGGGAGTTCTTAAGTAATATGATTAATTGAACTTAAATTTATCATGAACTTAGTCCCTGATAGTATCTTGCTTGTTTATATTGATTGTAGATAGATGGCCCGTGTTGTTGTTCCGTTGAATTTTAATGCGTTCCTTGAGAAAGCAAAGTTGAAAGATGATGGTAGCAATTACACGGACTGGGTCCGTAACTTGAGGATTATCCTCATTGCTGCATAGAAAAGTAACGTCCTGGAAGCACCGCTGGGTGCCAGGCCTGCTGCTGATGCAACTGACGACGTTAAGAACGTCTGGCAGAGCAAAGCTGATGACTACTCGATAGTTCAATGTGCCATGCTTTACGGCTTAGAACCGGGACTTCAACGACGTTTTGAACATCATGGGGCATATGAGATGTTCCAAGAGTTGAAGTTAATATTCCAACAGAATGCCCGGATTGAGAGATATGAAGTCTCCAATAAGTTCTATAGCTGCAACATGGAGGAGAATAGTTCTGTCAGTGAGCATATACTCAAAATGTCTGGGTATTATAATCACTTGATTCAACTGGGGGTTAATCTTCCGGATGATTGCGTCATTGACAGAATTCTCCAATCACTTCCACCAAGCTACAAAGGCTTCGTGATGAACTATAATATGCATGGGATGGATAAGACGATTCCCGAGCTCTTCGCAATGCTAAAGGCTGCGGAGGTAGAAATCAAGAAGGAGCATCAAGTGTTGATGGTTAACAAAACCACTAGTTTCAAGAAAAAGGGCAAAGGGAATAAGAAGGGGGACTTCAAGAAAAACAGCAAACAAGTTGCTGCTCAAGAGAAGAAACCCAAGTCTGGACCCAAGCCTGAAACTGAGTGCTTCTACTGCAAGCAGACTGGTCACTGGAAGCGGAACTGCCCCAAGTATTTGGCGGATAAGAAGGATGGCAAGGTGAACAAAGGTATATGTGATATACATGTTATTAATGTGTACCTTACTAGAGCTCGCAGTAGCACCTGGGTATTTGATACTGGTTCTGTTGCTAATATTTGCAACTCGAAACAGGGACTACGGATTAAGCGAACACTGGCAAAGGACGAGGTGACGATGCGTGTGGGAAATGGTTCCAAAGTCGATGTGATCGCGGTCGGCACGCTACCTCTACATCTACCTTCGGGATTAGTATTAGACCTAAATAATTGTTATTTGGTGCTAGCGTTGAGCATGAACATTATATCTGGATCTTGTTTGATGCGAGACGGTTATTCATTTAAATTAGAGAATAATGGTTGTTCTATTTATATGAGTAATATCTTTTATGGTCATGCACCCTTGAAGAGTGGTCTATTTTTTATGAATCATAATGTTGAAGCCAAAAGATGTAGAGTTGATAATGATAGTGCAACTTATTTGTGGCACTGCCGTTTAGGTCATATCGGTATAAAGCGCATGAAGAAACTCCATACTGATGGACTTTTGGAACCACTTGATTATGAATCACTTGGTACTTGCGAACCGTGCCTCATGGGCAAGATGACTAAAACATCGTTCTCCGGTACTATGGAGAGAGCAACAGATTTGTTGGAAATCATACATACAGATGTATGTGGTCTGATGAATATTGAAGCTCGTGGCGGATATCGTTATTTTCTCACCTTCACAGATGATTTAAGCAGATATGGGTATATCTACTTAATGAAACACAAGTCTGAAACTTTTGAAAAGTTCAAAGAATTTCAGAGTGAAGTTGAAAATCATCGTAACAAGAAAATAAAGTTTCTACGATCTGATCGTGGAGGAGAATATTTGAGTTACGAGTTTGGTCTACATTTAAAACAGTGCGGAATAGTTTCACAACTCACGCCACCCGGAACACCACAACGTAATGGTGTGTCTGAACGTCGTAATCGTACTTTACTTGATATGGTGCGATCTATGATGTCTCTTACAGATTTACCGCTATCGTTTTGGGGTTATGCTTTAGAGATGGCCGCATTCACGTTAAATAGAGCACCATCAAAATCCATTGAGACGACGCCTTATGAACTATGGTTTGGCAAGAAACCAAAGTTGTCCTTTCTTAAAGTTTGGGGCTGCGATGCTTATGTGAAAAACTTCAACCTGATAAGCTCGAACCCAAATCGGAGAAATGTGTCTTCATAGGATACCCAAAGGAAACTGTTGGGTACACCTTCTATCACAGATCCGAAGGCAAGATATTTGTTGCTAAGAATGGATCCTTTCTAGAGAAGGAGTTTCTCTTGAAAGAAGTGAGTGGGAGGAAAGTAGAACTTGATGAGGTAACTGTACCTGCTCCCTTATTGGAAAGTAGTGCATCACAGAAATCTGTTTCTGTGACACCTACGCCAATTGGTGAGGAAACTAATGATAATGATCATGAAACTTCAGATCAAGTTACTACAGAACCTCGCAGATCAACCAGAGTAAGATTCGCACCAGAGTGGTACGGCAATCCTGTTCTGGAAATCATGCTGCTAAATCATGGTGAACCTACGAACTATGAAGAAGCGATGGTGAGCCCAGATTCCGCAAAATGGCTAGAAGCCATGAAATCTGAGATGGGATCCATGTATGACAACAAAGTATGGACTTTGGTTGACTTGCCCGATGGTCGGCAAGCAATAGAGAATAAATGGATCTTCAAGAAGAAGACTGACGCTGACGGTAATGTTACTGTCTACAAAGCTCGACTTGTCGCAAAAGGTTTTCGACAAGTTCAAGGAATTGACTACGATGAGACCTTCTCACCCGTAGCGATGCTTAAGTCTGTCCGAATCATGTTAGCAATTGCCGCATTTTATGATTATGAAATTTGGCAGATGGATGTAAAAACTGTATTCCTGAATGGATTTCTGGAAGAAGAGTTGTATATGATGCAACCTGAAGGTTTTGTCGATCCAAAAGGAGCTAACAAAGTGTGCAAGCTCCAGCGATCCATTTATGGACTGGTGCAAGCTTCTCGGAGTTGGAATAAACGCTTTGATAGTGTGATCAAAGCATTTGGGTTTGTACAGACTTTTGGAGAAGCCTGTATTTACAAGAAAGTGAGTGGGAGCTCTGTAGCATTTCTGATATTATATGTAGATGACATATTACTAACCGGAAATGATATAGAATTTCTGGATAGCATAAAGGGATACTTGAATAAGAGTTTTTCAATGAAAGACCTCGGTGAAGCTGCTTACATATTGGGCATTAAAGTCTATAGAGATAGATCAAGACGCTTAATTGGACTTTCACAAAGCACATACCTTGACAAAGTTTTGAAAAAGTTCAAAATGGATCAAGCAAAGAAAGGGTTCTTGCCTGTGTTACAAGGTGTGAAGTTGAGTAAGACTCAATGCCCGACCACTGCAGAAGATAGAGAGAAAATGAAAGATGTTCCCTATGCTTCAGCCATAGGCTCTATCATGTATGCAATGCTGTGTACCAGACCTGATGTGTGTCTTGCTATAAGTCTAGCAGGGAGGTACCAAAGTAATCCAGGAGTGGATCACTGGACAGCGGTCAAGAACATCCTGAAATACCTGAAAAGGACTAAGGATATGTTTCTCATATATGGAGGTGACAAAGAACTCATCGTAAACGGTTACGTTGATGCAAGCTTTGACACTGATCCGGACGATTCTAAATCGCAAACCGGATACGTGTTTACATTAAACGGTGGAGCTGTCAGTTGGTGCAGTTCTAAACAAAGCGTCGTGGCGGGATCTACATGTGAAGCGGAGTACATAGCTGCTTTGGAAGCAGCAAATGAAGGAGTCTGGATGAAGGAGTTCATATCCGATCTAGGTGTCATGCCTAGTGCATCGGGTCCAATGAAAATCTTTTGTGACAATACTGGTGCAATTGCCCTGGCAAAGGAATCCAGATTTCACAAAAGAACCAAGCACATCAAGAGACGCTTCAATTCCATCCGGGATCTAGTCCAGGTGGGAGACATAGAGATTTGCAAGATACATACGGATCTGAATGTAGCAGACCCGTTGACTAAGCCTCTTCCACGAGCAAAACATGATCAGCACCAAAACTCCATGGGTGTTAGAATCATTACTGTGTAATCTAGATTATTGACTCTAGTGCAAGTGGGAGACTGAAGGAAATATGCCCTAGAGGCAATAATAAAGTTATTATTTATTTCCTCATATATCATGATAAATGTTTATTATTCATGCTAGAATTGTATTAGCCGGAAACATAATACATCTGTGAATATATAAACAAACAGAGTGCCACTAGTATGCCTCTACTTGACTAGCTCGTTAATCAAAGATGGTTATGTTTCCTAACCATGAACAAAGAGTTGTTATTTGATTAACGAGGTCACATCATTAGTTGAATGATCTGATTGACATGACCCATTCCATTAGCTTAGCACCCGATCGTTTAGTATGTTGCTATTGCTTTCTTCATGACTTATACATGTTCCTATGACTATGAGATTATGCAACTCCCGTTTACCATAGGAACACTTTGTGTGCCACCAAACGTCACAACATAACTGGGTGATTATAAAGGTGCTCTACAGGTGTTTTCGAAAGTACTTGTTGGGTTGGCGTATTTCGAGATTAGGATTTGTCACTCCGATAGTCGGAGAGGTATCTCTGGGCCCTCTCGGTAATGCACATCACATAAGCCTTGCAAGCATTGCAACTAATGTGTTAGTTGTGAGATGATGTATTACGGAACGAGTAAAGAGACTTGCCGGTAACAAGATTGAACTAGGTATTGAGATACCGACGATCGAATCTCGGGCAAGTAACATACCGATGACAAAGGGAACAACGTATGTTGTTATGCGGTCAGACCGATAAAGATCTTCGTAGAATATGTAGGAGCCAATATGGGCATCCAGGTCCCGCTATTGGTTATTGACCGGAGACATGTCTCGGTCATGTCTACATTGTTCTCGAACCGTAGGGTCCGCACGCTTAAAGTTACGATGATAGTTGTATTATGAGTTTGTGTATTTTGATGTACCGAAGGTTGTTCGGAGTCCCAGATGTGATCATGGACATAACGAGGAGTCTCGAAATGGTCGAGACATAAAGATCGATATATTGGACGGCTACATTCGGACACCGGAATTGTTCCAAGTGGTTTCGGAGAAATCCGGAGTGCCGGAGGGGTTACCGGAACCCCCCGGGGAAGTATCGGGCCTTAGTGGGCCTGAGGGGAGAGAGAGGGCAGCAGCCCAGGAGGTGGCGCGCCCCCCCCTCATGGGGAGTCCGAATAGGACTAGGAGGGGGGCGCGGCCCCCTTTCCCTCTCCCTCTCCCTCTCTTTCCTTCCCCCTCTCTCTTCCTAGTTGGACTAGGAAAGGGGAGTCCTACTCCCACTAGGAGGAGGACTCCCCCTCCCTTTGGCGCGCCCCATAGGGCCGGCCGGCCTCCCCCCTCCCTCCTTTATATACGGGGGCAGGGGGCACCCTAGGACACACAAGTTGATCTTCGTGATCGTTCCTTAGCCGTGTGCGGTGCCCCCCTCCACCATATTCCACCTCGGTCATATCGTTGCAGTACTTAGGCGAAGCCCTGCATCGGTAGAACATCATCATCGTCATCACGCCGTCGTGCTGACGGAACTCATCCCCGAAGCTTTGCTGGATCGGAGCCCGGGGAGCGTCATCGAGTTGAACGTGTGCTAAGAACTCGGAGGTGCCGGAGTAACAGTGCTTGGATCGGTTGGACCGGGAAGACGTACGACTACTTCCTCTACGTTGCGTCAACGCTTCCGCTTCGGTCTACGAGGGTACGTAGACAACACTCTCCCCTCTCGTTGCTATGCATCACCATGATCTTGCGTGTGCGTAGGAATTTTTTTGAAATTACTACGTTCCCCAACAACAAACAACTCCCGTGTTGAACATTTTTCGATTCAAGGTCATCTTGCGGGCCGAAATGCTCGCGCAATATAACCAATTGGTGGCCCTACCTATCCGACACAATGTCTGATTGGGTGGACGACTTTTCGCTTGCTCTAACTTTTACATACGACTTCGTATTAAGATGATTTTTATACCCAAATCGACCATTTCGATGAGACAAAGACAATTCGTGTAGAAAGTTTTCTCATTTGAGGCCGTCCTTGAGGATTAATCGGCCGAACAATGCTCTGGATACAAAATTTCAGTATTTCAAACACAAATTCGGCCTTCGAGATGAGATCGGATGGCGATGTCCCGAACTTCAAAGATGTTTATATTGATAATACAAAACATTTTCATGTAGATCAATTCTCCGTTTGAGACCATCTTAGTTGCATTTCGTACCATGCCAAAATCTGGTGTCAACAGTGTAGAAGTACCACATGCTATCCTTGCAAACATTTGAGATATGTGCAATGCATTAATGTCAACTGTGAGATCAAGACAACACAAAGTAGCAATGTCAAATCCACAAATCCTGATAGGCGACCGCTTTTTGAAATAATTGTTAGATCATGGCAATGCCAAATGAATCAATAGTGCCAAGCTGCAAGGCTCTTCCATCTCCAATGCATACAATCAACACTCGGCATCCTAGGGCAACCTCTTGATGCATTCATCATTAGAAGCCTCACTATGCCCTCAACATTGGGCGCTTGCAGATGCTGCTCTCACTATAGTATCAGTGAACACATTCATGCACTTTATGACTGAATCTCCAGCCATTCAAAGATACTCATACAAGGCATATGTAGGAGTGCCATATGCAATCAACCGAAGTGACACAATCACCTTCTCGAAACAAGAAAAAGCAAGAAGGTTGGCGGCATTTCTTGGTTGCTGAAAGAATGGTTCATTGACTTTCCTGTCGTCGACAATTTGATGGAACAACCATTAGTTTGTGCTAAAGCGTCGCCGGAACATGTAGACAGGGAAGTTACAACAAAAAAAAAGTAGTCGGGAATGAGCTCACGTGGCCTTCGATTTAGTTCCGGTGAATGTCAAATGACCAACCAACGGTCCTGCATGTTTATCTTCGTTCCGATGGCGCTATCTATTCAGCAACCATCAACACAACCTCATCTTCTTCAGAGTCCATGATCTCACTCTTGGGTTCTGAGCTCGAATCTGACGAAGAATCGTTAAAAACAACTCTACCATCATACACATATACACAAAATATGAATAATATGTCATCTACACAAATCTATGAACTGCTAGACCAAATCTACAAGAATAAAGTCGGGGAAATTACCTCCGGGTAAGTCGTCGAACACCTTAATGACAACGGAAAGCAAATGTAGGGATGCGGTCAAGCGTGTGAGGTCCGAAAACGGCTCAACGGAGACGACCGGAGTCAAATCACGGTGGTCCGGATGGTGAAGGTAGCACCAAACGACTGCGGTGCAGGGATATGGGTGACGGCCGAAGGAAGAATGCATCCTGAAATGTCCGTGGTACCAAGATTTAAGGATGGGACACACTATATCGCCTCACCCAACTGTCAAATATGGAGACTCACTGACTGATTTGGAGCGTCTTCAAAAATTACGTGGGTCGAGCGGATGACAATTCTACTAGACCTGTTTTTTTAGCCAAAATCGTTATATTGATGGTTATTGTGATGATTGGATCGATACCATGCATCTGTTGGAGAGGTTTTTTTTTAAGGTGCTGGAGAGTTGTTCTAACATAACACACTTGTCAACCAAATTCATTTGCTTTAGTTTTAGTTTATGTAGGCTTGTTTGACAAGGAACACACTTTGAATTGTAGACACCATCTAAAAGGGGCCGACTGATTAGTCAAAGGAAAACGAGGAAATCCCAACACCAAAGTCTACTTCCCCCCGTTCCGTTCCGTTCCGTTTCTCAGGTTCTCTTTCCTCACACCATCGACACGAATCGACCCTGAGTCCCGAATCGAATCTCACTGAGTCCCGAGTCGGTCGAACCGAATCCCTCTCATCCCCGTTGATCGCCCACGCCCAACATTCGGGGAGGAGGAATAGCGGAGGAGGAGGAGGAGGAGGCCAAGGACCGCCGCCGCCGCCGCCGCCATGGCCGCGCTGCCGGTGATGAAGCTGGGGACGCTGTTGCTGCGGACGCTGTCCAAGCCTATCGCCAACCGCCTCAAGAGCCAGGCCGCCGTCCACCCCAAGTTTCGCGACTTCATCATCAGCATCGCCCAGGTTCGATTCTCTCCGCCCTCCCGTATCTCCTTTCCAGGGCAAGGACGGCGCAGAACGAAGCTGTTGGGAAGCAAATGATCTACCCTATATAGTTGGCCCATGGGAGGAGATCTGATTAGGTCTTTACAGATTTAAAAAGTTTGAAAACTGATGAATTAGCATTTTGTAGTGTTGCTGCGGCCTACTCAGGATGACAATGTGCCTTATGTGACTTGGGAAAGCACACTTGTGTAAGGTGGTTTAAGAAAGAACTTTCGCGTTGTACATCTATCAATCAGGCTTACTTGATTAGTTTATTGGAATTTAATTAGGAATTAATTAGTGTTTTATTTACCAGCAAACCAAGATATTATTTATGATAGGTTTGATGTCTGTAAGAGCAACTCTAGCAGATGCCCCACATCCACAGCCTCCAAAACTGTTTTGGAGGCTGCTACATAAACTATTGGAGGTTGCGGAGACTGTGCGCGAAAACACAGAGCCTCCATAACATTTCCCCTCTTTATTTCTTTTTCTTGGGGTGGGGGGGCTGCATCAACTCAATAATACTTCTAATCGGAGGGAATTAAATTCTAACGGCATTGAAATACAAAGTTCTTACGGGAAATGGCGATAAAGCGACATTTGCATATATAAATAAGTAGCAGGTGGGGGGGGGGGGATTCATCGCCTTTTACATATATGTAGCAACTATACCTAGGGGGGAATGTCAATAAATGGCATTTCCATAGAAACATAGACTAGATTAGTAGTACATGACGGGCCAAGGACTAGGTGCGGCGGGCGCGGGACTTGTAGGGGACAAGAGCAGCCTCATAGACATGGCCATGATCCCTGGTAGCGTGGTAGCGTGGAATCGGGTGAGAGCACATGCATCCCATGTCGTCCAGGTGCGATCGTTATGGTCGGGCGTGGCTTGGCCAGCGGAGGGATGATCCTAGAAGGCATGCTCCATCTCCGCGGTCATTGCTCGTGCCGCCACCACCACATTGTAGTCGGCAAAGATGGCGCGCTCCCTCTCTGCCACCAATGCCCGTCCAACCACAGTCTCCTCGAAGACTACTCTGGCACGGGCGGCGTGGTGAGCATCCCAAGCCTCCCAAGCAGTGAGGGAGCGTGCGAAATCGGCCATGGCCAGGCATCGGCGTGGTGTCAGGCGGCTTTTGGCGTGTCCGTGTTGCGGGACTCGTCGAGGATAGACTGGAGGAGGGGGTCCTCTACTTCGGGTCGTCCTCGGAGTCAGCGTCCTCCAGCGCGTACCAATGATCCCACTACTACTGCTTGATGTCGTCGGTCTCCTGCGTGACCTTCTCGCCCAACTGCCTTGCCTCTTCCGCCGTGAGCTCGACCCAGTCTGACCTTGGTGAAGTAACACGGTCTCCTCCAAGACTACGCCGGCACGGGCGGCGTCCTGGAATTAGGTGGCATGGCGGGCATCCCAAGCCTCCCTAGCAGTGAGGGAGTGGTGGGAAATCGGACATGGCCGGTCGTCAGGCAGCCTTTGATGCAGTCGTGTTGCGGGGCTCGTTAACGACGGACTGGAGGAGGGGATCCTCGACCTCGGGTCGTCCTCGGAGTCGGCGTGTTCCAGCGTGCACCAACAGTCCCGTTACTCCTCCTTGATGCAGTCGACCTCCTCGACCAATTGCCTTGCCTCATGCGCTATGGGCTCGACCCAGTCTGTTCTTGGGTGATGTGACATGGTGAGAACGAGAAGTGGAGTAGTCGGAGAAGGAAGGGAGAATGTGGAGAGGGGAGTGAATAAGGAGAGGAGGTGCCGGCCTCTTAATAGCTGTCGGCGGGCGCCTGGCGGGAATGGGTGGGGGAAGGTGGACATGTGGTGGCAGGCCATTAAATGGCTCATGTCCCGGTGATGTAAGTGGCCGGGGGATTGCACAGAGAAAAGAGAACGAGGCTGTGCGAGCGGATGACGGGAGAGGTGAAACTTCCCGCGCAGGCGGTTAGGTTTGGATCGCGCTCCAAAACATCCCCCTCCACATATGGAGGATATGATCCTGGTTTTGGAGCGCGTTGCATATTTTTGCCAATCCAGATCCATAGGGCGACTCTGATAGAGTGGTTTTGTCTGGTATTTTCATCATAGAAGCGGTTATTTTGCCGATCGGCTCCTTTTGGCGATTCTGCTAGAGTTGCTCTAAGGTCAGGTATTGTTTGAATCATTAGAAATTTAAGTGTGAACCTCAGTGGCAGATTTTCTTCCTCGTGGTTATGTGTTTTGGTAGCTGTGAACAACTAGCTATTCCTAGTTACTAGAACAAATGATCTGGAGCTAATTATCTCTAGGTCCTCATATCTATTTTTGTGTGGTTGCCTGATGTGCAGGACCATTTCTTCTCTTTTTGTTGTCAAAACAAAGTGAACTGACAATCCCTGTAACAAATATTGCAGACAAACCATCGTATCACTACAAGGATACAAAGACGCATTTACGGGCATGCTACTAATGTGGCTATCAGACCTTTAGATGAGGAGAAGGCAGTACAAGCTGCTACAGATCTCATTGGAGAAGGCTTCATCTTTTCGGTATTTTCTCAACCATTGATTAACTTTATGTACCTTGCTGTAATACAAGCAATTGAAATTTGACCAAACAATAATAGCCTTTTGCTATGTTTTTGGTTTTAGGTTGCTGTCGCTGCTTTAATTTTTGAGGTGCAAAGAAGTGCTAGGTCAGAGGCTAGAAAGGAGGAAGCTCGTAAACAGGAACTTGAGGTTGCACTGTAATATTATTCCACTCTATTATATTATTTCTCTATATTGTCTTACTTTGAGATCTTTGCTTAGTTCTCTGGAATGAGGTAAATGGACTATGCTAACATGTCCATGCATGCCACATTCGCTATTCAATCCTATAAAGGTTCTTGAGAAACACTGCACACCAGAAAATGGTATCTATAAGCCCCTATTGTGTAGCCATCGGACAGACTCAGTGCTAGTAGCTCCCACACCAGGTGGGGTCTGGGGAAAGGATTATACGAGGCAAGCCATAGAAATAAAAGAAGTTATACTTAAATTCTTAAGATAAAGCTCTTTCCTTTGCACATTTTGTGTTAAGAAAGTTTATTAAATCACAATTTGATACATTTGGAGATATTAGGAATTTAGGGTGTCTCTAGTGTCTTAAGAACACAGGATTTTAATGGGGATATTTTTGAACTAAATCTCAAGCAAACCCCCTCATCCAAACATCCTGATTTAGTGACTACCAGGAACTGATCATATGATCATTCCTATAATTTATTATATCAGGTGATAGTTCGTACATGCTATATATCACTATCAGGTCAAAATTCATACATGGAATGGACATGCGGATAATAATTTAATATGCTAGAAGATCTTATTCAACCATCTGGCCACCACCTTGAATGCCTCTCTTCTGAAAACAAGTGGAGGCATGTAAATACCTGGGAGGCTAGGAATTAACCCGATAAGCATACTAAGGTACTAATGACGACGACCACAGGCTATTGTTTCCATTTCCAACTGCATTGGTCATAGTTATAGAGAATGGTTAGGGCCTAAAATTAATCTTGCAAATCATATTACCTTTATATGGTTGACAAATATATTTTTAATGGGTAGAATATACAAGTTGAAGCATGATGGGGTTGATAAGATAAGTGCAACTATCACATCTTATAGATTTTGCAACTAGTTGTTTAATTGGTATTTGCTAAAATATGTGGGGATAGGAAATTAAATTGCTGAAGCTGCGCAAACCCGGGCAAATTCAGAATTATGCTGATTAAGAATGAGATTTCTGTCATTTTTATTTGTTTTGTATATTCTTTTAAATCTGATACAGTCAATTAGAATGGATGTATATTCAGTTAAAAAAAGAATGTATGTATATTGAAATAATACTACCTCCGTCTCAAAATATAAGACGTTTTTGTAGGCTAGTAGTTTAGCCTACAAAAACGTTTTATATTTTGAGACGGAGGTAGTAACATTTTGGGTAATCGACAGCACATTAGTTTATTAAATTGATCCCTTGTGGCAAGTTAGTTGTACACACAGGTTTCGATCAGAACACATGTGTTCAATTGCTTTCCTTCCCAGTTTATAATGTTTTTCACTCAACATAGGTTTAATTGTATACATAAGCTTCGATCAGACCATTTAGCTTAATGTTTTTCACTGATCCACAGGAACTGAGACAAAAGGAAGAGATTTTAGCTAAAGATTTAGAAGATCTCAAGGTGAAGCTGGCTGAACTTGAGCGCCTCGCCAAAGGCCGGGGCCTTTCTGGAATATTGAACTTCAAAGGTGTCAATGCAGCAGATAGCAGCAAGGAAGCAACACCTGCTTGATTTATCGATTCAACTTTCGTCAGGAGAAATGGGGATGTTGTGTTGTTGGGTTTATGCACAAAGCACCTCGAAATTGGCTAATTGGTTTCTTCTGTCGCAGTTCTTTGATACTGTAGCCATGCCCATTCTTTGGGTGAATGGATCAAATTTTATGGTGGTTGATCCATTAGACATCCTGATGAAATAATAGTGTGATTGTGTGAGGAAAAAGCCCTGTTACTTCTGGGTAAGTAACCACAGAACAAGATATAAAGATGAATGTATTCTTACTTTGGGCCTTTGGCTCGCTAACACATAAGTGAGAAGTATGATTGTGCTGTGGGCTCCCAACAGATTATTATCCGAAATTTCTCCTCAACCATGTATGTCGGTGATCCATTGTGAGACTTTTTTTCAAAACGGAGGCAAAAGCTTTGCCTCATCTCATTAATAAAGAAGAAGGGTAACAAAAGTTTATAGCGAGGTCATTACTCCTCAACATATGGCGAGGTCATTACTCCTCCGGAACTACTATGCAGCCGATGCTCAATGCACGATCAGTGAACGATGCTTGGATCCAGCGGATGCGCTCCACCTTGTCCCATGCATGCACGGTTGGATCAATAGGATTGTCCAAAGTTCGGCTGCACCTGTCGTGTGTATAGCAGCGCTCTTACTCCTCAACAAATAAGACAAAAGCCTACTCTCGCGGCATAATAGAGCCCAGGTGCCTAGCACCGGCGGTCACCCACAACTTAGCCTCGTGCCCACACCACAAGCATGAGTGTGGTGGCAATAGCTTTCTTTCTGTGACCATGAGTAAGCATCACGGCATACCACCAATCATGCACCGAAGGCAGGCCACCCCATTGGTCAAGACGCAACTCCGACGCACCCAGCCACGTCTTTACGGCCTCCCACACACGGATGGAGTACCTACACTTGAAGAGAAGGTGCGCCGCAGACTCCGGCTCCCTTTGACACAGCTGGCATAGGCCACAGTTTGGCCAACCCCTCTTCCGCAATCGATCCGCGGTCCAAATCCTATTCTTGATGACAAGCCAAGCAAAAAACTTGCACTTGGGCGGCGCCCAGTTATCCCAGACCGCGGGCTTCATGCGCGTGGTGATGGCTCCCTCAAATTGCGCGAGATAGGCAGAAGCAGCGGAGTAAGAGCCATTTGGCGTGCGATCCCAAACGATGGTGTCCGGAGTGTCATGTTGCAAGAGAACAATATCAAGCCTCGCCCAAAGTGTGCAGAATTGGTGGATGTGGTCGACCGTGAGCCCTTGAGACATGTCAATTCTTGAAAGCCAAGCATTGTCCAGGAGTGCATCCCGCACCGAAGAATTCTTTCTTGCCGAGATCTGAAACACGAGAGGAGCAATATCCTTGGGTTTTTCGCCACTGAGCCAAGGGGATAGCCAGAACCTTGCCAACAGACCATTGCCCACAGTAATTGTGGTGACGTCGTAGAAAAGCTCCATGTCCTTGGCATCCCAAGGCTTGCTCAAACCGATCCAAGCTCTGTCCGGCTCCGTCTACTCGTACCACGGCCACCTAAGCCGGAGCGCTCGAGCATATTTGCGAAGATCCAGGATGCCAAGGCCCCCAAAGATCTTGGGCGAACACACAGTTTTCCATTTTTGAGAGACTGATACCAAGGCAGAATGAAACGGTTTGTTTCACCTGATTCTTTTTTTTTTTTGCTGAACACATATGTGAGCCGTGGACTTGTAAACGATTAATCATAATGTTGTGCTGTACAATTGAAGATGGCCTCTCCATTTTTCTGAAGAAGACATGTACAACTGATGTCATGTTCTTTTCTGCTGATGCATTCTGGAAGGATTGCTGTTCAGGTACAAGATGTACACATCAGTGCTTTCTTATTTTCTTAGTTTAGTGGATCACACATGTCTCATCTTGCAGTGTTTCCTTGAATAAAAATGCATTTTTGTATTGCATAGAAACTGAAGACACGTGTTGCATGCGTCACTCTATGCATGCGTCACGTGACATAATTGCATGGTCTGTGAAATGAAACCACTACGTGTACTGATTATATGTGTGGTTTTGCGTGTATGTTTTTGTACAATGTATCAGTAGAAGTTTCCATGGCCCTATCTATTTGTTCGGTGAAATCTTCCTGTGAGCAACCTACAAAACCGTAAACCCTACTTCCACCTTACTATCTTTGGGAGCGCATATATACGCGTACAATCGTACACACGCATCTCTCTCCTCTCTGCACTGTGCGTAGCCTGGGCCGACATGACCGGCGGCGTGAACGGCAACGGCGCCGGTGGGGGCGGCGGCGGGGCGTGCGCGGTGTGCAAGCACCAGCGGCGCAAGTGCGAGCCCAACTGCGAGCTGGCCGCCTACTTCCCGGCCAACAGGATGAACGACTTCCGCGCGCTGCACCTCGTCTTCGGGGTGGCCAACCTCACCAAGCTCATCAAGGCCAACGCCACCGAGGCGGCGCGCCGCCGCGCCGCCGAGACGCTGACGTGGGAGGCGCGGTGGCGCGAGCGCGACCCCTCCGAGGGGTGCTACCGCGAGGTCTCCTGCCTCCGCCGCGAGAACGCCGTGCTGCGCGCCGAGAACGCCGCGCTCAGGCGCCGGGCCGACCAGTGCGCGTGCTGCGCCACGACGTTGCAGCAGCAGCAGCAGCAGATATTGCTCGTCTCGGCTTACAACAACGGCGCCCGGCCCCCCGGCGGCGTGCTGCAGGGGGGCAGCGTCGGAGTCGTGCCCGGCGGCTTCTACAGCGGCAATGCCGGCGCCGTCCGCGCCGCCAATGGCAACGGGGCGATGCCCGGGCGCCCTCACGTGTCAGCTCCGGCGCCACAGACGACGATGGTCGGATACGCGCAGGGCGACCGGCACCACGCCGCGTTCGGCGGAGCGAACGGCGCCGGCGCGCCGAGGCCCGGGGCAGCTGGTCAGGCGGAGCCCAGGGAGAAGAGCAGCTCGAGGTAAGTTGAGGACGCTTCTCATTCTTCCGTTGAGGTGGAGGTTTGCGTTGCATGGTGGATATATATATGGGCTTCTTCTACGCCTTGTGTTTTTGCAACTGCAGGTGTGACGCTCAGCGCACAGCTAGCTAGCAGTGGGCTATGGGAGAAGATGAAGGCAGAAATTCAACTGTTTCCTATGAAATTCATGTCCTAAGTAGGAAAAAGCCCTAAGTGTTGGTTTTGGAATAAAAAGTACTAGCTTTACTCTTTTTTTTCTTCTTCTGCTTGAGCAGGACATCTAAAGTTCAAAGTGTAAAAACTCAGCTTTGTATAACTGGTGATTCATTTAATTAGAAGCCAGAAGATGATTCATGCAGTTTAGAGATTATTTCAAGCTATACTTGTTGATTTAAGCAGCTGGTCATCCTGCTGCAAATCTAGAATCTCAGTTGCATTCAGTATTACCCGTTCAGGGAAAGCACATGAACTGGAGTAGTATGCCTCACAAGTGACAAGTCACAAATACTAGCATAAGGGATTAAAAACACAGGAACGGAGATAGTAGCTTTGGAGGGACAGGAAGAGAGGCATTGCCTTGATATATTGCTACTCGATGAAATCAATAAGATTATCTAAACTCGTGAGTACGGGCCCTGGTGGAACTCATAAAGATTTCTCGCCAAATATGACTGAGGAAAAACTAATGAGTACACAAATTCTATGTTGCCACCGGAGATGACTCACAATAGCAAAGCGCTCAGACCGGTTGGATCAAACTGAGAGTGCATGACAAGGGACATGGTTCATTCAAATTAACAATGACACAAATAAATGTGTCCAATATTTTCTCAAGTGGTATCAAATATCAGCATGCGGATGGAGACGCGCGTTATATTTGATATTTCTAATAGGAACAAAAGTTTAAGATTCCTTGTGCTACAACCTCAAAAAGAAACTGAAAATTCTACGCTGAAGCCATATAACTCAGATGTTCACCAAAACCAAGTAGGATACTGCAGGAACAGCCATACGGATTTAACGAGTCTCATCGGGTACTGCTGCTTCACCCTCTCTTACCAAACCAGCATCACCATTGCTAATCAAGAGGAACCAAGATAAATATATCAGTCAATTCATATGAGCATGACATTATAACCAGCAAGATTGCAACAAAACATCACAGTAGGTTTAAGATAGGAGACCTCACCTTGACTGACCAGAGCCTTGCAGTGAGGGTGAGTCAACTTGCATTGTTACAGGGCCATCATTTACCAATGAAACCTGCAAAAGTTCCCAATTGACATGCATTCTGGAAAGTGTAATGTGAGACAAGTCAGTTATAGCATCTGTTACTGGGGGGCACCTTCATCATTGCTCCAAAAATGCCATCTGCCAAGAAGAGATGAAGTAGGGACAATTGTTAGGAATAGGTTCAATGCGACAGTGACTTCTAGCAGGGATCCTTCAAATGTACAGGAACAGATAGCAAAAAAACAGAAATAGCAGCCTCAATATTGTATTATGCGAAAACCATATAATCAATAAACTGACTCATGGCAAGGTATCAGGGGAGTACAAATCTGAACAAGAAGAAAGTATTCTTAACTTACTAATAATATAACAGAATATGCCGTAAATTGAGTTTTTACTTCATAATGGAACAGTCAGACAGTCCGTGCAGGAACATTGAGAAATATGAGAAAGTATCCATACATCGGTTACCATGTGAAAACCTCAATAGGAATACAGGTGAACGTATGTAAAGAAGATCGATTTGATGATGAAGCACTCAAGATGGCCAACTTCATAAACGTATTATGCAATATTAGAAGCATGAACATATTACCTTTAACTGAATCAGTTTTGTACGACTTTTGAAACTTCTCGACCAAAGAAGCGTAGAAAGGTTTTGCTTTCGCAGGTGGCATAGCCACATGGAAATCTGGCTTGTTACCCTTCAGGATTCCATATAAGGTAAATTGGCTCACTGAATAGGATAACAACTTAGAAAAAGAATAAATAACAACATATCAACTGTTAAAGGTTACACCATTGCAGATACAGAAGTAGAGAAAGCAAGCTGCATTGTACTCCCTCCGTCCCAAAATAAGTGACTCAACTTTGTACTAACTTTAGTACAAAGTTGTACTTGAGGCACTTATTTTGGGATGGAGGGAATATTACCTAACAGGACTTCAAAGTTCCGCTGCATAACCTGCAGAAAGTGAAACGCAAAATAAAGTTCAGGGGGTAATCAACATGCTGAATGCTCTCCTAAGAAGAATTGCTTATAGATGACTCTGAGGCTTACGCTCTGATCCCATGCTTTTCCAGTCTTCTCATTAGTAAACAGCCTCATATTCAGGACCTTCCGACAGCTACGGAAATAGAGTGTTAGCATAAATCGGACACCATCACAACGAGATATATTTACTGAACATTTCTGTATAAACAAATTCTCTGTTGTCAGAAAAGCAACCGTGACAAGTGAATCATTGGTCCGCGAATTGCACATAGGTTAAGCAAAATTTTCCAAATTACAGTCTCACAACATAATCCTTCAAACACCAGAATACAGCACCAAGTCTAGTTACTAGCACTATTTATTACTCCCTCCGTCCCATAATATAAATGCGTTTTTGACACTACACTAGTGTAAAAAACGCTCTTATAATATGGGACGGAGGGAGTAATACACTAACGATTGTCATCTTAATCACTCAATGCACCAAAAGGGGTAACCAATTACACATCATTCACCCAGATTCCGGTGGAAAACCTCCCTGGGAGAGGGAGAGGGTGCCGAGGATTAGGAGGGAGAGGTCAGAGGTGGGTTCATTACATGTAATCGGCGTCGGAGCTGGTGTCAGCCTCGTGAACGCCGACGAGGACGAGGAGGCCCGGGCCGATCGCCGACACCACTTGCCCTTCCACCTGCGACTCCCGGAAAGACCAATCAGCGCCCATCTCTCCCAATGATTCCGTGCAGGATACAGCGGATGTGGCGAACTGAAGAGGAAGCGATCACCTCGACGCTGGCCGAGAGGACGCGCTGCACCACGGCCCTCATCTCCTTCCTTCTGGCCTCCGCCGCGGCGAGGCTCCGAGCTTCCTGCGAGTGGGCGGGTCGCCGGAGACGGCAGGCGGCGACTGTGGTGGGAGGAGTGAGCAGCGGAAGCGGAGGCCTCAGCGAAGGTCGGACGGGCCGGTAAAAATGATTTTATTGGATCTAACAGGCCGGGCTTTGCCAGGATGTCCAGTCTTGACATTTTTTTGGTCTCAAAAGAAAAATAGTCTTACATTTTTTTGTCTCAAAAAAAAGTCTTGACATTTTTTTCACACCTGTTAGAGCTTGAGCTAAAAATATTCAATTGTATCGTTTAGAAAAATAGTGTTTTGACAACATGTAGTAAAAGATCATCACTAAATTTATCTAGCACTAACTCCATTAACATACATGAGTCTGGGTGTATATATATACGTACAGATTGTTTGGTAATCTTACATCTTTACACCTGATTTGTCCAGAAATCCATCTTACAACATGCTCACCCACCTAACTACGAGTGCAGAGGCGCACAGCACACTGCTGTTCGTCACATTCTACAACCACCTCTAAGTTCTTTATTCTTCACCCATATGAACAACAAGCACAGAGAATTTTCGTACCAATTGCTGATCTTGCATCCACTCTTCTGATTTATGAAGCCCGAGTAGTATTTTCTGCTTCCACGGCAACATCCTGCACATTGCCATCTTCCGTTGTGGGATGGACATCCATCGGCTTACCCTCTATTGTAACAGGCCCTTCATTCACCACCAACTCACGTCCATACGCATCGGCCTGCTCCGGGACATCCGGCGTCTTGTCGTCCCGTCTCTTCATGGAGATCTTCCTGCTCAGTGTGCTTGTCAGTGATCTACCCGGCTCCCCTGCGTTCTTCTCCACCACCTTCGCCATATCTTCTGTCAAACTTCCTGCGTCTCCTCCTTTGCTTGCATCGTCGCTGACCACAATCTTTATCGATGTCCGCTTCTCGCCAAGCTCCTTCAGGTTGGGACGTGGGGTTCGGGGGAGCTTCGGATCAAGATCCGGCGAACCTTGACGCGGGGTCCGCGGGAGGTTCGGATCAAGCTCTGGTGCACTCTGAGGACCAGGACTTGTGGGGATGCTAGGGTCAATGAGATCGCGAGAGCTCCCCTTCTTCGAGTTCCTCCGGAAAAATGAGCCCATATTGAACATACCGCCACGACCACTCTTTGGGGTAGGAGTAGGAGGGGCTTCCTTTGATATGTCAACCTCTTGGAGGATCTCCGTGTCTGGATTACGTGCCCGTCCTTTCCTGGATTCCCATGTCTGGGGAACACCAGTTCCAGGGCGATGTACATATACGCCTCCAGGTTGCTCTTGTCCATCAAAGTCAATGTGCTCAACTTCATCAAGTATAACTTTCCTTTCTTCAAGCAGCTTAGCAGCATCCGACTTGCTATCAGCAGAGGTGGGCAGTGGCAGTTTCGCATCAGTTTTCGCTGGTGATTCTTCCAAACTCGTTGTTGCCTCCGTCTCCTTCAAAAACATTCGGGATAGAGTTATTCTACAATAATCATGTCCTCGTGAAGAGATGGTAATCTAGTTTTACCATTCATTGAGGTGCTACCTTGCTACCATCGTCAGATGACCACCAAAAAGGTCTTAAAAACTATGGCCTAAAAGTTAAGAATGTTATCACCAACCTCTGATACATCTTCAATCGTTATAGCCAGGTGGATCCTTCCTTTCTTGACATTCTTCAGCGATATCCATTTGTCATGTCTTTGTCCACCTCTCAGTTCATTTACGTCTACGGTACATTCTCTGTAAACAAATTGGAATTCATCATGTATTTATTTTTCTTTCAGTAAAGGACCAAATATATCTGTTCAGTAAGAAACAGCACACAAGGGCCAATTTTCAAGCCAAGATAAAACAAATGCCAGAACTCATCTTTTAGGGACCACAGCAGAATCACAACACTGCTCATTGCAAAAAAAAAAAATTCGAGAAAACGCAAGAAGCTTTGCATATCGATGCATTGATAGAAGAAAAGGTTATGTACATGTTCATTGCAAATATAGTTCTACAGAAAATTAAGGATCGAATGTCCAAAGATTGGCATTTAAAGATTTGCTAATTGCTCCTCCATGTCTCAAATACAAGACAATACATATGTTATCCTATGGATCTCCTGGTTTAAGCTTCATATAGCAAGATGAGTTCAGAAAAAAGAACATACCCAAGCGAGTCATCAAACATGTGGTCCTTATCGCGAACTTCCATAACAAGTTCATTTGATGCTTCCCACGACGTGATGGGTATCTTGAATTCCTCAAACCATTTAGGAGATAATGTTTTCCTCTGTATTTGAGTTTGGAATTTAAAAAGACCAATACGACCTCTGACATAAGGGTCCGACAGCCCTATAAAATAGAACATTAAATGTTTGAAACAAAGGATGAATAATGCAAACATTTCGACAGGGGCAGCCACAGCCGCAGGTAATTCTCACCGTTTATATCAGCTGGTTTCATGTCAAGCCCTTCCAAAATCTCAAGTTTCACATATGCAACAGGAGGTCTCTCCTCAATGTTGAACCAGTTATTTTCTGCAGAATGTTAGATATTAATGGAAAGCAAGTAGATAACATAGCAGAAAAGGGATAGAAGATTTATCATCACAAAAAGTATTAAAATGAGAAGTATCATTCTTCCAAAAAGTAGGACAAAGTACAGATGTTATTTAACTTTAAGCACGATCATATTAGTTTTACTTGTGCCAGCACACTCAACTAAATAAACGAGTGAAAAAATGTTGGTTCATATTAACTCTACACCATAGGGCGGGCCTGGCGCAGTGGTAGAGTCTCTCCACTTGTGGCCTGGAGGTCCTGGGTTCAAACCAGCCTCCTTGCAGAAATTCCTTCCCCAGACCCCACCTTGTGTGGGAGCTTTCAGCACTGGGTACGCCCTTTATTGACTCTACACCCTATCTGAACTACTTGATACTACTAGTATTTCGTGAAGTAATATTTCTGAAACTGTAATATTTAGACCAGCAGGAAGAAAAGACGATTTCTGATGGTGAAAGGGTCGGATGAGGATATTCAGAACCTCAAGTTCCTCCTCCTTTGCTTTCAGGAAATGTCGGGTCTCACAATTAATTTTGCCAAGAGCGAGGTAATGGTCTTGGGATATTCTCAGTCGGAGGCCCAGCGGATTGCTACTCGTTTAAATTGCCGCTTGGGATCCTTCCCGACGACTTACCTTGGCATGCCACTTAGTGACACACGCCTCCTGGAGAAGGATTTCCGTCCAATAATCGCCAAGCTCCAACCTAGGATGGAGCCATGGCAAGGGAGATGGCTTTCCAAAGCCGCTCGAGTGATTCTGATGAACTCCTCCCTTATCAGCCTATTGATGTATATCATGGGATTCTATAGTTTACATGAATCCCTCCATCATGAGGTCACTAAACTCCTTTCCCGATTCTTCTAGGCGGGAGAGAACAATAAACAGAAGTACCATATGGTGAAATGGTCCGAGATCTGTAAACCTAAGGACCAAGGAGGCCTTGGGGTCACTTCCTCCAAGCGGATGAATATTGCCCTCTTATCCAAATGGCTTTGGCGGATCCAGACTGATGAAGGTGGCCTGTGGCTTGAGATTATCCGTGCGAAGTACCTTCGCGGGCAACCGCTGGCTTTCGCGCCTAGGTCTAGAGGGTCCCAATTCTGGCAATCGGTGATTCGTCTGATGTCGGTCCTGCGCATTGGGACTTCCATCAGAGTAGGTACCGGATCAGCCACTTTATTTTGGCTGGATAGATGGGCTGGTACCCGCCCCTTTGCGGAACGTTTTTTTGCGTTATTCTCGATCTGTGTCCGCCCACAGATCTTCGTGGCTGTGGCCTTGGCTAACTTAGGCGCGATTGCCTTCCGCCGTACCTTCGGGGCGGTGGAACTTGAGCAATGGGATGAATTGCTCGAGTGTATTGCCCTCCACTCCCCCTCTCTGGAGCCCGATGCGCTATCTTGGCACCTCGAGCCAACCGGCAGATTCTCGACTAGATCCCTGTACCAGGCGATTGTTCCCACTCCTGGTCCGGTGGAACTAGCGGTGCTTTGGGAGATCAAACTCCCCTTGAAGATCCGCATATTTCTCTGGCAATGGGTTAGAGGTCGCCTTCCCTCGGGCACAGAGGTCCATAAACGTAATGGCCCTGGGGATGGCCTCTGCCCCATTTGTCTGGTACCGGAAGACTGCAACCACATCTTCTTCCGGTGCCCGGCGGCACAGTTCTTATGGAGTTGCTTCCGGGAGGTGGTTGGTGGCAGTTGGTGCCATGACAACCTCTCGGATTTGTTCGGGGAGGTCCTTAGACTCCCCTGCACTAGTCGCGCCCCCATTTGGGTGTCTTTGGGTACCCTTGCTTGGTCCCTTTGGTGTACCCGTAATAAACTAGTCATCGAACGCATGATTCCGTCTCGTGTGACTGATGTGATCTATAAAATGTGTGGCTTCTTACAGCTCTGGAGACCGCTTAGCAAGCGGCGCGACCGAGATGTCATCGACTACATTAGGTCATCGACTACAGTAGGTCATTGACAACATCATGGCGGGTCTTCGTTCCTCGGCGCCGGCTTTTGCTCCTCCACCTCCACCACCACCACCGCCTCCCGAGACGGATTAGCGGTTCTTTTTAGCTTTCTTTGGGGCTTGTTTTGCTGTGCCTCCAGCATGACTCTATGACTTGATTGTACTTTGTACTACTATGTTGGATGCTCGGTTTTTTGCTTTATAATATAAAGCGGGGGGAAACCCTTTTTCGTAAAGACGATTTCTGAAACACAAGCATGAAACGGAAGGTTACTTCTTACCAGAAGGAGTAGATGAGAACTTTTCCATGTTGATGACAAGCATATTGGGCTGGAAAAAGAAAAGATGCATCAGCAGTTAAAATATCATAATTAAAGGTAAGATCGGTATTTCTGAATGGGGCAGAGTGATCTAACCTCAACTAATGTCTGCCCAAATGCAGTATCCATCAACTTATCCTGGACAAAGAAATACAGGAGACCAAGTGAGCACTAAGAAACATATTCAACAATGTCACCAAAAGGTCTAGAAAAAGGAAAAGTATGACATGTGGGGCAGTTACCAGCCATCCTGAAATTCCTGGAAACTCAGTGACATCAAGTCCGTGGCCAACGAGTGGTTTTACCGTCATTTGAAAATAAGGAGGCTCCACAAAGCATAGTCTTAGACGGCCAAGAAATGGCCAACTCCGAACAAACTTCACACCAAGTAAAACCTGCAGTGAACATATTTTTACAACTACATCAGTACACTGACTGGTGTCTCTAATGAATGATAATTTACTGAAATTCAGATTGAAACCTTTTCTTCTCTTCTCTTTACTCCAGAAGGATTTTGCATATCTTTTACAACTACATCAATACACTTTTAACAGTTGAGGATCTCTTCTTTTTTCCCCTTTTTTAAGAAGATACATGTAGGCCACTGCTGGCTCCAAAGTTGTCGTTGGCTTCATTAGGATTATATCAGTACTAGCAATCTACCTACAGATGCAAGAATAATATTTGTTTCCATTCACTCTACAGGGCAGCCACTGAGCAAACTAGCCTCCACCATGGTGAGAAATGGCCATTCCATTCCTCCACTGAGCAAACTAAATCTAGGTGTTGTGTCTATTTTGAGTAAGGAAAAACAGGCAGCCTTAACCAATTTTGAGCAAGAGGTATAATAAAAAATAATGTGTTATTTTTAAGGAGCAAAAGAATTCTGCTATACATGTGTATTTGCTTAGTCTTGTACATTTTCTCCATATAATATCCGAAGAACCAAGTTGCCAATCACTTGATTAGTGATAGAATGATGGTGCTAACTAGGTGACTTGCCTTTCCTTCGACATGCATCCTAGTCAAATGCATGTTTGCGGTCATTCCAAGTCCCACACTCTTATGCAGCTGCATGGCAAGCACAACACTCATATCTTCAGCAGATAGGAAGTTCATCCCTAGCTCCAAAACCTGGGTCAATCGATCGGATGGCATACAGATCATTACAAATGTACATCCCACAGAAGGGAAAGGAAAGAATCAGATCAAAAGAAAGTAACGCCCACCAAATGGTCATCATCTGATGTCTCAGGCAGAACTCTCATCGAGGTAAATATTGGTGAATCCCTACCCATGTAAAGCTCCTGGACACTTGCTTTACTCTGCACAAAAACTACATGAATTGAGCCATACTCACTTAAGGTGACTTCAAAAAACAAGGTTGAACTAGCAGTTTCAAGTTAAAAGCCATGCAATAGAACCTCATCATGAATGTAAGATATTAGTGGAAAGGACGTAGATATAGCAGGAAGATATAAAACATACAACTATCCAAGGTTTGAACTTATCCAAGAACCACGGTATGATGGGCCGTAAAAGTTGTGAAACAATCTTCTCCATACAGATAGGCCACATCTTTTTGACTGCATGATTTAACCAACGTACTGATTCTCCATCAGAAAGCAGCTGATAGAGAAAACAAAATGAGTTTAGTGTGGCCACAGATCACAACAAAGTTAAAAGCAAGAAAGGGTATGCTAGCCTAGTCAACCAAGTTCATCCTTGTAATAATTGACACAAACATTGATTTTGGATTGCAGAAAAGGTGCATACTCTTCGTTGGTAGGCAGATTTCATTTCCGCATGTTGTATTCGCTTCCGCAGTCTCATTGCGCAGCGGGCATTTACCTACAATAAAAACAAGCATAGTTTAAATTTTAGTTCTGGAACCAAACAGCCATGATAAAGTCATACGTATTTAGTTCAGATTTTCTGGTATCTAGCCATATTCATGCAAACATCTAAGCCATTATCTGGAAGGTTAAAATTTGTGCATCTGAAGCTAGAACTTAGTAGTAACAAAAGTCATATAGAAGAAAAAACGTTTCAAATGGAAACAGGGGGTAAAATAAGGAAAGAAAATTAGTGCAGTAAAGACAGCTCAAAGCAACTACTGATTGGCATTGATTGGCAATACCAGGGAAATATTTAATAAAGTGACAAGGCGGCGTCTATCTCAAATACATTACATGCTTTAATTATTAAAGTGAGGTTAGTCGAGAGAAATCTTGTTGGAAATTCATTGATCCTGCTCAATGCTTATGAAATTATATTGTGATTTACCAATCCCTAAAAGTTGGTGCGTTGCTGAGCTGCATAGAAATCCTAGGGAGTAGGGACACTAGCTCACCATATCAAATTGTTGTAGCCACAAAACATGGATAGATGATAAATTTTGCTCGAACAACTAATATTTCTCAAACGAAGACATAACTTTCGTGATTTACGAATTTATATGCTTATACTCCATTTAAGGCAACAAAATTTCCACTGTATCATGTAACATGTTTAATAACTTTTTCCCCAGAAATCTAAAAGAAAGTATTCAACAAACTAAAAGTCAAATTCACATTTTCCCTGGAAGCATAGAACCATCAGGTTACAATTTATTAAAAAAAAACATCATATATTGCAGAAGCTGGGCTACAGCGCGGCGTCCCCAATAAATGCCCAAGAAAACGCATAACAGTATGTCTGTCGCCTGTTCCAAGTACTCCTACACATATGGAGAAATCATCGGTACTATGCCCAGCCATAGTATCCTACAAACTCAATTTCACAAAGCATCAGAAACATCATACCAGACCAAATATAATTCCAATAAAGAAAACCAGGTCAAACAGGGCGGCTATAACCCGCAAGCGCAGCCAGGATCATGCACGGTGTGCCTTATAAAGCTCTGTAACCACCAGCTACGTCACCAGAGACGAGTCCAAGGCACCGGAGAAGTGGGGAAAGAGCGGGAATCTGGGAGCCAAAGCGACGCAGAATAACGGTGCGGTATAAACCCGGATGCAGCAGGCGAGCACGCAGTTCTAGGAACGAAGCCGTATCCCGGGAGGGGCGAGGCGGTGGGGCTGAGAGAAGCAGCAGCAGCAGCATACTTGCCATGTATAGGTAGAGGAAGGCGATGAGGAAGACGACGGAGTGGCAGCAGCCGAAGGAGGCGGCGGCCCACAGCGCGAGCAGCACGAGGCCGATGTGGTGCACGATGGAGAGGTCGCCCGCGTCCATCGCTGCGCCGCGCCGCGCCGGCCGGCGATCTTGTTTGCTGCCTTGTAAAGGAGTTGCAGTGGCGGGTTTGTGAATCTGGGTGGAACTGGAACGGACGAGGGGGGCGAGGCGAGGCGAGCGAGCGGGTGCGTGTCCCGGGAGAGGGATTTCTGAAAATGACGGGGTGGTGAGTGAGAGATTATTGTCATCCATGAGACCATAACTGACCCGAGCCGACACGTAAGAAAGTGGCAAGTGGCCTGGTGGTACACGCGCATCGTGCTCCGGTCCGGTTCGGGTATATCGGCCGTCGTCACTCCTATGCGAGTGTGCAACGTTTATCATATCAAAACATAACCACTCGTCATATGTAAATAATAACTGGTTGTATCTTCTACTATATCGTAAATGTCGTGATTTTAATTCAATGTTAGTGACATGGATGATAGTCGACGTAAACGTAATATGGTTTTCTAATAAATGAAAAATCTGTGCATATAGCTTTTTTTAAAGAAAATATGCCGTATCATTAAATAGAACCAAGTTCGAACATGAAGCGTACAACTTTTCTTGGAAACATTCAAGCGTGCCAAAGGCGGAAAACAATATCATGCGTATCTCGATACTAAATTGTTCACTTATTAAATCACTGCACTCAGTGGCGAATTCAGGAATTTAAGTTACCTGAGATTTGTGAAGATGATGAGGTGGTGAGTGAGAGGTTATTGTCATCCATGGCCCAGCCGACACATAAGAAAGTGGCAAGTGGCATGGTGGTATAGGAGCCCTGCACGCGCGTTGATCCGAAAATCCTACACCTACATGTATAACTAACTACGGAAATTGTCTTATGTAAACACACGCCTTGCTCTCATAAATCACTCACGCCTAAATTTCACAGCGGCCCCCTTCCCGCTAATCAAAATTCGCCAACTAATCTCGTACGTAAACTTTTGTAACTATTTTACGTATATGTAGCAAAGCTCCGCATTGGGCTCGGGTCTGGTTCGGGTATGCTACCCATCGATTAGAGCCGCGCCGACGTCCGACGTCTCTAATTCGAGTATGTGACGTTTATCGTGGTCATGGCCTCATGGGTGCTAGAAAAGAAATGTTTGTTGTGTCTGTTTTAGTAAATTTCTCTGGTCAAAACATAACCACTTGCCATATGTAAATAGCTTGTTGCATCATTTGTATTTTAGGTTTTTGTTGGATCTGCGTGAATTCAGTTGGCTTTTCATGGTCTTTGAAGTTTCTATAGGGTTTATTTGGCGTTTTCTTCTATGAGTCGCCGCAAATCACTGCCACCGGCATCTCCTCTTTTGCATCGATGACTACCTGTGAAAGTGCGCTATATCGACTAGAGGGGGTGAATAGGCGATTTTTATGAATTCTTTACTGAGGAATTTGCGGGTGAGGAAATTTCTTAGCGAAGAACTACTTGCAGCGTAATAAGTACTCAGAAGTAAACATAATAGAACACAAGCATGGTCATCATGATGAAATGAAGACTGGCACAGAGTACACAAAGCGTAAACACATGATAACACAGGATGAAGACAAACAGACTGAAGAAATTGAACTGAGAAAATTAAGAAAGTCTTCAGTCAAAGTCTTCAAACACAGATATGAACAAGTGCACAACACAATTATGAGGAAATGAAAGAGCTGAGGAAATAGAACCAGTAAGCTTGGTGAAGACAATGATTTGGTAGACCAGTTCCAACTGTTGTCTCAGTTGTACGTCTGGTTGGAGCGGCTAGGTATTTAAACCTGAGGACACACAGTCATCACCGTATTCTCCTTGAGCTAAGGTCACACGGACCTCGCCCAATCACTCGTGGTAAGTCTTCAGGTGACTTCCAAACCTTCACAAACTCGGTCACTCGGCGATCCACAATTCCTCTTGGATACTCTAGACCATGACGCCTAACCGTCTGGAAGAAGCACAGTCTTCAAAGGTAACAAGCGTCGGATCCACGCAGGATTAATCTCTTCAGTGATGCTCAATCACTTTGGGTTTGTAGGTGTTTGGGTTTGGGTTTTCCTCACTTGATGATTTTCGCTCAAAGTCCTCGGATGATGGGATGCTCTCAAATGACAAGTGTCAGTTTCCCTCGGAGCAGCCAACCAGTAGTGGTTTTAGGGACGGCTATTTATAGCCTAGGGAGTAGCCCGACATGATAAGACATAAATGCCCTTCAATGATATGACCGTTAGGTGGGTAGATATTTTGGGACAGCTGGCGCGTAGCACAACAACGGTCGGAATTTTGAGGCTCAAATTCCTCAGGGCTATCATGTTCCTCACTGTGTAGGCAATCCGCACTGGCGAATTCCTAACTCCTCAGTCAGAACAAATTTCTCAGCGACCAGAAGAACTTCGTCTCTGTCACTGAAGAAAATGACTGAACTGTATGAGATTTCCAATGGCTTCACTCGAAGGGATTGGTAGGTGTAGGATTTTGAGTTGAGCATCATATGGAAAATTTTCCTTAGTATTTCCTCGACCCCGTTTAACAGTACGGTGTTTCCTATGACTCAAGAAAGAGAAAATGAAACTACAAAAACAAAAGTCTTCATGCTTCATGTTCCTCGTATGAATACTACGTCTTCATATTACACCAATTTCTTCACTTTCAAAGTCTTTAGAAAGTCTTCAGAAAACCAAAATCTTCAGTCGAAGATATTCATTTTTAGGGGTCGACTTTCTCTGTAAATATCAAACTCCTCATAAACTTATAGACCTGTGTACACTCATAAACACATCAGTCCCTTAACCTATAAGTCTTCAATACACCAAAATCACTAAGGGGCACTAGATGCACTTACAATCTCCCCCTTTTTGGTGATTGATGACAATATAGGTTAAGTTCTCAACGGGGATAATCATATGAAGTGTAAATACTGATATTGAGGAATTTGATTGCAAGATATAGAAGAACTCCCTCTGAAGATGTGCATAGTGAGGAATTTACTTTTGAAGCAATGCACACTTGAAGAGTAGAATCATGGAGATCTCCCCCTATATCTTGTAATTTATACACGCATTTGATATATAAAATATAAAGAATTTGAAATGCATGATGAAATATGGTGACTGATGTAATTCAGCATGCGTGCATTAACATTAATGAGGAATAAGCATGCAGAAAAACATAGCAAAAGTATCAGACCACCATAGAGTTTAAGTTTACAACTCGATCGAATAAAGTCTCAGAAGAACGAGAGTTGCAACTTAGCAAAAAACACCCATATAGGTAGACCCGCTTGAAGACTAACTCAAATTTCTCCCCCTTTGTCATCAGATGACCAAAAGGGTCGAAAATTGAGGAGTAACGCCCCTGAAGAATATCAAGTTGATGAAGGAGCGCCAGCGTTGTTGGGGTCGTTTGTTGTTGTAGGGCCTGCCACAGTGTCGTCCAAGTCTTCATACTCGTCGGTGTGGCGTGATAAAGAATAGGAGCTGGCCACCAAGGAAGGAACTTTGACCTTCTTGTATTTTTCGGTGGAGGTGCAGACCAGTCGAAATCCTCCTCGGGACCCATTTGCTTCAGATCTTCTTCACCATATACATGTGATAGAATAGCCCAGGTGCGACCGAAAACTTCATGGAGGTAGTAATGGTTTTTCTTCACTGCATTATGTGTAGCAGTCATTTGTGAAAAATAGAACCAAACTAACGCTTAACCCATTTATGGTTTCGATCCACCTTCTGGAGAAGACTGAGAAGAAGCTCACGGTCAGTCATCACTCTTGGAGCTGTGGCTTGAGGAATTGGCTTGGATGCATTAGCAGCAGACTCATGAGTGGCAGAGTCATCATTGGTGGAATAAGATGCGGCTTTGCGAAACTGACCATCCAATGGACGAATGTCTTCATCTATAACATCAGCGGCCTTGCCCTTTTCATCAGCCGAGGAAAATGTCCTTTTGAGGACTTCAATGGAGGGCAAGTAGCTGCAATGGTTGAGAGTGTCAGCCTTGTAGTTGAGTGAAGACCTTGTTCTGATGAATCTCATAATCCAAGGTGCGGAAGGCTTCAACTCAAACGGAGAAAGTGCAACATTTGCCAGAGTCCTCATGAAGAAATCGTGATAATTGACAGGAATGCCATGAATGATGTTGAATAGCAGATTCTTCATGATGCCAACAATTTCCTCATCAGATGAGTCGTGGCCTTTGATAGGACTCATAGTCTTTGTCAGAATGCGATAGACTGTTCTTGGTACATACTGCAATTCCTTCACGAGGAATTTGGTCCTTGGGGCTTGACCTGGCTTCAGAGGCTTCATAAGCACTTGCATGTAATGAGCAGTGAGTTCTGGCTCCTGGTACAGGCAGCGAGCTCCTTCAATGGGTGGACTGATGGGCAAGGCGTGAAGTAATTCAGAGGCCGGTGCCTTATAGTGAGTGTTTTTGGTCATCCAGTCCAACACCCAAGGGTTGATATCATCAGCATCGCCTGTGATGTGTAGGGTTGCATAGAATTGAAGAATGATCTCTTCATTCCAATCGCAAATATCCGTGCAAAAGTTGAGTAATCCTGCATCATGAAGCACACTAAGGACTGGGAAAAAACAAGGCATTGATTCCATGTCGACGTGAGGAATATGCTCGTGGTCGAAGACTTTGTCCTTGTTGAAGAGCAGTGAAGAATAAAAGTTTGCTTGGCTAGCAGTCCAGAACCGCTTCCTTCTAAGACGAGCAGAGTCATATGGGTTGAAGTCAGTGAAGAACACATGCTCGCCGAAGAAGTCATCAGCCCTGAATTTCTGCTTCTTTGAGAAGGGATCCTTTGGCTTGGGCTGAGGAGTATCAGTCAATTGCATCACCACCTCAGGAATCGCAATCTCAGGCTCCACAGGCTGAGGAATTTCAGGTTCTTCTTCAGTGACAGCCTGGTTCTTTAATTCTTCATTTACATTTTCATCAGCACTAGTGGCTGGAATCTCTTCATGGACAGACGGGGTTGCACGAGGTTCTTCAGATCCCATTTGTACTTCAGTGTTGACAGGGGATTGAGGAATTTGTTACCGTAGTGTGAAGAGAGGAGAGTTGGGGTGCTGACTTTCCCAAAAGTCATCATTCAGCACTGGTGTTGTACACCCAATGTCCACATCTTCATCTTCACTCTTTTCTTCAACGCCGGCCTCTTCAGCAGTGAACTGAGGCATGGGCGATGAGACTATTGGGGTTGAAGGGATTGCATCCGCTTCAATTTCTTCATCCAACTGCTCTGACGAAGCAGCAGAAGGAATTTCTTCATCTGATTCACTTGGAATCACATATTCTTCATCAAAAGGAACAAGGTCCTTTGATGGCATGGATGAGACCGGAATAGCATCAATTGGATTTGCAAAAGAGTTGGTCAATGGCTTCATCTTCTGCAGAGCTGAAGAATCTGATGAAGTTGATGCCTTCCTTTTCTTCACTGTTGCACGCTCTGCAGCCTTGGTCTTCTTCACATCTGATGTAGACGGAAGGTTCGAAGTTGGAGTTGGCGCAGGAGGAGTAGAGGAATTTGGTTCAATTTCTTCAGGCACAACTGTCGCAGTTACCCTGATTTCTTCATTTTCTTCAGGCACGGCTGTTGAAGCTTCAGCTGTCCTGACAGTTTCTTCACGCGCAACACTAGAGGTTGTCCTGGCAATTTCTTCTGCGGCTGGAATGCAGTCATTAGCCCTGGTACTCTGAGTTTCTTCAGCAGCTTGATTTTCATCAGCGGTGCTGGCATGTTCTTCAGTCGGCTGAGCAGAAGCCTCAGCGTGAGGGTTTTCCTGTTGTGTTGGGGCTGCAACCTTTGAAGTGAACTTCTCAGTCAAATTCACAAATCTGACTTTGGCTCTGTTACGTCTCCGTCGTATCTACTTTTCCAAACACTTTTGCCCTTGTTTTGGACTCTAACTTGTATGATTTGAATGGAACTAACCCGGACTGACGCTGTTTTCAGCAGAATTGCCATGATGTTGTTTTATGTGCAGAAAACAGAAGTTCTCGGAATGACCTGAAACTCCACAGAACGTCAAGTTAAAAATAATAAAAAATCCTTGCCAAAGATGAAGACCAGGGGGCCCACACCCTGTCCACGAGGGTGGGGGGCGCCCCCCCTAGGGCGCGCCCCCTACCTCGTGGGCCCCCTGGAGCTCCTCTGAAGCCAACTCCAACTCTATATATTTGCTTTCGGGGAGAAAAAAATCAAGGAGAAGAAATCATCGCGTTTTACGATACGGAGCCGCCGCCGAGCCCTAAAACCTCTCGGGAGGGCTGATCTGGAGTCCGTTCGGGGCTCCGGAGAGGGGGATTCGTTGCCGTTGTCATCATCAACCATCCTCCATCACCAATTTCATGATGCTCACCGCTGTGCGTGAGTAATTCCATCGTAGGCTTGCTGGACGGTGATGGGTTGGATGAGATCTATCATGTAATTTAGTTAATTTTGTTAGGGTTTGATCCCTAGTATCCACTATGTTCTGAGATTGATGTTGCTATGACTTTGCTATGCTTAATGCTTGTCACTAGGGCCCGAGTGCCACGATTTCAGATCTGAACCTATTATGTTTTCATGAATATATGTGTGTTCTTGATCGTATCTTGCAAGTCTATAGTCACCTACTATGTGTTATGATCCGGCAACCCTGAAGTGACAATAATCGGGACCACTCCCGGTGATGACCATAGTTTGAGGAGTTCATGTATTCACTATGTGCTAATGCTTTGTTCCGGTTCTCTATTAAAAGGAGGCCATAATATCCTTTAGTTTCCAATAGGACCCCGCTGCCACGGGAGGGTAGGACAAAAGATGTCATGCAAGTTCTTTTCCATAAGCATGTATGACTATATTCGGAATACATGCCTACATTACATTGATGAATTGGAGCTAGTTCTGTGTCACCCTATGTTATGACTGTTACATGATGAACCACATCCGGCATAATTCTCCATCACTAATCCGGTGCCTACGAGTTTTCCATATACGGGTTCTCGCTTATTTACTTTTCCGCTGCTACTGTTACAATCACTACAAAATACCAAAAACATTACTTTTGTTGCCGCTACCACTACTATCATATTACTTTGCTACTAAACACTTTGCTGCAGATACTAAGTTTCCAGGTGTGGTTGAATTGACTCAGCTGCTAATACTTGAGAATATTCTTTGGCTCCCCTTGTGTCGAATCAATAAATTTGGGTTGAATACTCTACCCTCGAAAGCTGTTGCGATCCCCTATACTTGTGGGTTATCAAGACTAATTTCTGGCGCCGTTGCCGGGGAGCATAGCTCTATTCTTTGAGTCACTTGGGATTTATATCTGCTGGACACTATGAAGAACTTGAAAGACGCTAAGACAACAATTTATCCCTCAGCTACGAGGTGAGGTAAGGAACTGCCATCTAGCTCTGCACTTGATTCACCTTCTGTTATGAGTAAGCTAGCGACACCTAAACCTGCTTCTGCTATTCGTCCGATATGTCGCATGTTATTGATGATGCCACTTCTGCTATACATGATACTTATGATGAAACTGCTTCTATGCCTGATACTACTGTGCCCCTTGGTGAATTTCTTGATGAACAAATTGCTAGGGCTAGAGAAAAAGAAATTATTGAATCTGAATACGATGATGAAAATATGCCTGCTATTCCTGAGGGTTATCTTTTTGATATAGAATCTTGTGCTGCTATTTTAGCTTGCAAAGATAGATATGAGCTAAAAAGGTTATTAGCTAAGTGGAATAAAGAATCACTTAGAGATAAAATGAAACCTGACCCTGCTTTTGCTACCTCACCTATATGTGTTCCTGATAAGGATTATGAATTCTCTGTCGATCCTGATATAATTACTTTGGTTGAATCTGGTCCTTTTTATGGCTATGAGTCTGAAACTTTTGTGGCACATCTTACTAAATTAAATGATATAGCAGCCATGTTCACTAATGATGAGAGATCGCGTTACTTTTATATACTCAAAATATTTCCGTTCTCATTAAAGGGTGATGCTAAGATATGGTTTAATTCTCTTGATCCTGGTTGTGTGCGTAGTCCCGAGGATATGATTTATTACTTCTCTGCTAAATATTTCCCTGCTCATAAGAAACAAGCTGATTTAAAGGAAATATACAACTTTGTGAAAATTAAAGAAGAGAGTCTCCCACAAGCTTGGGGGAGGCTTCTCAAGTTACTTAATGCTTTGCCTGATCATCCTCTTAAGAAACCTGAAATACTTGATATCTTTTATAATGGACTAACCGATGCTTCCAGAGATTACCTGGATAGTTGTGCTGGTTCTCTTTTCAGGGAAGGAACACCGGATGAAGCTGGAATTCTATTGAATAATATGTTGACAAATGAAAATAATTGGGCACCTCCTGAGCCAGCCCCTGAGCCAGCTCCTGCTCCAATTACTGAGCCTATTCCTAAACCAACTCCAAAGAAGAGAGGTGTTCTATTTCTCAGTCCCGAAGATATGCAAGAGGCAAAGAAATCTATGAAAGAAAAAGGTATTAAAGCTGAAGATGTTAAGAATTTACCTCCTATTGAAGAAATACATGGTCTTAATTTACCACCTGTTGAAGAAACATATGATCTCAATCACTTATTTATTGAAGAACCTCCTGATCCCGATATCCCGAACAGGTAGTAAAGGTAAATTCTCTCTATAGATATGATAAAGCTGAAGTCCCTCCTACTAAAATTGCTAGTCAGTGCTTGGATGAGTTTGATGACTTTATGTTTAAGCAAGATGACTTCAATGCTTATTTTGGTAGACAATTAAAAGAAAATGCTTATATGATTAGACGCTTGGGTGATTATATGGCTAATATTAAGGGTGAACTTAAACTTGTTAGCAAACATGCTTCTATGGTTACCACTCAAGTAGAACAAGTACTTAAAGCTCAAAAAGAAGTGCTTGATGAAATTAATAGTAAGAAAAATGATTATGCTGTTAGAGTGGCTACTAGAACTGGTAGAATGACTCAGGAACCTTTGTATCCTGAAGGCCACCCTAAGAGAATCGAGCAAGATTCTCAGAGAAATAATGTTGATGCACCTAGTTATTCTAAGAAGAAGAAAAGGAAAAAAGATAGACCTGTGCAAACTTCTAGTGAACCTATTGCTGAACCACTTGATAATCCAAATGATATCTCTATGTCCGATGCTGAAACACAATCTGGTAATGAACATGAACCTAATGAAAATGTTAATGATGATGTTCATGATGATGCTCAACCTAGTAATGATAATGATGTAGAAATTGAACCTGCTGTTGATCTTGATAACCCACAATCAAAGAAGCAACGTTATGATAAGAGAGAATTTGTTTCTAGGAAACATGGTAAAGAAAGAGAACCTTGGGTTCAGAAACCCATGCCTTTTCCTCCCAAACCATCCAAGAAAAAGGATGATGAGGATTTTGAGCGCTTTGCTGAAATGATTAGACCTATCTTCTTGCGTATGCGGTTGACTGATGTGCTCAAAACAAATCCTTATGCCAAATATATGAAAGATATCATACAAATAAAAGAAAGATACCGGAAGCTGAAATTTCCACCATGCTTGCTAATTATACTTTTAAGAGTGGAATACCAAAGAAACTTGGAGATCCCGGAGTACCTACTATACCTTGCTCCATTAAAAGAAATTATATTAAAACTGCTTTATGTGATCTTGGAGCCGGTGCTAGTGTTATGTCTCTCTCTTTATATCGTAGACTTGACTTGAATAAGTTGACACCTACTGAAATATCTTTGCAAATGGCTGATAAATCAACTGCTATACCTGTCGGTATTTGTGAGGATGTGCCTCTTGTGATTGCAAACGTTACTATTTTAACGGACTTTGTTATTCTTGATAATCCCGAGGATGATAGTATGTCTATTATTCTTGGAAGACCTTTTCTTAATACTGCAGGGGCTGTTATTGATTGCAACAAAGGCAATGTCACTTTTCATGTTAATGGTAATGAGCATGCAATACACTTTCCGAGGAAACAACCTCAAGTCCACAGTATCAACTCTATTGGAAAAATTCCATCGATTATATTTGGAGGTTTTGAATTTCCTCTTCCTACTGTTAAAAAGAAATATGATATACTTATTATTGGGGATGTGCATATCCCCGTTGAGGTAACCTAGTGTTATTCGAAATTTCTCCGGTTTCATGATTATCGGAATGGGTTTGTTAACAAGACTTGATCAACCTTGTTAGTGGATTCTTTTTTATGAGCATGAGATGGATGAAACTAGAAGCACAACCTTCTGTACCCTCTTTATATTCTCTGTTCTTGAGTAGAAATAAAGTAAAAATAGTATTTTTCTGTCTGTTTCCTATCTTATCCGTGCAATATAAAAATATCCCGAAAATAAAAGTCATCAGAATGACATGCCAATTTAATATGATTTTTTCGGGAATATTTGAGGATTTACTGTGCAAAAATTACCACGGGAGGAGCTGCCACCTGGCCACGAGGGTGGAGCCCCCCCTCTAGGGCGCGCCCCTGCCTCGTGGGCCCATGGTGGCCCTCCTCCACTTATCCCAGCACCCATCTTCTTTCTCTGCCTCACACAAACCCGAAAAACCAACTCAAGCACGAGTTCCAGCCACTTTTGCTGTGATTTTCGATCTCCTTGCTCAAAGCACCTCTCGCAAAACTGCTTGGGGAGATTGTTCCTTGGTATGTGACTCCTCCACTGGTCCAATTAGTTTTTGTTCTAGTGCTTTATTCCTTGCAAATTTGTGTTGCATAGGTGACCATGTTCTTGAGCTTGCATGTCAAATTTATATGGTTCCAAGTAGTTCTAATGCTTGATATAGGCTCTAGGCACTTGTAGGAGTAGTTCCTATCAGTTTTATTGAGGTTGGTTCACTTTTGTTTGAAGTTACTAAAAATTTCAGAAATTTTTCAGAGAAAAGCAATATGCTTAGGAAGATGTTCCAAGGTGGTTCTTCAAGGAAGCAAGGACCCAGAATTGCTATGCGTGATGCTGACAAGGATCCACCAAGAGACGCTCCAGTACAGCGTTGCGAATGGCCGTCGGAAAATTTTATGGACCGTGCGGGAATTAAAGAAGAGTTCAAAGCATATTTGCGCAATGCCGGTCTTGAGGATTTTGAGGCTAACAAATGCCCCCGGTATCATGATCTCACAAGTTCATTTGTGAGGAGGTTTGAGTATTCATCTTCGCGTAATTCTCCTTCAGTCATGTTTGATCTTTATGATACATCTTATAGAATGGACTTAGAGGATTTCACTCTTGCTTGCAAACTTCTATCTTGGGGTAGTATTAGGGCTCCCCCTAAATCTGAATTTAGAAACTTTCTTGCTAGTATAACTGTAGGGGAATCTAGAGATATAACGCAGGCTACCATAGGGAGCATTCATTTTCCTGCTATACATTATTTTGCTCTCTTCATCGGTAGATGCATAAATGCTAAGGATGAAGCATGTCACATGTGTGTCCCTGACCTCAGCATTCTTAGGAGTGGTGTGTTAGGAGACCAATCTTATCATATGGGAGCCATTGTAGCTCGTAGGTTGCATCATAATAGACATAATGGAGATTTCTTTGGAGGAATTTATGCAACCCGCTTAGCTAATTTTCTTGAAATAGACATCCGAGAGGGTGATACGGAGTTGCTTCCTGCATATTTAGATTATAACTCTATGGCATCGCACCAGCTGTCGAGAGGCCTGAATCACCTCTCTTATATCGTTTAATTTTTAACAAACGGCACGTTGTCCGTATTACTCTCCCTGCTCCTGCCTTCTTTGATTTTCAGATGAAACGAAGATATACTATTACTAGAGAGGAGGCAGATGATTACGAGAGGAGAGCAGAAGCGGCCCGACTCCACGCTGCAGCTCAGCAAGCGATAACTGCTGTATCACAGTACGACCCCAGCCACACTTACGGGTATCCGCCAGGTTATCCCTGGCAATAGACCAACTTAGGCCAAAAACCTAAGCTTGGGGGAGTACGTATTTCTCACCGACATTACATTTATGTTCACACACACTCATTGCTAGATGTCGGTGCTCATACTCTTTCACTGTAATATCCATGCTAGTTTATTTTCTTTTTCCTGCTTTCTTCTTGTGTGTTTGTTAAACCTTAAGAAAAACAAAAAAATTAGTAGTAGTTTACTTTTCTGTTGTAGTAGTAGTAAGTAAAAAGAAAACCCAAAAATATTTCCCGTTCTTCTTTTGCTTGTTGGGAACTTTCCCATGTAAATACTTTTTATTTCTTTTCTTTTCTTTGGGGGTCAGTAGAAGAAGACCATAATTAAATTGTTGAAGTGGCTCTTATATGCATTATTGTTGATTTTACCAAGAGCCCATATTGCCTTGTCTTCTCCTGTTTATTGAATGCTCGCAGATTCCAGCTTAGTCCAATGCACGTGCACTCTTATTATTATTCACACCGTTCGGTCGTGCAAGTGAAAGGCAATTATGATGATATATGATGAATTGACTGAGATAGGAAAAGCTGGTATGAACTCGACCTCTTTTGTTTTTGTAAATATGATGAGTCCGTCGTTCTTGATTCAGCTTATTATGAATAAACATGTTTGCAATGCCAATTAGAGATCATAGTTGCTTGTGTCATGCTTGATTAGCTATGAATTATAATGATTTACCTTGCGTGCCAACATGCTATTGAAATGGTTATGACGTGGTATGATGGGGTGGTATCCTCCTTTGAATGATTTAAGTGACTTGACTTGGCACATGTTCACGCATGTAGTTGAAACAAATCAACATAGACTTCACGATATTTATGTTCATGGTGGATTATATCCTACTCATGCTTGCATCTAATGTTTATTAATTTTAATGCATGTACATGGATGTTGTCGCTCTCTAGTTGGTCGCTTCCCAGTCTTTTGCTAGCCTTCACCTGTACTAAGCGGGAATAATGCTTGTGCATCCAATCCCTTAAACCGCAAAGTTATTCCAGATGAGTCCAATATACCTTCCTATACGCGGTATCTACCTGCTGTTCCAAGTAAATTTATATGTGCCAAACTCTAAACCTTCAAATAAACATTCTGTTTTGTATGCTCGAATAGCTCATGTATCAACTAAGGTTGTCCTTATCTTCCATGTTAGACGGGTTATTCTCAAGAGGAGTGGACTCCGCTCCTCACTCACGAGAAAATGGCTGGTCACCGGGATGCCCAGTCCCATGCTTTATGCAAACTAAATCAAAATTAATTGCAAACAAAACTCCCCTTGGGACCTGATGTATGTTGGAGACACTCATTGTTTCGAGCAAGTCATGGATTGATGCTTGTTGGTGGAGGGGGAGTATAAAATATACCATTCTGTTTGGGAACCGCCTATAATGTGTTTAGCATGGAAGATATCGCCGTCTCTTAGTTGCTATGTTGACAATGAAAGTATACCGCTCAAAATATAATTTATCTCCATTTCAAAACCAAGCTTTGGCATCTCTACAAATCCCTGCTTCCCTCTGCGAAGGGCCTATCTATTTACTTTTATGTTGAGTCATCACCCTCTTATTAAAAAGCACTAGCCGGAGAGCACAGCTGTCATTTGCATTCATCACTATTAACCTATGTTGGGTATGACTATGATTGGATCTCTTTTACCATGAATTACAATGTCTAGTCAGTCCTTGATCTTTAAAAGTGCTCTGCATTTATGTTTTGCGGTCTCAGGAAGGGCTAGCGAGATACCATTTTGTTATATCATATTATGATTGTTTTGAGGAAGTGTTGTCATCCGAGATTTATTATTATAGCTTGCTACTTGATTATGCTATTGATATGAGTAATTGTGAGACATGAGAATTATAGCAAATGTGGTTAGTTATGATATATGCTGAAAACTTGAATATTGGCTTTACATAATTACAACAACAAGAGCAAACAGAGTTTGTAAAAGTTTTTATTTTTCTCTTTCAGTTTGTCAACTGAATTGCTTGAGGACAAGCAAGGGTTTAAGCTTGGGGGAGTTGATACGTCTCCGTCGTATCTACTTTTCCAAAAACTTTTGCCCTTGGTTTGGACTCTAACTTGTATGATTTGAATGGAACTAACCCGGACTGACGCTGTTTTCAGCAGAATTGCCATGATGTTGTTTTATGTGCAGAAAACAAATATTCTCGGAAAGTCCTGAAATTCCACGGAACACCTTAGAAAAAACAATAAAAAATCCTCGCCAAAGATGAAGTCCAGGGGGCCCACACCCTGTCCACGAGGGTGGGGGCGCGCCCCCTACCTCGTGGCCCCCTGGATGCCCTCCGACGCCAACTCCAACTCTATATATTGGCTTTCGGGTAGAAAAAAATCAGAGAGAAGAAATCATCGCGTTTTACGATACAGAGCCGCCGCCAAGCCCTAAAACCTCTCGGGAGGGCTGATCTAGAGTCCGTTTGGGGCTCCGGAGAGGGGGATCCGTCGCCGTCGTCATCATCAACCATCCTCCATCACCAATTTCATGATGCTCACCGCCGTGCGTGAGTAATTCCATCATAGGCTTGCTGGACGGTGATGGGTTGGATGAGATTTATCATGTAATCGAGTTAGTTTTTTAGGGTTTGATCCCTAGTATCCACTATGTTCTGAGATTGATGTTGCTATGACTTTGCTATGCTTAATGCTTGTCACTAGGGCTCGAGTGCCATGATTTCAGATCTGAACCTATTATGTTTTCATGAATATATGTGTGTTCTTGATCCTATCTTGCAAGTCTATAGTCACCTACTATGTGTTATGATCCGGCAACCCCGAAGTGACAATAATCGGGACCACTCCCGGTGAGGACCATAGTTTGAGGAGTTCATGTATTCACTATGTGCTAATGCTTTGTTCCGGTTCTCTATTAAAAGGAGGCCTTAATATCCCTTGGTTTCCAATAGGACCCCGCTGGCACGGGAGGGTAGGACAAAAGATGTCATGCAAGTTCTTTTTCATAAGCACGTATGACTATATACGGAATACATGCCTACATTACATTGATGAATTGGAGCTAGTTCTGTGTCACCCTATGTTATGATTGATACATGATGAACCGCATCCGACATAATTATCCATCACTAATCCGGTGCCTACGAGTTTTCCATATACTGGTTCTTGCTTATTTACTTTTCCGCTGCTACTGTTACAACCACTACAAAATACCAAAAACATTACTTTTGTTGTCTTTACTTTTGTTGCCGCTACCACTACTATCATATTACTTTGCTACTAAACACTTTGCTGCAGAAGCTAAGTTTCCAGGTGTGGTTGAATTGACAACTCAGCAGCTAATACTTGAGAATATTCTTTGGCTCCCTTTGTGTCGAATCAATAAATTTGGGTTGAATATTCTACCCTCGAAAGCTGTTGTGATCCCCTATACTTGTGGCTTATCAGATGTATGTTTTCTAGCCTCTAGTGGTGTTATGTGAACGTCGACTACATAACACTTCACCATTATTTGGGCCTAGAGGAAGGCATTGTGAAGTAATAAGTAGATGATGGGTTGCTAGAGTGACAGAAGCTTAAACCCTAGTGTATGCATTGCTTCGTAAGGGGCTGATTTGGATCCATTTGTTTCATGCTATGGTTAGTGAGGGAGTCCTGGATTAGGGGGTGTCCGGATAGCCGGACTATACCTTCAGCCGGACTCCTGGACTATGAAGATACAAGATTGAAGACTTCGTCCCGTGTCCGGAAGGGACTTTCCTTGGCGTGGAAGGCAAGCTTGGCGATGCGGATACTTAGATCTCCTACCATTGTAACCGACTTTGTGTAACCCTATAAACCGGAGGGCTTTAGTCCGTAGGACAACATACAACAATCATACCATAGGCTAGCTTTTAGGGTTTAGCCTCCTTGATCTCGTGGTAGATCTACTCTTGTACTACCCATATCATCAATATTAATCAAGCAGGACGTAGGGTTTTACCTCCATCGAGAGGGCCCGAACCTGGGTAAAACTTCGTGTCCCTTGTCTCCTGTTACCATCCGCCTAGACGCACAGTTTGGGACCCCCTACCCGAGATCCGCCGGTTTTGACACCGACATTGGTGCTTTCATTGAGAGTTCCTCTGTGTCGTCACTTTTAGGCCCGATGGCTCCTCCGATCATCAATAATGATGCAGTCCAGGGTGAGACTTTTCTCCCCGGACAGATCTTCGTCTTCGGCGGCTTCACACTGCAGGCCAATTCACTTGGCCATCTGGAGCAGATCGAAAGCTACGCCCCTGGCCATCAGGTCAGATTTGGAAGTTTAAACTACACGGCTGACGTCCGCGGGGACTTGATCTTCGACGGATTCGAGCCACAGCCGAGCGCGGCGCACTGTCGCGATGGGCATGATCTAGCTCTGCCGCCGAATAGTGCCCTGGAGGCCGCGCACGCATCGGTTCCGACCCTGGATTCGGAACCAACTGCGCCGATCGAGGACGGATGGTTGGACGCCGCCTCGGGGGCTGCGATCCCAACGGTGATCGAGCCGAACACCAGCCCCGCACTCCGCAAGGCCCGTGACTCCATGGGGTCGGAGTCCTCTCCAGACTCCAAGCCCCCCGCGCCCCTGCCGATCGAATCCGATTGGGCGCCGATCATGGAGTTTACCGCCATGGACATCTTTCAGCACTCGCCCTTTGGCGATATTCTGAAGTCATTAAAGTCTCTCTCTTTATCAGGAGAGCCCTGGACGAACTGCGATCAGCAAGGTTGGGATACAGACGACGAAGAAATTCAAAGCCCACCCACCACCCACTTTGTAGCCACTGTCGATGATTTAACCGACATACTCGACTTCGACTCCGAAGACATCGACGGTATGGACGCCGATGTAGGAGACGACCAAGAACCAACACCTATAGGGCACTGGAAAGCCACCTCGTCGTATGACATATACATGGTGGATACCCCAAAAGAAGGAGATGGCGATGGAACAGCGGGGGATGACCCCTCCAAGAAACAGCCTAAACCTGAACCTGCTTTACCAGGATACAGTGCGGAAAATGGGCATAGATCCCTCGAGGATTAAGCCCACCAAAATGACCTTTAAAGGCGTCATACCAGGTGTAGAGGCCAATTGTACAGGCTCAGTCACACTTGAAGTGGTCTTCGGATCTCCGGATAACTTCCGAAGCGAGGAGTTAATCTTCGACATAGTCCCGTTCCACAGTGGCTATCACGCACTGCTCGGGCGAACCGCATTCGCAAAATTCAATGCGGTGCCGCACTACGCATACCTTAAGCTCAAGATGCCAGGCCCTCGAGGAGTAATCACGGTCAATGGAAACACCGAACGCTCCCTCCGAACGGAGGAGCACACGGCGGCCCCCGCAGCGGAAGTACAAAGCAGCCTCTCAAGACAGCTCTCCAGTCCGGCCGTTAAACGTCCGGACATCGTCAAGCGCGCCCGGAGTAACCTACAACAAGACGCCTGGCACGTTTCGAGCAGGCGTAGCAACGCGGCCCCAACCCCAGCCCTCGCGAACTAGCGAAATCAGTGCCTCGCGTACATAACTACGCTCTTGAAATACCATGGGCACAGGGGGAGGGGCACCATCACGACACGCCCAAAACACGGCTTAAACCGCACCAGGGGCTGCCGATTCCTTTATTTTCTCTTACTTTCAGGACTCCATACTTCGGAAGACCTGTTCGGCAATCCAACTGCCGCTCAAACGATGCAAGAACCAGGGAAGCAGAAAACCTACGCCGCATTATATAACTCCCAGGTGGTCTCTATCACGAGCAGTATACCTGTTTTTCATACTATTCCATTTGAGCAGTATATCTCATTTGAGCTGCGTCGTGATATAGCCCAATACAGAGGCGCCGCACACCCCCTATGCTTCACAGATGAAGTAATGGATCATCAAATACCTGAGGGTTTCAAACCCGTGAACATCGAATCATACGATGGCACAACAGATCCCGCGGTATGGATCGAGGATTATCTCCTTCATATCCACATGGCCCGCGGCGACGATCTACACGCCATCAAATACCTCCCACTCAAACTCAAGGGACCAGCTCGGCATTGGCTTAATAGCTTGCCGGCAAAATCTATCGGGTGTTGGGAGGACCTAGAAGCTGCATTCCTCGACAATTTCCAGGGCACCTATGTGCGACCACTAGACGCCGATGACCTAAGCCACATAATTCAGCAGCCAGAGGAACAATTCTGGACACGGTTCCTAACAAGGAAAAATCAAATAGTCGACTGTCCGGACGCTGAGGCTCTAGCAGCCTTTAAGCATAATATCCGCGACGAGTGGCTTGCCCGACACCTTGGACAGGAAAAGCCGAAATCCATGGCAGCACTCACGACGCTCATGACCCGCTTTTGCGCGGGAGAAGACAGCTGGCTAGCTCGTAGCAATAACTTGACCAAGAGCCTTGATAATTCGGACACCAAGGACAACAGTGGCAGGTCGCGTCGGAACAAGCAAAAACACTGTGTTAACAGTGACATCAACGAGGATACGACAGTCAATGCCGGATTCAGAGGTTATAAATCCGGTCAGCGGAAAAAGCCATTCAAAAGAAACACTCAGGGCCCGTCTAGTTTGGACCGAATACTCGATCGCTTGTGCCAAATACATGGCACCCTCGAAAAGCCAGCCAATCACACCAACAGAGATTGTTGGGTGTTCAAGCAGGCAGGCAAGCTAAATGCTGAAAATAGAGGCAAGGGGTTGCGTAGCGATGACGAGGAGGAGCCCCGGCCGCCGAACAACAGTGGACAGAAGGGTTTCTGCCCACAAGTGCGGACGGTGAACATGATATACGCAACCCACATCCCCAAGAGGGAGCGGAAGCGCGCGTTAAGGGACGTATATGCGATGGAGCCAGTCGCCCCAAAGTTCAACCCATGGTCCTCCTGCCCGATCACCTTCGATCAAAGGGACCACCCCACTAGCACCCGTCATGGCGGATTCACCGCATTGGTTCTAGACCCAATTATTGACGGATTTCATCTCACAAGAGTCCTTATGGACGGCGGCAGCAACCTGAACCTGCTTTACCAGGATACAGTGCGGAAAATGGGCATAGATCCCTCGAGGATTAAGCCCACCAAAATGACCTTTAAAGGCGTCATACCAGGTGTAGAGGCCAATTGTACAGGCTCAGTCACACTTGAAGTGGTCTTCGGATCTCCGGATAACTTCCGAAGCGAGGAGTTAATCTTCGACATAGTCCCGTTCCACAGTGGCTATCACGCACTGCTCGGGCGAACCGCATTCGCAAAATTCAATGCGGTGCCGCACTATGCATACCTTAAGCTCAAGATGCCAGGCCCTCGAGGAGTAATCACGGTCAATGGAAACACCGAACGCTCCCTCCGAACGGAGGAGCACACGGCGGCCCCCGCAGCGGAAGTACAAAGCAGCCTCTCAAGACAGCTCTCCAGTCCGGCCGTTAAACGTCCGGACATCGTCAAGCGCGCCCGGAGTAACCTACAACAAGACGCCTGGCACGTTTCGAGCAGGCGTAGCAACGCGGCCCCAACCCCAGCCCTCGCGAACTAGCGAAATCAGTGCCTCGCGTACATAACTACGCTCTTGAAATACCATGGGCACAGGGGGAGGGGCACCATCACGACACGCCCAAAACACGGCTTAAACCGCACCAGGGGCTGCCGATTCCTTTATTTTCTCTTACTTTCAGGACTCCATACTTCGGAAGACCTGTTCGGCAATCCAACTGCCGCTCAAACGATGCAAGAACCAGGGAAGCAGAAAACCTACGCCGCATTATATAACTCCCAGGTGGTCTCTATCACGAGCAGTATACCTGTTTTGCATACTATTCCGCAGCCTACCCCTGGAAAGGACGTGTTAAATAGTCCCACTTTTGCTTATCGCACCATTTGTATCGTTCTGCTTCGATCGCAACCTTTTTATAAACAATGCATAGCTTTTGTCTACTTTCGCATTACTGTTTTTTACAAATATATGTTCATTAACGACATGTTGCACCCGTACACTTTGGTACGGTCAATACGCCAGGGGCTTCAGTACCCCCCTTATATGGTGTGAGAAGTCCGAACACTTTAACAAAGTGCGGCACCCCGAACTTATAGCATTATATGCATCGGCTCCGAATCATGTCTTGGGTCAATAGTTGGGTTTGCCCGGCTCCTATGTTTTGGTGCCTTACGTTCCGTTGTATCGGCTAAGGTAGCACCAGGAGAACTACTGTGATTGTGCCCCAGTTGAGCTGGGCGGAGCACCTCAGTAGAGAAAGCCAAAACTGACTGTCATGATGAAGCGAGAGACTGGTCGCTGTTCGAGAGGTTTTTCGAGTCCCTAAAGACTTATGCCGCTTAGAGTAAGGAGTCAGCTTTGTCCGGCCATAGGCGTGGATAGCGCCCCGAACTCGGTCTTCCGAACTCTAGGGACTTCGCCGAAATTTAAAATTATAGAATTCTATGGCTAAGTGAGAGTGTTCAAGCACTATAGTCCGGTTGCCTTGTTCGTTGTGCTGAGCGCCTCCCTCGATGGACCCAAACATGGGAAAAAGAGCGCTCAGATTTCTCCCGAACACCCCAGCACTAGTGGCATGGGGGCAGTGTTGGGAAATGTAGTAATTTCAAAATTTTACCTACGCACACACAGGATCATGGTGATGCATAGCAACGAGATGGGAGAGTGTTGTCTACGTACCCTCGTAGACCGAAGCGGAAGCGTTGACGCAACGTAGAGGAAGTAGTCGTACGTCTTCCCGGTCCAACCGATCCAAGCACCGTTACTCCGGCACCTCCGAGTTCTTGGCACACGTTCAGCTCGATGACGCTCCCCGGGCTCCGATCCAGCAAAGCTTCGGGGAGGAGTTCCGTCAGCACGACGGCGTGGTGACGATCTTGATGTTCAACCGTCGCAGGGCTTCGCCTAAGCACCGCTACAATATGATCGAGGTGTAATATCGTGGAGGGGGGCACCGCACACGGCTAAGGAACGATCACGAAGATCAACTTGTGTGTCTATGGGGTGCCCCCTGCCCCCGTATATAAAGGAGTGGAGGAGGGGAGGGCCGGCCCTCTCTATGGCGCGCCCTAGGGAGTCCTACTCCCACCGGGAGTAGGATTCCCCTTTTCCTAGTCAAACTAGGAGTCCTTCCATGTAGTAGGAGTAGGAGACAAGGAAGGGGAAAGGAGAAGGGAAGGAAGGAGGGGGCGCAGCCCCTCCCCTTAGTCCAATTCGGACTAGGCCTTGGGGGGGCGCACGGCCTGCCCTAGGCAGCCCGTGTCTCTTTCACGTATGGCCCAATAAGGCCCAATACTTTTCCCCCGTATTCCCGTAACTCCCCGGTACTCCGAAAAATACCCGAACCACTCAGAACCTTTCCGATGTCCGAATATAGTCGTCCAATATATCGATCTTTACGTATCGACCATTTCGAGACTCCTCGTCATGTCCCCGATCTCATCCGAGACTCCGAACTCCTTCGGTACATCAAAACTCATAAACTCATAATATAACTGTCATCGAAAACTTTAAGCGTGCGGACCCTACGGTTCGAGAACAATGTAGACATGACCGAGACATGTCTCCGGTCAATAACCAATAGCGGAACCTGGATGCTCATATTGGCTCCTACATATTCTACGAAGATCTTTATCAGTCAGACCGCATAACAACATACGTTGTTCCCTTTGTCATCGGTATGTTACTTGCCCGAGATTCGATCGTCGGTATCTCAATACCTAGTTCAATCTCGTTACTGGCAAGTCTCTTTACTCGCTCCGTAATACATCATCCCGCAACTAACTCATTGGTTGCAATGCTTGCAAGGCTTAAGTGATGTGCATTACCGAGAGGGCCCCAGAGATACCTCTCCGACATTCGGAGTGACAAATCCTAATCTCGAAATACGCCAACCCAACAAGTACCTTCGGAGACACCTGTAGAGCACCTTTATAATCACCCAGTTACGTTGTGACGTTTGGTAGCACACAAAGTGTTCCTCCGTTAAACGGGAGTTGCATAATCTCATAGTCATAGGAACATGTATAAGTCATGAAGAAAGCAATAGCAACATACTAAACGATCGGGTGCTAAGCTAACAAATGGGTCATGTCAATCACATCATTCTCCTAATGATGTGATCCCGTTAATCAAATGACAACTCATGTCTATGGCTAGGAAACTTAACCATCTTTGATCAACGAGCTAGTCAAGTAGAGGCATACTAGTGACACTCTGTTTGTCTATGTATTCACACATGTATTATGTTTTCGGTTAATACAATTCTAGCATGAATAATAAACATTTATCATGAAATAAGGAAATAAATAATAAATTTATTATTGCCTCTAGGGCATATTTCCTTCAGGCAGAAGCCGACGACTCGCCATCTCTCAAATTTGATAAACGGCCGCACAGAAGGTAATATTTTAAATTCAAAACGCATTGCTTAAGCGCACATGAACAAGTTTTCAGCGCACAGGATAACACGAGCGAGTTTACTCCAAAATTACATCCATGGAACATCCATCCGCCATAAGGCGGGCACCCTTCAGAACGTCCTTATAATAGTTCTCGGGCTTGCGATGCTCCTTCCCCGGCGGTGGCCCGTCCTTCACAACCTTCTCACCATCCAGCTTGCCCCAATGCACCTTAGCGCGGGCAAGGGCCCTACGGGCACCTTCAATGCAAACGGAGCGCTTGATGACCTCGAGCCTTGGACAGGCCTCCACCAGCCGCCGCACCAGCCCAAAGTAGCTCCCAGGCAGAGCCTCTCCAGGCCACAGCCGAACTATGAGGCCCTTCATGGCCTGTTCGGCCGCCTTGTGGAGCTCGACCAGCTGCTTCAGCTGGTCGCTCAGGGGCACTGGGTGTCCGGCCTCAGCATACTGAGACCAGAACACCTTCTCCGTCGAGCTGCCCTCCGCGGCTTGGTAGAATGCGGCGGCATCAGATACGCTACGGGGAAGATCTGCAAATGCTCCTGGAGAGCCCCGGATTCGGGTAAGTAACAAGAAGCTCACTTTTACATGTTTGCTTTGCATAAAGAATGCCTTACCCACCGCTATCTTTTTCACCGCATCCAACTCCTGGAGGGCCTTCTAGGATTCAGCCTTGGCAGACTTGGCATTTTCAATAGCTGCCGCGAGCTCGGACGCTCGCGTCTTTGAGTCAAGCTCCAAACTCTCATGTTTTCCCATGAGAGCCTGGAGCTCTTGCCGCACCTCACCAACCTGGGCTTCATACCTCTCCCGCTCGGAGCGCTCCGTGTACGCTCTCTTATCGGCCTTGGCCAACGCTTGCTTGAGGGTCGCCACCCCAGTTGTGGCCCCTACAATAACCATGTTAATCCTGTCATATTTTTGCAATTGCACTTTTATATTTTTTTCTATAAGGTATTTCTTACCTTCTTTCTCCTCGAGCTGCTGTTTGGCAAGGCCGAGCTCTTGCTCGGTCCGCTCGAGGCCCTGCTTCAGTGTGCCCACCTCCGCAGTCGGTGCGGCGATCGCCAGCAGCGAAGCCTGCATACGCATATTGACTCTTTTTCTGTTAGACTCCTGCGAATTTTATTAGATCCTCTATTCGGCTTTTCTTTCCGAACGCCAAATAGAGCATCAGGGGCTACTGTCTATGCGGTAATATTTTTTATATATCCTGCACTTACCTCGAAGCCTGTTAGAAGGCTAGCACAAGCTTCAGTCAGTCCGCTCTTGGCGGACTGAACCTTCTGGATCACCGCACTCATAATAGTGTGGTGCTCCTCGTCGATGGAGGCGCCGTTAAGCACCTCCAGCAGATTGTCCGACGCCTCCGGTTGGACGGGGGCCGCCGGCTCAGTAGGCTTGCTCCTCTTGGAAGGAGTTCGCCTACCGCGGTCTGGAACCGTTGACGATTCCGGCGCGGTGTCCAGCTCAAAGCCGGACTTGGAGCCCTGGGGGGTTGTATCCCCTTTATTCCTGGAGTCCGGGAGGTCGCCTTGTGGCGCCTCCACAACCACCTCCTCCTGGCTTGGAGCCTGTTGGGATGCCACCTCGGCATCACCTGTAGGGCGGGGGGAGGTAGCGGGCGGAAGTGAATTCACGTCCGATGAATCCAGGGAGCCGCTCGACGACTCGTCGAGCCCGGCCTTGGGCGGGCTGCATAATCATATTCGACATAAGGAAAGGCTGTGCAAATAAAGGAATGCTATAAAGTACTCGGGTGCCCGGATGCTTACGATTCCGTCAGACGCTTGGCCCTGCGCGGCCACTCCTCTTCGTCGTCGTCGTCGTCGGCGGGGTAGTCCGGAGGAAGGGTTTTCCCCTTCTTAGACCCTTCGGCCTCCCCGGTCGGGGTGACCTTCCTTTTCTTTCCTCCCCCCGCTGGAGGGGGAGAGGTTTCTTCTTCCTCCTCCTTGTTTTCACGGGAGGAGCGCGTCTCGGATTCGTCGGATGAAGAATCCGACACCTCCTGGCGCCGGGAACTCTTTCGAGTCCCCGTGGCCCTCTTCTTGGCCTTCTTCTCTGGCACCACGTAAGGTGCCGGAGCCAGCAGCTTCGCTAAGCGAGCAAAGGCTGGGTCTTCGGGCAAAGGGGCCAGACAGTCGATCTGTCCGGACTTCGCCAGCCAATACTGTCAAAGGAAAGGGAGTTTAGATCCCGCATAGAGTCAAACTATGGAAAACCAACATCCTATAAAAGGTAAAAATAGCTTACCGCACTAGCGGGAAGCTGCGTGCTGAATCCGCGGTCCTCGGAAGCGGATGCAGGAGCCTCGGCGCCTTTGAATAGCACCTTCCAGGCGTCTTCGTACGTTGTGTCGAAGAGCCTGCTCAGGGTTGGGTGCTGCGTCGGGTCGAACTCCCACAAATTGAAGCCCTGTTGCGGACACGGGAGGATCCGGCGGACGAGCATAACCTGGACTACGCTGACAAGCTTAAGCTGCTTGTTCACCAAGGTTTGGATGCATTTTTGCAGTCCGGTTACCTCTCCTTTATTGCCCCACGACAGGCTCGTCTCTTTCCAAGACGTGAGCCGCGTAGGGGGTCCAGACCGGAACTCGGGGGCTGCGACCCATTTGGGATCGCGCGGCTCGGTGATGTAAAACCACCCCGATTGCCACCCCTTCAGGGTCTCCACAAAGGAGCCCTCGAGCCATAGGACGTTGTCTATCTTGCCCGCCATGGCGCCTCCTCACTCCACCTGGTTGCCGCGCACCACCTTGGGCTTGACGTTGAAAGTCTTGAGCCATAGGCTGAAATGGGGGCAGACACAGAGGAAAGCCTCGCACACGACGATAAACGCCGAGATGTTGAGGACGAAGTTCGGGGCCAGACCGTGGAAATCTAGGCCATAGTAGAACATGAGCCCCCGGACGAACGGGTGGAGAGGAAAGCCCTGTCCATGGAGGAAATCGGGAAGGAATACTACCCTCTCATGGGGCCTTGGGGTGGGGAGGAGCTGCCCCTCTTCGAGAAGCCGGTGCGCGATGTCGTTAGACAAGTATCCGGCTTTCCTCAGTTTTTTGACGTGTCCCTCCGTAACGGAGGAGACCATCCACTTGCCTCCCGCTCCGGACATGGCTAGAGAAGGTTGAGGTGGGAAGTGCGGGCTTGGGCGTTGGATCTCGAGTGCGCAGAAGATGGATAGGCAAAGGAGGAAGAAGGCGTAGATAGAAAGGTGGATCCTTATCCCTTTATATGGGTGGATGCAGCTAAGCGTCCCCACCAGCCTGGTAAAACTCGCTTATCTCCCAAGCGCCGTGATAAAAGGCGCGGTTGGGTTACCCACGTCCATATTGATGAGAATCCCGTAAATAAGGGGACACGATCTCTGCTTTGACAAGACGTGCCAAGGAAACCGCCTCGCGAAATGCGCTGAGGCGGGGGAGTAAAAACGATTCGAATAAAGACTTGGCCGTGGTGTGATGTCACGCTACGGAATACGTCAGCAGATTAGATTTGTGTAAATATTATTCTCTCTATGGCAATATGTGGAAACTTATTTTGCAGGGTCGGACACTGTTTTTTGTGTTCAAAATCTTCTATGAAGTACTTGGAGGAGGAACCCGCCTTGCAATGCCGAACACAATCTGCGCGCCGGACTCGTCGTCATTGAAGCCTGGTTCAGGGGCTACTGAGGGTGTCCTGGATTAGGGGGTGTCCGGATAGCCGGACTATACCTTCAGCCGGACTCCTGGACTATGAAGATACAAGATTGAAGACTTCGTCCCGTGTACGGAAGGGACTTTCCTTGGCGTGGAAGGCAAGCTTGGCGATGCGGATATTTAGATCTCCTACCATTGTACCGAGTTTGTGTAACCCTAGCCCTCTCCGGTGTCTATATAAACCGGAGGGCTTTAGTCCGTAGGACAACATACAACAATCATACCATAGGCTAGCTTCTAGGGTTTAGCCTCCTTGATCTCGTGGTAGATCTACTCTTGTACTACCCATATCATCAATATTAATCAAGCAGGACGTAGGGTTTTACCTCCATCGAGAGGGCCCGAACCTGGGTAAAACTTCGTGTCCCTTGTCTCTTGTTACCATCCGCCTAGACGCACAGTTCGGGACCCCCTACCCGAGATCCGCCGGTTTTGCCGCCGGTTTTGACACCGACAGTTAGGTTTACCTTAATACTTTTGTTGTAGTTGCGGATGCTTGCAATAGAGGTTAATCATAAGTGGGATGCTTGTTCAAGTAAGAACAGCACCCAAGCACCGGTCCACCCACATATCAAATTATCAAAGTACCGAACGCGAATCATATGAACGTGATGAAAACTAGCTTGACGATATTTCCATGTGTCCTCGGGAGCGCTTTTCCTTATATAAGAGTTTGTTCCGGCTTGTCCTTTGGTACAAAAAGGATTGGGCCATCTTGCTACACTTTATTTACTTTCATTACTTGTTGCTCGTTACAAATTATCCTATCACAAAACTATCTGTTACCACTTATTTCAGTACTTGCAGAGAATACCTTGCTGAAAACCGGTTATCATTTCCTTCTGCTCCTCGTTGGGTTCGACACTCTTACTTATCGAAAGGACTACAATAGATCCCAGCATAGATGTCATTAGGGATCTCAAATGTTGTGTTGGCCTCAGGCCTCTTCCTCCTTTCTGTGGCTTCTTATTGTCAATCATTTTCTTCCACTGAGGAATATGAACAACTGAATTTTCTGAAGAGGTGTGCAACTTTTCTTCGAGGAATGTTGCAAATGAGTTAAGTTGATGAGAACCTAGTGATTCAACAGCGGACATGAGTACCTGTGAACAGAGTATAGTTGCGAGGAATTTGGAGAGGTCATATGCGTTCTTAGAAGGTTTTTCACAAGGAACAAGTTTGAGGAATTTGACCAGATGTGTCTTGAAGAATTTCACTAAGCGTTCTTTGTCTTAGGTTCCAGAGTTGTACAGATCAAAAATCCACACAACTGAGGAATCTTGAAGAAAAATGTTGCTTAGAGAAACGGATCAAGAACAGATGACATGCGAGGTGTTTAGTGTGTGTGAAATTGAGGAATAAAACACCTTTGAAGATGTTGAAGTAAATATTTGAATCAAAGAGGGCAATAAAAGTAACTTTTAATTAATCTGGATGAAGAACACGACGAACTGGGAAGTGTAGATGTGAAGTTCGTCAGTTCAGATTTTCCACGCCCTAACTCGGTAGAGGAAGACAACTACGGCGGCGGCGGAGTGAAGAAATCCGCAGCCGACGCGAGTACGACGGCAACGAGGTCGAGGCATTGAAGCTCTTCCTCACCGGCGACGAGGAGGTAGCGGCGGCGCTAGGTTTTGGGAAGCTCGAGCGGGAGAGAGGTCGAGTAGAGTAAAAGTGAAGTGAGGAAGGGGAGGGGTATTTATAGTCGGAGTGAAAAACCGTTCGCCCGAAGAAATTGGACGAACGTGCCCCTGACCCTTCTCATTCGCTTGACATGTATCACCCGCGTTACGTATAGAGAGGTGGAGATCGTGTGAGATCGTGGGTGAGTAGATAAACATTACATAGAATGCAGAACGGTTTGAGCGACAAAGACGAAAATTTAGATAAGATAGGTTTTAAAGTAACGTTCGCAAATTCTTCAGCTGACAAGGACACAGTGAAGATTTTGAACGAGTTTCAAATAGAACGCACATGAAGAATTTGTGAATAGAATGGGTTGAGTTTAGCATAGAGAGGGAAGGGTCCGATCACATTCACTTAGCAGAAAAAGCAACTTGAAGAATGAGCAATAAATGAATGTTGTAGAGGACATAAACTCTATATTTATAAAAGCCAATGAAGAAAAACGACGGAAATGGTGAAGACAATGCAAAGTTGAAGAAGATGAACAACTGAGGAATTTCAAAAACTAAGGAAAAACTCAATTGAAGAATTTCAACTTTTGGTGGTGGCGTAACCCACCGTGTAAGAATGATGATTTCAGACACCGCGTACAATTGTCGTAGGGCTCTGAGAATCAAATTCTTCATTAATTTCTTCACACTTAGAGTGTTAATCTTCACTGATTGAAGAAAAATGTTTCTTCATGTGTTGCACATCTAAGTCATCAATTTTGCATAAGTGTTAGGATGAGTGTCCTTTTCAAAGAACATTCGAAGATTCTAGGATATTTAGCTCACACCTCAACTTGCTAAATCTCTTCTCATCCAAGGGCTTAGTGAAGATATCGGCTAGCTAGTCTTCAGTCCGTACATGCTCAATAGAGATGTCGCCCTTCCACACATGATCACAAAGAAAATGATGATGAATTTGAATGTGCTTACTCTTCGAGTGTTGAACTAGGTTGTGAGCAATCTTGATTGCACTCTCATTGTCACAGTAGAGAGGCACATTCTTCATGTTTATGTTGTAGTCCTTGAGAGCTTGCTTCATCCATAGTAATTGAGCACACCAAGAACCAGCAGCAATATACTCAGCTTCAGCAGTAGACAGTGACACGGAGTTATGTTTCTTCGAGGACCAACAGACCAAAGATCGTTCGAGGAAATGGCATGTGCCTGATGTTGACTTGCGGTCCACACGACCGCCAGCATAGTCAGAGTCTGAATATCCAATGAGATCAAAAGCCGAGCCCTTGGGGTACCATAATCCAAGTGTTGGTGTGTGAGCTAGATATCGAAGAATATGCTTCACAGCCTTATGGTGTGATTCCTTCGGTGTAGCTTGAAATCGGGCACACATGCAAACACTAAGCATAATATCTGGCCTAGATGCACATAAATACAATAGAGAACCAATCATGGAGTGGTATACCTTTTGATCGAAGTCAATACCATTTTCATCAGTGCATAGATGGCCATTTGTGGGCATTGGAATTTTAACCCCTTTGCAATCCTGCATGCCGAATTTCCTCATTACATCCTTGAGGTATTTCTCCTGAGATATGAGTATGCCATTGCGCAGTTGACGAATTTGAAGACCCAAGAAGAATTCCAATTCTCCCATCATAGACATTTGATATTCTTCACTCATCATATAGGCAAATTCATCACTGTAATGTTGGTCAGTACAGCCAAAGATAATATCATCAACATAAATTTGGCACACAAACAATTCACCATCATAAGATTTAGTGAAAAGAGTAGGGTCAAGTGAACCGGGTTTGAAGCCTTTCTTCATGAGGAATTCCTTCAAAGTATCATACCACGCCCGAGGGGCCTCCTTGAGGCCATAGAGGGCCTTATTGAGTCTGAAGACTTTGTCAGGATGCTTTGGATCTTCAAAACCTAGGGGTTGAGCAACATATACTTCTCCTCAAGCTTACCATTGAGGAATGCACTTTTCACATCCATTTGATATAAAGTGATATCATAATGGTTAGCATAAGCGAGTAATATGCGAATAGCCTCAAGTCTAGCAACAGGTGCAGAAGTTTCATCGAAATCAATCCGTTCAACCTGTCTGTAGCCTTGAGCTGTAAGCCATGCCTTATTCCTCACCACAAGGCCATTTTCATCTTGCTTGTTGCGTGCCAATGATATTGTGCTTGCGAGGATCTGGGCGATTAACCAATTCCCAGACATTGTTCAGCTTGAACTGATGTAATTCTTCTTACATAGCTTGAATCCACTCAGGCTCCAGAAATGCTTCATCTACCTTACTGGGCTCTATGATAGAGACGAAAGCAAAGTGCCCACAAAAGTTAGACAAATGTGAAGCTTTTGAGCGTGTGAGAGGACCTGAAATGTTGATGTCGCTGATGATTTTCTCAATTTGCACTTCATTTGCAACACGAGGATGAGCGGGTTGTCGTCGAGGAATTTGATCAGCATTTTCTTCAGCACCATCTTCTTCAGGTGCATCAGTATGATGTTCTTCATGTTCTGGGATGATTTCTTCAACAGATTCTTCGGTAGGAATGACATCCTCATTAGCCTTGAACTTGATAGTTTCCTCAGGTAATTGTTCATCTAACACAGAAGGTAGGTGCTCTCTTTGCGAGCCATTAGTTTCATCGAGCCGCACATCTACAATTTCAACAACTTTGTGAAAAATGTTGTTGAAGACTCTGTAGGTGTGCGAGTCCTTTCCTTAACCAAGCATAAAACCTTAATGTGCTTTCGGTGCAAATTTTGAGTTGTGATGAGGATCTCTAATCCAACATTTAGCACCGAAGACTTTGAAATAACTCACATTGTGTTTCTTGTCAGTGAGGAGTTCATAAGCAGTCTTCTTGAAGAATTTGTGAAGATATACCCTATTGATGATGTGGCACGCAATATCAATTGCATCAATCCATAAACGACGAGGCATCTTGTATTCATCAAGCATAGTGCGAGCCATCTTAGCAAGAGTCATGTTCTTGCGCTCCACGACCCATTTTGCTGAGGAGTATAAGGAGCAGATAACTCATGAGTGATACCGAGTTCATCAAGATAGCCATCAAGACCAGAATTCTTGAACTCAGTTCCATTTTCACTTCTGATGTGCTTGATCTTCACACCAAAGTTGGTTGAAGCCCTCGAAGAAAATCGTTTGAAGACTTCCTGCACCTCATGTTTGTAAGTGACAATATGCACCCATGTGTAACGAGAGTAATCATCAACTATAACGAAGCCATATAGAGATGCATCATTTGAAACTGCAGAATAATGATTAGGACCAAAGAGATCCATGTGAAGCAATTCAAATGGTCGAGTGGTAGTCATGATTGTCTTCGTTGGATGCTTGGCCTTGGTCATCTTTCCAGCTTCACAGGCTCCGCATAAGTGATCCTTGAGGAATTTGACATTCTCAATGCCAATGACATGCTTCTTCTTCGCGAGTGTGTTCAAATTCCTCATGCCAGCATGACCAAGTCGTCGATGCCATAGCCAGCCTTCTGAAGCTTTTGCAAGTAGGAATATAGCTGGTTGAGGTCCTGTAGAGAAATCGACAATATACAAGTCTCCTCTCCTAAAGCCTTCGAAGACTTTGGAATTGTCAGCTTACATGATCACAACACAACCATACTTGCCAAAGACGACAACCATATCAAGATCACAAAGCATTGAGACAGACATAAGGTTGTATCCTAAGGACTCGACAAGCATGGCTTTGTCCATGTGTCGATCTTTTGAGATCGGAACCTTACCTAGACCCAGTACATGACTTTTGCCTTTGTCAGCGAAGATGATATTCTTCAGATGTGATGGAGATAAGGGAACATCCATCAATAGACTCTTGTCACCAGTCATGTGATTTGTACATCCACTATCGAGGACCCACTCATTGGCTTTGGGTTGATCATCCTGCAGATGAATTAGTGCATCTTACGAACTCATATACTTCATCAGTGAATAATATAACATCAATTCATCAGATCAATTTCATCAACCAATAGAACAGATAAAACAGAATGAGGACCTGAGAAATGAGGGTTCATTTCTTCATGATTAACCTGCGTCCTTTCAGACAATCTCAGGTCTCCAGCAAATTCTTCAGACGTTTACGCACGTCTGGAGACCTGACCCTGCAGAAGAAATTAGTTCTTTTTCTTCACCACCCACATCTGAAGGGTGGCAAAGAGTTCATCACTCTGCGAGCTCCATACGATAAAGGTGGCATAGAAGCCAGTCCATTTCGTTTCACATAAGAGGAGTTAGGATAAGCATATGAATAAGCAGAGAAATTCTTCAAGGACTTATGAACATAATGGTTTGAAGAATAATGCAAATATTCATAGCCCTTAGCTCTTCCCTGTGAAACAGAGGGGTTAGCACGATGATGTTCATATGAGGACTTGGATCCTTTTGAGGAATTTTATCCACGTGAGGAATTTGGTCCGTAAGAGGACTTGGATCCATATGACGAATTTGGTCCATATGAAGAATTTGATCTGGGGTTCCTTTTCTTCAAAGGTGGTGTCATGATGACATTTACTTGAAGATTTTCAAGGTACCTTTTGGGGACCCAAATTTTCTTCATAGGGGAACCGTTCCTGCAGTTAGGGCCGACATATCTAGCAAATACTTCACCATTCTGATTTTTGAACAGTTTATAGTTGGAGTCAAATGACTCATCAGCAGAATGAGGAAATTCACATGTAAAGCCAGATAGATTAGATGGATATACTGGAGGTCCCTTTGCAGCAACCCATGAAGTTTTGGGGTACTGCTCAGGCTTCCAATAAGTTCCATCAGCATTGATTTTCCTCTCAAAGGCAATACCCTCTTTTCTAGGTTTCCTGTTGAGGATCTGCTTTTTAAGCACATCACAAAGAGTCTGATGCCCTTTGAGGCTTTTGTACATGCCTGTCATGTACAATTCCTTCAGCCCTGCATCATCAGTGATACTAGCAATATCCTTAGATGAGGAATTAGTGATAGCAGAGACAGGTGAAGAATTTGTAGCATTAGAAGAATTTGAACATTCAGGTGAAGAATTAGCAGATTCACGTTCAATGCACTTCAAACATGGAGGAACAAATTCTTCCTGAGCAGCGCTGATTTGTTGAGCAAGTAATGAATCACGCTCCTTTTGAAGATCTTCATAACTCACTCTTAGCTTTTCAAGATCTTGCTTTCTTTGAAGAAATTCATAAGAAAGCTTCTCATGATCAGATAAGATAGTGTTATGATGACCTTGAAGCTTGTCAAACCTAGACTGAAGTCTCTGAAGATTTTCAGTCAAGGTTTTAGTGCGATCCATTTCTTCACCCAACATATCATCACTTTTGTCTAGCATGTTTTGAACCTTTTTCAAAAGCCTTTTGTTGTTTCACAGCAATCTTAGCAAGTTTAGAGTAGCTGGGCTTGAGGTTTTCATCAGATTCATCCTCACTTGATTCAGAGGAGGTATATTTGAGTACCTTGGCACCCTTTGCCATGAAGCAATAGGTGGGAGCGTAGTCATCATTGCCTTCATCAGCCTTGTTGGTGAAGCCATTTTCTTCAGCGTTGAAGATAGACTTGTTGACGAATGCAGTAGCGAGAGCTAGACTCGCCACACCAGACTCAGACTCCTCAGATGCCTCCTCCTCCTCATGTTCCTCAGATTCAGCCTCTGAGTCCATTTCCTTGCCAATGAACGCCCGAGCCTTCTTGGAGCTGCTCTTCTTGTGAGATGAAGACTCTGAGGATTTAGATGATGAAGACTTTGAAGATTTCTTCTTCTTTTTCGCATCATCAGAACTGCAATCCTTGTATTTCTTCTTCTTTAATTCCTTTTCCCACTGAGGACAATCTTGAATGTAGTGACCAGGTTTCTTGCATTTGTGGCATAGCCTCTTCTTGTAGTCACTGGATGAGGAATCATTGCTCCTTGAGGGTTTTCCAAAGCGACCATGTCTTGAGAACTTCTGAAATTTCTTCACGAGCGGTGCTAGTTCACGGCTCAGTTCTTCAGGATCACCAAGGCTGCTGCCAGAATCTTCATCTTCAGACTCAGAAACTGCCTTGGCCTTAGGGCACGTGATCTGCCATAGCTCGAACCATACCGATCTCTCTTCTCAGCAAGCTGGAACTCATGAGTGTTTAGCCTCTCGAGGATATCAGCGGGATCAAGTGACTTGTAATCTCCACGTTCATGTATCATCAGTGCCAGAGTATCAAATGATGAATGAAGCGATCTCAGCAGTTTCTTCACTACTTCATGGTCAGTGATGTCAGTGGCACCAAGTGCTTGAAGCTCATTTGAGATGTCAGTGAGGCGATCAAAGGTTTGTTGAACATTTTCATTGTCGAGTCTTTTGAAGCGGTTGAAGAGATTGCGAAGAACGTCAACTCGAGAGTCACGCTGTGTTGAGACTCCTTCATTGACTTCTGACAGCCTATCCCAGATAAGCTTAGTAGTTTCCAAAGCACTCACTCTACCATACTGTCCTTTACTCAGATGACCACATATGATATTCTTCGCTTGAGAATCGAGTTGCTTGAATCTCTTCACATCAGCAACATTCACAGAAGGTGTGACCGAGGGAACACCATTTTCCACAACATACCAGAGATCGTTATCAATTGCCTCAAGATGCATTCGCATCTTATTCTTCCAGTAGGGGTAGTCCGTCCCATCGAAGGTAGGACACCCAGCAAAGACCTCGACATAACTAAAACTCCAGGCGGTTAAACCAAAATCACACAGAACAAGAGAGTACCTTGCTCTGATACCAATTGAAAGTGCGTTATATCGACTAGAGGGGGTGAATAGGCGATTTTTAGGAATTCTTCACTGAGGAATTGTGACGCCCGGATAGTTACGCTACAGTAACCCTCCGCTAATGATGCCACGACACCACGATTACTGTTGTTAATCTTGTGATGATTCAAATCCCGTTCAAATTTTAAATTTAAAAGCAAGTCAAACAATTAAAGTTTTCAAAAGGTCAAAACTAAAATGTTCATCATGTGGCAAATAATCCCTAACTAATTTTGGTGTTGGAACCAACCTTTTTCAAAATGTCTAAATGCCCTAAACTAAATAAAACAATGGTTAAAATAAAAATTTAATTACTTTTGGAATTATAAAAATATTAAACTAATATATTTTGGCTACAAACTAGGATTGGTAGTGGCCTGTAGTGGTGATACTAATTTAAGGTGCTAACTTGGTATTTCATAAAACTAAAATAAAAGAAACTATAATAGAAAACAGAAACAAGGAAATAAATATAAATAAAAATAAAACTAGAAAAAAACCAAAAGGGAAAACAACCCCCCCCCCCACGACTAGGCCTTGGCCCAATTGGCCGTGTGGCCGAGCGGCCTGTCGGCCCACCCCCGCGCGCCCCTGGCCTACTAGGCCTCCCATCCGAAACCCTAACCCACCCCGTCGCCCCACTCGCCCCCACTTCCCTCCCCCACGACCCGCTCCTCCTCTACCCCCCGATTGGATCGGGGGGAACGAACCGACTCCGCCCGACCGCCCCGTTGCCACCTCAGCGGCGCCCGTCCCTCCTTCTCCTCCCGTCCGCGTGCCGCCCCGGCCCCTCTACCCCCGATCTGGAACGGGGGCTCAACCCCGCGGCGCCCCGATGCCGCGCCGTCGCCGCCCGCCGTCACCCGACGAACCGCTGGCGCCGCCTCCCCGACTTCGACGTCGTCCCCGACCTCACCAAGCGTCGACGCCTCCCCTACCCTCCAACGCTGGTGAGGCCATCGACCTCCGCCTCCCCTCTTCTCCCCCTGTCTAAGACGTCTCGCGTCCGCGCCGCCGTGCCTGGCTGCCCCTGCTCGCGTGTGCTCGCGCACGCGAGCGCGCGTGCTCGACTGCCTGTTGCCGTGCTGCCACTGCCCCCCTGCACGCCCCGACCGCGCACCACCGTGCCGCTCCTCCCCGCACCACAGCCATGCCCATAGCCCCCCACTGCCGCGCCGCCCTCGCCTGGCCTTGCCGTTCCACCTCGCCCCGCCTCTGCTTGCACCGCAGCCAACCGCGCCACGATGCTCCGCAGTCCACCGCGCCCGCTCGTCGCCGGCCACGCCTTCTGCCACGGCTCCGCCGCTCGCCGCTGCGCTGCTCCGCGGCCGCCGCGCCGCCCAGTTCGGGCGCCCTGCAGCGCCCCAGCGCCCGTGCTCGCTATGGCCATGGGCCTATGACAGCGGGTCCCCCCCCAAACGTTAAAAAAGGATAAAAAAGAATAAAAATAGTAATAAAAATATTAATTAATTAATTGACTAAATTAATTAACTTAATTAATTGTGTTTAAATAACCTAATCAACTAACTAAACTAATTAAACATGTTAAGTTAGTCTAAGGCAATGACATGTGGACCCATTTCTTTTAAAAGCATGTTTAAAAATACCTAAGTCAATGACATGTGGCCCCCCACCTAATCTGTTAAAATTAATTAAACTATTAATTTTACACTGTCTCTATGACAGCTGGGTCCCACCAGTCAGTTTGACCAGTCAACGTTGACCCAGTCAACTGCTGACTGGACTGTTGACCTTGACCCTGACCCCACCTGTCATACATAGGGGCTGGCTACTGCTGTGTATAAATAGTATTTTCAATTTATTTTTGAATTAAAGTAATTCTAGAAAATCATTAAAACTTTAAAAGAATCATATAGAATAATCTGTAAGTCAGATGAAAAAACTTTGTACATGAAAGTTGCTCAGAACGACGAGACGAATCCGGTTACGCAACCCGTTCGCCCGCCACGCATCCCTATCATAGCAAACTCGCAACTTTCCCCCTCCGGCTCCTCTGCCCGAAAACGCGAAACACTGGGATACTTTCCTGGATGTTTCCCGCCTTCACCGGTATCACCTCATACCGCGTTAGGGCACCCCTAGAACCGATACTTGTCATGTCATGCATCGCTATGCATCTGTTTGCTTAAATATTTATTGTTTCTCCCCCCTCTGCTCTCGCTAGACACCGAGGCCGACGCCGCTGCTACCCAGTACGACTACGGAGTTGACGACCCCTCTCCATTGCCAGAGCAACCAGGCAAGCCCCCCCCCCCTTGATCACCAGATATCGCCTACTCTACTCTCTACTGCTTGCATTAGAGTAGTGTAACATGTTACTGCTTTCCGTTATCCTATCCTGATGCATAGCCTGTCCTTGTTACTACTGTTGTTACCTTTACCTGCAATCCTACATGCTTAGTATAGGATGCTAGTTTTCCATCAGTGGCCCTACATTCTTGACCGTCTGTTGTGCTATACTATCAGGCCGTGATCACTCGGGAAATGATCACGGTTATATACTATACTTTATACATGATACATGTGGTGACTAAAGTCGGGTCGGCTCGAGGAGTACCCGCGAGTGATTCACGGATTGGGGGCTGAAAGGACCTTTGTCCCGACGACCCTCTAGGTGGATCTTTGTGGCGGAGCGACAGGGCAGGTTGAGACTACCTAGGTGAGAGGTGGGCCTGGCCCTGTCAGCGTTCGCGGATACTTAACACAATTAACAAGATCTTGGTATTTGATCTGAGTCTGGCTACTGGCCTATACGCACTAACCAACTACGCGGGAAAGATATGGGCACTTGGCGTCGTGGTATCAGCCGAAGCACTTCGCGACGTCAGCGACTGAGCGGCGCGCGCCAGGTTGGACCGCGTAACGTGACTTCCGTTGTACTGGAGGTTGCTAGGTCTGCTTCTGGCCGCCCTCGCAACATACAGGTGTGCAATGGGCGATGGCCCCAGACCCCTACGCAATAGGATGTAGACCGACGTGCTGACCTCTCTGTTGTGCCTAGGTGGGGCTGCGACGTGTTGATCTTCCGAGGCCGGGCATGACCCAGAAACGTATGTCTGGCCAAATGGGATCAAGCCTGTTGGGTTATGTGGTGCACCCCTGCAGGGAAGTTAATCTATTCGAATAGCCATGATCTTCGGTAATAAGACGACTTGGAGTTGTACCTTGACCTTATGACAACTAGAACCCGATACTTAATAAAACACACCCTTCCAAGTGCCAGATACAACCCGGTGATCGTTCTCTAACAGGGCATCGAGGAGGGGATCGCCGGGTAGGATTATGCTATGCGATGCTAGTTGGAGGACTTCAGTCTACTCTCTTCTATATGCTGCAAGACGGAGGCTGCCAGAAGCGTAGTCTTCGACAGGATTAGCTATCCCCCTCTTATTCTGGCATTCTGCAGTTCAGTCCATCGATATGCCCCTTTACACATATATCCATGCATATGTAGTGTAGCTCCTTGCTTGTGAGTACTTTGGATGAGTACTCACGGTTGCCTTGTTTCCCCCCTTTCCCCTTTTCTCTACCCGATTGCTGCGACCAAACGATGGAGCCTAGGATCCAGACGCCACTGTTGACAACAACTCCTACTACACCGGAGGTGCCTACTACTACGTGCAGGCCGCTGACGACGACAAGGAGTAGTTTAGGAGGATCCCAGGTAGGAGGCCTGCGCCTCTTTCGATCTGTATCCCAGTTTGTGCTAGCCATCTTATGGCAACTTGTTTAACTTATGTTTGTACTCAGATATTGTTGCTTCCGCTGACTCGTCTATGATCGAGCACTTGTATTCGAGCCCTCGAGGCCCCTGGCTTGTATTATGATGCTTGTATGACTTATTTATGTTTTAGAGTTGTGTTGTGATATCTTCCCGTGAGTCCCTGATCTTGATCGTACACATTTGCGTGCATGATTAGTGTACGGTTGAATCGGGGGCGTCACAAGTTGGTATCAGAGCCAACTGCCTGTAGGAATCCCCCTTCCAAACTCCTTGTCCGAAGTTGAGTCTAGACTTTACAAAACTTTTACTAACTTGGCTATGCGGCCCATGGGCCCACGTCGCCATTGGGTGGTAGTAGGATCTTTTAATTCCTCGACCTTTACTCTGGGACTCTAAACTCTCTTCTATTCAGGTTAAGTGATTTTGCTAAAATCTAACTTTAGGTTCTCGAAAATACTTCCTCCCGGAGAGCCCCTTCAGGCCAGATGATCGCCGGCTGCAACAGAAGATTCTGACAATACTCTTCGATGTTTCCCTGAGACCTTTGTGCCCTTCGCCGTTGCAATTCCATACTACCGAGAAATCCCTATGGAAAGCTACATACACTTGTCGTCCATAACTTCATTCCCAGTTGATGTTGTTATTACAAGATACCTCGGAAATTCTCCCTATTTTTCCGAGAATACTTGTGCCTACTGCCTTGCAGTTCATTATCCACATATACACCCCTACGGATAATTCTCGCACTTATCGGGTATCCGCTCATTCCCAGTTGTTCAGGTGTTTCGCCAAAGACTTCAAAATATCATTCGATCTTCCGAAAATCCCGAGCAGCCTATTGCTCTTGAAATTCTCGCTTGCTTGCATTATGGTTAATCCCATAAGTTTCGTAATCTTATTGGCCTCCCTTGTCTTTATCTTTTTAAGTCCATTGATTCAATATGTTGAGGATGCTCGCATTCCTCAGTCGAATCCTAGGATTCATCCTTCCGGCTCAGACGTCATTTGGATATGAGCTGGTTCTTGACCAATCAATGCCTTGATCGTCTGTGCTTCCAAGTCTGTTGAACTTATTCATTTTCGATCAGAACAATTGCTTCTGATCCCTTGATTTGGAGATCATAAAATTTCTTTGCATTAAGCTTTGAATTAGTCAATTGTTTCTATAACCCGATGCCATGGCATTCCTTCTTCCTTTGATTGAGTACCGATACTCACATCAGCCCCGTTGTGGATCGCCATACCTATTGCCGGGTTATTATCCGACAATGTCCTTCACAACCAAAATTCTTGTGAGTTCTTTACCTGATACATAATGCCCTTGGTAAATTGTATCATCTGCTTGGCCAACCATGCTCTGCTTTCGAGCTGGTCGTATTTACTATTGAAGCTTGTGGTATATGTTTCCACGATACCCTGACGGGTTGAACCTATGCCTTCCTTTATATGTGTGAACTCGGAAGTTTTCACGACTCATACTCATCTGGTATTTCACCAGATAAAACTTTCAACACTAATGCCTTTATCAAAGCGAAAAGTGAATGGGAGGTTATACATTGAAGAAGTGGGAGTCGACCTTGAACTTTGTGTTCATGCCCATGGACACGATGTAGATCTTATCATTAAAGCTTTTCTTAAATTAATTATTCCCTTGGTATAATTTCATCTTACCTCTGGGATCTGGCCTTTTGCAATCGTGATTCCGACCATGTTCTCCTTTAAATACCATTTCTCGTGCAAGTTTAAGCACTTGTCTTCTGCAGAGTAATCCCCCAGTCCAACCTCTACTTTGATTTGTCGTCGAGTATTACCCCCTGGCAACTCAAGATTATCACGAAACTGCATAACTTCTTATGAGTTCTTCATCAAGTGCTACATTCTCATTGATTCCAATTTTTCACGGGCTCTGAGTTGTTAAACACTCAAAGACACCGATAACCTACTCGAGTCCGCATCGCGATTAAGAAACTCTTGGTAACCTTCATTACTTACGAGTTTGAACTCGATCACATCAATCCTAGCCTGTTTGGCTGTATCCTTGTCGTGCCGATTTTAACTGTGCTACCTGGTCCTTCTTCCCAGAGCACAAGTTTTTGACGATGAGCTAAGCTTACGTCGATCTTCCCTCATCATATCATTTCGCTTTGGACAACAAGCTTGCTTTGGAGTTTGTGTCATACCCTTGGTTCCATTAACCTTTCGCTTCATCATTCCTTTGACTTGATGTCATCGCCGATCTAATACATCTTCGTGGAGCCTCTCGACAAAATTTGTCGGGATCATCATCAACATCTTGACTCCTTCCTGGATATCAATTGAATTCATGATGAGAAATACCATCCTTGCCCTCGATGATTTGTGTTGTCATCGACCACTTTAATGCCTTCCCTCCAACACAAACTTGTTCGTGTTCTGTGTTATACCTTGAGTTCCTTGCTATCCAGCATTTGTTCTTAATTACCTTGGGATATTACCATCTTTTATGTCAAGGATGTCGTGGGAATTTCACCACTTCTTGAGAATTCTTGATATAAGTGATACTTATCACCCTCACCATTCTTTTCTTGGTCCCCTATTGTCCCTAACAGTAATACCGACAAATGGACTAGTAATTTTAAGAACTTCTAACAACCTTATAATGGTTGACATTTCATTCTTAGACTGTTGATTATTGAACCACCATTCTGACATTGGTCGTGCAACACAACCCATATTTCGGGCGCACCTTTCAACCAATGTTTAATTGTGTATGTTTTCCTTGAACATGCCTCGTTATCTACTTCGATGTGTCCAATATTATCTCCTTGTTCACATAATTGTGGCAATCCATCTTTTTGGGAAATCTCGATAAATTATCGCTGACTCCATCAGCCACATCCTCATTTTCTCCTTGGTTAATGATGAACTTTTGTCGGAACTCGCTCCCAAAGTTCCTTTCCCGAGAAACTTACATGGTCATCTCATCAAAATTGTGTTGCACCTTTTCTTCTCAGGCATCCTAATGTCTGAGGTATCCTGACACCAATCGGACCTGAACCTCGGTCAGATATGATGGTTGGAACATTTTTCAAGAGTCATATCATTGGTCCTTATATGACCCAGTAAGGTGATGTCATGCCTAGCACACCTGACCGGAGGACCTAATGTTTTAGTTTCCTTTTTAGCAAGGTTAACCATTCTTCCATGAGGTAATGGAATGACTTTCTTTATAAATTGTTCCTGATGAATCCTTTGTGTATCCAAAGATTGACCTTTGCTTGAAGAACATGTTAGTGCTATCTCGAAGCATGTGTATGGCACTTCAATTTTCAATCAGAACATTTGAAGCACCATGCTAAATGTTTCTTGTTGAAATTACCCAAACACCGTTGTGTGGGTAATGTCATGAAATTTCTCTCCTCTTATCTAAATGGTTTTCTACATTATATATTGTCGTGGATATCATGCTCTGTTTATCCTTGGGAAGGATATACCCGTGAATAATGTGTTTAAACACATTTTCCCTTCCATTGGTTGGTTTAACGTTTCTTGTGATCTATATGATCTAAGCAGTAATATTCTCCTACTTATGTAAACACCTCGGTGTATAACTCTGTCAGTAAGACCCTGTTACTATTGTTGATGACATTCTGGTATACACCATTGGACGAGAACTTTGCCTAATGGTCCGCCTCATTCAACGAGCAGGAAAATGGTTCTCTTTGTCCCTCGCCTTGGTACCAATGATGCTACCAACATAACTGACTGGTTATTCACTGACATGCCTTGCTATCATGACCGTGCAAGATGTCACTGCTCCTATAAAAAAACACATGGTGGGCCCATAACCCACATTTCCACAGGATCGAAACCTGACTCCCCTGTACACCCCCTGTTTCCATAGTTATTCCTCGTGCGTGGCCTCGTATGTAATTCACGGACCACCTTCCTAGTGATCTATTTTGGTAACATACGCAATACTTATTCCCGATTGCTTTGAGCCCCTTTCACGCCCTGTTTCAGGCATCGGACGGTTGCCTACTCGCTCGAAACTTCCCATGAAACCTCATTACTTTGCTCTCGATATTTCCTTAAGTGTCAATTCGAGAGTTACTTTCTGCCACCTTCCCTGATGTTATCGAACAGATAGTCAACCTTGTAGAGGTTCGTTCTCCCGGAATACCCCCTTATTCTTTCGTAAGTATGATGGAAGCCCCCAAGAAAGCATGCCGACTTCATCTTGATGACTTGAAGCAAAAAAAATAAAGACATCAATATAATGGATCGACCACTTCGAGAAGAGCAACCAAGACCGAGGAGATTCGTTAGAATTTCGTAACCAAACCTTTCCCCGTTTTCCACCTCTTAATTCTCGGGACGAGATTTCTTGTAGTGGAGGAGAACTGTGACGCCCGGATAGTTACGCTACAGTAACCCTCCTCTAATGATGCCACGACACCACGATTACTGTTGTTAATCTTGTGATGATTCAAATCCCGTTCAAATTTTAAATTTAAAAGCAAGTCAAACAATTAAAGTTTTCAAAAGGTCAAAACTAAAATGTTCATCATGTGGCAAATAATCCCTAAATAATTTTGGTGTTGGAACCAACCTTTTTCAAAATGTCTAAATGCCCTAAACTAAATAAAACAATGGTTAAAATAACAATTTAATTGCTTTTGGAATTATAAAAATATTAAACTAATATATTTTGGTACAAACTAGGATTGGTAGTGGCCTGTAGTGGTGATACTAATTTAAGGTGCTAACTTGGTATTTCATAAAACTAAAATAAAAGAAACTATAATAGAAAACAGAAACAAGGAAATAAATAAAAATAAAAATAAAAATAGAAAAAAACAAAAGGGAAAACAACCCCCCCCCCCCCACGACTGGGCCTTGGCCCAATTGGCCGTGTGGCCGAGCGGCCTGTCGGCTCACCCCCGCGCGCCCCTGGCCTACTAGGCCTCCCACCCGAAACCCTAACCCACCCCGTCGCCCCACACGCCCCCACTTCCCTCCCCCACGACCCGCTCCTCCTCTGCCTCCCGATTGGATCGGGGGGGGGGGGGGATCGAACCGACTCCGCCCGACCGCCCCGTCGCCACCTCACCGGCGCCCGTCCCTCCTTCCCCTCCCGTCCGCATGCCGCCCCGGCCCCTCCACCCCCGATCTGGAACGGGGGCTCAACCCCGCGGTGCCCCGAGCCCCGATGCCGCGCCGTCGCCGCCCGCCGTCACCCGACGAACCGCTGGCGCCGCCTCCCCGACTTCGACGTCGTCCCCGACCTCACCAAGCGTCGACGCCTCCCATACCCTCCAACGCTGGTGAGGCCATCGGCCTCCGCCTTCCCTCTTCTCCCCCTGTCTAAGACGTCTCGCGTCCGCACCGTCGTGCCCGGCTGCCCCTGCTCGCATGTGCTCGCGCACGCGAGCGCGCGTGCTCGACTGCCTATTGCCGTGCTGCCACTGCCCCTCTGCACGCCCCGAACGCGCACCACCGTGCCGCTCCTCCCCGCACCACAGCCATGCCCGTAGCCCCCCACTGCCGCGCCGCCCTCGCCTGGCCTTGCCGTTCCGCCTCGCCCCGCCTCTGCTTGCGCCGCAGCCAACCGCGTCGCGACACTCCCCAGTCCACCGCGCCCGCTCGTCGCCGGCCATGCCTTCTGCCATGGCTCCGCCGCTCGCCGCTGCGCTGCTCCGCGGCTGCCGCGCCGCCCAGTTCGGGCGCCCTGCAGCACCCCAGCGCCCATGCTCGCTATGGCCATGGGCCTATGACAGCGGGGTCCCCCCCCCCCAAAACGTTAAAAAAAGGATTAAAAAAGAATAAAAAATAGTAATAAAAATATTAATTAATTAATTAACTTAATTAATTGTGTTTAAATAACCTAATCAACTAACTAAACTAATTAAACCTGTTAAGTTAGTCTAAGGCAATGACATGTGGACCCATTTCTTTTAAAAGCATGTTTAAAAATACCTAAGTCAATGACAGGTGGCCCCCCACCTAATCTGTTAAAATTAATTAAACTATTAATTTACACTGTCTCTATGACACCTGGGTCCCACCAGTCAGTTTGACCAGTCAACATTGACCCAGTCAACTACTGACTGGACTGTTGACCTTGACCCTGACCCCACCTGTCATACACACGGGCTGGCTACTGCTGTGTATAAATAGTATTTTCAATTTATTTTTGAATCAAAGTAATTCTAGAAAATCATTAAAACTTTAAAAGAATCATATAAAATAATCCGTAAGTCAGATGAAAAAGCTTTGTACATGAAAGTTGCTCAGAACGACGAGACGAATCCGGTTACGCATCCGTTCGCCCGCCACGCATCCCTAGCATAGCAAACTTGCAACTTTCCCCCTCCGGCTCCTTTGCCCGAAAACGCGTAACACCGAGGATACTTTCCCGGATTCACCGGTATCACCTCATACCGCGTTAGGGCACCCCTAGCACCGATACTTGTCATGTCATGCATCGCTATGCATCTGTTTGCTTAAATATTTATTGTTTCTCCCCCCTCTTCTCTCGCTAGACACCGAGGCCGACGCCGCTGCTACCCAGTACGACTACGGAGTTGACGACCCCTCTCTCTTGCCAGAGCAACCAGGCAAGCCCCCCCTTGATCACCAGATATCGCCTACTCTACTCTCTACTGCTTGCATTAGAGTAGTGTAACATGTTACTGCTTTCCGTTATCCTGTCCTGATGCATAGCCTGTCCTTGTTACTACTGTTCTTACCTTTACCTACAATCCTACATGCTTAGTATAGGATGCTAGTTTTCCATCAGTGGCCCTACATTCTTATCCGTCTGTTGTGCCATACTATCGGGCCATGATCACTCGGGAGGTGATCACGGGTATATACTATACTTTATACATGATACATGTGGTGACTAAAGTCGGGTCGGCTAGAGGAGTACCCGCGAGTGATTCACGGATTGGGGGCTGAAGGACCTTTGTCCCGACGGCCTTCTGGGTGGATCTTTGTGGCGGAGCGACAGGGCAGTTGAGACTACCTAGGTGAGAGGTGGGTCTGGCCCTGTCGGCGTTCGCGGATACTTAACACGATTAACGAGATCTTGGTATTTGATCTGAGTCTGGCTACTGGCCTATATGCACTAACCAACTACGCGGGAAAGATATGGGCACTCGGCGTCGTGGTATCAGCCGAAGCACTTCGTGACGTCAGCGACTGAGCGGTGCGCGCCAGATTGGACCGCATAACGTGACTTTCGTTGTACTGGAGGTTGCTAGGTCTGCTTCCGGCCGCCCTCGCAACATGCAGGTGTGCAATGGGCGATGGCCCCAGACCCCTATGCAATAGGATGTAGACCGACGTGCTGACCTCTCTGTTGTGCCTAGGTGGGGCTGCGACGTGTTGATCTTCCGAGGCCGGGCATGACCCAGAAATGTGTGTCCGGCCAAATGGGATCAAGCGTGTTGGGTTATGTGGTGCACCCCTGCAGGGAAGTTAATCTATTCGAATAGCCGTGATCTTCGGTAACATGACGACTTGGAGTTGTACCTTGACCTTATGACAACTAGAACCCGATACTTAATAAAACATACCCTTCCAAGTGCCAGATACAACCCGGTGATCGATCTCTAACAGGGCATCGAGGAGGGGATCGCCGGGTAGGATTATGCTATGCGATGCTACTTGGAGGACTTCAGTCTACTCTCTTCTATATGCTGCAAGACGGAGGCTGCCAGAAGCGTAGTCTTTGACAGGATTAGCTATCCCCCTCTTATTCTGGTATTCTGCAGTTCAGTCCACCGATATGCCCCTTTACACATATATCCATGCATATGTAGTGTAGCTCCTTGCTTGCGAGTACTTTGGATGAGTACTCACGGTTGCCTTGTTTCCCCCTTTTCCCCTTTTCTGTACCCGGTTGCTGCGACAAGACGATGGAGCCCAGGATCCAGACGCCACTGTTGACGATGACTCCTACTACACCGGAGGTGCCTACTACTACGTGCAGGCCGCTGACGACGACCAGGAGTAGTTTAGGAGGATCCCAGGCAGGAGGCATGCGCCTATTTCGATCTGTATCCCAGTTTGTGCTAGCCATCTTATGGCAACTTGTTTAACTTATGTCTGTACTCAGATATTGTTGCTTCCGCTAACTCGTCTATGATCAAGCACTTGTATTCGAGCCCTCGAGGCCCCTGGCTTGTATTATGATGCTTGTATGACTTATTTATGTTTTAGAGTTGTGTTGTGATATCTTCCCGTGAGTCCCTGATCTTGATCGTACACATTTGCGTCCATGATTAGTGTACGGTTAAATCGGGGGCGTCACAGGAATTTGTGGGTGAGGAAATTCCTTAGCGAAGAACTACTTGCAGCGGAATAAGTACTAGAAATAAACATAACAGAACACAAACATGGTCATCATGATGAAATGAAGACAGGCACAGAGTACAGAAAGCGTAAACACGGGATAACACAGGATGAAGACAAACAGACTGAAGAAATTGAACTGAGAAAATTGAGAAAGTCTTCAGTCAAAGTCTTCAAACACAGATATGAACAAGTGCACAACACAGTTATGAGGAAATGAAGAGTTGAGGAAATAGAACCAGTAAGCTTGGTGAAGACAATGATTTGGTAGACCAGTTCCAACTGTTGTCTCGGTTGTATGTCTGGTTGGAGCGGCTAGGTATTTAAACCTGAGGACACACAGTCCTCACCGTATTCTCCTTGAGCTAAGGTCACACAGACCTCGTCCAATCACTCGTGGTAAGTCCTCAGGTGACTTCCAAACCTTCACAAACTTGGTCACTCGGCGATCCACAATTCCTCTTGGATGATCTAGACCATGACGCCTAACCGTCTGGAAGAAGCACAGTCTTCAAAGGTAACAAGCGTCGGATCCACGCAGGATCAATTTTTTCAGTGATGCTCAATCACTTGGGTTTGTAGGTGTTTGGGTTTGGGTTTTCCTCACTTGATGATGCTCGCTCAAAGTCCTCGGAGGATGGGATGCTCTCAAATGACAAGTGTTAGTTTCCCTTGGAGCAGCCAACCAGCTAGTGGTTGTAGGGGGCGGCTATTTATAGCCTAGGGAGCAGCCCGACATGATAAGACATAAATGCCCTTCAATGATATGACCGTTAGGTGGGTAGATATTTTGGGACAGTTGGTGCGTAGCACAGCAACGGTTGGAATATTGAGGCTCAAATTCCTTAGGGCTATCATGTTCCTCACTGTGTAGGCAATCTGCACTGGCGAATTCCTAACTCCTCAGTCAGAACAAATTCCTCAGCGACCGGAAGAACTTCGTCTCTGTCACTGAAGAAATTGACTGAACTATATGAGATTTCCAATGGCTTCACTCAAAGGGATTGGTAGGTGTACGATTTTGAGTTGAACATCACATGGAAATTTTTCCGTAGTATTTCCTCGACTCCCTTTAACAGTACGGTGTTTCCTATGACTCAAGAAAGAGAAAATGAAATTACGAAAACAAAAGTCTTCACGCTTCATCTTCCTCGTATGAATACCAAGTCTTCAGATTACACCAATTTCTTCACTTTCAAAGTCTTCAGAAAGTCTTCAGAAAACCAAAATCTTCAGTCGAAGATATTCATTTTTAGGGGTCGACTTTCTCTGTAAATATCAAACTCCTCATAGACTTATAGACCTGTGTGCACTCATAAACACATCAGTCCCTTAACCTATAAGTATTCAATACACCAAAATCACTAAGGGGCACTAGATGCACTTACAACCTGGCGCTGCTTCTACAAATACCTGGGTTAATTAAAGTTCACTTCATCAAGGCGGAGGTCCAGAGACGACATCGAGCTATGTTCATTATGCACCACAGGTGGATGTAGGAGGACGCAAGGGCACTAGGCAATAGGGTTCCCATGTGGTCTTAGGGCCATGGAGGGGTGGATCCCAACCCTTGCCGACGGGAGGACTCCATTTTGTTTTTTAGTTTTGTTAGGTTTGTGTCTTGCTTAGAAAGGCGAAAACGACGACGTCTTTCTAAAGATGGAATAAGGTTGTCTCCGCCTAGCCCCTATCCTGGAGGTGCTCGGGCGTCGACAGAGGGCGTGTAGAGGTTTGACTCTGGCGGATCTTGGGGGATTCAATCAGTGCGTGTATTTGGTGGATCTGCTTGGATTAGCCTTCATTCGTCTGTGTTCTGTGTCTACAGGTTGGGTCCTTTTGATCTACTCTTCTCTTTATCGGCGTTCTGGTACGATGGTCCTATGGGGCCTTAGCATGATGACTTTCCGACTGTCTACTACAATAAAGTTTGCCCGGCTCTGGCAAAGGAGGGCAATGACAGTGGCATGCCTTCGGCTCGCCACTGTGTTTGTATTCGTTGTTAGGTGGTCTACGGACATGGATGTAATTTTTCACTTCTGGTGTTATTTGTACTATCCTGACAATTGACGAATTGATCGAAAGTTTTCCTCGAATAAAAATACTTTGGCACTCTTAGGGATTTAATTTTTAATTTTATCTTTCTATGCGGGTGTTTGTAAGGACCTGTAATATTTAACATATAGATTTTGGCCTTTTCGCAATAAAAAAACCTTGTTTTGTGATATTGGCGTCGATGATAGATGAACATAATATGGTTTTTAATAAATAAAATGTTTGTGTATAACTCTTTTTGTAGAAAAAAATGGGTCGCCGTCGTGAATCCATTTCCCTTATAGGAACCACATTCAAACATGAACCTTACATTCTTTTCTTGGAAAAAAATTCAAGCGCGTCCAACGCGGAAAACAATTTCATGCATATCTCAGTACTAAATTATTCACTTGACTCATTGCATTTGTTCTTCTCAAATGCGGACTTCGTGAAAGTACTTTCTGCCATTTTAGTCTCATCTGGATCAAAGTGGAAACATGTAATTTTGGAGGATAAATTTTTTGTTTGGTGTGTCGGGAGCACGGAGCGTATATACCAAATTCCTATGAAATAGCACATTCCGCAAGAATTTTGGGGGAAATAAAATATGTTCGCGTGTACTGGCATTCAAAACAACATTTTTTTTAAGTAAAAAATGGTGACATGCCAATTCTTGTCGTTTTTGTATGGCTAGGCTTTGTTTTTCTGCATTCTTCGGGAAAAGAGTCTAAGAAAATGTCCTCAAGATTATTATTTTTTAGGGGAAATGTCCTCGAGATGAAATGGTGTAATTTGGCGTGGACCAGAGAGTACGAGGGCCCAATTATCCACGTGGACCCGCCCGGCCGACGCGGACTGGATGCCAGTGCCGTGCCACCCGGCCATCGTGGGATCAAGCCGCCTTCCCGTGACGACACTAGGAAGGAAGGCCAATCCACCTGACCTGTTGGATCTAGATCTGACAGCAGGGGCCACGTTTAGCACAGTGCCGCCTGTCACCGATAGCTCATTTTGCTTCTCCACCCAATTAGGCCACGTCGTTAACGGCACGAGGCTTCGTCCATGTGAGGCCCAAGCGATCCCTTTGATCGACCAGCTACGAAGTTTCTTCTGCGCGCGGTGAGCAACGAGCAATTACTAGTCCGGACGCTGGAGATACCCTATCAGCAGATTCAGAAAACGACGGAAAGATGGACTTATTATACGCGTGCCGCAGCCCGCAGGGAGCCAACCATTCACGCGCAAAACTATTTTCTTGTGAGTGATCCACCAGCAGGGGATTCCCGTCGATGGCGCCGTCTGGCAGTACGTCGTTGCATGCTGAAAAGGCTTTCTGTTATTGGCACTTTTTTATGTATACAAATCCAGCAATCCTATCCCTTTCTTCTTCTCATCGCCAAACGATCCCGCGGAGACGAGTGGCATATTGTTGGTAGTAGATCTCAAGTCGTCCACCATGTCTTGGCAGTCTTGGGTTATATGGTTGTCTGCTCAGCGAATGGTATAATCCTTGGTTCCAAGGTCGGTCAGGGCATCCCAATGGCAACCCGTAAATTTTCTCCTGCATCCGTTCACGGACGCGGGACCAATCCGTGGACACGGACGCAGGAGCGGCTCATCTAATGTTGTCCACATACACTTCAAACAACTTTTCGACAAACCGGACGAAGTTTAATGTAAACACGGCGGATTTTCATATAAACCGGACAAAGATTCATGCAAACATGTCGGATTTTTATTACATTTCGAACATGTAGAACAAACCTAGGAATCAATTATGATATATCTAGATAGAACATGAGTGGAATACAATAAGGAAACTGTACTAGATGGGTTTAATATGGAGTTTTATCAGCACTCCTACTCCTAGGATACTGTAAAAAAATGATTTATTTGCCTTGCTAGAAGATTTTTATGATAACAACTTGGATATTGACAGAATCAATTATGGTGTGATAACTTTGATCCCGAAAGGTAGTGATGCTGATAGGATTCAGAAATACAGACCCATCAGTCTTTTGAATGTCATCTTTAAAATCATTACAAAAAGTTTGGTCAACAAGTTGACTAGGGGGTGATTAGAAATACCCAGTCTGCTTTCTTGAAGAGGAGATATATCTTGGAGGGTGTCTTAAATTGACATGAAACTTTGAACTCCTTGTGTAAAGAGAAGAAACCAGGGATGCTTTTCAAGATTGATTTTGAGAAAGCCTTTGATAAAGTCAAATGTCCTTTCCATCTTCAGACCTTGCAAATGAAAAAAATTCCCAACAAATGGAATGATTGGATTATGAAAACAATTTCTGGTGGGAGTTTGAGTGTTAAAGTAAATGGAGAGGTGGGACCTTTTTTCAGGATCCATCAGGATTTGAGACAGGGAGATCCACTCTCTCCTCTTTTTTTGATCTGGCAGTAGATGTTCTATCTATGTTGGTTGGGCGGGCTGTTGAACATGGTCTGATATCTGGTCTTGCAAAAGATAACAAAGAAGGGGATATTTCCATATTGCAATATGCAGATGATACAATATTACTCTTACAAGATGATCTAGAGCGAGCAAGGAATCTATCTGCTATGCTTCTTTGAGATGGTGTCTGGATTAAAGATAAACTTCCATAAAAGTTAGGTGATTGGGATTTGGGTAGAAAATGATAGAGTCAGTTTGTTTGAGGAAATATTCACTTGCAAAAGGGGGTGTCGCCTCTAAAATATTTAGGAATTCCTGTAGATGAAGAAAGATTAAAGAACAGTGATTAGGATCTTTCTGTTGGTAAGATGAAAAAAGGATGGGTTGTTGGTTGGGCAGATTTTTTAACATAGCTGGTAGAAGCACTTTGGTGAATTCTTCACTATCTTGTCCACCCCTTTATATGCTATCATTTTATGGTCTTCCAAAAGGGATCAAAAAGAAGTATGATAGAGACAGATCTTGGTTTTTATGGAATGAGGAGAAGGAGAAGAGGAAATACCATCTAGTTGCTTGGCCCTCTGTCTGTCTACTTAAAGATTTGGGTGGCCTTGGGATTTTGTATTTGGAATTGGTGAATGTCGCTTTGTTAGCTAAATGTCTTTGGAAACTTTTTCATGAACATGGCCCGTGGCAAGATTTTTATGGGCAAAATATGTTACTAGTACTACTCTTGGTCAGGTTCTGCAGAAACAAGGGGATTCACAATTTTGGCAAAGTTAGCTAAAATTTAAAGAACTCTTCCCGTCTTGGTGTAAATTTTGTGTTGTAAATTGTAGCGATCCGACCTCAGACGGTCAAATCTCTGTGTATAAGTGTCATCCCTGGATCGGTAATGCTGACACACACAGTACTTAAAGGATTTATAACAGAGTTGAATCACACACTTATTACATCGAATGTCCCAAAAGAGAACTTATTACAATAAATATGGCTTAAGACCATCTAAATAATATAACAGCGGAAGGCTCGGAAGATAAAATGAGTCCATCAACTCCAACGGCATAGCTGAGTGCACGACAACGACCTAGCGCACCTTACTCTTCGTCTGAAAAGTCTGCAACATGATATGTTGCAGCCTGAAACGGGTCAGCACATGGAATATGCTGGCAAGATAACACAGTAGAGCAATGAACAAGTAGAAGCTATCACTACATGCATATGAGGCTGGTGGAGGCTCTACGGTTATAATGTTTTGTGAAAAGCCAATTTTTCCCTACAACAAAGGAATATATTTTGTTTAATTATCATGATAGTTGTTAAACATTGAGAAGGTTCCTCCAACTCAATCCCAATTAAGCAGTATTAATAACCCAACAAATTAATACAGAGTGATGAGATCAACATGATAATCCAAGAACCAGATACTCAAGATGTCCATAACCGGGGAGACGGCTAACCATGATTAGTTTGTACACTCTGCAGAGGTTTGCGCACTTTTCCCCACAAGACTCGATCTCCTCCGTTGGATTTCTCGCACTACACGGTGTTTGAGAAACGGATGACCGAGACGCAGTCTTTCAGAAGCATTAACTCTAACCTTGGGTAGACAGTACCAACCTACATCCCCTACATCTGCTAGCCTACCACTGGAAGAGGTCATGCAACATACTCAACTATGCTAGAGCCCATAATAGCTTGTGGCTGCACATGGAAGTTTCTAGCATGAATAATCTTATGATCCATTTGAGCCTGGGTGGCAAACCATAGGATGATCACACGGGTACTCCAGGATATCCTAGGATAACACTGGATTCTCTAGGTGCCCGCAACCAATCCACCCAGATGCGTATTTAAGTAGCCACCTTAAGTTAACCATTAAATAAAAATCTCACATCTGTCATGGATACACTCAAACCCAATCTACGTCTACGAGCATAGCATGGCAATATAAGCATAGCGTAGAAGTAACTCCCAAGGTTTGATAATAAAGGGCAATAGGTTCTACCTCATTATCTACTTCCCAAAACCCACATGTTAAGAGATCCTACTCATGCAATGTTTGAGGGTTATAACTAATGCATAAAAACTGGGTGATAAAGGGATATGATCAAAGTGTTACTTGCCTTGCTGACGATCTGCAAACCCTAGAGACTCGTAGTAGCACGCTTCGCACTCCAGGAATTCTATCACAAACAAACAATAACATACATAAGAACTCAAGCATCGATACACGGGTTAAACTCAAATAAGAAGATCAAATCTGAAAGTGCAACTGAAGAGCTTCGATTTTCAAAAAGAATCAATCGAATCGGAGCTGTGGAACTGAAACTATGGTCAAAAGAATTTCGAATTCAAATTTGCTTGAAACCAAATTTTAAATTGTCAAAACCTTGTTCAAGTTGATTAGAGGGGCTCGAGACGAAGATTTTGGCGTTGGTTTCACTGGATTTGGACAAACGGTTTAGAAACGGCGAGGGTTTGAAGATTAGGGGCTAATCTGCGATAAAAATAGTCGCAGATAGGTCCCTGGCCAAAAATAATAAAAAGAAAAAACTATGGCGCGAACGTTCGTTAACAGAGACGAAGGGCGAATTCGTTCGGTAAAACGAATGAACGGCGAACGTTCGCAGACGAACTAAACCAAAAAAAACGAATCTAAAAAAACCAAACTAGGGTCTTATAAAACCGGCGGTTTTACCTAAAACCGAGAAAAAACCGGGACGGCGAGATCCGACGGCGGCCGCTCGGATTCCGGCAAGGCGGGGCATGTGGCGGCGGCTCCGGCGCGGCACGGCGGCGGCGGAGCACTGCGGCTTGCGGGGCGGGGTGGTGGGGAGGGGCGGCGGCGGTGGGTATATATAGGAGGGGGGACGAAGCTGGCTTGGGGGAGGGGGCGACGGCGGTGGTGGCCGACTCGGCCATGGCGGCGGCGTCGTGTACGGCCGGGAGTTCCGCTCGGGGTCGGGGACGCGCGAGCTGGGCCGGCTGGGCTTCGGCCTAGTCGGTCCGAAACATTTTTTTAAAAACAATTCCACCAAGAAAAATCCTAATAAATAAAAAATTCTAAAAATGCCAAAAACAATTTTCACCGTCTAAATAAAATATTTAGAACAAAGTGAATATTTTCTTGGCCTAAAAAATGCAATTTTGAAAAATGCATATTTTTCTAATTCAAATAAAATAGCAATAAAATCCAAATAAAATTATTTATTTGATTTTAATATTTTCCTCCAATATTTCTCTTATTTGGAGAAGTCATATTATCTCCTCTCATATATTTTGACTTTTGAAATATTCGGAGAGAAAAATAAACAAAACCAAAATGATCCTTGTTTTGATATTTGAGAAAATTCAAATATGAAAACGGTGAAATCCCCAACTCTCTGTGCAGGTCCTTGAGTTGCTTAGAATTTCGAGGATCGCAAAGCAAAAATGCAATAAAAATATGATATGCATATGATGACCTATGTATAACATTCCAAATTGAAAATTTGGGATGTTACAAACCTACCGCCTTAAGATGAATCTTGCCCTCGAGATTCGGGTTGGCTAGAAAATAGGTCTGGGTGGTCTTTCCGTAGGTCTTCCTCTCATTCCCAGGTGGCTTCATCCTCGGTATGGTGGCTCCACTGAACTTTGCAAAATTTGATAACCTTACTGCGGGTAACTCGGCTGGCAAACTCGAGAATTTTGACTGGTTTCTCCTCGTAGGTCAGATCACTATCCAAACTGAATTGCTTCTAGGGGACTGTATCTCTCAGAGGGATACCAGCCATCTCAGCATGGCACTTCTTTAGCTGGGAAACGTGAAATACATCATGAACTCCCGACAGTCCTTCGGGTAACTCCAACTTGTAGGCTATTTCTCCCATACGTTCCAAAACTTGGTATGGTCCTACAAATCTTGGGGCTAGCTTTCCCTTAACTCCAAAACGTTTAACTCCTCGCAGAGGCGACACACGAAGATATGCTCTATCTCTGATTTCATAGACTACCTCCTTGCGTTTTCAGTCTGCATAACTCTTTTGCCTGGACTGAGCTACCTTCAGTCTATCCCGGATCAGCTTAACCTTCTCTTTGGACTCTTTGATCAAATCTGGTCCAAACAACTGACGGTCTCCAATTTCATCCCACATTAACGGTGTTCTGCACCTCCCTCCATACAAAGCTTCGAAAGGTGCCATCTTCAAACTAGCCTGGTAGGTGTTGTTGTATGAGAACTCCGTGTAAGGCAAATTATCATCCCAACTAGATCCATAATCTAGCGCACAAGCTCTCAACATGTCCTCCAGAATCTGATTAACTCTCTCGGTCTGTCGATCTGTCTTCGGATGAAAGGCTGTACTAAACTCTAGCCTAGTCCCCAAAGTCTGGTGTAGCTGGTGCCAAAACTTTGAAGTGAACTGTGTTCCTCTATCTGATACAATGGTCCTCAAAACTCCATGCAGACATACGATCCTGGTCATATATATCTTGGCCAACTTCGCACTTGTATAGGTAGTCTTTACTGGGATAAAGTGAGCCACCTTGGTCAAGCGATCAACTACTACCCAAATAGAGTCATATCCCGATCGGGTCCTGGGTAATCCGGTGATAAAATCCATGCCAAGCTTGTCCCACTTCCATTCGGGTATCGGCATAGGCTGCAGTAATCCTGCTGGCTTCTGATGTTCTGCCTTCACTCTTTGACATACATCACATACGGCTACATACTCGGCAATATCCTTCTTCATACCAGTCCACCAGAAACGCTCCTTTAAATCCAAATACATCTTGGTGTTTCCGGGGTGTATCGAGTATGGCGAGTCATAAGATTCCTGAAGTATCAACTTCCTGATCTCTGCATTATTGGGCACATAAACACGGTCCTCAAACCACAAGGTGTCGTGCTCATCCTCACAAAAACCTTTGGCTTTTCCTTTGCTCATCCTCTCCTTTATCTCGGCAATTTCTTTGTCATACTTATGAGCTTCCCGAATCTTTCCCAATAATGTCGACTGAACTTCCAGTGCTGCAACAGAATCTCTAGGGACTATCTCCAAACGAAGCTCCCTGAGATCTTCGGCTAACTCCTTTGGCAATCCTCCGCTTACGAGGGTATTAGCATAACTCTTCTGGCTCAAAGCGTTTGCTACGACATTGGCCTTGCCTGGATGATAGTGCAGCTTCATATCATAGTCCTTTATAAGCTCCAACCACCTCATTTGCCTGAGATTCAACTCCTTCTGTGTGAAAATGTACTTCAAACTCTTATGATCCGTGTACACATCGCAACAATTTCCAATAAGAAAATGTCTCCAGGTTTTGAGTGCATACACTACGGCTGCTAACTCCAAATCATGTGTGGCATAATTCAACTCATGCGGTCAAAGTTGACGTGAGGCATATGAAACAACTCTTCCATCTTGCATAAGTACACCTCCAAGTCCTAAGCGAGATGCGTCGCAATACACTTGGAAATCCTTGCGTATATCCGGCAGAATCAGCACTGGGGCTGTAACCAAACGTTTCTTCAGCTCCTGAAAACTTGCCTCACATTCATCTGTCCATTTGAACTTGGTGTCCTTCTTCAACAACTCCGTCATAGGCTTTGCAATCTTGGAGAAATTCTCGATGAATCTTCGATAATATCCTGCGAGTCCCAGAAAACTGCGGATCTCTCCTACTAGGGTGGGTGCTAGCCAGTCAGTGACTGACTTAACCTTGGTAGGGTCTACTGCTATACCTTCTCCTGATATAACATGTCCAAGAAATCCAACTTCCTTCAACCAAAACTCACATTTGCTGAACTTGGCATATAACTGATGTTCCCTGAGCTTCTCGAGAACTAAACGCAAATGCTCCTTGTGTTCCTCTTCATTCTTCGAGTATACCAAGATATCATCAATGAACACCACAACAAACTTGTCCAAGAACTCCATGAACACCTTATTCATCATACTCATGAAATAGGCAGGGGCATTAGTCAATCCGAATGACATAACCGTGTACTCATATAGCCCATACCTTGTGGTGAAGGCTGTCTTAGGTATATCCTATTCTCAAATCTTTAGCTGGTGGTATCCTGATCGCGATCGATCTTGGAGAATACTTTAGCTCCTTGCAGCTGGTCAAACAAATCACTAATCATCGATAGCGGGTACTTGTTCTTGATTGTCACTTCATTCAATGCCCTATAATCAACAACCATTCTCAAGGATCCATCCTTCTTCTCAACCAAAAGAACTGGGGCTCCCCATAGTGGCGAACTTCGTCGAATGTAAACTTTCTCCAATAACTCCTTAATCTGTTTCTTAATCTCCTCCAGATCATTTGCGGGCATCCGGTATGGTCTCTTCGATATTGGTCCGGTGCCTGGCAACAGTTCTATAAAAAACTCAATGTCTCAATCCGGCGGCATGCCTGGTAGTTCCTCTGGAAATACATCCGGGTAATCCTTCACTACAGGCACTTCCTCTTGAACAACTCCGGAGAGAGAATTTACTTGGGTCCTCTTTGGTGCATGCCTGGACACATACTTAATCCTTTTTCCCTCCGAGGTGGTGAGCAGAATTGACCTACTAGCACTGTCAATGTTTCCTCCGCACTTCGATAGCCAATCCATTCCTAATATCACGTCCAATCCTTGTGACTCCAAAATTATTAGGTCTGAGGGGAAAACATGGCTACCAATGGTTAAGGGTAACCGATCGCACCATCGGCTGGCCGTATACTCCGCACCTGGTGAGCTTACTAACAAGGGTGTCCTAAGGGCTAAGGTTGGTAACTTAAACTTGTCCACAAATCCCCTTGAAATGTATGAATGCGATGCACCAATATCAAAAAGAACGAGAGCGATAAATGACTTAACCAAAAACTTACCGATAACTGCATCTTGCTGCTCTTCAACCTCCTCCATGTTCACGTGGTTCACTTGTCCCCTGTTGAAAGGGTTGGGCTTCTTCCCAGTGCTTCCATTGCCATTAACATTATTTGCTTCAGAACACTCGGTGGCGTAGTGTCCAGTCTTTCCGCACTTGAAACAAGTAATGTGACTTAGATCCTTCTTGGCGGGCGTGGCTGGGTTAGGGCGCTTCTGATTACTGCCTGCTCCATTCCCGTTTCCATTCTTGGGGCCACTGTGGTTATGCGAACTTCCTCCATTGTGGGTATGGCCTCCATGGTTATGGGTATATCCTCCCGAGTTCGGGGTGAAACGAGGCTTCTGCTGAGCTCCTGAGTTGTATTTCCCTTGTCCGTACTTCCTTTTGCGGCTCTCAATCTGCTGTTGCTTCCCTTCAATCATAAGAGCCTTATCTACCAACTCCTAGTAGTTGTTAAATGTTGCCGCCATTAACTGCATAATCATCTCATCATTCAGCCCTTCCATAAACTTCTCCTGCTTCGCGGCATCTGTGGCCACATCATCTGGGGCGTAACGAGCTAACTTGCTGAACTCATCCACGTACTGCCCCACAGTATGGTTTCCTTGACGTAAGTTGCGAAACTCACGCTTCTTCATGCTCATAGCTCCAGTTGAGACATGAGCAGTGTGGAATGCTTGCTGAAACTGGTCCCAAGTGACATTGGCTATAGGGAAAGTGGTTGTGTAATTCTCCCACCATGAGGCTGCAGGTCCATCCAATTGATGTGCGGCAAAACACACCTTCTCAACATCTGTGCAACCTGCGGTGGTCAACTCCCTTCCAATCATGCGTAGCCAGTCATCAGCAACTATTGGCTCGGTGCTACTGGAAAACACCGCCGGCTGCAACCTCAGAAAACGGGCTAAGTTGTCAACTGGAGGTGGTGGTGGTGGTGTGTTGTTGTTGCCTTGGTTCTAGACTAATAGCTGCATCAAGGCATTCAGCTGTTGGATCAACTGAGTGAGCTCCGATGGGAAGACAAATCCAGGGTCACGTCTCGGAGGCATCTGATGGGTTTAGAGGGAAGAGATTAGAATAGAATTGAGGTCTAGTGAGAAAGCACTACCCATATGCACATGAGACAAACACATTCATATCACACCAAAATCAATTAAAACATGGGCATACAATCGATCTAACTATCGTTACAGTGCTCGGACTACTAATATATACATGGGGGAATACTACTGATAATGTGGTGGTCTACTAGAAATTTTGATCGGTGGAAGACTACATGATATCCGCTCCAGGTTCATCTTCATAGTCATAATCACTACTGTCGGGGTCGGAGTCGGTGTCGTCGATGATGATGTAGTCCTCAGAACGGATGTCGTCGCGATGGTCGTCATCTCCTCCTGGCGTGGGGTCTACCATGAATTCTCCTAACTTCCTTGTCAGGTCGTCATTCTTCTCCACTAGTATTGTGATTTCCTCCTCGTATCCGTCGCGTGTAGACTTGAGTTCCTCTTCTAGCTCCATGTTCCTGGCCATCACCTTCTTCAGGTCTATCATGCTTGCACACATCTGGTTCTCCTATCGACGAATGTGCTGGTTTAAGTCCTGGATGAAAGCTGCAATGGACCTGTCCCTCCTGGTGCTGATCATCTCCCATTGCTCATCTCGGCGCCCACATATCTGGTAGATGGTGTCCTTAAGATCCTTGTGTTAAACTTCGCCGATGCGTCCCATGGCGATGTGGGCTACCATGCTCTTACCTAGACTCCAGATTGGTGCATCAAAGGAAAACTCTATGGGATCAGTGACTGGCATGAATGTTCTTCCTGGAACTTGAACTCGAATCATCCAACGCTCCTCTTCTGGTAAAGTGGCGGTGTAGGTCCTGGTGAAGCTTGGTATTTCGATGTTCAGGTACCTAGTGACTTCCTTCAGGTGTCGTCCAAAGGGTGTGTCTTCATCCAATTGTGCAAACTTGTTCCTTGAGTCCGCCATCCTATAGAATGGAAAATGGAGAGGAGTCAGAAATGAGTAGAGAAGAGTGACCTATGGCTCATCTTAGTGATCGTGTCCTACATTCAGCGTGTGCTCTGATACCATCTTGTAGCGATCCGACCTCAGACGGTCAAATCTCTGTGTATAAGGATTGGTAATGCTGACACATACAATACTTGAAGGATTTATAACAGAGTTCAATCACACACTTATTACATAGAATGTCTCAAAAGAGAACTTATTACAATAAATACTAGATCATTAAAGGCGCGCGTTGCTGCGCCCGTCTATTTTTACTATGGATTGATAAGAATTTTCACAAGTATTTGAAGAAAAAAAGAAAAAGAAACTTAAGGCTATTCAATCTCATCATTGGCTGTCCTAATCATTAACTTAAGAACAAAGCATGCAAGCTGGATCATTAAAAGAATCTCACGACATAACACTTACTTCCTCTGTTCCTAAATATAAGTCTTTTAGAGATTTCAAATGGACTACCACATACGGATGTATATAGACATATTTTAGAGTGTACATTCACTCATTTTGCTCCGTATGTAGTCACTTGCTGAAATCTCTAGAAAGACCTATATTTAGGAACGAAGGGAGTACAATTTTTAGCCCTAGCATACAAAAAGGACCCATGCCTCACAAGATGCTTTACAGCTTACACATTATACTTGACAAAACATATATCTGAAGTTTATGCAAAAATATGTTCATTGGTCTTAAAAAAAACATGATCCTTATTCTATTATTTACATTCTTTACTATAGGATTTGAACTATTTTCAGCCTCTCAGAAATATCTGTGAGTACTGGGCACAGGAAGAAACAACAATATCATTAGTCATAGTCTACACACAGATAGTTGTAAAAGCAAATATATAGTGTCGAGCCTAATGGCTTGGATCATTTCAGGCTAAAGAGAAGTGGCTAGATTTTTTTAAAAAAAGTTGATGTTCCCATGGTACATCATGCACAAACTTGATTAACTGAAGGAAAAAATATATACAAAGGTTTTAGACCTGACTTTAATGGGTTGGGCGATTTCAAGCTAAAAAGCAAATATCTAGGTAAATCCTTCAGAATTTGGGTATAACTGCTTTAGTTGTTTTATTAGGAGCTTGTGCCATATGGATTGAAACAGCTGATTCTGTTCACATAAGACTGAACGTATATGCACAAAGTGCTGATTAAACTGGGCAGGAAGCTTGTCTAACCTGTAGGGATGTGGAGTAGACTCGTTCGTTCTTCAGGTCTCAGTATTGCATTACTGCAGAGAGTAGTTGAGTAGAATCAGGAAGATATATTATATTTCCACGCCGGTGCCGAGAAATTGAAAGAATATGCGGTCGAGCATGGGTGACGTTTCTAGTAAGATCGTGGATGAGAAGGAAATACATGTCGACTTCCATGATGCCAGTACAGAATATATATGAGACCATATTCTGAAGATGCAAAGTTTCATATTGCAATAATAACTAACTAAAAAACACTTCACAGGAACAATAAGGTATGTAGATGTAGAATTATCTTTGCATTGCAAAATATTAAGTGTCTGCATTCTTCATGCAAGCATAGTCCTACTAAGAAGCATACTTCTCTATTGCTGTGAAATTCACATCCATGTAGTATTTTGCGATAACTGATGTAAATCTTATTTAATATAAAGGTTCACAAAATTAACACCGAACTAATTTTAAGCATAATCTGTCAGTTCACCTCACAAGTTGAATAAGATCATAGGAAGAGATTCAGGGTATATTCTCTTGTCAGGTCTTATGCCAAAAGTTTTCAACTCTGCGTATGGTTTGCCCATGACTGCATGCTTCAGTACAACCGATCATTCCTGCACGGTTCCTACCATTGTATCATCAAAAGGTGTCTCATTAATCTTCTTTGCGGCTGGGCTGAAACTACAGTGAAACATTAGGCAATATAATTCAGTTCATAGGTTAAGACTCAAGAGGATAGGTGATGAGAACCTTACCCTTTGCCTTTGGATCAAGATGAGGAGGCTGACCACGGGGAGCAGTGCACGGCAGGAACCGAAGGCTGCAGTGCCACTGCGTGGTGTCTTCGTCAGCGAATCATGGAGGAGGAGAAATGAGACTGGGAATTGGGCTGAGGGTACCGAGGCAGCAGAGCCCGCTGTTATTTCCCACCACCGGCCACTCCTCACGGCTCCTCCATGCCAATGCCGCCGTCATGTTTTTCGCCACGCTGTTGTCGTCGCCTGTCAGAGGGGCGTCCGCCGCTGCCGGCTCCGTTAGGGTTGTGAGTGCAGTACTGCTCCTTCCCATCTTCCTTGCACACCGGCGGCCAAGTCGCAAGCTGGTGCCAGAGACGAGAGGTCGGCAGGATTACTTGGGAGGGATGGGTCCGCTCGACTATCCCCTCGCGCTGGATCCCCTCGCCGATCCACTCGTGGCGCTTCGGCTGGAGCGCGTCCGCTAGATCCCCACGCGCGCCTCGGCTGGATCCGTTCATCCTCTGACTGCGCCACGATGATGGTGGCGGCGGCGCATGTGTCGTTGGTGAGAGAGAGGAGAGATGAGGGTGGGAATTGAAGGGGAGGGACGAGAGGTCAGCTAGAATCGGAGGAAGCGAATGACCACTGTTCATCTGCGATCGGACGACACATTGAACATATAAATCACGCTAGACTACCCGGCTATCTGGGGGACTTGCGTCGAACTCGCGATCTGGTTCACTCGTTGTGCATGCGTGTAAAGTTTTTTGTACTTTTTATCTGCCTGGCAAATATCCGATCGTTAGTTCTAGCTCACGTCATGGGTTTCAGCTTGACTAGATGACGCCTGGGCCACTCTTTTGCGTGGGACCAGCGTTGCAGGGTCTGTTGTGTGCAGGGCTCGGGTCAAAAAAAGGGGTGGACTGCAGCGCTCGGGTTAAATATTAACCACGCCGTTCGTGGGCAACATTGGTTTGCGCGATTCTCGCAGACGGGTGGGTGGATTGGCGCGCGTCTACTCTCACCCTCCTGGCCTGCACCTAGCTGTGTCTCTTCTTCTTCAAGGGCATTGGGCCCACTCGTCGGCCTCTTGGGTACGTGCCTACGTTGGGTGACGTGCGGTTCTCCGTTTTGCCTGGCCCTCTCTCTCCCCCTTTACCATCGTCGCCGCCAATCACTTCCGTCCTCGAGCCCAACGCCCCCCTCTAGTTCCCATTCGCTGCTCTCCGCGCTCCATCCATATCCATGGCGAGCGGGACGGCTGTGAGAACATCAGCGGCGGCGAGCATAGAGGCCGAGAGCCGACGGGAGTAGGGGGCTAGGGGCCCAAGGCGGGCGTGGCAGAGGACGGGGGTCTGGCGGGCGTGGCGGCAGCTGGAAGGGCAGCAGCGGCGCGTCGACCAGACCGGAAGCGGCCCCGATGGAGGGGAACAGACCGGCAGGCGTCTGCAGGCGAGAGAAGTTTGGGGGCTCGTGGATCGGGGAGATGGCGGCCACCCGAGTTTCTTCGATTGATCTGGACAGAGCCACTACAGCGCACACGAGGGGCCGAGGCGAGCGGAGGAGCCGCGCACGTCAGGTATGAGCCATGCCCCCTCCCCCCTTCGCTTCTCCCCTCCTCCCCTCCGACGTAGGCTGCACATCTGCGTCCTTGGCATCTTTTTCTCCCAGTTTTTACTGCTTGATTCTCTGGTTCTCTGATAATCTTTACATGATTGCTTGCCTGGCTGTGCTAATTATGTCTCCTGCCCTTCCGCCATGTGCAGTAGCAAGGTGATACATGCCTCTGCCCCTTTCTCTATCTCACAGTAACTAATATTTCTAATATCCTTGTGTGATGATTCTTGTGTGAGATGGATCTTTCTAATATTCCCGTGTGATGAAAGTTGCAATCAATTGCCTATTATTATGTGATATCTGTTTGGGGCATTACCTTTCTAATATATGTTAGCTTTCTGCTGATTGAAGGGAGGAGCTCGAGCCGCGGTGGTCCACGGCGTCGCCGCCCTCCTCGGCAGGAGGAGCATGGGCAACAGAGACGACCCTATTTGTCCAACCCTCGTGCCGCTGTCCGCCCACCCTAGAGGTCTGTTCCTGCGTCCTTGCCTCCATCCTCTGAATTTCTGTGCCCGTGTCCTCGCCTCCGTTACGGCTCTTGTTGAAGTTCCAACGAATTTCTGTGTTACCTAAGAAGTACTAATGCTCATAATTTACAAATTGGTTTCCACAACTTTCAGTCATGGCTTCTTGAGAAAAGCAGTTTAGGCATTCTGTTTTTGTCAACTATACAGAATCTGCAAAGCCTTTTTTGTGTGCAGAAAATTTCACACTCTGCATTACTTGCAAAAGATGCTGATTTCGATCTTAACAATTATAGTTGTTGTTCAAGCAGTAGCAGATCTGGCAACCTGACGGTCATTTCATTCAGAATTCACGTCCTATCCTCAAAGTTCAGCTTAGTGTATTATTTATTTTATGGTTTAAATTATTTTGCTCATATGAAACAAAAGGTTTGAAGTCTTCTTTTCACTCGCACGTCTTTGCTAACTCAACTTATTTCTAGCTCTAAGAAGAGTTCAGAGCGAAGCAGGCCAACATCCTTGTGCATATAAATCATGCTAGACAACCCGGCTATCTGGGGGACTTGCGTCGAACTCGCGATCTGGTTCACTCGTTGTGCATGCGTGTAAAGTTTTTTGTACTTTTTATCTGCCTGGAAAATATCCGATCGTTAGTTCTAGCTCACGTCATGGGTTTCAGCTTGACTAGATGACGCCTGGGCCACTCTTTTGCGTGGGACCAGCGTTGCAGGGTCTGTTGTGTGCAGGGCTCGGGTCAAAAAAAGGGGTGGACTGCAGCGCTCGGGTCAAATATTAACCACGCCGATCGTGGGCAACATTGGCTTGCGCGATTCTCGCAGACGGGTGGGTGGATTGGCGCGCGTCTACTCTCACCCTCCTGGCCTGCACCTAGCTGGGTCTCTTCTTCTTCAAGGGCATTGGGCCCACTCGTCGGCCTCTTGGGTACGTGCCTACGTTGGGTGACGTGCGGTTCTCCGTTTTGCCCGGCCCTCTCTCTCCCCCTTTACCGTCGTCGCCGCCAATCACTTCCGTCCTCGAGCCCAACGCCCCCCTCTAGTTCCCATTCGCTGCTCTCCGCGCTCCATCCATATCCATGGCGAGCGGGACGGCTGTGAGAACATCAGCGGCGGCGAGCATAGAGGCCGAGAGCCGACGGGAGTAGGGGGCTAGGGGCCCAAGGCGGGCGTGGCGGAGGACGGGGGTCTGGCGGGCGTGGCGGCAGCTGGAAGGGCAGCAGCGGCGCGTCGACCAGACCGGAAGCGGCCCCGATGGAGGGGAACAGACCGGCAGGCGTCTGCAGGCGAGAGAAGCTTGGGGGCTCGTGGATCGGGGAGATGGCGGCCCCACCCAAGTTTCTTCGATTGATCTGGACAGAGCCACTGCAGCGCACACGAGGGGCCGAGGCGAGCGGAGGAGCCGCGCACGTCAGGTATGAGCCATGCCCCCTCCCCCCCTTCGCTTCTCCCCTCCTCCCCTCCGACGTAGGCTGCACATCTGCGTCCTTGGCGTCTTTTTCTCCCAGTTTTTACTGCTTGATTCTCTGGTTCTCTGATAATCTTTACATGATTGCTTGCCTGGCTGTGCTAATTATGTCTCCTGCCCTTCCGCCATGTGCAGTAGCAAGGTGATACATGCCTCTGCCCCTTTCTCTATCTCACAGTAACTAACATTTCTAATATCCTTGTGTGAGATGGATCTTTCTAATATTCCCGTGTGATGAAAGTTGCGATCAATTGCCTATTATTATGTGATATCTGTTTGGGGCATTACCTTTCTAATATATGTTAGCTTTTTGCTGATTGAAGGGAGGAGCTCGAGCCGCGGTGGTCCACGGCGTCGCCGCCCTCCTCGGCAGGAGGAGCATGGGCCACAGAGACGGCCCTATTTGTCCAGCACTCGTGCCGCTGTCCGCCCACCCTAGAGGTCTGTTCCTGCGTCCTTGCCTCCATCCTCTGAATTTCTGTGCCCGTGTCCTCTCCTCCGTTACGGCTCTTGTTGAAGTTCCAATGAATTTCTGTGTTACCTAAGAAGTACTAATGCTCATAATTTACAAATTGGTTTCCACAGCTTTCAGTCATGGGTTCTTGAGAAAAGCAGTTTAGGCATTCTGTTTTTGTCAACTATACAGAATCTGCAAAGCCTTTTTTGTGTGCAGAAAATTTCACACCCTGCATTACTTGCAAAAGATGCTGATTTCGATCTTAACAATTATAGTTGTTGTTCAAGCAGTAGCAGATCTGGCAACCTCATGGTCATTTCATTCAGAATTCACGTCCTATCCTCAAAGTTCAGCTTAGTGTATTATTTATTTTATGGTTTAAATTATTTTGCTCATATGAAACAAAAGGTTTGAAGTCTTCTTTTCACTCGCACGTCTTTGCTAACTCAACTTATTTCTAGCTCTAAGAAGAGTTCAGAGCGAAGCAGGCCAACATCGTTGTGCATATAAATCACGCTAGACTACCCGGCTATCTGGGGGACTTGCGTCGAACTCGCGATCTGGTTCACTCGTTGTGCATGCGTGTAAAGTTTTTTGTACTTTTTATCTGCCTCGCAAATATCCGATCATTAGTTCTAGCTCACGTCATGGGTTTCAGCTTGACTAGATGACGCCTGGGCCACTCTTTTGCGTGGGACCAGCGTTGCAGGGTCTGTTGTGTGCAGGGCTCGGGTCAAAAAAAGGGGTGGACTGTAGCGCTCGGGTCAAATATTAACCACGCCGATCGTGGGCAACATTGGCTTGCGCGATTCTCGCAGACGGATGGGTGGATTGGCGCGCGTCTACTCTCACCCTCCTGGCCTGCACCTAGCTGTGTCTCTTCTTCTTCAAGGGCATTGGGCCCACTCGTCGGCCTCTTGGGTACGTGCCTACGTTGGGTGACGTGCGGTTCTCCGTTTTGCCCGGCCCTCTCTCTCCCCCTTTACCGTCGTCGCCGCCAATCACTTCCGTCCTCGAGCCCAACGCCCCGCTCCAGTTCCCATTCGCTGCTCTCCGCGCTCCATCCATATCCATGGCGAGCGGGACGGCTGTGAGAACATCAGCGGCGGCGAGCATAGAGGCCGAGAGCCGACGGGAGTAGGGGGCTAGGGGCCCAAGGCGGGCGTGGCGGAGGACGGGGGTCTGGCGGGCGTGGCGGCAGCTGGAAGGGCAGCAGCGGCGCGTCGACCAGACCGGAAGCGGCCCCGATGGAGGGGAACAGACCGACAGGCGTCTGCAGGCGAGAGAAGCTTGGGGGCTCGTGGATCGGGGAGATGGCGGCCACCCGAGTTTCTTCGATTGATCTGGACAGAGCCACTGCAGCGCACACGAGGGGCCGAGGCGAGCGGAGGAGCCGCGCACGTCAGGTATGAGCCATGCCCCCTCCCCCCCTTCGCTTCTCCCCTCCTCCCCTTCGACGTAGGCTGCACATCTGCGTCCTTGGCGTCTTTTTCTCCCAGTTTTTACTGCTTGATTCTCTGGTTCTCTGATAATCTTTACATGATTGCTTGCCTGGCTGTGCTAATTATGTCTCCTGCCCTTCCGCCATGTGCAGTAGCAAGGTGATACATGCCTCTGCCCCTTTCTCTATCTCACAGTAACTAATATTTCTAATATCCTTGTGTGATGATTCTTGTGTGAGATGGATCTTTCTAATATTCCCGTGTGATGAAAGTTGCGATCAATTGCCTATTATTATGTGATATCTGTTTGGGGCATTACCTTTCTAATATATGTTAGCTTTCTGCTGATTGAAGGGAGGAGCTCGAGCCGCGGTGGTCCACGGCGTCGTCGCCCTCCTCGGCAGGAGGAGCATGGGCCACAGAGACGGCCATATTTGTCCAGCCCTCGTGCCGCTGTCCGCCCACCCTAGAAGTCTGTTCCTGCATCCTTGCCTCCATCCTCTGAATTTCTGTGCCCGTGTCCTCGCCTCCGTTACGGCTCTTGTTGAAGTTCCAACGAATTTCTGTGTTATCTAAGAAGTACTAATGCTCATAATTTACAAATTGGTTTCCACAGCTTTCAGTCATGGGTTCTTGAGAAAAGCAGTTTAGGCATTCTGTTTTTGTCAACTATACAGAATCTGCAAAGCCTTTTTTGTGTGCAGAAAATTTCACACTCTGCATTACTTGCAAAAGATGCTGATTTCGATCTTAACAATTATAGTTGTTGTTCAAGCAGTAGCAGATCTGGCAACCTGACGGTCATTTCATTCAGAATTCACGTCCTATCCTCAAAGTTCAGCTTAGTGTATTATTTATTTTATGGTTTAAATTATTTTGCTCATATGAAACAAAAGGTTTGAAGTCTTCTTTTCACTCGCACGTCTTTGCTAACTCAACTTATTTCTAGCTCTAAGAAGAGTTCAGAGCGAAGCAGGCCAACATCGTCGCTGTCCTGAACCGGCTCTACATCCTCCGGTTGGCCTATTTATCTTATTTTCTTGTTTCCCTATATGGAATACTTGCTATGACATTATGCAATGCATCCTGAGTGCATCACCGATGTTCCAACTGTAGAGTGTGAAATTGAGCCATACATTTGATATACTTTTGTAACAAGATATTTCATCATTTTTACATTTTGGAAATACTTCTATTGGCCAGTTTCTAATTGTCCTCTCAGGTCTGTAGCATCGTGTTGTAGGATTACAGTCTGCCCTCTTTTTGAACAAGCATGTTATATTTAACAACCTGCTGCTATGGTCTACTGAAATGATGTTGTGTGTGTGCTTGCTGGCTTGCTGTCGTGCGTGTGTGTTTATGCTAGCTTGCTCCTGCTGGGTGCGTGTGCATGGGTATGTGCATACTGAATAGAGCACTTAGTTGGTGATAACATGCAAATAAATGAACAATCGTCTGTATTTAGACACTTGAGAAAGCACGATGAGAGTATATGCAGGGTCCTCCACTCTAATGGAAAATTTTAATCCCCAAAGCGCACAATATTCTTAATTTTAGTGTGCTAATATAGCACAAACGTTAGTGACAGTCTCACAGAATGAAACTGTTCAGAGTGCTGGCACAATTGAAACCTAGATAACCTTGAAAAGGATCATCCTGAGTTTAGCGAGAAAACGAAGTTTCTGATTTACTGGAACATACTAGCAATAACATTAATGTGTTAGGCGTCAGATAAGCCAAAATTGATGTATGATAATGATGATAATCAATAATGCTTAGCTGTAATTTCAGAAGAAGTAAAGAGCATACATGAGTTTTAAAAATTCTTTGGGTGGTATCTTCTGTTACAAGTCCAGAAAAAGAAGCTTGGAAAGGGAATTGTTTAAAGGTGGACAGAAGGCATGAATTCTTTTGGCATGTAGAGAAACAACTGATGTAACACTTTGAAGGTCCATTTCCATATAGAAAGGCCATGGAATGGATAAAACATGAACTTTTTTAATCATGCTTAGATATGCTAGCTTACTAAGCACTCAGGCTACAAATATTGCTATCCATGGATTAGTAATGTTAATTATTGTATGGTCCAAAGTGTTTTCCAGCTTAAAGGAATTGAATTTATAGGATCTTTCATAATAAATGTTGTACTTACAGAACTTGATTGATAAGAGGACATGCATTTCAAATGAATGTGGGCTACATTCAGAACTCCGTTATTATGTAGCATCCCATGGGTGATTTTGGGCAAAATCTATCCTGGTTATACTACATTGATCACTCTGGCATGCTCTCACCGGCAGCCCTCAGTGGCGAGACAAAGGATGCAGCCATGGGAAGGTAAGAGGAATCTGCCAGTATCCTTGTGTGTGCGTCCTTGTTGCTGCCACTTCCTGACCTCCATGTCTTGTCTTTTTAGCTTTTTAGCATTCTTGCCAAGTACATACGGCTGGATCTTGTGGTACTGCCGTTGCACCATGGCATCGGCTTGGCGAGCAGCGCACATCTGACAGCGGCGACACAGCTGATGACGCAACCTTCCCCTATTAGTCGGCTCTCTGTGAAACTCCTGTCGCATTTATCCATGCCAAGGTGGGCTTCAATTTTACTGGTTTGTGCTTAGATAATCCCTCTAGTTGTGAAGTTTTACACAACCATATGACATTTAGAATGCTAAAATCTTCAGACCTTTGCTTCCGTAGTTTTGCTGAACAGAACTTTGCTAAAATACACCAACCAGAGCTTAGTCTTAGATATTTTATTTGTTATTTAAAATTTCTCAGATTGATTACACCATCATTACAATGTTGTTTATAGAGGCAAAATGGTTGTATATATATGGATGGTTGATACAAAATCTGGACAGTTATGTATGTCAGACCTTTATCTTGACATTTGCCTTTCATGAATCTACTAAAGCTTTTTTTACTTGATTTTTTGTGCAGCTATGGTTATAGGGCATCTACATGAAAAAGCAATAATCTGCATTCCTAAGTAATTATAACAGCAAAAGTGTGATTTTCTTAGGGATACCATTGTTGTTTTGCTGAATGAATAACAAGGTAGTCCAGTAGGAATGTAACTTGTGAACCTTGCAAATAGTCCCTACAAAGTATGATGCTGGTTTATAGAAGATTTGTCAGAAGCTTTACTGTGGGATGTGTTGCTTGCCAAACATGTTTTAAGCTCAAGTCAGACCCTTTCGTTTCTTCCCTTATTAAATGAAGTACAAACAATTTTATTGCTTAGTATAATTAGATAAGTGCTTGAATTACTTTGCAGTGAAAATGTGTGATTTTCTCTCTTCTTTCTCTTCTTAGATCATCTCACCTTAACTATACAAAGTAATTTGTGCAGATATATATTCCTTAATTTGATCCCACCATCCATGACTAAACATATGTGATTAGTTGATTTGATTATTGTATTAGTTTATTTCTTAAGTTCGAATCTCTTGATGTTTCCTTTTAGTTTAGAAGAATCTTATGGCTAATACATTTAGTGTTTTGTCTCTAATGGCTTTTCCCTAACAATGCTCTTTTATCGATATTCTAGAATATGTTCTTATTAATATGCCGGCCGTTGAAAATAATTCCTTGGGTAAGGTTGTCAGTTTTGATTTATGTGAAAGATTTTCTCTTCATTTTATCATGTTGGGAACTGATTGCGACGACCATAATAAAATAATGTAACAACCTGTAGTGAATTGGTCTCTTTTCTCCTAATTGTTTATATATTCTACATCTTGTAGATCAAGGAGCTCGTATCATTTTATTTTCTTAGGGTTGCTTCGTGCTATTTCTCTACCCCTAGGTTGGAGAATTTTGTTTCTAATGCTCCTGAAAAATAAGAACTTGGTACAAAATGAAACCATTCTGCATTTGGATTTGCGGTATAGATAATTGGTTTATTGAAATTCCTCTAGGTCATTAGCAGTGGTAGTATTTGTCCTTATCGGTACCATTGTCTTGGTTTCATGGCCTATTATCTTCTGATGTATGTGTCCCTCTTGTATGTATTTTTATTTTCTAATGTGTGTTTAAGAAAAGAACTTGCTTTGTTTTTTGTAAAATCAGGTAAAATTACTCCACTCTGTTGCAGTATGTCTATGTTCCCAGGAATTAAAGTTCCAACTGTACATACTTATTTTGACTGCAGAAGATAGATAGTTATTACCACCATAGATGCATGTGAATACGCCTTAAGATCTCAACAGAAGTAAGGTTAAACGATTACCTATCGTGTGATCTTCTGTACTGAGAAGAGGCGCATCTCTGTCCACTCTGCACGTTTCTCCCAAACTATTCATTTAGTTTATTCAAATGACAGAGTGCACAGGTTCCTTTAGGTATTTAATAGAGCTGCGAAGGTTTTGATCCCAAAAAGTCTGCCTGATTAGACAAACTCTAGAGGCAGCCACATGCTGCCACTTATAACAACCTTGCCATTTTTCTTGCAGCAAGTCAATGTGAAAGAAGAGGAGATGGATACGACTTTAAGATGTGGCATTCTCCCTGTTAGTGCTAATAGATTCAAACACGGAAAGAAACAGACGATTTCATAGACCGTACAACGCAGGTCAATCAAAAGAAAAGGTAACTCTACACAAAGTAAAAGAATGGTGTTTGTTACTTCCTTTTCACGTACTCATTTTTGTTTTTAAACCACCTTTTGGACAGTACCTGAATATGGACGCGAGAGGATGACTTTAGCCGATGGACAACACATTGTTCGTGGTAACTGTCTGTCTCCCCCTATTTATACCACGTTTAAGCATACTAATTAACATGAATTGGCTGTTAAACTCGATAGGTACCCGTGGTTACGGGTACATATAGATGAGCTGAGATATTATTTCCTATTCGGAAATAAGGAGACACTATATAGACAACATGTTGACAGTTTGAACAGGTTAATGGGCACAAAGAAATTTCCATTGCCTGCTATGTCTGTAGCCTGAGCAAGGCATTTGCAACGAGTGGGAGCCCTTGAATTGTTCTTTCTAATAATCCTGATAGGATGCATCTTGACCATCTTTGCTATCTATTGCAGTACTTTTGCACTCACTTCGCCAAAGAATACCTCAAGAGATACATGTATGAAGAGCATACTGATTTGCCAATCGAAGTTGGAAACGTACCTGCTAATGTCGTTGCTCGACTTATCATGGGAGTTGACAAGAGGGCTACCATCACAACGAACTGGGCTCAATTCTTTCGCATGACAAATATGAGAGCAAGAGCACTATATGTGTTTCTCTTCGAGGAACTAGGGGGGGGGGGAGCTCAGTCTCACCATACACTCCCTCTGATAGCGGCGTAGGCAACCACGGCCATTATCTGATAGTATAGCTTAGGTTCAGGACTTACGTCATGTACTACTTTCGTGGCCCGTGTAATCTGCTTCGCATGACCTTATCCTTTCAACTCGGCTACTTGGTTGTATTAACTGGAAGTACCAATGCTCCAAATGGTCTAACTGTAGAGCCAACACCTTTCGTACGATTTAGAGTGTCTCTATATGTTGGCAATTCAATACTATGTTGGTTCAAATCTGGTAATTAATACTCACTTTTACAAACGTGTGGTAATTATTACTCAAATAGTCTTTGGCCTTAGTTGGTTTTAAATTAATCACGTACCCACTCTTTCAATACCCGGCTCGCTCTCGGTTTTTGCGCCATTGGCGCAACTGGTCATCTAGTAGTAAAAAACAACGAGAGGGCCTGGATTTGGTTTCCAGAGCAGCTGCCCACAGAACAGTTGGCCCAGGAGTAGCCCACGCGCGGGAGGAGGTGTATCAGACGGCTAGGAATGATTAAGATACGGAATCCGACGGCATGGAGTGTGGATGCGTGAGAGGGCTTGGTTTAGGCTCGGTTTTACTGTTCTTAATGGCTTAAGGCCATCTAAATAAGATAACAATGGAAGGCTTGGAAGATAAAGTGAGTCCATCAACTCCAACGGCATAGCTGAGTGCACGACAATGACCTAACGCACCTTACTCTTCGTCTGAAAAGTCTGCAACATGATATGTTGCAGCCCGAAATGGGTTAGCACATGGAATATGCTGGCAACATAACACAGTAGAGCAATGAACAAGTAAAAGCTATCACTACATGCATATGAGGCTGGTGGAGGCTCTACGGTTAAAATGTTTTGTGAAAAGCCAATTTTTTCCTACAACAAAGGAATATATTTTGTTTAACTATCATGGTAGTTGTTAAACATTGAGAAGGTTCCTCCAACTCAACCCCGATTAAGCAGTATTAATAACCCAACAAATTAATATAGAGTGATGATATCAACATGATAATCCAAGAACCAGATACTCAAGATGTCCATAATCGGGGACACGGCTAACCATGATTAGTTTGTACACTCTGCAGAGGTTTGCGCACTTTTTTCCACAAGACTTGATCTCCTCCGTTGGATTTCTCGCACTACACGATGTTTGAGAAACGGATGACCGAGACACAGTCTTTCAGAAGCATTAACTCTAACCCTGGGTAGACAGTACCAACCTACATCCCCTACATATGCTAGCCTACCACTGGAAGAGGTCATGCAACATACTCAACTATGCTAGAGCCCATAATAGCTTGTGGCTGCACACATAAGTTTCTAGCATGAATAATCTTACGATCCCTTTGAGCCTAGGTGGCAAACCATAGGATGATCACACGGGTACTCCAGGATATACTAGGACAACACTGGATTCTCCAGGTGCCCGCAACCAATACACCCAGATGTGTATTTAAGTAGCCACCTTAAGTTAATCATTAAATAAAAATCTCACATCTGTCATGGATACACTCAAACCCAATCCACGTCTACGAGCATAGCATGGCAATGTAAGCATAGCATAGAAGTAACTACCAAGGTTTGATAATAAAGGGCAATAGGTTCTACCTCATCATCTACTTCCCAAAACCCACATGTTAAGAGATCCTACTCATGCAATGTTTGAGGGTTGTAACTAATGCATAAAAATTGGGTAATAAAGGGATATGATCAAAGTGTTACTTGCCTTGTTGATGATCTGCAAACCCTAGAGACTCGTAGTAGCACGCTTCGCACTCCGGGAATTCTATCGCAAACAAACAATAGCATGCATAAGCACTCAAGCATCGATACACGGGTAAAACTCAAATAAGAAGATCAAATCTGACAGTGCAACTAAAGAGCTTCGATTTGCAAAAAGAATCAATCGAATCGGAGCTACGGAACTGAAACTACGGTCAAAAGAACTTCGAATTCAAATATGCTTGAAACCAAATTTTAAATTATCAAAACCTTGTTCAAGATGATTAAACAGAAAGAGGGGCTCGAGACGAAGATTTTGGCGTTGGTTTCACTGGATTTGGACAAACGCTTTAGAAACGACGAGGGTTTGAAGATCAGTGGCTAATCTGTGATAAAAATAATCGCGGATACGTCCCTGGTCGAAAAAGAAAATAAAAAGAAAAAACTACGGCGCAAACGTTCGTTAACAGAGACGAACGGGCGAATTCGTTCGTTAAAACGAACGAACGGACGAACGTTCGCAAACGAACTAAACCGAAAAAAACCGAAACTAAAAAAAGAAACTAGGGTTTTATAAAAACCGGCAGTTTTACCTAAAACCGAGAAAAAAACCGGGACGGCGAGATCCGACGGCGGCTCGGATTCCGACGAGGCGGGGCGTGCGGCGGCGGCTCCGGCGGCTAGGGCGGCGCGGGGAGAGGCGGCTCCGGCAGCGCAGCTCCGGCGCGGCGCGGCAGCGGCAGGCGGTGGCGGCTGCAACCGCGGCGGCGGAGCGCTGCGGCTGGGGCAGCTTGCGAGGCGGGGCGAGGTGGTGGGGAGGGGCGGCGGCGGCGGGTATATATAGGAGGGGGCGACGGCGGTGGTGGCCGACTCGGCCACGGCGACAGCATCGTGCGCGGGCGGGAGTCCCGCTCGGGGTCGGGGACGCGCGAGTTGGGCCGGCTGGGCTTCGGCCCAGTCGGTCCGAAACATTTTTTTAAACAATTCCGCCGAGAAAAATCCTAATAAATAAAAAGTAATTCTAAAAATGCCAAAAACAATTTTCACCGTCTAAATAAAATATTTAAAACAAAGTGAACATTTTCCTGGCCTAAAAATGCAATTTTGAAAAATGCATATTTTTCTAGTTAAAATAAAATAGCAATAAAATCCAAATAAAATTATTTATTTGATTTTAATATTTTCCTCCAATATTTCTTTTATTTTGGAGAAGTCATATTATCTCCTCTCATATATTTTGACTTTTGAAATATTCGGAGAGAAAAATAAACAAAACCAAAATGATCCTTGTTTTGATATTTGAGAAAATTCAAATATGAAAATGCTGAAATCCCCAACTCTCTCCGTGGGTCCTTGAGTTGCTTAGAGTTTCGAGGATCGCAAAGCAAAAATGCAATAAAAATATGTTTCTTAATTGAAAATTTGGGATGTTACATAAATGGAGAAAAAACCAGGTTCTGGAAGGGTAGATGGCTGGGAAATGAAAGTCTATCTCAAACCTTTCCAAGACTTTATAGTATTTCTCTCAATCATAACATTACTGTGTATTATGCCTTTTGTTGGGGGTCTCTCTAAACTTTCTTTTAGGGGGGGCTTGGTTGGGGAGAAAGAGGTACTTTGGTCTAATTTGCTAGATACATGTGCTCGTGTTACTCTAACTGAATTTGGAGTCTAGAGTGTCAAATCTTTTTACTCTGCTATGCGGGTTGGATTTAAAGTTCCTCACAGGTTCTTGTGGAAAGTTAAGATTCCTCTTAGAATCAGAAAGTTTATCTGGTTAGTGTTAAAAATTACATATTAACTAGGGATGTCTTGTTACATAGGGGGGAAAGTGTGTGTCTGAATGCTTGTTCTGTGGGCAAAAATAAACGATTGGTCATCTTTCCTTTGAATGTTCTCTAGCGAGATACATTTGGTGTGTGATGAAATGTAGTCTTGTTGTTGACTGTACCTACTTGGACACAATTTTGTGCTTTAATGTTTGGCTTAAGTGCTTACCTCCCCAGAGAAGAAAGCTATACTTAGTGGGTGTGGCTGCTGTTCTTTGGGGGATTTGGAAAGCCAGGAATCTGGCATGTACATAAGTGGCCTTCTGATTCATCTGTTGTGATGTCCATGGTAACCCATTGGAATACTAACTGGAGTTCATTGCAGGTGAATGAGGACACAAAATTGGCGGCACGACAATCGCAAAAATTCCAAAACGAGTTGCAACTGAAGTGTTTCAAGCCAGGAGAAGCTGTGCGCCATTGATTTCTGGGCTGGAAGATGGGCCTTGAGTCAGGAGAGTGTGGAGTGGTGTTGTGCAAGCTCATTTATGTGATGTGTTTTTTTAGTTTAAGTGGTGTTTGGTTATTTAAGGTCTCCCCTAGTCTGTTGACTAGCTAGGTTTCGTGGAGTGTGTGTAAGGTTTTGGGCCTCGGTTAAACTATTCCTATGGGTGGTGGCTGCGTTTTGGTTGTAATGACTACTTGATTTTTCTTTTGCGGATATGACTACTTGATTTTTAAAATAAAGTCGAGGAAGGGATCATTTTTAATCGAAAAACAAACAGACATAAGTTTGTCATTTACTCGCCGTTATAGAGATAAGATTTTTTTTGTGCCCGAACCTCTCCTTTAAGATTTAAGTTCTAGACCCTGTTCGGCTGCTCATAATTTTTTGAATTAGTATCTCGAAAATGCTCATGAAGGTATGGTGTGCATGTATGTGTATATGAGCATCCACGTTTGTAATGTGTTAACAAACGTAAAAAGATCGTCTTCCACATAGGCCAAGTTTTAATGCACACTAGGACACTTTTATTAGGATTACATGAGTCTAAGCTCGCAAATTTTTGCATCAATGCATGCAACACCAAACTTCTTGTTCGTGTGGTCGCAGGCTCTCGCAGCGTCAAATATCCACGATTACGTAGCTAAGCACGAATTTCATGGATTATGCTCCGGTAAAGAAAGGATCGACCGCGGATCAAGCGACGACGCACTGTTCCTTGTCGCGAGAAACTGAAACCAATATTTTCTCTCCGTCGATCGCACGCGTCCACGTTTCCATCAGACGGACCACAGCGCGCCAATCTTCCTTCTCCTCCTTGACCCGTAATAACTGTTGATACGAGCGGAGTGAGCAGTTACGAGCGGAGTGAGGCGAGGCAGGAGGAGAGATGAGCGGGGACGAGGTTGCGAAGGCCAAGGCTGCCGCCGCCGGCGGCGGCGGCGTAGGGGAGTACGGGACGTTCCATGGTCCGCCCAGCTACCCGCCCCCGCGCCCGCCCGTCGGGCACCCGCAGCCCGCCCCGCCGCCCGGCCTCCACGGCCAGCGCGAGCCCAACTCGCGCCACCGCGGCGGGTACCAGGCCGGGAACGGTAAATTTCCCGATCCCTGCTTCTAATCCGCGGTTCTCTCGGGGAGGGAGGTGCGAAGGGCGCAGATGTCGGGTTGATGAAGTAGAATTTTGGTGTTGCGATCGGGATCGATTCCCCTGGGATTTAGTTGATCCGACGCCGGTCGTTGAATGTCGATCGGAATTGGGCGTGGAACCGGCGGGATCAAAGGCGGAATTCTCCCTGCGAGATCTCTGGCAGGATGCAATCGGGGTCACAATTCTGGGATGTTTGATCTAATTCTGTTTCGTCTTTTGGTGTCAAAACTCTGATTGCCGTGACTGATGGAATCGGAATTCCTGTTACAACCCTGCAATGTTTCTTTCAGTTTCTTGATGTCTTGATCCAAATTGGCATGTATCGTGCTGTCCTGTTTGATGTAGGTGATGTCCTTCCGTCGTATGCTAGTTGTTTCATTACCAAATGATTGATTCTACCAAGTTGCTCTATATCAAATCTGAAAATAAAGGATTAACTATGCTTCAGCCACCCTGACTAGATTGTGTAATAAGTGGTGCTAAAGCTACCACATTTGCATTTCTTAGCATGGCATGGAGATCAATTGTCTCATCAGCTTCCCCCGGTTAGCATTGATGCATTTCTTAGCACAACATGGGGTTTGAATGTTTGATAGATCTGAAAATCTGATATAAGATAGTTTTGCCCTTTTTGATTGCATTGACCATTTGGCAAATATACAGAAGTAACGGATGTAGCAGTCTACTACTCATGTTCTTGTCTTTGTCCTTGATGATTTTAGGGAGTCCCCATGGTTGTTGCAGCTTCTAATTGCACCGAGGCTGAATATGACGATCGTAATTTTTCCTAGTTATTTCACTTGCTGTTTATAAGAATTTTACGCGCACACTTAATCTTGCTATTTCTGTTTTCAGCTCAAGATTACGAAGCAGGTGCCCGTGGACATAAACATGACCGCCTTCCATGCTGTGGTATTGGCATGGGATGGTTTCTGTAAGTGATCATTGTTCTAAATTTTGTCTTCTGATCTTAGTTTCATGTACAACAGTATTGTACCTGAATAATTACTCTGACATAGATTATTGTGAACTATGCTGTTGCTTTAGCTATATCCGAGTAATCCTAACGACAAATTTCTTGTTCTGAAGATTCATACTCGGTTTCTTTCTTGGTGCCATCCCCTGGTATGTCGGAGCATTTCTGTTGTGGCGTTCCAGAGTGGATTACAGGGAGAAACCTGGATATGTGGCATGCACAATAGCGGTGAGTAAAGAATTTAGCGTCGAGTTAACAACAAGCCTTGCTTGTTCCAATTGCTGATATGGCGCTTGTGCTTTCTATACCATGTGTCACTGAACTTGTGCTATGATTGTCAGTATCTAGGAATGTACAGGCTATGAGAAGGTGCTATTTTCATGTTGTTGTTTTTGCGTTTTGAAATGTTTTTATGACGTGCTGATGTGGCTCTTAACAATGGTCCAAACATATGGGGCTCAGGATTATATATGAAATTTCTGCATGTTGTCTTCTTTGTACCTCATTTATCTGTTTTCAGAAACAATATTATACCAGAAAACCAAGAATTGTTGAGCATAACATATTGCCTATTATGTCACTATTATTCTTGCATGATTTATGAACTTTTTCATGTGTAAGTTTGGATCATGTATCAGGAGCACTTGGTGAATAAATAATCATATTGATGTTCATGTTAGCTCAAACAGAAAAGGCTAATGAGAATAATTAGTTTGGTACAATGAAGTTGGATCTGATAATTTAGAAGTATTTAAATATCAGATTCAAATGATAAAGTATAGCTAATCCAGTCACATATAGGGTATCTAATTAGGTGGGTGTTTCGGCATACTTCAGCAGTTGCACAACATATCATTTTAAGTTGTGCATGAACTTTTGGACACTTAAGTAGCTGAAGCATATCTATGGAGTGATTCAGAGAACATGGGCACCCTCATCAAAGAATGCATTAAATGTTGACATATATGCAGCTAAGGTATATCTGTGTTATTACAATAACAAAGACTGATCCAGAGAGTAAGCACACTTGATAACAACATGCATGATGGTAGTGTCATATACTAGTTAGTATAGTTTTATGTTATGTAAAGGCTTCATGTAGAAATCTTCTGGTGAAGTCCAGAGTAGATCACTTTTCTGTCAGTGACTTGCCACCTTTATTTTTCAAATTCTGATGATTCTAATGAGAACCATTTGCTGTAACAGGCTGTCCTTGCTACAATTGCCGTCATCATCGGGGCAACTGCTGGAGCTCACGTTTATTGATGTCAGTCTACATTGTGTCACTGTACATATTGTACATTTCATGGATGAAGAAAGATGTCATGTCGCGTCTTCTGCACTGTATTTGATTATTAACTTTGAATATTCAATGTATGACAAGGAGAACAAAGTCCTTGTTATGGTCACAAATAAATCAGATTGAGACTACCTTGCGTTGTGAATGCTCAAATAACCTTGATTTCGGAAACAAATGGCGTAGCTTCGCTTGGCGAGCAATGGCTTCCTTGTACTGTACTTATCTTCTGAATAATAAGCCCCAGGTTCTGGTTCAGGCAGCAAGGAACCACCATTGTGATATTCTGAGTAACTTTCTTTTTTGGTTGCTCTCTGCTCAATGCCATTCTACGCACTTGTACATCTGGATTGGGCATTATTCAAGTTTTGAAATGTGATGGGGGGATTGATGCCACAAATCACAGTTCTTATGTTCTAGGCCCTACATTCACATATATAAGATGTTCTGGATATTTCAGTATGAACTACATGTGAACTGAAATGAGTTAACACACACTAAAACGGGCCTATATACATCCGATTCAGAAAAAAGTTAGAACATCTTATAATTTTTTAAAGGAGGGAGTAACATTCTACGCTTCCTTGTACTATGGTTCTGAATATATCATATGTTTTTCTGGTTCAGGGATAAAGATAACTCGCATGTCTTGCCAGAGGCGAAGCAACACAACAGTAGAACGCCTGATCCTCCAGTTGAAGATGGTATATAATGTAGTACTCACATTTCATACTGACAGTTACTTTTGATACGAGTCAACTGACTAAAAGGTTTGCAGGAACTGGATAGCTTCATGAGAGCTTTAAAAGTTTACTTGGCTACAGAACAGGAGACAACAGGAGACAGAGATCACAATGACATTGGTTTCACTACGTTTCTTTCACATACAGGGACTTGAGGTGCTTATACATGAGCTTGCTCTCATTCACAGCCAGATGGAGCTCGGAATCATCCATCCACCATTGCTGCAGCCCATGAGCTTTTAGAAATTTCTGAGGACCTTTAGCAATCACAAAAACCTTGGCACGTGCCTCAGGGTGACCATCGCCACGCTTCTCTGCAGTAACAGTGGGTACACCACTACGGTCAACGTAGAAGCAGCAAATGTAGTCGCTGTTGTTGATGTACAGGTTGGGCACCCATCTCTTCACCTCCTTGATCAGATTCTCTTCTCCAATTTCAGAGACAGTTTCCCCCTTCTCTCCCGGGTGAGAAATTTCACCGGCGCTCGAAGAGCTGCCGCTGATGTATCGCTTCAACATCTTGTCGACTTTATCCTGAAGCTTCCTCAGGCCCAGGCCGAGTGACACTGATGGTGGGTTAAACAAGTGGCACTCTACGAAGACTCCGTCCTTCGCCAAAGTCTTACCAACCTGCATCGCATATCCTGCCCCTAGGGAATGCCCCGCAACGCACACGTTGTTGCTTCTGTGCTTATCGATTGCCGACTTGAGCACCTCCAGTGCTCCAGCGAACCTGACAGAACCCCTCAAGCTCTCCTGAGCAAAGTACCTGAGATCATCCTCCAAGTCTCTCGCAACAGTCGACTGCTTCAGGACAGTTCCCCTCAGTGCCAGGACAGCCTTTGGAGCACCATCAGGTCTCCGCATTATCCAGTCTGATAGTGCAGCAACCTGGTCCCATTCTAGAAGTGCCCCATATATGGATCCATCTCTGGCATCAATTAGAAGCCGTACCAGCTTATATTTAAATGGTTTCCACCAGTTAGGAGCAATGGCAGTTTCACCAGTTCTGTTTTCTTGCCTGTCAAACTCCAGTACATACGCGGCCTGCACTAAACATGAGATTGCAATTCTTCTGTAGTTGGGATTTTTCCTGCAGAATCATTATATTTGCTCATCAGTACTACACACATCACTAGTCTTGTTATAAAAAGGCATGGCCTCCAGCAATGGCTGAAGGACCAAAAATACAAGCGGAGCAAGATATCGGAAGACTAACATTTCTTAGATTAAACACTAAGTTGTACATTTCAACAGCATCTATTTACATAACATCTACTACAAATTATATAGAGAGCAAGAAACATGTCATCCTTTTATTTACTATAATCTTTTTTTTCTCTCTTAACAAATTATACCAAGGCCTTAAAAGCTCATGGCACAGTTCCCTGTCACACAACTAATAAAGTCTAAAGAAGCAAAAACTTAATACTTACATGATAAATAAATACTGATCTCCTTCAGTCAACGTGCCGCAACCTTGACCAGCGAGAAAAACATGCTTTCTAGACTCATGACACTTAAATGTTGAAAATTAAGAGTAAAACATCGACACTGACAACATAGACTGGCACAAAAGAAATCTATAGGGCTTGGATCCTATGAAAATGTGTGGTTGGGCCCTATTCTGAGTAATATAACATGTCGCATCTATTTTGATCCAAGTACACTGTCCCTTATCACCAACAATAGGTACTGCTTCCACATGTAATACTTTGAACAGGGTCCAATCTCACACTCATAGGGCCTGAATTCTACAGGATTACCTCCCCATTGGCCATCGGCCCTGCTAGTTTGTTGTGAAAACTCTTTACGCCCCATTCCCCATATCGATGCCAACCAGTGTCATTTGAAAGTTGAAACAATGCCTTTTGCAACCCAGCTGACTCAACAAAACAACAGGCAAGATAGACACAGCCATGGCCATTTCAAGGCAATTTTTCAGCTTCGACAGAGGGCGAGGCGAGAAACAGGCAGATTGTTGGTCATAGACCTAAAATTCTTCCAGAATCCAAGTGGCATTTCAGCGACTTTGACGGCGTGCTCTGCTCAGACAGACCACGCTAAGAATCCCCAAACCTAGACTTGCAAATCAAGACGACAGAGCTCAGATTCGGAACACCCCGCACACAGATTGTGACCAACAGTACGCGGCGGACAGTGCAGCGCGTTCTAGGAGGAGGGGAGGAGAGGAGAGAGTAGGGCTGCGAACCAGGCAGAGCGGCCGGGGCTGGAGAGGTTGCGAGGCCCCGTGGCGTGGAACTCCCACGCCGGCGGCTTGGCGCCGCCTCCGCTGCTCCCCATCGCCTGCGCCTCTTGGGCGGAGGAGTGGCGGTGCATTAGCGGTGAAGGAAAGGGCAAGGGGGCGGGCGACGACGCGCCGAGGAAGCCGTAGGGTACTCGGTTTCGTCAACGTTTTGGGTTCTACGCGGCGATTTCTTCTTGTTCTTTTGCTACTCCTCACGCGCCGACGCCAGCCACTGGTCATTTCTTACTGCAAACCTCTTGTCTGTTTACGAGCCGAAGCGTGTCGTAGGGGATCTCCTTCTATTATTACTATTTTATTAGGAAAAAGTGATTTTTTTGGCATACAGAACACAGAAGTGGTAGCTTCAAATTTCTTTTTACAGAATTGGTAGCGTGGCATCCTCTGTATCTTGTCTCCTGCCGTTCTACGGTTAAGGAAAGTGGCAAGATACTGCGCTGAAATCCAACAAACTTTGGCAGCTCGTGAGAGACCAACAGAATGCCTATAAATCCCATGCGTCACATTGTCCATTTGAGTAGGATAAACGTCAGCATGGCTTCATTTGGCATCGTGGTGGGTTAGAAATTAGAATAGTCTTGTTTCTCAATTATTATTTTTGCTTATTTATCTAACTACTCCTAAGGCATTCCGAGTTATCCTTTCAGTAAGTTCTCATCTACTTAGTGTTTTCTATCGTATTGAGTAAGTCTTGCACTTGAGTAAAATCATGTCGGGAGAGTAACACACTTTGTAATAACGAGGAAAACGTAATACCACTCTAACTTCTTCTTAATTAAATAATGAATGAGACAAAGCTTTTGATGAACATGTGTCACCGTTGGCACATTCAAAACGAAATTGTTCATCATAAACAATCTCCACCCACTGAAGTTTTAGAAAGGTTCTCATGTAGTTACTTGGATTCCCTCATTGCTATTGATCAAAACTCTCTCCGCGATCCGGCAAAAGGGAAGTCTATCATCTCTTTATGACCTTCCTGCAAAACCTCAACATGTTTTTAAGGTGGATGAGCTTGCTCCCAAATGGACTGCACCTCTAGCGGGATGGATGAATCTTAATACCCACTGACGGAGGTCAGTTAACCAAAATTGTGAAAAAAGGGGCTTTAGACTGACGAAAAACAACTGTTTTGCTCCCTCAAACATTCAAATTTTGTATTATGCCCCCCCCGAGAAGTCTCATCAAGCTTCGCCACTGTTAGTACAGATGGTTCATGGTCCTTAGATGGTTAAGCAGAGCCTGAGATGGTTCTTCGTGATAGTACATGCTCTATCATTTTTTCTTCCTGTAGGGAGTTGTTTTCATGCAGAGACTCTTTGGAAGCCGTGTTGTGCGCCTTATGGAGTGGCTTTCCCTGTCGATCCAAAGAACTGAACTGGCAGTCTTATTAGAGGTTGATTCACTGTCAGTGTTGAACATGATCAAGGGTGAAGTAATTGGCATGTATGTGTGTGCATCACTGGTGGCCGAGATCAAGCGCTCTCTCTCTCTCTCTCTCTCTCTCTCTCTATATATATATATATATATATATATATATATATATATATATATATATATAGTGTTACTATTCATCACCCAGGGTGCAGAATAAATTATTCTTCATCCGAGGTAATCTTACGATCATTTCATAATTAAATTACGTTTGGAATTCAAATAGTTACATTCTTATTGATTCACTACGTAAAATTTGGCATAAAAAATAAAAATATAGGGCATAAGACAAGAAAATTTGCAATTTATGTGTATTTTACACTATGTTTTTACGTTTGTAATTTTACATAACATAAAATATTTTTTACAACGATTATATATTTTCTTACGGTCTTTTTTTACGTCAGAAATAAGACAAAACTTACGAAACGTAAAATTACGATGCATTGATGGTAAAATAGAGGGGGGTGAAGAATAACTATTGCTCACCCAGGGTGACCAATAGTCAAAACTTACGAATTCGTCACCCTGGGTGAGGAATAGTTATTCTTCACCCACCTCTATTTTAGCATCTATGCACCGTAATTTTACATTTTGTAAATTTTGTATTATTTTAGACATAAAAGGAAAACGTAAGAAAACCTATAATCGTCGTAAAAAATATTTTATGTTACGTAAAATTACAAATGTAAAAACATAGTGTAAAATGTACATAAAACATAATTTTTGACCTATATTTTTTTGTTATGGCAAATTTTATGCAGTAAATCAATATGAATGTAAGGATTTGTATTTCAAATTTAATTTATTTATGAAATGATCGTAAGATTACCTCGGGTAAAGAATAATTTATTCTGCACCCTGGGTGATGAATAGTAACACTATATATATGTGTGTGTGTGTGTGTGTGTGTGTGTGTGTGTGTGTGTGTGTGTGTGTGTGTGTGTGTGTGTGTGTGTGTGTGTAAAACTTGTGTTACTCAGATTAAACGTAGCCAAAATATTGTTAGTGATTATTTGGCAAATTATGCTAGACTTGAGAGGACGAATGCGGTTTTGCTGAGTTTTGCCCCCCCCCCCCAAATCCAGTTGATCTTTGTATTGCACACTCTAACTTGGACAATGTTGGAGTAATACAATTTTTTATCGGGAAAATGGATGAGGAAAAGCTTATGCCTCTGTTTCAAAAACAAAGTCTTGCATATAATTATCAACTATTATCTTTTTGAAGAATTCATGATTGGAGCATTTGAGTAATAATGATTTAAGCCTTCCTCGAGCTAGAGTCGTGCTCTCACCGGTATGAGGCCAAGTACTATAAATAAAATCCATATCCACATGCACAAGATGAAGAGGATAAAACTTGTATTGAATCGACCCATTCTATTCCATGTGGAGCATCTAGAAACCTAAACCATTCCAATGATTTGCCCTCTAAATATGGTAAAGAGAATAATTTCTTTTTGACTTCATCATTAGATAGAGTTGGAATTCTAAAGAGACCGCATATTTATTCATTTTGTTTGGAAATTAGGCAAGTAAATGGTTAATTCTAGAATATATATCATGATAAGAGCAACACGATGACCTTGTTCTTACAAGCTATAACATTTGCTCGGGAACGACCAAACCTCTAAGCTCAGGGGAGTTGATGAGTCCAATTCTTGTGTTGTTTTCACCTGTTATTTCATTAAGTAGCTATACGATTCTTTGGATTTACCGTGTTTGCCCACCTCTTTTATATGTCTTCGCTGCAGGAGAATCTTGGAATTTAAGGAAAGAACAACATATTATGGTGGTGAAATCACATCAATTAACGTGATAGGATACTGCCATAAAGCGTTACTTATTTGGGAGAAGAAATAGGCCACACAGAAGCATCCAGAGCGCAAGACAATGCTCGTATCGCATTCCACTCGGTCAACTACTTCACCCTCGTGCAAATAGATCACAGATAAGAGACGCCTAGCCACGAGAAACTTGCCGAGAACGAAGAAACCTAGATTACGGAAGGATTTCAAAGGGGGAATTGCCCGAGGGACTTCGCCGCCGCATCACCTCATCGGAGTAGGGGTGTCAGATGTGGGGTTTCGGCAAACCCTTAAGGTTCAAACATTGGGGTGCGCGCGAAGTCTTTCCCTCGTATCGATCTATGCTCAAGCTCGCTAAAATCTTGCGGACGAACTCGATGAACTCACAACACGGAAAGACACGAGATTTATACTGGTTCGGGCCACCGTTGTGGTGTAATACCCTACTCTAGTGTGGTGGTGGTGGATTGCCTCTTGGGCTGATGGTGAACAGTACAAGGGAGGAACAGCCTCCTGAGGTTGAGGTGTTCTTGCGAGTAGGCTCTCGATCGGGTTGGATCAAGCCTAGATGATCTGTCCCTATTATGGTGGCTAGCTCTACTTATATAGGCCCTGGTCCTCTTCCCAAATATCGAGCGGGAAGGGAGCCAACAACGGCGGGCAAATTTGAAGGGGGATAGCTAGTACAAGCTATCCTGACAAAAGCGGTCTTCGCTTGCGAAAAGCTCTAGGGTGACGCCGTCTTGGGCTCCACGATGACCTCCGCCTTGCCGTCCTCCTGGTCTTGGTCTCGTTGCACCAATATGGCAATCTTTGCCTGATGCCTTCGTACTCTTCGCGTGCGCTGGCCTCCTTAGCACCAAAGAGGAAATAAGGACGCTGCGCGCACCGGCGCCCGCCTGGCACCCGCCTAACACCGTTCGTCATGGCTCACGTCACGAGAGCCTCGTGAGGTTTGCCCCGCCTTGATATCTCCGCTCCTCGTGAGCCTGCCTAGTTAGGCCACTCTAGAGGATGCCTTGCGTCGTCCGCCTCGCGAGGCTTGGACCCTCGCGAGGGTCTTGGGTACCTTTTTGATGAAGATGGGCCATACAGCCTGCTGCTTGGCCATGCCGTGGGTTGCAGGCTGGCAAATCTGGGGACCCCCGTTCCCAGAATGCCGACAGTAGCCCCCGGGCCCAAGATGCACTCGGGCTTGGCTTCGCAGCGAAGCCAAGGGTCAAGTTCGGAGCACCGCAGGCCCAAAAGCCTGCGGCCTCGGTCGACGCGTGGCGGTTGATTGGACGTGGGCGTCTCCGCTTCCCCACGGTGCCCTTGAATCCGCCTGGCTATGCGGCCCCCGCGGCCTACACAGTTACTCCTCCGCCTTGCTCCCCCAAATCCCCTGCTTCCTTGCGGCTCTGCTTCTCTTCTCCAATCTGACTCGTGCTCTGCCTGCTCCATAGCCATGGCGCCTAAGCAAGCCGAGAAGGAGAAGAGTCCTATGCCTCTTTTAGCTGAGCCTCCGTCCTTCGCGCCGGCGCTCGGCCGGTCTCGGGTGCTTAACGACGAAGTTATGGACAAGGTGCGCCCGATGCTTCCCTCCAGCTTCAATGAGTGGGGGGAGGCGGTGGCTTGGCCCGCGTCTCGCACTCGCACGGCCTAGACGGCCACCGAGATCCCAATCTTCATAGATGCCCTCTGGGATGGTATGATTCCTCCCTTCTCCGCCTTCTTCAGTGATGTGCTTGAGCATTATCAGATCCACATGCTGCATCTCGACCCTCAGTCTGTGACTCTTCTTGCCGTCTTTGCCTTTGTGTGCGAAGTCATGGTGGGCATCGCTCCTTCGGTGGCTCTCCTCCGCCATTTCTTCTCGTTGCATCTGGCTGACCCTCAGCAGTGCTCGGGGTGCGTGAGCTTTCAGGCTGTGGCTGCGACGGCAGGCGAGGGGATCGATTTCGAGCTCCCTCCATCCACGAGTGACTTCCGAATATGATGGGTGTTCGTTGATGCCAGTGTGCCCAGTCCTCTGCTTCAGGCTTCGTTGAGGCCCACTGTTTCTAACCCCGACTGGGGCCATCAGCGGCTCGCGAGCCCCGGCCTTGCCCGTGTCTGGCTCAGGGTGAGGTTGCTGAAGGATCATGGCATAACTGCACCGATGGTCGTGAAGAAATTCGTCAAACGCCGGGTCGCTCCGCTCCAGCGCCATTCTCGCCCAATGTGGACCTTGCTCAGCAGCCAGGACCACATGAGGTTTCAGGAGTCCGGACTCCTCCTTGGGACGCGGCGAACAATGCTCAAGGTCCTGACGGGTGTCTTTCTGCCAGCCGAACTGCCCGGGAATAGTTGCCTGCTGTACCGCTGCAAGAATAAGGATGAATTTGTAAAGGACATGCCTCTCTTTGATGAATGGGGGCCGCGGCCGATCGGCCTGGAGGGGCCTCGCGAGAACCCCGTCATCGTGGTTCCCTTCCTTGCTCGTGACGCTGAGCTCGCCCCAAATGACGGTGTAGGTGGGTGAGCTCAGGCGGAGATCGGCGACTCGAGTGCTGAGGAGCACGCGCCGAGTGGTGATCCTGGGGCATCATCCTCAGGAGCCTGCCACCCCCCTCTTGGGGCGTCAGTTGCTTAGGAGACGTTCCATGCGGCTCCCGAGGCCAAGGCTCCGGGAGCCTCGGGAGGTCGTGGTGAAAGGATGCCCGGCTGTTCGCCGCAACCGGGCACCCCTGAAGATATTCTTCCGAGCTCTTCTACGGCCCCGCTGCGTACCGGCCGTCACGTCCAGCGTTTCGGTCGTCTTTGTGTGGATTTCGAGGAGCTCCGCAAGAGGAAAGGATCTCCTAGCAGCAGCAACATCTTCGGACTGCTGAACCGGAGGAAGTACATCGCCATTGATGTGTAAGCATTGCACAGTTGTTGCTTTCCGTGTGCTGCTTTGTTCTTCTGACGCCAGTCTTTCAGGGCCCCTTCCACCGAGGCTGCTGAGCCTCCTGAGAAACGGCCTCCTTCTTCCTCAACTCTCTCGCCAGCCTCGAGCGCTCCGAGTCTGCTGATTGCCCCTGGGGCAGAGTTGGTTGAGGGGGCACTCTTGCCTTCCTGGCGCGCTAATCCAGCGGCCTCGTCACTCCTCCTCCTTGGCCTGGCGTGGAATTTGGCAGGCGTGCCCAAGACTCCTCCGTTGATCTTTGACGGCAACTTGTTGGCTTCAATCCTCGAGTAGCAAGGCCTAGCAGGCTTGGGCTTCTCGCGAAGACGGGCTGGTGTCGGGTGCGGCGCCAGCCCCCAGCCCCCTGCCGAGGGGTGGCGCACCGCACGGCGCCTCGCTCGCAGCCCCTGAGGTGGAGGACGAAGAAGGCCGGGCATTCGAGCTTGAGCGCGGGCGGAGCGTGGTTCGCCATGAGCTCTTTCGGGAGGCGATGAACGCGATGGGCCGGCTTGATGAAGAGCTCGCGAGTGTCGATTCGCGTCTTGAGGCAGAAGGTCTTCGGCTGGCAGAGGAGCGGCGCAAGCTGAAGGTGGCCGTTAACCGCGGCCGCTATCAGCGTGACCTTGAGAACGAAGGCCGAGGCGTCTCTCAAGGTCTCCTATGAAGCCCGCTCACGAGCCTTGGAGGAGGCTCGCGAGGCTGATCGCCACCGCGAGGCTGCGGAGAAACGCGCATGGGAGCTCCAGGCCTAGAGCGCGTCTCTTGAGCAGGAGGTGGAGGCGCGCAGGGCCGCTCTTGTGTCGCTGAGGGGGACGCCCACGGAGGAAGAGGAGGTACGGAAGCGTGAGGAGGCGCTGGCCCTAGAGGCCATGGAGCGCAGCCGCGAGCTCGAACAACTGGAGACGAGGGAGCGTCAAGTTGCCCGAGCAGAAGACGCCGTTGGGGATCGCGAGGCTGGATTTGAGGGGGAGGTGAGCCGACGGATGGCCGAGGCTCGCGCGGACCTGGAGGGCCTGTATGACCTGAAGCTGAAGCTCACGGGCATGGAAGGTGAGTGCAGGGCCGCAGCCCTCAGGCCCAGGTTGGACGAGGCTGAGAGGCGTGCTGAAGCCACGGCCGCCGCCCTGGTCACGGCGCAGTCGGATCTGGCCTCCGCCCACGCCGAGCTGCACTCCCTCTGGAGGCGGGTTGAGGACGCAGAAGCCGTCGTGAGGCAAAATACGGAGGAAGTGCTCCAACGTCGAACGCTGGAGCGCGAGCATGCCCCTATGCTTCAGGACCTCCGGAACAGGGCCAATATCGCACTGGGCCACATCTGCGATGTGGAGGCGCCGACCCCTCACTCAAATGACTACGCCAGCCACCTGATCTTCTTCACCGAGGTGGTGACGTGCCTGGAGGCTCGATCTGCCAGAGCTCGCCAGCTTGTGGAGGAAAGGGGGCGTGGCTTGCTTGAGCGCGCTTTCTCGCGTGTCTTCAGTCACCTTCTGAATGTCGATCCCAACTTTGACTTCGACGCCGCCATTGCCCCTGTACCCACGGCTGTCCGGGGTGACCTAGCACGCTGGGTTGAGGACAATGTGGATGCGTTGGTCAGGGCCTTTGCTTTGGAGGATGACGCGGTGGTGGTCGTCACAGATGAAGGCGACGTGGTCGACGATGGCGACGGGGGCGCCGCCGATGGCGGCGATGAGCCCGATGAAGATGATGACGACGCGAGTGATGCGTCTGTGTGTGACGCAGCGAGCGACATTTCTGGCTGATCCCTTGTTCTCCTGACATTTCTTCCTGCACACAAACTCGGGCGTGGCCCTTGGAAACTTGTAAGAGCAGTTTGAGAGGGAGAGCCCCTCATGTAAGCAAATTGCACTTTTTACTTTTCCATGCGATGTGAGTTTGTGTCCTCGTGAACTTGTGAATCCTGATGCGGGTTTTCTGCCTTGGTTTACCTTAGTCAGCGCCGGCCTTGCACTGGGCTGCGATATGTCGAGTTCCCGAGAACCTTGCGGATCCCGCTGCCCCATCGAAAGGGGCCCCACGAGAGGTGAGCACCAGTTGCAGTGCTAGTGCGCGCTTGGCGCGCGCGTGCTTAGCGCTGTTCCGCTCGCGAGGAGCTCGTGAGGGAAAGGCGACGGACATGAGTCCCAGACAAAACGAGATCCAGAAGGCAAGGAATTGATCAAACGAGAAAAGGCTCCCCCGCGCGCATCAATAAAACTCAGCTTCAACTTAAATCTAAATCCAGAAGGCAAGGCTACAAAAAGAGAGAGATCCAAAGCAAAAGGCCGCGTCCGGCGCCTAGTCTAGTCTTCTGGTCTTCAAGTCTTCTCACCAGCATGGAGCTAAGTTGCCCACTAGGCGTGGGAGAGAGCCCCAGGGCCTGAGGCCGGCACCCCTGAGACTCCGGGGCGTGTACAACCCCAACTCATTATTACGTGAGAGTGTCACGGGCGGCGAACTTCACAGGCACCGGGCCTTCTTCACAGGTACCGGCCTTGCTTCATATCGCCAGACGAGGGCCCCGCCTTGCGCCACTCTCGACCTCCTTTGAGCCAACCGGTCACCAGGACGAAACAGAGGAGGGAAAGAGGACGCCAGCGGTTCCCTCGGCGACCACAGGTCCTCCGCCGGGGGAAGGGTTGGCGAGGCCTCCCCGGCAGAGGGCCTACCTTCGGGCGTCGTCAGGCATTGCGCGCTGCGGAGAGGGGCCTTGCTCCTGGCTCCCTCTCGGTGGTCCCCAATGTAGGATCTAAAAGTAGGTATATCTAGAGGGGGGGGGGGTGATTAGACACTTAGTGCTAAAGTTACAGTTTTTAAGCTTTTTCGGTTTGAGTGGAGTTTTAGGCACAATTTCAACATACACAATACATATCAAGCAAGCATGCAAAGAGTATATGAGCAACTGAATATAAAGCATGCAACTTGCAAGAATGTAAAGGGAAGGGTTTGGAGAATTCAAACGCAATTGGAGACACAGATGTTTTTCCCGTGGTTCGGATAGGTGGTGCTATCCTACATCCATGTTGATGGATACTTCAACCCACGAAGGGTATCGGTTGTGCGAGTCCATGGAGGGCTCCACCCACGAAGGGTCCACGAAGAAGCAACCTTGTCTATCCCACCATGGCCATCGCCCACGAAGGACTTGCCTCACTAGCGGTAGATCTTCATGAAGTAGGCGATCTCCTTGCCCTTACAAACTCCTTGGTTCAACTCCACAATCTTGTCGGAGGCTCCCAAGTGACACCTAGCCAATCTAGGAGACACCACTCTCCAAGAAGTAACAAATGGTGTGTTGATGATGAACTCCTTGCTCTTGTGCTTCAAATGATAGTCTCCCCAACACTCAACTCTCTCTCATAGGATTTGGATTTGGTAGAAAGAAGATTTGAGTGGAAAGCAACTTGGGGAAGGCTAGAGATCAAGATTCATATGGTAGGAATGGAATATCTTGGCCTCAACACAAGGGTAGGTGGTTCTCTCTTAGAACATATGAGTTGGAAGTGTAGATGTGTTCTGATGGCTCTCTCCACGAATGAAGAGGAGGTGGAGAGGTATATATAGCCTCCACTTAAAATCCAACCGTTACACACAATTTACCAATCTCGGTGGGACCGAATCAACAAACTCGGTCGGACCGAAAAGGTAAACCTAGTGACCGTTAGAGATTTTCGGTGGGACTGACATGCATCTTGGTAGGACCGATATGGTTAGGGTTTGGGCATAACGTAATCTCGGTGAGACCGATTACACAAACTCGGTGAGACCGATTTTGGTAATTAGCTAACCAGAGAGTTGGTCAGGCAAACTCGGTGGGACCGATTACTAAACTCGGTGAGACCGATTTTGGTAATGAGTTAACCAGAGAGTTTGCATTGTAATCTCGGTAGTACCGATTGCCTAAACTCGGTGAGACCAATTTTGACAATGGACATACACAGTGAGATTGCAATCCCATCTCGGTGAGACCGAGATCCCTATCGGTGAAACCGATTTGCTAGGGTTTGGCAGTGGCTAATGACAAGTGAAACTCGGTGGTGCCGGATGGAAAGAATCGGTAGGACCGAGTTTGGCTTTAGGTTTAGGTCATATGTGGATATGGGAAAGTAGCTGAGGATTTTGGAGCATATCATTAAGCACATAAAGCAAAAGGCTCATTGAGCAACACCTCATCCCTCCTTGATAGTATTGGCTTTTCCTATGGACTCAATGTGATCTTGGATCACTAAAATATAAAATGTAGAGTCTTGATCTTGAAGCTTGAGCCAATCCTATGTCCTTAGCATCTTGAAAGAGTTCCACATCCTTTAGTCCATGCCACTCCATTGTTGAACTTATCTGAAATATACTAGATAGAAACGTTAGTCCAACAAGAGATATGTTGACATTAATTACCAAAACCACCTGGAGAGCACTTGTGCTTTCAATCTCCCCCTTTTTGGTAATTGATGGCAACAGACATCAACGCTTTAGATAAAGATACAAAGAATAGCAAGTAAAGCTTTGGAAGAACATGTAACAAACATAGGCTCCCCCTTACATGTATGCAATCATGTGAATACAGAATATAGAAGCATGTGAGAGCATAATCATGACAGAGCAGGCAATGTGTTACACGTATCTTGGCCATATGCATCAGAGCAAATGATTATTAAGAGAAATACCTTCATGCTTATGAGTCCTTCTTGCAAACAGTATGTACAAAAAGCAAGAATTCCTCATACTCATGATTCTGATGCATATACTTACCTTGTAGTTTTGAGTTGGCTTAGGATGGAATGAACCTGCACAAACAAGGTTAGATAACACAGGTACATCCAATGGCTAGAGCAAACCAAAATACACCACAAGAGTACCAAGACTGGGATGACATGTAAAGAGTGAGTACAAGGTACCACATTGGATTAGACATGTCCCCGAGAGTAAAGATATGCAATGAATTTGAATGATTTATTTCCCTTAGATGTCTTGCTCCCCCTGAATCTGACATGGGATATTGGGAGAAGATAGGGAACAGAAAATCAGAGCTGAAAGCTGAAAGATATGAATAGAACTTAATTCAAATGAGTACATATGAACATGTCTTTCCCCCAAAAAGACATGTGGCATCTCTCCTCTTGAAAATCAAGCATCTGGGATCCTTGAGTATTCTCCCCCCTGGAGATTTCTTTCTCCCCCTTAATATTTGGGATCCTTGAGTATTCTCTCCCCCTTAGTGCTTTCTCCTTTGTAGTAGATAAGCTTTGATGCGATCTCTCTCTCTTCGATGATAAGCTTTGATGTGATCTCTCTCTCTCCCCCTTTGACATCAATTTCCAAGAAGGTTTTTCCTGGAATCCGTCAAATAGGTTTGGTCCTTGAGATTCAGCACAAAGCAGTGGATAAAACTGTGATGCTTGTAGAGGACAAGATTCATTGAGTGGAGCTGGATCAGAAGAAATATAGAATATGTGGCAAATTGTTTTTCTTGTTACAAAATCGGTGACACCGAGTTGCATGTTTCGGTGGTACCGAAGGGATTCGGTTGGACCGAAAATTACAATCCGGTGAAACCGAGTTCATCACAGAGAAAACACTTGTCACCTCAGCTCACTAGTCAAGTAAAATCTCACAAAGATTTGCAATGAATTAACTGAAAGATTTGCAAGGAATTTGATGCAGAAATATGCAGAACAAGAATCAAAAAGAAAAGAATGAAAGGTTCTAGATGAAGTTTTTTTTTCTTTTTTTGAAAAAGAGGGAAACAAATATGCAAGGGACAAATGCAATAACACAAAAAAGAACACAAGAGAACTTCATCTAGAATTGGGCGGTGACATAGTCACCTATGTTAGAGTATATTGACTTAGGAGTCAAGTGAGAACACTTGATCATAGGTCATACTCATCGTTTAAGCTCAAAATGGGGTTACCATTTTTCGTTTAAGCATTTTGATGTATTCTCATCTTGTGGAGTTGCTTTAACTCATGACTTGGAGTAAAGCTTCTCTAAGATGGAAAAACATACCTTGGGTGATGGTCTGGATCTTGCTCATGTAGTTGAACTTATGTGGGTGCTCAAGGGTGATGTAGCTCATCATGAGTTGGGAGCACCACTTGGAGTTTGAGTTCATCTACCTACATGGATTAGTTCTTGCAAGGAAAAGCACTTGTATATTCAAAAGTGACAATCATGAAGCTCAACATAGAATTGTCAAAGGATATGTTTGAATGGTTTCGTGCTTCCTTGTCGTCAACCACCGTTGTGTAGAGACTTGGTGATGTAGAGATCGCTCAAGATGTGAGTGAGTTGCAATCTCATAGAATTTGATTCAACCAAGTACCTACATGGGTTAGATATCATGCAAGATACAAATATATCCAAGACATAAGATAGTCATCATAAGAGATATATCATGGATTGGCCATAAGCTCATGTCTCGCATGTATCCAATGGAGTTTCTACTCCAAGTTCGAAGCATTAATGATGTTCAATTCTCCTCTCAACCTGCAAAACACTTTCTCATCAAGTGGTTTAGTGAATATATCCGCTAATTGCTTATTGGTGCGAACATGCTTAAGATCAATGTCACCCTTAGCAACATGATCTCGAATGAAATGATGACGAACTTCAATGTGCTTAGTTCGAGAATGTTGCACAGGATTATGACCAATTTCGATAGCACTTTCATTGTCACAAAGCAATGGAACATGTTTCACATAGACCCCATAATCTTTAAGAGTTTGGGTCATCCAAAGTAATTGAGCACAACATGAACCAGCGGCAATGTATTCCGCTTTGGCGGTAGATAAGGATACCGAGTTTTGTTTCTTGGAGGACCAAGACACAAGAGATCTACCAAGAAATTGACAAGTACCCGAAGTGGACTTTCTATCAACCTTGTCTCCGGCATAATCTGAGTCAGAATAGCCAACAAGATCAAAAGAGGACCTCTTAGGATACTAAATGCCAAAATTTGGTGTATGGATTAGGTATCTCACTATCCTTTTCACAGCCTTAAGATGACATTCTTTAGGAGCAGCTTGATATCGTGCACACATGCACACACTTAGCATAATGTCGGGACGTGAAGCACATAGGTATAACAATGAACCAATCATAGAGCGATAGACCTTTTGATCAACTGGTTCACCATCTTTGGTTAAGTCATTATGTCCACTAGTAGGCATGGGTGTAGGCATACCTTTGCATTCTTGCATATTGAACTTCTTGAATAAGTCTTTGGTGTACTTCGTTTGAGATACAAATGTACCTTCCTTAGTTTGCTTGATTTGCAAACCAAGAAAGAATTTGAGTTCACTCATCATAGACATCTCAAACTTCTCTGACATAAGCTTTCCAAACTTTTCACTAAAGAGAGGGTTAGTTGAACCAAAAATGATATCATCAACATAAATTTGGCATACAAATAGTTGTCCATTAACTCTTTTAGTAAAAAGTGTGGAATCATTTTTTCCAATTTCAAAACCACTTGCAATAAGGAACTTGGTCAAGCATTTATACCATGCTCTGGGAGCTTGTTTAAGACCATAAAGAGCTTTGTGAAGTTTGTAAACATGATTAGGTTTCTTAGGATTGACAAAGCCGGGAGGTTGCTTGACATAAACTTCCTCCTCTATTTCACCATTTAGAAAAGCACTTTTAATGTCCATTTGGTACAAGGTGATATTATGGTGATTAGCATAGGCAAGTAAGATGCGAATGGACTCGAGTCTAGCAATGGGAGCATATGTCTCACCATAGTCCATACCTTCGACTTGTGTGTACCCATGGGCGATGAGACGTGCTTTGTTGCGAACCACTTGTCCATCTTCATCTTGCTTGTTGCGAAACACCCATTTGGTACCAATGATGTTGTGGTTGTTGTCGGGCTTCTCAACCAATGTCCAAACTTGGTTTCTCTCAAAGTTGTGTAGCTCTTCATGCATAGCGTTTATCCAATCCGGATCTTCCAATGCTTCTTCAACCTTCATAGGTTCAATGCTAGAGATGAATGAATAGTTTTCACAAAAGTTAGCTAAACAAGTTTTTGAGCGAGTAATTCTCTCGGTTTGGATATCATTGTAGATTTGCTCGACGGGATGATCTTTGGCAATTCTTGCTCAAACTCGTGAAAGATTTTGCTTGGGTCTTCGTTGAACATCTTCTTCATCTTGTTCATCTTCTTGATCTTCTTCATTGTTGACGTTGTTGTTCTCTTGTCGTGGTGGAGAAGGAGGTTGTTGATGTTCGTCTTGATGCGTTTCCTCGTTTTCTTCATCTTGGTGTGTCCCACTTGTGGATGCTTCCGTGTCAACTCTTGGTTCACCTTGTCGTGAAGTAGAAGCTTCCACTTGGACGGACGAGGTATTCTCCTTCACCTCCATTGGACGAATTTTGCCAATAGACAAGTCTTGGATTGCTTCTGAAGGGTCTTTGTCTCCTACATCAATTGGCAATTGCTCTACTTGCGAGCCATGATTCATCAAACTTCACATCTACCGTTTCTTCAACCTTTCGGGTGAAAGAGTTGTAGACACGGTAAGTGTGAGAGTTTGAACCATAACCAAGTAGGAAACCTTCATGAGATTTAGGAGCAAACTTTGAACGATGATGCTTATCAAGAATGTAGCACTTTGAGCCGAATACTCGAAAGTATCCAACTTGGGGTTTGTTACCGGTGAGGAGCTCGTATGCCGTCTTGCCGAGTAGCTTGTGAAGATACAAGTGATTTGTTGCATGACAAGCCATCTCAACCGCTTCTGCCCAAAAGTGCTTCGGCGTCTTGTACTCATCAAGCATCGTTCTCGCCATTTCGATGAGTGTCCGGTTCTTCCTCTCAACAACTCCATTTTGTTGAGGTGTGTACGTAGCCGAGAACTCGTGTGAAATCCCTTCTTCGTCAAGAAAGGTGTCCACATTTGCGTTCTTGAACTCCATTCCGTTGTCACTCCGAACCTTCTTGATCTTCACGTCAAACTGATTCTGGGCCTTCCTAGCGAAGTTTTTGAAGATCTTTTGGACCTGCGATTTGTCATCAAGAAAGAACACCCACGTAAATCTTGAAAAATCATCAACTATAACTAGACCAAAAGAATTTCCACCGAGACTCTTGTAGGCATTGGGACCAAAGAGATCCATATGAAGTAGCTCGAGTGGCCTCCTTGTGGTCATGATGTTCTTTACGGGATGCCTTCCTCCAACCTGTTTACCTGCTTGACAAGCACTACAAAGTCTATCCTTATCAAATATGACATCGTTAACTCCAAGGATATGATTTCCTTTAATAAGCTTGTCAAGGTTTCTCATGCCAACGTGACCTAGTCGTCTATGCCACAACCAACCTTTTGATGATTTAGCAATGAAGCAAGTTTTAGGTTGTGCCTTTTTAGAGAAATCGATAATGTAAAGGTCACCTCTACGTATACCAGTAAAGACCATTTTATGATTGTCTCGACGAAACACTTGGCAATCTACCTCAGTAAATAGGACATTCAAACCAAAATCAGCAAGTCTAGATACTGAAAGTAAGTTGTACGCAAGAGATTCAACAAGCATGACATTTTGAATGGAGCTATCGTGTGAGATGGCCACCTTACCAAGGCCAACCACTTTACCCTTTGAATTATCACCAAAGGTGACATATTTTCGAGGGCCGTCATTTTCAGCAAGCTCACGGAACATCTCTTCATCTCCGGTCATATGATCAGTACATCCACTGTCGAGAACCCATTCCTTTCCTCCTGACACATATCCTCGAAGATTAGCCATAAGACCAAAGTGTCTCATTGCATCATCAAGATCGAAGTCACTATCATCATCTTCATCATAGTATCCATGTTCAACATCATCTTGTGATTGATCATATCCTAGAGAGGGTAATTCATTAGATAAATGATCATCAAAGTGGTCACTTTTATGAATTCTTATGGATTCGGTTATGATATCACCAATGATTCCAATATTTCCTTTAGCACGCATGAGATTGGTAAGCTCAAATAGACAATTACCAAAACTAGGATCACTAGAGTTCATTTTACTCAAGGCAATAGATTTATGGAGAATTTCATCCAAAATTTTCAAGGAATAGTTGGGGAATCGTTCCTCAAGAAATTTCCATATAGTATAGGCACAATTAAGAGTAGGTAAACTAGCAATCAAGTTTTTGGGCAATCCTCTAATGATGAGCTCAACGGTTCTAAGATTGCGAATCATGTCAATATCTTCATCTAGAGTGGGATGCATAGGATCAACATGAGGTGCACAAGGACTAGCAATATACTTGTTTAAATGATATTGATTGAAAATCACAAGCATCTCATTTTTCCACTCATGAAAATACTCTCCATCAAGAATAGGCAATCTATGTCTAAGACTCCCTAAAGTAGACACATCCATCTTCCTCCAATGGTGATTAAACCAAGGCAATGGAGACCAAAGCTCTGATACCACTTGTAGGATCTAGAAGTAGGTGTGTCTAGAGGGGGGGGGGGTGATTAGACACTTAGTGCTAAAGTTGCAGTTTTTAAGCTTTTTCGGTTTGAGTGGAGTTTTAGGCACAATTTCAACATACACAATACATATCAAGCAAGCATGCAAAGAGTATATGAACAGCGGAATATAAAGCATGCAACTTGCAAGAATGTAAAGGGAAGGGTTTGGAGAATTCAAACGCAATTGGAGACACGGATGTTTTTCCCGTGGTTCAGATAGGTGGTGCTATCCTACATCCACGTTGATGGAGACTTCAACCCACGAAGGGTAACGGTTGCGCGAGTCCACGGAGGGCTCCACCCACGAAGGGTCCACGATGAAGCAACCTTGTCTATCCCACCATGGCCATCGCCCACGAAGGACTTGCCTCACTAGCGGTAGATCTTCACGAAGTAGGCAATCTCCTTGCCCTTACAAACTCCTTGGTGCAACTCCACAATCTTGTCGGAGGCTCCCAAGTGACACCTAGCCAATCTAGGAGACACCACTCTCCAAGAAGTAACAAATGGTGTGTTGATGATGAACTCCTTGCTCTTGTGCTTCAAATGATAGTCTCCCCAACACTCAACTCTCTCTCATAGGATTTGGATTTGGTAGAAAGAAGATTTGAGTGGAAAGGAACTTGGGGAAGGCTAGAGATCAAGATTCATATGGTAGGAATGGAATATCTTGGCCTCAACACAAGGGTAGGTGGTTCTCTCTCAGAACATATGAGTTGGAAGTGTAGATGTGTTCTGCTGGCTCTCTCCATGAATGAAGAGGAGGTGGAGGGGTATATATAGCCTCCACTTAAATCCAACCGTTACACACAATTTACCAATCTCGGTGGGACCGAATCAACAAACTCGGTCGGACCGAAAAGGTAAACCTAGTGACCGTTAGAGATTTTCGGTGGGACTGACATGCATCTTGGTAGGACCGATATGGTTAGGGTTTGGGCATAACGTAATCTCGGTGAGACCGATTACACAAATTCGGTGAGACCGATTTTGGTAATTAGCTAACCAGAGAGTTGGTCAGGCAAACTCGGTGGGACCGATTACTAAACTCGGTGAGACCGATTTTGGTAATGAGTTAACCAGAGAGTTTGCATTGTAATCTCGGTAGTACCGATTGCCTAAAGTCGGTGAGACCGATTTTGACAATGGACATACACAGTGAGATTGCAATCCCATCTCGGTGAGACCGAGATCCCTATCGGTGAAACCGATTTGCTAGGGTTTGGCAGTGGCTAATGACAAGTGAAACTCGGTGGTGCCGGATGGAAATAATCGGTAGGACCGAGTTTGGCTTTGGGTTTAGGTCATATGTGGATATGGGAAAGTAGCTGAGGATTTTGGAGCATATCATTAAGCACATAAAGCAAAAGGCTCATTAAGCAACACCTCATCCCTCCTTGATAGTATTGGCTTTTCCTATGGACTCAATGTGATCTTGGATCACTAAAATATAAAATGTAGAGTCTTGATCTTGAAGCTTGAGCCAATCCTACGTCCTTAGCATCTTGAAAGAGTTCCACATCCTTTAGTCCATGCCACTCCATTGTTGAACTTATCTGAAATATACTAGATAGAAACGTTAGTCCAACAAGAGATATGTTGACATTAATTACCAAAACCACCTGGAGAGCACTTGTGCTTTCAGCCAGCATGTCTCCCTTGTTGGAGTGGGTGCTGCCGTGCCTGGGTCGTCAGTCGACGCGGCAACCTGGTTCATCTGTAGTCCATGGTTAGCGTAAGCCTATTCTCGAGAGACTAGCGGTACCCTGTAATTGCCGCTGCTGGCGTGATCGTTGTGGTTCTCCGTCGGCTCTTGGAAGGCTTCAGCTCCTATCGCCCCTTCTCCCCGATCTTCTCCAACGAATGAGCCGGCGTCGTCCTCTGGTGCGTACCCTTGGTCCATCATGCGAGGCACGTAGGCTTCCGGGGCCGTCACCCCGAACACCTCGCCGTGGTGCCCCATGCTCCATGTTGCCCCGCCCATGATGGCGTCCTGGGGATGATAATATTGCATCCGGCCAAGACCATGGGGGTGACGCTTGCGCTGGTGCCTGCCGAGGGCGGCATGGGGGGGGGGGAGTTGGAGCCCCCTACGCCGCCGGTCGTGCTGATGTTGACGAAGCCCCCGGGCGTAGTCGATGGCGTGCAGATGTGGCGAGGCTCGCTGCGCGACCCTGCTGTGGCCTGGGGGAGTTGATATCAGAAGGGTGGCGCTCCCGACGCCGCTGCGTCCAGCAGCTCAGCAACATGCTCGAGCAGCGTGTCCCGGCCGATCTCCATCAGCCTGCATCGTAGCAGCTCCCTTGCCACCGTGAGTGCCGCCCGCATGTTCGCTTGTTCCCGCCGTGAGTGCGGCGCTGTTGCTGCGGTGTGACTCGCTGCTCTCGTTGTGGCTCGCACTTGCCGCGGGGTGAGGGTGGATGATGCTTGGCCGCGCTGCCCGCGCCCGGCGGAGCCTGGTGGCGCCCGTGCTGTTTGGGGTGTGGGGTCGAGACCTTCATGGGCAGGCGGCGCCGTCCGGGCCGGCCAGGCTGCCCAGCGGTCGGAGCCGGCCCTTGGGTCGCCAGACATCGTAGCCGGTGACCGTCGGAGAGCTGATTGGCAGAGAAGAAGCTCTGGCGCACCCCTACCTGGCGTGCCAAATGTCGGATGTGGGGTTCCGGCAAACCCTTAAGGTTCGAACACTGGGGTGCGCGCGAAGTCTTTCCCTCCTACCGATCTACGCTCAAGCTCGCTAAGATCTTGCGGACGAACTCGACAAACTCACAACACAGAAAGACACGAGGTTTATACTGGTTCGGGCCACCGTTGTGGTGTAATACCCTACTCCAGTGTGGTGGTGGTGGATTGCCTCTTGGGCTGATGGTGAACAGTACAAGGGAAGAACAGCCTCCTGAGGTTGAGGTGTTCTTGCGAGTAGGCTCTCGATCGGGTTGGATCAAGCCTAGATGATCTGTCCCTACTATGGTGGCTAGCTCTACTTATATAGGCCCTGGTCCTCTTCCCAAATATAGAGCGGGAAGGGATCCAACAACAGCGGGAAAATTTGAAGAGGGACAGCTAGTACAAGCTATCCTGATAAAAGCGGTATTCGCCTGCAAAAAGCTCTGGGGTGACGCCGTCCTGGGATCCACGATGACCTCTGCCTTGCCGTCCTCCTGGTCTTGGTCTCGTTGCACCAATATGGCAACCTTTGCCTGATGCCTCGGTACTCTTCGCCTGTGCTGGCCTTCTTAGCACCAAAGAGGAAATAAGGACGCTGCACGCACCGGCGCCCGCCTGGCACCGTTCGTCATGGCTCACGTCACGAGAGCCTCGTGAGGTTTGCCCTGCCTTGATATCTCCGCTCCTCGTGAGCCTGCCTAGCTAGGCCACTCCAGAGGAGGCCTTGCGTCGTCCGCCTCGCGAGGCTTGGACCCTCACGAGGGTCTTGGGTACCTTGTTGATGAAGATGGGTCGTACGGCCTGCTGCTTGGCCACGCCGTGGGCCATAGGCTGGCAAGTCTGGGGACCCCCGTTCCCAGAACGCCGACAAGGGGGTCCCGAGATGTGGATCTCGGACAGATGGTAACATGAATAAGGAGACGATGTTTACCCAGGTTCGTGCCCTCTTGATGAAGGTAAAACCCTACGTCCTGCTCTTGTTTATATTGATGGAGATGTATCAAGTACAGAGTTGATCTACCTCGAGATCGTCAGATGTGTTCTAAATTAGGGCTAGGTGAATGAGATTGCATTGATGTCCCCTGTACGGGCTAAACCCTTTGGCTTATATACACGCTAGGTAGGGCTCCTAGGGTTATAAGGTCGGTATCTTGCCGTGGAGGCGGCATGAGAAGTCTTGGAGTACACGTCAAATCTTCGGTAAATGCGGTCTTGATCTCGCCTCTAGCGTGCGGCTTCCGGAGTCCATCTTGAGAGGAATGAAGGCCCATTGGCCTGGCCCGAGGAATACATACCAACTAGGCTGGCACCCCCTAATCCAGGACACTGTCAATCACCATCCCATCTCCATCTCTTTGTAATACATTTGTCGGTGTGGATTCACTTTTGTATTACTTTGACACTATCACCATGTTCATCATGATTCATCCCACAATGTTTACGCCCTCGATTGCGAATAGTGTTGGGTAACGCAGTATCTCAAAAAAATTCCTACACACACGCAAGATCCATCTAGGTGATGCATAGCAACGAGCGGGGAGAGTGTGTCCACGTACCCTCGTAGACCGAAAGCGGAAGCGTTTAGTAACGCGGTTGATGTAGTCCAACGTCTTCGCGATCCAACCGATCCATGTACCGAACGCACGGCACCTCCGCAATCTGCACACGTTCAGCTCGGTGACGTCCCTCGTACTCTTGATCCAGCTGAGGCCGAGGGAGAGTTTCGTCAGCACGACGACGTGATGATGGTGATGATGAATTTACCGACGCAGGGCTTCACCTAAGCACTACAACGATATGATCGAGGTGGAAATCTGTGGAAGGGGGCACCGCACACGGCAAATATCAACTTTGATGTGTTCTAGGGTGCCCCCTCCCCACGTATATAAAGGAGGGAGGGGGAGGCCGGCCGACCCTCATAGGCGCGCCAAGGGGGGAGGAATCCTCCTCCTAGTAGGAGTAGGACTCGCCCCTTTCCAAGTCCTACTAGGAGAAGAAGGAAGGAGGGGAAAAGAGAAAGAAGGAGGGGGTGCCGCCCCTCCCCCTAGTCCAATTCGGACTAGGCCCATGGGGGGGGTGGCCAACCCTTGGCTGCCCCTCTCTCTCCCCTAGGCCCAGTAAGGCCCATTACTTCTCCGGTGGTTTCGATAACCCTTCCGGCACTCCGATATTTATCCGGTGCCCCCCAGAACTCATATGGTGTCCGAATAACATCGTCCAATATATCATTCTTTATGTCTCGACCATTTCGAGACTCCTCGTCATGTCCGTGATCACATCCGGGACTCCAAACTACCTTCGGTACATAAAAACACATAAACTCATAATACCGATCGTCATCGAACGTTAAGCGTGCGGACCCTACGGGTTCGAGAACTATGTAGACATGATCGAGAATCACTTCCGGTCAATAACCAATAGCGGAACCTGGATGCTCATATTGGTTCCTACATATTCTACGAAGATCTTTATCGGTCAAACTGCATAACAACATACGTTGTTCCCTTTGTCATCGGTATGTTACTTGCCCGAGATTCGATTGTCGGTATCATCATACCTAGTTCAATCTCGTTACCGGCAAGTCTCTTTACTCGTTCCGTAATGTATCATCCCGTAACTAACTCATTAATCACATTGCTTGCACGGCTTATAGTGATGTACATTACCGAGAGGACCCAGAGATACCTCTCTGACAATCGGAGTGACAAATCCTAATCTCGATCTATGCCAACTCAACAAACACCATCGGAGACACCTGTAGAGCAACTTTATAATCACCCAGTTACGTTGTGATGTTTGATAGCACACTAAGTGTTCCTCCAGTATTCGGGAGTTGCATAATCTCATAGTGTCGGGGTAAATGACCACGAGTAGCCAAGCCGGCTCCCCTTGGCACTTCAGAAAAATTTACAAGCCAATCCGGCCTCCAAGAAACCAAGACGTGGGGCCGCCTTCCCCCTGCCGGCTGCCTCTCAGGCCGACTGTCGGAAGGCGTCCCGGCCTTCACCTTCATAAAGAAAGCCGCGGGAGGGCCGACTCCGAGAAGCCGGCCTCGAGAAGGCCGACTCCAAGAAGCCGGCTCCCGCGGCACGGTCAAGATCGTACCCTCGAGGCCCGCAACCACATAACGGCGATGGGACGGGGCGTGGCTACAGTGAAGCCTGGCACCCCCGAAACCCGGAGCACGCCTGGCACAGTGCGCCGTACGGGGTAGCCCTGTCCCGTCCGACGCGGCACTGTCGCCATGATGACTATAGCGCCATCCACGGCGGGCTATCAGCGCAGCCCGCGGGCGATGGGCCCCTTTGGGCAGAGAGACACCCGAAGGCGGCCAGGCCTCCTCCAGTCGGCCAAGACGTGTCCGGCTTTCCCAAAGCCAGCTTGCTCCTTCCCTCGAAGGAGGCGCCCCATTAAGAAGACAAGACGACGTGGGGCTACAGTGATCGCCCGCCTGGCGGCGGAACTATAGCCACGCTTACCTCGGTAAAGCCCTCATCATCAGGATTGAGGCAACAGTAATTGGCCGCCGACAGGGCCCTAGGCAGTAGGGCCTGCCTGTCGGCCAATATGCCAGCAGCCGACGGGACCCACCAGCCGGCGACCCCCAGCAGCCGGCGCAGAAGCCGGCGAGCGTAGACGCTGACGGCTGGGACCCGCTCCCAGCCGGATTACCATTGTACCCCCGGGGGGTAGGCCTATATAAACCCCCCAGGGCACCCATGCAAAGGGTTGATCTCATCTAGGTTATCACATACATAGAGAGAAGAGCAGAGCTAGCCTTGCCCTTCTTCTTCCTCTCGCCAAACAGCTCAAGGAGCGCTTTGTAGTTACTTGTTCACTGAGTGATCATGCGGAGACCCCGCAGAGCAGCAGTAGGGGTGTTATCTCCACGGAGAGCCCCGAAGCTGGGTAAGATTCGCCGGCGTGCATGTCTTCGCCTTATCCCGCTTCCAGGCACCGGCGACGTCTTACTGGCTCCCACACAGATAAGCCACCCGTTGGCATATGTCGCACCAACCACCCGACATTTGGCGCCCACCATGGGGCCAGGTGCACCGTCGTCCGGAGACCTGTTCTGGACGGGAACCTTCTTCCTCCCCAGTGAGCGTAGCCAGCCCGGCACGCCCGATGGCGCTTGCCACGACGCGCTGCAAGGCGTCACCGACGCTTGCGCAGCAAGCGACCTCGCCGATCCCCTTGGCGAGGCCCTCATCCCCGACTAGCCCTGTTCCGACGCGGGCACCAGCCGCCTCGTCGACCTCCTCGGCCAGCTCCACGTCTCCAGCGAGCCTGCTGTGGACCGGGAGTCCGTTGGCTCCACCGACCCGATGCATGTCGACTCCGACACTGCCTCGCTCGACGCCTTCCCCGCCAACGTCGTGATCTACGACGACCCACTTCCCTGAGCCGATGGCTATGACGTTGCCACCGCCGAGGTGATGGTCATCAGCCACGGCGGCGCTTCTGGCGAGAACGCCCACGACGCCCCGCAAGCGGCGATCCACGATCTGTCCGTCTGTGACACCCCAAAAATCTTGACCTTGTTTTAATGGATTAAAAAATTTGCCAGGATTTAAAACCTTGATTTTAGCTCCTTTTTGAATTTTTTTAACCATTTCCTCCCTTGCTATTATGGAGTTTTCCCCTAAATGAAAATCTTTTCAAATATGTCATTGGACCTGTTTAACCACTCAAGAAAAACTTTTCCTTTATTTGTAAAACAAATTGAATATATAAGTTGCTTGATTTTTTTTCTTGAAATTGGTTTTTCAAGGTTAATTGGCCATATTTGAACTACAACCATTTGATAAATTCATTTAAAATTCCAACCAAAATTTGGAGATGTCAGGTGATGTTTTTAAATCACTTTTATGCAAAAATAACTTTGATTCATAAAATATTTTGAGCTCTACACCCTATTTCCTTCTCTAGTCCAGAGTGCAAATTTGCACTACAACCCATTTAAATATTTCTTTCTAGCCTTCACCAAAATTATGGGATGTTGGAAATAGCCTATAATTCAACTTTATGCAAAAACCCAATGATGTTATTTGAAAATTTTGAGTGTATCAACCTCATCTTCATTCTGGCCCAACTTGCTGGTTTCTACAACAACCACATTTTTAGTTGCTCCTTTACCCATGATTTCTTTTTCTACTTGTAGCCAACCCTACCAAACCCCTAAGTCCAGGAGCATGCACTCTTTGGAACATTTCTGGTCCATGTTGTGATGCCATTTGCTTCCTGTCCAGAAGTGTAGTTTTGCAAAACTTGCACTAGCAAGTTTCTCCTTTTTGCAAACTAAGTACACCACCCTCTCATACTTCCATAAAGACCCCACCCTGGAAGTTTTGGCCACCCCAAGAGGTGCCTAGGTGCATGTGGCATTCTGTTGAACACCCTGTAGGCATGACCAGTTTTTGACATGAGTTTTAGCTGGCATTGTGATCTTGCTTCCCTTGCCTAGCTACCTTGTCCAATAGTCTCCTCACTACTCCTAACCTGGATCTGCTAATTCCCAGTCTCACCCGAGACCTCTAGCGCGCCCTGGCATTTTGTTGAACAGGTCCTGTGCGTGCACTGGGCGCGCCCAGAGCGCCCCAACTGCAGCCGCGCACCGAGCCACCGCGTCGCGCGCCCCTGGCTTGAACCGCATGGCAGAACCTCTCCTCGCACTCCCCTCCTCGCCGCGTCACGCCAAAAGGCCCCGACCACTCCCTGGCGCCCTACAGCGCCGCCGTCAGAGGCCATTTGGCGGCACGTCCGCGGACGCGCCCGCCGCCCGACCACGCCTGCGCTAGCCATCGCCGCCCAAGCTCCCAGCGCTTGCCACCTGCCTCCTGGAGCAGTGCGTGCTCATCCACAACTTCGTCCCCTAGCATTCGTCGCCGCCACGTTGCCCTGCAAGCACAGAGAGGCGGTTCACCGCCGTTCTTATCTCCGGCCACCTCGGACCGACCACCACCGCCTATATAAGGAGCCCCGAGCTCATCTCCGCACAAGGACGACCCCAAGCCACCTTCCTAGAGCCCCATTGGCCATCAATTGAAGAGGAAAAGGTCGTCTTCTTCCTCTCCGGCAACCTCGGCCGCCGCCATTGCCCCGGCAAGTACGGCGCCACCAGAGCCCTCCCCTCTCCGCTCTCTCCACCAGGAACCACCACATCCTCCCGTGAGCTCGTTCCCCTACTCAATCTTGATCGGTACACGCCACGAGCAATATTCCACTTTTTCCGACGACCGCCGTCCGCCGCGGAGCTCGTCGCCGGCAGCTCCGTCCACCCCAGAGGACAATACAACCACCGGGAGAAACGCCCCAGTCATGCGGATCCACCTCCACCATCGGATGCCCGCGAAGAGCCACCGTTCGCCGGCGACGATCACCGGAGCCCCGCTCCGCTCGGGCAGAGGAAGGAGAAAACGCGGGCGACTAGTCAAACCTGACTAGTGGGGTCCCGGACCCACTGTCAGTGACACCCCCACGCCGTCCACGTGGATAAGTGGAAGCGTAAAGCCGCAAGTACGCCTCCTCTGACTGAAAGCGTATTCTCGTTTAAATCGTTTTCTTTTCTGTTTTAATTTAAATAACAGATTTGACTAAACTTTGACTGACTATAACTTTTTAAATATAAGTCCAAATGAATTGATTCTTTTTCCTACCTCTCCCAAATAATGTCTAGTTTATTTTAAGATTTATTTAAAAAATTTCCAAACAACTTTCTGTGCTGTTTTAATTGTATGTGTTAATTCATACATATTCCTTTAAATAGGATTTTGGAAGATTTCAAGATGTTTTGGATGCACCCTTCTTTTCCATGACCTAAAGGCAAGCATTCTAAACCCCGGGAATATAGTTTTAGTGTGATAGTTGATACGTTTATAGCACCACCTTATTTCGGAGTATTGTTATTTCATGTGATATGATCATTTGCATGGATGCATTATTGTGATTTCCTTGCTGTTGGAAATGAGCATACTCATGTGATGGCAATCATCCTCATGTACCTTACATGCACGCCGATAAGGAATCCGGGAAAGCCTTTGCCTTGGGTAGGTGTGAGCTTGTCGCCGGTCTCCGTCGGGACGGTTATAATTGGTATGGCATGGTAAGGTATAATGGGTGGTGATTGGTTGGTTGAAGTATTGTTGTTGAGCTAACCATGCAGGGAACATTTATGAACCTCCTGAGTCGGCCATAGATCGAGTCTTGTTCCGGTAACCCCCATACTTGTTTCGTACTGCCACAGGTCCCTACCGTAGGTGGGGTATGGTTCAGTAAGTTGTTAACCCTTGTCTTGGCACACACTGTACAGAGAGTCCATGGTGGAAGATACCGGCTGCATCCGGTAGGCATGCCACCTGGTCCGGGGGCATGGGTGTTTTGGTTGTAGCCGAAGGGGGTAGCTCCCCTAGTTTGCGCGCGGTATAAATTTTGTGATCCCATGCTACGTCGAGGTTGTAGCCTCCCCACTTAGAGTTTGCTTGACAGGTGTCGTGGGTGATTCCAGACACCGGTGAGTTAAGCCGGTGTGTGCAAGTCAGGTGTGTTTTCAATTAAAAGACCATAGACGGAATTAGTCCCGATGGACTAAAGGAATCCGTTACTCGTGGGTAAAGAGTACACCCTCTGCAGAGATTAAACCTATTCGAATAGCCGTGTCCATGGTTAAGGATTATAGTCTGGGATGGGTCAAGTGTCGGTCTTAGTGTCGGTCTTCGGAGGTGAAACTGTTAAACCAGAACGGGAATTACTACTTGTGACTTGTGATGATTATTACTATTGTTGACTAACCCGTGATATTATTGTTATCATCGAATATCTCTAGGATGGTTCTACCTCCGGGATATTCACTATGATTTCTTTTAAAGCCCTTTCTGTGGTGTCGCTCAGACGCCCGGCTGTGGCATTTCTTTTAAAGCCCTTTCTATGGTGTCGCTCAGACGCCCGACTGTGGCATTTCTTTTAAAGCCCTTTCTGTGGTGTCGCTCAGACGCCCAACTGTGGCATTTCTTTTAAAGCCCTTTCTGTGGTGTCGCTCAGACGCCCGACTGTGGCATTTCTTTTAAAGCCCTTTCTGTGGTGTCGCTCGGACGCCCGACTGTGGCATTTCTTTTAAAGCCCTTTTTGTGGTGTCGCTCAGACGCCCGGCTGTGGCATTTCTTTTAAAGCCCTTTCTGTGGTGTCGCTCAGACGCCCGGCTGCGGTATTTCTTTTTAAAGCCCTTTACGTGGTGTCGCTAAGACGCCCGTCTGCGGCATGCTTGTTGATTATTTTATAAATATTACTACTGCTATACTATTACTTATTCATAAATAACATGCTTGCATGCATCACAGTTTCATTGATCTTGTGTGGCTAACGTCAGGAGCATGAGACATTTCCAGCACATCATTGTTATATTATACCTATGTTCATAATGTTTGCGAGTACATTCAAAGTACTCACTGGCTTGTCCCTGGCTATTGTCTTGGCCAGATTGCTTGCTTGGAGAGGAGCGTTGCGATGACAGCCCCGGAACTAAGCAACGGTGATAGCAGCCTCGCGAAGATAGGAGTTAACCTGGTCAGCTGTTCCCGTGGGAAATGGAGTCCCACAGACCGTGGTGATCCACGAACCGCTTCCGCCCTCAACCACTAGAACCCTTTTGCTGTACTCATAGGCCACAATGGTCTTGTACTACATATTCTGTAATTTTGCTTGGAATATCTGTATCAAGTTGATGCCTCATCAGCTAACAGTTATCCTGGGGCTGATGAGCTCGACGACCATTTTTCTGGAAATTTATGTCCGGAAAAGCCGGTCGCGACAGACTTGGTATCAGAGCCAGGCTGACCGTTGGCTAATCCTATCTTAGCCAGGTCAATAACTTAGGCAGACCAACCCACCAAGCCATAACCGAACCCCAACCAAGCTTCTCATGCAAGATAGCCCCACAGTTACCCGACACCTTTTGGCAGTCGGTGCCCGACCTACCAGCCTAGCCATCGATCAGGCGCCAGTGACCGGCCCCAGATAGTCCTGTTCGCAAGCGTGCGGAGGAAGACTCCGACCCCTTTCCCTATAAAAAGGGGGCACACTAGCCCCAACCCAGCACAACCCAGCCACCATCCTAAACCAAGCCATAATGCCTGGTCCTGTCGTGCACACCGAGACCACAGCAACCAACCTTGGAGGTTTTGTGACCATACTCGCAAACCTCACCCGTCGAGCCTATGCGTTAGAAGAGCCTCCAGAATATGTTGTGTACCAAGGACCCTTGAGCGGTGAAAGCCGTCAATTTTGGGCCACTGTACACATCTACGGTAGGGGTCTAGCACCCGAACGCCCCTACAGGTTCACAAGGAGAACAACTTCCTTTGAGCCACAAGCCATCCAACTAGCTGCTCGTGAAGCTATAGTTCATCTCCGGCACTTGTCGCCCAGAGTTGACTGTCGCTCGTTCCACTACTACCCCAGACGTGAAGGGTATGGTAGACCACCCCAAGTTGCCAACGGAGACCACGAAACAGATCCTGCGTTGTTGCACCTAGTGCGCTACGTAAGTGCACTAGAGGAACTGTGCGATCAGATCACTATTGATCTTATCGCAGCTCGTGGAGAGCTGGTTCGTCGAGCCCCGGCGAGAGAAGAGGACGAGCCCAGCGCCGACAACTCAGTCGTGCTGTTTGGACAACCGATCGAGCCCCTGAGGTCTACCCCAACCATCGGCCAAGGAGTTGCGATAACCCCCGAAGTGCTTCGCCGCATTTTGGGAGCGCACTCCAACGGAGTTGTGGCCAGCAATCCCCAAGATGGTCATCATCGCTACCCCGAGCCTGCAGCCCCTCAACCTATTCCGATTAATTCCGACGGCGAGACCCGTGGAGAAGCCTCAACATCCACAAGGCACGCCCGCATGGATGTAAACGAGGTAGACTAAGTAACCCGAGTTGTATCGAGTCCTAGTGTACCCTCGCTTTGTAATCTTTTGACTTTGTAAGTTAGCGCTGCCTGTTGTCGTGCCTCTGTTTATATGGTAGTCTTGCCTGGATACGCCAGTATGCAGTATAAGACTTCTATCGCTGGCACATTTACCAAAAACCTCCCCGACAACTCCCACCATAACACGTCACCTCGGTGAAGTATGTGTATCTGTGGCATTGACTTCGACCCGCAGAGCAGAGCTGGAAATATCTTTACCATTCCCCGGTAAAAATAACCCAGCTCCGGTGCTATAAAGAGGCCACCGCATGACCTTGCCAAACACCTCTCACCTTGTGCACCACCCTCACAACCATTTCCTAGCCATGCCGACCCCCAGCATTTACCTGAGAACCCCAGATGCAACCCCGGGTAGTTTTGTCAAGATATTGTGGGATTTTACCTGCAGTACCATGGGCGCTACCCAGCCACCCCAGTACGAGCTGTTCAAATCGAGGATCACCTCTTCCACCTCGAGATATTGGGCCGCAGTGCACATCCCTCCCGTAAACTCAAACCAAGACCCAACAGAGGTCTCTTTCGTGGGGAAATCTATGCCAACCCCACCAATGGCCATAGAAGCTGCGGCATATGAAGCGCTCGCTCGCTGTCGATTCGCGATACCTTACGCCAGCGAACGAGGGTATTATTACTTTCCGAGCCGTGCAGCGCCCGGAGGAGTAACGTCTTTTCCCGGTGTATGAATTGAGAGAGACCCAGTCCTGGCCAATCTTGTCCATTACGTCATCGCACAAGAGCATTTAACCCAACGCGTGATGGGTTATCTCCAGAGCCTTGCAGATTTGAATCCTCAGATCGCCATCGGCAGAACACTAAGGCCCGACCAGGAGAGGCATGTGCATCGTCTGGTCAACCCACTTTCTCCGATAGAAGAAGAATGTGTCTCAGTGCCAGAGACATTTTCTCAGGACCCCGTCCAGTTACCCTTTGCATTCTAGACGACGCTGCTACGTTTGTTGTTGCAATTTTTATTTATCCGATGTAACTTAGGCGTGTGCGCTCTGTATAAATCTTTAGTTTCGATTAATGTGAGTGATTCTGTTGCATTACTGTTTTCCTCCACTTATAATCCTGGAGTGAGTTTTCTTTTCCCCGAATTGCTGCATCTGCACCTTCTCACGGCATGGATTATTTTATTTCTCACAGCGCAGCGGCCGCAGACTCACAACCATAATCATCCGAGCACATACATTGTTTGCAAAAGCTTTGCAACGATGTTACACCTAGCTAACCATCCTCTAACAACAGTTAACACCCGGCACACCCCACCTACTCCTCGTGATCAGCGCCACCGCGGAGAGCCAACACTCGAGCAGCAGCATCGCCACGATCATCGAAGATCATCGCGCACAGGAGCACGAAGAGCCCCAGCAGTGTCGCCAGCCCTCCGCATACCAGGATCGTGAACCAGTCCGGCATCGCCTCCGCCATTAGAGCCTCACCCAAGCTTCGGTAGGCAGAAATGGAGGAAGAAAGTGGAGGAGGAGCAAGGCCAGGTGTGAGGGAGAAGAGAGAAAACACCCTGGCCGCTTTATAACTCGAGCTCGGTGTACGGTGGGCGAAGTCCACCAACGCCGCTCGTCGCCCGATCGCCGGTGTTTGGAGTCGAATCCGCGAGCAGTGCCGACAGCACGCTGGCCCGCGAGGTGAGGACTCGCTGCCCCGGCAGCTAGCATGCCGCGCACTACCTTGGTACGGCCTAGATGTCCTACGCGCTAGGCGTCGCCGGTGGAGAAAAGCGGGGGAAAGCGCGCGGGAGAGAGGAAGAAGAAGAGCCAGAGGGAGAAGAAGAGGCTGACTGTGGGCCCCGGGTCCACTTGTTAGCCAGAGAGGGCACCGTGCTCTCGGGTACGACCAGCGTATATCTAAGTATAGAATTTTTTTTCCAGCATGGAAATCTCACGTTTTTATCCCGAACCGTAGATTATTTCACGCAGCGCCAGTATCCCCACTGTGGTTTTACACCACTTATTGCCCTCTCACTGTAGCCACATTTTCATTGCATATTATTTTAAAAAAAACAGCCTTTAACAAATCTCGAGGGTGAGATTTTTCTTAAGGGGGGTAGTTCTGTGACACCCCAAAAATCTTGACCTTGTTTTAATGGATTAAAATTTTTGCCAGGATTTAAAACCTTGATTTTAGCTCCTTTTTGAATTTTTTTAACCATTTCCTCCCTTGCTATTATGGAGTTTTCCCCTAAATGAAAATCTTTTCAAATATGTCATTGGACCTGTTTAACCACTCAAGAAAAACTTTTCCTTTATTAGTAAAACAAATTGAATATATAAGTTGCTTGGTTTTTTTTTCTTGAAATTGGTTTTTCAAGGTTAATTGGCCATATTTGAACTACAACCATTTGATAAATTCATTTAAAATTCCAACCAAAATTTGGAGATGTCAGGTGATGTTTTTAAATCACTTTTATGCAAAAATAACTTTGACTCATAAAATATTTTGAGCTCTACACCCTATTTCCTTCTCTAGTCCAGAGTGCAAATTTGCACTACAACCCATTTAAATATTTCTTTCTAGCCTTCACCAAAATTATGGGATGTTGGAAATAGCCTATAATTCAACTTTATGCAAAAACCCAATGATGTTATTTGAAAATTTTGAGTGTATCAACCTCATCTTCATTCTGGCCCAACTTGCTGGTTTGTACAGCAACCACATTTTTAGTTGCTCCTTTACCCATGATTTCTTTTTCTACTTGTAGCCAACCCTACCAAACCCCTAAGTCCAGGAGCATGCACTCTTTGGAACATTTCTGGTCCATGTTGTGATGCCATTTGCTTCCTGTCCAGAAGTGTAGTTTTGCAAAACATGCACTAGCAAGTTTCTCCTTTTTGCAAACTAACTACACCACCCTCTCATACTTCCATAAAGACCCCACTCTGGAAGTTTTGGCCACCCCAAGAGGTGCCTAGGTGCATGTGGCATTCTGTCAAACACCCTGTAGGCATGACCAGTTTTTGACATGAGTTTTAGCTGGCATTGTGATCTTGCTTCCCTTGCCTAGCTACCTTGTCCAATAGTCTCCTCACTACTCCTAACCTGGATCCGCTAATTCCCAGTCTCACCCGAGACCTCTAGCGCGCCCTGGCATTTCGTCGAACAGGTCCTGCGCGTGCACTGGGCACGCCCAGAGCGCACCAACTGCAGCCGCGCACCGAGCCGCCGCGTCGCGCGCCCCTGGCTTGAACTGCACGTCAGAACCTCTCCTCGCACTCCCCTCCTCGCCGCGTCACGCCAAAAGGCCCCGACCGCTCCCTGGCGCCCTACAGCGCCGCCGTCAGAGGCCATTTGGCGGCACGCCCACGGCCGCGCCCGCCGCCCGACCACGCCTGCGCTAGCCAGCGCCGCCCAAGCTCCCAGCGCTTGCCACCTGCCTCCTGGAGCAGTGCGTGCTCATCCACAACTTCGTCCCCTAGCATTCGTCGCCGCCATGTTGCCCTGCAAGCACAGAGAGGCGGTTCACCGCTGTTCTTATCTCCGGCCACCTCGGACCGACCACCACCGCCTATATAAGGAGCCCCAAGCTCATCTCCGCATAGGGACGACCCCAAGCCACCTTCCTAGAGCCCCATTGGCCGTCAATTGAAGAGGAAAAGGTCGTCTTCTTCCTCTCCGGCAACCTCGGCCGCTGCCATTGCCCCGGCCAGTACGGCGCCACCAGAGCCCTCCCCTCTCCGCTCTCTCCACCAGGAACCACCACATCCTCCCGTGAGCTTGTTCCCCTACTCAATCTTGATCGGGACACGCCACGAGCAATATTCCACTTTTTCCGACGACCGCCGTCCGCCGCGGAGCTCGTCGCCGGCAGCTCCGTCCACCCCAGAGGACAATACAACCACCGGGAGAAACGCCCTAGTCATGCGGATCCACCTCCACCATCGGATGCCCGCGAAGAGCCACCGTTCGCCGGCGACGATCACCGGAGCCCCGCTCCGCTCGGGCAGAGGAAGGAGAAAACGCGGGCGACTAGTCAAACCTGACTAGTGGGGTCCCGGACCCACTATCAGTGACACCCCCACGCCGTCCACGTGGATAAGTGGAAGCATAAAGCCGCAAGTACGCCTCCTCTGACTGAAAGCGTATTCTCGTTTAAATCGTTTTCTTTTCTGTTTTAATTTAAATAACAGATTTGACTAAACTTTGACTGACTATAACTTTTTAAATATAAGTCCAAATGAATTGATTCTTTTTCCTACCTCTCCCAAATAATGTCTAGTTTATTTTAAGATTTATTTAAAAATTTTCCAAACAACTTTCTGTGCTGTTTTAATTGTATGTGTTAATTCATACATATTCCTTTAAATAGGATTTTGGAAGATTTCAAGATGTTTTGGATGCACCCTTCTTTTCCATGACCTAAAGGCAAGCATTCTGAACCCCGGGAATATAGTTTTGGTGTGATAGTTGATACGTTTATAACACCACCTTATTTCGGATTATTGTTATTTCATGTGATATGATCATTTGCATGGATGCATTATTGTGATTTCCTTGTTGTTGGAAATGAGCATACTCATGTGATGGAAATCATCCTCATGTACCTTACATGCACGCCGATAAGGAATCCGGGAAAGCCTTTGCCTTGGGTAGGTGTGAGCTTGTCGCCGGTCTCCGTCGGGACGGTTATAATCGGTATGGCATGGTAAGGTATAATGGGTGGTGATTGGTTGGTTGAAGTATTGTTGTTGAGCTAACCATGCAGGGAACATTTATGAACCTCCTGAGTCGGCCATAGATCGAGTCTTGTTCCGGTAACCCCCATACTTGTTTCGTACTGCCACAGGTCCCTACCGTAGGTGGGGTATGGTTCAGTAAGTTGTTAACCCTTGTCTTGGCACACACTGTACAGAGAGTCCATGGTGGAAGATACCGGCTGCATCCGGTAGGCATGCCACCTGGTCCGGGGGCATGGGTGTTTTGGTTGTAGCCGAAGGGGGTAGCTCCCCTAGTTTGCGCGCGGTATAAATTTTGTGATCCCATGCTACGTCGAGGTTGTAGCCTCCCCACTTAGAGTTTTCTTGACAGGTGTCGTGGGTGATTCCAGACACCGGTGAGTAAAGCCGGTGTGTGCAAGTCAGGTGTGTTTTCAATTAAAAGACCATAGACGGAATTAGTCCCGATGGACTAAAGGAATCCGTTACTCGTGGGTAAAGAGTACACCCTCTGCAGAGATTAAACCTATTCGAATAGCCGTGTCCATGGTTAAGGATTATAGTCTGGGATGGGTCAAGTGTCGGTCTTAGTGTCGGTCTTCGGAGGTGAAACTGTTAAACCAGAACGGGAATTACTACTTGTGACTTGTGATGATTATTACTATTGTTGACTAACCCGTGATATTATTGTTATCATCGAATATCTCTAGGATGGTTCTACCTCCGGGATATTCACTATGATTTCTTTTAAAGCCCTTTCTGTGGTGTCGCTCAGACGCCTGGCTGTGGCATTTCTTTTAAAGCCCTTTCTGTGGTGTCGCTCAGACGCCCGATTGTGGCATTTCTTTTAAAGCCCTTTCTGTGGTGTCGCTCAGACGCCCGACTGTGGCATTTCTTTTAAAGCCCTTTCTGTGGTGTCGCTCAGACGCCCGACTGTGGCATTTCTTTTAAAGCCCTTTCTGTGGTGTCGCTCGGACGCCCGATTGTGGCATTTCTTTTAAAGCCCTTTTTGTGGTGTCGCTCAGACGCCCGGCTGTGGCATTTCTTTTAAAGCCCTTTCTGTGGTGTCGCTCAGACGCCCGGCTGTGGTATTTCCTTTTAAAGCCCTTTACGTGGTGTCGCTAAGACGCCCGTCTGCGGCATGCTTATTGATTATTTTATAAATATTACTACTGCTATACTATTACTTATTCATAAATAACATGCTTGCATGCATCACAGTTTCATTGATCTTGTGTGGCTAACATCAGGAGCATGAGACATTTCCAGCACATCATTGTTATATTATACCTATGTTCATAATGTTTGCGAGTACATTCAAAGTACTCACTGGCTTGTCCCTGGCTATTGTCTTGGCAGATTGCTTGCTTGGAGAGGAGCGTTGCGATGACAGCCCTGGAACTAAGCAACGGTGATAGCAGCCTTGCGAAGATAGGAGTTAACCTAGTCAGCTGTTCCCGTGGGAAATGGAGTCCCACAGACCGTGGTGATCCACGAACCGCTTCCGCCCTCAACCACTAGAACCCATTTGCTGTACTCATAGGCCACAATGGTCTTGTACTACATATTCTGTAATTTTGCTGGGAATATCTGTATCAAGTTGATGCATCATCAGCTAACAGTTATCCTGGGGCTGATGAGCTCGACGGCCATTTTTCTGGAAATTTATGTCCGGAAAAGCCGGTCGCGACACCGTCCCCCTCCCGGCTGATGCCGACGCCGCAGCACTGGAGGCTCGCCGCCTCGCCCTCCACGCGGAGGGCCGGAAGCTAGCTTCTGTGAGACGCCTCACCGAGGCCGACCAGCGCGAAGTCGACCGCGCCGCCTTCGGCACGCCACCTCCCGGCGGGCCAAGCCGAGTCGGCGTCATCAGACAGCGCGACGCCGTCATCGCCGACTTGCTTGGAGTCGACCGCCCAGTCTATGCCACCCCACTCGAGAACCTGCGCGCCGCCTAGGCAGCCGTAGTCGAGCTGGATGGGCTGGGGGCCGATGAGCTCCCCTACATGACCAGACGCATCCAGCAGCTAATCGATGTGGCCGCGCAGCGGCACGAGGCCGACGTCCACGAGGAAAGCCCTCCACCGCGCCGAGAGCACGACGTGACATCCTGGACGCCGACTACGGGTAGAACCCGCGCGCGACACAAGAAAGAGCCGGCTGCCAGCCGAAGCCGAACCTGGATCTCCATCGAGCGAGACGCAGAAGGCCACCCTCGAGCCATGGAGCGGCGGGGCAACCCGCCTCCGCCTTCGTCTCGTGGGGAAAGGTATCCCACCCCACCGCCTGTCACGCATCCGACTCTCAGCGGCCGACTGGGTCGCCGCGAAGGAGTCGGCGAGAACGACGCCCGCCATCGGATCGACTGCCTAGTGCGATCCCTGGCGCTAGAAGAATAAGATGATTTCGGCCCGCCTTGCTTTGGCCCCCGCATCCGCGACGAGCCCTTCCCCAAAGGGTTCTCGCTCCCAAGAGACACGCCCAAGTACAACGGCTCCGTGAAGCTGGAAGATTGGTTGATCGACTACTCCACCGCAGTACGCATCGCGAACGGCAACCGGCGCGTTGCCGTGAAGTACGTGCCCCTCATGCTCCAAGGCACGGCGCGGACCTGGCTCAACAGCCTCAAGCCATACAGTGTCTACAGCTGGCTGGACTTCACAGAAGCCTTCGTCCGCAACTTCACCAGCACCTACAAGCGGGCTCCCAAGCCCAGACAGCTCTCCTTGTGCGTACAAGGCCCCACTGAGTCCACTCACGACTACCTCACGCGTTGGGCCGACCTCCGCAACTCTTGCGAAGGAGTGCACGAAGTGCAAGCCATCGAATACTTCACAGCCGGGTGCCGAGAGGGCACCCTCCTCAAGCACAAGCTCCTCTGCGACGAGCCGACTACCCTCGACGAGCTTAGCAGACAAGTACGCCACCGCCGACTCCTCAATGAAGACTGAACTTCGGGTTGACGTGTCCGGAAAGGTACTCAACCCGGCTCCCAAGACGCCGGCTGGGGACTCCGGCCGACGCCCGTACCAAAACGACCACAAGCGCAAGGGCCCCATGCCACCTTCCACTAGTCGGCAGGTGGCCACGGTCGAGGGCGAGGAGCCCGAAGGGCGGCCCGCACCCAAGAAGCAGAAAGGCGGCCAGCTTGGCAGCCGGCCTTCTCCTACGAGCAAACCCTCGACGCCCCATGCAAGTTCCACAGCGGCGCGAAGCCGTCCAATCACACAACCCGGAAGTGCCACTGGCTCACCCGAATCTCCAAAGGCGAAGGGCTCGCACCGCCTCCACCTGCTGGCCCGCCGCCTCCGGCTCCGCAGCAGCCGGCCGCTCGGCCAGTAGTTGCGGCCGTGCACAACGAGTTCCCCGACGAGCATGCCGCCTATGTTGTCTTCACCAGCCAGCCCGAAGACCGGCGCAGCAGGCGCCGCGAGCACCAAGAAGTCAACGCGGTTGCCTTCAATCCCTCCGAGCACATGCACTGGTCTGAAAAACCTATCAGCTGGAGCCGGGCCGACCACCCAGAGGTGATGCCATCTCCCAGCTCTTATGCACTGGTTCTGGATGCCACCCTTGCAACAGACAAACGCGCAGCCCATTTCTCCCGCGTGTTGATAGACGGCGGGAGCAGCATCAACATCCTGTACCTCGACACCCTGAAGAAGCTCAACGTCAGGACGAAGCAGCTCACGCCTACCCGGACTGTGTTCCACGGCATCGTACCCGACCTGTCTTGCTCCCCCATTGGCAAGATCAAGATTGATGTCCTCTTCGGGGACAAGGATCATTTCCGCAGGGAGGCCATCTGGTTTGAAGTGGTGGACCTTGAGAGCTCCTACCATGCATTGCTTGGCCGACCCGCCTTGGCCAAGTTCATGGCTGTTCCCCACCATGCTTACCTCAAGATGAAGATGCCGAGCACCAAGGGCATCATCACCATAGTCGGCGACTACAAGAAATCAGCCGAGTGCGCAGCGGCCAGCAACCGACTGGCCGAGTCCCTGGTGATTGCCGAAGAGAAGAAGAAGTTGGACCGGATCGTGGCCATGGCTGGCAAGCAGCTGGCCCTGTCCCCCTATCACAAAGAGTGTGATGCCCAAGGTTCCTTCCAGCCGGCCAAGGAAACGAAGAAGATACCTCTTGACCCCGAGCACCCGGAAAGGTTTGCCGTCATTGGGGCAAACCTAAATAGCAAATAGGAAGGCGAGCTCGCCGATTTCCTCTGTGAGAATCGGGACATCTTCGCATGGTCCCCCAAGGACATGTCGGGTGTTCCGAAGGATTTCGCCGAGCACAAATTACATGTCCGAGAAGGTGCAAAACTGGTCAAGCAACCCCTCCGCCGACTGTCGGAGGAAAAGAGAAGGATTGTAGGAGAAGAGATAGCCCGGCTTCTGGCTGCCGGCTTCATCATGGAGGTGTTCTTTCCAGAGTGGCTTGCCAACCCGGTCCTCGTGCTGAAGAAAAACAACAAGTGGCGCATGTGCATAGACTACACGAGCCTCAACAAGGCCTGCCCCAAAGATCCTTTCGCCCTGCCAAGTATAGATCAAGTGATAGACTCCACAGCCGGATGCGAGCTGCTGAGTTTTTTGGATGCTTACTCCGGGTACCATCAGATAAAGTTGGACCCGGCCGACCGCCTGAAGACCGCCTTCATCATGCCATTCGGAGCCTTCTGCTACCTGACTATGACATTCGGCTTGAGAAACGCCTGTGCCACTTTTCAGCGTTGCATGCAGAAGTGCCTCCTCAAGCAACTCGGCAGAAATGCCCACGTCTACGTAGACGACATCGTGGTGAAGACGGAGAAGCGCAGCGCCTTGCTAGAAGACCTCAAGGAAACATTCGAGAACCTGCGCCGGTTCCGGATCAAGCTCAACCCCGAAAAATGCGTGTTCGGTGTACCAGCCGGCCAGCTCCTAGGCTTCCTGGTCTCCGAACGTGGCATCAAGTGCAACCCAATGAAGATCAAGGCCATTGAGAGAATGGCGATTCCCACCAAGCTGCGAGACGTCCAGAAGTTCACCGGATGCTTGGCTTCCCTGAACCGCTTCATCAGCCGGCTCGGAGAGAAGGCTCTCCCCCTCTACCGCCTCATGAAGAAGACCACTCAGTTCGAGTGGAACGACCAAGCCAACCAAGCTTTTCACGAGCTGAAGAAGATGCTGACCACGCCGCCTGTCTTGGCAGCGCCGACTGAGAAGGAGCCCATGCTCCTCTACATTGCTGCAACCAGCCGGGTGGTCAGCACCGTCATCATAGTCCAGCGCCCAGAGGAGGGCCGAGCCCAGCCGGTCCAGAGGCCGGTGTACTATTTGAGCGAGGTGATGTCTACCTCGAAGCAAAACTACCCGCACTACCAGAAGATGTGCTACGGCGTGTACTTTGTCGCCAAGAAACTGAAGCCCTACTTCCAAGAGCATCCCATCACGGTCGTATGCACCGCCCCGCTCGCCGAGATCATAGGCAGCCGGGACGCATCCGCCCGGGTGGCGAAATGGGCCATCGAGCTAGCCCCTTACACGATCTTCTACCAGCCTCGCACCGCCATCAAGTCCCAAGCACTGGCCGACTTCCTCGTCGACTGGGCCGAGACCCAGTACCTGCCGCCGGCTCCGGACTCCACTCACTGGCGCCTACACTTCGACGGGTCCAAGATGCTCACCGGCTTGGGAGCCGGCGTCATCCTCACCTCTCCCAAAGGCGACAAGCTCAGATACACGCTGCAAATTCACTTCGCCGCCTCCAACAACATGGCCGAGTATGAGGCGCTCGTACACGGGCTCCGGCTTGCCAAAGAGCTTGGCGTACGCCGGATCCTGTGTTACGGCGACTCAGACTTGATAGTCCAGCAGTCATCCGGCGATTGGGACGCCAAGGACGCAAGCATGGCAAGCTACCACTTCCTCGTCCAGCAGATCAGCGGGTACTTTGAAGGATGCGAGTTCCTTCACGTACCACGAGCCGACAACGGGCCAGCAGATGCCCTGGCCCGATTAGGCTCCACTCGACAGGCAATTCCAACCGGCGTCTCTCTGCAACGCCTCCTCAAGCCGTCTATCAAGCCATCTCCAGAGTCCGATTCCATCTTCGTGCCGCCTAGCCTCGATGCAGCCGGTTCCGGCTTGAAGAGCCAAGCAGGCGGCCCGGGGACTTCAGCAGGTGGCTCGGGGACTTCCGTAGTCGCACCCGACCCGGGGACTTCTGAACCCGGCTCGGGGACTGCGGCAGTCGGCCCGAGGACTGCACCAGCACCACAGGCGGCGGCCGACCCCAGCATTTCACAACCCAGCCCGCCCACCCTGGTTGCAGTAGCCGCGTTGGCAATAGAAGAAGTCACAGCTCCATCATGGGCCCAGCCCATCCTCAACTTCCTGACAAACCAAGAACTGCCGACTGACGAGACAGAGGCAAGACAAGTCCAGCGCCGAGCCGGAGCATACACCATCGTCAACAGAGAGCTCGTTAGGCGCAACGTCACTGGAGTCTTCCAGCGATGCGTTGAACAAGAGAAGGGCATGGCAATCCTCAGAGACATTCACCAAGGTGAATGCGGCCACCATGTGGCCTCAAGATCACTAGCCGCCAAAGCTTTCCGCCATGGATTCTTTTGGCCGACTGCTTTGGCCGACTGCTTTGGACGACGCCAAGGAACTAGTCAAGCATTGCAAAGGGTGCCAAGTCTTTAGCTCCAAGCAACACCTGCCGGCTTTGGCACTCAAGACCATTCCCCTCACTTGGCCCTTTGCCATTTGGGGTCTGGACATGGTAGGCCCATTCAAGACGGCGCGCGGTGGCATGACACATCTGCTTGTCGCCGTGGACAAGTTCACCAAGTGGATTGAAGCAAAGCCGATCAAGAAGCTGAATGGGCCGACTGCCGTGACATTCATCATAGATATAACAACTCGGTACGGCGTGCCGCACAACATCATCACTGACAACGGCACAAATTTTGCCAAGGGAGCCTTGGCACGTTTCTTCGCGACGCAGGGCATCCGAATGGGCTTAGCGTCCGTTGCCCACCCGCAGTCAAATGGCCAAGTCGAGCGAGCCAACGGCCTCATCCTTTCCGGCATCAAGCCCCGACTGGTCGTGCCACTGGAGCGTTCGGCCGGCTGTTGGATCGATGAGCTGTCGGCCGTCCTCTGGAGTCTGCGCACTACCCCAAACAGGTCAACCGGCTTCACCCCTTTCTTCCTCGTATATGGTGCCGAGGCGGTCATCCCAACCGACATCGAGTTCGACTCGCCTCGGGTGACCATGTACACGGAGGCGGAGGCCAAGGAAGCACGAGAGGACGGCGTCGACCTGTTGGAAGAAAGCCGGCTGCTAGCCCTCAGCCGGTCCGCCATCTACCAGCAAGGTCTGCGTCGCTACCACAGCCGGAAGGTCAAGCCAAGATCTTTCCAAGAGGGCGACCTTGTGCTCCGGCTGATCCAGCGAACAGCCGACCAACACAAGCTCTCGGCCCCTTGGGAAGGCCCCTTCATCATCAGCAGAGCGCTAGGAAACGACTCCTACTACCTGATCGACGCACAGAAGCCGAAGGCACGAAAGAGAGACGACTCCGGCAAGGAGTCGGAACGACCATGGAACGCCAACCTCCTCCGAAGATTTTACAGTTAAAATGCAGTATGTATCACGCTAACTTTTGTACTAAAGTACGAGACAATGGGCCCCCCGAGGAGAACTCGGGGACTGCCATCTTTCATCTATGAAGGAAGAGCACCATGCTTATGATTATGTCGTTTCATTTACTTCTCTCGTCCGGCACCGGGTTCGACTAGTCAGCCCGGGGACTGGCCGCCTTAAGTTATATTAGAAGTCCTACCCGTGGTCAGACAAGTAGTGTGCCGGCTCCAAAGCCCTCTCTTGCCAAAAGTCGCAGTTTGAAGAATCGGCTGTCCGGCTGGCAAGAGCCAAAGGCAGGAAAGGACGCCCACACGAAAAACGGCTAGGGACTAACGGACTAATATAACAAGGGCCGGTTTTTCCCACCGCCGACCGACTACAAGATTAGCCGGCTGGCCGGTTTCCATTCACTTTGCTACAATCTAAGAAAGCTCGAGTACTTGCCTTCCCCAAAAAAAGATAGCCGAGTTCTTCCTTAGCCACAGACTGCAGAGCAGCTGCCGGCTGGGAAGACATCAATCAGGGGAAGGCGGCAAAGGAAACAACCTAAGGATAAAAAGCATACGAGAATGGAAGCCAAACACATGCATGAGTATATTTACACAAAAGGCTTCGCAAAAGCCAACATTCAACATAGTTTGAATACACCCCCAGTGGGTGGAACTGCGCAAACTTAATAAAAATTGTTCAAAGAGTAACAAACAGGAAAAACAAAGACGGCAGATCAAGCCAAGGGAGCGACTGGCGTGTCGGGCAGGCCGGCGGAGACAGCAGCGCCGGCTGGAGGAGTGGCCGGCTGATGAACCTCGGCATCATCACCGCCTCCCGCAGAGGGCGCGCTAACCCGCGCCTCCTTGCTGGAGGCACGGTCATGCTGAGGCTGGCTGGTCGCTTCACCGGCCGGCTCGACGTCTTTGCCCTCCTCCCCTTCTTCGTCTTCACCCCCATCGCTGGAGGCGACCTCCTCCGCCGAGTCCTCACCCTCCGTCGGGTTCAGCCCGAACCGCTCCTCCGGCTGGGCGACGCCGTTGTCGTCCACCGCAGGAGCGAAGACACTGGTGTCGGTAAACTCGGTAAGAGCCAAAGCACGCTGGATGATAGCTGGCCGGACCTCCACCAGCTCTTCGTCAGCCTCCGCCCGCCAAGTCCTCAGCTGTTCCAAGTTCAGCCCAGGGTACCAGGCCCGGACGAACTCCAACGCCCGCCTGGCACCGGATCAAGCAGCGGAGGCCTTCCATGCCTCAAAGCGGCCGACTGCCACCTCCAGCCAGTCGGCAGTCCGGCTCGGGGTGCGGGGAATCGCTTCGCCTGGCCAGAGGGCGGCCAACACCTGCGCCCCAGCGCGCTGGAGGCGGCGGAGCATGCAGTGTGCCGGCTGCAACCGGGCTTGGAACGCCAAGAGCTACTCCTCAGGTGTCCGGCTCGCGTCCGGTGCGATCTCAACCCCCGCCTGCCGGCGTGCCTCACGGTGGGCCTCGATGGTCTGGGTGGCAATGACGGAGTAGCGGGGGAAGTAGTCTACGCAAAGAACAAAAGCAGCACAAATCAGAAGACGAATCAGAGGGCAAGGGGCAAGCAAGGAGTAAGGGAGGCAGCTTACCATCGATCAGGTCCTTGATCCGGCTGTAACCCTCGCTGAGCGCCTGCTCCGCCTCAGCCCAGCTCGCCGTTTCGGTCTGAAACTCGGCTTTGAGGGCGGCCTCGCTCTCCTGTGCCTTCTTCAGGGCCGCCTTGTGGCCGTCCTCCTGGTCGGCCAACTTCTTGGCCAGGCGGTCGCGCTCCTGGACTAAGGCGTTAAGCTCGGCCTCCTTGGCGCGAAGGGCGGTCTGGGCCCCGCCGAGCTGCTCCCTCAAGTCGGCGTTGGCCCCTGCAAGCACGAAGATGAAGGAAGAAGCAATAAGGAAGAAGTCGTCGGGGAAGATCCGACCCGACTGCTCTGCAGTCGGCCCGGATCTCGGGGACTACACCCAGTGGGTGCGCTGACGCGCCCCCACAGGATACGAAGGAAACGAAGCACGCACTCCGGCTGTTGGTCAGATCTTCGCTCTTCTGACGCAGCTCCCGAGCCTGGGAGTCGAAGGCGGCAACACTCCGGTTATGGTACTCCTGGAAGATCAGACAAGATGCGAGAATAAGATAACTATCAGGACCTAGTAAGTTTCGAGCCGCCTGCTCAGCAGCCGACTCGGAACTCAGGGACTACACCCAGTGGGTGCGCTGACGCGCCCCCACGGAAGAAATCAAAAAGCTAAAGCAGCCAAGACCAGAAGACTCACCCGAACGACGGCCCGCGTCACAAGGAAATCGCGAGTGTATCGCTGCAGCGCGATGGCATGGGCCTGAAGCCGGTTCGGGACCTCCTGGGCCGATGTGTTCAGTTCGCCTGTCTCCACGTTGGGCGCCCACTCGGACGTGCTGGAGCTGGCCGCCTCCAAGGCCTCCGCCGTCTGGCGGGCGGTCGCAACTCTGTCCGGCTCCGGCACGGGGGCAGCTTCCCCTGCGCGCGGGCGCGATGACGGTTGCACCACCAGGGTGGCTCCCGCTGCCGGCTCGCTCCCGGCCGGCTGCACCGACGCCGCAGCCGGCTGGCCGCCCTGGCCCGCTCCAGTCGGTGCCGTCCGCGTCACCTCCTCCAAGACGACCACATCATCCTCCCTCCGCTCCGTCGCCGCCTGGCCGCGGACGGCTTCCTTAGACGGAGGCACGGGGGCGTTGGGAGCCACACTCCGCAGGGGGATGACGAGCCGTGGAGGCCGGTTGCGCGAGGCCTCCGCCTCCCTCTCTGCAGCCGTCGCCTCCACCTGGGCCTTGGCCGCAGCGTCAGCCTGCTCCTTCGCCGCCTGGGCGGCTCTCCGCTCCGACGCTTCCCGCTCCTCCCGCGCCTCCCGCGCATTCCGCGCCGTAGCTTCCATGAGGTCGGCGCGGGGGTCCACGCGGCGGGAGCTCGAAGACCCTCCGGCTGAGTCAATCACGGAGCCGACAGGACCCCGTTCAAGGGAAAGCGGCGCCCTGGCCGGTCGACCAAGAAAGGATTCATAAAAGAACTTCAATCAAAAAGCACGACGAGAATGCAAGACGATGGACACTTACGCCGAGACCACCTGCGGCCGCTTCACGACCTTCTGGAAGCGGGCCGCCTTCGCGGCCGCCTTGTCCCGCTTGGTTGCTGCGGTGGTGCCCCTGGGCTTTTTCGGCCGGCTGCCGAAGTAGGTCGACGCGGCCCGGCGCTTCGGTGCGGCGCCACGGGCGGCCGGCGCGGCAGAAGAGCCCGCGCCTTGACGATCCGGCGCCGGCTGGCGATGCGGGACGGTTTCGACCTCGTCATCGTCCGCCCAGTCCTGGAGGCCGGCTCCAAGCCCGGTGCCGCCTGCCTCGCCGCCTCCCCCCTCGGCGGCGTCCTCCATGGTGGCCGCTCCGAGGTCTGGGTCGTCGATGTCATCTACCGTGCGGTCGGGGAGAAACGGGCGCTCCGCCCCTGCGGTCCCAGCCGCCGGTGGAAGAAGAGGATTCTACGGAAGACAAGCCGGCTGGTCAGAAGCCGGCTACCAAGCGACCGACTACAAAAAGAAAAGGAAAGAAAAAAAATACTTATGGAAGGCGGAGGTCTGGCGCGAGAGTACGGCTCCTTGCCGAATCGCCAGTCCTCGGCGAGCTTGTAGTTGGTGATGTAGTTCACCAGGTATGACACCTCGGCGTGAGGCATCTCCCTGGTGCTCAGCCGGCACGGGTCGAAGCGGCCGCTCATTTGACAGATCATGTGCGGCCGGCCTTGGAGCGGGGGAACCCGGCGCTCCACGAAGGCGGCCACGAGGTCGGATGCGACCAGGCCCTCCGACTGCGCCATCACCCGGAGTCGGGCGACGGCGGCGTTCCCGGCCTGGGACAGCGTCCTGGCCCGGTAGCTCCATGAGGCTGGCCTCGAGGCCGGCGGGCCGGCTACGTACGGCGGCAGGTTGACGAAGTCGCCTTGCGGGGCGACGTTCTTCACGTAGAAGTACGACTTCTGCCAGATCTTCACCGACTGGATCAGCGGTATCGAGGGGAACGGATTGTTCTCACCTGTCCGCCTCATGGCGATGTAGGCCCCGCAGGGGGCGGGCACGCCGGCGACGACGGTGCCGAGCTTGCTCTGGAAGAACTCCCCCTAGAGCTCTATGGTGGGGAGGACGCCAAGGAAACCCTCGCAGAGGGTGACGAAGGCCGACAGCAGCATCACGGCGTTGGGGGTGAGGTGATGCGGTTGAAGATGGTAAAACTCGAGGAATGAGCGGAGGAATCCGCTCGCCGGGAGGCCGAAGCCGCGTATGCAGTGCGAGCGGAAAATCACCCGCTCGCCCTCCTCCGGCGCCGGCGAAATCTCCTCCTCCGGCGCGCGCCGAACCCGCACGTAGTTCTCGCCGGGCAGACGCCGCGTCCGGCGAAGGAACTCAACGTGCTCGTCGAGGACGTTGGAGCCCTCCCACGAGCTCGATAGCGCCATTGGAGCGGCGCGGCGAGAAGTAAGGCGTGGCGAAGAGGTGCTGCAGCGGCGGAGAGAGGAGAAGAAAGAAGACGAGGGAGGGTGGAGCGAGGGAGAGCGTGCGAGCCTCTGCCGCTCCCTCTCCTCCCCCTACTTATAGGCTCTCGCGGCGGAGCCGAGGAGGCGTGGTGTGGGGGACGTGGGATTAACTGCGCCCACTCCCCCACGTCCCGCTATTATTGCGCCTTGACGGCGTGGTGAAACCGCCGCGGGAGGGCAAACCGTCCACCCTGGGCCGCAGAAGATCCGCGCCTGGGCCGAGGCCAGGCGTGGCGGGCCCAGGCCTGCGGCACCGTCCCGTCGCGCACGCGCCATGGCAGGCCTTTTCCTGCCACGTGACACGCGGGGAGGTGCGCGGTCAGCACGCGAGCTGGCCCACTTTCCCGTTGACGAGACCACGACGCCCATCCAGGGAGGCGCGCTTAAGCAGAACCGGCTCCTAGCTGCCGGCTCCTCAAGATGGGAAGCTGACCGAGCTTCTCGTTCCCCTTGTCGACCTCGAAGCGCGACCAGCTTCGGGGACTACTGTCGGGGTAAATGACCACGGGTAGCCAAGCTGGCTCCCCTTGGCACTTCAGAAAAATTTATAAGCCAATCCGGCCTCCAAGAAACCAAGACACGGGGCCGCCTTCCCCCTGCCGGCTGCCTCTCAGGCCGACTGTCGGAAGGCGTCCTGGCCTTCACCTTCATAAAGAAAGCCACGGGAGGGCCGGCTCCGAGAAGCCGACCTCGAGAAGGCCGACTCCAAGAAGCCGGCTCCCGCGGCACGGTCAAGATCGTACCCTCGAGGCCCGCAACCACATAACGGCGATGGGACGGGGCGTGGCTACAGTGAAGCCTGCCACCCCCGAAACCCGGAGCACGCTTGGCACAGTGCGCCGTACGGGGTAGCCCTGTCCCGTCCGGCGCGACACTGTCGCCATGATGACTATGGCGCCATCCACGGCGGGCTGTCAGCGCAGCCCGCGGGCGGTGGGCCCCTTTGGGCAGAGAGACACCCGAAGGCAGCCAGGCCTCCTTGTCGGATCACGGGTTCCGGCAGACCCTTAAGGTTCGAACTCTGGGGTGCGCGCGGAGATCGTGCCCTCTACCTCTCTGTCTCGTAAGGATCTAGCTATTGCAAAAACAACACAAGAGACACAAGGTTTATACTAGTTCGGGCCACCATTGAGGTGTAATACCCTACTCTAGTTTGTGGGTGGATGGATTGCCTCTTGGGCTGATGAGGAAGAACATTACAAGGGGGAACGGCCTCGCGAGGGCCAGTTCTTGGCTAGGGGATGAACTGCTAAGGGGAGCTCGATCGCCCTTCTCTCTCTCTCTATGCTGGATTCGATCCCTTATCCTGTGGGTGGCTAGTCCTATTTATAGGCAAAGGCCATGGGCCTCTTCCCAAATATTGAGCGGGAAGGGCGCCAACAATTGGCCAATTTGAAGGGGAACATCTGGTACACTTATCCTGACTAAAGTTGGTCTTCGCCTGCCAAAGGCTCTGGTGACGACGCCGGCTTGGGCTCCACAATGACTTCCTCCTTGTCGCGGAGCTGGTCTTGGTCTCGTTGCACCGAAATGGATACCTTTGCTTGATCCTCTCGCCTGCGCTTGCCCCCTTTGCACCAAAGAGGAAAGGGGGACGCTGCGCGGGCTGGTGCCCGCCTGGCATCCTTGGTCGTCATGGCTCGCGTCATGGGCACCTCGTGAGGTACCCCACCTTGATCTCTCCGCCTCCTCGCGAGCTAGCCTAAGGAGGCCGTGCTTGAGGAAGCGCCGTGTCATCCGCCTCGCGAGGCTTGGCCCCTCGCGAGGGTCTTGGGTCTTGTGTTGATGAAGATGGGCCACGTTGGGCCCCCATTCGCGCCACGCCGCAGGCCGCAGGCAGGCAAGTCTGGGGACCCCCGTTCCCAGAATGTCGACAGTAGCCCCCGGGCCCAAGGCGCGCACGGACTTGGCCGTGCCGAGAGGCGGAAGGGCAAGGGCGAAGCGCCGCGGGCCCTAACAGCCTGCGGCCTCGGGCGCCGCGTGGCGGTTGATTGGACGTGGGCGTCTCCACTTCCCCATGACGCCTCGATGATCGCACGGATTGGACAAGTCCCTGCATGCAAACCATGTCATGATTACCTGTGATCGCGGAGGCCGACGGTTTGCCTCCGCCGGCTATAAGTACGGCACCGCGCGTGCCCTTCTAGTTCATCTCTTCTTGCTTCCTCCCCCGCCTCAGTTCTTGCTCCGTCTTGGTGTGATGGCTCCGATTCGCCGGTTCTCTGCGGCGGAGAAGGGAAAGGCTCCTCAAGAGGTACCTGACCCTCTCCCGCCGAAGAAACGGCCTGCCCTGCGCGGCTGAGACGAGGAGAACCACCTGATGGCGCCGAGGCCCTGGTACGAGCGGCCTCCGCCGGGGTTCCCGCTTCCCTTGTATGCCCACGCCGAGGGCTCTGGAAGAGGAGATGCTGATCCCCTCGGCCAGCGCCGGAGGATCATGAAGGTGTTGGTTGTTCCTCCTGGAGTTCACGCCGAGGGCTCCTCCCGCGAGCTCGTGCTCCACGCCGCCATGCCTCCGCGGACTTGGATTCGCCTTCCTCCCTTATTCGCCTCCGTCTTCCAGCAGGGGAGGCTCCTGGAGCTGTGGCTGCAGCACGCCGACTGCAGCACTCCTGCGACCGGGGCAGAGGTTGCGATCACCGCCCCAGGCGAGGTCTTCATGACTCGCGGCTGGGGCGAGATCGCTCGGTGCTGCAGAGCGAAGGGCGCCCTCACGATCCACCTAGAGTACGACGGCGCTTCGGTGATGTTCTTCAAGGTCTTCGACGCGAACTGTCGCCAGCTGGAGTGCTGCCCCGGGGGAGGCGGCCAGGACCTCGCCACGACGACGGCTGGGCCCGCCAATCGCCCCCTGGACAGCTCCGCAAGCGACGGGAGCGCCGGAGGATCCAGCAATCCCAGTGAGGTCTTCGCGACGCCGGAGACGAGCGACGACATCTACGAGCCCGCTTGGTCGCCGCTGGTCCTGATCTGGATGGGGTTGGCGCCGGTGCCTGCCGGCCCACTGTTGATGATGGCATCTTTTGCAGGGGCGTGTGTAGTTAGCGCCTCTTAGGATTCGTTCCCTGCGAGGAATCACATTGTTCCCCATAGGGGTTTGTAAGGTGGCCGTGATTCTTGTTGTTAATATGTAACCCTTGCTATGGATTTGTGCGAATCGAGAATTCCGTCATAGTTTGGTTCTCCCTTTCGCACCTCACGAGGGCTTTGTGCTCTGCGTCGACAGGTCCCAGTCCCAAGGCGGCGTCAGCCGTCGCTGGTATGCCATATCGCGATGCCGTGGTCAAGGCCAGGAGGTGAGCGACCCGGGGTCCGGTAAGAGCCCCTGAGTCGCGATGCTCGGGAGGTCCCCTTTGGCTCCCAAGCAGCCGTCGTTTGGTGAGAAAGAGAAGGAACGTCGCTAGTATGGAGTCGCTTTAGGTGCGGGGGTAGTGCCACGGTAGCCAATGCTTTGGATGGTGACTTATCTTTGGGGGTCGCGGATCATCCCCAGCGCGCCGTCGGATCTGGGGGTAGCTGAAAGGAGTTGCTTGACGAGGTCCTCGCGTGCCCCTTCTCCCTCGCCTCTGCTCCCCTTTCTGCTCTACGTCCTCAGGTCCCGGCCCTTGAGCTGGTCTCAGCCGTCGCTGGTATGCCAGGTCGCGATGCCATGGTCAAGGCCAGAGGGTGAGGGCTGGAGAGCCAGTAAGAGCCCTGAGTCGCGATGCTCAGGCACTCCCCTTTAACGTGCAAGCGGTTCGTGCGGGCGAGGGTGAAGGAGACGCCGCGAAGGCCTGGCTAGCACAGCTTCCTCTAAGGATCCTGCAGATTCATCATAAACAAAGAAGACGGGGTTGCCATAGCAGCGATTAGTTGACTGTTAGCCGCTCAGGAGCTCGCTGGTTGGAGCGGGTGAGGTGTGTCTGGGCACCCGTGAGCCAGCGCGGGACTCGCGAGGCCCTACCTCTAGGCGGGTTGCGCCTGGCGCTGGGCCGTGTCTCGAGATGTGTTCCTGCAAAGTCTGGTTAGATGCCGGTGTTGGGTAACGCAGTAATTTCAAAAAATTTCGTACGCACACGCAGGATCATGGTGATGCATAGCAACGAGAGGGGAGAGTGTTGTCTACATACCCTTGTAGACTGAAGCGGAAGCGTTGACTCAACGTAGAGGAAGTAGTCGTACGTTCTCCTCGCGATCCGACCGATCACAACACCGTTACTCCGGCACCTCCGAGTTCTTAGCACACGTTTAGCTCGATGACGATCCCCGGGCTCCGATCCAGCAAAGCGTCGGGGAAGAGTTCCGTCAGCACGACGGCATGGTGACGATCTTGATGTGTTACCGGCGCAGGGCTTCGCCTAAGCACTGCAACGATATGACCAGGTGGAATTTGGTGGAAGGGGGCACCGCACACGGCTAAGGAACCATCCGTAGATCAACTTGTGTGTTCTAGGGTGCTCCCCTGCCCCCGTATATAAAGGAGCCAAGGGGGAGGGGCTGGCCGGCCAAGGGGTGGCGCGCCAGGGAGTCCTACTCCCTCCGGGAGTAGGATTCCCCCCCAATCCTAGTTGGAATAGGATTCCTCAAGGGGGGGAAAGAGAGAGAGGGGGACGGCCACCTTCTCCTAGTCCTAATAGGACTAGGGAAGGGGGGAGGCGCGCGGCCACTAGGGCTGCCCCTTTCTCCTTTCCACTAAGGCCCATTAAGGCCCATATCGCTCCCGGGGGGTTCCGGTAACCCACCCGGTATTCCGGTAAAATCCTGATTTCACCTGGAACACTTCAGATGTCCAAACATAGGCTTCCTATATATCAATCTTTATGTCTCGACCATTTCGAGACTCCTCGTCATGTCCGTGATCACATCCGGGACTCCGAACAACCTTCGGTACATCAAAATGCATAAACTCATAATAACTGTCATCGTAACGTTAAGCGTGCGGACCCTACGGTTCGAGAACAATGTAGACATGACCGAGACACGTCTCCGGTCAATAACCAATAGCGGGACCTGGATGCCCATATTGGCTCCTACATATTCTACGAAGATCTTTATCGGTCAGACCGCATAACAACATACGTTGTTCCCTTTGTCATCGGTATGTTACTTGTCCGAGATTTGATCGTCAGTATCCAATACTTAGTTCAATCTCGTTACCGGCAAGTCTCTTTACTCGTTCCGTAATACATCATCCCGCAACTAACTCATTAGTTGCAATGCTTGCAAGGCTTAAGTGATGTGCATTACCGAGAGGGCCCAGAGATACCTCTCCGACAATCGGAGTGACAAATCCTAATCTCGAAATACGCCAACCCAACATCTACCATTGGAGACACCTGTAATACTCCTTTATAATCACCCATTTACGTTGTGACGTTTGGTAGTACCCAAAGTGTTCCTCTGGCAAACGGGAGTTGCATAATCTCATAGTCATAGGAACATGTATAAGTCATGAATAAAGCAATAGCAACATACTAAACGATCGGGTGCTAAGCTAATATAATGGGTCATGTCAATCAGATCATTCAACCAATGATGTGACCTCGTTAATCAAATAACAACTCTTTGTTCATGGTTAGGAAACATAACCATCTTTGATTAACGAGCTAGTCTAGTAGAGGCATACTAGTGACACTCTGTTTGTCTATGTATTCACACATGCATTATGTTTCCGGTTAATACAATTCTAGCATGAATAATAAACCTTTATCATGATATAAGGAAATAAATAATAACTTTATTATTGCCTCTAGGGCATATTTCCTTCAGTCTCCCACTTGCACTAGAGTCAATAATCTAAATTACACTGTAATGATCCTAACACCCATGGAGTTTTGGTGCGGATCATGTTTTGCTCGTGGAAGAGGCTTAGTCAACGGGTCTGCAACATTCAGATCCGTATGTATCTTGCAAATCCCTATGTCTCCCACCTGGACTAGATCCCGGATGGAGTTGAAGCGTCTCTTGATGTGTTTGGTCCTTTTGTGAAATCTGGATTCCTTTGCCAAGGCAATTGCACCAGTATTGTCACAAAAGATTTTCATTGGACCCGATGCACTAGTTATGACACCTAGATCGGATATGAACTCCTTCATCCAGACTCCTTCATTTGCTGCTTCCGAAGCAGCTATGTACTCCGCTTCACATGTAGATCCCGCTACGACGCTTTGTTTAGAACTGCACCAACTGACAGCTCCACCGTTTAATGTAAACACATATCCGGTTTGCGATTTAGAATCGTCCGGATCAGTGTCAAAGCTTGCATCAACGTAACCTCTTACGGTGAGCTCTTTGTCACCTCCATATATGAGAAACATATCCTTAGTCCTTTTCAGGTATTTCAGGATGTTCTTGACCGCTGTCCAGTGATCCACTCCTGGATTACTTTGGTACCTCCCTGCTAAACTTATAGCAAGGCACACATCAGGTCTGGTACACAGCATTGCATACATGATAGAGCCTATGGCCGAAGCATAGGGAACATCTTTCATTTTCTCTCTATCTTCTGCAGTGGTCGGGCTTTGAGTCTTACTCAATCTCACACCTTGTAACACAGGCAAGAACCCTTTCTTTGCTTGATCCATTTTGAACTTCTTCAAAATCTTTTCAAGGTATGTGCTTTGTGAAAGTCCAATTAAGCGTCTTGATCTATCTCTATAGATCTTTATGCCTAATATGTAAGCAGCTTCTCCGAGGTCTTTCATTGAAAAACTTTTATTCAAGTATCCCTTTATGCTATCCAAAAATTCTATATCATTTCCAATCAGTAATATGTCATCCACATATAATATTAGAAATGCTACAGAGCTCCCACTCACTTTCTTGTAAATACAGGCTTCTCCGAAAGTCTGTATAAAACCAAATGCTTTGATCACACTATCAAAGCGTTTATTCCAACTCCGAGAGGCTTGCACCAGTCCATAAATGGATCGCTGGAGCTTGCACACTTTGTTAGCTCCCTTTGGATCGACAAAACCTTCCGGTTGCATCATATACAATTCTTCTTCCAGAAATCCATTCAGGAATGCAGTTTTGACATCCATCTGCCAAATTTCATAATCATAAAATGCGGCAATTGCTAACATGATTCGGACAGACTTAAGCATCGCTACGGGTGAGAAAGTCTCATCGTAGTCAATCCCTTGAACTTGTCGAAAACCTTTTGCGACAAGTCAAGCTTTGTAGACAGTAACATTACCATCAGCGTCAGTCTTCTTCTTAAAGATCCATTTGTTCTCAATTGCTTGCCGATCATCAGGCAAGTCAACCAAAGTCCATACTTTGTTCTCATACATGGATCCCATCTCAGATTTCATGGCTTCAAGACATTTTGCGGAATCTGGGCTCACCATTGCTTCTTCATAGTTCGTAGGTTCATCATGGTCTAGTAACATGATTTCCATAATAGGATTACCGTACCACTCTGGTGCGGATCTCACTCTGGTTGATCTACGAGGTTCAGTAGTATCTTGATCTAAAGTTTCATGATCATCATCATTAGCTTCCTCATTTATTGGTGTAGGTGTCGCAGAAACAGTTTTCTGTGATGTACTACTTCTCAATAAAGGAGTAGGTACAGTTACCTCGTCAAGTTCTACTTTCCTCCTACTCACTTCTTTCGAAAGAAACTCCTTCTCTAGAAAGTTTCCGAACTTAGCAACAAAAGTCTTGCCTTCGGATCTGTGATAGAAGGTGTATCCAACAGTTTCCTTTGGATATCCTATGAAGACACATTTCTCCGATTTGGATTCGAGCTTATCTGGTTGAAGCTTTTTCACATAAGCATCGCAACCCCAAACTTTAAGAAACGACAACTTTGGTTTCTTGCCAAACCATAGTTCATAAGGCGTCGTCTGAACGGATTTAGATGGTGCCCTATTTAACGTGAATGCGGCCGTCTCTAGAGCGTATCCCCAGAACGATAGCGGTAAATCAGTAAGAGACATCATAGATCGCACCATATCTAGTAAAGTACGATTACGACGTTCGGACACACCATTACGCTGTGGTGTTCCGGGTGGCGTGAGTTACGAAACTATTCCACAATTTTTCAAATGTACACCAAACTCGTAACTCAAATATTCTCCTCCACGATCTGATCGTAGAAACTTTATTTTCTTGTTACGATGATTTTCAACTTCACTCTGAAATTCTTTGAACTTTTCAAATGTTTCAGACTTGTGTTTCATTAAGTAGATATACCCATATCTGCTCAAATCATCTGTGAAGGTGAGAAAATAACGATATCCGCCACGAGCCTCAACATTCATCGGACCACATACATCCGTATGTATGATTTCCAACAAATCTGTTGCTCTCTCCATAGTTCCGGAGAACGGTGTTTTAGTCATCTTGCCCATGAGGCACGGTTCGCAAGTGCCAAGTGATTCATAATCAAGTGACTCCAAAAGTCCATCAGTATGGAGTTTCTTCATGCGCTTTATACCGATATGACCTAAACGGCAGTGCCACAAATAAGTTGCACTATCATTATCAACTCTGCATCTTTTGGTTTCAACATTATGAATATGTGTATCACTACTATCGAGATTCATCAAAAATAGACCACTCTTCAAGGGTGCATGACCATAAAAGATATTACTCATGTAAATAGAACAACCATTATTCTCTGATTTAAATGAATAACCGTCTCGCATCAAACAAGATCCAGATATAATGTTCATGCTCAACGCTGGCACCAAATAACAATTATTTAGGTCTAATACTAATCCTGAAGGTAGATGTAGAGGTAGCGTGCCGACCGCGATCACATCGACTTTGGAACCATTTCCCACACGCATCGTCACCTCGTCCTTTGCCAGTGTTCGCTTAATCCGTAGTCCCTGTTTCGAGTTGCAAATATTAGCAACAGAACCAGTATCAAATACCCAGGTGCTACTGCGAGCTCTAGTAAGGTACACATTAATAACATGTATATCACATATACCTTTGTTCACCTTGCCATCCTTCTTATCCGCCAAATACTTGGGGTAGTTCCGCTTCCAGTGACCAGTCTGCTTGCAGTAGAAGCACTCAGTTTCAGGCTTAGGTCCAGACTTGGGTTTATTCTCTTGAGCAGCAACTTGCTTGCCGTTCTTCTTGAAGTTCCCCTTTTTCTTCCCTTTGCCCTTTTTCTTGAAACTAGTGGTTTTGTTAACCATCAACACTTGATGCTCCTTCTTGATTTCTACCTCCGCAGCTTTTTGCATTGCGAAGAGCTCGGGAATAGTCTTGGTCATCCCTTGCATATTATAGTTCATCACGAAGCTCTTGTAGTTTGGTGGCAGTGATTGGAGAATTCTGTCAATGACGCAATCATCTGGAAGAGTAACTCCCAATTGAATTAAGTGATTATTATACCCAGACATTTTGAGTATATGCTCACTGACAGAACTGTTCTCCTCCATTTTGCAGCTATAGAACTTATTGGAGACTTCATATCTCTCAATCCGGGCATTTGCTTGAAATATTAACTTCAACTCCTGGAACATCTCATATGCTCCATGACGTTCAAAACGTCGTTGAAGTCCCGGTTCTAAGCCGTAAAGCATGGCACACTGAACTATCGAGTAGTCATCAGCTTCGCTCTGCCAGACGTTCATAACTTCTGGTGTTGCTCTAGCAGCAGGCCTGGCACCTAGCGGTGCTTCCAGGACGTAATTATTCCGTGCAGCAATGAGGATAATCCTCAAGTTATGGACCCAGTCCGTGTAATTGCTACCATCATCTTTCAACTTTGCTTTCTCAAGGAACGCATTAAAATTTAACGGAACAACAGCACGAGCCATCTATCTACAATCAACATAGACAAGCAAGATACTATCAGATACTAAGTTCATGATAAGTTTAAGTTCAGTTAATCAAATTAATTAAGAACTCCCACTTAGATAGACATCCCTCTAATCCTCTAAGTGATCACGTGATCCAAATCAACTAAACCATAACCGATCATCACGTGATATGGAGTAGTTTTCAATGGTGAACATCGTTATGTTGATCATATCTACTATATGATTCACGCTTGACCTTTCGGTCTTTGTGTTCCGAGGTCATATCTTATATGCATAGCTCGTCAAGTATAACCTGAATATTCCGCGTGTGCAACTGTTTTGCACCCGTTGTATTTGAACGTAGAACCTATCACACCCGATCATCACGTGGTGTCTCAGCACGAAGAACTTTTGCAACGGTGCATACTCAGGGAGAACACTTCTTGATAATTTAGTGAGAGATCATCTTATAATGCTACCGTCAATCAAAGCAAGATAAGATGCATAAAAAGATAAACATCACATGCAATCAATATAAGTGATATGATATGGTCATCATCATCTTGTGCTTGTGATCTCCATCTCCGAAGCACCGTCATGATCACCATCGTCACCGGTGCGACACCTTGATCTCCATCGTAGCATCGTTGTCGTCTCGCCAATCTTATGCTTCCACGACTATCACTACCGCTTAGTAATAAAGTAAAGCATTACATCGCGATTGCATTGCATACAATAAAGCGACAACCATATGGCTCCTGCCAGTTGCCGATAACTCAGTTACAAAACATGATCATCTCATACAATAAAATTTAGCAACATGTCTTGACCATATCACATCACAACATGCCCTGCAAAAACAAGTTAGACGTCCTCTACTTTGTTGTTGCAAATTTTACATGGCTGCTACGGGCTTAAGCAAGAACTCATCTTACCTACGCATCAAAACCACAACGATAGTTTGTCAAATAGACTCTGTTTTAACCTTCTCAAGGACCGGGCGTAGCCACACTCGGTTCAACTAAAGTTGGAGAGATAGTCTTCCGCAAGCCATCTATGTGCAAAGCACGTCGAGGGAACCGGTCTCGCGTAAGCGTACGCGTAAGGTTGGTCCGGATCGTCTCGTCCAACAATACCGCTGAACCAAAGTATGACATGCTGGTAGGCAGTATGACTTGTATAGTCCACAACTTACTTGTGTTCTACTCGTGCAAATAACATCAAACCATAAAAACCTAGGCTCTGATACCACTGTTGGGTAACGCAGTAATTTCAAAAAATTTCTTACGCACATGCAGGATCATGGTGATGCATAGCAACGAGAGGGGAGAGTGTTGTCTACATACCCTTGTAGACTGAAGCGGAAGCGTTGACTCAACGTAGAGGAAGTAGTCGTACGTTCTCCTCGCGATCCGACCGATCACAGCACCGTTACTCCGGCACCTCCGAGTTCTTAGCACACGTTCAGCTCGATGACGATCCCCGGGCTCCGATCCAGCAAAGCGTCGGGGAAGAGTTCCGTCAGCACGACGGCGTGGTGACGATCTTGATGTGTTACCAGCGCAGGGCTTCGCCTAAGCACTGCAACGATATGACCAAGGTGGAATTTGGTGGAAGGGGGCACCGCACACGGCTAAGGAACGATCCGTAGATCAACTTGTGTGTTCTAGGGTGCTCCCCTGCCCCCGTATATAAAGGAGCCAAGGGAGAGGGGCTGGCCGGCCAAGGGAGTCCTACTCCCTCCGGGAGTAGGATTCCCCCCCCCCCCAATCCTAGTTGGAATAGGATTCCTCAAGGGGGGGAAAGAGAGAGAGGGGGCCGGCCACCTTCTCCTAGTCCTAATAGGACTAGGGAAGGGGGGAGGCGCGCGGCCACTAGGGCTGCCCCTTTCTCCTTTCCACTAAGGCCCATTAAGGCCCATATCGCTCCCGGGGGGTTCCGGTAACCCACCCGGTATTCCGGTAAAATCCTGATTTCACCTGGAACACTTCAGATGTCCAAACATAGGCTTCCTATATATCAATCTTTATGTCTCGACCATTTTGAGACTCCTCGTCATGTCCGTGATCACATCCGGGACTCCGAACAACCTTCGGTACATCAAAATGCATAAACTCATAATAACTGTCATCGTAACGTTAAGCGTGCGGACCCTACGGTTCGAGAACAATGTAGACATGACCGAGACACGTCTCCGGTCAATAACCAATAGCGGGACCTGGATGCCCATATTGTCTCCTACATATTCTACGAAGATCTTTATCGGTCAGACCGCATAACAACATACGTTGTTCCCTTTGTCATCGGTATGTTACTTGTCCGAGATTTGATCGTCAGTATCCAATACTTAGTTCAATCTCGTTACCGGCAAGTCTCTTTACTCGTTCCGTAATACATCATCCCGCAACTAACTCATTAGTTGCAATGCTTGCAAGGCTTAAGTGATGTGCATTACCGAGAGGGCCCAGAGATACCTCTCCGACAATCGGAGTGACAAATCCTAATCTCGAAATACGCCAACCCAACATCTACCATTGGAGACACCTGTAATACTCCTTTATAATCACCCATTTACGTTGTGACGTTTGGTAGTACCCAAAGTGTTCCTCTGGCAAACGGGAGTTGCATAATCTCATAGTCATAGGAACATGTATAAGTCATGAATAAAGCAATAGCAACATACTAAACGATCGGGTGCTAAGCTAATATAATGGGTCATGTCAATCAGATCATTCAACCAATGATGTGACCTCGTTAATCAAATAACAACTCTTTGTTCATGGTTAGGAAACATAACCATCTTTGATTAACGAGCTAGTCTAGTAGAGGCATACTAGTGACACTCTGTTTGTCTATGTATTCACACATGCATTATGTTTCCGGTTAATACAATTCTAGCATGAATACTAAACCTTTATCATGATATAAGGAAATAAATAATAACTTTATTATTGCCTCTAGGGCATATTTCCTTCAGTCTCCCAGGAGCTGCGCGCCTTGGGGCCATGGCATCTTCTTGGAAGGGAGGCGGCTGGAACGCCCCCGGGGCTTCATTGCCCGCGCGGGGCGGAGTGCGGCGCAGTGGTGCGGAAGGCGCGGGAGAGCCCCCTGCAGCGCGGATGAGCTCGGCGACGCGGTCGAGCCACTCCTCGTAGACGTCATCGACGGGGCGGTAGCGCAGGAGCTCGTTCGCCGCGAGGAGCGCAGCCCGAGCCTCCAAGGGCGCGCGAAGTGCGTGCGACGAAGAACCGGCCGGGGTGAGTGACGGAGTGGCGGTGCGGCCATCCCGCCGTACGGACGGGTGCTGGGAGGATGCTTGCTGCTCGTTCCTCGCCGGGCCGTTGGCGCCGTTGATGGCGGGCGACGGGAAACGACGAGGATGCCCACCGACGGGGGCCGTTTGGACGGCGCGGGAAGCGATGGTGGCCCTGCGCTCGGCGCAGGCCCGACGAGCGTCAGACATGGATGCGGCGGTCGGAGGAGAGCGGAGCGGTGGGAGACTGATTCCGGCGCACCCCTACCTGGTGCGCCAAATGTCGGATCACGGGTTCCGGCAGACCCTTAAGGTTCGAACTCTGGGGTGCGCGCGGAGATCGTGCCCTCTACCTCTCCGTCTCGTAAGGATCTAGCTATTGCAAAAACAACACAAGAGACACAAGGTTTATACTAGTTCGGGCCACCATTGAGGTGTAATACCCTACTCTAGTTTGTGGGTGGATGGATTGCCTCTTGGGCTGATGAGGAAGAACAGTACAAGGGGGAACGGCCTCGCGAGGGCCAGTTCTTGGCTAGGGGATGAACTGCTAAGGGGATCTCGATCGCCCTTCTCTCTCTCTCTATGTTGGATTCGATCCCTTATCCTGTGGGTGGCTAGTCCTATTTATAGGCAAAGGCCATGGGCCTCTTCCCAAATATTGAGCGGGAAGGGCGCCAACAATTGGCCAATTTGAAGGGGAACATCTGGTACACTTATCCTGACTAAAGTTGGTCTTCGCCTGCCAAAGGCTCTGGTGACGACGCCGGCTTGGGCTCCACAATGACTTCCTCCTTGTCGCGGAGCTGGTCTTGGTCTCGTTGCACCAAAATGGATACCTTTGCTTGATCCTCTCGCCTGCGCTTGCCCCCTTTGCACCAAAGAGGAAAGAGGGATGCTGCGCGGGCTGGCGCCCGCCTGGCATCCTTGGTCGTCATGGCTTGCGTCATGGGCACCTCGTGAGGTACCCCACCTTGATCTCTCCGCCTCCTCGCGAGCTAGCCTAAGGAGTCCGTGCTTGAGGAAGCGCCATGTCGTCCGCCTCGCGAGGCTTGGCCCCTCGCGAGGATCTTGGGTCTTGTGTTGATGAAGATGGGCCACGTTGGGCCCCCACTCGCGCCACGCCGCAGGCCGCAAACAGGCAAGTCTGGGGACCCCCGTTCCCAGAACGCCGACACTCCTCTAGTCGGCCAAGATGTGTCCGGCTTCCCCAAAGCCGGCTTGCTCCTTCCCTCGAAGGAGGCGCCCCATTAAGAAGACAAGACGACGTGGGGCTATAGTGATCGCCCGCCAGGCGGCGGAACTGTAGCCACGCTTACCTCGGTAAAGCCCTCATCATCAGGATTGAGGCAACAGTAATTGGCCACCGACAGGTCCCTAGGCAGTAGGGCCTGCCTGTCGGCCAATATGCCAGCAGCCGACGGGACCCACCAGCCGGCGCAGAAGCCAGCGAGCGTAGACGCTGACGGCTGGGACCCGCTCCCAGCCGGATTACCATTGTACCCCCGGGGGTAGGCCTATATAAACCCCCCGGGGCACCCATGCAAAGGGTTGATCTCATCTAGGTTATCACATACATAGAGAGAAGAGCAGAGCTAGCCTTTCCCTTCTTCTTCCTCTCGCCAAACAGCTCAAGGAGCGCTTTGTAGTTACTTGTTCACTGAGTGATCATGCGGAGACCCCGCAGAGCAGCAGTAGGGGTGTTATCTCCATGGAGAGCCCCGAAGCTGGGTAAGATTCGCCGGCATGCATGTCTTCGCCTTATCCCGCTTCCAGGCACCGGCGACGTCTTACTGGCTCCCACACAGATAAGCCACCCATTGGCATATGTCGCACCAACCACCCGACACATAGTCATAGGAACATGTATAAGTTATGAAGAAAGCAATAGGAATAAACTAAACGATCATAGTGCTAAGCTAACGGATGGGTCAAGTCAATCACATAATTCTCTAATTATGTGATCTCGGTCATCAAATGACAACTCTTGTCCATGGCTAGGAAACTCAACCATCTTTGATTAATGAGCTAGTCAAGTAGAGGCATACTAGTGACACTCTGTTTGTCTATGTATTCACACATGTACTAAGTTTCCGATTAATAATTCTAGCATGAATAATAAACATTTATCATGATATAAGGAAATATAAATAACAACTTTATTATTGCCTCTAGGGCATATTTCCTTCAGTCTCCCACTTGCAGTAGAGTCAATAATCTAGATTACATTGTAATGATCCTAACACCCATGGAGTCTTGGTGCTGATCATGTTTTGTTCATGAGAGATGCTTAGTCAACGAGTCTGCAACATTCAGATCTGTATGTATTTTGTAAATCTCTATGTCTCCCTCCTTGACTTGATCGCGGATGGAATTGAAGCATCTCTTGAGTGCTTGGTTCTCTTGTGAAATCTGGATTCCTTTGCCAAGGCAATTGCACCAGTATTGTCACAAAAGATTTTCATTGGACCCGATGCACTAGGTATGACACCTAGATCAGATATGAACTCCTTCATCCAGACTCCTTCATTTGCTGCTTCCGAAGCAGCTATGTACTCCGCTTCACACGTAGATCCCGCCATGACGCTCTGCTTGGAACTACACCAACTGACAGGTCCACCATTCAATAAAATACGTATCCAGTTTGTGACTTAGAGTCATCTGGATCAGTGTCAAAGCTTGCATCGACGTAACCGTTTACGACGAGCTCTTTGTCACCTCCATAAATGAGAAAGATATCCTTAGTCCTTCTCAGGTACTTCAGGATGTTCTTGACCGCTGTCCAGTGATCCACTCCTGGATTACTTTGGTACCTCCCTGCTAAACTAATAGAAAGGCACACATCAGGTCTGGTACACAACATTGCATACATGATAGAACCTGTGGCTGAAGCATAGGGAATGACTTTCATTTTCTCTCTATCTTCTGCAGTGGTCGGGCATTGAGTCTGACTCAACTTCACACCTTGTAACACAGGCAAGAACCCTTTCTTTACTTGATCCATTTTGAACTTCTTCAAAACTTTATCAAGGTATGTGCTTTGTGAAAGTCCAATTAAGCGTCTTGATCTATCTCTATAGATCTTGATGCCTAATATATAAGCAGCTTCACTGAGGTCTTTCATTGAAAAATTCTTATTCAAGTATCCTTTTATGCTATTCAGAAATTCAGTGTCATTTCCGATCAACAATATGTCATCCACATATAATATCAGAAATGCTACAGAGCTCCCACTCAATTTCTTGTGAATACAGGCTTCTCCAAAAGTCTGTATAAAACCATATGCTTTGATCACACTATCAAAGCGTATATTCCAACTCCGAGAGGCTTGCACCGGTCCATAAATGGATCGCTGGAGCTTGCACACTTTGTTAGCACCTTTTGGATCGACAAAACCTTCTGGTTGCATCATGCACAACTCTTCTTTAAGATATCCATTAAGGAATGCAGTTTTGACATCCATTTGCCAAATTTCATAATCATAAAATGCGACAATTGCTAACATGATTCAGATGGACTTAAGCATCTCTACGGGTGAGAAGGTCTCATCGTAGTCAACTCCTTGAACTTGTCGAAAACCTTTCGCAACAAGTCGAGCTTTGTAGACAGTAATATTACCGTCAGCATCAGTCTTCTTCTTGAAGATCCATTTATTCTCTATGGCTTGCCGATCATCGGGTAAGTCAACCAAAGTCCATACTTTGTTCTCATACATGGATCTCATCTCAGATTTCATGGCCTCAAGCCATTTCGCGGAATCTGGGCTCATCATCGCTTCCTCATAGTTCATAGTTTCATCATGGTCAAGTAACATGACCCCCAGAACAAGATTACCGTACCACTCTGGTGCGGATCTTACTCTGGTTAACCTATGAGGTTTGGTAGTAACTTGATCAGAAGTTTCATGATCATTATCATTAGCTCCCTTGCTTACTGGTGTAGGAATCACTGGAACCGATTTCTGTGATGAACTACTTTCCAATAAGGGAGTAGGTAGAGTTACCTCATCAAGTTCTACTTTCCTCCCACTCACTTCTTTCGAGAGAAACTCCTTCTCTATAAAGGATCCATTCTTAGCAACAAATATCTTGCCTTCGGATCTGTGATAGAAGGTGTACCCAACAGTCTCCTTTGGGTATCCTATGAAGACACATTTCTCCGATTTGGATTCGAGCTTATCAGGTTGAAACTTTTTTCACATAAGCACCGCAGCCCCAAACTTTAAGAAACAAGAACTTGGGTTTCTTGCCAAACTACAGTTCATATGGTTTCGTCTCAACGGATTTAGATGGTGCCCTATTTAACGTGAATGCAGCCGTCTCTAAAGCATAACCCCAAAACGATAGTGGTAAATCAGTAAGAGACATCATAGATCGCACCATATCTAATAAAGTACGATTACGACGTTTGGACACATCATTACGCTGTGGTGTTCCAGGTGGCGTGAGTTGCGAAACTATTCCACATTGTTTCAAATGAAGACCAAACTCGTAACTCAAATATTCTCCTCCACGATCAGATCATAGAAACTTATTTTCTTGTTATGATGATTTTCCACTTCACTCTGAAATTCTTTGAACTTTTCAAATGTTTCAGACTTATGTTTCATCAAGTAGATATACCCATATCTGCTCAAATCATCTGTGAAGGTTGGAAAATAACGATACCCACCGCGAGCATCAACACTCACCGGACCGCATACATCAGTATGTATTATTTCCAACAAGTCGGTTGCTCGCTCCATTGTTTCGGAGAACGGAGTCTTAGTAATCTTGCCCATGAGGCATGGTTCGCAAGCATCAAGTGATTCATAATCAAGTGATTCCAAAAGCCCATTAGAATGGAGTTTCGTCATGCGCTTTATACCAATATGAAATAAACGGTAGTGCCATAAATAAGTTGCACTATCATTATTAAACTTATATCTTTTGGCTTCAATACTATGAATATGTGTATCACTACTATCAAGATTTAGTAAAAATAGACCAATCATCAAGGGTGCATGACCATAAAAGATATTACTCGTATAAATAGAACAACCATTATTCTCTGATTTAAACGAATAACCGTGTCGCATCAAACAAGATCCTGATATAATGTTCATGCTTAACGCTGGCACCAAATAACAATTATTCAGGTCTAAAACTAATCCCGAAGGTAGATATAGAGGTAGCGTGCCGACGGCGATCGCATCGACTTTGGAACCATTTCCCACGCGCATCGTCACCTTGTCCTTAGCCAATCTTCGCTTAATCGGTAGCCCCTGTTTTTGAGTTGCAAATATTAGCAACAAAACCAGTATCAAATACCCAGGCGCTACTGCGAGCATTAGTAAGGTACACATCAATAACATGTATATCAAATATACCTTTCACTTTTCCATCCTTCTTTTCCGCCAAATATTTGGGGCTATTCCGCTTCCAGTGACCAGTCCCTTTGAAGTAGAAGCACTCAGTCTCAGGCTTAGGTCAAAACTTGGGCTTCTTCATTTGAGTACCAACTTCCTTGCCATTCTTCTTGAAGTTCCCCTTCTTCCCTTTACTCTTTTTCTTGAAACTGGTGGTCTTGTTGACCATCAACACTTGATGCTCCCTCTTGATTTCTACCCCCGCAGCTTTTAGCATTGCGAAGAGCTCAGGAATTGTCTTATCCATCCCTTGCATATTATAGTTCATCACGAAGCTTTTGTAGCTTGGTGGCAGTGATTGAAGAACTCTGTCAATGACACTATCAACTGGAAGATTAACTCCCAGCTGAGTCAAGGGATTGTGGTACCCAGAAATTCTGAGTATATGCTCACTGACAGAACTATTCTCCTCCATTTTGCAGCTGTAGAACTTATTGGAGACTTCATATCCCTCAATATGGACATTTGCTTGAAATATTAACTTCAACTCCCGGAACATCTCATATGCCCCATGACGTTCAAAATGTCGTTGAAGTCCCGGTTCTAAGCCGTAAAGCATGGCACACTGAACTATCGAGTAGTCATTAGCTTTGCTCTGCCAGGCGTTCACAAAGTACGGCGTTGCTCCTGCAGCGGGTCTTGCACCTAGCGGTGCTTCCATGACATAATTCTTCTGTGCAGCAATGAGGATAATCCTCAAGATACAGACCCAGTCCGTGTAATTGCTACCATCATCTTTCAACTTAGCTTTCTATAGGAACACATTAAAATTCAACGAAACAACAACACGAGCCATTTATCTACAACAACATAGACATGCAAAATACTATCAGGTACTAAGTTCATGATAAATTAAAGTTCAATTAATCATATTACTTAAGAACTCCCACTTAGATAGACATCCCTCTAATCATCTAAGTGATCACGTGATCCATATCAACTAAACCATGTCCGATCATCACGTGAGATGGAGTAGTTTCCAATGGTGAACATCACTATGTTGATCATATCTACTATATGATTCATGCTCGACCTTTCGGTCTCAGTGTTCAGAGGCCATATCTGCATATGCTAGGCTCGTCAAGTTTAACCCGAGTATTCTGCGTGTGCAAAACTGGCTTGCACCCGTTTTATGTGAACGTAGAGCTTATCACACCCGATCATCACGTGGTGCCTCGGCACGACGAACTATAGCAACGGTGCATACTCAGGGAGAACACTTGTACCTTGAAATTTAGTGAGAGATCATCTTATAATGCTACTGCCGTACTAAGAAAAATAAGATGCATAAAGGATAAACATCACATGCAATCAATATAAGTGATATGATATGGCCATCATCATCTTGTGCCTTTGATCTCCATCTCCAAAGCACCGTCATGATCACCATCGTCACCGGCTTGACACCTTGATCTCCATCGAAGCATCGTTGTCGTCTCGCCAACTATTGCTTCTACGACTATCGCTACCGCTTAGTGATAAAGTAAAGCAATTACATGGTGATTGCATTTCATACAATAAAGCGACAACCATATGGCTCCTGCCAGTTGCCGATAACTGTGTTACAAAACATGATCATCTTATACAACAATTTATATAATCACGTCTTGACCACATTACATTACAACATGCCCTGCAAAAACAAGTTAGACGTCCTCTACTTTGTTGTTGCAAGTTTTACGTGGCTGCTACGGGCTTAGCAAGAGCCATTCTTACCTACGCATCAAAACCACAACGATTTTTTGTCAAGTTTGTTGTTTTAACCTGCAACAAGGACCGGGGGTAGTCACACTTGATTCAACTAAAGTTGGAGAAACAGACACCCACTAGCCACCTGTGTGTGAAGCACGTCGGTAGAACCAGTCTCGCGTAAGCGTACGTGTAATGTCGGTCTGAGCCGCTTCATCCAACAATACCGCCGAATCAAAGTATGACAGGTTGGTAAGCAGTATGACTATTATCACCCACAACTCTTTGTGGTCTACTCGTGCATATAACATCTACGCATAGACCTGGCTCGGATGCCAATGTTGGGTAATGCAGTATTTCAAAATTTTCCTACGCACACTCAAGATCCATCTAGGTGATGCATAGCAATGAGCGGGGAGAGTGTGTCCACGTACCCTCGTAGACCGAAAGCGGAAGCGTTTAGTAACACAGTTGATGTAGTCGAACGTCATCGCGATCCAACCGATCCAAGTACCGAACGCACGACACCTCCGCAATCTGCACACGTTCAGCTCGGTGACGTCCTTCGTACTCTTGATCCAGTAGAGGCCGAGGGAGAGTTTCGTCAGCACGACGGCGTGATGACAGTTATGAAGAAAGCAATAGGAATAAATTAAACGATCATAGTGCTACGCTAACGGATGGGTCAAGTCAATCACATCATTCTCTAATTATGTGATCCCGTTCATCAAATGACAACTCGTGTCCATGGCTAGGAAACTCAACCATCTTTGATTAATGAGCTAGTCAAGTAGAGGCATACTAGTGACACTCTGTTTGTCTATGTATTCACACATGTACTAAGTTTCCGGTTAATACAATTCTAGCATGAATAATAAACATTTATCATGATATAAGGAAATATAAATAACAACTTTATTATTGCCTCTAGGGCATATTTCCTTCAAATAGTTTCCCTAGTTATCGGGGATATGGATGAACACTAGTATGTTTAAGGTTGAATGACAATAGGATTTGACACCAACTTTATGTGTTTATGTTAATGATCTTTTGGATGTTGGGTGAAGTTTACCATCCAACATATGCTCCTTGGGACAAAAGGTTTTTACTATTTTGTGTGGAGGTGAGAAGCGGAGGCCGGTAGGGACATTGCTTATCTGCTTATCTTCATCATTCTTGGATCATTGCAATGGAGGATAAATGGAGAATGTGTTAGCTGCATCCGCGGGGACACCCTTAATTACCACTCGGTAACTGGGGTCAGGATGATGGTAGTGGCGTATGGGATACAATGCTGCTACATGTATACATGTATTTGTACTTGGCTTCGCCCACTTGTAGAAACATATAAAGTGGTTTATAAACCCGACTTCAAATTATGCTACGACATCGGTCGCGTTAGACACATACTTGTGGGGAACCCGAACTCCCTGGGAGCACTTTAGTCCTATTGATTCTAGCAACTGTTATTTACGTTTCACGCTCTTTTGTTCTACTCTTTCTCTTTATTACCATGTTCGCAACAACCTCTCATTGCTTTAAACTTCTGTTTCCACTTTGCTTTGGACTAGAACTATCTTGCATGAACCATATTATAAATCACTACGAGAGACAAAGTCCAATTTCCGTGGTCCTTGTGGGATTGATACTCTTACTTCGAAAAGTCTCTAACTAAACCCCGTGCACTTGCAGGACATTAGTGGTCGAGCGACGAGAGAGATCAGTCGATGGACTTTGAGCATTTCCTTCAATCTTTTGTTGGGCTTATGGTTGTTGTGTCCATTTCTTCCGTCCATATTAGTATCGACCTAGCCTTCGAATTTTGGTTAGCTCATAATGCTTTACTTTCATCAAATTTTGCCGGTGTTTTTGTCTTGGATCCATGTAGAAATTTACAGTGCAAATGTAACATCATCATAGGATTGATGACGGTTAGCAGCCATATGAGACAATCATCCTTTTTCTTCCTCTTGAGCGCCTCTCTCTTCCTGGGACCCTCATGCGTACAACTAGGAACCTACTCCAGTAGCGTTACTTTCAAGTTCCAGTATCTCTTTGATCATAAACAACTACAAAAATCTATGCATATTAGCGATGATATGTGAACGGAAACAAACATATGGTATTATATTTGCTTATTCTATAGTTGTAGAATACTCATTAAATATGAGTAGTATGCATGGTGTATTTTAATGTCGGTCTTTTGTGATGCATGCATAGTGGCATGACATGGAAATTTACATGTTAAAAGAAGTAGAGATAGTGGGGATCAATTATTGAGGTCATGCATGGTGCCAGGATCAGGTGTCATAGTTGCATGTTGAGAGAATTAGAGTTTAGTGGGGATTACCTATATAGGATATAGGATATGAGTAGTATGCATGGTGCATTTTAATGTGGGTCTTTTCTCATGCATGCATGACAACATGATATGACGTATTTGCCTGTTAAAAGAAGTAGAGATTGTGGGGATCAATTATTTAGGTCATGCATGATGGCAGAATGAGGTGACATAGTTGCATGTTTAGAGAGTTTGTGGGGATTAACTATTTTGGTATATAGGATTTGGGTAAATATTTTCTATAAACTATTATAACAACACAAGATATGTCATTTTATCAAACAAAATACAAGCATCAGATGAGCAGAGAACCTTCCCTCACAAAAGAGTATTTAGTGGTGCCGCACATTTTCTGTGCTACCGTGCTACTAAAACAATATCAATGTAGAAAATATCCATTGAAATTCGGTTAATTTTTGACAACATAAGTAAGTCTCAGACAAGAAAATTATAACCAAAGTTCAATTACACAATGAGAAGAAAACATAAGATTTTACCCTAAATTTGTTGCGAGTTGAATAACTGATTGGAGGATTTTTCATAGAACTTTGGTTGCTCGTTAGTGCAAACGTAGAACAGTGGCTCCTAGAATGAACAATAAAATTAAAAAATCAAATCAATAAAAAGCTGATTTTCCATGTTATGTTAGTGTCCAAAGTGTTCTTGAATATTTTCATAGGAAATGAGGTTTCGTATAGTTGAAGAAAAAAGCAAATTTTAGTGGTCTAGAAATGCCAAAAGTTTGACGCTCAATTCTTTTTCTTTGCACATACGAAATGTCGGCGTTCTGGGAACGGGGGTACCCAGACTTCCCTGCGTGCGGCCCATGGCGTGGCTCCATCGATGGCCTGGTACGGCCCACCTTCGGCATCAACAACTCAAGACTCTCGCGAGGGGCCAAGCCTCGCGAGGCGGACGACACCAAGACCTCCAGAAGGAGCACCCCCTCAGGCTAGCTCCTGAGGAGCGGAGATTTCTATGCAAGCCTCACCTCGCGAGGTTCGAGTGACGTGAGCCATGACGACCAAGGCCAGGAGGGCGCCAGCGGGCGCAGGACAAAAGTTTCCTCTTTGGTGCTAAGGAGGCAAGCGCAGGCGCGGAGTCCTGAGGAATCAGCCAAAGGTTTCCGTTCCCGTGCAACAAGACCAAGAACGCCAGGACAGAGGTCATCGCTGAGCCCACCACAGCGTCACGACCAGAGGCTTTTGCAGGCGAAGACTACTTTTGTCAGGATAACATGTACTAGTTGTCTCCCTTCGAATTTGGCCGTTGTGGGATCCCTTCCCGCCTTCATTTAGGAAGAGGACCAAGGCCACTATAAGTAGAGCACCACCACCACTGTAGACCGGATCGGATCCATTCCATCCTCACACCCACCAGCTCACTCGAGCACAAGAACACACCTCCTCCTAAGGTTGTTCTCCCACTGTACTAGTTCATCCTCATCCCCTCGAGGCCAATCCACCACAAAGCAGGAGTAGAGTTTTACACCGCAAGGTGGCCCGAACCTGGGTAAACTGTTGTGTCCCATTTCCTTCCTGTTCATCGAGCTAGGCCGTGAGATTGGTGAGTAGGCAGACTGGGGAGGTTGAGTTCTCTGCACGCACCCTAGAGTTCGAATCTATCAAGGGTCTGCGGAGCCCGAGATCCGACATTTGGTGCGCCAGGTAGCACTACAAAAAAAAAGACACTTCCGTGATGATACGTGTTTGTCACAGTAGGTCACGTTTTCTGTCATGCATGTACATCCATGACAATTTTATGACAGAATCAAGATAGTCATACCTGTGCTGTCGTAGAAGTGTTCCATGACATTACCAAAATTATCACCACGAAAGTGTCCACTTCCATGACGATAAATCGCGCGTCATAGAAGTGTTTTCGTCAAGGGTGACCGGCACGTGGCATCCACCATAACAGGTCACCGTTAAGCTATCGGGGCGGGTTTTGGATCCGATATCCCATTAACAGCCTGAACCAATGGGGATTTTTCCACGTGTAAAATTTTGATTGGCCAGAGGAAACACGTGTTGGCTCACCGCTGGGACAGATGTCATCCACTCATTGGACAGGAGGCACCTATGATACGTCGACATGTGGCACGGCCCAACAGAGGCCCATTCCGGTGAAAGGCTGGCCCGTTTGACTTGGTCAAAAGTTAACTGGCCGGCCCAGGGAAAGCCTGTTAACGGCATGTTCGTATATATCCCATTTACGACCCGCTAACTCCCGGCCTGTTACGGCCTATCGGAATTAACCCCAATAGCTTCATTTGGGCCGTCCAATATGATTCTAGCCCGTTGTTACTTCCGGCCCATGTATGGCCCATGATGTCTTTCGGCCCATACGAGTCCCTTCGTAACTCTGGGCCCAATAAAGGCTCGAGATGAAACTGGCCCATAATGAACAGTGTATTGCTACCTCTTGAGCACTGCGTTGGTTTTCCCTTGAAGAGGAAAGGGTGATGCAGTAAAGCAACATAAGTATTTCCCTCAATTTTTGAGAACCAAGGTATCAATCTAGTAGGAGGCCACGCACGAGTCCCTTGCACCTACACAAACAAGTAAATCCTCGCAACCAACGCGATAAGGGATTGTCAATCCCTACATGGTCACTTACGAGAATGAGATCTGATAGATATGATAAGATAATATTTCTGGTATTTTTATGATAAAGATGCAAAGTAAAGTAAAAGGCAATAAAAATAACTAAGTGTTGGAAGATTAATATGATGGAAAATAGGCCCGGGGGCCATAGGTTTCACTAGTGGCTTCTCTCGAGAGCATAAATATTACGGTGGGTGAACAAATTACTGTTGAGCAATTGATAGAATTGAGCATAGTTATGAGAATATCTAGGTATGATCATGTATATAGGCATCACGTCCGAGACAAGTAGACCGACTCCTGCCTGCATCTACTACTATTACTCCACACATCGACCGCTATCCAGCATGCATCTAGAGTATTAAGTTCATAAGAACATAGTAACGCCTTAAGTAAGATGACATGATGTAGAGGGATAAACTCATGCAGTATGATATAAACCCCATCTTGTTATCCTCGATGGCAACAATACAATACGTGCCTTGCTGCCCCTATTGTCACTGGGAAAGGACACCGCAAGATTGAACCCAAAGCTAAGCACTTCTCCCATTGCAAGAAAGATCAATCTAGTAGGCCAAACCAAACTGATAATTCGAAGAGACTTGCAAAGATAACTAATCATACATAAAATAATTCAGAGGATATTCAAATATTGTTCATAGATAAACTTGATCATAAACCCACAATTCATCGTTCTCAACAAACACACCGCAAAAGAAGATGACATCGAATAGATCTCCATGAGAGAGGGGGAGAACATTGTATTGAGATCCAAAAAGAGAGAAGAAGCCATCTAGCGAATAACTATGGACCTGAAGGTCTGAGGTAAACTACTCACACATCATCGGAGAGGCTATGGTGTTGATGTACAAACCCTCTGTGATCGATGCCACCTCCGGCAGAGCTCCGGAACAGGCCCCAAGATGGGATCTCCTGGGTACAGAAGGTTGCGGCGGTGGAATTAGGTTTTTGGCTCCGTATCTGGTAGTTTGGGGGTACATAGGTATATATAGGAGGAAGGAGTACGTCGGTGGAGCAACATGGGGCCCACGAGGGTGGAGGGCGCGCCTGGGGGGGGGGGGGGTAGGCACGCCCCCTACCTCGTGCCCTCCTGGTTATTGTCTTGACGTAGGTTCCAAGTCCTCTGGATCACGTTCGTTCCAAAAATCACGTTCCCGAAGGTTTCATTCCATTAGGACTCTGTTTGATATTCTTTTTCTGCAAAACTCTGAAATAGGCAAAAAACAACAATTCTGGGTTGGGCCTCCGGTTAATAGGTTAGTCCCAAAAATAATATAGAAGTGTATAATAAAGCCCAATAATGTCCAAAACAGAATATAATATAGCATGGAACAATAAAAAATTATAGATACGTTGGAGACGTATCAAGCATCCCCAAGCTTAATTCCTGCTCGTCCTCGAGTAGGTAAATGATAAAAACGAAATTTTTGATGTGGAATGCTACTAGGCATAATTTCAATGTAATTCTTCTTAATTGTGGTATGAATATTTAGATCCGAAAGATTCAAGATAAAAGTTCAATATTGACATGCAAATAATAATACTTCAAGCATACTAACTAAGCAATTATGTCCTCTCAAAATAACATGGCCAAAGAAAGTTCATCCCTACAAAATCATATAGTTTAGTCATGCTCCATTTTCATCACACAAGAATGCTCTCATCATGCACAAGCCCGATGTCAAGCCAAGCAATTGTTTCATACTTTAGTAATCTCAAACTTTTTCAACCTTCACGCAATACATGAGCGTGGGCCATGGATATAGCACTATGGGTGGAATAGAATATAATGATGGGGGTTATGTGGAGAAGACAAAAATGGGAGAAAGTCTCACATCAACGCGGCTAATCAATGAGATATGGAGATGCCTGTCGATTGATGTTAATGCAAGGAGTAGGGATTGCCATGCAACGGATGCACTAGGGCTATAAATATATGAAAGCTCAACAAAAGAAACTAAGTGGGTGTGCATCCAACTTGCTTGCTCACGAAGACCTAGGGCATTTGAGGAAACCCATTGTTGGAATATACAAGCCAAGTTCTATAATGAAAAATTCCCACTAGTATATGAAAATGACAAAACAAGAAACTCTCTATCATGAAGATTATGGTGCTACTTTGAAGCACAAGTGTGGTAAAAAGGATAGTAACATTGTCCCTTCTCTCTTTTCTCTCTTTTTTGGGACTTTCTCTTTTTTATGGACTTTCTCCTTTTTTTCCTCACTTGGGACAATGCTCTATAAAATGATGATCATCACACTTCTATTTATTTACAGCTCAATGATTACAACTCAATACTAGAACAAAGTATGACTCTATATGAATGCCTCCGGTGGTGTACCGGGATATGCGATGAACCAAGTGTGACATGTATGAAAGAATCATGAATAGTGGCTTTGCCACAAATACTATGTCAACTACATGATCATGCAAAGCAATATGACAATGATGAACGTGTCATGATAAACGAAACGGTGGAAAGTTGCATGGCAGTATATCTCGGAATGGCTATGGAAATGCCATAATAGGTAGGTATGGTGGATGTTTTGAGGAAGATATAAGGAGGTTTATGTGTGAAAGCGCGTATCATATCACGGGGTTTGGATGCACCGGCGAAGTTTGCACCAACTCTCAATGTGAGAAAGGGCAATGCACAGTACCGAAGAGGCTAGCAATGATGGAAAGTGTCGGGGGGATATCTGGCCTCCATGAGCACCTATGGGGACGGAGCCCCTTGTCGGTTCGGCGGGGGCGGAGGATGCACAAAGAGCAGATCGAGGCGACACACACACACACACAACGATTTTACCCAGCTTCGGGCCGCACGGATGCGTAAAACCCTACTGCTGCATGTCTGGTTGATTCGGGTTCTTGCTCTGGAGCGCAAGAAGCTACAGTAAGTTGGAGCTGGACGTAGGCGAGGGCCTATAGGGTCCGATCCGATCCGATCCCATCCCCCTTCTACGTGCGCATGGGCCTCCTTTTATATGCCAAGGGGTTTCCCACAGGGAGCGACGCAGGTGAGGGTAAAAATGGCAAGGGATCGTGTGAATAGTGGCCGCACAGTGCTATCGCACCTAACTCTGACGGCGGGGGACAAAGGCATTAAATGCCCATCTGGATCGCCTGAACAGTGCCGAGGCGGACCGTTAGGAGCGCCTCCGCTCGCCACGGGGGCGACTCTGCCAACGTCGCATGCCACCGCGCGTCTCAGGTTGCGCGGCGCCTCGCCACGTGCCTCCGGGGAAGCCCCAGAGCGACGCGTGGGCAGGTGAGCTGGAGCGCGGGCCTGATGTGGTGGTTTGCTGCGGCAAGTGGCTTGCCGCGGTAGTTGGCTTGCCGCACCTGGGAGCTTGCCGCTCGCCAGGCCTTGCCGGGGCGCGCGCCGCGCCGCGGCGGGCTTCTCTTGGGGTGCCTTGGCTTGGCCGTCCCGGCGAGCTCCTCCCACCGGGGCCTTGGTGCTTCGGCTTAGTCGTCCCGGCAAGCTCCTCTTGCCGGGGCCTTGTCGCCTTGGCCCGGCAAGCTCCTCTTGCCGGACCTTGCCTTCTCGACCCGGCAAGCTCCTCTTGCCGGGGCTTGGTCTTCTAGGCTCGATCACTTGGCCTTCGTCCGGCCCGGAAAGGGCCGTGGAGACTCTTGTCGCTCCCCTGGCAGGCCTTGCCGTGGGAGGCTACTACTGCCCGTGCACAAGTTCGGGGTACTAAGGTACCCCTACTTTAGTACACCGACAGGAGCCCCCGGGTCTGGGCCATACACGGTGCCGAGTGTTGTTGGGCCAGGCCCTAACAGTGCACGGGCACGTGTGGCCTGGGTTGCGCTGCTCCTTAACTCCGTGCTCGTCGCGCCCTCCCCAAGTGGCGCGTGCTTATCGCGGCGTCGTGGGGGAGGCGAGGCGTGCGAGGCGTGCGTGACGTGGGTGGCGTGCGCGGGGCTTGAGGCCCGCAGGCATGCGTCACGTCGGGCACGATCTCTTTTATTTGGAGAAGCGAAACGTCCACCCCCACTTTCGAGTGGGGGGGAGAGGTCGCCTCATCAGTCGCCTCGGCTCTGCTCGCCCGCCACGCGCCCTCCATGCGCTTGGGGTCGCGGTGGTGGAGGCAGGAAGCCGGGCCGACGCGGGTCGAAGTAGAGGGTGTTGGTGAAGATCGTCTTCCGCAACCCCACCATCAGGCTCACCAACGTCCTCAGGCACTTGCCGGAAGATGCTGACCTGACGGAGATCAGGGCCCTCGTCACCCCCATCGTGGAAAGGGTGGCGGGGATCAGGCGGGTCGAGGGCGACCGCGCGGATTAGGCCGCCCACCTCTTTCTTTTCTTCTCCTGTCGCTGCTGAGCACGCCGTAGAAACAGCTGATTAGGGAAGCGGCAAGTCATTTTGTAATATAACTTTTATCTTAGGCAGTTCATTGCGCTGTTATCTCCCTCGTTTGACTTTATGCTTCGTACGTTCGCGCCCTACGCTCACAGGAACTTGTCGGCGAAAGTCTCCGCCTTGCCACGGGTGCCGAGTGCGGGACATCAGCAACCCGCTGACGGGGCTCCCACCGACAAGAAACCTTGCCGCGGCTGGCGCAACTCACTTAAATGTTGAGCAGGCTCAGGGCGCAGTAGGCGTGGCGACTGCAGTCGCGGCACGCTCAAGCTGCCGAGCGAGCTCGAAACAAGTAAGGACGCTACTCGGGATGTAGCACACTTAAGTCGTTGAGCGGGGCTCGAAACGAAATAAGGGCGCAACCAGCCACGAGCCGGCCCCTCCGCGCACAGGTTTCCCATACGAAGCTCGGTCGTTCGAGGAAGATAATTTAAGAATAAAAAGGAGCTTAGTCGCTCAAACTTTGGCAACTTAGCTTCTCTGTCGTTTGCCGTCCGGCAAGGCGCAGCTTCCTCGGGCGACGCTCGGCCCAGGCTCGGGGCTTGACGGCCTGCCACCGCTCGCCGGAGACGAGTGCTGCACAATCGTGTCGAATGATGCCTGCGCCAAGCGGAGAGGCGCGAAATCGACAAGATGTGCGGGGCACATAGGCTATGCTCGGGCTCTGCGCCCGCCTCTGTACCAAGGATTACATGCAACTGCGGCAAGACTTGGACGGAGAGGATGGCCGACGGAACGGTTCTGACTGCCGCGCGAGCAAGGCCCCTCCCACGGTCGGCGTCGACTCGTTTGGATCTTGGCGGCCTGGGCTCACCGAAGAACGAGGTCGCCTTTCCCGCAACTTCCGGCGCTAACTTCTGCGGCTACGGGAGCGGCGCAGAGTTTGCTGGAGGTGAGAGACTCGCTCAGTGGCCGGAAGGCGGTCCTCCTCAAGGAGCAGCTGCTCTTGCCCGGACTCTGCGCGAGTGGGTACTCGAGGAGGGCCGCGCACGGGTCCGTGAGGAGGAATGCCTCCGCTCCGCGGGCTGGAGTGGAAATGTACCTGGCCATACCTGAGCTTGCCTGTGGTCGCCGAATCTGGTTCGCACAACCTCGACGCGCCCCTACCTGGCGCGCCAAAGATGTCGGGGGGATATCTGGCCTCCACGAGCACCTATGGGGACGGAGCCCCTTGTCGGTTCGGCGGGGGCGGAGGATGCACAAAGAGCAGATCGAGGCGACACACACACACAACGATTTTACCCAGCTTCGGGCCGCACGGATGTGTAAAACCCTACTGCTGCATGTCTGGTTGATTCGGGTTCTTGCTCTGGAGCGCAAGAAGCTACAGTAAGTTGGAGCTGGACGTAGGCGAGGGCCTATCGGGTCCGATCCGATCCGATCCGATCCCATCCCCCTTCTACGTGCGCATGGGCCTCCTTTTATATGCCAAGGGGTTTCCCACAGGGAGCGACGCAGGTGAGGGTAAAAATGGCAAGGGATCGTGTGAATAGTGGCCGCACAGTGCTATCGCACCTAACTCTGACGGCGGGGGACAAAGGCATTAAATGCCCGTCTGGATCGCCTGAACAGTGCCGAGGCGGACCGTTAGGAGCGCCTCCGCTCGCCACGGGGGCGACTCTGCCAACGTCGCATGCCACCGCGCGTCTCAGGTTGCGCGGCGCCTCGCCACGTGCCTCCGGGGAAGCCCCAGAGCGACGCGTGGGCAGGTGAGCTGGAGCGCGGGCCTGATGTGGTGGTTTGCTGCGGCAAGTGGCTTGCCACGGTAGTTGGCTTGCCGCACCTGGGAGCTTGCCGCTCGCCAGGCCTTGCCGGGGCGCGCGCCGCGCCGCGGCGGGCTTCTCTTGGGGTGCCTTGGCTTGGCCGTCCCGGCGAGCTCCTCCCACCGGGGCCTTGGTGCTTCGGCTTAGTCGTCCCGGCAAGCTCCTCTTGCCGGGGCCTTGTCGCCTTGGCCCGGCAAGCTCCTCTTGCCGGACCTTGCCTTCTCGACCCGGCAAGCTCCTCTTGCCGGGGCTTGGTCTTCTAGGCTCGATCACTTGGCCTTCGTCCGGCCCGGAAAGGGCCGTGGAGACTCTTGTCGCTCCCCTGGCAGGCCTTGCTGCGGGAGGCTACTACTGCCCGTGCACAAGTTCGGGGTACTAAGGTACCCCTACTTTAGTACACCGACAGAAAGGTAAGAGTGCGTATAATCCATGGACTCAACATTAGTCATAAAGAACTCACATACTTATTGCAAAAATCTACAAGTCATCAAAAACCAAGCACTACGCGCATGCTCTTAGGGGGATAGATTGGTAGGAAAAGACCATCGCTCATCCCCGACCGCCACTCATAAGGTAGACAATCAAAGAACACCTCATGTTTCAAATTTGTTACATAACGTTTACCATACGTGCATGCTACTGGACTTGCAAACTTCAACACAAGTATTTCTCAAGTTCACAACTACTCAACGAGCACAAATTTGATATCACTACCTCCATGTCTCAAAACAATCATCAATCATCAAACTTCTCTTAGTATTCAACACACTCATAAGAAAGTTTTTACTAGTCTTGAATACCTAGGATATTAGGGTTATTTAAGCAAATTACCATGCAGTTTAAGACTCTAAAAATAATCTAAGTGAAGCATGAGAGAATAATAGTTTCTATAAAACAAAACCACCACCGTGCTCTAAAAGATATAAGTGAAGTGCTAGAGCAAAAACTATATAACTCAAAAGATATAAGTGAAGCACATAGAGTATTCTAATAATTTGCGAATCATGTGTGTATATCTCAAAAGGTGTGTACAGCAAATATGATTGTGGTAAACTAAAAAACAAAGACTCAAATCATACAAGACGCTCCAAGCAAAACACATATCATGTGGTGAATAAAAATATAGCTTCAAGTAAAGTTACCGATGGAAGTAGACGAAAGAGGGGATGCCTTCCGGGGAATCCCCAAGCTTTGGCTTTTAGGTGTCCTTAGATTATCTTGGGGTGACTTGGGAATCCCCAATATTAGGCTATTGCCACTCCTTTTTCCATAATCCATTAAATTTTCACCCAAAACTTGAAAACTTCACAACACAAAACTCAGCAGAAAATCTCGTGAGCTCCGTTAGCGAAAGAAAACAAAAGACCACTTCAAGGTACTGTAATGAACTCATTATTTATTTATATTGGTGTTAATACTACTGTATTCCAACTTCTCTATGGTTTATAAACTCTTTTACTAGCCATAGATTCATCAAAATAAGCAAACAACACACGAAAAACAGAATCTGTCAAAAATAGAACAGTCTGTAGTAATCTGTAACTAACGCAAACTTCTTGAACTCCAAAAAATATACCAAAATAGTAAGACCTATACAATTTGTTTATTGATTAGTAGCAATTGGAATCAATATTTTATCATGTTCTGATGATTTTTAACAATTATTTTCGTGAACAGAAAGTTTCTGGAATTTTCAGCAAGATCAAATAACTATCATCCAAGAAGATCCTATAGGTTAAACTTGGCACAAACACTAATTAAAACATAAAAATACACTTAACCAGATGCTAGATCAAAGATTTATTCCTAAATAGAAGCAAAAGGCAAAAAACTAAAAATAAAATTGGGTTGCCTCCCAACAAGCGCTATCGTTTAACGCCCCTGGCTAGACATAATAGCAAGGATAGATCTAGGTATTGCCATCTTTGGTAGGCAATCCATAAGTGGATATCATAATAGATTCATAAGGTAATTTTATTTTCTTTCTAGGGAAGTGTTTCATGCCTTTCCTTAATGGAAATTGGAATCTAATATTCCCTTCATATCAATAATTGCACCAATCGTTCTAAGGAAAGGTCTACCAAGAATAATAGGACATGAAGGATTGCAATCTATATCAAGAACGATAAAATCTACGGGCACATAATTCCTATTTGCAACAATAAGAACATCATTAATTCTTCCCATAGGTTTCTTAATAGTGGAATCCGCAAGGTGCAAGTTTAGAGAGCAATCATCAAAATCGCGGAAACCTAGCAAATCACATAAAGTTTTTGGAATCGTGGAAACACTAGCACCCAAATCACACAAAGCATAGCATTCATGTTATTTAATTTTAATTTTAATAGTAGGTTCCCACTCATCATAAAGTTTTCTAGGGATAGAATCTTCCAACTCAAGTTTTTCTTCATAAGATTACATCCAAGCATCAACGATATGTTTGGTAAAGGCTTTAATTTGACTATAAGCATGAGGAGAATTTAGCACGGATTGCAACAAGGAAATACAATCTATCAAAGAGCAATTATCTTAATTAAATTCCTTGAAATCCAAGATAGTGGGTTCATTAGTATCTAGAGTTTTGATCTCTTCAATCCCACTTTTACCAATTTTTGTATCAAGATATAAAAACTCCGAATTTTTGGAACGCCTTCTAGGTAAAGGTGGATCATAATCAGTCCCGTCATTATCAAGATTCATATTGCAAAACAAAGATTTAATAGGGGACACATCAATAACTTTTAGATCTTCATATTTATTTTCATAGAAATTAGAAGAACACACTTTCACAAAACAATCTTTCTTAGCACGCATCCTAGCGGTTCTTTCTTTGCACTCATCAATGGAAATTCTCGTGGCTTTGAGAGACTCATTGATATCATGCTTAGGTGGAATAGATCTAAGTTTTAAAGAATCAACATCAAGAGAAATTCTATCAACGTTCCTAGCCAATTCATCAACTTTAAGCAATTTTTCTTCAAGCAAAGCATTGAAATTCTTTTGCGAATTCATAAATTCCTTAACACTAGTCTCAAATTCAGAAGGCATCTTATTAAAGTTCCCATAAGAATTGTTGTAGGAATTACCATAATTATTAGAGGAATTACTAGGATAAGGCCTAGGATTAAAGTTTCCTCTATACGCGTTGTCACCAAAATTATTCCTACCAACAAAATTCACATCCATAGATTCATTATTATTATCAATCAAAGTAGATAAAGGCATATCATTATGATCAGAAGAAACACTCTTATTAGCAAATAATTTCATAAGTTCATCCATCTTTCCACTCAAAACATTAATTTCTTCTATCGCATGCACTTTTTTTATTAGTGGATCTTTCGGTGTGCCATTGAGAATAATTAACCATAATATTATCTAGGAGTTTAGTAGCTTCTCCTAAAGTGATTTCCATAAAAGTGCCTCCCGCGGCCGAATCTAAAAGATTTCTAGAAGCAAAATTCAACCCAGCATAGAAATTTTGTATAATCATCCACAAATTCAAACTATGAGTAGGGCAATTATGTATCATTAATTTCATCCTCTCCCAGGCTTGTGCAACATGTTTATGATCAAGTTGCTTAAAATTCATAATATCATTTCTAAGAGAGGTGATTTTAGCGGGAGGAAAATACTTAGAGATAAAAGCATCTTTGCACTTATTCCAAGAATTAATACTATTTTTAGGCAAAGAAGAAAACCAAGCTTTAGCACGATCTCTAAGCGAAAAAGGAAATAGCTTAAATTTAATAATATCATTGTCCACATTTTTCTTCTTTTGCATATCACACAAATCAACGAAGCTATTTAGATGGGTAGCGGCATCTTCACTAGGAAGGCCCGCGAAATGATCTTTCATGACAAGATTCAATAAAGCAGTATTGATTTCACAAGATTCAGTATCGGTAAGAGGAGCAATCGAGTGCCAAGGAAATCATTGTTGTTGGTATTGGTAAAGTCACACAATTTAGTATGAGCCATCGTGACAAGCAAGCAATCCAACACACGAGCAAACAAGAAGCAAGCGAAAAAGAGGCGAACGGAAAAGAGAGGGCGAATAAAACGACAAGGGTGAAGTGGGGGAGAGGAAAACGAGAGGCAAATGGCAAATAATGTAATGCGGGAGATAAGGGTTTGTGATGGGTACTTGGTATGTTGACTTTTGCGTAGAATCCCCGGCAACGGTGCCAGAAATGGCTCATTGACGGGAAATCAAATCTTGACTTGACTTGTGTAAGCCTCCCCGGCAACGGCGCCAGACATCCTTCTTGCTACCTCTTGAGCACTACGTTGGTTTCCCCTTGAAGAGGAAAGGGTGATGCAGTAAAGCAGCGTAAGTATTTCCCTCAGTTTTTGAGAACCAAGGTATCAATCCAGTAGGAGGCCACGCACGAGTCCCTCGCACCTACACAAACAAATAAATCCTTGCAACCAACGCGATAAGGGGTTGTCAATCCCTACATGGTCACTTACGAGAGTGAGATCTGATAGATATGATAAGATAATATTTTTGGTATTTTATGATAAAGATGCAAAGTAAAATAAAAGGCAATAAAAATAACTAAGTGTTGGAAGATTAATATGATGGAAAATAGACCCGGGGCCATAGGTTTCACTAGTGGCTTCTCTCGAGAGCATAAATATACGGTGGGTGAACAAATTACTGTTGAGCAATTGATAGAATTGAGCATAGTTATGAGAATATCTAGGTATGATCATGTATATAGGCATCACGTCCGAGACAAGTAGACCGACTCCTGCCTGCATCTACTACTATTACTCCACACATCGACTGCTATCCAACATGCATCTAGAGTATTAAGTTCATAAGAACATATTAACGCCTTAGGTAAGATGACATGATGTAGAGGGATAAACTCATGCAATATGATATAAACCCCATCTTGTTATCCTCGATGGCAACAATACAATACGTGCCTTGCTGCCCCTACTGTCACTAGGAAAGGACACCGCAAGATTGAACCCAAAGCTAGGCACTTCTCCCATTGCAAGAAAGATCAATCTAGTAGGCCAAACCAAACTGATAATTCGAAGAGACTTGCAAAGATAACCAATCATACATAAAAGAATTCAGAGGAGATTCAAATATTGTTTATAGATAAACTTGATCATAAACCCATAGTTCATCGGTCTCAACAAACACACCGCAAAAGAAGATTACATCGAATAGATCTCCACGAGAAAGGGGGAGAACATTGTATTGAGATCCAAAAAGAGAGAAGAAGCCATCTAGATAATAACTATGGCCCCGAAGGTCTGAGGTAAACTACTCACACATCATTGGAGAGGCTATGGTGTTGATGTAGAAGCCCTCTGTGATCGATGCCACCTCCGGCGGAGCTCCGGAACAGGCCCCAAGATGGGATCTCCTGGGTACAGAAGGTTGCGGCGGTGGAATTAGGTTTTTGGCTTCGTATCTGGTAGTTTGGGGGTACGTAGGTATATATAGGAGGAAGGAGTACGTCGGTGGAGCAACGTGGGGCCCACGAGGGTGGAGGCCGTGCCTGGGGGGGGATGTAGGTGCGCCCCCCTACCTCGTGCCCTCCTAGTTGATGTCTTGACGTTGGGTCCAAGTCCAATGGATCACGTTCGTTCCGAAAATCACGTTCCCGAAGGTTTCATTCCGTTTGGACTCCATTTGATATTCTTTTTCTACGAAACTTTGAAGTAGGCAAAAAAATAGCAATTCTGGGCTGGGCCTCCGGTTAATAGGTTAGTCCCAAAAATAATATAGAAGTGTATAATAAATCCCAATAATGTCCAAAGCAGAATATAATATAGCATGGAACAATAAAAAATTATAGATACCTTGGAGATGTATCATGTATCACTTTATACCCATTAACGACCCATTATTCCGTCGGCCGTTTCCAGCCCGTGTTAACTTTCGGCCTTCTAAGGGCCCATTTATTCTTGGGCTCATTTCTAGAATTCGGTTAGTTACGGTCCGTTACTGGCTTGTTCCGTTTGTGGGCCAAATTCAGCCCGTGTTTAGCCCATTTGCGGCCCGTTAACCCGTTGGGCTGTTTTCATAGCGTTATCAAATACGGCCTATTAACGGCCCTTTATGGCGAAATGATTATACGCCCCATAGAAGTCCCATGGATCCTACGGCCCGTAGAAGACCAATGGACCCTACGGCCCACTGAAGGCCCACGGATCATAAGGCCCGTAGAAATTCCATGGATCCTACGGCCCGTAGAAGGCCCATGGACCCTTCGGCCCGCAGGAGGCCCATGGTTACAACAGTCCGTGTGTTGCCATGACTATTGTGGCCTAGTTACCAAAAATAGGTTATTGTGGCCACTAGAAAAACGCAGAAAAAGAACTGCAGTGACTACAAGCAAACAACTAAACAAGACAATAAGGAAATAAATAAGCAAGCAACTAACGCTAGCCTATTACAACTATTACACATATTACATCCACTGGGCATCAAAATTCGCCACCAGTGCAAATATAGGGAACAAAGCAGCATATTACATACACTAGCCGTCAAAATTGGCCACGAGTGCAAATAAACGCGGCAGCAAAACAAGAGCATAACTGAAACAACTCCAGAAGAGCTCAAGAAACGTTATCCTGGGTATCCACCATGCTGGAAATAAGTTTAGCAAGCTTATTAGCTTTGTCTTGTTTGGCGCTAAAATCCTCCAACGCTTGCTGTTGCACCAGAAAGTATGCATCTGAATGCTCCAGGGACTTCTGCAGTCCTTCCGCTTCTTGTCGCAACACAACTGATCGATGTCTTTCAGCTTGTAGTTGAAACTCAAGAAACCAAACTGATTCATTCAGTGAGTTTGAATAGCTTGTGCAAGCGGTAGTGGCCAGTAACTCGAACATAAACCAAGACATGACTTTGGGGTTGTCTCACTGTCTTCAAGATAGTCTTCCTTAGCTGTTTTATTGGCTTTGTTGGAGACCAACAAGGATATCTCACTATCCTGAACCTTATTTGCATTACTTCCTTTACCATTGCTTAATAAGGCACTCTTCCCCAATATTCTGTCAGCATTCTAAAAGAAGAAACATGCAGACACATAACAGGTTTAGCATGTACTAGTATAAGAGAAACTCATTTCGGTGAACCAGTTCATTAGTAAGGTGGACAGGATTAAACTACTAAGTCTTCTATTGCCAAGTACTAGTACATAATAAAAGCATCAAACAAACATATATCTATGTCCTATGGCCACTGCATTGTCTTGCCAAATCAAAATAGATACACGGTTCAAATCAAATCAGTTCAAGACAAAGCAGCAGTGAAAGAATACAAAGCATGGGAAACTACACGACACAACAAGATTTCAGATGGGTACGGCGGGTCGACATGTACAACAACACTATTGGCTCTGTTGTGATGCTAGTAATGTGCATGATATGAGAAGTCAAATGTATACACAATTGAATTGAAATCAACAGAGCTATTGATTAGAGAAAACCTCTTAAAGAAACATGCGTGAACATACCTGTTGTGCCGTTCGAGTTTCGATTGGATCCTTCAATTTAAAAATAAGTTTGTATGAGTAAATACAGTGATACAAGAGCAAAGAAGTATGCACGATAGCAATGGAATCTTAAATTAGAACAATTGTTCTTTAGGTTTAAGCACTTGTTCTACATGAACAGAGTACAGTAAGACACAAGAATACAATACTTAAAAAAATGAGCTCATAGACCTTACCACATTCTTGGTTCGGGACCAGTAAAGAACAAGGCGTTCCCAGTCATCGTCCAGTAAATGTGTCTCAGGAGAACGCAAGGGAATTTGATGAGTTTCTTTGCCAGTGAAGTACGTTTTCTTCAGGTAATTCCGATACTGCCACCAAGCATTCTTGAAGATAGCAGAGGTATTAGCACAGGTTACCTCATCCTGAGTTTCCAGGTCAGTCCTTCTCTATAGAGAAAAATGGGAAAATTTGCTGTATTATAACCATCATGGCGGTAGAATGTATGGGACAAAGCAAAGTAATTGCCATGAATAACATTACTTACACATAACTCCTGGACAAACACCTGCAACTGGCATTTTCCTTCATCTTCAGTATAATATTTCCAAGATGGGGAGATACGCACATAGGATTTAACAACATCAAATGCGATAGATGCTAAACTATGACTGGCTGGTTGTGCTTCGTCCACAGGAATAGGCGTACTAACTGGTAGAGTTGGGGTTCGCCGTGGTAGTACTGGCCCTTTGGGCACTAGAGCTGCCTTACTAACTGCTCTTGTTTGGGAGCTCTATGGTGGAGATGGTGTTGTGTCAACAGGAATTAGGTTACTATCTGTTGGGGTTGGGGTTAGATTGGGTGAAGCTGGTTCTCTGACCATCGAAGTAGGGGTACAATCTGCGAGAGTCTGGATTATGTGTGCTAGGGTTGGTTCTTGTGCATGTACAACCGGGGTGCTATCTCCAAGACAGATGCAATAGATAGTGTGGAAAAAAGAGGGCACGGAATAGTTGACATGTATATTCTTTAACTAAAATGGATAGCATGACATAATTTCACATATATGATGTCTATCTAAACTGGATAGCATAGCATAACATAATTCAAAGATATGATGAATAACTAAACAGGATCGCATGACATAATTCACATACATGTTATCTAAGTAATCAGGATCGCATGATTTAATTCACATATGTGATTTATATGCTAAACATAGGGCATTCGATATGATGTCTAAACTAAGAACATGGTGTTGAATATTGTGTATATGATGTCTAAAGTATGCAATGCAAGACACCATATGCATGATATGAGCAGTATAACCGTGCCAAGTTAGAGCATACACCTCGGTGGGGGAATAGGACTGGTCATTTGTCTCTGAATCCATCTGTGAGGAGCTATCGGGACCCAACAAGAGATCTGCTTTGACAGGTAGCACTGTCTGCTCTAAAGGCCTTGTTTTCACTCCAGTTTTTCCATCTCCCACCCAAATGGCTGATTCACAGGAAGAGTAGTTTAATGTACAAACATTGTCGACAAATGGAAATGTAATGAAGAAAAGGATGGGAAAATATCATTCGAATATATGATGCCTGGTTAAACAGGATGGCATTGCACATTTCACATATATTATGGCTGGCTAAAAGACATGAGACTGCATAATTCCCATATATGAAATAGAAACTAAACATGTGGCATTACAAAACATGTCTAAACTAAGTAGATGACATATATGATGTCAAAAGTAGGCACTGTAAGGCAACATATGCATGATATGACTAACATCATCATGCCGAGGTAGAGCAAACACCTTGGGGGGTAAATAGGATTGGTCAGCTGCGTCTGAATCCACCTCAGAACAAATATCTTCCTCTAGATTACAATCTGGAGAGGGGGGGGGGAGGGTTTGCCATTGAACCCACCATGGAGCGATATCTGCATGACATTGCATTGCCACTCAAAACTCTTCTCTTTTTCTCTACATGTTCAGCATGACTGTGTACAATATCTGACATGCATACGAAAAAATATGGTGAGATTATGTAAGGAGAGCATGCAGAAATCTAGAGTGATGGTAACAACCAGTGGATGGATCCAAAAATAATGATAGCAGGCTGAAGATTGCTTTAATTTAATAAAAAGACAGATGATGATTGCTTTACTATTTGTTTCCCACCCAAGATGAACAACATAGGCATACCCTAGATGAACCAGATATTAGACAGGGATACTATTCATTGCTGCCTCGATATGTGCCCCACAACTAATTTAGAACTCAAGTTTGAACATCAATAAAGTGAAACCATATGAAAGCGTGTACAGTTAGAATGTTATTCTGCCACTTATGCACTTGGTCTTGTTTTCATGCATAGGATTTTGAAAAGTATGTCCAGGTGGATGTTTTGCTCCATTCCTTTCAACAAAATGCATGAATTATTGAATATTAGAGTGTCATAGGAAAATTTCCTATTGCTATGTTTTTCCATTGAACCACAATAGCCCTAATGGATCGACATGAATGTAGAGTAATAAGTGATGCGACAAGTGTACAACCACTTCGCTGTAGCCGTGTCGACCTCAGCATCATTGGGTTGCTCGCTGAAGAAGTTGAGACAGAGGTGGATGTCGGAGGTGTGGAGGAAGATCTGAGAATCTGTAGACGGCGTCCATGGCACTACTCTGTTGTGATGGATCGTTCTGTCGTTGGAGCAGCTCCGGTGAGCCGTAAGACGTCTAGGCTGAAGCAGCACAAGACAAACATATTAATCTCAAGTGGGATTCTAATAGAATCTCCAATAGATGATGTAAAATAGATGTAAAATTTACATCACCAAAAACCACCTAACTACAATAGATGAGGTAAAAACTGTTGACTCTGAACTTAACTGTTGAAACTGAAATTTACTGTGGAATCTGAATGTTACTGTCAAAAATGAACGCAATGGTAGAAGAGAGGCACTTGACATGTAGTTTAGTGAGGGCCTGTAGTTCATCTTCAACCTGCATCCCCCTGAGCCGCCAACCACCACTAGCTGAACCGCTGGGCCCCGCGTCGCCTCGTCGCCCCGAAACAACTCCCCACCGTCGGTCCGCCGCCGCCCCAAAACAACTCCCCACCGCCGATCCGCCGCCGCCCCGGCCAACCCTCTAGCCCCCCCGCACCGAGCTTTTTCTCCGGCGATCCCCACGCCACCGCCCCACCACCGCCGGCGACCATCGCCCCCACCCAGAACCCTAAGATAGATAGTGGGGCACCTCTCCGCTGAGCCCCCCTCCCTGCTGCGGGTGGTTCTTCCTTAACTCCGGCGAGCCCCCACCCCCTGAAAATCGACTGACCCAAAAGTCGATTCAGTCGACTGAAGCGTAGCTAAACCGGAGCAGAGTAGCAGCATGAGCGAGGGGGAGAGCAGCAGCAGCAGTGTGAGCAAGCGAGCGAGAGCCGGAGCAGCAACAGCAGATTCGGCTGGTATGGCCGCCGCCGCCAAAGGGGCCTCGCACTGGAGGAGAGCCGCCATGGAGATGTCGCCCGCGGTGCCGGCTTCGAGGTAGCCGCTCCATGGGGGTGCGGGATGGAGCACCGTCGGTGCCGGGAGGTCGAGTTAAGGAGAAGGTGCGATGCGATGAGTGTACAACCTCTTTGGTGGCGCCGAGTAGGCCTCGGCTTCGTCCGAGGAGTCGGTGAGGATGTTGCGGTTCCGGTGAAGCAGGTTAAGGCGGCGCTGTGGGGATGGAGCAGCCGCGATAGACGAGGAGATCGTCGGAGCAGCTCCTTGGAGGTGGAGGACGGGGCGGCTGAACCGAGGGGACGACAAGATGGACGACGGATCCTTATCCGGGGAGGTGGATGAGGGACGTCGAGTTGTTGTAGTGGACGACGTCGTCGGGGAAGAGGCTCCAACTGGGCAGCGATAAGGTGGCGGACAGAGGTGGGTGGGGTTTCACGGCTGGAGAGGTTATGGCGGCCAGATTTCAAATGGCGAAAAGGAGGCGATGGGAGGGGGAACCATGACTTAGGGACGCGCTTGTCCAAAATGTAGGGTGTGTTAAAAAAGTACCCCCACTGATTTGAACTAGCGGCCTTTTCGGCTCAAGGTTAGAAGGGGGATTTCATGTGTCGGGATTTGGCAACTGGAGGGAGTTTTCGCGCGCGTTGTAATTTCGGGATAGCAAGGCGCGGGTTGTGAAGGCGCCAGTTTTGGGAGCACGATATCTGAATTTTCGGGATATAACAAGGCGCGGGTTGAATTTTAGGGACAAGCCTAAGACTAGCCACAATGGGAGTAACTTCAGCAGTAACATCGAGTCCAACTCAATAAATTTGCTTATGGGGCAATGAGTTAATGAGGAGAGAGGTAGTTTGAGTAACTTAGCTAGTTACTATAACATCACATGTCCCAATGCAATATGAGTCTATAACCTAATAAATGAGGCTTTGCATGTTACCATACTTATGTTACTACCCACTATGAAAGGTAGTAACATAGTTTAGGGATATGTGTATGTTACTAGTGTATGTTACTCTTCATTGTGGCTAGTCTATCGTGTAATATTGTACCTGGACGTACCAAATCAATTCGCACTTCCCTCAACGAAAAAAAACGAAAAAATAAAAACTATTCACAGCACACAAAGAGAGTCTTGTCCCGTTTTACTATACAAATGCTATTCAAAGCTACTCCCTCCTTCCATCTATATAGGGCCTAATGCGTTTTTTAGGCTAACTTTGACCAAATATTAGAGAAATAATATATGACATGCAACTTACACAAAGCACACCGTTAAATTCGTGTGTGAAAGGAGCTTTCAATGATATAATTTTCACATTGTGCATGTCATGTACTACTAATCTTGTCAATAGTCAAAAGCGGTCTTAAAAAACGCATTAGGCCCTATATAGATGGAAGGAGGGAGTATGAATCCATGTTATGTCCAATTAAATTTTTTTGCTGGCTGTATAATGCATGTAACCTACTCATATCAACATTTTAGTGCATTCCAAATGTTTATACTACCGCTGCAATTTTAACTGAATTTGAATTCGTTTCTCTATTTCAATAAGAATCTACAATCATGATTGTTGCCAACTTCAACCATCATTTGTGTATTACATTAACAACACACCACATGATTACTATAGAGATAGATATGAAATATGTGTACTATATGAACTTGAATTCAATTTTTTGAATACACTTGATGTTGATTCCAAATAATAGTACATTTGATGTACATTCGACGACTATGGGGAAGCAACGGCGGGGCTATGGACGGATCCAAAGTTGGATCCGCTCTAGCGCCGTGCACAACAGCTGGGGTGAATCGGCTCCGGTACGGTTCACACGGCTGTCGTCGAGACAGCTCCGGCAGCACGGAGTAAGAGGCACACCACCTAGTGCACGACGACAAATGGACAACGTCTCCGACATTAGGGAGGAGGGCGGCCGTAAATTTGGTGAGGTGGGGGCGCCATGGAGGAGGGGCCGAGGTTTCGCGGCTGGGGAGAAGGTGATTTGGCGCCCACGAGGTATGAATGGGGAATTGGAAGGGGAACCATGCCTTACCGATGCATTTGTCTGAAATGTGTGTGTGTGTGTGGGGGGGGGGGTTTATAGTTCTACCTCTGCCTTTAGGTTTCTTGGCTTGGGTCTGTGTACTGAGGGCCAGGGATAGTAGAGTAACTTTGCTTCCCAAATAGTGGGTGCGGGGATATTACCCCACGCTATGACCTGGCCGGAATATGACCCGACCGGACTTGGCGACCTACTAGTGACCCGCCCTGACTTCGCGACTCACTAAGTGACCCACCCGGATCTCTCCACTCACTAATGACCCGGCCGGGCCTAGTGACTCATTGGTGACCTGGCAGGCAGAGGAGCGACAAGACCCGGTGGCCCATAAGGTGGCTCATGGGAAGGCCGACTCACGTGATGGTGGGCCGGCTTGACAATGAAGACATAAGGAATATTTCCTTACAAAGGGAAGCAAGACTAGGACTCCACTTGTAATAGAGTAATCCTAATTCTACTAGGACTAGTCATGTAAACCCGCCCCTGCAACTTATATAAGGAGGGACAGGGCACCCCAAGAGGGACAAGTTTTACAAGTCTAGAGAGATAGACATGTCAATAGCTCTCGGGATAGAGCACCCTTGTAATGGTGATCATCATTATCAATATCAATAAGCAGGAGTAGGCTTTTACCTCTGCTGTGAGGGGCCGAACCTGGGTAAAAAACCTCATGTCTCTCGTCCCACTCAACCCCTCTCAAGCTACCACATAGATGCATTAGCGTCACAACTAAGTCCTCACACTAAGGACATCTGCCGTGACAAATCCACGACAGTTGGCGCCCACCGTGGGGCCTGCGCACGATGGTGTTGAGTTTTTGAAGGGATCTCTCTCAGGGTTCGAGTAGCTCGCAGTTGACCGGATAAAGAAGAGCCAGCATGGAAGAATTCACATCAACTATGAGTTCATCAATCGAGATTGAAGAAGTATTCAACGGCGACGGATATTGAGTTCAAGAGGATTTAGGGTTTTGCGTTCTTCTATATATCACCGATACAACGCGATCCGTCGAATCCAAATCAAAGATCAATTTTTTGTGGCCACAGTTGCGTGTTGCCGAGACCGACAAGAATTGTGTGCAGCCGCCGTATGCACGGATCATACAAACCGCCGTATACATCAAACAAGTCCCGTGGCAGGCGCTGCTGGGACTACTTGTGTAGGTCATCAAGTCGGAGTTGTGTTACTATGGCAAGCTGCAACACAACTTACGCAGTTTGATTGCTTTTTGGAATGATTCACTAGCACTTCAATGCTATTTGAAGACTCTTTAGAGGCCGGATGTCTTCGGTGGCCGGTGATTCTCCGCTCGGTGACCATGGAGACGCCGGATCTGCCGAAGGCGTGGGTTCCGCAGGCAGCCGGGCTCGATCTGGGTTTCTGCTGGCCGTGCAGGCAAGGCCGTGGGAGATGAATGGCACCTCGCCTGGTGTTGCATCCTCCTGATTGGTGGTTCGGTGAGCTCGACGCGGCTTCGGGTGGGAGGACGAGATGGTGGTGGCTAGAGGGAGAGGAATGGCCTCACTGCGGCTGTTGCATCCTTCGTCGGGAGATGAATGGCCGACAAGCGTTGCATCCTCGGGGAGACAGATGGCGTAGTGTTGGTTGCATCCTTCCGATGGGAGATGAATGGCGCCGCTAGGGGTTGCATCCTTCGTCCAGTGGGAGATGCAGATGCAGGGTTGGAAGCACGTCGAGCTCGCCGGGGAGGTGCGGTTGGCCATGGAGGCACGGATAGTGGTTTGATGTGTAGGCTGATCGGATCCTGGGTTCGGGCTATGCAGGTGAGACTGCCGGAGAAAGTCGTACTCCGGTTGCGTCCGGAGTCGTCGATGGTGGCGCTTTCGGGTGTCGCTCCCTCGTTGGAGGCATCAATGTAGCTGCTCTCATCTTGCCTTTCCCGACGTGCTCCGGGGAAAACCCTTGATCTAGTTTAGATTGGACGATGGCGGCGTCATTCAGCGTCGCATTTTCTCTTGGGGGCATCGTCTTGAAGATAGATCTGGTCAGAGGGACCCATGTCTCGTGAGGGTGTGTGTGTGTTGTTGGCCAAAAGGTTGTTTGTATGGTTTTTGGGTCCGTTTTCCCTCATAAACTGGACCAACCTTGTTTCTCCTGATCAATGAATTTGGTAGATCAACTACCAACATTCGAAGACTACTCCACGTGAAATCCCAGAGGGCCACTAATATTTGCACAAGGATCGATGTCCAATTGATCTGGAGTTCAACTAGGACTACCACATACACACACATGAAGCTAGCAAATCAGTGGGTAGGAGGCTAGACCTATCAGTAAACCAAGTCACCGCCAACACAGATGTCGCCGCTATCTCTGCGGCCTCAAGCCGCCACCTCCTATCTCGCCGGCGCGCCACACCACTGGTTCATCCGCGCCTTGAACCAAGCCGCCCGCTGCTGCGGGCCTGATTCCCCGTTCGAGTCATTCTCGGGCCTTGCCACTACTAAGTCTCCCTTGTCTGAACCGCCCTCGCCGGTGTGCCAAGCCGCCGCTGCAGTTTGCCTGCTCAAAAGTTGCCACTACGACCTTGTGTCGGTGTACAAAAAGAGGGGTACACCTTTTGTACCCCTATAACTGTGCACGGGCAGTCTGAGCCGCGAGCGCCGCCACACCAAGCACGACAAGGGAGGTAAGCCAAGGTAAGGCCAAAGCTGAAGGGAAGCAGAACGACGCCAAGACCACAAAGAGCAAAGGGACAGAGCAGACCCCCCGGCAAGATCCTTGCCGGGGGCAGCTTTAGCTAACCCGGCAAGACCCTTGCCGTAGGCAGCTCGCCCCACACCTACAGAGCAAAGTCACCCTCGAGTCCACTGCCCCCGTGGGGGCAAGGATTCGGGAGACATCCCCGTGGTGGCATGCAGATCTTTGTGAAGACATTCAAGATCAGATACCCACTTCAGAAGATGATGATCCTTGGCGGGATCCCAGCCAAGGAGGACCACAAGGCCCCCGGCAAGAGCCTTGCCGGGGATGACAGCAGGAGCCGCGGCAAGACCCTTGCCGGGGCCGCAGCAAGACCCTTGCCGGGGCCGCAGCAAGGCCCTTGCCAAGGACGTCGTAGGGCCACCATCAGGCCTGCGCCAGTCGCGCCCCACCTCCGTTCGCATGCAGCTGCCAACCCAACTAGTTGGGCAGGCACCTGCGTGGCGGCATGCAGATCTTCGTGGAGATCCACCACTGCGCCACCTCAGCTGCCTACCTGCCTACATGGCACCGCAGGCGCCGTTGGCCAGGGCGCGTGTCGACACGAGAGGGAGCGGCGACGGACGAGACGGGGCTCTCCTCCGCCCCCGATAAAGCAAGGACACCTAAGCAAGGCACATTAAATGCGCCTTGTCATGTAATGCGAAGGATAACCTCGCACTACTGTACCCTTTCCACCTCCTGTGTGCCACTGTGGCAACCCCTTTCCTATAAAAGGAGGCCCAAGGCGACCAGGAGAAGGATTCGGCTTTTTGGAGCTCTCAACGCCCCATAGCTAGCTCAGGAACTCAGATATACAATCCACCAAAGCAGGAGTAGGGTTTTACGCATCCTTGCGGCCCGAACCTGGGTAAAGGAACCGTGTGCTATCTGTTTGATCCGCTCTTTTCACAACCCCGCGCCCCGCAACCGTAGTAGGGATTCGTGTGATCCCATAGGTGTCGTTTCCCACCGACATCTTTGGCGCGCCAGGTACGGGGTCGCAGTGGTGAGAATCGGCTTTAGCAGTTAGTTCGACGCTTCTTCATCGTCATGGCGCCCAAGAAGAAGATGACGGTGGCGGTTGGCCCATTGGAGGCCGGGCATCCCGTCCCGACGCGGGCGAGCAGTGGACCGATCGCAGAGAGGACCCTGGGCGCAGTTCGCGAACACCAACACCATCCCAGCATCCGGAGTTTGGGAGGCGGCGATGTTCGTGCGCCTGGTAACGGGCCGCACGCCGCCAAATCCAAGGACGGAGCCGGGCCCTCCGCGGGTGGCACGGGGCCTTCCAGGATCGCTGCCGCCCCGCCCGAGGGCGACGCCAGGGTTTCCAAGATTCCCACGCTGGCGCCGACGCCGCGCTCCTCTCAAGCGGCGCGTGGCGAACGGCGCAATCACACCAAAGACCCCGGGCGTCGCCGCGGGAAGAGCCCCGAGCGCCACTCCCGGGATGTTGAAGACCTGCCCGCTCGCCGAGGTGCTGGTGAAGATGGCGTGCGACCGCGCGATCATGATAGAGCTCCTTCTGACATGGTCAGAAGTCGAAGCGCGTCGCGATCTGTGCAGGTTTCGCTGCCACCAACGCCGACAGAAGCCTTGGCGCGCGCGCAGTTGCTCCTCGATTTTCCTCCCACTACGGGGAAACTCGACGAATGGAGAGCCACCATCCGAAGTCTTGTTGCGGTGGCCAACAAAGATGAACCAAGCCCGGCGGAGCCCCCGGATCGACGTTCCGACAGAGTCCCGCGTACCAGTGGCAGGAAAGCTAGCAGCGCTGCGACCACGGTGCATTCGCCTCCTCCTCGCCCGGTACCACGGACACCTTCCCGTCGTGATGTTATGGGTGATGAAATCTCCATAGCATCGTCCGACCCGCGGACCCACCGTGACCAGCGCCAGGTCCTTCGGGATAGGGAACATGAAGACGCTCGGACCACTATCGAGCGCCGGCGCGGAGCACGCCACCAGTCAGATAGGCGAGTAGGGCCTGCTGTGGACCACCCGGCACCGGGGAGCCCTGGAGGCCTGCCTTACGAGGTAAGCTGCCCGGCTTTTACCCGTGAGCTGCGACAGTTCCAGTGGCCCACTCACCGCACCTTCAAACCTGACGTGGGGGAGGAGTACGGCGGCAAGACCCACCCGTCCGAGTTCCTCAGCATCTACACCATTGCGATGCAGGCTGCCGGAGCCCGCGACGATAAGGTGCTTGCGAATTACTTTCCGTTGGCTCTTAAACCCAACGCCATGTCATGGTTGATGCACTTGGCGGTAGACTCTGTTTCCTCCTGGTCGGATTTGTGCCATGAGTTCGTGGGCGCCTTCACTGGCGGTCACCAAGCCCATGGCCAAGCAAGCGATCTGCACGTCATTCCCCAGAAGGGAGGCGAGAGTCTCCGCAAGTATATAAAGAGGTTCAGCCGGATACAATACAACATCCCTGATGTTCATCCTGCCGCCATCATCAGCGCGTTCCATCAGAACGTGCATAATCGCAAGATGCGCGAAGAGCTGGCAATGGACAAGGTGAAAGATGTAGCGGAACTCTATGTTCTTGCAGACAGATGTGCCCGGGCTGAAGAGGGAAGGAAGTACCCCGGCGAAGATGCCGGCGTGGAAACCGACTCCTCAGAAGAGGATACTGCCGCCCCGGCGAGGAAAGGCCGGCGCCGCAACAGGAAGCGCAAAGGGAAAGCCGTGCTTGCCGTCGAGGGATCTGATGACACCGGTTCCACCAAGAAAACCAAGGCAGATATCCCCGGCAAGGAAATTGTCGGATGTGTCGCCTGCCGGGCCTTGGCGGCCGCCGAGAAGTCAGGAAACTCCGACAAGCGATACTGCAAGATCCATCGCACCAAAGGCCATGCTCTCTAAGACTGACGACAGGTTGAGCTCCTCGCTGAGAAGCAGAGGGCTGAATATGAGAGGCGGGACAAGGAGAAGGGCCAAGATGGTGCTGTGGGCTCCGGCAAGAAGCGTGACGGCCAGGCGGGCCGTCGCGGCAAGGATAAACAATAGGAGAGGCCCGCCCGGGGCCGTGACAGGAAGCCAGAAGACGACGATCACGAAGAGGACGACGAGTCCGGCGACCAAGAGTTTTAGAAAGCTACAGAGGCCATGTGCGTCGACGGCGGCGCCTCGTTGCATACTTCTCACCGCCGGCTTAAACAGTGGGCGCGAGAGATTACAGCGGCAGAGCCGTCGTTTGATGCCCAAAGGCCGCTGAAGTGGTCCAGCACACCTATCATTTTTTACACTGAGGATCACCCTGATCGCACTACCGCGGTCGGGTGCTTGCCGTTGTTGGTTTCACCAACAATATGCAACCTCAAGGTGACAAAGATGCTAGTCGATGGCGGGGCCGGTCTGAACCTGATCTCGCCTACCGTGGTCGAGAAACTGCAGATTCCTGACGGAGACCTCGAAGAGACGGGCACGTTTCAAGGGGTCAACCCGGGAAGAAGCCAACCCAAGGGAAAGATCATGCTGCCCGTGACTTTTGGGACCGACCTGAACTTCAGGACGGAGAGAATCGTGTTTGATGTTGCCAAGATCCCCTTGCCCTACAACGGGATCCTTGGCCGCCCAGCGCTGGCCAAGTTCATGGCGGCGTCACACTACGCATACAACACCCTGAAGATGCCAGGGCCCGTGACGATCATCACCATCCCCTCCAACAAGAAGGATGCGCTGGTTTGCGCTGACCAACTATACCAGCAAGCAGTCGCAGCAGCTGCCGCCGCTAGGGCACTTGCTCCTGCCGCTGGGACCCCGGGAGGAAAGAAGAAGAAGAAGGCCGGCGAGACCTCGGACACCCACTCCGGCAAGCGCACCTCTTCGGAGTGTAGCGCTGCCATCGAGGACGTGCCAGAGAGCTCCGCCGGCGGAAACAAGAAGTCCAGGGCCATTCCGCCGGGAACCAAGAAGGTTTCTGTCAATGAGGACGGCACGGGTGGAGCTTTCACTATAAGCTCCACCCTTGACGACAAATAGGAAGACGCGCTCGTCACCTTCCTGCGGGCGAATGTCGATGTGTTTGCCTGGCAAGCCTCTGACATCCCCGGCGTTCCCAGGGAGGTGATCGAGCACCACCTTGCTGTCTGTCCTCATGCGCGGCCCGTCAAGCAGAAGGTCAGAAAGCAAGCTTTGGAACGACAAGAGTTCATCATAGAAGAGATCCGAAAACTTGAAGCAGCGGGTTTGGTAAGAGGAGTGCTCCATCCAACGTGGTTGGCCAATCCAGTCGTAGTGCGCAAGGCGAATGGGAAGTGGAGGCTGTGTATTGATTACACAGATATCAATAAGGCTTGCCCCAAGGACCCCTTCCCATTGCCGCACATCGACCAGATTGTTGACTCCACGGCTGGGTGTGATCTGCTGTCATTCCTCGACGACTACTCCGGCTACCACCAGATCTTCATGACAAGAGAAGACGAAGAGAAAACAGCATTCATCACCCCATGTGGTACGTATTGTTTTATACGGATGCCTTTCGGGTTGAAGAGCGCTGGTTCGATGTTTGCAAGGGCGGTCCTGATTGGTTTTGAACCCCAGCTCCATAGAAATATGGAGGCTTATATGGACGACATAGTGGTGAAAACCAAGGACAGGGCAACCCTCATCATAGATTTGCAAGAAAAATTTGCAAACCTATGCAAGATCAACCTCAAGCTGAACCCTGAGAAGTGTGTCTTTGGCGTCCCGTCTGGCAAGCTTCTCAGGTTCTTTGTGTCACAGCATGGGATAGAGGCCAACCCGGATAAGATCAAAGCTATAGAGAAAATTGAAGCACCCAAGCGAATTAAGGATGTGCGTCGGCTTGCTGGTTGTGTCGCTGCCATGGGCAGGTTCATATCCAAGTCTGCCAAGCACGCCCTTCCCTTTTTCAAGATCCTGAAAAAGGTGGGCCCGGTGGAGTGGACGCTAGAAGCCGAAGCAGCATTGCAAGATTTGAAGAAGTACCTCTCCTCCGCACCAACACTAGTTGTGCCTAGGCCCCAGGAGCCGTTGCTGCTATACCTGGCAGCAATGAACCAGGTGGTCAGCGCTGCACTAGCAACGCAGAGAGAGGTTGACGACGAGGTAATGGCAGCGACAGAGCCCGACGCGACCAATGCGGAGACGACACAGCCAGTCGAAGTGCCGCCAAAGAAGAAAATGATGCAGCACCCGGTCTACTTTGTTAGCTCCCTCCTGCAGGGGGCTAGATCAAGGTACTCTGGCGTGCAGAAACTGCTCTTCGGCCTCCTCATGGCCTCGAGAAAGCTGCGTCACTACTTCCAGGCACACGAGATCACTGTCGTCACTCGCCTCCCTCTGCAACAGATATTGCACAATCCAGATGCGACAGGGAGGATTGTGGAATGGGCACTGGACCTGTCCAGCTTTGGCCTCAAGTTTGAAAGTACTTCGACAATCCAGAGCCGAGTCCTGGCGGAGTTCATTGCAGAGTGGACCGCAACACCTGACGAAGAAGCCCAAGAAACTGCTCTCCCCGGCAAGGAGGCGAGTTGCAATTGGATTATGTACTTTGATGGGGCTTTCTCCCTACAAGGTGTCGGGGCTGGCGTACTACTCGTCGCCCCCACCGGAGAGCACCTCAAGTACGTGATCCAGATGCACTTCCCCCGGGAGGTGTCAACAAACAATACAGCAGAGTACGAAGGGCTGCTTGCCGGTCTTAGGATCGCAGCGGACCTCGGAATCAAAAAGCTTATCGTCAGGGGCGACTCGCAGCCTGTCGTCAAGCAAGTCAACAAGGATTACCAGAGCCCGTTGATGAAGGCCTACGTTGATGAAGTGAGAAAGCTGGAAGAGCATTTCAATGGTATACAGGCTGAACACGTTCCCCGAGCAGAGAATGATATCGCCGATTACCTGTCGAAGCGCTGTTTACGCCCGGATAATTAGGCTACAGTAATCCCACGTTAACGATGCCACGTCACCCCGGTTACTGTTGTTAATCTCGCGTTAGTTCAAAACTGATTCGAAATTCAAATTCAAAAATAGGCAAACAACAAAAGTTTTCAAATATTAAAACTAAATTGTTCGGGTTGTGTCAAATAATGCATAGGTAATTATGATGGAGAAACCGCATTTTTATAAAAGGTTTAAATGCACTTAAGTAACTAAAATAGTAGGCAAAACAATTAAACAAATGCATTTTGGATTTTATAAAATACTATACTATTTTGTTCAGGGATAAAACCTTTTGTGGTAGTAGTTATAATTGTAACTCTATTTTAGGTAGGGTTTCACTTTTTGTAAAACAATAAAATATAAAACAGTAAGAGAAAGATAAATAAAAAGTGGAGAAACAAAATAAATAAAAAGAGAAAGGTAAAAATGAAACAAGAAAAACAAGAGGCAGACCCCCCCGGCCAACTGGGCCTCGGCTCCAGGCAGCAGGCCCACCCCGCAAACCCCACTAGCCTATATGGCCTGCCTCGGCCAAACCCTAACCCCTCCCGACACCCCACTCGCACTCCCTCTCCTCCCCTGGATCTAGATCGAGGACGCGGCGCCCCGACCCCCTTTGCCGCTCGTCATCGACCGTGCCCGAGGCCACCGAACCACCCAGCACCAGCTGTCGTTGCGGACCACCTCGCCGGACCTCGTCGCCTCGTCCTCGCCATCACCGGACAGCCTCCCCGTCGCCTAGTCGTCCCCGTCCTCCTCCCCATCGGACCCCATCGAGCCTCACCGCCCCCTCTACTCTCCAATGCCGGTGCGGGGCCCACCCTCCTCCTCTCCCCTACTGCAGTTGCGCCTCGTGCCGCTCGTGCCAACCGCCGCGTCGTCCGCTTCCTCCTCGTTCGCGCCCCGCTTGGTCCGCGCCCGCGCATGAACCCGCTTCCCCTGCTGAGCTGCGGCTTGCTCCGCCGGCTGCCTTCGCGCGCCGCGCTCGGCCATGCCCTGCTCCGCCCTGCACGACCACCATGCTCGCTGCACTCCGCTGGCCCCGCCCCATCCCCGCGCCTTGCCCAGCTTCCCCGCAGCCCGCCAGAGCCACATGCCGGCGCCCCGCAGCTCCCCCAGCCGCGCCGCTTGGCCCCGGTCGCGCCCGGACCACCGCGCCCGTGGCCGTGCTGCCCGGGCCTCGCCTCCGTCGCCCCTGCTCCCAATCCGCCACGCGCCGCCCTGCGGACGCAGTCCCGCACCGGTCTGCGCCGTCGCCGCCGCCTGCGAGCATGCGCCCCGGCTCGCCGTGCCCCCCTCCCCCGTTGGCCGCGCCTGAGGCCGCGGACGGGCGCCCGCTGCGCCAGTTCGGGCGGGTGCCCAGCGCCCGCTAACACCGAACCCACTATGACCACTGGGGCCAATGACAAGTGGGGCCCTGCCCCTAAACGTTTTAGAATAAAAAAAAGAAAAAGAAAAGAAAAATATATAATTAAAACAAAATTAATTAATGAATTAATCACTTAATTAACTTATTTAATCATGTTTAAATTAACCTAATAATAGATTACCCTAATTAAATACTGTTAATTAACCTAAGTCTATGACCATGGGGACCCACTGGTCAATTTGACCAGTCAACGGTCAATGCTGACTGGGCCGTTGACTTTGACCGGCCCCATCAGTCAACCTCTGCTGACTGGGCAGTTGACCAAGTCAATTGGGCCTACTGGTCAGCCACAGAAGCCCATCTGTGGGTACACTTCTGTGTACCCATAGCAATTTAACATTTAATTTTTGAATTAAAAATAATTTAAAATGATTAAATCCTTTTTAAATTAATATAAAATAAACCATAGCTCGGATGGAAAAACTTTGTACATGAAAGTTGCTCAGAACGACGAGACGAACCCGGATAAGCAGCCCGTTCGTCCGCCACGCATCCCTAACCTATCCAACTCGCAACTTTCCCCCTCCGGTTCCTCTGCCCGAAAACGCGAAACATCGGGGATACTTTCCCGGATATTTCCCACCTTAACCGGTATCACCTCCTACCACGTTAGGTCACCTCTAGCACAACGTATTGCCGCTTCTTGCTTTTTGTTACTTTTGATTGCTGTGTTATTTATTGTGTTCCCCCTCCATTACTTCTTTTCGGTAGACCCTGAGGCCGATGCCGGTACCCCTGTGATCGACTACATCAACGACCCCTCCTTCTTGTCTGAGCAACCAGGCAAGCCCCCCCTGATCACCAGATATTGCCTATTCTTCTCCATACTGCTTGCATTAGAGTAGTGTAGCATGTTACTGCATAGCCTATCCTTGCTACTACTGTTGTTACCTTTACCTGCTATCCTACTATTTAGTATAGGATGCTAGTGTTCCATCAGTGGCCCTACACTCATGTCCGTTCGCCATGCTATACTACTGGGTCGTGATCACTTCGGGAAGTGATCGCGGGCATATACTATGTACTTTACACTGTTACATTACCTGTGATACTGTTCGGAGATGGGGGCTGAAGGGGTAGGTGGTTCCACCCAGGTAGTGGTGGGCCTGGGTTCCCGATGGCCCCCGACTGTTACTTTGTGGCGGAGCAACAGGGCAGGTTCAGACCACCTAGGAGAGAGGTGGGCCTGGTCCTGGTCGGCGTTCGCGGATACTTAACATGCTTAACGAGATCTGGGTATTTGATCTGAGTCTGGCCATTTGGTCTATACGCACTAACCATCTACGCGGGAGTAGTTATGGGTATCCCGGCGTCGTGGTATCAGCCGAAGCCTTCGTGACGTCAGCGACTGAGCGGCGCGCGCCGGATTGGAACGTAAGCCTGCTCTTGTATTAAGGGGGCTAGTTCCGCTTTCGGCCGCCCACGCAACGTGCAGGTGTGCTCAGGGCGATGGGCCCAGACCCCTGCGCGCTTAGGTTTAGACCGGCGTGCTGACCTCTCTGTTGTGCCTAGGTGGGGCTGCGATGTGTTGATCTTCCGAGGCCGGGCATGACCCAGAAAAGTGTGTCCGGCCAAATGGGATCAAGCGTGTTGGGCTAAGTGGTGCACCCCTGCAGGGAAGTTTATCTATTCGAATAGCCGTGTCCCTCGGTAAAAGGACGACCCGGAGTTGTACCTTGACTTTTTGACAACTAGAACCGGATACTTAATAAAACACACCCTTCCAAGTGCCAGATACAACCCGGTGATTGCTCTCCAACAGGGCATCGAGGAGGGGATCTCCGGGTAGGATTATGCTATGCGATGCTACTTGGAGGACTTCAGTCTACTCTCTTCTTTATGCTGCAAGACGGAGGCTGCCAGAAGCGTAGTCTTCGACAGGATTAGATATCCCCCTCTTATTCTGGCTTTCTGCAGTTCAGTCCACTGATATGGCCCTTTACACATATATCCATGCATATGTAGTGTAGCTCCTTGCTTGCGAGTACTTTGAATGAGTACTCACTGTTACCTTGTTTCCCCTTTTCCCCATCTCTCTATCCGATTGTTGCAACCAGACAATGGAGCCCAGGATCTAGACGCCACCATCAACGACGATTTCCTTCTACTCTGGAGGTGCCTACTACTACGTGCAGCCCGTTGACAACGGCCAGGAGTAGCTTAGGAGGATCCCAGGCAGGAGGCCTGCGCCTCTTTCGATTTGTATCCCAGTTTGTGCTAGCCTTCTTAAGGGAAACTTGTTTAACTTATGTCTGTACTCAGATATTGTTGCTTCCGCTGACTCGTCTATGATCGAGCACTTGTATTCGAGCCCTCGAGGCCCCTGGCTTGTATTATGATGCTTGTATGACTTATTTTATTTGTAGAGTTGTGTTGTGATATCTTCCCGTGAGTCCCTGATCTTGATCGTACACATTTGCATGCATGATTAGTGTACGATTGAATCGGGGGCGTCACGAGTTGGTATCAGAGCCGACTACCTGTAGGAATCCCCCTTTCCAACTCCTTGGCCGAAGTCGAGTCTAGGCATTGCAAAACTTTTACTAACTTGGCTGTGTGTCTTACGGGCACACGTCGCCATCGGGTGGTAGTAGGATCTTTTACTCCTTGACCTATACTCTGGGGCTCTGACATCTCTTCTATTCGGGTTAAATGATTTTGCTAAAATCTAACTCTAGGTTCTCGTTACCACTTCCTGCCGAAGAGCCCTTTAATACGGATGATCGACTGCTTCAACGGAAGATTCTGACAATACTCTCGGATGTTCCCTCGATACTTTGTGCCATACCTCTTGCAATTCCCCTTCCACCGTAAACCCTTAAGGATAACTACTTACAGTTGTTATTCTTACATTCATCCCCAGTTGGTCTTGTTATTACAAGATACCCCGAAACACTTGTCGTTGTTTCGATAATCCTTTGAGCTTACTGCCTTGCAGTTCTTGACACATGAATATCCTTACGGATAATTTCTCACACTTACCGAGTATCCACTCATCCCCAGTTGATTCATGTATGTCATCAATCTTCGAAATACCATTCGATCTTCCAAAAATCCTCAGGAGCCTATTGCTCTTGAAATTCTTGCTTGCTTACATTTTGGTTAATCCCATAAGTCTAGTAATCTTATTGGCATCCTTTGTCACTATCATTTAAGTCCGTTGATTCTATATGTGTGCGAATGCACGCAATCATCAGTTGAACCTTATAAATTATCTTTCCGCTCAGACGTCTTTCGAACATGAGCTGGTTCTCGGCCAATCAGATTGCCATCAATGGTACCCCTAAGTCTATTCAACTTATCCATCCTTGATCAGAGCATTGCTCCTGATCCCTTGATTTAAAAATCATAATTCCTTTGCTATTTAAACGTTGAATTATTCAGATGTCCTATAAACCGATGCATTTGCATTCTTTCTTCCTCTGATTGGGTATCGATACTCACATCAGCTCCATTATGGATCGCCATATCCACTGTTGGATTATTGTCCGAGAGTGTCCTTCATAATTAATCACCTTGTGAGTTCTTTCTCCGATACATAATGCCTTTGGTAAAATGTATCCTCTCCTTTTGCCAACCATGCTCTGCTTTCGAGCTGGTGATATCTACTCTTGAATATTGTGGTATATGTTTCCACGATACCCTAACGGGTTGATCCGATGCCTTCCTTTATATGTGTGAACTCGGAAGTTTTCACGAGTCATACTCATCTGGTATTTCACCAGGTAAAACTTTCAACACTAATGCCTTTATCAAAGCGAGGAGTGAATGGAAGGTTATACATTGAAGAAGTGGGAGTCGACCTTGAACTTTGTGTTCATGCCCATGGACACGATGTAGATCCTATCCTGGAAGCTTCTTGTAATAATAGCTATTTCCTTGATATAATATCCTTTGGTTTCGTCGAATTGATCCTTTGGAATCATGGTTCCGACCATATGTTCTTCTTTGATCCCATTTCTCGGGCAAGTTTAAGCACTTGTCCTCTGTGGATCAGTACCCCAGTCCAACCTTTACTTTGATCTACGTCGAGTATTACCCCCTGGTATCTCGAGATTATCACGAAACTGCATAACTTCTTATGGGTTCTTCATCAACTGTTATTTCTCACCAATTCCAATTTTTCTGGGTCTTGGGTTGTCGTCAACCGAGAACACCAATAAGTGAATCAATTCCACACTCTGATTCAATGTAAGTAATCTTCATTGCTCATGAGTTTATTAATCCTTCGAGTCACTCCTAGCCTGATCGGCTATATCATTATCATGCAACTTTTTAACTGTGCTACCTGGTCCTTCCTCTCAGAACACAACTTTTGACGATGAGCTATGCTTACGTCGATCTTTCCTCATCATATCATTTCACTTTGGACAACAAGCTTGCTTTGGAGTTTGTGTCGTACCCTTGGTTCCATTAACCTTTCGCTTCATCATTCCTTTGACTTGATGTCATCGCCGATCTATTACATCTTCGTGGAGCCTCTCGACAAAATTTATCGTGATCATCATCAACATCTTGACTCCTTCCTGGATATCAATTGAATTCATGATGAGAAATACCATCCTTGCCCTCGATGTTTTGTGTTGTCATCGACCACTTTATTGCCTCCCTACCAACACATCTTGTTCGTGTTTGGTGGTATACCTTGAGTTCCCTGCCATCCAGCAATTGTTCTTCTTTACTCAGAACATTACCGTCTCCTATGTCATCTTGTCAATTTGTGTTACACCTTTTTCTTCTCAGGCATCCTGAGTCTGGGTATCCTGACACCAATCAGATCTGAATCTCAGTCAGATATGATGGTTGGAACATATTTCCAAGAGTTATAACAACGGTCTTTAAGTGACCCGGTAAGGTGATGTCATGCCTAGCACACCTGGTCAGAGGCCCTATTGTTATAGTTCCCTTTTCAGCAAGGTTACCCATTCTTCCATGGGAAAACTGTAAGACTTATTTTGCAAGTTGTTCCTGATGACTCCTTCTTTTATCCAAATTCCGATCTTTACTTGAAGACCATGTCAATGCTATCTCGAAGCATGTCTGTGGTACTCCGATTTTCAATAAGAGCATTTGAAGCTCAATGCTAAATGTTTCTTGCTCAATTATCCAAACACTGTTGTATGGGTAATGTCATGAAATTTCTCTCCCCTTACCTAAAGAGTTTTCTACATTATATCCTATCATGGATATCATGCTCTGCTTCACCTTGGGAAGGGTATACCCCTGGAATATGTGTTTAAACACATTTTCCTTTCCATTGTTCTGTTTAACCTGATGATCACATTTTCCTTTCTATTGGTTTCCTTGACCTTTCTTGTGATCTATATACTCTAAGCAGTAATAATTCACTGCTTAGGTAAGCACCTCGTTGCACCACTCTGTTAGTATGACCCTGTTACTAGTGTTGATGACATTTCAGTAGCCACCGATGGACGAGAACTTTGCCTATTGGTCCGCCTCGTTCAACGAGCAGGAAAATGGTTCTCTTCGTCCCTCGCCCTGGCACCGACGTTGTTGCCGACATAATCAACAGGCTACCCTCTGACATGCCTTGCTTACATGATCGTGCAAGATGACAGCGCCCTTTCTACCTTTAACCCACATGGTGGGCTCATAACCCACAGTTCCACTGATTCGAAACCTGGCTCTCTTGTACACCCCTGTTGCTAAAGTTATTTCTCGCGTTTGGCTTCATATGTAATTCGCGAGCCAACTTCCTAGTGATCCATTCCGGTATCAGACGCAATACTTATTCTCGTTGCTCTGGACCCCTTTCACACTTTGTTTCAGGCATCGAACGATTGCGTGCCCGCTTGAAACTTCCCATGATACCTCCTTACTTGCTTCGATATTTTCGTAAGTTTCAATTCGAGAGTTACTATCGCCACCTTCCTCGATGTTATCGACCAGATAGCTGACCTTGCAGAGGTCTGTTCTCCCTGTATGCCCACCCTTTATTCATTTGTAAGTACGATGGAGTTCCGGAAGAAAGGACACCGACTTCATCATGATGACCTGAAGCAGAGAAATGAAGACATCAATGTATTGGACCGACCTCTTCGAGAAGAGCAAGCCAGGATGAGAAGACCCGCTAGATTCGTTACCAAACCTTTCCCCCTTTCACTACCTCTTAAATCTCGGGACGAGATTTCTTGTAGTGGAGGAGAATTGTGACGCCCGGATAATTAGGCTACAGTAATCCCACGTTAACGATGCCACGTCACCCCGGTTACTGTTGTTAATCTCGCGTTAGTTCAAAACTGATTCGAAATTCAAATTCAAAAATAGGCAAACAACAAAAGTTTTCAAATATTAAAACTAAATTGTTCGGGTTGTGTCAAATAATGCATAGGTAATTATGATGGAGAAACCGCATTTTTATAAAAGGTTTAAATGCACTTAAGTAACTAAAATAGTAGGTAAAACAATTAAACAAATGCGTTTTGGATTTTATAAAATACTATACTATTTTGTTCAGGGATAAAACCTTTTGTGGTAGTAGTTATAATTGTAACTCTATTTTAGGTAGGGTTTCACTTTTTGTAAAACTATAAAATATAAAACAGTAAAAGAAAGATAAATAAAAAGTGGAGAAACAAAATAAATAAAAAGAGAAAGGTAAAAATGAAACAAGAAAAACAAGAGGCAGACCCCCCGGCCAACTGGGCCTCGGCTCCAGGCAGCCGGCCCACCCTGCAAACCGCACTAGCCTATATGGCCTGCCTCGGCCAAACCCTAACCCCTCCTGACACCCCACTCGCACTCCCTCTCCTCCCTTGGATCTAGATCGAGGACGCGGCGCCCCGACCCCCTTTGCCGCTCGTCATCGACCGTGCCCGAGGCCACCGCACCACCCAGCACCAACTGTCGTTGCGGACCACCTCGCCGGACCTCGTCGCCTCGTCCTCGCCATCACCGAACTGCCTCCCCGTCGCTTGGTCGTCCCCGTCCTCCTCCCCATCAGACCCCATCGAGCCTTGCCGCCCCCTCTACTCTCTAACGCTGGTGAGGGCCACGCCCTCCTCCTATCCCCTACTGTAGTTGCGCCTCATGCCGCTCGTGCCAACCGCCGCGTCGCCCGCTTCCTCCTTGTTCGCGCCCCGCTTGGTCCGCGCCCGCGCATGAACCCGCTTCCCCTGCTGAGCTGCGGCTTGCTCCGCCGGCTGCCTTCGCGCGCCGCGCTCGGCCATGCCCTGCTCCGCCCTGCACGACCACCATGCCCGCTGCACTCCGCCAGCCCCGCCCCATCCCCGCGCCTCGTCCAGCTTCCCCGCAGCCCGTCGGAGCCACATGCCGGTGCCCCACAGCTCCCCCCAGCCGCGCCGCTTGGCCCCGGTCGCGCCCGCACCACCGCGCCCGTGGCCGCGCCGCCCGGGCCTCGCCTCCGTCACCCCTGCTCCCAATCCGCCACGCGCCGCCCTGCGGACGCAGTCCCGCACCGGTCTGCGCCATCGCCGCCGCCGGCGAGCATGCGCCCTGGCTCGCCGTGCCCCCCCTCCCCCGTTGGCCACGCCTGAGGCCGCGGACGGGCGCTCGCTGCGCCAGTTCGGGCGGGTGCCCAGCGCCTGCTAACACCGAACCCACTATGACCACTCGGGCCAATGACAAGTGGGGCCCTGCCCCTAAACGTTTTAGAATAAAAAAAGAAAAAGAAAAGAAAAATATATAATTAAAATAAATAAATAAATAAATTAATTACTTAATTAACTTATTTAATCATGTTTAAATAAACCTAATAATAGATTACCCTAATTAAATACTGTTAATTAACCTAAGTCTATGACCATGGGGACCCACTGGTCAATTTGACTAGTCAACGGTCAATGCTGACTGGGCCGTTGACTTTGACCGGCCCCATCAGTCAGCCTCTGCTGACTGGGCAGTTGACCAAGTCAACTGGGCCTACTGGTCAGCCACAGAAGCCCATCTGTGGGTACACTTCTGTGTACCCATAGCAATTTAACATTTAATTTTCGAATTAAAAATAATTTAAAATGATTAAATCCTTTTTAAATTAATATAAAATAAACCATAGCTCGGATGGAAAAACTTTGTACATGAAAGTTGCTCAGAACGATGAGACGAACCCGGATACACAGCCCGTTCGTCCGCCATGGCCCTAACATATCCAACTTGCAACTTTCCCCCTCCGGTTCCTCTGCCCGAAAACGCGAAACACCGGGGATACTTTCCCGGATGTTTCCCCCCTTAACCGGTATCACCTCCTACCACGTTAGGTCACCTCTAGCACAACGTATTGCTGCTTCTTGCTTTTTGTTATTTTTGATTGCTGTGTTATTTATTGTGTTCCCCCTCCGTTACTTCTTTTCGGTAGACCCTGAGGCCGATCCCGGTACCCCTGTGATCGACTACATCGACGACCCCTCCTTCTTGTCTGAGCAACCAGGCAAGCCCCCCCCTTGATCACCAGATATCGCCTATTCTTCTCTATACTGCTTGCATTAGAGTAGTGTAGCATGTTACTGTTTTCCGTTAATCCTATACTGCTGCATAGCCTGTCCTTGCTACTACTGTTGTTACCTTTACCTGCTATCTTACTGTTTAGTATAGGATGCTAGTGTTCCATCAGTGGCCCTACACTCATGTCCGTCCGCCATGCTATACTACCGGGCCGTGATCACTTCCGGAAGTGATCGCGGGCATATACTATATACTTTACACTGTTACATTACCTGTGATACTGTTCGGAGATGGGGGCTGAAGGGGCAGGTGGTTCCACCCAGGTAGTGGTGGGCCTGGGTTCCCGACGGCCCCCGACTGTTACTTTGTGGCGGAGCGACAGGGCAGGTTCAGACCACCTAGGAGAGAGGTGGGCCTGGCCCTGGTCGCCGTTCGCGGATACTTAACACGCTTAATGAGATCTGGGTATTTGATCTGAGTCTGGCCATTTGGTCTATACGCACTAACCATCTACGCGGGAGTAGTTATGGGTATCCCGGCGTCGTGGTATCAGCCGAAGCCTTCGTGACGTCAGCGACTGAGCGGCGCGCGCCGGATTGGAACGTAAGCCTGCTCTTGTATTAAGGGGGCTAGTTCCGCTTTCGGCCACCCACGCAACGTGTAGGTGTGCTCAGGGCGATGGGCCCAGACCCCTACGCGCTTAGGTTTAGACCGGCGTGCTGACCTCTCTGTTGTGCCTAGGTGGGGCTGCGACGTGTTGAGCTTCCGAGGCCGGGTATGACCCAGAAAAGTGTGTCCGGCCAAATGGGATCAAGCGTGTTGGGCTATGTGGTGCACCCCTGCAGGGAAGTTTATCTATTCGAATAGCCGTGTCCCTCGGTAAAAGGATGACCCGGAGTTGTACCTTGACCTTATGACAACTAGAACCGGATACTTAATAAAACACACCCTTCCAAGTGCCAGATACAACCCGGTGATTGCTCTCCAACAGGGCATCGAGGTGGGGATCGCCGGGTAGGATTATGCTATGCGATGCTACTTGGAGGACTTCAGTCTACTCTCTTCTTTATGCTGCAAGACGGAGGCTGCTAGAAGCATAGTCTTTGACAGGATTAGATATCCCCTTCTTATTCTGGCTTTCTGCAGTTCAGTCCACTGATATGGCCCTTTACACATATATCCATGCATATGTAGTGTAGCTCCTTGCTTGCGAGTACTTTGGATGAGTACTCACAGTTGCCTTGTTCCCCTTTTCCCCATCTCTCTATCCGATTGCTGCAACCAGACGATGGAGCCTAGGATCCAGACGCCACCGTCAACGATTATTTCCTTCTACTCTGGAGGTGCCTACTACTACGTGCAGCCCGTTGACGACGGCCAGGAGTAGCTTAGGAGGATCCCAGGCAGGAGGCCTACGCCTCTTTCGATCTGTACCCCAGTTTGTGCTAGCCTTCTTAAGGCAAACTTGTTTAACTTATGTCTGTACTCAGATATTGTTGCTTCTGCTGACTCGTCTATGATCGAGCACTTGTATTCGAGCCCTCGAGGCCCCTGGCTTGTATTATGATGCTTGTATGACTTATTTTATTTGTAGAGTTGTGTTGTGATATCTTCCCGTGAGTCCCTGATCTTGATCGTACACATTTGCATGCATGATTAGTGTATGATTGAATCGGGGGCATCACAAGCGCGCTGCCCTCAAGCTACCTGTGGAACCAGGTACCTTTGTGCTTCAGCTAACTCAGTCATCCGTTGATCCATCAACAGAGCAGAACAAGAGAAGGAAATCAGGGCCCGACAAGTACTTCCCTGCCGAGCTCCCCGGAGCCGCCGGCAAGTATGTTGCTGGGGACACTGAGCCCGCCACGGGGCGGATGGCTCCGGCGGATCGCCAAGCTCTTGCCGTCGAAACGGCCGTTCCTATAGCGGAGGAGATGCCTTTAGTCCTTGCCGTTGAGCCCCAGGCTCCAGCGTGGGCACAGCATGCCGTCCGATTCCTCCAAACAGGGGAACTTCCTGAAGAACAAGAAGAAGCGGAAAAAAGTAGCTCGTTGCTCTACCATGTACTAGTTCGTCGATGACGTCCTGTACAGGAAGAGACCGAACGGTGTGAAATTGAAGTGTATCCCTCGAGAGGAAGGATTGGAGCTGTTGGCGGAGATACACGGAGGCATGTGTGGATCCCACATCGGGTCAAGGGCCCTTGCCGGCAAGGCATTCCGGCAAGGTTTCTTCTGGCCCACCGCCCTCCAGGATGCGACGACACTCGTCACGAGGTGTGAAGCGTGTCAGTTCCATTCAAAGAAGCTTCATCAGCCAGCTCAAGCCCTTCAAACCATTCCTCTCTCCTGACCCTTCTCGATCTGGGGGCTCGACATACTGGGCCCATTCCCCCGGGCTGCCGGGGGCTTTGAGTACTTGTACGTTGCAATCGACAAGTTCACAAAGTGGCCAGAGGTGGAAGCAGTGAGGAAGGTCACCGCTCAGTCAGCCGTCAAGTTCTTCAAGGGGCTAGTGTGCCGTTTTGGTGTACCCAACAGGGTCATCACCGACAACGGCATGCAGTTCACAAGCCGCACCTTCATGCAATATACTCAAGACCTCAGCAGCAAAGTCTGTTTCGCTTCCGTTGCTCACCCGCGAAGCAATGGTCAAGCCGAGAGGGCAAATGCTGAAGTGCTACGAGGCTTAAGGACCAAGACCTTTTACAGGCTGCACAAGAGCGGAAGGCGCTGGATTGATGAGTTGCCGACGGTTCTTTGGTCAATCAGGACGACACCAAATCGAGCCACCGGCCAGACACCCATTGCCTGGTATATGGGGCAGAACAGTTATCCCCACTGAACTCATATATGGGTCACCTCGAGTGCTCGCTTATGATGAGCTTGAGCAAGAGCAACTGCGGCAAGATGACGCACTGCTCCTTGAGGAAGATCGTCTTCGGGTGGCTGTGAGAGCAGCATGCTACCAGCAAGCCTTGCGCCGCTACCATAGCCGCAAGGTTCATGCCCGAAGCTTTGAGGAAGGCAACCTTGTCCTTCGGCGCGTTCAATCGGCCAAGAATTTCAACAAGTTGACGCCAAAGTGGGAAGGCCCTTACCGGGTAATACGAGTCACCAGGCCCGGCGCAGTCCGCTTGGAGACCGAAGATGCCGTTCCGGTGAGTAACTCCTGGAACATTGAGCATCTTCGCAAGTTTTACCCGTGAGGCGCGGCTTGTCGGGCCCCCCGGCAAGCCACCTTTTGTACAAGCATTGCCGATGATGCATGTAACTCTTTGTACAAAGCCAGGCGCAGACCCTGAGCATAAATAAATGAAGCGCTGGCGCCCTAAAGTTATAGCATGCATGCTAGGTCGAGTCTCGTCCTTGGTTAGGGTTGATAGTGCTTGGCGGCGGCTAACCCCTAGCTTGGAGGTCGAGTGTGCGTCCCTTCGCCGTTCTTTTGTCTTCTTTGGTTAGCAGGACTCACTGATATCCTTGCCGGATCACTAAGGACGAAGAAGATAGGAGGGACAGACCAGCATCTAGACCCCGGCAAGCCAGTACTGCCGGGGGGCTGCAAGAACAAAGATTCACCCCCGGCAAACCAAAGTTGCCGGGGGCTACAACTCCAGATACGTTCTTCATCCTTTATCATGCATTCCCTTATGGACTGAGGTATGTGAAACCTCGTTTTTCCTAAAAACTATCATGCTCCCCTAACTCTAGGCCCTAGGGCTCGTTCCTGGGGCCAGGTTCGGTCGTAGTCGCGGCAGCGAAAGGATGAAATGAGGGGCCCGGACCTGCCTCATCCCTGCCTCCGCCAAGGGCGTGAGAAAGGTCGAATGAAGTGGGGGGACGGCAAGGCCTGTTGCCGGGTGAGGAAATGTATATCTTGAAGATATCAAGGATTTGCTCCTTGTCGTGGGTTCTACCCGCAAACAAATGACCCGACAAGCATCCCTTTTTCATTAAAAACATTCCACTCAGGTATAGTCCATAGGGAATGAAAAACATGAATGGTGGGATTGAAAGTTCTAAATTCAGCTAAGGCCCGAAGGCTTACAAACTAAAAAGAGATAAGGTGCCCGTAATCCCTTTCTTGTCTCTCTCCTCAGGAGGCAGGTCAAGGAGGGGAAAAGGGCAAAAGGGGCGCCTAGGCAAGCTACGGGTGGCAGAAGACACCAAGAGAACATCTCGGTGGCCGTCCGGAGGCTGGATGGTGATGGCGGCGCCGGAAGCAGAGCTCGAAGACGAGGCGGCAGGACGTTAGCACGTGTCGAAGGCGTCGGTGCCCGCGTACTCCGAGTTGACGGCCTTGCCGCCCGCCCTCTTCCTCTTCCGCAGCCTCCCAACGCCAGCCGCCCAAGGAGACGACCCGAGAAGTTCAGGGAGCCGGCGACGCGGATGATGGGGTCGCCGGTGCCGCACAAGGCGGCGCCCGACACATAGTCGGACCCGTCATCCTGCCGCCCGCTACCCTCGTCGTCGCTGCCGCTGCCCTCCTCGCCACTCCCGCCCGAGGAGGAGTCTTCGCTATCAGAAGAACTCTCCACGCAACACCTTGACCGGGTCCCGAAGCACCCGAAGACCTTGACGGAGAGGAGGCCGCCCTCCATCAGCTTGAAATGGAGAGTGAGCCCCTCCGTCAAGCAGTGGATATGGGCGAATGTCTTCCATCCCCGACAGAGATACATCACGTGAGGGGCTGGGAAGTCAACGCGAACCCGCGTACCGCTGATCCCACAGCCCCTCATGTGCAACCGCAGTGATTCCGGCGGATCCAACTCCATCTCCCGCGCGAACGGGGTCGGGAGACGAAGGCGACGGCGAGGCGGCCGACGCAGCCTGACGAAGAACTCGCAAGGGTCGTCCCCGATGTGTCCCTCCATGGAGGGAGGAGCTACTGGCGGAGGCGAGGCCGGCGCGCCGCCCCGTCCTCCTCTTCCCTGAGCGCCTCGGCCTCGCCCATGGCCTCGCCCCCTCCCCCGTCCCCTTGCGGCTAGCTCTGCCACCACAGGTGCAGGAGAAGGAGGGGCGCGTTGTCGAGCGGCGACCCGCGTCGCCACCGTTGAAGGACCAGGGTTCCCTCTCCCCATGGCGAATGGAAGGGAGGGGAACAGAAGCTGAAGAAGGAAGGAGATGAAGGAATGCAGGACGTCGTTCCCCCTCCCGCTCTTTATAAAGGGGCGGGGTGGGGGCTCGGCCGCCCTGCTCCACCAATCAAGACACGGAAGGCGCAGGGAACCGGGACCGACCCGCTGCCCCAGCCCGCGACGGCCCGGTTTCCCGCCTCCACCGATTGCCACCCCAAGCGCATGGGCGCCATGTGGCGAGCGTGCAGGACCGAGGCGACGGGTGAGGCGACCTCTCCCCACTCCGTGATCAAAGGGAGTGGACGCCTTGAAGACCACGCCTCGGCCCCGTTCAGTAAATGGGCCGCGCCTCCACGCCTTCCTCCGTTTATGGGGAAGGCGCGAACCGCCCCCTTTACTACGACATGATGCGTGCGTGCAGAGCTCAGCCCCACGCATGTCGCCCACGTCACGCACGCCTCCCCACGTTGCGCCACGCACGGGACGCATGGGAAGCGCAGCGCGCGAAGAAACTTACCGTAGTAAAAAACCGCCCTGCCTGCCCGCGCACCGTTTTTTGGGCCTAGCCCAACAACGCGTTACGCTTATGTGTGGCCCAGGCCCGGGGGCTCCTGTCGGTGTAAAAAAAGGGGGGTACATGTTTTGTACCCCTATAACCGTGCACGGGCAGTCTGAGCCACGAGCGCCGCCACGCCAAGCACGGCAAGGGAGGTAAGCCAAGGTAAGGCCAAAGCTGAAGGGAAGCATAACGACGCCAAGACCACAAAGAGCAAAGGGACAGAGCAGACCCCCCCGGCAAGATCCTTGCCGGGGGGCAGCTTTAGCTAACCCGGCAAGACCCTTGCCGTAGGCAGCTCGCCCCACACCTATGGAGCGAAGTCACCCTCGAGTCCACTGCCCCCGTGGGGGCAAGGATTCGGGAGACATCCCCGAGGTGGCATGCAGATCTTTGTGAAGACATTCAAGATCAGATACCCACTTCAGAAGATGATGATCCTTGACGGGATCCCCGCCAAGGAGGACCACAAGGCCCCCGGCAAGAGCCTTGCCAAGGATGACAGCAGGCGCCGCGGCAAGACCCTTGCCGGGGCCGCGGCAAGACCCTTGCCGGGGCCGCAGCAAGGCCCTTGCCAAGGACGTCGTAGGGCCACCATCAGGCCCGCGCCAGTCGCGCCCCCACCTCCGTTCGCATGCAGCTCCCAACCCAACCAGTTGGGCAGGCACCTGCATGGCGGCATGCAAATCTTCGTGGAGATCCACCACTGTGCCACCTCAGCTGCCTACCTGCTTACATGGCACCGCAGGCACCGCTGGCCAGGGCGCGTGTTGACACGAGAGGGAGCGGCGACGGACAAGACGGGGCTCTCCTCCGCCCCCGATAAAGCAAGGACACCTAAGCAAGGCACATTAAATGCTCCTTGTCATGTAATGCGAAGGATAACCTCACAGTACTGTACCCTTTCCACCTCCTGTGTGCCACTGTGGCAACCCCTTTCCTATAAAAGGAGGCCCAAGGCGACCAGGAGAAGGATTCGTCTTTTTGGAGCTCTCAACGCCCCATAGCTAGCTCAGGAACTCAGATATACAATCCACCAAAGCAGGAGTAGGGTTTTACGCATCCTTGCGGCCCGAACCTGGGTAAAGGAACCGTGAGCTATCTGTTTGATCTGCTCTTTTCACAACCCCGCACCCCGCAACTGTAGTAGGGATTCCTGTGATCCCATAGGTGTCGTTTCCCACGGACACCTTGAGCCGCCCGCCTCAGCCGCAAAACGCCGTCGCGCTAGCCTTGTCTCCGTTGTCCGAGCCGTCTCCGACGTCCAGCTGCCTCTGTCGAGCCACCATGGCCCTATCGCCAAGCCATTTCAACCGCAGGCCCTGCTGCCTCGCCGGCTTCTGCAATACGCCCTGCGGCCTTGCTCCATCCTCGCCGAGGCGCCAGCCACTCTACTGCCGCTGCTCGTTTTTCTATGAGCCATGACGGCCCCCACAAAGCTGAACTGCAGGTCTGCAATCTGCTGCCAAAAAGAACCAAGAGAGATCAAAGGAAAGTACTAGTACTAGTATACTATTGGGGCAGTCAAATCAGCCACTAGGTTAATCAGAGTTTCCACGTACAAGCTTCAAGAAGAGCAACTCCAATGGGGCGACCCATTTCGTCCGCCCGCGTCCGTTTGGGTTGGCGCGGACAAAATTGGCGGCCCAACGCGCCGACCCAAACTCAAATCGTGTCTGCCTGGCGTCCGCGCCGACCCATTTCCGACCCAAAATTGCGCCTGGAATGTGTCGGCACGGACGCGCCGCGTGTCTCCTCGCCGTCCGCCGTGTCCCCACCTAGCGGCCGTCCAACTACGACGATCAACATTATTTATGACGACCGCCCACCTTGGGCCCACACGTCAGCAACGGCGGTCGTCCTTTTTTAAGCCGAGCGTGCAGCGGGGCCGTCCTCGTCCACTGCCACTCGCCCCCCGTCCCCATCTGGCCACCCCAGCCCCCACGCCGGCGACAACCCTAGCCACCGCCAGCATGGGCTTCTTCTCCGGCATCGGCAGCAGCCGCAAGGGCAAAGCCCCTGCCCGCCATTCCCCCTCCCTCCCCGCCCTTCTTGCGCTGCCGCGCGCTCCCCGGCAGAGGCAGCACATCAATGTGCTAGTGCACCAGGCCAAGTGGGACTGGCACCACCACGTGCCTCTGCCGTACCCCGACGCGACGCTGCCGCATGACTGGCATTTGGATCCGGCGAGGATCCCAGTGCCGGCGGCGCCGCGGACGGCGAGGGCCCATGCGGAGGAGGTGCGGTGCCGACGGGCATTGCTGACGCCGGAGCAGCGCGCCGAACCGCACTATGCCGTCGACTCGCCCAACTGGGCCCGATGGTTTGCCTTCGAGCACGAGGAGGCGAGGCAACGCGGCATCCGCAGCCTGCCGCCGCCCCCGCTCGTCGTCCGCGACGAGGACCAGGAGGCCGAGGCCGCCGACCAGGCATCCATTAAGGAGAGCGAGGAGGAGGAGCGATGGAGGGAGGCGGATGAGGTGGCTTTCCAGGCTGCCATGGCCCTCTCGGCGGCGGGCGACTGCGTCGTGCCGCCGGTGACCCCGCCGTCCCCACCCAAAGCCGAGTCAGAGGAGCCGGCCTACCTCTGAGCGCTACTCCTGGACCGGAGTAGTGCGCGAGTGGGTCAGCGCTCTGCCGATCTGGCTCGGGGCGACGAAGAAGCAGGAGGCGGCCTACCTCGACCACTGGTGCCGCGTTCGGCTGGCCGAGGAGTGCCGGGAGGGCGAGCGCCTACAAATGCTCGAGCGTGAGGCCGAAGAGGAGGCGCGCCAGGCCCAGGCAACGGCGGCGCAGCCCGACATCGCCGCCCTCTGGAACACGGCGTTCCCCTGGGCCGGCCCTGCGCCAACGCTGATCGACCTCACCGGCCCCGACGCAGACGCCGCCGATGATGAGGACGCCTAGGGCAGCGCGTCATCTAGTTTTTTAGTGTTTCTATGTTAATTAATGTAATATGGACTTTCGCCGGTCTTCGTGGCCGGCTTTTATGTTTAATTAAATGTATGTATTTATTTTTAGAGTGCTTTTAAACCTTCTTTTGGCGCGCCGACAAAATTGGTCGGACCAGTGTTGGGAGCTCGCGACGACCGAAACACAACGCCGGACATTTGTGTCTGCCGGGCCGACCCAAACGGACAAAAAAACGAACAAAAACACCGTCCGTTTGGATCGGCCCGTTGAAGTTGCTCGAATTGATTAGTTGTATGCACTGGTGGCATCTCCAGTCGCAAGAGTACTTCATCAAGCTACTGTGACACATCCAGAATTTTAGAAGGGCCATGGCCGCATGGACTTGGACACTTATGAAGACCGACCACGTGTGTGACTCTAACAGAAATTATCGCAGATATTGTACCTGAGCCGTAAGGGCCCCCTATGCCTCGCCGGCTGATGCTGCTCAGCTGCTGTGTCTGTTTGCCCATCTGGATAAAAAAGAAAAGTCAAAGTGGTCAGATGCTTGAAAAAGAAGATAAAAAAAGGCGACTGATAGGCGCCGGTGCACCGGCGGAACGGTTCGGCCGGTCACATCTGACACGTCAGTTTATCTTTTCACCAACCGTCAGATCAACCTTTTTGCATTGCTTTCTTTTGCTTAAAAAATCGCATCCAACTTCCGTGGACACCGTCATGGATGCTTTGACGCCTGTCTTGAAGAGCATCACCAGCTCGCCGCCGGTCGCCGTACTCGCCGTCGGTTGCCGTACCGCCACGCCGTCGGCTGCAACTTTTTTCTCACGCCATTGAAGCTTTTTCACAAAACGGTTGAAGCTTTTTTCTGCGACGGTTCCGGCTTTCGCGGTTGCGTGGTGCCAAAATTCAGCGCCTTCGGTTGAAGCTTCCTAGGACGCTGGTTGTAGCAAAAAAAATTATGTTTGCATCTCCCTCCACGCCATTCACAGCCTCCTTTTTCTCTCTCTTTGAATGGTTCCAGCAAAAAAAATTCGATCCAACAAAAAATCTGAAAATGGGGAGTAGCAAAACACAAAAGACGGTGGTAGCAAAAATCAAACACCATTGTAGCAAAACTTGGAGCGGTTCCAGCAAAAATAAGATGGATCCAGCAAAAAAAGTCAAAAACGGGTTGGTAGCAAAAACTAAGACGGCTGTAGCAAAAATCAAAGACCATGGTAACAAAAAGGTTGAGTGATTCCAGCAAAAAAAGATGGATCTAGTTAAGCAAAAAGAAATCAAAAGATAGACTGCCAACGGTGGTAGCAAAAAACAAAACGATGGTAGCAAAATTTTGGACTGGTTGCAACAAAAATCACTCAAAAACCTGGATCCTAGCAAAAATTATGGATCCTAGTTGCAGCAAATCCACGCGCCGGTGGTAGCTTTTTCGGTGCCGGTTGCAGCAAAATCGCATCACCGGTGGCCACCACCTCCAGCCTCACCTGTTGCAAAACGTCCAACCTCGTCGAGGGGGAGGACAAGGAGATGGATAGCCATGGCTTTCCCGGGTTGCATCAGCCCCTGATTACTCCTCGCATCAGCAAAGGGTGGAGTGGACGAGCAGAGCCCCGTCTCGCCCAGATCTAGATGCAAGAAAGGGAGGCGGGGAGCAGAGGTGATTTCTCATGCGATCTGATTTGGGTGCTCGTGCTGTTGGTAGGGGATGAGGAGTGGTGCTAGAGGTAGGGGATGAGATAGCAACGGGATGAATGGACAGGGAAAGGGATAAGAGTGTCGAGAGGGGTCGAGAGGGATGGGGAGCGGTGGTGGGCCAGGAAGCTGCGGTAGCGACGTGACGAGTGGGCTACAGGCGTCCTTTGATCTGGTGGAATCGTGCGAATCGCGCTGGACCGGCCGAGCGTTCGGCCGGTCTGCCGATTGTAAACATTTCCCATAAAAAATCACCATGACCCGGAGGGTCCGTTCTGAGCCGCTGCCTTGCCTCCACTGGTCTCCACCATGCGGTCACCTTTGAGTCGTCCCGCCTCTGCTGTCACGCCCCCGCCTTATCATGTTGGTTATAGGGCTACTTGGGGTCTTGTGTTCTACAAAGGCGTCCAATGACCTATGACGTTGCAGCACTATGGTTAATTTCATTTTGCAAGAAAAGGACTAAATGGCTATGTCACCGTTGAAATTACTGGAGGTTATTCACGGGTGCTATATACGGATCATCCGTTGTTCGGACGAGTTAGGTGATATTCATCCAATATATTTTTATAGCACGTGTTAATTTTTTAAAGAGCAATTACTTTTGGTTGGTGATATTTGATGCAGGACAATTGTTCACTGCAAGAGCGATGATCGTGTCACGGATATATTGCTCGCGCCACCATTATCATGCACTAGCATCTGACCGTGCCATAATGCTCAACGAATGTATGTGCTAGCCGCCGCCTCTGGGGCCCAGTCTACATCAACACGATGGGGCTGACTCGCCCGTCTGCATGGCTTACAGCGCTTGCAATTAACTCGCCCGTCCACACAGGCTTATAACGCCGCGGCTGACTCACCTGTCCGCGCCTGCGGCCGACGAGCGTCCACGCCGCCTCCAATGCCGCGGCCATCTCTACCGTCTGCCCCTGCGGTTTGGTCTATATCAAACACACTGGAGCTGCACCTGTCTGCACGAGCTGTTACAAGTCGCTGCTCCTGCAGCCTGGTTGATTCCATCAAACTCTGCAGCAACTCATAACATGTTATCGGCCTCCGCCTGCACCGGATGGCTCGATGGACGGGTGTACAAGTCGATAACTGAGGTTTGTTTAAACCTCAAATAACCAGTTGGGATGAATCATCAGCTGGGTTATTGACATATTACAGTGTTCCACTATTCAACTATATACCGGTTTATATCACGGCCAAGTGTGAAGAATTTCAAGCCAACTCCTCGAGTCGTCTTGTGCCTCGGGGGCTACGATGATATGACTTAGCAAATATTGTGAGATTCAAGAACCCCGGGTCATTGGAGGGAAAGATAACCCGGTCCCGGAGGCTGCTGCCATATTGATGAAAATTTAAGGGCTGTTAGAAAATTTCCGGCTTTGGAAAAAAAGATTGCGATTTAAAATCTGGCTCAACTGAAAATTCTCTCCCACAATGTTGTGAGCTCTCAATATCCAGCTCAATGCCCGGTTCAAGAAGAATTCATTTCTCGCAAGTTCGAGTTGTCAGAATAATTAAAGGTTGCCAAAGAGAATTTGCTGCCATGATGCGCGGTTCAAACATGAGTATCCTTCCTTATGGGCTTATCTTATTGGTCACTTGGGGGCTTCCTTCTCATTGAGCATAGCTATGACTACCTTATTGATCTGGCTTGCACGCCTTGTTACAAATTACTTGGGGGCTTCCTGCTCATTGAGCATAGCTATGACTACCCTATTGATCCGACTTGTATGCCTTGATTGCAAATTGCTTGGGGGCTTATAGCCCAAGTAAAAGGTTACCAAGGAGAGCTTGTTGTAGTGCATAGTTCAAACATAGGTATCCTGCCTTGAGGGCTCATTATATATCACTTAGGGGCTTCCTGTTCAATGAACATAGCTTTATTTACCCTTTTGATCGGCTTGGACGCCAGGTGTATTCACCAAAAATCTGGGTTATCCCGCCTTTGTATGTCTGCCACTCCGTCCAGGTAATCCTGAAATGACTCGCTGTACTCTTGACAATCAATCTTATAAAGACCCTGAACTTGTCAAAGTTAAAACGACGATTGGTCTTGTGAGGCCCGGCTTACAGGTTTGAATAAAGGAACTCAATGGTTGTGCGACCCTTCAACAACACTTGATATTGAGGCTTGGCGGCCTATGAAGGCCTTATTTTGTCTGATTTGTTATTTGCTTTGAACATTGTTTGGGTTCATGTATTTGTACCATATTGATGTATGGTTTAAAATGATTCAGGCCATGTAGCCTTAATCCTTATGGCTCATACTTGAGCATATCTGGGGTTTTGATAATCTATTCTGGTTTTGGACGTTAAGTCACCAGTCTGTTGGGATTATGCATTTAGAGGCATGTGCTTTAAGTTTTTGGGCTGTTACCCTTGCTGCATATGGCGATGTAAGCCGACAGTATGAACCGATTTCACAGGCCATGTAGCCTTGATTATATGACTCATCATTGAGCATCTTTGGGTTTGATAACCCGCCCTGGTAGGGGACATTGAGTCGCCGGAATATCTTTGCCTTGAGCAATCAAAATCATGATATTGCATGCCTACGGGTTAATACCCGCGATGGATTATAATTATTGAGGTATCACCATGATGTCAATTTCCAGGTATGTTTTCCAATAATGGTATGAATATTTGGGGTTTGGTAACCCACCCTGGCTATGGACTTAAGTCGCCAGCATACTTTGGATTGCGCAATTGGAATCATGCGCTTATAGATCTTTGGGTTGTCACCCTCACTGGATATGGCAATATAAGCCGACAATATGAGCCAATTCTACATGTATGCTTTCCTAGTTATATAAATATGCGAGGTTTGATAACCCGTCCTGGCTATTGACTTTAAGTCGCCAGTATGTTTAGGCTTGAATGGCTTAGTCTTTTCAGTAATTGCATAAAGACTATATTATGTTTGGGTTGTTACCCGCCCTGGCTTTTGACGTTAAGTCGCCAGGGCATATGTTATGTAAACTTTGTGCAGAACATGCAAAGCTATGGCTTACATAAATGATTAAGTTCAAGCCCATCGTCCAAGATTAAAATTGGTGTTTCAAAAGGGTTATCAATTCTTGATTTTTACAAAGGCTATAAGCCGCCGGGTTACAAAAATCCCAGATTACAATGGATGCGTATTAAGTTGCCATCGGCCAAGAGCCGCCGAGTATTTAACTCCGGATTTACTTGTCAAAGTATTCAAATCTTTAATAGCCAAACATGGCTCGATTTTCATTATGATATTGAATGATTGAGGTTTTCATACCGGATTATATTATTCAAATCTTTAATAGCCAACATGGTTGGATTTTTATTATGGTTATCAATAACCAGTATTATGATTGAGGTTTTCAAAGCCGCTTCATAGCAATGGATATTATTTCTTTATCCAAGAATACCGGCTCACAGCAGAGAGCATGGTTCAATATTGATATACAAGGCATTCAGCAACATCATCCGGACAGTGGATATGATTCATTTTACAATGGGAGCAATAGTCCCAAGTCGCTGCAGGCATACGACTCGGCACTTGGGGGATACATTATTCAAATCATGATTATATCAAGTATGCAAGTCCCATGTCATTGCAAGCATGCACCATGACACTTGGGGGCTAATGCAAGGTCATTTTTAACTCGCCTTATTGAAGACCCGACTCATCACATCGTAACGAGCCGGCCCTTGGAGGCTACACATTGCTGCTTAAGTCTACATAATCAAATCTACAAAGTCCCTGCTCATTATTGCATAATGACCCGTTACTTGGGGGCTACACGTGTGAAGAACAAAATATTCAGTTTATGACTGGTGGCTTAGATGAACAACCTGGATTTCTCCAAAGTTGCAGCATTAACATTAAAGCAAGTCTTAAGCTGTTACTACGCTCCCTTCTTGAGACTTGGGGGCTACATGTGATATGCATATAAGGGAGGTACACATTCAAGCTTGGTGTTGGTAACAATTATGACCCGGTGCCATCAATATTTACAAACCGACAATTTTGGCAATCATAGCTCGACAAGCTCTACATATTGAAGACGGCTAAAAATCGGATGAGTATTCCAAGACCAATATTTTTGTCAAGCTAGAGCATTGGAAGCCGAGTCAAATGGATTATTCTTTATAATATTTTTCTGCAAGAAGCCAATGTCGCAAATTGACTATGAAGCTGGTCTATTGACCCAGAATTTTTAGAAGAAGTGCTCAGGTTTTTTGCATTAGCAAAGTTTGAACATATCTGCTAAAGGAGATCTGCTATAAGATCATGGACATGTATCAAGGAGGAAATGACAAGGACTTAAGGATGATCAGGTGCCGGCTCAGAAATCTTTTAACGCGGAGCACAACTTGTCAAATTTGTTCTTGCGTTTATTTTTGCAGGATCAGTTTAACATGGATAAATCCAAATTAAACTGGGAGCTAATGTCAGGGATATACCCCGCGCTATGACTCGGTCAGAATATGACCTGGTCGGGCTTGGAGACTCACTAGTGACCCGCCCTGACTTCGCGACTCACTAAGTGACCGACCCGGATCTCTCCACTCACTGATGACCCGACCGGGCCTGGTGACTCATTAGTGACATGGCAGACAGAGGAGCGACAAGACCCGGTGGCCCATAAGGCGGCTCGTGGGAAGGCCGACTCACGTGATGGTGGGCCGGCTTGACAAAGAAGACATAAGGAATATTCCCTTACAAAGGAAGCAAGACTAGGACTCCACTTGTAATAGAGTAATCCTAATCCTACTAGGACTAGTCATGTAAACCCGCCCCTCCAACTTATATAAGGAGGGACAGAGCACCCCAAGAAAGACAAGTTTTACAAGTCTAGAGAGACAGACAAGTCAATATATATCCCTCGAGATAGAGCACCCTTGTAATGGTGATCATCATCATCAATATCAATGAAGCAGGAGTAGGCTTTTACCTCTGCAGTGAGGGGCCGAACCTGGGTAAAAAACCTCGTGTCTCTCGTCCCACTCAACCCTTCTCAAGCTACCACATAGACGCGTTGGCCTCATGACTAAGTCCTCACACTAAGGACATCTACCGTGACAAATCCACGATAGTGGGCGCGAGCGATTTCGGGCGAGGAGGGCGTGTTTTGAAATAGTGGGCGCGAGCGATTTCGGGCGAGGAGGGCGTGTTTTGAAATAGTGGGCGCGAGCTATTTTAGGCGAGGATGGCGTATTTTGAAATAGTCGGCGTGAGCGATTTCGGGCGAGGAGAGAGTGTTTTGCCTCTCATGGTTTATGAATTATTGGGCACATGTCATTTCGGCTGAGGAGAAGGCGCGCTTGGATGAAGTTATGAACCTACCCTCGATGTACAACGGGCCAATTGATGTGTGTCCCACATATGCTGGTAATTTCGTGTATCCCATTTATTTGCTCGGGCGAATTCCACCGAGCGGAGGGTGTTTAACAGTTCGCTCAAATTTTGGGAGAACGAGCATCCACGTCTACCTTATCAAGTCGATTCGAATCAATTTTTGAAATATTAGCTTGCCACTTCTTTTTTAGATGGAGAGATGATGCTCGGGAGTAATGTGTTTTTACATGCTCGTTGCTAATGATTTACTATATGACAAATAGTTGACCCACTCAAAAACGGGAATCAAACCCAAAATAAAATATCTCGATTCAAGGAAATAGCTCATGCACCAGGTCAAAATAGTGAACTAAATCCAAAATTGAACACCTCAATCGAGTAGCATGTTGTACAATATTATAGTACTCCACGAACATGTTGAAAGTCAAATTAATGAACTTGTTTGATATGCATATCTCCATTCATGTGTGGATTGCAGACAACATGTTCTCCAATTTAAATATTTGAATGCAAGTTTATATCGACACATGGTTTATATCAGCCTTTGATGCATAAAACGCGACCTCCCCCTCTCCCAGACTCCTGCTCTCTCTCGCTGACAATCTTCAATTCCGTCACACACATCCAACACACAAATCTTGTTGGTCCCTTTCCCTCCCTCTCTCTCTCTGTGTGTGTGTGCAGGGGGGGTCTTTCTAGATCGCATGCATATATACTCCATGTATAGGTCTCTCTCGCACACTATGTATGATTCTCTAGTCCAAGCTAAATATCTTGGGTGCACTCATCGTATGCATGCAAATTCCCTAGTTCATTGCCCGTAACTCTCTCACGCGCCACTCTGTCATCTCGGAGCTCTTCCCTCTCTCTCTCAAACTCTCCATCTCCCTGGGTCACACATACACATGCATATATCACCAGCACTCGATAGACCCATCTAAAACTCTATCTCTCTCCCTCGTTCTCTCTCCATCTCACACGCACACACACACACACACACAATCTCATGCCTAGCCAAGTATGATGGTCTCTCACTCAATTGTAGGCACACGCAGTCCCCCTATATGTATATGACTAGCTAATTCTTAGTCTCCATCACAAACATGTGCATGGTCTATCTCGATTTCTCTCGGGGCATCTTTCTATCGCACACACACCTTGTCCCTCGATCTCCCACCCATATAGTCCCCTCACGATCTCGTGGGGATCTCTCTATCACAAACACACCCTCTCTTCCTCCCCATGCGTCCATATTCTCCATGCGTCCCTCTCGACCTTTGTTCCTTGTTGGCCAGACCTATATTGGACATGTGCTATAGGGGTGTCTCTCTCCATTGCAAACAATCATGCACTAGCTATCTTCGTGTATCTCCTCACCTCGCTTTTCTATCTCGGAGATGCATGCATGATATGTTTGCATAAGAAACGAACACATACACTCTCTCTCTAATTTATCATTTGTTGTCCCTTTCTCTTTCACATACATACTCTTTTTGCACACTCACTCATTCTCCTTCTCACGCACTTGATCTCTCTCGACTTAGGCACTCTCTTCGGTCCATATCATATAGATTTATTGAAAAGTCAAACATCACAAAGTTTGACCATGTACGTGGAGAAAAACATTTACATCTAGAACGGCAAACATATAGCATTAGATTCATCATGAGATGTAGTTTTCTATGATGTATCTTTGGTATTGTAGATATAAATAATATTTGCATAAACCTGGTGAAAGTTTCCAAAGTTCGACTTCTAAAAAAATTATATGCACTGCATTATCGAGCGGATGGAATGTCTCTTTACCCCTCTCAGCTATCTGACGCACCACTCAGCCTTATCGGGGCTCCTCTATCTCTCTCAAACTTTATATCCCCCTGGTTCACACATACACATGTCTCGCTCGCGCTACATAGACCCATCTGACACTCTCCACCCTTGTTCTCTTTCTATGTGACACGCACCCCCTAAGTACCATAATCCCTCACTCCATCATAGGCGCACGCACTCCCCCCAAAGTATGACTATATCTCACTAGCCATTAGGAACACACGTATTGTCTCCTTCCATCCATACATCTATCTCGATATCTCTCGGGGTATCTTCTATTGCGCACACACCTTGTCACTCGATCTCCCACCCATGTAGTCCCATCACGATCTCCAGGGGATCTCTCTATGACAAACATACACTCTCTCCTCCCCATGTCTGCATTTTCTCCGTACGTCTCTCTCGACCTCTCTCCCTTGTTTGTCATACCCCTCTTGGCCACATGCTAGGGGTCTTTCTCTATCGGTTGCGAACAACCACACACTATCTCCTCACCTTGCTTCCGCTGTTGAAGATGCATGTGTGATATGTTTGCATAAGGCACACACACTTTTTTCTACTTTTATCGTGTGTTGTCCATGTCTCTTTCACACACGCACACACACACTTGTTTCAGTCACTCTTTCTATTTCACACACACTCTCTCTCTCTCTCTCTCTCTAGTTAGGTACTCTCTCACGTCCATAAGCATATGGATGTTTTGAAAAGTCAAACCTCAGAAAAGTTTGACCAGGTATATGTGGAGAAAAACATTTACATCTGGAACGATCATCAGATTCATCACAACATGTACTTACTTCATACTATCATTTATAGTTGGTATTGTAGATATAAGTAATTTCTTTATAAACTTGGTCAAAGTTTCAAAAGTTTGACTTAAAAAAATGAAATGACTATAAACAGTAGGGTAAACACCCCACTGCAACTTTTATTAAAATAAAAGAAACAGAGTAGTCTTAAGGGCTTGAGGTAAGCCCTAGAAATAATCAAGAAGAGAAAAAAGAAATAAGAAAAGACTAATTAGAGAAACTAGGAAAAAAACCTACAACAGGAAAAAAGAAGAGAAACAAAGGAGATTACAACATAGAATCCAGCCAGTTAGAGAACAATCTCTCATGCTTAATCTTCATTCTATATTTCAGAAGTTTGAGCTCCTCTAAATATATGCACTTCCATCCTTGGAAAGTTGGAGTAATATTATCAAATATCTTGTTATTTCTGGTTATGCAAATGGCCCAAGATCCAAGAATGATGATCTCCATGAAAAAAGGGAAGTGCAGCTTATTTTTAAGGTCATGAAAGGCTTCGAGGACTGATAGGTTTGGGGTTCTAGTAGGACAGATGTAATTCCAGCATTGTTGAGCAAAAGGGCAGCCCCAAAATAGATGATGAAGAGTTTCTTCTTGTTGACAGTCTCTAACAGCACAATTGTAAACTTCCATCTTAAAGTTTTTCCTACTGAGCAGGTTCCTTGTATTTACTCTATCATGAGATAGTTTCCAGAAAAATACCTTATGCTTTGGCTGACAGGATGAACTCAAATCCAATTGAAGTGTGGTGGGACTTGCTTGTGTCCAATCAGTACTTTGTAAGCCTTGATTGAGGAATAGAATTCATTCCCCCAAATGTAACTCCAGGTGTCTAGGGAACCTATATGTTCAGATTGCCTTGCTTGGATGCATATGTCTTCCATTTGCAAGAATTCCTCATAGGCTTCAGTTGTGAGTGGTAGATGAAACAGGTCTTGAAAATATTCTGTGTTGATTACCGCTTGGATAGTAACATGAGGATTTCTGACAAAGGAGTGTAGGTGTTGATAAGTATGTTTGAAAATGGAAGTATGCCACAAGTCATCCCAGAAAAAAGCAGTTCTACCATCTCCCACATTGCACCTTGCCAGAGCTTTGTATTGATCCATAAGAGCCAAGTTTGATTTCCACCAGAAAGAGCCAATCATGTTATTTCCTGGGAGTTGCCCTTCAGAGTAATAACTTTCCTAGATTAGTTGGACCCAAGGTATATCATGTCTATTGAAGAATTTGTGCAGATTCTTCATTAAAAGGGTTTTATTGTGTGTGTATATATCCAGAATGCCCAATCCTCCCTGATTTTTTGGTCTGCAAACTGTGTGCCAAGCTACCAAAGCTGGCCTTCTATCCTCCATGTCAGAGCTCCTCCATAGACAGTGTCTCAGATATTTAATAATTTGCTTTTTAATTGTTACAGGGATGTCCAGGCAGCTCATGAAGAAAATAGATAATGAAGAAAGCACTGATTTGACTAAAAGAACTTTCCCTGCTTGGGTCATGAAAGTAGAAAGGTCTGCAAGTCTTTTTGCAATTCTGTTAACAAGTGGGAGACACTGCTCTACAGTTGGTTTATGAATACCCAAAGGTAGCCCCAAGTAAGTAAAATGGAATTGTCCCCTAGCACATTGCAGTGTGTTGGTGAAAATCTCCACTCTGTCTTCACCAATGTTCAGAGGTACAATTATAGACTTTGCATAATTAACCTTAAGACCAGTTGCTGTAGCAAAAGTATTTAAAAGTTCTTTGAGACAAATCAGGTGTCTGGCATTTGCTTGCATGATGACCAAAGTATCATCAGCATACTGAACAATTGGAAAATCTGGGCATGAGTTGACCTGAAGTGGAGATGTAATAAGATTTAGTCTCATGGCCCTGTTCAAAATACTCTGAAGTAGATCTGCAGCAAGAACAAAGATTAGGGGAGAGTAAGGATCTCCCTGTCTCACTCCTCTCTTGATGTAAAATTTCTTCCCAGGCACTCCATTTAGCATGACAGCAGAAGAGGCTGTAGTAAATAGCATCTGCATCCATGAAATCCATCTCTCTCCAAACCCTTTTGCTCTGAAAATCTCAATGATTGCTTGATGTTCAATAGTATCAAAGGCCTTTTCAAAATCTAGTTTAATTACCAGCAGTTCCTCTTTTGATTTATGGCATTGGTGTATATATTCATATGCCCATCCTAGGCAGTCTTGAATTACTCTGTCCTTGAGGAATCCATATTGGTTGATGTGAACCAATTTCAGAATAATTTTTTGTAATCTGTTAGCCAACAATTTTGTGCTGATTTTAAGTACCCCATTTAACAGAGAGATAGGCCTGAAGTCATTGGGTGTGAGAGGAACTTCAATTTTTGGAATCAGAGTAATGTAGGATGTATTTATACTCTCCAAGTTCACAGTACCAGCATGGAAGGCCATGATGAGGTCAATGGCATCTTATTTAATAATATCCCAGCAAGCTTTAATGAACTCATTGTTGAAACCATCTAGGCCTGGTGATTTATCTGATGGTAAATTATTGACTACCTCCTCAATCTCCTCCCTGGTGAACTGTTCCTCTAATTGAATAAAAATTTGAGGATCAACTGCTTGGTTATATAAATCATGGAGATCAAAATGCATAGTGTGTCCAGTAGATTGTCCCAGTCTGTTTTTGAAGGCTTCCCATAAAATAGCAGCTTTTCCTTCATGCTCTGTAACTTCCACTTGGTCTGTATTCAACAACATTGCAATTTTATTATGCCTATGATTAATGGAAGCCTTTGTGTGGAAGAATTTTGTGTTTTCATCTCCAAACTTAACACCTTTAATTTTGCCTCTCTGTTTCCAGTAAATCTTCTGGTTATTAAGAACAGTCAACAAATACTCCTTGAGCATAGATCTGCAGTTGGCCTCAAATAAAGAGAGGTTCCTGAATTCTTCAACCAAGTCCCAAAAGAATATGCATGCATTGAGATCTTCAATTTGTTTTTTCATGCCGGACAGACTTCTAGCCCACAACTTCAGAGCTCTTCTGAGGTTTTTAAACTTTGCATTAATCTTTTTGGCTTGATCAGTAAAACCTACTGGAATATTCCAAGCTGATTGCACCACTTGCTTAAAAGAGTTGTGTTTTAACCAGTAGTTTTCAAACCTGAAAACCTTTGATTTTGGGATATTTGTGCAAATCTTGATCATGCATGGAAGGTGATCATATATTGGCTTTGCCAAAGGAAGGGCCATGGAGTTAGGGTAACTGGTCATCCAGGCTGCAGAGGTGAAGAACCAGTCCAATTTTTCAAGGAGAGGGGATTCCTGCATGTTGCTCCAGCTAAATTGTCTTCCTTTCAAAGGTAGCTCAATCAGTCCCAGGTTACTGATGGCTTCATTAAATAAGAGCATCTCATTGAGATCTCCACCTGGTTTGTTTCTATTTTCTGGTGTTCTGATGAAATTAAAGTCACCCATGACTATCCAATCCACATCATTTGGCATTTGAATGTTGCTAAACCAGTCAATAAACTCAAACTTTTCCTCATGTCTGCAAGGCCCATATATGTTTGAGAGGATCCACTTGTTTGCAGAAATATTACATGTGAATTGAATGGAAATGGAGAATTTGTTTTGAAAAAGTAACTCTCCTGTGAACAGAGAACCATTCCAGGCAGTGAGAATGCCACCAGAAGCCCCAATAGAAGGTAGGAATTCAAATTTAGTGAATCTTTGTGGGCAAAAGTTGTGAATGTATGCAAGATCAAATTTTTCTCTCTTTATTTCTTGAATACAAACTACTCCAGCAACACTTTCCTCCAGTTTTTGTCTAATAGCTAGCCATTTGTCTTGAGCATTAATACCTCGAATGTTCCAGTTAAGAATGTTCCAAGATCTGTTGTTATTCATGTTTAACAAAAAAGGGGTTATATTTCTGTATCAAGATCCATCCCTTGATAACCACCTGAGCATTGTATTGGGCCTGTAAGCAGAGTTGTGTAGCAAGAGGCCATAGAACTTGACCATGCAACATCCATAAAGGAGAGCTCATAGACAACCAATTCAATGTAACCTGGAATGATAACATAGCAGTTCTGACAAGTAACTTAGTTTCAGTGGTTTTACTGCAGTGACAGGATTCAGTTTGCAACAAAAGATGCCTCACAGGTCCAGGGTTCCTCATATTACAAAAGCTACTACATCCAGTACACATAACACAAGAAATCTTGGGATAATAACATAACATAATGCAGCAGCAGGGCCTATAACTATTACATCACCCTATCATTATTCAAATCTTGGTTGAGTTTCAGATCCAGTGGCCTTGGACACCCTGGCCACCTCCTCTTGCCCTTTCTTTTTGGGTCTCTTGGATAACTTTTCCTGGAGCTCATCCTCAGACACCTTAAAGAAAGATTTTGTCAAGTTCTTAACCACTTTATTGTGAATAACAGGAGGAATGGCATTGCAAGGTAAGGAGGATTGAGCATCACATACTTTCCTCCTATAACCATTGTTATCCTTCTTAATTCTATCACTTCTTCTTACCTGAGTTTCTACCAGTGGCTCTTTCTCTCTTCTTTTCTTAGAAGTGGCTTCTCCAGGAGGCAGAAAGATGACTTTGTTGGGAGACACCTGTTGTAGAGGGCTGCCAGCTCCACTTGAAGAATGGGCAGCTGGGCTTATCCCTTCATTTTCTTTGCCCACATACTGAAAGATCTCCTTACATGTTAGGGCCTGTGAGGTTATGCAGCCATCAGGAATATGGAATAGGATAGTCTCTTCATTGTCACAGTTTTCAGTAAGCAAATTCCATAAATTAGACTTAAGCAGATGCATTGTCCATCCAAACTTATCTAGTGTCAGTAGCAGGTGTATTATGAAATTGAACCAACTTACAGGGATTTCAATCTTTAAAGTACTTTTGTCTCCTTGAGTTGCTGGGGCAAAGTTTTGAATCCAAAGGTCCAGACCTTCTTCAGAAATTAGGTGAGAACCATCAATAATATCCAGTGCATGTTTCTCAGCAATTGAATGTAAATCAAACATATGTGAGGATGCAAAGGGTAGGGTCTTCTCTGAAATACCTTTAGTACTGAAATTGGAGGATGTTCCTCCCTGAGGGATTGGCACATCCTCTTTCCCTTTATCTAAAGCAGACAAAGCCAGTGGCTGAGATATTGGTACTTCAGCAGAATTGTTGGCAGCAGTATCAGATGTTTGTTCAATGAGAGCAGCAGCAGTCCCCTCATCTGACAGTGTCTGTTGCAGCTGGTTATTGTGAATAGCAGAAGAAGGTTCTCCCCCTTCTTTTACAGCAGGCTGGATATTATCTTCAGTGTCAACCAGTGGCCCCTCAGAAATATTCTGTTGCCCATCCTGAGATTGCAAGTTGTTAACTAACTGCAGATCTTCTTCTTCATCATCTGCCTGGTAAGCTAGTGCAATGTTTAGCAGTCCCAAGGCCATAGGCTGCACTTGCATGGCCTGATTTACCTCCTCACTTGCTGAATGAGTGACAGATAGCAATCCATCAGACAGAGAGACAGTTGTAGTGATACTGCTATTGGGGTGCCCATCATCTTGCTGCACTGGAAGTTCAATCTGTTGCTGCATTGGAGCCACTGGGCCTTGTTGTGGAAAAGCCCAATGTTGCTCCTGCTCATCTTGTTCAATAGGATCCTCCCATGCATCCCAGCCCTCATTCTGAATGTGAAGATTGTGCACTGGCATAGGCTGGAAACCTGGAAAGCCATTAGCATGTTGTGGCACAGGGTGTGGATCCACACCCTCTGGGGGTATAGGGTCCTCGTCTGCTGTCCCACCACCCAGCATCTCGTCCAGGAGAATTTCAACTGAGCTTGTCCATGATTCTTCATCAAACCTTTCACCCTCAGACCACCTGATACTTTTAGGTACATCAATTAGTTCAGTCACCCTAGCCTTAACCAGAATTTTCCCTCTCAAAGCATCCTCTCTTTCCCAGCTGATGATTCTTCCCCATTTGGAAATTGCAGCAGCAATGTCATCTGTATTACAGAAATCAAACGGAACACCAACAAACAGCAGCCAACAAGTCCTATTGAAATTGAGTCTGCGCCAACTTCTGCCCTCATTGTGTTTAGTAAAGGAAATAAACACATCTCCAAATGCATGCGGGCTCTGCCTAATGAGTCTGTCTCTATCTCTGACATGCAAGAACTGGATGTATGCTTCTCCGAAAGGACAAGGTTGGATCTCTCTAAACCCAACATGAGCCTCCTCTTGAAAAAACTCCTCTAGGACGTCACGGACATTAGGGAAGAATACCTCATCAGGATGTGGGTAGATGGAGGCTATCGCCCAATGTTCATGTCGTCGCGGACGGTGTGGAAGAGTGGCTCGAGAAACCCCCGTTCTTCCCTCGATTTCTTGTATCTGGAAACCTTCTGGTACAAACGGGAGAGGGTCTATCGGAATGTTGGCCATCAGATCACTCACCGATGATGCAGCAACTACAGCCCTTGCCGGCGACAAGGAAGAACCAGGCGAGCTTGTCAAGGTGAGAGCAGAGGAAGTAGCAGAGTTGGTAGGTGTAGTGGAATGTGAGGAGGCAAGCGACCGTCTCGGTTGGAAATTTGGGAAATGGTCTTTGACTAGCTCCTGAAATGACGAGACTTGCCTTATTGGTGCTTCTGGCCCAATGCAGTGGAACCAGGCCTCAACGGCACCCTCAGCCCAAGCTTCTGCCGGTGGGCTTGGGAAAGAATCAAATGTAATGAAAGGCCAAAGCCCAGGAAGGTTTGGGGTGGTACAGTTGCGTGCAAAATGCCCTGTGTCCCCGCATGCATGGCAGGTAACGTACGACATCCCATGCATACGTGAGGCATAATGAGGCTCAATTTGAGGCTCGTTAACACCATGATTAGGCTGTGATGAAGATGCGGTATTTGCTGAATGAAGACCGTCATGAATAGGCCCTGATAAACGCTCAAAAACTGACCGGCCTTGTTGAACCACCGAGCTGTAACTCCGGCGATCACCGGAGTTAGGGACGAAGGCACGCCCATTTCTGCCCACTAGAGTCCACTCATTGTCAAGTTCAGCATAATAAGCACGCTCTTCTCTAATCCAATTAGGACCGCCGAAATTCCAAAGTCTAAAGACCATCTCAAAGTCCTTTTCCACAATTTTACCCGCATTGTAAATCTCGAACCCCACTGACTTTGAGGCCACCGAAAACTGGTAAGGTCTATTTCTTAAGAAGCGGACTCTAAATCCTTGTGTATAGCCTCCAAACATAGCAAGGAGAGAAAGACTAACCGTGTGAACATCAAGCTTGAATGAAGCCCCTGAGAAAGAAACCACCATGGTGAACTCCTTTTGACGAAAGCCCGGGGAGAAAACCACCGGGTGACCAAACTTGGATCTCATATCTGCCTGGAATTTCTTGCCACGATCAAAGTTGAGGGCAAAAGGAGCCATCGAGGATCTTATGGTGGCTGCCGAGGCCGGAGTGGCCACCGGCAGGGGGGTGGCCGCCGGGGCCGGAGTGGCCACCGGCGGTAGGGGCTAGGGGTAGGGGCTAGGGGAGGGGCTAGGGGGAGGGGCTAGAGTCATTCTTCTTCTTCTCTTGTCATGAAGATCTGGTGGCAGCCGACTTAAAAAATGTAGGCACTACATTATCGAACGGAGGGAGTAGCCTTTCTCTCTCTCTGCTATCTCTCACGGGCCTCCCTCTCACTCGAACTCTCTATATCGAGGGATTATACGGTCACTATGTCAGTGTATAGCTCCGTATATTGTTTAGTTGACCGGTGAACCAGTCCACATGCTGCCTTGGTCAGCTTATGTTCTCTATCTTCGTGTGCAGGCCCATGTGGCAGTGGGTGAAAATAAGTAAACTAGAGGCCCATCTGACACATGGTGAAGTAAACAAAGTTGAAACCACTCGGGGTACCACCTCGCACGCTAGTAAATTGAGGGCACACTTGTTCCGCATGAAGGACGCACTCGCGCACACTTCATCACTGCGCGGCGGCATGCACAGAAGGACGCCCTCGCGCACAACCAGCACACAAGGCACACTAGCACACGTGTACACCGGCGTTTCCGCCGGCTGAGATGGACGGCGAGGTAGCCAACAAGCGAAGGCAGCTCGAGCCAAAATTGCATTCGGCGAGCCTGATCTTCATCAGCAGCCTCCCCGATGACATGCTGCTCGTCATCATCGGCCTCGTCCCCACCAAACCTGTCGTGCGGACTGACAACCCACAAGTATAGGGGATGAATTGTAGCCTCTTTTGATAAGTAAGAGTGTCGAACCCAACAAGGAGCTAAAGGTAGAACAAATATTCCCTCAAGTTCTATCGACCACCGATACAACTCTACGCACGCTTGACGTTCGCTTTACCTAAAACAAGTTTGAAACTAGGAGTACTTTGTAGGTGTTTTTGGATAGTGTCGGCGTTCTGGGAACGAGGGTCCCCAGACTTGCCTGCCTGCGGCCTGCGGCGTGGCTCAAAGGGGGCCCAGCACGACCCATCTTCATCAACACAAGACCCAAGACCCTCGCGAGGGGCCAAGCCTCGCAGGGCGGACGACACGGTGCTTCCTCAGGCGCGGCCTCATCAGGCTGGCTCATGAGGAGGCGGAGAGATCAAGGCAGGGTACCTCATGAGGTGCCCATGACGCAAGCCATGACGACCGAGGGCGCCAGCCCGTGCAGTGTCCTCCCTTTCCTCTTTGGTGCAAAGGGGGCAAGCGCAGGCGAGAGGATCAAGCAAAGGCATCCATTTCGGTGCAACAAGACCAAGACCAGTCCAACGGTGGGAAGGAGGTCGTCGTGGAGCCCAGAACGGCGTCACCACAGGGCCTTTGGCAGGCGAGGACCAACTTTAGTCAGGATAAGTGTACTGGATGTTCCCCTTCAAATTGGCCAATTGTTGGCGCCCTTCCCGCTCAATATTTGGGAAGAGGCCAAGGGCCCTTACCTATAAATAGGACTAGCCACCCCCATGGTAGGGGGAGGAGGTATCGAGAGTCCGAGTAAGCGGAGACAATCAGAGAGAGAGAGAGAGAGAGAGAGAGAGAGAGAGAGAGAGAGAGAGAGAGAGAGAGAGAGAGAGAAGGGCGGCTAAACTCCCCCCGCAGTTCATCGTTCCAGCTAGAACACACCCTCGCGAGGCTATTCTCCCTTGTAGTGTTCATCATCATCAGCCCAAGAGGCAATCCACCCACCACACTGGAGTAGGGTATTACACCACATCGGTGGCCCGAACCAGTATAAACCCTGTGTCTTTTGTGTTGTTCTTTCAGTAGCTAGATCCTTGCGAGACGGAGAGGTAGAGGGCAGAATCTCTGCGTGCACCCCAGAGTTCGAACCTCAAGGTTCTGCCGGAACCCAAAATCCGACATTTGGCGCGCCAGGTAGGGGTGCGCCGAAATTTGTCTTCCACCGCTTCATTCTCCTCCGACCGTCGCGTCCATGTCTGACGCTCGTCGGGCCCGCGTCGAGCGCCGGGCCGCCATCGCCTCCCGCGTCGCCCAGACGGCTCCCGTCGGTGGGTGTCCTCGTCGTTCCCCATCGCCCGCCGTCAACGCCGCCACCGGCCCGGCGGGGAACCAGCAGCAAGCGTCGTCTCAGCACCCGTCCGTGCGGCGAGACGGCCGTACCGCTACTCCGTCGCTCACGCCAGCTGGCTCTTTGTCCCATGCGCTCCGCGCGCCCTTAGAGGCTCGAGCTGCTCTCATCGCAGCAAACGAGCTCCTGCGCTACCGTCCCGTCGACGACGTCTACGAAGAGTGGCTCGACCACGTCGCCGAGCTCGTCCGCGCCGCAGGGGGCTCTCCTACACCGTCCGCTCCGCTGTGCCGCACCCCGCCCCGCGCAGGCCATGAAGCTCCGGGGGCGTACCAGCCACCTCCACTCCAAGAAGATGCCATGGCTCCAAGGCGCATGGCCCCTGGGCAGAACCCGCTCCGTCAGGCGCCAGCCCAGCAAGAACGGAGCTGCCAAGAAGTCCCTCGACCGCAAGAGGCTGCCCGAGCGCTTCCTGATCCGGCTCGCCGCGACCCTGGTCCAGCTCCGGCACGTCAAGACCCCGCGCTGCTTCCAGCTGCAGCGCATGGGGACCCTCAAGGCCAAGCTCTCCCTCGACCGAAGCCTCCCGTGGCCATGGCCGGCTGCTGCGCCTACACCACCAAGCTACGCAGCGTCACGTGGCCCGGCAAGTTCAAGCCAGACCTGCCTCCTCGCTACGACGGCACGACTGACCCCGCCGAGTTCCTCCAGCTTTATGAGCTGGGCATCGAAGCTGCCAGCGGGGACGAAAAGGTCATGGCGAATTGGTTCCCCATGGCGCTCAAGGAAGGAGCTCGTACCTGGCTCCTGAACCTGGCCCCAGGCACGATCTCTTCCTGGGACCAGATGCGCACCTGCTTCATCGCCAACTTCCAAGGTACTCGCGACCGGCCGCCCGCCGTGAGCGACATGCGCCGCATCAAGCAACAACCCAGAGAGACCCTGCAAAAGTACATCCAGCGCTTCAACAGCGCGCGTCTCAAGATCCCCAAGGTGTCCGAGGAAGCCATCATCTCAGTCTTCTCTGACGGTGTGCGCGACATCAAGATGAAGGAGGAGCTGGCGATGCATGAAGACCTGTGCACCTCCCTGGAGCTGTTCAACTTGGCGACCAAGTGCGCCAGGGCTGAGTAGGGGCGTCTCTCCCTCCTCGAGCTGCCTGCCGTGGACACAGAAGAGAAGAAACCCAAGGCCAAGGACGTGAAGCGCAAGGGGGCTGCCGTGCTCGCGGCAGAGCCTGATACGAAGCGGGGCAAGGATCTGCCCGAATCCTCTACGGGCAGTCGATACTGCGTGTACCACAACCTCCACACCCACAACACCAATGAATGCCAAGAGCCCCGCGCCGTGCGAGAAGGAAGGATCGGCCGACGCCCCGACCGCGCTGACCGGGGCTACGGCCGAGGAGGAGGAAGAAACCCAGGACGCTGGGCAGACCGCGGCCCATGCCAAGGGTGGCATGATCAACCTCGCGAGGACCGCTGGCGAGACCTACCTCGTGAGGGGGATTGGCGGGATCAGCCTCGTCAGGATCGTCTGCAGGGCAACGCAGGCCTCCCCCACTACCGCCTCAACCAAGGAGGAACGAGGACCGCCACCAAGACAAGGGAGCTGGGGGCTTCTAGGAGCCGCGTGCAATCGCCTGCATCCTAGGCGGAGCTCAAGCCCCAGCCTCCCAACGCATCTTCAAGCAGTTTGCCCGCGAAGTGAATGCAGTCCTCCCCAGGCTCGAAGCAACGCGCCCTCTCAGGTGGTCGGCGTGCACCATCACGTTCAGCTAGGCGGATCAGCTCAAGTGCGCGGCTCCAGCCGGGGTCCTCCCAATGCTCTGCTCCCCAGTCATCAGCAACGTACTGGTCACCAGGACCCTCATCGACGGTGGAGCAGGGCTCAACTTCCTGTCCGTGGAAACATTCAACAATCTCCAAGTGCCCTATGACTAGCTTCAGCCAACCAAGCCTTTCTCCGGAGTCATCGACGGTTCCACGATCCCGATCGGGCAAGTCCGCCTCCCTGTCACCTTCGGGGCCCGCAGCAACTACCGCACCGAACTCATCGACTTCGACGTCGCTCACATCCGCCTGCCGTACAACGCCATCCTCGGGTACCCAGCGCTGGCCAAGTTCATGGCCGTAACTCATCATGGCTACAACGTCCTCAAGATGCCAGGAAGTGGCAGAGTCATCACGGTGCCGTGTGAAGAGAGGGATGCAGTGTGTTCCCTGGAGCGAGCCTTTCAGGCCGCGTCACTAGAAGAACCAGATCGCGGAGGCAGGAGGCTTCCCGAAACCACTCCCAAGAAGAAGAAGGCGTCATCCGGACCGGCCCCTTAGGGCCCGCGTCTGCCTAGGGGGACCCTCCTTCCATCGCATAGGAAAGTGCGCCCGGCGCCCTCCCACGTACCAGTGGAAGCACCATGCTCCGCGCTGGCTGACGACACTGCCGAGGAGCGGCTATGCCCGTACACATACGGAAGCACTATGCTCCGCGCTGGTGATAAACAACTGAGGGTGGCCTCCGGGCCGCATCAACCTCAGGGAGCCCAGAGCTCAGTGTCTAGCCTCATCGCAACGCCTCCCCTCGGGAGCGCCGCGCGAGGGGGCTAGGCACGGGGGCTACGACTGGGTCACGCCCAGGCGTATGCCGCCCAGCCAGGCCCCTCGGGCCCGGTTCATCGCGCGTCTCTCCCCGAGCGGAGCCAAGGTATGAAGGCCGTTTGAGCGTCAAGGGGGACCCCTGAGCATCGCGACTCAGGGGCCTAACTGGTCCCGTAGCCCCTCACTCCTTAGTTCCGAAAGGCTATGCTGGGTGAGGTACACGCGGTGCCGGGCTCTGCAGACGTAGAACGGTGGTATCACTCGCATCTCACCTCATCGCCCGCTGTTTGCGCGTCAAGGGGGACCCCTGAGCATCGCGACTCAGGGGCCTAACTGGCTCCGTAGCCCCTCACTCCTTAGTGCCGAAAGGCTATGCTGGGTGAGGTACGCGCGGAGTCGGGCTCTACAGACGTAGAACGGAAGATACACCTACATCACACTTCCCTACTTGTTGTTCGTGCGCCAAGGGGGACTCCTAAGCATCGCGACTCAGGAGCCTAACTTGTCACGTAGCCCCTCACTCCTTTGGTCCCGTCCTGGTTCCCGGTCGGGGCTAATGCTGGGTGAGGTACGCGCGCGGCCGGGCTCTGCCGGCGTAGAACACAAGCAAGTAGGGAGGAAAAGCATAAAACTCAAAGAATTTAAAAGCAAATATTACAGTCCATACTGTCGTCTCAGTACCAAACGCAAGTTTAAATGCCTCCCCGAGGCGTGATGCATGTGCAGGAAGTAAAAGAAGAACAGGAGCGGCAGCGGAGTCACTCGTCGGCGGTGGGGCAGCGTGGAGTGGCCTCGCTTCGTGAAGCAGTAGGGCCGGCAGCGCCTTGCTTCGGCTTGGTGCTGAAGGCCCGGAACTTCCCCAGCAGCGCCTCCACGCGCCCCCTCATGGCTTCGACAGCAGCGGCAACACCCTCGCCACTCACCGGCTCCAACAGACCGTCGAGGTCTGCGCTGGGATCGTGAAGGTAGATGTGGGCGAAGACCCGCGTCAGCGCAGCAGAGGACAAGACTCGCGCCTCGTCCTAGGCCGTGGGGCCGAGGCCAAGGGCGACATCCCCAAGGGCACGAACCAGGAAGGGAAGCAGCTTGGCGGAGCCGACCTTGAACACCTGTGACCCGTCGATGCCTGCGCCGCCGCCATCCGGCGCAGCCGGGCAAGGCTCGCCTCTGACACATTGGGCAAGTCCAGAGCCGGCGAGAACCAAGCTTCGGCAGGAGGCTGACGCGACGCCATGTCTTCCTAGGTCACACAGGGGAGCAGATCTGGGAGTTTGGAGGAAGGAAGGAGAGGCGCAAGAAAGGGGATCTGAGCAGCGACAGGAGAAAGAGAAGAGCAAAGCCTGGGCAGATGCTGCGCCTTTAACCTGCACGGTTGCGGAGGCGCTCACGTCCAATCAACCGCCACGCGGCGCCCAAGGCCGCAGGCTGTTAGGGCCCGCGGCGCTTCGCCCTTGCCCCTTCGCCTCTCAGTACGGCCAAGTCCGGGCGCGCCTTGGGCCCGGGGGCTACTGTCGGCGTTCTGGGAACGGGGGTCCCCAGACTTGCATGCCTGCGGCCTGCGGCGTGACTCAAAGGGGGCCCAGCACGGCCCATCTTCATCAACACAAGACCCAAGACCCTCGCGAGGGGCCAAGCCTCGCGGGCCGGATGACACGGTGCTTCCTCAGGGGCGGGCTCATCAGGCTGGCTCATGAGGAGGTGGAGAGATCAAGGCAGGGTACCTCATGAGGTGCCCATGATGCAAGCCATGACGACCGAGGGCGCCAGGCAGGCGCCAGCCCGTGCAGTGTCCTCCCTTTCGTCTTTGGTGCAAAGGGGGCAAGCGCAGGCGAGACGATCAAGCAAAGGCATCCATTTCGGTGCAACAAGACCAAGATCAGTCCAACGGTGGGAAGGAGGTCATCGTGGAGCCCAGAACGGCGTCACCACAGGGCCTTTGGCAGGCGAGGACCAACTTTAGTCAAGATAAGTGTACTGGATGTTCCCCTTCAAATTGGCCAATTGTTGGCACCCTTCCCGCTCAATATTTGGGAAGAGGCCCAGGGCCCTTGCCTATAAATAGGACTAGCCACCCCCATGGTAGGGGGAGGAGGTATCGAGAGTCCGAGTAAGCGGAGACAATCAGAGAGAGAGAGAGAGAGAGAGAGAGAGAGAGAGAGAGAAGGGCGGCTGAACTCCCCCAGCAGTTCATCGTTCCAGCTAGAACACGCCCTCGCGAGGCTATTCTCCCTTGTACTGTTCATCATCATCAGCCCAAGAGGCAATCCACCCACCACACTGGAGTAGAGTATTACACCACATCGGTGGCCCGAACCAGTATAAACCCTGTGTCTTTTGTGTTGTTCTTTCAGTAGCTAGATCCTTGCGAGACGGAGAGGAAGAGGGCAGAATCTCCGCGCGCACCCCAGAGTTCGAACCTCAAGGGTCTGCCGGAACCCGAAATCCGACAGATAGGTTTATAAGAACATAAAGAGCACGTAAATAAAAAGTAGGGGATGTTTAGATAAAGACACAATAAAGTAAATATAGCGATTGTGGAAAAGTGGTGGTAGGAGTTGCGAAATTGTCCGATAGCAAGTTTATGTGGGAGAGGCCACTACTAGCATGTCATCTCTGACTTGGAATTCTATGCACTTATGATTGGAACTATTAGCAAGCGCCCGCAACTACTAACGTTCATTAAGGTAAAACCCAACCATAGCATTAAGATATATTGGTCCGCCTTCAATCCCGTATGCATCAATTTCTACGCTAGGTTGAAGCTTCTATCACTCTTGCCCTCCAATACATAGTCCTATCAACATACAACTAACCCTATGGTGTCATCCACGCGTGCACTCATATGATGGGCACCAAAGGATAGCAACATAACCACAAGCAAATTAAATCAATCATAGCAATTCATCAACCATCGAGAGGACAACGAAAATCTACTCAAACATCATACCACATCATTGGATAATAATATGAAGCATAAAGCACCATGTTCAAGTATAGGCTATAGCGGGTTGCGGGAGTGTGGACCGCAGTAGATAGAGGGGGGAAGGTGATGGAGATGTTGGTGAAGATGGCGATGATGATGATGGTGGCCACGACAGTGTTCCGGCACCACCGGAAGAGGGGGGAGAGGGGCCCCGGTTTCCCCTCTGGTCCTTGGCCTCCATGGCATGGGAGGGGCGAGAGCCCCTCTGAGATTGGATATGTTTCTCTGTCTCTCTCTGTTCTGCGTTCTGTTCTGCTGCCCTTTCACCGTTTCGTATATATATGGAGATCTGTAACTCCGATTGGACTGAAACCTTCACCTGATTTTCCCCCCAAAAATTAGCTTTCTTGCGGCCGAAGAAGGGCATCAACCGCCTTACGGGTGGACCACGAGGGTCAGGGGCGCTCCCCCTGCCTCGTGCCCACCTCGAACACCGTTTCGCGTTGATTCTTCCTCCCAGATTTTCCAAATATTCCAAAAATATTCTCCGTCCGTTTTTATCCCGTTTGGATTTCGTTTGATAAGGATATTCTGCGAAACATAAAACATGCAACAGACAGGAATTGGCACTGGGCACTGGATCAATATGTTAGTCCTAAAAATAGTATAGAAAGTTTCCAAAAGTATATGAAAGTTGTATAGTATTGGCATGGAACAATAAAAAATTATAGATACAACGGAGACGTATCAGCATCCCAAGCTTAATTCCTGCTCGTCCTCGAGTAGGTAAATGATAAAAAAGATAATTTTTGATGTGGAATGCTACCTAGCATAATCTTGATCATGTAATCTAATCATGGCATGAATATTAAGACACGAGTGATTCAAAGTAATAGTCTATCAATTGACATAAAAACAATAATACTTCAAACCTACTAATAAAGCAATCATGTCTTTTCAAAATAACATGACCAAAGAAAGTTATCCCTAACGGCTTCAACGCCGAGTTCCTCCGCGCATGTTGGCCCGCTGTTCGGCAGGATTTCATTGCCAAGGTCCTCTCGCTCCGGCTAGCGCCCAAGCTTAACGATCTCGTCAGCACCAGCAAAAACACGTTCATCCCGGGAAGAAGCATGCATAACAACTTCGTCCTTATGCGGCAGTCTGCGCGCCTGCTACATCAACTTGGCGCGCCACACGTTCTGCTCAAGCTGGACCTAACTCGCGCTTTCGACTCAATCAGCTGGCCATTCCTCTTCGACGTCCTACACTGCTATGGGTTTGGCACCAGATTCCTGGGCTGGCTCGCGAACCTGCTCTCGTCGGCCAGGACCAAGGTGATCATGAACGGCTAGCCAGGCCCACCCATCTGGCACTGCCAAGGACTACGACAAGGCGACCACATGTCGCCCCAGCTCTTCGTCCTCGCTGTGGACACGCTGGGCCGCCTGCTGCGCCGCGCCACTGAGCTGCGCATCCTGCAGCAGCTCCACCCCCAGCGCCCGATCCCATCCGTCTCACTTTACGCGGACGATGTGGTCCTGTTCTGTCACCCCATGTTGGGTGACACATCCGCCGTCAGGAGCATCCTGCAACTCTTTGGGCGCGCCTCTGGCCTCCACGTCAACTTCTCGAAGAGCTCCGCCACCCTGATCCATGGCGACGCGGAGGACACAGCGCCGTCCCTCGACCTGCTGGGCTGCCCCATGGTTGAAATGCCGATCACCTATTTGGGCATCCCGCTCACGCTGCGACGACCCACTGCTGCCCAGCTTCAGCCCGTCGTTGACAAGGCCGCTGACATGCTACCTTGCTGGAAGGCGCACCTCATGAACAAGGCGGGCCGCCTCGTGTTTGTCAAGGCAATCCTAGCGGCGATCCCCATCCATCAACTTCTCGTGCTTGCCCCCCCAAAGAAGACCCTGAAGGCGCTTGAGAAGATCCAATGAGGCTCTCTTTGGGCCGGGCATGCGAAGGCTAACGGCGGCAATTGCCACGTCAACTAGCAGCGCGTCGCTAGGCCGATCGCTCTCGGCGGGCTGGGCGTCCGTGATTTAGCGTGCACGGGCCTCGCGCTCCACACGCGGTGGCTGTGGTTCAGCCGTGCTGACCAAGGCAGGGCCTGGGCCGGTCTGGACCTGCAGTTCAGCGACGACGATCGTGCGTTCTTCTTCGCCTCCACCACAATGTCGTTCGGGAACGGCGCGCAGGCCTTATTCTGGGAGGACCGATGGGTTGATGGGCGCTCTGTCCGCGAGATTGTGCCTCACCTCTACGCGTGCGTCCCTAAGCGCCGCCATAAGCTCCAAACCGTGGCGGACGGCCTCCTCGCCAACCGATGGGTGCAAGATATCCGAGGCGTCGTGGGGCTACAGGAGATTGGGCAGTACCTACAGCTATGGCACAAGATCGAGCACATGACCCTCTCCGCGGAGCTGGACCACCTAACCTGGAAGTGGAGCACGAACGGCATCTACTCGGCCAAATCTTCCTATCTCGCCACTTTCCACGATTCCATCGCCTGCGACGCATGGAAGCTCACCTGGAAGTGCTGGGCGCCGCCGCATGTCAGGTTCTTCCACTGGCTAGCTCACCTGGATCGCTGTTGGACCGCCGACCGCCTCGCCCGCCGCGGCTTGCCACACCCCGAGTGTTGCCCCCTATGCAACCAGGCGCCTGAAACCATGAACCACCTCCTCCTTGGCTGTACCTTCGCCCGACATATCTGGCATGAGGTGCTCAGCTGGTTCCGGGTACCTTGCCCCCGCCTGCTCAAGTGTCGTTCCTCAACGACTGGTGGCAATCCACATGACAGCTCGTGCACAAGCCCATGTGCAAAGGACTCGCTTCTGCGGTCCTGCTAGTTCCATGGATGCTTTGGAAGCACCGCAACGACTGCGTCTTCAATCATGGCCGCCCCCTCGTTGCTGACTTGCTCACAAAGATCAAGGAGGAGGCTGCCCTTTGGGCTGCCGCTGGCGCGTTAGGGCTTAGAGCCATCATCCCACAAACCTGGGACGTCCATTAGACTATCTTCACCCCGAACTATAAACGCCTCCCAGGAGGATTGTAACTATTGAGCCCTCTTCTTTTCAATACAATGAAATGCAAGCCCTTTTGCGTTTTCTCGAAAAAAAGTTATCCCTACAAAATCATATATTCTGGCTATGCTCCATCTTCACCACACAAAATATTCACATCATGCACAACCCCGATGACAAGCCGAGCAATTGGTTCATACTTTTTAACACGCTTTAGCTTTTTCAACCCTCACGCAATACATGAGCGCGAGCCATGGACATAGCACTATAGGTGGAATATAATAATACGATGGGGGTTATGTGGAGAAGACAAAAAAGAAGAAAGTCTCACATCGACGCGGCTATTTAACGGGCTATGGAGATGCCCATCAATTGATGTCAATGTGAGGAGTAGGGATTGCCATGCAACGGATGCACTAGAGCTATAAGTATATGAAAGCTCAAACTGAAACTAAGTGGGTGTGCATCCAACTTGCTTGCTCATGAAGACCTCGGGCATTTGAGGAAGCCCATCATTGGAATATACAAGCCAAGTTCTATAATGAAAATTCCCACTAGTATATGAAAGTGATAACTCAAGAGACTCTCTATATGAAGAACATGGTGCTACTCTGAAGCACAAGTGTGGTAAAAGGATAGTAACATTGCCCCTTCTCTCTTTTTCTCTCATTTTTCTTATTTTTTTAATTTTTTTGGTGTGCTTCTTTGGCCTCTTTTTTTATTTGGGCTTCTTTGGCCTCTTTTATTTTGATAACCTCACATGGGGCAATGCTCTAATAATGATGATCATCACACTTTTATTTACTTACAACTTGATGTCTAGAACAAAGTATGACTCTATATGAATGCCTCCCGCGGTGTACCGGGATGTGCAATGATCTAGCGCAGCAATGACATCAAAAAAGGACAAGCCATGAAAACATCATGCTAGCTATCTTATGATCATGCAAAGCAATATGACAATAAATGCTCAAGTCATGTATATGATGATGATGGAAGTTGCATGGCAATATATCTCGGAATGGCTATGGAAATGCCATGATAGGTAGGTATGGTGACTGTTTTGAGGAAGATATAAGGAGGTTTATGTGTGATAGAGCATATCGTATCATGGGGTTTGGATGCACCGGCGAAGTTTGCGCCAACTCTCAAGGTGAGAAACGGCAATGCACGGTACCGAAGAGGCTAGCAATGATGGAAGGGTGAGAGTTCATATAATCCATGGACTCACATTAGTCATAAAGAACTCATATACTTATTGCAAAAGTTTATTAGCCCTCGAAGCAAAGTACTACTACGCATGCCCCTAGGGGGATAGATTGGTAGGAAAAGACCATCGCTCGTCCCCGACCGCCACTCATAAGGAAGACAATCAATAAATACCTCATGCTCCAACTTCGTTACATAACGGTTCACCATACGTGCATGCTACGGGAATCACAAACCTCAACAAAAGTATTTCTACAATCCACAACTACCCACTATCATGACTCTAATATCACCATCTTTATATCGCAAAACTATTGCAAGGAATCAAACACATCATATTCAATGATCTACAAGTATTATGTAGGATTTTATGACTAACCATGTGAATGACTAGTTCCTGTCATCTCTCTAAATAGATATAAGTGAAGCAAGAGAGTTTAATTATTTCTACAAAATATATGCCCACGCTCTAACAAATATAAGTGAAGCAAAAGAGCATTCTACAAATGGCGGTTGTCTAAGTGAAGAGAAACAGACAATCCAAACTTCAAATAATATAAGTGAAGCACGTGAAGCATTCTATAAAGCCATACTCAAAGGATATAAGTGAAGTGCAATGAGAATTCTATAAATCAACCAAGGACTATCTCATACCAGCGTGGTGCATAAAAGAAAAATGAAAACTAAATGCAAAAGACGCTCCAAGATTTGCACATATCGCATGAACCAAACGAATCCGAAAACATACCGACACTTGTTGAAGAAAGATGGGATGCCTTCCGGGGCATCCCCAAGCTTAGACGTTTGCGTCTCCTTGAATATTTACTTGGGGTGCCTCGGGCATCCCCAAGCTTGAGCTCTTGCCTCTCTTCCTTCTTCTCACATTGAGACCTTCTCGATCATCGAACACTTCATCCACACAAACTTCAACAGAAAACTCGGTAAGATCCGTTAGTATAATAAAGCAAATCACTATCTAAGTACTGTTGCAAACCAATTAATATTTTGTTTTTGCATTTTAGCTACTGCAATATAACTTTTCCATGGCTTAATCCACTGATATAAATTGATAGTTTCATCAAAACAAGCAAACTATGCATCAAAAACAGAATCTGTCTAAAACAGAACAGTCTGTAATAATCTGAACATTCACCATACTTATGTTACTTGAAAAGTTCTTCCAAAATTAGGAAAAATAAAAAATTTGTATAGAAAGACAGTGCAAAAAGAATCAGAACCATTTGACATTCCAGTAAATAATGTAAAACCGCGCACTACAGCCATAGTATTTGTCCTGCACCGCACAAACCAACAAGCATTGTAAACATCCTAAAGGCAAACCTTGACACATTACTTTTATAATACAATGGAATTGTACAAGGGGATAATTATTTTTGTTGAAAAGTTTCTGTAATCAAGATTCACAAAGTTTCCGTGAGCATGAACAAAGTTCAAGGCTAGCTCCCACTTCAACAATGCTTGTCGCTCTCACTTTCACTTTCCTTTTATGAAAAAGATTTAGGTTCCCATCTTTATTTTTTTGTTTTTAAACTATATAAAGGAACTCAATAGAAATAAATGACTCTCTAAAACTTCCAAGTTGTCTCCCTGGCAGCGCTTTCTTTAAAGCCATTAAGCTAGGCATATAGTGCTCAAGTAGTGAATCCACCCGGATCCCAAGGTATATCAAAGCCAATTTAAATTAGCAATGATTTGGCATTTAGTAGTGAGCACAAGGCAACATATATCATGCAAAAACGAAGTCTAACTCTCTTCCTATGCATCAGCATGTCATAAACGAACAATTCATGCACACATAGTAAAGGCCAATGCATAGTATAAACAGTTCCTTGCAATTTTATCGTGTGGGAAACATAGAGAGGTGGAGATATAGTTCCTCTCTCATAATAATTGCAAGTAGGAGCAGAAAGCACATGCATATTATTTTCATCAAAATAATCATGTGCAACGGTAAAAGGCAACCCATCAATATAATCCTTAATAAGTGCAAACTTCTCCGATATAGTGTAGCCGGGAGAATTCAAAACGATAATAGGACTATCATGCGTGGGTGCAATAGCAACAATTTCATGTTTAACATAAGGAACTATAGCAAGTTCATCTCCATAAGCATAATTCATATTGGCATCTTGGCCACAAGCATAGCAAGCATCATCAAAAAGGGATATTTCAAGAGAATCAACGGGATCATAACAATCATCCTTTGGTAAGCACGAATGGAAATTAAACAATGTATGAGTTGAAGAGTTACTCTTGTCGGATTTCGGGTTTCGGCAGACCCTTGAGGTTCGAACACTGGGGTGCGCGCGGAGATTTGGCCTTCTACCTACCTGCACCCCACTGCCTCGCTAAGATCTAAGCTATGGAAAGAACATCACAAGAGACACAGGGTTTATACTGGTTCGGGCCACCGTTGTAGTGTAATACCCTACTCCAGTTTGTGGTGTGGTGGATTGCCTCTTGGGCTGATGATGATGAGCAATACAAGGAAGAACAGCCTCGCGAGGGTCTGTTCTTGGCTGGGGGGATGAACTTCTAGGAGGAGTTCAGTCACCCTTCTCTCTCTCTCTCTCTCTCTCTCTCTCTCTCTCTGTGATGCTACTCGATCCGATCCCAGCTTGTTTCTGGGCTGGCCGATTCTCTATCTTCTATCTTTCCCCTCTCTGATTGCCCCTACCCTGGGGGTGGCTAGTCCTATTTATAGGCAAAGGCCCTGGGCCTCTTCCCAAATATTGAGCGAGAAGGGCGCCAACAATTGACCATTTTGAAGGGGAACATCTGGTACACTTATCCTGACTAAAGTTGGTCTTCGCCTGCCAAAGGCTCTGGTGGTGACGCTGGCTTGGGCTCCATAATGACTTCCTTCCTGCCGTTGGGCTGGTCTTGGTCTCGTTGCACCGAAACGGGTGCCTTTGCTTGATGCTCTCGCCTGCGCTTGCTCCCTTTGCACCAAAGAGGAAAGGAGGACACTGCGCGGGCTGGCGCCCGCCTGGCGCCCTTGGTCGTCATGGCTTGCGTCACGGGCACCTCGTGAGGTACCCCACCTTGATCTCTCCGCCTCCTCGCGAGCCAGCCCGATGAGGCCGTGCCTGAGGAAGCTCCGTGTCGTCCGCCCCGCGAGGCTTGGCCCCTCGCGAGGGTCTTGGGTCTGTGTTGATGAAGATGGGCCGTGTTGGGCCCCCTTTTGAGCCACACCGCGGGCCGTAGGCACGCAAGTCTGGGGACCCCCGTTCCCAGAACGCCGACAGTAGCCCCCGGGCCCAAGGCGCGCCCGGACTTGGCCGTGCAGGGAGGCGAAAGGGCAAGGGCGAAGCGCCGCGGGCCCTAACAGCCTGTGGCCTTGGGCGCCGCGTGGTGGTTGATTGGACGTGGGCGGCACTGTTCCTCCACGCCCCCTTATTCTGCGCCATGCTAGGCGGACTCGTATTCGTACACAGCCGCTCCCCTTTCTGTTGCTTGAACGCCCTCTGTCCTTCCTCCTCTCGAACTCCAGCTTCTGTTTTCAACCCAATCTCGAACCTCCCCCCCTTCCCATCGCCATGGCTCTGACGAAGAAGGGAAGAGGGAAGAAACCCATGCCTCCGCCTCGCTCGCCGCCGTTGGCGGCCCCCGCCGTCGACCGGTCGATCATAATCAATCGAGAGGGCCTGGGCAAGGTCAGATCGGCTCTGGCTACTATCTTCAACGAATGCGGGAGGACGACGACCTGGCCCGCGTCTCACTTCTCCATTGACAGGATAGTCACCGAGGTCCAGTATTTTGCCGACGCCCTGTGGGCGGGTCTGGTTCCCCCCTTTTCTAATTTCTTCAATGTCGTGCTTTCCCACTATCAGATCCACATGATGCATCTGGGTCCTGAATCCATCACCATTCTTTCGATCTTCGCCTTTGTTTGCGAGGCAATGATGGGCATCCTTCCTTCGGTTGCCTTGCTGCGCCACTTCTTCTCTCTGCGCCTTATCGATCCTACCCAATGCTCGGCGTGCGTGAGCTTCGTTGCCGCCTCTGAGACAGCGGCCTCAGGTATCGACTTCAGGCTCCCTCCGCCTGCAGCTGGGTTCCGCGAGCGGTGGCTGTATGTGGATGTAGGGGTGCCCAGCCCCCTGTTATCGGAGCCAACTTCGCCTGTTGTCCCCAATTCGGGCTGGGGCCAGGAGACATTCGAGAGCCCCCGGCTCGTCTTCGTCTGGCACCGCTTCGCGTTCTTGAGGTCGCTTGGTGTGACAGCGCCCAAGGTGGTGAAGGAGTTCCTGCTACGCCGCATTGCTCCTCTCCAATGCCACTCCCGCCGGATGTGGGCCTTCAGCGGGCGTGGTGATCATATGAGGCTCCAGGAAGAGGACCTGACACCTGAAGTGCTGAGGACAGTGCTCTTGATCCTGACTGGGGACCCCAACCCCGGCAGGATCCAGCAGGGAGGGGCCTTGATGTACCTCTGCCAGAACAGGGGCGATTTTGTGAATCAGATGCCTATCTTTGATGAGTGGGGGGCGCGCCCCACCGGCTTCCAGGGGCCTCGCGAGAACCCAGTGATGGTGACTGCCCTTCCAGTCGGCCAAGGCGACTCTTCCTCAAGTGGCGGAGCAGGGAGGCATGAGGCGCCAGAGGCCGAGGGGGCTCCCGTGGGGGTGACAGCGCCGGGCGATGCTCATGAGGGAGCAGCTCTTGGGGCCCGTGCCATTGAGGCTGAGGGCGGCAAGCAGCTGCCCCCAGCGCCGGCGACTGAGGCCCCTGAAGCTCCAGCCGCTTCCCTTGGCGAGGCGACTGGCAGTGCGCATCAGGCAGGCGCCCCTGACGCGGATCGCCTTGACGCTTCGTCCTCGTCGCAGGTTGATCCCTGCGCTCAACTCTTGGGCCGCTTCCGCGTGGACTTTGAGGCCCTCCGGAAGAGAAGGGAGGCCCTGGGCGACGATTACCCTTGTCGCCTACTGAAGCGTAGGAAGTACTTCGCCACTGATGAGTAAGCCTTCTCCTTTTCCAGCTCCCGATCCGTCTGTAGCTTTTACTGATCCTTGATCCGCAGGCCCCTTCCAGCCGAGCTCGCAGAGATGGCTGAGGTGTCGTCCCCCTTGGCTTCGCCCCCTCTACCGTCCTCAAGTGCTCCGAGCAGCAGAGCCCTTGTGGTGAGGGCGATCGGAGAGGCGAACCGTCCCGAGGCTCATCGAGGCCCTGCGCACCTCGCGATCCTCCTTCACGGGCCTTCTCGTGGCATAGCCAGCCTGCCATGGGCTTCTCGCCTGGTCATGGACTGCGATTGGCTGAGGCGCTCCCTGCGCTCTTCATCTGGGAATGGGCTGGCGTCAGGCCGGGCTTCTGGTGTGGCGTGCCCAGCCGTCGCGAGGGTGCCAGCCCCCAGCCCCCTGCCCGGAGGGGGAGTGCCGATTCGTGGCCCCCAACGCTTGCTTGGGGCAGATGATGGTGTGGAAGACGTGCGCGAGCGCGCTCGGGAGTGTCGCGCTCTTCGCCAAGGATTCCTTCGAAGGGCGGCTGACGCGGTGAACCTGCTTGGTGAGGAACTCGCTAATGAAGATGCGCGCCTTGAGGCCGAGGGCCTGCGCCTGGCTGCAGAGAGGCGCGAGCTGGAGTGCGCCATCGCCCTTGCACGCCATCAGCGCGATCTTGATGACGAAAAGGCCAAGGCGTCGCTGGTGGCCTCTCGGGAGGCCCGATCTCGGGCCGCTGAGGAGGCCCGGGAAGCTGACCGGCGGCGAGAGGTGGCGGAGGAGCGGGCTCGGGAGCTCCTGGCCCGGTGCCACTCACTGGAGGAGCAAGTGGAGCTGCGCGAGGCAGCACTTGCGTCGATGAAGGTGGCCTCTGGCGACCCAGCAGAGCTCCAGAAGCGTGAGGAGGCGCTGACGCTGGAAGCCGCCGAACATGGACGCAAGTACGAGCGTCTGGAGACGAGGGAGCGCTTGGTGACGCAGGCGGAGGATGATGTCGCTGCACGGGAAGCCCGTGTCTTGGAGGAGGTCGGACGTCGGGTGGCGATGGCGCGCTTGAACCTCGAGCGCGAGTTCGAGGAGAGGCTGGGGTTGATCCGGGCCGAGGCCGAAGGTAGGACTGCTGCCTTGAGGGCCAAGCTAGAGGAAGCGACACGGCAGGCCGATGCTTTTCGGGCCGCCCTTGAGGTAGCGCAAGGGGAGTCAACCACCTCCCAGGCCGAGGTGCTCCTTCTTCGCCGTCGGGTGGAGGAGGCTGAGGCCGTCGCGCGCCAGAATGCGGACGAGATACGCCAGCGGCGGATCCTGGAGCATGAGCACGGCCCCATGCTCACCACGCTCCGGGAGAGAGCCAGCACAGCCTTGGGCAACATTTGCGAGGCGACTGTTGGCGAGCCGCACGCAGTCAATTACGTCGGCAACCTTCAGTTCTTCACCGACGTGGTGACGCAGCTGGAGGCGCGGTCGGACAGGGCCGACAGGTTAGTGGAGGAGAGGAGTCACGCCCTGCTCGGGCGCGCCTTTTCTCGCGTCTTCAGCCATCTTAGGAACATGGATCCCCACTTCGATTTCGACGCCGCCATCGCCCCAGTCCCCCAGGCCGTCCGAGACGACCTGACGCACTGGGTGGAGGACAATGTGGATGCTCTTGTCAGGGCCTTCGCTTCGGACAACGACGGCGTGATCGTGGCTGCCGACGAGGGCGGCGTGGTGAACGGCCCTGACGCCGTTGGCGGCAACGTGGACAACGATGGCGAGTCCAGCGATGCCAGCAACAGTTCGGGAGGTGCTCCTGAGGACGCATTGGGGGATTTATCCGACTGATTATGCATTGTTCCTGTTTCCTTACCCTGCATGAATAGAACTCAGGTTTTGGCCTGATGGCTGTGAGAGCATTTTGGGAGGGGGAGCCCCTCATGTAAAACTTGCGTTCATCGTATTAGTAGATGTTACATTGCCCATGCGCCCACGCCAAGTGGTTGGCTAAGCGACGTGCTGGTTGGCTAGTTTACCTTCGTCCCGTGCGGGCCCTGAGGTAGCCTGCGGGAGGCTGTGGTGTCTCGAGTGTTCCCTAATCGAATCCGTAGGATCTGCAGTAAAAAACCCTCCTGAGAGGACGCGGCGGCGGCAGTCTGGGCTGCGCGCAAGCTAGGCCTGACCCGGCTCGCGAGGGACTCACGAGGGGAGGCAGCTGAGGCAAAGTGGTAATCAGAACGCGAGAAATTGCTCGAACGAGACTAAGCACCCCTTCCCCGAATACACGCAAATCTCAAATTCGAATCCAACTTAAATCCAGTGGGGGAAAGTGACAACCAAAGGGAAAAGCAATGAAAGCAGACAAAAGGCCGCGTCCGACACCTAATCTAGTCTTGGACGTCTTCTCACCAGCGCGGAGCTAAGTGCTGCCACTGGGCGTGGGAGGGAGCCCCAGGGCCTGAGGCCGGCACCCCTCAGACTCCGGGGCGTGTATAACCCCACTCATTATTATGTGAGAGTGTCACGGGGCGGCGAGCTTCACATGCACTGGGCCTTCTTCACAGGTACCGGCCTTGCTTCATATCGCCAGACGAGGGCCACGCCTTGCGCCACACTCTAGTGCCATCAACGACGACCGGAAACCAGGGCGCCGCCGATGGGGTAGAGCGGTCGCCAGCGGTTCCCCCGACGACCACGGGTCCTCCGCCAGGGGCAGGCCCTGAGGCACCTCCCCAGCAGAGGGCCTACTTCCTGAGAGTGCCTTGCTCCGAATGCCGCGGTGGTGATGTCGGATCTCGGCCCCTCTCCTGCAGCCCCCTGCGCCCTCCTCCCGAGGGGTAGGAGACTGTGGAAGCGGGGCAGCTACTCGCTGTGGCGACCTGCACCTCCTGTGATCCATGATTAGCGTATTCCTGCTCCTGAGGAATTAGCGGTACCCGATAATCGTTGCCTCCAGCGTGGTCAGTGGGACCGTCCCGGGGCTCCTGGAAGAGCTCAGCTTCTGGCGCCTCGTCCCCCCAGCTTGGGCTGAGGAGCGAGCCTTGTTCGCCCTCGTGAGGGTGCCCTTGGTCCATCATGTGGGGCACGTATTCTTCTGGCGCCGTCATCCCGAAGGCCACGCCGTAGTGCTCCACGTGCCATGTAGCTCTGCTTGACGCGCCCACCATGGGGTGGTAGCGTGACTGTCCACTGGGGCCGTGGGTCGCGTCGAGTCCTTCTTCTTCGCGGACCGGGAGCGGGGGCAGCGCCGCCGCCGGTCCGGTGCCGATAGCTTCGCAGGCGTTGGAGTAGCCTTGGAGCCCGTGGGCGCGCACAGAGCCCCCGCGCGGGCCGCCCTGGGCTTGAGATGGGAGCTGGGTGCAGAAGGGGTGAGCCCCCGAGGCGGCAAAGCCCAGGAGCTCTGCCACCCGCTCCAGCAACACGTCGCGGCCGCCCTCCAGCAGCCTGCACTGCAGCAGCTCTTGGGCCACCGTGAGCGCGGCCCTCGAGTTCGCCTGCTCCCGGCGGGTGTATGGAGTCGTGGCCGCGGCGTGATTGGAGGCCCTTGCTGCCGAGCGCGCCTGCCGCGGTGTGAGAGCTGTCGAAGCTGTCCGCGTCGCCCACGGCCCGCAGCGCCCTGCGGACCGCGAGCTGCCTGGGGCACGGGGTTGCCCGAGGCGAGCGGCTTTGTGCAGGCGGGCCACGCCGCCCAAGGATCTGGTTTGCCCGCCTGGCACCGGACATGGTGGTGACGACGCGACGGGACACGAAGCGGTAGAAGGTGGATTCCGGCGCACCCCTACCTGGCGCGCCAAATGTCAGATTTTGGGTTCCGGCAGACCCTTGAGGTTCGAACACTGGGGTGAGCGCGGAGATTTCGCCTTCTACCTACCTGCACCCCACCGCCTCGCCAAAATCTAAGCTATGGAAAGAACAGCACAAGAGACACAGGGTTTATACTGGTTCGGGCCACCGTTGTGGTGTAATACCCTACTCCAGTTTGTGGTGTGGTGGATTGCCTCTTGGGCTGATGATGATGAGCAATACAAGGAAGAACAACCTCGCGAGGGTCTGTTCTTGGCTGGGGGGATGAACTACTAGGAGGAGTTCAGTCACCCTTCTCTCTCTCTCTCTCTCTCTCTCTCTCTGTGATGCTACTCGATCCGATCCCAGCTTGTTTCTGGGCTGGCCGATTCTCTATCTTCTATCTTTCCCCTCTCTGATTGCCCCTACCCTGGGGGTGGCTAGTCCTATTTATAGGCAAAGGCCCTGGGCCTCTTCCCAAATATTGAGCGGGAAGGGCGCCAACAATTGGCCATTTTGAAGGGGAACATCTGGTACACTTATCCTGACTAAAGTTGGTCTTCGCCTGCCAAAGGCTCTGGTGGTGACGCTGGCTTGGGCTCCACAATGACTTCCTCCCTGCCGTTGGGCTGGTCTTGGTCTCGTTGCACCGAAATGGGTGCCTTTGCTTGATGCTCTCGCCTGCGCTTGCTCCCTTTGCACCAAAGAGGAAAGGAGGACACTGCACGGGCTGGCGCCCACCTGGCGCCCGCCTGGCGCCCTTGGTCGTCATGGCTTGCATCACGGGCACCTCGTGAGGTACCCCGGCTTGATCTCTCCCCCTCCTCGCGAGCCAGCCTGATGAGGCCGTGCCTGAGGAAGCTCCGTGTCGTCCGCCCCGCGAGGCTTGGCCCCTCGCGAGGCTCTTGGGTCTGTGTTGATGAAGATGGGCCGTGCTGGGCCCCCTTTTGAGCCACACCGCGGGCCGCAGGCAGGCAAGTCTGGGGACCCCCGTTCCCAGAACGCCGACAACTCTCATTAGAAGGTGGGCACGGGTGATCAATCCGCTCTTCCTCCTTTTGTTCTTCATTCTCCTCCTCATCTTTTTCATCCAATGAGCTCACAGTTTCATCAATTTCTTCTTCCATAGATTCCTGCAAAATATTAATATATTCTTGGACAGCGGAGACTTTCTCAATAAATTCATCAATATCGGAATTGAATTCATAATTCTCATAGCAATATTTAAGGATAGCTAAATTTTCAGGTCTATAACGCTGCGTTTGGATGTTCGTATTGGGCTGTCGAATTGGATTTGGTAATGGGCTGACCCCAATTCAGACGTTTGGATGTACTCTGAAACAACCCACTGAAACGGAAACGAATACGCTGGAATTTTCGCTCGCACGCGCCCACCCATCGCGCCAATACAGAGGCCTGGACCTTCGATTTCGCCTGAATTGCTTCCCTCCCGCAAAACAAAACGTTTCGTCAGTTCTTTCCTCCCCCTACCACGAGACAGAGGGTTCGAGAGAGGAAACCGCAACCGGGTAGATTGGCGGCAGTGCCCTCGCAGATCCACCATGGCGGCCGGCGTAGGTATGGTCGCCGCCTCCCCTTCCATTCTTCCTCTGCCGCCGTCCCTTCCCCTTCTTCGGCGCTGCCCCTTCTCGTTCTCTCTGGCCCTGGTCGCCGTGGCCAGATCGGATCTGAAGCCAACGGCGACAGTCCACTCCGGCGCCAGCCCTTTCTTTCCTCTCCAACCGTGCGGTGGACCACTGCCGGTGCACATCTCCTCTCCCTCGGACCACCTCCTGGGTCGCCCCTTCTTCTGTGTGTCCAGCAGCGTACTCTGTTTCCTTTTCTTCCCAGCCCTTTTGTCAATGATTTGTAAAGCACTGATGTATCCTTTTGTTGCAGGTTGGATTGAAAGTTGGAATCCATCTAGGCCGACCTGAGGTATGAATATGCAATTTTGTGAACTATGCTTGTGGCGGTCTGATGCATATGCTTGTCTTATGATGAATTTGATGCATGCTTATGTATGATTTGATGCATCATGGTCATACAATTTTGTGAACCTTCAACGCTTGTGGTGGTCTGATGTATATGGTCATCTTGAATGATGCATGGTTATATTGAAATTATCCCAAAGTTAACATAATATATCTGCATTGTAGCTGCATGTCACAAATGAATTTGATTGCTTCCATTACCGAAGAGAACAAAAGAAGAAAAAGGAAAAGGATCATCTTGACAGCGATGTATGTTGAGTCAATTTGTCTTAGCCTAGCTTATCTTAGTACGCAGAGAGTACCGAAGAGTTTGCGATGCTTTAGTGACGAAGAGCTTCGATATGTTCATAGGAAGTACTTGCTGAAAGAAATGTACAATGGGTCCGAAGTAACTTGCTATGATGAGTTGCGCTTAACCAAAAGGAGTTTTCATGATCTTTGCACGATGTTGCGTATGAAGTGTGGTCTGAAAGATAGAGTATATGTCACTATAGAAGAAAAGGTTGCTATATTCTTGTTGGTGGTTGGACATGGTATTAAAATGAGATTGTTGTGTGGCACTTACAAGCATTCTTTAGAGACTATCAGTAGGCACTTCTCGAATGTGTTGACAACCATTCTTTCGCTAACCAGGGAGTTTATCAAGCTTCCTGATCCTTCTGTTGAACCTCCGGATGATTACAAATGGAAGTGGTTTGGAAATGCCTTGGGAGCACTAGATGGGTGTCATGTTGATGTTTCTGTCGTTGCGGCTGACGAAGGGAGGTATAGGAATAGAAAGCAAGATATCACCACTAACATGCTAGGTGTTGTTGACTGGAACATGAAATTTCTTTATGTTCTACCTGGCTGGGAGGGATCTGCATCTGACTCCAGAGTGTTGCATGATGCAATGAGAAATGATCGTCAAGATGCATTTGTTATACCTCATGGTATGATTGTTTCGCTTGGCATTTTGTTTCTTTTGTGTTAATGTTAGCTAAACTAATTGCTGCACCATAGGAATACTACCTAGTGGATGCTGGCTACACCAAAGGACCTGGCTTTCTGGCTCCATTCAGATCGACTAGGTACCACTTGAAAGAGTGGGTCTCAAGTCAACAATAACCCCAAACTGACAAAGAGTTGTATAACTTGCGCCATTCTCGGGCCAGAAATGTTTTGGAGAGAACTTTTGGCCTATGGAAGAAAAAATGGGCCATTCTACGAATTCAATCTTTCTTTGACATAAAGGACTAGGTAACAAGTGTCCATATGGTGTTGAATAACATATGGACTGTATGACATGCTAATTTAAATATAAATCATTGCAGATTCGAATTATTAATGCTTGTTGTGTGTTACACAACTTTGCAAGGGATAGGCAGCATATGATGGATGATTTATTGCTGCAAGAAGTTGATGCTGACCTAGCAAATTTGGAACATGAGCCCGTGGACGACACTGACTTGATTACATCTGTTCAAGTCACTAATGAATGGACCAACTTTAGGCAACAATTATCGCAAGACATGTATGCTGAATACCTTCTCAGGCATGCTGAATTAGAGATGGTGTAGTTAGTTGATGGTGGATTAGTTAGCGGATTTGCCTAGGTGGTGGTTGTCTCATTTTGTGTAGTGCCTAGGTGGTGGTTCGCATATTGGTAGTGCCTAGGTGATGATGGTAGCTTGTTGATTGTCTTTTGTGTGATAGCTTGGCTGACCATGATGGTGCCTTGTGTGGTCTTTTGTACATGCATCATCTTCATATTAATATATATGTGATGGATTTTCTCGAAATTTGCACTCTCATTCAGCATTTATTTGACCCAAAATACTTTTTATCCTTTGTGCAAAATTGTTATTCTTTGTAGCAGCATGGCTGAAGGAACTGGTACTGGAAAGAGGACTTATGTCACATGGGATGATGAGATGGGCGCTGCCTTGCTTGAGGTACTTGTTCATCATCACAACATGGGTGACCATTCACAAAATGGATGGAAAGCACATGTGTATAGTGCAGCTATCAAGAATGTGAAGGAGAAGTGCAATAAGGATATCGCGAAGAACAACATATTAGGAAGGCTTAGGACTTTCGACAATCAATTTGAAATCATTAACAAGATCCTTTCTCAAAGCGGTTTTGGTTGGGATTGGGTCAATAATAAGCTATCCATTGATAGCGACGATGTGTGGACTAAATATTTGGAGGCAACTTCTATACATTTGCATTGTTTTAGTTATTTTTTTGTATGTAACAAAACAGGGCAGCAACTTTACTTCTCTGATGGGTGTATTGTGCAGGCTAATAAGAAGGAGAAAGCATTAGCTTCTTACAAGACCAAAGTAGTGAAGCACTGGGAAGCCATCTCTACCATATATTTAAAAGATCATGCGGACGGTGAAGGTGCCAAGACAGGTGCTGAGTCTGCTGCAGATCTAGAAGAAACAATTGAAGTCTCTCCAGAAACGGTACCAAAGAGACAACGAACAGGTGATGCCATTATGTGCATGATTGGAGAAATGAGGACTACTTTCAAGGATGCTTTGAAGACAACTGATCCACTTCCATTGCCAAAGGTTACTACTCCTTTCTGAAATACTTGCTGCACTTGAGTTGATACCAGAGTTGGCAGAAGTAGACATGTTGCGCTCTTACGAAAAGTTGATTCTTAATGAGCGCTTGTTTGAAGCTCTAATGGAGCTTCCCATGCACATGAGGAAGGCTTGGCTGCTATTATTGCATTGAAGTTATGATAGTTATGATTCCTGTGTCATGTTAAACTTCTTGGAACTATGTACTGTTTGGTGTGTTATGATTCCTTGAACTATGTATTATTGCCTATCTGAACTATTTGGTTTGTTACATTTGGAACTATGTACTATGTACTGTTTGACTTCTACTTATTTGAACAATGGTCATGTTACATTTGGAACTATGTACCATTGAGAATTTGAGACATCTATTTAAACTATATGTGTTGTACCGTGTTGGTGTAAAATTATTTTTGATTCTTTTTGTGTCAATATTATATGATGTCATCCTTGATTTCTAGAATAATTGATGATAATTTTTACTATATAATCATCCAATTATAGTCTTACAACTACTGTTTTAATGCATATAGTAATGTTGCTATGCAATTCCAGTATTTGACATCCAAACACGATTCTGTATTGAAACCTCAGGACGATTCTGCGAGCCAATTCGATATACATCCAAACAACCGAATTTGTATTCATGTCGATTATAGTTTCCTGTCTGAATTGGAATTGAAACCAATACAATACATAGGCCTCCAATACAGACATCCAAACATAGCGTAAACAACATCATAAAGATCTTCAAACTCTTTGAACAAAGGTTCAATTTCATAAGCACCCATAAAAGCAACAAATTCTTCTATTTGTTCCACATCATAGTAATTCTTCATATCTCCATGAGCAGCAAGTACACCTAATTTTTTTGGTATTTCGTGTTCCATATACATAACTAAAGATAAAGAACAACTAAGAACAACAAATAAAAATTACTTAGTGATAAAGCAAACAAGCACACACGAGAATATTCACCCTATGCTATGGCTCCCCGACAACAGCGCCAGAAAAAGGTCTTGATAACCCACAAGTATAGGGGATCAATTGTAGCCTCTTTCAATAAGTAAGAGTGTCGAACCCAACGAGGAGCTAAAGGTAGAACAAATATTCCCTCAAGTTCTATCGACCATCGATACAACTCTACGCACGCTTGACGTTCGCTTTACCTAAAACAAGTATGAAACTAGGATTACTTTGTAGGTGTTTTTGGATAGGTTTGCAAGAAGATAAAGAGCGCGTAAATAAAAAGTAGGGCTGTTTAGATAAAGACACAATAAAGTAAATATAGCGAGTGTGGAAAAGTGTTGCGAAATTGTCCCTAAGCAATTGACTACTTCACTAGACCGATAGCAAGTTTTATGTGGGAGAGGCCACTGCTAGCATGTCATCCCTGACTTGGAATTCTATGCACTTATGATTGGAACTATTAGCAAGCGTCCGCAACTACTAACATTCATTAAGGTAAAACCCAACCATAGCATTAAGATATATTGGTCCCCCTTCAATCCCGTATGCTTCAATTTCTATGCTAGGTTGAAGCTTTTGTCACTCTTGCCCTCCAATACATAGTCCTATCAACATACAACTAACCCTATGGTGTGATCCACGCGCGTGCTCATATGACGGGCACCAAAGGATAGCAACATAACCACAAGCAAATTAAATCAATCATAGCAATTCGTCAACCACCGATAGGACAACGAAAATCTACTCAGACATCATAGGATGGCAACACATCATTGGCTAAAATATGAAGCATAAAACACCGTGTTCAAGTAGAGGGTACAGCGGGTTGCGGGAGAGTGGACCGCTGTAGATAGAGGGGGGGAAGGTGATGGAGATGTTGGTGAAGATGGAGGTGATGATGATGGTGGCCACGGTAGCGTTCCGGCGCCACCGGAAGAGAGGGGAGAGGGGCCCCCTTCTTCTTCTTCATGACCTCCTCCCTAGATGGGAGAAGGGTTTCCCCTCTGGTCCTTGGCCTCCATGGCATGGGAGGGGCGAGAGCCCCTCCGAGATTGGACCTGTCTCTCTGTCTCTCTTTGTTCTGCGTTTTGTTCTGCTTCCCTTTCACCGTTTCGTATACATATGGAGATCCGTAACTCCGATTGGACTGAAACCTTCGCCGTGATTTTTTTCCGAAAATTTGCTTTCTTGCGGCCGAAGAAGGGCATCAACCGCCTTACGGGTGGACCACGAGGGCCAGGGGTGCGCCTAGGGGGGTGGGGCGCGCCCCCTGCCTCGTGCCCACCTTGGACACCGTTTCACGTTGATTCTTCCTCCCAGATTTTCCAAATATTCCAAAAATATTCTCCGTCCGTTTTTATCCCGTTTGGATTCGGTTTCATATGGATATTCTGCGAAACATAAAACATGCAACAGACAGGAACTGGCACTGGGCACTGGATCAATATGTTAGTCCCAAAAATAGTATAAAAAGTTGCCAAAAGTATATGAAAGTTGTATTGTATTGGCATGGAACAATAAAAAATTATAGATACGACGGAGACGTATCATGGACCACCCTGCTCTCCCGGCGGTGGCACCCCCTCTGACGCCGCGTCCCCCTCAACCTCACCGTTGACAACTGCCTCCGCAACAGGGATTGCAAACGCATGGCCGCAGTCTCCAAGATCCTTTCATCGCACCCTGGGCCTACCAGACTCCTTGACATCCGCATGTTCAGTACCAACTGCAAGGTCTAAGCCAAGTTTGACGAGTGGTTCTTATCCCCCGCCCTAGATCATCTCGAGGAGCTCAGCTTTGAAGCTGTACGATGTCGCTCTTTGCCGCCGTCGCGCTCCGCCTCACGCTAACGTTGCGCCGCGCCAGCTTCAGCTCCTGCTATCTTCTCCAGATTAATGTCGCGCCCGCCCTTCTTATCCCTCAACTCAAGCAGCTCGACCTCTTCGACGTTGGCATCTCGAAGAAGGCTATGGAGCACCTGTCGTGGTTCTAAGACTGACAGTAGAACGTGGGGTAGGTATGAGGAAGCAAGATCCCAGCTATGCATGGTGAAGTTGTACACACAAGATTTACGAGTTCAGGCCCTTCATGGTGGAAGTAACAGCCCTTCATCTCGGTGATCAGGAGCTCAGTCGATTGGATTATGTGTGTGAAGTTACAGGGGGTGCGAACCCTTGTCCCTGAAGAGGGGGTGGCTTATATAGAGTTCGCGAGACCACTCCGGCCCACAGTTACACAGGGTTTAAGGTACATAAAGATAGGGAGTTACTGATAATGCCAGCAATAAAGATACATGAATGACCATTAAGTCTACAGAGTAACGCCTGACCGTTGCCATATAGAGTGGCTTTAGATCTTCTATCCGTCGAGCGATTCTTGTTACGGTCGAGTGAGTACTTTCTGGTCGAATGAACCTGAATCTTCTGAGTGGAATGTTTCTGGTCTAGTGGATGATGGTATCCCTTGCATGCTTCTGACTTTAGGTAAAAATCCTTGGGGAGGGTGCCTAGGTCAGGCCTATGACCCTACCCTAGGTACATGTCATCATTATTAGCCCCTGAATGGTTCAGGGTTCGATTGGAAAAAGGAGTGGAAGTTGGTTCCGACTCAGTTGCATGCCGCGGAAGCGTTTTCCTTAGACTGATGAGCCATGTAACAACTTCGACTTCATTTCCACTTGTCGGATTTCGGGTTCCGGCAGACCCTTGAGGTTCGAACTCTGGGGTGCGCGCGGAGATTATGCTTCCTACCTACCTGTACCACTCCGCCTCGCAAGGATCTAAGCTACCAGAAGAACAACACAAGAGACACAGAGTTTATACTGGTTCGGGTCACCGATGTGGTGTAATACCCTACTCCAGTGTGGTGGTGTGGTGGATTGCCTCTTGGGCTGATAATGAACAATACAAGGAAGAACAACCTCGAGAGGGTCTGTTCTTGGCCAGGGCGATGAACTGCTAGGAGGAGCTCAGTCGCCCTTCTCTCTGAATCCTAGCCGGTTAGATTTCTCGGTCTCTCGATGCCTTTACCCCGGGGGTGGCTAGTCCTATTTATAGGCAAAGGCCCTGGGCCTCTTCCCAAATATTGAGCGGGAAGGGCGCCAATAATTGGCTATTTTGAAGGGCAACATATGGTACACTTATCCTGACTAAAGTTGGTCCTCGCCTGCCAAAGGCTCTGGTGATGACGCTGGCTTGGGCTCCACAGTGACTTCCTCCTTGTCACGGAGCTGGTCTTGGTCTCGTTGCACCGAAATGGGTGCCTTTGCTTGATCCTCTCGCCTGCGCTTGCTCCCTTTGCACCAAAGAGGAAAGGGAGGACACTGCGCGGGCTGGCGCCCGCCTGGCGCCCTTGGTCATCATGGCTTGCGTCATGGGCACCTCGTGAGGTACCCCGCCTTGATCTCTCCGCCTCCTCGCGAGCCAGCCCGATGAGGCCGTGCCTGAGGAAGCTCCGTGTCGTCCGCCCCGCGAGGCTTGGCCCCTCGCGAGGGTCTTGAGTCTGCGTTGAAGAAGATGGGTCGTGCTGGTCCCGCCTTGAGCCACGCCGCAGGCCGCAGGCAGGCAAGTCTGGCAAAGCTGACCGGCGCGTCGCTGCTGAGGGAATTCGTAGAGCACCAGCTGGCTCCGCTTCGGCAGTACTCACCTCCGATGTGGAGGCCTCATCCGAGCCCCGCGGCCTTGGGTGAAGGAGATTTGGCCGCGGTGCTCCAATTTCTGGTCGGGGGCGAGGTGGCGAGGTTGGAGGGCGCTCCTACGCCCTTGTTCCTCCGCGACGACTGGGAACAGGTGGTGGAGTCCATGCCTGTCTTCAACGGGGACGGGCCCGTGCCCACGGAGGCTCTTGAGGAACCGGTGGACGTGTCCTCCGACGACTCCAGCGAAGAGGGGGACGGAGAGGAGCGGGAGAAAGGGCCTGACTCTGAGGCGACTGACGGATACTCGAGGGCTCCCCTCTCCCGGCGCAGGCCCCGCGCTCTCCGCCCCTCTCCGAGCGATGACGACGAGGATGATGACGTGCTGGGCAGCGGGAGCTCGCCCCCGATCCCGAAGAAGGACAGGACCGGGCTGATCCCCCGCGGGTCTGCCCCGGCCCCGGGGCGATCCACAGACGCGCCTTCTGTTTCCGAGGTTGATCCCTCCAGCCGGCTTTCAGGCTTCAAGTTTGGCCGGAGGCAGCTTGAGCACGCCGGCGATGACCCATAAGTGCTTGACTCTTGTCTTTGTTTCTTGTTCTGTTGCTGAGGCTTGACGTCCGCGTTTCTTGGATAGGCTGCGGCCCGCTGCAAAGAAGCTGAATGGGGCTCCTGAGGTTCCATCCGCGGCAGCGCCTCTGCCTGTGGAGGAAGGTGAGCGCGACGCACGGGCCTCTCCTGCCCGGTCGTCCTCGCGAGGTCTGGCCGAGCTGGCTGGGGCGAGCCCAGCCCCCATGGCCCAAGTGATTCCTGAGGTGCCTTTGCCTGCCGCCGCAGGCCCCACCTCAGGGTGCTGTAGTCGTGCCGCCGCCTTCTCCTCCTACTCCACCGACTGCTGTCTCTCCGACTCCTCCCGCCGTTCTGGATCGTGTTGCTGCCGAGCTGGACCAGCTCCGGCAGGATCTTCTTGGCGCCGACCCTCGCTTGGTGGCCGGGAGCTTGAAGCTGGCTTCAGGATGGATTCGCTCCGACGCTTTGGTTCGGGCGACGCTGGTCCAGGCCTCAATGGCTTGTGATGAGGAGAGGCAGGCCGCCCTTGAGGCGAAGGCTGCTCGTGACGCGGCCCAGGGGGAGGCGACCGACGTCCGTGGTCGCTGCAAGGTGCTGGAGGACGAGCTGCAAGGCCTGCGGGACCAGCTCACGAAAGAGGCCCGCCTTCGCCAAGAGCAAGAAGAGGGCGTGAAGGCTCGCGAGGCGGCCGTCGAGGTCCGGGAGGCCAAGCTCAAGAAACGCCGCGACCGCTTACGCGTGCTGGAGCAGGAGTTGGGGGCGAGGAAGGTTGAGCTGGACGACAAGGCTCGGGTTCTTGCCGAGGACCGCGTGGCCATCGCAGACATGGAGGAGAAGGCTCGTGCTTCACTGAAGATGCTCTACGCCAGCGGCCTGGAGAGCCCGCTAGCCGGCGCCGAGGACGGCCCCGCCAAGCTGCTTCCCTTCCTGGTTCGTGCTCTTGAGGATGTCGCCCTTGGACTTGGCCCCACGGCCGAGGCCGAGGCGCGTGTCCTGTCTTCTGCAGTGCTGACGCGGGTCTTCACCCACATCCACCTTCGCGACCCCAACGTCGACCTCGACAGCCTGCTGGAGCCAGTGAGCGGCGAGCGTGCTGCTGCCGCTGTCGAGGCCGTGAAGGGTCGCGCGGAGGCTCTGCTGGGGAAGTTCCGGGCCTTCAGCACCAAGCCGAAGCCAGGCGCTGCCGACCCTGCTGCTCCTTGAGGTGAAGCCACTCCGCGCTGCTCCACCGTCATCTGGCGATTCTGTTGTGGCTCTTGTCCTGTTTTCAATTCCTGCACATGTATCATGCCTCGGGGAGGCGTTTAAACTTGCGTTTGGCGTCGAGATAACAGTATGGACTGTAATATTTGCTTCTAAATTCTTTGAATTTAACGCTATTCCTTCCTACTTGCTTATGTTCTACGCCGGCAGAGCCCAGCCCCGCGCGTACCTCACCCAGCATTAGCCCCGACCGGAAACCAGGACGGGACCAAAGGAGTGAGGGGCTACAGGACAAGTTAGGCTCCTTAGTCGCGATGCTCAGGAGTCCCCCTTGGCGCACGAACAGCAAGTAGGGAGGCGATCCTTGAAGTTTATGCTTTTCCTTCCTACTTACTTATGTTCTATGTCGGCAGAGCCCGACCCTGCGCGTACCTCACCCAGCATTAGCCTTTCAGAACTAAGGAGTGAGGGGCTACAAGACCAGTTAGGCTCCTGAGTCGCGATGCTCAGGAGTCCCCCTTGGCGCACGAACAACAAGTAGGGAGGTGAGAAGTGGGTGGATCTACCGTTCTATGTCTGCAGAGCCCGGCCCCGCGCGTACCTCACCCAGCGTTAGCCTTTCGGAACTAAGGAGTGAGGGGCTACGGGACCAGTTAGACTCCTGAGTCGCGATGCTCAGGGGTCACCCTTGATGCTCAAATGGCCTTCGTACCTTGGCTCCGCTCGGGGGGAGACGCGCGACGAACCAGGCCCGGGGGGCCTGGCTGGGTGGCGTGCGTCTGGGCGTGACCCAGGCGTAGCCCCCGTGCCCAGCCCCCTCGCGCGGCACTCCCGGGGGGAGGTGTTGCGATGAGGCTAGACACTGAGCTCTGGGCTCCCTGAGGTTGATGCGGCCCGGGGGCCACCCTCAGTTGTTTATCACCAGCACGAAGCATAGCGCTTCCGTATGTGTACGGGCATAGCCACTCCTCGGCAGTGTCGTCAGCCAGCGCGGAGCATGGTGCTTCCACTGGTACGTGGGAGGGGGCTCCCCTCCGGGAGGAGCCCCCGGGGCGTGTATAGCCCCGCCCTAACACATGGCTGGCACGGTAGGGCCTGGTGAGGTGTTTCTGGGCACCCGTGAGCCAGCGCGGGACTCACGGGGCCCTACCTCTAGGCGGGTTGCGCCTGGCACTGGGCCTTATCTTGTGATGTGTTCCTGCAAATTGGGTTAGATGCCTACACTCTACGTCCTCGGGTCCCAGCCCTTGAGCTGGTCTCAGCCGTCGCTGGTATGCCAGGTCGTGATGCCATGGACAAGGCCAGAGGGTGAGGGCTGGAGAGCTAGTAAGAGCCCTGAGTCACGATGCTCAGGCACCCCCCCCCCTTTAATGTGCAAGTGGTCGACATGGAGAAGAAGAGGTGTCGTGGACTGGCATCAAATAATCAAGCATGGTGGGTTGAATGCATAGCCGGGAATAAACGCGAAAGGGATACATGCCGCTGGGTCTGGCCCAAGCGACTTGGGGATGATGCAGCCCGAGGGGTGCCCCCAACAAAGTAAGCTAACGACACGAAATAAAAAGGGATACATGCCGCTGGGACGGACCCGCGCAGCCTGGGAATAATGCAGCCCTGGGGGGGCGCTCCCAACTGGAAATGAAACTTGAAGGATGTAACCTGATGATGTTGAGGACGAAGCAGTGTTGGTGCAGCAGACTCGGTGGGCTGCAGAAGCCGATCCTCACGAGCCCCCAGGCCCTGCGGCCTCGGGAGGCTCCGGAGGCGCTGGTGGCTCCTCGCGGATCATCTCCATCTCCGCCAGGGCTGCGGAATGCCTGGCCTCTTGAGCTTCCATGATGCCCCTCATGAGGCGCTGGTACGTGGCGGCCACGCTCGGCAAGACGTAAGGCATGCGAACGTAGCTGTGGGGTGGACCTTCGCAACGACCCACTCGCGAGGGCCAGAGGCGCTCCAGAGTGGTGAGTCGATTGAACCCTGGTACGTCGACGCAGACGCGCAGCCCACCATCCCCGCCTAGATGGGGAACCACAACTGGTAGGCTGCAGCCGCCTCTCATGACTCTTGACTCCTATAGCTCTTGAATGACCTTGCGGACGAACTCCTGAGGGTCTGACCCTCCTTGTCTTGCTCCTTCTTGAGGGAAACGTGCTTCGAAACACGCCTCCACGTGGTGCAATAGCGCCTCCCTCGTGACCTTAGCCAGGTCGGTGGCCCTCCAGTGGGGAGCCCCCGAGCCCTGCCTGAGGAGGGCGCCGGGCACGCTTTCCTATGCGATGGAAGAAGGTTTCCCCTGGGCAGGCACGGGCCCTGAGGGGCCTGCCTCCTGAGGGACCAGGCCAGACGACGTCTTGTTCTTCTTGGGGGTGGTCTCCGAAAGCCCCCTGCTTCCACGATCCGGGTCTTCCAATGACGCGGCCTGAAAGGCTTGTTCCAGGGAACACACCGCGTCCTTCTCTTCACAGGGCACCGTGATGACTTCGCCGCTCCCTGGCATCTTGAGGACGTCGTAGCCGTGGTAAGTCACGGCCATGAACTTGGCCAGCGCCGGGTACCCAAGGATGGCGTTGTACGGCAGGCGAATGTGAGCGACGTCAAAGTCGATGAGCTCGGTGCGGTAGTTGTCGCGTGCTCTGAAGGTGACAGGGAGGCGGACCTGCCCGATCGGGACCGTGGAGCCGTCAATGACTCTGGAGAAAGGCTTGGTTGGCTGAAGCTGGTTGTAGGGCACTTGGAGATTGTTGAATGTTTCCACGGACAGGATGTTGAGCCCTGCCCCGCCATCGATGAGGGTCCTGGTGACCACCACGTTGCTGATGATTGGGAAACAAAGCGTCGGGAGGACTCCGACTGTGGCTGCACACTTGAGCTGGTCCGCTGAGCTGAACGTGATGGTGCATGATGGCCACCTGAGAGGACGTGTGGCTTCGAGCTTGGGGAGGACTGCATTTACTTCGCGGGCGAACTGCTTGAAGATGCGCTGAGAGGCTGGGGCTTGAGCTCCGCCCAGGATGCAGGCGATTGCGCGTGGCTCCTGGAAGCCTCCAGCCCCCTCGTCCTGGTGGCGGTCCTCGTTTCTTCTTGGATGCGGCGGCAGCGGAGGGAGGCCTGCGTTACCTTGCGGGCGATCCTCGCGAGGCTGATCCCTCCAGTCTCCCTCGCGAGGCGGGTCTTGCCAGCGGTCCTCGTGAGGTCAATCGCGCCACCCTTGGCGTGGGCCGCGGTCTTCCCAGCGCCCGGCGTTCCTTCCTCCTCCTCGACCGTAGCCCCGGTCGGCACGGTCGGGGCGACAGCCGATCCTTCCTTCACGCACGGCTCTGAGCTCTTGACATTCGTTGGTGTTGTGGGTGTGGAGGTCATGGTACACACAGTAGCGACTGCCCTTGGAAGACTCAGGCTGATCTCTGCCTCGCTTGGTGTCCGGTTCTGCCGCGAGCACGACAACCCCCTTGCGCTTCACATCCTTGGCGGCTCGAGGAGGGAGAGGCGCCCTTCCTCAGCCCTGGTGCACTTGGTCGCCAAGTTGAACAGCTCCAAGGAAGTGCAGAGGTCTTCATGCATCGCCAGCTCCTCCTTCATCTTGACGTCACGCACGCCGTCGGAGAAGGCTTAGATGATGGCCTCCTCGGACACCCTGGGAATCTTGAGGCGTGCGTTGTTGAAGCGCTAGATGTACTTTTGTAGGGTCTCTCCGGGCTGCTGCTTGATGCGTCGCATGTCGCTCACGGCGGGTGGCCGGTCGCGAGTACCTTGGAAGTTGGCGATGAAGAGGGTGCGCATCTCGTCCCAGGAGGAGATCGTGCCTGGGGCCAGGTTCAGGAGCCAGGTGCGGGCCCCGTCCTTGAGCGCCATGGCAAGCCAGTTCGCCATGACCTTCTCATCTCCGTTGGCAGCTTTGATGCCTAGCTCATGGAGCTGGAGGAACTCCGCAGGGTCGGCCGTGCCGTCGTAGCGAGGAGGCAAGTCTGGCTTGAACTTGCCGGGCCACGCGACGTTGCGCAGCTCGGTAGTGAAGGCACGGCAGCTCGCCGTGGCCACGGGAGGCCAGGGTGACGGAGAGCTTGATCTTGCAGGTCTCCGCGCGCTGCTGCTGGGAGCAGCGCGGGGTCTTGGCGTGCGGGAGGAGGAGCGTGGCCGCGACGTGCCGGAGCATGGAGCGCCCAGGCGGCTTCTTGCGGGCGAGTGACTTCTTGGTAGCTCTGCTCTTGTCGCGCTGGTGCCTGGCGAAGCGGGTTCCAGCCAGGGGCCACGCGCCTTGCGGCCGGGAAGTCTTCTTGGTCAGGAGGCGGCTGGGGCGCCCCCGGAGCTTCGTCGCCCGCGCGGGGCCGGGTGCGGTGCAGCGGGACGGACGGTGCAGGAGAGCCCCCCGTGGCACGGACGAGCTCGGCGACGCGGTCGAGCCACTCTTCGTAGACGTCGTCGACGGGACGGTAGCGCATGAGCTCGTTTGCCGTGATGAGCGCAGCTCGAGCCTCCATGGGTGCGTGGAGCGCGCGGGACGAAGAACCAGCTGGGGTGAGCGAGGGAGTAGCGGTGTGGCCGTCTTGCCGCATGGAAGGATGCTGAGACGACGCTTGCTGCTCGTTCCCCACCGGGCCAGTGGCGGCGTTGATGGCAGGCGACGGGGAACGGCGGGGACGCCCGCCAACGGGAGCCGTCTGGGCGACGCGGGAAGCGAGAGCGGCTCGGCGCTCGGCGCAGGCCCGACGAGCGTCATACATGGACGCGATGGTCGGAGGAGAAACGGGCGGTGGAAGACGAATTCCGGCGCACCCCTACCTGGCGCGCCAAATGTCGGATTTCGGGTTCCGGCAGACCCTTGAGGTTCGAACTCTGGGGTGCGCGCAGAGATTACGCTTTCTACCTACCTGTACCACTCCGCCTCGCAAGGATCTAAGCTACCAGAAGAACAACACAAGAGACACAGAGTTTATACTGGTTCGGGCCACCGATGTGGTGTAATACCCTACTCCAGTGTGGTGGTGTGGTGGATTGCCTCTTGGGCTGATAATGAACAATACAAGGAAGAACAGCCTCGGGAGGGTCTGTTCTTGGCCGGGGCGATGAACTGCTAGGAGGAGCTCAGTCGCCCTTCTCTCTGAATCCTAGCCGGTTAGATTTCTCGGTCTCTCGATGCCGTTACCCCGGGGGTGGCTAGTCCTATTTATAGGCAAAGGCCATGGGCCTCTTCCCAAATATTGAGCAGGAAGGGCGCCAACAATTGGCCATTTTGAAGGGGAACATCTGGTACACTTATACTGACTAAAGTTGGTCCTCGCCTGCCAAAGGCTCTGGTGATGACGCTGGCTTGGGCTCCATAGTGACTTCCTCCTTGTCGCGGAGCTGGTCTTGGTCTCATTGCACCGAAATGGGTGCCTTTGCTTGATCCTCTCGCCTGCGCTTGCTCCCTTTGCACCAAATAGGAAAGGGAGGACACTGCGCGGGCTGGCGCCCTTGGTCATCATGGCTTGCGTCATGGGCACCTCGTGAGGTACCCTGCCTTGATCTCTCCGCCTCCTCGCGAGCTAGCCTGATGAGGCCGTGGCTGAGGAAGCTCCGTGTCGTCCGACTCGCGAGGCTTGGCCCATCGCGAGGGTCTTGAGTCTGCGTTGAAGAAGATGGGCCGTGCTGGGCCCGCCTTGAGCCACGCTGCAGGCAGGCAAGTCTGGGGACCCCTGTTCCCAGAACGCCGACACCACTCGCCTTGATCCAATCTAAAGTAGTCGTGTGAACTTTGCTGATAAGCTTCGAGTGTTGATATGGAAAAAATCTTCAGTCTGACAGATTGCTCTGCTGCTCCCAGATCTTGCGGGATTCAAAATTTTGGGAAGCGCGCGGCACAGAGGAGGCCGCAGTAATCGGGATGAATTAGGCAGGGGCGCCTCGATCTCCCCGCCACCTTTTTCGCCACGTACCGAGCAAGCGACAGTTGCGGGATTTGGCAGGATTGCCCGGGCCCAGCCGTCAGTCACTGATAATCCCCAAGTGAAGGGAATCATTGTAGCAATTTCCAAAGGTGGAAGTGATAAGTATGGAGTGTCGAACCCACAAGGAGCTAAAGGTAAGATCAATATTCTCTCAAGCCATATCTGCCACTGATCTGACTCTATGTATACCGAACATTTGCTTCCAACTAGAAACGAGAAATAAAACTACATTGTGGGTATGAAGAGTATAACTTTGCATGATATTGGAGAGCTAAAATATAAAAGTAGGTGCTGTTATCATAAAGTTAGAATATATTACTAAATATTATAAATAGCGAGTGTGGAATAATGGTCGATCGGTGTGCGGAATTGTCCTAGGCAATTGTTAACAAGACCGATAGTCGTCATTGAAATTTCATATGAGGGAGATGCATAAGCTAACATACTTTCTCTTCTTGGATCATATGCACTTATGATTGGAATTCTAGCAAGCATCCGCAACTACTAAAGATCATTAAGGTAAAACCCAACCATAGCATTAAAGCATCAAGTCCTCTTTATTCCCATACACAACAACCCCCTTACTCGGGTTTGTGTTTCAGTCACTCACCAACCCACTATAAGCGAATCAAGAACGTATTGCAACACCCTACATGGCGAATCCCTCACGCTTGCGTGACACGTAGGGCACCATAGGACAACACCAAAATAAAACATACAACTCATACCAATCTAGATCATCAATCAAGCCAAAGACAAAGGACATCTACTTAAAACATCATAGGATGGCAACACATCATTGGATCATAATATGTGGCAGAAAGCACCAAGTTCAAGTAGGGATTACAGCGGGGTGCGGGAGAGTGGACCGTGTAAAAGAGATGAGGATGGTGAAGTTGATGAAGACGATCACCGCGGTGATGATTCCCCTCCCGATGGCACTCCGGCGCCACCGAGAGAGAGGAGGAGAGGTTCTCCCCCTTGTGCTTCCTCCTCCATGGCCTCCCTCCTGGATGGGTAGAGGTTCTCCCTCTGGTCCTTGGCCTTCATGGCGATGATGGCCTCTCCGGGATCCTCCTCCATGGCCACCGGTGGTGATGGCCCCCTCCGGCAGGGTGCCAGAGAGGCCCTGGATTGATTTATCGTTGCTACAGAGGCTTCCGGCGGCAGAACTTCCAATCTAGGTTAATTTCTGGAGGTTTCTGTATATATAAGAGGTTTTGGCATCGAGAACAAGTCAGGGGGCTCCGGGCTGTCCACGAGGTAGGGGGGCGCGCCTCCACCCTCGTGGGCAGCCCGGGACTCTTCGACCCAACTCTTTTACTCTATGGCCCTCTTATGGTCCAAAAATAAGCTTCGTCAAGTTTCAGGTCAATTGGACTCCGTTTGGTTTTCCTTTTCTGCGATATTCTAAAACAAGGGAAAAACTGGCACTGGGCTCTAGGTTATAGGTTAGTCCCGAAAACCATATAAAATACTCCCTTCGTCCCATAATGTAAGACGTTTTTTGACTCTAGTGTAGTGTCAAAAAACGTCTTACATTATGAGACGGAGGGAGTAGCATATAAGTGCATATAAAACATCCAAGGTTGATAATATAATAGCATGAATACTTCATAAATTATAGATACGTTGGAGACGTATCAGCATCCCCAAGCTTAATTCCTGCTCGTTCTCGAGTAGGTAAATGATAAAAGAAATAATTTATCAAGTGTGAATGCTAGTAAGTGCACAAGTTTGATCAATGATAGTTCCAATCACTTTTTCTAGCATCATTATATGTCATATCAGTAGCTCATCTTCATGAAACTTTTCATGATCAAGTAACAAGCTATTCATGTGTTAAAGTATAGATCATAAACTTTCTTGAAACTAAAAAACTATATTCTCAATCATCAAACAATTGCAATTCATCTTATTTTCAGGAAGGGTCTGTGTCAGAGCTTCTACTTAGCAAACTCCACATACTCAACTATCATTTAATCTTTCACAATTGCTAACACTCACGTTATATTTATGGGTTCAAAGTTTTAATCGGACGCAGTGAAAGATAGGGGCTTACAGATTCGCCTCCCAACATTTTACCTCAAGGGTAGTGTCAACAATAATAATTCATGATACCTTACATCCAATTGGATATATATACCGGGATCTTTCCAACACAATGTGCTTGCCAAAGGATAAAATGTAAAAAGGAAAGGTGAAGATCACCATGACTCTTGCATAAAGTAAAAGATAAAAGTAAAAGATAGGCCCTTCACAGAGGGAAGCAGAGGTTGTCATGCACTTTTATGGTTAGATGCACAAAATCTTAATGCAAAAGAACATCACATTATATTGCCACTTGTGATATGGACCTTTATTATGCAGTCCGTCGCTTTTATTGCTTCCACATCAGAAGATCGTACAAAGCTCGTACAAAGCTTATTTTCTCCACATTAATAGATCATACATATTTAGAGGGCAATTTTTATTGCATGCACCGATGACAACTTACTTGAAGGATCTTACTCAATCCATAGGTAGGTATGGTGGACTCTCATGGTAAAACTCGTTTTAAGGGATGTTTGGAAGCACAAGTAGTACTTATACTTGGTGCAAAGAATTTGGCTAGCATGAGGGGGAAAGGCAAACTCAGCATGTTGGATGATCTATGACAATATACTTTATTTCGGATATAATAAAACATAACCCATTACATTGTCTTCCCTGTACAACATCAACCTTTTAGCATGTCATATTTTAATGAATGCTCACAATTGCAAAATATGTCCAAGATAGTATATTTATATGTGAAATTTCTCTTCCTTCAATATTCTTTCATGAATTGTTCAAGTGACCAATTCTACGTTTGCTAAATTCCAATGAGTTTACTACCTATACTTATTGTGTGTGAAGTCATCACTCCCCATGTTATAAGCATATGAAATATATATAAATTCAGATTTATGACATTCAGTTCATTCATCAATTTACTCACTGGATATACGTGAAGCACATGAGTAAATGACAAACTACTCGAAAAGATATAAGTGAAGAACACTGAGTAGTCAAATAATTAACTAGCCATGGGAGGATTATTTTTCATTCAATAGTTCAGATCCAATGATTTTATTCAAACATCAAGTAAAATTGAAAATATACTCCAAGTAAAACACATATCATGTGACGAATAAACATATAGCTCCGAGTAAGGTATACTAATAGTTCTGAAGACGAAAGAGGGGATGCCTTCTGGGGCATCCCCAAGCTTAGGAGCTTGAGTTTTCCTTCAATATTACCTTGGGGTTCCTTGGAATCCCCAAGCTTAGGGTCTTTCCACTCCTTATTATCCTCATATCGATATCTCACCCAAAGCTTGAAAACTTCAATCACACAAAACTTAACTAAACTTCATGAGATAGGTTAGTATGATAAAGAGTAAACCATTCACTTTGGTACTGTCAAAGACAAGGTTCATAATTGTTCTCACACAATTACTACTATACCATATCATTTCTACAATTTATATTGAGAAATATGATCCATAGAAACTAGAAAACAAGCAACTATGCAATGAAAACAGAATCTGTCAGAAATAGAACAGTCTATAATGATCTGAACGACAACCATACTTCTGCTACTCCAAAAATTATGAAACAAATTGTTGGACGTGAGGAATTTGTCTATTAATCTTATTCAAAAAGAATCAACTCAAAGTCACTCTTCTGTAAAAAATGGTAGCTAATCTTGTGAGCACAAAGTTTCTGTTTTTTACAGCAAGATCACATTAACTTTCACCCAAGTCTTCCCAAAGGTCTTACTTGGCACTTTATTGAAACAAAATCTATAAAACATGATTACTACAGTAGCATAATCATGTAAACACACAAAAACAGTAAGGGTAAATATTGGGTTGTCTCCCAACAAACGCTTTTCTTTAATGCCTTTTAACTAGGCATGATGATTTCAATGATGCTCACATAAAAGATAAGAATTGAAACATAAAGAGAGCATCATGAAGAATATGACTAGCATACTTGAATCTAACCAACTTCCAATGCCTAGGGATTTTGTGAACACATAATTTATAGGAACAAGAATCAACTAGCATAGGAAGGCAAAACAAGTATAACTTCAAAACTTTAAGCACATAGAGAGGAAACTTGATATTGTCGGCGTTCTGGGAACGGGGGTCCCCAGACTTGCCTACCTGCGGCCTGTGGCGTGGCTCGAGTGGGGGCCCAACGTGGCCCATCTTCATCAACACAAGGCTCAAGACCCTCGCGAGGGGCCAAGCCTCGCGAGGCGGACGACACGACGCTTCCTCAAGCACGGCCTCCTTAGGCTGGCTCGCGAGGAGGCGGAGAGATCAAGGCGGGTACCTCACGAGGTGCCCATGACGCAAGCCATGGCGACCAAGGGTGCCAGGTGGGCGCCAGGTCGCGCAGCGTCTCCCTTTCCTCTTTGGTGCAAAGGGGGAAAGCGCAGGCGAGGGGATCAAGCAAAGGCACCCATTTCGGTGCAACGAGACCAAGACCAGTCCAACGGTGGGAAGGAGGTCACCATGGAGCCCAGGACAGCGTCACCACAGGGCCTTTGGCAGGCGAAGACCAACTTTAGTCAGGATAAATGTACCAGATGTTCCCCTTCAAATTGGCCAATTGTTGGCGGCCTTCGCGCTCAATATTTGGGAGGAGGCCCAGGGCCTTTGCCTATAAATAGGACTAGCCACCCCCAGGGTAGAGGCAGATTGGAATGAGCTAGGATGGAATCCAGCATCTAGAGAGAGAGAGAGAGAGAGAGAGAGAGAAGGGCGATAGAACTCCCCCTAGCAGTTCATCCCCTAGCCAAGAACAGGCCCTCGCGAGGCCGTTCCCCCTTGTATTGTTCTTCCTCATCAGCCCAAGAGGCAATCCACCCCCCACACTGGAGTAGGGTATTACACCACAATGGTGGCCCGAACCAGTATAAACCCTGTGTCTCTTGCGTTGTTCTTGCAGTAGCTAGATCCTTACGAGACGGAGAGATAGAGGGCACAATCTCCGCGCGCACCCCGGAGTTCGAACCTTAAGGGTCTGCCGGAACCCGTGATCCGACATTTGGCGCGCCAGGTAGGGGTGCGCCGGAATCTGCCTTCCCATCGCTCCGTCTCCCGTTGCGTCGTCGTCACCATGTCCGGCGACCAGGCGGGCAACCAAGGCCCATGGGCGGCATGGCCCATCTGCGCGGAGCCTCCCGCTCCGGGCGACACCGCGCCGCAGGCAGCTCGCGGTCCGCAGGGCGCTGCGGGCCACGAGCGACGCGGGCAAGCTTCTGCGACCCTCACACCGCGACAGGCGCGGTCGGCAGCGAGGGCATCCAATCACGCCGCAACTACAACACCGTACACCCGCCGGGAACAGGTGAACTCAAGGGCCGCGCTCACAGTAGCACGGGAGCTGCTGCAGTGTAGGCTATTGGAGAGTGGCCGCGACGTGCTGCTGGAGCGGGTCGCCGAGCTCCTGGGCTTCGCCGCTTCGGGGGCTCACCCCTTCTGCGTCCAGCTTTCGCCTCAAGCTCAGGGCGGCGCACGAGGGGGCCCCACGCACCCGCGCGGGCCTCAAGACTACCCCAGCACCGGCGAATCCGCCGGCACCAGACTGGCGGTGGCGCTACCCCCTCCCCAGGTGTGCGAAGGAGAGGGGCTCAGTGCGGCCCACGGCGCCAGCAGCCAACCGCGCTACCACCCCGCGGTGGGCACGACAAGCAACGCCACATGGCGCATGGAGCACTACAACACAGCATTCGGGGTGGAGGCGCCAGAGGAATACGTGCCCCACATGATGGACCAAGGGCACGCTCACGGGGGCGAACAGGGCTCACTCTTCAGCCCCAGCTGGGAGGACGAGACGCCAGAGGCCGAGCCCTTCCAGGAACCCAAGGACGGCTCCGTCGGTCACACTGGAGGCAACGACTATCGGGTACTGTTAATTCCTCAAGAGCAGGCATACACTAATCATGGATCGCAGGAGATGCAGGTCGCCGCAACAAGCAGCTGCCCCGCTCCTGCGGCCTCCTCCCCCTTGGGAGGAGGAAGCAGGGGGCTGCAGGAAAGGGGCAGAGATCCTACATCACCACTGCGGCGTTCGGAGCAAGGCGTTCTTAGAAGATAGGCCCTCCGTTGGGGAGGCGCTTGAGGGCCTGCCCCTGGCGGAGGACCCGTGGTCGTCAGGGGAAACGCTGGCGACCGCTCTACCCCACCAGCGGCGTCCTGGTTTCCGGTCGTCGTTGGTGGCACTAGAGTGTGGCGCAAGGCGGGGCCCTCGTCTGGCGATATGAAGCAAGGCCGGTTGCTGTGAAGAAGGCCCAGTGCCTGTAAAGCTCGCCGCCCCGTGACACTCTCACGTAATAATGAGTGGGGCTGTACATGCCCCGGAGTCTCAGGGGTGCCGGCCTCAGGCCCTGGGGCTCCCTCCCACGCCTAGTGGATAGCACTTAGCTCCGCGCTGGTGAGAAGACGTCGAAGACTAGATTAGGTGCCGGACGCGGCCTTTTTGTTTGCTTACATTGCCTTCTTCCTTTGGTTGTAACCTTTTTCCCCCGCTGGATTTAAGTTGAATTCGAATTTGAGCTTTGCGTGCATTCGGGGAAGGGGTGCTTGGTCTTGTTTGAATCGTTTCCCACGTTCTAGTCACCATCTCACCACAGTTGCCTCCCCTCGCGAGCCCCTCGCGAGCTGGGCCAGGCCTAGCTCGAACACAGCCCAGACTGCCGCTGTCGCTCCCTCGCGAGGTGACCTTTGGTGCCTGCGGAGATCGTTTTCTCATGAAAGGCCCGGAGCCTGTGAAGAAGGCAAATGCCTGTGAAGCCGTCCCGCTCGGGAAAAGGCCCAGAGCCTGTGAAGAAGGCAAATGCCTGTGAAGACGTCTCGCTCGAGGAAAAGGCCCAGAGCCTGTGAAGAAGGCGAACGCCTGTGAAGATCGTTTCTTTTTGGAAAAGGCCCAGAGCCTGTGAAGAAGGCGAACGCCTGTGAAGATCGTCTCTTTTTGGAGAAGGCCCGGAGCCTGTGAAGAAGGCGAACGCCTGTGAAGATCGTCTCTTTTTGGAGAAGGCCCTGAGCCTGTGAAGAAGGCAAATGCCTGTGAAGACGTCTCGCTCGAGGAAAAGGCCCAGAGCCTGTGAAGAAGGCGAACGCCTGTGAAGATCGTCTCTTTTTGGAAAAGGCCCAGAGCCTGTGAAGAAGGTGAACGCCTGTGAAGATCGTCTCTTTTTGGAATAGGCCCAGAGCCTATGAAGAAGGCGAACGCCTGTGAAGATTGTCTCTTTTTGGAGAAGGCCCGGAGCCTGTGAAGAAGGCGAACGCCTGTGAAGATCGTCTCTTTTTGGAGAAGGCCCTGAGCCTGTGAAGAAGGCGAATGCCTGTGAAGACGTCTCACTCGAGGAAAAGGCCCAAAGCCTGTGAAGAGGGCGAATGCCTGTGAAGATGTCTCGCTCGAGAAAAGGCCCGGAGCCTGCGAGGACGGCCCATGCCTGTGGGGTTTCCAGTCAGCAACGACCCCGCCTCCCGAGGTTTCAACTACCCAGCACCCAAGACGTGACGCCCTCCAGAAGGCAGCTCCGGAGCCAGCAAGGAACAAGGGCGAACCAGGCTACCTGTAACGCCCCCGATGTAACTTGCCTTAATTGTAATCCAATTCTTGCCATTTTCGGCTATGTGCTATGATATTCCCTCCGTGGTTGGGTTCTCTCCGTTTTGCATTTTGGTCTTGTCTTGCATTTCATATCATGTCATCATGTGCATCGCATTCGCATACGCGTTCGTCTCATAAATCCGAGCATCTTTCCCGTTGTCCGTTTTGCAATCCGGCGCTCCTATGTCTCCCGGCGTCCCCTTTTACATTTCTTCGTGAGCGGGTATTAAACATTCTCGGAATGGACCGAGGTTTGACATGTGGCCTCGGTATAGCACCGGTAGACCGCCTGTCAAGTTTCGGGTCAATCGGAGTTCGTTTGGTACTCCAACGGTTAACCGGGTAACCGTGAAGGCCTCGTGTGTGTTGCAGCCCAACACCCCTTCAAAACAGCCCAATAATCCATCTAAGTCACTCCCATGTCCTCCGCCGTTCGATCACGATCGCGTGGGCGAAAACCGCTCTCCGTTTGGAGCCTCCTAGCTCCTCCTATCTATAAATATGTGCTCCCCTCCTCATTTTCGGGTCCAACCCTAGTCCTTTTCATCCCCGCCGCCGCCGGACAAAAAACCCGGGCAGCGGACACGTCCGCGCCGCCGCCCCGGGCCAACCACGCGGCGCCACGTGGCGCGCCGCCGCCGTCCCCGCCGCCGGCCCGCGAAGCCCGCCGCGGGCCCTCTCGCGCGCCGTCCGGGCCGCGCCTCGCCCGCTCGCCCGCGCGCCCCCGCGCCCGCACCCCGCGGCCGCCGCCTCCGCCGCCGCCCGGCGACCGCCGCCCGCGCCGTCGCCGGCAACGCCGCCCCGCGCGACGCCGCGCTCGGCCCCGCGCCGCCGCGCCGCCCCGCGCTCCGCCGGCGCCGGATCCGGCGAGATCCGGTCGCCCCGGCCTCTCCTCCGCCTTCCCCGACCGGCCGCCGGCGAGATCCGCCGCCCGCTTCGAACTCCGGCCGTCGAACCTCGTAAAACGCGCCACCAGTTGACTTTTCCCTCGTCCCAATTTATTCTAAGTCATGTGCATTTCATCACCATCATCACCTGTTTTGCATGCCATAACTTCGCATCCTTAGCTCCGTTTCGCGCGTATAATATGTCAAACTGTTCGTCTCGAAGAGTACATCATTTTGTTTGATTGCATCATTTTCATTTGAAGTCATCTTGATGCCCGAAATGCTGTTAGAAGAGGGCTAGTTGAGGTTAGTTGCTGGATCTTATCTGAACATGCACTTTTGTCATTTTTGCCATGATTGATGTGTACCTCCTATGAGGTTGAGCTATATATGTGTTTTGTAATATGCCATGTTACCTTTCCAGCGAATTTTGCTATGTATTTTTGTGATGCTTGAGGTAGCTAGAAATTGCATGCAAAGTATGTATTCCCTGACTTTTGTTATTATCATGCTGTATGTTCATGTTGTTTTCAAGAGATCCGTGCATATTTTGAACATGATCAGTAAGGGAGTTTTGAACTTGAGTATTTGCTTAATCCATTCATGCCTTTGTTTGCAATTATGTAGTGCCATAGCTTGAATCAATCAAGCTCTACTTTTGCTTAAAAATGTTGCTGGCAGATTGTTTACATGTTATTCGATTTTGCCTAGCTTGGTGTAGTTGGTCCTTGCATGATATGATGTTATTCTTGCCATGTTTTGTTACTATGCCATGTCTTCTTGATGTATGTATGCTTAGTTTATCATGAGATGCTCTGTAGTGAGTGCATCGAGCTCACGAACATGCCTAGTCGTTAACAGTTTTCTGCCATGTCCAGTTTTCTGCTAAGTCTGAAACCTGTAACGAAAACTTGCTTATTTGACATGGGTGTAAACATATTTTCTGATCCTTTTTGGCTTATGGTCAGTAAGGGACTTTTGTCAAGTGCTTTGAGTAGATTCATGCCATGCCTTATTTTGCTATGTTCTGAACCTGTAGCATGTCGTTTCATTGCTCTGAACATGTCATCCTGATGTTAGTTTCTGCTACTTTGATAATTTCTCCAAGTCTGGGAACTTGTTATCGTTTGCACTTTTGCCATGCTTGTTTGAACCTGTTATGATGTGAATTAGCCGTAGCTCAGTGTTCATCTTTTGTCGTGCATCTTGTGTAGATTACTGTCTTATGCTTTGTTGCCATGTTTGGGTCCAGTAGCTTAATTATTTATTGCTTGCTAAGTAGCATCATGCTGTTTATGGCAGATTCATGTCATTCTTGTATTGCTCGCCATTTGCAAACCGTGCATCCGATTCCGGTGATCTTTATATCGATTTCAACCGAAATCACCTCATCTATCCAGAGGCATGATTGGTTTGCCAAGATTATGCCCTGTTCATCCTTGTCCTTCCGGAGCATGCATACGCATTGCATATCACCTCTCGCATATCATGCCATGTTTTGCATCATATTGCTTGCGCATTGCATCGTGGTTGATATTGGTTCCTTTGCTTGTTCTCGTGTCTTGGGTAGAGCCGGGAGACGAGTACGTGAACGAGGATTCCGTTGAGAACGCTTACGAGGACCAAGCTTTCGACAACTCTGAGAACCTTGCAGGCAAGATGACCATACCCTCGAAATCACTTCTATCTTTGCTTGCTAGATTGCTCGCTCTTTTGCTATGCCTATGCTGCGATACCCACCACTTGCTTCATCATGCCTCCTATATTGCCATGTCTGCCCCTAACCATCCATGTCCTAGCAAACCGTTGTTTGGCTATGTTACTGCTCTGCTCAGCCCCTCTTATAGCGTTGCTAGTTGCAGGTGAAGATGAAGTTTGTTCCTTGTTGGAACATGGACTTGTTGTTCCTTGTTGGAACATGTTTACCTGTTGGGATATCACAATACCTCTTATTTAATTAATGCATCTATATACTTGGTAAAGGGTTGAAGGCTCGGCCTTATGCCTGGTGTTTTGTTCCACTCTTGCCACCCTAGTTTCCGTCATACCGGTGTTATGTTCCCGGAGTTTGCGTTCCTTACACGGTTGGGTGATTTATGGGACCCCCTTGACAGTTCGCTTTGAATGAGACTTTTCCAGCAAGGCCCAACATTGGTTTTACCATTTGCCACCACCTACCCTTTTTCCCCCGGGTTTTCGCGAGCCCGAGGGTCATCTTTATTTTAGCCCCCCCGGGCCAGTGCTTCTCTAAGTGCTGGTTCGAACCGAGCAGCCTGCGGGGCCACCTCGTGGCAACTCGAGGGCTGGTTTTACTCGTAGCTTGACTTATCCGGATGTGCCCTGAGACTGAGATATGTGCAGCTCCTATCAGGATTTGTCGGCACAATCGGGCGGCTTTGCTGGACTTGTTTTGTTGTTGCCGAAATGTCTTGTAGTCCGGGATTCCGAGATTGATCGGGTCTTCCCGGTAGAAGGAATATCCTTCGTTGACCGTGAGAGCTTATCATGGGCTAAGTTGGGACACCCCTGCAGGGTATTATCTTTCGAAAGCCGTGCCCGCGGTTATGAGGCAGATGGGAATTTGTTGATGTCCGGTTGTAGAAAACCCGAAGTTGACCTTAACTAAAACACATCAACCGCGTGTGTAACCGTGATGGTCTCTTCTCGGCGGGGTCCGGGAAGTGAACACGGTTGTTGGAGTTATGTCTGACGTAGGTTGTTTCAGGATCACTTCTTGATCACTTCTAGCTTCACGACCGTGCTTTGCCTTCTCTTCTCGCTCTCTTTTGCGCTATAGCCACCACATGCTAGTCGCTTGCTGCAGCTCCACCTCATAAACCCCTTTCCCACCTTTAAGCTTAAATAGTCTTGATCCCGCGGGTGTGAGATTGCTGAGTCCCCGTGACTCACAGATATTATCACCTCAGTTGCAGGTACCAACGATGTCGGTGCAGATGACGCGACCGAGCTCACTTGGGAGTTCGACGAGGAACGTGGCCGTTACTATGTTTCTTTTCCAGATGATCAGTAGTGGAGCCCAGTTGGGTGATCCGGGGATCTGTTTAGCATTTGGGGTAGTCTTCTTTCATTTTGGTGCCGTAGTCGGACCTTGAGTGTAATCTGTTTGATGGATGTTATTTATGTACTTGTGTGAAGTGGCGATTGTAAGCCAACTATGTATCTTTCCCCTTTATTTATTACATGGATTGTGCGAAGATTACCTCACTTGCGACATTGCTTTCAATGCGGTTATGCCTCTAAGTCGTGCCTCGACACGTGGGAGATATAGCCGCATCGAGGGCGTTACACTACCGTTGGACACGCGTACGATTTACTCACTGCAGATACATTAGATACGAGTTCGTACATGAGGGGCTTCCCCTCCCAAAATGCTCTCACGATCGTCGAGCCAAACGCCTGAGTTCTATCTATGCAGGGTAAAAAGACGAGGATAGTACATGGTCAATCTGACAAATCCCCCAATGCATCCTCGTAGGCGCCTCCCGAGCTATCGCTGGCGTCGCTGGGTTCGCCTTCGTCGTCTGCGCCACCATCGACGGCGTTGGGGTCATCCACCGCGCCACCTTCGTCAGCGCCCACGATCACGTCGTCATCATCCGAAGTGAAGGCCCGGACGAGAGCATCTACGTTGCTCTCCACCCATTCAGTCAGGTCACCTCGAACAGCTTGGGGAACTGGGGCGATGGCGGCGTCGAAGTCGAAGTGGGGATCCATGTTTCGAAGATGGCTGAAGATGCGGGAGAAGGCGTGCCCGAGCAGGGCGCGGCTCCTCTCCTCCACCAACCTATTGGCTTTGACCGACCGTGCCTCCAGCTGTGTCACCACGGTGGTGAAGAACTGCAGGTTGCCGGCGTAGTTAATAGTGTGCGGCTCGCGCACGGCAGTCTCACAGATGTAGCCCAGGGCAATGTTGGCCCTCTCCCTGAGCTTGGTGAGCATAGGGCCGTACTCGTGCTCCAGGACTTGCCGCTGGCGTATCTCGTCGGCATTCTGACGCTCGACGGCCACAGCCTCTTCCACACGCTGGCGCGGGCGGAGCACCTCGGCCTGGGAGGCAGCCAGCTCCTTCTGCGCTGCCTCAAGGGCGACCCGGGAGGCGTCCGCTCGACGTGTCGCCTCATCCCGTTGGGCCCTCAAGGCGGCGGTTCTACCCTCAGCTTTGACTCGGATCATCCCCAGCTTCCCCTCGAACTCACGCTCGAGGCTTTGGCGCGCTGCCGCCACCCGACGGCAAACCTCCTCCAGGACACGCGTTTCTCGCGCGGCGACATCGTCTTCCGCCTGCGTCACTAGGCGCTCCCTCGTCTCCAGCTGCTCGTGATCGCGAGCGCGTTCGGCGGCCTCCAGCACCAACGCTTCCTCGCGCTTCCGAAGCTCAGCCGGGTCTCCAGAAGCCACCTCCATCGATGCAAGGGCTGCCTCGCGCAGCTCCGCTTGCTCCTCCAACGAGCGACACCAGGCCAAGAGCTCCTGAGCCTGTTCTTCTGCTGCTCCTCGCCGTCGGTCTGCTCCTCGGGCCTCCTCAACAGCCTGAGACCGAGCCGCCAGGGAAGCCTCCAGCAACGCCTTCGCTTCTTTGTCATCAAGGACGTGCTGACGACGCGTGAGGGCAGTGGCTGCCTCCAGCTCGCGCCGCTCTGCAGCCAGGCGCAGGCCCTCGGCTTCCAGGCGCGCGTCTTCCTCAGCGAGCTCCTGCCCAAGCAGGTCTACGGCTCCACTCGCCCTCCGAAGGAATTCGTGGCAACAGGCACGGCGCTCCCCAGGACGCTCAAGCACGTCTGCCACGCCATCATTCGCCCCAAGCGGGCGTCGAGGACCTCGGATCATCGCTCCGGCCACGGGCAGGGGGCTGGGGGCTGGCGCCTTCATGACGGCTGGCCACGCCGCATCAGAAGCCCGACCTGAGTCCAACTTGACCTCAGGAGAAGGGCCCCGGAGGTGCCTCAGCCGGTCGTAGCCTGCGACCAGACGGGAAGCCCACGGCAGGCTGCCTATGTCGAGGGAAGGCCCGCGGAAGGAGATCGCGGGAACGGGAGGGTCGCCGCGCACTATGCGGCGGTCCGCGCCGTCACCTGCCCAAACCACAAGGGTCGTGCTGCTCGAGACACCCAGGGGTGGCGGAGGAGACGGAGTCAAGGGAGGCGTCGACTCCGCGGCTTCATCAAGGTCAGTAGGCAGAGGCCTGTAGAGCAAGGATCAGCGGATACGGCAAGCAGGATAAGGAACAGAAAAGGAGAAGGCTTACTCATCAACAGCAAAGTACTTCCAGCGCTTCAGCAAGCGGCAAGGGAAGTCGTCGCCCAGGGCCTCCCTTTTTCTCCGGAGGGCCTCAAAGTCCACACGGAAACGGCCCAGGAGAGATGCACAGGAGTCAGCCTGCAAAGAGGGCGGAGCGCCAAGGCCACCTGCGTCGGGGGCGCATGCCTGATGCGCACGGGCAGTCGCCTCGTCAGAGACCACGACCGGGGGCTCAGGAGCCTCGGCCTCAAGCATTGGAGGCGGCAGCGCCTCGCACGTGGCCTCGGGAGCACAGACCTCGTGAGCTGCCCCGTCAAGAGCATCGCCAGGTGCGGTCACATCGTCCGCGGCTCCCTCGACCCCCGCTGTCTCCTGCCTCCCTGCGCCACCACTCGAGGAGGATTCACCCAGGCCGACCGGAAGGGAAATCACCACCACAGGGTTCTCGCGAGGCCCCTGGAGGCCGACAGGGCGTAGCCCCCACTCGTCGAAGGGGGGAATCTGCCTCACGAAGTCATCCCTGTTGTGGCAGAGGTACAACAAGGCTCCCCCCTCCCGGACACCCCCGGGGTTGGGATCGCCTGTCAGGACCAAGAGCACCCTCCTCAGCACCTCGGGCGTCAGGTCTTCTCCCTGAAGCCTCATGCGGTCGCCATGCCCGCTGAAGGCCCACATTCGACGAGAATGGCATTGGAGAGGGGCAATGCGGCGCAATAGGAACTCCTTCACCACTTTGGGTGCCGTTACGCCAAGCTTCTTCAGGGACATGAAGCGGTGCCAGACGAAGGCGAGCCGGGGACTTACGAGCGTCTCCTGGCCCCAGCCCGAATTAGGCACAGCAGACGATGTCGGCTTCACGAGCCAGGGGCTGGGTACCCCAACATCAATATACAACCACCGCTCGCGGAACCCAGCTGAAGGCAGAGGGAGGTTGAAGTCGACACCAGAGGCTGCGGTCTCGGGCGAAGCTACGAAGCTCACGCATGCCGAGCATTGCGTGGGGTCGGAAAGATGCAAGGAGAAGAAGTGGCGCAGCAGGGCAACAGAAGGAGGGATGCCCACCATCGCCTCACAAACAAAAGCGAAGACTGAAAGAAGAGCAATGGACTCAGGACCCATATGCATCATGTGGATCTGATAATGATCAAGGACGGCGTTGAAGAAATCAGAGAAGGGAGGCACCAAACCCGCCCACAAGGCGTAGGCAAAGTAATGGACCTTGGTGATTATCCTATCAGTTGGGAGGTGACACGTAGGCCACGCCGTCGTCCTCCCGCACTCATTGAAGGTGGTGGGCAGAGCCGGATTGAGCTTGCCCAGGCACTCCAGGTTGAGTATGATTGAGCGGCCGACAGCAGGCGCCACCGGCGGCAGCGGGCGAGATGGAGCCGCGGGCTTCTTCCCCTTCCCTTTCTTTGGAGCCATGGCGGCGGGCGGAAGAGAGGAGATGCGAGATGGGATTGGAAGCAAGGGTCAGAGTTCGGAGGAAGGAAGAGCAGGAGACGGTCAAGCAACAGGGAAAAGGGCGGCAGTGTACAACTATGGGGCAACCTAGCGCGGCGCAGAATAAGGGAGCGTGGGTAAACAGTGCCGCCCACGTCCAATCAACCGCCACGCGGCGCCCGAGGCCGCAGGCTGTTTGGGCCCACGATGCTTCGCCCTTGCCCTTTCACCTCTCGGCACGGTCAAGTCCGTGCGCGCCTTGGGCCTGGGGGCTACTGTCGGCGTTCTCGGAACGGGGGTCCCCAGACTTGCCTGCCTGCGGCCTGCGGTGTGGCTCGAGTGGGGGGCCAACGTGGCCCATCTTCATCAACACAAGGCTCAAGACCCTCGCGAGGGGCCAAGCCTCGCGAGGCAGACGACACGGCGCTTCCTCAAGCACGGCCTCCTTAGGCTGGCTCGCGAGGAGGCGGAGAGATCAAGGCGGGTACCTCACGAGGTGCCCATGACGCAAGCCATGGCGACCAAGGGTGCCAGGCGGGCGCCAGGCCGCGCAGCGTCTCCCTTTCCTCTTTGGTGCAAAGGGGGCAAGCGCACGCGAGGGGATCAAGCAAAGGCACCCATTTCGGTGCAACGAGACCAAGACCAGTCCAACGGTGGGAAGGAGGTCACCATGGAGCCCAGGACGGCGTCACCACAGGGCCTTTGGCTGGCGAAGACCAACTTTAGTAAGGATAAGTGTACCAGATGTTCCCCTTCAAATTGGCCAATTGTTGGCGCCCTTCCCGCTCAATATTTGGGAGGAGGCCCAGGGCCTTTGCCTATAAATAGGACTAGCCACCCCCAGGGTAGAGGCAGATTGGAATGAGCTAGGATGGAATCTAGCATCTAGAGAGAGAGAGAGAGAAGGGCGATAGAACTCCCCCTAGCAGTTCATCCCCTAGCCAAGAACAGGCCCTCGCGAGGCCGTTCCCCCTTGTATTGTTCTTCCTCATCAGCCCAAGAGGCAATCCACCCCCCACACTGGAGTAGGGTATTACACCACAATGGTGGCCCAAACCAGTATAAACCATGTGTCTCTTGCGTTGTTCTTGCAGTAGCTAGATCCTTACGAGACGGAGAGATAGAGGGTTCGAACTTTAAGTGTCACATCCCTAGTTCTGGTGATGCTTAGTGCTTGCATTAGAGTGTTGCATCATGTTTAAATTCTATTAAATTTGAAATGGGAAATGTTTCAAACCCTAGCACTAAAGCAAATTCAAATAGATGCAAATTAAAAATGGAATTTCAACTAACCCAAAATGCTTTTCAAAATGTTCATGGCCTTTGGAAAATGTTGCAAACAACAACCAAAGGTGATGCACATTTTTGCTCTACATTTTGGATTTTTGAATGAACCCATATGTATTTGAATTGGAGTTGTTTAAAATAATATAAATATTTTGAAGGCTCCAAAAATGTTGGAAATTGGTGAGGGCCTCTGGTATATTATAACCAGTGGTCACAAGGAATCTCAACATTTCTATAACTATGATAGTATTTATTTTAAGTCAAAAAACAAATGTCAGAAATAGAAAAGAAAACAAAAATATGGAAAACCCTTACCTGGGCCACTTGCTGGCCTGGCTCTGGGCCGGCCCACCTGGCCCATGCCAGTCACCTCCTACCTTTGCCAGTAGGCAGAGGAGGGGGGGACAGCGCACCGCCGCCGAGCATGCGCGAGGCCACCTCCTGCTTCGCCGTGTCGACGCCTCCTCCTCCTTGTCCCCGCGCCTGTGGACGCCTCGACCCCCCCCCCTCTCACTCGCTCCCTGGCCTCTCTCCTCCTCTCTGCTCCCTCTCCCGAACACGCCCGAGCGCCGCTGTCGCTGCCGCTCGGCGTTGCCGTGCCCACCGCCGTCGCCTTGCCTCCTCGAGCTATCCAGAGCCTCCGCCACCTCTCGCCTCACCCCTGCACCGAAGGAAGGAAGCACGGAGGCCCCGAGCAGCGGCCATCATCATCGTCTTCAAGCTTCGGCTCCGGCGCCCTTCTCCGTCGATTCGGCCACTCCGGCGCGCCCCCGAGCCCGCTAACCATCCCTGCAGCTCCGCGGTGAGCCGTTGACCCGATTCCCCCTTGCCCCGTCGTCCCTCGCGTGCTCTAGCCCCGATCCCCAACCATGCCGAAGCTCCTCGCCGCCGGGCATGGCGCCGCCGCGGCCACAGCCTCTGCCGCACGCGTCCGAGCATGTCACCGTGCTCGGTGCACCCCAGGAGTCCGTAGCACCCTTCTGCGCCCCCTGCCGTGCCTCCTAGCGTCGTTCCCGTGCACGCCCGAACTCCGGCCGCCGCCTGGCTCGACGCCGGCGTCATTTCCGGCCACCCCGCACACACCGCTGGCCCCACTCGATGCGCGAGAGCGCCAGCAGCCCATAGGAGCAAGCCGCACCCCCAGCCGACGCCTGTAGCGCCGCCCCGACCATCTCCGGCGAGTTCCCGCCGCTGCTGTGGTCGCCGGCGTCACCTGCTGATGTGGCGCCGGTTAATTAGCGCTAATGACCCAGCTAACCACCCCCAGAGCCACTGCCATGTGGGTCCCAATGCCTAAACTAATTAGTATTATTTTCCTGTTAGATTAACACTAACCACAGTGGGCCCCGCCTGTCAATGTTGACTTGACCACGTCAGCTTTGACCGGGTCCCACATGTCAGCCTCTGTAGCTGACTCTATGTCACTGACCAGTAGGCCCTACTGGTCAGGTTTGACCTGGACCGCGGCCGTTGACCGTTGACATCACAATGACGTCATGCTGACGCAGTAACTCCTTTTTCTGGATTTATTCTTATTCAGGAAATTCCAGAATATATTGCAAACTTCTAAAATTCATAGAAATTCAACCGTAGCTCCAAATGCAAAGATTTATATATGAAAAATGATCAGAAAAATTCAATCTATCCATCTGTACCATTTTCATGCATGTTTGAACAACTTAAGGTTGCTGTATAAGGCAATTTGCATAAATGGCATTTAAACTCTCACATATGGAGTTTGAACTTGAACTTAGGGTTCAAACCAACTCCATTTAACTTGTTGCTAGTTGCATTAGCTCAATCATCAGCATATTGCCATGTCACATTCATGCATCATATTGTTGCATTGCATTGATTGTGTCCTTCTCTGTTTGCCGGTAACCGTCCCCTCTCAGTCAACGATGTTCCGGCGATGAGATCGATGACACCGATGAAGAGCTATATGAACTTCAGAAGTGCCAGGCAAGCAAAACCCCCTTGTTCATTCCGATAAAATCCCACTCTCTCGCTCCTGCTCTCTTTTACTGCATTAGGACAACAACGATTCATGTGTTACTTGCTGCGGTAGCTGAACCCCTTTATCCTTTGCATGACCTGTCATTCCACAGTAAATAGATGAAACCCACTAGCATGAGTAGGAGTTGTTTGAGCCCTAATGTGCCTACTCATTCATGTTTGTTTGTCATGCCTGCTACTGCTTAGAGTTGAGTCGGGTCTGATTCATCGGGAATGAATTGGAATGGTGATGAACATGTCCTACTGTGAGTGAGCTAAGTGTGTGAATACGATTTGGTAAAGGTATTGGTGAGAGGCCATGTAGGAGTACATGGTGGGTTGTCTCATTGAAGCCGTCCTCAGGAACTGAGTTCTGTGTTTGTGATCCATGAAACAGCTACTACCATGCATTGGGCCCTAAAATATGACCCCGCTCGACTTCTTAATCACCCTTGTCCTTTGTCCAGGAGTTGCAAGTAGTTTCTGGTGTTTGTAGTATGCTGGGGGCCGCACGCAGCGCTGACCGTAGGGGTGGGCTGTGTTGCGGTAGGCACATGGCCGGGCAGCCGGGCGCCCGTTTGGTGTCTCGGACCCTGTACACATCGTTCGGGGCCTTTAGTGGAAACCTCGGCCGGACTCCCTGCGGATGGAACCCGAATAGGCGATAAACCTGGACTAGAGACTTGAGTGTTTAGGTAGGTCGTGGTCTACACCCACGTCGGCTTTCGCTTGAAGTCTGCCGAGCACATGTCGTGTGCAGACGCTAAGTGGTGGAAACATGTATGAAGAAGTACACCCCTGCAGGGTTAACATCATCTATTCGAATAGCCGTGTCCGCGGTAATGGACTTCTGGATTGCCTATATCAGTTCATAGACAAGTGAAAGTGGATACTCTAAAATGCGCAAGATAAGCGTGAGTGCTATGGATGGCCTTCTCGTAGGGAGACGGAAGTGGATCCATAGTGGTGTATTGATATGGTGAATATGTGGACTCGTGTGCGCCACCTCAAAAGAGTTACTCGCAGTCGTAGTTCAGGATAGCCACCGAGTCAAAGCTGGCTTGCTGCAGTCAAACTCCACCACCCCCTTTATTGGAACTGATGCATATGTAGTTAGTTCTGATGTAAGTCTTGCTGAGTACGTTTGTACTCACGTTTGCCTATTTTATGTTTTGCAGAGAGACGTCAGTCTCGCTAGTAGTACCGCTTGGACTTCGACGTTTAGCTTGATACCTCAGCTACGATCTTGTGCCCTTGGCAGGATCTGGTAGATAGTCAGGCTTCTCAGCCTTTTTCATTTGTAGATGTCTGTACTCAGACATGTTAAGCTTCCGCATGTGTTTGACTTGTATGCTCTGAATGTTGGGTCATGAGACCCATGTTTGTAATATCTCGCTCCTCGGAGCCTAATGAATAAATACTTGAGTCGTAGAGTCTTGTTGTGATGCCATGTTGTATCTACACATATCGAGCATATTGTGTGTATGATTGAAATGCTTGCTATGTGTGGGATCCGACTATCTAGTTGTTTATCCTTGGCAGCCTATCATATGGGGAAATGTAGTCTAGTGCTTCTGAGCGATAGTAGTCCGCTACAGCCCGGTTCACCGGAGTCCTGCTAGCCCAGCACTACTGCTTGGAACACTTGACTGGCCGGCATGTGTTTCACGTCGTTCCTGTGTCTGTCCCTTCGGGGAAATGTCACGCGGTGTTATCCGGAGTCCTGCCTAGCCTGCTACAGCCCGGATTACCAGAGTCCTGTTAGCCCAGTGCTACAGCCCGGATATATACGTTGTTGACCGCCATGCTCGATGTGATTCATGTATGCCTGTCCTCATGGGTTAGTGCCGCCTTGGGTTCACGACTAGCCATGTCGGCCCGGGTTCTTTGTCATATGGATGCTAGCGACACTATCATATACGTGAGCCAAAAGGCGCAAACGGTCCCGGGCCAGGTAAGGTGGCACCCGTGGGAATACCGTGCGTGAGGCCGCAAAGTGATATGATGTGTTACATGCTAGATCGGTGTGACTTAGGATCGGGGTCCTGACAGCGTTGGTATCAGAGCCTGACTGCCTGTAGGATTACCAAGCCAAACTGGTCGAAGTTGTGTCTAGAAATGCTTTAGTTATGTAAGGGAATTGATTGTGGAAGGGAACGTAAGGCTCTTTTTACTCCTTATACCTCATGGCCTTCTGATCTGAGTCATCCTCTTCTCTTCTATGGGGTTTAAGAACTAGGCCTTCTCATCTATCTCCCAGGATGACGTGTTACTAAACCGTAGTTGCCTAGGATTGTTGAGTTCAAGCCGCTGCTCAGTTTCTACTACTTCTATGTGTTCATAGTTGGCCTCAGAACATTGATATTGTGATGTTGAGTGGTTATGCCACCATTTTGCAGGATGTCTCAAATATTTTTGAGCATTTACAGCCGTTATGCTGTCCGAGTCATCCCAGGTTTCTAAATAGTCTGAAGCATTTGCAAATCCTTTCTTTCCGTTCCCGATGTCCTTTTGGGCCAGATTAAGCACACTACCGGTCTGTGAGGTACTCCGTTGCCTCGACATATATGTTGGAGCTACTATTATGACCTTAGGTGTCTTATGAAACCATCTAGTAATCTGTCCATGTCTTGTGTTCCCGGTGTGATGATTCTGGCCACCATTCTCGAAAGCATCCCGTGATGCCGCTTAGTAGTAGGTATTCTACTCCTGGGTTCTCGAACCCGAGATTCACTCTACTCACTTCTTGTTGATAGTGTTTGCTAGTTCCATTAGGATAGTAGTAACCTTTGCATTAGTCCTCGAGGTCCATGGTAAATCCTTCTTCCAATACCATGAACTACTTATGGCAGAAGTTCATTGTTGAACCAAAAATCACAACAAGAGTGCTCTTGATGAGTTCTTCATTCTATATTGTGACTCTGCCAATTCTTCCTCTTCTGCATGGGTTATCCGGAAGAAATGTTGAGCTTTGCTCGATATACTAGTCTATGCATCCACAACTCAGAAAGTGATATGTTCCTTGAAGTTGTTCTCCTTAGTTGTTTCTGACCTTCGTCTGTCAATTGTTGGTCAAGAGTAGTTGAGCATTCGTGTTATCGATGCCTATTATTCTTATGGTCCGTCCAGCCATTCTATTCCAGAATGACTAGGAGAAACAAACTCCAGTGCCTCATCCATTTCTAGGATTGGGTCAAAGTAATTGTATCCCGCAGATCGAAATGCCAATCCAGCTTCTGCTCTGCTCTACCTTGGAGTGTTACCATCTTTATGTCAAGAGAGTCATGAGAATTGCACCATCTCTCATGAATTTTTGACGCAGTGATACTTCTTGCCATCATTTTTCTTTCCTCGGTCCCGTGTTGTCACAACCGGAATGCCGTCGAGTGAACCATGATGTGTGAAATCAATACTCCTAGCAACCGTGTTGCCTGGTAGTTAATGGACAATATTCTCATTCTTAGCGTGTTGGTTATTAAATCATCATCCTAAGATTGAACGTGCTACCTAGTCCTTATTTCTGGTGCACTCCTCGATCAATGAGTGAGGATTATTCAAACCCTTGCTCTTTTGATCATATCGTCTTGCCCTGAAAAGCAAGATTGATCTCGAGCTTAGTAACATATCGGTGGTTCGTGGTTTTCCGAAGATCTTCTCGGAAGTATCACCAGGTTGTCACCTGACCGCTATGTTGAGTTCGTGATCAAGTTGGTTTCTTGTGAACCACCCTTTCTCCAAGAATCTGTGTTGGGTACCCCTGAGCTAGTTGGTTGAGCTAAACAACAACTTGGAGAGTTGGAAGATAAAAGCCTGTCCGACGTAGCTCATGTTAAGGGATATCTTTGTGTGTGTGTGTGTGTTGAAGAAAGATGATATTTTCACCAATTGGTCCTCGTGATCAGTTGTTGGATCTATTGTCTTGTCAAAACCTTGACTTGAGTATGGGCTATCGTCGAGTCAAATCAAAACCAATGATGCTCGTAATGTTGTCTTACTCGTGGTTGATCCCTCGGGCATACACCATTACATCTTTGGTCTGACCAATGCTATCACCGTGTTCACATGATGGTGGAAGTCCAGTGATATGGGAATTCCGATGAGTTGTTGTTGAGCCCATTAGCAGCATTTTGTCTCCCCCATGATTCATGTTGAACATTATACTAGTATTGGAAACTTTGTAAGCAATGCCTTCGTGTTCCGTTCATGAAGCTTATGCTTGGATGAAAGGAGTGACTTCCTCTAATTCACGTGCATTTGATGTAAGTTGCTGCCGTGGATTTGAGAAAGTTTGTTTTGCCTCCTCTGGTACCATCCCAAGTCAGTCATGCATGTGCGAAGTATGCGATGGTTTGACAGGCTCGCAACCTTCCTTCCATATGTATCCCTAGCACACCAAGCCACTGACTGATTTGTCCAAGGAGAAGGAATTCCTTCATAAGAGCTAATCCGGACTTATGTAAGGACTTCGATATCCTCGATGATGGTTCCCCCACCTGAACTCGGTAGTGTTTTATTGTAAGACTACTCTGTGGTCATGCTTGTCTTGGACAACATGTTCACATGTATATAGCAGAACCAGCTCATGTTTTGGAGCTTGCTATCGTAGTTCATTTCCTGAGGATCTCGCAACGTCATCTCGTCGGTTTGTGTTGCAAACTTCCTTTTCCAGACATGCTGTCTGAAATATCCTGTTACCAACCAGATCTGAATCTCAGGCAGATGTGATGGTTGGAACTTTTCCAAGGTCTATTATGTAGGTCCCGACAAGGTTGATGTCTGGCCGACACACCTAGCCGGAAGAGCTATCATGGTAGTATCTTGATTGAACTAGTTGACCATCTTCTCCATGAGGATCTCGTGCGACTCATTTTAGAAGTTGTTCCTTAGGGATCCTTGTGCTATTAGTATTCCTCGATTATGCTATAACCATTCCAACAGTGGAATTGCTCTCGACTGTTGAGTTATCTCCCAGTTACCAGAATCATTCCCAGCATTTGCATTTTGTTCCCAGCTTGCACCTCAATAGTTGTTGTCCAGGATCATATTCAAGAGTGGACTTGTCATGGTCCCATCCATTTCCGGTGATAAGCAAAATCATTCATTGCGTTGTCTTCAACAAGGTAGTCCCCATCATCCAACCTAGTCCGAGTATGTCACCTTTCCGAGCTCCTTCAAACGATCGTTTGTGATTGCCTTAGGCTGGAATAAAGAGTTCCAATGATCTCCGTATCAAAAGAAATTCTTTTTGCCACTTAGGGGAATAGTGCTTGAGTCACCTTCCCTGAGGTGCCCCGTTTCGTAATCATGGAAAATGTCCTCGCCACCTTGACACCATCCACCATCTCTCTAAGCGTTGAATTGTTACTACCAAATCAAACCTCGTTGTTGTTCTTCCGTCCCTCACGATGCGTTTTGTGCCTCAACTCGAGATGTTCCAACATCTCATTCCACGAGTTAATCCTGAATGCTCGATCTTCGAGGAGATCGTTTCCTATAGAGTTTCTTTCTGTCACCATCGTGTTGGATGAAGATCTCAAAAGCAAGGACGTCAAGATCAATATGATGCAATGAAGCTACTTCTTCGAGAAGGGCAGTTGGGTCAAGGAGACCGTGATAGTTGTGACCTCCTTTCTTCTAACCTCACGACTTGAATCTCGGGGCGAGATTCTTGTTTAGTGGGGGTGAGTTGTCACATCCCTAGTTCTGGTGATGCTTAGTGCTTGCATTAGAGTGTTGCATCATGTTTAAATTCTATTAAATTTGAAATGGGAAATGTTTCAAACCCTAGCACTAAAGCAAATTCAAATAGATGCAAATTAAAAATGGAATTTCAACTAACCCAAAATGCTTTTCAAAATGTTCATGGCCTTTGGAAAATGTTGCAAACAACAACCAGAGGTGATGCACATTTTTGCTATACATTTTGGATTTTTGAATGAACCCATATGTATTTGAATTGGAGCTGTTTAAAATAATATAAATATTTTGAAGGCTCCAAAAATGTTGGAAATTGGTGAGGGCCTCTGGTATATTATAACCAGTGGTCACAAGGAATCTCAACATTTCTATAACTGTGATAGTATTTATTTTAAGTCAAAAAACAAATGTCAGAAATAGAAAAGAAAACAAAAATATGGAAAACCCTTACCTGGGCCACTTGCTGGCCTGGCTCTGGGCCGGCCCACCTGACCCATGCCAGTCACCTCCTACCTTTGCCAGTAGGCAGAGGAGGGGGGACAGCGCACCGCCGCCGAGCATGCGCGAGGCCACCTCCTGCTTCGCCGTGTCGACGCCTCCTCCTCCCTGTCCCCGCGCCTGTGGACGCCTCGACCCCCCCCCCCTCTCACTCGCTCCCTGGCCTCTCTCCTCCTCTCTGCTCCCTCTCCCGAACACGCCCGAGCGCCGCTGTCGCCGCCGCTCGGCGTTGCAGTGCCCACCGCCATCGCCTTGCCTCCTCGAGCTATCCAGAGCCTCCGCCACCTCTCGCTTCACCCCTGCACCGAAGGAAGGAATCACAGCGGCCCCGAGTAGCCGCCATCATCATCGTCTTCAAGCTTCGGCTCCGGCGCCCTTCTCCGTCGATTCAGCCACTCCGGCGCGCCCCCGAGCCCGCTAACCATCCCTGCAGCTCCGCGGTGAGCCGTTGACCCGATTCCCCCTTGCCCCGTCGTCCCTCGCGTGCTCTAGCCCCGATCCCCAACCATGCCGAAGCTCCTCGCCGCCGGGCATGGCGCCGCCGCGGCCACAGCCTCTGCCGCACGCGTCCGAGCATGTCACCGTGCTCGGTGCACCCCAGGAGGCCGTAGCACCCTTCTGCGCCCCCTGCCGTGCCTCCTAGCGTCGTTCCCGTGCACGCCCGAACTCCGGCCGCCGCCTGGCTCGACGCCGGCGTCATTTCCGGCCACCCCGCACACACCGCTGGCCCCACTCGATGCGCGAGAGCGCTAGCAGCCCATAGGAGCAAGCCGCACCCCCAGCCGACGCCTGTAGCGCCGCCCCGACCATCTCCGGCGAGTTCCCGCCGCTGCTGTGGTCGCCGGCGTCACCTGCTGATGTGGCGCCGGTTAATTAGCGCTAATGACCCAGCTAACCACCCCCAGAGCCACTGCCATGTGGGTCCCAATGCCTAAACTAATTAGTATTATTTTCCTGTTAGATTAACACTAACCACAGTGGGCCCCGCCTGTCAATGTTGACTTGACCACGTCAGCTTTGACCGGGTCCCACATGTCAGCCTCTGTAGCTGACTCTATGTCACTGACCAGTAGGCCCTACTGGTCAGGTTTGACCTGGACCGCGGCCGTTGACCGTTGACATCACAATGACGTCATGCTGACGCAGTAACTCCTTTTTCTGGATTTATTCTTATTCAGGAAATTCCAGAATATATTGCAAACTTCTAAAATTCATAGAAATTCAACCGTAGCTCCAAATGCAAAGATTTATATATGAAAAATGATCAGAAAAATTCAATCTATCCATCTGTACCATTTTCATGCATGTTTGAACAACTTAAAGTTGCTGTATAAGGCAATTTGCATAAATGGCATTTAAACTCTCACATATGGAGTTTGAACTTGAACTTAGGGTTCAAACCAACTCCATTTAACTTGTTGCTAGTTGCATTAGCTCAATCATCAGCATATTGCCATGTCACATTCATGCATCATATTGTTGCATTGCATTGATTGTGTCCTTCTCTGTTTGCCGGTAACCGCCCCCTCTCAGTCAACGATGTTCCGGCGATGAGATCGATGACACCGATGAAGAGCTATATTATCTTCAGAAGTGCCAGGCAAGCAAAACCCCCTTGTTCATTCCGATAAAATCCCACTCTCTCGCTCCTGCTCTCTTTTACTGCATTAGGACAACAACGATTCATGTGTTACTTGCTGCGGTAGCTGAACCCCTTTATCCTTTGCATGACCTGTCATTCCACAGTAAATAGATGAAACCCACTAGCATGAGTAGGAGTTGTTTGAGCCCTGATGTGCCTACTCATTCATGTTTGTTTGTCATGCCTGCTACTGCTTAGAGTTGAGTCGGGTCTGATTCATCGGGAATGAATTGGAATGGTGATGAACATGTCCTACTGTGAGTGAGCTAAGTGTGTGAATACGATTTGGTAAAGGTATTGGTGAGAGGCCATGTAGGAGTACATGGTGGGTTGTCTCATTGAAGCCGTCCTCAGGAACTGAGTTCTGTGTTTGTGATCCATGAAACAGCTACTACCATGCATTGGGCCCTAAAATATGACCCCGCTCGACTTCTTAATCACCCTTGTCCTCTGTCCAGGAGTTGCAAGTAGTTTCTAGTGTTTGTAGTATGCTAGGGGCCGCACGCAGCGCTGACCGTAGGGGTGGGCTGTGTTGCGGTAGGCACGTGGCCGGGCAGCCGGGCGCCCGTTTGGTGTCTCGGACCCTGTACACATCGTTCGGGGCCGTTAGTGGAAACCTCGGCCGGACTCCCTGCGGATGGAACCCGAATAGGCGATAAACCTGGACTAGAGACTTGAGTGTTTAGGTAGGTCGTGGTCTACACCCACGTCGGCTTTCGCTTGAAGTCTGCCGAGCACATGTCGTGTGCAGACGCTAAGTGGTGGAAACATGTATGAAGAAGTACACCCCTGCAGGGTTAACATCATCTATTCGAATAGCCGTGTCCGCGGTAATGGACTTCTGGATTGCCTATATCAGTTCATAGACAAGTGAAAGTGGATACTCTAAAATGCGCAAGATAAGCGTGAGTGCTATGGATGGCCTTCTCGTAGGGAGACGGAAGTGGATCCATAGTGGTGTATTGATATGGTGAATATGTGGACTCGTGTGCGCCACCTCAAAAGAGTTACTCGCAGTCGTAGTTTAGGATAGCCACCGAGTCAAAGCTGGCTTGCTGCAGTCAAACTCCACCACCCCCTTTATTGGAACTGATGCATATGTAGTTAGTTCTGATGTAAGTCTTGCTGAGTACGTTTGTACTCACGTTTGCCTATTTTATGTTTTGCAGAGAGACGTCAGTCTCGCTAGTAGTACCGCTTGGACTTCGACGTTTAGCTTGATACCTCAGCTACGATCTTGTGCCCTTGGCAGGATCTGGTAGATAGTCAGGCTTCTCAGCCTTTTTCATTTGTAGATGTCTGTACTCAGACATGTTAAGCTTCCGCATGTGTTTGACTTGTATGCTCTGAATGTTGGGTCATGAGACCCATGTTTGTAATATCTCGCTCCTCGGAGCCTAATGAATAAATACTTGAGTCGTAGAGTCTTGTTGTGATGCCATGTTGTATCTACACATATCGAGCATATTGTGTGTATGATTGAAATGCTTGCTATGTGTGGGATCCGACTATCTAGTTGTTTATCCTTGGCAGCCTATCATATGGGGAAATGTAGTCTAGTGCTTCTGAGCGATAGTAGTCCGCTACAGCCCGGTTCACCGGAGTCCTGCTAGCCCAGCACTACTGCTTGGAACACTTGACTGGCCGGCATGTGTTTCACGTCGTTCCTGTGTCTGTCCCTTCGGGGAAATGTCACGCGGTGTTATCCGGAGTCCTGCCTAGCCTGCTACAGCCCGGATTACCGGAGTCCTGTTAGCCCAGTGCTACAGCCCGGATATATACGTTGTTGACCGACATGCTCGATGTGATTCATGTATGCCTGTCCTCATGGGTTAGTGCCGCCTTGGGTTCACGACTAGCCATGTCGGCCCGGGTTCTTTGTCATATGGATGCTAGCGACACTATCATATACGTGAGCCAAAAGGCGCAAACGGTCCCGGGCCAGGTAAGGTGGCACCCGTAGGAATATCATGCGTGAGGCCGCAAAGTGATATGATGTGTTACATGCTAGATCGGTGTGACTTAGGATCAGGGTCCTGACATTAAGGGTCTGCCGGAACCCGTGATCCGACAGATATTATTGCAACTCCTACAAGCATATATTCCTCCCTCATAATAATTTTCAGTAGCATCATGAATGAATTCAACAATATAACCATCACATAAAGCATTATTTTCATGATCTACAAGCATACAAAATTTTCTACTCTCCACATAAGCAAAATTCTTCTCATTCGGAATAGCGGGATCACTAGTTCCTAAAGTTGACACTCTTCCAAACCCGCTTTAGATGATAGTATTATTTATACTACAAAAGATATAAGTGAAGTTCATGGAGCATTCTACAATTAATATAGACTAACCAATATCTTAGCTTAAAATATATAAGTGAAGCACACAAAGCATTCTATAAAACCATACTCAAAAGATTTAAGTGAAGCGCAAAGAGCATTCTATAAGGTCATACTCAAAAGATAAAAGTGAAGCACATGGATCATTCTACAAATCGATGAAGAGATATCTCATACTAGCATGGTTCTTAAAGAAAAAAGGAAAACACAAGGGACACAAATCATGTGAACAAAACAAAAACCGAGGTATACCGATAATTGTTGAAGAAGAAAGATGGGATGCCAACCGGGGCATCCCCAAGCTTAGATGCTTGATTATACATGAAATATTTACTTGGGGTGCCTTGGGAATCCCCAAGCTTCAACTCTTGCCTCTCTTTATTCTTCTCACATCGGTAACTCCTCGTTCTTCGAACATTTCATCCACAAAAACTTAACAAAAACTTTGTGAGATCCGTTAGTATACTAAAGCAAATCACTACCTTTAGGTACTGTTGAAAACTTATTCTTTATTTATATTGGTGTTAAACCTACTGTATTCCAAGTACTTTATGGTTCATACCCCCCGATACTACCCATAGATTCATCAAAATAAGCGATCAACACACGAAAAACAGAATCTGTCAAAAACAGGACAGTCTGTAGTAATCTGGAAGTTTAGTAAACTTATGTAACTCCAAAAATTATGAAATCAATTTTACAATTTGAAAATTTTGTACGGAAGTAACGTGCAAAAAGTTTCAGACTCATTTGACTTTCGAGTAAACAATGTAAATTCATGCACTACATCCAAAGTTTCTGTTTTTGTACTGCACATAGTAAACAAGCAATCTAATCATCCTAAAACCAAAGCTTGGCACATTATTTTTATAATACAATGGATATACACAAGGGGATAATTATTTACAGATAAACTTCCATGAAAAATTCCACATTGTTCCCGTGAGCATGAATACAAGTTCTCAAGGTCGACCCTCACTTCTTCAATGCAAAACTTTCCAATCACTTCTCTTTTTTGAAAAACTTTTTAGGCATGAAAGGCAAGTACTTTTTTTTGTATTTTCATTCTTCTAATTTTTTGGTATGTTTCACCCACAACTAAACAGAAACAAAAAGGGAAAACAAAATCTACTTAGTGAAGAAAGCAAACAAGCACACACGAGAATACCAACCCCACGCTATTGCTCCCCGACAACGGCGCCAGAAAAGAGCTTGATAATCCCCTAGTGAAGGGAATCATCGTAGAAATTTCCAAAGGTGGAAGTGATAAGTATGGAGTGTCGAACCCACAAGGAGCTAAAGGTAAGATCAATATTCTCTCAAGCCCTATCTGCAACTGATACGACTCTACGTATACCGAACGGTTGCTTCAACTAGAAACGAGAAATCAAACTACGTTGTGGGTATGAAGAGGATAACTTTGCATGATATCGGAGAGCTAAAATATAAAAGTAGGAGCTGTTATCATAAATTTAGAATATATTAATAAATATTATAAATAGCGAGTGTGGAATAATGGTGGATCGGTGTGCGGAATTTTCCTAGGCATTTGTTAACAAGACCGATAGTCGCCATTGCAATTTCATATGAGGGAGAGGCATAAGCTAACATACTTTCTCTTCTTGGATCATATGCACTTATGATTGGAACTCTAGAAAGCATCCGCAACTACTAAAGATCATTAAGGTAAAACCCAACCATAGCATTAAAGCATCAAGTCCTCTTTATTCCCATACGCAACAACCCCCTTAATCGGGTTTGTGTTTCAGTCACTCACCAACCCACTATAAGCGAATCAAGAACGTATTGCAACACCCTACAGTGGGAATCCCTCACGCTTGCACGACGCGGAGGTCACAATAGGAAAGCACCAAAATAAAACATACAACTCGTACCAATCTAGATCATCAATCAAGCCAAAGACAAAGGATATCTACTCAAAACATCATAGGATGGCAACACATCATTGGATCATAATATGTGGCATAAAGCACCATGTTCAAGTAGGGATTATAGCGGGGTGCGGGAGAGTGGACCGCGTAAAAGAGATCAGGATGGTGATGATGATGGTGATGTTGATGAAGACGATCACCACGGCGATGATTCCCCTCCGGCGCCACCGAGAGAGAGGAGGAGAGGTTCTCCCCCTTGTGCTTCCTCCTCCATGGCCTACCCGTGGATGGGGAGAGGTTCTCCCTCTGGTCCTTGGCCTTCATGGCGATGATGGCCTCTCCGGGATCCTCCTCCATGGCCACCGATGATGATGGGCCCCTCCGGCAGGGTGCCAGAGAGGGCCTAGATTGATTTCTCGTGGCTATAGAGGCTTGTGGCGGTGGAACTTCTGATCTAGGTTAACTTCTGGAGATTTCTGTATATATAAGAGGTTTTGGCGTCGAGAACAAGTCAGGGGGGTCTCCGGGCTGTCCACGAGGTAGGGGGCGCCCAGGGGGGTGGGCGCGCCTCCCACCATCGTGGGCAGCCCAGGACTCTTCCGGCCCAACTCTTTTACTCCATGGCCCTCTTCTGGTCCAAAAATAAGCTCTGTCAAGTTTCAGGTCAATTGGACTCCATTTGGTTTTTTGCCTTTTCTGCGATATTCTAAAACAAGGAAAAAAACAGAAACTAGCACTGGGCTCTAGGTTAATAGGTTAGTCCCAGAAACCATATAAAATAGCATATAAGTGCATATAAAACATCCAAGGTTGATAATATAATAGCATGAATACTTCATAAATTATTGATACGTTAGAGACGTATCAGTCACTCGGAAATGACTCCATATAAGGCGTTGGGTTGGGGAATTTTGCACAGTGTGCCTAAATTTCTCCTTCTTCCTCCTCTGCTTCTCGACCGCTACCGCTTCTGCTCCCGACGCCGCCTCCCGCCCGTGCGCCTCTTGCTGCCATGGCGAAGGACAAGACGGCAGCGGTGGAGCGCGCAAAGAAGGGGGCGACGAAGGAAAAGGGGAAGAAGACCGGTAGGAGCGGGTCGTCATCGAGATTCGCTTTGCCACGCGGTTGGGTCCAGGGCGACTGGATCCAGTCCACAATCGAGCTGGATGACTTGCAGGATCTGGCTAAGAGCGGGCTGATTGAGCACGGTTCCTGGAGGCTCCCGGGGGAGGAAACTGAACCGCAACCACAGGAGGGAGAGTGCGTCTTACTCGCCACTCACGTCGACCGCGGTTTTTATTTGCCCCCACATCCTTTTTTCCATGCTTTTCTAAACTTCTTCGGGGTTCAACTCCACCATTTCTCTCCCAACAAAATCACGTACCTCGCTGCCTTTGTCTCCTTGTATGAGAATTTCTTGGGCTGTCGACCACACTGGGGTCTGTTTAAGCACATCTTCACATGCCGCTCGCAGACTGTGAAAAAAGGTACCCCGAGTGACGAGAGAACCCAGGTGATTCAGATGTGTGGGGGCTTACGTATCCAGATGAGGGGGAAAAGTGCCTTTCCTGTGATGACTCTCTCTGACTCGGTTAGAGGGTGGCAGTCGACTTGGTTTTACTGCAAAGACAAGTTGACCCTAGCCATCCGACTGGTCTCCCTCCCTTTTCCTTGGAACGAGTCCAGAAACCCACTTCTTTGAAAGTGACTCCAGCAAAGAAGGCGGAGGTAACCATGTTGATGGAGCGAGTAGTTCAGCGGATCCGTGAGGGTGTGACTGGTATGGATCTGCTCGAGGTATTCCTCAGTCGACGTATCCATCCTCTCCAGGCTCGCGATCACTCAATGTGGATGTACTCGGGAATTGAAGATTCCACTCGGATCCATCCAGAGGACGTTGATGAGAAGACGGTGGCACAATGGGTGCAAGGCATCACATGAAACAAGGATAACCCCAGGGGGTCCTGAAGAGTTTTACCATTCGACGCCAACAACCAACCAAACCAGGTCTATTCTTTATTTTCCAATGTTTTTCATTCTAACTCGTAGTTGTTTATTGAGTCCACCATCCTTTGTTCACCTCTTCTGCTTTGCAGATCTATACGGAGACGTACTCAATGCCTAACAGAGAACAAGAGCAGTACCAGGAAGGAGAAGAAAGCGGAGGCAAAAGCATGGATTGGCAGTCTGATGGAGGAGAAGAGGAGGAGGAAAGCAAGGACTCGAGCAGTGGCGAAGAAGTCGAGTCACCACCTCGCAATGAAAGGCGTTCCAAGCATCTGCACGACCCAGCAAGTATCCATGGCAAAGTGGCTAAGTCGACTGGACAGACTTCCAAGCACACTCGGACCTCTTCCCCTGTGCCGACTGAGAAGGCTTCAAAGCAGCCCAAAGTTGCAGCCTCGAAGTCTCGGAAGACCCTGCACAAGATCAAGATCGATGTCCCCGTCGCTTCTGCGTAAGTGTCTTGTCTTCATTTTTTGCTCACGGACCTGTGATGTCGACTATCTTCTTGATTTAACCGAGTGAATCTTGAAACTTGCAGTGCTGCTACTTCTGGGACTTCTGCTCACAGAGATGGTGACGAGGAAATGGAAGACGCGGTCACTTCAAACCCGAGTACGACTTTTGCAATCCGGTCTTTGCTTTCTCAGCCATTTTGTTGGTCGGCTGAATTCTAGCGATTGATTCTTTTGCAGCTCCTCCCAATGTCACTGATCTTCCAGATGATGACGGGGATGTGCCACTCAGGCCCAAGGGAAGGAGAAGCAGGAAGACATCAACTGGAAAGGTGCCTCAGTCGACGCCAGTGACAGAACCGGTGACCCAGGAGACTGGCGATGCCAACCGGGCTTGTGTGACTTTTGCCGTACCATTGTTGAGTGCCCAGCCTTCAGTGTCGACTGCACAAATTCCGGCCGATCCATCTTCACTCTTCACTGCGCATCACGTCCCAGAGGACCAAGTGGGTGCTGCCAAGGAGGCTATACGCCAGGAAGGCATCATGATGGAGTAGATGAAGGTGGTTCGGGAGGCCAGTCAAGCTGCTTACGACGCCAGCTCAGCTCTCTAGAGCAACATCCAGGTTGGCTGATTACCGACTGATCCTTTAGCTTGTCGCTTGTTCTGTTAGGATATGCTACCTGAAAACTTTCCTTGAGCATCTTTTCATCAGTCTGCATTTTGCATTTGTACACCCACTTGGTGTTTAACTTACTGTTGAATAGTTTTGCTCCTTGGGTCGACTAGGTTGTGTCGATTGAGTCTTTGAACCAGTGGGGGCATGATGAGTGCACCCACTGGGTGTAGTCCCCGAGACCATAGTTGACTGCCGGCAGTCGGCTATGGTCTGAGAATCAGAACTTTCTCACTCGGTCTGAACAGATCATGTCGAGTGGAACCTAAACTAGTGGGGGCACGCTGAGTGCACCCACTGGGTGTAGTCCCCGAGACCGTAGTCGACTGCGGGCAGTCGGCTGTGGTCTGAGAACAACTTTCCTGATCTTTTTTACACTCGGCCTGGACGGACCTTGTCGAGTGGAAACTGGACCAGTGGGGGCACACTAAGTGCACCCACTGGGTATAGTCCCCGAGACTACTGTTGGATGTTTGATTCGGCAGTAATCTTAGAAGTTGTTGAATTTGTCACCCTATTGTTCTGAAGTAACCAATCATCGCATCTGTCGACTAACCATCCTCTGATCACAGAAATCTTGTGAACTTGGAGCTCATTTTGCTGACCTGGAGCAGAAACAAATTCAGCTCAATCTCGATTTGGAGTTGGCCAAGACGAACTTGCAGAGGGCCAAGGATGAAGCCGCTGGTATGAAAAAATTGTCGACTGATTTGTTTCTGAACCGAGTGTTATTTCCTTTCTCTGAACCAAGTGTTATTTCTTTCAGAAACAATGAACCAGGCTCTGGCGAAGAAGGATATGGACCTTGCAGCTGCACAGAAGGCAGCAGAAGAGAAAACTGCACTCGCCGACCAGAAGCTTGCTTCAGTCGGTAAACTGGAGGAAGAGAACGCCAAGCTAAAGACTGCCCTGGATGAAGCCAACAAGGAGGCAACTCATCTAAAGAAGGACAAGAGGGCCCTGACTGAGAAGGTAGGAGACATCGCCCGCAAGAGAGATGAGCTAGAGAATTATCTAGGGGGACTTGCCAAGAAGTTATTCGTTATGCTTGAAGGTGCTTTCCTTTGTCCGACTGACTTGTTGTTGTCGACTCGATATATAGCTATTGACTCATTGTTGTACTGCGTGTGTAGAAATTTGCCAGAACTTCAAGGAAGAGACTGGGCGAATTGAGACAAGCTTGGACCCCATCCTCTCTCTTGTTAAGGACGAAGCTCCCATGAACGTGCTCCGACTGGAATCCTGTGTCGCTGGTGTTGTCGACTATCGTGCTCGGCTGAAAGTTGCGGTGTCGCGAATCGACACAACACTCTGGCTAGGGGCGACGCTCCAAAATGACCTCGAGTCTCTGATGGCTCGACTCAATGAGGTCCCTGGTCGAGTGCAGGAATGGAAGAAGTTTTCTGCTCGATGCGGTGCTGACGTGGCTCTGTCGGATTTCGGGTTCCGGTAGACCCTTGAGGTTCGAACACTGGGGTGCGCGCGGAGATTTCTCCTCCTACCTACCTGTACCCCACTGCCTCGCTAAGATCTAAGCTATGGAAAGAACAGCGCAAGAGACATGGGGTTTATACTGGTTCGGGCCACCGTTGTGGTGTAATACCCTACTCCAGTTTGTGGTGTGGTGGATTGCCTCTTGGGCTGATGATGATGAGCAATACAAGGAAGAACAGCCTCGTGAGGGTCTATTCTTGGCTGGGGCGATGAACTGCTAGGAGGAATTCAGTCACCCTTCTCTCTCTCTCTCTGTCTCCGATCTTCTCATTCGATTTCTGCTTGCCCCTACCCTGGGGGTGGCTAGTCCTATTTATAGGCAAAGTCCCTGGGCCTCTTCACAAAAATTGAACAGGAAGGGCGCCAACAATTGGCCATTTTGAAGGGGAACATCTGGTACACTTATCCTGACTAAAGTTGGTCTTCGCCTGCCAAAGGCTCTCGTGGTGACGTTGGCTTGGGCTCCACAATGACTTCCTCCCTGTTGTTGGGCTGGTCTTGGTCTCGTTGCACCGAAACGGGTGCCTTTGCTTGATGCTCTCGCCTGCGCTTGCTCCCTTTTCACCAAAGAGGAAAGGAGGACACTGCGCGGGCTGGCGCCTGCCTGGCGCCCTTGGTCGTCATGGCTTGCGTCACGGCACCTCGTGAGGTACCCCGCCTTGATCTCTCCGCCTCCTCGCGAGCCAGCCTGATGAGGTCGTGCCTGAGGAAGCTTCATGTCGTCTGCCCCGCGAGGCTTGGCCCCTCGCGAGGGTCTTGGGTCTGTGTTGATGAAGATGGGTCGTGCTGGGCCCCCCTTTGAGCCACGCCGCGGGCCGCAGGCAGGCAAGTCTGGGGACCCCCGTTCCCAGAACGCCGACAGTAGCCGCGGACTTGGCCATGCAGGGAGGCAAAAGGGCAAGGGCGAAGCGCCGCGGGCCCTAACAGCCTGCGGCCTTGGGCGCAGCGTGGCGGTTGATTGGACGTGGGCGTCACAGCAACCGCGCGAGTTGATAAAGGAGCGGCATCTGCCTAGGCTTTGCTTTTTTCGCTTTCGCCGGTTGCTGCTCAGATCCCCTTTCTTGCGCCTCTCCTTCCTTCCTCCAAAATTTCCAGATCTACTCCGACCGCGTGACCTAGGAAGCCACGGCGCCTCGTCAGTCCCCGGCCGGAGTTTGGTACTCGTCTGCCCTGGAGTCACCGAACGTGTCGGAGTCGAGCCTCGCCCGGTTGCGCCGGATGGCGGCGGCGCAAGGCATCGACGGGGTGAAGGTGTTCAAGGCCGGCTCCGCCACCCCTGAGGGCCAAGGGAGCACCTTCTGTCCGCTCTTTGTAAGCGCCATTGCTGCTGGCCTGGTGCCTCCCTTCTCCGAGTTCTTCTTCTGTGTCCTCCGCCATTATAAGCTACAGGCTCTGCATCTCCACCCCAACTCCGTCCTTCTCCTGGCAATCTTCGCCTATTACTGCGAGGCTCACGTAGGGGTGCAGCCCTCAGTGGCCTTGCTGCGCCACTACTTCTACCTCCGGACCTCTCGCGGTCCTGCTTCCGCGTGCGTGAGCTTCGTCGCGTACGGTGGCGCCATTGCCATTTCGAGCCCCGGGAAAAGGATTGAGGGCTTCAGGAGCAAGTGGGTCTTGGCAGATGCTGGGCGCATCCACCCTCGGATGATCTTGCCCACGGAGCAGCCCACGAGCTCCAGCGATTGCGGTCGTGCGGAGCTCGCAAAACCCCCGCGCGAGGCTGGTGTTGGAGAAGATGGACGCGGATCTGAGGCCGGCCAACATGGCGGCGGCGAAGCTGACCGACGCGTCGCTGCTGAGGGAATTCCTGGAGCACCAGCTAGCTCCGCTTCGGCAGTACTCATTTCCGATGTGGAGGCCCCATCCGAGCCCCGCGGCCTTGGCTGACGAAGATCTGGCTGCGGTCCTCCAATCTCTGGTCGGGGGCGATGTGGCCAGGTTGGAGGGCGCTCCTACGCCCATGTTCCTCCACGATGACTGGGAGCAGGTAGTGGAGTCCATGCCCGTCTTCAACGGGGACGGGCCCGTACCCACGGAAGCTCCCGAGGAAGCGGTGGACGTGTCCTCCGACGACTCCAGCAAAGAGGAGGAAGGAGGGGAGCGGGAAAAAGGGCCTGACTATGAGGCGGCTGACGGAGAGTCGAGGGCTCCCCTCCCCCGGCGCAGGTCCCGCGTTCTCCGCCTCTCTCCGAGCGATGACGACGAGGATGATGACAAGCAGGGCGGCTGGAGCTTGCCCCCGATCCCGAAGAAGGACAGGACCGGGCTGATCTCCCGCGGGTCTGTCTCGGCCCCGAGGCGGACCGCAGACGCGCCTTCCGCTACCGAGCTTCCCAAGGTTGACCCTTCCAGCCGGCTTTCAGGCTTCAAGTTTGGCCGGAGGCAGCTTGAGCTTACTAGCGACGACCCGTAAGCGCTTGATTCTTGTCTTTCTTGTTCTGCTGCTGAGGCTTGACGTCTGCATCTCTTGGATAGGCTGGCACCCGCGAAAAAGAAGCCGAAGGGGGCTCCTGAGGTTCCATCCGGGGCAGCGCCTCTGCCCGCAAAGGAAGGTGTCCGCGACGCACGGGCCTCTCCTGCCCGGTTGTCCTCGCGAGGCCTGGCTGAGTCGGCTGGGGCGAGCTCAGCCCCCATGGCCCAAGCGACTCCCGAGGTGCCTTTGCCTGCTGCCGCCACCATAGCCGTTGGGACGCAGCAGACTTCGCCTCAGGATGTTGTGGTCGTGCCACCGCCTTCTCCTCCTACTCCACTGACTGTTGTCTCTCCGACTCCTCCCGCCATTCTGGATCGTGCTGCTGCTGAGTTGGACCGGCTATGGCAGGATCTTCTTGGCGCCGACCCTTGCTTGGTGGCCGGGCGCTTGGAGCTGGCTTCAGGATGGATTCGCTCCAATGCTTCGATTCGGGTGGTGCTGGTCCAGGCCTCAACGGCTCGCGATGAGGATAGGCAGGCCGTCTGAGGGAGTCCTGGATTAGGGGGTGTTCGGGTAGCCGGACTATACCTTCGCCGGACTCCTGGACTATGAAGATACAAGATTGAAGACCTCGTCCCGTGTCCTGATGGAACTTTCCTTGGTGTGGAAGGCAAGTTGGCGATGCGGATATTCAAGATCTCCTACCATTGTAACCAACTCTGTGTAACCCTAACCCTATCCGGTGTCTATATAAACCGGAGGGTTGTAGTCCGTAGGGCGATCAACTCCATACACAACAATCATACCATAGGCTAGCTTCTAGGGTTTAGCCTCCTTGATCTCGTGGTAGATCTACTCTTGTACTACCCATGTCATCAATATTAATCAAGCAGGAGTAGGGTTTTACCTCCATCGAGAGGGCCCGAACCTCGGTAAATTTCGTGTCCTTCATCTCCTGTTACCATCCGACCTAGACGCACAGTTCGGTACCCCCTACCCGAGATCCGCCGGTTTTGACACCGACACCGTCCTTGAGGGGAAGGCTGCTCGTGACGCAGCCCTGGGGGAGGTGGTCGACGTCCGTGGTCGCTGCAAGGTGCTGGAGGACGAGCTGCAAGGCCTGCGGGACCAGCTCGCGAAAGAGGCCCGCCTTCGCCAAGAGCAGGAAGAAGGCATGAAGGCTCGCGAGGCGTCCGTCAAGGTCCTGGAGGCCAAGCTCAGGAAGCGCCGTGACCGCCTAGGCGCGCTGGAGCAGGAGTTGGGGGCGAGGAAGGTCGAGCTGGACCACAAGGCCCGGGTTCTTGCCGAGGACCGCGTGGCCTTCACGGAGATGGAGGAGAAGGCTCGTTCCTCACTGAAGACGCTTTACGACAGTGGCCTAGAGAGCCCGCTGGCTAGCGCCGAGGACGGCCCCGCCAAGCTGCTTCCCTTCCTGGTTCGCGCTCTTGAAGATGTCGCCCTTGGCCTTGGCCCCATGGCCGAGGCCGAGGCGCGTGTCATGTCTTCTGCAGCGCTGACGCGGGTCTTCACCCAAATCTACCTTCGCGACCCCAGCGTCGACCTCGACAGCCTGCTGGAGCCAGCAAGCGGCGAGCGTGCCGCTGTCGCTGCCGAGGCCGTGAAGGGTCGCATGGAGGCTCTGCTGGGGAAGTTCCGGGCCTTCAGCACCAAGCCAAAGCGAGGCGCTGCCGACCCTGCTGCTCCATGAGGCGAACCCGCTCCGCGCTGCTCCACCGCCGTCAAGTGATTCCGTTGTGGCTCCTGTCCTGCCTTCAATTCCTGCACATGTATCATACCTCGGGGAGCCGTTTAAACTTGCGTTTGGCATTGAGATAACAGTGTGGACTGTAATATTTGCTTTTGAACTCCTTGAAATTTAAGATGGCGCTCCCCTCTCGCCTTTGCTCCCCTTTCTGCTCTACGTCCTCGGGTCCCGGCCCTCGAGCGAGTCTCAGTCGTCGCTGGTATGCCAGGTCGCCATGCCGTGGACAAGGCCAGAGGGTGAGGGCTGGAGAGCCAGTAGGAGCCCTGAGTCGCGATGCTCAGGCACCCCCCTTTAACGTGCAAGCGGTTCGCGTGGATGAGAGTGAAGGAGGCCTTTCCTTCCTACTTGCTTATGTTCTACACCGGCAGAGCCCGGCCCCGCGCATACCTCAGCCGCCATTAGCCCCGACCAGAAACCAGGACGGGACCAAGGAGTGAGGGGCTACGTGACAAGTTAGGCTCATGAGTCACGATGCTCAGGAGTCCCCCTTGGCGCACGAACAACAAGTAGGGAGGTGAGATGTGGGTGGGTCTACCGTTCTACGTCTGCAGAGCCCAGCCCCGCGCATACCTCAACCGTCGTTAGCCTTTCGGAACAAAGGAGTGAGGGGCTACGTGACCAGTTAGGCTCCTGAGCCGCGATGCTCAGGAGTCCCCCTTGACGCTCAAACGGCCTTCGTACCTTGGCTCCGCTCGGGGAGAGACGCGCGACGAACCAGGCCCGGGGGGGGGGGGCCTGGCTGGGTGGCGTGCGTCTGGGCGTGACCCAGGCGCAGCCCCGTGCCTAGCCCCCTCGCGCGGCACTCCTAAGGGGAGGCGTTACGATGAGGCTAGACACTGAGCTCTGGGCTTCCTGAGGTTGATGCGGCCCGGGGGCCACCCTCAGTTGTTTATCACCAGCGCGGAGCATAGCGCTTCCGTATGTGTATGGGCATAGCAGCTCCTCGGTAGTGTCGTCAGCCAACGCGGAGCATGGTGCTTCCACTGGTACGTGGGAGGGGGCTCCCCTCCGGGAGGAGTCCCCGGGGCGTGTACAGCCCCGCCCTGACACGTGGCTGGCACGGTAGGGCCTGGCGAGGTGTATCTGGGCACCCATGAGCCAGCGCGGGACTCACGGGGCCCTACCTCTAGGTGGGTTGCGCCTGGCACTGGGCCTTATCTTGTGATGTGTTCCTGCAAATTTGGTTAGATGTCGGCACTCTACGTCCCCGGGAACCGGCCCTCGAGCTAGTCTCAGCCGTCGCTGGTATGCCAGGTCACGATTCCGTGGACAAGGCCAGAGGGTGAGGGCTGGAGAGCCGGTAAGAGCCCTGAGTCGCGATGCTCAGGTACCCCCCCTTTAATGTGCAAGTGGTCGGCATGGAGAAGAAGAGGTGTCGTGGACCGGCATCAAATAATCAAGCATGGTGGGTCGAACGCATAGCCGGAAATAAACGCAGAAGGGACACATGCTGCTGGGTCTAGCCCGAGCGACTTGGGGATGATGCACCCCGAGGGGCGCCCCCATCAAAGTAAGATAACAACATGAAATAAAAGGGATACATGCCGCAGGGACGGACCCACGCGGCCTGGGAATAATGCAGCCCTGGGGGGCGCTCCCAGCTGGAAATGAAACTTGAAAGATGTCACCTGATGATGTTGAGGCCGACGGAGTGTCGGTGTAGCAGACTCGGTGGGCTGCGGAAGCCGATCCTCACGAGCCCCCACGCCCAGGGGACTCGGAAGGCTCCGGAGGCGCTGGTGGCTCCTCGCGAACCATCTGCATCTCCACCAAGGCTGCGGAACGCCTGGCCACTTGAGCCTCCATGATGCCCCTCATGAGGCGCTGGTACGTGGCAGCCGCGTTCGGCAAGCCGTAAGGCATGCGAACGTAGCTGTGGGGTGGACCTTCGTAGCACCCCACTCGCGAGGGCCAGAGGCGCTCCAGAGAGGCAACTCGATTGAGCCCTGGTATGTTGACGCAGACGCGCAGCCCACCATCCTCGCCTGGATGGGGAGCCACAGCTGGTAGGCGGCCGCCGCCTCTCATGACTCTTGACTTCTGTAGCTCCTGAATGGCCTAGCTGACGAACTCCTAAGGGTTTGGCCCTCCTTGCCTTACTCCTTCTTGAGGGAAACGTGCTTCGAAACACGCCTCCATGTGGTGCCCAAACGCCTCCCTCGTGACCTTAGCCAGGTCGGTGGCCCTCCACGGGAGAGCCCCCGAGCCCTGCCTGAGGAGGGCACCGGACGCGCTTTCCTATGCGATGGAAGGAGGTTCCCCCTGGGCAGGCGCGGGCCCTGAGGGGCCTGCCTCCTGAGGGACCGGGTCGGACGATGTCTTCTTCTTCTTGGGGGTGGTCTCGGGAAGCCTCCTGCTTCCGCGATCCGGGTCTTCCAGTGATGCGGCCTGAAAGGCTCGTTCCAGGGAACACACCGCGTCCTTCTCTTCACAGGGCACCATGATGACTCCGCCACTTCCTGGCATCTTGAGGACGTTGTAGCCGTGGTGAGTTACGGCCATGAACTTGGCCAGCGCTGGGTACCCAAGGATGGCGTTGTACGGCAGGCGAATGTGAGCGACGTCGAAGTCAATGAGCTCGGTGCTGTAGTTGTCGCGTGCCCCGAAGGTGACAGGGAGGCGGGCCTGCCCAATCGAGACCGTGGAGCCGTCGGTGACTCCGGAGAAAGGCTTGGTTGGCTGAAGCTGGTTGTAGGGCACTTGGAGATTGTTGAATGTTTCCATGGATAGGACGTTGAGCCCTGCCCCGCCATCGATGAGGGTCCTGGTGACCACCACATTGTTGATGATTGGGGAACAAAGCTTCGGGAGGACTCCGGCTGTGGCCGCACACTTGAGCTGATCTGCTGAGCTGAACGTGATGGCGCATGCCGACCACCTGAGAGGGCGCGTGGCTTCGAGCTTAGGGAGGACTGCATTCACTTCACGGGCGAACTGCTTGAAGATGCGCTGAGAGGCTGGGGCTTGAGCCCCGCCCAGAATGCAGGCGATCGCGCGCGGCTCCTGGAAGCCCCCAGCCCCCTCATCCTGATGGCGGTCCTCGTTTCTCCTTGGCTGCGGAGGCAGTGGAGGGAGGCCCGCGTTGCCTTGCAGGCGATCCTGGCGAGGCTGATCCCTCCAGTCTCCCTCGCGAGGCGGGTCTTGCCAGCGGTCCTCGCGAGGTTGATCGCGCCACCCTTGGCGCGGGCCGCGGTCTTCCCAGCGTCCTGTGTTCCTTCCTCCTCCTCGACCGTAGCCTCGGTCGCCGCGGTCGGGGCGACGGCCGATCCTTCCTTCTCGCACGGCTCGGAGCTCTTGACATTCGTTGGTGTTGTGGGTGTGGAGGTCGTGGTACACACAGTACCGACTGCCCTTGGAAGACTCGGGCTGATCTCTGCCCCGCTTGGTGTCTGGTTCTGCCGTGAGCACGGCAGGCCCCTTGCGCTTCACATCCTTGCCCTTGGACTTCTTCTCTTTTGGGTCTGCCGCAGGCAGCTCGAGGAGGGAGAGACGCCCCTCCTCAGCCCTGGCGCACTTGGTCGCCAAGTTGAACAGCTCCAAGGAAGTGCACAGGTCCTCATGCATCGCCAGCTCCTCCTTCATCTTGACGTCGCGCACGCCGTCGGAGAAGGCTGAGATGATGGCCTCCTCGTTCACCTTGGGAATCTTTTGGGGTGCGTTGTTGAAGCGCTGTATGTACTTCTGCTGGGTCTCTCCGGGTTGCTGCTTGATGCGGCGCATGTCGCTCACGGCGGGTGGCCGGTCGCGAGTACCTTGGAAGTTGGCGATGAAGCGGGTGCGCATCTCGTCCCAGGAGGAGATCGTGCCTGGAGCCAGGTTCAGGAGCCAGGTGTGGGCCCCGTCCTTGAGCACCATGGGAAACCAGTTCGCCATGACCTTCTCGTCTCCGTTGGCAGCTTCGATGCCCAGCTCGTAGAGCTGAAGGAATTCCGCAGGGTTGGCCGTGCCGTCGTAACGAGGAGGCAGGTCTGGCTTGAACTTGTCGGGCCACGCGACGCTGCATAGCTCGGTGGTGAAGGCACGACAGCCTGCTGTGGCCACGGGAGGCCTTGGGCGACGGAGAGCTTGGTCTTGCAGGTCCCCATGCGCTGCAGCTGGGAGCAGCGCGGGGTCTTGACGTGCGGGAGCGGGGAGCGCCCGGGCAGCTTCTTGCGGGCGAGGGACTTCTTGGCAGCTCCGCTCTTGCTGCGCTGGCACCTGATAGAACGGGTTCCGCCCAGGGGCCACACGCCTTGGAGCCAGGGCGCCTCCTTGTGGAGGAGGCGGCTGGGGCGCCCCCGGAGCTTCGTCGCCCGCGCAGGGCGGGGTGCGGTGCAGCGGAACGGACGGCGCTGGAGAGCCCCCTACGGCGCGGACGAGCTCGACGACGCGGTCGAGCCATTCTTCGTAGACGTCGTCGACGGGATGGTAGCGCAGGAGCTCAATTGCCGCGATGAGCGCAGCTCGAGCCTCCATGGGTGCGCGGAGCGCACGGGACGAAGAACCAGCTGGGGTGAGCGAGGGAGGAGCGGTGCGGCCGTCTTGCCGCACGGACGGATGCTAAGACGACACTTGCTGCTCGTTCCCCGCCGGGCCGGTGGTGGCGTTGATGGCAGGTGACGGGGAATGGCGAGGACGCCCGCCGACAGGAGCCGTCTGGGCGACGTGGGAAGCGAGAGCGGCTCGACGCTCGGCGCGGGCCCGGCGAGCGTCAGACATGGACGCGATGGTCGGAGGAGAACGGGGCGGTGGAAGACGAATTCCGGCGCACCCCTACCTGGCGCTCCCAATGTCGGATTTCGGGTTCCGGCAGACCCTTGAGGTTCGAACACTGGGGTGCACGCGGAGATTTCGCCTCCTACCTACCTGTACCCCACCGCCTCGCTAATATCTAAGCTATGGAAAGAACAGCGCAAGAGACACGGGGTTTATACTGGTTCGGGACACCGTTGTGGTGTAATACCCTACTCCAGTTTGTGGTGTGGTTGATTGCCTCTTGGGCTGATGATGATGAGCAATACAAGGAAGAACAGCCTCGCGAGGGTCTGTTCTTGGCTGGGGCGATGAACTGCTAGGAGGAGTTCATTCACCCTTCTCTCTCTCTGTCTCCGATATTCTCATTCGATTTCTGCTTGTCCCTACCCTGGGGGTGGCTAGTCCTATTTATAGGCAAAGACCTTGGGCCTCTTCCGAAAAATTGAGCGGGAAGGGCGCCAACAATTGGCCATTTTGAAGGGGAACATCTGGTACACTTATCCTGACTAAAGTTGGTCTTCGCCTGCCAAAGGCTCTGGTGGTGACGCTGGCTTGGGCTCCACAATGACTTCCTCCCTGTCGTTGGGCTGGTCTTGGTCTCGTTGCACCGAAACGGGTGCCTTTGCTTGATGCTCTCGCCTGCGCTTGCTCCCTTTGCACCAAAGAGGAAAGGAGGACACTGCGCGGGCTGGCGCCCGCCTGGCGCCCTTGGTCGTCATGGCTTGCGTCACGGGCACCTCGTGAGGTACCCCGCCTTGATCTCTCCGCCTCCTCGCGAGCCAGCCTGATGAGGCCGTGCCTGAGGAAGCTTCGTGTCATCCGCCCCGCGAGGCTTGGCCCCTCGTGAGGGTCTTGGGTCTGTGTTGATGAAGATGGGCCATGCTGGGGCCCCCTTTGAGCCACACCGCGGGCCGCAGGCAGGCAAGTCTGGGGACCCCCGTTCCCAGAACACCGACAGGCTCTGTCTTTGGTTTGTGTCCACTAAGAGGAAGCGTGAGAAGAGAAGCTAGCGGCGATCAAGGTTGCCAATACCAAAAAGCACGACTTCCAATCTTTCATGGGAACATTCATTGCTGCTGCCACCCGGATTGCTGACGGAATCGACCTGGACGAGTTCTTCGAGCCTGCTAGCCCTCCTCCTGCAAAGTGAACAAACTTTATGCCTTGCCTTAAATTTTCCTCGGAATGCCGAGTGATTTTGTAACCGTTAAACTCCTTCGGGCCTGATGCCCGAGTACTTTAATCCGTGGTTTGGAACCTTAGGATTTATCTGAACTTGGTTTATCTCTGAATATGCTGGTGTTTTCCTTCGAGTGGAACTTGTTTCTTCACTCGGAATAGCCTTTGTATTTGTGATCCAGCTCCAAGGAGAAGGTAGCAGTCGACCTGCACCTCGTCATCCTTGTGGATCAGGATGGAGAGCATGTTGTATTTATGGCACAACTCTGAGGAGAAGGTCGCAGTCGACCTGCACCTCGTCGTTCTTGCAGATCGGGATGGAGCGCACATTGTATTTATGGCGCAGCTCGGAGGAGAACGTCGTAGTCGACCTGCACCTCGTCGTCCTTGCGGATCGGGATGGAGCGCACGTTGTACTTATGGCGTAGCTCTGAGGAGAAGGTCATAGTCGACCTGCACCTCGTCGTCCTTGCGGATCGGGATGGAGCGCACATTGTACTTATGGTGCAGCTCTGAGGAGAAGATCGGTCCTCACTCGGAACGTGTTTTATACTTAGGCGTGTACTGGACTGCAGCTAAGCCCCCGAGTGAAAGGCTTGCTCACCACTCGGTGGGATTTTTTAAACTTAGGCGAGTACTAAACTGCAACTAAGCCCCCGAGTGAGAGGGTTGCTCACCACTCGGTAGGATTTTTTGAAACTTAGGCGAGTGCTGGGCTGCAGCTAAGCCCCCGAGTGAGAGGGTTGCTCTTCACTCGATGGGATTTTTTAAACTTAGGCGAGTACTGGACTGTAGCTAAGCCCCCGAGTGAGAGGGTTGCTCTTCACTCGGTGGGATTTTCTAAACTTAGGCGAGTACTGGACTACAGCTAAGCCTCCGAGTGAGAGGCTTGCTCTTCACTCGGTAGGATTTCTCAAACTTAGGCGAGTACTAGACTGCAGCTAAGCCCCCGAGTGAGAGGCTTGCTCTTCACTCGGTGGGATTTCTCAATCTTAGGCGAAACGGATTCGCGGCTAAGCCCCCGAGTGAGAGGGTTGCTCTTCACTCGGTGGATTTTTTAAACTTAGGCGAGTACTCGACTGCAGCTAAGCCTCCGAGTGAGAGGCTTGCTCTTTACTCGGTAGGATTTCTCAAACTTAGGCGAGTACTGGACTGCAGCTAAGCCCCCGAGTGAGAGGCTTGCTCTTCACTCGGTGGGATTTCTCAACCTTAGGCGAAACGGATTCGCGACTAGTCCGCCATGTGAGAGGCTTGCTCTTCACTCGGCAGGTGCTACGTCTCCAACGTATCTACTTTTCCAAACACTTTTGCCCTTGTTTTGGACTCTAACTTGCATGATTTGAATGGAACTAACCCGGACTGACGCTGTTTTCAGCAGAATTGCATGGTGTTATTTTTGTGCAGAAATAAAAGTTCTCGGAATGACTTGAAAATCAACGGAGAATTATTTTGGGATATATAAAAAATATTGGCGAAGGAATCAAGTCCAGGGGGCCCACACCCTGTCGACGAGGGTGGGAGGCGCGCCTGCCCCCTGGTGCTCCACCGACCTCAACTCCAACTCTATATATTCACGTTTGGGGAGAAAACAATCAGAGAGAAGGATTAATCACATTTTATGATACAGGGCCACCGCCAAACCATAATCTCTCTCAGGAGGGCTGATCTGGAGTCCGTTCGGGGCTCCGGAGAGGGGAATCTGTCGCCATCGTCATCATCAACCATCCTCCATCACCAATTTCATGATGCTCACCGCTGTGCGTGAGTAATTCCATCGTAGGCTTTGCTGGACAGTGATGGGTTGGATGAGATTTATCATGTAATCGAGTTAGTTTTGTTAGGGTTTGATCCCTAGTATCCACTATGTTCTGAGATTGATGTTGCTATGACTTTGCTATGCTTAATGCTTGTCACTAGGGCCCGAGTGCCATGATTTCAGATCTGAACCTATTATGTTTTCATGAATATATGTGAGTTCTTGATCCTATCTTGCAAGTCTATAGTCACCTACTATGTGTTATGATCCGGCAACCCCGAAGTGACAATAAGGACCACTCCCGGTGATGACCGTAGTTTGAGGAGTTCATGTACTCACTATGTGTTAATGCTTTGGTCCGGTACTCTGTTGAAAGGAGGCCTTAATATCCCTTAGTTTCCATTAGGACCCCGCTGCCACGGGAGGGTAGGAAAAAAGATGTCATGCAAGTTCTTTTCCATAAGGACGTATGACTATATTCGGAATACATGCCTACATTACATTGATGAATTGGAGCTAGTTCTATGTCACCCTATGTTATAACTGTTGCATGAATAATCGTATCCGGCATAATTCTCCATCACCGATCCAATGCCTACGAGCTTTTCACATATTGTTCTTCGCTTATTTTCTTTTCCGTTGCTACTGTTACAATCACTACAAAACTATCACTGTTACTTTTGCCACCGTTACCGTTACTTCCATACTACTTTGTCACTAAATACTTTGCTGCAGATACTAAGTTATCCAGGTGTGGTTGACTTGACAACTCAACTGCTAATACTTGAGAATATTCTTTGGCTCCCCTTGTGTCGAATCAATAAATTTGGGTTGAGTACTCTACCCTCGAAAACTGTTGTGTTCCCCTATACTTGTGGGTTATCAGCAGGATTTTCATTTTTGGAACTTAGGTGAAGCGGATTCGCAGCTAAGCCCCCGAGTGAGAGGCTTGCTCTTCACTCGACAGGATTTTCTTTTTTGGAACTTAGGCGAAGCGGATTTGCAGCTAAGGCACCCACTGGGGGATTTAGAACACATAAAAAGGAACAACAATCAATTAGGGGATTGTAAAACTGTGTCTTTGATAATCAAACTAGGAGGTAGTTCTTATTACATCTCAACAGTCTAAATGCTTAAGTATAAAAGGGGCGGAGCAGCTTCGCATTCCAAGATCGTGACTCGTCTTTATTTTGCTCCACATTGTAGAGGCGATATGCTCTGTTGTGGAGCACTTTGGTGATGATGAAGCGGCCTTCCCAAGCAGGAGCGAGCTTGTGTGGTCGCTGCTGATCCACTCGAAGAACCAAGTCCCCCTCTTGAAATGCTTGACCTCTCACGTTTCTGGCGTGGAACCGACGCAGGTCTTGCTGATAAATGGTTGACCAGATCAGAGCCATCTCTCTTTCCTCTTCTAGGAGATCAACTGGATCTTGCCAAGCCTGTTCTGCTTCATCTTCTGAGAAAAGTTTGACTCGGGGTGCATTGTGAAGCAAGTCACTCGGAAGCACATCTTCAGCCCCATAGACTAAGAAGAATGGAGTTCGACCAGTCGACCGATTAGGAGTTGTCCTTAATCCCCAAAGCACTGATGGAAGTTCATCGACCCAAGCGCCTGCCGCATGCTTGAGGTCACGCATCAATCGGGGTTTCAGTCCTTTGAGAATCAATCCATTTGCTCTTTCAGCTTGCCCATTCGACTAGGGATGGGCGACTGAAGCATAGTCGACCTGCGTGCCTTGGGAAGCGCAGAAGGCTCTGAACTCATCGGAATCGAAGTTCGACCCATTATTAGTGATGATGCTGTGCGGAACACCATATCTGAATGTCAACTCTCTGATGAAGCTGACAGCAGTACTGGCTTCGAGGTTTTTGATAGGCTTGACTTCAATCCATTTGGTGAACTTGTCGACTGCTATGAGCACATGGGTGAAGCCACTCTTTCCAGTCCTTAGAGGTCCAACCATATCTAATCCCCAGACAGCAAAAGGCCAGACGAGTGGAATGGTCTTCAGGGCTGATGCAGGCTTGTGGGACATGTTGGAGTAGAACTGGCAACCTTCACATTTGTCGACTATGTCTTTTGCCATTTCATTCGCTCGTGGCCAATAAAATCCCGCTCGGTATGCTTTAGCCACAATGGTCCGAGAGGACGCATGGTGACCACAGGTCCCCGAGTGGATGTCGTTGAGGATCACTCGACCTTCTTCCGGTGTTATGCACTTCTGAGCGACTGCGGTAACACTTTCTCTGTAAAGTTGTCCACCCATTACTGTGAAAGCTTTAGATCGACAAACAATCTGACGGGCATCTTCTTCATCCTCTGGGAGTTCTTTCCTGAGAATATATGCAATGTACGGCACTGTCCAATCGGGTATGACGAGCAAAACTTCCATGATCAAGTCGACCACGGCTAGGATTTCAACTTCAGTCGGATCAGTAGGGCTTTTAGGTTGTGGGGGCTCTTCCGTGAAGGGATCCACTTGGACAGATGGCGTGTGAAGATGTTCCAAGAACACATTACTAGGAATAGGCTCACGCTTGGAACCTATCTTTGCCAAATCATCAGTTGCTTGATTTTTTAGTCGGGGTATATGATGAAGCTCTAACCCCTCAAACTTCTTTTCTAACTTTCTCACTGCATTACAATAGCCAGTCATAGCCGGGATCCTGACGTCCCACTCCTTCATTACTTGATTAACAACCAAATTTGAGTCGCCGTAGACCATACGCAGCCGATACAGAAGTGCTTCATATTCAGCTTCATTGTTGGAGGAATCAAAATGAATCTGAAGAACATAGCTGAGCCTGTCACCCCGGGGGGATACCAATACCACCCCAGCACCAGAACCAGTCAACATCTTGGATCCATCAAAGAACATGGTCCAATGCTCCGAGTGAATCCGAGTCGGTTGTTGCTGCTCAACCCATTCGGCGAGGAAATCTGCTATTGCTTGGGACTTGATAGCTTTCTTTGCCTCAAACTTGATATCCAATGGAAGGAGTTCAATCGCCCACTTTGCCACTCGACCAGTTGCATCTCTGTTGTTCAGAATTTCTGACAATGGTGCGTCGCTGATTACTGGAATGGAATGATCTGAGAAATAATGTGCAACCTTCTTCATGGTCATGTAAATACCATAAACAAGCTTCTGATAATGCGGATATCTCTGCTTGGGAGGAGTCAAGACTTCAGAAATATAGTACACTGGGCACTGAATTTTATAGGCTTTTCCTTCTTCCCCCTCGACCGTGAGTACTGTACTGACAACTTGTCTAGTGGCTGCAATATAAAGCAGTAAAGGCTCCTTGCTGATTGGGGCAGCGAGCACTGGCTAGGTGGAAGGCAGGGCTTTGAGCTCCGCAAACACTGCGTCAGCTTCAGGAGTCCACTCAAACTTATCAGATTTCTTCATCAGTCTATAAAGAGGCAACGCCTTTTCAGCGAAGCGAGAGATGAATCGAATCAAGGCAGACAAACAACCAGTAAGCTTCTGAATGTCATGCACACGCACAGGGCGTTTCATCCGGAGTATGGTCCCAACTTTCTCTGGGTTCGCGTCGATCCCTCGTTCGGAAATGAGGAAACCGAGTAACTTTCCTCTTGGAACTCCGAATGTGCACTTCAACGGATTAAGCTTGATATCATACCTTCTCAGGTTGGCAAAGGTTTCAGCGAGGTCAGTCAGCAGGTCGGAACCTTTACGTGACTTGACCATAATGTCATCCATATATGCTTCCACGTTCCGACTGATTTGAGTGAGCAGGCACTTCTGAATCATCCTCATAAATGTGGCACCAGCGTTCTTGAGACCGAATGGCATGGTGACATAGCAAAAGCGCCCGAATGGGGTGATGAAAGCTGTTTTTATTTCATCGGGCCCATACAGTCGGATCTGATGATACCCGGAATATGCGTCCAGAAAAGACAAATGCTCACACCCCGCAGTTGAGTCGACAATTTGGTCGACGCGGGGAGAGGAAAATGATCTTTCGGGCAGGCCCGATTGATATGTTTGAAATCAATACACATACGAAGTGAATTGTCCTTCTTGGGGACCATGACAACATTGGCGAGCCACTCGGAGTGGTAAATCTCTCGGATGAACTCAGCTGCCATAAGCCGAGCCACTTCCTCGCCAATTGCTTTTCTCTTCTGTACAACGGACCGTCGAAGATTCTCTTTGACTGGTTTCACTTTTGGGTTGACTCGCAGCCGGTGCTCAGCCAGTCCCCTAGGTACACCCGGCATGTTAGAAGGTTTCCATGCAAAGATGTCTCAGTTCTCACGGAGGAACTGGATGAGCGCTTGTTCCTATTTGCTATCGAGTGATGTTGAGATATGAGTAGGAGCAGCATTAGGATCGGTCGGATGAATATGAACTGACTATGTTTCACTGGACGACTAAAATGCAGAATCTGTGGCAGGCTTCTTGGCTCGCAACAAATCACTCGGATCTGCATTCTTCTGGTATTCTTGCATTTCAACTACTGCCATTTGTGCATCGGCAATTTTTGAACCCTTCTGGAGGTACTGTTCTGCCTTCTGTCGATTGCCAGTCACCGTGATCACTCCTCTGGGACCAGGCATTTTCAATTTGAGGTACACATAACATGGTCGAGCCATAAAACGTGCATATGCAGGCCTACCCAAAATAGCATGATAAGCACTCTGGAAATCCACTACTTCAAATGTCAGCTTTTCCTTACGGTAATTCTTTGAATCACCGAAAACCACGTCAAGGGAGATCTGGCCGAGTGATTCGGCTTTCTTTACAGGGATAACGCCATGGAAACTCATGTTGCTCTCGCTAAGCTTGCACATCGGAATTCCCATCCCCTTCAAGGTTTCAGCGTAAAGAATATTTAGGCCGCTACCGCCATCCATCAATACTTTGGTCAATCGAGTGCCTCCGACAATTGGGTCAACTACCAACGCTTGCCTCCCTGGAGTGGCAACGCATGCAGGATGATCAGATTGGTCGAATGTGATAGCTGTTTGTGACCACTTTAGGTATGTTGTTATTGCCGGAGCAACCATATTCACTTCTCGGTTTATCACTTTCAGTCGACTTTTGCCCTCAAGATCAGCAAAAATCACCAGAGTGGAATTGACGTTGGGAAAACCATCATCACCTTCTTCCTTGTCCTCATCCTTGTCTGACTCCTTTTCCTTTTCAATGGGCTGCTTCTCTCGGAATTGCTGGATCAGGAGTCGACACTGCCGAGTGGTGTGTTTAGGATAAATCAGTTTACCCTCTTCATCCTTCTTGGTGTGAATGTGACATGGCAAATCCAACACATCATTTCCTGCTTGATCTTTTACCTTCTTGGGGGTCCAGGGCCCCTTAGGTTTCCCTTTAAACTTTCCTTGAATCACTGCCGCAGTTTCACCAGGTCCTGCAGGCTCAGCTTTACGTTTCTATTTTCGATTGGAATTGCCTCCACCAGTGTCCTGACTGAGTGGTTTCCTCTTCCCACTGCGGATTCGATCCTCTTCTTCTACATTAGCATGCCGAGTTTCTATTTCCATCATCCGAGTCAGAGACATATCTCCTGTCCGACCAAATTTCAGGTTAAGCTCCCGATACCGAACGCCTTCCTTGAAGGCACAAACTGCTCGATGTTGGGATACATTTTCCACTGTGTGATACAAAGTGGTCCATCTCTGAATGTAATCCCTCAGAGTCTCATTCGGTTTTTGCACGCAATGTTGCAATTCCGTCAATCCTGCTGGCCGTTTGCAAGTACCCTCAAAAGTTCTAACAAACACTCGGGCAAGCTCCTCCTAACTGAATATACTGCCTGGGGTTAATTGATTCAGCCTTGCTCTGGCCGAACCTTCCAACATCAGAGGAAGATGCTTCATGGCCACTTCATCATTGCCGCCACCAATCTGCACAGCCACTCGGTAATCCTCAAGCCAAGTGTCGGGCTTGGACTCACCAGTGAACTTGCTGACTCCAGTCGCCAACCTGAAGTTGGGAGGAATCTCTGCAGCCCTGATGGCTCTGCTGGAACACTCTAGACCTGAAACATGAACTCTGCTGCCAGTCAGGAGATCTCTATCAAGGCCCTCTTTGTGTGCTCTGTTCCTGTCGACCAGACCTTGAACGAGAATAGATCTCGCATCAAAGCCTGGCTCCCTTGGGTCGACTGGCATTCTTCGCTCCCCTCTGTGCGGGCGTCTGTCATCATATTGCCGGGGCACATATGATCCACTCCTCGGAGGAGGTGTGGGCACTCAACGATGGTCATCATGGCCGAGTCGGTGATCATACTGCTCGTGGTTCCGTCCCACGTACTGATCCTGCCGGTGTCCACGTCCCTCACGTTGCGGGGGTGATCTTGGGTTGTCGGCCGACTGAACTATATCTGCCATCACATATCTGCTATGAATCCTATTCCGCGATTGAGACACCACTGTGCTCTGCTCTCCTGCTGCCCGGAGTAAGGCCCGGATCTGCATCAAACCCCTACCAGCCTCCGACTGGGAAGGCTAAATTGACTCCGCTATACGGGCCGCAGCTGTGAGATTTTGAATCGGAGTGCGGTATACCTGAGGCTGAGGCGGGAAAAGTTGTCGCTGTCGTCGACTGGACTCAGGGATCCGCTGCCGAGCACACTCGTCGAGTGCATGCTGAAGGTTCTCCAGTCGAGTGCGCTCAACCAAATTGGCCAGGCGCGCCTCCTCCAAGGCCCGAGCCTCAGAGGTTTCCCCAACGATGGGCGTGTGGAGCGCCTCCATGTTGCGGCGGTGAAGCTCCTCCCTCTGCTAAGAAGAAACGGTTTCAGGGTGGTACTCATTGTGAATGCGCGACGAATCACCGCCACCGTCGCGGCGGAAACTAGGCGAACTGTGTGGCCCGTCGACCATCAAGACTTCAGCCGCAGGATAGCTGCTATCGCACTCGGATGCGGTCTCGATGGAGCCAGTCGACAGGTCGAACAGGCCGTAGAGAGTTTCGTTGGGCTCGATTACCGTGATTTGTGAGGTGGCCGACTAACGGGCCACCGCGTGTTTCACCCACCGCTGAAGCCACGACCGACCGGATTGCTTGCATCGGCGAACAGCGGGGAGCGGGGACACCACGGGAGCCGACCGATACTGGGTCGACGGCTGCCGGAGAAGGACGTCGTGAACGCACGCATGAAAGTGTGTCGCCCCGCGAACGGGGAGTGTCTCGACGTCAGGGGGAGCTTCCTGGAGCCAGGCAGAGTCGTCGGCGACGAAGATGAGAGCGCCGAGACGGATCTCGCAGCCCGCAGCCAATCCACCGTCGGAAACCATGATGATGGGAATCGGAAAAAATCACAACCTCACCAAAAAGTCGCTAAGACACCTGCCCCAAGGTGGGCGCCAACTGTCGTAGTTCTAAGACTGACAATAGAATGGAGTAGGTATGAGGAGGCAAGATCCCAGCTATGGTGAAGTTGTACACACAAGATTTACGAGTTCGGGCCCTTCACGGTGGAAGTAACAACCCTACGTCTCGGTGCTCGGGAGCTCGGTCGATTGGATTATGTGACTGGAGTTACAGGGGGTGCGAACCCTTGTCCCTGAAGAGGGGGGTGGCTTATATAGAGTTCGCCAGACCCCTCCGGCCCTCAGTTACACAGGGTTTAAGGTACATAAAGATAGGGCGTTACTGATAATGCCAGCAATAAAGATACATGAATGACCATTAAGTCTATAGAGTAACACCTGACAGTTGCCATACAGAGTGGATTTAGATCTTCTATCCGTCGAGTGATTCTTGTTACGGTCGAGTGAGTACTTTCTGGTCGAATGAACTTGAGTCTTCTGAGTGGAATGTTTCTGGTCGAGTGGATGATGGTATCCCTTGAATGCTTCTGACTTTAGGTAAATATCCTTGGGGAGGGTGTCTAGGTCAGGCCTATGACCCTACCCTAGGTACATGTCGTCATCAGCACCTGCTCCACAACTGTACTGTGCTCGAGTACCTTCGTCTTCAGTAGATCTACGGGTTCATTTGCCTCCACATCGCCTCGACAAATCTCCGATGGATTTATTTGTCTTACTGGCCCCGCAACAAGACATCAATTGGGAAGAGATCACTCCAGCTGTTCCACATTATGGTCATTGAGAATGCGCCTTTCCTTGAGAGATTCCTTGTATCTAATCTAGAAGGTCCAACAAAAATCAGGGTCATTGACGCGCCGAAATTGACAGCATTGGTGTACTCATGTGTCAAATTCTCCGAACTCTTTATTGGACCCATAATCGTTCAGGTACAACACTCATCTTCTTCTCCGTCTTCTTGAAATTCACATTTTTAAATTTGTTCTTGATGTATTTATGACTATCATCCAGAAAATGATTCCCACAAGCTTGACCCAGTCTACGTGCAAAGTGAAGATCTTGGCAATAAAATCTATCGGCCCCAATCTGGATCAAGTTGTTGGATTCCTTACATCCTTTCCGTGCACAGAGAAGCTACTCATCGAGGTGAAACTTCTTTCCTATTAGTAAACGGTAATCACAACGTAGCTCAATATTTTCATAATTTTCCCAAATTACGATGACAAGTGTAGTGTTCAAAACTACATCTACGCACTGCACCGAAAGAAATGTTTTTAGTATTTTTTCTCACGTGATCACCTGCATCTTTTTTTGTTGTACTACTATAGTAGCCTAGGCTAGTCATAGTGGAAAGTAACTTAGACTAGTAACTCTATGGTTACCCTAAGAGCAAGTACTACCTCCGTCCCGGTTTACTCTTCCTATTTTGTAGTATCAAAATTTGACCATGGATTTAACTGACAAAATGTTAATGCATGTCACTAAAAATTATATCGTTGGATTCGTATTTGAACATAATTTCAAATGGTATAATTTTTTGTGACATGCATTGGCATTTTCTTGGGTAAATCTATGGTCAAAATTTTACACTAAATACGAGGTAGTACAAAAGTGGGCTATAACGGCCCTCCACTATGTAGGCCAAAACACGTGCCAAATTCACTTGTGATGCATTTGGCATCGATGCCCCTCCATTGCTCACTTGGTGCCCCAATCTGGATCACCTACTTTGCTCCAGTGCCAAATTAACTCACGCAATGAAAAAACACTTGCGTGGGAGAGGACTGAGGCAATAAAAACACTTGTTTGGGAGAGTGAGAGGCTTGTGTAGTTGGTTTCATTGATTTGTTTATACATGTGGGTCTGTGTGCACAGCGGTGCCAACTCTCTCACATCGCTAGAGCGGTGCCAAAATCTTTTGATTTGACATCGATGCGTATTATGTGGCATATTTTTGAGAAATATGGCATCAACCACATAGGGGAAGGCAACAAATGCCCAAGCTCCTCACGTGCTCCTAGGTAAATGAGAGGAAAGAGAGAGGGTGAAAAAAATCACTAGCCAACAAACCCTATCGTATGAGCGAATGATATTGGTACCTCTTGATGACACGACAATCTTATACAGCCAGCTGCTCTAATATGTTCTCTTCTTTTGCAGATAAAAAAGACCCGAAAGTGAAAAATGTGCTGCACTATAACAATCTCATCGAATGTCTTGATCACCATCTTACAGAAATTGATTTGATCGACTACCGAGGCACCACATCTGAGATTAAATTGGCCAGTTTCTTTGTTCTCGAGGCAAGTGTTCTCAAGGTAATGAGGTTTCGCATTCTCTGGCGCAACATTGAATGGCGTGCTGATCACCGCAAGCGTCTAAGCCTAAATGACAAAGTATCCGCAGAAGCTGAATTTGTTTTTGAAACATCAAGTGGCCAGAGACTCGAAAATTTATTTGCCCATTAGTGACTTGTCAGGGCGGTGGATTTTAGTTTGTATGATAATGTTGCATCCACCTAAAGTAACGAAAGTTCTTACGTAAACTTCCTAGTAATTCCCTCTTCGTAGGTGCAGCATTACTCCTAACATTTGTAATATCAATTTGAAACTTGTAATATTGCCGTGTCCTATTCCTGCATTTTCAAAATCCTGTGAATCAAAGAGGACCTGACTTGGTGATGATGTTGTGCCTGCCATCTTTCACCAATAGCCGTCGGATCTAGATCTGACGCATACAAACCAAACTCTTGCAGTTTTGCAAAAAGATGCCGCACTTGTTCCCTATTTACAAACAACTCCTTGTCTCGCACAATCGGCCTTATCTCCTCCCCACCACATCTAGAAGGCCATGGAAAAATCTGGTGCGATGGTTGCTGCCAGCGCCGTCCACCCCCAATCTTGGTGTTCCGTGCAATGGACGGGCATCTACGCACGGGAAATTATGTTGAACACGGCTAGTTGTAAGCGGGCTAGCTCTACAGGCATGATGATAGTGACTACAGACAGTGAGGCTGACTTTGGTATGCCGAACAGGGCGCCTACACTCATGTGTCATCTCTGGCGCAGGGTCTTGTCACTTCACTATGAGGAGGAGCACGTAATAATTTGACCAACAGGTAGTATAGTACTACTACATTGGTAGGACTACTACTAGTACTAGCACCACCTTCTGGATTTAGTAGTACTACCACATCCGTCTGGATTTAGTATTTGACTAGAAATATCTAGTAATGTATGTCACAAAAAATATACTACTCCCTCTGTAAATAAATACATGGTGTATTGTTTTATTCCTTCCGGTAGATCACTCAAATCTGAATTCTCATCAATTAGACTACTATTGTACTCACCGAGCGCTTAGCTTGGTAAGCTACCAACAAAAAAATGCAATCAAAGACTATTATTGTACTCCCTCCGTACTGGTGCATTAGTCACGTTACTAAAACCAACTAGTAATCCCAAAACTTTTAGGCGCGGTGCATCAACTACCCACCTCGTTCCCTTTTTTTGCCACGAAAAAAGAAATCACCCAATACGAGACGTGGGGTGCGTATGCATCCAATGACTTGGGACTACTTAGCACAACATTTTTGGTTACATGCATTAACATTTTATTAGTTAAATCAAAGGTCAAAACTTGGCGCAAAATGCAAAGGGGACCAATAAAAGAGTAAACATCAAAGTTCTGTTGTTTGGCCCCAACTAGAGGTCCGGTGAGATGACTATACTGCATCGGCACGGAGGGGGACACATCTTCATTGACTTACTACACCTGCCTTTGGGTGTATGACAGGTGGGCCCAACAGGTGGCTGGCCCACCTGTCATACAGCCAAAGGCAGGTGCAGTTAAGGCACCGGAGCTCAGTCCCACAGGGACGCATCTTCATTGATTTACTGCACCTGCCTTTGGTGTATGACAGGTGGGCCCAACAGGTGGCTCACTACCACAGGTTGCTGCTAACGCGACACTATGATCAGAGACCCTTCGACGAAACTGTGTGCGATGCCATAATCGCAAACGGTGGTGTAAAATAACCATAAAAAAGGTGCAAAATGTTTGCGATGGAGGATGCAGGGCATACGGTTTAGCTCAATTAACTGTTTGCGATGAGGAGGAACAAAAGAAATGGGCAACCAGATGAAGGTGTGTGTGATGTACAGCATACGGTTCACTCAGATGAACTGTTTGTGATTAGGCAACACAAAAGAAACGGTCAGCCCGATCAAGCTGTGTGCGATGTACAACATACGGTTCACTCGGATGAACTGTTTGTGATTAGGCAAGAGAATAGAAATGGTTCAATATAACGAGATGTGTGTGATACGCGGCAAACATGTCTGTAATCAGAAATATGTGCGAAGACCGATAATAACACAGACTGTCGTGGAAGTGTAACGGCAGATGTCCTCATGGAAGGACTTAGTTGTGGAGCCATTGCGACGAGGTTAGGTTAAAGGGGTTAAAACGGGACAAAGGACATGGGGAATTTATACTGGTTCGGCCCCTTGCGGTGAAGGTAAAAGTCTAATCTATTTTGAGGTGGTATTGCTAGTGTTTCGATTACCAGGGAGCGAATATGCTTTGCCTTGCTTTCGATCTGTTCTTTCTTGCCCTAAGCCGCTGTCGGGTCGTCCCCTTATATACATGGGTTGATTCCCCGCGGCCTACAGAGTCCCGGCCGGCTCATACAAACGTGTCTAGCTCGGTGACTTATCTTACATGCCTTAAAATACAAGTTACATATACATGGTGGTTTATACTCATAGGCCTTAAGGCGCCTCTTAGTTTGGGCCCTTTAATAGGCCTACTTCATGAACCGCCATCTTCAACATACTCATGGGCTTTGTCTTAGATGAACCGCCATCGGGATAACCCGGCCCCTCCTGGACGGGTCGTATCCAATAGTCATATCCCCAACATTAGGCCCCAGGTTGATTTGAACTTGTTCATGTCAATCTTCAACACTTAGAAAAAATCCTTCTTCATCTTCTTGTGAAATACGGTAACCCGCCATGACATCATCTCCTGAAATTGCGGTAACCCGCCGTGATGTCACCTGTGATTAATACTACACACGGCCCAAATCTTAATAAATCTTCTCCTTTGCTGACCCTTCGAAAATTGAGGCGCCCGCGCTGTCACATATCCATTTTCCTGTCTCCTCAATTCCCGCGCATGCCACTTATCCTTCCAACCTTATAAATAGGGCCATGGGTTCACTTTTCACTCTCCCCCTTTGCATTCTCTCCTTCTTCTTCCTCCTCGCGACGCTCCAGTGCGCCTGAGCTCCGCCGCCATCGACCTTCGTCCCCTTCGCCGACTCCAGCCGCTCCATCACCCTGAACAGACCAGAACACCGTGGCGCTCCTCCGCTGTCTCATCAACATCCGTAAGTCTTCTCTTTCCTCGTAATAGATCTGTCTTTAGGGTTTCAGTGTTCACCGGTGTTTGTCACCGCCCTTCCTTCTCCTTGCTTAAATTCATAACTTAGATCTGAAAAACCACATAAATCTTACGCGGTAGCAGTTTTAGCACTTGTTTTTTGATACCAGAGTATATCCCCATAGCAAATAGGTCTCATCTGGATATCCCCATTTTTCGGCCACCACCACTTTAAACTTAGATTTTATTTCATTTTTTCTGAACAGCTGCAGATCCAATTTTACAGCTTCAACCTGTGAAACCTGTTTGTCCCAACACTTAGTAGAATTTGCTCCTGCTAGATCTTGAATATTCGTGCTAGTCATGGCGGCTTACCTCACCGGCTTATTCTTACTCATATATCATTAGTCCTCACTTAAGCCGCCATTCTGAATATATACAGTAACTGTTAACTTGTGATTTCACAACTTGATTTGAACCGACAAATTTTCCTTTTCCTTTAGGCTTTCTCTCTTTACAATGCCGCCAAAGACAGTCTATACATGCAATTGGGTTCCCTCCATCGTCACTGAGGGCTCATTCAGAGATTTTTTCAAAATCGGGTACTTGCCCGCAAAGAGTGCTTTGCATTATCGTGCCCCTGAACCGGGGCGAAGAAAGACCTTAGCCAAAGGATGGCGAAGTCATTGTATTCACTGATCACATGAACCGGGGCTTCTCACCACCCGGCTCTAAGTTTTTCCGAGATGTTCTGCACTTCTTTCAACTCCATCCTCAAGACATCGGACCCAACTCCGTGTCAAATATATGCAACTTTCAAGTCTTCTGCGAAGTATACCTTCAAGAGGAGCCCAACGTCAACCTCTTTAGAGAATATTTTTATTTGAACCGCCAGAATGAATTCACGAACGGGCCCAGCTTGGAACTTGGCGGAATCTTGATTCAACGCAGAAGAGATGCCATCTTCCATTATGCCTGCCTGCCGAGTCACCCCAAGGATTGGAACCAGACGTGGTTTTACTGAAAGGATACCTCTCCGGCTGACGAGAATCCACTGCCGGGTTACCGTGTCGAGCGCCTGGACCCAAAGCACAATCTTCCTGAGAAACTTACCACTACCGAACAGGAATAATTGCTCCTGCCATTGCAAAGGTTATAGCTCTGCTAGGAAATGGGTTAACTGGCATTGATTTGGTCAGGTGTTGGGTTTCTTGGTGGATCATACCCTTGAGTCGTCGTACCAGCTTAATGTGTACTTACACTAGTGGTGTAAAGGATCCACTGCACCACAGTTCTGCGCCATTACACTACTAGGGAAAAGCCTAGCAGTAGCGAGGGTTTTGGGCCTCTCAGTAGCGCGGGTACAGGCGCTACTAATAAGGCGCTACAGCTAACGTATAGCAGTAGCGCCTGTTGTCCCACGCTACTGCTATACATGAATAGCTGTAGCGCTCTTTGGGAAAGGGCGCTACTGATATTATCTGCAGCGCTGTTTGCTGGGACGCGCTACTGGTAAGGCGGCGCTACTGCTAAATTTCCCCACTCGCTACTACTAGTTTATTTACTAGTTTTTTTCCTGCATATTTGTTTTGTATTTGAATAGGCTTTATACAATAATCTTTAGCATATCATACACATACAAATGTAATCATAGCATATACATACAATTGGTCTCATCAAATCATGTCATCATCATAATCATCATCCAACACAAAGTGGTCTCTCGTCATCATATCGAAAATAGCGATACAAGTCTCGATTACTTGCAAATACATCATCATCCATCTAAAAAGTGATATACGCGAGAAGAGCTATCACTTTGAGAACATGAGTTCGTATCCCTCTCTCGCATTAGCGTGAACCTAAACTAACTACTATCTGTCGCTCGGAAACCGGAAATCGATACACCTGGGCCTGACACTCCGGCCACTTGTCGTATATATACTCCTGGCGTAGCACTTCTTTGCCATCTATGATCTATGCACCTGCATCATCACATGAGTCGATCATATGCAACATATATAGTTGAGCAACAGAAAGAGACAGACTTGGCAAAAATAGAAACAACATATCATAAGCATAAATAACAAAGTTCATCGTACCCCAAAATGCCCTAACTAGAGTGATTTTCGCTAGTCGAGGAAGAGCATGGTTTAATTACATCAAAAATAAAGTTTCACCGTGCATAACTCAAAGTGTTGTCATACAGAAAGTATGGACTAAACGGACACATTGTCATATATCGACAATCTCTCCAACATGTCGGTCCATCCATCCAAGTCAGGGAGATAGTCCTCGAGGCTAGTGAAAGGCTTCAGGTCGAGACGCTGAGAGGCTATCCATGTTCGGACGTCTTCCCACGACATTTGTCCTTCTCCGTAGAACATCCCTGTTTTTCCGACGACCTCCTTCATGATGATTTGGGCAAGTTCGCGCTGGATGTTATAGAACTCACCTCAGAGTCGATGATCCTCGATATCTCCTATGTCCTTTGCCCATTGCCGAATATGGGCATCGCCGGAAGAAGGTGCCATGCGAAGGTTCTGGTGATCCCGTCTGTACTCCAGCATGTGGTGTAGGACATAGAATCCATCATTAAGAGAATCGTTCAGTTGCTGGATGCACCAGAAGTCGGTCTTATGGCCGAAGGCGACCCTGCCGCCCCTTATCTTCTTGTCCCTGACCTCTCCACCCATTGATTGGTACTAATACATAGCACTGTCGAGAACATCCTTGATGTGGGTGTAATCTTTTTGTGAATGTTCTTCGACGAGTCCAAGTAAAGAGCGTGGGAGAATCGGGGAAGAGGATGATGAGGACAGCGCGCCCGCTGCTGCACAAAATAAGTCCTCAATTAATTAGCCTCCACCGTGCAAATGAATGATTGAAATCGAAGGAAGGATAGCAGCGCGGATGACTTACACGGGATGATAAGGCACGAGAATCGCCCCCTTGTCCTTATTGGCGATCATGAAACTGGCGATGTAATCCCTCGCGTATTCACGGTGCTTTGTGCAGACTCCCAAGAAGCCCTCGTGCATGTAGTACGGGTCAGCGACACAGATATGAGATATCTGCTCAACCCCGATGATGTATTTCATGTGCAAGGCATAAAGGCGGACAAACGTAAAATCCAGCTTCTTCATGTGAAACATGTCGAATATGTAATCGAATCGGAGGAAGAACTTATCCGCGGGGAAGCTGTCGACGTACGACATTTGCCGCGGAACATTAACCACGTAGAGTGGGTATCCTGGATCTTTCAAGGCAATGAGGTCTTTCTCTACCCGCAACACATCGTCATGAAGTCTCTTTAGATCGCCGAATCTGGCCCGTAGCGCTGTTGCAGGTAGGATTGCTTGACCGGGGATATGCCATTTATCCGCATCGGGAATATCTATACGGTCCTGAAGCCGAGGCTGCTGAGGCGGCTGGATCATAGAATCAGCCTTTTTGCCTTTCCTTGCTCTCTTCCTGAACTTCTTTACTACCGGAAGGTCGTCCATAATATGTTGAGACGGCAATTCAGGCACCTACTCATGACACTCAAACCCTAAGGAGGTGCCAGTATAGACATACTGTTCAGCAGCGCCATCATCGTCCTCATCCTCATCCATGGCGACATCATCAGCGACTAATGGAGCCTCCTCCGTACCCCGTACGCTATCACCCAACCCGACACCCGACGCTAATTGGGTAGGTGGGGTGTTGATGTTCATACCTTGCTGAGGCTGCGTGCTCGTGGGTGTGCTCCCGGCCGCCTCCAAACGAAGCAGACTCTTTGGCCACAACAGGACCCACCCAGCATTGCAACAATCACCAAGCCGCCGTGGTGTCTCGTCATCATCCCCCAGTAGTACTAGAGGAGGAAAATTCTCGTGGCCCGGTTTGACACTGGCCACGGAAACCTTGAAGAAGTTCGGGGGGATCGGCCGGCTGTGGAATAATGGTTCCTTCGGCTCCATTATCGTCGCCTTCCCCACATCCACCTTCTGGTCGCCGATGGTGTACAATATGGTGCACGGGGTTTCGTCGTCCGGCAAAGAAAAGTCTGCGACGTGAGAAATCTGAAAGGCAACGAAAACGGGAGATTATACATTTATATTGAAGGGGGCCGGTGTGACAGATACCGTGAGGGCGTCGAGCTTAGCCAAAGATGAAGCACCGCCGAGCACGTCCGGTGCTAGAGCCGGTGCGGGAGCAGGTGCAGCTGCAGGTGCTGGTGCAACGCTAGTCGAGCTGCTGCCCGCCAAGAAGTCGGCAAGGGGAAAGTCTGCTGCATTTTTTCTAGATTTTGCCTGGTCCAATTGAAAACAGCCGGAACCAACGAAGTAGAAATATCTATAGCCACCTGTTTTGCGGTAGCTACCGCTGTTGCGACTGTCTGAGTTGATTTCTTCTCAACCGCAATCTCAACCCTCTTGTCGATGTTTTCTTCATTTAACCTCCGTCTTTCCTTTCTCTCCTCCATGGTCTCATGGTAGTACTTCTTCCACGTGGCGCCGTTTCCACACCGTGCACGCGTCCATACGACGGTCGAGTATCCACCGGTTGTTGTTTCAATATGTTCAACGCCCGGTTGAATGGAGTGTCCCACTTGGGCCTCGCCAATGCCTCAGACGGCGAGTCGCTTTCGGCCGTAATCCTGTGTTGCTCTCTCTGCAAAAGGCACAAGGATCATTTACAAATATGACTAACGTGTGCAGTCGAATTGATCAGAAACCAAAATTTAAGCAGTCTCATGAACTCCATAATGACCGGTTTTGTCTCGTAAACCTTCTTCACTGGGTCCCAACGGTGCCGGGCCTTGAGGACGTCACGCTCCTGCGGGACGGTGAACCTCGCCAAGGGGTCTGGGATGCCCAGACTCACGGCTTCTGCGTCCTCCTTGGCCCATTTGGACCTCTTTCCGCTGTAAGCACGGCTTCCGAGTGGTGGCTCCCAATGTTCCTCTCTTCAAGCCCCTTCATGTACTTAGACTTTTTTTTGGCAGCTTCGGCCTTGCAAGCCTCCTTGAATATTTGAAACTGCTCTTCCGTGATTGTCGGATTATCCTTTACAATCTCGGAGTAGGGTTCCTTCTTGTCGATGATCCTTGCTTTCACTCGATTTTTCCAGGCGGCCAACGCGTCGCTGAACTTGGTCATGGCGTGTTTGTTTATCTTCTTCATTGCCGGGTGTAGGATCGAAAGTATGTCTAGAGGGGGTGATTAGACTACTTGACCAAATAAAAACTTAACCTTTTCCCAATTTTAGTTCTTGGCAGATTTTAGCTACTTTAGGACAAGTCAAGCAATCATCACACAATTCAAGCAAGCATGCAAAGAGTATATAGGCAGCGGAAAGTAAAGCATGCAACTTGTAAGAATGTAAAGGGAAGGGTTTGTAGAATTCAAACGCAATTGGAGACAAGGATGTTTTTGTCGTGGTTCGGATAGGTGGTGCTATCCTACATCCACGTTGATGGAGACTTCAACCCACAGAGGGTAACGGTTGCACGAGTCCACGGAGGGCTCCACCCACGAAGGGTCCACGAAGAAGCAACCTTGTCTATCCCATCATGGCCATCGCCCACGAAGGACTTGCCTCACTAGCGGTAGATCTTCACGAAGTAGGCGATCTCCTTGCCCTTACAAACTCCTTGGTTCAACTCCACAATCTTGTCGGAGGCTCCCAAGTGACACCTAGCCAATCTAGGAGACACCACTCTCCAAGAAGTAACAAATGGTGTGTTGATGATGAACTCCTTGCTCTTGTGCTTCAAATGATAGTCTCCCCAACACTCAACTCTCTCTCACAGGATTTGGATTTGGTGGAAAGAAGATTTGAGTGGAAAGCAACTTGGGAAAGGCTAGCGATCAAGATTCATATGGTAGGAATGGAATATCTTGGCCTCAACACAAGGGTAGGTGGTTCTCTCTCAGAACGTATGAGTTGGAAGTGTAGATGTGTTCTGATGGCTCTCTCCACGAATGAAGAGGAGGTGAAGGGGTATTTATAGCCTCCACACAAAATCCAACCGTTACACACAATTCACCAATCTCGGTGGGACCGAATCAATAAACTCGGTCGGACCGATTTAGTAAACCTAGTGACCGTTAGTGATTTCGGTGGGACTGACATGCAACTCGCAAGGACCGATATGGTTAGGGTTAGGGCATAACGTAATCTCGGCGAGACCGATTACACAAACTCGGTGAGACCGATTTGGTAATAAGCTAACCAGAGGGTTGGTCAGGTAAACTCGGTGGGACCGATTTGCTCTTTCGGTGAGACCGAAAAGTTACAAAAAGGAAACAAAGAGTTTACATTGCAATCTCGGTGGGACCGATCCGCTCTTTCGGTGTGACCGAAAAGTTACGAAAAGGAAACAGAGAAAGTGCAATCCCATCTCGATGAGACCGACATCCCTATCGGTAGAACCGATTTGCTTAGGGTTTGGCAGTGGCTATGACAAGTGAAACTCGGTGGCGCCGGATTGAAAGAATCGGTATGACCGAGTTTGGCTTTGGGTTTAGGTCAAATGTGGATATGAGAAATTAGTTGAGGGTTTTGGAGCATATCACTAAGCACATGAAGCAAGAGGCTCATTAAGCAACACCTCATCCCTCCTTGATAGTATTGGCTTTTCCTATAGACTCAATGTGATCTTGGATCACTAAAATATAAAATGAAGAGTCTTGAGCTTGAAGCTTTAGCCAATCCTTTGTCCTTAGCATTTTGAGGAATCTACTTTCATCATCCATGCCATGCCAATCATTGAGCTTTCCTGAAATAATTATCTTGGAATAGCATTAGCTCAATGAGCTATATGTTGTTATGAATTACCAAAACCACCTAGGGATAGTTGCACTTTCAATCTCCCCCTTTTTGGTAATTGATGACAACATATAGATCAAAGCTTCAACAAATGATAATAAGAATGAAATATATCGTCGCTTTGAGAAGTATGTGAAAAGTAAGAGCTCCCCCTAAATTTGTGCATATTTAAAATTTGCTTTGGACTGCAAATGCACAAAGAGTTAGAATCATGGGTTACTCTTCCGTGTCACATACATATTGGTGGAGCGCTCAAAATGATAAGATTTGAATACATGCACTCATCACCAATAAAAAGTGAATGATCACATAAGATAGATAGGATAATATCAAGCATGCATAAGTGTAGCTTATGATCAAACACATGATCATCAATGTCTCACAAGCATATCATAGTATCTCAACCAAAAGCAAACAAAGTTTAAAAAACCACCAAATAAAGCAAGAGAGAATAAAAGCAACACTCTCTCTCTCTCTCGAAGCCTATGATCTATACATTTTTCTCCCCCTTTGGCAACAAGTTACCAAAAAGTTCCTAGAAAATGTGTAGTGCTAGATCGACACTCAGGCTTGATCTTCTGGTGATGGTGGAGTCTGGATCACTCCAAGGACGAAGGCTTCTGTAGACGTGGTTGGAGCTGGAGCTGAAGTGCATGCTGGAGCTGGTTGGGCTGGTGCTGTAGCTGGAGCTGAGGTGGTGGCTCTGGTGTCAGGAACTGGCACTGCTGTTGACCTCTGAGCTCGTGGCACTCTGGCAAATGCATTAGTGGTAGTCTTCCCTTTCCTCTCCTGCATGTCATCTTGAAGTTGCTCCACTGCAGACTGAATCTCCGTTACTTTGACATCCAAGCCATATGTAACGCCCTCGATGCGGCTATATCTCCCACGTGTCGAGGCACGACTTAGAGGCATAACCGCATTGAAAGCAATGTCGCAAGTGAGGTAATCTTCACACAATCCATGTAATAAATAAGGGGGAAAGATACATGGTTGGCTTACAATCGCCACTTCACACAAGTACATAAATAACATCCATCAAACAGATTACACTCAAGGTCCGACTACGGTACCAAAATGAAAGAAGACTACCCCAAATGCTAACAGATCCCCGGATCACCCAACTGGGCTCCACTACTGATCATCTGGAAAAGAAACATAGTAACGGCCACGTTCCTCATCGAACTCCCAAGTGAGCTCGGTCGCGTCATCAGCACTGACATCGTTGGTACCTGCAACTGATGTGATAATATCTGTGAGCCACGGGGACTCAGCAATCTCACACCCGCGAGATCAAGACTATTTAAGCTTAAAGGTGGGAAGGGGTTTGTGAGGTGGAGCTGCAGCAAGCGACTAGCATGTGGTGGCTATAGCGCAAAAGAGAGCGAGAAGAGAAAGCAAAGCACGGTCGTGAAGCTAGAAGTGATCAAGAAGTGATCCTGAACAACCTACGTCAGGCATAACTCCAACAACCGTGTTCACTTCCCGGACCCCGCCGAGAAGAGACCATCACGGTTACACACGCGGTTGATGTGTTTTAGTTAAGGTCAACTTCGGGTTTTCTACAACCGGACATCAACAAATTCCCATCTGCCTCATAACCGCGGGCACGGCTTTCGAAAGATAATACCCTGCAGGGGTGTCCCAACTTAGCCCATGATAAGCTCTCACGGTCAACGAAGGATATTCCTTCTACCGGGAAGACCCGATCAATCTCGGAATCCCGGACTACAAGACATTTCGGCAACAACAAAACAAGTCCAGCAAAACCGCCCGATTGTGCCGACAAATCCTGATAGGAGCTGCACATATCTCGGTCTCAGGGCACATCCGGATAAGCGAAGCGTACAGGAGCCAACATAACCCAAGTTGCCAAGGGACGGCCCCGCACGGTGCTCTAGTTTGGACCAGCAATCGAAGGAGAACTGGCCCGGGGTTAAAATAAAGATGACCCTTGAGTCTGCAGAACCCAAGGGAAAAAGGCTAGGTGGCGAATGGTAAAACCAATGTTGGGCCTTGCTGGAAAAGTCTTATTCAAAGCGAACTATCAAGGGGGTCCCATAAATCACCCAACCGTGTAAGGAACGCAAACTCCGGGAACATAACACCGGTATGACGGAAACTAGGGTGGCAAGAGTGGAACAAAACACCAGGCATAAGGCCGAGCCTTCCACCCTTTACCAAGTATATAGATGCATTAATTAAATAAGAGGTATTGTGATATCCCAACAAGTAAACATGTTCCAAACAAGGAACAACAAGTCCATGTTCCAACAAGGAACAAACTTCATCTTCACCTGCAACTAGCAACGCTATAAGAGGGGCTGAGCAAAAGCGGTAACATAGCCAAACAACGGTTTGCTAGGACATGGATGGTTAGGGGCTGACATGGCAATATAGGAGGCATGATATAGCAAGTGGTAGGTATCGCAGCATAGGCATAGCAAAAGAGCGAGCAATCTAGCTAGCAAAGATAGAAGTGATTTCGAGGGTATGGTCATCTTGCCTGCAAGGTTCTCAGAGTTGTCGAAAGCTTGGTCCTCGTAAGCGTTCTCAACAGGTTCCTCGTTCACGTACTCGTCTCCCGGCTCTACCCAAGACAAGAGAACAAACAAAGGAACCAATATCAACCACGATGCAATGCGCAAGCAACATGATGCAAAACATGGCATGATATGCGAGAGGTGATATGCAAAGCGATTGCAAGCTCCGGAAGGACAAGGATGAACAGGGCATAATCTTGGCAAATCAAGCATGCCGCTGGATAGATGAGGTGATTTCGGTTGAAAACGATATAAAGATCACCGGAAACGGATGCACGGTTTGCAAATGGCAAGCAAAACAAGAATGACACGAATCTGCCATAAACAGCATGATGCTACTTAGCAAACATCAAATAATTAAGCTACTGCACCCAAACATGGCAACAAAGCATATGACAGTAATCTACTCAAGATGCACGACAAAAGATGAACACTGAGCTACAGCTCAATCCCATCATAACAGGTTCAAACAAGCATGGCAAAAGTGCAACTTATAACAGATTCACAGACTTGGTGAAATAACAGCAAGTCAGGAAAACAACATCAGGATGACGTGTTCAGAGCAACGAAACAACATGCTACAGGTTCAGAACATAGCAAAATAAGACATGGCATGAATCTACTCATAGCACTTGACAAAAGTCCTTTACTGACCATAAGCCAAAAAGGATCAGAGAATATGATTACACCCATGACAATTAAGCAAGTTTCGTTACAGGTTTCAGACTTAGCAGAAAACTGGACATGGCAGAAAACTGTTAACGACTAGGCATGTTCGTGAGCTCGATGCACTCACTACAGAGCATTTCATGATTAACTAAGCATACATACATCAAGAAGACATGGCATACTAACTAAACATGGCAAGAATAACATCATATCATGCAAGGATCAACTACACCAAGCTTGGCAAAATCGAATAACATGTAAACAATACTCAAGTTCAAAACTCCCTTACTGATCATGCTCAAATTATGCATAGATTAGTCAGAAACAACATGAATACATGGCATGATAATGACAAAAGTCAGGGACTTAGTGAAATCACTAAGTCTCTGAAAACAGCAATATCATCATCCCTACTTTGCATGCAATTTCTAGCCACCTCAAGCATCAAAAAAATACATAGCAAAATCCCCTGGAAAGGTAACATGGCATATTACAAAACACATATATAGCTCAACCTCATAGGAGGTACACATCAATCATGGCAAAAATGACAAAAGTGCATGTTCAGATAAGATCCAGCAATAAACATCAACTAGCCCTCTTCTAACAGCATTTCGGGCATCAAGATGACTTCAAATGAAAATGATGCAATGGAACAAAATGATGTACTCTTCGAGACGAACAAAACGACATATTATAAGCGCAAAACGGAGCTGTGGATGCAAAGTTATGGCATGTCGAAGATGCGATGATAATCTGCAAACTTGGGAACTTAGAAATATTAAGAGAGAGGAGAGAAGTCAACGGTGGCGCGGAGTTCGAGGTTCGCCGGCGCGGGTCGCCGGAGGAGCGCCGGAGGAGGCGGGGGAAGGCCGGATCTGGGCCTCTCCGGCCGGACCTCGCCGGATCCGGCCCGGATCGGGGCGGTGGAGGCAGGCAGGGGCGGCGCCGGGCGCGGCGGGGCGCGGGGCGGCGGCGACCGGGCGAGGCGGCGGCGACCGGGCGAGGCGGCGGCGACCGGGCGCGAGCAGGCGAGGCAGGCGGCGGCTGCTGCGGGCGCGGGGGCGCGCGGGCGCGCGGGCGCCCCGCGGGCGGCGGCGCGGCGGATCCGGGCCCCGCGGGCCTGGCGCGGCCCGGCGGGCCGGTGGAGGCGGACGGCGGCGCTGGACAGGTGGCGGCGGCGGAGGGATCTGGCGCGGATTTCGAGGCGACGGCTAGGGTTTCGGTGATACTCTCTCAGATTTGGAAAGGGGAGGACGTTTTTATAGATAGGAGGAGCTAGGAGGCTCCAAACGGAGTGCGGTTTTCGCCCACGCGATCGTGATCGAACGGCGGAGGACATGGGAGTGACTTAGATGGGTTATTGGGCTGTTTTGAAGGGGTGTTGGGCTGCAACACACACGAGGCCTTCACGGTTACCCGGTTAACCGTTGGAGTACCAAACGAACTCCGATTGACCCGAAACTTGACAGGCGGTCTACCGGTGCTATACCGAGGCCACATGTCAAACCTCGGTACATTCCGAGAATGTTTAATACCCGCTCACGAAGAAATGTAAAAGGGGTCGCCGGGAGACATAGGAGCGCCGGATTGCAAAACGGACAACGGGAAAGATGCTCGGATTTATGAGACGAACGCGTATGCAAATGCGATGCACATGATGACATGATATGAAATGCATGACATGACCAAAATGCAAAACGGAGAGAACCCAACCACGGAGGAAATATCATAGCACATAGCCGGAAATGGCAAGAGTTGGATTACAAATATGGCAAGTTACATCGGGGGCGTTACACCATAGAACTTTTCTTATACGATTCTCTCTAAGCTCTCCTGATTCTGAGTGAGGGTGGCCAATCCTTTCTCAATCCTCAGTGTGGATGCAATCAAGTAACTAAGCTGTTCTTGCTTGGTTTTCAGGAAATACTCAGATGCGTCCTCTTGAGTTGGCATCTTGGCAGCTTTCTCCTTCCTTACCTTCTCCTTCTTAGCTTGTGCATGAGCTGATGATGGTTCATCCTTGTTCATCACAACTTGATTATCTTCAAAAATCTGGATGGATAGGCAAATGTTCCTTGTCCAATAAGTATATTCCTGTGCCCATCTTGGAGTTTATCAGCTCTTGGATCTGAGGGGCATAACCACAACTCCTCTTCTGATCTGCTGCAGTCCTTTTGATAGTTTCTACCATGAGGCTCATTACCTTGAACTTCTGTGGCACATCAAAGATATGAAGCAAATTTGAAAGTGTGCCTTAGAATCCAATTGATAGTTGGTAGCCCTGATAGAAGATAATGTACTGACCCAAATTTGAAAGTATCAAGTGCCTTGTTGGGGATCTCCTTGTACATGTTGGACATGGAGTTGTGATCCATCTTCTTCTTGGCATATATGTCGAAGTAATCCTCATTTTCCTCTGGGGCATTGATCAATTTTGCCCATTCCTCAACAGTTGATTGGTACCTTGTACCTTCAGACATCCACACAATTCTGCCATCTAGATAGAAGTGTGTTGTGGAGTAGAATTGCATGATCAGCTCTTCATTCCACTTTGTGAGCTTCTGCCCAACAAAGTCAGCTACTCCACAAGCCTTGAAGCTGTCTTGCACTCCAGGATAGTGCTCTTCATTGTCCTTGATGTATTCCCAGTCTACCCATCTCATGTCACAAACGATAGGCTTCTTATCAAGCAAAACTGTCTCATAGAAGTCCTGTTGTTCCTTTGTGTGGAACCTGTAATCAACAACAGTTCTTCTCCTTGTAGCATAAGGATCTTCTGCTCTCCACTTCCTCAGCCCTGAATCTCTTCTGATTTTCATATCCTCAGCCACAGGATGAGTATCGTTGTGGTCTGGGATCTTGGGCTTTAGCTTCCTCAGAACTTGACCTTCTTCTTCTTCTGCAATGTCAGGCACTGGGGCCTTGTTCTTCTCAACAGCTGGGATGCTCCTTGTATTTATCTTTGGAGCTAACTTGGCCTTTGATGCAGCTTTGGGTGCTTCCTTGGGCTTTGATGCAGTAGCCCCTGATCTTATAGCATCACCCATAAGCTTAGGTGCCTTAGGTGCTGGTGCAGCAACCTCTTCTTCTTCATCTTCTTCCTCAGAAGAATGCTGTTCAAACTCAGCGATTGGATCAACTTTCTTGCACCATCTGCCCCTTTTCCTTTCCTTCTTCCCTTCAGCAGCAACTGGCCCTCTGGGTGCAGGCTTTTCAGCAATCTGAGTTGAGGCTCTGGCCTTTGGCATAGGCTGTCTACCTGCTGGCCTTTTGACTTTCAAGCCTGGCTTGGTGCTCTGTCTTGAGTCATACTCCTTCTTGAGCACTACTTTCTTGGAAGTAGCTTCCTCTTCCTCTGCCACATAATCTTCATCCTCTGATTCTGAGGTTCTCTTCTTACTTTGTCTAGTGGCAGCTTTTGGCAAATTGCTAGGGGTAGTCCTGTTGCCTTCATCTGAAGAACTAGAGGGACTAGTGCCCTCACTCATATGCACTTGCTCTTCTGACATATTCTGGCTGTCACTCTGATCAGACATGATGAAAAAGCTGACTGCTGACCCTGTGAAGAGTTTATAGATGAGGTAGAATAGATGAGCATCACAAAATGCAGAGGTTTTTGCAAAAGAATTATTCAAAATCTTAGTTTTAGTTTCCCACAGAAATCATTTCGGATCTACCGATTTTAAACTCGGTGATACCGAAGCAGTTTTGGAACCTAAACTAGTGAACTCGGTCAGACCGAGTCACAGTTCGGTGGCACCAAGACAGCTAGGGTTTCACAAAGTTCCAAAATCGGTCACACCGATTAGTAATTCTCGGTCAGACCGAGTCTCACTTGTGCAATGGCATGAGCCAAATCGGTGGGACCGAGTTTTTCAACTCGGTGGGTCCGAGATGGTTTCGGCGGAAACCTAACCCTAAAATTTCAAATCAAACCTATTCTACGAATTGCATAGACTGGATAGGAGTGTTTCAATCGTGGCTAGAATCAATAAGATCACAATGTGCTAGGAATCAGATGGGGAATAGCACAAAGATCGAGTCCATACCCTAGTTCGGCGGAGACTCGCTACGGCGGCAACGGCGGGGTTGAATTCCGTTGACGGCGATGGAGACCAGCGACAGGAGGCGGCTGGCGGCGAGGAGACGATCCGGAGACCACGTTGGCAGAGCGAGCTATCGCGCGGGCGAAGGGGTTCGGAGAAATTTCCAAAATTTTGCCCGTGTCTATATATAGCCCGACCATGTCGGTGTGACCGAGTGGAACAACTCGGTGGCACCGAGATGCAAAACTGTATACAGTTATTGCAACTCGGTGTGACAGAATAGTTCAAATCGGTTGCACCGAGATTGAAAACATAGATCGACTTAATGATCTCGGTAGGACCGAAAAGGAGATATCGGTCAGACCGAGAATCACAAAGAAGTTTCGGAAGTTTAAGTCTATGACGAATCGGGGACTCCGAGTGCTCCTCACACAGAGTGGTTCGAATCTGACTTGATCAAATTTTGTGATGTAGCATGAATAGAGTTTGAGACGAGAAAAGCATAGATAGCTAGAGGAGGTTCTTAGGCATTCTTGTCCATCCACTTGGCAAGAGAAAAGAAAATCAATCAATCAAAACAACAAGTGGATGTCCTCGAATGAGTAAAATATGCAACCAACATGCTCACACAATAAAATGGCAATTGAAATATGTGACAAAGCATGCACAATCAATACTAGCATCTATCAAGCAATTGGCGATGACTAGGTCATCTATATATGAGTATATTGACTTAGGAGTCAAATGAGAACATTTGATCATAGGTCATACTCATCGTTTAAGCACAAGTGGGGTTACCACTTTTACATAAAGCATTGTTGTGTTCACATCATTAGAGTTGCTTTAGCTCAAGTCTTAGAGTAAAGCTCCCCCTAGATGTGATATCCCCCCTAAGAGGGATGAACTAAGCTTGGGTTTTGTCGATGATGACTTCATGTAGATGTTGAAGATGTGGATGCTCAATGTTGATGTAGAACAATTGGAGCTATCCATTGGAGTGAATTGCACTTTCAATACCTACATGGGTTAGTCCCACAAGGAACAAACAAGGATATCCATAGACATAGAGTGATGCACACACAAGATGATGTCCATGAAAGCTTTTAGGTTACCTTGTCCCTTGACTTACCAACAAGAGGGTTTGTGACTCCTTGAACTAGTGCAAGATGTGGAAGTTGATTCCACTTGTTCTTGCCAAAATGATTAGAGTGAAGTATGTTGGCGGAGTCACCCTCATGAACTCTCTAGTTCTTCTTCTTTTGGATCCACGCCATCTTGATGGGAATCCTTGGAGTTGTAGTCGTACTTGATGAAGTGGAACTTGAAGTAGTCTTGGGAATCCACTTGACTAAGGTCTTAGGAGCTTCTTCAAATGCATCAATTTCCTCTTGAAGCTTGTCCTTGCCTTTTTGTTTGTAGTCTTGTGGTGGAAGATCATCTTGAGCTTGTGTCCCCTTGAAGGAAGTAGGATCATACTTCTCTTGTTGAGGAACAAACTTCGTCTTGGGGTGTTGATCTTCTTCCCACTCAACTCCATTGGCGTTGAACTTTCGTTCAAAACCAACACCTTGATTTTTCCGGTGTCTTCCTTGCTTATGTACAATTTCCTCGAATTGCTTACTTCCGGCAAGGCTCTTGTAGACTCCTTTCTCTATAATTCCCTTCAATAAGCTATTTTCTTGCTCAAGTGTAACTTGGCTAAGAGAATCATTAGTGGAATCAAGAGAACTACTAGAAGCAACAATATTGGATTTAACATGATCATTGTTACTACTAGAGGAAGAATCTTTCTTGTTCTTGTTACTAGACTTGACTTGAGGCATGTAAGTGGATAAGAGTAAACGCTTGGCAATGTAAGAAGAACTTTTCTTGCGGAGATCATCATTGATTGCTTTTAAGAACTCATGCCCTTGCTCAAGATTGAGCTTTTCAAAGTGTAACTTCTCATGAGCTCTTAAAAGTTCTCGATGATCTTCGAAGATAGTTTCATGAGCTAACTTAAGAGTGTTTAGTTCTTTAGTTAGAGCCTCAATCTTCTCCTTATCATTGTCATTTGTTTTATCTTGATTAGCATGATTAATTGACGTTTCATCATAGTATTCATCACTAGAGTTGTCAACAAGTAAATCATCATCACCTAACAAGTCATCTTCATCACTATTGAAATCGACATACTCAGGATGTGTTACCTTAGGACCTTTGCCATTAAGCATCTTCCAGTTCCTTCATTTGGTGAGTCAAATATGTCGTAGGATTTTGTTGACACAAGTGCTAGACCGGCAACACCTTCATCTTGAGTATATTCGGAATCGGAGTGATAACTTCTCTCGGAGTGGTTGTCGGAGTCGGAGCCGGATACCCATTCACCAACATGAGCTTGATGTCTTCGTTTTGTGTAGCTCCTTGATGACTTTTCCTTTCTTTCCGAATCATGGTTTCTCCGTGAGTATCTTCGTTCATAACGATCATCTCTACTCCTTGTCTCTCTTGATGGTGATTCTTCTCTTTTGCTTCTTCTTTTTGGAGAATCTTCTTTTCTTTTGTAGGGAGCCGTACACTCATTGGATTAGTGTCCGGGTCTTCCACAATTGTAGCACTTTTGCTCTCGACTAGAAGATCTTTTGTCATTGTAGGATCTTGACTTGGAGCTTCAATCTTTGCTTCTACTCTTGTAGAACTTGTTGAAGTTCTTCACCATTAAGCTCAATTCTTCATTGAAGGTTTGTTTCTCACTTGATGATGTGGGGGCTTCACATGAGGCTTTATAAGCTCCACTTGATTTGTTGTGAAGTTCCTCTTTATCCTTGAGTGACATCTCATGAGAAACAATTCTTCCAATGACTTCCGTTGGCTTGAGATCTTTGTAATTGGGCATCATTTGGATCAATGTGCACACGGTATCATATTTTCCATCCAAGGCTCTTAGGATCTTCTTGATGATGAATCTATCGGTCATCTCTTCACTCCCTAAGCCGGCAATCTCATTTGTGATGAGAGCAAGCCTAGAGTACATTTCAGCGACACCTTCACCATCCTTCATTTTGAACTTGTCAAGTTGACTTTGAAGCACTTCCAATTTGGATTTCTTGACGGAGTCGGTACCTTCATGCATATCAATCAAAGTATCCCAAATTTCCTTTGCATTCTCAAGACGGCTGATTTTGTTGAATTCTTTGGGGCACAATCCGTTGAAGAGAATATCACAAGCTTGAGCGTTGTATTGCAGCATCTTCAACTTTTCCGCGGTAGCTTCATGGTTTGGTTCTTTCCCATCAAAGAAGTCACCTTGCAAACTGAGGGAGTCCTGGATTAGGGGGTGTTCGGGTAGCCGGACTATACCTTCGCCGGACTCCTGGACTATGAAGATACAAGATTGAAGACTTGGTCCCGTGTCCGGATGGAACTTTCCTTGGCATGGAAGGCAAGCTAGGCGGTGCAGATATTCAAGATCTCCTACCATTGTAACCGACTCCGTGCAACCCTAACCCTATCCGGTGTCTATATAAACCGGAGGGTTTTAGTCCGTAGGACAATCAACTCCATACACAACAATCATACCATAGGCTAGCTTCTAGGGTTTAGCCTCCTTGATCTCGTGGTAGATCTACTCTTGTACTACCCATATCATCAATATTAATCAAGAAAGAGTAGGGTTTTACCTCCATCGAGAGGGCCCGAACCTGGGTAAACTTCGTGTCCGTCATCTCCTGTTACCATCCGACCTAGACGCACAGTTCGGGACCCCCTACCCGAGATCCGCCGGTTTTGACACCGACATTGGTGCTTTCATTGAGAGTTCCTCTGTGTCATCGCCTTTAGGCCCGATGGCTCCTTTGATCATCAACAACGATGAGGTCCAGGGTGAGACTTTTCTCCCCGGACAGATCCTCGTCTTCGGCAGCTTCGCTCTGCGGGCCAATTCACTTGGCCACCTGGAGCAGATCGAAAGCTATGTCCCTGGCCATTAAGTCAGGTTTGGAAGCTTAAACTACACGACTGATATCCGCGAAGACTTGATCTTCGACGGGTGTGAGCCACGGCCAAGCGTGCCGCACTATCTCGAGGGGCATGATCTAGCTCTGCCTTCGAACGGTGTCTCGGAGGCCGCACACGCACCGGTTCCGACCTTTAACTCGAAGCCTGTAGCGCCGATCGAGGATGAGCGGTTGGACGTCACCTCGGGGGCTGCGATCTCAAAGGCGATTGAGCCGAACACCAGCCCCGCACTCTGCGTGACTCATGACTCCGAGGATCCGGACTCTTCTCCGGACTCCGAACCCCCCGCGCCCCTGCCAATCGAATCCGATTGGGCGCCGGTAACGGAGTTCACCGCCGCGGACATCTTTCAGCACTCGCCTTTCGGCGATATCCTGAATTCTCTCAAGTCTCTCTCTTTATCAGGAGAGCCCTGGCCGGACTACGGTCAGCAAGGATGGGATACAAACAACGAAGAAATTCAAAACCCACCCACCACCCACTTTGTAGCCACCGTCGACAATTTAAACGACGTGCTCAACTGCGACTCCGCAGACATCGACAGCATGGACGATGATGCAGAAGAAATCGATGAATCAGCACCCATAGGGCACTGGACAGCCACCCCATCTCACAATGTGTACATGGTGGATACCCCTAAAGGAAGTAACAACGAGGAAAAAGGGGATAGAACGGGAGATCGACCCCCCGGAAAGCAATCAAAGCGTCGGCATAAACGCCGACCCAAGCCCCGCCTCGACAAAAACCCAGCCATAGAGCAGGACCACTCAGTAGACGATGAGCAGGCCTCAGAGCTACCGCCCGAACAGGGCAACACGGATAGAGAAACCAAACATCTCTCCCCCGGCGAAAAAGGCATTCCGGACGACATTACGCCGTACAAATCGATGGAGCAAAGGAGTCTCCACAAAAGGCTCGTTGCAACTGCACGCAGTCTGAAAAAGCAGAAGCGGAAGCTAAAAGCAGCGGAAGATGCACTCCAGATTAGATGGAGTAAAGTAATCAACACCGTAGATACATACGGCGATGGTCGCTGCACTCAAAGCTATCCGAAAAGAAAGCTACTGCCTGAATTCGACGAAGAGGCCCTAGAGCCCTCACATTCAAAAAATAAGAAAGCCACACGGTCGGATAGGCGACCCCAAAAAGTGGCAAGCGGCGCCGCACTTAAATCGGCATGCGACCCACTTAAGGATTCGCACCATGGCCCAGTTAGGTCCATTTATGGGCCAAGAAAGCAAGCTTTCGTAAGCAATACAGTAAAGCCATCATCAGAATCTAGCACACCCAAATACAGGGGCGCCGCACACCCCCTATGTTTCACCGATGAGGTTCTGGACTATGAGTTTCCAAAGGGATTCAAACCCGTAAACATAGAGGCATATGATGGAACAACAAACCGTGGAGTCTGGATCGAGGATTATATCCTCCATATACATATGGCCAGAGGAGATGATCTTCACGCCATCAAATACTTACCCCTTAAGCTTAAAGGGCCAGCCCGGCATTGGCTTAAAAGCCTTCCCGAAAACACAACTGGAAGTTGGGAAGAGCTCGAGGATGCTTTCCGAGAAAATTTTCAAGGGACCTATGTCCGCCCTCCGGATGCAGACGATCTTAGTCACATAACTCAACAACCCGGAGAATCAGCTCGGCAGTTCTGGAATAGATTCCTCACTAAAAAGAATCAGGTAGTCGACTGTCCGGGCGCTGAAGCCTTAGCAGCCTTCAGGCACAATGTCCGAGACGAATGGCTCGCCAGACACCTCGGCCAAGAAAATCCAAGAACAATGGTCGTACTAACAACCCTCATGACCCGCTTTTGTGCAGGAGAGGACAGCTGGCTGGCAAGATGCAGCCCCAGCGACCCAAGTACATCCGAAATTCGGGATGGAAACGGAAAACTGCGACGCAACAAAGACCGTCACCGGACTAAGGAAATAAGTCCAAAGAGCATGGCAGTTAATGCCGGATTCAAAGGCTCACGACAAAATCAGACAAAACTGCCCCTCCAGGATAATAGGGATGACCCATCCAATTTAAATAAAATCTTGGATGGGATATGTCACATTCAGAGTACTCCCGGGAAGCCGGCCAACCATACCCACAGACATTGTTGGGTTTTCAAACAATCCGGCAGACTCAATGCCGAACACAAGGGGCTCGACACACGAAGCGAAGACGAGGACGAACCCCAAAAGCAGGGCACCAGGAAACAAAAGAACTTCCCACAAGAAGTAAAAACAGTAAACTTACTTCACATAACAAAACATGCGGCGTCCATAAAGGCACGCATCACACGACCTATCCCCAAAGGGTCCCTCCACTGGTTGTCAAAACCAATTATCTTCGATCAGCTAGATTATTCTAGAAGTATCAAGGATGCAGGCTGGACTACCTTGATACTCGATCCAATCATTGGCGGGCTCTAGTTTTCAAATGTCCTTATGGACGGCGGTAGTGGACTAAACCTGATATATCAGGATACAATCCATGACATGGGGATAAACCAAGCAAGAATCCGCCGCAGCAAAACCTCCTTCCAAGGGGTAACACCTGGTCCGGACACCCATTGTATGGGTTTTCTCTGGCTCGAAGTTATATTCGGCTCTGCCGATAACTTCCGCTGCGAAAAGCTGACCTTCCATATCGTCCCGTTCTCAAGTCGCTATCAAGCACTACTGGGACGCGAAGCTTTCGCTCGCTTTAACGCGATACCACATTATGCATCCCTCACGCTTAAGATGCCCGGTCCACGAGGCATCATCTCTTTAAAGGGGAAGCACTAAAGTGCGCCCCCCCCCCCAAGCGGAGGACTGTGTGGCCGCCTCGTCAGCCCCACGGTAAAATGGCCTCACTGGCCAAACAACTTCGAAATAGGTCATTAAAAGTCCACGAACGCGGATAGACGAGTTCGGCACAAAATTATCATTAATACAGGCTTAGTGGCCATATACCCCCGAACTAGGGGCTACATGCAGAGACGATAAAGCTCAACCCTATATATTTTATTTTATGCTTTGTTTATTTCAAACTTTTGTTCGGCATGACCCGTTTTTCAACTCAGTTCCTCTCTCTTACAGATGAACGTCGTGCGACGCCCGTCCAGGATACAGCACAATGGAGACACATGCGCAGACGTGCAGTAGGGACCCATCCTAAAGGATTCTTTTTAGATTAAGACCCTGCGTAAACCTTTTTTAATGTCTCTTGTTGCTACACATCCCCTGGTTCTTTCCGACATAACCAAGGAGGAGGCTGGCATCTTGGCATGTGGCCACGTCAGAATTTTTTGCGCGTACCTGGACACTAGGGGCTTTTTAATAAGGAGTGTTGTTTTACCCGCACCTATAAAGACCGAACACCTTAGGGAGTGTTCGACGTCGCGAGTTTTGGCATTATATGCATCAGCTCCGAATCATGTCTTTGGTCAAATGTTGGGTTGCCCGGCTCCTGAGTTCGGCTACCTTACATTCCGTTCTATCGGCTAAAGTAGCACCAGGAGAACTACTGCGATTGTGCCCCGGTTCGGCCGGGCGAGCACCTCAGTAGAGAAAGCCGAAAACTGACTGTCATGATGTAGCGTGAGACTGGTCAGCCACTCGATGACCTATCGGAATCTATCGGATTCCTCCGCTTTAACGAAGGGCCGCTTCCCGGTCAGGCATATACGCGCCCCGAACTCGGGCGAGCGCAGTCGCCACTAATGGGCTACTTAAATACTCCCACTGTCAAGCTCCTATGGCTAAGTGAAAGTGTTAAAGCATTATAGTCCGGTTGCCTGGCCCGCTGCGCTATCACCTCCTTTGTAGGACCAAGACGTTGGGTTAAGTGTGAAAATGCGTCTTCTGCGAGCACCCCCGCACTATGTGTGTGGGGGCTGAAGCCAACGACTGCCATCTTTCAGATTTTGTATATCTTAAAACGGCCGCACAGGAGGTGTTCCCAATACTTGAAGGTACAAGTATAAAAAGGCCACTATAGTTTATCAAAACATTAATCTATCATTACATATGCTATAATAACATAGCATATTTCGAGCAATGCGTCTCTATTACACGAGCGCCTTCAAGGGCTTCTTGAAAATAGTGCTCGGAGGACACTCGGCTTTTTTCCGAATCTCGGGACGCAACAATGGTGATCTCCATCTCGGCCCAGTATGTCTTGACACGGGCAAGAGCCATCCTTGCGCCCTCTGTACATGCTGACCTCTTCATTGCATTAATGCGCGACACCGCGTCAAGGAATTGCTGCACCAAGCTGAAATAACTCTTTGCCTCCGATCTCCCCGGCAACAGATGACTCATGACATACTTCATGTCGAGTCCGGACAACCTATTCAGTTCGGCCCATTGAGCCAAACGATCGTCCACTGCAAGTGGACGCTCTGGATTGTGAAACTGCGACCAGAAAAGCTTTTCCACTTCGCGATCTTCTTTATCTCGAAAGTGTTCGGTCGCATCAGCAGCACTCGCTGCCAAATCTGGATAGGTATCCTCCACACTCCACATCTGGTCCAACGGAGCAAACTTCGGATCACAAAATTTCCTTCGCAGCATAAAGGGCTTTCCAACCACAATTTGTTCGGCCTGACGCAGTTCCTCCTTCGCAGCTCTCATCGCAGAGCGCGCATCCTTGGCATCGGCAACGGCCTTCTCTAGGTCCGCCTGTTTCGCCTGGTCTTCTTTCTCAAGAAGCCTGCAATGGTCTGCAGCGCTCTTTAACTTTTCGGCTATCTCGGCCATCTCTTCCTTGCTTTGGCAATGAGCAGCCTGTTCGGCTCTCAGCTCTTCAAAGGCTTCCCGGGCAGCCGCATCACTTTTTCTGGCTTGTTCTTTAGCTCGGGCAAGTTCTGCCCTAAGACTCTCCATGGCGTCCGCACCATCTGCGTCAAGCACATACACCGTAAGACACTGGCATTAAACCGTTCTTACCTAAATGTCGCCCGAGGAATTACATACCTTGATCCTCATCAAGTCGCTTGTTGACAAGCGCGATGTCGGCATCGACAACGTCCAGTTGCCGCTTTAGTACGGCAAAGTCATCAGTTTGGCTTGATTCCGGACACCCTGCCGCCTACATTCAAAGGCGACATCTTAGACCTGGGACTATGATCCTCTACGTGTCGTCATTCCTTGACGACGTGCAGAGTCTCAGGGGCTACTATCTACATAGGGTGCATCTTATTTATGCGCAATTGATAAAAGTGTACATTATCTAACGTACCTCAAAACCCGTCAGTAAACTTTTGATGGCTTCATGCAATCCGCTCTCTGCGGATGAGACCCTTTCAATCACCGCGCCCATCAACGCACGGTGTTCCTCCGAGATAGAAGCTCGCCCCAGCAGAATCATTAACTCCTCCGGCCGAGCACCATACGGCGCCGGAGTACCTCGGGGGGCCGCATAGCCATCTTCCGCCCCTGCCGGACTCGGAGAAACCCTCCGTGACGACACCTCAGGGTCGCCCGCCTCGCTAGGCGGCACGGCAGGGGGAGGCGTCCCGCTCTCCATCATCTCCGGAAGGAGATCCGCCGAAGATGAGCTCCGCTGGGAAGGGCTGATGTCCGAGCTACAATGTAAAGTTTCGGTTAATCTTCTCTGATATAAAATCAAGAATTTCTCTCATCCCTCAAAAGGAAAATCTTTCTCTACTTACGGCTCGCTGGAGGGCTAATCCCTTTGGGGGCGTAGTTCGGCCGAGGAACTCCCCGGCGCCGGACCCTCTCACGAGGATTTTTCCCTTGTTTCGAGGCTGTGGTCTCCGGGTCGTCAGAGGCGGCTTTCTTCTTCTCCTTGAGAGAGGAATCGTCGACTCCTCCCTGAAGGAAATATGCCCTAGAGGCAATAATAAAGTTATTATTTATTTCCTTAATTCATGATAAATGTTTATTATTCATGCTAGAATTGTATTAACAGGAAACATAATACATGTGTGAATACATAGACAAACAGAGTGTCACTAGTATGCCTCTACTTGACTAGCTCATTAATCAAAGATGGTTATGTTTCCTAACCGTGAACAAGGAGTTGTTATTTGATTAATGAGGTCACATCATTAGTTGAATGATCTGATTGACATGACCCATTCCATTAGCTTAGCACCCGATCGTTTAGTATGTTGCTATTGCTTTTATCCATGACTTATACATGTTCCTATGACTATGAGATTATGCAACTCCCGTTTGCTGGAGGAACACTTTGGGTGCTACCAAACGTCACAACGTAACTGGGTGATTATAAAGGAGTACTACAGGTGTCACCAAAGATAGATGTTGGGTTGGCGTATTTCGAGATTAGGATTTGTCACTCCGATTGTCGGAGAGGTATCTCTGGGCCCTCTCGGTAATGCACATCACTCAAGCCTTGCAAGCATTGCAACTAATGAGTTAGTTGCGAGATGATGTATTATGGAACGAGTAAAGAGACTTGCCGGTAACGAGATTGAACTAGGTATTGGATACCGATGATCGAATCTCGGGTAAGTAACATACCGATGACAAAGGGAACAACGTATGTTGTTATGCGGTCTGACTGATAAAGATCTTCGTAGAATATGTAGGAGCCAATATGGGCATCCAGGTCCCGCTATTGGTTATTGACCGGAGACGTGTCTCGGTCATGTCTACATTGTTCTCGAACCGTAGGGTCCGCACGCTTAAGGTTTCGATGACAGTTATATTATGAGTTTATGAGTTTTGATGTACCGAAGGAGTTCGGAGTCCCGGATGAGATCGGGGACATGACGAGGAGTCTCGAAATGGTCGAGACGTAAAGATCGATATATTAGACGACTATATTCGGACATCGGAAGGGTTCTGAGTGGTTCGGGTATTTTCGGAGGTACCGGGGAGTTACGGGATTACGGGAGAAGTAATGGGCCTTGATGGGCTTTAGTGGGAAGAGGAAAAAGACTGCTGCGCCCCCCTCCCCTCTAGTCCGAATTGGACTAGGGAAAAGGGGGCCGGCCACCTCTCCTTCTCCTCCTATTCCTTCTCCCTTCCTCCCCTTTTGGTGGACTCCTACTAGGACTTGGAGTCCTAGTAGGAATCCATATCCTGGCCGCACCTTTGCCTTGGCCGGCCTCCTCCTCCTCCATCCTTTATATACAGGGGCAGGGGGCACCCCATAGACACACAAGTTGATCTACGGATCGTTCCTTAGCCGTGTGCGGTGCCCCCTTCCACCAAATTCCACCTCGGTCATATCGTTGCAGTGCTTAGGCGAAGCCCTGCGCCGGTAACACATCAAGATCGTCACCACGCCGTCGTGCTGACGGAACTCTTTCCCGACGCTTTGCTGGATCGGAGCCCGGGGATCGTCATCGAGCTGAACGTGTGCCAAGAACTCGGAGGTGCCGGAGTAACGGTACTTGGATCGGTCGGATCGCGAGGAGAACGTACGACTACTTCCTCTACGTTGAGTCAACGCTTCCGCTTCGGTCTACGAGGGTACGTAGACAACACTCTCCCCTCTCGTTGCTATGCATCACCATGATCTTGCGTGTGCGAAGGAATTTTTTTTTGAAATTACTACGTTCCCCAACAGTGGTATCAGAGCCTAGGTTTTTATGGTTTGATGTTATTTGCACGAGTAGAACACAAGTAAGTTGTGGACGATACAAGTCATACTGCCTACCAGCATGTCATACTTTGGTTCAGCGGTATTGTTGGACGAGACGATCCGGACCAACCTTATGCGTACGCTTACGCGAGACCGGTTCCCTCGACGTGCTTTGCACATAGATGGCTTGCGAAAGACTGTCTCTCCAACTTTAGTTGAACCAAGTGTGGCTACGCCCGGTCCTTGAGAAGGTTAAAACGGAGTCTATTTGACAAACTATCGTTGTGGTTTTGATGCGTAGGTAAGATGAGTTCTTGCTTAAGCCCGTAGCAGCCACGTAAAACTTGCAACAACAAAGTAGAGGACGTCTAACTTGTTTTTGCAGGGGATGTTGTGATGTGATATGGTCAAGACATGATGCTAAATTTTATTGTATGAGATGATCATGTTTTGTAACCGAGTTATCGGCAACTGGTAGGAGCCATATGGTTGTCGCTTTATTGTATGCAATGCAATCGCGATGTAATGCTTTACTTTATTACTAAGCGGTAGTGATAGTCGTGGAAGCATAAGATTGGCGAGACGACAACGATGCTACGATGGAGATCAAGGTGTCGCGCCGGTGACGATGGTGATCATGAGGGTGCTTCGGAGATGGAGATCACAAGCACAAGATGATGATGACCATATCATATCACTTATATTGATTGCATGTGATGTTTATCTTTTTATGCATCTTATCTTGCTTTGATTGACGGTAGCATTATAAGATGATGTCTCACTAAATTATCAAGAAGTGTTCTCCCTGAGTATGCACCGTTGCAAAAGTTCTTCGTGCTGAGACACCACGTGATGATCGGGTGTGATAGGTTCTACGTTCAAATACAACGGGTGCAAAACAGTTGCACACGCGGAATACTCAGGTTATACTTGACGAGCTATGCATATAAGATATGACCTCGGAACACGGAGACCGAAAGGTCAAGCGTGAATCATATAGTAGATATGATCAACATAATGATGTTCACCATTGAAAGCTACTCCATTTCACGTGATGATCGGTTATGGTTTAGTTGATTTGGATCACGTGATCACTTAGAAGATTAGGGGGATGTCTATCTAAGTGGGTGTTCTTAAGTAATATGATTAATTGAACTTTAATTTATCATGAACTTAGTCCTGGTAGTATTAGCATATCTATGTTGTAGATCAATAGCTCGCATTGTTGCTTCCCTGTGTTTATTTTGATATGTTCCTAGAGAAAATTGTGTTGAAAAATGTTAGTAGCAATGATGCGGATTGGATCCGTAATCTGAGGTTTATCCTCATTGCTGCACAGAAGAATTTTGTCCTTGATGCACCGCTAGGTGACGGACCTTTTGCAAGAGCAGATGCAGACCTTATGAACGTTTTGCTAGCTCAATATGATGACTACTTAATAGTTTAGTGCACCATGCTTAATGGCTTAGAATCGGGACTTCAAAGACGTTTTGAACGTCATGGACCATACGAGATGTTCCAGGAGTTGAAGTTAATATTTCAAGCAAATACCCGAGTTGAGAGATATGAAGTCTCCAACAAGTTCTATAGCTAAAAGATGGAGGAGAATCGCTCAACTAGTGAGCATGTGCTCAGATAGCCTGAGTACTACAATCGCTTGAATCAAGTGGGAGTTAATCTTCCAGATAAAATAGTGATTGACAGAATTCTCTAGTCACCATCACCAAGTTAGTAGAACTTCATGATGAACTATAATATGCAAGGGATAACGGAAAATATTCCCAAGCTCTTCGCGATGCTAAAATCGGCGAAGGTAGAAATCAAAGAAAAACATCAAGTATTGATGGTTGACAAGATCACTAGTTTCAAGAAAAGGGCAAAAAGGAAAGAAGGGGAACTTCAAGAAGAACGGCAAGCAAGTTGCTGCTCAAGTGAAAAAGCCCAAGTCTGGTCCTAAGCCTGAGACTAAGTGCTTCTACTGCAAAGGAACTGGTCACTGGAAGCGGAACTACCCCAAGTGATTGGCGGATAAGAAGGATGGCAAAGTGAACATAAGTATATTTGATATACATGTTATTGATGTGTACTTTACTAGTGTTCATAGCAACCCCTCAGTATTTGGTACTAGTTCAGTTGCTAAAATTTAGTAACTCGAAACGGGAGTTGCAGAATGAACAAAGACTAGTTAAAGGGCAAGGTGACGATGTGTGTTGGAAGTGGTTCCAAGATTGATATGATCATCATCACACACTCCCTATACTTTCGGGATTAGTGTTGAAACTAAATAAGTGTTATTTGGTGTTTGCGTTGAGCATGAATATGATTTGATCATGTTAATTGCAGTACAGTTATTCATTTAAGTTAGAGAACAATTGTTGTTCTGTTTACATGAATAAAACCTTCTATGGTCATACACACCAACGAAATTGGTTTGTTGGATCTCGATCGTAGTGATACACATATTCATAATATTGAAGCCAAAAAGATGCAAAGGTAATAATGATAGTGCAACTTATTTGTGGCACTGCCGTTTAGGTCATATTGGTGTAAAGCGCATGAAGAAACTCCATGCTGATGGACTTTTGGAATCACTTGATTATGAATCACTTGATGCTTGCGAACCATGCCTCTTGGGCAAGATGACTAAAACGCCGTTCTCCGAAACAATGAAGCAAGCAACAGATTTGTTGGAAATCATACATACTGATGTATGTGGTCCGATGAATATTAAGGCTCGCGACAAGTATCATTATTTTCTGACCTTCACAGATGATTTGAGCAGATATGGGTATATCTACTTGATGAAACATAAGTCTAAAACATTTGAAAAGTTCAAAGAATTTTAGAGTGAAGTGGAAAATCATCATGACAAGAAAATAAGGTTTCTACGATCTGATCGCGGAGACAAATATTTGAGTTACGAGTTTGGTCTTCAATTAAAACAATGTGGAATAGTTTCAAAAATTCATGCCACCTGGAACACCACAGCATAATGGTGTGTCCGAACGTCATAACCGTACTTTATTGGATATAGTACAATCTATGATGTTTCTTACCGATTTACCAATATCATTTTGGGATCATGCATTAGAGACAGCTGCATTCACGTTAAAAGGGGCACCATCTAAAGTCCGTTGAGACGACACAAAATGAACTGTGGTTTGGCAAGAAACCAAAGTTGTCGTTTCTTAAAGTTTGGGGTTACGATGCTTATGTGAAAAAGTTTCATCCTGATAAGCTCAAACCCAAATCGGAGAAATGCGTCTTCATAGGTACCCAAAGGAGACTGTTGGGTACACCGTCTATCACAGATCCGAAGGCAAGATATTCGTTGCTGAGAATGGATCCTTTCTAGAGAAGGAGATTCTCTCAAAAGAAGTGAGTGGGAGGAAAGTAGAAAACTTGATAAGGTAATTGTACCTTCTCCCTTATTGGAAAGTAGTTCATCACAGAAATATGTTCTTGTGACTACTACACCAATTAGTAAGGAAGCTAATGATGATGATCATGTAACTTCAAGATCAAGTTACTACCGAATCTCGTAAGTAAACTAGAGTGAGATCCGCACCAGAGTGGTACGGTAATCCTGTTCTGGAAGTCACGTTACTAGACCATGACGAACTTGCGAACTATGAGGAAGCGATGATGAGCCCAGATTCTGCGAAATGGTTAGAGGCCATGAAATCTGAGATATGATCCATGTATGAGAACAAAGTATGGACTTTGATGGATTTGCCCGATGATCGGCAAGCCAAAGAAAATAAATGGATCTTGAAGAGGAAGATGGACACTGATAGTAGTGTTACTATCTACAAAGCTAGAATTGTCGCAAAAGGTTTTCGACAAGTTCAAGGTGTTGACTACGATTAGAGTTTCTCACTCATATCTATGCTTAAGTCTGTCCGAATCATGTTAGCAATTGCCGCATTTTATGAAATCCGGCAAATGGATAAACAAAACTACATTCCTTAATGGATTTATTAAAGAAGAGTTGTATACGATGCAACTAGAAGGTTTTGTCGATCCTGAAGGTGTTAACAAAATATGCAAGCTCCAGCGATCCATCTATGGACTGGTGCAAGCATCTCGGAGTTGGAATATACGCTTTGATGAGTTGATCAAAGCATACAGTTTTATACAGACTTGCGGTGAAGCCTGTATTTACAAGAAAGTGAGTGGGAGCACTACAGCATTTCTGATAAGTATATGTAAATGACATATTATTGATCGGAAATAATGTAGAATTATTCTGTGAAGCATAAAGGAGTATTTGAAAGGAGTTTTTTGAAGAAGGACCTCGGTGAAGCTGCTTACATATTGAGCATCAAGATCTATAGAGATAGATCAAGACGCTTGATAAGTTTTTCAATAAGTACATACTTTGAAAAGATTTTGAAGTAGTTCAAAATGGAACAGTCAAAGAAAGAGTTCTTGCTTGTATTACAAGGTGTGAAATTGAGTAAGACTCAAAGCCCGACCACAGCAGATAATAGAAAGAGAATGAAAGTCATTTCCTATGCCTCAGCCATAGATTCTATAAAGTATGCCATGCTATGTACCAGATCTATTGTATACCCTACACTGTGTTAAGCAAGGGAGTACAATAGTGATCTAGGAAGTAGATCACTGGACATCGGTCAAAATTATCCTTAGTAAAATAAGGATATGTTTCTCGATTATGGATGTGACAAAAAGGCTCGTCATAAAAGGTTACGTCGATGCAAGTTTTGACACTAATCTAGATGACTCTAAGTCTCAATCTAGATACATATTGAAAGTGGGAGCAATTAGCTAAAGTAGCTCCGTGCAGAGCATTGTAGACATAGAAAATTGCAAAATACATAACGGATCTGAATGTGGCAGACCCGTTGACTAAACTTCTCTCACAAGCAAAACATGATCACACCGTAGTACTCTTTGGGTGTTAATCACATAGCGATGTGAACTAGATTACTGAATCTAGTAAACCCTTTGGGTGTTGGTCACATATCGATGTGAACTATGGGTGTTAATCACATGGTGATGTGAACTATTGCTGATAAATCACATGGCGATGTGAACTAGATTATTGACTCTAGTGCAAGTGGGAGACTGAAGGAAATATGCCCTAGAGGCAATAATAAAGTTATTATTTATTTCCTTAATTCATGATAAATGTTTATTATTCATGCTAGAATTGTATTAACAGGAAACATAATACATGTGTGAATACATAGACAAACAGAGTGTCACTAGTATGCCTCTACTTGACTAGCTCATTAATCAAAGATGGTTATGTTTCCTAACCGTGAACAAGGAGTTGTTATTTGATTAATGAGGTCACATCATTAGTTGAATGATCTGATTGACATGACCCATTCCATTAGCTTAGCACCCGATCGTTTAGTATGTTGCTATTGCTTTTATCCATGACTTATACATGTTCCTATGACTATGAGATTATGCAACTCCCGTTTGCCGGAGGAACACTTTGGGTGCTACCAAACATCACAACGTAACTGGGTGATTATAAAGGAGTACTACAGGTGTCACCAAAGGTAGATGTTGGGTTGGCGTATTTCGAGATTAGGATTTGTCACTCCGATTGTCGGAGAGGTATCTCTGGGCCCTCTCGGTAATGCACATCACTCAAGCCTTGCAAGCATTGCAACTAATGAGTTAGTTGCGAGATGATGTATTATGGAACGAGTAAAGAGACTTGCCGGTAACGAGATTGAACTAGGTATTGGATACCGACGATCGAATCTCGGGTAAGTAACATACCGATGACAAAGGGAACGTATGTTGTTATGCGGTCTGACTGATAAAGATCTTCGTAGAATATGTAGGAGCCAATATGGGCATCCAGGTCCCGCTATTGGTTATTGACCGGAGACGTGTCTCGGTCATGTCTACATTGTTCTCGAACCGTAGGGTCCGCACGCTTAAGGTTTCGATGACAGTTATATTATGAGTTTATGAGTTTTGATGTACCGAAGGAGTTCGGAGTCCCGGATGAGATCGGGGACATGACGAGGAGTCTCGAAATGGTCGAGACGTAAAGATCGATATATTAGACGACTATATTCGGACATCGGAAGGGTTCTGAGTGGTTCGGGTATTTTCGGAGGTACCGGGGAGTTACGGGATTACGGGAGAAGTAATGGGCCTTGATGGGCTTTAGTGGGAAGAGGAAAAAGACTGTTGCGCCCCCCCTCCCCTCTAGTCCGAATTGGACTAGGGAAAAGGGGGCCGGCCACCTCTCCTTCTCCTCCTATTCCTTCTCCCTTCCTCCCCTTTTGGTGGACTCCTACTAGGACTTGGAGTCCTAGTAGGAATCCATATCCTGGCCGCACCTTTGCCTTGGCCGGCCTCCTCCTCCTCCATCCTTTATATACAGGGGCAGGGGGCACCCCATAGACACACAAGTTGATCTACGGATCGTTCCTTAGCCGTGTGCGGTGCCCCCTTCCACCAAATTCCACCTCGGTCATATCGTTGCAGTGCTTAGGCGAAGCCCTGCGCCGGTAACACATCAAGATCGTCACCACGCCGTCGTGCTGACGGAACTCCTCCCCGACGCTTTGCTGGATCGGAGCCCGGGGATCGTCATCGAGCTGAACGTGTGCCAAGAACTCGGAGGTGCCGGAGTAACGGTACTTGGATCGGTCGGATCGCGAGGAGAACGTACGACTACTTCCTCTACGTTGAGTCAACGCTTCCGCTTTGGTCTACGAGGGTACGTAGACAACACTCTCCCCTCTCGTTGCTATGCATCACCATGATCTTGCGTGTGCGTAGGAATTCTTTTTTGAAATTACTACGTTCCCCAACACTCCCTTCAGAACAGCCTCCTTCGAGGAGGCCGTAGTTTCCTTGTCCTCCCCCTTACTTCCCTCCAAAGGCATTATTTTCAACATCCTGACAAGCACAGGATCTGGCCTGGTTTCGGGAAGGGGGGCCGGACACCTAATCATCTTTGCGTTCGCTATCCAATCCTGCTTAAAAGGATGGCTCTTTTAGGGGCAAGATTATCATACGGATAGAAGGTCCGAGCACAAGGTTACTTACTTGAGTATCCGGGAGATTGCATCTTAGGCCTGCGTCCTCGGTTAAATCCGGACACGCTTCTTGCGATCCGAAGAACAGTTTATACATCTCCACGGGCGTTGCGCCCATGAAATTCTGGAGAGCTCGCGGCCCCTCTGGATTGAACTCCCATAGGCGAAGGGAGCGACGTTTGCCGGGCAATATTCGGCGAATCAACATGACCTGCGTCACCTTGACCAGGCTGAGGTCTCCTTCCAAGAGATCCTTAATACGGCCCTGCAACAGAGGTACGTCTTTGGGTAAACCCCAATCTAACCCTCCGTTGACCCATGACGCTAGCCGTGGTGGGGGACCCGAGCGAAAGGCAGGAGGCGCCACCCACTTGGAGCCCCGAGGAGCGGTGATATAAAACCACTCCCGTTGCCACAAGCCTAGCTCCTGTTGAAAAGAGCCCTCGGTCCATGGAGCATTGGCATTTTTGCTTATGACAGCGCCTCCGCACTCTGCGTGCCGGCCCTCGATCATCTTCGGCTCCACTTTAAAGGTCTTGAGCCATAATCCGAAGTGAGGGGTAACATGGAGGAACGCTTCACACACGATGATGAATGAGGAAATATGGAGGATGGACTCCGGAGCTAAGTCGTGAAATTCCAGCCCATAATAGAACAGCAGCCCCCTCACAAAGGGATCCATTGGGAAGCCTAACCCCCGAAGGAAGTGAGATATGAACACCACGCTCTCACCAGGCTGGGGACTAGGAATAACCTGCCCTTGAGCAGGCAGCCTGTGCGAAATTTCACCGGTCAGGAACTTAGCCTCCCTCAGCTTTAGTATGTCCTCCTCCGTGACGGAGGAGGGCGCCCATCGGCCTTGAAGGTCAGAACCGGACATTGTCGAAGGTCCGAAGTGCCTGGAATCTGGAGCCTAGGGTGTTGGAACTCGAGGCGACGGGCGAACTTGCTTGAGATTGAAGAAAAGGGGAGTAAGGCCTTGGTCTCTTTATAAGAGGTCGAATACCAAGAGCCCTCCCCGTAACCGTTTGGGACTCGCCTTAAATCGAGGAAACGTGCTAACGGGCACGATTGGGTTACCCACGTCCGTATTGATGAGAATCCCGTAAAAAGGGCACACAATCTCTGCTTTGACAAGACGTGCCAAGGAAACCGCCTCGCAAAACGTGCTGAGGTGGAAAAGTAAAAATGATTCGAGTAAAAGGACTTGGCCGTAGTGTGATGATACACTGCGGATTACGTCAGCAGATTTGATTTGTGTTAATATTATTCTCTCTATGACAATATGTGGAAACTTGTTTTGCAGAGCCGGACACTATTCTTGGTGTTTATAAATCTTCTATGAAGGACTTGGAGGAGGAACCCGCCTTGCAATGCCGAAGACAATTTGTGCGCCGGACTCGTCGTCATTGAAGCCTGGTTCAGGGGCTACTGAGGGAGTCCTGGATTAGGGGGTGTTTGGGTAGCCGGACTATACCTTCGCCGGACTCCTGGACTATGAAGATACAAGATTGAAGACTTCTTCCCGTGTCCGGATGGAACTTTCCTTGGCATGGAAGGCAAGCTAGGCGGTGCAGATATTCAAGATCTCCTACCATTGTAACCGACTCCGTGTAACCCTAACCCTATCCGGTGTCTATATAAACCGGAGGGTTGTAGTTCGTAGGACAATCAACTCCATACACAACAATCATACCATAGGATAGCTTCTAGGGTTTAGCCTCCTTGATCTCATGGTAGATCTACTCTTGTACTACCCATATCATCAATATTAATCAAGCAGGAGTAGGGTTTTACCTCCATCGAGAGGGCCCGAACCTGGGTAAACTTCGTGTCCGTCATCTCCTGTTACCATCCGACCTAGACGCACAGTTCGGGACCCCCTACCCGAGATCCGCCGGTTTTGACACCGACACCGTCTTTGAGGCGAAGGCTGCTCGTGACGCAGCCCTGGGGGAGGTGGTCGAGGTCCGTGGACGCTGCAAGGTGCTGGAGGACGAGCTGCAAGGCCTGCGGGACCAGCTCGCGAAAGAGGCCCGCCTTCGCCAAGAGCAGGAAGAAGGCATGAAGGCTCGCGAGGCAAGAATGTAAAGGGAAGGGTTTGGAGAATTCAAACGCAATTGGAGACACGGATGTTTTTCCCGTGGTTCGGATAGGTGGTGCTATCCTACATCCATGTTGATGGAGACTTCAACCCACGAAGGGTAACGGTTGTGCGAGTCCATGGAGGGCTCCACCCACGAAGGGTCCACGAAGAAGCAACCTTGTCTATCCCACCATGGCCATCGCCCACGAAGGACTTGCCTCACTAGCGGTAGATCTTCACGAAGTAGGCGATCTCCTTGCCCTTACAAACTCCTTGGTTCAACTCCACAATCTTGTCGGAGGCTCCCAAGTGACACCTAGCCAATCTAGGAGACACCACTCTCCAAGAAGTAACAAATGGTGTGTTGATGATGAACTCCTTGCTCTTGTGCTTCAAATGATAGTCTCCCCAACACTGAACTCTCTCTCATAGGATTTGGATTTGGTAGAAAGAAGATTTGAGTGGAAAGCAACTTGGGGAAGGCTAGAGATCAAAATTCATATGGTAGGAATGGAATATCTTGGCCTCAACACAAGGGAAGGTGGTTCTCTCTCAGAACATATGAGTTGGAAGTGTAGATGTGTTCTGATGGCTCTCTCCATGAATGAAGAGGAGATGGAGGGGTATTTATAGCCTCCACACAAAATCCAACCATTACACACAATTCACCAATCTCGCTGGGACCGAATCAATAAACTCGGTCGGACCGATTTAGTAAACCTAGTGACCGTTAGTGATTTCGGTGGGACCGTCATGCAACTCGGTAGGACCGATATGGTTAGGGTTAGGGCATAACTGTGACGCCCCGAGACCGTTGTGCCAGTTGTCCTCCAGTTATTCGCTGTTGTTGCTTTATCATTTGCTTGCGTGTCGCATCTTGCCATGTCATCATCCGCATTGCATCATCATGTTTTTAAAACTTGCATCCGTCCCGGTCTCATTTGTTCTCTCCGTTGTTCGTTCTGAGCCCAGACACACTTGCACGCGCCCTCGGCATGTCCGAAATAATATTTTATAAGTGGCCGGAAAATGTTCTCGGAATGGGTTGAAAGTTGGCATGTGGTGTTGTTATGTTGTAGGTAGGCCGCCTGCCAAGTTTCATCGCATTCGGAGTCCGTTTGACGCCCCAACGGATAACTATAGTGGCATTATAGCCAGTATAACGTTGGACGTTTTCGGTCTTCGGAAACCGTGCCAGGCTGCATCTCTCACCTCTTCTCTCAGACCAACCCGCTCTTCACAATCCGCCAGACCCAACCTAACCTCTCTCGTCAGCCCGCAGCCCTCCTCGCGCGCGACCCGGACTGTCACTACCGTTGTGTCCGGATCATCCCCTAACATCTATAAAACATCACTGTTTTCTTATTTTGGACTCCCTGCCTATTTATTCTCGGCCGATTGATTTCGATCGGAGTGACCAAATTAGCCCATACCCAAAAATACACCTACTATATATTCAGCCTAACCCTAGTTTCTAGGGGAGATGTCCCATCCATCCTCCTGCCCGCCGCCACCTAATTTCCTTCTCTCTCTCGGGATCCATCCCGCCGCCACCTGGTCTCTCCTTGGTTCCAACGCCGACCCATCCAACCACCACAATCCACGCACCACCTCCCGTGCGCCTCCATATCGCGCAGCCAGGGACGCCGTGTCCTCAAGCAGCAGGCGCCGCCGGCCGGATCCGCGCCTACCATGGAGCTCCTCGTAGTCTCCCGGCCATCCCCGTCCTTGCTGGACCTCTTCAGCTCGTCGGAGCCCCATCCCCGCTGCTCCTCGTCGTCGTCTTCTTCCTGTCCGCTGTCTCCGCCCGTTTCCCCAACGTCTGCTCGCGCACCAGCACCCGCCCCTGGAGGTCTCCTTCCTCCCGTCCTCGAGCTTGCCGGAGGCCTCCGGTGCCGCCAAAGCACCAGCAGCCAACAAGAAGACGCCCGCGCCGAGCCCAGCGCCGGGACGCCAGCCTCCTCTCGCGCCCGAGGGGCTCCCCGAGCACCTCTTCCCCGCCGCCAAGTCCATCGCCGCCTGAGGCCGTCGTCCTCGACTGCGCCCCATCTTCCTCCTCGTCGCGCGCCCCGTCTTCCTCCTCGTCGCGCCGATCCAGGAGGATCGACCTCGCGCGCCTTCCCCGCCTCGGATCCGGACGTCCCTGCGCCAAGTCCCGCCTGCCGGAGTCCCCGCGTCGTCAGCCGTCTTCCCTGCCTGCAAGTCCCGCCTCGCCGCTCCTCTGTTTCGTTTGAGCAGAGAAGAGACGACCGCTTCAGTCGCTGCCCCTGTTCCTCGCGTTGACCGCGCCTCCAGGCCCATCGCGCTCCTTCGCGGCCTGCCTTGGCCTCCTCCACCGACCGGCCCATGAGACCTGGTGAGCAGCCCCCCTGGCCTTTCCACTATTTGGCTAGGCAGATACGGCCCGATGTGTTTTTTTTCCCGTCTGGCGAATTTCTCTTTTATCCAGTGATTTACAGTTTATAGAAAAACCCCTGGTCTTCATGCATTTAATAACTCACAAACCATGGATCGGATTAAAATAATTTATATATGTAAAATGCTCAGAAATTTGTGTAGTCTAATAATATCCAACTTTCATGCATGTTTAAAATGTTTAACTTGCTGTTTGTCTAAGTTTGCTTAATAAACTTGCTAAAAAGATTTATTTCATAACTAAATAACCGTAACTCGGAGTTTAATAAACTTTATATGTAAATGGGGTATAAAAATGCCTAGTTTAACATGGTGCACTCATATTGCTTGTTTGATAACAACAAAATATGATTTTAGGCAGAACAGTACCAAATCTAATATATGCTCATGAGGTTCTTTCGGAATTGTTGCTTGTTATTTCCGGCCTCATTTAAACTTGCCTAGATAGGTAGATTTGTTATGTTTCACCTCTTGCCATGTTAAGCAATATTTAATATTGTTGGGTACATAAACGGGAGAGAACTAATTAATTAGATCTGGTGTTTCGTCAATAGGCAACTCGTTGCATATTGAGATCCATTTAATTTGTAGTGTTGTTTGTTGCACTTTGCCATGCCATGCATCTTTAAACCGGACATGCATCATACTTGGTTGTGCATCATGCCATGTTCATGTGTTGGTTGTTTACTATGTTGTGTGCTTCTTTCCGGTGTTGCTTCTTCGGGTTGATTCCGTTATCATCGCGTTTGTGAGGACCCGTTCGACTTCGTCCGTTTGTCTTCTTCATGGACTCGTTCTTCTTCCTTGCGGGATCTCAGGCAAGATGACCATACCCTCGAAATCACTTCTATCTTTGCTTGCTAGATTGCTCGCTCTTTTGCTATGCCTATGCTGCGATACCTACCACTTGCTTATCATGCCTCCCATATTGTTAAACCAAGCCTCTAACCCACCTTGTCCTAGCAAACCGTTGTTTGGCTATGTTACCGCTTTGCTCAGCCCCTCTTATAGCGTTGTTAGTTGCAGGTGAAGATGAAGTTTGTTCCTTGTTGGAACATGGAGACGTTGTTCCTTGATTGGAACTTGTTTACTTGTTGGGATATCACAATATATCTTATTTAATTAATGCATCTATATACTTGGTAAAGGGTGGAAGGCTCGGCCTTATGCCTGGTGTTTTGTTCCACTCTTGCCACCCTAGTTTCCGTCATATCGGTGTTATGTTCCCGGATTTTGCGTCCCTAACGCGGTCGGGTGATTTATGGGACCCCCTTGATAGTTCGCTTTGAATAAGACTTTTCCAGCGAGGCCCAACATTGGTTTTACCATTTGCCTCACCACCACCTACTTTTCCCTTGGGAATAATTAACCCAAGGGTCATCTTTATTTAGCCCCCCGGACCAATGCTTGTCTAAGTGTTGGTCCAAACTAGAGCATCGTGCGGGACCGTCCCTTGGCAACTTGGGTTATGTTGGTACCTGTACGCTTCGCTTATCCGGTGTTGCCCTGAGAACGAGATATGTGCAGCTCCTATCAGGATGCCGGCGCATCGGGCGGCTTTGCTGGACTTGTTTTATTACTGTCGAAATGTCTTGTAGCCGGGATTCCGAGACTGATCGGGTCTTCCCGGGGAGAAGGAATATCCTTCGTTGACCGCGAGAGCTTATAATGGGCTAAGTTGGGACACCCCTGCAGGGTTTGAACTTTCTAAAGCCGTGCCCGCGGTTATGGGCAGATGGGAATTTGTTAATGTCCGGTTGTAGAAAACCCGAAGTTGATCTTAATTAAAATACACCAACCGCGTGTGTAACCGTGATGGTCTCTTCTCGGCGGAGTCCGGGAAGTGAACACGGTTGTTGGAGTTATGCTTGACGTAAGTAGTTTCAGGATCACTTATTGATCATAGTTGTTCGACCGTGCTTTGCCTTCTCTTCTCGCTCTCATTTGCGTATGTTAGCCACCATATATGCTAGTCGCTTGCTGCAGCTCCACCTCACTATCCTGTCCTACCTTTAAGCTTAAATAGTCTTGATCTCGCGGGTGTGAGATTGCTGAGTCCCGGTGACTCACAGATACTTCCAAAACCAGTTTGCAGGTGCCGATGAAACCATGCAGGTGACGCACCCGAGCTCAAGGAGGAGCTCGATGAAGATCTCGTTCGTTGTGTTGTTTCGTTTCAGTTGATCAGTAGTGGAGCCCAGTCGGGACGATCGGGGATCTGTGTAGCATTTGGGGTAGTCTTCTTTTATTTTGGTTCCGTAGTCGGACCTTGATTGTATCTGTATGATGTAATGCTTTACTCATGTATTGTGTGGAGTGGCGATTGTAAGCCAACTATGTATCTCTTTCCCCTATGTATTACATGGGTTGTGTGAACATTACCTCACTTGCGACATTGCTTTCAATGCGGTTATGCCTCTAAGTCGTGCTTCGACACGTGGGAGATATAGCTGCATCGAGGGCGTTACAAGTTGGTATCAGAGCCTTCCCCGACCTTAGGAGCCCCCACTGATTGATCGTTTTTAGCGGCCGAGTTATGTCTAGAAAAATGTTTTGAGTCATTTAGGAATTATGTATCGGAGAGTTTAGGAATTCTTTTTACTTCCCAGTCTCCTCATCGCTCTGGTAAGGCATCCTGACGTAGAGTTTTGACTCTTCTCTTCTCAAATTTCACAAAAAAACATATTAGGATCACGCGGGTATCTTAGAATCGTTTCGATGGTTTTGTGATGACAACATTGTCTTGGTGCCTCCTGTCAGCAGGGGTTTAGTGGAGGTGTCCCGGGGAGTTGAGCTCCGAGGTGTTGTCGTCATAATTTTATCGTTACAGTTCTAGAATACCTGAGTTTAGTACGCCGACATCGAAAATCTCTCTTGTACAGTTGTTGGTGAGATAACCCTGATAGCCCAGTACTGAGGCGAGTGCGGGAGTATTGCCATAACTCGTATAACGGATGCTTTTCGAAGGTTGAGGTAGACGATTTCCGAAGGTTTCTTGGTTATGTGTTGAAGGATGGATACAGCTGGATCTAGGTATTGTTAGTTTGGGTGATATATTTTGTGTCCCCTGTATCCCCAACACCTGATTGCATAACCAGAAAGTTTCGGGAGTTTATAAGTGGGAATTCAAGTATCATGTAGGAATTCTTTCCAACAGACACATGATACGATATGGGATCTATCATATGTTTGTTTCCGGCTTATTCTGCAAGCCAAATCCTTTGTTTTGTTTTATTTGTGGTATTCGAGTTGCTTCGATGTCAAGTGTTGATCCATACCTTCCCTAAACGGTGTTCTCATATTTCTATGTGAATACTAATCCGTCTTGATCACTGAGGTTGCCTTTTCAATTCTTTCCAACCGGTGTGCTTCTCTTCAAGTGGATCCGATCATTTCAACATTCACAAGATCACCTCTCAGTTTTTTCCCAACGTTGCTTGTTTCATCCGTCCCAAATTGTCTTTGTTTTTCCCGCCCTCCCACCCTTATTTCTTCAAGGACGCAGATTTCTTGATCAAGTATCCATTTTTATTGATGTGAAGCCTCTTCATTCTTTTCCTCCATGTTTTATCCGATGATTTCTCATGAAGACGCTAAGGAAGCTTCAACTTTATCATTGTTCCATTCTATTTTTCTTCTCCGGTGGTTCCAATTCAAGCTTTATCGAAAATATCTTTTCCTCGTTTCTAATGTTTTCTCGTACCGATGCACCTCTTAATCATTCATCTCTCGCTATTCATTTGTTCCGGAGTGATGAAATATCTCAGAAGATTCAAGTTTCCATTCTCAATTCACTCAAGTTCTTTTGAGGATGTTATCTCATTCAAGTCATTTAAATCAACCGGTGTGTTCTCCCTTTCAAGTAATCGTTCAACAGTGTTTCTTTTGAGTGGGCCCTAACCCACAGGTCTTTTCCCAGGATCTTACCTGACTCTTCTAATTTTCCCGGAGCGATTCCCAAATTCATTTCAAAGTTTGACGTAAGAATGAAGTATCATCAGTCAAATGTCTTTCTCCAAGATCCTTCAATTCTTTCATCGTTGGTTCAACCTTTCTAATTTTCATTCCGGAGTGTCTCAACAATTCATGGTGGTGTTTCTCATCATCATTCTCAACATTTGAAGACCGAAGAAGAGTTTCTCTTAAATCTTGCCCCATTCTCTTCAAGATTCATTGTTATAGCTTGTTGCCATCCTCTCATAATTGTTTTCGATTGTGAGAATAATTTTCACCCATCCGGAGCATTTCAGGAGTCTTTTCAGTTTGATTCTCCGAAGGCCATCATTTCAGAAGAGTTATTCATTCTCAGCTTCGTCTATCGTTCTCCAAATCTTACCGGTGCATCATTCAATATTCTCTAATCAGTTCATGATCTCTTTGTTCTCATGTATCTAAATCCTAGCAAGCATCTTCGTTCATTTGCTAATCCTTCCCGGTGTTTCTTTATCTTTTTTTCGTCCATTTTAAATTCTTACGGTGGTTTGTGCAAGACTCCTATTCCTATGTTCTCATATCAATTTATTCGTTGGTTAAATCCTACCGGTGGCTCGTTGAAGACTTTTCCCAAGTTTGTGCTATATATCTCTTAATCCTTCCTACGAGAATAAGTAGTATGCCAAATCCATTGCTTATCATCAATTTAATTGGTGAAGGATAAGCATAACGTAATTCTTGTTCTTGTTTCATCCAAGTGATTAATTCCTTCTTCCGGAGTTCGTAATGGTATCAATTTCTCAGTTTTATGTTGTTCATCTTCGTCCGGAGTTCCATGTTTTCCGCATTATCTCGTCGCGAAGCTCCATCCAAATCATCGCAATGTTTCACCTTGTGTTCTCAACTTCTCTTTCTTCCTATCATTCTTTTATTACCGGAGTTCTTCATGGAGTTTCTTCATGGTGGTTCATCAAGGATTTAATTCATTCTCGAAGCGTTCTTCAAGATTCTTCTTGGAAGAGCTCAACTATTCTTCTTCCTGCATTCCGAAGTGCAATTCTTTCTACCTTATCTTTTGAGGTGGTGTTATGTCATTCTTGACAATTTCCTTCATGTTTCATGATTCACAAGTTGTAAGGAATGGGTTATTCAAACCTATCAATCGTTTCTTTGGAGTTGTCTTGGGTTATATTTCACCTTAAGCTTTCCCTAAGGATTGCTGCTATTTATGGTGCTTATAATTAACCCAAGTTCTTCATTTATCCTACCGGTGAAATAGTTTCTCGTCCCCTTGTTGACATCAATCCAATCTATTGTTTCCGTTAGTGGCAAAATTTCGCCTCAATTTCGAGATGTTTTCCATAAGCCCACTACAAGCTTACTCTTTTCACTGTTGGTTTTTCCAACAACTCCGTTCTATCCTTCTTTTTAAGGGTGCTTTCCAAACTCATTTGTGGCAGAAGTTGTCATTTTCTTCTCCATTCCTTTATTCCAATGATCTATCTTCTATTTCTTCTTTCGGAGGCATATTGATGTTGCTCTCTTCACCCATCATCTTGAATTGTGAGGATCATGTTTTTTTCATGCTTATCCATTTAACCGGAGTGTTGTGCCCTCTGATCAAGTTCTTTTCATCTTATCAAGTTTCGTAACACTTTCAACCTGAGCGCTGTCTGAAATCCTTCTTACCCATTGTGCCATTCTTTCAATAGTTCCGGAGGCAGTGTGTTGTTGATCTCTTCAAGTATCCTCTCATCTTGTCAAGTTCATGATTCTAATTCCTTCCATTTTCAGTCGGAGTGCTGCCCGAATTATTTCATTCTTATTCCTTCTCTATCTTGTTTTAACCGGACTGGTTTCAATGTCTATCTTGTCACTTAAGCTCTTCTTTCTCGCCGTTTTCCTTGTTCCTTGTCCAACAGAGTGTTTTCATTTCGTTCATCTTCATGGTATTCTTTCTTTCAATTTGTTCAACCTCGCAAGGTTCCTTGGTTTCACTCGTTTGTCAAAGAAGCAACTTGATTTTACCTCTTTCTCTTCCGCTTCTCTCCGGCGCAATTCTAGATCTCGGGACGAGATCCTCTCATAGTGGTGGAGTGTTGTGACGCCCCGAGACCGGTGTGCCAGTTGTCCTCCAGTTATTCGCTGTTGTTGCTTTGTCATTTGCTTGCGTGTCGCATCTTGCCATGTCATCATCCGCATTGCATCATCATGTTTTTAAAACTTGCATCCGTCCCGGTCTCATTTGTTCTCTCCGTTGTCCGTTCTGAGCCCAGACACACTTGCACGCGCCCGCGGCATGTCCGAAATAATATTTTATAAGTGGCCGGAAAATGTTCTCGGAATGGGTTGAATGTTGGCATGTGGTGTTTTTATGTTGTAGGTAGGCCGCCTGCCAAGTTTCATCGCATTCGGAGTCCGTTTGACGCCCCAACGGATAACTATAGTGGCATTATAGCCAGTATAATGTCGGACGTTTTCGGTCTCCGGAAACCGTGCCGGGATGCATCTCTCACCTCTTCTCTCAGACCAACCCGCTCTTCACAATCCGCCAGACCCAACCTAACCTCTCTCGTCAGCCCGCAGCCCTCCTCGCGCGCGTGTCCGAAAGTTGTCCCGGACCTGACCCGGACTGTCACTACCGTTGTGTCCGGATCATCCCCTAACATCTATAAAACATCATCGTTTTCTTATTTTGGACTCCCTACCTATTTATTCTCGGCCGATTGATTTCGATCGGAGTGACCAAATTAGCCCATACCCAAAAATACACCTGCTATATATTCAGCCTAACCCTAGTTGCTAGGGGAGATGTCCCATCCATCCTCCTGCCCGCCGCCACCTAATTTCCTTCTCTCTCTCGGGATCCATCCCGCCGCCACCTGGTCTCTCCTTGGTTCCAACGCCGACCCATCCAACCACCACAATCCACGCACCTCCTCCCGTGCGCCTCCATATCGCGCAGCCAGGGACGTCGTGTCCTCAAGCAGCAGGCGCCGCCGGCCGGATCTGCGCCTCCCATGGAGCTCCTCGTAGTCTCCCGGCCATCCCCGTCCTTGCTGGACCTCTTCAGCTCATCGGAGCCCCATCCCCGCTGCTCCTCGTCGTCGTCTTCTTCCTGTCCGCTGTCTCCGCCCGTTTCCCCGACGTCTGCTCGCGCACCAGCACCCGCCCCTGGAGGTCTCCTTCCTCCCGTCCTCGAGCTTGCCGGAGGCCTCCGGTGCCGCAAGAGCACCAGCAGCCAACAAGGAGACGCCCGCGCCGAGCCCAGCGCCGGGACGCCAGCCTCCTCTCACGCCCGAGGGGCTCCCCGAGCACCTCGTCCCCGCCGCCAAGTCCATCGCCGCCTGAGGCCTTCGTCCTTGACCGCGCCCCGTCTTCCTCCTCGTCGCGCGCCCCATCTTCCTCCTCGTCGCGCCGATCCAGGAGGATCGACCTCGCGCGCCTTCCCCGCCTCGGATCCGTACATCCCTGCGCCAAGTCCCGCCTGCCGGAGTCCCCGCGTCGCCAGCCGTCTTCCCTGCCTGCAAGTCCCGCCTCGCCGCTCCTCTGTTTCATTTGAGCAGAGAAGAGACGACCGCTTCAGTCGTTGCCCCTGTTCCTCGCGTTGACCGCGCCTCCAGGCCCAGCGCGCTCCTTCGCGGCCTGCCTTGGCCTCCTCCACCGACCGGCCCATGAGACCTGGTGAGCAGCCCCCCTGGCCTTTCCACTATTGGGCTAGGCAGATTCGGCCCGATGTGTTTTTTTTCCCGTCTGGCGAATTTCTCTTTTATCCAGTGATTTACAGTTTACAGAAAAGCCCTGTTCTTCATGCATTTAATAACTCACAAACCGTGCATCGGATTAAAATAATTTATATATGTAAAATGCTCAGAAATTTGTGTAGTCTAATAATATCCAACTTTCATGCATGTTTAAAATGTTTAACTTGCTGTTTGCCTAAGTTTGCTTAATAAACTTGCTAAAAAGATTTATTTCATAACTAAATAACTGTAACTCGGAATTTAATAAACTTTATATGTAAATGGGGTATAAAAATGCCTAGTTTAACATGGTGCACTCATATTGCTTGTTTGATAACAATAAAATATGATTTTAGGGAGAACAGTACCAAATCTAATATATGCTCATGAGGTTCTTTCGGAATTGTTGCTTGTTATTTCCGGCCTCATTTAAACTTGCCTAGATAGGTAGATTTGTTATGTTTCACTTCTTGCCATGTTAAGCAACATTTAATATTGTTGGGTACATAAACGGGAGAGAACTAATTAATTAGATGTGGTGTTTCGTCAATAGGCAACTCGTTGCATATTGAGCTCCATTTAATTTGTAGTGTTATTTGTTGCACTTTGCCATGCCATGCATCTTTAAACCGGACATGCATCATACTTGGTTGTGCATCATGCCATGTTCATGTGTTGGTTGTTTACTATGTTGTGTGCTTCTTTCCGGTGTTGCTTCTTCGGGTTGATTCCGTTATCATCGCGTTTGTGAGGACCCGTTCGACTTCGTCCGTTTGTCTTCTTCATGGACTCGTTCTTCTTCCGTGCGGGATCTCAGGCAAGATGACCATACCCTCGAAATCACTTCTATCTTTGCTTGCTAGATTGCTCGCTCTTTTGCTATGCCTATGCTGCGATACCTACCACTTGCTTATCATGCCTCCCATATTGTTAAACCAAGCCTCTAACTCACCTTGTCCTAGCAAACCGTTGTTTGGCTATGTTACCGCTTTGCTCAGCCCCTCTTATAGCGTTGTTAGTTGCAGGTGAAGATGAAGTTTGTTCCTTGTTGGAACATGGAGACGTTGTTCCTTGATTGGAACTTGTTTACTTGTTGGGATATCACAATATATCTTATTTAATTAATGCATCTATATACTTGGTAAAGGGTGGAAGGCTCGGCCTTATGCCTGGTGTTTTGTTCCACTCTTGCCACCCTACTTTCCGTCATATCAGTGTTATGTTTCCGGATTTTGCGTCCCTAACGCGGTCGGGTGATTTATGGGACCCCCTTGACAGTTCGCTTTGAATAAGACTTTTCCAGCGAGGCCCAACATTGGTTTTACCATTTGCCTCACCACCACCTACTTTTCCCTTGGGAGTAATTAACCCAAGGGTCATCTTTATTTCGCCCCCCGGGCCAATGCTTGTCTAAGTGTTGGTCCAAACTAGAGCACCGTGCGGCACCGTCCCTTGGCAACTTGGGTTATGTTGGTACCTGTACGCTTCGCTTATCCGGTGTTGCCCTGAGAACGAGATATGTGCAGCTCCTATCAGGATGTCGGCGCATCGGGCGGCTTTGCTGGACTTGTTTTATTACTGTCGAAATGTCTTGTAGCCGGGATTCCGAGACTGATCGGGTCTTCCCGGGGAGAAGGAATATCCTTCGTTGATCGCGAGAGCTTATAATGGGCTAAGTTGGGACACCCCTGCAGGGTTTGAACTTTCTAAAGCCGTGCCCGCGGTTGTGGGCGATGGGAATTTGTTAATGTCCGGTTGTAGAAAACCCGAAGTTGATCTTAATTAAAATACACCAACCGCGTGTGTAACCGTGATGGTCTCTTCTCGGCGGAGTCCGGGAAGTGAACACGGTTGTTGGAGTTATGCTTGACGTAAGTAGTTTCAGGATCACTTATTGATCATAGTTGTTCGACCGTGCTTTGCCTTCTCTTCTCGCTCTCATTTGCGTATGTTAGCCACCATATATGCTAGTCGCTTGCTGCAGCTCCACCTCACTATCCTGTCCTACCTTTAAGCTTAAATAGTCTTGATCTCACGGGTGTGAGATTGCTGAGTCCCCGTGACTCACAGATACTTCCAAAACCAGTTTGCAGGTGCCGATGAAACCATGCAGGTGACGCACCCGAGCTCAAGGAGGAGCTCAATGAAGATCTTGTTCGTTGTGTTGTTTCGTTTCAGTTGATCAGTAGTGGAGCCCAGTCGGGACGATCGGGGATCTGTGTAGCATTTGGGGTAGTCTTCTTTTATTTTGGTTTCGTAGTCGGGCCTTGATTGTATCTGTATGATGTAATGCTTTACTCATGTATTGTGTGGAGTGGCGATTGTAAGCCAACTATGTATCTCTTTCCCCTATGTATTACATGGGTTGTGTGAAGATTACCTCACTTGCGACAATGCTTTCAATGCGGTTATGCCTCTAAGTCGTGCTTCGACACGTGGGAGATATAGCCGCATCGAGGGCGTTACAATAACGTAATCTCGGTGAGACCGATTACACAAACTCGGTGAGACCGATTTGGTAATAAGCTAACCAGAGGGTTGGTCAGGTAAACTCGGTGGGACCGATTTGCTCTTTCGGTGAGACCGAAAAGTTACAAAAAGGAAACAGAGAGTTTACATTGCAATCTCGGTGGGACCGATCCGCTCTTTCGGTGAGACCGAAAAGTTACGAAAAGGAAACAGAGAAATTGCAATCCCATCTCGGTGAGACCGAGTTCCCTATCGGTAGAACCGATTTGCTTAGGGTTTGGCAGTGGCTATGACAAGTGAAACTCGGTGGCGCCGGATTGAAAGAATCTGTATGACCGAGTTTGGCTTTGGGTTTAGGTCAAATGTGGATATGGGAAAGTAGTTGAGGGTTTTGGAGCATATCACTAAGCACATGAAGCAAGAGGCTCATTAAGCAACACCTCATCCCTCCTTGATAGTATTGGCTTTTCCAATAGACTCAATGTGATCTTGGATCACTAAAATATAAAATGAAGAGTCTTGAGCTTGAAGCTTTAGCCAATCCTTTATCCTTAGCATTTTGAGGAATCTACTTTCATCATCCATGCCATGCCAATCATTGAGCTTTCCTGAAATAATTATCTTGGAATAGCATTAGCTCAATGAGCTATATGTTGTTATGAATTACCAAAACCACCTAAGGATAGTTGCACTTTCACCGGGTCCTCATCTGGATCTTTATAATCCTTCTAATTCTGGCCCGGGAACAAGAATATCTAGTGAAACTTCTTTAGGAGGGAGCTCCTCATATTTTCTATCTTCTGTAGTTTCTCATCGTTGATGGTGGCGGTTGTCGGTACGATGCAGCCTATTTGATTGCCGTAGCATCGACGTTCTTCCTCGGGTGCCTTTGGCTCAAAATTGCCGTCGTCCACCTCCGTGACCACCATTCTAGTAGTCCTGAGTTTTTTAGGAACCCGTTGCCTCTTTGCTTTTGGTTCTACTACGGCTCCGCTCCCCGAGGCAGCGGCGAACTCAGTCTCAGCGCGGGTCTCGATGTCGGTCTGAGTCTGAGCGCCGGTCTCAGTCTCAGCACCGGTCTGCGTGTCGGTCTCAGTCCCCGATGCCACCGGTGGGCCCAGCAATAACATCGGTTGATTGTCGGTAAGGCTAAAAAATTCGTCTGCCGCTCGGTAGGCATCGTCGCAATCACCAGAACCCTGTCCTTCATCGTTGCGAGCCATGTTTCCTATGGTTAAATCTAGTCAATTAATTCTAGACCTAATAAAATGAATAGTGACATAGAAAAGGCCTATTGTTTTGCAGGAATGTTGACTCCTTCCTGGTGCGGCAAATCCCGGGCACTCGATATGTCCTAGTTTGTAGCACAAGTCATGCCGAAATTCACGGAAAATTTCGGCATGACCTTTGCTAAAAAGTGGACAAATCGAGAACCTGAAATTTACCGGAACAGAAATGAATCAACATTCCGGCAAAACATAGCAGCACTACTAATTTCAGTTAATGATGAAAGGAAAAAAATCAGTTAACTACTAATTTCATTCATTTAGGTTATTCATTTAACATCACCTAATTAACCTACTGTACCACTACTACTAGCAGCACTACTGACCTAATTAACCTAGCAAAACTCTAGTGCCCTAACTGAAAAACATCTAATTAACATCTACTAGCACCACTATTGCCCTAACCTAATTAACATCTACTAGTATCACTATATACTATACAAGCAGCATCTACCCTAATTAAAACCTACTGCCCTAACTAACTTTTGTTGTAAACCAAATTTTTTGCTCTAAACTAATTTTTGCTATATACAAACTTTTGCTCTACTAACATCTACTACTTAACATCCTTTGCTCTAAACTAATTTTTTTGCTATAAACAAACTTTTGCTCTACTAATTTTTTATCTAAAATGCAGAGAGAGAGAGGAGTGGGGGGAGGGTGGGGGACTTACAGAGAGGGGAGAGACGGTGGCCGGGAGGTGCTCGGTGACGGAGGCAGGGGCGGAGAGGGCGGGCTCGGGCACGAGCAACGGCGGTCCTGGGCGGGCTCAGGCGGCGGTGAGGTTGTGACGCCCCCGGTTCAATCGTACACTAATCATGCACGCAAATGTGTACGATCAAGATCAGGGACTCACGGGAAGATATCACAACACAACTCTACAAATAAAAATAAGTCATACAAGCATCATAATACAAGCCAGGGGCCTCGAGGGCTCGAATACAAGTGCTCGATCATAGACGAGTCAGCGGAAGCAACAATATCTGAGTACAGACATAAGTTAAACAAGTTTTGCCTTAAGAAGGCCAGCACAAACTGGGATACCGATCGAACGAGGCGCAGGCCTCCTGCCTGGGATCCTCCTAACTACTCCTGGTCGTCGTCAGCGGGCTGCACGTAGTAGTAGGCACCTCCAGTGTAGAAGGAATCATCGTCGACGGTGGCGTCTGGATCCTGGGCTCCAACATCTGGTTGCGACAACCAGGTAGAAGGGATAGGGGGAAAAGAAGGAGAAAGCAACCGTGAGTACTCATCCAAAGTACTCGCAAGCAAGGAGCTACACTACATATGCATGGGTATATGTGTAAAGGGCCATATCAGTGGACTGAACTGCAGAATGCCAGAATAAGAGGGGGATAGCTAGTCTTATCGAAGACTACGCTTCTGGTCTCCTCCGTCTTGCAGCATATAGAAGAGAGTAGACTGAAGTCCTCCAAGTAGCATCGTATAGCATAATCCTACCCGGCAATCCCCTCCTCGATGCCCTGTTGGAGAGCAATCACCGGGATGTATCTGGCACTTGGAAGGGTGTGTTTTATTAAGTATCCAGTTCTAGTTGTCATAAGGTCAAGGTACAACTCCGGGTCGTCCTTTTACCGAGGGACACGGCTATTCGAATAGATAAACTTCCCTGCAGGGGTGCACCACATAGCCCAACACGCTTGATCCCATTTGGCCGGACACACTTGTCTGGGTCATGCCCGGCCTCGGAAGATCAACACGTCGCAGCCCCACCTAGGCACAACAGAGCGGTCAGCACGCCGGTCTAAACCTAAGCGCGCAGGGGTCTGGGCCCATCGCCCTGAGCACACCTGCACGTTGCGAACGCGGCCGGTGAGCAGACCTAGCAACCTCCAGTACAACGGAAGTCACGTTACGCGGTCCAACCCGGCGCGCGCCACTCAGTTGCTGACGTCAAGAAGTGCTTCGGCTGATACCACGACGTCGGGATACCCATAACTACTCCCGCGTAGGTGGTTAGTGCGTATAGACCAAATGGCCAGACTCAGATCAAATACCCAGATCTCGTTAAGCGTGTTAAGTATCGCGAACGCCGACTAGGGCCAGGCCCACCTCTCTCCTAGGTGGTCTGAACCTGCCCTGTCGCTCCGCCACAAAGTAACAGTCGGGGGCCGTCGGGAACCCAGGCCCACCTCTACCGGGATGGAGCCACCTGCCCCTTCAGCCCCCATCTCCGAACAGTATCACATATAATGTAACAGTGTAAAGTATATGCCCGTGATCACCTCCCGAAGTGATCACGGCCCAGTAGTATAGCATGGCAGACGGACAAGAGTGTAGGGCCACTGATGGAACACTAGCATCCTATACTAAGCAGTAGGATTGCAGGTAAAGGTATCAACAGCAGTATCAAAGACAGGCTATGCATCAGGATAGGAATAACGAAAGCAGTAACAAGCTACACTACTCTAATGCAAGCAGTATAGGGAAGAGTAGGCGATATCTGGTGATCAAGGGGGGGGCTTGCCTGGTTGCTCTGGCAAGAGAGAGGGATCGTCAACTCCGTAGTCGAACGGGGCAGCAGCAACGTCGGTCTCGGGGTCTATCGAGAGAAGAGGGGGGAGAAACAATAAATATTTAAGCAAGCAGATGCATAGTGATGCATGACATGACAAATAACGGCGTTAGAGGTGCCCTAACGCGGTATGGGATGATACCGGTGAAGGGGGAAAACATCCGGGAAAATATCCCCGGTGTTTCGCGTTTTCAGGCAGAGGAGCCGGAGGGGGGAAGTTGCGAGTTTGATATGATAGGGGTGTGTGGCGGATGAACGGGTTGCGTATCCGGGTTCGTCTCGACGTTCTGAGCAACTTTCATGTTGAAAACATTTTAATCCGAGTTACGGATTAAAAGATATGATTTTCTAAAGATTTTAATAATTTCTGGAATTTAATTAATTATTTAAATATAACATTATCCAAAACAGTGCACGCTGACGTCAGCATGACGTCAGCATGACGTCAGCAGTCAACAGGGGCGTTGACTGGTCAAATCTGACGTGTGGGTCCCACCTGTCATTCAGTGATTAAGCTAATCAGAGATTAACTAACTAATCATTGTTTAATTAGACTAATTAGATAATTAGGTTAATCTAATTATGATTAATTAGATTAATTAATTCCTTAATTAATTAACTAATTACTTATTTATTTATTTATTTATTTATTTTTATTTATTTTTTTTAATTTTAATTCTTTTTTTTTTAAACGTTCTGTGGGGCGTGGGCCCCGTTTGGCAGTGGCCCAGAGGGGGCCTAACGGGCGCTGGCGTTAGCGGGGCTGCGGGCGCCGGGCGGGGCGTACCCAGCGCCCAGCACGAGGGGGCAAGGCCGGCCGGTTAGGGTTTCGGCCACCCGGGGGGGGATATGGAGCGCGGGGTGGGCCGGCCTGGTGGCCCGGTGGCCGTTGGCTGGGCCGGGTGGCCCAGCGGGGGGGGGGGTTCCCTTTCTTTTTTTTTTTTTGTATTTTCTTTTTTTTAAATTCTTTTCTGTTTTAATCATTTAAAATTGCTTAGGCCTTTTCTAAAAATGTGGTTACTTCACCACAATTACCTTTGTAATATTTAGCAACCACCGAACAATTTTGTTTTAATTTTTGAAAACTTTTATTGTTAATTGCAATTTGAATTTGAATTTGAACGGTTTCGGATTATTGCGAGGTTAGTAACAGTAATCTCCGGGTGTTACAAATCTCCTCCACTACAAGAAATCTCGTCCCGAGATTTAGGAGGTAGAAGGAAACAGTGCGGGGTATTCTTCACGAAGACGATCCTCGCGTTCCCAGGTGGCTTCGTCTTCAGAGTGATTCGACCACTGGACCTTGAGGAACTTGATCGCCTTCTGACGTGTGCGGCGTTCAGCTTGGTCGAGAATGCGGACCGGATGCTCTTTATAGGAGAGGTCCTGTTGCATTTCGAGCACTTCATGATCCACAGCTCGGATTGGGTCCTTGAAGCAACGGCGGAGTTGTGACACATGGAACACATCGTGAACCTGAGAAAGGTTCGGCGGAAGCTCCAATTGATAGGCCACTTTTCCACGCTTTTCGAGAATAGTGAATGGGCCAATATAGCGAGGAGCTAGTTTGCCTTTGATCCCGAAGCGGTGAGCACCCTTCATTGGTGTAACTCGAAGATAGGCCTTTTCGCCAGGTTGATAGACCATGTCTTTATGATGACGGTCATAGTTACTCTTTTGGCGTGACTGAGCAGTCTTGAGATTCTCGCGAATAATGCGGACTTGTTCTTCGGCATGTTGGATAATATCCGGACCAAAGAATGGACGTTCCCCAGTTTCTGACCAGTTCAGAGGGGTTCGGCACTTTCGTCCATATAGCACTTCGAAGGGGGCCATCTTCAGACTAGCTTGATAGCTATTATTATAAGAGAACTCAGCATACGGGAGAGATTCCTCCCATTTCTTGCCAAAGGAAATAACACAAGCTCGAAGCATGTCTTCGAGAACTTGGTTGACACGTTCAACTTGTCCTTGAGACTGCGGATGAAAAGCAGTACTGAACGATAGATGAGTTCCCATAGCTTCTTGGAAACTTGCCCAGAATCTTGAAGTGAATAAGCTGCCACGGTCCGAACTGATAACCAGTGGAATACCGTGAAGTGAAACAATTCTGGACATGTAGAGAGTTGCAAGCTGGCTTGCAGTGATAGTTTCCTTGACCGCCAGAAAATGTGCAACTTTAGAAAGCCGGTCAATGACGACAAGAATAGCATCATTACCTTTCTGAGATTTGGGAAATCCAGTGACGAAGTCCATTTCAACATGGTCCCATTTCCATTCCGGAATAGAGATAGGTTGCAGAGTTCCAGCAGGCCTTTGATGTTCTGCTTTGATACGACGGCAGACGTCACACTCGGCAACATAGCGAGCAATGTCTTGCTTCATATTAGACCACCAGAATCTTTGACGAATGTCCTGGTACATCTTAGTACTACCAGGATGGATACATAGAGGTGTATCATGAGCTTCTTTCATAACTTTCCGAGTCATATTCAGGTTTTCCTTCTTACACGGCACCACTAGGCGGCCTTTGAAGTACAAGGCGCCATCACCAGCAATAGTGAAGTATGAGGGCTTTCCTTCCTTGAGATCGCGCTTAATCTTGTGGACTTCAGAGTCGCATCCTTGTATTGTCTTGATGGAGCTCACGAGATCGGGTTCGACAGCCAGGGTATAGAGGGAACCCTGGGGAATAACACGGAGGTTCATCTTCTGAAACTCCTCAGGAGGGGGAGCGAGTGCACCCGGAGGGACAATATGGAGGTTCAGCTTTCTGAATTCTTCAACGAGCGAGGGCTGAACTTTATGAACCTGGAGGTGGTTGCAGTAAGACTTGCGGCTCAAGGCATCTGCCATTACATTAGCCTTGCCTGGTGTATAGGAAATACCCAAGTCAAAGTCTGCAACAGTCTCCATCCATCTCTGCTGACGGAGGTTCAGGTCTGGCTGAGTAAACAGATACTTTAGACTTTGATGGTCAGTGAATATCTCGCATCGATTACCGAGAAGGTAATGCCGCCACTGCTTCAGTGCATGAATGACAGCAGCAAGCTCGAGATCGTGAACTGGGTAGTTCTCTTCATGAGGGCGCAATTGACGAGAGGCATAGGCAATCACTCTGCGCTCTTGCATTAGGACACAGCCTAATCCTTGACGGGAAGCGTCGCAGTAAATGACGAAGTCCTTCTTTGTATCAGGTGGAGCTAGCACTGGGGCAGAAGTCAACTTGTCTTTAAGTGCCTGGAAGCTTTCCTGACATTTGTCTGTCCATTGGAACTTGACGCCCTTATGCAGCAAGTTAGTCAGAGGCCTGGCAATCTTGGAGAAGTTCTCGACGAATCGACGGCAATAGCTGGCGAGACCGAGAAAACTTCTGACTTGCTTGACATTCTTCGGAGGAGTCCAATCAAGAATAGCCTGAACTCGTTCAGGGTTAACGGCAATACCATCCTTAGAGATGACATGTCCAAGATAGGTTACTTCAGGGAGCCAGAATTCACATTTAGAGAACTTGGCATACAACTGATGTTCTCGTAGCTTTTCCAGCACAAGTCGAAGATGTTCAGCATGTTCTTCTTCGTTCTTGGAAAATACCAGGATATCATCCAGATAAACCACGACGAACTTGTCGAGGTAATCCATGAATATATAGTTCATCAGGCGAGAGAAGGTGGCTGGGGCATTGGTTAAGCCGAAGGACATGACAGTGTACTCGTATGAACCATAACGAGTCACAAAGGCGGTTTTTGGGATATCCTCTTCACGAACACGGATCTGGTGGTAACCCAATCTCAAGTCGAGTTTAGAGAACACCGATGAACCAGCCAGTTGATCATACAGATCATTGATCCGAGGAAGAGGATACTTGTTCTGAATGGTAGCTTGGTTAATAGGACGGTAATCTTGGACCAGTCGGTTTGTCCCATCCTTCTTCTTGACAAAGAGAGAAGGTGCTCCCCAAGGAGAGCAGCTTGGGCGAATGAAACCACTTTGAAGAGATTTGTCGATTTCCTCCTTAAGCTCAAGGAGTTCATGTGGTGGCATCTTGTAGGGTCGCTTGGCAATAGGAGTGGTGCCTGGTTTCAAGTCGATGACGAATTCGACAGCTCTAGCAGGGGGAATCCCTGGAAGTTCTTCAGGAAAGACGTCGAGGAAGTCACGCACGACGGGGATGTTTTCGATGCCCTCGAGTGGTGCAGAGTTCAATGCATTCAAGACATAAAGCCTTGCCTCGGCATTTTGCACCAGGCGAGCGTGGTATGTAACTATTTCATCTGAAGGATGTAGCAGATGGACGGTCTTAGTGGCGCAAACTATGGAAGCAGTATGCGCTTTCAACCAATCCATCCCCAGAATGAGGTCGATGTTAGACGTCTTCAGGATAATGGGCGCGGCATAGAATTCCAGCCCTTCGATTTCCACGGGGACATCGACGCCAACCATGGAGGTTTGACATTGTCCCACGGGGGTTTTTACCACTACCGAAGTGTTCATCCCCTCGTATTTAATGCCATGCTTGAATGCAAAATCTTCTGACATGAATGAATGCGATGCTCCTGTATCGAATAAAACAGATGCAGGTACTGAATTTACGAGGAGTGTACCCATCACAGTAGCAGACTGGTCTTGAGCTTCGTTCAGATCAACGTGGTTGGCATGAACACGACCATAAGACTTGGCATTGTTTTTGCGGTTCTGGTTGTTCCCACGACCAGCTGCAGGAAGGGCCAGCTGATTCTGATTCTGATTCTGATAGCAGTTCCTGGCAAGGTGACCTGGTTGACCACACTTGTAGCACAGACCATTATTGGGAGTGGGGACCGGAGCTTGGGGTGGTGGAGCTGGAAGTTTTGGCTGTCTAGCAGGAGCATTAGGCAGACGAGGTGTAGCATAGGACTGCCTTGGGGCAGGTGCATTCGACTGGTACATGCTGTTGGGAATCCATATCCTGCGCTTCTGCGAGGACGGGCCCGAAGATGAGCCCGTGTCACGGCTGCGCCTGTGAGAGCTCTGGTATTCCTGCAGACCAGTTTCGACGTTGATGGCTTTGTTCACCAAGGTGGCGAAATCATCAAAGTCGTGCACTAGAAGTGCGAACTTGATGTCAGCTTGAAGGCCGTCACGGAACTTCTCCTGTCTGCGTGAATCAGTAGCAATGTCCTCTTCAGCATAGCGGGACAAGTCCAGAAACTCCCGCTGATAAGCTTCAACAGTTTTGTTGCCTTGGATGAGGTTGCGGAACTCACGCTTCTTCCGGTCCATGACTCCCTGAGGAATGAAGCGGGCACGGAAAGCAGCTTGGAAGTCTGGCCAGGTGATGATTGTTCCAACTGGCAGAGTACGCCTGTGGCTGTCCCACCATTGAGCTGCGGGTCCCTTCAAGAAGAAGGAAGCAAACGTGACATAGCTGGCAGGGGCTACATCAGCAGACTCCATCTCATAGGTGATGTCACGGAGCCAGTCATCGGCATCCAGAGGCTGAGTTGAGCTGCGGTACACAGTTGGGTTCAGGCGTATGAAATCCTGCAGAGTCACTGTGTTTGGCTGCTGGTTCATATTGGGGCGAGGAAACTGCGCCATCATGTTCTCCATGAACTGGCGATTCATCTCAAGCTGTTGGATCATACCAGCCATGTACTCAGGCGGTGGTGGGAAGTTACCACCACAACCACGACCAGCTGGTCTAACCATCCTGCTAATATATAACAGGGGTATTTCAGTATTTGAGAAATTGGCAAATACAAGAATCATTCAAGATGAAACATGCGTAATGAAAGCAGCACGATAGATACCACATAACAGTTGGCACATCTTACAAAAGGGATCATGCATAGGGTTCGGTACATAGAGTTCAGTACATAGACTAAGACATCATAGGCGGCACGCAGGCTCGCGGCGAACGCAGCTAACACTAATAAGCAAGTCTACATCAGTCCCACACGACACTGCGGAGGTAGGTGTAGCCTGAAAGCTGGTAGTGTGGCAATGGGTACACCACGTCGGCAACCTGGGGTCCGCGGGGGCTCTGGTGCTGAACCCGACACTCAAGTGGCAGAAGAAGACCAAGTGCGGGAGAGTAGCCTCCCACCTCTGGCCAACCGACACCCTGAGGCATCACGGTCCTGGCTGGATAGATAGCAGAACGCGGCAGCTCCCCAGATCCAACAAAGGGGTGCAACATCGTCAAGGCACGGTAGAGGTGCTGACGAGTGGTGTACAACTCGTGGCGAAGAGCTCGGTTAGCTCGATCCAGACCATCAGCATGCAGAACAAAGTTCTGATGGTGGAAAGGCTCGCGGGTGACAGTGGAGTAGGCAGCAGTGTAGTAACCCTCCGCACCAATATCCGATGCGATAGCAATGTGCCTGAAGGGGGAGGTGTCCAACTCCCGGTACTCCCTACGAAGGCGTGTCAGAGCAGCATAGGCAGCATCGTGAACTGCCATATCGATGGTCACTCCAACACCATAAGCGGTGTGCAGCACAGTACTGGAGTCATACTCCCGAGAGTAGAGGTGGACGGTGGCACGGTACTGCTCCTGGTTAAAATCCTGGTACTCCTCGGTGACGGTGTACTCGGGGTGCCAGCGATAACCTAGATAGGTCATCATCTCGGCTAGCACGGCCGGTGATCCCGAGGCACCCATGGCCGTCGTGTGGCGCACGACCTGCCTCGTGGGTTCCATCTGAAAACAAAGATGTTTCCAAGGAGTCAAATGACAGTGTGGAAATTGTTCAAAATACTATAGTAAGGAATAGCTATGGCTTTTATCCAACTTTGGGGTGAATGTCGTAACGGGACCCTAGTGTCAGAGTTAGTAAATTCGTTTATCCCGAGTAGAAGAGAGTTCGGAGTCCCAGAGTAAGGGTCGAGAAGTAAAAGATCCTAGTACCACCCGATGGCGACGTGGGCCCGTAAGGCACACAGCCAAGTTAGTAAAAGTTTTTTTTTTTGTAAAGTCTAGACTCGACTTCGGCCAAGGAGTGTGGAAGGGGGGGGGTTCCTACAGGCAGTCGGCTCTGATACCAACTTGTGACGCCCCCGGTTCAATCGTACACTAATCATGCACGCAAATGTGTACGATCAAGATCAGGGACTCACGGGAAGATATCACAACACAACTCTACAAATAAAAATAAGTCATACAAGCATCATAATACAAGCCAGGGGCCTCGAGGGCTCGAATACAAGTGCTCGATCATAGACGAGTCAGCAGAAGCAACAATATCTGAGTACAGACATAAGTTAAACAAGTTTTGCCTTAAGAAGGCCAGCACAAACTGGGATACCGATCGAACGAGGCGCAGGCCTCCTGCCTGGGATCCTCCTAACTACTCCTGGTCGTCGTCAGCGGGCTGCACGTAGTAGTAGGCACCTCCAGTGTAGAAGGAATCGTCGTCGACGGTGGCGTCTGGATCCTGGGCTCCAACATCTGGTTGCGACAACCAGGTAGAAGGGATAGGGGGAAAAGAAGGAGAAAGCAACCGTGAGTACTCATCCAAAGTACTCGCAAGCAAGGAGCTACACTACATATGCATGGGTATATGTGTAAAGGGCCATATCAGTGGACTGAACTGCAGAATGCCAGAATAAGAGGGGGATAGCTAGTCTTATCGAAGACTACGCTTCTGGTCTCCTCCGTCTTGCAGCATATAGAAGAGAGTAGACTGAAGTCCTCCAAGTAGCATCGTATAGCATAATCCTACCCGGCAATCCCCTCCTCGATGCCCTGTTGGAGAGCAATCACCGGGATGTATCTGGCACTTGGAAGGGTGTGTTTTATTAAGTATCCAGTTCTAGTTGTCATAAGGTCAAGGTACAACTCCGGGTCGTCCTTTTACCGAGGGACACGGCTATTCGAATAGATAAACTTCCCTGCAGGGGTGCACCACATAGCCCAACACGCTTGATCCCATTTGGCCGGACACACTTTTCTGGGTCATGCCCGGCCTCGGAAGATCAACACGTCGCAGCCCCACCTAGGCACAACAGAGCGGTCAGCACGCCGGTCTAAACCTAAGCGCGCAGGGGTCTGGGCCCATCGCCCTGAGCACACCTGCACGTTGCGAACGCGGCCGGTGAGCAGACCTAGCAACCTCCAGTACAACGGAAGTCACGTTACGCGGTCCAACCCGGCGCGCGCCACTCAGTTGCTGACGTCAAGAAGTGCTTCGGCTGATACCATGACGTCGGGATACCCATAACTACTCCCGCGTAGGTGGTTAGTGCGTATAGACCAAATGGCCAGACTCAGATCAAATACCCAGATCTCGTTAAGCGTGTTAAGTATCGCGAACGCCGACTAGGGCCAGGCCCACCTCTCTCCTAGGTGGTCTGAACCTGCCCTGTCGCTCCGCCACAAAGTAACAGTCGGGGGCCGTCGGGAACCCAGGCCCACCTCTACCGGGATGGAGCCACCTGCCCCTTCAGCCCCCATCTCCGAACAGTATCACATATAATGTAACAGTGTAAAGTATATGCCCGTGATCACCTCCCGAAGTGATCACGGCCCAGTAGTATAGCATGGCAGACGGACAAGAGTGTAGGGCCACTGATGGAACACTAGCATCCTATACTAAGCAGTAGGATTGCAGGTAAAGGTATCAACAGCAGTATCAAAGACAGGCTATGCATCAGGATAGGAATAACGAAAGCAGTAACAAGCTACACTACTCTAATGCAAGCAGTATAGGGAAGAGTAGGCGATATCTGGTGATCAAGGGGGGGGCTTGCCTGGTTGCTCTGGCAAGAGAGAGGGATCGTCAACTCCGTAGTCGAACGGGGCAGCAGCAACGTCGGTCTCGGGGTCTATCGAGAGAAGAGGGGGGAGAAACAATAAATATTTAAGCAAGCAGATGCATAGTGATGCATGACATGACAAATAACGGCGTTAGAGGTGCCCTAACGCGGTATGGGATGATACCGGTGAAGGGGGAAAACATCCGGGAAAATATCCCCGGTGTTTCGCGTTTTCAGGCAGAGGAGCCGGAGGGGGGAAGTTGCGAGTTTGATATGATAGGGGTGTGTGGCGGATGAACGGGTTGCGTATCCGGGTTCGTCTCGACGTTCTGAGCAACTTTCATGTTGAAAACATTTTAATCCGAGTTACGGATTAAAAGATATGATTTTCTAAAGATTTTAATAATTTCTGGAATTTAATTAATTATTTAAATATAACATTATCCAAAACAGTGCACGCTGACGTCAGCATGACGTCAGCATGACGTCAGCAGTCAACAGGGGCGTTGACTGGTCAAATCTGACGTGTGGGTCCCACCTGTCATTCAGTGATTAAGCTAATCAGAGATTAACTAACTAATCATTGTTTAATTAGACTAATTAGATAATTAGGTTAATCTAATTATGATTAATTAGATTAATTAATTCCTTAATTAATTAATTAATTAATTAATTATTTATTTATTTATTTTTATTTATTTATTTATTTTAATTTTAATTCTTTTTTTTTAAACGTTCTGTGGGGCGTGGGCCCCGTTTGGCAGTGGCCCAGAGGGGGCCTAACGGGCGCTGGCGTTAGCGGGGCTGCGGGCGCCGGGCGGGGCGTACCCAGCGCCCAGCACGAGGGGGCAAGGCCGGCCGGTTAGGGTTTCGGCCACCCGGGGGGGGATATGGAGCGCGGGGTGGGCCGGCCTGGTGGCCCGGTGGCCGTTGGCTGGGCCGGGTGGCCCAGCGGGGGGGGGGGGGGTTCCCTTTCTTTCTTTTTTTTTTGTATTTTCTTTTTTTTAAATTCTTTTCTGTTTTAATCATTTAAAATTGCTTAGGCCTTTTCTAAAAATGTGGTTACTTCACCACAATTACCTTTGTAATATTTAGCAACCACCGAACAATTTTGTTTTAATTTTTGAAAACTTTTATTGTTAATTGCAATTTGAATTTGAATTTGAACGGTTTCGGATTATTGCGAGGTTAGTAACAGTAATCGGGATGACGTGGCATGATTAGCGCAGGATTACTGTAGCAAGATTATCCGGGTGTTACAGAGGTGGAGGGCGCCGACTGTGACATCGAGGGCGGCCTCGGGCGGCAGCGATGAGGCTAAGGGCGGCCTCGGGCGATGGCGGTGAGGATGACGGTGGCCTCGGGGGGAGACGGTGAGGTTGCGGGCATCCACGCCGGCAGGAGACGGCGGCGAAGTGGGGCGACAGTGGATTGGGGAGACGGCGGCGACGGCGAGGGATTTGGGGAAGAAGTGGTGGCCGGGCCGGGGCGGGGGGACCGCTGTTTAAGTGAAACATAACGGTAGCACGTTTCCTAAAACGCGCTATAGCTAAGTTAGCTACAGCGATTTTCCAGAAACCCGCTACTGCTAATCCTTTCTCCTTTTTCCCTTTTTTCTTTTATTTTTCTTTACATTTTATGTTTTTCCTTTCTCCTTTTTCTATTTATTTCATTTTCATTTACTTTTCTACTTGTTTTTCACTTTATTTTATTTCCGTTAGCAGTAGTGCCTTACACATAAGCGCGCTACAACTAAGGAGAGTAGCAGTAGCGCTGGGCCAGTATAGTCGCTACTGCTAGGTTGGGCTAGCCATGTGTGCCCAGTTCAAACATAGCTGCAGCGCTTTTTGCTAGTACGCGCTACTGCTAAAGTCATAGCAGTAGCGCGGTTTATTTACGCGCGCTGCTACTAAGTAGCAGTTGCGTTTGATTTTGTACAACACTACTGGTAACATTCTGTCTATAAGGTTTTCCCTAGTAGTGTTAACTGATGAGGCAATCAACGGAATGGTTAAGTCCCTTCTAAAGAAGATCCTGAAGACTGCATTAAAGTGGGTCTGGCCCCTTTCTGCAGGCTTAACTCGCCACCGGATGTGAGTCTCTGAACTTACTTACCTTTACCTCATTTTTCAAACATTTTATTAACTCAATTTTTAATGACCTTTACAGGCTAAGTCTGATTTTTGGAAAAATAAGTATGATCATGAAGCCGCCAAGAAGGCTAGGGCTGTCAAGAAAGCCGCCAAGAAAGCCGCCAAAAAGACCACCAAGAGAAAGAAGAAACCCAGCGCCTCTGACATGCTTAATCTAGATGACACCTCTGAGTCGGAGGTAGCCCTTCACTCTCTTGGCTCTTTTCTCAATCATCTTATTGACACTGACTATTATCAGGATGACACAGGAGCCAGCCAAGCAGCTGAAGAAGAGGTAACTATTATTTGCTCCGGCTCAGAACCTTTGCCAAGACAGAAACTTCGACAAGTAACCCGAAATGTAAGGTTTTCACACCCCTTGACTTATTTAGATCCTCACTTTGTTTTGAAGCAACAGCAGCACGAGAGTCGGCAACAGACCTGGACCAGCGGAGGTGAAGGATTGTGCTCCGGCTTACCGAACACTCCCGCTCCTCGAAGACGTCAAAACAAGGTTCTTTTTAACTTAAACACGTTTAACCTGCTGGCGGGTCTCACTTGCCTACCACTTAACTCTGTTGATTCAATTGACCAGAAGGTTGCCCGTTCTTCCTTTGGCGACTCACCGCAAACTGAGTTGCCAGCTTTTAAGACTGCCCCTAGGTAACAATAATTACCTTACATTCTGTATCTCTTTATACTCTTACACTTATACTGACTTGTCACCATCTATGCAGTGGCCAAGCAAAGCCTAGCAAGAAAACAAGGGTTTCCAAGCCAGCTGAGGATCCAAAAGTTATTGAACCGGAATAGCAAGTCTATGCACCTGATGTTTCTGAAAAACAACCAGATGACCCTGCCCCTGATGTTCCACCTGAAATTCCAGATCCTGTATTGATGACATCAATATTAATTCTTTGAACCCTGCACCATCAAGCCCACTTAAGCCGTCGGAGACTCATATTGATGATGTTCTGATCACTGGCACCGGCTTTACAGAGCCAGGCAATCCAATAGCTTTGGCCAAGCATATTGCCAAGCAAGAGGTTATTGAAAGGCAGAAGATGAGATTTGACATCTCCCATTATGCACAATTGAGCAGCAGTGAGATACTTTCTGGCTACCTCAGCCAAGTACACTCTAGCCGCAATCTTGAAATTGATATGGTGAAGCAAATGCACCAAAAGCATGAGGTATGACTTCCATCTTTGAATAATTATGTACATCCTGCCAGTCCCCAAGTCTACTAGTTATGATAAGTTTGAATAGGCTGTAGACTTAGAACGATCCATAAGCTTCTGTCGTAGAATCCCTCCAAGGCCGGTTGTCATAGTTTATAATTAAACCGAATGTTTAAGCAATGTAGCATTGCATTCGTAATCCCCAAGGGCCGGTTTAATCAGCATGAATGAGTCAATCCTGTTTACCATTGTTTAAGAAAGGAGAGCTTATCTGTGTAGCCCCCATGAGTCGCCTGTGATTGTTTACAGCACAACCGGTTCATCATTAAAAAGATACAAGCGATATGCATTAGCCCCCAAGTGCCAAGTAGTCTTGCTTGCAAAGTGCTTGGCACTTTATTCATAAAACTTGTTTTACGTAAAGAAATGCTTTGATAGACATTAGCCCCCAAGTGCTAAGTGTTGTTGCTTGCAAAAGACTTGGGACTCATATTCTTGTAATCCTGATATGAATGTGTTGACAACTCTGTGCTTCATACAGGTTGCTACTGTTGAACTGGAGTCACAGTTAAATGATGCAAAGAAGCGGCTGGCGAATTAGGAGTCTGAGACCTAGAAAGCTGAATCCAAATTCCAATTTAGCATAGCTGAATCGGAAAAGCTGAAGACCAGTTTTGAGGCGGAGAAAAGCACTTGGGGTGAAGAAAATACTGCTTTAATGCAGCGAGTTGAAAAAGCCGAGGTAACTCTTCAAGCGGTGACCACTGAGCTCACCGGCTTAAAACACCGTGTATCTCAGATGGTTTCTGCTATCTTTGGTGAGTCGCCTTGCTATTCATCAGAAGCAAATACTTGTCGTGATAATATAAACCAGCATTAACCAATCTATGATTTATTCAGGTCCTAGGAGCAGCAACTTGAACCAAGACATGCTTGTAAAGCTGAAAGCGGTCTATACCCTTGTGGAGCAGCTGTATACTGGAGCTCAGCGTACACTGGCTACAATCTCTCTGACTAATCAAGCACCAACACTATTGATAGATGTCTTGAAAAGACTTTCCGTGCTACCAGCCAGGATTGATGAAATGAAGCGGTCGTCTGCAAGAGCCGGTGCTATGACGGCTTCGAGACGGGCCAAGGCATGGGTACTAGAGCTTGACCCGTCTAAGGTGGCCACTAGGTACCCAAGTTTGAAAGAAGATGGTACACCGTTTGATCAGAAAGACTTCTCAGCTTGCGTGAAAGAGATACGTCTAATGGCGACTATGATTGCCAATGATTCGGACCTTTCAAAGTGCCATCCGGCTTACAACAAGGAGAATCAGTAGATGCTAGCCCCAGCATATAGAGTGATGGACTTAATCCCCCCCAATTCGTAAGCACACTTTTGCCCCTGAAGTTGAGCCGTCTGATCTTATAGATGATGAAGCCAGATTTTAAGCTTTCTCTGGCATCGATTGGTCATCACCAAATTTTCAGACGGCGGAGGAGGACGAAGAACCGGAAAGGGATGACCCAGAGGCCTCCAATCAGCAAGGCCAAGAAGATCGAACCATCGGGCGCCTTATATCATTGATCCTTGAAAAATTACTTCATCTCATTCGGCTCATGGAGCCATGTAATATGGTAGTAAAAACTTGAATCTGCCGTGCCATCGCGCACCTTGTGTTTTTTGCACAAGACTGCTGATCTCCATTGTGAGAAAACATCACCTTATGCCTATAACAACATTTGATTTATGCCGATCTGATTGATTATCGTCCTGCACACAAAGAAAGTATAAATGCCCTGGCGGCTTACCGCCGGGCGGGTCATGATACCCCATTGAAGCCACTGTGGACGAATAGTCCATAACCAGGGCCGGTCTGACAATTGTTAAATAAGATGTCATACCTGTAGTATATGCTTAAACTGCCGGCTTATCAGCTTCGTGCAGTTAGAGGTGTTAGAGCTATAACTCTAAACATAAGATTCATTATGCTCTGGCGACTTAGAGTCTGCCCTCCTGACGGGTTGTAGAAACCAAAAATATGCTTCAAAAATGAGCCGTAAGTAGGGCAGCTGGGGCCGACTTGTAAAAACCAGAGGGCAAAGAAAAAACCATATAAAGAATATAAAGAAGAAATCAAAATAAATTCGAGGCTTTTATAGGCTGCCAAGCCAAAGTGTCTTCTTCGATGAAACTAGCCTGAGCCACTAGAAGGTCTATGCTTTCCGTGAGCCTGACTCACAATACCCAATCAACATTTGAACCCAGATAAAGTCAGGTCTTGCTCAAAGATAGACTTATCAGGAGTACGCGAGGTCAGAGTAACAGCATACATCACGGGCCGATTTATCCAATTTTCAAGGAAGGCGGCTTATGAAGCCTGGATCTATCCTGACTATCTGTAAATCGTGCTCTCGCATGACAAGATGCCGTTTGATCCTTAACAAGCTCAGATCTTTGTTCGAATACACCGTAAATATTGATCGTTACGAGTTCGACGGGTCAATCGGGATTACCCGATGGAGTTGAAGCAGCTGGTATATAGGTAGGATGACCCGGAAAGGTTATGTCCTCATTGGTCGAATACGCCTATGTTTGGACAAGATAACCTAGTCAAGAGGGTAGTAACACTTTGTTCTCTTTGGTCGAATACGCCTATGTTTGAATAGGAAGCCCCCAAGTGACATACTGACAAGTCGTACTCATTAGGGACCTATGTTTGAATTGTGCTGTGCATCCAACTCTCTTTGGTCCTTGAGGTTTGGGCGTCAAGCCTCTTAAATGAATATGTAAGATGATGATAAAGACTCAGCTTCGAGGAAGCGAAACGACAGAGGCCCTGAATTATCAGGGATGCCGACTTTATTATATTGTTTATAATATATACATCATCTGACTATGTACATCATGAGAGCCGATGGCTCAAGTATAGTAGGGCCGAAGATGAGCTATATTCTACGGCCGACGGGTCTCCTCCTCCAACTTGCGTCAGTCCTTGTGGTCTCGAACGTCGCTAAGATAGTATGACCCATTATGCAAATTATTGCTGACCACAAAAGGTCCTTCCCAAGGCGGTGATAGCTTATGCATATCCTTTTGGTCCTGGATGAGCCGGAGCACTAAGTCGCCTTCTTGAAAGGTTCTGGTTTTGACCCGGCGGCTGTGATAAGGACGTAGGTCTTGTTGATAAATCACCGAACGAGCCGTCGAAAGGTCACGCTCCTCATCCAACAAGTCAAGTGCATCTTGACAGGCTTTTTCATTATCGGCCTCAACGTAAGCCGCCACCCGAGGTGAATCATGACGGATGCCACTAGGGACAACCGCCTCTGCTCCATGGACCATGAAGAAAGGTGTGTAACCCATAGATCTGTTGGGGTTGTATTGATACTCCATAATACTGAGGGTAACTCCTCCACCCAACAACCCGGAGTCCTTTGCAAAGGAACCATAAGCTGGGGCTTGATACCTCACATAATCTCTTGATTTTCTCGTTCTGCTTGACCATTGGACTGAGGGTGAGCCACAGAAGAAACATCAAGCCGGATATGCTCCCGTTGACAAAACTCTGTCATGGCGCCTTTAGAGAGATTAGTACCATTATCTATTCTAATGTTGTGTGGAAAGCCAAAACGGACGATCACCTTCTTCATGAATTGGATCGCCGTTGCTGCATCACACTTACTAACCGGTTGTGCTTCAACCCACTTAGTAAACTTATCAACTGCCACCAAAAGGTGGGTCTTCTTATCCTTGGACCTCTTAAAAGGCTCAACCATATCAAGCCCCCAAGTTGTAAATGTCCAAGTAATTGGAATCATCCTCAATTCTTGAGCCGACACATGAGCTCGTCATGAAAGTTTCTGACAACCGTCACATTTGCTGACCAAATCCTTAGCACCAGCATCAGTCGTCAACCAATAGAACCCATGATGAAAAGCCTTGGCTACAAGAGATTTAGAGCCGGCATGATGACCACAATCTCCTTCATGAATCTCTCATAGAATCTCACAGCCTTCTTCAGGAGAGATGCAACACTGAAACGCCAATATGACACTGCAATGGTGCAATTCCCCATTGACAATTGACATTGACTTAGACCGTCGGGTTATCTGCGTGGCCAAGATTTCATCATCTGGCAACTCGCCCCGGGTCATGTAAGCCAAATACGGAACTGTCCAATCAGGAATAGCATGAAGAGCCGCCACCAACTGTACCTCCGGGTCAGGGATAGCAAGATCTTCTTCTATAGGTAATTTGACAGAAGGGTTGAGCAGAACATCCAGGAAAGTGTTGGGTGCACCGGCTTACGCTGAGAGCCCAACTGACTTAAGGTGTCAGCCGCCTCATTCTTTCTACGATCAACATGCTCAACTTGGTAACCCTTGAAATGACCCGCAATGGCATCAACCTCTCGATGATAAGCCGCCATGAGCGGATCCTTAGAATCCCAAGTACCAGAAACTTGCTGAGCTACTAGATCCGAATCGCCAAAGCACCTCACACGGCTTAAATTCATCTCTTTAGCCATCCGAAGACCATGGAGCAAGGCTTCATACTCAGCTGCATTGTTAGTACAAGGGAACATTAACCGGAGAACATAAGAAAACTTGTCACCTCGTGGGGAAGTCAAGACAACTCCAGCCCCCGAGCCTTCCAACTGCCTGGACCCATCAAAATGGATAGTCCAATATGTGTTGTCCGACTTTTCCTCAGGAGCCTGCAACTCTGTCCAATAATTGATAAAATCCACAAGTGCTTGAGAGTTGATAGTCGTACGGGGCACATACTTCAAACCATGGGGTCCAAGCTCAATGGCCCACTTGGCAACGCGGCCTGTGGCTTCCCTGTTTTGGATGATGTCTCCTAAAGGAGCAGAGCTAACCACAGTAACGGGATGACCCTGAAAATATGTGTTGGCCTTGAAAACCACATACACAAGCTTCTGCCAGTGTGGATATCTCTACTTGGACTCAGTAAGCACCTCACTGATGTAGTAAACTGGTCGTTGAACCGGATATTCCTTCCCTGCCTCTTTCCTTTCCACCACAATAGCTACACTGACAGCTTGGCCATTGGCAGCCACATATAACAACAGAGGCTCTTTATCAACAGGAGCAGCAAGAACCGGTGGCTCGGTCAGTTGCTTCTTAAGTGCCTCAAACGCTTCATTAGCAGCATCACTCTAGACAAAATTATCTGTCTTCTTCATCATTTGATAAAGAGGAATAGCCTTCTCACCTAACCGTCTTAGGGCCGCAATAAGACCCGCCAGACGCTGAACATCATTGACACACGCCGACTTAGCCAACGAAGTAATGGCTTTGATCTTCTCCGGGTTAGCTTCAATGCCTCTGTTAGAAACAGAAAACCCATGAGCTTGCCTGCTGGTACACTAAAAACACACTTGGCCAAGTTAAGCATCATATTGCAGACCCGGAGATTGTCAAATGTCTCCTCCAAATCATCAATCAAGGTCTCCTTCTTCCTGGATTTCACCACAATGTCATCCACATAAGCATGAATATTGCGCCCAATCTGATTGTGAAGGCAATTTTGCACACACCGTTGGTAAGTCGCCTGGGCACTCTTGAGCCCAAAAAGCATAGACACATGCAGAAGGATCCAAACGGAGTAATGAAAGCTATTTTCTCCTAGTCCTTAACTGCCATCTTGATCTGATGATAACCAGAATAAGCATCCAGAAAACTCAAATGCTCACAACCCGTCGTAGCATCAATGATTTGATCAATACGAGGGAGAGGAAACGGATCAGCTGGACAAGCCTTGTTTAAGTCCGTGTAATCAACACACATTCGCCAAGTGCCATTCTCCTTAAGCACCAACACCGGGTTAGCCAACCACTCAGGATGAAAAACTTCAACGATAAACCCAACCGCTAAGAGCCGAGCCACCTCTTCACCAATGGCCTTCCACCTCTCCTCGTTAAAGCGACGAAGAAATTGCTTGACCGGCTTAAACTTCGGATCAATATTAAGAGTGTGCTCAGCGAGTTCCCTCGGTACACCCGACATGTCTGAAGGCTTCCATGCAAAGATATCCCGGTTCTCGCGGATGAACTCGATGAGTGCACTTTCCTATTTCGGATCCAAATTGACACTGATGCTGAACTGTTTAGATGAGTCGCCAGGAACGAAGTCAACCAATTTAGTGTCATCTACCGACTTAAATTTTAAGGAAGGATCATGCTCTATGGTTGGCTTTTTCAAGGACGTCAAGTCTGCCGGGTCAACATTATCCTTGTAAAATTTCAGCTCCTCCGTTGCACAAAATGATTCATCATAAGCGGCATCACCTTCTTCACACTCCAAAGCCACCTTTCGACTCCCGTGCACGGTCATGGTGCCCTTGTAACTCGGCATCTTAAGCTGCAAGTAAACATAACAAGGCCTTGCCATGAACTTAGCATAAGCCGGCCGCCCAAACAGAGCATGATAAGGGCTCTTGATCTTGACCACTTCGAAGGTTAAAGTCTCGGACCTGGAATCATGCTCATCTCCAAAGGTAACTTCTAAAGATATCTTACCCACTGGGTAGGCTGACTTACCCGGCACCAGACCATGGAAAACAGTGTTTGACGGCTTAAGATTCTTATTAGTCAATCCCATGCGACGGATGGTCTCATAATAAAGTATATTAATACTGCTGCCTCCATCCATGAGTACCTTAGTAAATTTATAGCCCCCTACCTGAGGCGCCACCACCAACGCCAGATGACCCGGATTATCAACCCGGGGTGGATGATACTCACGATTCCACACAATAGGCTATTCTGACCACCGTAAATAATGTGGCACCGCCGGCTCAACAGCATTTACTGCCCTCTTGTGAAGTTTCTGATCCCGCTTACATAAACTGGTGGTGAAGACATGGTACTGCCCACTATTCAATTGCTTCGGGTTGCTCTGATAACCAGACTGTTGCTGCTGCTGATTTCCTTGATTATTCTGCTGGTTGTAACCACCTTGATTGTCCTGGCCGTGAAACCCGGAATTTGAACCGCCGCCTCCATGACCCGGACCATGAGAACCGGACCCTAAACCGCCGTTCGGGCCACGGTTGCGCTGGACAGACTCCCTAAAGTGCCTCATTATACTGCAATCCTTCCATAGAGTAGCCGGTTTCTGATCCGTTCTGTGTTTTGGACATGGCTGATTTAGTATTGCCTCAAGGGCAAATCTCGTCCCTTGAGTCGTCCCTCCCTTACGACGCTGGTTATAATTTCGTGCACCGGTGTTAGCCACAAAATCATCAGCCTTGCGCTTACCGTTGTCGCCCTGATTGGTAGGGTTGTACCGCTGTCCCTTCATGCCGCTACTCTTCTTTCCCTTTCCCGATCTTTCATCCTCATAGTCGGGGTCCTTGGTACCATCAGAGTCGGCATACTTAACAAGATCCACCATAAGCTCCCCCATGTCGGTGCAATGACGCTTCAGCCGCCCAAGCTTCTGTTTGAGTGGAATAAAACGGCAATTTTTCTCCAATATTAAGACCGATGAGCCGACGTTGATGTTAACCAAGGAATGTATGATAGTCGAGACCCGGCGCACCCAGCTGGTTGTTGACTCGCCCTCATCTTGAACACAAGAAACCAAATCCACGACCGACATAGGCTGCTTGCACGTGTCCTCGAAATTCTGGATAAACCGGGCCTTCAGCTCTGCCCATGGTCCAATGGAATTGGCCGGTAACCCCTTCAACCAGGTACGAGCCGTCCCTTCCAGCATCATGGTGAAATACTTAGCGCAGCCTCGCTAACATCCAGCATCTCCATGGCCATCTCATAACTCTCCACCCAAGCCTCAGGGTGCTGATCTGCTGTGTAATTAGGCACCTTACGAGGGCCTTTAAAATCCTTCGGCAGACGCGCTTTTCATATAGCCGCCGTTAAACACGGCACACCAAAAGCTCTACATGTTACACCCGCCTCAACTGAAACCGTCGGGTAAACCGACGCGGGTTGATGAGCCGCCAGCTCGGCCTCCCGACGCGCTCTGCCCTGGTCCACCAAATCCTGTGCATTGGCACCGTTGCATGCCGGGTCATGTCCATGAGGTTGGTTACGACGCTGTTCAGTACTTGAAACTACTCGCGAGTCAATGTGCCTACTGTAGCTCCGACTTGGATGAGGGGTCGAATGAATCCGGTCACAACTATAGGAATAAGCCTAATGTTGTACCAAAGCCGTTTGAAGAAGCTCCTTGGCCCTTCTGGTTTCAACCGCCGTTGGAGTCTCGCCCTCGACTGGCAGAGCCGCCAATCGCGTAGCTGCAGCAATCATGTTATCACGAGGGATGGAGTAATGACCCGGCGGTGTCACCACATGCTGAGGCGGGGTGTTATTCATATGCGGAGAGCCAATCACGTGCGGCTGACCCGACATTCCACCCCCTTGTGCTTCAGCCATCTGATTTACCACCGGCGGGTTACTGGCCCCCGCCCCGGGTGTGTTGAAGAGGTCCCTCGACTCATAAACCGAGGGCAGGCGACTCCGGTGCTTTCTCCTCAAGACTTCATTCGAAGCGTTCTGATCTACCATAAGCCTGTATGAATCTGCTTGAATCCGCTGCGCTTGGGCGTTCAAAACGGCCCGTTCCGGAGCCATCTTGGCGTTTTCCGCTGCCAAGTCTGCCTTAGCTTGTGCAATCTAATCAGGAAATTTAGCCACTTTCACCTTATGCTGTTCCTGGTTGTCTGGGGTTACATCAACCTCCATCAGAGTCGCCAGGGCTTCTAATAGATCTGTCAAAACTTGAGCCGGCGGGCGAGCTGACCCGCCAGCGCCCGCTGCTGTCACCGCCGCTACACTGGAACTCATGGCCGCAGCGGCTGTCGAACCAAGAACCGGCTGAGTGCCAGCCATGAAGATTGCCACCCTGTTCGGTGGCTCATGGGGGTCCGGAATACTGTCGCAATCAGAACAGCCCCCAAGCCGTCCATCTTGCAGTTGATACATTGAGTTGGTCTTGCCCGTGGATGACTCATCATCAGAGTAGATGGTCGTCTCACCACCAGATATAGAGCCTTCCAATTCATCCTCGTGGATAAATGCAACAAAGGCACGCTTCATGGCGGGTTGAACTCGGGCGGGTCGTGCACGCTGAGCCGTCTCAACGATGTCGATGCAGATGTCCGGCTCAGGGCCCGGTTTGCCGATCTTGCCGATGAAGACATGGATTCCGCCGAAGGGGACCCGGTACCCATACTAAATTGAGCCGACCTAGGGGCCCCAGCCTGCATCGTCGATGTAGACCTTGCTACGACGACTCTTGGCCATCTGGCCCACGGCATATCCCTTGATCCCTTCGAAGTTTCCCTTTAAGACCTCAGAACCACTGTGCGCTAGCCCCACGGTGGGCGCCAACTGTCGTGGAAGTGTCACGGCGGATGTCCTCATGGAAGGACTTAGTTGCAGAGCCACTGCGACGAGGTTAGCTTAAAGGGGTTTAAACGGGACAAAGGACACGGGGAATTTATACTGGTTCGGCCCCTTGTGGTGAAGGTAAAAGCCTAATCCAGTTTGAGGTGGCATTCCTAGTGTTTCGGTTACCAGGGAGCGAATATGCTCTGCCTAGCTTTCTGTCGGCGGGAAACGACACCTATGGGATCACAAGAATCCCTACTACGGTTGCGGGGCGCGGGGTCGCGAGAAGAGCGGATCAAACAGATAGCACACGGTTCCTTTATCCAGGTTCGGGCCGCGAGGATGCGTAAAACCCTACTCCTGCTTTGGTAGATTGTTTATCTGTGTTCTTGAGCTAGCAATGGGCGTCAAGAGCTCCAAAAAGTCGAATCCTCCTCCTGGTCGCCTCGGGCCTCCTTTTATAGGAAAGGGGTTGCCACAGTGGCACATAGGAGGTGGAAAGGGTATAGTAATGCGAGGCTATACCTCGCATTACATGACAAGGCGCATTTAATGCGCCTTGCTTAGGTATCCTTGCTTTATCGGGGATGGGGGAGAGCCTCGTCTTGTCCGTCGCCGCTCCCTCTTGCGTCGACACGCGCCCTGGCCAGCGGTGCTTGTGGTACCATATAGGCAGGCAGGCAGCTGAGGTGGCGCAGTGGTGGGTCTCCACGAAGATCTATTCGCCGCCACACAGGTGCCTTCCCAACTGGTTGGGTCGGCAGATGCATGCGAATGGTGGTGGAGGCACGACTGGTGCGGGCCTGATGGTGGCCCCACGGGCGTCCTTGGCAAGGGCCTTGCCGGGGCCCCGGCAAGGGTCTTGCCGTGGTGCCCGCTGTCATCCCCAGCAAGGCTCTTGCCGGGGGCCTTGTGGTCCTCCTTGGTTGGGATCCCGCCAAGTATCATCTCCTTCTTAAGTGGGTATCTGATCTTGAATGTCTTCACAAAGATCTGCATGCCACCACGGGGACGTCTCCCGAATCCTTGCCCCATGGGGGCAGTGGACTCGAGGGTGACTTTGCTCCGTAGGTGTGGGGCGAGCTGCCACGGCAAGGATCTTGCCGGGTTAGCTAAAGCTGCCCCCCGGCAAGGATATCGCCGGGGAGGTCTGCTCTGTCCCCTTTGCTCTTTGTGGTCTTGGTCTTGGCGTCGTTCTGCTTCTCTTCAGTTTTGGCCTTACCTTGGCTTACCTCCCTTGTCGCGCTAGGTGTGGCGGCGCCCGTGGCTCAGACTGCCCGTGCACAGTTATAGGGGTACAAAAAGTGTACCCCCCCTTTTGTACACCGACAGTAGCCCCCGGGCCTGGGCCACACATAAGCGCAACGCGTTGTTGGGCTAGGACAAAAAACGGTGCGCGGGCAGGCGGGGCGGTTTTTACCGCGGTAAGTTCCTTCGCGCGCCGCGCTTCCCACGCGTCCCGCGCGTGGCGTGGCATGGGGAGGTGTGCGTGACGTGGGCGGCATGCGAGGGGCAGAGCTCTACACGCATGCGTCACGTCGTAGTAAAGGGGGTGGTTCGCGCCTTCCCCATAAACGGAGGGAGGCGTGGAAGCGCGTCCCATTTACTGAACGGGGCCGTGGTGTGGTCTTCAAGGCGTCCACTCCCTGCAATCACGGGGTGGGGAGAGGTCGCCTCACCCGTCGCCTTGGTCCTGCACGCCTGCCACGTGGCTCCCATGCGTTTGGGGTGGCGATCGGTGGAGGCAGGAACTGGGCCGCCGCGGGCTGGGGCAGCGGGTCGGTCCCAGTTCCCTGCGCCTTCCGCGTCTTGATTGGTGGAGCGAGGCGGCCGATCCCCCACCCCGTTCCTTTATAAAGAGCGGGAGGGGGATGGCGTCCCGCATTCCTTCATCTCCTTCTTCCTTCAGCTTTTGCTCCCCCCCTTCCATCCGCCATGGAGAGAGGGAACCCTGGTCCTTCAACGGTGGCGGCGCGGGTCGCCGCTCGACAACGCGTCCCTCCTTCTCCTACACCCGCGGTGGCAGAGCCAGCCGCAAGGGGAAGGGGGAGGGGGCGAGGCCGTGGGCGAGGCCAAGTCGCTCGGGAAAGAGGAGGACAGGGCGGCGCGCCGGCCTTGCCTCCGCCAGCAGTTCCTCCCCCCATGGAGGACCATGTTGGGGACGACCCTTGTGAATTCTTCGTCAGGCTGCGCCGGCCGCCTCGCCGTCGCCTTCGTCTCCCGACCCCATTCGCGCGGGAGATGGAGCTGGATCCACCGGAATCATTGTGGCTGCACATGAGGGGCTATGGGATCAGCGGTACGCGGGTTCGCGTCGACTTCCCAGCCCCTCACGTGATGTATCTTCGTCGGGGATGGAAGACATTCGCCCATATCCACCGCTTGACGGAGGGTCTCACTCTCCATTTCAAGCTGATGGAGGGCGGCCTCCTCTCCGTCAAGGCCTTTGGGTGCTTCGGGACCCGGGCAAGGTGCTGCGTGGAGAGCTCTTCTGATAGCGAAGACCCCTCCTCGGGCGGGAGTGACGAGGAGGACAGAGGCAGCGACGATGAGGGTAGCAGGCGGCAGTATGACGGGTCCGACTAGGTGTCGGGCGTCGCCCCGTGCGGCACCGGCGACCCCATCATCCGTGTCGCCGGCTCCCTGAACTTCTCGGGGTCGTCTCCTTGGGCGGCTGGCGTTGGGAGGATGCGGAAGAGGAAGAGGGCGGGCAGCAAGGCCGTCAACTCAGAGTACGCGGGCACCGATGCCTTCGACGCGTGCTGACGTCCTGCCGCCTCGTCTTCGAGCTCTGCTCCCGGCGTCGCCATCACCATCCAGCCTTCGGACGGCCATCGGGATGTTCTCTTGGTGTCTTCTGCCACCCGTAGCTTGTCTAGGCGCCCCTTTTGCCCTTTTCGCCTCCTTGACCTGCCTCCTGAGGAGAGAGACAAGAAAGGGATTACGGGCAGCTTATCTCTTTTTAGTTTGTAAGCCTTCGGGCCTTAGCTGAATTTAGAACTTGTAATCCCATCATTCATGTTTTTCATTCCCTATGGACTGTACCTGAGTGGAATGTTTTTAATGAAAAAGGGATGCTTGCTGGGTCATTTGTTTGCGGGTAGAACCCACGACAAGGAGTAAATCCTTGATATCTTTAAGATAAACATTTCCTTGCCCGGCAACAGGCCTTGCCGTCTCCCCACTTCACTCGACCTTTCTCACGCCTTTGGCGGAGGCAGGGATGAGGAGAGTTCAGGCTCCTCGTTTCATCCTTTCGCTGCCACGACTACGACCAAACCTAGCCCCAGGAACGAGTCCTAGGGCCTAGAGTTTGGGGAGCACGGTAGCTTTTAGGAAAAACGAGGTTTCACATACCTCAGTCCATAAGGGAATGCATGATAAGGGATGAAGAACTTATCTGAAGCTGTAGCCCCCGGCAACTTCGGTTTGCCGTGGGTGAATCTTTGCTCTTGCAGCCCCGGTAATACTGGCTTGCCGGGGTCTGGATGCTGGTCTATCCTCCTTCTCTCTTTCGTCCTTAAGTGATCCGGCAAGAATATCTATGAGTCCTGCGAACCAAAGAAGACGAAAGAACGGCAAAGGGACGCACACTCGACCTCTAAGCTAGGGGTTAGTCGCCGCTAAGCACTATCAACCCTAACCAAGGACGAGACTCGACCTAGCATGCATGCTATAACTTAGGGCACCAACGCTTCATTTATTTATGCTCAGGGTCTGCGCCTGGCTTTGTACAAAGGGTTACATGCATCATCGGCAATGCTTGTACAAAAGGTGGCTTGTCGGGGGGCCCGCCAAGCCGCGCCTTATGGGTAAAACTTGCGAAGATGCTCAATGTTCCAGGAATTACTCACCGGAACGGCATCTTCGGTCTCCAGGCGGACTGCGCCGGGCCTGGTGACTCGTATTACCCGATAAGGGCCTTCCCACTTTGGTGTCAACTTGTTGGAATTCTTGGCCGATTGAACGCGCCAAAGGACAAGGTCGCCTTCCTCAAGGCTTCGGGCATGAACCTTGCAGCGATGGTAGCGGCGCAAGGCTTGCTGGTAGCGTGCTGCTCTCACAGCCGCCCAAAGACGATCTTCCTCAAGGAGCAGTGCATCATCTTGCCGCAGTTGCTCTTGCTCAAGCTCATCATAAGCGAGCACTCGAGGTGACCCGTATATGAGTTCAGTGGGGATAACTGCTTCTGCCCCGTATACCAGGGCAAAGGGTGTCTGGCCGGTGGCTCGATTTGGCGTCGTCCTGATCGACCAAAGAACCGTCGACAACTCATCAATCCAGCGCCTTCCGCTCTTGTGCAGCCTGTCAAAGGTCTTGGTCCTTAAGCCTCGCAGCACTTCAGCATTTGCCCTCTCAGCTTGACCATTGCTTCGCGGGTGAGCAACGGAAGCGAAACAGACTTTGCTGCCGAGGTCTTGAGTATATTGCATGAAGGTGCGGCTCGTGAACTGTGTGCCGTTGTTGGTGATGACCCTGTTGGGTACACCGAAACGGCACACTAGCCCCTTGAAGAACTTGACGGCTGACTGAGCTGTGACCCTCCTCACTGCTTCCACCTCCGGCCACTTTGTGAACTTGTCGATTGCAACGTACAAGTACCCAAAGCCCCCGACAGCGTGGGGGAAAGGGCCCAGTATGTCGAGCCCCTAGACCGAGAAGGGCCAGGAGAGAGGAATGGTTTGAAGGTCTTGAGCTGGCTGATGAAGTTTCTTTGAATGGAACTGACACGCTTCACACCTGGCGACTAGTGTCATCGTATCCTGGAGGGCGGTGGGCTAGAAGAAACCTTGTCGGAATGCCTTGCCGGCAAGGGCCCTTGACCCGATGTGGGATCCACATATGCCTCCGTGTATCTCCGCCAACAGCTCCAGTCCTTCCTCTCGAGGGATACACTTCAATTTCACACCGTTTGGCCTCTTCCTATACAGGACGTCATCGACGAACTGGTACATGGTAGACCGACAGGCTACTTTTTCCGCTTCTTCCTCCTCCTTAGGAAGTTCCCCCGTTTGGAGGAATCAGAGGGTATGCTGTGCCCACGTTGGAGCCTGGGGCTCGAGGGCGAGGACTAAAGGCATTTCCTCCGCTATAGGGGCGGCTGTCTCGACGGCAAGAGCTTGATGCTCCGCCGGAGCTAGTCGTCCCGTGGCGGGCTCAGCGTCCCCGGCAACATCCTTGCCGGCGGCTCCGGGGAGCTCGGCGGGAAAGTACTTGTCGGGCCCTGATTTCCTCCTCTTGTTCTGCTCTGTTGATGGATCAATGGATGGCTGAGTTAGCTGAAGCACAAAGGTACCTGGTTCCATAGGTAGCTTGAGGGCAGCGCGTTTTGACAGGTAATCGGCGATATCGTTCTCCGCTCGGGGAACGTACTCAGCCTGTATACCGTCGAAATGCTCTTCCAGCTTTCTCACTTCATCAACGTAGGCCTTCATCAACGGGCTCCGGTAATCCTTGTTGACTTGCTTGACGACAAGCTGCGAGTCGCGCCTGACGATGATCTTCTTGATTCCGAGGTCCGCCACGATCCTAAGACCGGCAAGCAGCCCTTTGTACTCTGCCGTATTGTTTGTTGACACCTCCCTGGGGAAGTGCATCTGGATCACGTACTTGAGGTGCTCTCCGGTGGGGGCGACAAGTAGTACGCCAGCCCTGGCACCTTGTAGGGAGAAAGCTCCATCAAAGTAGATGATCCAATTGCAACTTGCCTCCTTGCCAGGGAGAGCAGTCCCTTGGGCTTCTTCGTCAGGTGTTGCGGTCTACTCTGCAATGAACTCCGCCAGGACTCGGCTCTGGATCGTCGAAGTACTTTCAAACTTGAGGCCAAAGCTGGAAAGCTCCAGTGCCCATTCCACAATCCTCCCCGTCGCATCTGGATTGTGCAATATCCATTGCAGAGGGAGGCGAGTGACGACAGTGATCTCGTGTGCCTGGAAGTAGTGACGCAGCTTCCTCGAGGCCATAAGAAGGCCGAAGAGCAGTTTCTGCACGCCGGAGTACCTTGATCTAGCCCCCTGCAGGAGGGAGCTAACAAAGTAGACCGGATGCTGCATCATTTTCTTCTTCGGCGGCACTTCGACTGGCTGTGTCGTCTCCGCATTGGTGGTCTCGGGCTCTGTCGCTACCATCAGCTCTTCGTCAACCTCTCTCTGTGCTACTAGTGCGTTGCTGACCACCTGGTTCGTTGCCGCTAGGTATAGCAGCAACGGCTCCTACGGCCTGGGCGCAACTAGTATCGGCGCGGAGGAGAGGTACTTCTTCAAATCTTGCAACGCTGCCTCGGCTTCTGGTGTCCACTCCATCAGGCCCGCCTTTTTCAGGATCTTGAAAAAGGGAAGAGCGCGCTCGGCAGACTTGGAAATGAACCTGCCCATGGCGGCGACGCAACCAGCAAGCCGTGCACATCCTTGATTCGCTTGGGTGCTTCAATCTGCTCTATAGCTTTGATCTTGTCCGGACTGGCCTCTATCCCACACTGTGACACGAAGAACCTGAGAAGCTTGCCGGACGGGACGCCGAAGACGCACTTCTCAGGGTTCAGCTTGAGGTTGATCTTGTGCTGGTTTGCAAATGTTTCTTGCAAATCTGGTATAATGGTTAACCTGTCCTTGGTTTTCACCACTATGTCATCCATATAAGCTTCCATATTTCTATGGAGCTGGGGTTCAAAACCAATCTGGACCGCCCATGCAAATGTCGAACCAACACTCTTCAACCCGAAAGGCATCCGCATGAAACAATACGTACCACATGGGGTGATGAATGTTGTTTTCTCTTCGTCTTCTCTTGTCATGAAGATCTGGTGGTAGCCGGAGTAGGCGTCGAGGAATGACAACAGATCACACCCAGCCGTGGAGTCAACAATCTGGTCGATGCGCGGCAATGGGAAGGGGTCTTTAGGACAAGCCTTATTGATATCTGTGTAATCAATACACAGCCTCCACTTCCCATTTGCCTTGCGCACTACGACCGGATTGGCCAACCATGTCGGATGGAGCACTCCTCTTACCAAACCCGCTGCTTCCAGTTTCCGTATCTCTTCTGCGATGAACTCTTGTCGTTCCAAAGCTTGCTTTCTGACCTTCTGCTTGACGGGCCGCGCATGAGGACAGACAGCAAGGTGGTGCTCAATCACCTCCCTAGGAACTCTGGGGATGTCGGAAGCTTGCCATGCAAACACATCGACATTCGCCCACAGTAAGGTGATGAGCGCGTCTTCCTATTTGTCGTCAAGGGTGGAGCTTATGGTGAAAGCTCCTCCCGCGCCGTCCTCATTGACGGAAACCTTCTTGGTTCTCGGCGGAACGGCCCTGGACTTCTTGCTCCCACCGGTGGAGCTCTCTGGCACGTCCTCGACGGCAGCGCTACACTCCGAAGAGGTGCGCTTGCCGGAGTGGGTGTCCGAGATCTCACCGGTCTTCTTCTTCTTCCCTCCCGGGGTCCCAGCGGCAAGAGCAAGTGCCTTAGTGGCGGCAGCTGCTGCAACTGCTTGCTGGTATAGTTGGTCAGCGCAAATCAGCGCATCTTTCTTGTTGGAGGGGATGGTGATGATCGTCACGGGCCCTGGCATCTTCAGGGTGTTGTATGCGTAGTGTGACGCCGCCATGAACTTGGCCAGCGCTGGGCGGCCAAGGATCCCGTTGTAGGGCAAAGGGATCTTGGCAACATCAAACACGATCCTCTCCGTCCTGAAGTTCAGGTCGCTTCCAAAAGTCATGGGCAGCGTGACCTTTCCCTTGGGTTGGCTTCTTCCCGGGTTGACCCCTTGAAACGTGCCCGTCTCTTCGAGGTCTCCATCAGGAATCTGCAGTTTCTCAATCACGGCAGGCAAGATTAAGTTCAGACCGGCCCCGCCATCGACTAGCATCTTTGTCACCTTGAGGTTGCGTATTGTTGGTCAAACCAACAATGGCAAGCACCCGACCACAGTAGTGCGATCAGGGTGATCCTCAGTGTCAAAGATGATAGGTGTGCTAGACCGCTTCAGCGGCCTTTGGGCATCAAACGACGGCTCTGCCGCTGTAATCTCTCGCGCCCACTGTTTAAGCCGGTGGTGAGAAGTATGCAGCGAGGCGCCGCCGTCGACGCACATGGCCTCTATAGCTTTCTGCAACTCTTGGTCGCCGGATTCGTCGTCCTCTTCGTGATCGTCGTCTTCTGGCTTTCTGTCACGGCCTCGGGCGGGCCTCTCCTGTTGTTTATCCTTGCCGCGATGGCCCGCCTGGCCGTCACGCTTCTTGCCGGACCCCTCAGCACCGTCTTGGCCCTTCTCCTTGTCCCGCCTCTCATATTCAGCCCTCTGCTTCTCAGCGAGGAGCTCAACCTGTCGGCAGTCTTGGAGAGCATGGCCTTTGGTGTGATGGATCTTGCAGTACCGCTTGTCGGAGTTCCCTGACTTCTCGGCAGCTGCCAATGCCCGGCAGGCGACACATCCGGCAATTTCCTTGTCGGGGTCATCTGCCTTGGTTTTCTTGGTGGAGCCGGTGTCATCAGATCCCTCGACGGCAAGAATGGCTTTCCCTTTGCGCTTCCTGTTGCGGCGCCGGCCTTTCTTCGCCGGGGCGGCAGTATCCTCATCTGAGGTGTCGGTTTACACACAGGCATCTTCGCCGGGGTACTTCCTTCCCTCTTCAGCCCGGGCACATCTGTCAGCAAGAACATAGAGTTCTGCTACATCTTTCAGCTTGTTCATCGCCAGCTCTTCGTGCATCTTGCGGTTACGCACGTTCTGATGGAACGCGCTGATGATGGCGGCAGGGTGAACATCAGGGATATTGTACTGTATCCGGCTGAACCTCTATATATACTTGCGGAGACTCTCGCCTCCCTTCTGGGGAATGACGTGCAGGTCGCTCGCCTGGCCATGGGCTTGGTGGCCTCCAGTAAAGGCGCCTACGAACTCATGGCACAAATCCGACCAGGAGGAAATGGAGTCTACCGGCAAGTGCATCAACCATGACATGGCGTTGGGTTTAAGAGCCAACGGAAAGTAATTCGCAAGCACCTTATCATCGCAGGCTCCGGCAGCTTGCATCGCGATGGTGTAAATGATGAGGAACTCGGACGGGTGGGTCTTGCCGCTGTACTTTTCCCCCACGTCAGGTTTGAAAGTGCGGTGAGTGGGCCACTGGAACTGCCGCAGCTCACGGGTGAAAGCCGGACAGCCTACCTCGTATGGTAGGCCTCCAGGGCTCTCCGGTGCCGGGTGGTTCACAGCAGGCCCTGCTCGCCTGTCTGATTGGTGGCGCGCTCTGCGCCGGCGCTCGATAGTGGTTCGAGCGTCTTCATGTTGTCGTTCCCGAAGGACTTGGCGCTGGTCACAGTGGGTTCGCGGGTCGGACGACGCTATGGAGATTTCGTCACCCGTGACGTCACGACGGGCTGGCGTCCGCGGCGTCGGGCGAGGAGGGGGCGAGTGCACCGTGGTCGCAGCGCCACCGACTCTCCTGCCACTGGTGCGTGGGACTCCGTCGGAGCGTCGACCCGGGGGCTCCACCGGACTCGGTTCGTCTTTGTTGGCCACCGCAACAAGGCTTCGGATAGTGGCTCTCCATTCGTAGAGTTTCCCCGTAGTGGGAGGGAAATCGAGGAGCAACTGCGCGCGCGCCAGGGCTTCTGCTGGCGTTGGTGGCAGCGAAACCTGCACGGATCGCGACGCGCTTCGACTTCTGACCATGTCAGAAGGAGCTCTATCACGACCCCACGGTCGCATGCCATCTTCGCCAGCGCCTCGGCAAGCGGGCAGGTCTTCTACATCCCGGGAGGGGCGCTCGGGGCTCTTCCCACGGCGACGCCCGGGGTCTTCGGTGTGATTACGCCGTTCGTCGCGCGCCGCTTGAGAGGAGCGCGCCGTCGGCGCCGGCGTGGGAGTCTGGAAAGCCCTCGCGTCGCCTTCGGGCGGGGTGGCAGCGAACTTGGAAGTCCCCGCGCCACCCGCGGAGGGCCTGGCTCCGTCTTTGGATTTGGCGGTGTGCAGCCCGTTGCCAGGCGCACGAACATCGCCGCCTCCCAAACTCCGGCTGCTGGGACGGTGTTGGTGTTCGCGAACGGCACCCCGGGTCCTTTCCACTACCGGACCGCTGCTCGCCCGCGTCGGGACGGGATGTCCGGCTTCCGACGGGCCAACCGCCACCGTCGTCTTCTTCATGGGCGCCATGACGATGAAGGAGCGTCGAACAAACTACTAAAGCCGATTCTCACAACTACGCTGCCCCCTGCCTGGCACGTCAAAGATGTCGGTGGGAAACGAAACCTATGGGATCACAAGAATCCCTACTTCTGTTGTGGGGCGCGGGGTCGCGAGAAGATCGGATCAAACAGATAGCACACGGTTCCTTTATCCAGGTTCGGGTCGCGAGGATGCGTAAAACCCTACTCCTGCTTTGGTGGATTGTTTATCTATGTTCTTGAGCTAGCAATGGGCGTCAAGTGCTCCAAAAAGCCGAATCCTCCTCCTGGTCACCTCGGGCCTCCTTTTATAGGAAAGGGGTTACCACAATGGCACACAGGAGGTGGAAAGGGTACAGTAATGCGAGGCTATCCCTCGCATTAAATAACAAGGCGCATTTAATGCGCCTTGCTTAGGTGTCCTTGCTTTATCGGGGATGGGGGAGAGCCTCGTCTCGTCCGTCGCCGCTCCCTCTTGCATTGACACGCGCCCTGGCCAGCGGTGCTTGTGGTGCCATGTAGGCAGGCAGGCAGCTGAGGTGGCGCAGTGGTGGGTCTCCACAAAGATCTGTTCGCCTCCATGCAGGTGCCTGCCCAACTGGTTGGGTCGGCAGCTGCATGCGAACAGCGGTGGGGGTGCGACTGGTGCGGGCCTGATGGTGGCCCCACGGGCATCCTTGGCAAGGGCCTTGCCGGGGCCCCGGCAAGGGTCTTGCCGTGGCGCCCGCTGTCATCCCCGGCAAGGCTCTTGCCGGGGGCCTTGTGGTCCTCCTTGGCTGGGATCCCGCCAAGGATCATCTCCTTCTTAAGTGGGTATCTGATCTTGAATATCTTCACAAAGAGCTGTATGCCACCACGGGGATGTCTCCCGAATCCTTGCCCCATGGGGGCAGTGGACTCGAGGGTGACTTCGCTCCGTAGGTGTGGGGCGAGCTGCCACGGCAAGGATCTTGCCAGGTTAGATAAAGCTGCCCCCCGGCAAGGATCTCGCCGGGGGGGTCTGCTCTGTCCCCTTTGCTCTTTGTTGTCTTGGTCTTGGCATCGTTCTGCTTCTCTTCAGTTTTGGCCTTACCTTGGCTTACCTCCCTTGCCGCGCTCGGTATGGCGGCGCCCGTGGCTCAGACTGCCCGTGCATAGTTATAGGGGTACAAAAAGTGTACCCCCCCTTTTGTACACCGACACTTTCGATCTGTTCTTTCTTGCCCTAAGCTGCTGCCAGGTCGTCCCCTTATATACATGGGTTGACGCCCCGCAGCCTACAGAGTCCCGGCCGGCTCATACAAACGTGTCCGACTCGGTGACTTATCTTACATGCCTCATAATACAAGTTACATATACATGGCAGTTTATACTCATAGGGCTTAAGCCGCCTCTTAGTTTGGGCCCTTTAATAGGCCTACTTCATGAACCTCCATCTTCGACATACTCATGGGCTTTATCTTAGATGAACCGCCATCGGGATAACCCGGCCCCTCCTGGGCGGTCATATCCAATAGTCATATCCCCAACACAGACGATTGCTTCTAATAAGACGTATGTGATATGCTCTGTCTACACAACATCTATTGGCCATTGTGGGACAGGCGGTCATCCGGATACGCCATAAGGATGAGAAGAGGCATTCCTATCAGCAAGGACTAGTTGTTCCACCAGTAGCTCAAGTAAGAAAACTATCAAGTTAAGTGTGCTCAGGCTGGAGCAGCCATTAGATGGGTGACTGGATGGGAAGTTGTGTTGATGTTAAGTTAACTGATAGGATGGGTCATTTTGGTCAAATGACCGAAATGACCCATTCCCTCAGCTAATTTAGCCTCGCGGTCCTTGTTTTTTAACACATGTCAAAGAAGGTCTACTGCATTACTTTTTGAAAATGTGTGATACGTGGCATATAGTTGATCCATCCGACCTATTTGTGATGGAATAGGCCGTGTGTGTTGTGGGCAAATGCTTGCTAGTATTCAACCGTTTGGGATTGATGAATTCATCATCAACAGGTTCCCTAGTGTGGTCCGTGTTCATCTGATCATCATCTACTTCTTATGCTTGCTCGATGTTCCTTCTATGCTAAGTTTCCATTAATTTATGGTGTTTTATGAACACGCTACCATTTCCTCACCTGTTTCCCACCACCCAGCTATATTGCGCATAGGGGGCGCGCGATGCACGGAGGCGACAAGCGCAGCCTGTAGCACATCCACCTTTTCCAAGCATGTCAACCCACCAAAGCGCTGCCTCTGCCATCAACCTCGTCGAGGAGGAAAACAAGCAGGTGCCATGGCCCGTCGAGGTCGAGGCGCTCCGCGGCAACGCGATGGATGACGTCGTGATGCGTGACATCGCCAGGGTTGAGCAGACCTTTGGTGCATGATACTTGAGCGTCACGGATCAAGATATGCATGTCAGCGCCAACAGGCTGCAGCTCGCCGCACAAAATGATCGATGGCACGCCGCACGGCGAGACCGTTGGAGCGCCGCAGAGCGAGAGGCGTGGCGTGCCTCACAGCAAGAGCGGATCCATCGACGCTTGCATGGTGTCGACACGACGTCGCAGCTAGGTACACATCTCGTCAGTACCCCCATTCCTTGCCAGGAGTGGGCATAGGCCCTCGGCCTCGTACTTGCACGAGATGTCAGCCGCGCCGTACTTGCACCGAACGCCCGCCGAGCCGTTCGCATGGGTGCCGCCGTTTGCCTTGTCCGTGGCCCGCTGGATGCCAACGCACTGGTCCGTAGGCTCGACCGCCTCCTTGGCCCAGGTGTCCACCCGGGCGCAGTAGAGGAACATGGTCGTCGCATCCTTGAGTTGGTGGTCTCCGATGAAATAGCCAACTTGGAGCTCGAGATCGCGCTCCAGATGTACCGCGAGCGTGTCGACAGCTTGGATGAATGCATGCACGAGTTCAGGCAGAGCCAAGAGCTACCCTAGGCAAGGGCTGCTGGTCATGGTCTCATGGACGCGTTTTATTTTGAGAAGTCGTTTCGACATGGATAGCTATGTATTCACAGCAATCATAGTATTGCTCTGTTTCAATGTGTGTACTCTGTTTTCCATTCTTATATGTTCTGTTTCAGTGTGTGTGTGTGTGTGTGTGTGTGTGTATACGCTTTCCATTCTGTATATGTGGATGATAACATCTAGATTCAAATTAGTATACAAAAGCAGATAGAAAATGGAATTCATAATATATGTATATTAAGTGTTCATTAGTTCATCATAGAATATATATATATATATATATATATATATATATATATATATATATATAATATCATCACATATACGTGATGATATTTAACTACTAGGTACAATGCATAAAATTTAAAACGAACAATACTAAAACTAATAATCCCTCCTAGGGCCAGTATTTCGGCAGCCCCTCGCCAGCTGCTCCCTGGTGCGCGGCGTCTTCCCAGTACGGAGGCAATACTCCGACTCCTCTGCCTCGCAGCGCTTGATGTACCGATCTGCCTCTTACTGGCGGACGCGCATGACCGATCTTGCCATTTCGTTGGGCGCCCACCGGAGTTCCTCGTCGGTGGCACGCTGGATCTTATCGGCCCACCTCCATGCAGCGACGAGGCGCCCAACGCCTATGACCTTCCTCGTGAAGTACCCGTCTTTGTACACCTCCTCAGCACGACGACGTGCCCGCCCCCAAAGCTCCGCCGCCTCCTTTTTCCAAGCGGCATCACGGGCTTCACAGGCTTCCTGGTACCTGGCTTCCTCCTCCGACATCTCATCCTTGAACGCCGCTTTCCTGGCTTTCTTAGCCGGCGACAGCGACTTCCACAGACAAAGATTGTACTAGCCCCAAAACCAATCCAAATTTGGGGGGTCCGGCGCAACCTCATCAGGTGGCGCGTAGGGGTCCTTGTCACTACTAATCGAGTGAGCTTCCTCGGGGGGCGGCGACTCCTCGTCGGTGTGTGGGCAGACCGGCGGTGCCATGGCAAAGATTTGAGAGAGAGAGAGAGAGAGAGAGAGAGAGAGAGAGAGAGAGAGAGGGCGAGCGAGGGGAGGATGTAGATGAGAATGCAGGCGGGACAATGTGAGCAAGGTAGTATTTATTGGCTGCCGGAATCTAGATCGATGGGGACAGTACACACGCCAGTCACCGGAATTTACGAGTACTGTAGTTTGAATTACACGCAATTCCCGCAACAAAATCCGTGTGTGAACATAATAGCTAACGGGTTCCAATATAGAACCATGTCTGGTTAATGATCCCTGCCAATCACCTACCAAACCTCGAGCCGCGAGATAGAGTGCCAATCGTGTGGGGGCGGTTATCTTGCCAGATCTTTACATTTTCTTTTTTGAACACCAGATATTTACATCGTCTGATGATTTTTTAACTCGCACACAAGTACACAAAAATATGATTTGAAGGCCGTAAGAGGAAGGCTATCTCCCGTTCGTCATCAATCATGCATTGTTCCCTCTAGGAACCACGAACCTTCCAGCGAGTTGCTCCGGTTTGTGAGGGGTATGTGTCCAAACGTTCGTTAAACATGCCAATTTCTTTACCACATCATCTTGGTGGCATGACATTACATCAACCAAGATCTCATGTTTTTTTGATCATTTTTTTATTTTTTGGAATTAAAATGCCATGTCACTCCATGCATACGTATGCACGTGTCCATGTCGTGAGACCAATATATTTGAAAATTCCTTCTAATTTACTGCACATGGAATTAACTCGCACACAAGTACACATATATGATTCTTTTTATTGTTTTGATTAGGCGTTGCATGTAGATGTAGTTCAAATTTGAATTACGGTCATTAAATGGTTAGAAAATCACTTAAATGTCTTTAAAAGGTTAAATGACCCCTAGAATTTTTCAAAATTTCACATTACAGTTGTAGTAGTGCACGTTAGACGTAGAAAAAAATGAAGGCTGTAATAGGAAGCTATCTCCCGTTCGTCATCTGATACGTCTCTAACGTATCTATAATTTTTGATTGCTCCATGCTATATTATCTTCTGTTTTGGACATTATTGGGCTTTATTATTCACTTTTATATTATTTTTGGGACTGACCTATTAACCGGAGGCCCAGCCCAGAATTGCTGTTTTTTTGCCTATTTCAGAGTTTCACGGAAAAAGAATATTAAACGGGGTCCAAACGGAATGAAACCTTCGGGAACGTGATTTTCGAAACGAACATGATCTAGAGGACTTGGACCCTACGTCAAGAAATCAAAGAGGAAGCCACGAGGTAGGGGGCGCGCCTACCCCCCCCCCCCCCCAGGCGCGCCCTCCACACTCGTGGGCCCCGTGTTGCTCCACCTACGTACTCCTTCCTCCTATATATACCTACGTACCCCCAAACAATCAGAAACGGAGCCAAAAACCTAATTCCACCGCCGCAACCTTCTGTACCCACGAGATCCCATCTTGGGGCCTGTTTCAGAGCTCCGCCGGAGGGGGCATCGATCACGGAGGGCTTCTACATCAACACGATAGCCTCTCCGATGATGTGTGAGTAGTTTACCTCAGACCTTCGAGTCCATAGTTATTAGCTAGATGGCTTCTTCTCTCTTTTTGGATCTCAATACAATTTTCTCCCCCTCTCTCATGGAGATCTATTCGATGTAATCTTCTTTTTGCGGTGTGTTTGTTGAGACCGATGAATTGTGGGTTTCTGATCAAGTTTATCTATGAACAATATTTGAATCTTCTGAATTCTTTTATGTATGATTGGTTATCTTTGCAAGTCTCTTCGAATTATCAGTTTGGTTTGGCCTACTAGATTGATCTTTCTTGCAATGGGAGAAGTGCTTAGCTTTGGGTTCAATCTTGCGGTGTCCTTTCCCAGTGACAGTAGGGGCAGCAAGGCACATATTGTATTGTTGCCATCGAGGATAACAAGATGGGGTTTTTATCATATTGCATGAATTTATACCTCTACATCATGTCATCTTGCTTAAGGCATTACTCTATTCTTATGAACTTAATACTCTAGATGCATGCTGGATAGCGGTCGATGTGTGGAGTAATAGTAGTAGATGCAGACAGGAGTCGGTCTACTTGTCTCGGACATGATGCCTATATACATGATCATACCTAGATAATCTCATAACTATGCTCAATTCTGTCAATTGCTCAACAGTAATTTGTTCACCCACCGTAAAATACTTATGCTCTTGAGAGAAGCCACTAGTGAAACCTATGGCCCTCGGGTCTATTTTCCATCATATTAATCTTCCAACACTTAGATATTTTCATTGCCTTTTATTTTACTTTGCATCTTTATCATAAAAATACCAAAAATATTATCTTATCATATCTATCAGATGTCACTCTCGTAAGTGACCGTGTAGGGATTGACAACCCCTTATCGCGTTGGTTGCAAGGATTTATTTGTTTTGTGTAGGTGCGAGGGACTCGCGCCTAGCCTCCTACTGGATTGATTCCTTGGTTCTCAAAAACTGAGGGAAATACTTACGCTACTTTGCTGCATCACCCTTTTCTCTTCAAGGGAAAACCAACGCAGTGCTCAAGAGGTAGCATCATCAAACATGCATTGTTCCCTCTCAGAACCACGAACCTTCTAGCAAGTTCCTCCGGTTTGTGAGGGGTGTGTGTCCAAACTTTCGTCAAACATGCCAATTTCTTTACCACATCATCTTGGTGGCATGACATTACATCAACCAAGGTTTCATGTGTTTCTGATTTTTTTTGGAATTAATATGCCATGTCACTCCATGCATACGTATGCATGCATGTCTTCATGTCGTGAGACAAATATGTTTGAAAATTTGTTCTAGTTTACTGCATATGGAATTAACCTGCACACAAGTACACAAATATGATTTTTCAAACCGTTTTGGTTAGGCGTTGCATGTAGATGTAGTTCAAATTTCAATTACGTTCATTAAATGGCTAGAAAATCACTTAAATTTCTTTAAAAGGTCAAATGACCCCTAGAATTTTCAAAATTTTCACATTACATTTGTAGTAGTGCATGTTAGACGTAGAAAACAATTTGAAGGCCGTGAGAGGAAGCTATCTTCCATTCGTCAATAGAAATGCATTGTTCCCTCTCGAAACCACGAACCTTCTGGTGAGTTGCTCCGGTTTCCGAGGGGTGTGTGTCCAAACTTTCGTCAGACATGCCAATTTTTTTACCACATTATCTTGGTGGCATGACATTACATCAACCAAGGTTTCATGTGTTTCTGATTTTTTTATTTTCTGGAATTAAAATGCCATGTCATCCCATGCTTAATTGTGTCATAGCCGTTAGACCAATATGTTTGAAAATTCCTTCCAATTTACTGCACATGGAATTAAATCGCACACAAGTATACGAAATATGAGTTTTCAAACCGTTATGGTTAGCTGTTGCATGTACATGTAGTTCAAATTTCAATTATGGTCATTAAATGGCTAGAAAATGACTTAAATGTCTTAAAAGGTCAAATGACCCCTGAAATTTTCCAAAATTTGACATGACAGTTGTATTAGTATTACAAAATTTCTTGTTCACTTAAAACACCACCCGTTGGCACTTTACTCCAAATTCATCTTTCACAGCTAATAAAAAATATCTACAACATCACACACAATTGTTTTCTAGGAACCGTTTGCGATGAAAATATCTGGGTCTATTTAAGTCTCCCTCCTTAAGCTTCGCCGGCTCGTCTGCTCTAGTGCCGGCAACCCCCAAATCTCGATCCCCATTCCCGCACCCCCTTCTTGCAAAGATGACGCCATGGAAATGCTTCGTGAAGGCCCGTACGATGGCCGCGTCCCCCGTAGCGCCGACGCCTGCGCCGAGAGTGCCGCCACATCTGCATTGAGCGCAGCCGCTTCCGCGAGAGGGCGTCTGCGGCAGCCGACTGGGCAGCTGTTGCAGCCTAGACAGCTGCAACTACTGCTGCAACAGCGAGTGCAAGCGCCGAGAGCGCTCGAGCTGCCGTCTGTGCCACTGATGTCGCCTGGCCCGGATCGAGGCCATCCACTCCAAGATCGAGGATGCACACACCAAGATATTCCAGGCCACCTTGGACTCCAGTATGCAACCCATGTCTGAAAAGGCAACGGTGGCCATGGAGCACCTGCTTCCTCATGAGGTCGCCGAGCGGGAGCTGGAGATGCAGGAGGCAGCGGAGATCGAGGAGCGTCGAGAGAAGGAGTTGCGCATGGCCGAGGTCGAGGTAGAGAAGAGTCTGTCCATCGATGAATCGGCGGTGGAGTACCAACGCGAGCTCTGGTGCAGCCACTACTATGAGTGCTACAACCTTGATGGCGGCGCCAAGGACGAGGACGAGGATGCGATCAACATCAGTAGGGGGACGCGGAGTCCACCAACGGCGGCATGTCGCCAGGACAAGTCATCGATGTTTCATCTCACACCGGCGATGCATAGGTCGGCGCAACGACGGATTTGTTAAAATTATGCGTACTTAGGCTTTGTTTTTAATGCTGGTCTTTTGTTAGAGCAATGTTTAGGTCAACTGGCTCTGTTTAATTACTAAAATTGCTTGATTCGGTAAGTTTGGTCTGTCTGCTGTACGCTCTTTTGTGTGCCCAAATTAGCAAGCGATGTTAAATTATGCAACGACATACGTGGGGAAATTTACACCAAAATTTGAATTACCAAACTCATCCCATGCGCGTAAAGCAGAAGAATCGTTTGTGATGCACACAATCATTCAAAGTGAATGGTCCGGCGGCACCACGCGCAAAGTTTCCCTCCACATTTCCAAAATTTTGGCCTACCACCAAGATATCTACCCCCGCCCCCTTCCCACCTTCACACCCTCTTTTCTCCCCGACCACAAGTCACATTTCCCATGTTTCCTCCTTCCTTCCTTCCTTGCTAAGCTATAGCCGCTTCCTCGCTATCGCCATCTCGCATCCTACCGCCGGGGTCTCCATGGTCTTCTTCAAAGACCTCTCCAGCGATACCTCCTCCGGCGACTACTCCTTCACCACCCGGGTATGCCTCTCTTCTCTCTCTCGAGCTATGACTTGGAATGAAGGATTTTTACCCAGCGGTCGATTTGAGTCATTTCTTTCTCTTGTAGCTCCCTAGGACCATCAGTGGCAATGAATGGAGTGGGGTGGCTGAAGATCTATCTGCTCGTTGTCACCATCAATCTCCATGTGTGAAGCTAGTTGCGTTTGACTCTGTGGACAGTGGGAGGAAGTTTCTGGCATGTGCAGAGAAGGTTAGACCCTCTTTCGTTGTTACAAATCATTTGTTAGATGTGATTCAGACACTGTCACGGTCCCAACCCATTCATACCGCACCTTCAACCAAACGCATCCTAAGACAATGTCACAGTTTGTACCTAGTATCTTAAATTGTTGCCATCTCATCAGCAGTGCCATTAGAAAATTATTTGGCACCGATTCAGTAGTTTGTGCAGCCAACTTTGGTCCACACATCCGAGCAGCCAAGCAGTAAAATACTAAATCTTTATGGCACGAAGGAACTGGGCATCAGAGCAACTACGTGCTCTAGAGTCTGGGTCCCTGATTTTTTTCCACTGCATCGACTCGCCAGTGCAGGGCACCAGTGCGAGATGTAGCAACAGTTGTCCTTACCCCAGTTTTGGCATACATAGTGGACGGCCTTAGTGCTATTAGTTCTATGTTACTAAATGTGTGCATGTACACACCTGTTAGTATCAGTTTGTTGTCATCCAAACACTGTCGCTATGTTGTTGCAGTTATATTTACCTTCCTCATGAAATGTTCAATTTGTTATTTATTGTACATGAGTAAGAACTTGTAGCATCGTTCTAGTTAATTATAGCTTCTGATGTTCCAGAATTTGGTTGTTGTTTCAGTACCAATTATTTCATTTGCACATTGATCTTTTTGAGAAGATATGTCATAATTAACATGTTTCTTTGGTTTTTCAAAATAAGCATAGGTGATTTTCTATGTTGCTATAAACCCATTTCCCCTACAATTGTTACTGATCTAGTTTTAAATATTATAGGATGAACGGAAGTGTTCTTACTTGGAGTGGGTTGATCAAGAGTGGCCACAGTCTTTGAAGGTGTGCCTAGCGAAGTTCTGGAGCATGTATGAGGAAGAGAACATGCATAGGCTTAGAGAAATTGTTGTCAACGCTGAAGCATATTTCAAGATGCGGGATAAAATGTTGAAGGTGGAGAATGAGCTCAGATTTTTTTTAAATTAGACTTTGCTAAGATGGTGTTGGCGAAGGAGGAGGCACTTTACCAGTTGGCCCGTGCAAAACGGGTTCTTACTGAACTGAAAGCAGAGGTGGATAAGACGAACCTCGATGATCTCGATTAGGGAAATGAATATATTGTTCTTATGAAGTTGAACTACCTATATGTTGTACTGTGTTGTTTTCATGTAGCTATCGTACTATGATGTTATAATATATTTATGTGCCTGATATGAAATTGGCAAACAGCTATTCGATATGAAATGTGAATTTACGTAATACTGGAATTATCTATTGTATAATTAAAACAAGAGACAAACAAGACATCACGTTTATCCACATAGACTAAATTATTCTAACCGTTGACTTTTTAATATAAACGGCTGAGATTTAAACATATAGCGTTACACACGAATAATGTTTATAGGCATATATTCTGTTGGCTTGGAAAAAGTCTGCCACGTACATGCTTCTAGGATGAAAAAAGAATCATCACAGCTACGTGCATGAGAAGGATACGGTCAAGTTTACTATGTCAGCACCGTGTGCGTATTTTATACAAGGAAATAAGGGGACATGTAGTCAGATCTATAGAGTTGTAATCAGTTTCGGTTTGATTCTAACAGAAAAAAAGCCATCCATGCTACGCTTGGGCTAACCTGCCACCTGTTTAATACTGGCCCAATTTAATAATACTCGGCCCAGTTTACCATTGCACGGTTGCACCTGTAGCGTTCAGCCAGTGGATCAACTAGACGAGGCATCGGTTTCACAAAAAAAAATAGAGGACACAGCAGGTTCTAAGAAAAGCCCATAAAAAGCAGGTTGTAAATAAACATGGACGAGGCAGCAGGTTCTCAAATAGAATATAGACATGCAGCAAAAAAGAAAGAAACAAGTGAGGTCGTAAATAAAAAATTAAAAAGCTGAAAAACACACACACACACACGTCCAACATCGACGTATATCTCTTACCAAATCAATAGTAAAAATAACTATATTTTATAATAAAATTAGCAAAATAGTTTCGTTCAAACCCCAAGTGAAATTCTTTATAAAAATATTCGTATGAAAAAATAAACCTTATTTGGTGGATAAATATTACTACTCTATTGGTGTATGAATTATAGAATAAAGGAAATCAATAAAATGGCTTTCGTATGAATATTACAAATACTTAAAAATTAAATAAATCATATATATAAATTCAAATTGATCATGTAGAAATATCATATATATTTTCGTCACTGTATTTTAATACTATCATTTATAAATGTGTACAACAAATATATATGAGAACCACTGGTCAATGTTGTCTGTGAACATGGTGCCAAGAACAAAAATTAAAAATTCTATCCACGTTAATGCGCCAGTCAAGATAGATAAAAACATGATTCGTCGTATCATGGTCGGACCAAATTATGAGGTCTGAGATTTAGCAGTAAATACGGAGTATCTACGCAAGCTGGCGGGCACAATTTTTGTTCACATATAAATGGTACTCCAGCAAAAAAATGATTTTAGATTAATGGCATTAAACCGAGTAGTGCCCAGATTAGACACACTAAGTTCAAGAAAACACATCTTTTTTGTCTAATATATGCGTCTTTCTATAAAAAAAGGGTCTGTCCGAGACACTCAAACATAGGCTTACATTGGCATTGGAAAGTACATGAGCCAAGAGGCCGATTCAGTGGTTAAAGAACGAAAGGAATAGTCCAATTCAGAAAGAAAAGAGAATTTAAGCAACAGTTCAACCTCCACTAAAAGAAAGAGTGTCTGATTAGAATACTTGGAAATTAAATTATCCAACATGTGTCCACGTTTGTTAGACGCGCGGAGGGAGAGCACTTATAAGTTACATCTGTTTGCATTAGACTTGGAACAACAATTGCAAGGGATTACATCATGGATGATGTCAGCAAATACGATTTGACACCAGCTTAGCCAATGAGTTACCTTTTCTCTTCATTCATGTCCCAACTAATTTAGCAAACGTTCTAAAAATAATTTACAAAGCCATCGACGCAGGTCTTTTTTTTACGGGGGTGGGTCTTTGACAGGGGAAATAACAAACATTTTTAAAATATATAACTATTTTTGCAATTAATTTACCAAGCTGATACATGATAGTGATTCTAGACATTTGATAAATTTAACTCCAACGAAAATTCCAATTTCAAGCATGAGGGTTTTTCTTACATCATTCTCATATAATAAATTAGAATAAAATTCCAAGGTTTTTATTATTTATATATTGCAACTTTTGAGAATGTAAAATAATCTATAGCTCACAACATCACAATGACGGTCATCGACATGATATATCTCAGGGGTTCTAATAATAGACAGATTACCAGAGAACGATGGAAGTAAGTTGTTATTTTGGGTGGGAAATAAGAACATGCAATATGGAGTAGAGTTAAAGAAATCATGTTCGTGCACATGATTGTGTGATCTTGAATACTATTATGTAGCTTTACCATATTGCTGAAGTCTATGTAAAAAACCTGCAGCAATACAACTCTTTATTTCCCGTTTGCAGGGAATACAACTCTTTATTATGTGGATACTAATTGCGAGTTTTATTATGAACTTGATCAATGAAACATCCACAAATATCTTAGCTCATAATAAGATGTATGTAGAAAATTAGAAATTAAATAAGAATATAAGGGAATTTGAAAAGTTGCATTCTTACAACATCATGTGCCATGCAAAGTATATAAATTCATCATTATTAGTATATGAAAATTTCTTCTTAGTGGATATATAATAAAGCTATAAATTATGTATTCAGTTCAAAATAAAAAAAACATTTCGTTTTCCATATGCATACCGGAGATTGTAAGTGTTAAATTATAACATGTCATCTATTCACAGATAGAGATAGTAGTTTTATTTTTCATCATATTTTTCAAAAGACTATTCATGTATCATGCTATTTGAAAAATATATTAATGTGAAAATAATAGTGAAAGTTGTGTATTCAAGATTAGATTATATACTATAATTCAATATCTAAATTATATAGAAAATCTAGCCGCGCAAATGCGCGGGTAACACCACTAGTTAATTGTAAATTAATAAACCTGCTAAATGTGTCATGGACCTTTGCAAACGGTTCTAGCAGTAAAAGTGCTTGCGATGGATAGCCCAATGCCACACAGTTTTCTTCATCAAATCGTGTGTGATATAGTTGATAAAAGCAAACAGTTAACCAAGGCAGACCGTGTGTGATAGTTACACCTTTCACACATGAGCCTATACATAAAACTGTGTGGGATGTACGTCCGAACGGAAACGTTTTCCCTGGATTGACTATGTGACATGTACATAAGAACGAAAACGTATTCCTTGGATTGACCATGTGGGATGTACATACCTACGGAAATGATTTTCTGGGATTCTCCATGTGGGATGTACATACCTACAGAAATGATTTTTTAGGATTCACCGTGTGGGATGTACATACCTACAGAAATGATTTTCTCAGATTACCGTGTGGGATGTACATACCTAGAGAAATGATTGGGTTTTGATGCCTGGCCCGATCGCACACGGCCCCAGCCTGGGTCCCAGGAGGGCCTATCCCCGACGATTTCTGGGTCTTATGGGAAGGACCCCCCTATCGCCCACACTCACTTGGCGACGGTTCCAAATGTCGTCGCAGAAAGGGGTTAAAAACTATTTGTTTAGGACCGACACGTACCAGTGGCTGGCCCACCTGTCATACAGCCAAAGGCAGGTGTAGTAGAGGGCCGAGGAGTAGATGGCCAACACACACGTGAATGCAATGTAGTATACACTTCTCATATAAAGGCTTCCCGCTAGTCCAATCTACGAAATCCTACGCACCCTAACCAAGGACAAGAGTGATCACTCCAAGCGCGAGCATCAGCCGGTTGTGCCAGATGGTCCACAATGCCGGCCTGCGGCCCGGCACCGAGGAACGTCTCCAGGTCATGCTTGAGGCCACCAGGGCGAGAGACCGCTTGGACGACAGCTTCATCTCCTTGTTCGACGACGTCCTCGCCGGATTCCTCGATAAGTTCACCATCATCAAGAAGCTCGCGGATGACCTTGACGTACGTCTCCAGCCCACACGCCCAGGCTCTGCGATGCCCGCCACCCTCAACGGCCTCTAAAGTGACAAACTCTTCGACGCACTGGTGGCCCTGCGACTACCCACTATCGTGCCGGAGAATGTCCACCTCGAGGTCGCGCTCGCCGCGCAGCGCCTGGCGCAACAAGAAACCATCGACATAATCACCCACGTCTACGCGTAAATCGTCCACAAGGACTACTACATGCAAGAGGAGGATGGTAGGTTGCTGGCCTTCTTGGACCACAGGGCAACCTTGGACGACATTGTTCAGAAGCACGTTGAGCTCGCTGCCAGCGTCGCTGCTCCTCACACGTCGGTTGGTGACCCGACGCACTAGGGCGTGAGGATGTCATTGATGGATCCGTTAGTATCTTTATCTTTCTGTCAAATCCATGTAGTAGTATATGGTACTACTAGTAATTATGTTACCTTTCGCATCAACTTCATAATTTTCGTACGTACTCCATGCATGAACTGCGCCAGAACTAAACTTCTCATTACTCTAGGGAAAATCGTTATTTCTATCTATCGGTCGCGCAATGGAGCAGAACCATATTTTACAAGTTACAAGTTCAAAAGGAAAAGCATGCCGTGTTCGCGTCGCACCCCCACACGGTTGGTCTGGCACGTCGCTCAAGGGGGAATGTGTGTTGTGTTGCATTTTCCATTACAAGTGGGACCGCAGTTGAGCAAACCGACTATCAGCAAACCCCACCCGGGCCCACCGCGCGATGGCTGACAAAATGGCTGAGAAAACAGGAGGGTGAAGAGATGGTAGTAGCACGGACTCCAAGAAAATTGGTGTCAAATGGGACTTGTGTGGGTGGCGTGTTCCGTCCTGCTAGACGTGAATGACAGTTATGGCCCATGCCACCCGACTATATCGAGCCTATATCGAGGTGCTGGTTATGTAGAACAAATTTCCTGGAGTCCGTGCTCAGCCCTCCCCTCTCTCTCTCTCTCTCTCTCTCTCTCTCTCTCTCTCTCTCTCTGTCTCTTCTCAGCCAGCCAGCAGACGCGCGGAGCCCATCGTCTATTTGCTCATATGCGGTCCCACATGTCAGTGAAAACACAAGAGGACCCACTGAACCTACACATCTTTCACCTCGACGTGCTAGTGATGGAAAACAAATCCAATAAAGATCTTTGATGGCCGCTTTTGGAGTTACTCAAGAGTAAGATTATATTTACAGTTTAACCCAAGATGCACATCATGTGGCTTTTACTAGCACTCCATTTTATGGCATGACACGACTTGGATGCTGGATGTCCCACGTGTCAGCAAAAGGAGGAAAAACTCAACCAAATCTTCTCCACATTTAGATCGGAGGAGTAGGAAACATGGCAAGCCTTGTGCCTACATCATACTACGTACAAGCCCACCTCACGCAGTCACGCTATCACCATATTTCTCGTCCTCCGTGCGGCACCTAGCTCTAGTTGATCTAACTAGAACTAACTATTGTGCTAGCATACTCCAATATTAGGTTGGCTCTATGTGATGTGGCAACTTCATATAACCGGATGCTGGCTATAATGCTACGGTACTCACACTCCAAGAAGTGAGTCGAAAACCATTCATAAATTGAGTTTAGACATGCATATGCAAATGTACCATTCATTACATACAACAAGTCATCAACACACAATGACAACGAGGATACATGTTGGATTATAGATTAGTTCCAACAAAACATTCTAGTAAATACTAAAGTTTTCATCACATAAAAAATGGCCTCCGTCCCCCACACGAGCGAAGCCATTTCGCACCCCCACACGGTTGGTCCACCATGCCGCTAGGGAAACGCGTGTTGTCTTGCATCTTCACTTAGGCCAACTCCAGCGCGTGCAGCTCGGACGCGCGCTCGCCCAGGCCCCTTTCCCTCGACGCCCCCGAGCTACCCAACCATGGGTACGTGTTTTGTGCACCTGGTGGCCAGATTTGGAGCGGATCCGGTCGGGCTTGAGCTCGACCGGCTGTGGGAGCCGCACCGCGCCATGGACTGGCCGGGCACTGGGTTGGAAGGCCCCGGCAAGGCCGCATGCAGGTACTGACTCCTCCTCTAGCCGCTCAGATCTACACTGTCGGTGGTCCGCCAGTAGATACATGAATGGCGGTCGACCGGGCTCGGTGCTGGCCCAAAAGCTCGTCGGCGCGCCGTTGCCACTCATTACGTGCGACGACTGTGTCGGCGTTCTGGGAACGGGGGTCCCCAGACTTGCCTGCCTGCGGCCTGCGGCGTGGCTCAAGTGGGGGCCCAGTGTGGCCCATCTTCATCAGCACAAGGCTCAAGACCCTCGCGAGGGGCCAAGCCTCACGAGGCGGACGACATGGCGCTTCCTCAAGCACGGCCTCCTCAGGCTGGCTCGCGAGGAGGCGGAGAGATCAAGGCGGGGTACCTCGCGAGGTGCCCATGACGCAAGCCATGACGATCGAGGGTGCCAGGCGGGCGCCATCCCGCGCAGCGTCTCCCTTTCCTATTTGGTGCAAAGGGGGCAAGCGCAGGCAAGAGGATCAAGCAAAGGCACCCATTTCGGTGCAACGAGACCAAGACCAGTCCAACGGTGGGAAGGAGGTCACCATGGAGCCCAGGACGGCGTCACCACAGGGCCTTTGGCAGGCGAAGACCAACTTTAGTCAGGATAAGTGTACCAGATGTTCCCCTTCAAATTGGCCAATTGTTGGCGCCCTTCCCGCTCAATATTTGGGAGGAGGCCCAGGGCCTTTGCCTATAAATAGGACTAGCCACCCCCAGGGTAGAGGGAGATTGTAATGAGCTAGGATCGAATCCAGCATCTAGAGAGAGAGAGAAGGGCGATCGAACTCCCCCTAGCAGTTCATCCCCTAGCCAAGAACAGGCCCTCGCGAGGCCGTTCCCCCTTGTACTGTTCTTCCTCATCAGCCCAAGAGGCAATCCACCCACCACAAACTAGAGTAGGGTATTACACCACAACGGTGTCCCGAACTAGTATAAACCTTGTGTCTCTTGTGTTGTTCTTGCAGTAGTTAGATCCTTACGAGACGGAGAGGTAGAGGGCACGATCTCCACGCGCACCCCAGAGTTCGAACCTTAAGGGTCTGTCGGAACCCGTAAATCCGACATTTGGCGCGCCAGGTAGGGGTGCGCCGGAATCTGCCTTCCACCGCTCCGTTCTCCCCCGGCTGCCGCATCCATGTACGGCGCGCGACGAGCTCGCTCCACGCCAGCGGCCCTCGCTGGTGGACGTCCTCGCCGTTCCCCGTCGCCCGCCGTCAACACCGCCACCGGCCCGATGGGAGGCGAGCAACAAGCACCACCCCGACGCCTGTCTATGCGACCGGGCTGCCGCACCACAACGTCGATGCTCCCGGTCGTCGCGGCCCTCCTGGGCGGCTCGCAGGCGCCACCAACGAGCCACCACGTCAAGCCGTTTGCCCGCCAGATCAGCGTCGTTTCCGCACGGCAGGGGGCTCCCATGGACCGGTCGGCGCGCGAGGTTGGCCTGACCTTTAGCTCGGAAGACCACCCCGCTAACTTGGCCGGCTCGGGTGCGCTCCCCCTGTTGTGCACCCCCACCATCTGCCAGGTGGCCGTCACCAGAACCCTCGTCGATGGTGGCGCGGGCCTCAGCATGCTTTCGGTCGAGACCTTCAACCTCCTCCGCATACCCCGAGAGCAGCTGCAACCCAGCCGATCCTTCTCAGGCGTCGGGGGCGGGTCGTCCGACTCCTTGGGACAGATCCGGCTCCCGGTGACCTTCGGCACCTACGACAACTTCCGCACGGAGATGGTCGACTTCGACATCGCCCCCATCGGCCTCCCTTACAACGCCATCCTCGGCTACCCGGCACTGGCTCAGTTCATGGCCGCCACGCACCCGGCATACAACCTCATGAAGATGCCCAGGAGCAACGGTACCCTCACCGTGCACGGAGACACTGGGGACGCCCTACGAGTACTCAAGCTCGCCTTCAAGACGGCGGCATCGGCACAGCCCGCCGACGCGGGGACCCCTGAGCCCAAGGGGGCTGCGCCTACCAAGAAGAAGCAGTTGTTCACCCAGGACAAGGCGGAAACCAAGCAGATACTCGTCGACGAGGATGGGTCCTCCAGCGCCACTTTCACCATTGGCGCCAACCTGGGGACTGAGCAGGAGGAGGCCCTAGTCAAGTTCCTGCGTGCAAACAAGAAAGTGTTTGCTTGGGAGCCCGATCAGTTGGCATGGATCCCCAGGGACGTCATCGAGCACCACCTCAACGTGTGCCCAAATGTGCGTCCCGTGAAGCAGAAAGCCAGGCGACAGTCCGCAGAGAAGCAGGCCTTCATCGTCCAAGAGACCCGCAAGTTAGAAGCCGCTGGAGTCATTCGCGAGGTCCGGTACCCAGATTGGTTGGCCAACCCTGTCGTTGTGCCCAAGAAAGGGGGGAAGGAACGCATGTGTGTCGACTTCACCAACCTCAACAAGGCATGCCCGCAAGATCCTTCCCGCTCCCTCGCATCGACCAGATCGTTGATTCCACCGCCGAGTGCGACCTGCTGTGCTTTTTGGATGCCTTCTCAGGATATCACCAGATCAAGATGGCGATAGAAGACGTTGAGAAGACCGCCTTCTTGACCCCGTGCGGGGTATACTGCTATACATGCATGCCATTTGGACTACGCAACACAGGGGCAACCTTTCAGCGGCTGATGCACATCACCTTGGGCCCGCAGCTCGGGAAGAATGTTGAAGCATACGTCGATGACATTGTGGTGAAATCTCGAGAGGCCAGGACCCTGATACAAGACCTGGAGGAGACCTTCGCGAGCCTCGACGCAGTGAACCTGTGGCTCAACCCGGAGAAATGTGTGTTTGGCGTTCCCTCGGGCAAGCTTTTAGGATTCCTCGTATCTCACCGTGGCATCGAGGCCAACCCCGAGAAGTTCAAGGCGGTCGAGGACATGAGTTCGGCAAAGACCCTCAGAGCAATGCAGAAGCTCATTGGGCGTGTGACCGCACTAGGGCGCTTCATCTCCAAGCTGGGGGAACGAGCGCTGCCTTTCTTTCAGCTGATGAAGAAAAAGGGGCCCTTTGAATGGACTGAAGAGGCAGATATGGCGTTTCAAGATCTCAAGAGGTACCTAACCAGTCCCCCAGTCATGGTGGCTCCGTGCCCTCAAGAGCCTCTGCTGCTTTACCTTGCCGCCACCCCTTACTCTGCCAGCGCAGCACTGGTGGCGGTTAGGGAGGAGCGCCAGTCCAAGACCATAGCGGCAGCCGGAGGCCAGACAAGACGGGAACAGGGAAAGCTCGAGGAAGCCGAAACTACAGATGAAGAGGGTCAGCTGCCAAGGGACGCACCAGAGACAGGAGAGGCATCATGCCCGGATGGTCCACCTCCCAAGGCCATAGCATCTCGTGAGGTGCCCTCACCTCCCGAGGGCGCCGCAACCCAAGCTGCTCTCAGCCTTGTTGAGCACCCGGTCTACTTCGTTAGCACGGTACTACGGGACGCGAGGGCACGATACCCGATGCCTCAGAAGCTCCTCCTCGCGCTGCTGGTGGCCTCGCGCAAGCTGCGGCACTACTTCCAAGCTCACCCGATCAAGGTCGTCTCATCGTACCCCCTGGAGAGGGTGCTCAGGAGCCCTAACTCAGCCGGAAGGGTCGCTGAGTGGAACATAGAGTTGCAAGCGTTTCAGCTCGAGTTCAGCACAACTAGGGTCATCAAAGGAGCCGCGTTGGCGGATTTCATGGCGGAATGGACAGAGGCGCCGGGCCTCAAGGATGACGAGGATTGCTCCCTCTCCCCAGGGAGCGAGGCGCCAGAAGGCTGGGTCATGTACTTCGACGGGGCATTCTCCAGGCACGGCGCGGGGGCTGGTGCTGTGCTGATATCACCCACTCAGGATAAGCTTTGCTATGCAGTACAACTCTGTTCCCAGCAAGGAGAAAAGGTCTCCAAGAACATAGCAGAATATGAGGGACCGATAGCCGGGTTGAAGGCCGCAGCGGCCCTGGGAGTGAAGCGCCTCACCGTCAAAGGCGACTCGCAGCTCCTAGTCAACTTCTCCAATAAGGTGTACGAGCCGAAGGACGAGCATATGGAGGCCTACCTAGCAGAGGTCCGCAGGATGGAAAAGCAGTTCTGGGGGTTGGAGCTGAAGCACGTGCCCCGTGGCACCAACCAAGAAGCCGACGACATAGCCGGACGGGCGTCCAGGCGGCTGCCGCAGAAGCCCGGCGTCTTTGAAGAGCGGCTCTTCAAACCTTCAGCGCAGCCAACGCTATCAAGCACGGCTTAGCCTCGAGAGGAGCTCCCTCAGCCGCCAGCCTCGGGAGCCCCAGCCTGCGGACCGCCCTCAGGAGCACGTTTGCTCCTGACGATGGAACCCCAGGAGGAATGCTGGATCACAGAGCTCCGGAATTACCTGACACATAGGGCCCTGCCAGAGAAGGAGGAGGAAGCAGAACGTGTGGCGCGGCAGGCCACGGCATACTGCATCAGAGACGGAGAACTCTACCGGAAGCGACCCAACGACGTATCTCTGCGCTGCATCTCCAGGGAGCAAGGAAGGGAACTACTGGGGGACATACACGGCGGGGACTGCGGACACCACTCATCATCACGAACCCTCGTCGGCAAAGCATTCCGTAGTGGGTTCTATTGGCCCACCGCGCTCAACAACGCGATCGAATTGGTAAAGGCTTGTGAGGCCTGCCAGTTCCATTCCAAGCAGATCCATCAACCAGCGGGGAGCCTGCAGACTATACCCCTCTCGTGGCCATTCGCAGTTTGGGGGTTGGATATTCTAGGCCCGTTCCCTCAGGTGCCAGGGGGCTACCGTTACCTCTACGTCGCCGTTGACAAGTTCACCAAGTGGGCAGAGGTGGAGGCTATCCGTACCATCCCCGCAGGCTCCGCGGTCAAGTTCGTCAGGGGTATCATGAGCCGGTTCGGGGTGCCGAACCGCATCATCATAGACAATGGTTCGCAGTTCACTAGTAATCTCTTCAAAACATACTGTGCTAACCTTGGAATTTAGATATGCTACGCTTCGGTGGCACACCCGCGAAGCAATGGGCAAGCCGAACGAGCCAACGCGGAGGTCCTGAGAGGCCTCAAGACCAGGACGTTCAAGAAGAAGCTGGAGGCCTGCGGCAGGGGTTGGTACGATGAGATCCAATCCGTGCTGTGGTCCATCCGCACAACCGCGACCAAACCAACCGGGGAAACTCCGTTCTTCCTGGTCTACGGAGCCGAAGCAGTCCTTCCTCACGAGGTCAGGCGTCGCTCCGCGCGGGTCCTGGCGTCCGACGAGGCGCAGCAGGATGCCATGCGGGGGATGGACCTCGTGCTAGGGGAGGAACGCCGCCGGGAAGCCGCGCTGCGAGCGGCAAGGTACCAACAGGCGCTACGACGATATCACTGCCGCAACATCCGCCCCAGGACCCTCGAGGTAGGAGACCTCGTACTCAGGCGGGTCCTCTCCAGGGAAGGGCTGCACAAGCTCTCTCCCATGTGGGAGGGCCCGTTCAAGGTTGTTCATGTTTCCAGGCCTGGCTCCGTGCGCTTGGAGACTCAAGAGGGGGAGCCGATCCAGAACGCGTGGAACATCCAGCACCTCCGTAGGTTTTACCCCTAAAAGGCCCTGAGCCTGTGAAGAAGGCGAACGCCTGTGAAGATCATCTCTTTTTGGAAAAGGCCCTAAGCCTGTGAAGAAGGCGAACGCCTGTGAAGATCATCTCTTTTTGGAAAAGGCCCTGAGCCTGTGAAGAAGGCGAACGCCTGTGAAGATCATCTCTTTTTGGAAAAGGCCCTGAGCCTGTGAAGAAGGCGAATGCCTATGAAGATCATCTCTTTTTGGAAAAGGGCCTGAGCCTGTGAAGAAGGCGAACGCCTGTGAAGATCGTCTCTTTTTGGAGAAGGCCCAGAGCCTGTGAAGAAGGCGAATGCCTGTGAAGCTCATTACCTCTAAGGAGAAAGGCCCGGAGCCTGTGAAGAAGGCCAATGCCTGTGAAGCTCATTACCTCTAAGGAGAAAGGCCCGGAGCCTGTGAAGAAGGCCAATGCCTGTGAAGCTCGCCGCCCCGTGACACTCTCACGTAATAATGAGTGGGGTTGTACACGCCCCGGAGTCTCAGGAGCGCCGGCTTCAGGCCCTGGGGCTCCCTCCCACGCCCAGTGGCAGCACTTAGCTCCGTGCTGGTGAGAAGACGTCGAAGACTAGACTAGGTGCCGGACGCGGCTTTTTCATTTGCTTTCCGCATTTGACGTGTTTTACTTGCATTTGAAGTGTTATCGAAGCTATCGCCGTTGTTGATTTGTGGTTTGTCGATTTTCGCTCCTCGTTTTGATTTTCTCTCATAAAGGCCTCGCGAGGGATGGGGCTCGAACGCCCTCGCGAGCATTTTTGGCTCTAGCCATTTAAAGGTTTCATGGCCCGGGCTCTCTACAGGAGCACCCCTCTGGTATGTGCCCCTCGGGCACCGCGACATGCACACAGGGCCTGGGTCGGTCGCCCCCCGGCTGGGGCCGTAAACTACCTACGCGAGGGCAAATAGTTGAGAAACGCAGCAACAAAATTAAGGTAATGGCTACAACGGCAATAATTCTCAACACGCCCCCACGGGGCTCCACGCAGCTGTCTTATCTTACACAGGAAGCAAGACGAAAAGGAAAGGGCGAGCCCGGCGCGGCCCGCCCCGCATCGTCCTACTGAGGCGACACCGGATGCCTCCGGAGCTCAGGCGGACTCTCTCTCGCGCTTCACCGGAGCGCGACGACGGGCGGATGAACAGCCACCCCCCAAGCAGGCGCGGAGGCGAGGGGGCTGGCTGCGGCCACCGCTGGAGGAGTCGCCAGAAGGGGAGTAGGCGAAGCTTGGGGAGCCTCGGGCGTCGCCAGCAGAGTGGGCGTTGTCTCCTCCATCGTCGTCCTCAGGGCAGCATCCTGCGCGGTGACCATCTTCCCCAAACACCCTCACATAGAGGGTGACGTCGCCGTCGAACTTGAAGTGCAGGGTGCACCGCTCGCCCTGGCCGCGCGCGCGGGCAGACGTTTGCCAGCCGCGGGTCAGGGCCCAATTCCCAGAAGGGGAGACCTCAAGCGAAACCCAAGAGGCCCTACTGCAGCAGCAGTCAGCCTGGAGCCAGAAGCCGCACCGGACGCTGGCCGGCAGCTCGCTGATGAAGAAGCGAGGGAGCTGGAGCCAGGTGCTGGTTGGGTCCGCCGACCACACGACGAACTCCGGCAGCACCTCCGCCGAGCGAAAGCGCGGCCTAGGAGGCCACGCAACCGCAGCCTGCCTCCCCGTGGCAGCCGAGCGCTCACCACCACGCGGAGAATCACCCCTGTGCCCACGGGGAGCCACAGCAGGGACCACGGGATGCTTGCGGGGACGATTCCGGCCGCGCTTGGCCGGAGGGGAGTCGGGCCCCGCCCGACTAGCCTTCCCCTTCTCCGCAGCTGAGAACCTCTTCGGAGCCATGCGAGCGGCGGCGGCGAAGGAGAGGAAGAAGAAGAGAAGCGGGAAGGGATGGACTGGCGGAGCTTGTGCGGCCTCGCACTTATAGGCGGAAGAGGCCAACCGTCAAGCACCACGATCGCAGGTAATAATGACCCGTATCTATGCATGCAGGGACTAGTCAAGTCACACAGTCGCCGAGGCGTCGTGGGGAAGTGGAGACGCCCACGTCCTGTCAAACCGCCACGCAGCGCCCAAGGCCGCAGGATGTTAGGGCCCGTGGCGCTTGGCCCTTGCCCTTTCGCCTCTCGGCACGGCCAAGTCCATGCGCGCCTTGGGCCCGGGGGCTACTGTCGGCGTTCTGGGAACGGGGGTCCCCAGACTTGCCTGCCTGCGGCCTGCGGCGTGGCTCAAGTGGGGACCCAGCGTGGCCCATCTTCATCAGCACAAGGCTCAAGACCCTCGCGAGGGGCCAAGCCTCGCGAGGCGGACGACATGGCGCTTCCTCAAGCACGGCCTCCTCAGGCTGGCTCGCGAGGAGGCAGAGAGATCAAGGCGGGGTACCTCGCGAGGTGCCCATGACGCAAGCCATGACGATCGAGGGTGCCAGGCGGGCGCCAGCCCGCGCAGCGTCTCCCTTTCCTCTTTGGTGCAAAGGGGGCAAGCGCAGGCAAGAGGATCAAGCAAAGGCACCCATTTCGGTGCAACAAGACCAAGACCAGTCCAACGGTGGGAAGGAGGTCACCATGGAGCCCAGGACGGCGTCACCACAGGGCCTTTGGTAGGTGAAGACCAACTTTAGACAGGATAAGTGTACCAGATGTTCCCCTTCAAATTGGCCAATTGTTGGCGCCCTTCCCGCTCAATATTTGGGAGGAGGCCCAGGGCCTTTTCCTATAAATAGGACTAGCCCTCCCAGGGTAGAGGGAGATTGGAATGAGCTAGGATCGAATCCAGCATCTAGAGAGAGAGAGAGAAGGGCGATCGAACTCCCCCTAGCAGTTCATCCCCTAGCCAAGAACAGGCCCTCGCGAGGCCATTCCCCCTTGTACTGTTCTTCCTCATCAGCCCAAGAGGCAATCCACCCACCACAAACTAGAGTAGGGTATTACACCACAACGGTGGCCCGAACTAGTATAAACCTTATGTCTCTTGTGTTGTTCTTGCAGTAGTTAGATCCTTACGAGACGGAGAGGTAGAGGGCACGATCTCCACGCGCACCCCAGAGTTCGAACCTTAAGGGTCTGCCGGAACCCGTAAATCCGACAGACTGCCCAAAGAAGGTCTTGCGCTGCGTGTCTACAACGCCGGAACATCTCGAATGGGTGTTCATCAAGTGCTCAACTGATGGGGTATGTGCTACTTTATCTTCGGTTGTGCTCTCGGATTTGACTAGTTGTGCTAACTTAAAATTTTATTGTGTAGAATGGATGCAAATTTTGGTATTGGGAAGAAGAGTACATCGATATATTAATAGAGCGCAATTTAGTAGATGTTCTAGCACTTTTAGCTAGCATAGAGGCTAGAGATGAGACTAGTGCACTTGTTGATAGAATAGAGGCTAGACATGAGACTAGATGCGAGGAAGCAACATGTACTTCTTTACACTCGAAGAATAAAGAAGCACGCAAGATCGAGCCTCCATAGATCAACAATGAATGCATCACGAAGGCACTAATCCAACTTACAGGGGCAGTTATGGAAGTTGGATATCTTCTAAAATGTATTCTTGTGGTTCTTGTTTTCTTTGGTCTTGCTTTTCTAGCCAAAATTTGGTGATGTATTTCCATGTACCAAAAATCAATGATGAAAAAGAGATATGTGTTTGCAAAGAAAAATGTATGCGATCGGGAAGCGTCCGCGCGTTGGGCGCACGGCCCCCGCATCCGAGAAATGGCCCGGACATGACCCCATTGCCCTACCCAAATGGATAGAATCCTGGCAAAACGGACGTCCATTTGGGGTCGTGCGTTGGAGTTGACCTTACAAGTGGCACCGCAGTTGAGGAAACCGACTATCGGCAAACCCCCACCTCGCCCGCCACGCGATGGCTGAGTTAGAGAAACAAGGAGGTTGAAGAGATAGTTGTAGCACGGACTTCAAGAAATATGGTGTTAGATAGAAGTCGTGCTGGTGGCGTGTGCCGTACTCCTGGACGTGAATGCTTGTTCTGGCCCATGCCACCCTACTATATATCGAGGATCAAGGTGCTCGTTACGTACATCGAACACATTAACATATGGCCCACCTCACACTGTGGCCAAATTTCCTGGAGTCTGTGCTAGGTTAAAAAGTGTTCTTTGTGAGGGTGGATGGCTGGTCTCAAGTTTAAATCTTATTGTATTACGTATACATAGACGTAGAGATAGTGCATCAGTTTTGAAAGTTTGAACCCAGACATCAGAATGCAATTTCTACTGGACTCATCCGAGGACCTAGGATGATGGGATTCGCAGCTATAGTAAAAACACCCGCCCGACGCGCGAAGCATGTGAAGCTAGTACAAATATTAGTACTATTGCTGATTGGACTCATCCGATAACCTATTGCAATGCACGTAGAATTATGTATTCAGAAAATATTTTTTTGCCTCGTTACAGCACCCACTCTGAGAAGCGACTCGAAAGCCATTCATAAATTTAGTAAGTTTATCACAGGCATATCATTTAGCATTACATACAATAGGTCATCAACTCACAACGACAACAAGGATACATTATAAATACTAAAGGTTTCATCACACAACAAATAACAAGCAATGCAATGAACTTCAACTCAACCACTCGTCGGAGTTGGAAACGCTTGGTTTGAACCAGAAGTGATTCTCTAGGACCGGCCAGCTACTGTCAATCTCGAGACCAATGCAGGACTGATCATCCAGGCAGAAGCGGCCTATGTCAGGACGAACATTGTGATAGCCACGGTAGGGAAGCATAGCAATGTCCGAGGTATAGATACATTTGCTTCTCATAAATGGTAGTAACGTTGTGTCAACAGCAGTTGGATCGCCTTTCACCATTGTTGGATTGTTTTTTCCAAGGAAGAGCGAGTTTCCTCCAAGACTATCAATACTGAACCAGAGAGAAGGTGTTGGCGCTAGCACACTAGCATCCATCCCGAATACCCTGCAACGGATGTTGGAATAGGTCCGGAGAGTGCGACCATGCGAGACAACACCTGCTTCTTTAGTAACATCAGAAGTGCCCTGTATACAGACAAGAAGAGGTGATCCATCGGAATAAGTTGCCAGGCGCCACTAAGTATATGGGTCCTGCTCATCCTCATGCTCGTGATCATCACCATCGTCATCTCCCCCTTGGTTATAAGAATTTTCAAGTATAGGTGGTGGAATGTTCACAGGACCTTGGAAATACAAGAAGGTTAATTAGTAAAGGGAAACTAGCTAACCCGCATGCATGTGGATGAAACAACTATATTTACGGTGGAAGACAAACGTACCGAAAGCATCAGGATTCCATGCAAAAACAGTGCCACGAGTGGTGGCAGCAAACACAAGACCCTCGTATTGAATTGCTCACAGTACTCATCCGTGTACATAAACTGATTTTTGACCAATATCCATCAAGTCGAATTATGAAGGATGGCAACAAACTTGTCGAAGATAGTGACAACACAAGCATTCCTATAACCCCAAGAGCGGTTGGGAACTTGCCAAATTGCTATCTTTTGTAGACGACAGTCACCATGATCGTAGTTGAACGTACATAGAATACCGGTGTGCTCAACCTCTGGGCAGTCTGAGATTTTTGGAAGTGGAACCCGACGATGAGTGTACACGTTCACAAGTTCCCACTCGCAGTTGTACCCAATATAAACAACCCAATCTCCATTTGCGCCTGCCCAAGCCTTACCCTCAAGCGATGGCATATTAACATCACACGTATCATTATCAAAGCGCATCAACTTGCACGAGGTGAGGCTTCCGTCGTCCGCATGCTAGTCGTCAGCAAGGTCACGACAAAGAAGATAGGGGAGATCAAACCACTCCTAGACCCTTGGGTTCCTTGTAATGATGTTATTAGTTGAGGCGAGAATGGTCTTGAACGAACCTGCCAAGCTAGCCGAGGTGATGACGTCGCACCGATCAATGAGTTCCTCCACCACGTCATCTTTTAGATCGGGGCAAGAATAACGGGGTCGTTTCCAGCCTATTCCCTCCATGGAGAAGATGACCGAACAATGGCAGAAGGAAGGGTGAAGGCAAATGGAGGAGGAAGGAAGAGCGTGCGATAGCAGTTCTAAATCGAGAGGGAAAGGCGAAGAGGCGATGGATGATTGCCACGGTACATGAAGACGTGCCCCAGCCTACATAGACATCCGTTCGGAAATTGTACAAAAGGACTCGCCGTCGTCTCACTCACATGTTGGAATGGGACCACATGCCAACGAAACATGGTGTGTAATTTCTCGTGCAAAATGTGATCTGGCCGCGTTGGCCCGAGGTGTCGCATTAGTTATCGACCTTTATTTTTTTAATGACATGCCATTCAGTTTTGAAGCACGACTAACTGGTACTATATGTAGAGAAAATATAAACTACTCTACCACTACTCCACCTCTAGTATTAGTATCAGAAAAGATATATAGGCTGGAGCTTCAGCGCTTTCTTACTAAGGGCTGCCCACTTGCTTCTCACACTATCACCCTCTCTCCAGATCTAAAAAAGAGCGCCTCTCTCTCCCTCCTCACCGGTGGTCTCAGATCCACCGGGGAAGAAAAGGACGTGCAGTGTTGACGCACTCGTCACCGGCGAACGAGGTCACACACTGACGACAAGCACGTCTTCTCAAACCTAGCGCCCGCGTGGGATGGCCTCCGTCCGCAAGCTCATTGCTGTAGTGTGTGCGGAGGGCGACAACCATGAGTGAAGCCACTTCCCAGCGACCCTCAGGTATGCTACCTCTTTTCGAACCATACCCTTGTTCTATTGCCCAATCTGCCACGAAGCTGCATGTGGATCTTTTTCCACTCCACCATCTTCCCAATTTGCTATCCTCTGCTCTGCTGGTCACGCAGGCGAAAACCTTAATTTGCACTATTAAAGGAAACCCTACTTCATGCAGACTAATCCGTGTATGGGTTGAATAAGGAAAGGAAGGGAGAACGTGTTGTCCAAGAGACTAGGCACCCGCATCTAGGTTGAAAAGGGGAAAATCAGTAGCTAAGCAACGAGTCTCGTGTCTCTTGCTTTAAAAAGGGTGAAAAAGGGTAGAAAGGCATGACAACGCAATAGAGAATGACCAGGTCGATCGGTTTGTTGTCCTCACATAGGAAAAAGGTGGCTAAAGAGAACAAAAATGGGACATAATCCACATATACTGCCTGGAAATTTGTTGCTTTGGGCACCACTCTATGCGTCCATGGAGGTACATCGTATTGGTGCGCCCACTGTCCGAATGGCATCCCATGCTCTTATTGCCACTTTTTGCTGTTAGTATAACGCTAGTGGTAAAGTCAAGCAATGCTACTGCTAAAGTGATGCCACATTTAACTAATGCCGCACTCAGTCTAAGGCCATCGATAAATTTAAGCAATGCCATTTAATGTCACTGGATTAGTTCAAGGTTAGCTGTTGATTGTGGATGTATTAAAGATTATTCAGCTAAGGCATTCTAATGTTGTTGCACAGCCAGTATACCCAACGATGAAACTTGTTACTACCTTCAGATTTTTGCACTGTTAATGCTTATAGATTACATACCTGTCGATTACATACCTGACATCATGATGTAATGTTAAGTCATTTATTTTTGTACAGTGTCCCTGAATTGTCAAGGCGGTGATGGCATTTTATTGTAGTTGAACTGCACAAAATATGCTTAAAAGAAGAGGAAAGGCCAGGAATGGTTCACTATTTTAGAAAAAACTATATATGCCTTCCTGACATCAGCTGTTGTTGCCTTCTTTATTCCTTCAAACAGGTGGTTAGAAACAGTCTTGCTACCTTTTCCCATTAAGAAATTGGAATGCTTATATTTGTGAGTCTATGCTTCAACTAGTGCCACTTTTATAGTAATCACACTTTCAATATCTATGCAAATAGGGATGCTCTATTTTAGTGCAACTGCACAAAAAGTCCAAATGGTTCAACATTAGGAGCATGTTTTCTTCCAAACCTTTATATCCAATTGGTGGCACTATGAGATGTTCATTATGAAGGTACATGGTTTGCTACTATCTTGCTACTCTTTTTGTATTGTCATTAGATAGTAATATTAGTGGTTTGCATGTGAATTTATTGGCAGGGTGGACCTACATTGGAGGTGCAGGACATGATTCAATGATTGGATGCTCAATTTCAGTTGTATCGATTTCACCTCTTCCATCACTGCGAACATGGATATCCTTGGTCTAATGAAGAATATGCGCTATATTTCTACTCTGAACCAGCAAATCAATTCAGTACGAAATTGTCTAGGGCCAAACATGACAATATCAAATTGTCCAGTGCAAAACATGACAAATGCTAAGCGTAAGGGGCGTGTTTAAACCGAAAATACAAGGTGGGGTATATGTTTACTAGCTGGTTGATATTTGTGCAAACAGATGTCTGCCCGAACAAACAAAGTGACCACAATTTTGGTGGAACTGCACAAAAGAATAATATAGTCACTTCATGCAGTGCCATTTGGAAATAAACACAGAAAGACTGGATAGTCACTTCATGGACTGCACAAAAGTAGAACTGTACTATTTATTGGCCAACACTAGGTGTTTCGTTGCTTTGGTATGATTATACAATGGGCATCATTTTGCCTAAGTTAAAGTTTGTATTCCGAAAATAGTCTCGGAAAATAGTCTCGCCGTGTGATCGAGAGAAGACCAAATCATATTGCAGTGGATGTTCCTCCGTCATGTGTGGTTCACTCTCATGGTTCCAGCTGTTGGTGAAACCACTTACGTTTGCAAGAGGAATTGTAGACTTCACAAACAACTTTGTCTTTCACTCTATACTGAATGTTGGCCCAGAGAAGCATCCATGTTAGTAGGAAGAACAGATGTTTTTTCTAGATCTTTGCTTTTGGAGATACATATTTGTATATGATCTGTGAATCATTGAGGTGCATTAACATGTTACTAGTTGGTTGTGAATTTGGGCTACTAATGTGAACATGTTACAATGACAGGCATGTGAGTCTCGTGTGAACATTTCAAATGGATCGGCTCTTACTACTGTGCACAACATGATCCTGATTTCTGTGTTCTTAGTGTTTACAAGTTACTAGCAGTTCCTTATTTATGTTCGCTCAGTGTTTACAAGTTACTTATTGATCACTAGCTAGCCTACTAATACGCTCCTGGTAGTTTTAGTTGTGATGCAGGATCCAAAGGTGGTAGTTTTCTGGAAAAAAATGCTTATCTCTGAAGAAACTGAAAAGCTATTCTGAAGAAAATGCCATGCGAATCTGAAGAAACTGCCAGCAAAAACGTTCGCAAATGCCTTATCTCCCAGTGAATGTTCATCAGCTAATGCGATCCTACACGTACACTATCCGACCTACTCGATCCTATACGAATAAATAGCGGATCATGCACGTACTACCTCCTTTCCGGTTTGCGGGGCTCAATTCAAAAATCTCACCAACCAAGGTAGATGATGAGTGGTGGAACCATTTCTTACAAGGAGGGAGTACCTCATCTGGATGGTTCGAGTGCACTCGTTTGACCGTCATGCTGATGTGCGACCCAGCACGGATGGGATGCACCACTAACGGGATGGAATGGCACATCGGTTTTTCTAGTTTTCCATGGTAAGCTGGCGCGCTAAGCTATGCCTCTTATGCATTGAATTCTGATGACCGTCGTGTTTCCCGCGACACGCTGCTTCAACTATCTTCCGCCTATAATTACTGGTTCCCAGCGTTCTCCGGTAGCACCGTCACCCAACTCGCCATATCGGCTCCCCTCAGAACCCCCACCGGCCCGACGTTGCTCACCACTTTCCCTCGCTCTCGCCACGTCTGTCATGCCCCCGACCGTCTGCAATAGGCGATGCCAGAGGCGCTCACCGCCAGAGCTAGTGTTCGATTATTCACCGGAAGGAATATGGAGGGAGGAGACATTCTATCGATCTTTAGATGGCAATGCGGAGCACGGGGACTTGTTGGAGCGCGACCGCCTGGCGGAGGAGCAGCGTATCGCCGATTTGCGCCGCCAGCGGGGCATGGAGCAGCAGCGCACCGCCGCTTCGAGCCGCGTGCAGAGCGCTCGTGATTGGGCCGACTACATGGAGGCCGGCGCTTGGCAAATAGCCCTAGAGGCTGTCGGGCACGCACGCGTGTGCGACACCGAATTTTACTACCAGCTCGTCAAGTGGGTTTCCCGCTTATAAACCGAAGCTCCGGTGGACCACGCCGGCATGGAAAGGGCCAACGCACGCGAGCAACGCGCCGTATCGCACCTCCTGCAAGTCCGAGGCGAGGAGGAGGACGTCGGCGCCAGCATTTAGCGTGTACTGCAGATGGCGGCCGACATCGTCTAGTTAGCTAGGAGTAAGTCAGTACTTGTACACTAGAGTATTAGTGGGAGTAGATAGTTAACTTGGCTATGATGGTTGTCAATGTGGAAGTTCAGTACTCTATATCTGGTCAGACCTGTTACTTTGCTCTGTATGTTGAACTTTCCGTGTGAACGTATGGAATGGGCTGTTATTTTTTAAACGGGTTGTATTTGTCCGCCACGGGTTTAGAGGCTGACTTCTGGACCTACTAGGTTGACATGTACACAATCAGGAGATGATTGTACGTGGAGAGGATGACAGCAGGGACCCACCAGGGTCATGACAGTATGCAAGCAAGTGTCTCCTTATTTCAAGCGAGAAAAATGGATCCTCCTAATGGATTCCTGACATCTGGGTCCCATGCCATTGTCAACATAGTCAATAAATGAGAGAATTACACAACGAGCGGCTGACACGAGAGACCTAGTAGCTTGCCCAGTTTTTTTAGGGAATTAGCTTGCCCAGTTATCTTTGTTTTTGAGACGGAAGCAGGGTGTCAACTGGGCTGTGCGCGGCACTCTAGCCTGTCTAGCTAGCCTTTTCTTTTATGTTTACCACAAGACCATCCCAGTAGTTTTTTTTCTTTCTGAAAATGGCTAGCCCAGTTTTTTTTGTTCTTTTGCAGAATACCCAACCTAGGCCTACTTGCTTTGTCAGCCCTGCTGGGCTGCAAATCTTTCAAGACGAGAAAATGGGCTATCAGTAATGAGAAATGGGTTGTACATTTTTAAAACAAATCAAACCGACAATTAGTTTTAAATTTCTTTTTTTTTCATTTCGAGATTTTAAATTCCATTGATTTTTATGCGTGGACAATTATTTGGATTTTATATTGATATGAATTTATTTTTCAAATTAGTTTGAATGTGACTCGAAATGTCGGGATTAAAAACAGTTGACTACATCGAAATATGCAAAATTTCATATAATTTTTAACTATGGCCACAATATGGGTTGTAATGCTAACAAAAAGAAGATGGGATCCAAAATAAATCCTTAAGAATTAGCGAATGGGTTGTAAATTATTAGAAATAATGGCAGACGGGATGTATGATGTGTTCCACACATTTGAGGCTGACTTGTGCGCCTACTATAGGTTGACACGTATGCTTTCTTGAAAAAAAGGTTGACACACATGCAACGTTGTGTCAACTTAGTCAACACACGAGAGCAGTGACTGTTGGATGCCTATCCAACGGCCGTCGTGCTTCTTCAATCTCTGCTCTTCCTGCTCCAGCCGCTCAAACAAGTGCCAGCGGGACTGCCTGCTCCCTCCTCACGTGGCCGGTTGTGCTGTCGCGCAGGCCTCACCGCCCCAACGTACTCCCATTGATGTCCTAGCCATCCCTGTACTCACCCACACCTGCTGTTATTCTCCGGCGACGACAGACAAACCAGTAAACCCTAGTACTCCCCTCCAAGTGGGAAACAACCACCGAGTCTTCCCTGGTTCCATGTCATTCCCTTCCTAGGCCTCTTCGTCGTCTACCGCCCTGGTGCTCTCTGTGCGGCGTGGTCAACTTGGTCAACGAACGACATCCATCGAAAGTGGACTGTACCTGGAGAGGCTGACAACTGGATCCACGGCCGCACGCAAGGAAATGCCTCCTTATTACGCGCAAAATAATGATTCCTCCACCTGACAACTGGGACCCACCGGAAGGGCCTCTGTATTTCGCGAAGAAAATGTTCCCCCCGCTATCAGCTCGGACCCACCAGCTATATCTTCGCATGCAAGGAAGTGCCTCCTTATTACACAATAAAAAAAATACTCCCCCTGCTAGCTGGGACCCACCATAGTGGGAGGCTGACTTGTGGGCCTACTAAGTTGACGGGGATGGAGGGCTCTGTCAACTTAGTCAATATGAACGATTCTTCTACTCCAGTGCCGCCCAAACTAGCAACGGTTGTGTCGCGTGCTCCTGCCTCCCGTGGCCGGATGTGCTGCCGCAGAGGCCCCACCGCCCCCTACTACTCCCACCGTTGTCCAGCCCATCCCTCTACTCACCCACACCCCCTGTTATTCTGTGGCGACGGCAGCCTCACACCGCAGCCGAACCAATGAACCCTCGTACTCCTCTCCACGTGGGCATCCACTGCCGCATCTTCCCCGGCTATGCATTGTCCCCTTCCTAAGCCTCGTCGTCGTCCACCACCTTGGTGCTCTCGGCGCAGCGTGGTCAATGTGGTAAAGGAACGACTTCCATCGAAAGAGTATTGTACATGGAGAGGCTGACAGCTGGGTCCGCGACCGCAGCAAGGAAGTGTCTCCTTATTACGCGAAATTAATGATTCCTCCACCTGACAACAGGGACACACCGGATGGGCCACCATATTGTGTGAAAAATTTGTTTCCTCCCTGACTGTTGTGACCCACCAGCTACATCTTCGCATGCAAGGAAGTGCCTCCTTATCCTTGCTAACAGTCGGGACGCACCTGGTCAACGCGTACGTAGCGTTGTCATTCTGGTCGTGAATGTGTACATGCATACTGGTCGATTGGTCTGTCTACAGGCTGCAGCGATGACCCGTGGCGAGTAAGGAAGGGCACGTGTCGTAGTAGAGGCGTGCACGTAGCATGTACACGTACGTATAGCCAGGGTGCAAGAAAGTAAATACGGCCACGTACGTATACACGGGCGGGGTCTCGAACGCCTACTCGTGCATACGTACGACCAGGGCTCGTGTACAAGGAGAGGCAGTGACGGCGTCCTATTCATCGGTAGCCAACCAGCTGGGTCGGAATGGAGAAATTGCGTCGTCGTGTTCATCGGGAGGCAACGGAATGCGTCGTGTTCATCGGGAGCCAACCGGCTTGGATGGAATAGCCGATCGAAACGAGGCCTGGCGTACCGCAGAACAGAGGAAACGGCCTTGTGTTCGACCGCCTACGGTCGAAATTGGATCCTGTTCACCGGAGGGGTGTGGCATATCGCAAAACAGAGAAAACGGACTTCTCTTGGACCTCCTATGGTCGAAACGGAGTCCTAATGATCGGGAGGGGTGTGGCATACCGCAAAAAGGAGGAAACGGACTTGTTGGAGCGCTACGGTCGAAACGGGTGTCCTGTTCATCGGGAGGGGTGTGGCGTACCACAAAACGGGACTCCATAGGCTACTGTTCATCTCCATCGTCGACCTCCTCCAGCCTTCACGGGCTACTGTTCATCCACGGTCGACCCCCTCCAGCCTCTGTCAGTGTCAAAACCATCGGATCTCACGTAGGGGGTCCCGAAATGTGCGTCTAAGGCGGGTGGTAACAGGAGGCGGGGGACACGATGTTTGCCCAGGTTCCGGGCCCTCTCGATGGAGGTAATACCATACTTCCTGCTTGATTGATCTTGATGATATGTGTAGTACAAGAGTTGATCTACCACGAGATCGTAGAGGCTAAACCCTAGAAGCTAGCCTATGGTATGATTGTTGTTTTCCTACGGACTAAACCCTCCGGTTTATATAGACACCAGAGGGGGCTAGGGTTACACAGAATCGGTTACAAGGGAGGAGATCTACATATCCATATTGCCAAGCTTGCCTTTCACGCCAAGGAGAGTCCCATCCGGACACGGGATGAAGTCTTCAATCTTGTATCTTCATAGTCCAACAGTCCGGCCAAATTATATAGTCCGGCTGTCCGAGGACCCCCTAATCCAGGACTCCCTCAGTAGCCCCTGAACCAGGCTTCAATGACGATGAGTCCGGCGCGCAAATTATCTTCGGCATTGCAAGGCGGGTTCTTCTCCAAATTCTGAGTACCTGCTGAGTAGTGTTTGGCTTCCCATAAATGTTGCACTCCTTGGCTTCCACGCCTAATAATGGCTATCTTCCACGTGTCGAGCGGATGCGAGAAGCTAGGGCATTTTTACATTTGGCACCCTAGCCATCTGAGTAAACCGTCTATTAAAGAGACGAGGATTCTCAGATCCAGATCACACCATCCTCCCACAGCGAGTATCCATCAGAGCGCGCCCGGAAAAATCCATTCCAACATGGCCGGCCATCGCATCTCCTCCTCTCGCTCCCGTAGCCCTAAGCCCAGCGATTGGAAGAAGTGTTCCGTCCCTCACAGCCAATTAGTAGAGTTATAGACCCAGGGATTTCTCCCTCCAGCGTATATGGTCCCCGCTCGAGCCGGGCTCGCCACCTACAATGGCGGGGAGCAAGCGGAGAGCTTCCCCAACCCCTCCAAGGGGGAGCGGGTATGCCTTGTCCCTTATTTATTAAGGGGACCTGGATTTCCAGTTCATCCGTTCCTCCGCGGGCTCCTGGAGTTCTACGGCCTCGAGTTTCATAATTTTACCCCTGCTTCCATATTACACATCGCTGGCTACGTCGCTCTTTGCGAGCTGTTTCTAGGTTGCGAAGCCCATTTCAAGTTGTGGCAGAGGCTATTCTGCCTCGTGCCCCGTACACAGAAGGGGTCGATATATCAAGTGGGCGGAGCCGAAATATGGCGCCTCGCCGGGACCGGATACCTATCCGGTACCCCAAAGAAGACGTCCGAAGACTGGCCTTCGGAGTGGTTTTATATCGAGGACGTCCCCCTCCCGGACCCTATTCGGATGGGCCTTCCTGAGTTCGACAACGCTCCCTTGAAGAAACACCGCAGCTGGCGCCCTCGGGGCCCTCAGGAGGAAGATAACGGGGAAGTCCTTTACCTGATGGGTCGGATACAGACGTTAGCCCAGTCAGGATTGACAGTAATCAAAGTTATGTCAATCTGCATAATGCGGGGGGTGCAACCACTTCAATATCGGGGGCAACTCATGTGGCACTTCAACGAAGAAGATGATGCCACCCGCTGCGGCTGTAAGGGACCGGACTCAATCACTGCTCTAGCAAAGATTCTGTCCGATTTGTACAAAGGAGAGGAAGAGGAGTTCCTCCGCATCAAGCCACGGGATGGATTCTCCATGTACAACCCTCCAAGCTGGGTGAGCTGCTACTTTTTACTCCCAACCTTCCCGCATTCTTTGTCATAAGTATTTACCTTGCCATTTCATAGCAGGAACTGCGAAAAGCTGTAAGGGGGGTCCACAGCCCGCCACCACAACCAGGGGACCCTGACCGGGCCCTCGACCCCGGACTTGAAGAAGATCCGGACACATTCGTGGAGCTTATTGATAGGGCGTTCTATCAATTAAGCTGCGACGGTGCCATGGTGGCCATCATAGCCGATTATCCAGGACTGCTGCCTGCATCGCATGTAAGTAAAACCGGAGTCCTAACTTCCAAGAAGGATCCCTTTTTCCGCACTTCACCTACCACACACATATGGTGCTTTACAGGGAAGGCTCTCGGGAAGCCGTGCTGAACCCGCAGTGACTCACCAACGAGGGGCACCGAAGCCGGATAGGCTTAAAAGGAAAGCGGTCAGGACTGGGACACCATCGTAGAGGTATGAAAGAGAACCCCGCTCCGTGGTGGTCGTCTTTTAAAATGTAATTAAGCCCATGTTTCCTAGTAGGAAAAACGCTCGTCGGACCATATCCGGAGAGGTTGCCGATCATGCCTCCACCAGTCGGGCTCCAGGGCCGGACTTAGGGGCGGACGTTAACATGGGGCCAACGTCAGATGTTCCTCCTACAGAAGATGTGGATAGACTATCCGCTACAAATTCTGAGGTGGAGAGCGCCATGAATCACAGGCGTCGCCGGGCCGTACTCCGTGACACTTGTTTCTCCGAAGAGGCATTTGATGCCTTCAACTTAGGAGACACGTACATCCGAGCTGCTCAGAATGGTCTTGCCAGAGCCACGGACCAATATGTAAAGGATATACGGGTAAGAAAAAATCTAATAATTATGTATATCAGTAGCCCCTGAGACTTGAAATAGTTGGTACAACTGATTTAAGGATCATTGTTTGCATAGGCTCTTACGGAGAAGAATACCCAGTTGTCTCGAGAGCTGGAGGAATGTAAGGCCCAGCTTCAGGCTGCAGTTGCCGCAGTGAAGGAGTCCGAGAAGGCCCCATCGGGTAAGACTTGCTTTTATTGCAAAGAATGTCATGTACCAGGTAGTATGCAGCATGCGTGCAAATCTAATAATAGATTATGCAGATAGTCCCGGAGTGAATCTGGATGAGCAACATGCCCAACGACAGCTAAAGGCTGGCGAGCGCGTGCTTACGCAAGTTAGGCGGGAGAAAAACGACCTCCAAGACGCCAATACCCAGCTGAGCATTGAACTAAAAGATGTTCGGGCCTAGCTTGCCGACTCCGTAAAGGAGAATAAGTGGCTTCGACGCGGCATTATCAGTAAGTGCTTGAACGAACTTTTATAGAGTTCGGCGAAGAAACCGACTAACAGAGTTATATGTGTAGGTATGTTGACGGGTCGTCCCGCGGAGGAGGTGCCCGGGTCTACGGGCGATCTTCTGCCAGAGCTCTCACAACTGCACGAACAAGTGCGGCAGGTGACGCAGGGCATTGCCCAAGCCTTGTGGCCGTCCGCCTCCCTGCCAGGAGGCATGTTAGAGCTTGTAGAAAAGCTCAACGGAGCGCGACGGTGCTTTAGACTATGGAAGATATCAGCCTGCCGACAAGGTGCAAGGGAAGCCTGGGCCATGGTGAAGACGCGATATACCAAGGCTGACCCGAACCACATGGCTGAGGTCGGACCTGTGGGGCCTGACGGGAAAGAGATCCCTGTCAGTTTGGTTTATGACCAGGTAGAATTAGCCGCAAAGTATTCTCAACAGGACTGTAGGCTAGACAGCTTGTTGGATGGTATAGAAGAAGAATTTAGTCAGTCTAAGTGACTGTGTACTTCAAATGACATATATTGTCCCTAGCCGGATTGTAAATCATTTGTCATGGCGGACCTTTTCGCTTCAACCTCCGGACCCGATACTCCGGAATGTATCCGCATACTCGCTCAGTTATGTAAAAACCGGGATATCGTGAAAACCAGGCGTAGGGGTCATAAGTGCTTGAACAGACAAGTACCCAACTAACTATGTTATATTACATGGATAGTAAGAAACATCTTCCAGGGAGAATAGTTCCGTTAAGGGTTCCTTTCCCTGGGTACGCATGCCCTAACGTGCATGTCTGGACTACAAAAAGAGATGCAGGATATAAACTTCTGGGGGCATGTAGTACAATAAATAGAAATCGTCTTTTGTTCACTGAACGAATGTTCCCTTAAGAATGCTAGCTTTCGGCTTCACCCAGTCTGAGGTACACATCCGGCTGACCCGGAAGTAACAATCGCAGAGGTGCTCCCCTTATGCCCTAGAAGAATTAACAAGAACATAGGGCATAAACACAAGAGCCAGGCAACCCAGCTTGGCCAAAACTTAAGTCATATCGATGCATATAATGGCGAAAAAAGGAACATGTGAAAAGTAACACATGTGTTGGGCCAAAAGCCCGGAGCGTAGCTATATTAAGCTTCTGTATAAGAAGCCCCCAGGTATAATGAGTGCGACTAGCGCGTCAAGATTGTGTAGTGAAGACACATTGTAGCCTTATAAGGCCTTGACGAAAAAGGAGGAGAAAGAAAGAAAAGACAGATAATGAATATGTAAAAAATTGACAAAGGTAAGGAGACGAATCAGCGAGTCCGGCACTAGGCGTAGAACCTTCGGAGCATGGCTGCGTTCCATGGGTTTGGCTTGAGTCGATTGTCTGATGCATCCCGCAGACGGTACGCTCCACCGGTCAGAACTTGGTCAATAACGAAGGGACCTTCCCGTTTGGGCTTGGGCTTGTTCTTTTTCTTCTCCGGTAGGCGCAGAACGAGTTCACCAACATTATAAGTTTTGGCCCGTACTTCTCTGCTTTGATATCTTCGAGCTTGTTGCTGATAGAATGCGGAACGGGCTTTTGCCACGTCACGCTCCTCCTCCAGGGCATCCAAACTGTCCCGCCAATCAAGCTCAGCTTCTTTCTCTTCATACATGCGCACTCAAGGTGAGTCATGAATCATGTTGCTGGGTAGTACCGCCTTTGCGCCGTACACCATAAAAAATGGTGTGTATCCGGTAGTGCGATTCGGCGTGGTCTGCAGCCCCCATAGTACGGAGTCGGGCTCCTCTACCCAGTGTGTATTGGATTCCTTCAAGGATCGCACTAATCTAGGTTTAATGCCTCTCATGATAAGATTGTTTGCTCATTCGACTTGACCGTTAGTTCATGGGTGATAGACAGAAGCATAATCGAGCTTGATGCCCATGTTACTGCACCAAAGTTTTTTACCTCGTCGGTTGTAAAGTTCGAGACATTATCGGTGATGATGCTGTGGGGGACGCCATAACGGTGTACAACCCCGACTGGTCCGGATTCGGCCGTTTTAACTGGTTTGGCTTCTATCCATTTAGTGAATTTATCCACCATGACCAATAAGTATTTTTTCTTATGGCTTCTCCCTTTGAGGGGTCTGACCATATCAAGCCCCCAGACAGCAAAGGGCCAAGTAATGGGGATTTTTTGGAGAGCGGTAGGCGGCATATGGCTTTGGTTTGCAAAAAGCTGGCAACCGACGCAACATTGAATGAGGTCCTGTGCGTCTGCTCGGGCTGTCGGCCAATAGAAACATGTACGGAAGGCCTTGCTTACAAGGGTCCGAGCTGCGGCGTGGTGGCCACCAAGTCCAGCATGAATTTCTGCCAAAAGTTGCCGCCCTTCTTCTTCGGAGATGCACCGTTGAAGGACTCCAGTGGCGTTTTTCTTATAAAGCTCTCCCTCGTGGACCTTATAGGCTTTAGACCGCCGCACAATGCAGCGCGCCTCGTTTGGGTCTTCAGGTAGCTCCTGCCTAGTTAGGTAGGCCAGGAATGGTTCTGTCCACGGGGCGATGACAACCATTATCACGTGGGCGGAAGGTGTTATTTCGGTGGCAGAGACTCCGATTATGTCAGAGTGTTTGGTATCTGGTGTTGTGGCCGGGTCCGGACTATTATTTCTGGTCTCTCCTTCCCATACCACGGATGGCTTAAACAGCCTTTCCAAGAAGATATTAGGTGGGGCAGGGTCGCGCTTAGCGCCGATGCGGGCGAGGATATCCGCTGCCTGGTTGTTTCCCCGGACCACATGGTGGAATTCAAGCCCCTCGAACCGAGGTGACATTTTGAGGACGGCATTGCGGTAAGCCGCCATTTTTGGATCCTTGGCGTCGAAGTCTCCATTTATTTGGAATATTGCGAGGTTTGAGTCCCCACGCACCTCTAGGCATTGAATGCCCATCGAGACTGCCATCCGGAGACCGTGTAACAGGGCCTCATATTCCGCTGCGTTGTTGGAGTCTATGTATAGTATTTGGAGTATGTATTGGACTGTATCTCTGGTGGGGGATGTCAGGACGATGCCAGCCCCCAGACCAGCCAGCATTTTAGAGCCGTCGAAGTGCATAATCCAATTGGAGTACGCGTCGTACTCTTTAGGGAGTTCGGCTTCTATCCATTCGGCGACGAAGTCACCCAGTACTTGTGACTTAATGGCTCGCCGTGGTTTGTATATTATGTCGAACGGGAGGATCTCAATAGCCCATTTAGCAATGCGGCCCGTGGCCTCGCGGTTGTTTATTATATCGTTGAGTGTTACTTCAGAGGCCACCGTAATTGAACACTCTTGAAAGTAGTGTCGTAGTTTCCGGGATGCCATGAAGACCGTGTGTGCTATCTTTTGATAATGTGGGTACCGTGATTTGCATGTAGTGAGGACCGTGGATACATAGTATACTGGCTTTTGAAGCGGGAACTTATGTCCGTCCGTCTCTCGTTCGACGACGAGCACTACGCTTACAACTTGGTGTTTTGCCACTATATATAACAGCATTGGTTCACTGACGTTTGGCGCGGCCAAGATTGGGTTTGTGGCCAAAACGGCTTTTATTTCTTCTAACCCGGCCGTGGCCGCATCCGTCCACTAAAGTGTTTGGTGCGTCGAAGAAGGCGATAGAGAGGCGGTGCCTTTTCTCCTAATCGGGAGATGAAGCGGCTTAAGGCAGCCACACATCCAGTTAGTTTCTGGATTTGCTTGAGGTCTGTTGGGATGGCCAACTGTGACAGGGCTCGGATTTTGGCTGGATTTGCTTCGATTCCTCTGTGGGAGACGATGAAGCCTAAGAGCTTTCCGGCGGGTACGCCGAAGACGCATTTTCGGATTGACCTTAATGTCATATGTTCGGAGATTGTCGAACGTGAGCCTCAAGTCGTCTATTAAGGATTCGACATGTCTGGTTTTAATGACCACATCTTCTACATATGCCTCCACTGTTTTGCCAATTTGTGTCTCCAAGCATGTCTGAATCATGCGTTGATAGGTTGCACCGGCGTTTTAAGCCCGAAAGACATGGTGTTGAAACAGAATGGGTCGTATGGAGTGATGAATGTCGTTGCGGCTAGATTGGACTCCGCCTTCTTAATTTGATGGTATCCGGAGTATGCGTCAAGGAAACACAATGAGTCGTGCCTTGCGGTAGCATCGATAATTTGGTCGATGCGAGGGAGGGGGAAGGGATCCTTTGGGAAAGCCTTGTTAAGGTCCTTAAAATCGACACATAGGCGCCAGGATTTGTCCTTCTTTGGTACCATCACCAGGGTTGCTAGCCAGTCCGGATCTTTTATTTCTCAAATGAATCCGGCCTCCAGTAACTTGGCTAGCTCCTCTCCCATGGCTTGTCGCTTAGGCTCAGAGAAGCGCCGAAGAGTTTGCTTGACCGGCTTAAATCCCTTTAGGATGTTAAGACTATGCTTGGCTAGCCTGCGTGGGATTCCTGGCATGTCTGAAGGATGCCACGTGAAGATGTCCCAGTTTGCACGCAAGAACTCCCGTAGTGCGGCGTCTATTGTGGGGTTTAACTGTGCCCCGATGGATGCTGTTTTTGTAGGGTCTGTTGGGTGGACTTGGAATTTGACTATTTCATCCGCTGGTTTGAAAGAGGTGGACTTGGATCTTTTGTCGAGTATCACGTCGTCCTTGTCCACTATGGAGCGCAGCACAGTTAATTCCTCGGCCGCGAGGGCTTCGGATAATGCCTCGAGGGTCAGTGCGGCTGTTTTATTTTTGGCGCGGAGTGCTATGTCCGGATCACTAGCTAGAGTGATGATTCCATTGGGCCCGGGCATTTTGAGCTTCATGTACCCGTAATGGGGTATAGCTTGGAAGATCGTGAATGCCTCCCTCCCTAGAAGGGCGTTGTATCCGCTATTGAACGGGGCCACTTGGAATGTGATTTCTTCGGACCTATAATTATCCTGCGTGCCGAATACCACATCTAGTGTGATTTTCCCAGCACATCGTGCCCCCCGACTGAGGATGATTCCTCAGAAGGTCGTGCTGCTTTGCTCAATGCGGCTTTTGTCTATTTCCATTTTCCGAAGAGTCTCCTCATAAATGAGGTTTAATCCGACGCCGCCGTCCATGAGCACCTTAGTAAGCCGAAGGCCGTCCACAATTGGAATAAGGACCAAGGCGGCTGGTGCTCGGCCTGTTCGGAATTTAGGTTCGTCACTGGAATTAAAGGTGATAGCCGTATCGCTCCATGGATTTATTGCTGCTATGTGGCAAACTTCGGCAAGGCTGCGGAGTGCTCGCTTACGCCTATTGTTTGAGGCGAAGTTCTTGAAGACTGTCAATACAGTATTGTTGTTCTCCACGGGATAGTGCTCTGCGGTATTGTTGATGAGGAGATCCTCACCGCTTTTGGCCACCTACCGGAGTACCCAACATGCTCTAAGGTTGTGTGTTGGCCTAGAATCCGCTGTGCTGTGAATTTTGCATGGCCCATTAAGCCATCCTTCTAATACGGTTCCACGCCCTATGGTGGGCTTTGGTTTATTTGTAGTTGGATCGGGTGACTTACGAGAGTACACCCTTTTAGTTCGGACGGGGGGTTTTGTCAGAGCCGGAGGATCCCAAAATTTTGTTTGGGTTTTCCAGGCGCTTTCCATCGCGCAGTACTTCCGTACTATGGCCGCCAAGTCAGCGAAGTGTGCTATGTCATGGCGACTTATGGCGTTGAGGATTCCCCTGTCCGTGCAATTGTTGCAAAAGAATGCGATTGCGTCTTCCTCGTGACTGTCCTTAACCTTGTACATTACAAGAAGGAATCTGGCCCAATAGTGGTGTACTGTCTCTTGGGGCTCTTGTCTAATGTGGTAAAGATCGCTTATATCTGGGTGGGTGGGTAGATTTAGATCCGAACCCTGACCCGATCTGAGACCCAGGGGCGGAGGAGTTTCCGATCTTGGAAGTTCGGGCTCTGGGATGTTTCCTACTAGGTCTGGCCCGCTGCCTAATTCTAGGTTCAAGGCTTGGGCCGTGTCCTCCCATAGATGGGTATCCGGCTCGGACAGCTCGGGAATCCGGACATAGTTCGTCCTCAAGATAGAGGAAGAATCGCTGAGTTGCTCCTCCACCACCGCTATCTGATGGGTGAGCGGCGGAGAGTAAATATCCCTTTGGTCGGGTTTAAGCCCAATCCGATCATAGTCCGTAGCGACTCCCAAGGCGGCGATGCGATCCAAGAGATCGTCCAAGGAAGGGAGCTCCATTGGATCCATATGCTCGGCTAATTCCGAGCCGACGTGGAGCTGTTTTTGATGACCCGAGAAGTCATCATCAGCGCAGTGGCCCAACGGGCGGTCATGACAAAACCGCCTAGACGGAGAGTTTGGCCTACAGCCAGGGCTCCCCCAGTGGTGATGTTGTCCTTGACAACAAGATGAGCCATCAAACCTTATGGTGACGACATAGTGGAACTCTCAATGAAAGCACCAATGTCGGTGTCAAAACCGTCGGATCTCGGGTAGGGGGTCCCGAACTGCGCGTCTAAGGCGGATGGTAACCGGAGGCGGGGGACACGATGTTTACCCAGGTTCGGGCCCTCTCGATGGAGGTAATACCCTACTTCCTGCTTGATTGATCTTGATGATATGAGTATTACAAGAGTTGATCTACCACGAGATCGTAGAGGCTAAACCCTAGTAGCTAGCCTATGGTATGATTGTTGTTGTCCTACGGACTAAACCCTCCGGTTTATATAGACACCAGAGGGGGCTAGGGTTACACAGAGTCGGTTACAAGGGAGGAGATCTGCATATCTGTATTGCCAAGCTTGCTTTCCACGCCAAGGAGAGTCCCATCCGGACACGGGACAAATTCTTCAATCTTGTATCTTCATAGTCCAACAGTCTAGCCAAAGTATATAGTCCGGCTGTCCGAGGACCCCCTAATCCAGGACTCCCTCGGCCTCCACCTGCGATTGTTCATCCACGGGCTCCTGTTCATCCAGCCTCCACCGCTCCTCCACCGGCTACTGTTCAACCAACCCTCTCCACGGGGTCCTGTTCAACCACCCCTCCACGGGCTATTGTTCATCCAGCCCTCCACTGGCTACTGTTCAAACAGCCCTCCACGGAGTCCTGTTCATCTAGCCCTCCACGGGGTCCTGTTCATCCACCCCCAACCGGCTCGATCGGGGCCCGGTTCATCCAGCGGCAACGGCCTCTACTACCACGGGCTCCTGCTCATCCAACCCCCACTGGGAACTGTTCATCCAACCCCCCAACAACGCTCAATGTTCATCAAGAGGCAGAAGCTTCGATCGGCTTCAGTTAGCAGCAGTAGCGAAGAAATCGCTCAATCAGGTTCAGTTAACAGCCAGATCGATCGATCGATCGCTCGGGTTCAGTAACACGTAGCCTGCAGTGCTATTGCTCGGGATTAGTACGTGAATGCCTCACTCAGGTTCAGTTAGAACCCAACGCCTCACACCCACGCGCGTACGCGTACGAGAGAAACGCGCATCGCTCGGCCCCCGACCACCCACCATAACCGGGAACTCCCCAATATTTTCCTCGCCCTCGCTTCTACCACGATTTTTTCTGTCATGGATGGCACAAAGAATGTCATGCGGCTACGCCTCCGGCCCGCCAAGGACAAAAAGACATTGCTTTGTCACGATTTTTGTCATAGAAGTAGGAGCCCACCACATCTAGATAATACCGGGTTTTGTCACAATTATCATTATAGAAGTGTCATAAGCATGACAGAGAAAAATTTCGTTCGGCCCCAAATGTCATGGATGTGTCTTTTTTGTAGTGCGTGTGCAGCACCCCCCCCACACACACACACAGTTTACGTCTCCGATCATATTCACATAGTGCTTAGGCGAAGCCCTGCGCGGATCACCATCACCTTCACCACGCCATCGTGCTGACGTAACTCTCGCTCGACACTTTGCTGGATCAAGAGTTCGAGGGACGTCACCGAGTTGTACGTGTGCAGAACTCGGAGGTGCCGTACGTTCAGTACTTGATCGATCGGAACGATAAGAAGTTCGACTACATCAACCGCGTTAACAAACGCTTCTGCTTTCGGTCTACGAGGGTACGTGGACACACTCTTCCTCTCTCGTTGCTATGCATCTCCTAGATAGATCTTGCGTGAGCGTAGGATTTTTTTTGAAATTGCATGCTATGTTCCTCAATAGTGGCATCCGAGCCAGGTCTATGCGTAGATGATATGCACGAGTAGAACACAAAGAGTTGCGGGCGGTGATCATCATAGTGCTTACCACTAATGTCTTATTTTGATTCGGCGGTATTGTTGGATGAAGCGGCCCGGACCAACCTTACATGACCACGTTCATGAGACCGGTTCCATCGATAGACATGCAACTAGTTTTGCATAAAGGTGGCTGGCGGGTGTCTACTTCTCCAACTTTAGTTGAATCGAATTTGACTGCGGCCAGTCCTTGTTGAAGGTTAAAACAGCAAGCTTGATAAATCACCCTTGTGGTTTTGATGCGTAGGTAAGAACGGTTCTTACTAGAAGCCCGTAGCAGCCACATAATACTTGCAACAACAAAGTAGAGGACGTCTAGCTTTTTTTTGCAGGGCATGTTGTGATGTGATATGGTCAAGACATGATGTGATATACGTTATTGTATGATATGATCATGTTTTGTAAAAGTTATCGGCAACTAGTAGGAGCCTTATGGTTGTTGCTTTATTGAATGAAATGCAACCGCCATGTAATTGCTTTACTTTATCATTATGCATTAGCGATAGTTGTAGAAGAAATAGTTGGCGAGACGACAACGACGCTACGATGGAGATCAAGGTGTCAAGCCAGTGATGATGGAAATCATGACGGTGCTTTGGAGATGGAGATCAAAGGTACAAGATGATGATGGCCATGTCATGCCACATATTTTGATTGCATATGATGTTTATCTTTTATGCATCTTATTTTGCTTAGTACGGCGGTAGCATTATAAGATGATCCCTTACTAAAATTTCAAGGTATAAGTGTTCTCCCTGAGTATTGACCGTTGCGACAGTTCGTCGTGCTGAGACACCACGTGATGATCAGGTGTTATAGGCTCTACGTCCACATACAACGGGTGCAAGACAGTTTTGCACATGCGGAATACTCGGATTAAACTTGACAAGCCTAGCATGCACAGACATGGCCTCGGAACACTTGAGACCGAAAGGTCGAACGTGAATCATATAGTAGATATGATCAACATAGATATGTTCACCATTGAAGACTACTCCATCTCACGTGATGATCGGACATGGTTTAGTTGATATGGATCACGTGATCATTTAGATGACTCGAGGGATGTCTATCTATGTGGGAGTTCTTAAGTAATATGATTAATTGAACTTAGTTTATCATGAACTTAGTCCTGATAGTATTTGCATATCTATGTTGTAGATCAATAGCTCGCGAATAGCTCCCTTGTTTCATTTTTTGATATGTTCCTAGAGAAAACTAAGTTGAAATATGATAGTAGCAATGATGCGGACTGGGTCCATGATCTGAGGATTATCCTCATTGCTGCACAGAAGAATTATGTCCTTGATGCACCACTAGGTGACGAACCTGTTGCAAGAGAAGATACAAATGTTATGAATGTTTTGCAAGCACGGTATGATGACTACTTGATAGTTTAGTGCACCATGCTTTACGGCTTAGAACCGAGACTTCAAAAATGTTTTGAACGCCATGGAGCATATGAGATGTTCCAAGAACTGAAATTGGTATTTCAGACTCATGCCCGTGTCGAGAGGTATGAGAGTGTTTGGAAACGAAGCATGCAATTTAAAAAATTTCCTATGCTCACGCAAAATCTATCTAGGAGATGCATAGAAACGAGAGAGGAAGAGTGTGTCCATGTACCCTCATAGACTGAAAGCGGAAGCGTTTGACAACGCAGTTGATGTAGTCTAACTTCTTCTCATTCCGACCGATCAAGCACCGAACGTACGACACCTCCAAGTTATGCACACGTTTAGCTCGATGACGTCCCTCGAACTCTTGATCCAGCAAAGTGTAGAGGGAGAGTTTCGTCAGCACACGGCGTGGTGATGGTGATGGCAAAGTGATCCATGCATGGCTTCGCCTAAGCACTACGAAAATATGACCGGAGGCGTAAACTGTGAAGGGGGGCGCCGCACATGGCTAGGAATCAATGTTGTGTGTTCTAGCAGTGCCCTCCCCACATATATATAGGTGGGAGAGGGAGGGGAGCATCAAGGGGCGCCCCAAGTAGAAGGGATCCTACTTGGACGCCTCCTCCAAGTCGGCCTCCCCCCTTCCATATTCGTCGGAGGGGGAAGGAAAGAGGAGGGAGGAGAGAAACAAGGGGGAGGCCGAATCCCTCCCCTTCCTTTCTCTCTTCCCCTCTTTCCTTCCCCCATTTTTTGTTGCACATGGGGCGCACCAGCCCCGTAGGGACTGATCTGTCCCCTTCTTGGCCCATTAGGCCCATGTAGTTGCCAGGGGATGATCGGAACCCCTTCAGGTGACCCGATATGTACCCGGTACCCCAGGAACACTTTCGGTGTCCGAATACTATCGTCCTATATATGAATCTTTACCTCTCCACCATTTCGAGATTCCTCGTTATGTCTGTGATCTCATCCGAAACTCCGAACAACATTCGTTCACCAAATTACATAACTCATATAATACAAAATCATCATCGAACGTTAAGCGTGCGGAACCTACAGGTTTTAGAACTATGTAGACATGACCGAGACACCTCTCCGGTCAATAACCAACAGCGGAACCTTGATGCTCATATTGGTTCCAACATATTCTACGAAGATCTTTATCGGTCGTACCGCAATGACAGTATACGTTATTCCCTTTGTCATCGCTATGTTACTTGCCCGAGATTCGATCGTCGGTATCTTCATACCTAGTTCAATCTCGTTACCGGCAAGTCTCTTTACTCATTTCGTAATACATCATCCCAAAACTAACTCATTCATCATATTGCTTGCAAGGCTTATTATGATGTGTATTACTGAGAGGGCCCAGAGATACCTCTCTGATACTCGCAGTGAAAAATCCTAATCTCGATCTATGCCAACCCAACAAACACCTTCGGAGATACCTCAGAGCATATTTATAATCACCCAATTATGTTGTGACGTTTGATAGCACACAAGGTATTCCTCCGGTATCCGGGAGTTGCATAATCTCATAGTCAAAGGAATATGTATATGACATGAAGAAAGCAATAGCAATAAAACTAAACGATCAATATGCTAAGCTAAAGGATGGGTCATGTCCATCACATCATTCTCCTAATGATGTGATCTCGTTCATCAAATGACAAAACAGGTCTATGGTTAGGAAACTTAACCATCTTTGATAAACGAGCTAGTCTAGTAGGGGCTTACTAGTGACACTGTGTTTTGTCTATGTATTCACACATATATCAAGTTTCCGGTTAATACAATTCTAGCATGAATAACAAACATTTATCAAGATATAAGGAAATATAAAATAACAACTCTATTATTGCCTCTACGGCATATTTCCTTCAGTCTCCCACTTGCACTAGAGTCAATAATCTAGTTCACATCACCGTGTGATTTAACACCAATAGTTCACATCGCCATGTGACCAACACCCAAAAGGTTTACTAGAGTAAATAATCTAGTTCACATCACTATGTGATTAACACCCAAAGAGTACTAAGGTGTGATCATGTTTTTCTTGTGAGAGAAGTTTAGTCAATGGGTCTGCCACATTTAGATTTCTATGTATTTTTGCAAATTTCTATGTCTACAATGCTCTGCATGGAGCTTCTAGCTAATTGCTCCCACTTTCAATATGTATCCATATTGAGACTCAGAATCATCTGGATTAGTGTCAAAGCTTGCATCGATGTAACCCTTTACGATGAACTCTTTGTCACCTCCATAACCGAGAAACATTTCCTTAGTCCTTTTCAGGTACCTAAGGATAATTTTGACCGTTGTCCAATGATCTACTCCTGGATCACTATTGTACCCCCTTGCCAAACTCATGGCAAGGTACACAATAGGTCTGGTATACAGTATGGCATAACCTATGGCTGAGGCATAGGGAATGAATTTCATTCTCTTTCTATCTTCTACTGTGTCGGGTTTTGAGCCTTACTCAACTTCATACCTTACAACTCAGGCAAGAACTCTTTCTTTAACTGATCTATTTTGAACTCCTTCAAAATCTTATCAAGGTATGTGCTCATCGAAAGTCTTATCAAGCGTCTTGATCTATCTCTATAGATCTTGATGCCCAATATGCCAGCAGCTTCACCGAGGTCTTTCTTTGAAAAACTCCTTTCAAACACTCCTTTATGCTTTCCAGAAAATTCTACATCATTTCTGGTCAACAATATGTCATTCACATATACTTATCAGTAAGTCTGTAGTGCCCCCACTCACTTTCTTGTAAATACAGGCTTCACCGCAAGTCTGTATAAAACTATGTGCTTTGATCAACTCATCAAAGCGTATATTCCAACTCCTAGATGCTTGCACCAGTCCATAGATAGATTGATGGAGCTTGCACACTTTGTTAGCACCTTTAGGATTGACAAAACCTTCTGGTTGCATCATATACAACTCTTCTTTAATAAATCCATTAAGGAATGCTATTTTGATATATATTTGCCAGATTTCATAAAATGCGGCAATTGCTAACGTGATTCGGACAGACTTAAGCATCGATACGAGTGAGAAAATCTCATCGTAGTCAACACCTTGAACTTGTCGAAAGACCTTTTGCGACATTTCGAGCTTTGTATATAGTAACACTACCATCAGCGTCCGTCTTCCTCTTGAAGATCTATTTATTCTTAATGGGTTGTCGATCATCGGGCAAGTCCATCAAAGTCCACACTTTGTTCTTTATATATGGATCCTATCTCATATTTCATGGCCTCAAGCCATTTTGCGGAATCTGGGCTCATCATTGCTTCCTCATAGTTCATAGGTTCGTCATGGTCTAGTGGCATGACTTCCAGAATAGGATTACCATAGCACTCTGGTGCGGAACATGCTCTGGTTGACCTACGAGGTTTGGTAGTAACTTGATCTAAAGTTTCATGATCATTATCATTAGCTTCCTCTCTAGTTGGTGTAGGCATCACGGTAACGGTTTTCTGTGATGACCTACTTTCCAATTCGAGAGAATGTACAATTATCTCATCAAGTTCTAGTTTCCTCCCACTCACTTCTTTCGAGAGAAACTCCTTCTCTGGAAAGGGTCCATTCTTAGCAACAAAGATCTTGCCTTCGGATCTGTGATAGAAGGTGTACCCAATAGTTTCTTTTGGGTATCCTATGAAGATGCACTTCTCCGATTCGGGTTCGAGCTTATCAGGCTGAAGCTTTTTCACATAAGCATCGCAACCCCAAACTTTAAGAAACGACAACTTAACTTTTTGTGAAACCATAGTTCATACGGTGTCATCTCAACGGATTTAGATGGTGCCCTATTTAACATGAATGCAACTGTCTCTAATGCATAACCGCAAAACGATAGTGGTAAATCAGTAAGAGACATCATAGATCGCACCATATCTAATAAAGTACGGTTACGACGTTCGGACACACCATTACGCTGTGGTCTTCCAGGTGGCGTGAGTTGTGAAACTATTCCACATTGTTTTTAGTGAAGGCCAAACTCGTAACTCAAATATTCGTCTCCGCATCAGATCGTAGAAACTTTATTTTCTTGTTACGATGATTCTCTACTTCACTTGAAATTCTTTGAACTTTTCAAATGTTTCAGACTTGTGTTTCATCAAGTAGATATACCCATATCTGCTTAAATCATCTGTGAAGGTCAGAAAATAATGATACTCGCCGCGAGCCTCAACACTCATCGGACCGCATACATCGTTATGTATTATTTCCAATAAGTCAGTGGCTCGCTCCATTGTTCCGTAGAATGGAGTTTTAGTCATCTTGCCCATGAGGCATGGTTCGTAAGCATCAAATGATTCATAATAAAGTGATTCCAAAAGTCCATCCGCATGGAGTTTCTTCATGCGCTTTACACCAATATGACCTAAACGGTAGTGCCACAAATATGTTGCACTATCATTATCAAGTTTACATCTTTTGGCATCAATATTATGAATATGTGTATCATTACGATCGAGATTCAATAAACCAATCACATTGGGTGTATGACCATAGAAGGTTTTATTCATGTAAACAGAACAACAATTATTCTCTGTCTTAAATGAATAACCGTATTGCAATAAACATGATCAAATAAAATTTATGCTCAACAAAAACACCAAATAACATTTATTTAGGTTCAACACTAATCCGAAGGTAGAGGGAGTGTGCGATGGTGATCTTATCAACCTTGGAATCACTTCCAACACACATCGTCACCTTGCCCTTAACTAGTCTGTGCTCATTTTGCAACTCCTATTTTGAGTTACTAATCCTAGCAAGTGAACCGGTATCAAATACCCAGGGGTTACTATGAACACTAGTAAAATACACATAAATAATATGTATATCAAATATACCTTTGTTCACTTTGCCATCCTTCTTATCTGCCAAGTATTTGGGGTAATTCCGCTTCCGGTGACCATTCCCATTGCAGTAGAAGACTCAGTTTCAGGCTTAGGTCTAGTTTTGGGCTTCTTCACGGGAGTGGCAACTTGTTTGCCATTCTTCTTGAAGTTCCCTTTCATTCCCTTGCCCCTTTTCTTGAAACTAGTGGCCTTGTTAACCATCAACACTTGATGCTTTTTCTTGATTTCTACCTTCACTGATTTCAGCATCGCGAAGAGCTCGGGAATCGTTTACGTAATCCCTTGCATATTATAGTTCATCACAAAGTTCTAGTAGCTTGGTGATAGTGACTAGAGAACTTTGTAAATCACTATCTTATCTGGAAGATTAACTCCCACTTGATTCAAGTGATTGTAGTACCCAAACATTCTGAGCACATGCTCACTGGCTGAGCTATTCTCCTCCATCTTGTAGGCAAAGTATTTGTCAGAGATCTCATACCTCTCAACACGGGCATGAGACTGAAATACCAATTTCATCTCTTGGAAAATATCATAAGCTTGATGACCCACAAGTATAGGGGATCTATCGTAGTCCTTTCGATAAGTAAGAATGTCGAACCCAACGAGGAGCAGAAGGAAATGACAAGCGGTTTTCAGTAAGGTGTTCCCTGCAAGCACTGAAATTGTCAGTAACAGATAGTTTTGTGATAAGGTAATTTGTAACGGGTAACAAGTAACAAATGTAAACAAGGTGCAGAAAGGTGGCCCAATCCTTTTTTTAGCAAAGGACAAGCCTGGACAAACTCTTATATAAGGAAAGCGCTCCCGGGGACACATGGGAATTATCGTCAAGCTAGTTTTCATCATGCTCATATGATTCACGTTCGTTACTTTGATAATTTGATATGTGGGTGGACCGGTGCTTGGGTACTGCCCTTCCTTGGACAAGCATACCACTTATCATTAACCCCTCTTGCAAGCAACTGCAAGTACAAAAGAAGTATTAAGGTAAACCTAACCATAGCATGAAACATGTGGATCCAAATCATCCCCTTACGAAGCAACGCATAAACTAGGGTTTAAGCTTCTATCACTCTAGCAACCCATCATCTACTTATTACTTCCCAATGCCTTCCCCTAGGCCCAAATAATGGTGAAGTGTCATGTAGTAGACGTTCACATAACACTACTAGAGGAAACACAACATACATCTCATCAAAATATTGAACAAATACCAAATTTACATGATTACTTATAGCAAGACTTCTCCCATGTCCTCAGGAACAAATGTAACTACTCACAAATCATATTCATGTTCATAATCAGAGGGGTATTAATATGCATAAAGGATCTGAACATATGATCTTCCACAAAATAAACCAACTAGCATCAACTACAAGGAGTAATCAACACTACCAGCAACCAACAGGTACCAATCTGAGGTTTCGAGACAAAGATCTGATACAAGAGATGAGCTAGGGTTTGAAATGAGATGGTGCTGGTGAAGATGTTGATGGAGATTGACCCCCTCCCGATGAGAGGATTGATGGTGATGACGATGGTGATGATTTCCCCCTCCCGGAGGGATGTTTCCCCGGCAGAATAGCTTCGCCGGAGCCCTAGATTGGTTTCGCCAGGTTCCGCCTCAAGACGGCGGCGCTTTGTCCCAAAAGCTTCCTTCATATTTTTCCAGGACAAAAGACTTCATATAGCAAAAGATGGGCACCGGAGGCTTGCCAGGGGGGCCCATGAGGCAGGGGGTGGGCCCCTCTGGTGCTTTCTTCGCCCAATATATTTAATATATTCCAAAGCTGACTTCCATGGAGTTTCAGGACTTTTGGAGTTGTGTAGAATAGGTCTCTAATATTTGCTCCTTTGCCAGCCCAGAATTCCAGCTGCCGGCATTCTCCCTCTTCGTGCAAACCTTGTAAAATAAGAGAGAATATGCATAAGTATTGTGACATAATGTGTAATAACAGCCCATAATGCAATAAATATCGATATAAAAGCATGATGCAAAATGGACGTATCAAAGCTCTGTGGCGTTCAAAACGTTTTTGAAGTCCCGGTTCCAAGCCGTAAAGCATGGTGCACTAAACTATCAAGTAGTCATCATAACGAGCTTTGTCAAACGTTCATAACGTCTGCATCTGCTCCTGCAATAGGTCTGTCACCTAGCGGTGCATCAAGGACATAATTCTTCTGTGTAGCAATGAGGATAATCCTCAGATCACAGACCCAGTCAGCATCGTTGCTACTATCATCTTTCAACTTATTTTTCTCTAGGAACATATCAAAAACATAGGGGAGCTACAACGCGAGCTATTGATCTACAACATAGATATGCAAATACTATCAGGACTAAGTTCATGATAAATTAAGTTCAATTAATCATATTACTTAAGAACTCCAACTTAGATAGACATCCCTCCAGTCATCTAAATGATCACATGATCCAAATCAACTAAACCATGTCCGATCATCACGTGAGATGGAGTAGTCTTCAATGGTGAACATCTCTATGTTGATCATATCTACTATATGATTCACGTTCGACCTTTTGGTCTCCAGTGTTCCGAGGCCATGTATGTACATGCTAGGCTCATCAAGTTTAGCCAGAGTATTCCGCATGTGCAAAATTGTCTTGCACCCGTTATATGTGAACGTAAAGCTTATCACACCCGATCATCATGTGGTGTCTCAGCACGACGAACTGTCGCAACGGTGCATACCCACGGAGAACACTTATACCTTGAAATTTTAGTAAGGGATCATCTTATAATGCTACCGCCTTACTAAGAAAAAATAAGATGCATAAAAGATAAACATCACATGCAATCAAAATATGTGACATGATATGGCCATCATCATCTTGTGCCTTTGATCTCCATCTCCAAAGCTCTGTCATGATCTCCACCGTCACCGGCTTGACACCTTGATGTCCATCATAGCATCGTGGTCGTCTCGCCAACTATTGCTTCTACAACTATCGCTAACGCATAGTGATAAAGTAAAGCAATTACATGGCGTTTGCATTTCATACAATAAAGCGACAACTATAAGGCTCCTGCCAGTTGCCGATAACTTTTACAAAACATGATCGTCTCATAAATAACGTATATCACATCATGTATTGACCATATCACATCACAAGATGCCCTGCAAAAACAAGTTAGACGTCCTCTACTTTGTTGTTGCAAGTTTTACGTGGCTGCTACGGTCTTCTAGTAAGAACTGTTCTTACCTATGCGTCAAAAGCACAATGGTGATTTATGAAGTTTGTTGTTTTAACCTTCAATAAGGACCGACCGCAATCAAATTATATTCAACTAAAGTTGGAGAAATAGACACCCGCCAGCCACCTTCATGCAAAACTAGTTGCATGTCTATCGGTGGAATCGGTCTCATGAACGTGGTCATGTAAGGTTGGTCTGGGCCATTTCATCCAACAATACCACCGAATCAAAATAAGACATTGGTTGTAAGCAGAATGACGATCACCGCCCACAACTCTTTGTGTTCTACTCGTGCATATCATCTACACATAGACCTGGCTGGGATGCCACTATTGGGGAACGTAGCATGCAATTTCAAAATTTTCCTACGCTCACGCAAGATCTATCTAGGATATGCATATCAACGAGAGGGGAAGAGTGTGTCCTCGTACCCTCGTAGACCGAAACCGGAAGCGTTTGACAACGCGGTAGATCTAGTCGAACTTCTTCTCATTCCGACCGATCAAGCACCGAACGTACGACACCTCCAAGTTCTGCAAACGTTCAGCTCGATGACGTCCCTTGAACTCTTGATCTAGCAAAGTGTCGAGGGAGAGTTTCGTCAGCACGATGGCATGGTGATGGTGATGGTGAAGTGATCCGCACAGGGCTTCGCCTAAGCACTACGACAATATGACCGGAGGCATAAACTATGGAGGGGGGCGCCGCACACGGCTAGGAATTAATGTTGTGTGTTCTAGCCGGCCTCCCCCCAAGTAGAAGGGATCCTATGGAAGGTGGGAGAGGGAGGGGAGCAGCAAGGGGCACCCCAAGTAGAAGGGATCCTACTTGGGCGCCTCCTCCAAGTCGGCCTCCCCCTTCCATATTCATCAGAGGGGGAAGGAAAGAGGAGGGAGGAGAGAAGGAAGGGGGAGGCTGAATCCCTCCCCTTCCTTTATCTCTTCCCGTCTTTCCTTCCCCCTTTTTTGGCTACATGGCACACACCAGCCCCCTTCTTGACCCATTAGGCCCATGTAGTTGCCGGGGGATGCCCGAAACCCCTTCAGATGACCCGATATGTACCCAGTACCCCCGGAACACGGTGTACGAATACTATCGTCTTATATATGAATCTTTACTTCTCGACCATTTCGAGACTCCTCGTCATGTCCATGATCTCATCCGGGACTCCGAACAACATTCGGTCACCAAATCACATAACTCATATAATACAAAATTATCATCGAACGTTAAGCGTGAGGACCCTATGGGTTCGAGAACTACGTAGACATGACCAAGACACCTCTTCGGTCAATAACCAATAGCGGAACCTGGATGCTCATATTGGTTCCCACATATTCTACAAAGATCTTTATCGGTCGTTGATACGTCCATTTTGCATCATATTTTCTTACTGTTATTTATAATGTTTTTATCCATAATAATGCTTTTTGGAGTAATTCTAATGCCTTTTCTCTCACAATATGCAAGGTATACACAAGGAGGGAGAACTCCGGCAGCTGGAAATCTGGACCTGGAAAAGCTACGTCAGGTTACCTATTCTGCACAACTCCAAATGAGCTGAAACTTCACGAGGATTTTTTATGGAATATTTAAGGAATATTGGAGCAAAAACTACCAGAGGGGGCCCAACAGGTGGGCAAAACCCACCTGGGCGCGCCAGGGAGCCCAGGCGCGCCCTGGTGGGTTCTGCTCACCCAGGCCCACCTCCGTTGCCCATCTTCTGGTATATAGGTCATTTTGACCTAGAAAAAATAAGGATAGGACTTTCGGGACGGAGCGCCGCCGTCACGAGGTGGAACTTGGGCAGGAGCACTTTTGACCTTCGGCGGAGCGATTCCGCCGGGGGAACTTCCCTCCCAGAGGGGGAAATCATTGTCATCATCATCACCAACTACTCTCCCATCTTGGGGAGGGCAATCTCCATCAACATCTTCAACAACACCATCTCATCTCAAACCCTAGTTCATCTCTTGTGTTCAATCTTGTTACCGGAATTATAGATTGGTGCTTGTGGGTGACTAGTAGTGTTGATTACATCTTGTAGTTGATTACTATATGGTTTATTTGGTGGAAGATTATATGTTCAGATCCAATATGCTATTTAATACTCCTCTGATCATGAGCATGTTTATCATTTGTGAGTAGTTACTGTTGTTCTTGAGGTCACAGGAGAAATCATGTTGCAAGTAATCATGTGAACTTGACATGTGTTCGATATTTCGATAGTATGTATGTTGTGATTCCCTTAGTGATGTCATGTGAACATCGACTACATGACACTTCACCATATTTGGGCCTAAGGGAATGCATTGTGGAGTAGCAGATGATGGGTTGCGAGAGTGACAGAAGCTTAAACCCCAGTTTATGCGCTATTCCGTAAGGGACCGATTGGATCCAAAAGTTTAACGATATGGTTAGAATTTATTCTTAATACTTTTCTCGTAGTTGTGGATGCTTGCGGGAGGGTTAATCATAAGTAGGAGGTTTGTTCAAGTAAGAACAACACCTAAGCAGCGGTCCACCCACATATCAAATTATCAAAGTACCGAACACGAATTAAACCAACATGATGAAAGTGACTAGATGAAATTACCGTGTACCCTCAAGAACGCTTTGCTTATCACAAGAGACCATTTTGGCCTGTCCTTTGCCTCAAAAGGATTGATCTATCTTGCTGCACTTTTGTTACTACTATCGTTACTTGCCCGTTAGAAATTTTCTTGCTATCAAACTACACTGCTACTTACAATTTCAGCACTTGCAGACATTACCTTACTGAAAATTACTTGTCATTTCCTTCCGCTCCTCGTTGGGTTCGACACTCTTACTTATCGAAAAGAGCTACTATTGATCCCCTATACTTGTGGGTCATCAAGGCTATTTTTAGCACCGTTGTCGAGGAGTGAATTGCCTTTGGTAAGTGGAATTTGGTAAGGAAACATTTATATAGTGTGCTGAAATTTATTGTCATTTGTACTATGGAAAACAATCCTTTGAGGGGTTTGTTCGGGGTGTCCTCACCTAGACCGGAACCACAATTAGCTACCCCTCAACCTACTGCACCTAGTGAAAATATTGAATATGAAATTCCTTCGGGTATGATAGAACAACTACTAGCTAATCCTTATGCAGGAGATGGAACCGAACATCCTGATATGCACTTGATATATGTAGAACAAATTTGTGGATTGTTCAACCTTGCAGGTTTACCCAGGGATGGAGTTATGAAAAAGGTTTTCCCTTTATCTTTGAAGGGAAAATCATTGGCATGGTATATGCTATGCAATGATATTGGATCTTGGAATTGGAATCGTTTGAAATTGGAGTTCCACCAAAAAAATTATCATATGCATCTAGTTCATCGTGATCAGAATTATATATATAATTTTTGGCCTCGTGAAGGAGAAAGTATCACTCTAGCTTGGGGAGGCTTAATTCAATATTATATTCATGCCCCAATCATGATCTCTCAAGAGAAATTATTATACAGAACTTTTATGCTCGGCTTTCTCGTAACGACCAAACCATGCTTGATACTTCTTGTGTTGGTTCTTTTATGAAGAAGACTATTGAATTCCGGTGGGATATTTTGGAAAGAATTAAATGCAACTCTGAATATTGGGAACTCGAGAAGGTAAAGAGTCAGGTATTAAACTTAAGTATGATTGTGTTAAATCTTTTATGGATACCGATGCTTTTCAAAAGTTTAGCACTAAATATGGACTTGACTCTGAGATAGTAGCCTCCTTTTGTGAATCATTTGCTACTCATGTTGATCTCCCTAAAGAGAAGTGTTTTAAATATCACCCACCTATTAAAGAAGAAACTAAAGAACCGGTACCAGTTAAAGAAGAAACTATACTTTATAATGTTGATCCAGTTGTTCCTTCTTCTTATATAGAGAAACCACCTTTCCCTATTAGGATAAAGGAACATACTAAAGTTTCGACTGTGGTAAACAAAAGCTATATTAGAACACCTAAACCTAATGAAAAATTAAAGTAGAACCTAGTATTGGTATGGTTAAAGATCTCTTGGAAGAAGATATGGATGGGCATGTTATTTACTTTTGTGAAGAAGCTGCTAGAATTGCCAAACCTGATAAAAAAGATAAACATAGACATGTTGTTGGCATGCCCGTCATCTCAGTTAAAATAGGAGATCACTATTATCATGGTTTATGCGACATAGGTGCTAGTGTGAGTGCTATTCCTTACACCTTATATCAAGAAATTCTGAATGACATAGCACCCGCAGAGATAGAAGACATAGGTGTTACTATTAAACTTGCAAATAGAGACACTATATCACCAATTGGGATTGTTAGAGATGTTGCAGTCTTGTGTGGGAAAATAAAATACCCTACTAATTTTCTTGTTCTTGGTTCCCCACAAGATGACTTTTGTCCCATTATCTTTGGTAGACCTTTCTTCAACACCGTTAATGCTAGAATAGATTGTGAGAAGCAAACTATCAGTGTTAGTTTTGGTGATGAGTCTCATGAATTTAATTTTTCCAAGTTTAGTAGAAATCTTCGTGAAAAAGAATTGCCTAGTAAGGATGAATTAATTAATCTTGCTTCTATTGTTGTACCACCTACTGATCCTTTGGAACAATATTTGCTAGACCATAAAAATGATTTTCATATGCATGAAATAAATGAAAAAGATAAGATTTTCTTTGAACAACGCCCTCTGATTAAACACAATTTGCCTATTGAAACTATAGGAGGTCCTCCTCCACCTAAAGGTGATCCTGTATTTGAATTAAAACAATTTCCAGACACTTTGAAATATGCTTATCTTGATGAAAAGAAGATATATCATGTTATTATCAGTGCTAACCTTTCAGAACATGAAGAAGAAAGATTATTGAAAGTTCTAAGGAAGCACCGAGCTGCTATTGGATATACTCTTGATGATTTAAAGGGCATTAGTCCCACTCTATGTCAGCACAAAATTAATATGGAACCTGATGCTAAACTTGTTGTTGATCACCAACGTCGGTTAAACCCGAAGATGAAAGAAGTGGTAAGAATAGAAATATTAAAACTTCTGGAAGCAGGTATAATCTATCCTATAGCTGATAGTATATGGGTAAGTCATGTTCATTGTGTCCCCAAGAAAGGAGGTATAACTGTTGTTCCTAATGATAGGAATGAACTTATTCCACAAAGAATTGTTACATGCTATAGAATGGTAATTGATTTTAGAAAATTAAACAAAGCAACTAGAAAAGATCATTACCCTCTGCCTTTTATTGATCAAATGCTTGAAAGATTATCTAAGCACACACATTTTTGCTTCCTTGATGGATATTCTGGTTTTTCACAAATACCTGTTTCTCAACCTGATCAAGAAAAGACCACTTTTACTTGTCCCTTTGGAACCTATGCTTATAGACGTATGTCTTTTGGTTTATGTAATGCACTTGCTACCTTCCAAAGATGTATGAGTGCTATATTCTCTTACTTTTGTGAAAAGATTGTTGAGGTTTTCATGGTCAATTTATCTGTTTATGGGAAGTCTTTCGATGATTGTTTAAGCAATCTTGATCGAGTTTTGCAGAGATGTGAACAAACAAATCTTGTCTTGAATTGGGATAAGTGCTACCTTATGGTTAATGAAGGCATTGTCTTGGGTCATAAATTTTTTGAAAGAGGTATTGAACTGGACAAAGCTAAGGTTGATGCAATTCAGAAAATGCCATGTCCTAAAGATATAAAAGGTATTCGTCGTTTCTTAGGTCATGCTAGTTTCTATAGGAGATTTATCAAAGACTTTCCTAAGATTTCTAGGCCTCTTGCTAGTCTTTTGCAAAAGGATATTCCTTTTGTTTTTTATGCTGATTGTTTAGAAGCCTTTGAAACACTCAAGAAAGCCTTAATTTCTGCACCTATTATTCAACTACCTGATTGGAACTTGCCTTTTGAAATTATGTGTGATGCTAGTGATTATGCTGTTGGTGCTGTTCTAGGACAAAGAGTTGAGAAGAAACTTAATGTAATTCATTATGCTAGTAAAACTCTAGATAGTGCTCAAAGAAATTATGCTACTACTGGAAAAGAATTCTTAGAAGTTGTGTTTGCTTGTGATAAATTTAGACCTTACATTGCTGATTCCAAAGTAACTGTTCACACAGACCATGCTGCTATTAAATATCTTATGGAAAAGAAAGATGCTAAACCTAGACTTATTTGATGGGTACTTTTGTTACAAGAATTTGATTTACATATCAATGATAGAAAAGGAGTTGAGAACCCAGTAGATGATAATTTATCTAGTCTTGAAAATGTGCTTGATGACCCACTACCTATTGATGATAGCTTTCCTAATGAGCAGTTAGCTGCAATAAATGTTGCTCACAGTACTCCTTGGTATGCTGACTATGCTACTTACATTGTTGCTAAATATTTACCACCTAGCTTTACATACCAACAAAAGGAAAAAAATTATTCTATGATTTAAGACATTACTTTTGGGATGACCCACGTCTTTATAAAGAAGGAGTAGATGGTATTATTAGACGTTGTGTACCTAAGCATGAACTGAAGGAATGCCCTAGAGGCAATAATAAAGTTGTTATTTATATTTCCTTATATCATGATAAATTTTTATTATTCATGCTAGAATTGTATTAATCAGAAACTTGATACATGTGTGGACACATAGACAAAACACAGTGTCCCTAGTAAGCCTCTACTAGACTAGCTCGTTAATCAAAGATGGTTAAGTTTCCTAACCATAGACATGTGTTGTCATTTGATGAACGGGATCACATCATTAGGAGAATGATGTGATGGACAAGACCCATCCATTAGCTTAGCATAATGATTGTTAAGTTTTATTGCTATTGCTTTCTTCATGGCATATACATATTCCTTTGACTATGAGATTATGCAACTCCCGAATATCGGAGGAATACCTTGTGAGGGAGTCCTGGATTAGGGGGTGTTCGGATAGCCGAACTATATCTTCAGCCGGACTCCAGGACTATGAAGATACAAGATTGAAGACTTCGTCCCGTGTCCGGAAGGTTCTTTCCTTGGCGTGGAAGGCAAGCTAGGCGTGCGGATATTCAAGATCTCCTACCAATGTAACCGACTCTATGTAACCCTAACCCTATCCGGTGCCTATATAAACCGGAGGGTTGTAGTCCGTAGGACGAACACATCATAACCATCATCATACCCATAGGCTAGCTTCTAGGGTTTAGCCTCCTTGATCTCGTGGTAGATCTACTCTTGTACTACCCATATCATCAATATTAATCTAGCAGGAGTAGGGTTTTACCTCCATCGAGAGGGCTCGAACCTGGGTAAAATAAAGTGTCCCTTGTCTCCTGTTACCATCCGACCTTGACGCACAGATCGGGACCCCCTACCCGAGATCCGCCGGTTTTGACACCAACATTGGTGCTTTCATTGAGAGTTCCTCTGTGTCGTCGCCTTTAGGCCCGATGGCTCCTTTGATCATCAACAACGATGAGGTCCAGGGTGAGACTTTTCTCCCCGGACAGATCTTCATCTTCGGCGGCTTCGCTCTGCGGGCCAACTCGCTTGGCCATCTGGAGCAGATCGAAAGCCACGCTCCTGGCCATCAAGCCAGGTGGGGAAGCTTAAACTACACGGCAGATACCCTCGGAGACCTGATCTTCGACGGATTCAAGCCACAGCCAAGCGCGCCGCACTATCTCGAGGGTCATGATATAGCTCTGCCTCCGAACAGTGTCCTGGAGGCCGCATACGCTCCGGCCCCGATCCTCGATCCGGAGCCCGCTGTGTTCTTTGAGGATGAACGGTTGGACGTCACCTCGGGGGCTGCGATCTTAAAATCCATTGAGCCAAACGCAAGCCCCGCACTCCGCGTGGCACATGACTCCAAGGAGCCGGACTCTTCTCCGAACTCCGAACCTCCCGCGCCCCTGCCAATCGAATCAGATTGGGCGCCGGTAATGGAGTTCACCGCCGCGGACATCTTTCAGTATTCGCCTTTCGGTGATACTATGAAATCTCTCAAGTCTCTCTCTTTTTCAGGAGAGCCCAGGCCGAACTGTGGCCTGCGAGGTTGGGATTCGGACGACGAAGAAATTCAAAGCCCACCCACCACCCACTTAATAGCCATTGTCGACGATTTAACCGACATGCTCGACTTCGGCTCCGAAGACTTCGACGGTATGGACGACGAAGACGGAGACAAACGGGAACCAGCGCCCATAGGGCACTGGACCTCCACCCCACTTAATGACGTATTCATGGTGGATACACCTGAAAAAACTCACAATGAGGAAGAAGGGGGCGAAAAGAAGGGTAAACCCTCTGAAAAGCACTCAAAGCGGCGACGTAAACGCCGAGCGAAGCCCCACCTCGATCAAGACCCAGCCATAGAGCAGGACAAGCCGGCAGATGATGAACGTATCCCAGAACAGCCGTCCGAACAGGGTAACACGGGCAGAGAGGACGAACAGTCCTCCCCCGGTCATAACAGAACTCCGGACGATACCACGCCGGATAAGATCATGGAGCAGAAGAATCTCCAAGAAAGGCTCGTCGCCACAGCACGAAGCCTGAAGAAGCAGAAGCAAAAGCTAAAGACGGCGGAAGATGCACTCAAAACAAGATGGAGCAAAGTAATCAAGACCGCAGACAAATATGGCGGCAGCCGCCGCACCAAAAGCTATCCGAAGAGAAAGCTACTGCCCGAATTCGACCAGGAGGCCCTAGAGCCCCCAAACTCGAAAAACAAAAAGGCTACACGGTCGAATAAACGACCTCTCGGCCACTACAATACGGCAAATGGCGCCGCACTTAATGCGGCATGCGACACAATCAAAAACTCGCATCATGGCCCAGCCAGGTCCATTTACGGGCCAAGAAAGCAAGCTCTCGCAAGCAATGCAAAAAATCCACCATCAGAATCCGGCACACCCAAATATAGGGGTGCCGCACACCCTCTATGTTTCACCGATGAGGTCCTGGAATATGAATTCCCAGAGGGATTTAAACCCGTCAACATAGAGGCGTACGATGGAACAACAGACCCGGGAGTCTGGATCGAGGATTATATCCTCCACATACATATGGCTAGAGGAGATGATCTCCACGCCATAAAATATTTACCCCTTAAGCTTAAAGGGCCAGCCCAACACTGGCTTAAAAGCCTTCCCGAAAACACAATTGGAAGTTGGGAAGAGCTCGAGGACTCTTTCCGAGCAAATTTTCAAGGGACCTACGTCCGTCCCCCGGATGCAGACGACCTCAGTCACATAACTCAACAATCCGGAGAATCAGCTCGGCAGTTCTGGAACAGATTCCTCACTAAAAAGAATCAAATAGTGGATTGTCCGGACGCCGAAGCCCTAGCGGCTTTCAGGCACAATGTCCGAGACGAATGGCTCGCCAGACACCTCGGCCAGGAAAAGCCAAGAACAATGGCCGCACTCACAAGCCTCATGACCCACTTTTGCGCAGGAGAGGACAGCTGGTTGGCACGATGCAGCCCCAGCGACCCAAGTACATCAGAAATCAGGGATGGAAACGGGAAACCACGGCGAAACAAGGACCTTCGCCGAATCAAAAGAAAAAGTCCGAAGAGCACGACAGTCAATGCCGGATTCAAAGGCTCACGGCAAAATCAGACAAAATCACCCCCTCAGGATAATAGGGAAGATCCATCCAGTCTAAAGAGAATCATGGACAGGATATGTCAGATACACAGTACTCCTGGAAAGCCTGCTAATCATACCCACAGAGACTGTTGGGTTTTCAATCCGGAAGGCTTAACGCCGAACACAAGGGGCTCGACACACCAAGTGAGGAAGAGGACGAACCCCAAAAGCAGAACACCAGGAAGCAAAAGAACTTCCCGCAAGAAGTCAAAACAGTGAACTCACTTCACATAACAAGGCATGAGGCACCCATAAAGGTCCGCACATTCAAGCCTATCCCTCAGGAGTCTGGCCACTGGTCACTAAAGCCAATCATTTTTTATCAGCTAGATTATTCTCGCAATATCAAACACGCAGGCCGAACTGCCCTGATACTTAATCCAATAATAGACGGATTCCAGTTTACCAACGTCCTTATGGACGGTGGCAGTGGACTAAACCTGATATATCAGGATACAATTCACCACATGGGCATAAACCCAGCACGAATCCGTCACAGTAAAACCTCCTTTCAAGGAGTAGCACCAGGCCCGGACACCCACTGTATGGGTTTTCTCCGGCTTGTGGTCATATTTGGCTCTGCCAATAACTTTCGTCACGAAAAGCTTATCTTCCACATAGTCCCGTTTTCAAGTCGCTATCAAGCACTAATGGGACGAGGAGCTTTCGCTCGCTTTAACGCAATACCGCATTATGCATCCCTCGCGCTAAAGATGCCCGGTCCTCGAGGCATCATCTCTTTAAAGGGAGCATACTAAAGTACATCTCCTCCAAACGGAGGATTGTGCGGCCGCTTAAATGGCCGCCCAACAAAATGGCCTCGCCAGCCAAAAGACTTTTTCAATGTAAGTCACAAAAGACCACGGACCCGGACTCAATGAGGTCGGCACAAGCCCATTTTCGTTATAGGCTTGGTACGCCTCACCAGGGGTTGTACGCAGAGACAATAAAACTCGACCGTATCTATTTCTCACTTCACATTTTATTTATTATTCTTTTTGATCCGCACGACCCATTTTTCAATTTAGTTCTTCCCTTTTACAGATGAATGTCGTACGGCGCCCGTCCAGGACACGGCATAGCGGAGACACAGGCGCAGACGTGCAGTAGGGACCCGCCCCAAAGGATTCTTCTTAGATTAAGACCCTGGTAAACCTTTTTTACTGTCTCTTGCTGCTATACATCCCCTGGTTTACCTCACTATAACCATGGAGGAGACTGGCGTTTTGGCATGTGGCCACGCCAGAATTCTTGCTCGTACCTGGACACAAGGGGCTTTTTTCTTTTTCAAGGGTGTTGTTTCACACGCACCCACAAAGACCGAATACCTTAGGGAGTGTTTGGCGTCGCGAGTTTTTGCACTATATGCATCAGCTCCGAGTCATGATTTTGGTCACATGTTGGGTTGCCCGGCTCCTGAGTTCGGCCACCTTACGTTCCGTTCTGTCGGCTAAGGTTGCACCAGGAGAACTACTGCGATTGTGCCCCGGTTCGGCCGGGTGAGCACCTCAGTAGAGAAAGCCGAAAACCGACTGTCATGATGTAGCGCGAGACTGGTCGCCACTCGATGACTTATAGGAATTTATCGAATTCCTTTGTTTTGACGAAGGGCCTCTTCCCGGTCAGGCACATATGCGTCCCGAATTCGGGTAAACGCAATCGCCATTAAAGGGCTACCTAAAGAGTCCCACTGTCAAGCTCCTATGGCTAAGTGAAAGTGTTAAAGCATTATAGTCCGGTTGCCTAGCCCGCGGCGCTATCACCTCCTTTGTAGGACCAAGACGTTGGGTTAAGTGTGAAAATGCGTTCTCCGCGCGCACCCCCGCACTATGTGCGTGGGGGCTGAAGCCAACGACTGCAATCTTTCAGAATTTATATATCAAAACGGCCGCACAGGAGGTGTTATTAATACTTGAAGGCACAAGTCTAAATTACGCCATTACAATTTATAAAAATATTGATCTACGATTACATATGCTGTCATAAAACAGCATCTTTCGAAACTGCGTCTCTATTATACGAGCGCCCGCGAGGACTTCCCCAAAATAGTGCTCGGAAGGAATTCGGCTTTTATCCGAATCACGGGACGCAACAACGGTGGGCTCCATATCTGCCCAGTATGTCTTGACACGGGCAAGAGCCAGCCACGCGCCCTCTATGCAAGCGGACCTCTTTAGAGCTTTAATCCGAGGCACCACGTCAAGAAATTGCTGCACCAAACTGAAATAGCTTCTCGGCTTCGATCTCCCCGGACACAGGCGGTCCATGGCATACTTCATGCACTACAAGAAATATGTCAACTTGTGACCACCACTATTGGTCACTGAAAGGTCACAAATTTCCATTTACGACCTTTTGTGACCAAAAACACAAGGTCAAAAGCTGGCCATCGTAAACAGACTATAGCGACCTTTCTTCTGGAATGGTCAAAGACGTTTACGACCAAAATATTCCTACTATGGCGTTTTGGTCACTAGCAACCTCCCCAAGCCACGTAGGCATCCAGCGTGGCAAGCTGATGTGGCACAAGATTCAGCCCGGTCCAATTCGGTTTTCTACATGGGCCGAGCCCATTAATTCAGCCTTTCTATATATTTTTTCGTGTCAATTTTTGGTCGATTTCATGGGCCTAGCCCAACGTTGTAGCCTTCTTTATTGTTGGCCCATGGCCTTTTATTATTTATTGCTTTTCTATTTTTAGCCATTATATATTCAAGCTGGTCCCACTAGTCAAATGGGTCCCACTTGTCATGATCATCTCTCAAATTGGTCCCACATGTCAGAAATGTACAAATTTGACAGATTATTTTCATAAGTGGACCCATTGGTCAAGTTTTCAGATCACATACATAATCAAAAAGAACACATAAATTTCATCAAATATACCACTAAATAAATCTATTACAATCTTTACAACACATATATGCTACAATATGCTACTCTTTACTAAGTAGAACTTGACGGCTTCACACTTCACGGCTTCACACTTGCTTCACACTTCACACTTGAGCATCTGTAAAAGAGGAACAACCACAAATTTAAATCTCAATTGCAGTATAGGCCATATGCAGAAGCAGTTCAAAGTCGAAACAACATCAATTAAAAACACGCGCACAGAAACATAGGAGTCAAAATGCAGTATATGACCAGGACAAGGAAACTCCTGTTATCAAATCAACACACAGCTTGTAGCAAAACAGCAATAGAATACATTATAACGAGAGTAAGCTTGAATCAAACAGCACAGAAACATGTGTATATCTCATGTGAGCATCATGTTGTGGTTTTATTAAACAATGATACAGCAACAGAATACAATATCTTCAATGCAAATTATGGTACTTGTAGCAAAACTGCATAAGCTTTGAATTTTCAAAGAATAAGTTCGAAAGAAAGTATAGCAGTGCGTAAGCTCAGGTTACCTGGGTTGTCGACCAGAGGTGCCTTCCACTTTGCCCTTGCTGTTCAGGTTCTTGATATTCTGAATACACAGAAATCTCAGCTCAGAACTTGTAATACACATCGCTGCTTGTCTAAGCAAATAGACTACCTAGTCATATTGCCATGAGATAGTTCATGGTGTACCTTTTGTTTCCATGGCCCCTTGAACTAGTTTGGAATGGTTGCAGTTGTCCATTTCCCATCTTATACAATCTGCACCTTCAAATAGAACAAATATATGTCAAACATAGATGAGCGGAAAATACCAACTAATCAACGAAAAAACTAACGTGCAGATAGTACTCAAACAAATCAAAAAGGAAGGAAACAAGACATCTGCTTTGCTAGCTAGGAGTGGGTAAACTGAAACATGAGCATGTTGGCCTAACATTGTCGTAACAGCCGGATGGGATGAAGCATCATTCTAAATAAAAGGAAAGGCGGCGGAGAGGCTAGTGCATCGTCCGATGCGCCTGCCTGCCTCGGAGATGAAGGCAAGACTAGCGGAATTTGGCTGCCCTCAATTAGTTGAGCCATAAGATTGGTTAGTCTAGCAAGCATATTAATGTTTGAACGATTCAGCATTGATAAGGTTTTTACAACAAACATGTTGGCATCATGAGGCTGGCACATGCCGGATCCAGACAGAGACAAGCAACAAGACCCCCACCCACTACTAAGAAGTAGAGCATCTAACAGAACTGCGAGAGATGAAGCAAGCAAGGGGAGGCCAGCAATTCAGTTTGCCAGGAGCAGTAACAGGTTGGATAAGAATTGGGAGGCCGACAATTTCAGTCAATGGCAACAGAAAAGCTGCAGCAGGCTCTCCGTGAAAAACAAAGAGGCCAGCTCTGTATCTGTTGTTGTTCACAACTTCACACAGATTATATGCACAACATGTCAACTTATCCGAAGCAAGCAACAGATTATTTGGGACCAAAGCAATGTCTGCATTCTAATAGTAGTACAAATTAAGCAAAGACACCATAGCAGAATGGAAGCTCCAAACTGTTGTTGCACAAATTTGAAGAGATGAACACGTACAGAGCATATGCATCCATTCTACTGTACTACAAAATGAACCAAAGACAAGATGCATTCAAGAAGCATTCATCCATAGCAGGACAGAAGCAAGACAAATTGTTGCTCCACATAGTCAGTCGCTGTCAGCTACTGCTCCATACAAGACGCCAAAGACAAGTTAGCAACGGCCAGTTTATCGCGCATGAAACAAAAGCACTCCCTCGGAACAGGGCATATGCAGAGTGCGGGGAAACAGAGTAAGTCGTATGCAGAAATGAAAGAACAGTAAGCAATCTAACAACATTATTATCTTTCCAGCATGAATATGTGAGCACATACTAAGTAGCATCAACAGAAGATTAACTGAAATGACACTCCAAAAGATAAACTGAAACTACAAGGAACTACTCTCTGCTTTGACAACAGAAGGTATACTCACACATTTATATTATATTGTTGGTACAGGAAATATGCCATAAAGCATATAAGCATACACACAAGATACTTAGGCTACTAATCGACTTCCAAAGCTATTTACAAATAAGCAAGGCCTCATTCCCACTGTAGAAATCATCAAAGGTGGATGGTTTATCTGTGCTCGCATAAAATTCTTTTCAGATTTGTATCCATAAGACAAAGCAGTAGTAATTCAGTTTGCAACACTATAGATTGCTCTGAAAGTGGACCACAAACTATACATAATTAGGACAACCGACAAACAAATGAAGAAGTACAACGTTTGTAACAGCAAAGTTAGGAGCAGAAATGTGTAATGTTATCCGTTGTAACAGCAAAGTTAGGAGCATATAAGCAAACAGGTGCCAACCCAAGTTTCTACTGGTAAAGCAAGCATCACCAATGCAATGTGTAATGTTATCGGAGGAGGGGGCGAATGCGCATGCTTCTCTGTGAGGTTGGGATCGCCAAAAGGGTTGGAATCGTTGGAGTAGCCCGACACCGCGTTGGCCTTCATCTTCTTGGCCACCTTCTCGGCCTGCAGAAGCAGCACCATCGACAAACAAGTTAGCAATGGAAACCCTAGGCGTGGGGCAGGAAGGCAGCCGAGCGGAAACCCCCACCTTCTTCTGCGCCTTCTTGGACATGTACTCCAGGATCTGCTCCTCGGTGACGCCCCCGCGCTTGGCGCTCCCGCTCCGCCTCCTTCGGCGGTCCCCGGAGTCGGAGCCGGAGCCGGACGCCTGCGAATCGCTCGCGCCGCTGGAGGAGGAGGAGGAGGAGGACGGGGCGGCCTTGTGGCGGCTCCTGCGGCGGTGGCGGCTCCGGCCCCGGCGGGGTGAGCCACCGGAGTCGGAGTCGGAGTCCGAGTCGGACGGCGACCGCCGCCGCCGCCGCTGCGACGAGCTCCGGCTGCCCTCGGCGTCGCGCTCCTTCCTAGGCATGTCCGCTACGGGAGGGAAAGGCGGCTGGTCGTGGAGATTTGGCGTGCCGATGGAGCCGAGCCGATTAACTGAACGAACAAATTGGGGATGGCGGTTGGGTCGATCCAGAGATCCAGAGAGGAGCAGAGGAGGAGGAGTCGTGGGTTGGAGGGTTGGAGGGGATCGATCCATATGGATCTCGCCGGAAAAAGGGTGCCAGAGGTGGTGGCGGATTGGAGGGGATCGATCCATATGGATCTCGCCGAACAGAGGGCGCCGGAGGTGGTGGCGGACAGAGGGCGCCGGAGGTGGTGGCGGACAAAGGGCGCCGGAGGTGGCGGCGGCCAGGGAGGAGTGGAGCGCTAGGGTTCGAGAGAGAGAGAGAGAGTAGGGCACGAGGGGTTGGGTGCGGTTGGGTGCGTGGGAGGGTGTGCGGGTTGTGGGTTGGGCGACGTGGGTGAGACAGGCGGGCCGTTGGATCAGGAGCATCCGACGGTGATTAGGCACGATTCGCGTGAGATGCTCCTGGACCAATCAGAACGCAGTATATCAGTACTACATTTTTTGACGATCTAAATTGGTCGTGATCAACTAAAAGTAAGGTGCTAAATCATATTGGCTATTTTAAGATCTGAAAAATAAAAATAAAAATAAAATACCTTCTCATGTTTCATCAAATTTGACCTTAGTTTTCAGGAATAATGACAAATCGAAATAAGACAAATATCTTTTAAAAGAGTTAGGAGAAATTAGTTTTTTTAAATCATTTTCCATTTTTAAAGTGTCCAAAATGAGTTTTTTTGTGAAGGACATACTATATATTTGTTGTAAAATTTTACCAAATCAATTTTCTAAAATAATAGGCCATATATAATGCACAACTGCCAAATAGTTGAGTGTCCAAAGCTTTTATCCACCTCTCGTGAAAAAGACAAATATCCGTCGATTCAGCTGGAAACGGGTCAAATTTGAACTGTAGCTGTCTCATAGTTTGCTCTTTATTTTTCCAAAAATAATTTCTAGGTACATAAGTATCTATTTAATCAGAGAAACACCAAAAAAATTTATAAAATTCAACCACTAGCTAGGAACGGTCATTCCCGTCGTTTTGACCGCATTTTGAAACGGGCATAAAAAATTCAAAAAAAATCAAAAAATTGGAAAACCTTCGCATTGTGTCATTATATATGACCAAGTTTCCAGGAAAAATAATAAACTTGTAATACGGAAATTATTTTTAAAAAGTGTTCTCAGAAATGAGCTATCATGCGTGAAGATTCATGGCTTTCAAGCCAAATGATCAATCTTATGGCCACATTCATGGCATAGTTTGTTCAAATGATCTCATATTGTGCACAAGGGTACATCTTGGAATTCCAAACAATGTTGCCTAAGGAAGTTGTCATTTTCTTTGCACCGAAATTTCATTTTTCATTTTCCGAGTGCCCAAAAGGAGGTTTTTTGTGAAGAAACTACCAAATAATTGTTGCAAAAATGGACCAAATCAATTTTATAAAATACTAGGACATATTTAATGCACTATTGACAAAATGGTTGGGTGAAAAAAGTTTTGATCCACCTCTGGTGGAAAAGACAAATTGTCGTCGATTCAGCTCGAAGCGGGTCAAATTTGAACTGCAACTGCCTCATAGTTTGCTATTTATTTTTTCCAAAAATCATTTCTAGGTACATAAGTATCTATTTAATCAGATAAACATCAAAAGTTTTCCAAGATTCAACCACTAGCATGGAACGGTCAAGCCCGCCGTTTTGACCGCATTTTGAAACGGTCATAAAAAATTCAAAAAAAAACAAAAAATTGGAAAACCTTCGCATTGTGTCATTATATGTGACCAAGTTTCGAGGAAAAATAATAAACTTGTAATACGGTAATTATTTTAAAAAAGTGTTCTCAGAAATGAGCTATCAAGTGTGAAGATTCATGACTTTCAAGCGAAATGATCAATCTTATGGCCACATTCATGGCATATTTGTTCAAATGATCTCATATTGTGCACAAGGGTGCATATTGGAATGGCAAACAATGTTTCCTAAGGAAGTTTTCATTTTCTTTGGACGAAAAAACCATTTTCCATTTTCCGAGTGCCTGAAATGAGTTTTCTTTGTGAAGGACCTACCATATATTTGTTGCAAAATTGGACCTAATCAATTTAATAAAATACTAGGCCATATTTAATGCACAATTGACAAAATGGTTGGCTCTCAAAAATTTTGATCCACCTCTGGTGAAAAAGACAAATTCACGTCGATTCAGCTGGAAGCGGGTCAAATTTGAACTGCAGCCGCCTCATAGTTTGCTCTTTATTTTTTTAAAAAATCATTTCTAGGTAAATAAGTATATATTTAATCAGAAATACATGGTTTGATGGAGATACATTGAGGTTTGGACGGTGGCCGAGGGCCCCAACTCTAGAGCGCGTAAGCTCGCATGCCCGCTGTGTGGTCACCGCGTGACCGTGGCGTTGCCATGTGTTCTGGGTGGCCTAGGCATGTCTAGTGGGTTGGGCACTCCCCAGGTAGGTGCTAGGAAGAAAATCACAACATAAGATTCTCACGAGGAGACCGATCGATGCTCAAACATGAATAAGCAGCCAAGTGTTTGATTAGCGGTACGGGAAATGTACATGGCTAATGGGCATTAGTTTTGGCTGAGGATGATCAGTTACTAAGAAGACCGTCTTCACAAATTTTCAGCTCAAAAGGAGGAGCCTAGGTGGTACTTGTTTTGCAAACCACCACACTGGACATAAATACGAATGTTGAAGCTCGGCTCAAAATAATGAATGGATTGAGGTGGCATTTGGTGGAGGATGGTTATTTGGGCATAGGAAGGCACTGTAGAAAATGGATACTATTTGGACATGCCAAAGTGGTACTTTCTTCACAAACTATTACTCTGAACAGAATAGGAAAATGAATATTTTTGAATTATTTTTGAACTAGGCAAGGAAGGTTTTTACATATTTGATGAAGGTATGCCCCAAAGAATTTATGAGATTTTTTTGGGAATTTTGGGAATGACAGAAATATAGGTTGCTTCACAACCTAGGGCAAAAACTGCCACATGGACATGCCACATAGGCAAAACTGATGAGGTGGCGCCTAGTCATAGCAACCCACCACAATTTACAAGGCTATGACCATCTATATTGGTCGTTAACAACTAGAAATAAGGCAGCGGACTAGCGCTGTTTGCTTTATGACCTTTTCATGTGAGGAAATTACGACCTTTCTGGCCAAAATGGTTGCAATGGTTTAGGGTTTGGAGCCCCCCGAACAGCTTTTGACCAATTGGTCTGAAATGGTCATAAATTTATGACCAATTCTTCGAGGGTCACTGACAGAAGGTCATAACTTGACATATTTCTTGTAGTGATGGCGAGTCCGCGGCACTAGCCCATTCAGCTCGGCCCATTGGGCCAGGCGATCATCCACTGATAGTGGACGCTCTGGATTAGTGAACTGCGACCAGAAGAGCCTTTCCACTTCATGATCTTTCTTATCTTGAAAGTACCTGGTCGCATCAGCGGCACTAGCCGACAAATCCAGATAGGTGTCCTCTACGCTCCACGCTCGGTCCAACGGGGCGAACTTCGGATCACAGAATTTTCTCCGCAGCAGGAAGGGCTTTCCATCCGCAATTAGTCCAGCTTGATGCAGCTCTTCCCTTGACGCTCTCATACCAGACCGGGCGTCCTTGGCGTCAGCGACGGCCTTCTCTAAATTCGTCTGCCGGGCTCGACCTTCCTCTTCAAGAAGTTTGCAACGGTCAGTAGCACTTTTCAACTTCACGGCTATATCAGCCATCTCCTCCTTGCTTCGGCAATGGGATGCCTGTTCGGCTTTTAGCTCTTCACGGGCTCTTTCGGCAGCCGCATCGCTTTTTCTGGCTTGTTCCTTTGCTTTGGCGAGCTCGGCCCTAAGTCCTTCTACGGCCGCCGCACCATCTGCATCAAGCATACACAAGGTAAGATATTGACATAAAGCTCCTCTTACTAACAATCGCCAAATAAACTCAATACCTTGAGCATCATCAAGCCGCTTGTTAACAAGCACGATGTCGGCTTCTGCCTCATCGAGTTGCCGTTTCATTTCGGCAAAATCTCGAGTCCGGCTCGACTCCGGACAACCTGCCACCTACATACAAAGGTGCCACTTAAAGGACCTAGGATTAAGATCCTCTGCGCGCCGCTAATCTTTGCGGCACACAGAGTCTCAGGGGCTACTATCTATACAGGGCGCATGTTATTATGCGCAACTAACACTAATGTTCGTTATTCAAAACGTACCTCAAGGCCCGCCAGTAAACTCTTGACGGCCTCGTTCAGTCCGCTTTCCGCGGATGAAATCTTTTCAATCACCGTGTGCATCAACACACGATGCTCCTCTGAAACAGAGGCTCGGCCCAGCAGAACCTTCAGCTCCTCCGACCGAACACCAGATGGTGCCGGACTCGTCCCATGGCCTTCTTCGGAGGCCGGACACGGAGAACCCCGGGGGGCCGCATGATCACCTTCTGCCTCTGGCAAATTCGGAGAAATCCTCTGCGACGACACTTCAGCGTCGCCCGCCTTGCTAGGCGATGAAGGAGGAGGTGTTCCGCTCTCCATCATCTCCGGAAGAAGATCCCCCGATGACGAGCTCTGCCGAGAAGGGTCGAGGTCCGAACTACAAGGTAAGGTTTCGGTTAAAACTTCTCAGATATAAATTAAGGATTTCTCTTAAAAGAATGACTCTCTTTCTACTTACGGCTCGTTGGAGGGCTGCTCCTTTTGAGGATTTAGTTCGGCCGAGGGGCTCCCCGGCGTCGGGTCCTCTGACGCGGATTCTTTCCCCCGCTTTGGAGCTACAGCTCCCGGGTCGTCAGAGGCGGCCCTTTTCTTCCCCTTTGGAGAGGAGTTGTCGTTCCCCCCTTTGGGATGGCCCCTTTCGAAGAGGCCATGGTTTCCTTGTCCGCCCCTTCATTTCCCTCCAGAGGCGCCACCTCCAACATCCTGACTAGCACAGGATCTAGCCTGGTCTCGGGAAGGGGAGCCGGACACCGGACCAGCTTCGCCTTCGCTATCCACTCCTGCGTAAAAAGGAGAAGTACTGTTAAAAAATAAGTCAATTGTACGGATAGAAGGTCCGGGCGCAAAATCACCTACTTCTGTATCCGGGCGGTTGCGGCTTAAACCAGCATCCTCGGTCACATCCGGACTCACTCCTTGTGGTCCGAAGAACAGTCTATACATCTCCGTAGGCGTCACACCCATGAAATTTTGGAGAACTCGCGGCCCCTCTGGGTTGAACTCCCACAAGCGGAGGGGGCGACGTTGGCCGGGTAGTGTCCGGCAAATCAGCATAACTTGTGTCACCTTGACCAGGTTGAGGTCTCCTTTTAGGAGATCCTTTATGCGGCCCTGCAACAGAGGAACGTCTTTGGGCAAGCCCCGATCTAACCCTGTGTTGATCCACGATGTTAAACGTGGTGGGGGGCCCGAGCGAAAGGCGGGAGGCGCTACCCAAGTGGTGCCCCGAGGAGAGGTGATGTAGAACCACTCCTGTTGCCATAAGCCGAGCTCCTCTTGAAAAGTGCCCTCGGGCCATGGAGCATCGGTATTCCTTTTTATAACAGCACCCCCGCACTCTACGTGACGCCCCTCGATTATCTTCGGTTCTACCTTGAAGGTCTTGAGCCATAATCCGAAGTGAGGAGTGATATGGAGAAACGCTTCACACATAACAATGAAGGAGGAGATATGGAGGATGGACTCCGGAGCTAGGTCATGGAATTCCAGCCCATAATAAAACATCAGCCCCCTTATGAAAGGATCCGTTGGGAAGCCTAATCCCCGAAGGAAGTGGGAGATGAATACTACGCTCTCACCAGGCTGAGGGCTTGGGATCGCTTGTCCTTGAGCAGGCAACCTGTGCGGGATCTCGCTGGTCAGGAACCTATCCTCCATCAACCTTGATACGTCCTCCTCCGTAACGGAGGAGGGCATCCATTGGCCTTGAAGGCCGGAGCCGGACATTGTCGATGGTCCGGTGCGCCTAGAATCTAAAAGCCTGGGGTGTTGGAACTCGAGGCTATGGGCGAGCTTGTTTTGAGAACACAAGAGGGGAGCAAGGTCTCGGTCTCTTTATAAGAGGCAGAATATCAAGAGCCCTCCCCATAACCGTCTTGGACTAGCCTTTAATCAAGGCAGGACGTGCTTAACGGGCACGGTTGGGTTACCCACGTCCGTATTAATGAGAATCCCATTAAAAGGGGCACACGATCTCTGCTTCAACAAGACGTGCCAAGGAAACCGCCTCGTTGAACGTGCTGCGGTGGAACAACAAAAAATAATCCATACAGAAGGCTTGGTCGCAGTGTTATGACGCACTGCGGAATACGTCAGCAGGTTTGATTTGTGTTTATATTATTCTCTATATGGCAATACGTGGAAACTTGTTTTGCAGAGCTGGACACTATTTTTTGGTGTTTATTATCTTCTTGAAGAATTTGGAGGAGGAGCCCGCCTTGCAATGCCGAAGACAATTTGCGCTCCGAACTCGTCATCATTGAAGCCTGGTTCAGGGGCTACTGAGGGAGTCCTGGATTAGGGGGTGTTCGGAGAGCCGAACTATATCTTCAGCCGGACTCCAGGACTATGAAGATACAAGATTGAAGACTTCGTCCCGTGTCCGGAAGGTTCTTTCCTTGGCGTGGAAGGCAAGCTAGGCGTGCGGATATTCTAGATCTCCTACCAATGTAACCGACTCTGTGTAACCCTAACCCTATCCGGTGCCTATATAAACCGGAGGGTTGTAGTCCGTAGGACGAACACATCATAACCATCATCATACCCATAGGCTAGCTTCTAGGGTTTAGCCTCCTTGATCTCGTGGTAGATCTACTCTTGTACTACCCATATCATCAATATTAATCAAGCAGGAGTAGGGTTTTACCTCCATCGAGAGGGCCCGAACCTGGGTAAAATAAAGTGTCCCTTGTCTCCTGTTACCATCCGACCTTGACGCACAGATCGGGACCCCCTACCCGAGATCCGCCGGTTTTGACACCGACACCTTGTGTGCTATCAAACGTCACAAGTAACTGGGTGATTAGAAAGATGCTCTATAGGTATCTCCGAAGATGTTTGTTGGGTTGGCATAGGTCAAGATTAGGATGTATCTCGGTAGTGCACATCATAATAATACTTGCAAGCAATGTGACTAATGAGTTAGTTGCAGGATGATGCATTACGGAACGAGTAAAGAGACTTGCCGGTAACGAGATTGAACTAGGTATGAAGATACCGACGATCGAATCTCGGGCAAGTAACATACCGATGACAAAGGGAATTACGTATGTTGTCATTGTGGTACGACCGATAAAGATCTTCGAAGAATATGTAGGAACCAATATGAGCATACATGTCCCGCTGTTGGTTATTGACCGAAGAGGTGTCTTGGTCATGTCTACATAGTTCTCGAACCCGTAAGGTCCGCACGCTTAACGTTCAATGACGATTTGTATTATTATGTGATTTGGTGACCGAATGTTGTTTGTAGTTCCGGATGAGATCATCGGCATGAGGAGTCTCGAAATGGTCAAGAGGTAAAGATTGATATACTGTATGATAGTATTCGGACACCGGAAGTGTTCCGGATTGTATCGGGTACATATCGGAGTACCGAGGGGTTACCGGAACCCCCCGGGGGAAGATATGGGCCATAGGAGGGAGGCCCACCAGCCCGCAAAGGGGTGGCACCCCCCCACCACCACAGGGAAGGAGGCCGAATTGGACTAGGGGATGGGGGGCGCCCCCCTTTCCTTCACCCCCCTCTCTCTCTCCTTCCCCTTTTCCCCCTTCGGTAAAAGGAAAGGGGGCCGAATCCAACTAGGAGCCCAAGTAGGATTCCTCCTACTTGGGCGTGCCTAGGGCCGACCTCCTGCCCCTCCCTCCTTTATATATGTGGGGGCGCCTACAACACACATCAATTGTTCCAAGCCCTGTGCGGCGCCCCCCTCCACATTTTACGCCTTCGGTCATATTCACATAGTGCTTAGGCAAAGCCCTACACGGATCACTTCACCATCACCGTTACCACGCCGTCGTGCTGACGGAACTCTCCCTCGACACTTTGCTGGATCAAGAGTTCGAGGGACGTCATCGAGTTGAACGTGTGCAGAACCCGGAGGTGCCGTACGTTCGGTACTTGATTGGTCGGAACGAGAAGAAGTTCAACTACATCAACCGCATTAACAAACACTTCCGTTTTCGGTCTACGAGGGTACGTGGACACACTCTTCCCCTCTCGTTGCTATGCATCTCCTAGATAGATCTTGTGTGAGCGTATGATTTTTTTTGAAATTTCATGCTACGTTCCCCAACATCTACATCAACCTTGCTGCCCCTCCGATGATGTGTGAGTAGTTTACCACAGACCTACGGGACCATAGCTAGTAGCAAGATGGCTTATTCTCTCTCTTTGATCTTCAATACAATGTTCTCGTTGATGTTCTTGGAGATTTATTCGATGTAATCCTTTTTGTGGTGTGTTTGTTGGGATCCGATGAATTGTGAGTTTATGATCAGATTATCCATGAATATTATTTGAGTCTTCTCTGAACTCTTTTATGCATGGTTATTATAGCTTTGTATTTCTCTTCGATCTATTGATTTGGTTTGGCCTACTAGATCAATTTATGTTGCAATGGGAGAGGTGCTTTGTGATGGGTTCAATCTTGCGGTGATATATATCCCAGTGACAGAAAGGGACAAGACATGTATTTTTATTGTTGCCATTAAGGGTAAAACGATGGGGTTTATTCATACTACTTGAGTTTACTTTGTCTACATCATGTCATCTTGCTTAAGGCGTTATTCCGTTCTTCATGAACTTAATACTCTAGATGCATGCTGGATAGCGGTTGATGTGTGGAGTAATAGTAGTAGATGCAGGCAGGAGTCGGTCTACTTGTCTTAGGCTTGATGCCTATATACATGATCATTGCCTTGGATATCATCATGATTATTCTCTTTTCTACCAATTGCCCAACAATAATTCTTCAAGAGAGAAGCCTCAAGTGAAAACTATGGCCCCGGGTCTTATTTTTATTATATATTAAAATCCAGAATACCTTGCTGCAATTTTATTTACTTTATTTTATTTTGTGTTTTTATTTATCTATCTATCACCAGAGATTTGATCCTTTCAATTAACCGCCAAGGGATTGACAACCCCTTTTGTTTGTGTTGGGTGCAAGTATTTGTTATTTTGTGTGTAGGTACTGCTAACGAGGTGTTGCTTGGTTCTCCTACAGAATTGATAACCTTGGTTCTTAACCGAGGGAAATACTTATCTCTACTGTACTGCATCATCCTCTCCTCTTCGAAGAAATCCTAACGCAGCTCACAAGTAGCAAGAAACACCAAACAAGAACCAAGGATGATGCAAGGATGCAATGGTTTGAGCTCTGTATGAACGTTGTGATCAAGCTACTTACTCGAGAACCCCCCTTGATAGTACGGCAATCGATCCTATAACCTGATCTCCCAACTACCACCATGAGACCGGTAAAACAGAAAATCTATCAAGGGCAAACCTTTGCTTTGCACATAGTACATTTGAGCTAGATGATGGCGATATTGACCTCCTCAAGTTGGACCACCTTTCTTGATGGCGTTGGCTCGATAAAGACTAGTTGATTGCTACCCATACTCCACTATGGGTGAGCCACTCTTCGGCACATCTTCACAAGTTCATTATCATCACAATGGACGACAAGAATCAAGCATGATCTCTTCGTGATGCTCCACTTGAACTTGCACAGCGCAAACTTGATGACGATCACCATCTAATGTTATTCTCCATGGGTTGTAGGAGATCTTCCTCTTGAAGCAAGCCCATGGAAACATACCTAACCCCACATAAAACTCTCAAGCGTAATGGACATGCTTACCATACCATGGGATCACTTGACCCCTTTTGGTACATCTTCTACGCTTTGTGTGTTGATCAACTTGATTCATTCTTTGACTTAGTCTTGATCAACCTTTTATCATGTCTTCTACATGACCAATCTTTGGGTAATTCCTTGAATAACACCTTGGTCATTCCATAAACTCCTTGAAACTAACAAATGGACTTCAAGAAAATGCCTATGGAAAAAATCCTTCAAATATAACTCAAGGCAACCATTAATCCATAGAGAATGTCATCAATTACCAAAACCACACTGGGGCGCCATGCTCTTTCAGTCTCCTTGTACATCCCACCCCTCCACAATTCCATTTATTGTTTTTTCTCCATCTAACCTAGAGCCAGGAGTGGGACTTCTCCCTGTCTCATCATCACCATCACCTTCCTCCTCAAGATCATTAGAAGATGGCATACTCAGTCTTTACCTCTTTAGTCTTTTCTCCCAATTCCTCCTCACACACATGTCATTGCCCTTGAGAATAGTCTAACAATGCGAAAATGTAAAAGACATCGACCATTCCTTGGGTTACTTTGGTTACATAGTGCTTGAATATATGTTCCATGCCCATTAAGTGGTACTCCACTTGGAGGCATGCATTCCACTTGATTGACACATCCTAACTACAATAACGAGGGTGGAGAAGCTGTTGTGGGGTCCTGGGAGGCGGAGGAGGGGTCGGAGCCGCTCCATCCTTCTTCTTCGCCATGGCATGTCGGTGCTTCTTTGCGGCGGGTGGCATTGGAGGCAGGCCGCTCACGGTGGTGAGCGCAACACATGTTCGATAGTGGTTGCAGCATCGAGAGGCCGCAACTCAATGGTGGCAGTGGGCAACACCACCTCTTCTTCGGTCACCGCAGGATAAGGAGAGGTCTCGGGAGACGAATTGGAGATAACATCATCCATTTCTGGCAGTTCTGCCACCGAACAGGGATGGGAAGGGCAGTTAGTTGGAGTCGGAGGATCCCTTACTTTGTTGATGGCTTTTGGAACAACTTTTTGGGGCGAGGGGGGTGGTTCATGGAGCTCAAATAAAAGAAGACAAATGGATTTTAGTGTTACGTTATACGTTTATAACTACGCGACAATCCTGGTGCATTGCAATAGAATATAGATATTCTATTGTGTTAGCTTGTGAGTTACTTGCCTATTGCGATTATGTAAAAAAATGTTTACCAAATCCTACTCGTGATTTACCTTATATTTTGATGAGATGTTTGATAAGTACTCCCTCAGTCTTACATTATGGGACGAATGGAGTAAATTAAAAAATGATTCATAAGGTAAATAAATTACAGTTTGTCTAATTCACATCTAGATGTTCTTTAAGGATGTCACATCTAAGCTCCTACAAGTATATAATATAGCAACAAGAAATAAAAAAACTAGGATAAAAAAATAGACCACAAACAGAGTGGACATCAGTTTAGATGTGACATAACTATGTCACATCTAGATGTGTCCTAGACAGACCCAATAAATTAAGGTGATTGATTATGCTAGGGGGAAGCGTAGGATTGTTAGAAGGAAAAATGAAACATATTTCCATTCTTTTAAGTAGGAGAGAAGATGTATGACAATTTTCCTTACTATGATTTTTTTTAAGATGGGTTAGGCCAACTCCACCGCGCGATCCCAAACGAACATTCGTTTTGTCCGGATTCTGTCTGTTTGGGTAGGGCAATGGGATCGTGTCCGGGCCGTTTCTGGGATAAGGTGGCCTGCGCCCAACGCGCGGACGCATCCCGGCCGCATCCTGTCCACGTATTTTTTTCTTTGCAAGCCTTTAAACTTTTTTTCATCATTCATTTTTGGTACATGGGAATACATCACCAAATTTTGACTAGAAAAGTAAGACCAAATAAAACAAAAACCACAAAAATACATTTTAGAAGATATCCAACTTCCATAACTGCTCCTGTAAGTTGGATTAGTGCCTTCTCGATGCATTAATTGTTGATCTGCGGAGGAGCCTCGATCTTGCGTACTTCTTTCTTCTTCGAGTCTAAGAAGTAGAGGTTGCTTTCTCGCATCTAGTCTCGTGTCTAGTCTCTAATCTAGCAACAAGTGCACTTGTCTCATCTACAGCCTCTAGGCTAACTAAAAGTGCACGAACATCTACTAAATTGCGCTCTATCAATATATCGATGTACTCTTTTTCCCAATACCAAAATTTGCATCCATTCTACACAATAAAATTTGAAGTTAGCACAACTAGTCAAATCTAGAGTACAGACCGAAGCTAAAAAGAGCACATACCCCATCGTTTAAGCACTTGATGAACACCCATTCGGGATGTTCTGCCGTTGTAGACACGCGGCGCACGACCTTCTTTGGACAGTGGTCGCACTTAATGAGTGGCAACGGTGCACCGACGAGCTTTTGGGCTAGCGTCGAGCCCGACTGACCGTCATTTGTGTATCTGCCGGCGGACCATCGACGGTGTAGATCCGAGCGGCTAGAGGAGGAGCCACTGCCTGCATGTGGCCTTGCGGCACTGCCAGGGCCTTCCGGCCCGGTGCCCGGCCAGTCCATGGCGCGACGCGACCTCCCACAGCCGGGGGAGCTCAATACCGACCGGATCCGCCCCAAATCCAGCCGGCGGATGCGCAAATCAGGTGGCTGTGGTCGGGTAGCTCGGGGACGCCGAGGGGAAGGGGCTGGGCGAGCGCGTGTCCGAGCTGCACAGCTGCAATGGCAGCGGCGGCGGCGAGGGAAGAGTGGGGAAGAGTGGAGAAGAGTGAAGGGTGTGCGGCCGGAGGAAGGGAGGGGGTGGATAGAAAAAGACACCCCTGTGCCACCGACGGGCGGGTCAGGGGAGGACACGCGCAGACGGCCCGCGCGTCCGCGTGCTGTCCATTTCACCCCAAAAGCGGCGCAAACTTAAGCCGAAGATAGGTCAAAAGCGGACAAAAGTCTGTTTACTCTCGCGCGCTAGGTCATCTGGTTCGTTGGTTCGTTTTACCCCAAACGAACTTGCGAGGACACAATGAGATCCCGCGGTGGAGTTGGCCTTAGAGTTGCCAAACGCTGCCCACCAGCGCCGTCTCTCAGGACTATTCGCACGCAGCTACGCGACGGCGGCTGGCTAGCGGAGAAACAAATTAGCGACAGTACGGTTGAGGAAGAGGATTGCAACGTAGCGGCGGCGCGGAGTAGGCTTGCTGCGTGTGGCCTACCGGGACGCATCGGCCTCTAGATCACAAGGTATCTCGCTCACTTGATCACCCGGGAGTACTCGAGAAGAACACAGCGCCCGACGAATTTCCCCTTTCGATTCGGCCCCCTCTTTTATGTAAACTGCCGAATTCGGTGTGGTTGCGCCCTCCATTTGTTAAACTCTCAACCTGTGATCAAATTAGGTTTAAAAAAATTGGATATCCCCAATCTATGAGAGTTACTAGAACAGACGGGATCATCCCCACGCGCTCTAAATCGTCTCGTGCGGACCGATTTTCAGATGAGGCTGGTCGGCTTGACGGGTGGAATTGCTTCGGGGAAGAGCACCGTCTCTGGCCTCTTCAAATCCGCCGGCGTCCCTGTCGTCGACGCCGACATTGTGGCTCGGGTAAGCATCCAGCATCCAGCACCGTTGTGCCGAAATATGCGCTAGTTGCTGCTATCATGCTGTGCCTTTGCAAGCAATGTTTTTGTTTTACTCGATTTAGTCATAACTATGGTAGTACAGAATAGAATGTGACTAATTACTTTCGTACAGTTCTATAACATGCAAGTAGGCTGCTCACATCAGCTTTTTGGGGATAAATGGTTCTGTCAAAAAATCCATCCTCGTGCTAATCAATGTGATCAGTACAGAACTGTTTCCATTTTATTGCATTGTTATTACCTTTTCGCTTCTCCCTGAGAACTGACGGCAACACTTGGTAATCTGGTATTGATTTTAACTATGTAATAAAGTTCTACAGCATGGAATCAAACTGCTCAATTTAGCTTTATGTCGAGGGCAAAGGCGTCACAGTGGTGTTTTTTCATCCCTACTGCTACTTGCAGACTCACAGTAACAGGAACAGAACCGGGAGTTTTGTTGGGCGGTTAAGAAATGTGAGTGGGATGACCAATGTCATACCCCCTTCTTTGTTATTCAGTGTGGATTATAGGACGGGAAATTATGTGCATTTTGTAGGCTAAAGAAGTAGCCGCCTAAGAATACTTATTTTTTTGTCGCTATATGGATATAAGAAGGAAGTTAGAGCCTTAAATTCCTAATGCCATGCTCAAACCCATGGGAGTAGATTGGCGTGAGTTGAGATAGAACAAAAAATCTGCATTCTCTGTCTAATTGGAACTCTAAATCTGTCAGCGTGAACGTCTTACCAAAGCTGGGATACCTCTTGAACAAAAATATTACAGTGACTGGTATGACGCAAGATTAACTATGTTTTATCTTTGGGGCTTCAGGGTGATGTATGACCATAAGAACTGACAGGTAATATAGCGTTTTAAGGTATTTACCTTCATTTGAAACCACTGTCACTTGACCAAACGTGATTTTAGCCAATTGTATGTATGTATTGCTTATTGTTATCATAAATGTCTATGGGATGACAAAAATCAATGGTAGAACATTATTACAATATCTGGTATGATGCGATATTAATTATGTTTGACTAGGGGCTTTGGACCAGTTGGGTGTACATCAGTACATGGCACTTTGCTTTCGTATCTAGTACTTGAGCTTCAAACTGCAAAATATGCCTTTTGTTGTTGTAGACTTATTAAGTTATTATGTGTACTGAAATTCTCCCAGGCACTGACAATTGACTTCCTTGTTTTTGTTTGAACTTTATGCTGATTATGGAGACGTGCATTTACAGAATGTAGTGCAGAAAGGTACTGGAGGTTGGAAGAAGATTGTAAAAACTTTTGGAAATGACATATTACTGGAAAATGGAGAAATTGAAAGAGCTCTCTTAGGTCAGATTGTTTTCTCTGATCCAGCAAAAAGGAAACTTCTAAACCGGTACAACTCCTACCAACATAAATATTGGATCCTGTTTCCTTTCTTTTTGCTATGGTTAGTCAATAGATATGTGATCTAGTTTATATATATGGTACTATGGTAGTTACTACATAATTACTTCTATAAGAAAACGATTCCACCTATTTCTGGTATCACGTCTTGCCTTGTTCTGGTTTCTAGAAAAATGCCATACTTCCATTGGATATTCAGTTGACATCAACTGAGTGCATAGATTTCGAGTGATGTTTCATACATGGATTATGAAATGTGATAAGGTTCACCTTTAACAATACTAATTATGTCCTATATAAAATAAAAATGCCACAGCAAAGTGGGTACAGCAAGATACTGACATTTCCTTGCATGCTTATACTTTGTCATCAATAGACCCTGCGATATTACGGATCCTTGTTTTTCAACATTATTCCTCGATCCTGGGCTCTGACTACATTTTGGTTTGTTCGTTGTGGCTACTTTCAGTCTTCTGGCCCCACATATTTCATGTGGTATATTTTGGGAGATACTAAAACTGTGGGTGAAGGGATGCTCGGTTATCACTGTCGACATCCCGTTGTTGTTCGAGACAAAGATGGACCGGTGGACGAACCCAGTGATTGTTGTATGGGTGGATCCCGAAACACAGATTGAGAGGCTCATGTTAAGAGATGGGTGCAGTGAGGAACAAGCTCAGAACAGGATCAACGCGCAGCTTGCGCTTGACTGGAAGAAGTCCGAAGCAGATATAGTGATCAACAATTCTGGCTCACTGGAGGAAACGAAAGAACAGTTCCGAGAAGTGTTGAAGCAAGTCTCTACTCCATTGACATGGAAGGAGCGCATGAGATCTAGGGATGGCTTTCTGTCTATCGTCATGTGCACGGCAGCGGGGGTTTTACTTGCTCAGAAGAATTTGTTATGATCTTTGCATCGTTAGGAAAGGCCTGTTCGGCATCCCTCCGACTCCATGCTCTCGCTCCCAGAGCTGAAGGTAAAAAGTACTGAGCGGGGGAGCAGGTGCTCTGCAGATCCTTGAATTTCAGGGAGCAGTGGATTGCCGAACAGCCCCGAAGTTAGGACTGAACTAGGTTGATTTTTTGAAAATTCGGGAGTGTCACTAGACCATCAAGATTATGGTATTGTGTCATATCATGTTTTGGAGTCACCGCAAGTGCTGAATTTTGAGTGAATTTTGTTTTTTGTAACCGCAATTGCTTGTCGCTACAGAGCACTGCTTGCTTGTGTTGTCTCTGTTGTGAACCTTGATTCACTACGGAATAATGGTATGGCTTTTGAGGGGCGGTTAGACATTGACTGATACCAGAGAGCAGCAAGAGAGAATACATTTCCTCCGTTTGAGTAAGACGTACTGCTTTTTTTTTTTTTTTTGAAAGGGGGGACTCCCCGGCGTCTGCATCAGAACGATGCATACGGCCAACTTATTAAAAAGCCAAATAGGTTCAACAAAGACGTACTGCTTATAGTCAAGACAAAGGCTTGGCAAATAATCACTATTAATATTTTGCTTATATGATAACATCTCAATGAACAACCCTTTCTTTTGAGCATTTGTGAGTAAGGTCTTCGGCATAGGCCGGTGATGTTGGCGTTCAGATACTTGGATGCACTTGAATGTAAGGATGCAGGCGCATCCGCATTGATCATTTTTACATTAGCATGTTTATAAAAGTAGCATTGATTAGCTTATTTTTGGCCTCGCAGACGCGTCCGCCTACATCCTATTCGCTCCGTTCCGAAATAGATGACTCAACTTTATATTAATTTTGACTCAACTTTATACTAACTTTAGTATAAAGTTAGTATAAAGTTGAGTCATCTATTTTAAAACGGAGGGAGTACTTGGATGTGGCTTCAATGAGAATATTGGTTGTAATTTCACTTTTGCGTGTTGTTTATGCATCTACACGTTTAGTTACCCCATCATCCTGTTGTGTTTTAGTTTATCTTTATCTAATACAAGATGATATTGATTTTGAAAAGTAATATTTTCAATATGAAGCATTGACAATCAAACCAAAACAACACGAGAATCGATAGCCGACCAAAGTTGACATGCATTTGGAGATCAATGATGGTGACAAATTTGGGCAAGAGTGAGAGAGTGGTATGAAAAGTTGTCTAAATATTCAAAGTATGCGTGACTGAATGAAAGAAACATAAGGCGTTAAGTTTTTAGAAAATTCATTCAAGACATGTCGACGAAGAGTACTTACCTGCGGTAGCCTAGTTGGTCAAGTGTCAATAGCCAAAACCAATGGCAAGTCTGGAGCCGAAAGAATAGACCTTGGTATGAATGAAACATGCTCCACGGCTGTAAGCCAACTCATGTCAACCTATCTAAAAGCTTGGAGACTCCGAATGACACCACTCAAAGTGTTTGAATAACTCTCTTGGGAGGGTTCAACTATATTGGAATTTGAGTTTGGCTACCTATCATTCTCAGAATGTCGATATGACTAGGAGTGTCTGAACTGACCTTTTGATACAAACTTCACTAGCGTTGAGGTTCTAGACAAAAATCACTAAGAGAAACCAAACGAGAGCAAGAAGATTATGTAACATCCCAGAAGATTCGAACCTGTCAATCGAAGTGTCCGAACCGCAATTAGTCTACCTGATGCACTCTCTCTTGAAGACTCGGAGGGTCCAGAGATAAGCCTCTCGGCGGCCAGCCCTCCTCAAGGTGTTGAGAACCGAGACCAACATGCTTACGAGCGCAAGGTCAAGGGTCCCGACCCTCACATTTGAAATGCTAGGTCGAGACCCTTGACCCTTCACCGCACGAGCCAGGTATCTGCTCGTGGACTACCACACCGCGTGCGTCATCACCGGTGGGGACGACTACATGACTGCGAGGCACCCCAGCACCATGGTAGAATTCCCATGTGCCTGACTCAACAACTTCCCGACTGGATGCATCTAGAACTAGAAGGACCTTGAGAAATTGCATGTCAATCCTCAATTTTCTGAAATTATTATTTTTTGGATTTTCGGGGGTTTTCCTGAAAATACAAAAGCACCAGAATATAGAAACTAGAACTCGCACTGGATTAATATGCTAGTCCAATAAAATTTAATAAAAAATTATTCCCAAAGTGTTTATAATTGATATCAATATAGCAACAACCCTCGGAACAAATCTAGTTTTCTGGTGGTGCCTCTCTCTCTCTCTCTCTCTCTCTCCCTCTCTCTGCATAATTTTGCACTGCTGTTAGGTTGTTCCACCTCCTTGTCCTCTGATTGTTCTTCCTCATGGACGGCAAAGTGTTGTTGAACATTTGACACGATATGTGCAGTTATCATAGAGGCACTGTGCTTTTTGTGCTTGATCGACAGATCAATTCATGGGAGAAAAATTCTCGCGACTGGGAGGTAATACCTAGCTGCGGGATTTTGCACGTCATCACCAATGTTTTCTTCTTCGTTGTGTTCGTTCGTGAGATTGACCTACCCCTTGCATTTTCATAGTAATCCTAGGCTTGTATGTAAGTGTGATGTTTTATTACTTTGTACTATGTTCCCCAACAGAGCTCCGCTCAACGAAGGGGCAAAGACCACTGTCTCCCCCCTTTGAGATTCAGGGGTCGTCTCCCCCTTCTTGCACTCTTCATCGTCGATTGAGCCAAAGATCTTCGATCTCTACCAGCTTTCATATTTTCAAGGCCGCCATCCTTGAAGGGCACCAAGTCACCAGATCTTATTCCTCCCCTACGGGCAATCCACCATACTTGGAATTCCCGACGCTCTCTATGTCGTGTTAGACGGGGAACTTTTGCTCCGCCAAGCAAGTGGCCTTTGCAAATTCATCCCCTAAGATGATAGGGTTGAAGGCGGCGGGTCCATGGAGGCCAGTTCCACACATGAAGCATAAGGGGAATACAATAGAAGTGTCCTAACGGTGCATACCACACTTGAAATTGGGAGACATCAGGGAGAAGGAACCATGACAAGACAAGAGGTGATGAAAGTTAGATGACTTCGTTGCAACCCTACTCCCCCCTCCCCCCAAGAACAAATTCAAAATCAGGAGAGAGGCCCAAACTCCTCTCACTTTGGGGCCTCCATGTCCATGCCAGCACGGTCCTACAAAATTGACAAGTTCTAAAAGGCTCCATGCAAGCAAGTCGCACAACACTCAGAGGCTACTGATTAGGATGTGTTTCGCAGAGTTGTTAGACAAAGTATGGCCCAGGAGGGCCCCCGACCAGAGGTCGCCCAAGGAAGGTGCCATCTTGGAGGACCCGAGAGGCTACAGACAACTGCCTCGGGTGTGATCCAACGTGACCCAAAGGCGCGAGCCCAACAACGACTCGACCCGAGTCATGTTGTCGGTGCCAAAACCGGCGGATCTCGGGTAGGGGGTCCCGAACTGTGCGCCTAAGGCGGATGTTAACAGGAGGCTGGGGACACGATGTTTACCCAGGTTCGGGCCCTCTCGATGGAGGTAATACCCTACTTCCTGCTTGACTGATCTTGATGATATGGGTATTACAAGAGTTGATCTACCACGAGATTGTAGAGGCTAAACCCTAGAAGCTAGCTTATGGTATGATTGTTGTTGTCCTACGGACTAAACCCTCCGGTTTATATAGACACCGGAGGGGGCTAGGGTTACACAGAGTCGGTTACAAGGGAGGAGATCTACATATCCGTATTGCCAAGCTTGCCTTCCACGCCAAGGAGAGTCCCATCCGGACACGGGACGAAGTCTTCAATCTTGTATCTTCATAGTCCAACAGTCCGGCCAAAGGATATAGTCCGGTTGTCTGGAGATCCCCTAATCCAGGATTCCCTCAGTAGCCCCTGAACCAGGCTTCGATGATGATAAGTCCGGCGCGTAGATTTGTCTTCGACATTGCAAGGCGGGTTCTTCCTCCGAATACTCCATAGAAGATCTTGAACACAAGGATAGTGTCCGGCTCTGCAAAACAAGTTCCACATACCACCGTAGAGAGAATAATATTTCCACAAATCTAATCTGCTGACACGTTTGGCAACATGACATCATACCACGACCCGGTCATTATTCGAACCGTTTTTCTCAACCAGCTACAACACGTATTGCGAGGTGGTTTTCTTTGCACGTCTTTGTCGAAGCAGAGATCGTGTCCCCTTATCACGGGATTCTCATCAATACGGATGTGGGTAACCCGACCGTGCCATCAATTACCATGCTTGGGGAATAAGAGGTTTTACCAGGTGAGTGGGGAGGCGCATCACCTCTTCCGCCCTTATAAAGGGACAAGGATTTACTCTTTTCACCCACGCCTTCTTCCCGATTCATTCCCTTCTGCTCAAGCTCCAGCGCCCAAGCGTTCATCTTCTCTGCCCACAAAAGGTCCTCCAAAGATGTCCGAATCTGGAGCAGGAGGCAAATGGATGGCCTCTACCGTCCGAGAGAAGGATATCAAAAAACTTCAGGAGGCCGGGTACCTGGCCAAGGAAATCAGCCACCGTCTCCCGACGGCGGGATAGATCGTCCCTACTCCGGAACCCCACGAAAGGGTTGTATTCCTCCCTCACTTTGTCCGCGGGCTAGGGTTTCCCCTCCACCCATTCGTTCGCGGCATCATGTATTATTATGGGATCGATCTACATGACCTGTCCCCTAATTCCTTCCTCAACATCTCGACATTCATTGTCGTGTGCGAGGCTTTTCTCCGCATTTCGCCGCACTTCGGTTTATGGCTGAAGGTTTTTAACGTGAAGCCCAAGGTGGTGGGCGGCGAGCACGCCGAATGCGGGGGCGCTATGGTGAGCAAGATGCCCAATGTCATATGGCCAATGGGAACCTTTAATGACTCCATCAGGGAGTGGCAACAACAGTGGTTTTATATCACTGAGCTGCGCGGCAAGGAATGGGCCGCCTCTCCCGAGTTTCGATCCGGTGCTCCCCTGCGGCTTACATCCTGGGTTAAGAAAGGCCTGGACTGGTCCTCATCCGACGAAGTGTCGGCGCTCCAGACGCGCGTAGAGGATATGGGAGACAAGAACATTGAACTTGTCAATGTGGTCCAGGTGATGTTAGTTCGCCGGATCTTGCCTTGTCAGCACCGGACTTGCAATTTATGGGAATTTGATCCGGCCAGGCATCAGACCTTGCGGGAGCTTTTTGGCTCCTCGCACAAGGACATTTGGAAGGTGCTTTTTAAGTCCAGCAAATCATGGCCGGACTCCGCCGAGGACCGCGGGTACCAACTGTCCCGCCCTGCAAGTTCGGTAAGTCATCGAAACTTTTTATCCGCGTAACCCAAGGGAAGCACTTAACGCGTTTTATACAATTCTCCAGGGCTGGACAACGAAGGCGGAGCGGATCCATTGTCCGGGCCTGTTGCCCAAAGAACTGGACATCCCACTTCTAACGAAGATGCTGGTCCCGGCGCCTTACAAGGTGCCAAAGAAGACGGCCGAGAAGGAGGCCAAAAAGGCCCGGGGCGGCCTTCGTCGCCACGACACTTCAGACACAATATCCGAAGGCTCCAATGCCCATTCCACCTCCGAAGAGGACGAGGAGGAGGAAGATGAATCCCCCGCAGGGGGAAGAAAGAAGAGGATGGCCTCCGCAAACTTGGAGGCCGAGCTGCCCAAAAGGGGAAAGGCTCCTCTACCGGAGGAGTCAACTGCCGCTGCCGATAGCGGCCCAGCACAGAATCCCAGGGCCCAGCCCCTGGTGAACTTGTAAGTATAATCCGAGCATGTTTTAGGCGTCCGGACTCATCGTGGCTTAGTATTTTAACCTAAGCCATATTTTTGTATAGTCCGGCGAGGTCTCGTACCAAACAGTCCTCATCAGGGGATTTGCTGAGCTCAAATGCTATGGAGAGCGGGACGCCCCCAAAGGCCCCTTCCTCCAAACAGGTGCATTACACCGAGGCTTCGTCTCAGAAGGACCCCGGCCAAGGAGGAAAGGAAAAGATCATGAAGGCGACGCCTGGAGGTCAATCCTCAGGGGCCGCACACATGGGGGAAAAGATTCCCATGGGGGCCGATGGCGGAGGCGATCCTGAGTTCGGCTCCTAGCCGGATGCGATTCCAAAGACCTATATGGCTCCAGAATCAAGCAGGCAGCCTCCTTCGGCTGGAGGGGGAGTGCCTGTTCCACCAGCGACCTCTGTCTATCCAGAAGTGTCGGATGCTTTGATGGTGGCGCTGAAAGACGCCTCCATCGTTGATGAACACCGTGCCCTTATGGGTGCGGTGATTGAGAATATTCAGTCAACTGAGAGTGGACTGAACGAAGCCTGTATCAGCCTTATAAGAGGCTTTGAGGTATGTTTTATGAGTTGTCGAAGAGTGTCATAGTATAGATAGTAGCCCCTGATACACTGTTCGGTGAGAGAAAGAACCGGACAGGGGATCGAATTAATGATCGCAGGAAGGCTCATTAAATGATATTGATTTCTCTTCTATTACAAGCAGGCGTCTGTAGCGGCTGCTACCTCTCGTACTGCGGAGATCTCTGGACTGAGCTTGGCCAGTTGAGAATGCAGTTGAGAGATAAACAAGGTATGCACAAGCTTTGCTCGCATTTATTGCGGAATAAATTTTCAGTATGAAATAAGCTGCATAATTTGTGTTAGGGGTTATGCCCGAAGTCGAGGCCCTCAAAAGGGTCGTTGCCAAGGCCGAGAAAAAGACGGCCACAGAGCGGACTCTTTGTGGGAAACACGAGGCCAGAGTTATTAAAGCTGAGCAGGAGCTGCAGGAGGCCATAAGGAAATGCGTGACCTTGGAGCAGAGTTTAACGGAGAAAGAATCCGAACTCACCAAGGCGCGTCAGGCCACGAGCGACGCCCGGGGGGAAACCCAAAGCGCCCTGCAGGGGATCCAGGAGGCGAGAAAGATCGCAGTGGGTAATGCTTTTTCCATGTAAAGCGAGTATTTGAAGGGAAAACTCTGTTTTTGATTTTGAATCCGGATTTCTCAGGGGTATTTTCCAAGCTACCTCGCAGCATATCAGATGCATCCCAATTCTATCGAGCCGAAGAAAGGAACACCGCAGATAAGCTCTTCTGGTCGCAGTATTTGGCGCCGCATTATCCGGTGCCTTTTGCCGATCAAATGAAACAGCTGATCGAACTGCATAAGGCGTCGGAACTAGCCATGAAAGATCTGGTTATCCAGCTATGGCCTGCCGAGCCGATTCCAAGCAGCTATTTCGGGCTCGTGAAGCGGCTTGTAAGCGCTTGCCCTCGACTTGACGTCATCAAGCGGTGATGTAGACATAGCTACCATAAATACATCTACAAATATTACACGAGACATCGTTGATACAGTTGCACTCGAACCTATGACTAGAGCATGTGCTAGACAAATAAATGGCCAGGTACTATCGCTCTTTTGTACGTATAATGTAATCGACGAGAATAAGACGTTGCACTCATGTTTTGATTTATTTTTACTCAGATATAAAGAAATCAAAAGATCAATTAAAGAGGAGCAACACTATATGCATGCATGTCATCCACTGTGTTTGCATGCATGGCCTCCACCACCGTGCATGTGGTGCAAGAAGCCAAGGGCACAAAGGCCATACAGTTTTGTTTTGCCAACATGGATCAAGAAGAGTATTGGGTCCAAAAGACTTACTACACCACGTCGGGTCAACTTGTCTTGTTAACAGAAGTAAACGCCACCACCACGCGGACAAAATTACTGTTCTGACCCACTGTGCAAAGAAAATCCCGATTTGACCTCGTTCCAAAAAAAAATTCGTTTCTGACCTTTTTTGGTGACGCCAAGATCCCTGGCGTCTGGGTTACGAAGCAAACGCCAGGGGCCCTAGCGTCTGGCCCCTGGCCCGCACTGCCCGCCTGCCCGTTGACCTGCTGACGTGGCAAAGGGGCCAGACGCCAGGGACCGTGGCGTCTGGCCCTGGTAACAGAATAACCCTTGGGGAAAGTGTGTGGGACCCACCCCACACACTTTCCCCAATCCACAACCCGAGCTTGAAGAAGACTTGGAGCTCCCACATGCTCTCCTACCCCTCAAGCTCCCCCTCAAATCCTCTCCAAAAGGTACATCCCTTAGGTGGATCTTTCCATCACTTTGTTGCTCTTGTTAATCTCCCCCAAATCATCCAATTATTTTTTGTCAAATCTTGTTATTTTGGTTGCATTTTATACATGTTGGTGGAACCCTAGTTCATGTTTTCTCCCTTATGTTAGTGTGAATGGCTTGGTTAACTTTGATAATATAGTGCTATGCATGGTGTGTAGTAGGAATATATGCTTGTTAAGTAGAAAGATTGGGGGTTAGGGTTAGTTAGTGATTAGGGTTAACTTTGCTTAGTGTGTGTTAATTAGTGATACTTTTGTGGACATCACCAATAATTTAGTCTTGATATGATTTGGATATAATTAGATGTATTTGGATAAACACACCAATTCTCATTGAAGTCTTAAATGCATTCATGTTATTTTTAGATGGAGAGACTTGTTAATGTTCATTACATGGACAAGGAGGCATTCTTGAGTAACAATACCGACACGAGTGAGGAACCATTGGTTTTTGATACAAGCCCCAGCTATGAGGATGTTGTTGCAAAAGTGAGACAAGTCTTAGAGTGGATGGACACCAATGTTGATGTTAAGTTAATAGGAAGGTATGATGTTGGAGTTGGAGCCAAATCTCGCTTGAAAAGTACCTATCACCTCGGATTTGCATTGGGATGTATACAAGGAAAAAGTATCCCAATCGGAAGACAAGTCACTTGAATTGTTTGCCATCAAGGTTGAATCTCCTCGGTTTACCATTGATTTGAACCGGCATGTCTCTTCCCCAATGGATGACATGAGCGAGAGGACAATGGTGCCACTTGTTGAGCATAGGGTTGTGGTTGATGCCCCCAATGTTTATCCCCCACCACGTCCCCGTGTACCATCTATCAAAGCAAATGAGGTTGAGTTGTATGCCCCCAATGCTTCTAGCCAACCACCAACTAGCCAAGCAAATGAAGTTGAGGTGATTGCTAGTGACGAAGTAATTCAAGAGGATGAAGATGCTTATGATGACGACGAATAGCAAGAGGAAGGGTTTCATGGTAATGATGTTGGTGACTTGGATGCGTACATAGCGCAAAAGGACATGGATCGTGACTTGCCTTTTAGGCGTCAATATGCGTATGACTCGGATGATGAGGGTCCAGTTGAACAGTTGGACGAGGATGGATTCACAAAGGAGGATAACCAAATCCACTTTGAGCTGACGGGCTTACAAAAAGAACTCACTTGTTTAAAGATCTCAGCCTTGCCCATAAAGCTGTTATTGACGGTGGAATGAGAATGACGGCGATTGAGCCAACACCATGCCCGGATCCAGGAGAACCAAGGGTGGAGAATGAGGATGAGAATGCTTATTTTAAGAAAGGATTGAAGTTTCTGAGCTTGCCTATGCTGAAGTTTTGGTTGGCTGACTATGCCATTCGAAACCATAGGCCAATTTATGTTGAGCACTCCGACATGAAGTTGTGTTACACCGTGGTGTGTGAGCAAAAGGAATGCACATGGAAGGTTCATGCAAGAAAGCTTAAAGAAACCGAAGAATGGGTGTTAAAAAGTTGTGATACCACTCATAGATGCAAACCGCCATCGAAACGACTTAGAAAGACACACCGTCAACTCACATCTGAGTATCTTGGATACAAATGGATGAAAGACATAGCCTTTGATCCCACTGTGAAAGTGAGGTTTCTCATGCGGACGGTGACAAAACAATTTGGTTATGAAGTCAAGTATGGGAAGGCATGGAAGGCAAAGACAAATGCTATTAGGATGTTGTACGGTGGATATGAAGAAGCATACAACCAGCTTCCAAGGTTGTTGGCCGCGATTGCACATAGGAACCCGGGCATGTTTCATGTGGTCGAGGATCACGAGGGAGTGTTCCACCGTGCCTTCTGGAGTTATGGACAATGTGTGGAGGCGTTTCAGCATTGTCATCCGGTCTTGTCTATAGATGGCATGTCTTGACTGGTAGATATAAGGGCACACTAATGGTAGCAATGGCGCACTCATCAAACGACAACGTGTTGCCGTGTGCATTTTCTTTGGTGCCTTCCGAGCACCAAGACAACTGGGAGTGGTTCATGGGTCATGTTAGGCACAACGTGATTGGGGCTAGGGAGGTATGCATCATATCGGACCGGCATCATGGCATACTCAAGGCAATGGACATTGTTATTCCAGGATTTCCAAAGCTTCACCACAGATGGTGCATGAGGCATTTCGTGGCCAACTTTTACCGGGCATGTAAGAGCAAGGAGCTCAGCAAAGACCTTACCCATGTATGTGTGGCCTTCACCACCCAAGGTTTCGATGCTCGGTACAACAAACTCTTTGCAGCGGTGAACGAAGGGGGAAAAGAGTTCTTAACTAGGAATTTAAGCGAGAAGCACAAGTGGGCACGCGCTCATGACGATGGTGGTTGGCGATATGGCGACATGACGAGCAATCTCGTAGAATGTTTCAAAAATGTGTTGAAGGGTGCTCGTGCATTGCCGGTGACTGCAATAGTGGAGTACACCTTCTTCAAGCTTAATGAGTACTTTCAGAGGCATTCTGAAGAGACTGCAAAATGGATAGGTGAAAAAAAGGATTATCCGGAAAAGGTTGATGAATGGTTGCAGTTACAAGCAAGCAAGTCTTCACGGCAACAAGTTATCATATTCGATAGACTTGAAATGATCTATCAAATTGATGAGCCAGGTGGCACAGCACGAGACGGTAGACAATATGGTGGTGCTGCATTTGAGGTGAAACTGAAGACTCGGTGGTGCCAGTGCGAGAGGCCTAGTAAGTATCATTGGCCATGCTCGCATTTGATAACGGCGGCGAAGGCGAGAAACATACATGTTAATGATGGAAAAACCGTGAGGATGCAAGAGTTCCATGTGGAAGCTACTAGGTTGACATGGGCGCCAAGATTTCACCCTTTCTTGGACCAATCACGGTGGCCTGAGTACCATGGCCCTCATATTAGGCCAGACCCTCTTCTGAAGGTGGAGACGAAGGGTAGAAGGAGAACTAAGAGGTTCAGGGGTGATATGGATGACCTAGCTGGATACACTGGCATGAAACAATTTGGTAGCGGTCATTTCATGGAGGCTCCTGACATCATCAACTGTGGAGTGTGCGGTGAAGGGGGACACAATGAGCGGACATGCAAGAATAAGAAAACCAAAAAAATAAAAACAAGTCGTGGAGGCGGCACCGATGGTGAACGAGGTGGAAGAGGTGACGGTGGTGGTGGTCGAGGAAGCACTAGTGTCAGAGGTGGTAGTGGTGGTCGTAGAGGGAGCACAAGTGCTAGAGGTGCTAGTGTTCGTAGAGGGAGCACAAGTGCTAGAGGTGGTGGTCGAGCTAGCACAAGTGCTAGAGGTGGTGGTCGAGCTAGCACAAGTGCTAGAGGTGGTGGTCGAGCGGGCACAAGTGCTAGAGGTGGTGGTGGTCGGAGAGGAAGCACAAGTGCTAGAGGTGGTGGTGGTCGTAGAGGAATGGTTGATAATGGATCAGCCTTCGGTTATTTGCTTAATCCAGATGGTTGATCTAATAATAATGGTATATTATTTGTTCATACAATTCCTAGCATTTATTCATTTACTGTATTTACGCATTTACTCTCTTTAGGTCTTGTGCTAACAATTGTTCTTTTTGTAGGCATGGCTTCATCCAGTTCTAGGACGAGGCCGGCGTGCGCGGACCAAGAGGACATGCCGAAGACGTGGATGGAGGCCAGTTTGGACAAGGAGAAGGATGTGCCCACACCACCATGTTGGTGTGGTGATGTTTGCAAGCTGAAGGTGTCCACTGACCGCAACAAGTCATGGACATAAGGTAGAAGGTTTTTCGTGTGTCCCAACTATGCACATGATCGTCGAAGGCCAACTAACGCATATGACATACCACCGGTATGTTAGGTGTACATACAAAAAACATCAACAAGTTGTCACTCATATGTCTAACAAAATCATGGTTTATATGTAGTCCCCTCCTCCACTTTGCAAGTACTTCACTTGGATAGATCACGAGGTACCAAAAGATGTCCAAGAGGACCAACGTCGAGATTGGTTATGGAGGCAGCGCCTATTCGAGGAGTCCTATGCACGCAGATTGGAGCGGGAGCGTCGTGAGAAGGAGGCTCGTGAGCGCAAGAAGCGTGAGCAAGAGAGGGCACGCAAAGAGAAGGAGGCTCGTCAAGAAGAGAGGGCAAGAAAACTTGCAAGGGTTCGCGATGCACGAGAGGAGGACGAGGCACGTGACAAGAAGGGAAAGTGGCCCCGTACTACTCAGTAGACAAATGGAAAGGCACCGGCGTCGATGATGAACTGTCGAGACTTTGTTTAATGTATGAACTTGTTATTCGAGACCTTGTGTGGTCATGAACTATTTATGTCATTCGAGACATCGTGTGTGAACTTGTTATTCGAGACCTTGTGTGGTCATGAACTACTTATGTGCAACCTATTTGAAATTATGTGCAAACTATGCTTTGTTCATAATTTTGTTTGATTTTCAATGTTTAAAAATTTGTGCAACAAGTTTTAAAGAGAGCACTTTGCCTAGTTGGAAATGTGCACACCCAGACGCCAGGGACCCTGGCGTCTGGTTCCCTAACCAGAGAGCACTTTGAAAATGCTCTCTGGATAGAGACCCAGACGCCAGGGTCCCTGGCGTCTGGGTCTCTATCCAGAGAGCACTCTCGTTCACTCACTCTCATCCAGTACCATAAACCCTCTCAAATCTCTCACGAATCGGTCCGGTTTCACCGTTGGATCTTCAGGGTTTCGAAACTAGAAGGTAAATCAACTCCACCCCCACTTATTGGTTGGTTAAATGTATCATAGTTTTGTGTAAACCCTAGTTTGTTTGTTTTCCTCGTGGTTTAATGTATCATAGGTTAGGTACTAAGAGATTTGTGTGTTGTAGATGGCTAATGGTACTCAGTGGGTGCTTAGCCCTGTTGTTCATGTCCAAGGCTTGTCTCCATGTGTTGTGCAAGTTAGTGAAGTGGACCTCACTTTTTATTGGTTGAAGACTAAATTCATGTTGAAGCAAGGGTTGAAGGAAGAGGATTTTGTGTACTACGTCAGCAGGAGGCAGGCAGATGGCCCCGGGGAAAGAAAATTGGTTGACATAACTGATGATGACAAGATTCAACAAATGCTGCAAGAATGGAAATGGAAAAGGGTTGTTGACTTGCATTGCTACAGGAAACCGAGTTATATGTGATGTTCATGTCGTTTCAACTATCGTGGACCATCGTGGTCATGAACTACTTATGTTATTCGAGACTATTTGTGTAATTTGAGATTATGTGATGAACTTCTCATTCGAGACTATTTGTGTAATTTGAGATTATGTGATAACTATGCTTGTCATTTGCTATTATGTGAACACTAATGTTTGTCATTCGATACTATAGGTGTTTGCTAGAACAAAATATCTATGTAATTCCATACTATAGGTGTTTGCTAGAACAACATATCTACTTCATTCGATACTACGCTGTGACAAAATATGAAGAAAATGAAAAAAGTACTACACCAGGGTCAGACGCCAAGGACCCTGGTGTCTGGGTGCCCTGTTTCTGCTGTCCAGGACTCTGCTTTTGCTTCCAGTCGACCCCCAGACGCCAGAGACTATGGCGTCTGGTCCCCTGTCTTGAAACCAGACGCCAGGGACCCTGGCGTCTGGGACCCTGTAAATTCTTTTGAACTTGCTGTTTGACACAAGAAGATAGCACATATATATTCATATGATAGGTTCATACAACACAGAAGATAGCACATTTCACAGAACTTTCACCACAACAAATTCTTGCATACAAACGACAAGTTCATAGATTTTTCATCACGACAAATTCAAGCATACATAAGTCACCAAGTGCATACATAAGACACCAAATTCAAGACAACCAAGTTCAAGACAACCAAGTTTTTACCACGACACCAAGTTCATGCATACAAACGCCACCTAGTTCCTCCTTCCTCTCTTCACAATGGTTGCAAGTGTAGGCTCCTCCTCTTCGCTAGCCTCCTCCTCCTCTTCATTGTATGCCTCCTCCTCCGCCTCAATGTTGGCCTTATATCTTTGCATTCCTGTTGGGATAAGCTTAAGAGGATACTCCGGACTATGGAATTGTGTGTTCCATGTATTCTTTCTACCTTTCTTGGTTGCTGTCTTAGCTATGGCTTTGCCTTTCCTAGAGCGAGCATTGCCTTGTGTCGGTTGTGATGGTTGTGGAGCATCAACATCATACTCATGATCCTCTTGCTGTGTTGCATCATACTCATGCTCCTCATGATGTGTTGGCTCCTCTTAATGTGTTGGCTCCTCTTGATGTGCTGCCTCCTCCTCCATGTCATCATCGTTCTGGAGTAAACGCCGTCTATGAGCTCTGGCGGCGTGGGTAATAGGTGCGTACACGTCACTGGACTTAGCACCATGGCAAGAAAGCATTGCTGCCATCTTATGGAACCGCTTCTTGAACTTCTGCAACAACACAAAATATGCTATGATATGAGATGCAAATAAATAATCCGCGAAAAGAAACTTTTCTAATATATTGGTCACACCTCCATCGTGCTCCTAAGAGTTCTCTCAGATAATCCACCACCAAGTGGATGACTCAGTGCAACATTGGCATCGTTGACGCACAGAAGCAACTCTCGGCCCTGCAATTCATGAACACACCAAACTTATGTATTTGAAAGAAGACAACATGATGCAAGTATGTTAAAATAGGTCAAACAGGCTACCATTTCATCATGCATCGGTGCGTAGTCAACATGAGCCCCTCTGGTGTCTCTCACAGCCTTGTTGAAGGTATGATAACCTTCTGCAGTCTCCGGGTCTTCAGACACCAACTCCGACCACTCGTCGTGAGTCCAACCTGGCTTCAGCTTTAACCGGTAACGATCCGCATACCACACTTGATACTTCTGATATGCTAACTGATTGTGAGGTCTATTATCTGATTGCACTAGTGTGTCTCTTTGATTCCAAATTTCTATCCATGCACGGTGTTTGTTTGCCCAATCCGATATATCCTGATTGTTCCTTCGATCGAACCTACAAATGATGCACGGGACAAAGCATTAGCAAACATTGACTTATTCAATGCTTTACTACATACTCAAGGCATGCTTGCTTACCGATGCAGAGATTGCATTTCCTCCTTGCTCTCCTCAATTGGAATACCTTGTCTTCTTCCAAATTGTCTTGCCACACGGTCTACAAAGTGCCACTCGACTGCGAAGAAGCATATCATTGGGCACCTCGCCCGCCAAAGATGGCTATCACGCGTGCACATCTCATTAAGATCAAAGTCACGATCTTCCACATAAGGCAACCAATATACCTGCAAAACAAAGAGATACATTGTTAGCTACATAAGTTTTATTCTTGACTAAATCTAATCTCATCGAACTTCTCAAAACCTGCTCAGCAGTCAAGGTGTCCAGCTCGTTCATATAGCACTTGTATTGCACATGCGAGCTTCCTGTGTAGACTGTCACTTGTTCCCAATAGTAAGCAAGCGTAGGGCGCCGATATGGATCATCATCATGCAACCCGTCATGATTACCCCGTGGGTTTGCCATGAGGGGGTTCTTGAAATCGGGCCGTCCAACCGGGATCCGCTCCCACATCCACACGGATAGGCTCCAAACAAACCCAGACAATGAGGATGTATCTCCCTTTCTCCGACACGCCAAGTCAAGCTGCAATCAAACAAACATGTTAGATATGGAGGCGCATGACAAATGCAAGATAAATGGTTGCAAATATCTCTTACCTGACGATACAAATATGCTAGTGCGGCCGAACCCCAACTATACTGGGTATCCCAGTTATTGAGTAGCTCCAAGAACATCCAGAGGGCTGAGTTCCCGGTTGCATCGGAGAAGACTACCTTGGTTAGTACATACCAAAGATAGGCCCGCGCGTACTGCTGCACAACCACGCCATTGGCATCCTGAGGGCACGGATTGGTGTTTCCTCTGACCATTTTTAGCCAAGAATGGCTCACTTTCGTGGTATCGGCCTTGCCTTCCCGAGGGCCCTCGGGCTGAACACCAGTTAAATCGGCAGTCCGTTCTCGCCAATTACCCACGCTGACACGACCGATAATAGCTTGTTCGTTAATAGGAAGGCCGCTTATCATAGCCATGTCCTGTAGGGTCATCGTCATCTCCCCACATGGAAGGTGGAACGAGTGAGTCTCCGGCCTCCAACGATCCACAAGTGCGGTCAGCGCCGCGTGGTTCACCGGCGGAGCGCGTCGCTTAAACTGCAACACGAATGGGAGAAGACCCAATCTCCGAATGTAAGGCTCATACCGCGGGTCGTAATCAAAGTCATCAGCGGAATGACCCCTCATGCGCATAGCAACTACAACCTGCAAATAAAGTGATGTTTTAATAATCAATACAAGAACACAAATGAGAAACAACGAAAATTGACCCAGTCTTGCTTCTTACATGTCCATTCTCAATGGCACGAGCACGATGCTCCTTATCCCACTCATCGATTAATCCGTCATACCAAGGTCCATCACCATCCGCCATCCTACAAAACAAATCACAAACATCTATGAATACATGAAGAATATCAAACAATTTCCTTCTCCAAGTTTATGCCATATGAAAACACCATTCTTCTCAAACATAACCACATCATTTCTTTCTTCTACATATGCACACATATCATCTAGAGTACCAAATTTCACCATCAAATAAATTTCATAATCATCATCCGCCATTCTATTGAACAAATCATGTCACACACAATAATCAAATTTCATCATCTCTTTTGCATAAAAATTTTTGCCATCTATATATTCAACTATATTGTCATACCACTTCACATTTTTATCTTCTTCATATGCACACATAATTATTCTCAAACATACCAACATCATCTCAATCAAATAAATTTGTCAAATAATATGGCGTCACATATGCAAATACATATCATCTAGAGTACCAAATTTCACCATATCTTTTGCAAATATAGTATGCCAACAATAGGATTATCTACACATACACACATCATCTATCAAACCAAATATAGTATGCCAAAGTCTATTTTACATACAAAAATCATATATTCATCACCCCTCTTAATTCAAAAAAAAATCCTATGGACAACATATACACAAAACGGAATTGATTTTACCTACATGTTCAACTACACATCATCTACTGCCTACCTAATCATCTATCAACTACAAAAAATTTCCTAAAACAAAGAAACCATCTACTCATCTAACATCACCTAGTGTTGAATAATGCATCCAACCAAAGAGGGGAAAACAAAAACAAATTGGAGGGAATGGGGGAGAATACCTCAAAGAAGCTTGAGGGGGTCAGATCTGTGAGTTTGAGCGGTTGATGGAGTAGATCAAGGGGGGTGGTGGTGGGAGGGAGAGAAGGGGCGACGAACTGCCCCCTGTTCGTCGAACCAGATGCCAGAGAAGATGAGATTGGGATGGGTGGGCTGGCCCCGCGGCGTTATCCACTTACCGGGGCCAGACGCCACGGTCCCTGGCGTCTGGCCCCTTTGCCACGTCAGCAGGTCAACGGGCACGCGGGCAGTGCGGGCCAGGGGCCAGACGCCAGGGTCCCTGGCGTCTGCTTCGTAATCCAGACGCCAGGGACCTTGGCGTCACCGAAAAAGGTCAGAAACGAATTTTTTTTTGGAACGAGGTCAAATCGGGATTTTCTTTGCACAATGGGTCAGAACAGTAATTTTGTCCCCACCACGCAATGTCCAGCCTGCGTACGGACCAGGCGTCCCGTCACCCGGCGAACCGACTTGGCCATCAACTGCAATTCCGTTTCGTGGCAGACCAGGATACGCCAAGGCATTGCGGCACGTCCGTACTCTTTAATAAATAGCTTGCCTAGGTTAGGGTTTAGACTTGAGTTTTGTTTAGAGAAGTTTAGCTATATTGCTACTTTTATTTGTCTTCGCTCGTAGCGGCTAGTGCGACCGTAAGACATCTTATCGGAACCCCATCTTGTGAGATTAATCTCATCTAGCATATTCGCAATTTTGAGATTGCTTGGTTATTATTTTCTTGCATGTTTTTCGATTTGCCTGCAGGAAAAAATCCTTCGTGGATAGGTCGATCGCGCCGTTGGCTCGGTCGATAACGTCGTGGAGTTGGTTCAGCGATTGCCGTGGACATCAGTCGTGTACGGTTCTTCCTGTACGGTTGGTAGCCGGATCGTGAGGGTCAAGTCCCACCCAAAATCGTAGTTATCTCTCTCTCATCGGAAGATCGCCCCATCTTGTGAGATTAATCCCATCTAGCATATTCGCAATTTTGAGATTGCTTGGCTATTATTTCTTGCATGTTTTTCGATTTTCCTGCAGGAAAAAATTCCTTCGTGGATAGGTCGATCGCGCCGTTGGCTCGGTCGATAACGTCGTGGAGTTGGTTCAGCGATTGCCGTGGACATCAGTCGTGTACGGTTTTTCCTGTACGGTTGGTAGCCGGATCGTGAGGGTTAAGTCCCACCCAAAATCGTAGTTATCTCTCTCTCATCGAAAGATCGGGTCCCCAGTTCACATCAAGTGGTATCAGTTTTCAGGTTCATCGGTGAGAGATTTACAGTTTTATTAGATTAGATTGTTTTCAGTCCTACAGCCCACAAAAAAAGCCAAAAAAATTTAGTTCATCCGCTGCACCTATCTTTTTAGCCTTTAGCAATTTTTGCATCTAGTATTTGCTTAGTTGAATTTTTGGTTACATTCATCTAATACTAGTGCTGGTCCAGATTAGTCTGAGAGGAAATTGTCTACTAAATCAAACTTTGTTTTTGTCCAACGAATTTTCCGCCGCACGCTGCTCTGTAATCTGGAAAGATACAGACAAAGGCAAGACTGCATCGATTGTTTCTAGTTTTGCCGATTGCTGCATGCAAATCCTTGCTTTCCGTGCTTCCATGTAGTACCGCGCGCACACCCAGCCTTCTGCCACTAGCGCCCAAGCGTTTCCATCAGGACATCCATCCATCAGTACTTGATTCGTACAACCACTAGAAGCATACATCCCATCAGCAATCAAATTGTTTTAGTGAATCAGCTATCATCTTTGGTACGTGACTTCTGCTTGCTACCGGCTTGAATAAAAAAGAAGGAAAGAGCAAAAAAAATTAAAAGAAAAAGAAAGTAAAAAAACAGAGAAGAAAAAAGAGCAAAAAAAAGTGAAAAAAAGAAATAGAAAAAAAAAATCAGGCCGGCTAGCATCTATTCTGGGTTGTTTTGTTTCGTTCTGGACTAGCATCTATTATTTTTGCTGCTGCACTTTGGACACTGCACACACATCATCTGTTTCGAGTTTTATTATATATTTATGTGTCTTCTCCTACTCAACAATTTTCACATACATTTGATTCAGTATCTGGGCTTAGATTGTTTTTCTCTCTTGCTAGTCGACTGCCATCACTAGTTAGGAGTTTGAGCAATTATTCAACTTGCATTGTTTTTTGCTAAATTGTGCCACCAATATTGTGAGTTGAGAAGCCTTTTCCAAGCTACATTTTTTCCCTACCAATAAATACAGGCCCCGGCTCTACTGATTCCTGGTTATCGCTCCAACCAATCTTCATCGGTCGTTTGAAGCCAACACCAACGCGCCGATCACCACCTGTTGCATTGGTAAGAACAAGTAAGAATTTGATACTAAGCTTGAGTGTGAGCGATTTTTTTTCCACCACGACCTACTAGTTGATAGGGTTTATACACTGTGTTTTTCTCTTTCGCTAACAATGGCACAGGATCAACCCACACTTGAGGGTCTCACCGCGGATGTGAAAGTCACCAGCGAGCGTCTCGCACAACTTGAGGGTGCTCAAATTGCGGCCGAAGAGAGGCTCAAGGCCATCGAGGATGCACAGGGTGTTGCCAACACACATCTACAGGACATCTTGTCACGTCTGGATGAGTTGCAGGCTGCACCCCACGTCAACACCAACGTTGATCCTCGCAACTCCGCGGGTGTTGCCGCTATTTCGCGAGCTCGGCGTGTGCCCATGGGTCATCCACAACTCCTAGCTACTGCCACTGATGCCGCCACCATAAACCAGCATCAACAAATCCCTCCCCGCGTCGAGCAACATGGGGACAACTACGAGGATTATTCTGGTGACACCGAAGATGACCAAATGGTCAACCACCACAATGACCGTGCTCATCGACAACTACGTTTCAACCGTCACGGTATGGCACGAGGTCAACCCAGGTATGATGTTAGAAATTATGAACACTCTACTGCCAAAATCAAATTTACTATGCCTGCTTTCAATGGTAAATATAATTCAGATGTTTATCTTGACTGGGAACTTTCTGTTGAACAAAAATTTGCATGTCATGATATTCCTGAGAACCAACGGGTTAGGGCAGCCACTAGTGAATTTAAAAACTTTGCTTCCATGTGGTGGAGTGAATATTGTCGTATTAATGCGAATAATATACCTACTACTTGGGATAGTTTAAAACAAGCTATGCGACAACGCTATGTTCCTTCATATTATGCTCGTGATAAACTAAATGAATTGCAACATTTAAAACAAGGTAGCAATTCTGTAGAGGATTATTATCAAGAATTGCAAACTGGCTTAGTGCGATGTGGCTTAGTTGAAACCGAAGATGCTATGATGGCTAGATTTTTAGGTGGTTTGAATCGTGATATTCAAGATATATTGGACTATAAGGAGTACAATTCTATTACTCGTTTGTTTCATTTTGCTTGTAAAGCTGAAAGGGAAGTATAGGGACGACACAACAAGGGACGAGGTAACTTTTCTGCAGGTCGCCGCTCATCATGGACACCCTCTCTTACTGTTCCGTCCACTACTAAGTCAACACCACCTATCTTGCACAATGGTGCACACCCATCAAGTTCAAAATCAGCTCCACAATCATCTGAGGCTTCGAAAGCAATTTCTCTAGCACCCCCCACTTCGTCTGGACGCACAAGGGACATGAAGTGCCATATATGCAAAGGTGGCGGGCACTTGATGAAGGATTGCCCAAATAAACGTACTTTCATTGTGCGAGAAGATGGTGAGTGCTCCTCCGCTAGTGATTTGGATGAAGATACACATGTTATGCTTGCCACTAATAATGCAGGTGACACTAAGGAGAATGACACGGAGGCGATACATGTTAATGCTGCAATGGCAGATCAATACCCTAGCCTTGTAACCATGCAAGTACTTAGTGCCCAGGTCGGGCATACTGAGATGCCTCAACGCCATAATCTTTTTCAAACTAAGTTTGTTGTCAAAGGGCATTCTGTTCGTGTGATCATTGATGGCGGAAGCTGCAATAATTTGGCGAGTATTGAGATGGTAGAGAAGCTTTGCCTCACCACTACAAGACACCCCCATCCATATTACATCCAATGGTTCAACGAGTGTGGTAAGTTGAAGGTAACACGTCGTGTGAGGGTTCATTTTACACTTGGTTCATATCATGATTATGTTGACTGCGATGTTGTACCTATGCAAGCATGTTCTTTATTGTTAGGTCGACCTTGGCAATATGATAATAGTGTTACCCATCATGGTAGAACAAATTCGTATACTCTCGTGTTTGAAGGAAAAACCATTAACTTGCTTCCAATGACCCCCGATGAAATAATACATGATGGGAAAACTAAATCAACGGATCATGCTATGCATAGTGAGTATTTGGAATAATATTCTTCTATAATCCATTATTGCGGGGGGTCTTACTAACAGGGCTTCGCTGCACGGGACGGGTCTTCGTCGAAAAGCTAACTCCACCCGGCATTTTCATACCCTTTCTTTGGGTGGTATATCGCCTTTTAAAGTCTAAGAGGGTAGTAGGGGATCTATAGTAGGACGAAAAAACTTTTTGTCCAAACACTAATTGGTCGTGTATTAGCAGAAGATATATATATCGGTTCACGATGCATTGCCGCGCGAAATCAAGATATTGGAATTGGATTAGTCAATCGATTCATAACTGCCTTTCGAGCACAACCATTTCGAGCACAACCAATATATATTAGAACCCCCTTTACTTGCCGAAGCACTTCTTGGATCTGTCAATTATGCTATGAAATTTTTCCGTTGAGTGTCTCAACTTTTGAACTAGACATACCGCATGCTCAGGTAGTTCATTCGTGTCCCCATAATTCATACATAGACTCTGTGTGGGATAAAACTTTTCATGATATTCCTAATTGTGTTGTTACAAATTTATTTCACCCTCATGAGCTAACGCCATTGGAACAGCCTATATATGTTGCATCTATTTTTGCTTTGCTCTATGATGTGTTCGAGCTAGGTGAAAGCCGAGGACGGCTTTGTTTTTAAGAAAGGGAGGATGATGTAGACATAGCTACCATAAATACATCTACAAATATTACACGAGACATCGTTGATACAGTTGCACTCAAACCTATGACTAGAGCATGTGCTAGACAAATAAATGGCCAGGTACTATCGCTCTTTTGTACGTACTAGTAAGATGCCCGTGCTACGCTACGGAATCACAAAAGAATAAAGACAACGCAAGAATTCCGGGACATTGATCAAATCGATGGCATATAGTTGCGGAATCGCAAAAGATAAAAAACACAAGAATGTACCTAGACATTGATCAAATCGATGTCATATAGTTGATAGGTACACATTTAGCACAATCAAACATACTGTTTCCAACCAATAAAATCCTTATTCTAAGCCAAACATTTAGATCATATACCGACTTCTCGTCGAACCTACCAAAAAAAAAGGAAAATTAGCAACATAAATATTTGCAAGTGATGTAGGTCGAATAGTAATCAAATAACTACAGGAGAACAACTGAGCAATATTTGACGAAATGCTAAACTGCAAGTGCCTACAAGCACACATATTCCTTAACTAAAATACATCTACTCACAACCAGACTGCGCTGAACATGCTAAATTACAGAATATGTTATAGTGGTTGTTGCCTCGCAACCACGAAATTGTAGTCAACATAAACAAAATGGTATCATTTTTTAATAGGAATCTAAATCTGCCAAGACACCATATAATGCACAAAAATCTAATTTGGTCTCGTCATCTCTGGCTCCACTTCGAGCCCTTGCAGTTTGGGGCGTAAGACCTGCTGCTTTCTTGACCTTGTAGTTCTTCAGCTTCACACCTAAATCCAAGGGTTTCTCCTGGAAACTCCTAAGCTTATCGAATATCTTTTTGACCTGCCATGTAAATCATCGTTTTTCAAAAATTTCAGTTATTTGGTGAAAAAAAATCCAAGTGTAGTTTGAGCTGATACTAAGTATATATGTGCATATGCCCGACGAAGTCATGCGATTTTATATAAAGGGAAATATAACAAACCTAGCTTGGAGAATTTCTGTCTAACCAACTCTTCTAAAACAAGCTGATCCACCACAGAATCAAGTACAGTGAAGTTCCATATGAAGCTGGAATAGGTAGCAAAAATTAGGAGACAACACGTAGGAGAGAAGACAATATATCAAGGGCAGGCATTATCCTCTGTTTGAATGTATCGTAATCCTAAAAGGCCAGCAGAGTTTGAAAATCATGCCTTTATGTATATTGACATCTTGATTTCCTAGTCTAATCAACACTAAACCAGAATGCCAAAGAATAAAAAGCTTCAGGCTATGCAACGAATACATTACAGTGGTAACTACTAACAAGCTACATGGACCACCCAGGTGTTGCATTTTCTCCAAACTTAATCCCAAGTTACATATTGTTGGTATATATCAGTGTGCTATTCTAGTAAACCTTGACCATATATATCAACACCCGTTGTTGAAAAAATAAGTGGAAAAGGACAAATATTATCCTGTGTCCAAATTCTGGTTAAAAGGCACCCGAGATACCAGGGTGAATATTAAACAAAGAAAAACATGCTTTTTTTTTACCATCTATCAGTAAAATCAGATTATCCAATCAAACTTAACTGCCCCAAAGGAACTAATACTTTACATTTTTAACTACAACCAATTCACCATTATATATTCGCTTGTGCATAATCTAAATAATGCAGTCTATTTGGCTGTCATTGTAAACTCAGTGGTTATATCTTATTTGTACAGAAGAATTGCTGGAATGAAAAGTAAGAAACAATCAATTCTTGTTCTATATTCCCAAAACATCCCAGATACTACGGCAAAAAAAGATCTGATTCTTCCTAGTGCATTGAGTTGAGCGTTTACAGGCAGCCAAGCAAAATTGCAAATACGCTCACACTACTCCCATCCTTGGTTAAGGTCTGGCGGCTAGAGATCTGACCAGAAGTTGTATATAAAAGCATGTAGACGGGAAGAGATTAGAGATGGAGAGGAAGTAGTCCAGCATAGCACCTCCACCCAGTGGCGGAGCTAGCATTTGACACCAGGGTGGTCCGCCCAATTTTTTTTATAAGCAATATGATTTGTGAACGTTCTAACTAATTATCAATATCATAAAGCAATATGGTCTTATGAACACATTAAAATTCTCAATTAAATCCTAATTTTGCATAAAGAAGCCTACATAGTAAATACTACCTAGACCATAGTACATACCTTGACAAGTTCAGAAAGACCTTTGTGGCTTCATACAAGCAAGCTATAATTTCACATCATTTCTGAATATAGACCGATTTAACCAAAGTACTTGTGCAAAATTATGTATGTGTTCATCAGTTAATGTACATGAAATTGGGGCAAAAAAAAACCTAAGTCTGAAATTGAGGCATTTGGGTACCTTAAATCGGTCAGGGGTTTGCCGCCGTGGTGGGGCTTTGAAGGGGAACGGCGGGCCTACGGGGCACCAGAAAGGGGAGGCGGGACGCCGGGACTGCAGTCCACAGGGGCGCGGCTGGACCGGGCGGCCGGGCGGGAAGCCGGGAAGAGGGGAGGCGGGCGCCTCCTGGACGGCTGAACTCCGGGCTTCGGCCGGCGACCGGCGAAGCCACGATGAACGGAGACGCCGCGACGGCTGGCAGGCTGGATGTCGGGCAGAGCCGCAGAGGAGTCGCTGAGCGAAGGGGCCAAACCAGGCGAGACGACGGTTCTGCTTGGACAGGCTGTGATGCGTTCGTCTTACTGGGCCGTTTTTTCTCTCTGGACCAATTATAGATGTAGGTATATAAGCACATTCCAAATCCCAGGGTGGGCCGCGGCCCACCCTGGCCACCCTGTACATCCGCCACTGCCTCCACCTCAACCATCACAACAGAACAAGCCGTGTAGCGCATCAGGGGAGAATAGCAGTAGGTGGTGGCGGCGCCGCCGTGGATGAGCAGCGCGCAGCCGACGGCTTACTTGCGGAGGACGGCGTTGGAAGAGGCGGGGACGACGCGGAGGAGATGGCTATGAGGACGGGGGTGGACGGTAAGGCTGTTGAAAGAAACAGAGGAGGCAGCGGAGGTGTCGGGGCAAGGACAGCATCGGCACTCGGCCGCGTATTTGCCAAGATCGACTTTGGGAAGATTGGGAAGGGGGCGGAGCCGCAAAGGAGACGGCGAGGAGATGGGGCATCGTGGTGGTGGTCGGCGGTGGGGCATGAGTGTTGGGGTGGATAGCGCCGACACCAACAGCAGCGCGACACCTCTCCAGATCGTTCCACGGCCTTCCTTTTTTTTCTCTGAGATGGACAGATGAGGCAGGGGAGAGATGGACTGAACAGGAGATACAAGGAGTCATCTGCAAACAGAGGAGGAGTGGCGGGCGGTTTTTTGCAAAATTGCCACAGATTGCCCAGCTAGCATTGGATTTAGATCCGATGGCCATAATTGAAGGATGGCAGTCACACCATCACCATCAATTCAGGTTTTTATAGGAGTAGAGATAATGTAATCGACGAGAATAAGACGTTGCACTCATGTTTTGATTTATTTATACTCAGATATAAAGAAATCAAAAGATCAATTAAAGGGGAGCAACATTGTACGCATGCATGTCATCCATTGTGTTTGCATGCATGGCCTCCACCACCGTGCATGTGGTGCAAGAAGCCAAGGGCACAAAGGCCATACAATTTTGTTTTGCCAACATGGATCAAGAAGAGTATTGGGTCTAAAAGACTTAATACACCACGTCGGGTCAACTTGTCTTGTTAACAGAAGTAAACACCACCACCACGCAATGTCCAGCCTGCGTACGGACCAGGCGTCCCGTCACCCGGCGAACCGACTTGGCCATCAACTGCAATTCCGTTTTGTGGCAGACCAGGATACGCCAAGGCATTGCGGCACGTCCGTACTCTTTAATAAATAGCTTGCCTAGGTTAGGGTTTAGACTTGGGTTTTGTTTAGAGAAGTTTAGCTATATTGCTACTTTTATTTGTCTTCGCTCGTAGCGGCTAGTGCGACCATAAGACATCCTATCGGAACCCCATCTTGTGAGATTAATCTCATCTAGCATATTCGCAATTTTGAGATTGCTTGGCTATTATTTTCTTGCATGTTCTTCGATTTGCCTGCAGGAAAAAAATCCTTCGTGGATAGGTCGATCGCGCCGTTGGCTCGGTCGATAACGTCGTGGAGTTGGTTCAGCGATTGCCGTGGACATCAGTCGTGTACGGTTCTTCCTGTACGGTTGGTAGCCGGATCGTGAGGGTCAACTCCCATCCAAAATCGTAGTTATCTCTCTCTCATCGAAAGATCGGGTCCCCAGTTCACATCAAGCGGTCGGTCTGTATAGAAGGTGCGCGAATGGCCTTCGCCCGCCTAAAGATGCACTGGGGGAAGATGGATGCCGAAAAGCTGATGACCGAAGGACCGCCAGAGGGGAAGGAGCACCGCAAGCCCGAATTATATTACGAGGGTGTCCTGAAGGGATCCTACCTTGCAGCGGAGCTATGCACCAAGGACATTATATTTCCATGAATGCCAATCATGTTGTCCTTTGTAATGTTTGAACAAGGTCGTTTATTTGTTGCCTGTTATATAAAAGTTTACCCTCCCGTGCGGCCGTTTTATATGTTAAACCTGAGAGTTGGCCAGTCATTGACTTCTGCCCCCACTTAAGAAGTACGGGGGTGTTCGGGATAAACCTGAGCACTCTTTATCCCAGTTTTGGGTCCTTCGAAGGAGGTGCTCAGCACAACGAACCAGGCAATCGGACTATAGGGCTTTATCACTCTCACTTAGCCATAGGAGCTTTAGTATGGTAGGCGCAACCCCTTGTGTTCGGAAGACCGTATTAGGGGCTCTATAAGCGCCTGATCGGAGAAAAAACCGATCCATCACACGCTGCATTGGTTATGGCATTATGCGGGAGAAATCCTTAAAGATTTTGTGACCTCTCGAACAGCTGACCAGCTCTCGCCTCGGCTTTCTCTACTGAGGTGCTCGTCCGGAAGAACCGGGACACGATCGCAGTAATTCTCCCAATGCTACCTTAGCCGATATAGCGGAACGTAAAGTACCAAAACATGAGATCCGGGCAAACCCAACTATTGACCCAAGACATGATTCGGAGCTGATGCATATAATGCTATAGGTTCGGGGTGCCGAACTTCCATGAAGGTGTTCGGACTTTTATTGTCGTGTTATGGGTAAAACGAAGCCCCTGGCATATTTTAAGTCATATCGATGTATACGGGTGCCACTTGAAAAAATGATGTCAATAAGAAATAACACAGGTAAACGTCATATAAATCCACATGTTGTATTTGGATAGTACGTCTATGCGTATGGGTACAAGCAATGCGGTAAAAGAAGGAATATGATTGCGGAACCTGCTGAGACCAGAGGGAAGAGGCTGAGTGCGGATCCGTAATATAGCCGGGCGGTCACTGTGTGGAATATCTAAGGATTCTCTTACGCTTTCAAGCTGCCTCTGTGTAGACCATCCTGGTCGGCGCAAAGGTGAACCTGCGAAGGAAATGTAAGAAATATTTACGTGCCGGAGGGCGGTTGAGCCGCTGAGTTCGGCCTGTCCTGGCCTTTGCCGGAGTGTTTACTTGAGCTCTGGACGAGCCGGCCAATCCTTCTGTGAAGTAGTTCGAAGCCCCTTGACGGTGTCCGGGAGCCTGGACATCGACTCGAGGTTCGGCTGCAAGATGCTGCTCGTTGTTTCTGCTGCTAAGGCAGTGGTGTGTTTGTTGGTGCCGAGGGAAGGTGCGGCCTTGCCATGAACCATGATGACGCCGCGTGGGCCGGGCATCTTGAGCATACGGTAGGCATAATGTGGCACCACATTGAATCGAGCGAACGCGGTTCGTCCGAGCAATGCTTGATAATTACTGTGAAAAGGGACGATTTCGAAGATTAACTCTTTGGTACGGTAATTTTCTGGTGATCCGAAGACTACCTCAAGGGCAATGGAGCCTGTACAACTAACCTCCACACCTGGTATAATGCCTCTGAAAGTGGCTTTAGTGTGTTTGATCGCCGAATGATCGATGCCCATCTTGCGCACTGTGGCCTGGTAAAGTAGATTTAGACTACTACCTCTGTCCATAAGGACTCGAGTAAGGTGGAACCCGTCTATTATTGGGTTGAGGACTAGTGCGGCTGGATTGCCCTGATTGGCATTGACCGGACAATCCGTGCGGTTGAAGGTGATCGGCCCTAGTTTATATTGTGGGACGACTAATTCCGTTGATTTGCCATCCCTACGGATGCATATCCGGTCCGAGTTGGTAATTTGGGTGGTATTTACCACATTCACCAATTGAATATGCGGGGGAAATTTCTTTTGCTCTCCTGTGTTCGGTGATCTGGGCTCTTCGTCGCTATCGTCGCTTTGAGACCCCCCCTTCGCCTTTGGCGTCTGCCCTGCCGGCTTGTTTGAAGACCCAACATTCTCTGTTGGTATGGGCAGTGGCGGAGCTAGCATTTGACACCAGGGTGGTCCGCCCAAATTTTTTTTGATAAGCAATATGATTTGTGAACGTTCTAACTAATTATCAATATCATAAAGCAATATGGTCTTATGAACACATTAAAATTCTCAATTAAATCCTAATTTTGCATAAAGAAGCCTACATAGTAAATACTACCTAGACCATAGTACATACCTTGACAAGTTCAGAAAGACCTTTGTGGCTTCATACAAGCAAGCTATAATTTCACATCATTTCTGAATATAGACCGATTTAACCAAAGTGCTTGTGCAAAATTATGTATGTGTTCATCAGTTAATGTACATGAAATTGGGGCAAAAAAAACAAACCCTAAGTCTGAAATTGAGGCATTTGGGTACCTTAAATCGGTCAGGGGTTTGCCCCCGTGGTGGGGCTTTGAAGGGGGGTGGAGGGCCTACGGGGCGCCAGAAAGGGGGGCGGGACGCCGGGACCGCAGTCCGCAGGGGCGCAGCCGCACGCAGGGCAGGGGCGCGGCTGGACCGGGCGGCCGGGCGGGAAGCCGGGAAGAGGGAAGGCGGGCGCCTCCTGGACGGCTGAACTCTGGGCTCCGGCCGGCGACCGGCGTAGCCACGATGAACGGAGACGCCGCAACGGCTGGCAGGCTGGGTGTCGGGCAGAGCCGCAGAGGAGTCGCTGAGCGAGGGGCCCAAACCAGGCGAGACGACGGTTCTGCTTGGACAGGCCGTGATGCGTTCGTCTTACTGGGCCGTTTTTTCTCTCTGGACCAATTGTAGATGTAGGTATATAAGCACATTCCAAATCCCAGGGTGGGCCGCGGCCCACCCTGGCCACCCTGTACATCCGCCACTGGGTATGGGTGGCTGGCGTTTCTGGGGTGCCATAAATTTGGCATTGGCGATCAAGTATGCGGTCCAGACTGGATGGACCCGGATTTTTATTTTGGGGTGGCCCTTTCCGCTGACCGGACTTTGAGTCCCTGAACCTGGCATTAACTGCCGTATTTTCGGTGTTTGAACCATATTTGCGGCGCTTGTGTTTGTTGCGTCGTGGTTTGCCGTTGCTATCCCTGGCTTATGATATGCCAGGTTTGCTTGTTGTATTGGTACTACGAGCCAATCGGCTATCTTCGCCCGCACAAAAGCGGGTCATAAGTGTCGTGAGGGCTGCCATGGATTTTGGCTTCTCTTGGCCGAGGTGCCGGGCGAGCCATTCGTCACGGATGTTATGCTTAAATGCCGCTAAGGCCTCTGCATCCGGACAGTCGACTATTTGATTCTTCTTAGTTAGGAACCGTGTCTAGAATTGCCTGGCTAATTCCCCTGGCTGCTGAGTTATATGGCTCAAGTCATCGGCATCCGGTGGTCGCACATAAGTGCCCTGGAAGTTGTCGAGGAATGCACCTTCCAAATCCTCCCAACTGCCAACGGAGTCTGCTGGCAAGCTATTCAGCCAATGTCGAGCTGGTCCTTTGAGTTTTAGTGGGAGGTACTTGATGGCATGTAGATCATCACCGCGAGCCATGTGGATGTGGAGGAGGAAATCCTTGATCCATACCGCGGGATCTGTTGTACCATCATATGATTCAATATTTACGGGTTTAAAACCCTCTGGGAATTCGTGATCCATTACTTCATCAGTGAAGCATAGGGGGTGTGCGGCGCCTCTGTGCCGGGCTATATCACGACGCAGTTCATATGAGTCTTGTCTGCTGTATTCGGCCCCGCTGGATTTACTTTTAGTGTATCCGGCGTGACGGTCATCGTCCCGCGTTGGTGCACGCCCCCGTGATCCGTAGATCGATCTAGCATATCTTGCCTTGTTTTCCCATACGTCTCGCAGGTCCCGCGTGTTGCCCCGGGCCTTGCGGGGTGCAGGCTGAACTTTAGGCTGAAATGCCTCTCTGTCTCGGCCGCGAGGTGGCCGATCAGCCGCATCGTACGCTGGTGATGTAGGTTTCAATGCTTCCTCCTCGAGTCAGGGTAGCAACCTGCGCTTTAGGTATCTCTTGGAGGGGCGTCCGAGTTCGTATTCCTCGGCCGCAAGGACTTCGGTCCATCTGTCTGCTAGCAAATCTTGATCAGCTCGAAGTTGTTGTTGCTTTTTCTTCAGGCTATTTGCTGTAGCTATAAGCCGGCGCTTGAAGCGCTCCTGCTCGACGGGATCCTCAGGCACGATAAATTCTTCGTCACCGAGTCTCACCTCGTCTTCGGAGAGAGGCATGTAATTGTCATCCTCTGTTTCTCCATCTGCTGCCCGTTCTGGAGGGCTAGCTTGTTCATCCTCCCGCCCTAAATCTGGCTGGAGGGGATTGTCGTCGTCTTCGGCACTATCCGGAGTGTTATTGTCTCTTGTGCCGGTATCACTACTTTTGCTATGGCGGGACTTAGAGCGGCGCCGCTGACGTCGATGCTTGGGTTGCTTCTTGGAGGGGTCATCCTTCGCTGTCTTATCACCATTGCCTTCTTTGGGGGTATCCACCATGTATATATCATCTGATGATTTGGCGGTCCAGCGCCCTATGGGCGGTGGTTCGAGTTCGTCTCCTGCATCGTCGTCCATACCATCGATGTCTTCAGAGTCGAAGTCGAGCATGCCGGTTAAATCGTCGACAGTGGCTACTAAGCGGGTGGTGGGTGGGGAGCGAATTTCTTCGTCGTCCGCATCCCATTCTAGCCAGACATAGTTCGGCCAAGGTTCTCCTGACAAAGAGAGGGACCTTAATGAATTTAGCACATCGCCGAAAGGCGAGTGCTGAATGATATCCGCGGAGGTAAACTCCATGATCGGTGCCCAATCGGATTCGATAGGCACGGACGCAGGCGGCTCGGAGCCCGTGGCCGGGGACGAATCCAATGGTTCGACAACACGGCTCTCGTAAGGGGTGAAGTCAGTATTTGGCTCTATTGCCACTGAGAGTGCGGCCTCCACGGCAGGGTCTGTCCACCCGTCCTTGGATGGCGCAATTTGCTCTGGATTGAGGGCCGGAGTAGTTGCAGGTGTGATCTCTCGAACACTGTCCGACGGCAGAGCTAAATCATGCTCGTCGTGATCGTGCGGTGCACCTGACATGGGCTCAAATCCGTCGAAGATCAAGTCTCCACGGATGTCGGCAGTATAGTTCAAGTTTCCGAACCTGACCTGATGGCCACAGGCGTAGCTCTCGATCTACTTCAGATGGCCAAGCGAGTTGGCCCGCAGTGCGAAGCCGCCGAATACGAAGATCTGTCCGGGGAGGAAAACCTCACCCTGGATCGCATCATTACCGATGATCGAAGGAGCCATCAAGCCTTATGGTGACGGCATAGTGGAACTCTCAATGAAAGCACCAATGTCGGTGCCAAAACTGGCGGATCTCGGGTAGGGGGTCCCGAACTGTGGGTCTAAGGCAGATGGTAACAGGAGGCGGGGGACACGATGTTTACCCAGGTTTAGGCCCTCTCGATGGAGGTGATACCCTACTTCTTGCTTGATTGATCTTGATTATATGAGTATTACAAGAGTTGATCTACCACGAGATCGTAGAGGCTAAACCCTACAAGCTAGCCTATGGTATGATTGTTGTTGTCCTACGGACTAAACCCTCCGGTTTATATAAACACCGAAGGGGGCTAGGGTTACACAGAGTCAGTTACAAGGGAGGAGATCTACATATTCGTATTGCCAATCTTGCCTTCCACGCCAAGGAGAGTCTCATCCGGACACGAGACGAAGTCTTCAATCTTGTATCTTCATAGTCCAACAGTCTGGCCAAAGGATATAGTCCGGCTGTCCGGAGACCCCCTAATCCAGGACTCCCTCACATGTAACCCTAACTTGTCCATGTATATAAGATAAGAAGGGATCTTTTCGGGGGATCGAACACATTCTAGAGAATCCTATAGCTAGGTTTCCCTACCTACCTCCATCTTCGTCCTCTCTATCGCCAGGCCAAGAGCTTGTAATCCAAGAAACATATCTCCCTACAAATGTTTGCGATCATCGATGAGAAACCGAGCAACACAAACACCAAAGGCAGGAGTAGGTATTACCTCCTCTCAGAAGGCCTGAACTTGGGTAAATTCCTTGTTTCGTGCCTCACCATATCGATCTGCTGCTTGCATGCCCCTCCGTACAAATACTTTGTCACTCGACGACACTGCCAGTACAAAACACCGACACAAGGCGATTAAGGCGAGTGATGTCACTACTCCGAGTATCTCATGATGAGTTCATCACATTCATGTACCTACAAGCGTATATCTTTGATGTTATTGGATGTTTATCTTACCTTCTTCAACTTATTACAGTTGTTTTCGGTTGATACATCTTGCTTTTGCTAAATGAAGTTCAAAATTTGGTCGACACTTGATTAGGTGGGGCCATCTAGCTTCTCTGACTTTATGTGATGGTTGGTCTCCCCCATAGGCGGTCTGATACGTCTCCAACATATCTATAATTTTTTATTGCTCTATGCTATATTATCTACTGTTTTGGACCATATTGGGCTTTATTTTCACTTTTATATTATTTTTGGGACTAACCTATTAACCGGAGGCCCAACCCGGAATTGCTGTTTTTTGCCTATTTCAGTGTTTCGAAGAAACGGAATATCAAACGGAGTCCAAACGGAATGAAACCTTCGGGAACGTGATTTTCTCACCGAACATGATCCAGGAGACTTGGACCCTACGTCAAGAAAGCTCCGAGGTGGGCACGAGGTAGGGGGGCGCGCTACCTCCCCAGGCGTGCCCCCACCCTCGTGGGGCCCACGAAGCTCCACCGACGTACTTCTTCCTCCTATATATACCTACGTACCCCCAAACGATCAGATATGGCCAAAAACCTAATTCCACCGCCGCAACCTTATGTACCCACGATGAAGTGTGAGTAGTTTACCTCAGACCTTCGGGTCCATAGTTAGTAGCTAGATGGCTTCTTCTCTCTTTTTGGATCTCAATACAATGTTCTCCCTCTCTCTCGTGGAGATCTATTTGATGTCATCTTCTTTTTGAAGTGTGTTTGTTGAGACCGATGAATCGTGGGTTTATGATCAAGATTATCTATGAACAATATATGAATCTTCTCTGAATTCTTTTATGTATGATTGGTTATCTTTGCAAGTCTCTTCGAATTATCAGTTTGGTTTGGCCTACTAGATTGGTTCTTCTTGCAATGGGAGAAGTGCTTAGCTTTGGGTTCAATCTTGCGGTGTCCTTTCCCAGTGACAGTAGGGGCAGCAAGGCATGTATTGTATTGTTGCCATCAAGGATAACAAGATGGGTTTTTTATCATATTGCATGAATTTATCCATCTACATCATGTCATCTTGCTTAAGGCGTTACTCTGTTTTTGACTTAATACTCTAGATGCATGCTGGATAGCGGTCGATGAGTGGAGTAATAGTAGTAGATGCAGGCAGGAGTCGGTCTACTTGTTTCGGACGTGATGCCTATATACATGATCATACCTAGATATTCTCATAACTACTCAATTCTGTCAATTGCTCAACAGTAATTCGTTCACCCACTGTAGAAATACTTATGCTCCTGAGAGAAGCCACTAGTGAAATCTATGGCCCCCGGGTCTATCTTCATCATATCAATCTTCCATCACTTTATTATTGCTTTGCTTTTTTACTTTGCCTTTTATTTTACTTTGCTTCTTTAAAACAAAAATACCAAAAATATTATCTATCATCTCTATCAGATCTCACTCTCGTAAGTGACCGTGAAGGGATTGACAACCCCTATTCGCGTTGGTTGCGAGGAGTTATTTGCTTTGTGCAGGTACGAGGGACTCGCGCGTAGCCTCCTACTGTATTGATACCTTGGTTCTCAAAAAACTGAGGGAAATACTTACGTTACTTTGCTGCATCATTCTTTCCTCTTCGGGGAAATCCAACGTAGTGCTCAAGAGGTAGCACGGTCACACTATTTTTCACTAGCAATGTAGCCAGAGCAATGATTAGTAGGGGTGCACGATAGCCTTATAGCGAAGGTTTTCATACATTGAACCTTTGATATTCTTGAATGGGTTCAGTTGTCTCGGCACAAAACGACTTGGTGTTGTATTAGGAAGGCATTGTGGGAGCCTTAGTCAGTGACACTCATACGCAAATCCTTGAGGCCAACTCCAAACTTTTGTTCCTTGACATCGAACCGAGTCATTCGAGACTCCTCGAGCTTCTCGAGCGAATCTTCAATATCTAGCACTCTCCCCTTGGTTGTATTCAAGTGAGAGTGAATAAGGGTACATACACATGGGGTCAATTAAGGTTTGGCCTACTTGGCAAATGAATATGGCTACCCTTATGGTAGTAGGTTGGAGGGGTAATCTTCGACTGACTAGGTAGGTGTGACGCCCCCGACTCGACCGTACACTAATCATACACGCAAACATGTATGATCAAGACCAGGGACTCACGGGAAGATATCACAACACAACTCTAGACACAAATTAAAATAATACAAGCTTCATATTACAAGCCAGGGGCCTCGAGGGCTCGAATACAAGCTCGATACACAAGATTCAGCGGAAGCAACAATATCTGAGTACAGACATAAGTTAGAGAAGGATGCCTTAAGAAGGCTAGCACAAGAGCAACACGATCGAAGAGGCAAGGCCTCCTGTCTGGGACCTCCTAACTACTCCTGGTCATCAGCGGGCTCCACATAGTAGTATCCGTCGGTGGTGGCATCTGGCTCCTAGGATCCACCATCTGGTTGCAACAACCAGAAGGAAGAAAGAAGGGGGAAAAAGGGGAGCAAAGCAACCGTGAGTACTCATCCAAAGTACTCGCAAGCATCAGATCTATACTAAGTATGCATTGGTATCAAATGGAAGGGTTGTATCTGTGGACTGAACTGCAGAATGCCAGAATAAAGGGGAAGGCCTAGCCTATCGAAGACTAGCATCTTCAAGCAGCTCCAAGCATCTTGCAGCATGTAGAAGAGTAAAGAATAGCAGTTTATAATTAACAGGCATGTTGTAACATTAACGCCCAGAGATCCTTCCTCGACTCCCTACGAGAAAGCAATCCCGGAGCCACATATCCATCACATATCAAGTATCCATTTCTAGTTGTATAAGATTAGGATACAAGTCTGAACGTCCATTACCGTGGACACGGTATTCAAATATATATATCTTCTCTGCAGGGGTGCACCACGTTACCCAATACGCTCGATCACGCTGGCCGGACACACCTTTCTGAGGTCAATGCCCGGCCTCGGAAGATCAACACGTCGCAGCCCTACGTAGGCTCAGTAGAGAGGTCCCCGCCGGTCTACATCCTAAGCGCCCCGGGGTCTTGGGCCCATCGCCCGTTGCACTCCGGGTCATTGCGAGCAGGGTGAATACCAGCACCGCCTCGGATGGCCAGCACGATCCGACCGTGCCGCAATGCTGAACTGGACGTCTGACAAAGCTTCGGCTGATACTGCAACGTCGAGGCCCATAACTATTCCCACGTGGTGGTTAGTGCGTAAAGGCAAAAGGCCAACTCAGAACAAATACCCAAACCTGTTAGTGCATTATTAAAAAGAAGTGACGGTTGTCGGGACAAGTCCAGAGCTATCACCCCCTCCCGGGTGATACCGCTAAGCGGAAGCGTTATATCAACGCGGTTGATGTAGTCGTACGTCTTCACGATCCGACCGATCCAAGCACCGTTACTCCGGCACCTCCAAGTTCTTGGCACACGTTCAGCTCGATGACACTCACCGGGCTCCGATCCAGCAAAGCTTCGGGGAGGAGTTCCGTCAGCACAACGGCGTGGTGACGATCTTGATGTTCAACTGTCGCAGGGCTTCGCCTAAGCACCGCTACAATATGACCGAGGTGGAATATGGTGGAGGGGGGCACCGCACACGGCTAAGGAACGATCATGAAGATCAACTTGTGTGTCCATGGGGTGCCCCTTGCCCCCGTATATAAAGGAGTGGAGGAGGGGAGGGCCGTCCCTCTCTATGGCGCACCCTGGGGAGTCCTACTCCCACCGGGAGTAGGATTCCCCCTTTCCTAGTCCAACTAGGACTCCTTCCATGTATTAGGAGTAGGAGACAAGGAAGGGGAAGAGGGAAGAGAAGGAAGGAGGGGGCGCCGCCCCTCCCCCTAGTCCAATTCGGACTAGCCAATGGGGGGGCGCGCGGCCTGCCTCTCCCTCTCCCCTAAAGACCAATAAGGCCCATATACTTCTTCCCCCGTATTCCCGTAACTCCCCGGTACTCCCGAAAATACCCGAACCACTCAGAACCTTTCCGATGTCCGAATATAGTCGTCCAATATATCGATCTTTACGTCTCGACCATTTCGAGACTCCTCGTCATGTCCCCGATCTCATCCGGGACTCCGAACTCCTTCGGTACATCAAAACTCATAAACTCATTATATAACTGTCATTGAAACCTTAAGCGTGCGGACCCTACGGTTCGAGAACAATGTAGACATGACCGAGACACGTCTCCGGTCAATAACCAATAGCGGGACCTGGATGCCCATATTGGCTCCTACATATTCTACGAAGATCTTTATCGGTCAGACCGCATAACAACATACGTTGTTCCCTTTGTCATCGGTATGTTACTTGCCCGAGATTCGATCGTCGGTATCCAATACCTAGTTCAATCTCGTTACCGGCAAGTCTCTTTACTCGTTCCGTAATACATCATCTCGGAACTAACTCATTAGTTGCAATGCTTGCAAGGCTTAAGTGATGTGCATTACCGAGAGGGCCCAGAGATACCTCTCCGACTATCGGAGTGACAAATCCTAATCTCGAAATACGCCAACCCAACATGTACCTTTGGAGACACCTGTAGAGCTCCTTTATAATCACCCAGTTACGTTGTGATGTTTGGTTGCACACAAAGTGTTCCTCCGGCAAACGGGAGTTGCATAATCTCATAGTCATAGGAACATGTATAAGTCATGAAGAAAGCAATAGCAACATACTAAACGATCGGGTGCTAAGCTAATGGAATGGGTCATGTCAATCAGATCATTGAACTAATGATGTGACCTTGTTAATCAAATAACAACTCTTTGTTCATGGTTAGGAAACATAACCATCTTTGATTAACGAGCTAGTCAAGTAGAGGTATACTAGTGACACTCTGTATGTCTATGTATTCACACATGTATTATGTTTTCGGTTAATACAATTCTAGCATGAATAATAAACATTTATCATGATATAAGGAAATAAATAATAACTTTATTATTGCCTCTAGGGCATATTTCCTTCAGTCTCCCACTTGCACTAGAGTCAATAATCTAGATCACATCGCCATGTGATTTAACATCAATAGTTCACATCATCATGTGATTAACACCCATAGTTCACAGCATCATGTGACCAACACTCAAAGGGTTTACTAGAGTCAGTGATCTAGTTCACATCGCTATGTGATTAACACCCGAAGAGTACTAAGGTGTGATCATGTGTTGCTTGTGAGAGAAGTTTAGTTAACGGGTCTGCCACATTCAGATCCGCATGTATTTTGCAAATTTCTATGTCAACAATGCTCTGCACGGAGCTACTCTAGCTAATTTCTCCCACTTTCAATATGCATCCAGATTGAGATTTAGAATCATCTGGATCAGTGTCAAAACTTGCATCGACGTAACCTTTTACGACGAACCTTTTAGCCACGTCCATAATCGAGAAACATATCCTTATTCCACTAAGGATAATTTTGACCGTTGTCTAGTGATCTACTCCTAGATCACTATTGTACTCCCTTGCCAAAATCAGTGTAGGGTATACAATAGATCTGGTACACAGCATGGCATACTTTATAGAATCTATGGCTGAGGCATAGGGAATAACTTTCATTCTCTTTCTATCTTCTGCCGTGGTCGGGCTTTGAGTCTTACTCAATTTCACACCTTGTAATACGGGCAAGAACTCTTTCTTTGACTGTTCCATTTTGAACTACTTCAAAATCTTGTCAAGGTATGTACTTATTGAAAAACTTATCAAGCGTCTTGATCTATCTCTATAATCTTGATGCTCAATATGTAAGCAGCTTCACCGAGGTCCTTCTTCGAAAAACTCCTTTCAAATACTCCTTTATGCTTCACCGAATAATTCTACATTACTTCCGATCAACAATATGTCATTTACATATACTTATCAGAAATGTTGTAGTGCTCCCACTCACTTTCTTGTAAATACAGGCTTCACCGTAAGTCTGTATAAAACTATATGCTTTGATCAACTCATCAAAGCGTGTATTCCAACTCTGAGATGCTTGCACCAGTCCATAGATGGATCGCTGGAGCTTGCATATTTTGTTAGCACCTTTAGGATTGACAAAACCTTCTAGTTGCATCGTATACAACTCTTCTTTAATAAATCCATTAAGGAATGCAGTTTTGTTTATCCATTTGCCGGATTTCATAAAATGCGGCAATTGCTAACATGATTCGGACAGACTTAAGCATAGATACGAGTGAGAAACTCTCATCGTAGTCAACACCTTGAACTTTGTCGAAAACCTTTTGCGACAATTCTAGCTTTGTAGATAGTAATACTACTATCAGCGTCCGTCTTCCTCTTGAAGATCCATTTATTTTCTATGGCTTGCCGATCATCGGTCAAATCCATCAAAGTCCATACTTTGTTCTCATACATGGATCATATCTCAGATTTCATGGCCTCAAACCATTTCGCGGAATCTGGGCTCATCATCGCTTCCTCATAGTTCGCAAGTTCGTCATGGTCTAGTAACATGACTTTCAGAACAGGATTACCGTACTAATATGGTGTGGATCTCACTCTGGTTTACCTACGAGATTCGGTAGTAACTTGATCTGAAGTTACATGATCATCATCATTAGATTCCTCACTAATTGGTGTAGAAGTCACAAGAACAGATTTCTGTGATGAACTACTTTCCAATAAGGGAGATGGTACAATTACCTTATCAAGTCTTTCTACTTTCCTCCCACTCACTTCTTTCGAGAGAAACTCCTTCTCTGGAAAGTATCCATTCTCAGCAACGAATGTGTTGCCTTCGGATCTGTGATAGAAGGTGTACCCAACTGTCTCCTTTGGGTATCCTATGAAGACATATTTCTACGATTTGGGTTTGAGCTTATTAGGATGAAACTTTTCCACATAAGCATCACAACCCCAAACTTTAAGAAACGACAACTTTGGTTTCTTGCTAAACCACAGTTCATATAGTGTCGTCTCAACGGATTTAGATGGTGCCCTACTTAACGTGAATGCAGCTGTCTCTAATGCATAACCCCAAAACGATAGTGGTAAATCGGTAAGAAACATCATAGATTGCACTATATCCAATAAAGTACGGTTATGATGTTCGGACACACCATTATGCTGTGGTGTTCCAGGTGGCATGAGTTAGTGAAACTATTCCACATTGTTTTAATTGAAGGCCAAACTCGTAACTCAAATATTTTACCTATGCGATCAAATCGTAGAAACTTTTCTTTTTTGTTACGATGATTCTCCACTTCACTTTGAAATTCTTTGAACTTTTCAAATGTTTCAGACTTCTATTTCATTAAGTAGATATACCCATATCTGCTTAAATCATCAGTGAAAGTCAGAAAATAATGATACCCGTTGCAAGCCTTAATATTCATCGGACCACATACATCAGTATGTATGATTTCCAACAAATCTGTTGCTTGCTCCATCGTTCCGGAGAACGGCGTTTTAGTCATCTTGCCCAAGAGACATGGTTCGCAAGCATCAAGTGATTCATAATCAAGTGATTCCAAAATCCCATCAGCATGGAGTTTCTTCATGCGCTTTACACCAATATGACCTAAACTGCAGTGCCACAAATAAGTTGCACTATCATTATTAACTTCGCATCTTTTGGCTTCAATATTATGAATATGTGTATCACTACGATCGAGATCCAACAAACCATTTTGTTGGTGTGTATGACCTGTTGGGGAACGTAGCAGAAATTCAAAATTTTCCTACGAGTCACCAAGATCTATCTATGGAGAAACCAGCAACGAGGGGAAGGAGAGTGCACCTACATACCCTTGTAGATCGCTAAGCGGAAGCGTTCAAGAGAACGGGGTTGAAGGAGTCGTACTCGTCGTGATCCAAATCACCGAAGATCCTAGTGCCGAACAGACGGCACCTCCGCGTTCAACACACGTACAGCCCGGTGACGTCTCCCACGCCTTGATCCAGCAAGGAGAGAGGGAGAGGTTGAGGAAGACTCCATCCAGCAGCAGCACAATGGCATGGTGGCGGTGGAGGAGCGTGGCAATCCTGCAGGGCTTCGCCAAGCACCACAAAAGAGGAGGAAGAAGAGACGCAGGGCTGCACCAACGAGAGATCGAATCGCGTGTTGTGGGAAGCCCTATGCCTCAACTATATATAGGGGAAGGGGAGGGGTTGTGCCCCCTCTAGGGTTCCCACCCCTAGGGGGGCGGCAGCCCTAGATGGGACTTGGGTGGCGGCCAAGAGGGGAGGGGAGAGGGAGGCGCACCAATATGGGCCCTAAGGCCCATATCCCCTTAGGGTTTGCCCCCTTTCCACCTCTTAGGCACCTTGGGCCCTAGTGGGAGGCGTACCAGCCCACTTAGGGGCTGGTCCCTTCCCACCCTTGGCCCATGCAAGCCTCCGGGGCAGGTGGCCCCACTTGGTGGACCCCCGAGACCCTCCCGGTGGTCCCGGTACGTTATCGATAAACCCTGAAACTCTTCCGGTGACCAAAACAGGACTTCCCATATATAAATCGTTACCTCCGGACCAATCCGGAGATCCTCGTGACGTCCGGGATCTCATCCGGGACTCCGAACAACATTCGGTAACCACATACAAACTTCCTTTATAACCCTAGCGTCATCGAACCTTAAGTGTGTAGACCCTACGGGTTCGGGAGACATGCAGACATGACCGAGACGTTCTCCGGTCAATAACCAACAGCGGGATCTGGATACCCATGTTGGCTCCCACATGTTCCATGATGATCTCATCGGATGAACCACGATGTCAAGGACTTAATCAATCCCGTATACAATTCCCTTTGTCTATCGGTACGATACTTGCCCGAGATTCGATCATCGGTATCCCGATACCTTGTTCAATCTCGTTACCGGCAAGTCTCTTTTACTCGTTTCGTAACACATCATCCCGTGATCAACCCCTTGGTCACATTGTGCACATTATGATGATGTCCTACCGAGTGGGCCCAGAGATACCTCTCCGTTTACACGGAGTGACAAATCCCAGTCTCGATTCGTGCCAACCCAACAGACACTTTCGGAGATACCTGTAGTGCACCTTTATAGCCACCCAGTTACATTGTGACGTTTGGTACACCCAAAGCATTCCTACGATATCCGGGAGTTGCACAATCTCATGGTCCAAGGAAATGATACTTGACATTAGAAAAGCTTTTGCATACGAACTACAATCTTTGTGCTAGGCTTAGGATTGGGTCTTGTCCATCACATCATTCTCCTAATGATGTGATCCCGTTATCAACGACATCCAATGTCCATGGTCAGGAAACCGTAACCATCTCTTGATCAACGAGCTAGTCAACTAGAGGCTTACTAGGGACATGGTGTTGTCTACGTACCCACACATGTATCTGAGTTTCCTTTCAATACAATTCTAGCATGGATAATAAACGATTATCTTGAACAAGGAAATATAATAATAATCAATTTATTATTGCCTCTAGGGCATATTTCCAACAGTCTCCCACTTGCACTAGAGTCAATAATCTAGTTCACATCGCCATGTGATTAACACTCACAGGTCACATCGCCATGTGACCAACATCCAAAGAGTTTACTAGTGTCATTAAACTAGTTCACATCATCATGTGATTAAGACTCAATGAGTTCTAGGGTTTGATCATGTTTTGCTTGAGAAAGGTTTTAGTCAACGGGTCTGCAACATTCAGATCCGTATGTACATCGCAAATCTCTAGGTCATTTCCTAGATGCAGTTACGACGCTCTATTTGGAGCTATTCCAAATAACTGTTCTACTATACGAATCCAGTTTACTACTCAGAATAATCTGGATTAGTGTCAAAGTTTGCATCGGCGTAACCCTTTACGACGAACTCTTTTACCACCTCCATAATCGAGAAAATTCCTTAGTCCACTAGTTACTAAGGATAACCTTGACCGTTGTCCTGTGATCCATTTCTAGATCACACTTGTACCCCTTGACTGACTCATGGTTTGGCACACTTCAGGTGCGGTACACAACATAGCATACTTTAGAGCCTACGACTAAAGCATAGGGGACGACCTTCGTCCTTTCTCTCTATTCTGCCGTGGTCATGTCTTGAGTCTTGCTCAATACTCACACCTTGTAACACAGCCGAGAACTCCTTCTTTGCTGATCTATTTTGAACTCCTTCAAAATCTTGTCGTGGTATGTGTTTGTTTGAAAGTACTATTAAGCGTTTTTGATCTATCCTTATAGATCTTGATGCTCAATGTTTAAGTAGCTTAATCCAGGTTTTCCATTGAAAAACACTTTCAAATAACCCTATATGCTTTCCAGAAATTCTACATCATTTCTGATCAACAATATGTCAACAACATATACTCATCAGAAATTCTATAGTGCTCCCACTCACTTATTTGGAAATACAAGGTTCCCATAAACTTTGTATAAACCCAAAATACTTGATCATCTCATCAAATTGTACATTCCAACTCCGAGATGCTTACTCCAGTCCTTAGAAGGATTGCTGGGGCTTTGCATACTTGTTAGCATCTTTCAGGATTGACAAAAACTTCTAGTTGTATCACATACAACCTGTCGGGGATATACCCCGCGGTGTAAACCGGTCGGAAGTTAAACCGGCCGGACTTGGCGGTTTATCTGAAGACCCGCCCTGACCTTGGCGGTTTACAAGCAACCCGCTTGGACGTTGTGACTCAATGGTAACCCGACGGACGGGTCAGAGGAGCGACAAGACCAGGTGGCCCGTCTGGCGGTTCATGAAGGCCGGTTCAACTATTGTGGGCCGGTTTAAGAGGAAAGGAATATTTGCCTTACATGGAGTTAAAACCAGGACTTGTATCCGGTTTGTATTAGAGATAGACTAGTCCTGATCCCAATAGGACTCCACATGTAAACCGCCCCTTCAACATATATAAGGAGGGGCAGGGCTCCCCAAAGAGGGACGGGTTAGAAGTTAGAAGCGACAAGCAATCAATAATCTCTAGGGCTAGACACAAAGAGACGGTTTACGGCGTCTCCCTCGCGATGATAATGAGACCTAGCCTCAAACAGCATGTAGGGTTATTACCGGATGATGTTTCCCGGGGCCCGAAGCTGTCTAAATCCTTGTCTTGCATGTCGATCCGCCCTGCGTCTCTCGTCCCACTCAACCCCTCTCAAGCTACCACATAGATGCGTTGGCCTCGCGACTAAGTCCTGACACTAAGGACATCTGCCGTGACAACTCCACGACAGTTGGCGCCCACCGTGGGGCTCGCGCATAGTGGCGTTGAGTTCTTGGAGGGATCTTTTATAAGGTTTTGAGAATTTCATAGTTTTTTCCGGATGAAGAAGAACCGGTTTGAAGAATCTACATCATCTCGATGGCAAACAGTCAGAACGTGGTAAGCAACGAGATTTATTCCGATCAGAAACGCAAGTCGCCGTAACCAAAGTTCACACGGATTCGATCTGCTTGGTCATCGCTAGCTGCCGAAGATATAAGTTTTATCGGATACGGCCGCTCGGGTCCGATCCACGAGATCTGGCTGTTATTTTTGCTGTCTACAAAATCAAGTCTAGAGGCAGCAACCAGTACTACTCGTATTAAGCATCAGAGTCTGCATCCAGTCCCGAGGTAGTTTACTGTTGCTAGTCCACATGAGTAAAAAACAAAATCAAGGGTTGAAGCTGCTCCCGATGCTGACAAAAAGTCCAAAAGAGGATATACAAAGAAATCCATCATTGAGACACGGTTAACTCCGCAATTGAGTAGTGTTATATGGATATCAAGTACAGGAGTAGTACATACGTATATCATTGAAAAAAAAGGGGGGCCACGACCTGGAGGAGGACCCGATTGGTCAAACCTCTCCACGACTTGGAGGAGGACTCGGCCATGGCTTGCTACTGCCTCTGAGCCACCCTCGCATCGTCAGAAGAAGGAAAATACAGCAACGATTTCAGTGGACACATGGGTCAAGGAAGTAACCAAGCGATCTGAATATTTCTTCCGTAAATGCCTGTGACGGCCTGTGACGCCAGCTGGTTCCCCCTGTGTACTGCCTTGGCTGTTTCCTCCACATGAAGAGAAAACAATTCAGCCACCAAGTACTAGTTGAGGGCTCACGTCAAGATCAATTGGTACTAACACGGAAAGCGAAGATTGATGGATATGCTATTCCACGTGAAGCCTGGTACTAGTGCCAGTTATATTAAATATTCTGTCCAAATCAAGATCTGCCGAAATTAGACGTGCATCAGTGGGGCTGTCTTTTTCGTCTAAATATGTCCAACTTTATCCAATACCAGTATCCGTGGTCATCCGGAAAATAAGCCAGGACGACTATTAAAAGAAAAAGGGGTGATATTACACCGTGGAGGCACGTTCGGCTGTGCCGTGCAGCTTCACGGACACCCGTATCGTGGTCCGGTTTACATCAACGTGCCAGTTGACTCGCCGTCCGTGCCGCTTTATCACGCCACGGACGACTCGTCCGTCCGCTCTCACGGCCGGTTCGCGCGTCCGCACCAGCTTACAAACGTCGCGGCCGACTCACCTGTCCGTGCCGGTTTAGCACGCCGCGGCCGATTTACCCGCAAGGGATTTCAGTTTCACCTAGTGATCATCAACTTCATGGCGGATTATTGTCGGCCTAAACACATCAGGTGATATCCATCTAAAATATATTTTTAGCACATATTATTTTTTGTCAAAGAACAGTTTACCTTTGCCTTGGTCTGCAATATTGTTTATGCAAGACAATTGTTCATTGCAAAAGCTATGGCTGTGTCATGAATGTATAAACTCGCGCAACCATTATGAAAGTGCTGGTATCTTACCATGCCATTAAGCTCGATGAATATATATATATATATATGCAAACCACCATTCTGCAGACCGGTTTACATCAATATGACGTGGCTAAATCGCCCGTCCACGCCGGTTTACAATACCGCGGCCGACCCATCGGTTTGTGCCGCCTCTAAAAGCCACGGTCGTTTTTGCTATCCGTCTGTCGCGGCCTGGTCTACATCAACAAACCGGGCCGCACCTGACTGCATGAGCTCTTTATTGGGTATGAGCAAGTCACAGCTTGGGTAGCCCGGTTTCCTTTCAAATTGGAGATAAATTATCATCAACCGCCATTTTGCACGAGATGGCTCAATGGGCAGGCGCACAAGTCATCACCACTACAGTTTTGGTTAAACTTCAAAATCGCTAGTTGGAAGGAACCATTGGCCGAGTTGCTGGCACGGCTCATATGGGATCATTTACAACCCGCCAGAGTCACCTCAACCTTCTGTGGATTCACATCGTGCTATCAACACCAAAGATATACAAGTTATGCCGGTTTATATCACGGTCAAAAATGGAGAATCTCAAGCCAACTCCTCGAGTCACCTTGAGACTTTGGGGCTACGATGACAGGACTCAGCAAATATTGCTAGTTTCAGCCGGTTTAAGAAACCCAGGATGATGGAGGGAAAGATAACCCGGTCCCGGAGGCTACTGTTATTTGGAGGCCGTTCGAAAATTTTCGGTTTAGAAAGCATGTGACAGTTACAAAATCCTGGCTCAATGAAGAAGTTCTGGATCATCAGAAAGGATTCCGGTTTAACATCCGGCTCAAGGGAAGTCAGTCTCATTGAAGCTCTTAATACCCGGTTTACGACCCTGTTCAAGGGAAATCTATTCTCCCACAAAGCTCTGAAGCGTTCAAATCCGGTTTAAAAATTTCCGGTTCAAAAGGGAATTAACTTCTCGCAAGTTCGAGTTGAAAGGCCGTCAGAAAATTTCCGGCTGAAAATGAAGATTCCGATTTACAATCCGGTTCAAGGGAAAGATGTCCCCCACAAAGCTTTGAAGCTCTCAATATCCGGTTTAACATCCGGTTCAAGAAGAATTTACCTCTTGCAAAAAAAGTTAAAAATTACCGAGGAGGACCTGCTGCCATGATGCGCGGTTCAAACATGGATATCCGGCCTTATTGGCTTGACATATATATATTTATCACATGGGGGCTCCCGCTTTGTAAAGCGGGGTATCTATTCTTTATATCATGCGTGGTTACACGGAGTGGATTCGCTTTAGGGCAACCTCCGGTTTACCCCTTGAGGTCGCTTCACAGAAGAGCAACAAAGTCAGTTGGGGACCTAGTCGACTTGAACCGTAGCTACACCTCCTGGGAGCTTGGTCATGTCTTGACGACGGTAATGCCTTCTAGCTGGCACATTTGCCACTAAGTCAGTTGGGGACCTAATCGACTTGAACCGTAGTTACACCTTATGGGAGCTCGGTCATGTCTTGATGATGGTAATGCCTTCTGATCGGCTTTTAAACAGCCAATAAGTCATTTGGGGGCTTGGTCGTGTCCGAACCAATGCAATGCCACTTGATCGGCCCTAGGCCACTGAGTCACTTGGGGGCTTGGTCGAATCCGAACCAATGCAATGCCACTTGGCCGGCGTAACGCCACGCGTCATTTTGGGGGTCCTGGCTGACTGGCACCATTGCTACGCCTTCGGGGGGCTTGGTTGCGTCTGACCATGGTAATTCCATCTAACCAAGCTCAGTAGAGCTCTTCTTTTGCAAAAAAATTGTTGCCATTGCTTTTGCTTTAATAGCCTTTCTTGAGAAGTTGCTATTTTATTTGCGTTTTTTAAACCGACAGTATTTTGTACCGGTTCAAACACCTAAATTGGCGGAACACGGTCCATTTTTAGACCGGAGATTATCTGCCCGGTTTAATTTTCTGTTACCATCCTATTATGGAGTAAACCGGTGTTTATCAACCCGGCTCGGCTTTCAACTACAAGTTGTGAGTGCATGATCAAATTATAATCCGGAGATTATCAGCCCGGTCTGGTTTGACTACAAGTCACCAGTATATATATGGTTAATCCGATGTTTATCACAACCCGGTACGGTTTTATCATAAATCGGCGCAATATGGAAGGAGTTATCATTACTCAAGATTAGGGCTATCACTCTTACTACAAAAAGTTGGTAAACCAACGATGTGATTCAATGTCACAGGTATGATATATTTCATATTATTAAGTGCAGCCCTGGTTATAAACCCAGGTTATATGTTGAGCATTATGACCCGTCCGGCGGTAAACCGCCAGGACACTTTAAACTTGTTGTATGCAGAAACAGGTTGAATAAAGCATGATTATAAATTATCCGATGTTTGTTAAACCGGGCTGGCTTTGGACTATAAGTCGCCAGTATGATGATAAATTATCCAGTGTTTATTAAACCGGGCTGGCTTTGGACTATAAGTCGCCAGTATGATGATAAATTATCCAGTGTTTATTAAACCGGTCTGGCTTTGGACTATAAGTCGCCAGTATATATTTGGATTGCGCCATTGGAATCATGCGCTTATAAATTATTGGATTATATTATTCAAATAGCCAAACTTGGCTGAATTTTCATTATGATATTGGATGAATAAAGGTTTTCATACGAGATTATATTATCTTGAATGGCCAACATGGCTGGATTTTTTTTACGGTTATCAATATTATGATTAAGGTTTTCAAAGTCGCTTTAGCGCAATGGTTATCATTTTATACAATTGAAGGAATAGTCCCGAGTCGCTGCAGGCTTACATCCCGGCACTTGGGGGGCTACATTATTCAAAATTAAGATTACATCAAATATGCAAGTCTCATGTTGCTGCAAGCATGCACCATGACACTTGGGGGTTAATGCAAGGTCATTTTTGCTCATCTTATTGAAGACCCAACTCATCACATTGTAATGAGATGGCCCTTGGGGGCTACCAATTGCTCTTGTCAACTATTCAAGGTACAAAGCTTTTTATCTATTATATTGAAGGGTCTACTGCTCAGTTGGTAAAGCACAAGGCTCTTAACCTTGTGGACGTGGATTCAAGCCCCATGATGAGGGGTTACATCATATGATGTTATTTTCATAGAAGTATATATCAAAGTCCTAGCTCGATATTATCTTACTGAGCCGGCCCTTGGGGGCTACACATTGTTGTTCAAAGTTTACAAGATTATACTTACAAAGTCCCTGCTGATAATTACATAATGACCCGGCCCTTGGGGGCTACATTGGTTGAAATTTTATGGGCATCAATCAATTACAAGTCCCAGGTTGCTGCAAGCATGACAACCCGGCACTTGGGGGCTACAGGTATCATATTATTATCGAAGAAAGATTTTCAAATTCTCTGTTGAGCAAGTTAGATTAACCCGGCGTCACCAATCATTATGGCCCTGTGGCTGCAACCCGGTGTCATCAATATCATAAACCGATGTTGGCAACAATCATGAACCGGTGTCTGCAACAATCATAATCCGGGGTCATCAGTTTTTATAACCCGGCCATTTGGTAATGTTAAACCGGCAAGTTTTCAAGACCGGGATCATCTTCAAACCGGCTGAATATCAGATGAATATTTCAAGTCCAATATTTCTTAAACCGGCGTTTTGGAAGCCGACTCAAGTGGATTATTTCTTCACAATATTTTTCTGTGAGAAACCAATGTCAGCAAATTGCGTATGACGCTGGCTTATTGACCTGGATTTTCTAGGAGGAGGAAATGACAAGGACTTAAGGATGATCAGGTGCCGGTTTACAAGAATTCTTAATCCGGAGCACAACCTGTCAAATTTGTTCTGGTGTTTATTTGCAGCATAAGTTTACCATGGATAAATCCAAGCTAAACTTGGGGGCTAATGTCGGGGATATACCCCGCGGTGTAAACCGGCCGGAAGTTAAACCGGCCGGACTTGGCGGTTTATCTGAAGACCCGCCCTGACCTTGGCGGTTTACAAGCAACCCGCTTGGACGTTGTGACTCAATGGTAACCCGACGGACGGGTCAGAGGAGCGACAAGACCAGGTGGCCCGTCTGGCGGTTCATGAAGGCCGGTTCAACTATTGTGGGCCGGTTTAAGAGGAAAGGAATATTTGCCTTACATGGAGTTAAAACCAGGACTTGTATCCGGTTTGTATTAGAGATAGACTAGTCCTAATCCCAATAGGACTCCACATGTAAACCGCCCCTTCAACATATATAAGGAGGGGCAGGGCTCCCCAAAGAGGGACGGGTTAGAAGTTAGAAGCGACAAGCAATCAATAATCTCTAGGGCTAGACACAAAGAGCTGGTTTACGGCGTCTCCCTCGCGATGATAATGAGACCTAGCCTCAAACAGCATGTAGGGTTATTACCGGATGATGTTTCCCGGGGCCCGAAGCTGTCTAAATCCTTGTCTTGCGTGTCGATCCGCCCTGCGTCTCTCGTCCCACTCAACCCCTCTCAAGCTACCACATAGATGCGTTGGCCTCGCGACTAAGTCCTGACACTAAGGACATCTGCCGTGACAACTCCACGACACAACCTTTCCTCAAGGAAACAATATTTTGACATCCTATCTGCAAGATTTCATAAATAATGCAGTACCTGCTAATTCCAACAGACTCTTAGCATCGCTACGAGTGATAAAGTCTCATTGTAGTCAACTCCTTGAACTTGTCGGGAAACACCTTAACGACAAGTCGAGCTTTCTTAATGGTGACATTTACCATCATTGTCCGTCTTCCTTTTAAAATCCATCTGTACTCAACAGCCTCACGACCATCGAGCCGTTCTGCCAAAGTCTACACTTTGTTTTCATACATGGATCCTCTCTCGGATTTTATGGCCTCGAGCCATTCATCGGAATCCGGGCCCACCATCGCTTCTCCATAGCTCGTAGGTTCATTGTTGTCTAGCAACATGACTTCCAAGACAGGATTACGTACCACTCTGAAGCAGTACGCATCCTTGTCGTCCTACGAGGTTTCGGAGTGACTTGATCCAAAGTCTCATGATCACTATCATAAGCTTCCACTTCAATTGGTGTAGGTGCCATAGGAACAACTTCCTGTGCCCTGCTACATACTAGTTGAAGTGACGGTTCAACAACCTCATCAAGTCTCCACCATCCTCCCACTCAAGTCTTTCGAGAGAAATTTTTCCTCGAGAAAGGACCCGATTTGAGAAACAATCCCTATTGCTTTCGGATCTGAGACAGGAGGTATACCCAACTGTTTTGGATGTCCTCTGAAGATGCAGTTATCCGCTTTGGGTTCGAGCTTATCAGCCTGAAACTTTTTCATATAAGCGTCGCAGCCCCAAACTTTTAAGAAATGACAACTTAGGTTTCTCTAAACCATAGTTCATACGATGTCATCTCATCGGAATTACGTGGTGCCCTATTTAAAGTGAGTGCGGTTGTCTCTAATGCCTAACCCATGAACGATAGTGGTAATTCGATAAGAGACATCATGGTATGCATCATATCCAATAGGGTGCAGTTATGATGTTCGGACACACCATCACACTATGGTGTTCCAGGCGGTACTTAGTCGTGAAATAATTTCCACAATGTCTCAATTGTGTACCAAACTCGCAATTCAGATATTCATCTCTATGATCATATCATAGATATTTTATCCTCTTGTCACGATGATCTTCAACTTCACTCTGAAATTACTTGGACCATTCAATAATTCAGACTTGTGTTTCATCAAGTAAATATACTCAGTATCTACTCAAATTATCTGTGAAGTAAGAGCATAACGATATCCTCTGCGTGCCTCAGCACTCATTGGACTGCACACATCAAAATGTATTACTTCCAACAAGTTGCTTTCTTGTTCCATTTTACTGAAACCGAAGCTTTCAGTCATCTTGCCCATGTGGTATGATTTGCATATCTCAAGGGATTCAAAATCAAGTGAGTCCAAACGGTCCATCTGCATGGAGTTTCTTCATGCGTATATACCAATAGACATGGTTCACATTACTCAATCCTTTTTCCAAAAATGAGTGAGTCCAAAGATCCATCAACATGGAGCTTCTTCATGCGTTTTATACCAATATGACTTACATGGCAGTGCCACAAGTAGGTGGTACTATCATTACTATCTTATATCTTTTGGCATGAACATGTGTATCACTATGATCGAGATTCAATAAACCATTCATTTTAGGTGCAAGACCATTGAAGGTATTATTCAAATAAATAGAGTAACCATTATTCTCCATAAATGAATAACCGTATTGCGATAGACATAATCCAATCATGTCTATGCTCAACGCAAACACCAAATAACAATTATTTAGGTTTAACACCAATCTCGATGGTAGAGGGAGCGTGCGATGCTTGATCACATCAACCTTGGAAACACTTCCAACACATCTCGTCAGCTCACCTTCAGCTAGTCTCCGTTTATTCCGTAGCTTTCGAGTTACTAACACTTAGCAACCGAACCGGTATCTAATACCCTGATGCTACTAGGAGTACTAGTAAAGTACACATTCACATAATGTATATCCAATATACTTCTATCGACAGCCTTCTCATCTACCAAGTATCTAGGGTAATTCTGCTCCAGTGGTTGTTCCCCTTATTACAGAAGCACTCAGTCTCAGGTTTGGGTTCAACCTTGGGTTTCTCCACTAGAGCAGCAGCTGATTTGCCGTTTCATGAAGTATCCCTTCTTGCCCTTGCCCTTCTTGAAACTAGTGGTTTCACTAACCATCAACAATTGATGCTCCTTCTTGATTTCTACTTTCGCGGTGTCAAACATCGCGAATATTTCAAGGATCATCATATCTGTCCCTGATATGTTATAGTTCATCACGAAGCTCTAGTAGCTTGGTGGCAATAACTTTGGAAAAACATCACTATCTTATCTGGAAGATTAACTCCCACTCGATTCAAGTGATTGTTGTACTCAGACAATCCGAGCACAAGCTCAACGATTGAGCTTTTCTCCCTTAGTTTGCAGGCCAAGAAAATCGTCGGAGGTCTTATACCTCTTGACGTGGGCACGAGCCTGAAATCCCAATTTCAGCCCTCGAAACATCTCATATGTTCCGCGACATTTCAAAATGTCTTTGGTGCCTCAATTCTAAACCATTTATCATTACCGAACTATCATGTAGTCATCAAAACGTGTATGTCAGATGTTCGCAACATCCACAGACCACGTTCGAGGTCCAGCACACCGAGCGGTGCATTAAGGACACAAGCCTTCTACTATCCGCATAATTGCTACTATCAACTTTCAACTTTATTTTCTCTAGGAACATATTTAAAACAGTAGAACTAAAGCACGAGCTAACGACATAATTTGCAAAGACCTTTTGACTATGTTCAGGATAATTAAGTTCATCTTATGAACTCCCACTCAGATAGACATCCCTCTAGTCATCCAAGTGATTACATGATCCGAGTCAACTAGGCCGTGTCCGATCATCACGTGAGACGGACTAGTCAACGTCGGTGAACATCTTCATGTTGATCGTATCTACCATACGACTCATGCTCGACCTTTCGGTCTTCTGTGTTCCGAGGCCATGTCTGTACATGCTAGGCTCGTCAAGTCAACCTAAGTGTTTGCATGTGTTCCGAGGCCATGTCTGTACATGCTAGGCTCGTCAACACCCGTTGTATTCGAACGTAAGAATCTATCACACCCGATCATCACGTGGTGCTTCGAAACGACGAACTTTCGCAACGGTGCACAGTTAGGGGGAACACTTTCTTGAAATTTTAATGAGGGATCATCTTATTTACTACCGTCGTTCTAAGCAAATAAGATGCAAAAACATGATAAACATCACATGCAATCAAATAGTGACATGATATGGCCATCATCACTTTGCTCCTTTCGATCTCCATCTTCGGGGCTCCATGATCATCGTCGTCACCGGCATGACACCATGATCTCCATCATCATGATCTCCATCATCGTGTCTTCATGAAGTTGTCACGTCAACTATTACTTCTACTACTATGGCTAACGCTTTAGCAATAAAGTAAAGTAATTACATGACGTTTATGTTGACACGCAGGTCATAAATAAATTAAAGACAACTCCAATGGCTCCTGCCGATTGTCATACTCATCGACATGCAAGTCGTGATTCCTATTACAAGAACATGATCATCTCATACATCACATATATCATACATCACATCCTTTGGCCATATCACATCACATGGCATACCCTGCAAAAACAAGTTAGACGTCCTCTAATTATTGTTTGCATGTTTTACGTGGCTGCTATGGGTTTCTAGCAAGAACGTTTCTTACCTACGCAAAACCACAACGTGATATGTAAATTGCTATTTACCCTTCATAAGGACCCTTTTCATCGAATCCGATCCGACTAAAGTGGGAGAGACTGGCACCCGCTAGCCACCTTATGCAACTAGTGCATATCAGTCGGTGGAACCTGTCTCACGTAAGTGTACGTGTAAGGTCGGTCCGGGCCGCTTCATCCCACAATGCCGCCGAATCAAGATTGACTAGTAACGGTAAGCATATTGAACAAAATTAACGCCCACAACTACTTTGTGTTCTACTCGTGCAAAGAATCTACGCAATAGACCTAGCTCATGATGCCACTGTTGGGGAACGTAGGAGAAATTCAAAATTTTCCTATGAGTCACCAAGATCTATCTATGGAGAAACCAGCAACGAGGGGAAGGAGAGTGCATCTGCATACCCTTGTAGATCGCTAAGCGGAAGCGTTCAAGAGAACGGGGTTGAAGGAGTCGTACTCGTCGTGATCCAAATCACCGAAGATCCTAGTGCCGAACAGACGGCACCTCTAGGGTTCCCACACCTAGGGGGGCGGCAGCCCTAGATGGGACTTGGGTGGCGGCCAAGAGGGGAGGGGAGAGGGAGGCGCACCAATATGGGCCCTAAGGCCCATATCCCCTTAGGGTTTGCCCCCTTTCCACCTCTTAGGCACCTTGGGCCCTAGTGGGAGGCGCACCAGCCCACTTAGGGGCTGGTCCCTTCCCACCCTTGGCCCATGCAAGCCTCCGGGGCAGGTGGCCCCACTTGGTGGACCCCCGAGACCCTCCCGGTGGTCCCGGTACGTTACCGATAAACCCTGAAACTCTTCCGGTGACCAAAACAGGACTTCCCATATATAAATCTTTACCTCCGGACCAATCCGGAGATCCTCGTGACGTCCGGGATCTCATACGGGACTCCGAACAACATTCAGTAACCACATACAAACTTCCTTTATAACCCTAGCATCATCGAACCTTAAGTGTGTAGACCCTACGGGTTCGGGAGACATGCAGACATGACCGAGACGTTCTCCGGTCAATAACCAACAGCGGGATCTGGATACCCATGTTGGCTCCCACATGTTCCACGATGATCTCATCGGATGAACCATGATGTCAAGGACTTAATCAATCCCGTATACAATTCCCTTTGTCTATCGGTACGATACTTGCCCGAGATTCGATCGTCGGTATCCCGATACCTTGTTCAATCTTGTTACCGGCAAGTCTCTTTTACTCGTTCCGTAACACATCATCCCGTGATCAACCCCTTGGTCACATTGTGCACATTATGATGATGTCCTACCGAGTGGGCCCAGAGATACCTCTCTGTTTACACGGAGTGACAAATCCCAGTCTCGATTCGTGCCAACCCAACAGACACTTTCGGAGATACCTGTAGTGCACCTTTATAGCCACCCAGTTACGTTGTGACGTTTGGTACACCCAAAGCATTCCTACGGTATCTGGGAGTTGCACAATCTCATGGTCCAAGGAAATGATACTTGACATTAGAAAAGCTTTTGCATACGAACTACAATCTTTGTGCTAGGCTTAGGATTGGGTGTTGTCCATCACATCATTCTGCTAATGATGTGATCCCGTTATCAACGACATCCAATGTCCATGGTCAGGAAACCGTAACCATCTATTGATCAACGAGCTAGTCAACTAGAGGCTTACTAGGGACATGGTGTTGTCTACGTATCCACACATGTATCTGAGTTTCCTTTCAATACAATTCTAGCATGGATAATAAACGATTATCTTGAACAAGGAAATATAATAATAATCAATTTATTATTGCCTCTAGGGCATATTTCCAACATGACCATAGAAGGTTTTATTCATGTAAACAGAACAACAATTTATTCTTTTACTTAAATGAATAACTGTATTGCAATAAACATGATCAAATCATATTCATGCTCAACACCAAATAACACTTATTTGGGTTCCACACTAATCCCGAAAGTATAGGGAGTGTGCGATGATGATCATATCAATCTTGGAACTACTTCCAACTTTCATCGTTACTTCACCCTTAACTAGTCTCTGTTCATTTTGCAACTCCCGTTTCGAGTTACTAATCATAGCAACTGAACTAGTACCAAATACCGAGGGGTTGCTATGAACACTAGTAAAATACACATCAATAATCTGTATATCAAATATACCTTTGTTCACTTTGCCATCCTTCTTATCCGCCAAATACTTGGGGTAGTTCCGCTTCCAGTGACCAATCCCTTTGCAGTAGAGGCACTTAGTCTCAGGCTTAGGACCAGACTTGGGCTTCTTCACTTGAGCAGCAACTTGCTTGCCGTTCTTCTTGAAGTTCCCCTTCTTCCCTTTGCCCTTTTCTTGAAACTAGTGGTCTTGTCTACCATCAACACTTGATGTTTTTCTTGATTTCTACCTTCGTCGATTTTAGCATCACGAAGAGCTTGGGAATTGTAGCCGTTATCCCTTGCATATTACAGTTCATCACGAAGTTCTACTAACTTGGTGATGGTGACTAGAGAATTCCGTCAATCACTATTTTATCTGGAAGATTAACTCCCACTTGATTCAAGCGATTGTAGTACCCAGACAATCTGAGCACATGCTCACTAGTTGAGCGATTCTCCTCCATCTTTTAGCTATAGAACTTGTTGGAGACTTCATATCTCTTAACTCGGGTATTTGCTTGAAATATTAACTTCAACTCCTGGAACATATCATATGGTCCATGACGTTCAAAACGTCTTTGAAGTCCTGATTCTAAGCCATTAAGCATGGTGCACTAAACTATCAAGTAGTCATCATATTGAGCTAGCCGAACGTTCATAACGTCTGCATCTGCTCCTGCAATAGGTCTGTCACCTAGCGGTGCATCAAGGACATAATTCTTCTGTGCAGCAATGAGGATAAACCTCAGATCACGGATCCAATCCGCATCATTGCTACGAACATCTTTCAACACAATTTTCTCTAGGAACATATCAAAATAAACATATGAAAGCAACAATGCGAGCTATTGATCTACAACATAGATATGCTAATACTACCAGGACTAAGTTCATGATAAATTAAAGTTCAATTAATCAGATTACTTAAGAACTCCCACTTAGATAGACATCCCTCTAATCCTCTAAGTGATCACGTGATCCAAATCAACTAAACCATGTCCGATCATCACGTGAAATGGAGTAGTTTCAATGGTGAACATCACTATGTTGATCATATCTACTATATGATTCACGCTCGACCTTTCGGTCTCCGTGTTCCGAGGCCATATCTGTATATGCTTGGCTAGTCAAGTATAACCTGAGTATTCCGCGTGTGCAACTGTTTTGCACCCGTTGTATTTGAACGTAGAGCCTATCACACCCGATCATCACGTGGTGTCTCAGCACGAAGAACTTTCGCAACGGTGCATACTCAGGGAGAACACTTCTTGATAATTAAGTGAGAGATCATCTTATAATGCTACCGTCAATCAAAGCAATATAAGATGCATAAAAAGATAAACATCACATGCAATCAATATAAGTGATATGATATGTCCATCATCATCTTGTGCTTGTGATCTCCATCTTCGAAGCACCTTCATGATCACCATCGTCACCGGCGCGACACCTTGATCTCCATCGTAGCATCGTTGTCGTCTCGCCTATCTTATGTTGGGGAACGTTGCAGAAAACAAAAAAAATTCCTATGGTTTCACCAAGATCCATCTATGAGTTCATCTAGCAATGAGTCATGGGAGAGAGATTGCATCTACATACCACTTTGTAGATCGCGAGCGAAAGCGTTCAACGAACGGGGATGAGGTAGTCGTACACGACGTGATCCAAATCACCGGAGATCCTAGCACCGAAAGGACGGCACCTCCGCGTTCAACACACGTACGGTCAGCGTAACTTCTCCTTCTTCTTGATCCAGCAAGGCAAAGGAGAGGTTGGGGAAGAAGGCTCCAGCAGCAGCACGACGGCGTGGTGATGGTGGAGCTGCAGTACTCCGACAGGGCTTCGCCGAGCTCTACGGAGGAGGAGGAGGTGTTGGAGAGGGAGAGGGGGGCGCCAGGAGCAAGGGTGCGCAGCCCCCCTCCCCTCCCCCCTTCATATAGCCCCCTAGGGGGGGCACCGGCCCTAGGAGATGCAATCTCCTAGGGGGGGCGGCGGCCAAGGGTGGGGCTTGCCCCCCAAGCAAGGGGGCGCCCCCCCCCCCTCTTTAGGGTTTCCCCCCCTCTAGGCGCATGGGCCCTTGGGGGGGAGGCGCACCAGCCCACTTTGGGCTGGTTCCCTTCCTCATACAGCCCATGAGGCCCTTCGGGAGAGGTGGCCCCTCCCGGTGGACCCCCAGAACCACTTCGGTGGCCCCGGTACAATACCGATATGCCCCCGAAACTTCCCGATGTCCGTATGACAACTTCCCATATATAAATCTTTACCTCCGGACCATTCCGAAACTCCTCGTGACGTCCGGGATCTCATCCGGGACTCCGAACAACATTCGGTTACTTCATATACATATCTTCACAACCCTAGCGTCACCGAACCTTAAGTGTGTAGACCCTACGGGTTCGGGAGACATGCAGACATGACCGAGACGGCTCTCGGGCAATAACCAACAGCGGGATCTGGATACCCATGTTGGCTCCCACATGCCCCACGATGATCTCATCGGATGAACCACGATGTCGAGGATTCAATTAATCCCGTATACGATTCCCTTTGTCAATCGGTATTTTACTTGCCCGAGATTCGATCGTCGGTATCCCAATACCTCGTTCAATCTCGTTACCGGCAAGTCACTTTTCTCGTACCGTAATGCATGATCCCGTGATCAAACACTTTGATCACATTGAGCTCATTATGATGATGCATTACCGAGAGGGCCCGGTGATACCTCTCCGTCAAGCGGAGTGACAAATCCCAGTCTCGATCCGTGTCAACCCAACAGACACTTTCAGAGATACCCGTAGTATACCTTTATAGTCACCCAGTTACGTTGTGACGTTTGGCACACCCAAAGCACTCCTACGGTATCCGGGAGTTACACGATCACATGGTCTAAGGAAAGGATACTTGACATTGGAAAACTCTAGCAAACGAACTACATGATCTTATGCTATGTTTAGGATTGGGTCTTGTCCATCACATCATTCTCCTAATGATGTGATCTCGTTATCAATGACATCCAATGTCCATAGTCAGGAAACCATGACTATCTATCGATCAACGAGCTAGTCAACTAGAGGCTTACTAGGGACATGTTGTTGTCTATTATTCACACATGTATTACGATTTCCGGATAACACAATTATAGCACGAATAAAGACAATTATCATGAATAAGGAAATATAATAATAATGCTTTTATTATTGCCTCTAGGGCATATTTCCAACAGTCTCCCACTTGCACTAGAGTCAATAATCTAGTTACATTGTCATGAATCGAACACCCATAGAGTTCTAGTGCTGATCATGTTTTGCCTTAGGGAGAGGTTTAGTCAACGGATCTGCGACATTCAGATCCGTGTGCACTTTACAAATTTCTATGTCTCCATCTTGAACATTTTCACGAATGGAGTTGAAGCGACGCTTGATGTGCCTGGTCTTCTTGTGAAACCTGGGCTCCTTTGCAAGTGCAATAGCTCCAGTGTTGTCACAGAAGAGTTTGATTGGCCCCGACGCATTGGGTATGACTCCGAGGTCGGTGATGAACTCCTTCACCCAAATTGCTTCATGTGCTGCCTCCGAGGCTGCCATGTACTCCGCTTCACATGTAGATCCCGCCACGACGCTTTGCTTGCAACTGCACCAGCTTAGTGCCCCACCATTCAAAATATACACGTATCCGGTTTGTGACTTAGAGTCATCCAGATCTGTGTCGAAGCTAGCGTTGACGTAACCCTTTACGACGAGCTCTTCGTCACCTCCATAAACGAGAAACATTTCCTTAGTCCTTTTCAGGTACTTCAGGATATTCTTGACCACTGTCCAGTGTTCCTTGCCGGGATTACTTTGGTACCTTCCTACCAAACTTACGGCAAGGTTTACATCAGGTCTGGTACACAGCATGGCATACATAATAGAACCTATGGCTGAGGCATAGGGGATGACACTCATCTCTTCTATATCTTCTGCCGTGGTCGGACATTGAGCTGAGCTCAATTTCACACCTTGTAACACAGGTAAGAACCCTTTCTTAGATTGATCCATATTGATCTTCTTCAATATCTTATCAAGGTATGTGCTTTGTGAAAGACCTATGAGGCGTCTTGATCTATCTCTATAGATCTTGATGCCTAATATATAAGCAGCTTCTCCAAGGTCCTTCATTGAAAAACTCTTATTCAAGTAGGCCTTAATGATGTCCAAGAGTTCTATATCATTTCCCATCAAGAGTATGTCGTCTACATATAATATGAGAAATGCTACAGCGCTCCCACTCACTTTCTTGTAAACGCAGGCTTCTCCATAAGTCTGCGTAAACCCAAACGCTTTGATCATCTCATCAAAGCGAATGTTCCAACTCCGAGATGCTTGCACCAGCCCATAAATCGAGCGTTGGAGCTTGCACACCTTGTCAGCATTCTTAGGATCGACAAAACCTTTCGGCTGCATCATATACAATTCTTCCTTAAGGAAACCATTAAGGAATGCCATTTTGACGTCCATTTGCCATATTTCATAATCGTAGAATGAGGCAATTGCTAACATGATTCGGACGGACTTCAGCTTCGCTACCGGTGAGAAAGTCTCATCGTAGTCAATTCCTTGAACTTGTCGATAACCCTTAGCGACAAGCCGAGCTTTATAGATGGTCACATTACCATCCGCGTCTGTCTTCTTCTAAAAGATCCATTTATTTTCTATGGCTCGCCGTTCAACGGGCAAGTCAGTCAAAGTCCATACTTCGTTTTCATACATGGATCCTATCTCGGATTTCATGGCTTCCAACCATTTGTCGGAATCCGGGCCCGCCATTGCTTCCTCATAGTTCGAAGGTTCACCGTTGTCTAACAACATGATTTCCAAGACAGGGTTGCCGTACCACTCTGGTGCGGAACGTGTCCTTGTGGACCTTCGAATTTCAGTAGGAACTTGATAAGAAGTATCTTGATCATCATCATTAATTTCCTCTCTAGTCGGTGCAGGCACCTCAGGAACGTTTTCTTGAGTTTTGCCATTTTCCGGTTCAAGAGGTAACACTTCATCAAGTTCTACTTTCCTCCCACTTACTTCTTTCGAGAGAAACTCTTTCTCTAGAAAGGATCCATTCTTGGCAACAAAGATCTTGCCTTCGGATCTGAGGTAGAAGGTATACCCGACAGTTTCTTTAGGGTATCCTATGAAGACGCATTTTTCCGACTTGGGTTCGAGCTTTTCAGGTTGAAGTTTCTTGACATAAGCATCGCATCCCCAAACTTTTAGAAACGACAGCTTAGGTTTCTTCCCAAACCATAATTCATACGGTGTCGTCTCAACGGATTTCGACGGAGCCCTATTTAAAGTGAATGCGGCAGTCTCCAAAGCATAGCCCCAAAAAGATAGCGGTAAGTCGGTAAGAGACATCATAGATCGCACCATATCTAATAGAGTGCGATTACGACGTTCGGACACACCATTACACTGAGGTGTTCCAGGCGGCGTGAGTTGTGAAACTATTCCACATTTTCTTAAGTGTGTGCCAAATTCATGACTCAAGTATTCTCCTCCACGATCTGATCGTAAAAACTTGATTTTTCTGTCACGTTGATTTTCAACCTCACTCTGAAACTCCTTGAACTTTTCAAAGGTCTCAGACTTGTGTTTCATTAAGTAGATATACCCATATCTACTCAAGTCATCAATGAGGGTGAGAACATAAGGATAGCCACCGCGAGCCTCAACACTCATTGGACCGCACACATCGGTATGTATGATTTCCAATAAGCTGGCTGCTCGCTCCATTGTTCCTGAGAACGGAGTCTTGGTCATTTTACCCATGAGGCATGGTTCGCACGTGTCAAATGATTCATAATCAAGAGACTCTAAAAGTCCATCTGCATGGAGCTTCTTCATGCGTTTGACACCTATGTGACCAAGGCGGCAATGCCACAAATATGTGGGACTATTGTTATCAATTTTAACTCTTTTGGTATTCACACTATGAATATGTGTATCATCACGAACGAGATTCATTAAGAATAAACCATTAACCATCGGAGCATGACCATAAAACATATCTCTCAAATAAATAGAACAACCATTATTCTCGGATTTAAATGAGTAGCCATCTCGAATTAAACGAGATCCAGATGCAATGTTCATGCTCAAACTTGGCACTAAATAACAATTATTGAGGTTTAAAACTAATCCCGTAGGTAAATGTAGAGGCAGCGTGCCGACGGCGATCACATCGACCTTGGAACCATTCCCGACGCGCATCGTCACCTCGTCCTTTGCCAGTCTCCGTTTATTCCGCAGCTCCTGTTTTTGAGTTACAAATGTGAGCAACTGCACCGGTATCAAATACCCAAGAGCTACTACTGTTGGAAATATGCCCTAGAGGCAATAATAAATTGATTATTATTATATTTCCTTGTTCATGATAATAGTTTATTATCCATGCTAGAATTGTATTGATAGGAAACTCAGATACATGTGTGGATACATAGACAACACCATGTCCCTAGTAAGCCTCTAGTTGACTAGCTCGTTGATCAATAGATGGTTACGGTTTCCTAACCATGGACATTGGATGTCATTGATAACGGGATCACATCATTAGAAGAATGATGTGATGGACAAGACCCAATCCTAAGCCTAGCACAAGATCATGTAGTTCGTATGCTGAAGCTTTTCTAATGTCAAGTATCATTTCCTTAGACCATGAGATTGTGCAACTCCCGGATACCATAGGAATACTTTGTGTGTGCCAAACGTCACAACGTAACTGGGTGGCTATAAAGGTGCACTACGGGTATCTCCGAAAGTGTCTGTTGGGTTGGCACGAATCGAGACTGGGATTTGTCACTCCGTGTGATGGAGAGGTATCTCTGGGCCCACTCGGTAGGACATCATCATAATGTGCACAATGTGATCAAGGAGTTGATCACGGGATGATGTGTTGCGGAACGAGTAAAAGAGACTTGCCGGTAACGAGATTGAACAAGGTATCGGGATACCGAGGATCGAATCTCGGGCAAGTATCATACCGATAGACAAAGGGAATTGTATACGGGATTGATTAAGTCCTTGACATCGTGGTTCATCCTATGAGATCATCGTGGAACATGTGGGAGCCAACATGGGTATCCAGATCCTGCTGTTGGTTATTGACTGGAGAACGTCTCGGTCATGTCTGCATGGTTCTCGAACCCGTAGGGTCTACACACTTAAGGTTCGATGACGCTAGGGTTATAAAGGAAGCTTGTATGTGGTTACCGAATGTTGTTCGGAGTCCCGGATGAGATCCCGGACGTCACGAGGAGTTCCGAAATGGTCCGGAGGTAAAGATTTATATATGGGAAGTCCTGTTTTGGTCGCCGGAAAGGTTTCAGGGTTTATCGGTAGTGTACCGAGACCACCGGAGGTGTCTGGGGGTCCACCAAGTGGGGCCACAAGCCCCGGAGGCTTGCGTGGGCCAAGTGTGGGAGGGGACCAGCCCTAGGTGGGCTGGTGCGCCCCTCCACCAAGGCCCAAGGCGCAGGGAGAGTGGGAGGGGGCAAACCCTAGGTCCAAATGGGCCTTAAGGCCCACCTAGTGGTGTGCCCCCCTCCCTTCCCCTCTTGGCCGCCACCCTTGTTCCCCATCTAGGGCTGCCGCCCCCCTAGGGGTGGGAACCCTAGAGGGGGCGCAGCCCCTCCCCTTCCCTATATATATTGAGGCATTGGGCTGCCCACAACACGTGATTCGATCTCTCTCTCGTTGGTGCAGCCCTGCGTCTCTTCTTCCTCCTCTCTTGCGGTGCTTGGCGAAGCCCTGCTGGATTGCCACGCTCCTCCATCATCACCATGCCGTTGTGCTGCTGCTGAATGGAGTCTTCCTCAACCTCTCCCTCTCTCCTTGTTGGATCATGTTGGGGAACGTAGTAATTTCAAAAAAATTCCTACGTACATGCAAGATCATGGTGATGCATAGCAACGAGAGGGGAGAGTGTTGTCTACGTACCCTTGTAGACCGAAAGCGGAAGCGTTATATCAACGCGGTTGATGTAGTCGTACGTCTTCACGATCCGACCGATCCAAGCACCGTTACTCCGGCACCTCCGAGTTCTTGGCACACGTTCAGCTCGATGACGGTCCTCGGGCTCCGATCCAGCAAAGCGTCGAGGAAGAGTTCCGTCAGCACGACGGCGTGGTGACGATCTTGATGTACTACTGACGCAGGGCTTCGCCTAAGCACTGCAACAATATGACCGAGGTGGAATTTGGTGGCAGGGGCACCGCACACGGCTAAGGAAAGATCTCAATGATCAATTGTGTGTCTAGAGGTGCCCCCTGCCCCCGTATATAAAGGGGCAAAGGGGGAGGGGCGCGGCATCCATAGGAGGAGTCCTACTCCCACTGGGAGTAGGACTCCCCTCCAATCCTATTCCTAATAGGACTCCCCAAGTGGGGAAAGAGAGAGGGGCTGGCCGGCCACCTTCCCTAGTCCTAATAGGACTAGGGGAAGGGGGAGGCGCGCAGCCCATGAGGGCAGCCCTCTCACCTTTCCACCAAGGCCCATGTTGGCCCATTTGGCTCCCGGGGGGTTCCGGTAACCCTCCCGGTATTCCGGTAAAATCCCGATTTCACCTGGAACACTTCCGATGTCCAAACATAGGCTTCCAATATATCAATCTTTACTTCTCGACCATTTCGAGACTCCTCGTCATGTCCGTGATCACATCCGGGACTCCGAACAACCTTCGGTTCATCAAAATGCATAAACTCATAATAACTGTCATCGTAACGTTAAGCGTGCGGACCTTACGGTTCGAGAACAATGTAGACATGACCGAGACACATCTCCGGTCAATAACCAATAGCAGGACCTGGATGACCATATTGGCTCCTACATATTCTACGAAGATCTTTATCGGTCAGACCGCATAACAACATACGTTGTTCCCTTTGTCATCGGTATGTTTACTTGCCCGAGATTCGATTGTCAGTATCCAATACTTAGTTCAATCTCGTTATCGGCAAGTCTCTTTACTCGTTCCGTAATACATCATCTCGCAACTAATTCATTAGTTGCAATGCTTGCAAGGCTTAAGTGATGTGCATTACCGAGAGGGCCCAGAGATACCTCTCCGACGATCGGAGTGACAAATCCTAGTCTCGAAATACGCCAACCCAACATCTACCATTGGAGACACCTGTAATACTCCTTTATAATCACCCAGTTACGTTGTGACGTTTGGTAGTACCCAAAGTGTTCCTCCGGCAAACGGGAGTTGCATAATCTCATAGTCATAGGAACATGTATAAGTCATGGATAAAGCAATAGCAACATACTAAACGATCGGGTGCTAAGCTAATACAATGGCTCATGTCAATCAGATCATTCAACTAATGATGTGACCTCGTTAATCAAATAACAACTCTTTGTTCATGGTTAGGAAACATAACCATCTTTGATTAACGAGCTAGTCTAGTAGAGGCATACTAGTGACACTCTGTTTGTCTATGTATTCACACATGTATTATGTTTCCGGTTAATACAATTCTAGCATGAATAATAAACCTTTATCATGATATAAGGAAATAAATAATAACTTTATTATTGCCTCTAGGGCATATTTCCTTCAGATCAAGGCATGGGAGACGTCACCGGGCTGTACGTGTGTTGAACGCGGAGGTGCCGTCCGTTCGGCACTTGGTCATCGGCCTCTTGAATCACGACGAGTACGACTCCATCAACCCCGTTCACTTGAACGCTTCCGCTTAGCGATCTACAAGGGCATGTAGATGCACTCTCCTTCCCCTCGTTGCTGGTTTCTCCATAGATAGATCTTGGTGACACGTAGGAATTTTTTTGAATTTCTGCTACGTTCCCCAATAGTGGCATCATGAGCTAGATCTATTGCGTAGATTCCATGCACGAGTAGAACACAAAGTAGTTGTGGGCGTTGATTTTGTTCAATATGCTTACCGTTACTAGTCAATCTTGATTCGGCGGCATTGTGGGATGAAGCGGCCCGGACCGACCTTACACGTACTCTTACGTGAGACAGGTTCCACCGACTGACATGCACTAGTTGCATAAGGTGGCTAGCGGGTGCCAGTCTCTCCCACTTTAGTCGGATCGGATTCGATGAAAAGGGTCCTTATGAAGGGTAAATAGCAATTGACATATCACGTTGTGGTTTTGCGTAGGTAAGAAACGTTCTTGCTAGAAACCCATAGCAACCACGTAAAACATGCAAACAACAATTAGAGGACGTCTAACTTGTTTTTGCAGGGTATGCCATGTGATGTGATATGGCCAAAGGATGTGATGTATGATATATGTGATGTATGAGATGATCATGTTCTTGTAATAGGAATCATGACTTGCATGTCGATGAGTATGACAACCGGTAGGAGCCATAGGAGTTGTCTTTAATTTATTTATGACCTGCGTGTCAACATAAACGTCATGTAATTACTTTGCTTTATTTCTAACCGTTAGCTGTAGTAGTAGAAGTAATAGTTGACGTGACAACTTCATGAAGACACGATGATGGAGATCATGATGATGGAGATCATGGTGTCATGCCGGTGATGACGATGATCATGGAGCCCCGAAGATGGAGATCAAAAGGAGCAAAGTGATGATGGCCATATCATGTCACTATTTGATTGCATGTGATGTTTATCATGTTTATACATCTTATTTGCTTAGAAGGACGGTAGTAAATAAGATGATCCCTCATTAAAATTTCAAGAAAGTATTCCCCCTAACTGTGCACCGTTGCGAAAGTTCGTCGTTGCGAAGCACCACGTGATGATCGGGTGTGATAGACTCTTACGTTCACATACAACGGGTGTAAGCCAGATTTACACACGCGAAACACTTAGGTTGACTTGACGAGCCTAGCATGTACAGACATGGCCTCGGAACACAAGAGACCGAAAGGTCGAGCATGAGTCGTATGGTAGATACGATCAACATGAAGATGTTCACCGATGATGACTAGTCCGTCTCACGTGATGATCGGACACGGCCTAGTTGACTCGGATCATGTAATCACTTAGATGACTAGAGGGATGTCTATCTGAGTGGGAGTTCATAAGATGAACTTAATTATCCTGAACATAGTCAAAAGATCTTTGCAAATTATGTCGTAGGCTCGCGCTTTAGTTCTACTGTTTTAGATATGTTCCTAGAGAAAATATAGTTGAAAGTTGATATTAGCAATTATGCGGACAGTAGAAGGCTTGTGTCCTTAATGCACCGCTCGGTGTGCTGGACCTCGAACGTGGTCTGTGGATGTTGCGAACATCTGACATACACGTTTTGATAACTACATGATAGTTCGGTAATGATAAATGGTTTAGAATTGAGGCACCGAAGACATTTTTGAAATGTCGCGGAACATATGAGATGTTTCGAGGGCTGAAATTGGGATTTCAGGCTCGTTCCCACGTCAAGAGGTATAAGACCTCCGACGATTTTCTTGGCCTGCAAACTAAGGGAGAAAAGCTCAATCGTTGAGCTTGTGCTCAGCTTGTCTGAGTACAACAATCACTTGAATCGAGTGGGAGTTGATCTTCCAGATAAGATAGTGATGTTTCTCCAAAGTCATTGCCACCAAGCTGCTAGAGCTTCGTAATGAACTATAACATATCAGGGATAGATATGATGATCCTTGAAATATTCGCGATGTTTGACACCGCGAAAGTAGAAATCAAGAAGGAGCATCAATTGTTGATGGTTAGTGAAACCACTAGTTTCAAGAAGGGCAAGGGCAAGAAGGGATACTTCATGAAACGGCAAATCAGCTGCTGCTCTAGTGGAGAAACCCAAGGTTGAACCCAAACTCGAGACTGAGTGCTTCTGTAATAAGGGGAACAGCCACTGGAGCAGAATTACCCTAGATACTTGGTAGATGAGAAGGCTGTCAATAGAAGTATATTGGATATACATTATGTGAATGTGTACTTTACTAGTACTCCTAGTAGCATCAGGGTATTAGATACCGGTTCGGTTGCTAAGTGTTAGTAACTCGAAAGCTACGGAATAAACGGAGACTAGCTGAAGGTGAGCTGACGAGATGTGTTGGAAGTGTTTCCAAGGTTGATGTGATCAAGCATCGCACGCTCCCTCTACCATCGAGATTGGTGTTAAACCTAAATAATTGTTATTTGGTGTTTGCGTTGAGCATAGACATGATTGGATTATGTCTATCGCAATACGGTTATTCATTTATGGAGAATAATGGTTACTCTATTTATTTGAATAATACCTTCAATGGTCTTGCACCTAAAATCAATGGTTTATTGAATCTCGATCATAGTGATACACATGTTCATGCCAAAAGATATAAGATAGTAATGATAGTACCACCTACTTGTGGCACTGCCATGTAAGTCATATTGGTATAAAACGCATGAAGAAGCTCCATGTTGATGGATCTTTGGACTCACTCATTTTTGAAAAGGATTGAGACATGTGAACCGTGTCTATTGGTATATACGCATGAAGAAACTCCATGCAGATGGACCATTTGGACTCGCTTGATTTTCAATCGCTTGAGACATGCAAATCATACCACATGGGCAAGATGACTGAAAGCTTCGGTTTCAGTAAAATGGAACAAGAAAGCAACTTGTTGGAAGTAACACATTTTGATGTGTGCAGTCCAATGAGTGCTGAGGCACGCAGTGGATATCGTTATGCTCTTACTTCACAGATGATTTGAGTAGATACTGAGTATATTTACTTGATGAAACACAAGTCTGAATTATTGAATGGTTCAAGTAATTTCAGAATGAAGTTGAATATCGTCGTGACAAGAGGATAAAATATCTATGATATGATCATAGATATGAATATCTGAGTTGCGAGTTTGGTACACAATTGAGACATTGTGGAAATTGTTTCACGACTAGTACCGCCTGGAACACCATAGTGTGATGGTGTGTCCGAACATCATAACTGCACCCTATTGGATATGATGCATACCATGATATCTCTTATCAAATTACCACTATCGTTCATGGGTTAGGCATTAGAGACAACCGCACTCACTTTAAATAGGACACCACGCAAATCCGTCGAGACAACACCGTATGAACTATGGTTTAGAGAAACCTAAGCTGTTGTTTCTTAAAAGTTTGGGGTCACGACGCTTATGTGAAAAAGTTTCAGGTTGATTCTTCATAGGACACCCAAAACAGTTGGGTATACCTCCTGTCTCAGATCCGAAAGCAATAGGGATTGTTTCTCAAATCGGGTCCTTTCTCGAGGAAAAGTTTCTCTCGAAAGAATTGAGTGGGAGGATGGTGGAGACTTGATGAGGTTATGGAACCGTCACTTCAACTAGAGTGTAGAAGGGCACAGGAGTTGTTCCTATGGCACCTACACCAATTGAAGTGGAAGCTTATGATAGTGATCATGAGACTTCGGATCAAGTTACTCTCAAACCTTGTAGGATGACAAGGATGCGTACTGCTTCAGAATGGTACGTAATCCTGTCTTGGAAGTCATGTTGCTAGACAACAATGAACCTACGAGCTATGGAGAAGCGATGGTGGGCCCGGATTCCGATGAATGGCTCGAGGCCATAAAATCCGAGAGAGGATCCATGTATGAAAACAAAGTGTAGACTTTGGCAGAACGTCTCGATGGTCGTAAGGCTGTTGAGTACAGATGGATTTTAAAAGGAAGACGGACAATGATGGTAAATGTCACCATTAAGAAAGCTCGACTTGTCATTAAAATGTTTTCCGACAAGTTCAAGGAGTTGACTACGATGAGATTTTCTCACCCGTAGCGATGCTAAAAGTCTGTTTGAATTATGTTAGCGATTACTGCATTATTTATGAAATCGTGCAGATAAGATGTCAAAACATTGTTTCCTCGATGATTTTCTTGAGGAAAGGTTGTATGTGATGCAACTGGAAGGTTTTGTCAATCCTGAAAGACGCTAATAAGTATGCAAAGCTCCAGCAATCCTTCTGAGGACTGGAGTAAGCATCTCGGAGTTGGAATGTACACTTTGATGAGTTGATCAAAGATTTTAGGTTTATACAAAGTTTATGAGAAACTTGTATTTCCAAAGAAGTGAGTGGGAGCACTATAGAATTTTTGATGAGTATATGTTGTTGACATATTGTTTATCGGAAATGATGTAGAATTTCTGGAAGGCATATAGGGTTGTTTGAAAAGTGTTTTTCAATGAAAACCTGGATCAAGGCATGGGAGACGTCACCGGGCTGTACGTGTGTTGAACATGGAGGTGTCGTCCGTTCGGCACTTGGTCATCGGCCTCTTGAATCACGACGAGTACGACTCCATCAACCCCGTTCACTTGAACGCTCTCGCTTAGCGATCTACAAGGGTATGTAGATGCACTCTCCTTCCCCTCGTTGCTGGTTTCTCCATAGATAGATCTTGGTGACACGTAGGAAATTTTTTGAATTTCTGCTACGTTCCCCAGCAACTACGAGTACTGGTAAGGTACACATCAATTACATGTATATCACATATACCTTTTGTTTTGCCGGCCTTGTTGTCCGCTAAGTATTTGGGGCAGTTCCGCTTCCAGTGACCACTTCCCTTGCAATAAAAGCACTCAGTCTCGGGCTTGGGTCCATTCTTTGGCTTCTTCCCAGCAACTTGCTTACCGGGCGCGGCAACTTCCTTGCCGTCCTTCTTGAAGTTCTTTTTACCCTTGCCCTTCTTGAACTTAGTGGTTTTATTCACCATCAACACTTGATGCTCCTTCTTGATTTCTACCTCTGCTGATTTCAGCATAGCATATACCTCAGGAATGGTCTTTTCCATCCCCTGCATATTGTAGTTCATCACAAAGCTCTTGTAGCTAGGTGGAAGCGACTGGAGGATTCTGTCAATGACCGCTTCATCCGGGAGATTAACTTCCAGTTGAGTCAAGCGGTTGTGCAACCCAGACATTTTGAGTATGTGTTCACTGACAGAGCTATTTTCCTCCACCTTACAGCTAAAGAATTTGTCGAGGACTTCATATCTCTCGACCCGGGCGTGAGCTTGGAAAACCATTTTCAGCTCTTCGAACATCTCATATGCTCCATGTTTCTCAAAACGCTTTTGGAGCCCCGGCTCTAAGTTGTAAAGCATGCCGCACTGAACGAGGGAGTAATCATCGCAGCGTGACTGCCAAGCGTTCATAACGTCTTGTTCTGCAGGGAGAATAGGTGCGTCACCCAGCGGTGCTCGTAGGACATAATCTTTCTTGGCAGCTATGAGGATGATCCTCAGGTTCCGGACCCAGTCTGTATAGTTGCTGCCATCGTCTTTCAGCTTGGTTTTCTCTAGGAACGCGTTGAAGTTGAGGACTACGTTGGCCATTTGATCTACAAGACATATTGTAAGTATTTTTAGACTAAGTTCATGATAATAAAGTTCATTTAATCAAATTATTTAATGAACTCCCACTTAGATAGACATCCCTCTTCTAGTCATCTAAGTATTACATGATCCAAGTCAACTAGGCCGTGTCCGATCATCACGTGAGACGGACTAGTCAACATTGGTGAACATCTTCATGTTGATCGTATCTTTTATACGACTCATGCTCGACCTTTCGGTCTTCTGTGTTCCGAGGCCATGTCTGTACATGCTAGGCTCGTCAAGTCAACCTAAGTGTTTTGCGTGTGTAAATCTGTCTTACACCCGTTGTATGTGAATGTTAGAATCTATCACACCCGATCATCACGTGGTGCTTCGAAACAACGAACTGTCCCAATGGTGCACAGTTAGGGGGAACACTTTCTTGAAATTATTACGAGGGATCATCTTATTTACTACCGTCGTTCTAACTAAACAAGATGCAAAACATGATAAACATCACATGCAATCAAATAATAAACGTGACATGATATGGCCAATATCACATAGCTCCTTTGATCTCCATCTTGGGGCTCCATGATCATCTTGTCACCGGCTTGACACCATGATCTCCATCATCATGATCTCCATCATCATGTCTCCATGAAGTTGCTCGCCAACTATTACTTCTACTACTATGGCTAACGCGTTTAGCAATAAAGTAAAGTAATTTACATGGCGTTTCTCAATGACACGCAGGTCATACAAAAAATAAAGACAACTCCTATGGCTCCTGCCGGTTGTCATACTCATCGACATGCAAGTCGTGATTCCTATTACAATACCATGAACATCTCATACATCACATATAGATCATTCATCATTCATCACAACTTTGGCCATATCATATCACAAAGCACTTGCTGCAAAAACAAGTTAGACGTCCTCTAATTGTTGTTGCAAGTTTTACGTGGCTGAATTAGGGTTCTAGCAAGAACGTTTTCTTACCTACGTGAAAGACACAACGTGATTTGTCAACTTCTATTTACCCTTCATAAGGACCCTTTTCATCGAATCCGCTCCAACTAAAGTGGGAGAGACAGACACCCGCCAGCCACCTTATGCAACTAGTGCATGTTAGTCGGTGGAACCGGTCTCACGTAAGAGTACGTGTAAGGTTGGTCCGGGCCGCTTCATCCCACAATACCGCTGAAGCAAGATAAGACTAGTAGCGGCAAGAAAAGTTGACAAATCTACGCCCACAACAAATTGTGTTCTACTCGCGCAAGAAGAACTACGCATAGACCTAGCTCATGATGCCACTGTTGGGGAACGTTGCAGAAAACAAAAAATTTTCCTACGGTTTCACCACGATCCATCTATGAGTTCATCTAGCAACGAGTCATGGGAGAGAGATTGCATCTACATACCACTTTGTAGATCGCGAGCGGAAGCATTCAACGAACGGGGATGAGGTAGTCGTACACGACGTGATCCAAATCACCGGAGATCCTAGCACCGAAAGGACGGCACCTCCGCGTTCAATACACGTACGGTCAGCGTAACGTCTCCTTCTTCTTGATCCAGCAAGGAAAAGGAGAGGTTGGGGAAGAAGGCTCCAGCAGCAGCACGACGGCGTGGTGATGGTGGAGCTGCAGTACTCCGACAGGGCTTCGCCGAGCTCTACGGAGGAGGAGGAGGTGTTGGAGAGGGAGAGGGAGGCACCAGGAGCAAGGGTGCGCAGCCCCCCCTCCCCTCCCCCCTTTATATAGCCCCCTAGGGGGGGCGCTGGCCCTAGGAGATGCAATCTCCTAGGGGGGGCGGCGGCCAAGGGTGGGGCTTGCCCCCCAAGCAAGGGGGCGCCCCCCTCTTTAGGGTTTCCCCCCCTCTAGGCGCATGGGCCCTTGGGGGGGAGGCGCACCAGCCCACTTTGGGCTGGTTCCCTTCCTCATAAAGCCCATGAGGCCCTTCGGGAGGTGGCCCCTCCCAGTGGACCCCCAGAACCCCTTCGGTGGCCCCGGTACAATACCGATATGCCCCCGAAACTTCCCGGTGTCTGTATGACAACTTCCCATATATAAATCTTTACCTCCGGACCATTCCGAAACTCCTCGTGACGTCCGGGATCTCATCCGGGACTCCGAACAACATTCGGGTTACTGCATATACATATCTTCACAACCCTAGCGTCACCGAACCTTAAGTGTGTAGACCCTACGGGTTCGGGAGACATGCAGACATGACCGAGACGGCTCTCGGGCAATAACCAACAGCGGGATCTGGATACCCATGTTGGCTCCCACATGCTCCACGATAATCTCATCGGATGAACCACGATGTCGAGGATTCAATTAATCCCGTATACGATTCCCTTTGTCAATCGGTATTTTACTTGCCCGAGATTCGATCGTCGGTATCCCAATACCTCGTTCAATCTCGTTACCGGCAAGTCACTTTTCTTGTACCGTAATGCATGATCCCGTGATCAAACACTTTGGTCACATTGAGCTCATTATGATGATGCATTACCGAGAGGGCCCGGTGATACCTCTCCGTCAAGCGGAGTGACAAATCCCAGTCTCGATCCGTGTCAAACCAACAGACACTTTCAGAGATACCCATAGTATACCTTTATAGTCACCCAGTTACGTTGTGACGTTTGGCACACCCAAAGCACTCCTACGGTATCCGGGAGTTACACGATCTCATGGTCTAAGGAAAGGATACTTGACATTGGAAAACTCTAGCAAACGAACTATGCGATCTTATGCTATGTTTAGGATTGGGTCTCGTCCATCACATCATTTTCCTAATGATGTGATCTCATTATCAATGACATCCAATGTCCATAGTCAGGAAACCATGACTATCTATCGATCAACGAGCTAGTCAACTAGAGGCTTACTAGGGACATGTTGTTGTCTGTTATTCACACATGTATTACGATTTCCGGATAACACAATTATAGCACGAATAAAGACAATTATCATGAATAAGGAAATATAATAATAATGCTTTTATTATTGCCTCTAGGGCATAATTCCAACATCTTATACTTCTACGACTATCGCTACCGCTTAGTGATAAAGTAAAGCATTACCGGGCGATTGCATTGCATACAATAAAGCGACAACCATATGGCTCCTGCCAGTTGCCGATAACTCGGTTACAAAACATGATCATCTAATACAATAAAGTTTAGCATCATGTCTTGACCATATCACATCACAACATGCCCTGCAAAAACAAGTTAGTCGTCCTCAACTTTGTTTATTGCAAGTTTTATGTGGCTGCTACGGGCTTAAGCAAGAACCAATCTCACCTACGCATCAAAACCACAACGATAGTTTGTCAAATAGACTCCGTTTTAACCTTCGCAAGGACGGGGTGTAGCCATACTCGGTTCAACTAAAGTTGGAGAAACTGACACCCGCCAGCCACCTGTGTGCAAAGCACGGCGTCAGAACCAGTCTCGCGTAAGCGTACGCGTAATGTCGGTCCGGGCCGCTTCATCCAACAATACCGCCGAACCAAAGTATGACATGTTGGTAGGCAGTATGAGTTATATCGTCCACAACTCACTTGTGTTCTACTCATGCATATAACATCAAACCATAAAAACCTAGGCTCGGATGCCACTATAGGGGAACGTAGTAATTTCAAAATTTCCTACGCACACGCAAGATCATGGTGATGCATAGCAACGAGAGGGGAGAGTGTTGTCTACGTACCCTCGTAGACCGAAAGCGGAAGCGCTATATCAACGCGGTTGATGTAGTCGTACGTCTTCACGATCCGACCGATCCAAGCACCGTTACTCCGGCACCTCCGAGTTCTTGGCACACGTTCAGCTCGATGACACTCCCCGGGCTCCGATCCAGCAAAGTTTCGGGGAGGAGTTCCGTCAGCACAACGGCGTGGTGATGATCTTGATGTTCAACTGTCGCAGGGCTTCGCCTAAGCACCGCTACAATATGACCGAGGTGGAATATGGTGGAGGGGGGCACCGCACACGGCTAAGGAACGATCACGAAGATCAACTTGTGTGTCCATGGGGTGCCCCTTGCCCCCGTATATAAAGGAGTGGAGGAGGGGAGGGCCGGCCCTCTTTATGGCGCGCCCTGGGGAGTCCTACTCCCACCGGGAGTAGGATTCCCCCTTTCCTAGTCCAACTAGGAGTCCTTCCATGTATTAGGAGTAGGAGACAAGGAAGGGGAAGAGGGAAGAGAAGGAAGGAGGGGGCGCCGCCCCTCCCCCTAGTCCAATTCGGATTAGCCAATGGGGGGGCGCGCGGCCTGCCTCTCCCTCTCCCCTAAAGCCCAATAAGGCCCATATACTTCTTCCCCCGTATTCCCGTAACTCCCCGGTACTCCCGAAAATACCCGAACCACTCAGAACCTTTCCGATGTCCGAATATAGTCGTCCAATATATCGATCTTTACGTCTCAACCATTTCGAGACTCCTCGTCATGTCCCCGATCTCATCCGGGACTCCAAACTCCTTCGGTACATCAAAACTCATAAACTCATTATATAACTGTCATCGAAACCTTAAGCATGCGGACCCTACGGTTCGAGAACAATGTAGACATGACCGAGACACGTCTCTGGTCAATAACCAATAGCGGGACCTGGATGCCCATATTGGCTCCTACATATTCTACGAAGATCTTTATCGGTCAGACCGCATAACAACATACGTTGTTCCCTTTGTCATCGGTATGTTACTTGCCCGAGATTCGATCGTCGGTATCCAATACCTAGTTCTCCTTCGATTGCTGGTCCAACCTAGAGCACCATGCGGGACCGTCCCTTGGCAACTTGGGTTATGTTGGTACCTGTACGCTTCGCTTATCCGGATGTGCCCTGAGACCGAGATATGTGCAGCTCCTATCAGGATTTGTCGGCACAATCGGGCGGCTTTACTGGACTTGTTTTATTACTGTCGAGATGTCTTGTAGTCCGGGATTCCGAGTCTGATCGGGTCTTCCCGGTAGAAGGAATATCCTTCGTTGACCGTGAGAGCTTATAATGGGCTAAGTTGGGACACCCCTGCAGGGTATTATCTTTCGAAAGACATGCCCGCGGTTATGAGGCAGATGGGAATTTGTTGATGTCCGGTTGTAGAAAACCCGAAGTTGACCTTAACTAAAACACATCAACCGCGTGTGTAACCGTGATGGTCTCTTCTCGGCGGGGTCCGGGAGGTGAACACGGTTGTTGGAGTTATGCCTGATGTAGGTTGTTTCAGGATCACTTCGTGATCACTTCTAGTTTCTCGACCGTGCTTTGCCTTCTCTTCTCGCACTCCTTTGCGTTGTAGTCACCATATGCTAGTTGCTTGCTGCAGCTCCACCTCACTATCTTTTTCCTACCTATAAGCTTAAATAGTCTTGATCTCGCGGGTGTGAGATTGCTGAGTCCCCGTGACTCACAGATATTATCACAACAGTTGCAGGTTCCAACGATGCCAGCGCAGATGACGCGTCCGAGCTCACTTGGGAGTTCGACGAGGAACGTGGCCGTTACTATGTTTCTTTTCCAGATGATCAGTAGTGGAGCCCAGTTGGGGCGATCCGGGGATCTATTTAGCATTTGGGGTAGTCTTCTTTCATTTTGGTACCATAGTCGGACCTTGAGTGTAATTTGTATGATGGATGTTATTTATGTACTTGTGTGAAGTGGCGATTGTAAGCCAACTATGTATCTTTCCCCTTTATTTATTACATGGATTGTGTGAAGATTACCTCACTTGCGACATTGCTTTCAATGCGGTTATGCCTCTAAGTCGTGCCTCGACACGTGGGAGATATAGCCGCATCGAGGGTGTTACAAGTTGGTAATCAGAGCCTTTCCCCGACCTTAGGAGCCCCCACTGTTTGATCGTCTTTAGTGGCCGAGTTGTGTCTAGAAAAATGTTTTGAGTCATTTAGGAATTATATATCGGAGAGTTTAGGAATTCTTTTTACTCCCCAGTCCCTTCGACCTTCTGGTAAGGCATCCTGACGTAGAGTTTTGACTCTTCTCTTCTCAAATTTCACTAAAAAAAATTTAGGATCACGCGGGTATATTACAATCGTTCCGATGGTTTTATGATGACAACATTGTCTTGGTTGCCTCCTGACATTTAGGGGTTGTGGCAGTGTCCCGGGGAGTTGAGCTCCGAGGTGTTGTCGTCATAATCTTATCGTTGCGGTTTTGGAATACCTGAGTTTAGTACGCCGACATCGAAAATCTCTTTTGTACAGTTGTTGGTGAGATAACCCTGATAGCCCAGTACTGAGGCGAGTGCGGGAGTATTGCCATGACTCGTATAACGGATGCTTTCGAAGGTTGAGGTAGATGATTTCCGAGGATTTCTTGGTTATGTGTTGAAGGATGGATACAGCTGGATCTAGGTATTGTTAGTTTGGGTGATATATTTTGTGTCCCCTGTATCCCCAACACCTGATTGCATAACCAGAAAGTTTCGGGAGTTTATAAGTGGGAATTCTTGTAGCTCTAGTATTTCTTCCGCAGATATTTGGTTTGTGATTGGGTAATCCTTACCAAGTATTTGTTCACATCCGTACCTTGTTGGTTTTATTCCATACCATGTTCTAAGTGGCTTCTCAGCTTTGGGAGTGTGATGTTTTACATTGGAATTCATTCGTTCATTCTTGTTCGAATGTTAATTGTGAAGACTATATGTTGCAATTTCGTTCCTTTGATTCAGCTTCAATATATCTCTGTCAAGATGCTAATGGATGTCACCCTCTTCAGGATGGCTCCACCAACGCGTCAGAATCCGGAACGCAATGAAGGGAATCAGGCTAACCCTCCGCCACCACCTCCGCCTCCGGAAGCTTGGCAAGCCTTGATGACTGCCACAAATGCCAATGCTCAGATTCTGATTCAGCTCTTGCAAGATCACAACCAAGGGCAAGCTAATCAAGAGAATCAAGGCCAAGGGAACAATCAGCCGCATTTCGCTTCACTGAACCAGTTCCTTGCTAATCAGCCAAAGACCTTCAGCTACTGTGTCGAGGCCACAGACGCCGATGATTGGCTCGTGGACATCAGCAAGCATTTCGAGTGCAGCAATGTCAGACCTGAGGACTTTGTCAAGTTTGCCTCTTTTCAACTCAAAGATCAAGCTGCTGAGTGGTTCCAGCAATACAAAGATTCCAGAGGAGGTCGTGTGATTACCTGGGATGATTTCCGCCGTGACTTCAAAGCTCACCACATTCCAGAAAGTGTTGTTGAGAGTAAGCGTGAGGAATTCCGCAATCTCAAGCAAGGCAACATGTCTGTCTATCAATACAACACTCAGTTCCAGAAGCTCTCTTGTTTTGCAAGGCAAGACATTCCTGATGAGAAGAGTATGATCTACCAGTTCAGGCGTGGTCTCAGAGAAGATCTGCAACTTGCTCTCGTGCTTTTCGAGCCATTAAAGTATGATGAATTCTACAACATGGCACTGAAACAAGAAGCTGCTCAGCTCAAGTGTGAGGCATCTAAGAAGAGAGTCAGAGACGCAGTCCAGTCTTCTTCTTCTTCACTTGTGGCAGCTAAGCAACAAAAGTTATGGTTGCCTCCTCCTCCTCCGTTCCGTCAGCCTTATCAACAGAAGAATTCAAGTGGTCGTGGATCTTCCCACCCACCCAACCCTGGCTATCAGAACAAGTCTCAGAATCAAGCTCCAAGGCCAAGTGCTCCTTACCATCGTCCGCTCTCAGAGGTGACTTGTAACAAATGTCAGCAGAAGGGTCACTATGCGAACAAGTGCTTCAACCAGAGGCGCCTTCCGCCTCCTCCTCCTGTGAAATCTTCCAGCAATGCAGTGGTCAAGCATAATCCTAAGTCTGCAAAGGTGAACATGATGAACGCAGCTCAAGCAGAGGATTCTTCTGAAGTGATCATGGGTAATCTTCCTGTTAATGATATTCCTGCCAAAGTCTTATTTGATACTGGTGCATCGCATTGTTTCATGTCAAGATTGTTCTTTGCAAAGAATGATTTTTCTTGGACTTACCTGGATAAACCTTTGGGTGTTGTTTCTCCGGGAAAGTCAATGAGAGCAAACTCGATAGTTCCTGATGTCTCTATCAAGATGGGCGACTATAAATTTCTGTCTTCTCCAATGGTGCTTGGTGATTCTGATATTGATCTTATTCTCGGGATGGACTGGCTTTCTAAGCACAAGGCTCAGCTTGAGTGTGCTGCCAGGGAAATCAAATTGACTCACACTTCGAACGATGTGATCATCTATGCTTCTCGTGATGATACCATTCGGTTGTTTTCTCTCAATGAGAATGATGAATTGGAGGCTATCTCTCAGATTCCAGTTGTTTGTGAGTACCAAGATGTTTTTCCAGAAGAGCTTCCGGGTATGCCTCCCTGCCGGCCAGTTGAATTCGTGATTGATCTCGAGCCTGGCACAGAACCCATTTGCAAGCGTCCTTACAAGCTTGGACCAGATGAGTTGAAGGAATTGGAGAAACAACTCGATAAACAAGAGCGTCTGGGTCTGATCAGACCGAGTTCTTCTCCTTGGGGTTGTGGTGTTCTTTTTGTCAAGAAGAAGGATGGCACGGACCGACTTTGCGTCGATTACCGTCCATTGAACAAGAAGACTATCAAGAACAAGTACCCACTTCCCAACATCAATGAGCTATTTGAGCAACTCAAAGGTGCTAAGGTGTTCTCCAAGCTTGACCTCCGTATGGGATATCATCAGATTCGCATTCGTGAAGAAGATATTCCCAAGACAGCATTCAGAACAAGCTTTGGTTCTTATGAATATACTGTCATGTCTTTCGGCCTTGTCAATGCTCCTCCGTATTTCACTCGCTTGATGAATTTCATCTTCAACCCCTACATCAACGAATTTGTCTTGGTCTATCTCTATGATATTTTGGTCTTCTCCAAGAATAAGGAGGATCATGCCAAGCATTTGCGTTTGGTACTTGACAAGCTCAGAGAGTATCAATTATATGCGAAGTTCTCCAAATGTGAATTCTGGCTTGATGAAGTTCTTTATCTTGGCCATATCATCTCTGCCAAGGGCATTGCTATTAATCCAGAGAGGGTGTCTGCAGTTTTGAATTGGCAACCCCCTCAGAATGTCAAGCAGCTTCGCAGTTTTCTGGGACTTGCAAGCTATTGCCGAAGATTCGTTGAGAATTTCTCAAAGATTGCAAAGCCTCTTTCCAACCTCCTCCAGAAGCATGTGAAATATGTCTGGTCTCCTGAGTGTGACGTTGCTTTCAACACTCTCAAAGAGAAACTTGTCACTGCTCCAGTTTTGACTCCTCCTGACGAATCCAAGCCTTATGAAGTATTCTGTGATGCTTCTCTTCAGGGCCTCGGTGTTGTGTTAATGCAAGAGAAGAAGGTTGTTGCCTATACCTCTCGCCAGTTGAAGCCCAATGAAAGGAACTAGCCCACTCACGATCTTGAGTTGGCGGCAGTTGTCCACGCACTAATAACATGGAGACATCTCCTGTTGGGAAGGAAAGTGGACATTTTCACCGATCACAAGAGTCTCAAGTATATCTTCACTCAGCCTCACCTCAACCTCAGACAAACTCGATGGGTCGAAATGATTCAAGAGTATAATCCGAGTATTGAATACACTCCAGGCAAGGCTAATGTGATTGCAGACGCTTTGAGTAGAAAGGCTTACTGCAACAGCTTAATCCTCAAGCCATTCCAACCGGATCTCTGTGAGGCTTTCCGCAAGTTGAATCTTCAAGTTGTTCCTCAAGGTTTGCTTGCCAACCTCATCGTCTCTCCTACTTTGGAAGATCAGATTCGTGAGGCACAATTGTTGGATACCATGGTGAAGAAGGTGAAACGTGGTATTGAAGAGAGCATCCCCAAATACAAGTGCTATCGAGTTGATGACAGAGATACTCTTTTCTTCGAGGACCGGATCGTGGTTCCAAAGGGTGATCTTCGTAAAGTCATTATGAACGAAGCGCACAATTCTCTTCTGTCAATTCATCCTGGAAGTTCGAAGATGTACCATGACCTCAAGCAGTCGTATTGGTGGACTCGAATGAAGCGTGAGATTGCTCAATTCGTGAATGAGTGTGATGTCTGCAGAAGGGTGAAAGCAGAACACCAACGACCATCTGGTCTTCTCCAACCTCTTGCTATTCCAGAATGGAAGTTTGATCATATCGAAATGGACTTCGTGACTGGTTTTCCTAAGTCCAAGCGTGGAAATGATGCTATCTTCGTCGTCATCGACAAGCTCACCAAAGTGGCTCATTTTCTTCCTATCAAAGAGTCTATCACAGCAGCGCAGCTGGCAGAGCTCTACACCTCCAGAATTGTCTCTTTGCACGGCATTCCGCAATTGATCTCTTCAGACCGTGGCAGCATCTTTACCTCCAAATTTTGGGATTCTTTTCAGAAGGCCATGGGCACCAATATTCGTTTCAGCACAGCTTTCCACCCTCAGACTAGTGGACAAGTCGAGCGTGTCAACCAAATTCTTGAAGATATGCTCAGAGCCTGTGTTATCTCTTTCGGCATGAAGTGGGAGGATTGTCTTCCTTATGCTGAATTCTCTTACAACAACAGTTTTCAAGCCAGCTCGGGCAAAGCCCCATTCGAGATTCTCTATGGCAGGAAGTGTCATACTCCTCTCAACTGGTCTAAAACCGGTGAACGTCAATTGCTCGGCAATGATTTGATCTCAGAGGCTGAGGCTATGTGCAAGGTGATTCGTGAGAACCTCAAAGCCGCGCAGTCGCGCCAGAAGAGCTATTACGACAGCAAACATCGTGATGTGGCATTCGAGATCAGAGACCATGTTTACCTCCGTGTCTCGCCAATGAAAGGAACTCGTCGCTTCGGTATCAAGGGGAAACTTGCTCCGCGATACGTGGGTCCCTTCAAGGTCATCGGCAAACGAGGCGATCTAGCCTATCAACTTGAGCTTCCCTCCAACTTTGCAAATGTGCACGATGTCTTCCACGTGTCACAGCTTCGCAAGTGCTTCAAGACGCCTGAGCGCACCATCAACTTCGAAGAGATTGATCTTCAAGAAGATTTGTCCTATCATGAGCATCCAGTTGCCATTCTTGAGACAACTGAGCGCAAGACTCGCAACAAGTCAATCAAATTCCTCAAAGTGAAATGGTCACATCATTCAGACCGAGAAGCCACCTGGGAGCGTGAAGACCACCTACGTTCTGAGTATCCGGAGTTCTTTCAGTCCTAGATCTCGGGATGAGATCCTCTCGTAGTGGTGGTGTGTTGTAACGCCCCAGATGTAACTTACCATATTTGTAATCCAACTCTTGCCATTTCCGGCTATGTGTTATGATATTTCATCCGTGTTGGGTTTCCCCTCGTTTTGCATTTTGGTCATGTCATGCATTTCATATCATGTCATCATGTGCATCGCATTCGCATACGTGTTCGTCTCATTAATCCGAGCATCTTTCCCGTTGTCCGTTTTGCAATCCGGCGCTCCTATGTCTCCCGGCGTCCCCGTTTACATTTCTTCTTGAGCGGGTATTAAACATTCTCAGAATGGACCGAGGTTTGACATGTGGCCTCGGTATAGCACCGGAAGACCGCCTGTCAAGTTTCGGGTCAATCGGAGTTCGTTTGGTACTCCAACGGTTAACCGGGTAACCGTGAAGGCCTCGTGTGTGTTGCAGCCCAACACCCCTTCAAAACAGCCCAATAACCCATCTAAGTCACTCCCATGTCCTCCGTCGTTCGATCACGATCGCGTGGCCGAAAACCGCACTCCATTTGGAGCTTCCTAGCCCCCTCTAGCTATAAATATGTGCACCGCTCCGTCAAATCCGGGTCCAAAACCCTAGCCCCGCTCCCTCCGCGCGCCGGACACGTCCGGTCCGCGCCGGACGAAACCCGCCGCCGCCCGCAGCCAACAGCAGCGCGACACGTGTCCTCTCCGCCGCCGTCTCCGCCGCCGGCCCGCGAGCCCGCGTCAGGCCCGCGGGGCCCGTTCCGCGCCACCGCCGCCCTGCCGCGCCCTAGCGACCGCACCGCCCGCGCGCTTCGCCGCGTTGCCGCTCGCGCCGCCGCCTCCTCTCCGTCGCCGGCCGCCGGCGCCGCGCCGCCTGCTCATCGCCCCCGTCGCCGCCTCCTTCGCCGGGTCCGGCGCCCCGCGCCCTCCCGGTGCCAGATCCGGCCATCCCGGCCCGGATCCGGACGAACCCCGCCGCCGCAGCTCCCTCTCCGGCACTTCTCCGGCGGCCCGCGCCGGCGAACTCCGGCATCCGTGCCCTGGTTGACTTTCCCCCTCTCAAAAATATCTCCAAGTCCCAGTATTTTTACATTATCATCTCATGTTCGACCTGCCATAACTTTGCATCCGTAGCTTTGTTTCACACGTATAATATGTCCAATTGTTCGTCTCGAAGAGTACATCATTTTGTTCCATTGCATCATTTTCATTTGAAGTCAACTTGATGCCCGAAATTCTGTTAGTAGAGGGCTAGTTGCTGTTAGTTGCTGGATTTTATCTGAACATGCACTTTTGTCATTTTTGCCATGATTGATGTGTACCGCCTATGAAGTTGAGTCCTACATGAGTTTTGTTATATGTCATGTTACCTATCCAGAGTATTTTGCCATGTATTTTTGTGATCTATGTGGTGACTAGCACAAGCATGCAAACTAGGTCACTTGATGTTGCTGATTTCGGAGACTTAGTGATTTGACTGCTGTTATTTTCATGCCATGTATTCATGTTGTTTCTGAGAGATCTATGCATAATTTGAGCATGATCAGTAAGGGAGTTTTGAACTTGAGTATTTTCTCTATCCATCCATGCCTTTGTTTGCAATTATGGAGTGCCATAGCTTGAGTCAATCGAGCTCTGCTTTTGCTACAAAATGTTGCTGGCAGATTGTTTACGTGTTATTCGATTTTGCCAAGCTTGGTGTAGTTGATCCTTGCATGATATGATGTTATTCTTGACATGTCTAGTTACTATGCCATGTCTTATTGACGTATGTATGCTTAGTTTATCATGCAATTCTCTGTAGTGAGTGCATCGAGCTCACGAACATGCCTACTCGTTATCTGTTTTTGACATGTCCAGTTTTCTGCCAAGTCTGAAACCTGTAACGAAACTTGCTTAATTGACATGGGTGTAATCATGTTTTCTGTTCCTTTTTGGCTTATGGTCAGTAAGGGATTTTTGTTAAGTGCTTTGAGTAGATTCATGCCATGCCTTACTTTGCTATGTCCTGATCCTTTAGCATGTTTTTTCGTTGCTCTGAACATGTCATCCTGATGTTAGTTTTCTGCTATGTTGTTAATTTCACCAAGTCTGAGAACATGTTATCTTGTGCACTTTTGCCATGCTTGTTTGGACCTGTTATGATGTGAACTATCCGTAGCTCAGTGTTCATCTTTTATCGTGCATCTTGTGTAGATTACTGTCATATGCTTTGTTGCCATGTTTGGGTGCAGTAGCTTAATTATTTGTTGCTCGCTAAGTAGCATCATGCTGTTAATGGCAGATTCGTGTCATTCTTGTATTGCTTGCCATTTGCAAACCGTGCATCCGATTCCGGTGAACTTTATATCGATTTCAACCGAAATCACCTCACCTATCCAGTGGCATGCTTGGTTTGCCAAGATTATGCCCTGTTCATCCTTGTCCTTCCGGAGCATGCATACGCATTGCATATCACCTCTCGCATACCATGCCATGTTTTGCATCATGTTGCTTGCGCATTGCATCGTGGTTGATATTGGTTCCTTTGCTTGTTCTCTTGTCTTGGGTAGAGCCGGGAGACGAGTACGTGAACGAGGATTCCGTTGAGAACGCTTTCGAGGATCAAGCTTTCGACAACTCTGAGACTCTTGCAGGCAAGATGACCATACCCTCGAAATCACTTCTATCTTTGCTTGCTAGATTGCTCGCTCTTTTGCTATGCCTATGCTGCGATACCTACCACTTGCTATATCATGCCTCCTATATTGCCATGTCAGCCCCTAACCATCCATGTCCTAGCAAACCGTTGTTTGGCTATGTTACTGCTTTGCTCAGCCCCTCTTATAGCGTTGCTAGTTGCAGGTGAAGATGAAGTTTGTTCCTTGTTGGGACATGATCTTGTTGTTCCTCGTTGGAACATGTTTACTTGTTGGGATATCACAATACCTCTTATTTAATTAATGCATCTATATACTTGGTAAAGGGTGGAAGGCTCGGCCTTATGCCTGGTGTTTTGTTCCACTCTTGCCACCCTAGTTTCCGTCATACCGGTGTTATGTTCCCGGAGTTTGCGTTCCTTACACGGTTGGGTGATTTATGGGACCCCCTTGACAGTTCGCCTTGAATAAGACTTTTCCAGCAAGGCCCAACATTGGTTTTACCATTTTCCAGCTAAGCCTTTTTTCCCTTGGGTTCTGCAGACTCAAGGGTCATCTTTATTTTAACCCCCGGGCCAGTTCTCCTTCGATTGCTGGTCCAACCTAGAGCACCATGCGGAACCGTCCCTTGGCAACTTGGGTTATGTTGGTACCTGTACGCTTCGCTTATCCGGATGTGCCCTGAGACCGAGATATGTGCAGCTCCTATCAGGATTTGTCGGCACAATCGGGCGGCTTTACTGGACTTGTTTTATTACTGTCGAGATGTCTTGTAGTCCGGGATTCCGAGTCTGATCGGGTCTTCCCGGTAGAAGGAATATCCTTCGTTGACCGTGAGAGCTTATAATGGGCTAAGTTGGGACACCCCTGCAGGGTATTATCTTTCGAAAGCCATGCCCGCGGTTATGAGGCAGATGGGAATTTGTTGATGTCCGGTTGTAGAAAACCCGAAGTTGACCTTAACTAAAACACATCAACCGCGTGTGTAACCGTGATGGTCTCTTCTCGGCGGGGTCCGGGAGGTGAACACGGTTGTTGGAGTTATGCCTGACGTAGGTTGTTTCAGGATCACTTCGTGATCACTTCTAGTTTCTCGACCGTGCTTTGCCTTCTCTTCTCGCACTCCTTTGCGTTGTAGTCACCATATGCTAGTCGCTTGCTGCAGCTCCACCTCACTATCTTTTTCCTACCTATAAGCTTAAATAGTCTTGATCTCGCGGGTGTGAGATTGCTGAGTCCCCGTGACTCACAGATATTATCACAACAGTTGCAGGTTCCAATGATGCCAGCGCAGATGACGCGTCCGAGCTCACTTGGGAGTTCGACGAGGAACATGGCCGTTACTATGTTTCTTTTCCAGATGATCAGTAGTGGAGCCCAGTTGGGGCGATCCGGGGATCTGTTTAGCATTTGGGGTAGTCTTCTTTCATTTTGGTACCGTAGTCGGACCTTGAGTGTAATCTGTATGATGGATGTTATTTATGTACTTGTGTGAAGTGGCGATTGTAAGCCAACTATGTATCTTTCCCCTTTATTTATTACATGGATTGTGTGAAGATTACCTCACTTGCGACATTGCTTTCAATGCGGTTATGCCTCTAAGTCGTGCCTCGACACGTGGGAGATATAGCCGCATCGAGGGTGTTACATGTCGGGCTCTGGTCGTCGATCACGTTGATCGAGTCTTCGATGATGAAGTAGGGGCAACAAGGACAAGGTGGGGGTCACTGATGGATCACTATCCAACCTATACTAAGCAGTTTAGGGTAAGCAGGTAGGTAACAATAGCAGGTACAAAAGCAAGCTATGCATCAGAATAGGAGCAATCAAATACATTAGCAAAATCTAATGCAAGCATGAGAGAATGGAATGGGAAATCTCGGGATGATCAAAGGGGGGGCTTGCTTGGAAGCTCCGCTGAAAGGGAAGAAGGATCGTCAGTGACATAGTCGATCACAGCGGCATCCACATCGGTCTCGGGGTCTACCAGAGAGAAGAGGGAGGAGAAACAGTAAATACAAGCAAACAAGTGCAATACTATGTATGACATGACGAAACGCGGTGCTAGATGTGACCTAACATGGTACTACACGATACCGATGAAGGGGGAAAACTTCCGGGAAAGTTTTCCCAAAGTTAGGGGCATTTGACAGATGAACGGAGAGCGTATTCGGATTCGTCTCGTCGTTCTGAGCAACTCTCATGTATAAAACTTTTTCATCCGAGTTACGGATTATTTTCTATGATTTTTCAAAGATTTAAACAATATTCTGAAATTGTTACTAATTATGATGTCAGCATGAGGTCAGCATGAATAATGATGTCAGCATGAGGTCAGAGTGATGTCAGCAGTCAACTTTGACCTGTTGACCAGTCAAACTCACAGAGGGGTCCCACTATCATAGACTGTTAGCTAATTAACTTAGTTAGCTAGTTAATTAGACAAGTTAATTAAGTTAAGTTAATTAACCTAAATTAATTAAGTTAATCAATTTGTTAATTAATTAATTAATCTATTTAATTTATTTTAATTCTTTTTTTGGGCTGGGCCCACATGTCATAGGCCCAATCGGGAGCGGGTTAACCGGCGCGCGGGCATGGGCGAAAGGAACCCCGGGGGCGCCGAACCCAGGCATCGCCGCGGGGCAATGGCTGGACGGCGGGGAGCAGCAGGGGGAGAGCGGCTTGGGGTGGGCGCGGCCTGGCGCCGGTGCGGGCGGCGGAGGCGGTTGGGGCAGCGGATGGATGGGCACGAGCCCGTGCGGGCGGTCTCCGGCGTTGCCGGGAGCGGCCGGGGCGATGGGTGTGGGTGCGCGAGCGGGCAGCAGTCAACGACGCGAGCGTGGCCGAGCAGCGCATGGGCGCGGGCGTGCAGCGCGATAGGGGAGCCGGCGCGAGGCCTGCGCCGGGGGGGGTCCATGGGCAGCGACGAGCGATGGTACGTAGGCGCCGGCGCGGTCGTGCACGACGAGGCGCGCGCCCGCAGACGAGTGGGTCGCGGTCGTCGCGCGGCTCGACGGTAGCGGGGTCGCAATGGTCGGCCAGGGCGCGGAGGGGCGGCTGCAACAGCGCGGGCCGGAGAGCTGGGCGGGGTACAGCGATGCTGCGGGCGGCGTGACGGCAACAACAACAGTTAAGAGCAGCAGCACAGCAAGGAAGCGGCGAGAGACAGGAGGCGCCCAAAGCTCACCGAGGGAGCTCAAGTAGGCCCATCGATTGTTTAGGAGCCGCAGGGGGGCGGAGCTGTTGGGGAGGCGGCGACGACCCGACGAGGAAGACGTGGACGAAGAGCTCGGGTCGTCTTTGTAGCTGCCCCCGGGTCCAATCCGTCGGTGTAGAGGAAGTAGGGGAGGACGATGGAGGTCGGGGACACGCCGACGAGGTTGGAGGGGCTCGGTGGCCGCGGTGGTGCGGCGTCGGGACGGAGGGGATCCGCCGCGGGAGAGAGTGAGGGGAGGCGAGATCTAGGGGAAGTGGGGTGAGTGGAGTGGGGAAAATATCTGATGGGGGAGCTGACGAAGCCGAGGGGACTCGACCTTATCCCCTCGGCGCGGCAGCGATGCGGGGGCGACGAGCTAGTTCGACGAGGACGGCGGGTGCGCCTCGGTCGGCTTCCCCTGTAGCGAGGTGGATGGCGACCGAGGCAGAGTTGGGTCGGGCCGGCTCGATGAGATGGGCCGAGGCCTGGGGGGTCAAGGGAGGCCTTTTAGTTTTTTTTGTGATTTTGCTTCTCTTTAACCTTTTACATTTTCTGTTTTATTTAGTTTAGGACATTTAACCAATTTGCAAAAATGTTGGTCCACCACCAATATTAACAAATGAATATTTGCTACATGATGAACAGTTTATTTTGCATGTTTGAGAAATTTGAATTTTGGACTCTAATTTGAATTTGAATTGTAATTTGGATAAAGTGAGGATCAGCAACAGTAATGTGATGACATGGCACCATTAATGGGGGTTACTGTAGCTTAATTATCCGGGCGTCACAGTAGGAGTGGTGCATAGTACATGATAAACTAGCTCACCTAATTTCCAACTAATGGTCTTCTTTGTGCTAGGACATTTATTCTATTGACTTGTTCTTTACCTCTCTTCTCATTTGAGTTATTAATCATGATTAGTCGCTTATACTTTCATTGATTTTGACTTAACTTTTATAATGACGTAAATACTAAGCGAGACTCCACTAGATGTAACTACTCACACAATAATGATAAAAAGACTCTTTGATTTTTCTAGAGTGTTTACGCATCCTTTTTCATAAAGAAATGTTGTCACCTCTAAGCAGGTGGTGTGGTAATTCCGAGGGCTGGTGCAACACCAGACTGGTGACGGTGGGACGTTGCATCTGTGAGCTCAAGGTGATCCCAAGTCTCACAAGTGGGTGGCATGAGAACTTAAAGGATAATTGCAACATAAAGTTGAAGAATGTGTGGTGTCATGGCTCCGAGCTCGAGATAATGCCAAGGCTTACACATGTTTCATGGAAAACCAGGGATCCTTGCGGCTTCAAATTGGTAAAGGCGTGGTGCGCAACTCCAAGCTTTAGGCAATATCAAGGCTCGGAACTCGGATGAGAACGAAGTGGTGACCCTGAAGATCAACAAGGCTTCAAGTTGGTGAAAGCAAGGTGTCATGGCTCCAAGCTCGAGGCGATGCTAAGACTCAGAAGTGGGCAACATGTACACTTCGAGGCTCGTGCGTCACCAAGTTGGCGAAGGCATGACATCATGTCGTCGAGACTCCAAGGATCTCTCGCCTTCATGTAGTTGCAAGGGTATTTTTTGGATGCTCTTACATGTTCGATGTATATTTTACATTCTTCATTTTTTTCGATGCATTAGGTTGTTACGTCTTGAAGATGCGGAGCCTTCCCTACTAGTCGCCGCCTCCTCCTCCTCCACAAAAAAGAGCTAGGGTTTCTGCCTCCTACCGGCGCAGCCGCATATCTGCTCCTCTCTGGTGGCCCTAGGGTCATGGGGGCACGGTGGATCTCGGCAAGGGCCGGTGGGAGGGCTCTATTTTTAGTCGTTTCTTTCAGTTTTGTTAGGGTTTGTGCCCTACTCAGGAAGACGAGACGGCGGCGGCTCCCTGAAGATGGAATAAAGGTCACCCCGCCTAGACCCCATTTCAGCAGTGCGTCTAGCCCCGTTGGTGGGCGTGTGGAGGTGTGTCTCCAGCGGATCTATCTTTGGTGGATTTGCTCAGATCTCGTCGTTGTTCGTCTACGTTCGTGTGTCTTCAAATTGGATCCTTCTGATCTACGTTATTCTTCATCTGTGGCGGTTGCTGTTCTGGTGTGCTGGTCCTACGGGGCCTTAGCACGACGACTTCCCGACTGTCTACTACAACAATTTGTGCCCTGCTCTAGCGATGGAGGGGCGATGACGGCGGCACGCCTTCGGCTCGCTTTAGTGCTGGTAGTCGTCGCTAGGTGGTCTACGGGTCTGGATGTTATTTTTATTATTTTCGGTATTCGTTGTACTGCCATGATTGAAAATGAATAGATCGAAAATTTTCTCGCAAAAAAGAAGGTTGTTACGTCTTACTTTGCGCAAGTAAAGTTTTGAAATTTGGTTGGGACCTGATTAGGTTGGCCTGATTCTTTTTCTTTTTTGCGAATATTAGGTTGGCCCATCTAGCTTCTTCGGCTTTAAGTAATAAAGCGTCCATTTTTTAAAAAAAGCTTCTTCGACTTTACACGATGGTTAATCTTGTTCACAGGATTGGTGCCACTATTGTTGTCGTGGATATAACATGAGATTAGGGAGGCGTCATTAGCAAAATAGTCGCAACAGTGCGATCTCACAAAAAAAAGCAAAAGAATAACTTAAATCAGATTCGATGAAGGGGACCTTGTGCAATAGAAAGAGAGAAAACAAATAAGCAATACTGTAATTATGATCTCGATATGCTCAGATTGGAACATAAAACACGTTTGCCACTTGAACTAGTATAATGATCGGGATATGCTCAGATTGGAATCGAGCGAAATGATAGCTCGGATCGCAGAAGTAAATATAGCGCATCTTGTTTACATCCACACGATACTGCCGATAGTACTAGGAGCGTCGGCATGGTCGGTGCACCCGTCACGGAGAAGCACCACCTGAACTCGCGTCCGACTGTCTGGCCACGGCCGTTGACTGGCAAGTTGCCCCACGAAGACGGGTCTCCCCACCAGTACAGTACCTGGGAGGCCGGCGCCGCACACGCACAGACCCCGAGCCAGCAGAGCCCTCCCTGTCCGTCCGATCTTCGGGGCGCGGTGTCGAGATCCCGGACACCTTTAACCGCCTCGGGCAGGCCCCACCGCCGCACCCCACAGTTTCGAATTCAAACCCCTCGCCCCTCTCTCTCTCTCTCTCTCTCTCCCCCCTCCCTCCCCACGCGGCGCGCTGCTCCCGAATCGAAGCTTCCAGAAGCCTACGCGGAGGCCCGCCGGGACCCGAGCGGAGGGCGGAGGGAGGGAGGCGTATGGCGGAGGCGCGCAGGGTGTCGTTCCGCGACGGCCGCTTCTCGTCGCGGAAGGCGGAGGAGGCTGGTACGCAGATCTCTCGTCGCCCCCGTCCATGGCTTCTTGCTTGATCGGTTCATCCCTGTAGGCTGTAGCGCGGTGCTTCCTTCGAGATTCATGCGACCCGTCTTCTTCTTCTTTCTTGCTGCGCCTCGTTTTGGTTGGGTTTTGGGCGGGTTTGCGCTGAAGCGAGCGCGTGGCCATTTTGGGGCGCGTTTGTTTTAGTAATTTCGGCGGAGGGCTCGCGGGAATCGCGCGGTTCCATTTCTGGATACCATATTGAATCACGGGATCCTCTGGATATTGTGTCATCTGATGCGCAGCGATTAATTTTCCCCCCTGCTTCTTATGGGTCAAATCGACGCACTTGTTGGCGGAAGTTCGTTATACAAATCGGGGTTCATCGGACTCAGACGCGCTGCTGTGCATTCAACCCTAGTTCTGCAATATGTTTCGGTGATTCCTGAATCTTTCGCTGCTATCTTTGCTCCAAGAACCCGTGCAAAGCAGTGAAAGTGCAGCTTTTATTCCGATTATTATTATGCATGCTTTCATTTCTGTAAGAAAAACAATGTTAGTTGCGGAGAAAAATCCTAAATCAGATTGTGCAGTTGGCCAGTTCTAATTACACTTTTAATGCAAGAGTGCCATTCTTGCAGCTAGAACGCCACAGTACTGCATTTCCTTGCATATGTAGCCAATATTACCATGTTTAGTTTAACATGCCACAATTTCCAACACATGGAGTTGTGCTTGTGTAAATCTCATTGGCTCACTGTACTTCTCGCTTTGGTTTGTGCAAGCATGGAGACGGCACCAGGCTGCAGCCTGGCTAGAGAGCATGGTTGGGCCCTTCGGCCTTACCCATTGCCCATCAGAACAAGAATTTGTTGCTGCTCTAAGAAACGGCATTGTCCTATGCAAGGCCATCAACAAAATACAGCCAGGTGTTGTGCCAAAGGTTGTTGCAAACGCCCCCTGCGATAGCCAGCCATCGACGGCTTTTCAGTATTTCGAGAACATCCGCAATTTCTTGGTTGCTGTTCAGGCGCTAAAGTTGCCGAGCTTTGAGGCCTCTGATTTGGAAAAGGTTTGCTAGCTGTCCTTACCGTGTTAATCTTGATGATGGATGATGCCCATTAGCCACGACGCTGATTTGGTTGTTTGTGCAGGACAATCTTGATGCTGGGTCAGTGGGCAAGATAGTTGATTGCGTCAATTCTCTGAAGTCCTATCAGGAGCGAAAGAAATGCAGCGGAACCTATGGGCCAGTCAAGTATATGAAATCACCTCTTGCACCACGCTCTGCAATTCATGTTCATTTTGAAAATGTCACTTTAGGATCTTCTACCCATCAAAAGTGTCTAGACTTGACAGAGATTGATGCCGAGGGACAATCTTCTCAAAACGTGGGTCCTAACATGGAAGGTTTGTGATGCACTTTACTTTGCAAGTTTTGTACACTTATAGTGCTTAAATGTTTCTAGCTGATAAGTAACCTCTGTCGCCATATGGATGCTGCTGCTTTAGTTGATTTCTCAATTAATTGTGCTATTTATGTTTTGCTCCATGCATTAACTAATTTCAGCGACTTGGTTAAACATAGTATCTGATGAATAATTCGACCATCTATGTATTGTGCATTTGCAGAGGCAATTGGAAAACTTCAGAGGATTATTCTTGATTGCATGATAAGCTGCAAGGAAAATCTGAACCAGGACGTTCTTAAAAAGGTCCTTGGTCAACAATTTTTTTGGTTGAATGTACAGAACCATGTATCAGTTTTCTGATATGGCTAAACTTATTTTCCAGGATCCAGTAACGCTAGTTGGCACTATTTTATCAAATCAGCTGGAAAAAGAACAGGTGACTTATCTATTGAATTCTTCCTCTCAAATGCCATATGTATTTGTTGACGCTAGCCTCACCAATTTAGTCGCACTCAGGCTCACTTTTGTTTTATAGGCAGGCCGCAACAGTAAGCACCTGCGTCTTTCCATATTCGGTATAAGACATCTTTTCTGAACAATGCCTGTGTCAAATGGTTGAGAATCCAAATACATATGTGGTTGAGAATCCAAATACATATGTGCCATTAGTTGCAGTGTTACTATTCACATGACGTCTCAGTATATTTTTGCATATCATAAGTTGATGTCTACTCAAAGCGTTGTTGCACCAAATATTTTCCGTTTCTTATCATCATCTCAACTAAATTGTGTTGTCTTAATCTTTTGATGCACACTTATATTCTTGCTCAATTTAGTGCACACCAATATGTGTGATATGTGAACTTTCCATTTATTAGTGATTATTACATCATAACTTAAGTATATTACTGTTACCACATTGTAATACTGGGAGAGATGTTAGAACTACATCTTTCTACGTAAAACAAAGAACAAGTTCTGTATAAAAGTAAGAATACTGATACCGTAGTAATGTAGAACTATGGGGAATCTTAACTTTATTTCCTACTCTTGGCGGTTGGGTTCCTCCTAACGAATGAAACCGATGGAGTTTGTATTTGTTTTATTACTCTGAAGCACAGCTTTTAGAAAATACCATGTGATACAAGCAGACACTAAGATCTTCGATCTTTCATATTTCTCAGTTCTGAATTCTAAACTGTGGTTATACCAAGTTCCTTTTGTTTGTGTTGTCAGACTTGTGCATTTTGTGCATTTTGTGCAATGAATTATATGGCCTTGCAGGCTGGTATAGTTGGTCTACATTTCTGTTCGCCGGTCTATCAGGATTTTTCCAATTGGAAATTTTCCTTTTTAGCGCCTCTTAATATTTTATCAAGGCTAATTACAGCTGACATCAATGCCTTTTATGCAGTTCAAACCACTCCTTCAACTTATTTCTCCAGAAGGGGCTGCTATGAAAAATGAACCAAATCAACATATCGAGGTAATGTTTAAATATTGCAATGTCCTTTTCCATTTATCTGCAGAAGTTAGCGGAAATGACTTGGACAATATTTTTCTCAAGAGAGAAGCAAAAGCTTTGTGTTTATAGAATAATAGAATGAAAAGCATGGTTGACAAGCCTAAAGACACCTAAGCAATATGTAGCTGCTATGCCATATTGGCAGCTAAAGATTTCATGCATCGCCTTTAATCTCATGAATAAACTTTTAAAATGTGCAACTAGAGAATAGCCATTTTAGTATTTGGCTGTGATACAGGTTCATAACCTGACATTCTATCAGTTTTTCCTCATAGTTATGGTAACAGGCTACATATATCTTTGCTGATTTGACTATGTACTTCACATCTGGGGTGCGTAATAAATGCCGGTGCTGAAGCCTGAAGAACACAATACCAGAATAAACTCTTACTCTGTTTAAAAATGTTGTTATAGGGTAGAGAAAAGGTCGAATAACTCTAGCTTCTGAGGAATTCCCCCAAGACATTTATTTCCGCAACACTTCAGTGACGAATTATGACACTTAGCTCAAATTTTGTACATCATTGTGATGCATTATACCATTTTTTTCTTTCAGTGTTCAAACTCGCAGAATGAGAATAGACTGCGTCTCTTGGAAGCACAGGAATCTGAACTTTTGGTGAGATCTCATGCTGCTAACTAAAGTATATTCAAGTTTGATAGTCAGCATCATCCATTTAAGGTTTTCTTAAAATAAACGTGTTTTTGAGATACTGTAATGATCTTATATGTTCCTTAAATGGCAACTTTACCTCTTTGTGGGTTCAACAACAGTTTGCTCAGCACTCAGTTTGTACTTTGTAATGGCATGACTTATTTTACAGGAGCTCAAGACAATGTTTCAAGAGGTTAAAGTTGATTTCAGGTCTTTGCAGACGCAATTCCAAGATGATATCACAGAATTAGGTATGTTGCTTAAACCTTCGCCAGAGCACACAGTTCCAGGTATTCGAAGTAAGTTCCATTTACAAGCTTTAGCGGTCTGGTGTAACACTCAGACTACTTTACAGGCCATAACATTCAAGGGATATCCAAAGCTGCTCTTGGCTATAACCAAGCTGTGAAAGAAAACAGAAACCTGTATAACATGCTTCAAGAAGTGCGAGGTATCAGTATAGTTCAGTGTTGTCATGGATGTTACTGTTTTGATGACTTCTAAGAGTTTTTTTTATAGGGAATATCCGAGTCTTCTGCCGGATAAGACCACTTATGAACTCAAAGTCTATTTCTTCAATTGAACATGTTGGAAATGATGGTTCGATAATGGTTTGTGATCCTTATAAGCCACAAACTACACGTAAGATCTTTCAGTTCAACCAAATTTTTGGGCCAACAACCACTCAAGGTAATATGGTCTAAACTTTTCCTCAAAATATTGGTCTAAACTGTACTTGAAGTTGCATCCCATGTCTTTTTCTAATTTTTACATCTTCATGCTCAAATTTCCCCAGATGAGATTTACAGGGAGACGCAATCATTGATTAGATCTGTCATGGATGGTTATAATGTGTGCATATTGGCTTATGGGCAGACAGGTTCGGGCAAAACCCATACAATGGTATAGAGACAAATCATATTTTCTACAGTAACTCCTTATTTTTACTGGACCATATTGAATCACATGTAATTGTTCTTTGTCTGTGCATGATGGTGATTAGTGCGGCCCGTCTGGTGGGTTATCGTCTAACGATCTTGGAATTAATTACATGGCACTGAACGATCTCTTCACTATATCAACTTCTAGAGAAGATGTAAAGTATGATATACGAGTGCAGATGGTTGAAATATACAATGAGCAAGTTCGTGATCTCCTAAGCGAAGATACTTCAAGCACGAAATATCCTTTCATATCTGATGTGCCACTCTTGTTATATCTTTGTCCCAGTGGAATCCAATTTCATAACTGTGTTGGTTCCTGACATTAATTTCACATTAGATATAAGGTCTTCAAGCAATGGTCTGTTCAACCTCCCAGATGCAAAGATGTGCCCAGTTCAGTCCCCTTCTGATGTTATGACTTTGATGCTTCTGGGGGAAAAGCACCGTGCTTCTGGTCCAACAGCAATGAACAATAGAAGCAGTAGATCTCACAGGTTTGAGTTCGCATTATCTGCCCCATTAACCTTTTTGTGTGCTCTTTCAATATTTGCTGCAACTGATTTTTTAAGTTTGCAGTATCTTGACTGTCCATGTAAATGGGAAGGACATTTCTGGCAATGTCAGCTGTAGCTGCCTGCATTTGGTAGATCTTGCAGGAAGTGAAAGGGTTGACAGGTCAGAAGCCACAGGGGACAGATTGAAGGAGGCTCAGCATATTAACAAGTCACTGTCTTGCCTAGGGGATGTCATCACTGCCTTAGCTCAGAAGAATTCTCACATTCCCTACAGAAATAGCAAACTTACCCAATTGCTACAGAGTTCATTAGGTATATGGCTACATCTTGGAACATGCTCACCACATTCACTGGTCTAGTTACTGATATTAATACTACTGATCAACCAAGTGGTTGGTCACTTTTGATGTTATATGTCTTTTCTTTAAGTATCTTCTACATAATCAGCATCATAGACTCATAGTGTAAGTGCATGCAAAATCACTGATAGTGAAGCAGTGCTTTCATTGGCTCCATCCTACCTTGTTATACATTGACGTTATATGCCCACTGTAATATCTTATAATATTGTTTTTGCATTGCCGATGACAGGGGGAAATGCAAAGACATTGATGTTAGCCCACATAAGTCCGGAGGGGGAATCTTATGTAGAAACTCTTAGCACACTGAAATTTGCCCAAAGGGCTTCTACTGTTGAACTTGGAACTGCTCATGCAAACAAAGAAAGCAATGATATAAGAGAGCTTAAAGAACAGGTAATTTTCCTGTTGCTTCCAATTGCATATTCAAGAGTTGTTGCTAGTTTCCTAAATCAACAATATAATTTGACCACCTTTACAATGTTGCATTTACACTTAAATTTATTATTTCATCACTTTATCTTTGTGTGAAACATTGGACTGAAGAATGGAAGACTTTGTCCTTACAGAATTTTGCATTTATCTCTGTCACTAGTGTACATTGAATTTTTATTGCTCCAAATGCTTACATTTGATATGTATTTCATTTGCTTTACAAACAGAAGATAAGTATGTAAGATTCAACGTATTTTCAGGTAGAAACTCTCAAAAAGGCATTGGCAACCAAAGAATTTGAAAGATCGTCACTTAAACTGAAGGAAAATACAGTAACGAGTGAGAGAACAAAGCAACTCCCGCAGCGTACCCCACCAAGGCCGCGTAGGTTAAGCCTAGAGACTACTAGTAGTGAAAAGGGTAGCATACCAGGAAAGCCACCAAAATCACCTGTTTCAGCGATGACGTTCAACAGAGATCACGGGACAGCTCGTGACAAGGAGTGCAGTATTGATGGCTTCAACCGCACAAAGATCCACAGATCTGTAATACAGGTATATCTTGCTCTGAATAACTTCATAATGTTTGGTGATGTAACGACTGACCTTTTATCCTTCTTCCTCATTGTGATAAAAGAAGTCCCCAACATTATCTGAAGAGCCAGTCGGACATGAGAATGAGAAGATAGTTACAACAGATGATACGGTTACCTTTTATCAACTACCCCCTGATGGTTATAATCAATACAAGCAGTCAGGTTTGGATACTCTCCAGAGTACACCTTGCAGATCAAGGTACATGGGTGTGCAAGTGAGTCAGACGGAAGAACCTTCTGATGCCAAATTGGATAAAACAACCACAAGCAGCGTGGCGAAGCGAGGGTCACATTTAAGAAGATCCATTCAGAGCAGCATAGGGAAGTTGATTCATGGCTCTGAAAGAAGGTAGGTCCATTCAGAACAGCATATTAGTATGCACTTGCAAACGATTATAGATTGTAATTCTGCATGTGCACTAAGCTTTCTCTGCCGTTGACACACGTTGCAGGAATACTCCACATTCAGCCCAAGCAACTCCTGCCAAAATCACAACTAATGCAAATAATGACGGCGCATCTCCAATTACTACCAACGCGAGGTTAAAAAGAAGACAGTCACTAACAGGTCTCCCACCTCCATCGACGACCATGTCACGCAGATCGTCTCTAGGAGGAAAGTCGGATTCGAGTAAGTATCTGGATAAAGAAAATGTTGTTTTGCTCCTACTTCATATACTTAATATGTAATGATGGAGGCTGCCTTGTGCAGAGGAGTAATCAACTAAATTGTTACTAATGTTGTACCGTTTGATGAAAGGTGTACAAAATAGCCAAATCATTGCATGTCCTGCCAGCGCCAGAAATTACAAGCCACTGCCATTCTCCTGGGTTCGATGGCCTGAACAACATCAATGTGAATTCTCCATTCTTTCTTAACCAATCCTTTGCTTCCCAGGCCAAAACCACTATAACCCTCTTTTAGCTGCTTGCATTCTATTTCCTCATGGCTTCAGTAATCATTGGTTTTGATGCATATGCAATCAAAGAAATCTTCAAGGATTCTTGTCATTGCTTTCTGAGCCTATAGGTCCCTTCCTGTCAGTATATTGTTCCTAGTTTTTAAAATTTTCTGAGTGAGCTGCTAGTTGATGCTTGGGACTGAATTTTACTTGTTCCCCACTGCAACTTTAAGAATGCAGCAAGTGGGAAACAGAGTCTGCAGGAGAAAATGCCCAGTTAGATATAATTTTACTATAAATCCTGGTGTTGTATATAGTTTTATGATGATCCTAAGTTTTTACTGAAAGAGCTTCAACTTCCATTGCCAGGTTCAAGTGACAGAAAAGCCAAAACTCCACCTCCGATGAATTCAGCTGCGAAGGCAAAGAGATGGCTGTGAATCCTGAGTGAAAATCGTCAGAGATTTCCATCTCAAGCTGAGCATGAGTCCGCGATAGCTGCCGAGTTAGAGTCATCAGCTTCTGTCAAACCTTGATATCAGCTTCTGTCAGAGATTTCCATCTCAAGCTGAGCATGAGTCCGCGATAGCTGCCGAGTTAGAGTCATCAGCTTCTGTCAAACCTTGATATTGCTGAAAAAGGAACACCAGGCGAGGGTTCGCAATGTTGAGAGAGCCCCCCACAGGTTCAGGCTAGGTTACATTCCTTGTAACAACTGAAACTTCTTGAGAGGTTACATAACATGTGGATGGAGTATGGCAGGTGTGAAAACGAAGCAAGTAAAGAACGCTTGTTTTGTGTTTGTTGTATTCTGAATCTCTGAATGTGTCGAGAAAGCAATGCAAACGTGATTCAGATTAACCAAGCAGCAAGGTGTCAGATTTGGCATATGTAATTTCATGGCTACTTCTGAAACTTTTTTGTAACTGCTCGTTCGGCCTCAGTTTTCTTTCCTTTTTCTTTATTTCACGGGAGCTAAATAGCAATTACATGGTCAGGATACGTACGCTGATGCATCAGTTTCAGACAACCAGACTTGGAGGGGCTCGTATTGTTGTGAGAGACCATGGGGCACACTTTTGTGGTGGCAAGAAATATTAGATTTCACAACATGACTGATCCACTTTCAGTTTAGTTTTTTTTTTTTTTGCGGGGACTTTCAGTTTAGTTTAGTCGGGATGCAATTTGGTTTTTGACAAAGGGTGGATTTCCTTAGCTTAAAATTGAGCATCAGGAATACAAACCCAGTGGCCACACACCGGCCTTTGCATGGCTAGAATACACAACCAACATCAACACATACACAAAAAACACACTGGCACTAAGTCAGAATCTGAAGCGAGCTGTTGACTCTTTCAGTAGAGTAGTGAGGGAAAAAGAGGCATGTCAGATTGAATTGGGAGCAATGAAGGGTCATATGGATTTATTACTCAATCAACTTGATTTACTTACAAACAAAGTGGACAAGCAAGACTCATGTATATATCTGAAAAAAACAAGGAGTTTGGTATGATTGCCGGCAGGCTGGAGCGAGCTGTGCAGCATGTACGTCAAAATGAGGTCAATTTGAGTGAGTTCCTTGACAGATTTAGAAATGGTAGACTCTCTAAAGGAGGTGGAGAAACAAAATCAATATTTACGTAACATCACTGAAGAAAAGGAGAAAATATTCACATCAACCATTTATAAGGAAACAGAGTTTTCTTTTTTTGATGATGAAAGAAAAGGCAGAACAATTTCTGCCTTATGCATTTCAAAACAGGTATGAAACCTGAGTGACCGAAGTCAAAGCGCTGCACGAAAAATGCAGCTGGCCATTGCAAAGCCATGTTGAGCTAGGAACAGAAGAAAAGGGGTGGGAAAAGAGATACAAAAGGAGCTACAGGATGGGGAATACGAGAGCCTATCTAAAAATCTCCATCCACCGAAGCATGATCTGCTGGTCTGCAGAGTTCTTCGCCCAATGATGCCATAGGTGAATCATGTTGGCTGCTTCACTTAGTAAGAGAGCATCAGGCCATCTGTTATTGCCAAAAACTCAGGCATTTCGAGTGCTCCATAAAGTGACCGCACACACAGCAAAAAGCACATGCCATAGTTTGCCAATTCTGTATGATGCCAGAGGTGATGAGACAAACTCCAGAAGGCTGTTTGCCTGCACAGCCAGGTCTAGCACCCCAATTTTCTTCCAAAGGACATCCACAGCTTTGCATCTGAGCACCAAGTGAGTAATTGATTCAGTGGCAGGGCAAACATCACATCCGTCATGTGATGCAATAGCTTTCCAATTCTTCTTAACCATGTTATCTCGAGTGTTCAGCCTACCATGCAAGGCCAGCCAGAGAAAAACTCGGTGGCGCATGGGGATCATGCTGTTCCATATGAAAGCAGCCTGCGGCCAATTCATACCTCTGAAAGTTAACGAATTATAAAAGTACGCCGTTGTTGCGTCGCCCTTGTGAATAGAAGAAACCCTTTTATCACCATGTGTTAGATCCGGCTGTATGTTGCAAAGCTTCGCCAGCAGGTCATCCAGTTGCCGTGCAGCGGTCATAGACAGGTTGGGATGTAATTGAATGTTCCATTGCCCACTGTACTGAGAGGCCACAGTGCATAACTTGTTCCTGGCAAAAGTGAAAAGCGTGGGAAAAGAGTCCCTTAACCGGCCATTGCCTCACCAATCATCTAGCCAGAAGGAAATCCTGGAGCCGTCTCCTAACAAGCACTTTGTAGTGTTCATGACCAGAGGCATAGAGTTTTTGAGGTATCTCCAGATAGGTGTGTCTCCATTGCTTGCTACCATTGGAATGGTGCGTTCACAGTATCGTCGTCCAAACCAACTAAAGCAGGGCACTTCACTATCTTGCAACACCTTCATGGTGAAGCGGCAGATCATAGCCAAATTATGCGCACGTAAATCCCGGATTCCGAGTCCCCCACTGCCCCTGGGGAGGGTAATAACATCCCAGGCCACCAAGCATTGCCCTCCAAGGGCAGATTTCTTTCCTTGCCACAAAAAACCCCTGAGAATTTGCTCAAGCTTATCCAGGGACTCCTTCGGCCATAGAAATCAGGCCATATAATAATTTGGTATAGCTGCAAGTACGGAGTTTATCATAGTAAGCCTCCGTCCCCAAGACAAGAAGGTTACCAACCAGCCAGAGAGTCTTTTGTCCACTCGGTGTATGACTGGCATCAACATCGCATGGGTGATCTTGTCTGTTGACAACGGCAAGCCCAAGTAGTTACAAGGGAAGGTTGAGACCAGACACTCTAGCAGCTCAGAAACTTGCTGGCTAGTAGATTGCTCCATGTTGATGGGCACAAAGGTGCTTTTATTGAAGTTGATCTGCAGACCAGTGAAGTCAGAGAAACGCTTAAGCATCCTCTTGACGATTGCGGTTTGCTCCACAGTCCCTTTGATCAGAATCAGGGTGCCGTCGGCGTACTGCAGCACCGGGAAAAAGGAATCCATCTCCTACGGATGTAGCAGATTGCCTCTCTTGAACTCCTCACAACACATCTGCTGCAGCACATCTGCCACTAAAATAAACAGGCAGGGTGATAATGAATCCCCCTGCCGGAGACCATACTTTGCGAGGATCGGCTCCCCCAGTTTTCCATTCAAAGTAACCCTTGCCAACTTGTGTAGAGAAGGTTCTTGATCCAGAAGATCCACCTTTGTCCAAAACCCCTGGCGGCCAAAACAGCAAACAGTGCGTCCCAGCTAACACTATCAAAAGCTTTCTTGAAGTCTAGCTTCAGTACAATCATTGGTATCTTCTTCTTTTTTGCATATTGTACAAGCTCCGCAGCGAGGGAAAATTTTTCAACAATGCATCTGCCAGCAAGGAAACCAGATTGTAGTGGGGGCACTAGTTTAGGTATCCACAGCTGCAGCCTGGTAGTTAAGACTTTTGTGGCTAGCTTGGGGAGTCTATGCACCAAGGATATAGGCCGGAAGTCTTTAATCTCCATTGAAATTTCTTTTTAGGCAGCAAGACAATGGATGCAGAATTGACGCCTGAGAGATCGGCATTATTTGCATGAAAGTCACTGAAAAAATTCAGCAGATCAGGTTTCAGAGTTTCCTTGAAGCATTTGTAGAACTCATTTGTGAAACCGTCTGGCCCAGGGCTACGGTTGTTCGGGGAACGGTTGATTGCAGAGACGATTTCGGCCCATGAAAACTGCTCTTCTAGCGAGCTTAGGTCGATCGGTTCATAGAGCGCTGAGATATCTACGACCGGTACCGAAGGAGGCCTGTCCGAACAAGGTGTTGACATACTCAGTTGCTATCCTGAGCTTGTCCTCATCATCAAAGAATTCGATACCATCCTTGACAAGAACTCTGATTTTGTTCCTTCTTGAATGACTATTTGCAGCAGCATGGAAAAAACGGGTGTTTTCATCCCCCAAAGTGCATTGACGGATTTTTGCCCTTCTCCTCCAAATGCTAGTTTGCCAAAGGATTAACTGCTGGACTTTCTTATTGGCATGATCTCTAAGACAAAACTCCAAGTTAGGGAGTGTCCTGTACTCCTCAACCGCATTCAAAAAGTCCACAACATGCTTGTTATTTTCCATGAGCAGCTGAACACTTCCCCTGCTTCTACCCCACTTGCGGATGGCAGCTCGAATTCTTCTCATCTTAATGCTGATAAGAGATGTAGTCACAGCAAAGGCCCTGGTGCCTATAGTCCAACCTTCTGAGATAAACCCCCCTGACCTCTTCAATATCCAGCAAAAAATTCTCGAACCTGAAAAAATTGCTTCTGGTGGTGTCTTTACTGAATTCCACGATGAACAGAGCATGATCAGAAGTTGCGGCCATTATGGCAGTGGCCACAGTTTGGAAGAAACCCAAATTCCACTCGGCGTTGACGAGCACCCTGTCCAGCTTAACAAGCGTTGGTTCTTCTCTTATTGGACCAAGTATATTTGCGATTTGCAATAGGAATATCATCCAAGCCATGTTCTCTAATCCAGCTGTTAAAGTGCTCCATGACTGACCAGTTTATGCGTCCTCTAGATTTCTCGTGGGCAGACCTGTACATGTTGAAGTCACCCAGCAGTATCCCCGATCCACCCACAAGAGCAGCAGCTTGGTTGAGGTGCTGAAAAAAATATTCCCTTTCTGAACTATCACATGGGGCATATACAGTGGTCAGTGTGGCGGCATTTCCATTGGAATTTGACTGAAAGTTAACAGTAATGCAGAACCGGCACTTGTCCACTTCAAAGCAGGAGACAGTTGATGGATTCCAAGCCTTCAAGCTCTGAAGTTTTGTTTCCTGCAAGCACGCAACGTCAGCACGGCTAGAGTGAGTCGCATCCTTGATTAAAGAGCATTTATCAGTGTCACCAAGACCGCATATGTTCCAGTTTAGAATCCTCATATTAGATGTGGGGGACACACAAAAAACAAGGAAGAACAAAGACAGAGGACAGCAAGGAGGTACTCTGAATGTAAGACTGGAAATTCATTCGAATAGAGACAAGAGATGCAAATACAAGTAGGATGCAGATACAACAGCCGCAGACGCAGCAGACCGACACATGCAGATACAACTACCCCTGAGTGACATGGACTGAAGATAAGAACGCATGACAAGTCTTGTTGAATCTATCAAAAAAAGTCTTGTTGAATCTATGAGAGTTTGAGAATCTTGTTACAGATCAAGAAACTATCATTTCATAGTGAATCTAGGTTGGCTGTTTTTTTTTCATTCTTGATATAAGGTTGCCTATATGATCGAGATTTGTGTTCGATGCTGAAGAAATTCGTGGAGAAGGGACATAACTAAAAAGAATTTCTGTTGATAATAATACTCATTCAGACACCAATTACATCAAGAGTAGCCCCATTGGCCACGTTTGGTTCCAGAGACCATATTCACATTAGACTGGCTACAATCAGCAGAGCTACACTCTGATTCTGATGGCTAGCACGATTTACACTAACAGCTGAGCTACACTGATTCTGATGGGTGTGATTACGAGGAGCGTCAAGGTGCCGGAGAGAGGAAGAGATCAGGAGAAGGGACATAACTAAAAAGAATTTCTATTGATAATAATACTCCCTCCGTAAAGAAATATAAGAGTGTTTAGATCACTAAATTAGTGATCTAAACACTCATATATTTGTTTACAGAGGGAGTACTAATTCAGACACCAATTACATTCGATTCCAGAGACCAATTCACACCTAGACTGGCTAGAATCAGCCGAGCTAAGCTCTGATTCTGATGGCTAGCACGATTTACACTAACAGCTGAGCTACACTGATTCTGGTGCCCTGCCATGGGTGGTTCATTCAGTTGGTCCATACGGAGTAGGGGCACACGGGTCCCATGGCCGGCGTCCAGTTGCCACAGCCGAAGAAGCACTTCCCCTGCATCGGCCCTGGCACGGACACCACGCCTCCTCTGGTCGGTACCCTGCAGTAGCAGAAGCACGTCGCAGAGGTGCCACCGCAGGGGCTTATCATGTGAGGCTGCGGCAGCAGCTGCTGCTGCTGGATCAGAGGCGGCGCCAGCGCTGATGAGCCACCGCAAGGGCTTGTGCGAAGCTGCGGCGGCTGCTGCTTCTGCTGGATCGGCGGCCGCGGCGCCAGCGCAGATGAGCCACCGCAAGGGCTTGCGAGAAGCTGCTGCGGCTGCTGCTTCTGCTGGATCAGCGGCGATGGCGCCAGCGAGCCGGTGATGGTCATCTTGACCCCACGCAGCATGAGCTCAACGAGAAGCCGCGCCGTGTTGCTCGCGTCGTCCAACCCACAGTGCAGGCGACCCTCCCAGTCCAGTCCAGCCGCCCTGACCGCCTCCTGAAGGGTGACCCGCCCTCCGCCGCCGAGGGCCGCCTGGAAGGGGACCCTCAGGTTGATCCAGCGATCGAAGTAGGAGGGCTTCTCGATCCCCTTGAAGCGGCACTCTGACTCGAGCATGGTGCGGCAATCCCAATCTCCCCAGGTCACGACGGCCAAGCTCCCTGCCCCCGCCGTCGCCGCCTTCAGCCAAGAATCGTGCATCCAGAGCGCCTCGCCGAGATCCACGCCGCCGTCCACGTCCTCCTGCCGGATGCCGGTGAGTTCCCTGCAAAATTGGGTCAGCACAGGGTGATGTTTTGGACGAACGTACCTGCGAAACGCGGACACGATGCGGCCGGTGGCGCCGTCGACGAGCACGGCGGGGAACTCGATGATTTCCTGCGGGAAGATCCGCGCGTCTTTCACGCACGTCGCCTCGAAGTCGACCACCACGAAGAAGTCGAAATCTTGCACCTGCCCCTGCCCGCGCGCCGCCATGATCGCTGCCATGTTCGACGAGGTGCGCGCAAACTCCGGGAGTCGAGATCGCGGAAACTAGGGTGGCGAAGATCGGGGAAAGTGGGAATCGAGAACTAGGGCAGCGAAGGTCGGGGAAAGTTGGGATCGAGATCTGATTTGTTTTCTCGTTACGCTAGGGGCAGGCACAATTTCTAATCCAATCCGATACTTTTCGGATTGGCGCGCTTTTTTTTACGTGGTTGGCGCTATTTCTAATCTCAGGCTGTGATTTACCTAAAAAAGAAAGGCTGTGGTTAGCGGGGAACAACCATTGGCTGTGTTAGAAGACTCGTTTGACTCTTTTTAGTTGGTTTTGTTGGAGTTTTTTTTGTTTGTGTATCTTACTACTTCTTCTCTAGAGTCTCAGACCATCTTTAACAGATGATGTTAAACTTGATGATGCAAAAACGGTTATAGGCCAGAAGAGATAAGGTGTTTGGACACCGTGGCTGCAGAAAAATATCAGGTGCTACTAGCCCTTAGGTGATATCGTGTTACAGGCTTCTGGCAGCCGTTGGATCTTAGATCTGACGGTATTTGAGAAATTGTTGTACCTGCGTGCAATTTTGAAACTCTCATATGCCTTTTTTTGGCACAACGTTCAAAACCTCCCGGAGCCATCACATCCGAGATCCAACGTTTCGGGAGTCTGTATCACGGTATCACATAGAGTCGGTAGCACCTGATGTTTTTCCCGTGCCTGCATGTTGCTTTTTCATATGCCCAAAAGCTGGGGCCCAAAAATTTGAAAAGCAATTGAAACATGAAATCCAACGGTTGAGAGGGCGAAAGCTCCGAACAGGGCCAACGAATCTACGGTGCTCGGATCGGTACATTGGAGGATACCCGACTGCTAATAAACCTCCATGGTCGGCGATGGTATAGCACGACCATCTCGAGCGGGGATACTATCTTAACTGGCGGTAACGTTTCGAGCTTCCGCAACAGTTTTCTTGGCCGGCGAGTACGAGCGGTGGAGTGTCTGCGGGGCTGGGGGCGGTCGCCGAATTGGTGGCGACATGTATGTTTCACCGTCGCGGTTGGGTTCCCGACACAGCAACGCTGGAAGGCGTCTAGCGATAGTTACGTTTGACTGTTATAACATGACCCTGATTAGCCTGGCTGGAGCCGGCGGGAAACATTTGGTCTGGGCTGTCACTTGGTCAATTTGGGCCAAGCATTAAAGATCCAACGATCCACGTGTAATTTTTTTTATTTTTTTAAATAACCATGTATATTTGATTAAACAAATACTTTCTCCGTCCCATAATATAAGAGTGTTTTTGACACTTATGGGATGGGGGGAGTAGATTACACATGTGGTCATTACAAGAGACACACATAAATGTCTTGCAATATTGCATCAAAGACTCTGCAATAAGCAGAATAAAAAATTCACTATGACAGAATCTTGTGCCACGCCGAAACGTCACCCACCATCGTCCTCCCCCGGCATCGAGGCAGCGCTAAAGAAAGAAGGAAACGATCGTCATACCTAGATATAGAGGAGCACCTTCACATACAATGATGCTTTTTGAGCCGGTGAACCAGACCGCCGCAACCGACGAGACTGAGGCTTTGTGGCACGTTCGTGTCCGCTAGATTCCAGAGTCGTCAATTTTATCCGATGCGATCGAAGAAGAGGAACGCCACTGCTTACCGCCATCCACGCACCCCATTGTATGACACAAAACACAACTGAGACAGTCGACACCAAGGCCACCTGGGAGAGTGCCGTGTGCCGACCATCAAACACAAATCTCACCGGATTTGAAGACTGGGAAGAAGACCGAGCCACCTGCTCCTCATTGCCACCACAATTTCTAATCCAATCTGATACTTATCGGAACAAACAGTTGGCGCTCTTTTTTTACGTAGTTGGCGCTATTTTTACTCTAATCAACAAGCCAAAGGTTGTGATTTCTCTAAAAAAATCAAAGGTTGTGATTAGCGGGGAATAAAAACAATGGTTGTGCATCTTCACATGTTCATTGTTGGAAATATGCCCTAGAGGCAATAATAAAAGCATTATTATTATATTTCCTTGTTCATGATAATTGTCTTTATTCGTGCTATAATTGTGTTATCCGGAAATCGTAATACATGTGTGAATAACAGACAACAACATGTCCCTAGTAAGCCTCTAGTTGACTAGCTCGTTGATCAATAGATAGTCATGGTTTCCTGACTATGGGCATTGGATGTCAATGATAACGAGATCACATCATTAGGAGAATGATGTGATGGACGAGACCCAATCCTAAACATAGCATAAGATCGCATAGTTCGTTTGCTAGAGTTTTCCAATGTCAAGTATCCTTTCCTTAGACCATGAGATCGTGTAACTCCCGAATACCGTAGGAGTGCTTTGGGTGTGCCAAACGTCACAACGTAACTGGGTGGCTATGAAGGTATACTACGGGTATCTCCAAAAGTGTCTGTTGGGTTGACACGGATCGAGACTGGGATTTGTCACTCCGCTTGACGGAGAGGTATCACCGGGCCCACTCGGTAATGCATCATCATAATGAGCTCAATATGATCAAAGTGTTTGATCACGGGATCATGCATTACGGTACGAGTAAAGTGACTTGCCGGTAACGAGATTGAACGAGGTATTGGGATACCGACGATCGAATCTCGGGCAAGTAAAATACCGATTGACAAAGGGAATCGTATACAGGATTAATTGAATCCTCGACATCGTGGTTCATCCGATGAGATCATCGTGGAGCATGTGGGAGCCAACATGGGTATCCAGATCCCGCTGTTGGTTATTGCTCGAGAGCCGTCTCGGTCATGTCTGCATGTCTCCCGAACCCGTAGGGTCTACACACTTAAGGTTCGGTGACGCTAGGGTTGTGAAGATATGTATATGCAGTAACCCGAATGTTGTTCGGAGTCCCGGATGAGATCCCGGACGTCACGAGGAGTTCCGGATTGGTCCGGAGGTGAAGAATTATATATAGGAAGTGGAGTTTCGGCCATCGGGAATGATCTCGGGGTCACCGGTATTGTACCGGGACCACCAGATGGGTCCCGGGGGTCCATCGGGTGGGGCCACCCATCCCGGAGGGCCCCATAGGCTGAAGTGGGAAGGGGGGGCCAGCCCTTAGTGGGCTGGTGCACCCCCCAAGGCCCACCCCCTGCGCCTAGGGTTGGAACCCTAGGGTGGGGGGGGGGGGTGCCCACTTGCCTTGGGGGGCACTCCACCCCCCTTTTGGCCGCCGCCCCCTTGGGAGATCCAATCTCCCAGGGCCGGCGCCCCCCCAGGGGCCTATATAAAGGGGGGGAGGGGGCAGCCGCACCCTTGCCTTGGCGCCTCCCTCTCCCTCTCCAACACCTCCTCCTCCTCCATAGAGCTCGGCGAAGCCCTGCCGGAGTACTGCAGCTCCATCACCACCACGCCGTCGTGCTGCTGCTGGAGCCATCTTCCTCAACCTCTCCTCTCCCCTTGCTGGATCAAGAAGGAGGAGACGTTACGCTGACCGTACGTGTGTTGAATGCGGAGGTGCCGTCCGTTCGGTGCTAGGATCTCCGGTGATTTGGATCACGTCGTGTACGACTACTTCATCCCCGTTCTTTTGAACGCTTCCGCTCGCGATCTACAAAGGTATGTAGATGCATCCAATCACTCGTTGCTAGATGAACTCATAGATGGATCTTGGTGAAACCGTAGGAAATTTTTTTGTTTTCTGCAACGTTCCCCAACATTCATGTGTTAGTTGGTTTTGTTGGAGCTTTTTTATTATTATCTCGCTACTTCTACTTTAGAGTCTTAGAGCATCTATAGCCGGGCATCCCAAACCTGCCTCAAACCCTGGGCGGACAGCCCGCCACTGACAGGTAAAACAAAAATGACTCATCCGGGCGCTTCAAATCGCCCTCAAACGCACGGACTGTCCGGCGCCCATTAATCCACCTGCAAGTTGCCGGCGGAGCCCGACGAGGACAGCGGCTTCTTGCTTGGGTCTATCGCCGGTCGCTGACGACGGCGGGGACGGACGCTTGGCGGCTCCGCTGGATGAACGCCAAGGTGTGGCAGCTTGCCATTGAGCAGTCTAAGTGCGAGGGGGCAGAGGCAGCGGCAGGAGGACACGACCGCCCGGTGGCTCAAAGTGCTCATCGTCCTCTCCGACTCCTCCGAGACGACGACGGCGGCGACCATGGCATTGGGGAACGTAGCATGCAATTTCAAAAAAATTCCTACGATCACGCAAGATCTATCTAGGAGATGCATAACAACGAGAGGGGGAGAGTGTGTCCACGTACCCTCGTAGACCAAAAGCGGAAGCGTTGGGTTAATGCAGTTGATGTAGTCGAACGTCTTCCCGATCCAACCGATCTAATACTGAACATACGGCACCTCCGAGTTCAGCACACGTTCAGCTCGATGACGTCCCTCGAACTCTTGATCCAGCAGAGGGTCGAGGGGAGTTCCGTTAGCACGACGGCATGGTGATGGTGATGGTGATGTGATCCGTGCAAGGCTTCGCCTAAGCACTACGATGCTATGACCGGAGGAGTAAACTGTGAAGGGGGAACCGCACACGGCTAAGAGAATAATTGATGTGCTATGGGGTGCCCTCCTGCCCCCGTATATAAAGGAGGGGAGAAGGAGGCCGGCCACCAAGGGGGCGCGCCATGGGGAGAGTCCTACTAGGACTCCACTCCTAGTAGGATTCCCCCCTTTCCTTTCTCATCGGAGGGGAAAAGGAAGGAGAGGGAGATGGAGAGGGAAAGGGGGCGTCGCCCCCTCCCCTAGTCTAATACGGACTCCCATGGGGGGCGTGCGGCCACCCCTTGTGGGCTCCCATTTCTCTCCACTAAGGCGAAGGAAATATTCCCTAGAGGCAATAATAAAGTTGTTATTTATATTTCCTTATATCATGATAAATGTTTATTATTCATGCTAGAATTGTATTAACCAGAAACTTAGTACATGTGTGAATACATAGACAAATAAAGTGTCACTAGTATGCCTCTACTTGACTAGCTCGTTGAATCAGAGATGGTTAAGTTTCCTAGCCATAGACATGAGTTGTCATTTGACTAATGGGATCACATCATTAGAGAATGATGGGATTGACTTGACCCATTCTGTTAGCTTAGCACTTGATCGTTTAGTATATTGCTATTGCTTTCTTCATGACTTACACATGTTCCTATGACCCATTCCGTTAGATTATGCAACTCCCGAATACCGGAGGAACACTTTGTGTGCTACCAAACATCACAACGTAACTGGGTGATTATAAAGGTGCTCTATAGGTGTCTCCGATGGTACTTGTTGAGTTGGCATAGATCAAGATTCGGATTTGTCACTCCGATTGTCGGAGAGGTATCTCTGGGCCCTCTCGATAATGCGCATCACTATAAGCCTTGCAAGCAATGTAACTAATGGGTTAGTTGCGGGATGATGCATTACGGAACGAGTAAAGAGACTTGCTGGTAAAGAGATTGAACTAGGTGTTGAGATACCGACGATCGAATCTCGGGCAAGTAACATACCGATGACAAAGGGAACAACGTATGTTGTTATGCAGCTTGACCGATAAATATCTTCGTAGAATATGTAGGAACCAATATGAGCATCCAGGTTTCGCTATTGGTTATTAACTGGAGATGAGTCTCGGTCATGTACACATAGTTCTCGAACCGTAGGCTCCGCACGCTTAACGTTTGGTGACGATCGGTATTATGAGTTTATGTGATTTGATGTACCGAAGGTTGTTCGGAGTCCCGGATAAGATCACTGACATGACGAGGAGTCTCGAAATGGTCGAGGCGTAAAGATCAATATATTGGAAGGCTATATTCGGACATCGGAAAGGTTCCGAGTGGTTCGGGCATTTTTCCGGAGTACCGGGAGGTTACCGGAACCCCCCCCCCACCCCGGGAGAAGTTATGGGGGGCCATAAGAAGGAAGCACACCAGCCCACAAGGGGCTGGTGCGCCCCCTTGGGTAGGAGGCCAAATTGGAATAGGTTTGGGGGGCGGCCCCCCTTTCCTTCTCTCCTACTCCTCCTTCCCTTCCTCTCGTACTCCAACTAGGGAAGGGGGGAATCCTACTCCCAGTGGGAGTAGGACTCCCCTAGGGCGCACCATAGAGAGGGCCGGCCCCTCCCCTCCTCCACTCCTTTATATACGGGGGAGGGAGGCACCCCATAGACACACAAGTTGATCATTGATCTTTTAGCTGTGTGCGGTGCCCCCCTCAACCATAATCCACCTTGGTCATATCGTAGCGGTGCTTAGGCGAAGCCCTGCATCGGTAGCATCATCATCACCATCATCACGCCGTCGTGCTGACGGAACTCTCCCTCAAAGCTCTGCTGGATCGTGAGTTCATGGGACGTCACCGAGCTGAACGTGTGCTGAACTCGGAGGTGCCGTGCGTTCGGTACTTGGATCGGTCGGATCGTGAAAACGTACAACTACATCAACCGCGTTGTCATAACGCTTCCTCTTAAAGTCTACGAGGGTACATGGACAACACTCTCCCCTCTCGTTGCTTTGCAACACCATGATCTTGCGTGTGCGTAGGGAAAATTTTGAAATTACTACGTTCCCCAATAGTGGCATCCGAGCCAGGTTTATGCGTAGATGTTATATGCACGAGTAGAACACAAGTGAGTTGTGGGCGATACTAGTCATACTGCTTACCAGCATGTCATACTTTGATTCGGCAGTATTGTTGGATGAAGCGGCCTGGACCGACATTACGCGTACGCTTACGCGAGACTGGCTCTACCGACGTGCTTGGCACATAGTGGCTGGCGGGTATCAGTTTCTCCAACTTTAGTTGAATCGAGTGTGGTTACGCCCGGTCCTTGTTGAAGGTTAAAACAACACATACTTGACGAAATATCGTTGTGGTTTTGATGCATAGGTAAGAACGGTTCTTGCTCAGCCCGTAGCAGCCACGTAAAACTTGCAAAAACAAAGTAGAGGGCGTCTAACTTGTTTTTGCAGGGCATGTTGTGATGTGATATGGTCAAGACATGATGCTAAATTTTATTGTATGAGATGATCATGTTTTGTAACAGAGTAATTGGCAACTGGCAGGAGCCATATGGTTGTCTCTTTATTGTATGAAATGCAATCGCCATGTAATCGCTTTACTTTATCGCTAAGCGGTAGCGATAGTCGTAGAAGCAATAGTTGGCGAGACGACAACGATGCTATGATGGAGATCAAGGTGTCGCGCCGGTGACGATGGTGATCATGACGGTTCTTTGGAGATGGAGATCAAAGGGACAAGATGATGATGGCCATATCATATCACTTATATTGATTGCACGTGATATTTATCCTTTATGCATCTTATTTTGTTTAGTTCGACGGTAGCATTATAAGATGATATCTCACTAAATTTCAAGGTACAAGTGTTCTCCCTGAGTATGCACCGTTGCGACAGTTCTTCGTGCTGAGACACCACGTGATGATCTGGTGTGATAAGCTCTACGTTCGCATACAACGGGTGCAAGCCAGTTTTGCACACGCAGAATACTCGGGTTAAACTTGATGAGCCTAGCATATGCAGATATGGCCTCGGAACACTGGAGACCGAAAGGTCGAGCGTGAATTATATAGAAGATATGATCAACATAGTGATGTTCACCATTGAAAACTACTCCATCTCACGTGATGATCAGACATGGTTTAGTTGATATGGATCACGTGATCACTTAGATGATTAGAGGGATGCCTATCTAAGTGGGAGTTCTTAAGTAATATGATTAATTGAACTTTAATTTATCATGAACTTAGTCCTGGTAGTATTAGCATATATATGTTGTAGATCAATAGCTCACGTTTAGCTCCCCTATTTTATTTTTGATATGTTCCTAGAGAAAACTAAGTTGAAAGGTGTTAGTAGCAATGATGCGGATTGGATCCGTGATCTGAGGATTATCCTCATTGCTGCACAGAAGAATTATGTCCTTGATGCACCGCTAGGTGACACACCGATTGCAGGGGAAAAAGCAGACGTTATGAACGTTTGGCAAGCTCGATATGATGACTACTTGATAGTTTAGTGCACCATGCTTTACGACCTAGAATCGGGGCTTCAAAGACGATTTTGAAACGTCACGAAGCATATGAGATGTTCCAAGAGTTGAAATTAGTATTTCATACTCATGCCCATGTCGAAAGGTATGAGACCTTTGACAAGTACTTTGCCTACAAGATGGAGGAGAATAGCTTGATACGTCCATTTTGCATCATGCTTTTATATCGATATTTATTGCATTATGGGTTGTTATTACACATTATGTCACAATACTTATGCCTATTCTCTCTTATTTTACAAGGTTTACATAAGGAGGGAGAATGTCGGCAGCTGGAATTCTGGGGTGGAAAAGGAGCAAATATTAGAGACCTGTTCTGCACAACTCCAAAAGTCCTGAAACTCCACGGAAGTTATTTTTGGAAATAATAAAAAATACTAAGCGGAAGAAATACCAGAGGGGGCCCACACCCTGGCCACGAGGGTGGGGGCGCGCCCTACCCCCTGGGCGCGCCCCCTGCCTCGTGGGCCCCTATTGGCCCTCTGGTGCCCATCTTCTGCTATATGAAGTCTTTCGTCCGAAGAAAAATCATAGGCAAGCTTTCGGGACGAGACTCCGCCGCCATGAGGCGGAACCTTGGCGGAACCAATCTAGGGCTCCGGCAGAGCTGTTCTGCCGGGGAAACTTCCCTCCGGGAGGGGTAAATCATTGCCATCGTCAGCACCAACGCTCCTCTCATCAGGAGGGGGCCAATCTCCATCAACATCTTCACCAGCACCATCTCCTCTCAAACCCTAGTTCATCTCTTGTATCCAATTCTTGTCTCTAAGTCTGGGATTGGTACCTGTAGGTTGCTAGTAGTGTTGATTACTCCTTGTAGTTGATGCTAGTTGGTTTATTTGGTGGAAGATCATATGTTCAGATCCTATATGCATATTAATACCCCTCTAATTATGAACATGAATATGCTTTGTGAGTAGTTACGTTTGTTCCTGAGGACATGGGAGAAGTCTTACTATTAGTAGTCATGTGAATTTGGTATTCGTTCGATATTTTGATGAGATGTATGTTGTCTTTCCTCTAGTGGTGTTATGTGAACGTCGACTACAAGACACTTCACCATTATTTGGGCCTAGAGGAAGGCATTTGGAAGTAATAAGTAGATGATGGGTTGCTAGAGTGACAGAAGCTTAAACCCTAGTTTATGCGTTGCTTCATAAGAGGCTGATTTGGATCCATATGTTTCATGCTATGGTTAGGTTTACCTTAATACTTCTTTTGTAGTTGCGGATGCTTGCAATAGGGGTTAATCATAAGTGGGATGCTTGTCCAAGTAAGGACAGCACCCAAGCACCGGTCCACCCACATATCAAATTATCAAAGTACCGAATGCGAATCATATGAATGTGATGAAAACTAGCTTGACGATAATTCCCATGTGTCCTCGGGAGTGCTTTTCTCTATATAAGAGTTTTTCCAGGCTTGTCCTTTGCTACAAAAAGGATTGGGCCACCTTGCTGCACTTTATTTACTTTTGTTACTTGTTGCTCATTACAAATTATCTTATCACAAAACTATCTGTTACCTATAATTTCAGTGCTTGCAGAGAATACCTTGCTGAAAACCGCTTATCATTTCAGGGTTTGACACTCTTGCTTATTGAAAGGACTACGATAGATCCCCTATACTTGTGGGTCATCAAGACTCTTTTCTGGCGCCGTTGCCGGGGAGTGAAGCGCCTTTGGTAGGTGGAATTTGGTAAGGAAAAATTTATATAGTGTGCTGAAATTTACTGTCTTGTTACTATGGAAAGTAATCCTCTGAGGGGCTTGTTCGAGGTATCTTCACCCCGACCAGTAGAGCAAAGAGTTGCTCCTCAACCTACTGAACCTACTAAAAATGAAAATGTCTACTTTGAAATTCCTTCGGGTATGATAGAAAAACTGCTAGCTAATCCTTTTGCAGGAGATGGAACGTTACATCCTGATGAGCACCTAATCTATGTGGATGAGGTTTGTGGATTATTTAAGCTTGCAGGTATGCCCGATGATGTTATCAAGAAGAAGGTCTTCCCTTTATCTTTGAAGGTAGATGCATTGACATGGTATAGGCTATGTGATGATATGGGGTCATGGAACTACAAACGATTGAAATTGGAATTTCATCAGAAGTTTTATCCTATGCATCTTGTTCATCGTGATCGCAATTATATATATAATTTTTGGCCTCGCGAAGGAGAAAGCATCGCTCAAGCTTGGGGGAGGCTTAAATCAATGTTATATTCATTCCCCAATCATGAGCTCTCAAGAGAAATGATTATTCAAAAAATTTATGCTCGGCTTTCTCATAACAATCGCACCATGCTCGATACTTCTTATGCTGGCTCTTTTATGATGAAGACTATTGAATTCAAGTGGGATTTATTGGAAAGAATTAAACACAACTCTGAAGATTGGGATCTCGACGAAGGTAAGGAATTAGGTATGACACCTAAGTTTGATTGCGTTAAATATTTTATGGATACCGATGTTTTCCGTAAATTTGGCACTAAATATGGACTTGACTCTGAGATAGTAGCTTCTTTCTGTGAATCTTTTGCTACTCATGTTGATCTCCCTAAGGAGAAGTGGTTTAAATATCATCCCCCCCATAGAAGTAAAAGTAGTTGCACCTATTAAAGTTGAAGAAACGACTATCACTTATAATGATCCTATTGTTCGTACTGCTTATGTTGAGAAACCACCTTTTCCTGTTAGGATAAAAGATCATGCTAAAGCTTCAACTGTGGTTCGTAAAAGCAATATTAGAACTTATACACCTCCTGAGCAAGTTAAAGTTGAACCTAATATTGCTATGGTTAAAGATCTCTTGGCTGATAATATTGATGGGCATGTTATTTATTTCTGTAATGAGAATGCTAGAATTGCTAAACCTTGTGCTAAAGATAAACATAGACCTATGGTAGGCATGCTTGTTATTTCTGTTAAAATAGGAGATCATTGTTATCATGGCTTGTGTGATATGGGTGCTAGTGCTAGTGCAATACCTATTGACTTGTATAAAGAAATTATGCATAATATTGCACCTGCTGAGTTAGAAGATATTGATGTCAACATTAAACTTGCCAATAGAGATACTATATCACCAATTGGAATTGTTAGAGATGTTGAAGTCTTGTGTGGGAAAACTAAATATCCTGCTGATTTTCTTGTTCTTGGTTCCCCACAAGATAGCTTTTGTCCCATTATATTTGGTAGACCCTTCTTAAACACTGTTAATGCTAGGATAGATTGCGGAAAGGATGTTGTTACTATTGGTCTAGGTGATATGTCTCATGAGTTCAACTTTTCTAAATTTCGTAGACAACACCGGGAAGAAGAATTGCCTAGTAAAGATGAAATTATTGGTCTTGCTTCTATTGCCGTACCTCCTAGTGATCCTTTAGAACAATATTTGCTAGACCATGAAAATGATATGCTTATGAATGAAAGGAGGGAAATAGATGAAGTGTTCTTTAAACAAGGACCTATTCTGAAACACAACTTGCCTGTTGAAATCTTAGGGGATCCTCCTCCACCCAAGGGTGATCCCGTGTTTGAGCTTAAACCGTTGTCTGATACTCTTAAATATGCTTATCTTGATGAAAAGAAGATATATCCTGTTATTATTAGTGCTAACCTTTCAGAGAAGGAGGAAGAAAAATTATTGAAAACTTTGAAGAAGCACCGTGCTGCTATTGGATATACTCTTGATTATCTTAAGGGCATTAGTCCCACTCTATGTCAACAAAAAATAAATTTGGAGAAAGATGCCAAACCAGTTATTGATCACCAACGACGGCTGAATCCTAAGATGAAAGAAGTGGTAAGAAAAGAAATACTAAAGCTCCTTGAGGCAGGTATAATTTATCCCGTTGCTGATAGTCAGTGGGTAAGTCTTGTTCATTGTGTTCCTAAGAAGGGAGGTATTACTGTCGTTCCTAATGATAAAGATGAATTGATTCCACAAAGAATTATTACAGGTTATAGGATGGTAACTTATTCCCGCAAATTAAATAAGGCTACTAAAGAGATCATTACCACTTACCTTTTATTGATCAAATGCTAGAAAGATTATCCAAACATACACATTTTTGCTTTCTAGATGGTTATTCTGGTTTCTCTCAAATATCTGTGTCAACTGACGATCAAGCTACACTACAAAAAAATACACTTCCGTGATGATACGTGTTTGTCATAGTAGGTCGCGTTTTTTGTCATGCATGTACATCCATGAAAAATTTATGACAGAATCAAGATAGTCATACCTGTGCTGTCGTAGAAGTGTTCCATGACATTACCAAAATTATCATCACGGAAGTGTCCACTTCCATGACGATAAATCGCGCGTCATAGAAGTGCTTTCGTCAAGGGTGACCGACACGTGGCATCCACCGTAACGGAACGCCGTTAAGCTATCAGGTCGGGTTTTGTATCCGGTAACCCATTAACAGCCCCGACCAATGGGAAATTTCCACGTGTAAAATTCTTATTGGCCGGACGAAACACGTGTCAGCTCGTCAGTGGGTCAGATAGACGCCTATGATACGTCGACACGTGGCACGGCCCAACAGAGGCCCATTCCTGTGAAAAGGCCGGCCTGTTTGACTTGGTCAAAAGGTGGCGGGCCGGCCCATGGAAAGCCTGTTAACGGCCTGTTCGCATATAGCCCATTTACAACCCGCTAACCCAAGGCCCGTTACGCCCTATCCGAATTAGGCCCAGTAGCGTCATCTGGGCCATTCAATATGATTCCAGCCCGTTTTCACTTATGGCCCATGTATGGCCCATGACGTCTTTCGGCCCATATGAGGCCCTATGTAACTCTTGGCCTATTAACGGCCCGTGGTGAAACTGGCCCGTAATGAACAGTGTATCACTTTACGCCCATTAACGGCCCGCGGTAAAACTGGCCCGTAATGAACAGTGTATCACTTTATACCCATTAACGGCCTGTTATTCCGTTGGGCCGTTTCCAGCCCATGTTATCTTTCGGCCTTCTCAGAGCCCATTTATTCTTGGGCTCATTTCCAGCATTCGTTTACTTACGGCCTGTTACTGTCATTTTCTGCTTGTGGGCCAAATTCAGCCCGTGGTTACAGTCGGCCCGTTTGTGGTCCGTTAATTCTTTGGGCCGTTTGCATAGCGTCATCAAATACGGCCTATTAATGATGGCCCATTATGGTCGGCCCATGAACGGACGATTCCAACTCTAGCCCGTTTACGGCCATAATGAGGCCTGTTATTGGCCCATGTTTGGCCAATCGATCATACGGCCCGTATAAGGCCCATTGATGATACGGCCCGTAGAAGGCCCATTGTTTCTACGGCTCGTAGAAGGCCCATTGTTTCTACGACCCGTAGAAGGCCTACTGTTTCTACAGCCCGTAGAAGGCCCACTGTTTCTACGGTCCGTAGGAGGCCCAGTGTCACTACAGTAAACATTAGCCCATGGTTATTGTGGCCTAGTTTTAAAAAATAGGTTATTGCATCCACTAGCAAACCGCATAAAAAGAACTGCATTGACTACAAGCAAACAAATAAACAAGACAACAAGGAAATAAATAAGCAAGCAACTTATGCTAGGCTATCACGGCTATTACACATATTACATCCACTGGGCATCAAAGTTCGCCACCAGTGCAAATATAGGGAACACAACAGCATATAAACGCCGTAGCAAAACAAGTCCAGAACTGAAACCACTTTAGAAGAGCTCAAGAAACAATATCCTGGGTACCCATAATGCTGGCAAGATGCTTAGCAAGCTTATTAACTTTCTCTTGTTTGGCGCTTAAATCCTCCAGCGCTTGCTGTTGCACAAGAAAGTACGCATCTGAATTCTGCAGGGACTTCCTCAGTCCTTTGGCTTCTTGCCGCAGCACAGCTGACTGATGCCTTTCAGCTTGTAGCTGAGACTAAAGAAGCCGAAGTGATTCAGGCAGCGAGTTCGAAGAGCTTGTGCCAGTGGTACTGGCCAGTAACTCGAACACTACATCAACGCAGGACTGTGGGGTTTTCTCACTGTCTACAAGATCGTTTTTATCACCTTTCTTGGAGACTAACAGGGTTGTCTCACTATCTTGAACCTTATCTGCATTACTTTCTCTACCATTGCATAGTGGGGTGCTCTTCTCCAATATTCTGTTTGCATACTACAAGAGAAACAAGCAGACACATCACAGGTTTAGCTTGTAGTATACGAAACTCATTTTGGTAAACCGGTTCAGTAGTAAGGTGGACAGGATAACAGCATGAAACAAACATATATCTATGTACTATGGTCACTATATTGTCCATATCATTCTAGTTTATGTTCCCTAATCAAGATAGAGACACAGTTCAACTCATATATTTTTAAGACACAGCAGCATAGACAAAATACAAGTGTGATAAACTACACAACATTGGCAGCACTTGTAATGTGCATCACATGAGAACATAACTGTTTATGCAACTTAAACTGAAATCAACATAGAGCAAGAAGTTAGAACAACAATCCAGTTAAATAAATAGGTTTAAAACATACCTGTCGCGCCATTGGAGTTTTAATTGGATCCTTCAAATTCGAAAGTAGTTGGTATGAGTAAATACAGTGATGCAACAGCAAAGGAGTATGGACCATAGCTACGGAATCTAACCTAAGAACAGTTGCTCTTCTGCTTTAAACGTGGAGTTTGGGTTAGCTGTGGTGGTCTTCGTGCTTTGGGCACTGCAGTAGCTTTACAAACTGCTCGTGTGGGGGTACTCTGTGGTGGACATGGTGCTTTGTCAACTATAAGTGGGTTACTATCCGCTGGGGTTGCGGTTAGATGGGTTGTAGCTGGTTCTCTGCCCAACGGTGTAAGTGTGCAATCTGGAAGAGTCTTGATTATGTGTGGTGGGGCTAGTTTGTGGTCCAGTACAACCATGGTTCTATCTGCACCAACGGGTAGCACTGTCTTTTGTGAAGAACGGGTTTTTGCTCCCTTAGATACTGCCATCACCCCCTCCAATTCAAATGGCTGATAAACAAGAAAAGAAATTGAACGTACAAACAATGTATGATAGACAGATGTGGTAATTCACATGTATGTTGTCTAACCAAACAGGACAGCATGACACAATTTCACATATATGATGCCTAACTAAACAGGATAGCATGACACAGTTTCAGATATATGATGGATAACTTAACAGGATATAATGGCACAATTCAACATATGATGAGTACCTAAACAGGATGACATGACAAAACTGTATGATGTCTTTCTAAAATAGGTTGGGATGAAATAATTCACATACATGTTGTCTAAGTATACAGGATGGCATGATATAATTGACATAATTGATTCATATACTAAGCAACTGGCACTCGCATGTATGATCTCTAAACTAAGCAGATAGAATTCAATAGTGTGCATATGATGTCTAAACTAAGCAATGCAAGACACCATATGCATCATATGAGAAATATAAACATTGCAACTTAGAGCATACACCTCAGGTGGGATATAGGACTGGTCATCTGTCTCTGAATCCTCCTCTGAGGAGCTCCCTGTAACCATCGAGATATATGCTTCAACAGGTACCATTGCCTGCTCTGAAGACCTTGTTTTCACTCCAGATTTTTCCATAACCGGCTCAAATGGCTGATACACATGAAGAATAGTTCAATATACACAGATTGTTGACAAATGGAATACGTAATGAAAAAAAAGATGGCATGAGATAATTCACATATATGATGCCTGGCTCCATGGCGGTGCATAATTCACATATATGATAACTGGCTGAAAAACATGGCATTGCATAATTCACGTATCTGATATAGAAAGCAAACAGGAGGCATTCACACAAAGCATGTCTAATCTAAGCAGATGGCATGGCATTGCAAGATATGAAAGATATGAGCAATATAACCCAGCCAAGTTAGAGCATGCACCTCGGGGGGGGGGGGGGAATACGACTGGTCATGTCTCTCCGAATCCTCCTCTGAGGAGCTATCTGTAACTAGCAAGAAATCTGCATCGACAGGTAGCACTGACTGCTCAGAAGACCTTGTTTTCACTCCAGATTTTCCCATGATCGACTCAAATGGCTGATGCACAGGAAGAGTAGATGAATGTATAAACATTGTTGACAAATGGAATACATTATGGAAAAAAAATATGGCACAATACAATTCACATATACGATGACTGGCTAAACAGGATGGCATTGCATGATTCACGTATATGATGCCTGGCTAAAGAAGATGGCATTGCATAATTCCCATATACTCCCTCCGTTCCTAAATAATTGTCTTTTTAGAGATTTCAAATGGACTACCACATACGGATGTATAAAGACATATTTTAGAGTGTAGATTCACTCATTTTGTTCCGTATGTAGTCACTTGTTGAAATCTCTAAAAAGACAAATATTTAGGAATGGTGGGAGTATGATATAGAAACCAAACAGGTGTCATTCACACAAAGCAAATCTAAACTAAGCTGATGACATATAAGATGTATAATGTAAGCAATGCAAGGCGCCATATGCATGATATGACCAACATCAGCATGCCAGGTTAGAGCAAACACCTCAGGTGGTAAACAGGCGTGGTCGTCTCCTTCTGAATCTCCATCTGAACAGTTATCTTCCTCTGGAATACAATCTGGAAATGCAGGAGGGGGGGGGGGGCACTTCGTCCACCATGGTGCGGCGTCTGCATGACATTATATTCGCACGCAACGGTCTTCTCTTTTTCTCTACATGTTTAGTACGATTGTGTACAATATCTGACATGCATAATAAAAAAATAGTTAGATTTTGTAAGGCCTAAGGGGTGCATGCAAAAATCAAGACTGATGGTAGCAAACGAGTGGATGGATCCAAAACTAATGATACCAGGTAGATTATAGCTTCAGTTTAAAAAGATAGACAATGGATCATCTATTGTTTGTTGCCCACCCAACATGAACCACATAGAAGACCCCAGATGAACCAGATAGTAGATAGATACTATTCGTTGCTGGCTCGATATGAGACCCATGGGCAATTCAAAACTCAACATTGAACAATAAAGTAGCAGGTAATAATAACCGATGTATAACGTAAGCAAACACGAAAGACTGCGACCTCTCTTCCGGAACTGTGTAGTCCTCAGGTTCATCTGCTCAGTCGGTGATGGTAATGCGGTTGGCGTGGCTGCCGGCAATGGGGAAGATGATCTGAGGCGGCGAAAGGAAGTCTGCAGGGGGGATCTCTGCTGCAGTGAACGCTTCTGTCGATGGTGCACCTCAGGTGGGGTGGATGACGGCACGGCAGGAGCAGGACATAACACACAGAGTTTTCCTTGACGCCTATCTGAAAATGAAGTAAATCTGTAAGGGCTCCTTAGAATTGGAGGATTCTATAAACGCAGGGACAGGAAAAACACAGGAATAGGATAGGAATGCACGTGCAAAACAGAGCATTTGGAAACATAGGATTTCAGTCAACCTGTGTGTTTGGCTCACATGAATTGGAAGAACAGAGGAATGGAGAAACAAAGTGATGCGACGAGTGTACAACCTCTTTGGCATAGCCTTGTGGACCTCAGCATCATTGGGTTGGACGTGGAGGATGGTGATGATGCTTGTGTGACTGTTGGAGGCGGGGAAGAAGATCCGAGGCCTCTGGAAACGGCGTCGAGGATACTGCTCCGCTGTGATGGACGGTTCCATCGTTGGAGCAGCTCCGCTAAGGTGTACAGCGATGAGGCTGAAGCATGAGAGGACAGACAACGTTAATCTGAAGTGGGACCCTAATATCATCTGCAATAGATGATGTAAAATACATCACCAAAAAGTGCTAGATGTAAAACGCATCAGCCGCCCCACGGCCGCTCCGACAAATGCTGTAAGTACTGTTCACTCCGAACTTAATTGAAGAATATGAACTTCACAGTCGAAACTGAATTTTACTGCCGAAACTGATTGAACTAGTAACAGAGCATTGCAATAGATGTTTAGGGCATTCGAGCACTAGTAGCAGAGAAGCAGTGATCTAAATCAGCAGATGCTCGAGCAGGGAACACACTAGCAGAGAGCAAGTCGTGCAGTAGCACCGTGAGCGAGTGCTAAAGCAGCAACTCCTGTAGCTGCCGGAGGTCGTGCAGCAGCAGCAGCAGCGCAAGCGAGAGCAAGAGCAGAGCAGCGGCACGAACGAAAGCAGGAGTAGTGCAGCAGCGCGACCGACAAGCAAGAACAGAGCCGCAGCGCGAGCGAGAGCTGGAGCAGCTGCAGCTAGTGCCGTTGTGGAAGTCACCGCCGAGGAAGCAACGACATGGGGGAGAGACGCCGTGGATGATGTGGCCGGCGACGGCGCCGTCGATGGAGACACGCCATGTCTGCTCGGTATCGAGCACCGGCAGCCCCATGAGATCGAATAAAAGATAAAATGCAGCGGTGAGTGCAGAACCTCCTTGGTTGCACCGAGTTGGCCTCGGCTTCATCGGAGGAATTGGTGAGGCTGTTGCGGTTCCGATGGGGCAGGTCAAGACGACGCTGTGGGGATTGAGGTGGCGTGATAGACGAGGCAGACGTTGGGGCAGCTCCTTGGAGGTGGAGGACGGGGCGGCTGATCCTGCGGGACGACGAGATCGACAATGGATCCTCGTCCGGTGCGGTGGATGAGGGACGACGAGCTGTTGCGGTGGACGACATAGTCGGGGAAGAGTCTCCGGCTGGGCGATGGTCGGGAGGACGATGGAGGAGCGTGGGGTTTCGCGGGTTTTGGCGGCCTTGGTGTACGAATGGGGGGGCCGAAGGGGAAGGAGGGAGCCAAGCTTAGGGACGCGCTTGTCCGAAATGTAGGGTAAGTTACCAGCGTACCCCCACCGGTTTTGACACCGCGACATGGAGCTTCATTTCTGGCTGAGGGGTAGAAGGAGGATTTCGCGTGTGTGGGCTGCGGGAGCGATTTCGGATGAGGAGGGAGTTCTCGCGCGCGTCCAAATTTCGGGATAACAAGGCGCGACGCGGGTTGAAGAAGCGGGAGTTTCAAAGCAGGTGAGACAAAAGATACTCGAGCTTGAAAATTTCGGGATAACAAGGTGCGGATTCCTTGTTCGGCAGAACAAACTTAACGTGTAAAAAAAGAATTCATACAAGACAGAAGAGAGTCATGCCCCCTTTTACTATATTGCTGTAGATGCCATTGAAAAAACTACAAGAAAAATGTAAAAAAAATCGGGAGAACAAGATTACCCTGCACAGTACCAAATCGATTCGCACTTCCCTCAACAAGAACAAAAAACAAATCAATTCCCACCAAAGAAAGAGTAATGTCCCTTTTTATATGATTACAGATGCCATGATCTCAAATTTCAATTTTTGAATCCACGTTATGTTGAATTCGAATATATTGTTAGGTGACCTTGCAGTTTATAATTGATGTAGTTGTACATTTTGATCTTCCATCATATATGAACATTTTACTCCACCATGTGAACATATATATTGTCGTCTACCATATGGAATAATTTTGAATCAATTTTCCTTATTTGAATACGATTGTTGTCAAGTTATACAATAATTTAAATATTATCTTGATAACAAAAAACATACATATAGCAGTAATCATATTTCACTATGAACTACATGTACCATACGCTCTCCAATTCAAATATTTGTATCCATTTTATGTTGAGTTCAAATCATAGTACATTATTGGCCTAGGTAGCGAGATGTTTGGTATAATCTAAACCCTGTTTTCATACGTATAATTTTTGGCTGAATTGGGACAAGTTTTTGTATAAGCCTCTTGCAAAACCGGAGATTCTCTCAACAAGCCTCGTGGTTCCGAGAGGGAACGTGTCACCTTTGTGTGCGAAACGATATACGCTGCCTCCCCCTGATTTTATTTACAGAGGCAACATAGAACTATATGAGTGCCCTGTTAAATTTTGGAATTATTTCGGTTTCGTTTGGCCTTTTTATACATTAATTGAGTTTCTGGACTTTTAATGTGCATAATCTAAATATGAATTGCATGCACATGCTCCGGTGCACCAAAGTGGGTTGAAAAATCACATGTGTGTCCTTGGTTGAATTTCTAGGTCCCATGGAAGAAATGAGAAAGAAATTCAAACATCTGGACGTCATGACTCGGCCGAGAACATCGAGAAACTTTGATTTTAAATTCATGTAAATCCAGAACTCGCCTGGAAATCATGAAACTTGGCATGGTGTCATGTCATGGCACTAACATGTTGTGGTAAAAAATTGGGCCGATTTGGAAGCTCGTGGTTCTAAGAGGGAACGTGCCACCTTTGAGTGTGAAACGATATACGCTGCCCCCCTTTGAGTTTCTTGACAAAGGCAACATAGAACTACATTAGCGCCCTGTTAAATTTTGGAATTATTTCGGGTTTGTTTGTCGTTTTTTATACATTAATTGAGTTTCTGGTCATTTAATGTGCATAAGTCAAATTTGAACTACAAGCACATGCTCTTGTGCACCAAAGTTGGTTAAAAAATCACATTTCTGTCCTCGGGTGAATTTCTAGGTCCCATGCAAGAAATGAGAATCAAATTCAAACATCTGGGTGTCGTGGCTCGGCCGAGAACATTGAGAAACTTGGTTTTAAAATTCTACTAAATCCAAAACACGTCTGAAAATCATGAAACTTGGCATGGATGTCATGTCATGGTACTACCATGTTGTGGTAAAAAAATTGGCCGAATAGGAACAGATTTTGGCATAAGCTTCTTGCAAACCCAAGCTTCTCTCAAGAAGGCTCGTGGTTCTGAGAGGGAACGTGCCACCTTTGAGTGCGAAACGATATAGGTTGTCCCCCTTGAGTTTATTTACAAAGGCAACATAGAACTACATGAGTGCCCTGTTAAATTTTGGAATTATTCCGGCTTCGTTTGGCCTTATTTACACATTAATTGAGTTTTTGGTCATTTAATGTGCATAATTCAAATTTGAACTACAAGCACATGCTCCCGTGCACCAAAGTTGGTTGAAAAATCACATTTGTGTCCTCGGGTGAATTTCTAGGTCCCATGCAAAAAATGAGAATCAAATTCAAACATCTGGGCATCGTGGCTTGGTCGAGAACATTGAGAAACTTGGTTTTAAAATCATGAAACTTGGCATGGTGTCATGTGATGGTAGTACCATGCCGTGGTAAAAAAATTGGCCGAATAGGAACAAATTTTGGTATAAGCTTCTTGCAAATCGGAGCTTCTCTCAAGAAGGCTCGTGGTTCTGGGAGGGAACGTGTCACAATTTTGTGCATAATTCAAATTTGAAACACAAGCACATGTTCCAGTGCTCCAAAGTTGGTTCAAAAAATCACCTGTGTGTCCTCGGGTAAATTTCTAGGTTTGCAAGAAATGGGAATGAAATTCAAAATTCTGGGCGTCGTGGCTGGGTTGGAAACATTGAGAAACTTAGTTTTTTAATTCCTGTAAATCCAAAACACGCATGAAAATAATGAAACTTGGGTTGGTGCCATGACATGGCACCAACATGCTGTGGTAAATTTGCAGTCCGATTTGCGAAGGCGCACACATTAACAATCAACAAAGTCATTTTGGAACAAGTGCTGTCACGTTACAATCGGAAACACAAGTATTGTTGAAACCGTGGGCGTTCTACTTACTAGTACCATTTACGTGCCGCCACGCGTCCCCATTTTTTATTAGCTAGGAGGCGCCGCGCCGTGCAGGGTAGCTATTTGAGTAGTACGAGAGGCGTGCGATCAGACCCCCGCACGTGCTTATCGGGAGGAGAGCCCTTTGACCTCCATCTGCCGTCCACCTCTCTCCCAAGGTCTCCATTAATGACGCCCGAGCCTCTGTTTAATGGCGTGGCTATGTCTCACTCGACTGAGATTTAAGAGAGAAAAAAGAAAATTTGAAAGCACGGATCTTGATGTAAGATCCGACGGACCTATATAGCATCTACTGCGACTTATAGCAAGACTGATGAATATATAAGGACGATTAATTTTTTTTGATCAAAGAGGGGTTTGTCCCTTCCGATTTTCATCTATACTACTATTAAACAATCAAACAAGAACTTTTTTACGTGCACCCAGCAATTAGTCCCACAACCCCGCACGAACCAATCAGCACCACACGATTAGGCCCACAATTCTAAATCTAACGGCCATCATTGATCTAATACCTCTATTGTGTGCACGTAGCAATTTTCCTTGGCTGACCGTGCTCCACCAGCGGAGGAATATTCGAACTACCAATCCCGCGTGCACCCTGTCCCATATCCTGTTCACGTTACGAAATTAAAGGCTAAAATTAAGGGATTGCTGTTTTAGATAGGTGAGAGGATTAGTGCCTGTACCTTCCAAAACACACGTGACCCCGCATCCCACGCCTCGCGCCGGCATCCTCCATGCGTCTCATCGTCGGGAGACGTGTCGCGCCCGACAGCGTTTGGCGGCCGAAGGGGGAGACGTGCCGCGCCCAGCCACCGCCGCAGCCCCAATCATCGCACTAAAATCACGCCGCGTCCTGCCCCTTGTCCTCTCTCCTATCAGATGTCCGCGCGGCTAGGACACCGCTCGAGGACGCCGCTGACGCAGGAATCCGTCCGCCACAGAAGCTGCAAAAACAGGGTCACCAGCCACCGTCACGGCCTCCCTGCCCGCCATTCTCACGCACACCTTCATCGCGTCGCTGTCGAGGCCGGATCTGATGTTGCCCCCTCTACGTCATCTGAATCCTGCCAAGGTTGACCACTTGGGTTTTCTTTCACAGCTCACTGCCAAATTGACGCTGTTAATTTTATCTTGCATTTCCGCCTCCTTAGCATTATCGTTTGTATTTACAGCATAAACATGATTTAGATGCTCAAGTTCAGGTTGCATTCTTGGTGAGCTGTAGATTTTGTTTCAGTGCGAGACAATTTTTTTCTTTCATTTTTATTTTGCTCCTCATTCCGTCTAGCTAGCATAGGATTACACCATCGATCATGCTTATCAGGATTTGCTGCACAACATGGTGCCCGCACATGCCTGCATATTTGTCAGAATTTGTGTCAAAAACTGATATAATATAAGGCATACTCCCTACTAACATGCTACTTGGTAATCACAAGATATATACCTATTCTCCATTCCTTTTTTGCTTCAGTTCTAAAAGAATAATTTTTTACCTTCTGTTACAATTTTTAAGTGAGGAATTGTTCTCCCAAAGTTGAGTGATATACGTAAATATAAGAGGTGGAATTACCTGAAACACACACACTAATGCCCTTGTCTTCACTACTAGATTTTTCTACCACTTTACTGGCTGAGTATATTGATTTGAATGAATGTCTTCCCATGTTTGATGTTGGCATTTAGCTGACTTGGCTCTCTACTTGCTTGGATTGGTTGTAGATGGGAGATCGAGTAGCATATTGGTTTAGATAAATGATAGGTTTCCAGCGTGTCGGGAAGGAGTATGGAGTTGAGTTCTAATTTTTATTACCACTGATCGCAATGGTGCAAGATTTTCCTTTGATAGTTTTATGTGGGTACGAGTTTCTTCTGAAAGTACATATGGCTAAATGTTGATCTTCAATGTTATTTCATGGTAGTCTTTGTTCTAAGGAAAATATGCTTATTAGTACTATTGATTATTTATATTATTTTTGCAGGCTTTCTCTCAGCTTTGTTCTCAGCAGTGGGCTTTGCTGATGGTTTTGTCCAAAATAGGTATTTCATCAGAAATCATATGGCATGCATGGATTAAATCTTGAACTTTGCTACTAAATATTTGTACTAAACAAGGTGTAAGTCGCTTGTCAGTTTTGCCTCATAATCCTAGCTCTCATTGATTGATTTTCATGATGTTGCATACATTTTACTGAGGTTATCCTCTAAAAAACGATTTTTATATATGTGGTCTTTTTAGAAATGGGCACTGTAACATGAAAATGTTGTGTATTTCTGGATTCGCATGTATAGTATTTTGATGGAAACATGCATGCTTCTGTGGTATACTATGGTGGACTATCATGCTTGATGGCAAGAGGTATGCTGTTACTTGACTACACATTTATCTTCTGATGATCTTGAACAGTGTGTTTCAAAGTAGATTGACATAGTAGCACACTATCTCGCCCTTCTCACTAATTCTATGGGCATAGGTTATATCTATTTTACCGGTCATTGCAATTTACAGGTTGCATTTCACGGCATGGTGTTCTATCCTTCACTTATTTTTCAGGTTCTTGAGTTGCTGCACTAGCGTTTTATTTCAATTGAGATCTATAATTTTCTGATTGCTAGCTAACAAAAGTAACTTGTAAATTATGGTACCATGTCGTATTATATATGAATGTAATCTTGCCTGTTTTTTGTTATAATTTACTTATATTGTCAGTAAGTACTCAAAAGTATATGGCAAACATGAGACATGCTTGCAAATCATCTTCTATTCTACTGATTTACTATGATAGTGTTGTGCAAGTGGATTTATTGCTTGGTTTTTATAACCCATTTCCATTTTATTATTATGCATTAGCGCCTTGTAATAGAAGATATCTCACAATCAGATTTGAAGTGAGTCTACATAAGTTAAAAGATGGTTGGACATTGTTGTCCAAAACATTATGTTCGATATACTCCATCAGAATTCATCGTTTATTTGTGGTCATATGCTCTTTTACCAATTGTTTGTTCATTTTATATTATATTTATTTCCTGCTCATAGTCCGTTTCATGAGCAATATATGGTCCCTTTGCCCACCGTTGATCTAATCTTGGATACTTTAAATGCATGTTCGTCATGGTTTACTTAGGCATGTGCAAATTGAGACGTGCGTTGCACGTGCAAGCTTACTAGTTACTGAAAACCACCATAATTCACAAGAAGTTCAGCACAACTCCAGCCTAACACGAAGGACTAAAAGCTACCAGATTGAAATCGCAACATCCCAAGAGGCCAACAAAGGCCAAACATCCGCGCTAGAACCCAACATTACAACCGACGAGACAATCCACATCCTAAACCGATTATTACATCAAAAGAAACCAGGACTGAAGGAAGCCCAACAGCAACTAGAAGAACATCAACGCCAGGGTCGCCACAGCAAGAGTTTTCTTCATCGCAGCCTCGCAACATTGATCTTCCACAGAAAGATAAGGACGATTAATTGTATTACATAATTAGAAAGATAATTAAAAAATCCACATGTGGCTACGCCCGAAATACACAAGGGCAAAAGAAGAAGGAAGACAAGGATCTGGCTCGCTGATCTCTACTTTCTTGATGCGTTGCTGCAGGCCGCGGGAACTAGTCTCCGCGGCGAGCGGCGATGAGCTCTTTCGTGTCCTCAAGACGCTGCTTGAGAACATCCACGGATTCCTCCACCAGCCTTTGGCGCTCGTTGCGGAGCATGTCATTCTCGTCCATAAGTTTCTTGACGATGACGCTGGTCCTCTTCAACAAGGCACTGGTCTCCTCCTGCTAGTCTGCACTTCGGACGATCTTCTCCCTCAGCAGGTCACGCTCGGCCCGGAGCCTCTCATTGCCCTCCCTTAGTGCGCCGATAGCTTGTTCAAACGAGGCTTTCATGTCGTCCTGCAACCTCGCAAAACGGGAGATCTGATCCATCTGGCCATGGACGATCGCATGCATGCGCCTGTAACAGTCGTCGCCTGCACGTGAGAAACTTTCCCAGGCCGCCGTGGCGCGGCGGGACATCTCTTCCACATTCGTGGCGCGGCGGGACATCTCTGCTGCTTCCGCGGCGCGGCCGGACCAGTCTGCTGCATCGACGGCGCGGCGGGACCTACGTGTTGCTTCAACGGTGCGGCGGTACCTCTGTGCTGCTACTTCCGCGCGACGGGACATGTCGGCTGCTCTCGCAGCGAGGCGGGACATCTCTCGTGCTTCCGCTTCCATGCTCGCCTCTCCCTGGTGGCAATCTCTCGACCCAGAACTCACGCTGGCCATGGCAGATGCAAGGGAAGGATGCTGAATGGCTTGTTTGTTTTTGTGGATGAGGAGATGAGGAGGAATGCGCAGTCATCTTGGCATACTAGTATTTATAACCGAGTACTAATACGCTCCTAAGTGGGAAACCGTTTAGGTTGTGATCGGTGTGAACAGCTTTGCAATTCAATATAGCGTGGAGTAATTTGGAATGTGACGAGACGCGAGATCAAAATTTATTGACGGTTCAATTTTCGAAGTGCGGCACTATTCCTGGATGGAGCACTTCTTTTTCTACTCTCTCCTTTCCGGTTTTATAGGGCTTATCTCAAAATTTTAGTTTTACCATTTTATAAGGCTCAATTTGGTTGTTCCCCAACACATGTTCAGATTCCAAGGTGCATTAAATCATTGCATGCAAGTATTAAGAGAAAATTGACCAATGCATGTACTTTATGCATGCATGCATTGCAATTAATGCATTGATAAACATAATTTTTTATCGCCACCAAAACCCACCATTTCTTAAGCTAAAGTAGACCAAGGTAATCCCTATATTAGCATATTACTAAGATAAACAGAAGGCACTGTAGAAACATTTAGGACGTGAGCTTGTCAATCTGAATGTGGAGGGACACAAGCTTAGCCCCGGCCATCAGCTTGGGCGGAACTGTCAAGAAGGTCAGCTCCTGCATGTCGACGTCGCCGGGATCCTTGCTACTTGTCACCTCCATTTCCACCTTGACGGTGTCGGTCGTGCCTTTGGGCTCCCCCGGCGGGCCGTTCGCCCACAGCTTGGCCATGTAGTGCGGCAGTGGGGACGCCCCCGCTCTGATGCAGACGACCGACACGACGATAGGCGCGCCGATGTCGAGCACGCCGCCGACCAAGAAAAACGCGCGGCGGTCCTCCTCCGCGAACAGCAAGAGCCGTGGCTCCGACAGTGGCACTTGCAGCTTGAGCACCTTGCCGTACTGGATCCTGTGCACGGGCATGGGATGCGCCGTGCTGATGTGGTGGTAGAGCACCGGCGGCGGGCCTTCGTAGCCGCAGACGGGCACGGGGCATTTGCAGGGCGCGAGAGGACACGCGCTCTGGTGATCGGCGAGCTTGTGGTAAGTGACGTAGAGCCCACAGCCTTCGTGTGGGCACTCCACCCTCACCGACAAAAGGACGGAGTCCACCGCCGTGTTCCGCACGTCGAAGCCACCGCCGCGCTCGCACTTCTGGCACTGCCGCTGGTTCTCGGGGCGCTCGACGCGGCAGTCCGCGCAGGCCAGGTGCCCTCCCTTGCACTGCAAAAATCAATCGAACAACACATCAATCAAGAAACCTGAACCTTGCTCAATCAGCCGAACGGACGAGGTGTATTCGAACCTCATACACTGGAGGCGTCAAGGGGCAGAGGCACAAGGGGCAGTGGAGCACGGTGAGGTCCATCGAGACCTTAGAGAGCTCCATCGTCGGGTCCTATTCGGTCTGCATGATCTCGCCCTCCTCGTGCACAACCATCTCTCGACTTGGGCCGGGGTATTACAAAGCTTTACCATCACATATTTTATACTACTTCAAGGTGCATTAAATCAACACATGCAAGTATCAGAAGGAGAGTCACGGCATGCATGCATGCGCTGTAATTAATGCATCGGTAAACGCAAATTATTGAAATATATTGAGTGTAGTGCTTTGATGTGTCGCGTCAACTCGTACATCAATGAGAAGTTCGATTATCGTCTCCCTCGCCGACTTAACTGCGCCTGCCTTTGGCTGTATGACAGTGAAAGTGCAACTATCCCTAGGTGGTTTTGGTAATTCATAACAACATATAGCTCATTGAGCTAATGCTATTCCAAGACAATTATTTCAGGAAAGCTCAATGATTGGCATGGCATGGATGGTGAAAGTGGAACCCTCAAAATGCTAAGGACAAAGGATTGGCTCAAGCTTCAAGCTCAAGACTCTTCATTTTATATTTTAGTGATCCAAGATCACATTGAGTCCATAGAAAAAGCCAATACTATCAAGGAGGGATGAGGTGTTGCTTAATGAGCCTTTTGCTTCATGTGCTTAATGATATGCTCCAAAACCCTCAGCTACTTTCCCACTTCCACATATGACCTAAACCCTAAGCCAAACTCGGTCCTACCGATTCTTTCTATCAGGCGCCATCGAGTTTCATATGTCATAAGCCACTGCCAAACCCTAGCAAATCGGTTCTACCGATAGGGATCTCGGTCTCACCGAGATGGGATTGCAACCTCTCTGTTTCCTTTTCGTAACTTTTCGGTCTCACCGAAAGAGCGGATCGGTCCCACCGAGATTGCAATGCAAACTCTCTGTTTCCCTTCTGTAACTTTTCGGTCTCACCGAAAGAGCAAATCGGTCCTACCGAGTTTGCCTGACCAACTCTCTGGTTAGCTAATTACCAAATCGGTCTCACCGAGTTTGTGTAATCGGTCTCACCGAGATTACGTTATGCCCAAACCCTAACCATATCGGTCCTACCGAGATGCATGTCAGTCCCACCGAAAATCTCTAACGGTCACTAGGTTTACCTTTTCGGTCCGACCGAGTTTGTTGATTCGGTCCCACCGAGATTGGTAAATTGTGTGTAATGGTTGGATTTTAAGTGGAGGCTATATATACCCCTCCACCTCCTCTTCATTCGTGGAGAGAGCCATCAGAACACATCTACACTTCCAACCCATATGTTCTGAGAGAGAACCACCTACCCTTGTGTTGAGGCCAAGATATTCCATTCCTACCGTATGAATCTTGATCTCTAGCCTTCCCCAAGTTGCTTTCCACTCAAATCTTCTTTCCACCAAATCCAAATCCTGTGAGAGAGAGTTGAGTGTTGGGGAGACTATCATTTGAAGCACAAGAGCAAGGAGTTCATCATCAACACACCATTTGTTACTTCTTGGAGAGTGGTGTCTCCTAGATTGGCTAGGTGTCACTTGGGAGCCTCCGACAAGATTGTGGAGTTGAACCAAGGAGTTTGTAAGGGCAAGGAGATCGCCTACTTCGTGAAGATCTACTGCTAGTGAGGCAAGTCCTTCGTGGGCGATGGCCATGGTGGGATAGACAAGGTTGCTTCTTCGTGGACCCTCCGTGGGTGGAGCCCTCCGTGGACTCGCGCAACCGTTACCCTTCGTGGGTTGAAGTCTCCATCAACGTGGATGTAGGATAGCACCACCTATCCGAACCACGAGAAAAACATCCGTGTCTCCAATAGCGTTTGAATTCTCCAAACCCTTCCCTTTACATCCTTGCAAGTTGCATGCTTTACTTTCCGCTGCCTATATACTCTTTGCATGCTTGCTTGAATTGTGTGATGATTGCTTGACTTGTCCTAAAGTTGCTAAAATCTGCCAAGAACTAAAATTGGGAAAATGTTAAGTTTTTATTTGATCAAGTAGTCTAATCACCCCCCCTCTAGACATACTTCCGATCCTACAGACAGGTTGGCCACACACCTGTCGGGCCCACCTGTCATACACGCAAAGGCAGGAGCGTCCCTCCCTCGCCCATGAGCGTGGTGGCTGGCAAGACTAGGAGAAGCTTTCGCTACACGCTCTCCCTCCTGCACGCGGTGGACATGCAGCAGTTCAATCGGTGTCAGATGGCCAGAAGCGTACTGTAGTACTCCTCCAGTGCAGTAGTACTCCATCAGTGTTCGACTTCCCGAAGAGGCGAAGAGCCAAGCGCAGCCCGGACGCTCGTCTGGCAGTTTCATGTGTAGGGTAGTCTAGGATAGTGTGTACCGTGCATGTAAGCTTAAAATTGTTGGGGTCGGCTCCATGCTATGTGGCCGTCTCGAAGTTTTTAAAAATAAAATAAAATAGTCTTCTGGCCCTACCTGACACCCTGGTGATTGTAGTTTGCACGCTCATCTGGTCAAGCCAGGAATATATATTTTAATTTGTTTTTTTCTTCGAAAAGGGGGGACTCCCCGGCCTCTGCATTAGAACGATGCATACGGCCACATATATTTTAATTTGTGGTGGGTAAATGTTAGAGGTTGCAGCAAATATATTGTACACTGCGGGTCTTTCAGCCAAGTTTAGAGGCAAGCATGTGGGGCCAGTGCTATGATGTGTCGCGTCAACTCGTACAACGAGGAGAAGCTTGATTTTACTACACGCCTTCTCCCTCACCCATGCGCGCGGTTGCTCGCAAACGAGGACATGCTTTTACTACTTAGTAGTACTTCTACAACAAGCTATTCGTCCCGCTCGCGGTGGACAGACATGCTGCAGTGGATTCGACACTGTAGAAGCAGTAGTAGTAACATCATTGTTCGTCTTCTCGAAGAGGCAAAGAGCCAAGCGCAAACCGAACGTTGCAGTTATGAACATTGGAGAACACATATAGGCAGGCTCTTGCATGAGACAAAATTGCTATGTGAGCCCACTATTGTACTAGTACGTACAACTACTTGCTAGTATAGCCTTGTAAACCAGAAAGGAGTATTTGCCCTTCTAGAGATTTCAACAAGTGACTAGACTACACCGAGACGGAGTACATATGGAGCAAAATGAGTGAATCTGCACCGTAAATAAATACTTGTACGTACTAGTTCTATCGTTTTCCTCTCCGAGGTGCACAATATTGAGTATACTGACTAGTCTCTTTTTGACACGCATTTACGTTTTTTACACAGTACAGACGCAAGCGCTCATATACACGCGCATACACTCACCCCTACGAACGCACACACGCACGGCACTATCATCTTGAAATTTATGAAGTCACCATAGGCACCTCGTCGTCGACGGGTCCATAGGTGCTTCAATGCCAAGGAGGGAGAGGGTAGCGGTTTCCAATACGTTGAACGGTCAATGATGCATCCTCAATTACATGCAGAGGGAATTAATTGGAGAAGCAGAATAGAGCCAGCATGATGTGATGCAACAGAGTTTGGACTCTCATATAATAAAGGCGCCCCACCACTCCAATCCATCGACTCCCAAGTCTCTGCCCAACACTGCTCACTCCAATCCAAGACCAAGTGACCAGAAGCCACAAGCACCTATGGAGGCGATGGACGCGAGCGGCAGTCGGCTGTGCCAAATCATCCAAGGCGCCGGCCTGTGGCTCCGCACCGCGCAGCGTTTCCAGACAGTGCTGGCGACCGCAGGCATCATAGCCCTCGCCGACGCCGGCTTCGCCTCTCGCATGGACGACATGATGGTTAACTCCATCCGCAAGTTCATCGTCGTCAAGAAGCGCGCGGACGACCTTGCCGTACTGCTCCAGCTCGCGCACCCAGGCTCCTCATTGCCTGCCACCCTCATCGGCCTCCATGGTGACGAACTCTTTCAAGCCCTAGTGGCCCTCCAGGTGCCGAAGGTCGCGACGAAGAATGTGCACCTCGAGGCCGCGCTCGCCGCGCAGCGCCTCGCCATGCAAGAAACCATCGACCTGCACATCCACGTCTACGAGGAAATCGTCTACATAGGCCACTACAAGGCAAGCGAGGATAGAAAGACGTTGGCCTTCTTCCAGCGGCTGGAATCTTTGGACGCCATTGTTCAGAAGCACGTCGACCTGGCCACGAAAGCCGCTGCTACTTAGGCGCTGTTCGGTGGGTCGGCGCCCTGAGTCGAGGAGGTGGACGTCGTTGATGGATGCATCTCTTCTTCTTGCCTCCTGTAACCAGCACTGCATCGCCTCGTGGCCTTAATGTTTTATTAGTATAGTACTCCCTTCGTTCCCAAATATAAGTCTTTCTAAAGATTCCAGCAAGTGACTACTACATACGGAGCAAAATGAGTGAATCTACACGCTAAACTATGTCTACATACATCTGTATGATGTATTCCATTTGAAATAGTATCTAAAAAGGCTTATATTTATGAACGGAGGGAGCATATGGCATTTTTATTCCAGTCGTAATGTTTTCACTATGAGGTGGGGCCGCAGTTGAGCAAACCCACCCTGCCCACCGGGCGTCGGCCGAGCTTAGAACTAGAAGAGAGAGACGAGGGAGGAGAGCTAGCTGTAGCACAGACGCTGTTGTCAGATGGGACTCGTGTTTATAGTATAGGAGTACTGAGCACTCGTGCCTCTTTTTTTTCTTTTTTTAGTCGTATGTCTAGTACCACTAGTTGGGTGCGTGCGACCTATAGTTGTCATCACTTTAGGTCTCCTTTTCGAACCGCGGCTACGCTTCACAGTACATATTATTTCACGCATTTATCCTCCTATATGTACTCCTAGGCTATTTCCACGTGCTCCCATTCACCGACATGTGGGACATAGAGCATCTGGGTGGTAGTACATGCACGACTTGGAGCATATGCCGGGGTACTTTACATTTCAGAGCTCACGAATTTCATGCAAACCCCCCGCAGAAGAATAAATAAATGAATGAATTACTACATGAAACCGGATTATTTTCATGGAAACCGGAGCACGTTCATTAAATTTTGGACATAACACGTTTATAAAAAATGACCGAACCGAAACCAGTCTAAGGGCCTCTTTGATTTTTCCGGCAAAAAAAAGGGCCTCTTTGATTCGCAGGATACTGAAAACACAGGAATGGGGAAAGTATGATGGCGATGAATCGAGACGAGGAGAACTCTAACTCAGTTAAAGGTTAGAGTTAGATTCTATTCTTGTGGTTTCTTTTGTTTGCTCTGGCTAGTGGATGTACCTGTGTTATCTAACCTTGTTTGTGCAGGTTCATTCCATCCTAAGCCAACTCAAGACTACAAGGTAGGTATATGCATCAGAATCATGAGTATGAGGAATTCTTGCTTATGTACATACTGTTTGCAAGAAGGACTCAGGAGCATGAAGGTATTTTTCTTAATAATCTTTTGCTCTGATGCATATGGCCAAGATACATGTAACACATTGCCTACTCTGTCATGGTTATGCTCTCACATGCTTCTATGTCTCATATTCACATGATTGCATACATGTAGGGGGAGCCTATGTTTGTTGCATGTCCTTCCAAAGCTTTACTTGCTATTCTTTATATCTTTATCTAAAGCTTTGATGTATGTTGCCATCAATTACCAAAAAGGGGGAGATTGAAAGCACAAGTGCTCCCTAGGTGGTTTTGGTAATTAATGTCAACATATCTCTTGTCGGACTAACACTTTTATCTAGTATGTTTCAGATAAGTTCAACAATGGAGTGGCATGGACTAAAGGATGTGGGAACTCCTTCAAGATGCTAAAGACAAAGGATTGGCTAAAGCTTCAAGCTCAAGACTCTTCATTTTACATTTTAGTGATCCAAGATCACATTGAGTCTATAGGAAAAGCCAATACTATCAAGGAGGGATGAGGTGTTGCTTAATGAGCCTCTTGCTTCATGTGCTTAGTGATATGCTCCAGAACTCCCAGCTACTTTCCCACTTCCACATATGACCTAAACCTAAAGTCAAACCCGGCCCTACCGATTCTTTCTATCCGGCGCCACCGAGTTTCACATGTCATAGCCACTGCCAAACCCTAAGCAAATCGGTTCTACCGATAGGGATCTCGGTCTCATCGAGATGGGATTGTAATCTCTCTGTGTATGTCCATTACCAAAATCGGTCTCACCGATTTTAGGCAATCGGTACTACCGAGATTACAATGCAAACTCTCTGGTTAACTTATTACCAAAATTGGTCCAACCGAGTTTAGTAATCGGTCCCACCGAGTTTGCCTGACCAACTCTCTGGTTAGCTAATTACCAAAATCGGTCTCACCGAGATTACGTTATGCCCTAACCCTAACCATATCGGTCCTACCGAGTTGCATTTCGGTCCCACCGAAAATCACTAACGGTCACTAGGTTTACTAAATCGGTCCGATCGAGTTTGTTGATTCGGTCCCACCGAGATTGGTAAATTGTGTGTAACGGTTAGATTTTGTGTGGAGGCTATATATACCCCTCCACCTCCTCTTCACTCGTGGAGAGAGCCATCAGAACAGATCTTCACTTCCAATACACTTTTTCTGAGAAAGAACTACCTACTCATGTGTTGAGCTCAAGATATTCCATTCCTACCATATGAATCTTGATCTCCAGCCTTCCCCAAGTTGCTTTCCACTCAAATCTTCTTTCCACCAGATCCAAATCCTATGAGAGAGAGTTGAGTGTTGGGGAGACTATCATTTGAAGCACAAGAGCAAGGAGTTCATCATCAACACACCATTTGTTACTTCTTGGAGAGTGGTGTCTCCTAGATTGGCTAGGTGTCACTTGGGAGCCTCCGACAAGATTGTGGAGTTGAACCAAGGAGTTTGTAAGGGCAAGGAGATCGCCTACTTCGTGAAGATCTATCGCTAGTGAGGGAAGTCCTTCGTGGGCGATGGCCATGCTGGGATAGACAAGGTTGCTACTTCGTGGACCCTTCGTGGGTGGAGCCCTCCGTGGACTCGCGCAACCGTTACCCTTCGTGGGTTGAAGTCTCCATCAACGTGGATGTAGGATAGCACCACCTATCCGAACCACGCCAAAAACATCTGTGTCTCCAATTGCGTTTGCATTCTCCAAACCCTTCCCTTTACATTCTTGCAAGATGCATGCTTCACTTTCCGTTGCTCATATACTCTTTGCATGCTTGCTTGATATGTATTATGAATGTTGAAATTGTGCCTAAACTCCACTTAAACCGAAAAAGTTTAAAAACTGCAACTTTAGCACTAAGTGTCTAATCACCCCCCCCCCCCTCTAGACACCTCTTCTCGATCCTCTCAACTTCTTTCGAGAGAAACTCCTTCTCTAGAAAGGATCCATTCTTAGCAACAAATGTCTTGCCTTCGGATCTGTGACAGAAGGTGTACCCAACAGTTTCTTTTGGGTATCCAATGAAGACGCACTTCTCCGATTTGGGTTTGAGCCTATCAGGTTGAAGCTTTTTCACATAAGCACCGCAGCCCCAAACTTTAAGAAACGACAGCTTAGGTTTCCTGCCAAACCACAGTTCATAAGGTGTCGTCTCAACGGATTTAGATGGTGCCCTATTTAACGTGAATGCATCCGTCTCTAAAGCATAACCCCAAAACGATAGTGGTAAATCGGTAAGAGACATCATAGATCGCACCATATTTAAAGTACGGTTACGACGTTTGGACACACCATTATGCTGTGGTGTTCCAGGTGGTGTGAGTTGCGAAACTATTCCACACTGTTTCAAATGAAGACCAAACTCGTAACTCAAATATTCGCCTCCGCGATCAGATCGTAGAAACTTTATTTTCTTCTTATGATGATTTTCCACTTCACTCTGAAATTCTTTAAACTTTTCAAATGTCTCAGAGTTATGTTTCATTAAGTAGATATACCCATATTTGCTCAAATCATCTGTGAAGGTTAGAAAATAACGATACCCGCTGCGAGCCTCAACACTCATCGTACTGCATACATCGGTATGTATTATTTCCCATAAGTCAGTGGCTCGCTCCATTGTTCCGGAGAACGGAGTCTTAGTCATCTTGCCCATGAGGCATGGTCCGCAAGCATCAAATGATTCATAATCAAGTGATTCCAAAAGCCCATCAGCATGGAGTTTCTTCATGCGCTTTACACCAATATGACCTAAACGATAGTGCCACAAATAAGTTGCACTATCATTATTAACCTTGCATCTTTTGGCTTCAATATTATGTATGTGTGTATCACTACGATCGAGATTAAACAAAAATAGACCACTCATCAAGGGTGCATGACCATAAAAGATATTACTCATATAAATAGAACAACCATTATTCTCTGATTTAAATGAATAATCGTCTCGCATCAAACAAGATCCAGATATAATGTTCATGCTCAACGCTGGCACCAAATAACAATTATTCAGGTCTAAAACTAATCCCGAAGGTAGATGTAAAGGTAGCGTGCCGACGGCGATCACATCGACCTTGGAACCATTTCCGACACGCATCGTCACCTCGTCCTTAGCCAATCTTCGTTTAATCCGTAGCCCCTGTTTCGAGTTGCAAATATGAGCAACAGAACCAGTATCAAATACCCAGGCGCTAGTACGAGCATTAGTAAGGTACACATCAATAACATGTATATCAAATATACCTTTCACTTTGCCATCCTTCTTATCCGCCAAATACTTGGGGCAGTTCCGCTTCCAGTGACCAGTCCCTTTGCAGTAGAAGTACCCAGTTTCAGGCTTAGGTCCAGACTTGGGCTTCTTCCCGGGAGTAGCAACTTGCTTTCTATTCTTCTTGAAGTTGCCCTTCTTCCCTTTGCCCTTTTTCTTGAAACTAGTAGTCTTGTTAACCATCAACACTTGATGCTCCTTCTTGATTTCTACCTCCGCAGCCTTTAGCATTGCGAAGAGCTTGGGAATAGTCTTTTCCATCCCTTGCATGTTATAGTTCATCACGAAGCCTTTATAGCTTGGTGGCAGTGATTGAAGAACTCTGTCAATGACACTATCATCAGGAAGGTTAACTCCCAGTTGAGTCAAGTGGTTATGGTACCCGGACATTCTGAGTATGTGTTCACTAACATAACTATTCTCCTCCATCTTGCAGCTATAGAACTTGTTGGAGACTTCATATCTCTCAACTCGGGCATTTGCTTGAAATATTAACTTCAACTCTTGGAACATCTCATATGCTCCATGACGTTCAAAACGTCTTTGAAGTCCCGATTCTAAGCCGTAAAGCATGACACACTGAACTATCGAGTAGTCATCATATCGAGCTTGCCAGACATTCATAACATCAGCAACTGCTCCTGCAGCAGGCCTTGCACTTAGCGGTGCTTCAAGGACATAATTCTTCTGTGCAGCAATGAGGATAACCCTCAAGTTCCGGACCCAGTCCGTGTAGTTGCTGAAGGAAATATACCCTAGAGGCAATAATAAAGTTATTATTTTATTTCCTTATATCATGATAAATGTTTATTATTCATGCTATAATTGTATTAGTCGGAAACTTGGTACATGTGTGAATACATAGACAAACAGAGTGTCCCTAGTATGCCTCTACTTGACTAGCTTGTTTATCAAAGATGGTTATGTTTCCTAGCCATAGACATGTGTTGTCATTTGATGAACGGGATCACATCATTAGAGAATGATGTGATGGACAAGACCCATCCGTTAGCTTAGCACTAGTTTATTGCTATTGCTTTCTTCATGATTTATACATGTTCCTCTAACTATGAGATTATGCAACTCCCGAATACCGGAGGAACACTTAGTGTGCTATCAAACGTCACAACGTAACTGGGTGATTATAAATATGCTCTACAGGTGTCTCCGATGGTGTTTGTTGAGTTGGCATAGATCGAGATTAGGATTTGTCACTCTGATTGACTCAGAGATATCTGTGGGCCCTCTCGGTAATGCACATCACAATAAGCCTTGCAAGCAATGTGACTAATGAGTTAGTTGCGGTATGAAGCATTACGGAACGAGTAAAGAAACCTGCCGGTAACGAGATTGCACTAGGTATGGTGATACCGACGATCGAATCTCGGGCAAGTAACATACCGATGACAAAGGGAACAACGTATGTTGTTATGCGGTTTGACCGATAAAGATCTTCATAGAATATGTTGGAGCCAATATGAGCATCTAGGTTCCGCTATTGGTTATTGACCGGAGATGTGTCTCGGTCATGTCTACATAGTTCTCGAACCCGTAGGGTCCGCACGCTTAACGTTCGATGACAATTTGTATTATGAGTTATGTGATTTGATTTCCGAAGTTTGTTCAGAGTCCCGGATGAGATCATGGACATGACGAGGAGTCTCAAAATGGTTGAGACGTAAAGATTGATGTATTGTAAGGCTATATTCGGACATCAGAAAGGTTCTGAGTGGTTCGGGTATTTTTCGGAGTACCGAAGAGTTATGGGAATTCGCCGGGGGAAGTATTGGGCCTTCATGGGCCTTAGTGGAAAGGAGAGAAGGGCCACAAGGGGAGGCCGCGCCCCCCCCATCGGCTAGTCCGAATTGGACTAGGGAGGGGGCGGCGCCCCCCTCTTTCCTTCTCCCTCTCGAACTCCATCCCTCTCTCCCCTCTTGGAAAAGGAAGGGGACTCCAACTAGGATTGGGAATCCTAGTTGGACTCCCCCTATAGGCGCGCCCCTCCTAGGCCGGCCTCCTCTTCCTCCCTCCTTTATATACATGACCAGGGGGCACCCCATAGACACACAAGTTGATCTTTAGCCGTGTGCGGTGCCCCCCTCCACAGTTACACACCTCGGTCATATCGTCGTAGTGCTTAGGCGAAGCCCTGCGCCGGTAACTTCATCATCACCGTCGCCACGTCGTCGTGCTAACGGAACTCTCCCTCGGCCTCAACTAGATCAAGAGTTCGAGGGACGTCACCGAGCTGAGCGTGTGCTAATCGCGGAGGTGTCGTATGTTCAGTACTTGGATCGGTTGGATCGCGAAGACGTTCAACTACATCAACCGCGTTACTAAACGCTTCCGCTTTCGGTCTACGAGGGTACGTAGACACACTCTCCCGCTCGTTGATATGCATCTCCTAGATAGATCTTGCATGATCATAGGTAATTTTTTTGAAATACAACGTTCCCCAACAGTGGCATCCGAGCCAGGTCTATGCGTAGATGTTATATGCATGAGTAGAACACAAAGAGTTGTGGGCGATAATAGTCATACTGCTTACCAGCATGTCATACTTTGATTCGAAGGTATTGTTGGATGAAGCGGCCCAGACATTACATGACCGCGTTCATGAGACTGGTTCTACCGCCGTGCTTCGCACAAGGTGGCTAGTGGGTGTCTGTTTCTCCAACTTTGGTTGAATCGAGTGTGACTACGCCCGGTCCTTGTTGAAGGTTAAAATAGCACACTTGACAAAAATCGTTGTGGTTTTGATGCGTAGGTAAGAACGGTTCTTGCTAAGCCCGTAGCAGCCACGTAAAACTTGCAACAATAAAGTAGAGGACGTCTAACTTGTTTTTGCAGGGCTTGTTGTGATGTGATATGGTCAAGACGTGATGAGATATAAATTGTTATATGAGATGATCATGTTTTGTAAAGTTATAGGCAACTAGCAGGAGCCTTATGGTTGTCTCTTTATTGAATAAGATGCAAGCGCCATGTAATTGTTTTACTTTATCGCTATGCGATAGCAATAGTTGCAAAAGGCAATAGTTGGCGAGACGACCATGTGACGACATGTTGATAGAGATCAAGATGATGGAGATCATGGTGTCATGCCGGTGATGATGGAGATCATGACGGTGCTTTGAAGATGGAGATCAAAGGCACAAGATGATGATGGCCATATCATGTCACATATTTTGATTGCATGTGATGTTTATCCTTTATGCATCTTATTTTGCTTAGTACGTCGGTAGCATTATAAGATGATCCCTCACTAAATTTCAAGGTATATAGTGTTCTCCCTGAGTATGCACCGTTGCGACAGTTCTTCATGCTGACACACCGCATGATGTTCGGGTGTGATAATCTCTACATTCACATACAACGGGTGCAAGCCAGTTTTGCACATGCAGAATACTCGGGTTAAACTTGACGAGCCTAGCATATGCAGATATGGCCTCGGAACACTAAGACCGAAAGGTCGAGCGTGAATCATATAGTAGATATGATCAACATATAGATGTTCACCATTGAAAACTACTCCATCTAATGTGATGATCGGACATGGTTTAGTTGATATGGATCACATGATCTTTTAGATGACTAGAGGGATGTCTATCTAAGTGGGAGTTCTTAAGTAATATGATTAATTGAACTTTAATTTATCGTGAACGTAGTCCTGATAGTATTTGCATATCTATGTTGTAGATCAATAGCTCGCGTATAGCTTCCCCGTTTTATTTATGATATGTCCCTAGAGAAAAATAAGTTGAAAGATGTTAGTAGCAATGATGCGGACTAGCTCCGTGATCTGAGGATTATCCTCATTGCTGCACAGAAGAATTATGTCCTTGATGCACCGCTAGGTGACGAACCTACTGCAGGAGCGATGCAGATGTTATGAACGTTTGACAAAGCTCGGTATGATGACTACTTAATAGTTTAGTGCACCATGATTTACGGCTTAGAACCGGGACTTCAAAAACGTTTTGAACGCCACAGAGCATATGAGATGTTCCAAGAGCTGAAATTGGTATTTCAGACTCATGCCCGAGTTGAGAGGTATGAGACCTCTGACAAGTACTTTGCCTACAAGATGGAGGAGAATAGCTCAAACCAGTGAGCATGTGCTCAGAATGTCTGAGTACTACAATCGATTGAATCAAGTGGGAGTTAATCTTCACGATAAGATAGTTATTGACAAAGTTCTCTAGTCACTGTCACCAAGTTACTGGAACTTCGAGATGAACTATAATATGCAAGGGATGATGAAAACGATTCTCGAGCTCTTCGTGATGCTGAAGTCACCGAAGGTAGAAATCAAGAAAAGCATCAAGTGTTGATGGTTGACAAGACCACTAGTTTCAAGTAAAAGGGCATGGGAATGAAAGGGAACTTCAAGAAGAAAGACAAGCAAGTTGCCACTCCCATGAAGAAGCCCAAAGCTAGACCCAAGCCTGAAACTGAGTGCTTCTACTACAGAGGAAATGGTCACTGGAAGTGGAACTACCCTAGATACTTGGCGGATAAGAAGGATGGAAAAGTGAACAAAGGTATATTTGATATACATGTTATTGATGTGTACTTCACTAGTGTTAATAGCAATCCCTCGGTATTTGATACTGGTTCAGTTGCTAAGAGTAGTAACTCGAAACGGGAGTTGCAAAATAAACAGAGACTAGTTAAGGGCGAGGTGATGATGTGAGTTGGAAGTGATTCCAAGGTTGATAATGTTGGAAATATGCCCTAGAGGCAATAATAAATTAGTTATTATTATATTTCCTTGTTCATGATAATCATTTATTATCCATGCTAGAATTGTATTGATAGGAAACTCAGATACATGTGTGGATACATAGACAACACCATGTCCCTAGTAAGCCTCTAGTTGACTAGCTCGTTGATCAATAGATGGTTACGGTTTCCTGACCATGGACATTGGATGTCATTGATAACGGGATCACATCATTAGGAGAATGATGTGATGGACAAGACCCAATCCTAAGCCTAGCACAAAGATCGTGTCGTTCATATGCTAAAGCTTTTCTAATGTCAAGTATCATTTCCTTAGACCATGAGATTGTGCAACTCCCGGATACCGTAGGAATTCTTTGGGTGTACCAAACGTCACAACGTAACTGGGTGGCTATAAAGGTACACTACAGGTATCTCCGAAAGTGTCTGTTGGGTTGGCACGAATCGAGACTGGGATTTGTCACTCCGTGTGACGGAGAGGTATCTCTGGGCCCACTCGGTAGGACATCATCATAATGTGCACAATGTGATCAAGGAGTTGATCACGGGATGATGTGTTGCGGAACGAGTAAAAGAGACTTGCCGGTAACGAGATTGAAAAAGATATCGGGATACCGACGATCGAATCTCGGGCAAGTATCGTACCGATAGACAAAGGGAATTGTATACGGGATTGATTAAGTCCTTGACATCGTGGTTCATCCGATGAGATCATCGTGGAACATGTGGGAACCAACATGGGTATCCAGATCCCGCTGTTGGTTATTGACCGGAGAACTTCTCGGTCATGTCTGCATGTCTCCCGAGCCCGTAGGGTCTACACACTTAAGGTTCGATGACGCTAGGGTTATAAAGGAAGTTTGTATGTGGTTACCGAATGTTGTTCGGAGTCCCGGATGAGATCCCGGACATCACGAGGAGTTCCGGAATGGTCCGGAGGTAAAGATTTATATATAGGAAGTATGGTTTTGGCCACCGGAAGTGTTCTGGGCATCACCGGTAGTGTACCGGGACCACCGGAGGTGTCCAGGGGTCCACCAAGTGGGGCCACCGGCCCCGGAGGGTTGAATGGGCCAAGTGTGGAAGGGGACCAGCCCCAGGTGGGCTGGTGCGCCCCTCCACCAAGGCCCAAGGCGCATCCTAGTGGGGAAGGGGGCAAACCCTAGGGCAGATGGGCCCTAAGGCCCACCCCTGGTGCGCCTCCCCTTCCCCTCCACCTGGCCGCCACCCAGATGGGATCTGGGGGCTGCCGCACCCCTTGGGTGGGAACCCTAGAGGGGGCGCAGCCCCCTCCCTCTCCCCTATATATAGTTGAGGTATTTGGGGCTGCCAACACATGAGTTTTCACCTCTCGATGGCGCAACCCTGCATCTCTCCTTCCTCCTCTCCCGCAGTGCTTGGCGAAGCCATGCAGGATTGCCACGCTCCTCCACCACCACCACGCCGTTGTGCTGCTGCTGGACGGAGTCTTCCTCAACCTCTCCCTCTCTCCTTGCTGGATCAAGGCATGGGAGACGTCACTGGGTTGTACGTGTGTTGAACGCGGAGGTGCCGTCCGTTCGGCACTTGGTCATCGGTGATTTGGATCACGACGAGTACGACTCCATCAACCCCGTTCACTTGAACGCTGTAACGCCCTCGATGCGGCTATATCTCCCATGTGTCGAGGCACGACTTAGAGGCATAACCGCATTGAAAGCAATGTCACAAGTGAGGTAATCTTCACACAATCCATGTAATAAATAAGGGGGAAAGATACATAGTTGGCTTACAATCGCCACTTCACACAAGTGCATAAATAACATCCATCAATCAGATTACACTCAAGGTCCGACTATGGTACCAAAATGAAAGAAGACTACCCCAAATGCTAAACAGATCCCCGGATCACCCAACTGGGCTCCACTACTGATCATCTGGAAAAGAAACATAGTAACGGCCACGTTCCTCATCGAACTCCCAAGTGAGCTCGGTCGCGTCATCAACACTGACATCGTTGGTACCTGCAACTGAGGTGATAATATCTGTGAGTCACGGGGACTCAGCAATCTCACACCCGCGAGATCAAGACTATTTAAGCTTAAAGGTGGGAAAAGGATAGTGAGGTGGAGCTGCAGCAAGCGACTAGCATAAGTTGACTACAGCGCAAAAGAGAGCGAGAAGAGAAGGCAAAGCACGGTCGAGAAGCTAGAAATGATCAAGAAGTGATCCTGAACACCCTACGTCAGGCATAACTCCAACAATCGTGTTCACTTCACGGACCCCGCCGAGAAGAGACCATCACGGTTACACACGCGGTTGATGTGTTTTAGTTAAGGTCAACTTCGGGTTTTCTACAACCGGACATTAACAAATTCCCATCTGCCTCATAACCGCGGGCACGGCTTTCGAAAGATAATACCCTGCAGGGGTGTCCCAACTTAGCCCATGATAAGCTCTCACGGTCAACGAAGGATATTCCTTCTACCGGGAAGACCCGATCAATCTCGGAATCCCGGACTACAAGACATTTCAACAGCAATAAAACAAGTCCAGCAAAGCCGCTCGATTGTGCCGACAAATCCTGATAGGAGCTGCACATATCTCGGTCTCAGGGCACATCCGGATGAGCAGTCCGTACAACTAAAACCAGCCCTCGAGTTGCCCCGAGGTGGCGCTGCAAAGGGCTCTAGTTTGGACCAGCAATCGAAGGAGGACTGGCCCGGGGGTTTAAAATAAAGATGACCCTTGAGTCTGCAGAACCCAAGGGAAAAAGGCTAGGTGGCGAATGGTAAAACCAATGTTGGGCCTTGCTGGAAAAGTCTTATTCAAAGCGAACTGTCAAGGGGGTCCCATAAATCACCCAACCGTGTAAGGAACGCAAACTCCGGGAACATAACACCGGTATGACGGAAACTAGGGTGGCAAGAGTGGAACAAAACACCAGGCATAAGGCCGAGCCTTCCACCCTTTACCAAGTATATAGATGCATTAATTAAATAAGATGTATTGTGATAACCCAACAAGTAAACATGTTCCAATCAAGGAACAACAAGATCATGTTCCAACAAGGAACAAACTTCATCTTCACCTGCAACTATCAACGCTATAAGAGGGGCTGAGCAAAGCAGTAACATAGCCAAACAACGGTTTGCTAGGACATGGATGGTTAGGGGCTGACATGGCAATATAGGTGGCATGATATAGCAAGTGGTAGGTATCGCAGCATAGGCATAGCAAAAGAGCGAGCAATCTAGCTAGCAAAGATAGAAGTGATTTCGAGGGTATGGTCATCTTGCCTGCAAGGTTCTCAGAGTTGTCGAAAGCTTGGTCCTCGTAAACGTTCTCAACGGAATCCTCGGTCACGTACTCGTCTCCCGGCTCTACCCAAGACAAGAGAACAAGCAAAGGAACCAATATCAACCACGATGCAATGCGCAATCAACATGATGCAAAACATGGCATGATATGCGAGAGGTGATATGCAATGCGTATACATGCTCCGGAAAGACAAGGATGAACAGGGCATAATCTTGGCAAACCAAGCATGCCGCTGGATAGATGAGGTGATTTCGGTTGAAATCGATATAAAGATCACCGGAATCGGATGCACGGTTTGCAAATGGCAAGCAATACAAGGATGACATGAATCTGCCATAAACAGCATGATGCTACTTAGCAAGCAATAAATAATTAAGCTACTGCACCCAAACATGGCAACAAAGCATATGACAGTAATCTACTCAAGATGCACGACAAAAGATGAACACTGAGCTACGGCTCGATCCCATCATAACAGGTCCAAACAAGCATGACAAAAGTGCAACTTATTACAGATTCACAGACTTAGTGAAATAACAGCAAGTCAGGAAAACAACATCAGGATGACAAGTTCAGAGCAACGAAACAACATGCTACAGGTTCAGAACATAGCAAAATAAGGCATGGCATGAATCTAATCAAAGCACTTGACAAAAGTCCCTTACTGACTATAAGCCAAAAAGGATCATAAACTATGATTACACCCATGTAAAATAAGCAAGTTTCGTTACAGGTTTCAGACTTAGCAGAAAACTGGACATGGCAGAGAACTGTTAACGTCTAGGCATGTTTGTGAGCTCGATGCACTCGCTACAGAGCAACACATGAAAAACTAAGCATACCTACATCAAGAAGGCATGGCATAGTAACAAAAAATGGCAAGAATAACATCATATCATGCAAGGATCAACTACACCAAGCTTGGCAAAATCGAATAACATGTAAACAATCTGCCAGCAACATTTTGAAGCAAAAGTAGAGCTCGATTGACTCAAGCTATGGCATCCCATAATTGCAAACAAAGGCATGGATGGATTAAGAAAATACTCAAGTTCAAAACTCCCTTACTGATCATGCTCAAATTATGCATGGATCTCTCAGAAACAACATGAATACATGGCATAAAAATAACAGCAATCAGGGACTTAGTGAAATCACTAAGTCTCTGAAATCAGCAACATCAAGACACCTAGTTTGCATGCTTGTGATAGTCACCACATAGCTCATAAAAATACATGGCAAAATTCCCTGGATAGGTATCATGGCATATTACAAAACACATAAATAGCTCAACCTCATAGGAGGTACACATCAATCATGGCAAAAATGACAAAAGTGCATGTTCAGATAAGATCCAGCAGTAAACATCAACTAGCCCTCTTCTAGCAGCATTTCGGGCATCCAGATGACTTCAAATGAAAATGATGCAATGGAACAAAATGATGTACTCTTCGAGACGAACAAAATGACTTATTATACGCGCGAAACGGAGCTATGGATGCAAAGTTATGACATGATTAAGATGCGATGATGATGATAAAAATAAAGGACTTAGAGAAATAATTGGACACGGGGAAGTCAACCCTCACGGCACGCGGCCCGAGGTTCACCGGCGCGGATCTCGCCGGCGGGAGGCGAGGGACGGCGAGGGGCAGCGGATCCGGCCGGATCTCGCCGGATCCGGGCGCGGATGGCGAGGGGCGGCGGTGGCGGCGCGGCAGCGGGGCGGCGCGGCCGGCGCGGCGCGGCAGCGGGGCGGCGGCGGGAGGAGGCCGGGGCGGCGCGGGCTGGTGCGGGAGGAGGCCGGGACGGCGGGGAGCCGCGGGCTCGGGGGGCCGCGGACGGGCCTGGCGGGCCCGCGGGTCCGGCGATGTGGGCGCGGGACGGCGGCGAACCAGGAGGCGCCACGTGGCGGTGGAGGGCTGGCGGCGCGGATTTCGAGGCGACGGCTAGGGTTTCGGGGTGATCTCTCTCAGATTTGGAAGGGGAGGACGTTTTTATAGATAGAAGGAGCTAGGGAGCTCCAAATGGAGTGCGGTTTTCGCCCACGCGATCGTGATCGAACGGCGGAGGACATGGGACTGACTTAGATGGGTTATTGGGCTGTTTAGAAGGGGTGTTGGGCTGCAACACACACGAGGCCTTCACGGTTACCCGGTTAACCGTTGGAGTACCAAACGAACTCCGATTGACCCGAAACTTGACAGGCGGTCTACCGGTGCTATACCAAGCCCACATGTCAAACCTCGGTCCACTCCGAGAATGTTTAATACCCGCTCACGAAGAAATGTAAAAGGGGACGCCGGGAGACATAGGAGCGCCGGATTGCAAAACGGACAACGGGAAAGATGCTCGGATTTATGAGACGAACGCGTATGCGAATGCGATGCACATGATGACATGATATGAAATGCATGACATGACCAAAATGCAAAACGGAGAGAACCCAACCACGGAGGGAATATCATAACACATAGCCGAAAATGGCAATAGTTGGATTACAAATATGGCAAGTTATATCGGGGGCGTTACAACACACCACCACTACGAGAGGATCTCGTCCCGAGATCTAGGACTGAAAGAACTCCGGATACTCGGAACGTAGGTGGTCTTCACGCTCCCAGGTGGCCTCTCGGTCTGAATGATGTGACCATTTCACTTTGAGGAATTTGATTGACTTGTTGCGAGTCTTGCGCTCAGTTGTCTCAAGAATGGCAACTGGATGCTCATGATAGGACAAATCTTCTTGAAGATCAATCTCTTCGAAGTTGATGGTGCGCTCAGGCGTCTTGAAGCACTTGCGAAGCTGTGACACGTGGAAGACATCATGCACATTTGCAAAGTTGGAAGGAAGCTCAAGTTGATAGGCGAGATCGCCTCGTTTCCCGTTGATCTTGAAGGGACCCACGTATCTGGGAGCAAGTTTCCCCTTGATACCGAAGCGACGAGTTCCTTTCATTGGCGAGACACGGAGGTAAACATGGTCTCCGATCTCGAATGCCACATCACGGTGTTTGCTATCATAATAGCTCTTCTGGCGCGACTGCGCTGCTTTGAGGTTCTCACGAATCACCTTGCACATGGCCTCAGCCTCTGAGATCAAATCATTGCCGAGCAATTGGCGTTCACCGGTTTCAGACCAGTTGAGAGGAGTACGGCACTTTCTGCCATAGAGGATCTCGAATGGGGCTTTGCCCGAGCTGGCTTGAAAACTGTTGTTGTAAGAGAACTCAGCATAAGGAAGACAATCCTCCCACTTCATGCCGAAAGAGATAACACAGGCTCTGAGCATATCTTCAAGAATTTGATTGACACGCTCGACTTGTCCACTAGTCTGAGGGTGGAAAGCTGTGCTGAAGCGGATGTTGGTGCCCATGGCCGACTGAAAAGAATCCCAAAACTTGGAGGTAAAGATGCTGCCACGGTCTGAAGAGATCAACTGTGGAATGCCGTGCAAAGAGACAATTCTGGAGGTGTAGAGCTCTGCCAGCTGCGCTGCTGTGATAGACTCTTTGATAGGAAGAAAATGAGCCACTTTTGTGAGCTTGTCGATGACGATGAAAATAGCATCATTTCCACGCTTAGACTTAGGAAAACCAGTCACGAAGTCCATTTCGATATGATCAAACTTCCATTCTGGAATAGCAAGAGGTTGGAGAAGTCCAGCTGGTCGTTGGTGTTCTGCTTTCACCCTTCTGCAGACATCACACTCATTCACGAACTGAGCGATCTCACGCTTCATTCGAGTCCACCAATACGACTGCTTGAGGTCATGGTACATCTTTGAACTTCCAGGATGAATTGACAGGAGAGAGTTGTGCGCTTCGTTCATAATGACTTTACGAAGATCACCCTTTGGAACCACAATCCGGTCCTCGAAGAAAAGAGTATCTCTGTCATCAACTCGATAGCACTTGTATTTGGGAATGCTCTTTTCAATACCACGTTTCACCTTCTTCACCATGGTATCCAACAATTGTGCCTCACGAATCTGATCTTCCAAAGTAGGAGAGACAATGAGGTTGGCAAGAACACCTTGAGGAACAACTTGGAGATTCAACTTGCGAAAAGCCTCACAGAGATCCGGTTGAAAAGGCTTGAGGATTAAGCTGTTGCAGTAAGCCTTCCTGCTCAAAGCGTCTGCAACCACATTAGCCTTGCCTGGAGTGTATTCAATACTCGGATTATACTCTTGAATCATTTCGACCCATCGAGTTTGCCTGAGGTTGAGATGAGGCTGAGTGAAAATGTACTTGAGACTCTTGTGATCTGTGAAGATGTCCACTTTCCTTCCTAACAGGAGATGTCTCCATGTTATTAGTGCATGGACAACTGCCGCCAACTCAAGATCGTGAGTGGGGTAGTTCCTTTCATTGGGCTTCAACTGGCGAGAGGTATAGGCAACAACCTTCTTCTCTTGCATTAACACAGCACCGAGGCCCTGGAGGGAAGCATCACAGAATACTTCAAAAGGCTTGGATTCATCAGGAGGAGTCAAGACTGGAGCAGTGACAAGTTTCTCTTTGAGAGTGTTGAAAGCAACATCACACTCAGGAGACCAGACATATTTCACATGCTTCTGGAGGAGGTTGGAAAGAGGCTTGGCAATCTTGGAGAAATTCTCAACGAATCTTCTGCAATAGCTTGCAAGTCCAAGAAAACTGCGAAGCTGCTTGACATTCTGAGGAGGATTCCAATTCAAAACTGCAGACACCCTCTCTGGATTAACAGCGATGCCCTTGGCAGAGATGATATGACCAAGATAAAGAACTTCATCAAGCCAGAATTCACATTTGGAGAACTTCGCATATAATTGATACTCTCTGAGCTTGTCGAGTACCAATCGCAAATGTTCGGCATGATCCTTCTTATTCTTGGAGAAGACCAAAATATCATCGAGATAGACCAAGACAAATTCGTTGATGTAGGGGTTGAAGATGAAATTCATCAACCGAGTGAAATACGGAGGAGCATTGACAAGGCCGAAAGACATGACAGTATATTCATAAGAACCAAAGCTTGTTCTGAATGCTGTCTTGGGAATATCTTCTTCACGAATGCGAATCTGATGATAACCCATACGAAGGTCAAGCTTGGAGAACACCTTAGCACCTTTGAGTTGCTCAAATAGCTCATTGATGTTGGGAAGTGGGTACTTGTTCTTGATAGTCTTCTTGTTCAATGGACGGTAATCGACGCAAAGTCGGTCCGTGCCATCCTTCTTCTTGACAAAAAGAACACCACAACCCCAAGGAGAAGAACTCGGTCTGATCAGACCCAGACGTTCTTGTTTATCGAGTTGAATCTTCAATTCCTTGAGCTCATCTGGTCCAAGCTTGTAAGGACGTTTGCAAACGGGTTCCGTGCCGGGCTCAAGCTCAATAACGAATTCAACTGGCCTGCGAGGAGGCATACCCGGAAGCTCTTCTGGAAAAACATCTTGGTACTCACAAACGACTGGAATCTGAGAGATAGCCTCCATTTCACCCATCTCATTGAGAGAAAACAACCGAATGGTATCATCACGAGAAGCATAGATGATCACATCGTTCGAAGTGTGAGTCAATTTGATTTCCCTGGCAGCACACTCAAGCTGAGCCTTGTGCTTAGAAAGCCAGTCCATCCCGAGAATAAGATCAATATCAGAATCACCAAGCACCATTGGAGAAGACAGAAATTTATAGTCGCCCATCTTGATGGAAACATCCGGAACCGAAACTCGAGAAGTCAATTGCTTACCCGGGGACACAATAGACAAAGGTCTTGGCAAAACTTGAGTAACGAAATCATGCTTAGATGCAAAAGGTCTTGAGATGAAACAATGTGATGCACCCGTATCAAATAAGACTTTGGCAGGAATATCATTAACAGGAAGATTACCCATGATCACTTCAGACGAATCCTCTGCTTGAGCTGCATTCAACATGTTCACCTTGGCATTCTTAGGATTATGCTTGACCACTGCATTGCTGGAAGATTTCACAGGAGGAGGAGGCGGAAGACGCCTCTGGTTGAAGCACTTGTTCGCATAGTGACCCTTCTGCTGACATTTGTTACAAGTCACTTCTGAGAGCGGACGATGGTAAGGAGCACTTGGCCTTGGAGCTTGGTTCTGAGACTTGTTCTGATAACCAGGGTTGGGTGGGTGGGAAGATCCACGACCACTTGAGTTCTTCTGCTGATAAGGCTGACGGAACGGAGGAGGGGGAGGCAACCAGAACTTCTGTTGCTTAGCTGCCACAAGTGAGGAAGAAGAAGACTGAACTGCGTCTCTGACTCTCTTCTTAGATGCCTCACACTTGAGCTGAGCAGCTTCTTGTTTCAGTGCCATGTTGTAGAATTCATCATACTTTAATGGCTCGAAAAGCACGAGAGCAAGCTGCAGATCTTCTCTGAGACCACGCCTGAACTGGTAGATCATACTCTTCTCATCAGGAATGTCTTGCCTTGCAAAACGAGAGAGCTTCTGGAACTGAGTGTTGTATTGATAGACAGTCATGTTGCCTTGCTTGAGATTGCGGAATTCCTCACGCTTAAGCTCAACAACACTTTCTGGAATGTGGTGCGCTTTGAAATCACGGCGAAAATCATCCCAAGTGATCACACGACCTCCTCTGGAATCTTTGTATTGCTGGAACCACTCAGCAGCTTGATCTTTGAGTTGAAAAGAGGCAAACTTGACAAAGTCCTCAGGTCTCACATTGCTGCACTCGAAATGTTTGCTGATGTCCACGAGCCAATCATCTGCGTCTGTGGCCTCGACACAGTAGCTGAAGGTTTTCGGCTGATTAGCAAGGAACTGGTTCAGTGAAGCGAAATGCGGCTGATTGTTGCCTTGGCCTTGATTCTCTTGATTAGCTTGACCCTGGTTGCGATCTTGCAAGAGCTGAATCAGAATCTGAGCATTGGCATTTGTAGCAGTCATCAGGGCCTGCCATGCTTCCGGAGGCGGAGGTGGTGGCGGAGGGTTAGTCTGATCTCCATCATTGCGTTCCGGATTCTGACGCGTTGGTGGAGCCATCCTGAAGAGGGTGACATCCATTAGCATCTTGACAGAGATATATTGAAGCTGAATCAAAGGAACGAAATTGCAACATATAGTCTTCACAATTAACATTCGAACGATAATGAACGAATGAATTCCAATGTAAATCATCACACTTCCAAAGCTGAGAAGCCACTTAGAGCATGGTAAGAAATAAAATCAATAAGGTATGGAAGTGAACAAATACTTGGTAAGGATTACCCAATCACAAACCAAATATCTGCGGAAGATTTACTAAGGCTACATGAATTCCCACTTATAAACTCCCGAAACTTTCTCGTTATGCAATCAGGTGTTGGGGATACAGGGGAAGCATAATATCTCACCCAAACTAGCAATTCCTACAACCAGCTGTATCCATCCTTCAACACATAACCAAGAAACCTTCGGAAATCGTCTACCTCAACCTTCGAAAACACATCCGTTATACAAGTCATGGCAATACTCCTGCACTCGCCACAGTACTGGGCTATCAGGTTATCTCACCAACAACTGTACAAAAGAGATTTTCGATGTCGGTCGTACTAAACTCAGGTATTCCAAAACCGCAACGATAAGATTATGACGACAACACCTCGGAGCTCAACTCCCCGGGACACTGCCACAACCCCTAAATGTCAGGAGGCAACCAAGACAATGTTGTCATCATAAAACCATCGGAACGATTGTAATATACCCGCGTGATCCTAAAAAAAAAATTTAGTGAAATTTGAGAAGAGAAGAGTCAAAACTCTACGTCAGGATGCCTTACTAGAAGGTCGAAGGGACTGGGGAGTAAAAAGAATTCCTAAACTCTCCGATATATAATTCCTAAAAGACTCAAAACTTTTTTCTAGACACAACTCGGCCACTAAAGACGATCAAACAGTGGGGGCTCCTAAGGTCGGGAAAGGCTCTGATTACCAACTTGTAACGCCCTCGATGCGGCTATATCTCCCACGTGTCGAGGCACGACTTAGAGGCATAACCGCATTGAAAGCAATGTCGCAAGTGAGGTAATCTTCACACAATCCATGTAATAAATAAGGGGGAAAGATACATAGTTGGCTTACAATCGCCACTTCACACAAGTGCATAAATAACATCCATCAATCAGATTACACTCAAGGTCCGACTACGGTACCAAAATGAAAGAAGACTACCCCAAATGCTAAACAGATCCCCGGATCACCCAATTGGGCTCCACTACTGATCATCTGGAAAAGAAACATAGTAACGGCCACGTTCCTCATCGAACTCCCAAGTGAGCTCGGTCGCGTCATCAACACTGACATCGTTGGTACCTGCAACTGAGGTGATAATATCTGTGAGTCACGGGGACTCAGCAATCTCACACCCGCGAGATCAAGACTATTTAAGCTTAAAGGTGGGAAAAGGATAGTGAGGTGGAGCTGCAGCAAGCGACTAGCATAAGTTGACTACAGCGCAAAAGAGAGCGAGAAGAGAAGGCAAAGCACGGTCGAGAAGCTAGAAATGATCAATAAGTGATCCTGAACACCCTACGTCAGGCATAACTCCAACAACCGTGTTCACTTCACGGACCCCGCCGAGAAGAGACCATCACGGTTACACACGCGGTTGATGTGTTTTAGTTAAGGTCAACTTCGGGTTTTCTACAACCGGACATTAACAAATTCCCATCTGCCTCATAACCGCGGGCACGGCTTTCGAAAGATAATACCCTGCAGGGGTGTCCCAACTTAGCCCATGATAAGCTCTCACGGTCAACGAAGGATATTCCTTCTACCGGGAAGACCCGATCAATCTCGGAATCCCGGACTACAAGACATTTCAACAGCAATAAAACAAGTCCAGCAAAGCCACTCGATTGTGCCGACAAATCCTGATAGGAGCTGCACATATCTCGGTCTCAGGGCACATCCGGATGAGCAGTCCGTACAACTAAAACCAGCCCTCGAGTTGCCCCGAGGTGGCGCTGCAAAGGGCTCTAGTTTGGACCAGCAATCGAAGGAGAACTGGCCCGGGGGTTTAAAATAAAGATGACCCTTGAGTCTGCAGAACCCAAGGGAAAAAGGCTAGATGGCGAATGGTAAAACCAATGTTGGGCCTTGCTGGAAAAGTCTTATTCAAAGCGAACTGTCAAGGGGGTCCCATAAATCACCCAACCGTGTAAGGAACGCAAACTCCGGGAACATAACACCGGTATGACGGAAACTAGGGTGGCAAGAGTGGAACAAAACACCAGGCATAAGGCCGAGCCTTCCACCCTTTACCAAGTATATAGATGCATTAATTAAATAAGATGTATTGTGATAACCCAACAAGTAAACATGTTCCAATCAAGGAACAACAAGATCATGTTCCAACAAGGAACAAACTTCATCTTCACCTGCAACTATCAACGCTATAAGAGGGGCTGAGCAAAGCAGTAACATAGCCAAACAACGGTTTGCTAGGACATGGATGGTTAGGGGCTGACATGGCAATATAGGTGGCATGATATAGCAAGTGGTAGGTATCGCAGCATAGGCATAGCAAAAGAGCGAGCAATCTAGCTAGCAAAGATAGAAGTGATTTCGAGGGTATGGTCATCTTGCCTGCAAGGTTCTCAGAGTTGTCGAAAGCTTGGTCCTCGTAAACGTTCTCAACGGAATCCTCGGTCACGTACTCGTCTCCCGGCTCTACCCAAGACAAGAGAACAAGCAAAGGAACCAATATCAACCACGATGCAATGCGCAATCAACATGATGCAAAACATGGCATGATATGCGAGAGGTGATATGCAATGCGTATACATGCTCCGGAAAGACAAGGATGAACAGGGCATAATCTTGGAAAACCAAGCATGCCGCTGGATAGATGAGGTGATTTCGGTTGAAATCGATATAAAGATCACCGGAATCGGATGCACGGTTTGCAAATGGCAAGCAATACAAGGATGACATGAATCTGCCATAAACAGCATGATGCTACTTAGCAAGCAATAAATAATTAAGCTACTGCACCCAAACATGGCAACAAAGCATATGAAAGTAATCTACTCAAGATGCAAGACAAAAGATGAACACTGAGCTACGGCTCGATCCCATCATAACAGGTCCAAACAAGCATGACAAAAGTGCAACTTATTACAGATTCACAGACTTAGTGAAATAACAGCAAGTCAGGAAAACAACATCAGGATGACAAGTTCAGAGCAACGAAACAACATGCTACAGGTTCAGAACATAGCAAAATAAGGCATGGCATGAATCTACTCAAAGCACTTGACAAAAGTCCATTACTGACTATAAGCCAAAAAGGATCATAAACTATGATTACACCCATGTCAAATAAGCAAGTTTCGTTACAGGTTTCAGACTTAGCAGAAAACTGGACATGGCAGAGAACTGTTAACGTCTAGGCATGTTTGTGAGCTCGATGCACTCGCTACAGAGAAACACATGAAAAACTAAGCATACCTACATCAAGAAGGCATGGCATAGTAACAAAAAATGGCAAGAATAACATCATATCATGCAAGGATCAACTACACCAAGCTTGGCAAAATCGAATAACATGTAAACAATCTGCCAGCAACATTTTGAAGCAAAAGTAGAGCTCGATTGACTCAAGCTATGGCATCCCATAATTGCAAACAAAGGCATGGATGGATTAAGCAAATACTCAAGTTCAAAACTCCCTTACTGATCATGCTCAAATTATGCATGGATCTCTCAGAAACAACATGAATACATGGCATAAAAATAACAGCAATCAGGGACTTAGTGAAATCACTAAGTCTCTGAAATCAGCAACATCAAGACACCTAGTTTGCATGCTTGTGCTAGTCACCACATAGCTCATAAAAATACATGGCAAAATTCCCTGGATAGGTATCATGGCATATTACAAAACACATAAATAGCTCAACCTCATAGGAGGTACACATCAATCATGGCAAAAATGACAAAAGTGCATGTTCAGATAAGATCCAGCAATAAACATCAACTAGCCCTCTTCTAGCAGCATTTAGGTCATCCAGATGACTTCAAATGAAAATGATGCAATGGAACAAAATTATGTACTCTTCGAGACGAACAAAATGACATATTATACGCGCGAAACGGAGCTATGGATGCAAAGTTATGACATGATTAAGATGCGATGATGATGATAAAAATAAAGGACTTAGAGAAATAATTGGACACGGGGAAGTCAACCCTCACGGCACGCGGCCCGAGGTTCACCGGCGCGGATCTCGCCGGCGGGAGGCGAGGGACGGCGAGGGGCAGCGGATCCGGCCGGATCTCGCCGGATCCGGGCGCGGATGGCGAGGGGCGGCGGTGGCGGCGCGCGGCGCGGCAGCGGGGCGGCGCGGCCGGCGCGGCGCGGCAGCGGGGCGGCGGCGGGAGGAGGCCGGGGCGGCGCGGGCTGGTGCGGGAGGAGGCCGGGACGGCGGGGAGCCGCGGGCTCGGGGGGCCGCGGACGGGCCTGGCGGGCCCGCGGGTCCGGCGATGTGGGCGCGGGACGGCGGCGAACCAGGAGGCGCCACGTGGCAGTGGAGGGCTGGCGGCGCGGATTTCGAGGCGACGGCTAGGGTTTCGGGGTGATCTCTCTCAGATTTGGAAGGGGAGGACGTTTTTATAGATAGAAGGAGCTAGGGAGCTCCAAATGGAGTGCGGTTTTCGCCCACGCGATCGTGATCGAACGGCGGAGGACATGGGACTGACTTAGATGGGTTATTGGGCTGTTTAGAAGGGGTGTTGGGCTGCAACACACACGAGGCCTTCACGGTTACCCGGTTAACAGTTGGAGTACCAAACGAACTCCGATTGACCCGAAACTTGACAGGCGGTCTACCGGTGCTATACCAAGCCCACATGTCAAACCTCGGTCCACTCCGAGAATGTTTAATACCCGCTCACGAAGAAATGTAAAAGGGGACGCCGGGAGACATAGGAGCGCCGGATTGCAAAACGGACAACGGGAAAGATGCTCGGATTTATGAGACGAACGCGTATGCGAATGCGATGCACATGATGACATGATATGAAATGCATGACATGACCAAAATGCAAAACGGAGAGAACCCAACCACGGAGGGAATATCATAACACATAGCCGAAAATGGCAATAGTTGGATTACAAATATGGCAAGTTATATCCGGGGCGTTACAAACGCTTCCGCTTAGCGATCTAAAAGGGTATGTAGATGCACTCTCTTTCCCCTCGTTGCTGGTTTCTCCATAGATAGATCTTGGTGACACGTAGGAAAATTTTAAATTTCTGCTACGTTCCCCAACAGTGGCATCATGAGCTAGGTCTATTGCGTAGATTCTTTGCACGAGTAGAACACAAAGTAGTTGTGGGCGTTGATTTTGTTCAATATGCTTACCGTTACTAGTCAATCTTGATTCGGCGGCATTGTGGGATGAAGCGGCCCGGACCGACCTTACACGTACACTTACGTGAGACAGGTTCCACCGACTGACATGCACTAGTTGCATAAGGTGGCTAGCGGGTGCCAGTCTCTCCCACTTTAGTCGGATCGGATTCGATGAAAAGGGTCCTTATGAAGGGTAAATAGCAATTGACATATCACGTTGTGGTTTTGCGTAGGTAAGAAACGTTCTTGTTAGAAACCCATAGCAGCCACGTAAAACATGTAAACAACAATTAGAGGACGTCTAACTTGTTTTTGCAGGGTATGCCATGTGATGAGATATGGCCAAAAGGATGTGATGAATGATATATGTGATGTATGAGATTGATCATGTTCTTGTAATAGAAATCACGACTTGCATGTCGATGAGTATGACAACCGGCAGGAGCCATAGGAGTTGTCTTTAATTTATTTATGACCTGCGTGTCAACATAAACGTCATGTAATTACTTTACTTTATTGCTAAAGCATTAGCCATAGTAGTAGAAGTAATAGTTGACGTGACAACTTCATGAAGACACGATGATGGAGATCATGATGATGGAGATCATGGTGTCATGCCGGTGACGACGATGATCATGGAACCCCGAAGATGGAGATCAAAAGGAGCAAAGTGATGATGGCCATATCATGTCACTATTTGATTGCATGTGACGTTTATCATGTTATTGCATCTTATTTGCTTAGAACAACGGTAGTAAATAAGATGATCCCTCATTAAAATTTCAAGAAAGTGTTCCCCCTAACTGTGCACCGTTGCGAAAGTTCGTCGTTTCGAAGCACCACGTGATGATCGGGTGTGATAGATTCTTACGTTCACATACAACGGGTGTTGACGAGCCTAGCATGTACAAACATGGCCTCGGAACACATGCAAACACTTCGGTTGACTTGACGAGCCTAGCATGTACAGACATGGCCTCGGAACACAGAAGACCGAAAGGTCGAGCATGAGTCGTATGGCAGATACGATCAACATGAAGATGTTCACCGACGTTGACTAGTCCGTCTCACGTGATGATCGGACATGGCCTAGTTGACTCGGATCATGTAATCACTTGGATGACTAGAGGGATGTCTATCTGAGTGGGAGTTCACAAGATGAACTTAATTATCCTGAACATAGTCAAAAGGTCTTTGCAAATTATGTCGTAAGCTCGCGCTTTAGTTCTACTGTTTTAGATATGATCCTAGAGAAAATATAGTTGAAAGTTGATAGTAGCAATTATGCGGACAATAGAAGGCTTATGTCCTTAATGCACCGCTCGGTGTGCTGGACCTCGAACGTGGTCTGTGGATGTTGCGAACATCTGACATGCACGTTTTGATGACTACATTATAGTTCGGTAATGATAAATGGTTTAGAATTGAGGCACCGAAGACATTTTTTGAAATGTCGCGGAACATATGAGATGTTACGAGGGTTGAAATTGGGATTTCAGGTTCGTGCCCACGTCAAGAGGTATAAGACCTCCGACGATTTTCTTAGCCTGCAAACTAAGGGAGAAAAGCTCAATCGTTGAGCTTGTGCTCAAATTGTCTGAGTACAACAATCACTTGAATTGAGTGGGAGTTGATCTTCCAGATAAGATAGTGATGTTTCTCCAAAGTCATTGCCACCAAGCTGCTAGAGCTTCGTGATGAACTATAACATATCAGGGATAGATATGATGATCCTTGAAATATTCGCGATGTTTGACACCGCGAAAGTAGAAATCAAGAAGAAGCATCAATTGTTGATGGTTAGTGAAACCACTAGTTTCAAGAAGGGCAAGGGCAGGAAGGGATACTTCATGAAACGGCAAATCAGCTGCTGCTCTAGTGGAGAAACCCAAGGTTGAACCCAAACCCGAGACTGAGTGCTTCTGTAATAAGGGGAACAGCCACTAGAGCAGAATTACCCTAGATACTTGGTAGATGAGAAGGCTGTCGATAGAAGTATATTGGATATACATTATGGGAATGTGTACTTTACTAGTACTCCTAGTAGCATCAGGGTATTAGATACCGGTTCGGTTGCTAAGTGTTAGTAACTCGAAATAAAAGCTACGGAATAAACGGAGACTAGCTAAAGGTGAGCTAACGAGATGTGTTGGAAGTGTTTCCAAGGTTGATATGATCAAGCATCACACGCTCCCTCTACCATCGAGATTGGTGTTAAACCTAAATAATTGTTATTTGGTGTTTGCGTTGAGCGTAGACATGATTGGATTATGTCTATCGCAATACGGTTATTCATTTAAGGAGAATAATGGTTACTCTATTTATTTGAATAATTCCTTCAATGGTCTTGCACCTAAAATGAATGGTTTATTGAATCTCGATCATAGTGATACACATGTTCATGCCAAAAGATATAAGATAGTAATGATAGTACCACCTACTTGTGGCACTGCCATGTAAGTCATATTGGTATAAAACGCATGAAGAAGCTCCATGTTGATGGATCTTTGGACTCACTCATTTCTGAAAGGATTGAGACATGTGAACCGTGTCTGTTGGTATGTACGCATGAAGAAACTCCATGCAGATGGACCGTTTGGACTCACTTGATTTTGAATCGCTTGAGACATGCAAATCGTACCACATGGGCAAGATGACTGAAAGCTTCGGTTTCAGTAAAATGGAACAAGAAAGCAACTTGTTGGAAGTAACACATTTTGATGTGTGCAGTCCAATGAGTGTTGAGGCACGCAGTGGATATCATTATGCTCTTACTTCACAGATGATTTGAGTAGATACTGAGTATATTTACTTGATGAAACACAAGTCTGAATTATTGAATGGTTCAAGTAATATTCAGAATGAAGTTGAAGATCTTCGTGATAAGAGGATAAAATGTCTATGATATGATCATAGAAATGAATATCTGAGTTACGAGTTTGGCACTGTGGAAATTGTTTCACAACTAATACCGCCTGGAACACCATAGTGTGATGGTGTGTCCAAACATCATAGTTGCACCCTATTGGATATGATGCATACCATGATGTCTCTTATCGAATTACCACTATCGTTCATGGGTTAGGCATTAGAGACAACCGCACTCACTTTAAATAGGGCACCACGTAATTCCGATGAGATGACACCGTATGAACTATGGTTTAGAGAAACCTAAGCTGTCATTTCTTAAAAGTTTGGGGCTGCGACGCTTATATGAAAAAGTTTCAGGCTGATAAGCTCGAACCCAAAGCGGATAACTGCATCTTCATAGGACACCCAAAACAGTTGGGTATACCTCCTGTCTCAGATCCGAAAGCAATAGGGATTGTTTATTGAATCGGGTCCTTTCTCGAGGAAAAGTTTCTCTCGAAAGAATTCAGTGGGAGGATGGTGGAGACTTGATGAGGTTATTGAACCGTCACTTCAACTAGTGTGTAGCAGGGCACAGGAAGTTGTTCCTGTGGCACCTACACCAATTGAAGTAGAAGCTTATGATAGTGATCATAGAGTTTCGGATCAAGTCACTACCATACCTCGTAGGGTGACAAGGATGCGTACTGCTTCAGAATGGTACAGTAATCCTGTCTTGAAGGTCATGTTGCTAGACAACAATGAACCTACGAGCTATGGAGAAGCGATGGTGGGCCCGGATTCCAAAAAATTGGCTCGAGGCCATAAAATCCGAGAAAGGATCCTTGTATGAAAACAAAGTGTAGACTTTGGCAGAACAGCTCGATGGTCGTGAGGCTGTTGAGTACAGATGGATTTTAAAAGGAAGACGGACAACGATGGTAAATGTTACCATTAAGAAAGCTCGACTTGTCATTAAGATGTTTTCCGACAAGTTCAAGGAGTTGATTGCGATGAGACTTTCTCACTCGTAGCGATGCTAAGACTCTGTTGGAATTAGGTTAGCGATTACTGCATTATTTATGAAATTGTGCAGATAGGATGTCAAAACATTGTTTCCTAGACGATTTTCTTGAGGAAAGGTTGTATGTGATACAACCAGAAGATTTTGTCAATCCTGAAAGATGCTAACAAGTATGCAAAGCTCCAGCAATCCTTCTAAGGACTGGAGTAAGCATCTCGGAGTTGGAATGTATGCTTTGATGAGATGATCAAAGATTTGGGTTTATACAAAGTTTATGAGAAACTTGTATTTCCAAAGAAGTGAGTGGGAGCACTATAGAATTTCTGATGAGTATATCTTGTTGACATATTGTTGATCGGAAATAATGTAGAATTTCTGGAAAGCATATAGGGTTGTTTGAAAAGTGTTTTTCAATGGAAAACCTGGATTAAGCTACTTGAATGTTGAGCATCAAGATCTATAAGGATAGATCAAAATCGCTTAATAGTACTTTCAAACGAACACATACCATGACAAGATTTTGAAGGAGTTCAAAAATAGATCAGCAAAGAAGGAGTTCTTGGCTGTATTATAAGGTATGAGCGTTGAGTAAGACTCAAGACCTGACCACGGCAGAATAGAGAGAAAGGACGAAGGTCGTCCCCTATGCTTAAGTCATAGGCTCTAAATTATGCTATGCTGTGTACCACACCTGAAATGTGCCTTGCCATGAGTCAGTCAAGGGGTACAAGAGTGATCCAAGAATGGATCACAGGACAGCGGTCAGAGTTATCCTTAGTAACTAGTGGACTAAGGAATTTTCTCGATTATGGAGGTGGAAAAAGAGTTCGTCGCAAAGGGTTACGCCGATGCAAACTTTGACACTAATCCAGATTATTCTAAGTAGTAAATTGGATTCGTATAGTAGAACAGTTATTTGGAATAGATCCAAATAGAGCGTGGTAACTGCATCTAGGAGATGACATAGATATTTGTAAAGCACACATGGATCTGAAAGATTCAGACCCGTTGACTAGTAACCTCTCTCATAAGCGAGATATGATCAAACCCCATGGGTGTTGGAATCATTGCAATCACATAACGATGTGAACTGGATTATTGACTCTAGTGCAAGTGGGAGACTGTTGGAAATATGCCCTAGAGGCAATAATAAATTAGTTATTATTATATTTCCTTGTTCATGATAATTGTTTATTATCCATGCTAGAATTGTATTGATAGGAAACTCAGATACATGTGTGGATACATAGACAACACCATGTCCCTAGTAAGCCTCTAGTTGACTAGCTCGTTGATCAATAGATGGTTACGGTTTCCTGACCATGGACATTGGATGTCATTGATAACGGGATCACATCATTAGGAGAATGATGTGATGGACAAGACCCAATCCTAAGCCTAGCACAAAGATCGTGTCGTTCATATGCTAAAGCTTTTCTAATGTCAAGTATCATTTCCTTAGACCATGAGATTGTGCAACTCCCGGATACCGTAGGAATTCTTTGGGTGTACCAAACGTCACAACGTAACTGGGTGGCTATAAAGGTACACTACAGGTATCTCCGAAAGTGTCTATTGGGTTGGCACGAATCGAGACTGGGATTTGTCACTCCGTGTGACGGAGAGGTATCTCTGGGCCCACTCGGTAGGACATCATCATAATGTGCACAATGTGATCAAGGAGTTGATCACGGGATGATGTGTTGCGGAACGAGTAAAAGAGACTTGCCGGTAACGAGATTGAACAAGATATCGGGATACCGACGATCGAATCTCGGGCAAGTATCGTACCGATAGACAAAGGGAATTGTATACGGGATTGATTAAGTCCTTGGCATCATGGTTCATCCGATGAGATCATCATGGAACATGTGGGAACCAACATGGGTATCCAGATCCCGCTGTTGGTTATTGACCGGAGAACTTCTCGGTCATGTCTGCATGTCTCCCGAACCCGTAGGGTCTACACACTTAAGGTTCGATGACGCTAGGGTTATAAAGGAAGTTTGTATGTGGTTACCGAATGTTGTTCGGAGTCCCGGATGAGATCCCGGACATCACGAGGAGTTCCGAAATGGTCCGGAGGTAAAGATTTATATATAGGAAGTATGGTTTTGGCCACCGGAAGTGTTCTGAGCATCACCGGTAGTGTACCGGGACCACCGGAGGTGTCCGGGGGTCCACCAAGTGGGGCCACCGGCCTCGGAGGGTTGCATGGGCCAAGTGTGGAAGGGGACCAGCCCCAGGTGGGCTGGTGCGCCCCTCCACCAAGGCCCAAGGCGCATCCTAGTGGGAAAGGGGGCAAACCCTAGGGCAGATGGGCCCTAAGGCCCACCCCTGGTGCGCCTCCCCTTCCCCTCCACCTGGCCGCCACCCAGATGGGATGTGGGGGCTGCCGCACCCCTTGGGTGGGAACCCTAGAGGGGGCGCAGCCCCCTCCCTCTCCCCTATATATAGTTGAGGTATTTGGGGCTGCCAACACATGAGTTTTCACCTCTCGATGGCGCAGCCCTGCATCTCTCCTTCCTCCTCTCCCGCAGTGCTTGGCGAAGCCCTGCAGGATTGCCACGCTCCTCCACCACCACCACGCCGTTGTGCTACTGCTGGACAGAGTCTTCCTCAACCTCTCCCTCTCTCCTTGCTGGATCAAGGCATGGGAGACGTCACCGGGCTGTACGTGTGTTGAACACGGAGGTGTCGTCCGTTCGGCACTTGGTCATCGGTGATTTGGATCACGACGAGTACGACTCCATCAACCCCGTTCACTTGAACGCTTCCGCTTAGCGATCTAAAAGGGTATGTAGATGCACTCTCTTTCCCCTCGTTGCTGGTTTCTCCATAGATAGATCTTGGTGACACGTAGGAAAATTTTAAATTTCTGCTACGTTCCCCAACAGATAAGATTACCATCGCACACTCCCTTTACCTTCGGGATTAGTGTTGAACCTAAAATAAATGTTAGTTGGTGTTTGCGTTGAGCATGAATATGATTGGATCATGTTTATTGCAATACGGTTATTCATTTAAGTCAAAGAATAATTGCTGTTCTATTTACATGAATAAAACCTTCTATGGGCATACACTCAATATAAATGGTTTATTGAATCTCGATCATAGTGATACACATATTCATAATATTGAAGCCAAAAGATGCAAAGTAATAATGATAGTGCAACTTATATGTGGCACTGCCGTTTAAGTCATATTGGTGTAAAGCGCATGAAGAAACTCCATGCCGATGGACTTTTGGAATCACTTGATTATGAATCACTTGATGCTTGCAAACCATGCTCATGGGTAAGATGACTAAAACTCCGTTCTCCGGAACAATGGAGCGAGCAATTGACTTATTGGAAACAATACATACTGATGTATGCGGTCCGATGAGTGTTGAGGCTCGCGGCGGGTATCGTTATTCTCTGACCTTCACAGATGATTTGAGCATATATGGGCATATCTTCTAGATGAAACACAAGTCTGAAACATTTGAAAAGTTCAAAGAATTTTAGAGTGAAGTGGAGAATCATCGTAACAAGAAAATAAAGTTTCTACGATCTGATCGCAGAGGCGAATATTTGAGTTATGAGTTTGGCCTTCAATTAAATCAATGTGGAATAGTTTCACAAACTCATGCCACGTGGAACACCAGAGCATAATGGTGTGTCCGAACGTTATAACCGAACTTTATTAGATATGGTGCGATCGATGATGTGTCTTACTGATTTACCGCTATCGTTTTGGGGTTATACATTAGAGAAAATTGCATTCACGTTAAATAGGGTACCATCTAAATATGTTGAGATGACACCATATGAACTGTGGTTTGGCAAGAAACCTAAGCCGTCGTTTCTTAAAGTTTGGGGCGTCGATGCTTATGTGAAAAAGTTTCAACCTGATAAGCTCGAACCCAATTCGGAGAAATATGTCTTCATAGGATACCCAAAGGAGACTGTTGGGTACACCTTCTATCACAGATCCAAAGGCAAGATATTCGTTGCTAAGAATGGATCCTTTCTAGAGAAGGCGTTTCTCTCGAAAGAAGTGAGTGGGAGGAAAGTAGAACTTGATGATGTAATTGTACCTTCTCTCAAGTTGGAAAGTAGTTCATCACAGAAATCAGTTCCGGTGACGCCTACACCAATTTGTGAGGAAGCTAATGATGATGATCATGAAACTTCAAATCAAGTTACTACCGAACCTCGTAGGTCAACCAGAGTAAGGTCCGCACCAGAGTGGTACGACAATCATGTTCTGGAGGTCATGTTACTTGACTATGGCGAACCTAGGAACTATAAGGAAGCGATGATGAGCCCAGATTCCGCGAAATGGCTTGAGGCCATGAAATATGATATGGGATCCATGTATGAGAACAAAGTATGGACTTTGATTGACTTTCCCGTTGATCGGTGAGCCATTGATAATAAATGGATCTTCAAGAGGAAGACAGACGCTAATAATAGTGTTACTATCTACAAAGCTCGAATTGTCACAAAAGGTTTTTGACAAGTTCAAGGTGTTGACTACGATGAGATTTTCTCACTCGTATCGATGCTTAGAGTCTGTCTGAATCATGTTAGCAATTGCCGCATTTTATGAAATTTGGCAAATGGATGTTAAAACTGCATTCCTTAATGGATATCTCAAAGAAGATTTGTATATGATGCAACCCGAAGGTTTTGCTGATCCTAAAGGTGCTAACAAAGTGTGCAAGCTCCAGCGATCCATTTATGGACTGGTGCAAGCCTCTCTGAGTTGGAATTACGCTTTGATAGTGTGATCAAAGCATATGGTTTTATACAGACTGATGGTGAAGCCTGTATTTACAAGAAAGTGAGTGGGAGCACTACAGCCTTTCTGATAAGTATATGTGAATGACATATTGTTGATCGGAAATGATGTAGAATTTTCTGAAAAGCATAAAGGAGTGTTTGAAAGGAGTTTTTCAAAGAAAGACCTCAGTGAAGCTACTTACATATTAAGCATCAAGATCCATAGAGATAGATCAAGATGTTTGGTAAGATTTTTCTATGAATACATACCTTGACAAGATTTTGAAGTTTCAAAATGGAACAGTCAAAGAAGGAGTTCTTGCCTGTGTTGCAAGGTGTGAAGTTGAGTAAGACTCAAATCCCGACCATGGTAGAAGATAGAGAGAGAATGAAAGTCATTCCATATGCCTCAGCCATAGGTTCTATAAAGTATGCCATGTTGTGTACCAGACCTATTGTATACCCTGCCCTGAGTTTGGCAAGGGAGTACAATAGTAATCTAGGAGTAGATCACTGGACATTGGTCAAAATGATCCTCAGAGGACTAAGGAAATATTTCTCGGTTATGTAGGTGATAAAGAGTTCGTCGTAAAGAGCTACGTCGATGCAAGCTTTGACACCGATCTGGATGACTCTGAGTCTCGATCTAGATACATATTGAAAGTGAGAGCAATTAGCTAGAGTAGCTTCGTGCAGAGCATTGTAGACATAGAAAATTTGCAATACGACTCTGAATGTGGCAGATCCGTTGACTAAATTTATCTCACAAGCAAAACATGATCACACCTTAGTGCTCTTGGGTGTTAATCACATAGCGACGTGAACTAGATTATTGACTCTAGTAAACCCTTTGAGTGTTGGTCACATGGCGATGTGAACTATGGGTGTTAATCACATGGTGATGTAAACTATTGGTGATAAATCACATGACGATGTGAATTAGATTATTGACTCTAGTGCAAATGGGAGACTGAAGGAAATATGCCCTAGAGGCAATTATAAAGCTATTATTTTATTTCCTTATATCATGATAAATGTTTATTATTCATGCTAGAATTGTATAAACCAGAAACTTAGTACATGTGTGAATACATAGACAAAACAGAGTGTCCATAGTATGCCTCTACTTGACTAGCTTGTTTATCAAAGATGGTTATGTTTCCTAGCCTTAGACATGTGTTGTCATTTGATGAACGGGATCACATCATTAGAGAATGATGTGATGGACAAGACTTATCCGTTAGCTTAGCACTATGATCGTTTAGTTTATTGCTATTGCTTTCTTCATGACTTATACATATTCCTCTGACTATGAGATTATGCAACTCCCGAATACCGGAGGAACACTTAGTGTCGGGGATATACCCTGCGGTATGACCCGACTGGATGTATAACCCAGCCGGACTTGGCGACTCACTAATGACCCACCCTGACTGGACGACACACTAAGTGACCCGCCTGATCCTGGCGACTTATGGGTGACCTGGCAAGCGGATCAGAGGAGCGACAAGACCCGGGGGCCCAGGAGGCTCAAGGCCCAGAAGGCCGGCTTACGTTATGGTAGTCCAGCTTAAAAGGAACGGCGTGAGGAATATCTCCCTTACAAGCAATCAAGACCCGGACTTGTATCCGGCTTGTAGTAGAAGATAGGCTAGTCCTAATTCTATTTGAACTCCACATGTAACCCGCCCCTCTAACTTATATAAGGAGGGGCAGGGCTCCCCAAGAGGGACAAGCAACAAGAAATAGTATCTAGGACTAGACACAAAAGGGGAGCCGGCTTATGCGGCGACTCCCTCATGAGCATAATGAGACCTAACCACAAACAGCATGTAGGGCTATTCCGGATGATATTTCCCGGGGCCCGAAGCTGTCTAAATCCCCGTCTTGTGTGATGATCCGCCTTGCGTCTCTCGATTCCATCCAACCCCTCCAAGCTACCGCATAGATGCGTTGGCCTCGCGACTAAGTCCTCACACTAGGACATCTGCCGTGACAATTCCACGACAGTTGGCGCCCACCATGGGGCCTGCACACGATGGTGTTGAGTTCTTGAAGGGATCTTTCTCAGGATTTCGAGAAGTTGATGATTTTCAAATGAAGAAGAGCCGGATTGCGTCTGCGTACACCATCACATGCGACCAGGCGATCCATCGTTATTGGATCACTTTCCGCCGCGCCGCCGCGAGAAGCCAAGGGCAGAGAGGGTTCCATCAGTACAGATCACAATAATCAAATTATGTTGTTTTTGTCGGATTCGCCGAGTCGCCGCCGCCGCGTCCAGAGTCGTCGAGACAATCACCTGAAGCCAGATCGTTTTTTTTTTCTTTTTCAAATCTGGTTGTTGTATGCATACAAGGAATCTACCAGAAGAATAATACATGGGTCTGGCTCGTGGTCATCAAGAAAAAAAAAGGGGGGGATCCGGGGGAAGTCACAGATGTCAATTAGTAAACGCAACCACGGCCATGACCCGGATGCGCGGTCGCCGAGCTGCAGCAGATTTGATCCCGAGTCATCGCTGCGACCCGCCTCGGAGCCGCTGACCCGCCGCTCTGGTTCGAGTCGCGATCTGCTGAACCGCCCCGGATGTGAGTCACCTCGCCTCTGAATCGCTGCGCCTCGAGCCCGCTTCCGGGCCACCTTCTGCTGGCGCTGTGGCCATGACTGCACCCTGGGCCGCCCGCACGAGGCCGGACTGCTTCTGCCGCAAGCTGCCTCCGCTGCCTCATCGCTCCACTACCGCGGGTCTGCAGCAGTCGTTGCTTAGCCGCGCCTCTGCTGCCTCCTTCGCCGGTCCCGCCTCGCCTTTTCTACCGCGGTGGCCGAACCGCCAAGCGGCCGAGTCGCCGCTCAAGAGCCGCCCTCGCGCCGTACCAGCCGCCATGGCCTCGCCTTCATCGCTCCGAGTCACCGCTGGCCGGCGGGTCGCCTGACTCCAACTCTGCATCACTACCGCGTGCTTGCCGGCGCATTTCCAAGCCGCCTCAAAGGTTTGGCCTTGAGCCGCCACTGGAGAGCCGCCCCGTACCTCTGCGTCCCCCCGCGTCGAGTCGCCGCTGTCCGAGGACACCGTCCGTCGCCGCTTTGCGACGCCGTGCGGAGCTGCCGCCGCCTCATCGCTCCACTCCCATGTTGCCTCTGAAGCCGTCATGTCCACTATGATCTCGCGCTATCCCACGAGAGCGGATGCAACGGCAAGCTATCTAATGGATGTTAAAAGAAACTCCGCTGCAACTACGGGCGTGTACGGGAACAGGCTCTCAGCGCCGCAAGCTTATTCTGACGAAACTGAAAAAGGAATGAATGCCTAGCTAACTGAAGGAATGTGCAGCAGGATTCAGTGTTCAACAGTGGCCAAGTCACCGCTTCCAGCGCACCCTAGCAGCAGAGCAGAGCTTAATCAAATTCAACGAAGCAGGCTTTCATCACATTTTGTCTCAAAGATCAAGACTGCAAGCGGAGTCAAAGGGCAGCAGCCATGGTCAAACGTTTCCTTTGTAAACTCCGCCGAGCACTGACCATTACTTCATGCAAGGACCAAGGAAAAATGCGGCAGAATTGACAAATGTGACCTCAAAGTAAAAGTATTTCACAACCTAAACTGTTTTTGAAAATATTTCACACCGCTGACTTTTTGTGCAGCTCCCAACAGTAAGACGCTGCACTCTACTGTGCAACTCCTTACAGTTAGGCGCTGCACAGTGTAGTGCAGCTCCTTACAGCTAGGCGCTGCACAGTGTGGCGCCTGTGTGTTAAGCGCTGCACAGTAAAAGTGTAGCGCCTTGCTGTTGGGCGCTGCACATTAAAGGTCGGCTGGGTGAAATATTTTCAAACATAGTTTAGTTTGTGAAATAGTTTCGTCCTGAGGTCAAATTTGTGTTTTCTGCCGAAAAATGCAGCACACATGGCCATCAATTTGTGCTATTTAGTACTGATTGCCGCACGCGTGTCAGACGAGTTGTGCTGGCCGCTTTACCCATCAAAGAGCAATGTGTCAAGTCAGACTCCCATACAGTACCAACTTCATTGTTCTACGCTCACAGACATTCTGATGGACAATGCATCACATGGGAATCATCTATCGTCCAAATATAATATCAGGTGATATTTGTCTAAATTATTTTCATTGGTACTTATTAATTCTTGTGCGAACGAGTACTCTGTCCAGTGTTGTTATACGCAGGACAATTATTCACTATAAAAGTGACGCCAAGACCCCGAGTATGAGCCGGTGACAGTTGCATTGGTAATACGCTGCTCGACGGACACGCTGCGAGTCGGTACCCTCGCGTTTCATTCTACTTCAACGCCGCGGCCGACTCTTTCGTCCGCACCGGCTTACAATACCGCGGCTGACTCATCCGTGAGTGATCACAATTTCACCTAGTAATCATCTACTCCACGGCGGATAATTTCCGGCCTAACATATCAGGTGACATCTATCTAAGTCTATTTTTGACACATGTTGTTTTTGTCAAAGAACAAGTTTATTTTTGCCTTGGTCTGCAATATTGTTTATGTAGGGCAATTATTTATGACAAAAAGTGATATTATACCGCGGAGATGGAGGCACGCCAACATCTTTTGACACAGGTGGTCGTCGTTACTCAACGGACTCCCGCACCGGCTTACAACGTCGTGGCCGTCTCTCGCGACCGTGCCGGCTTACAATGCCGTGGCCGTCTCTCGCGACCACGTCGGCTTACAATGAGGAGGACAACCTGCCCGTCCGCACCGGCTTGCAACACCGCGGCCGACTCATCTATCCAAGCCGCCTTTGATGTTGCGGTCGTCTTTACCGTCCGTCTCTCGCGGCCTGGTCTACATCAACACACCGGGCGACGCCTGTCTGCGTGAGTTGTTCATTGAGTATGAGCAAGTCACTACTTGGGAAGCCCGGTTTCTCTTCCAACAAATTGGAGGCAAATTATCATATATTATCAGATGTCGTCTGTACTGGATGGTTCAATGGGTAGGCGCACAAGTCGCCGCCACTACAGTTTGGTTAACTTCAAAACAGCCAGTTGGAAGGAGCCATTGGCCGAGTTGCTGACACGGCTCATACGGGATCATTTATAATCCGCTGCAGTCACCTCAACCTTCTGTAGGTTCACATCACGCTATCACCGCCAATGATATACACCTCCTGCTATGGTCGAATATGGAGAATCTCAAGCCAACTCCTCGAGTCGTCTTGAGACTCGGGGGCTACAATGGTATGGCTCGGCAAAATTAGTCGGTTTCAATAAATTCAAGAACTCCGGGTCATTGAAGGGAAAAATAACCCGGCCCCGGAGATTACTGCTAGATCGATGAAAATTTGAAAGCCATCAGAAGATTTCTGGCTCAAAATAAGGATTCTGGTTTAAAATCCGGTTCAAGAGACATCTTTCTCCCACAAAGCACTGAAGCTCTCAAATCCGGTTCAAAATCCGGCTCAAGGTAAATTTGTCCCTCACAAATTTTTGAAGCTTTCAAATCCGGTTTAAGGTTCCGGCTCAAAAGAATTAATCTCTCGCAAGTTCGAGTTATAAGAAAAATTAAAGGTTGCCAAAGAGAACTTGCTGCCATGATGCGCGGTTCAAACATGAATATCCTGCCTTACGGCTTATCTTATTATGGTCACTTGGGGGCTTCCTCCTCATCGAGCATAGCTGTCGGTACCCTCTTGATCGGCGTAATACTGAATTTACGGTCATTTGGGGGCTTCCTGTTCAAACATAGGTCGTATTCGAACCAAAGAGAACATAGTTGTCGATACCCTCTTGATCGGCATACTGCCAAACCCACTTGGGGGCTTCTTGATCATATTTGAATCATAGCTTCACCCCTTTGGGTCTGACGTGGATCGTATTCGAATCAGCGTCATTAAACAACTCTTATGGTCACTTGGGGGCTTCCTGTTCAAACATAGGTCGTATTCGAACCAAAGAGAACATAGCTGTCGATACCACTTGATCGGCATCGCCAAAGCCACTGGGGGCTATATGATCGTATTCGAATCTTAGCTTAACCCCTTTGGAACGGTTTACTGATCGTATCCGAATCATAAGCCTCAAAAAGTTTTATTCTGTCTCTGGTAAAGTTTATTGCAGCCGCAATTACTTAACTTGAGACCTTTTTGGGATTATATCTCAAATATATATAAGTGTTTTATGCTTAACCCGGCTTGACTTTTGACTATAAGTCGCCATTTTATGACAATCATCATCTATGTGGAAGCATTGGCTTCTAAGGATTGGGTTATCACCCTTACTGCACAGGTCATGTAAGCCGGCAGTACAAATTCAATATCACAGTGGTTATATGTAAGATATTATGACCCGCCCTGGTTTTGACGCTAAGTCGCCAGGGCATATGTTGTTTAAACTCTCTGCAGGATTTGCAGAAATATGACATATAAATGATTAAGTTCAAGCTCATTACCAAAGTTAATGCTTCAAAATGATTAGCCGTTCTGGATTTTTCTCAAAAGGCTATAAGCCGCCGGGTCATAAAAAATCCGGTTTACAATGAAGGCGTATTAAATCGCCATCGGCCAGGAGCCGCCGGGTATTTAAACTCCGATTTACTTGTCAACAGATAAGGTATTTGAAATCTTTAAATAGCCAAACTTGGCTGGATTCTCGTTATGATATTGAATGATTGAGGTTTTCAAACCGGGTTATTCAAATCTTTAATAGCCAACATGGCTGGATTTTCATTATGATATTGAATGATTGAGGTTTTCATACTGGATTATATTATTCAAATCTTGAATAGCCAACATGGCTGGATTTCTATTGTGATTATCAATAACCAGTGTTACGATTGAGGTTTTCAAAGTCGCTTTAGCGCAACGGCTATTATTTTTATCAATGGATATGATTTATTCTACAACGGAAGGAATAGTCCCGAGTCGCTGCAGGCTTACGACCCGGCACTTAGGGGCTACATTATTCAGGTTGGGATTATATCAAATATGCAAGTCCCATGTCACTGCCAGCATGCACCATGGCACTTGGGGGCTAATGCAAAGTCATTTTTTGCTCAACTTATTGAAGACCCGACTCATCATATTCTAAATGAGCCACCCTTGGGGGCTACCAATTGCTCCTGTCAAAAATTCAAGGTACACAAGCCTGAGTCCATTATATTGAAAGATCCACTACTTAGTTGGTAGAGTACAAAGCTCTTAACCTTATGGATGTGGGTTCAAGCCCCATGGCGGAGATTACATCATATGATGTTATTACCAATGAATTATATACAAAGTCCCAACTCAGTATTATCTTACTGAGCCGGCCCTTGGGGGCTATACGTCGCCGCTCAAGTCTACATGATCATATTTACAAAAGTCCCTGCTCATTATTGCTTAAATGACTCGACCCTTGGGGGCTATAATGGTTGAAGTTTTTATGGGCATCAGGCAATTACAAGTCCCAGGTTGCCGCAAGCATGACAACCCGACACTTGGGGGCTACAGGTAATATGGATATAAGGGAGAAAAAATCTTTAAATTCTCAGTTTTGAGCAAACCAGATTGACCCGGTATCTGCAACAATTATGACCCGGCGTCGGTATCACTTATGACTCGGCATCATCTGTTTATAACCCGGTGATTTTGGTAATAATAAATTGGCAAGATATACATATTCAAGACGACTGAAAATCAGATAAGTATTTCAAGACCAATATTTTTTCTAAAGCCGGAGCTTTGGAGGCCGATTCAAGTGGATTATTCTTCACAATATTTCTCTGTGAGAAACCAACGTCAGCAAATTGAATACGAAGCTGGCCTATTGACCCGGACTTTCCAGAAGGAGGAGATGACAAGGACTTAAGGATGATCAAGTGCCGGCTTACAAGAATATTTAACCCGGAGTAGAACCTGTCAGTTTGTTCTTGTGTTTATGTTGCAGATCAGTTTAACATGGATAAATCCAAATTAAACTTGGGGGCTAATGTCGGGGATATACCCTGCGGTATGACCCGACTGGATGTATAACCCAGCCGGACTTGGCGACTCACTAATGACCCGCCCTGACTGGACGACACACTAAGTGACCCGCCCGATCCTGGCGACTTATGGGTGACCTGGCAAGCGGATCAGAGGAGCGACAAGACCCGGGGGCCCAGGAGGCTCAAGGCCCAGAAGGCCGGCTTACGTTATGGTAGGACAGCTTAAGAGGAAAGGCGTGAGGAATATCTCCCTTACAAGGAATCAAGACCCGGACTTGTATCCGGCTTGTAGTAGAAGATAGGCTAGTCCTAATCCTATTTGGACTCCACATGTAACCCGCCCCTCTAACTTATATAAGGAGGGGCAGGGCTCCCCAAGAGGGACAAGCAACAAGAAACAATATCTAGGGCTAGACACAAAGGGGGAGCCGGCTTATGCGGCGACTCCCTCATGAGCATAATGAGACCTAGCCACAAACAACATGTAGGGCTATTCCGGATGATGTTTCCCGGGGCCCGAAGCTGTCTAAATCCCCGTCTTGTGTGATGATCCGCCTTGCGTCTCTCGATTCCGTCCAACCCCTCCAAGCTACTACATAGATGCATTGACCTCGCGACTAAGTCCTCACACTAGGACATCCGCCGTGACAATTCCACGACACTTAGTGTGCTATCAAACGTCACAACGTAACTGGGTGATTATAAAGATGTTCTACAGGTGTCTCCGATGGTGTTTGTTGAGTTGGCATAGAGTTGGCATAGATCGAGATTAGGATTTGTCACTTTGATTGTCGGAGAGGTATCTCTGGGCCCTCTCGGTAATGCACATCACAATAAGCCTTGCAAGCAATGTGACTAATGAGTTAGTTGCGGGATGATGCATTACGGAATGAGTAAAGAGACTTGCTAGTAACGAGATTGAACTAGGTATGGTGATACCGACGATCGAATCTCGGGCAAGTAACATACCGATGACAAAGGGAACAACGTATGTTGTTATTCGGTTTGATTGATAAAGATCTTCGTAGAATATGTAGGAGCCAATATGAGCATCTAGGTTCCGCTATTGGTTACTGACCGGAGATGTGTCTCGGTCATGTCTACATAGTTCTCGAACCCGTAGGGTCCGCACGCTTAATGTTCGATGATGATTTGTATTATGAGTTATGTGATTTGATGTACCGAAGTTTGTTCGGAGTCCCGGATGAGATCACGGACATGACGAGGAGTCTCAAGATGGTTGATACGTAAAGATCGATATATTGGAAGGCTATATTCGGACATTGGAAAGGTTCTGAGTGGTTCGGGTATTTTTCAGAGTACCGAAGAGTTACGGGAATTCGTCGGGGGAAGTATTGGGCCTTCATGGGCCTTAGTGGAAAGGAGAGAAGGGCCACAAGGGGAGGCCGCGCCCCCCCATGGGCTGGTCCGAATTGGACTACAGAGGGGGCGGCGCCCCCCCTCTTTCCTTCTCCCTCTCCTACTCCTTCCCTCTCTCCCCTCTTGGAAAAGGAAGGGGACTCCAACTAGGATTGGGAATCCTAGTTGGACCCCCCTATAGGTGCGCCCCTCCTAGGCCGGCCTCCTCTTCCTCCCTCCTTTATGTACGTGGTCAGGGGGCACCCCATAAACACACAAGTTGATCTTTAGCCATGTGCGATGCCCCCGCTCCACAGTTACACACCTCGGTCATATCGTCGTAGTGCTTAGGCGAAGCCCTGTGTCAGTAACTTCATCATCATCGTCGCCACACCGTCGTGCTGACAGAACTCTGCCTCGGCCTCAACTGGATCAAGAGTTCGAGGGACGTCAGCGAGCTGAACGTGTGCTGATCACGGAGGTGCCGTACGTTCGATACTTAGATCGGTTGGATCGCGAAGACGTTCAACTACATCAACCGCGTTACTAAACGCTTCCGCTTTCGGTCTACGAGGGTACGTGGACACACTCTCCCGCTCGTTGCTATGCATCTCCTAGATAGATCTTGCGTGATCGTAGGTCATTTTTTTGAAATACTACGTTCCCCAACAGTTGCTACCATCATCTTTCAACTTAGCTTTCTCTAGGAACGCATTAAAATTCAAAGGAACGGTAGCACGAGCCATTGATCTACAACAACATAGATATGAAAAAACTATCAGGACTAAGATCATGATAAATTTAAGTTCAATTAATCATATTACTTAAGAACTCCCACTTAGATAGACATCCCTCTATGTGGGATCTTGAGAAGATGTGTCTAGAGGGGGGGTGATTAGACACTTAGTGCTAAAGTTGCAGTTTTTAAACTTTTTCAGTTTAAGTGGAGTTTAGGCACAATTTCAACATACACAATACATATCAAGCAAGCATGCAAAGAGTATATGAGCAGCGGAAAGTAAAGCATGCAACTTACAAGAATGTAAAGGGAAGAGTTTGGAGAATTCAAACGCAATTGGAGACACTGATGTTTTTGGCGTGGTTCGGATAGGTGGTGCTATCCTACATCCACGTTGATGGAGAGTTCAACCCACGAAGGGTAACGGTTGCGCGAGTCCACGGAGGGCTCCACCCACGAAGGGTCCATGAAGAAGCAACCTTGTCTATCCCACCATGGCCATCGCCCACGAAGGACTTGCCTCACTAGCGGTAGATTTCACGAAGTAGGCGATCTCCTTGCCCTTACAAACTCCTTGGTTCAACTCCACAATCTTGTCAGAGGCTCCCAAGTGACACCTAGCCAATCTAGGAGACACCACTCTCTAAGAAGTAACAAATGGTGTGTTGATGATGAACTCCTTGCTCTTGTGCTTCAAATGATAGTCTCCCCAACACTCAACTCTCTCTCACAGGATTTGGATTTGGTGGAAAGAAGATTTGAGTGGAAAGCAACTTGGGGAAGGCTAGAGATCAAGATTCATATGGTAGGAATGGAATATCTTGGCCTCAACACAAGAGTAGGTAGTTCTCTCTCAAAAATAGGATGCTGGAAGTGTAGGCTTAGTCTGATGGCTCTCTCCACGAATGAAGAGGAGGTGGAGGGGTATATATAGCCTCCACACAAAATCTAACCGTTACACACAATTTACCAATCTCGGTGGGATCGAATCAACAAACTCGGTCAGACTGATTTAGTAAACCTAGTGACCGTTAGTGATTTCGGTGGGACCAATATGCAACTCGGTAGGACCGATATGGTTAGGGTTAGGGCATAACGTAATCTCGGTGAGACCGATTACACAAACTCGGTGAGACCGATTTTGGTAATAAGCTAACCAGAGAGTTGGTCAGGCAAACTCGGTGGGACCGATTACTAAACTCGGTTGGACTGATTTTGGTAATAGGTTAACCAGAGAGTTTGCATTGTAATCTCGGTAGTACTGATTGCCTAAACTCGGTGAGACCGATTTTGGTAATGGACATACACAAAGAGATTACAATCCCATCTCGGTGAGACCGAGATCCCTATCGGTGAAACCGATTTGCTAGGGTTTGGCGGTGGCTATGACATGTGAAACTCGGTGGCGCCGGATAGAAAGAATCGGTAGGGCCGAGTTTGACTTTAGGTTTAGGTCATATGTGGAAGTGGGAAAGTAGCTGAGGGTTTTGGAGCATATCACCAAGCACATGAAGCAAGAGGCTCATTAAGCAACACCTCATCCCTCCTTGATAGTAATGGCTTTTCCTATAGACTCAATGTGATCTTGGATCACTAAAATGTAAAATGAAGAGTCTTGAGCTTGAAGCTTTAGCCAATCCTTTGTCCTTAGCATCTTGAAGGAGTTCCCACAACCTTTAGTCCATGCCACTCCATTGTTGAACTTATCTGAAACATACTAGATAAAAGTGTTAGTCCAACAAGAGATATGTTGACATTAATTACCAAAACCACCTAGGGAGCACTTGTGCTTTCAATCTCCCCCTTTTTGGTAATTGATGGCAACATACATCAAAGCTTTAGATAAAGATATAAAGAATAGCAAGTAAAGCTTTGGAAGGACATGCAACAAACATAGGCTCCCCCTACATGTATGCAATCATGTGAATATGAGACATAGAAGCATGTGAGAGCATAACCATGACAGAGTAGGCAATGTGTTACATGTATCTTGGCCATATGCATCAGAGCAAAAGATTATTAAGAAAAATACCTTCATGCTCATGAGGCCTTCTTGCAAACAGTATGTACATAAGCAAGAATTCCTCATTCTCATGATTTTGATGCATATACTTACCTTGTAGTCTTGAGTTGGCTTAGGATGGAATGAACCTGCACAAACAAGGTTAGATAACACAGGTACATCCACTAGCCAGAGCAAACCAAAAGAAACCACAAGAATACCAAGACTTCGATGACATGTAGAGAGTGAGTACAGGGTACCACATTGGATTAGACATGTCCCCAAGAGTAAAGATATGCAATGAATTTGAATGATTTCTTTCCCTTAGATGTCTTGCTCCCCCTGAATCTGACATGGGATATTGGGAGAAGATAGGGAACAGAAAATCAGAGCTTGAAAGATATGAATGGATAGAGCTTAATGCAAATAAGCACATATGAACATGTCTTTCCCCCAAAAAGACATGTGGCATCTCTCCTCTTGAACATCAAGCATCTGGGATCCTTGAGTATTCTCTCCCCTGGAGATCTCTTTCTCCCCCTTAATACTCTCTCTTGTAGATGATAAGCTTTGATGTGATCTCTCTCTCCCCCTTTGACATCAATTTCCAAGAAGGGTTTTCTGGAATTTGTCGAATGGGTTTGGTCCTTGAGACTCAGCACAAAGCAATGGATAAAACTGTGATGCTTGTAGAGGACAAGATTCATTGAGTGGAGCTGGATCAGAAGAAATATAGAACAAGTGGCAAACTGTTTTTCCTGTTGTGAAATCGGTGGCACCGAGTGGCATGTTTCGGTGGTACCGAAAGGATTCGGTTGGACCGAAAACTACAAGTCGGTGAAACCGAGTCCATCACAGAGAAAAACACTTGTCACCTCAGCTCACTAGACAAGTAAGATCTCACAAAGATTTGCAATGAATTATCTGAAAGATTTGCAATGAATTGGATGCAGAACAAAAAGCAAAAAGAAAAGAATGAAAGTTCTAGATGAAGTTTTTTTTTGTTTGAAAAAGGGAAACAAATATGCAAGGGACAAATGCAATAACACAGAAAGGAACACAAGAGAACTTCATCTAGAGTTGGGCGGTGACATAGTCACCTATGTTAGAGTATATTGACTTAGGAGTCAAGTGAGAGCACTTGATCATAGGTCATACTCATCGTTTAAGCTCAAAATGGGGTTACCATTTTTCGTTTAAGCATCTTGATGTATTCTCATCTTGTTGAGTTGCTTTGACTCATGACTTGGAGTAAAGCTTCTCTAAGATGGAATAACATACCTTGGGTGGTGGTGTGGATCTTGCTCATGTAGTTGAACTTGTGTGGGTGCTCAAGGTTGATGTAGTTCATCAAGAGTTGGGAGCACCACTTGGAGTTTCAGTTCATCTACCTACATGGGTTAGTTCTTGCAAGGAAGAGCACTTATGTATCCAAAAATGACAATCATGAAGCTCAACATAGAATTTGTCAAAGGATATGTTTGAATGGTTTTGTGCTTCCTTGTCTTCAACCACCATTGTGTAGAGACTTGGTGATGTAGAGATTGCTCAAGATGTGAGTGAGTTGCAATCTCATAGAATTAGGTTCAACCAAGTACCTACATGGGTTAGATAACATGCAAGATGCAAATTTGTCCAAGACATAAGATAATCATCATAAGAGATATATCATGGATTAGTCATAAGCTCATGTCTTGCATATATCCAATGGAGTTCCTACTCCAAGTTTGAAGCATCAATAATGTTCAATTCACCTCTCAACCTGCAAAACACTTTCTCATCAAGTGGTTTAGTGAATATATCTGCTAATTGCTTATCGGTGCGAACATGCTTAAGATTAATGTCACCCTTAGCAACATGATCTCGAATGAAATGATGACGAACTTCAATATGCTTAGTTCGAGAATGTTGTACAGGATTATGACCAATTTTGATAGCACTTTCATTGTCACAAAGCAATGGAACATGTTTCACATTGATCCCATAATCTTTAAGAGTTTGGGTCATCCAAAGTAACTGAGCACAACATGAACCAGCGACAATGTATTCTGCTTCGGCGATGGATAAGGATACCGAGTTTTGTTTCTTGGAGGACCAAGACACAAGAGATCTATCAAGAAATTGACAAGTACCCGAAGTGGACTTTCTATCAACCTTGTCTCCGGCATAATCCGAGTTGGAATAGCCAACAAGATCAAAAGAAGACCTCTTAGGATACCAAATGACAAAATTTGGTGTATGAATTAAGTATCTCACTATCCTTTTCACGGCCTTAAGATGACATTCTTTAGGAGCAGCTTGATATCGTGCACACATGCACACACTTAGCATAATATCGGGACGTGAAGCACATAGGTATAACAATGAACCAATCATAGAGCGATAAACCTTTTGATCAACTGGTTCACCATCTTTGGTCAAATCATTATGTCCACTAGTAGGCATGGGTGTAGGCATACCTTTGCATTCTTGCATATTGAACTTCTTGAATAAGTCTTTGGTGTACTTCGTTTGAGAGATAAATGTACCTTCCTTAGTTTGCTTGATTTGGAAACCGATAAAGAATTTGAGTTCACTCATCATAGACATCTCAAACTTCTTCGACATTAGCTTTCCAAACTTTTCACTAAAAAGAGGGTTAGTTGAACCAAGTATGATATCATCAACATAAATTTGGCATACAAATAGTTCTCCATTAACTCTTTTAGTCAAAAGTGTGGAATCAATTTTTCCAATTTCAAAACCACTTGCAATAAGGAACTTGGTCAAGCATTTATACCATTCTCTAGGAGCTTGTTTAAGACCATAAAGGGCTTTGTGAAGTTTGTAAACATGATTTGGTTTCTTAGGATTGACAAAGCCGGGAGGTTGTTTGACATAAACTTCCTCCTCTATTTCACCATTTAGAAAAGCACTTTTAATGTCCATTTGGTACAAGGTGATATTATGGTGATTAGCATAGGCAAGTAAGACGCGAATGGACTCAAGTCTAGCAACGGGAGCATATGTCTCACCATAGTCCATACCTTCGACTTGTGTGTACCCTTGGGCGACGAGACGTGCTTTGTTGCGAACCACTTGTCCATCTTCATGTTGCTTGTTGCGAAACACCCATTTGCTACCAATGATGTTGTGGTTGTTGTCGGGCTTCTCAACCAATGTCCAAACTTGGTTTCTCTCAAAGTTGTGTAGCTCTTCATGCATAGCGTTTATCCAGTCCGGATCTTCCAATGCTTCTTCGACCTTCATAGGTTCAATGCTAGAGATGAATGAATAGTTTTCACAAAAGTTAGCTAAACGAGTTTTTGAGCGAGTGATTCTCCCAGTTTGAATATCATTGTAGATTTGCTCGACGGGATGGTCCTTAGCAATTCTTGCTTCAACTCGTGAGAGCTTTTGCTTGGGTCTTTGTTGAACATCTTCTTCATCTTGTTTTTCTTCTTGGCCTTCTTCATTGTTGGCGTTGTCGTTCTCTTGTCGTGGTGGAGAAGGAGGTTGTTGGCGTTCGTCTTGGTGCATTTCCTCGTCTTCTTCATCTTGGTGTGTCCCACTTGTGGATGCTTCCATGTCAATTCTTGGTTCACCTTGTCGTGAAGTAGAAGCTTCCACTTGGACGGACGAGGTACTCTCCTTCACCTCCGTTGGACGAACTTTGCCAGTAGACAAGTCTTGGATTGCTTCTGAAGGGTCTTTGTCTCCTACATCAATTGGCAATTGCTCTACTTGCGAGCCATTAGATTCATCAAACTTCACATCTACCGTCTCTTCAACCTTTCTGGTGAAATTTTTGTAGACACGGTAAGTGTCGGTGTCAAAACCGGCGGATCTCGGGTAGGGGGTCCCGAACTGTGCATCAAGGTCGGATGGTAACAGGAGACAAGGGACACTTTATTTTACCCAGGTTCGGGCCCTCTCGATGGAGGTAAAACCCTACTCCTGCTAGATTAATATTGATGATATGGGTAGTACAAGAGTAGATCTACCACGAGATCAAGGAGGCTAAACCCTAGAAGCTAGCCTATGGTATGATTGTGTATGATGATGGTTGTCCTACGAACTACAACCCTCCGGTTTATATAGACACCGGATAGGGTTAGGGTTACACAGAGTCGGTTACAATGGTAGGAGATCTTGAATATCCGCACGCCTAGCTTGCCTTCCACGCCAAGAAAAGATCCTCCCGGACAAGGGACGAAGTCTTCAATCTTGTATCTTCATGATCCTGGAGTCCGGCTGAAGGTATAGTCCGGCTATCCGAACACCCCCTAATCCAGGACTCCCTTGGTAGCCCCTGAACCAGGCTTCAATGACGACGAGTCTGGCGCGCAAATTGTCTTTGGCATTGCAAGGCGGGTTCCTCCTCCAAGTTCTTTCAAGAAGATTACAAACACCAAAAATAGTGTCCGGCTCTGCAAAACGAGTTTCCACATATTGCCATATAGAGAATAATATTAACACAAATCAAATCTGCTGACGTATTCCACAGTGCGTCATAACACTGCGACCAAGCCTTCTGTATAAATCGTTCCACCTCGGTGCGTTTAGCGAGGCGGTTTCCTTGGCACGTCTTGTCAAAGCAGAGATCGTGTGCCCTTTTTAACGGGATTCTCATTAATACGGACGTGGGTAACCCAGCCGCGCCATTTACCACGGCGCTTGAGAGGCAAGTGAGTTTTATTAGGTAGGTGGGGACGCATAACCGCATCGGCCCATATAAGGGGATAAGGATCCACCTTTTTTACCTACGCCTTCTTCCTCCTTTGCCCATCCATCTCTCGCGCACTCAAGCTCTAGCGCCCAAGTCCGCTCTTCCTTCCTCAACCTTCTCCAACAATGTCCGGAGCGGGAGGCAAGTGGATGGTCTCCTCTGTCACGGAGGCTCAAGTCAAAAGGCTCAGGAAGGCCGGATACCTGTCCAAGGATATCCCGCACCGGCTTCCTGAGGAGGGGCAGCTTCTTCCTACCCCAAGGCCCCATGAGAGGGTAGTTTTTCTTCCCCATTTCCTCCGCGGACTGGGCTTTCCACTCCACCCTTTTGTCCGGGGGCTCATGTTCTACTATGGCCTGGATTTCCACGATCTGGCCCCGAACTTTTTCCTCAATGTCTCGGCGTTTATCGTCGTGTGTGAGGCCTTTCTCCGCATCCGCCCCCACTTCGGCCTCTGGCTCAAGACCTTCAACGTCAAGCCCAAGGTGGTGTCCGGCACCCAGGCGGAGTGCGGAGGCGCTATGGCTGGCAAGATGGCCAACGTCCTCTGGTTCGATGGCTCCCTTGTGGAGTCCCTAAAAGGGTGGCAAGCTGGGTGGTTTCACATCACCGAGCCACGCGATCCGAAATGGGTCGCAGCCCCTGAGTTCCGATCCGGACCCCCCACGCGGCTCATGTCCTGGAAAGAGATGGGCCTGTCGTAGGGCAAAGAAGAAGAGGTGACCGGATTGCAAACATGCATCCAGTCCCTGGTGAACAAGTCAATCCGGCTTGTCACTATAGTCCAGGTTATGCTCGTCCGCCGGATCCTCCCGTGCCAACAACGGGATTTTACTTTGTGGGAATTCGACCCGGCACAGCACCAAACCCTTAGCAGGCTCTTCGACACGACGTATGAAGACGTCTGGAAGGTGCTGACCAAAGGCGTCGAGTCGCCCGTATCCGCTTCCGAGGATTGCGGATACAGCTCGCAGCGCAACGCTCGCGAGGTAAGCTATCTATACCTTTAACAGGTTCGTTAAGCTCTTCTTCATAGATTAACTCTATGTGGGATCCAAACTCCCTTTGCCTTTAACAGGATTAGCTGAAGGTAGCCGGATCAATTAACTGTCCGGCTCCCTTGCCCGAAGACCCAGCCCCAGCTCTCCTAGCGAAGCTGCTGGCTCCGGCGCCTTACGTGGTGCCGGAGAAGAAGGTCAAGAAGAAGAAAACCACCGGGACTCGAAAGAGTTCCCGCAACATGGTGGTGTTGAGCTCGTCATCTGACGAGTCTGCGACGCCCTCCTCTCGTGAAAACGAGGAGGAGGAGCAAGGAAGCTCTCCCCCCCCCTAGTGAGGGGAGAAAAGAAGAAGGCCACCCCAACGGGGGAGGCCGAGGGGTCGAGGAAAAGGAAGACCCCTCCGCCGGACTACTCCCACGACGCCGAAGAGGGCGGAGAGGGGTGGCTAGACAGAACCAAGCGTCCGGCGACATCGTAAGTATTTACATACCAGAGTGACTCATAATATTTTCTGATGCGCAACTTTCCTTAATGTCGAATGTAATTTATGCAGCCCGCCCCGGGCCGAACTCGACGATTCGTCGAGCGGCTCCCTGGATTCGTCGGACATGAACTCTGTTCCGCCCGCTGTCTCCCCCAGCGGGGCGGACGACGCCGAAGTGGCGCCCCGCCAAACTTCAGGGCAGGAGGAGATGGTCCTGGAGGAGCCGCAAGGCAATCCTCCGGACCCCAGGAGTAAAGGGGATGAAACCCCCCAGGGCTCCAAGTCCGGCTTTGTGCCGGACACCGCGCCGGACTCGACAGTCCTGGTCCGCGGTGGGCGAACTCCTTCCAAGAGGAGTAAGCCGTCTGAGCCGGCGACCTCTGTCCAACTAGAGGCGCCGGACAATCTGCTGGAGGTGCTTGAGGGCGCCACCATCGACGAGGAGCACCGTACTGTTATGAGTACGGTGATCCAAAGGGTTTAGTCCGCCAAGAGCGGACTGACTGAAGCTTGCGCTAGCCTTCTAACAGGCTTCCAAGTAAACCGAAATATGTCAAATTATTTACCGCATAGACAGTAGCCCCTGATGCTCTGTTCGGTGTTCGGAAAGAAAAGCCGAATAGAGGATCTAGTAATTTTCGCAGGAGTCTAACAAAAAAAGTCAAATATGCATATGCAGGCTTCGCTGCTGTCCATCGCCGCACTGACTGCGCAGGTGGAAGTCCTTAAAAAGGACCTCGGGCGGACCGAGCAAGAGCTCGGCCTTGCCAAACGGCAGCTCGAGGAGAAAGAAGGTAAGAAATACCCTAAAAAGAAAAAAAGGTGCCTATAGAGAGGCTTGATTGCAGAAAGAAATAACAGGATTGAACTGCTTATTGTAGGGGCCACAACCGAGGTGGCAACCCTAAAGCAGGCGCTGGCTGAGGCCGGAAATAAAACGGCCGAGGAGCGCGCCGAGCGAGAAAGGCTTGGGGTTCAGGTTGGCGAGGTGCAGCAAGAGCTGCAAGCTCTCATGAAAAAACATGAGAGTTTGGAGCTTGAGTCAAAAGCACAAGCATCCGAGCTCGCGTCGGCCATTGAGTCCGCCAAAAATGCCAAGGCCGAAGCCCAAAAGGCCCTCCAAGAGTTGGAGGAGGTGAAAAAGATAGCAGCGGGTAAGGCATTCTCAATGCAGAGTAAGAATATAAAAGTAAACTACCTATTACTTACCCGAATCCGGAGTTCTCTAGGGGCGTTCTTCGATCTTCCCCGCAGCGCATCCGCCGCCGCCGCGTTCTACCGAGCTGAAGAGGGCAGCTCGACGGAGAGTGTGTTCTGGTCTCAGTATTCCGAGGCCGGACACCCTGTGCCCTTGAGCGATCAGCTGAAACAGCTGGTCGAGCTCCACAAGGCGGCCGAACAGGCCATGAAGGGCTTACTAGTTCGGCTGTGGCCTGGAGGGGCCTTGCCTGGGAGCTATTTCGGGCTAGTGCGGCGGCTGGTGGAGGCCTGTCCACGGCTTGAGGTCATCAAGCGCTCCGCCTGCATTGAAGGTGCCCGGAGGGCCCTTGCCCGTGTAAGGGTACACTGGGGTAAGCTGGACGGAGAGAAGCTGGTGAAGGACGGGCCGCCGGCGGGGAAGGAGCATCGCAAGCCCGAGAACTACTAGAAGGAAGTTCTTGTCGGAGCCCGCCTTGTCGCGGATGAATGTACTAAAGATGTAATATTTGAATGAACTCGCTCGTTTGTATCTTGTGCGCTGAAAACTTTTTCATATGCGCTAAGCAATGCTTATTGAATTTAAAATATTATTTTTTGTGCGGCCGTTTATAAAAAATTGAGAGATGGCCAGTCGTCGGCTTCTGCCCCCATGCCACTAGTGCTGGGGTGTTCGGGATAAACCTGAGGGCTCTTTTCCCCATAGTTGGGTCCTGCGAGGGAGGCGCTCAGCACAACGAACTAGGCAATCAGACTATAATGCTTGAACACTCTCACTTAGCCATAGAACGTTATAATTTTATATTTCGGCGAAGCCCCTAGTTCGGAAGGCCGAATTCGGGGCGCTATCCACGCCTTTGGCCGGACATAACCAGCTCCTCGCTCGAAGCGGCATAAGCCTTTAAGGACTCGAAAAACCTCCCGAACAGCGACCGGTCTCGCGCCTTATCATGACAGTCTGTTTTAGCTTTCTCCACTGAGGTGCTCAACCCACCTGAACTGGGGCACAATCGCAGTGGTTCTCCTAGTGCTACCTTAGCCGATATAGCGAAACGTAAGGCACCAAAACATAGGAGCCGGGCAAACCCAACATATGACCAAAATCATGACTCGGAGCCGATGCATATAGTGCTATAAGTTCGGGGTGCCGCACTTGTGAAAGTGTACGGACTTCTCACACCAGATAAAAGGGTAATGAATCCCCTGGCGTGTTTTGCCGTACCATGGTGTACGGGTGCGATCATGTTATTTAATAAACATATATATTAAAAGATGATAATGCAAAAAATAGACAAAAAGCTATGCATTGTTTATAAAGAGGCTATTTATCAAAGCCGAACGATACAAGTGGTGCGATAAGCAAAAAAGATACTAGACTATTTAACATGTCCTGACCAGGCGCAGGCCGCGGAATATAGAAACAGATATATCGCTCGAAATAGAGACCACCTGAGAGTTCCGTAATGCGGCGTAGCTTTGTCTGCTTTCCTGGGTCTTGCAGCGTCTGTGCGGCAGCAAGGCCGAACAGGTTATCCAGAGTATGGAGTCCTGAAAGTAAAAAGAAAAATCCGGCAGCCCCTAGTACGTTTGACGCCGTATTGTAGGCATGCCGTTAATGTGCCCCTCCCCCTGTGCCCATGGAATTTCAAGGGCGTAATTGTGTACTCGAGGTACTAGCTCTTCTATGCTGCGATGGCTGGGGTTGGGGCCGTATTGCTACGCTTGCTCCGAACGTGCCAGGCGGTCTTGTCGCAGGTTACTCCGGGCGCGCTTTGCATTGTCCGGCTTTTTAACGGCCGGACTGGAAAGTTGCCTTGAAAGGCTGCTTTGTACTTCCGCTGCGAGGGCCGCCGTGTGCTGCTCCGTACAGATGGAGCGTTCGGTGTTTCCGTTGACCGTAATTACTCCTCGAGGGCCTGGCATCTTGAGCTTGAGGTATGCGTAGTGCGGCACCACATTGAATTTAGCGAATGCGGTTCGTCTGAGCAGGGCATGATAGCCACTGCGGAACGGGACTATATCGAAGATTAACTCTTCGCTTCGGAAGTTATCCGGAGATCTGAAGACTACATCAAGTGTTATCGAGCCTGTGCAATTGGCCTCTACACCTGGGATGACGCCTTTAAAGGTCGTCCTTGTGGGCTTGATCCTTGATGGATCTATGCCCATTTTCCGCACTGTATCCTGATAAAGTAGGTTCAGGCTACTGCCGCCGTCCATGAGGACTCTTGTGAGATGAAATCCGTCAACGATTGGGTCAAGGACCAATGCGGCGAAACTGCCGTGACAGATGCTAGTGGGGTGGTCCCTTCGATCGAAAGTGATCGGGCAAGAGGACCATGGGTTGAACTTTGGGGCGACTGGCTCCATCGCGTATACGTCCCGTAGCGCACGCTTCCTCTCCCGCTTGGGAATGTGGGTCGCGTATATCATGTTCACCATCCGGACTTGTGGGGGAAACCCCTTCTGTCCATTGTTGTTCGGCGGCCTGAGTTCCTCCTCGTCGTCGCTATTCAGCCCCTTGTCTTTGTGTTCGTCTCTTAACTTGCCTGCCTGCTTGAACACCCAACAATCCCTGTTGGTGTGATTGGCTGGCCTTTCGGGGGTGCCATGAATCTGGCACGAGCGGTCGAGTATCCGGTCCAAACTGGACGGGCCCTGGGTATTCTTTCTAAATGGCTTTTTCCGCTGACCGGATTTATAGCCTCTGAATCCGGCATTTACTGCCGCATCCTCATTGCTGTCGCTGCTAACGCGACGCTTTTGATTATTTTGACGTGTCCTGCCACTTTTGTCCTTGGTATCCGAATTACCAGGCTTCTTCGATAAGTTGTTGCTGCGAGCTAGCCAGCTATCTTCACCCGCGCAAAAGCGGGTCATGAGTGTCGTGAGGGTTGCCATAGTTTTCGGCTTTTCCTGTCCCAGGTGCCGGGCCAGCCACTCGTCGCGGATGTTATGTTTGAAGGCTGCTAGGGCCTCTGCATCCGGACAATCGACTATTTGATTTTTCTTTGTTAGGAACCGTGTCCAGAATTGCCTGGCCGATTCTTCTGGCTGCTGAATTATGTGGCTTAGGTCGTCGGCGTCCGGTGGCCGCACATAGGTCCCCTGGAAGTTGTCGAGGAATGCGGCTTCCAGGTCCTCCCAAGAACCGATTGAGTCCGCTGGTAGGCTGTTAAGCCAGTGCCGGGCTGGTCCCTTGAGTTTAAGGGGTAGATATTTGATGGCGTGTAAATCGTCGCCACGTGCCATGTGGATGTGAAGGAGATAATCCTCAATCCATACTGCCGGATCTGTCGTACCATCGTACGACTCGATATTGACGGGTTTGAAACCTTCTGGGATTTTATGATCCATTACTTCGTCTGTGAAGCATAGTGGGTGTGCGGCGCCCCTGTACTGGGCTATGTCATGACGCAGTTCGGAAGAGTTGTGCCTGTTGTGTTCGGCCCGGCAGGATTTATTGTGTCCGGAGTGAAAATCATCACGTGTCGTCGGGCGTCCGCGTGATCCATAGATCGATCTTGTTTGCCTTGCTTTATCCTCCAGGACGTCTCGCAGGTCTGGCTCGTTTTCCCGTGCCTTAGTTGAGCGGCCCCGAGGCATGGTTTGTTTAAAGGTTCGACATGCCTCTCTGTCACGGCCGCGGGGTGGTCGGTCTGCCATGTCATGTGCTTCCTCCTCTGATTGGGGTAGCGGCCTGCGCTTAGGATAATTTTTGGAGGGGCGCCCGAGTTCATACTCTTCGGCCGCAAGGACTTCAGTCCATCTGTCAGCTAGCAAATCTTGATCAGCTCTAAGCTGTTGCTGCTTTTTCTTTAGGCTGTTCGCCGTGGCTAGAAGCCTGCGTTGAAAGCGCTCTTGTTCGGTGGGGTCTGATGGTACGACGAAGTCACCGTCGCCGAGGCTTGCCTCGTCTTCGGAGGGAGGCATGTAGTTATCATCCTCAACCTCTTGCTCTGCCGCTCTCTCGTGAGGGCTGGCTTTTCCATCTTCCTGTGCCGAATCTTGCTGGTATTGGTGTTCTTCGGCGCTATCCGGGGTAGTATTATCTCCCGTGCCGGAATCACCGTTTCTGCTGTGGCGGGATTTAGAGCGATGTCGTTGACGCCGGCGTTTTGGCGGTTTTTTCGAGTTGTTGTCCTCCGCTGTTCCATCGCCATCTCCATCCTTTGGAGCGTCCACCATATATATGTCGTATGACGAGGTGGCGGTCCAGCGCCCTACAGGTGCTGGTTCTTGTTCGTCTCCTCCTTCGTCGTCCATACCGTCGAAGTCTTCGGAGCCGAAGTCAAGCATGTCGGTTAAATCATCGACAGTGGCTATTAAGTGGGTGGTGGGTGGGCTTTGAATTTCTTCGTCGTCCGAATCCCAACCTCGCAGACCATAGTCCGGCCTGGGCTCTCCTGACAAAGAGAGAGACTTGAGAGAATTCAGGATATCACCGAAAGGTGAGCACTGAAAGATGTCTGCGGCGGTGAACTCCATTACAGGCGCCCAATCAGATTCGATCGGCGGGGGCACGGAAGGCCCGGAGTTCGGAGAAGAATCCGACTCCTTGGAGTCATGGGCCATGCGGAGTGCGGGGCCGACGTTCGGCTCGATCGCCTTTAGGATCGCAGCCCCCGAGGTGACGTCCAACCATTCATCCTCAAAGAACGCAGCGGGCTCCGAGTCGAGGATCGGGGCCGGAGCGTGTGCGGCCTCCAGGGCACCATTCGGAGGCAGAGCTATATCATGCCCCTCGGGATAGTGCGGCACGCTTGGCTGTGGCTCGAACCCGTCGAAGATCAAGTCTCCGCGGATATCTGCCGTGTAGTTTAAGCTTCCAAACCTGACTTGATGGCCAGGGGCGTAGCTTTCGATCTACTCCAGATGACCAAGCGAGTTGGCCCGCAGAGCGAAGCCGCCGAAGACGAAGATTTGTCCGGGGAGGAAAGTCTCACCCTGGACCTCATCGTTGTTGATGATCAAGGGAGCCATCGGGCCTAAAAGCGACGACAGAGAGGAACTCTCAATGAAAGCACCAATGTCGGTGTCAAAACCGGCGGATCTCGGGTAGGGGGTCGCGAACTGTGCGTCAAGGTCGGATGGTAACAGGAGACAAGGGACACTTTATTTTACCCAGGTTCGGGCCCTCTCGATGGAGGTAAAACCCTACTCCTGCTAGATTAATATTTATGATATGGGTAGTACAAGAGTAGATCTACCATGAGATCAAGGAGGCTAAACCCTAGAAGCTAGCCTATGGTATGATTGTGTATGATGATGGTTGTCCTACGGACTACAACCCTCCGGTTTATATAGACACCGGATAGGGTTAGGGTTACACAGAGTCGGTTACAATGGTAGGAGATCTTGAATATCCGCACGCCTAGCTTGCCTTCCACGCCAAGAAAAGATCCTCTCGGACACGGGACGAAGTCTTCAATCTTGTATCTTCATGATCCTGGAGTCCGGCTGAAGGTATAGTCCGGCTATCCGAACACCCCCTAATCCAGGACTCCCTCAGTAAGTGTGAGAGTTTGAGCCATAACCAAGTAGGAAACCTTCATGAGATTTAGGAGCAAACTTTGAACGACGATGATTATCAAGAATGTAGCACTTTGAGCCGAATACTCGAAAGTATCCAACTTGGGGTTTGTTACCGGTGAGGAGCTCGTATGCCGTCTTGCTGAGTAGCTTGTGAAGATACAAGCGATTTGTTGCATGACAAGCTGTCTCAACCGCTTCTGCCCAAAAGTGCTTCAGCGTCTTGTACTCATCAAGCATCGTTCTCGCCATTTCGATGAGCGTTCGGTTCTTCCTCTCAACAACTCCATTTTGTTGAGGTGTGTACGTAGCCGAGAACTCGTGTGAAATCCCTTCTTCGTCAAGAAAGGTGTCCACATTTGCGTTCCTGAACTCCGTTCCGTTGTCACTCCGAACCTTCTTTATCTTCACTTCAAATTGATTTTGGGCCTTCCTAGCGAAGTTTTTGAAGATCTTTTGGACCTGCGGTTTGTCATCAAGAAAGAACACCCACGTAAATCTTGAAAAATCATCAACTATAACTAGACCAAAAGAATTTCCACCGAGACTCTTGTAGGCGTTGGGACCAAAAAGATCCATATGAAGTAGCTCGAGTGGCCTCCTTGTGGTCATGATGTTCTTCACGGGATGCCTTCCTCCAACCTGTTTACCTGCTTGACAAGCACTGCAAAGTCTATCCTTATCAAATATGACATCGTTAACTCCAAGGATTTGATTTCCTTTAATAAGCTTGTCAAGGTTTCTCATGCCAACGTGACCTAGTCGTCTATGCCACAACCAACCTTTTGAGGATTTAGCAATAAAGCAAGTTTTAGGTTGTGCCTTTTTAGAGAAATCGACAATGTAAAGATCACCTCTACGTATACCGGTAAAGACCATTTTATGATTGTCTCGACGAAACACTTGGCAATCTACCTCAGTAAATAGGACATTCAAACCGAAGTCAGCAAGTCTAGATACTGAAAGTAAGTTGTATCCAAGAGATTCAACGAGCATGACATTTTGTATGGAGCTATCGTGTGAGATGGCCACCTTACCAAGGCCAACCACCTTACCCTTTGAATTATCACGAAAGGTGACATATTTTCGAGGGCCGTCATTTTCAGCAAGCTCACGGGACATCTCTTCATCTCCGGTCATGTAATCAGTACATCCACTGTCAAGAACCCATTCCTTTCCTCCTGACACATATCCCCGAAGATTTGCCATAAGACCAAAATGTCTCATTGCATCATCAAGATCGAAGTCACTGTCATCATCTTCATCATAGTATCCATGTTCAACATCATCTTGTGATTGATCATATCCTAGAGAGGGTAATTCATTAGGTAAATGATCATCAAAGTGGTTACCTTCATGAATTATAATAGCTTCGGATATGATATCACTAATGATTCCAACATTTCCTTTAGCACGCATGAGATTTGTAAGCTCAAAAAGACAATTACCAAAACTAGGATCACTAGAGTTCATCTTACTCAAGGCAATAGATTTATGGAGAATTTCATCTAAATTTTTCAAGGAATAATCGGGAAACCATTCCTCAAGAAATTTCCATATAGTGTAGGCACAATTAAGAGTAGGCAAGCTAGCAATCAGATTTTTGGGCAATCCTCTAACGATGAGCTCAACAGTTCTAAGATTGCGAATCATGTCAATATCTTCATCTAGGGTGGGATGCATAGGATCAACATGAGGCGCACAAGGACTAGCAATGTACTTGTTCAAATGATATTGATTGAAGATGACAAGCATCTCATTTTTCCACTCATGAAAATACTCTCCATCAAGAATAGGCATTCTATGTCTAAGACTCCCCAAAGTAGATTCATCCATCTTCCTCCAATGGTGATTAAAACAAGGCAATGGAGACCAAAGCTCTGATACCACTTGTGGGATCTTGAGAAGATGTGTCTAGAGGGGGCGGGGGGTGATTAGACACTTAGTGCTAAAGTTGCAGTTTTTAAACTTTTTCAGTTTAAGTGGAGTTTAGGCACAATTTCAACATACATAATACATATCAAGCAAGCATGCAAAGAGTATATGAGCAGTGGAAAGTAAAGCATGCACCTTGCAAGAATGTAAAGGGAAGGGTTTGGAGAATTCAAACGCAATTGCAGACACGGATGTTTTTGGCGTGGTTCGGATAGGTGGTGCTATCCTACATCCACATTGATGGAGACTTCAACCCACGAAGGGTAACGGTTGCGCGAGTCCACGGAGGGCTCCACCCACGAAGGGTCCACGAAGAAGCAACCTTGTCTATCCCACCATGGCCATCGCCCACGAAGGACTTGCCTCACTAGCGGTAGATCTTCACGAAGTAGGCGATCTCCTTGCCCTTACAAACTCCTTGGTTCAACTCCACAATCTTTTCGGTGGCTCCCAAGTGACACCTAGCCAATCTAAGAGACACCACTCTCCAAGAAGTAACAAATGGTGTGTTGATGATGAACTCCTTGCTCTTGTGCTTCAAATGATAGTCTCCCCAACACTCAACTCTCTCACACAAGATTTGGATTTGGTGGAAAGAAGATTTGAGTGGAAAGCAACTTGGGGAAGGCTAGAGATAAAGATCCATATAGTAGGAATGGAATATCTTGGCCTCAACACAAGAGTAGGTAGTTCTCTCTCAGAAATAGGATGCTGGAAGTGTAGGCTTAGTCTGATGGCTCTCTCCATGAATGAAGAGGAGGTGGAGGGGTATATATAGCCTCCACACAAAATCTAACCATTACACACAATTTACTAATCTCGGTGGGACCGAATCAACAAACTCGGTCGGACCAATTTAGTAAACCTAGTGACCTTTAGTGATTTCGGTGGGACCGATATGCAACTCGGTAGGACCGATATGGTTAGGTTTAGGGCATAACGTAATCTCGGTGAGATCAATTACACAAACTCGGTGAGACCGATTTTGGTAATAAGCTAACCAGAGAGTTGGTCAGGCAAACTCGGTGGGACCGATTACTAAACTCGGTTGGACCAATTTTAGTAATAGGTTAACCAGAGAGTTTGCATTGTAATCTCGGTAGTACCGATTGCCTAAACTCGGTGAGAACGATTTTGGTAATGGACATACGCAGAGAGATTACAATCCCATCTCGGTGAGACCGAGATCCCTATCGGTGAAACCGATTTGCTAGGGTTTGGCGGTGGCTATGACATGTGAAACTCGGTGGCGCTGGATAGAAAGAATCGGTAGGGCCGAGTTTGACTTTAGGTTTAGGTCATATGTGGAAGTGGGAAAGTAGCTGAGGGTTTTGGAGCATATCACCAAGCACATGAAGCAAGAGGCTCATTAAGCAACACCTCATCCCTCCTTGATAGTATTGGCTTTTCCTATAGACTCAATGTGATCTTGGATCACCAAAATGTAAAATGAAGAGTCTTGAGCTTGAAGCTTTAGACAATCCTTTGTCCTTAGCATCTTGAAGGAGTTCCCACAACCTTTAGTCCATGCCACTCCATTGTTGAACTTATCTGAAACATACTAGATAAAAGTGTTAGTCCGACAAGAGATATGTTGACATTAATTACCAAAACCACCTAGGGAGCACTTGTGCTTTCACTCTAGTCATCTAAATGATCACGCTATCCATATCAACTAAACCATGTCAGATCATCACGTGAGATGGAGTAGTTTTCAATGGTGAACATCTCTATGTTGATCATATCTACTATATGATTCACGTTCGACCTTTCGGTCTCAGTGTTCTGAGGCCATATCTGCATATGCTAGGCTCATCAAGTTCAACCTGAGTATTCTGCACGTGCAAAACTGGCTTGCACCCGTTGTATGTGAACGTGGACCTTATCACACCCGATCATCCCGTGGTGTCTCGGCACGACGAACTGTCGCAACGGTGCATACTCAGGGAGAACACTTATACCTTGAAATTTAGTGAGAGATCATCTTATAATTCTACCGTCGTACTAAGCAAAATAAGATGCATAAAAGATAAACATCACATGCAATCAAAATATGTGACATGATATGGCCATCATCATCTTGTGCCTTTGATCTCCATCTCCAAAGCACCGTCATGATCTCCATCGTCACCGGCTTGACACCTTGATCTCCATCGTAGCGTCGTTTTCGTCTCGCCAACTATTGCTTCTACAACTATCGCTACCGCATAGTGACAAAGTAAAGCAATTACATGGCGATTGCATTTCATACAATAAAGCGACAACCATAAGGCTCCTGCCAGTTGCCGATAACTTTTATAAAAACATGATCATCTCATACTACCTCCGTCCGGGTTTATAAGTCCCCTTTGCATTTTGTGCCAAATTTTGACTATAAATTTAACTAAAAAACTAGTAATGCATGTTGTCAAAAGTTATATCGTTGGATTCGTATTTGAACATTGTTTCCAATTATATTATTTTTTCTGACATGCATTAACATTTTGTTAGTTAAATTTAAGGCCAAACTTTGGCACTGAATACAAAGAGGACTAATAAACCAGGACAGAGGTAGTACAATAACTTATATCACATCATGTCTTGACCATATCACGTCACAACATGCCCTGCAAAAACAAGTTAGACGTCCTCTGCTTTGTTGTTGCAAGTTTTACGTGGCTGTTACGGGCTTCTAGCAAAAACCATTCTTATCAACGCATCAAAACCACAATGATTTTTCATCAAGTGTGCTGTTTTAACCTTCAACAAGGACTGGCCGTAGTCAAACTTGATTCAACTAAAGTTGGAGAAACAGACACTCGCCAACCACCTTTATGCGAAACAAGTTGCATGTCTGTCGGTGGAACCGGTCTCATGAACGTGGTCATGTAAGGTTGGTCCGGGCCACTTCATCCAACAATACCGCCGAATCAATCTAAGACGTTGGTGGTAAGCAGTACGACTATTATCGCCCACAACTCTTTGTGTTCTACTCGTGCATATCATCTATGCATAGACCTGGCTTGGATGCCACTGTTGGGGAACGTAGCATGCAATTTCAAAAAAATTCCTACAATCACACAAGATCTATCTAGGAGATGCATAGCAACGAGAGGGGGAGAATGTGTCCACGTACCCTCGTAGACCGAAAGCAGAAGCGTTAGGTTAACGCAATTGATGTAGTCGAACGTCTTCACGATCCAACCAATCTAGTACCAAACGTACGGCACCTCCGAGTTCAGTACACGTTCAGCTCGATGACTTACCTAGAACTCTTGATCCAGCAGAGGCTCGAGGGAGAGTTCCGTCAGCACGACAGCGTGGTGATGGTGATGGTGATGTGATCCACGCAGGGCTTCGCCTAAGCACTACGACGTTATGACCGGAGGAGTAAACTGTGGAGGGGGGCACCGCACACGGTTAAGAGAATAACTGATGTGCTATGGGGTGCCCCTGCCCCCGTATATAAAGGAGGGGAGGAGGAGGCCGGCCACCAAGGGGGCGCGCCATGGGGGGGAGTCCTACTAGGATTCCACTCCTAGTAGGATTTGCCCCCCCCCCCTTTTCTTTTCTCATCGGAGGGGAAAAGGAAGGAGAGGGAGAGGGAAAGGGGGGCGCCGCCCCCTCCCTTACTCCAATTCGGACTCCCATGGGGGGGAGCGGCCACCCCTTTCGGGCTCCCCTCTCTCTCCATTAAGGCCCATGTAGGCCCAATATTTTCCCGGGGGGTTCCGGTAACCCCTCGGTACTCCAAAATATACCCGAACCATTCCGGTGTCCGAATATCATCGTCCAATATATCAATCTTTACCTCTCGACCATTTCGAGACTCCCGGCATGTCCGTGATATCATCTGGGACTCCGAACAATTTTCGGTCACCAAAACACATAACTCACAATACAAATCGTTATCAAATGTTAAGCGTGTGGACCCTGCGGGTTCGAGAACTATGTAGACATGACCGAGACATATCTTCGATCAATACCAATAGCGGAACCTGGATGCTCATATTGGTTCCTACATATTCTACGAAGATCTTTATCGGTCAAACCGCAATGACAACATATGTTATTCCCTTTGTCATCGGTATGTTACTTGCCCGAGATTCGATCATATAAAATAGCATATAAATGCATATAAAACATCCTAGATGGATAATATAATAGCATGGAACAATCAAAAATTATAGATACGTTGGAGACGTATCATAATAAAAGTTAACGATCATAATGCTAAGCTAATGGATGGGTCTTGTCCATCACACCATTCTATAATGATGTGACCCCGTTCATCAAATGACAACACATGTCTATGGTCAGGCAACTTAACCATCTTTGATTAACGAGCTAGTCAAGTAGAGGCATACTATGGACACTCTGTTTTGTCTATTTATTCACACATGTACTAAGTTTTCGGTTCATAAAATTCTAGCATGAATAATAACATTTATCATGATATAAGGAAATATAAAATAACAACTTTATTATTGCCTCTAGGGCATATTTCCTTCACATGGCACCTCGTCCGATGACTCGGGCAATCCTCCACCAACCGCCGACATCGACAGCTGCACTGTCGACCGAAAGGGGAACGGTTCGGCGAGGAAGTGGTGAAAATCCACCTTCTCCACTTTAATTTCAAGTTTCCAGATGTAGTTTAAATTTGTCCGTCGTTTATGTGCATTATGTGAATTTTGGCGATCTTTTAAAGATCAGTTGGTGATCTTTTGGCGAACGGATTGTGCATTTATATGTCCGATTGTATGTCTGTTTCATGTTCTATGTAGTTTTATTCATGTTGCATGGTTTAGTATGGATATAAGGGATCGAATATGAGATACACAGATGTGGACGAGGCTTTTTGAGGCCTGGCCGATCAATGCCTGCGGACACGACTGGACGCGTCAGCGGATGCTTCAATAGATGATGTAAAACTTGATGATATAAAAATGATTATAGGCTAGAACATATAAGATATTTGAACACTGTGGTTGCGGTTGCTTTTTCATATGCCCAAAAACTGGAGCCCAAAGAAGTGAAAACCTGAAAACCAATTGAAACATGAAATCCAACGATGGAGAGGTCAGGAGCTTCGAACAGGACTAGCGACTTGGTGGTGGTTAGGTCGGTAGATTGGAGGACACTTGATCGCTAATAAACCACAGCGGCCGACGATGGTGTGGCAGCTACCATCTTGGACGGGGGAACTGTCTGAATTGACGACGGTGTTCCGAGCTTCCACAATAGTTTTCTTGACCGAAAGGTACAAGCAGTGGGGTGGCAGCGGGGCTGGGGCGGTCACCGGATCAGCGACAAGTAAGTTTCACCGTGGCGGTTGGGTTCCCGACGCGGCAACATCGGAAGGCGTCTAAACATTAGGGATAGTTACTTTGACTCTTATAACATGACCCAAGTTCGCTAGGTAGCTGGAACATTTGGTCCCAACTCACCTGGTCAATTTGGGCCCTGCATTAGAGATCCAATGATCCACGTGTATTTTTTCTATTTGTGCACCTAGAGGGCAATTGCATTGTAGTCTCCTACACATTTTTTTGGAGCCCTTATAAATACCCAAATGATATGTGTTACAAGTCAGATGCGTGGCACTTTGGCTCTGACGTTTTTCGACGACAATTATAGTCACGCAAGGATAGAAAATAAGTGGATGAAAAGAAAAACTATTATCCGCAGAAGGGAAGGAAATCTTACTCAAACCAGTTGTACAAGCTATCCCAACATATGCCATGTTTGTCTTTAAAATCCCTAAGAAATTTGCGAAGGGATCATTGACGCGATGTCACAATTTTGGTGGGGCAGCGATGAAATTCAGAAAAGAATGCATTGGATGGCGTGATGGAAGATGTGTGTGTCAAAATACCAAGGAGGAATGGGCTTTCGAGATATACATTGTTTCAATCTAGCTTTGTTAGCCAAACAAGTGTGGCATCTGCTTGATAATCCTAATTCCCTATGTGCCACCATCTTGAGAACTAAATATTTTTCGAATGGCGGCTTAACGAATGCAAGTCTAAAAAAGGGTTCTTGCTTTACTTGGCAAAGCATTATGGCGGGAGTTGATTCTCTCAAACATGGTTATATTTGGAGAGTCGGAAATAGACAATATATTGATATTTTGAGAGATGCATGGATCCCGAACTATGCAAATAGGAAAATTAGTACTCCTAGAAGAGAGCATCTTCTGTCAAAAGTTGCTGATCTTATCGATCCAGTCACCATTTTTCGGGATGAAGATTTAGTAAGACAAACGTTGTGTCCAACTGATGGTCAAAGGGTGCTCGCAATTCCCCTCCCCTATGCATAATATGATAGATTTCATTGCTTGGAGCTAGACAAAGAATGGATTGTTCATGGTTCGTTCGGCTTATTTGAAGGAATTGAACAAACAACATGGGAGGAAATTGCAACACACAAATGGTATTGGTAGAACAAATGTCAAAACTATTTGAAGTAAGATTTGGAAATTATCTTATCTAGCAAAGGTGAGATTTTTTATTTGCCATACTTTGCATGGAACCCTCCTGTGTCGTGTTACACTTGCTAATAGTCATATGAAAGTTTCGCCCATTTGCCCATCATGTTTCAATGGGCCAGAAGATACAAAACATGTTGTTTCTGCGTCAGAAGGCGACAGAGGTTTAGGAGAAGCTGGAATTGCATGAGGCCATTAGTAAAGCTTGTACTATCGATCGTGTGGGAGAGGCAGTTCTTGAGTTCTTACTTCTTATGTCGGAGCAAGAACTATCTATAGTGGGCATCCAATATGTACATGAATTGATCGCTATAACAGCTTGGTATTTATGGTGGGACAGACGTACGCTAGTTCATCAGGGAAAGTCTCAAGATGCATACCGAACTTCGATGGGGGGCCGTGCTATAATGGCAAACTATGTTATTGTTAATGCACACTCCTCAAGGGCAACAAATAGAATAGAGGGATGGACAAGACCTCCTATGGTTTTGTGAAATTGAATGTCGATGCTTCTTTTGATAAGGACATGCCTAGAGGCACAATTGGGGTTGTCCTTAGGGATGACAAAGGAAGGTTCATTATTGGCGGGAATTGGAAGATGGATTGGTGTGCAGATGTCTTAACAGCAGAAGCGTTGGCTCTAAGACTTAGCTTATTACTTGCATAGGTGGGATGCAATCGTCTTGTTGTTAACTCCGACAATATGGAAGTAATTGACACAACGAAGAATGGAGGACATTTAGCGGGAGCGGGTTAGCTAAATTTTCGGTGACAAGGGATTGGTTTGAGGAACCTATGAATGATACTGTAACTTTTCTTATTGACGATGCAACCGTTATTTCCAATAAATAAAGCGGATGTTTTGTTTAAAAAAGATAGAAACTTTCATTGTCACATTGATAGAGGCAAGGGTCCCGATCTTTCGATGAGATGATAACTATCGATTTGGTGGACTCGACTTTGTCAATCCGACTACAAACGTGCACGACATTGCGCCTTAGCATTCGCTAAACCAATCTCCTGAGGTTATTGACGATGCCTGAAGCACGATCAACCTGATCACAAAGATCTATTCCTGTAAGCAATCGAAGAACGAGCAAGAATATGATAAAGCAATATGAATATTGTGAATATCTATGAAGTATTGATAAAAGTGAGGTTTCAAAGCGGTCTTGGTCTAGTCGTTGGACACAAACGAAGTACACTAAGTTGCAGCAATGGTTAATTTTCAACTAATTAAAACCCAAGAAAAAACTTACTAGATTGATTTACTTATATAGGAGCAAGGGGTGGCGGCCAAGGAGGTGGGAGGACGTCCCAAGGCAAGCTAAAACTAACCATAGGTCATACAAAGCGCATGGGCCCAAGTGGAGGTGATGCAACACCTTTGGACTTGTAGTTTGAATCAGATTTTGCTGCAACGTCGGACTGTTTCGGCCATATATCCACGATCCGGATGAATTTGAAGTGGGTCCAATTGGGTTGAAAAGTGCATGAGATATGCTTTCCAACAACAAAAAATTCACCCAATTTGAAGTCCGGATGCAAGTGTTGTGAACGTTTGAATTTAGGTATGTTTGTGTAGTTCGAATCTAAGTCCAGAACGTGAGAGACTTGGTCTCTGTCTTTTCTTGAGCCAAAAATGACGTGAAAGGACTTCTTAAACAACATCTAATCATCTCCTTTTCCTTTATCTTCACACATGGTTTGTATAAGTGTCTCATACACCTGCAATTAGGCATGGCACAAAAGTCCGTGAAGATTTTTTGTCTTGAATAATATAAATAAATTATTGCATAGTTTGTATTAGAAATCACCTTCACAAATATGTTGTATGGAATCGTATCCAAGGTAGTCATGTCCTCATCACACATGGTATGTTTTTGTCAAAAATAAAGTAAATCACTAAAGTTGTCATCCTCGCGTCACTAAACTTGTCATAAAAAATGTCCGGAGTTGCCATGTGCTCGTACGTGACATGTGTGTAGCGACCAGACCTCAAACAGTCTGATCTCTATGCTTTAGTGTCATCCCTGGATCAGTAATGCTGACACACACAGTACTTGAAGGATTTATAACAGAGTAGCAATCACACACTTATTACATCGAATGTCTCCAAAAGAGAACTTATTACAAATAATATGGCTTAAGGCCATCTAATAACGATAACAGCGGAAGGCTTGGAAGATAAGTGAGTCCATCAACTCCAACGGCATCACTGAGTATAGAACCACGACCTAAAGGCTCCTTAATCGTTGTCTGAAAAGTCTGCAACATGAACGTTGCAGCCCGAAAACGGGTCAGCACATGGAATATGCTGGCAAGGTAACACATAGAGAGTAATGAACAGAAATAGGCTATACTACATGCATGTATGGTTGGTGGAAAGCTCTATGGTTACAGTTTTTGCGTAAAGCCAATTTTTCCCTCCTGCAAAGGAATAAATTTTATTTAACTATCATGGTGGTTGTTAAACATTGAGAGCGTTGACACCCTCTCAATCCCAATTAAACATCATCATTAAAACCCAACAAAATTAATTAAAGTCACATGACGAGATTCACATGATAATCCAAGTACTAGATACTCAAGACGTCCGTAACCGGGGACACGGCTAATCATGATTAGTTTGTACACTCTACAGAGGTTTGCGCACTTTTCCCCACAAGACTCGATTTCCTCCGTTGGATTTCTCGCATTACATGGTGTTTGAGAAACGGATGACCGAGACATAGTCTTTCAGAAGCGTTAGCACCTTACGATGGGTAGACCGGTACACCTACATCTCCTACATCTGCTAGTCTACCACTGTAAAAGTTCACACAACTTACTCAACTATGCTAGAGCCCATAATAGCTTGTGGCTGCACACGGAAGTTTCTAGTATGAATAATCTCATGATCCCTTTGAGCCTGGATGGCGGTCCATAAAAAAACAGGCAATCGCTGGAATACCCGGGTGCCTCAATCCACCCAGATGTGTATTTAAGTTGCCACCTAAAGTAAACCATTAATTAACAATCTCACATCTGTCATGGATTTCACTCACCCAATCCATGTCTACAAGCATAGCATCGCATAAGCAAATGTAGAAGTAACTCCCAAGGGTTTGATATTAAAACAGGTAATAGGTACTACCTCAACTACTTTCCCAAAACCCACATATTAAATCAGATCCTAATCATGCAGTTGTTTGAGGATTGATCTAATGCAATAAAACTGGGTAGTAAGAGGTATGATCAAAGTGTTACTTGCCTTGCTGATGATCCGTGAAACCTAAAGACTCGAAGTAACAGGCGGCGCACTCCGGGTACTCTATCACAAACAAACAAACAAGCATACAATAAGTACTCATCTAATGCACAGGTAAAACTCAAATAAGAGATCTAACCAGAAGTTCAACTTAAGAACTCCGGTTTGCAAAAAGAATCAAATCGAACGAAACAACGAAAGTCAAACGGCGAAAGAAATAAGCTTCGTTTACTAATCTGGACCTAAGTCAAATTTTACAGAAGTAAAAACTTGTTTGAGTTGGTTAAACGGAAAGAGGGTTTTGATACGAAACTCTAGGCACTTGATTTGCCTGATTCCAATAAACGAGCGAAAAGTTATACTAAAACGAAAACCGGATCAGAAATCGCGATCAGAAATAATCGCGGAAAATCCGAGAAAAAGAAAAACTGATGAACAGATTATCGAACGAACGTTCGTTATCTGAAACTAAACTGTGAACTCGTCCGTTAAAACGAACGAACGAGCGAACGCTCGCTAAATAAGTAAACCAAATAAACCGATCTGACAAAATAAAAAAAATGAAACCTAGGGTTTCAGAAAAACAAAATCGGATCGGTTTTCTCCGAAAAACCGGCGGCGGGCGGCGGGCGGCGCGGCTACCTCGTCGAACTCCGGCGGGACTCGGGGCTCCGGCGGGGTGGGGCGGCGTCGGCGGCGGGCGGCTGCGGCAAGCGGCGGCGGCAGCGCACGACGGCTGCGGCGGCTGCGGGAGGCGAGGCGGCGGGGCTATTTATGAGAGGGGGGCGACTTGGGGAAGGGGGCGTCGGGTCGGGGTCAGCCTCGGGAGGCGTGCCCCGGCCGAACTCGGTGGCGGCGGCGGTGCGGTCTCCTGCGGGGAGACGGCGGCGGGTGCAGGCCTGGCCTGGTTCGGCTGGGCCTTCGGCCCAGTCGGCGCACGGGTTTTTTTTAAACAAATTCCGCCGAAACGAGAAAAATTCTAGAAAATAAAATAAAATTCTAAAAATGCCAAAATAAATTTTCACCGCCTAAATAAAATATTTAGAACGAGATGAACATTTTCTTGGCCCTAAAATGCAGTTTTGAAAAACGTGCAATTTTCCTAAATTCAAATAAAATAGCCAAAAACTCCGAAATAAAATCTTATTTGATTTTTTTATTAAACCTTCAATATTTATTTATTTTGGGAAAGTCATTTTATTCCCTCTCTCATGTTTTATAAAAAAATAATTGAGGATGAAATAAATAAAATCAAATGATCCTATTTTCAAAAATTTGAGAAAACTCAAATATGAAAATAACGAAATCCCCAACTCTCTTCGTGGGTCCTTAAGTTGCGTAGGATTTCTAGGATCTAGCCAAAAGGAAATAAAATATGATATGCAGTGATGACCTAATGTATACAGTGTGTCACTTATCAGCCTCCTATAAATATATGATGCATCCCCAAAATAGAAAATGAATAGTTAAAATTTTGTTTTTACTCATGACATGGCTTAATATCGTAAACAACCGGTTATTCGAAAGAAAAAAGTCTATTTTACTCCAAAAAAGTGATTGGTTCGCATAACCCTCACTTTTCTTTTGGCTCACTTGACCCCCTAATCTAATCAATACCGTTCATAAGTTGTTTTTGGTGGGTTTGCTAAGGCGGTTTGCTGATGTGGATGAGGTCAAAGTGGTTTGTTGACTAATGGGGCCATGTTGTCAGTTGAGAAAACAGAAACAAATGAGCAAGAAGCAAGCGACTGTAGATGAGCAAGCTAGCATCAGATCCATGGAGTTAAGGCCGCCCCGCAGGTTCCCAGGAGAGATGCCAAGAAGCTTGTGAAGTGCCGAGGCTGCAGCTGCACGCCAAGATGGTCGCGCCCGTGGAGCAGTCTACCGGCACGCCCATCACCGATTGAGCGGCCGGCGCCACCAGCAGCCATGCTAATCGTGCTGAGCCCGCAGGTGGTCGCGGCCGTCGCCTCCTGCAGTGCCTTTGCGCTGCCGCCCCGCGCTAGAGCAGCCGGGGAGCATCATCAAGAGGCAGCACGCGAAGAAGCGGGCGGCGGCGCTCGATGTGGCTGCCACGAGGCGCCCGGGATGGTTCCGCTCTGTTCCGTCGCCAGTCGCCACCGCCCTTGTGCTTGACGCCGACGGCCTTGAAGTGCCTCTCCCGAATCGCGCCAACAAGCTGTTCCTCCCCTTGGAACAAATTGGCCCGAGACCATCTCCTTCCTAGGCTCCGGCGAAGTCGCCGCGAACATTTCTCCAATTCCGGCAATGGTGAGCGTCCGTCGAGAATTTCCTAGAGGCTTTAGCATCCTTCCCTCGCCTCTCACTCTTTCCCCCTTTCAATTGCAGAGATGGCCGACAGAAACGAGCTTCCCGTCGAGCTCCACCTCCGGCCCCCACTCAGGAACAATGCTGCCTCAGGTCTGGCCGTTGCGAGTAAGCGAGGCGTACAACAGTCAGTCTGCCTCGAATCCCTGGAGATAATAGTGTCGTTGCCGGCCATTGCCGCCGGTGAGAGCTCCCGAAGCCGCCCGACCTCAAAGCTCCTCACCTGACGATGTGGCCACACTAGTCAACAAACTGCTTTGATCGCATCCATGTCAGCAAAACCACCATGCTAACCCACCAATGACGATTTCCGAACGGGATTGGTTAGTGTTAAGATTAATTAACTAAATGTTAATTAAGGTTAATCCCCACTCTTCCACTTTTGGCGACCACACGACGGTTGCTCCTGGAGGGTTGTGTCTTCACCCAGAAGGCACCTTTTCACATGCTATATATGTAACCAATCTGATGGAATAAAGTGTTGGTTGAATCATTTGTTGTCTCTCTCGATTCTCTCTCGATTACTCTTCTAACACGTTATCTCCCGGCGAAGCCATTCTATCGGCGTACAGCGAAAGAAAAGGGCCATGCCAGAGACGGCGGTTACGCACGGACAGAGGCGAGGGCTATTCCACGAACTCAATGGCCCTGGATTGCGGCGGAGCGAATCCATCTGTGTGGCGTTCTCCGTCTACGGCAGCGCTCGTTAATTGGACGGCCTCACCCCGGCGGAAACGCTTCCAAGCGGCAGCCTTGCATCATGCATGGCAACGACATGAATCTCTCGATCTCTAATTAACTCTTCAAGAGCGATTCCTTGCTGGAAGTGAACGAGAGAATGAAGAACAAGGGCATTGGCATCCGTCGATCCAAATTTCTCTTTATAGAACGTGAATCAACAAAAGGCACGATGCCTCACTTCATTGCCATCTTCGCTGGACTGGTGGTGGCGCTCATCGCCATCTTGCCATCAGCGTCTGGCCTCGACCCCGCGCTAGACTGGGCGACCGGAACCACCGGCTTCGCCTCCCGCGACGGAAACGCGCATCCGCGCAGATCGGCGGCGCCGGCCCTCTACAGGGTCGCCCTCCGGCATGCGCGTCATGAGCGGCTCCTCCGACGTCGCAGTCGTCGATGTTGATGCAGTCGCGCCAAGCGCCCCCGCCACCCGGCCGCGCCCGCGCCACACCCGTGGCCGGGCCCCTGCGCAAGTTGTGGCCAGCAGCGCCAGGCCGTGGCCGCCCTCGCGCGCGCCCGCCCTGCGCCAGGCCTCGCCCGGCCCTCACCGCACACAGGCACTCGCCGGCGCCTCGTGGCCTCCGCCTTCACAGCGTCGAGCAGCCGCAGCCCGCCGTCGACTAGCCACACTGCCCGCGAGAGAACTTGGGGCCCTGCAGCGCTCGGGCCGTGCCTGGCATCCGCCTCCCCGGCGACTCTGACGAGGAATAGCGCGGCTGGAAGGTGCCTCCGAGGAAGAGCGCGGCTGGAGTCCCTCCGGTCTTGGTCATGTGGATTAGGGATGGAATCTACTCCTCCTGTGGATATCCCTGTTTGCTCTTCCTTATCCATTCGGTTGACCAGGCTGCACCATGCGGTTGAGCCACCAGGTGCTCATGCTAATTTGCATTATTTGCTTAATTGCTTGTATTTTTAGCATTTTTTTACAGATTAGTGCTCCAACAACTATTGCTATTTATTAGCATTTGTCATGTTTAGGCCAGATCTGTATTTAAGTCATCTTCTGTTGAATTTTAAAATTTCCAGGGATACATGGTTGTTAATGCCTGGCATGTTCTTTACCGATACAGCAACGTTGTTTTACGACCGAGATTAAATTTTCTCGCACAACAATGTTGATTTGTGATTGAGAAATTTTTCTCGCAAAACAACCTCTTTGCGATTGAGATTAATTTTCTCTCGTAAAATATTAATTCACTTTGCTGAATTATCTTGCAATTTAATACAAGATCTTATTTTAATTTGAGATCTACACAATTCAAGTTCTCACTTGAACATCAAATTTACAACATCATTACTATTCATTACAATAGTAGTGTACTTCCGTTGAGTACGATGTATTCCGGAATGTATGTATCTCCATGTTCGCTACATGTTGAGATTAATACGTCTATTTGCAATTGAGATTTTCAATTTCTTGCAAATATATATGCAAAATTCAAGGTGTCATCCTTAACAATTTGAGATTCACACTAATGATTTCGAGCCACCTTCTTGAAATCTATTAATTTTGCAACATTAAAATGTATTTATACTACACAATCTGTAATATAAATAAATTACCGGGTTTTTCACCGGGGATGATATGTTTTATGTGTTTACCACATTGACATTCTTCATGAACATGTCACAGCGGTCGAGATTGATTTCTCCCGCACAACAAACTTGTAAACTTTTGACAATAACATCTCCCTCATTATATTAGGAAAACACAAGGTAATGAGTTGGATCTACTGCTCATATGCAGACTATCTCTATTACTGTGAGATCTGTATGATCTTCAATGTGTTATGTTCCCACAATTGAGGTTGAGCATTTTCAAGTTATACACTTGAGTCAAATTTTTGCATTCTTATTATAAAACCATGATGGTTTTTAATTTAGTTCTTGTAAATTAATTATCTCTGGCTTGTCCCTATAAGTAATCGATGGGTAACAATTTGAGGCTCTTGCCTTCAATGGCCACAACTTACTTAAGCGGGTCATGTACATCAAGATCAGTCTTGCATCCCATGGGATAGCGCGTGCAGCCCAAGCCACGCCACCGGGACGCAAAGGGCCTCAAGGGTAATGGTTTGAAACTCACTTCAAACCCTCAACCTGACACGATCAAGCTGTCACGAGACCCTATGAGCATGGAGAGCATGATGGTTTGAATATGCATCAACCGACATGTTTGGAGACTATACATTTAGTCCCTTAGTCTCCTTAGGGATCTATTTATTTATGTCCATTTATGATGTTCTAATAAGAACATGATTATTGCTGTCATCATATATTGTATATCACAATATATTGTATCAGCACTTTGATACAAATTCATTGGTATGTATTCTATATATCCGATAGTGATTTTCTTGAGAATCTTCATGTCTATATATAGATTTCTACGGGAGTCAATCCGATGAAAAATGATATGTGCCTTGTGGACATATGCACCACAAACTCTATACTCGGGGAAGTCCAATTTTTCCACTCTCATTGAGAGAAAGGAGATGTTTTAAAATCGCTAGACGCGAGATGAGGTATTTAGTGGCTCAACTCGAGTCATATTTACTATCCTTGTGGGTACTCGAGTAACATCGGGATGCTTCATTGCTTCTCAAGTTTAACTCGTACCCTACTAAGCTATAGAGATATTCGTCAAAATGGTTTCCATAGCAAAACTTATGCTGACAAGAAAGAGAAATAAATTATCTTTACCATATGCAACGGATATGGCAAGCACATTCTCTATGTATCATCTGGATTGTACTACACATACTACAAAACCCGTAGCACATGTTGCGCCCAAGATAGTTTTCCAAAATGTCTTGTACATGAAAAACTTGGCATACTCGCCTTGGTCATCGAGACATTGGGTTGAAACCGAAACTATCAACAATTCCAATAGTTTATGATTATTATGATGCTAAATTCTAATACCATTTGGATTTTATGTGCACTACAAGTGACACAGGGAAGCTCATTTGAAGGCTCGCACACCTTAAAGTCTACGCTGAACCACTCAGACTCCTTGAATGCATCAAGTTGAGGTAAGTGGCTCTTCCCATCCATTGACTAGACTATTCAGGTATTCCATGGTTCTAAAAGACATATCTACATGATGGTCTTAAGTGTGTGCTTTATTCACACGAAACCATTGGCTCATTATCCTGACATCGATTTCAAGCAAATTGAATGGATAACATTGCAGAATTCTCCTTGAGTGCCTTCTCTATGGCTCTTGGATTGAAGTTTAGCAATTTGTCCTAATGTCTAGACTCAAAATGGTTTGGTAGAATCCTATCCAAAGAGTTAAGCTCATTGCATTATCTTTACTTTGGAATTGCAACTTGCCAACTTTACGTTGGAGTCATGCAGTTTTACACGCTCATGACAGAACTGCATAATATTATTCCCCTCTATTTTTGATATGTGGATATCTACCAAGTATTTCCTATCTGCAGTAATTCGGTTGCATACCGATATCACCACCCGGCATACATCATTGGTCCCTCAACATATAGTTGGGATCTATGTGAGGAATAACTGTATTTCCGTCAATGCCTCAAGCCCCTCGCATGGGGAGTTATTTAAGGCCAGTATGCTAATTCAATGAGGAACATTTCCAGGCATTAGGGGGAGATTTCAAGTACCATAAATAATGCCAGGAAATTAGTGGAATGTTCAACACATTTCTGCCTCAAGTCCACATACTCAAAGTTCTGAACCATGCGTTCAGAAGATTTGCAACACATTGCAAATAACCTGCCAGATTCATTTACTGACTATAAAGGTGTCATACAATCCTACAATCCTGAAAAATATGTCGGAAAGAGTGGAGATACCAACTAAAACCACTCAACTCCCCGTTCAAAGCAACAGGGGGAGAAGTACTACAATAGTACATCAGGATTCAGCTTCTCGCAAGCAAGGATATCAAGGCCTGTGAATCAGTAAATGCAAGTCAACTTCACGTTGACAGACACCTGATGGGTAGTATACACCTAGTGGACGGGAAACCTCCACCAACCCAGGTCATAGTGCACAAAATGACCGGGACATCGGAATACCCGACTCAATCGCATTGGGAAATCGCGAGCAGTCACTATGGGTAACGATATTTCCATCAACTATATATTGATATATAGATTCTGGAGAAACATATAACCGGAAGTCTACAATTGTCGACATACATTTCTCAACTAGATTGAAAAAACCTTTCAAGTGATTCAGATCCAAAGACCATGGCCATGGCAAAGTGTGAACAACACTCGGACTGAACTCAAGCAAAGGATATAAATCTAGGTAGAAATGATCTTGCTCAATAATGGAAAGGTATTCATAAGCAATACCTAAACCAGTTTTCTTCTGGAAACAGAATTGAGAACAAGGAGGTGGTGAAACAAAGAGCAAGTATTGTAGCACAAGGGTGCACGCAGATACCCAACTATTCTCCAGAGGTGGAATCTCTCTCCGATAATTTATATCATTGGCAGTTCAAAATCAGCTATCTCTGCAGTTGATAGAGGTAGTGATTACATATCCATGTAGATCACTAGATTCAGATATAGATGGTTCCCGGCGGAACCTCAATTCTGAATCGAAATACAAAATGCAACATGCATTGTGTAAAATCATTAAGTCACCATAAGACTTATTGTTGTCGGTACATATGGTACAACCGATGTAGTTAGATCCTTATACACAAGGATTACTACTACAATGATGATTATCCATGTTTGTGTGTCTGCAATGACGACACATGTAATCATCTAAATGACGGAGTTTAAATGAAGGATTTGGTAAACCAAAATATCGCTCGTTACTACAACTTGAGCACCTTCATTCATACATTATGGTATACTGCGTTGTCTATATTCAAAATATATTGGAGAAATTCATAGTGGCAAATCTTATCCATCCATAACTCTCATGGTAGTTCATTCTCTAGACGTAGAGAAAGATCTATTTAGACCAAGAGATGATGGAAATAAGATATTGGAACTCAACGTTCCATAATGCCATTGGATCCACCAAACACAATTGGTTGGGACTTAAGAATATCTTTCGATATCTCCAAAGGCATCAAACATCTTGTCCTGGTTTTTCAGTTTCACAGAAATGTGAACACCGATATTGTTGGATACATCGATCAGATCCCTACTATATCAGATCGTAGACAAGCTTAGTGTTCCTCCTAGGTGTAGTATCCCCCTCATGAAAAGTCTTCGAAACAGACCTCATGGCTACATCCACCAACCATTATCTTAATGATAATGTTTCTTGTGTTGCCCGGATGCAAACAGGTTACATAATAAGCAATATCGCTATATTGCATATCTTGCAAGTCAAATCATGCGACTGATTTGTTCACCAAGTCTCTACCAACTTATACATTCCAGAAATATGTTCATGGAGTTGGTATTTGACGGCTTCGGAATATGCAAGAATCAGGGGGAGTATCTTCCTGAATTGTTCCTGTTAAAAGCATCATATTATACTCTTTTTCCCTTTATGAGTTTACTTTATAGGTTCTCATAAAGGTTTTTAATGAGGTAATATCAACACAAGACCATATGTCATATTTTCTGTTTTCCCCACCGGAGTTTTTAAGAAAGTATATGTGACATATTTATTGTCCTCTAAACTCTATGAGTTTTCTCGTATTGAGTTAAAAGAGACAATAACCATTATATGTTGCATCATTTTCTCCTTATTTTCCCACTGGGTTTGAAGGAGTTTTAGCAACATATCAAACACCTATCTCCTCATATTTTTCCCGTGTGGTTTTTGGAGGAGCCTATAATCAAGATGATGATTATGCATGGTCAGGTGGTGATTAGGGGGAGTGTTAAGATTAATTAACTAAATGTTAATTAAGGTTAATCCCCACTCTTCCACTTTTGGCGACCGCACGGCGGTTGCTCCTGGAGGGTTGTGTCTTCACCTAGAAGGCACCTTTTCACATGCTATATATGTAACCAATCTGATGGAATAAAGTGTTGGTTGAATCATTTGTTGTCTCTCTCGATTCTCTCTCGGTTACTCTTCTAACAGTTAGATCAGAGGGTTAAGCGATCTGAAAAAAAGTTCAGAGGGTTATGCGAACCACCCATTTTCTTCAAGGGAGTAAAATGTACTTTTTTCTATTCGAAATGTCTATAAACATTTTATTGAATACAAGTTTTCCTATACATGTTTGTGGTACTACCAATTGTTTGACAATGCAGTGAACTACTCCCTACGTTTCTAAATATTTGTCTTTCTAGAGATTTCAATAAGTGACTACATACGGAGCAAAATGAGTAAATCTACACTCTAAAATATGTCTATATACATCCGTATATTTGAAATCTCTAAAAGAACAAAATATTTAGGAACGGAGGGAGTAGTAATAATCAAATATGGGCAATTAGAATTCTTTCTAGTCCATTCATGAGTTGCTACTTCCTTCGAGCCAAAGGCACCCGACATAGAAAAAGGAACAAATATAACTTCAAAAGGGAACACTAACCAGAGGGTGGATAGTCTGGGTTATGTCCAAAGGGTGGATCGTCCAGTTATGTCCTCGTTGCACTCTAGCCGGGCATGATTGAATTGCGAGTTGCGGATGTTGGCCTTTGATGAAGTAGACATCTCGCGGTCGATGGATTCTAGGATCATGGTAAACTACCCTGGGCTTTTCCCCTGACACTGCACGGGGGCATTGTCGTCGCTGGTCATTATGGTCGCCGACCCAACACTGGAAGAAGGCATTAGGACCACATGTACCACCTTCCTGTCCATTACGCCCCCTCCCATTGCTCGGTACCTTTGACCCATCCATCAAGGATTGTCACGGCTATCTCAGGCGAGGGAAATGACTAATGTCCTGCAAGTGCACTTGGTTGACTTGTAGCCTTTTCGAAGTAAGAGTACGATCCCACATTGAGCTAGGAAATAGTCCTTTTGCCTCTCTGGAGGTCTATCAAAATGTTCATGCAAGTTAGTTGTGATTCCAAGAAAAAGCAATGCGAAAGTAGAAAATATTACAAGACTTGTCGTGACAAAAATCAAAGTGCGCAATAATTACACTTATAAGGGATGCTGGATTGCCAGCCTCTCTGGGCTCCACGATAGCTGCCCATTTAGAGTTATTAGCTTCTGTGAACCTTGATATTGTCGAAGAAGGAACACCAGGTGAGGGATCCCAATCTTCAGAGAGCCCCCCACAGGTTCATGCTAGGTTACATTCCTTGTAACAATTGAAGCTTCTTGAGAGGTTATATAACATGTGGATGGAGTATGGAAGGTATGAAAACGAAGCAAGTAAAGAACACTTGTTTTGTGTTTGTTGTATTCTGAATCTCTGAATATGTCAAGAAAGCAATGCAAACATGATTCAGATTAACCTAGCAACAAAGCGTCAGATTTGGCATTTGTAATTTCATGGCTACTTCTGAAATAGTTCATTCCATCTTGGTTTTCTTTCCTTTTCCTGTATTTCACATGAGCTAAATAGCCAGAGTTAACGTCTTAATGACCATTGGCATGGTCAGGACACTTACACTTCATAGTCTTCACTTACGCTAATGCATTAGTTTTGAACAAACCAGAGATTGGAAGGGGTTGGTATTTTTGCGAGAGGCCATGAGGGCACTTTACTATTTTGGTGGTACGAAATATTAGATCCGATAATATGACCGATCCTTTTTCAGTTGAGTTAAGTGTTTGTCGGGATGCAATATTGTTAGCCATAGAGCAGGGTTTTCTGAACGTGGTGATTGAAACAGACTGCAAAAAGGTGAAGCATGCTTGGGACTCTGATAAGATGGCACGTCTAATGGCTTTCAGCTGCCCCGAGATAGATGTGAAATCTCCTCGCCCATCTTTAGGGTATTAGAGCATTTCTAGTCGATCTCTTAAAACTGGTTAGACTAGTAAAAATTCACATTCGAGGGGCTAAACCGAACCAAGCCAATCCCTTATTCGCTTTAGAGGAGTATAGGATCTTTACTCCTTGGGTCGGCCGCCCCTTAAATTTACTCTTCCGCGGCCACTTCTTAGAATAATTTCAGTCCTTCCCCCATGCCAGCCCTCTCCCCCGTTCTCCGCCGGCGCCACACCCGCCGAGTTCCTTGCCTATGGCGACCACCCTCGCCACGTACCATCCCGCAGCCCCGCCGACACTCGGCCACCAAATTCCTGCGAGATCTCGACGAGAACTGACAATCTTTTTCTTTCTTTATTTTCGTCTTTTCCCCGTCTACGCCCACGGCGACACTCCCCCTCATCATCCCTAGTTCGGCGGCGCTCCTCCTATCGTCCCCGACCATGAGCAAAGCCGCAAGGCGCGGGGAGGACACCTGTATAGAGAAAAAGTTCAATGTAAAGGAGGAAATGTACACAAAGAGTGGTCGCCGGTCGCCATTGTCGATTCCAGTGAATCCTTGTGTTCAGACGTTGCCATCGCGCCACTAGGAGAAGGATGAGATAAAGAACCCATTCATATGAGGAAGCGCTGAAGTCATGGCCCGTGGAGGACGAATTTCAACTACTATGTCGACTACTTCGTCGCACACTTACGTCGTGCATGGTGAAACTCTGTCAAATTATTGTACATCGCATCTATCCTATGTACTAGCTAGCTCATGGAAATTATCTAATGCCGAAAAGTCATAGTTGGCCGCATGAAAGGAAGAAAGAAGAAGAAGAGGGAGAGAGGCTTCCATGCGGGGTCTAGTTCGTATGAGGTGTTGTTTGAGAGTTCGGTTGGAAACCTTTTTTTTGTGGAGCAAATATAAGAAGTTAAGGTATAATGGACCATTTTAGAGGCTAAATGATAAGGGGTCGGTTAGAGATGCTATTATGCTTTTCTTTCTAGAGGTAGTGCTAATAGTGTTTCTCATCTTTGTGCAAGAGAGGCACTTACTTATGTTCATGATGTGTTTCCTTTATTCCAAAATAATTGACGTTCCTAGAATTTTAAGACAAATTAAGGTGGCGACTGGAATCTCCTTTATATCCTTTGATTTTCTAGTAGTGAGTAGTGACTGAACAGCCATCATTAAAGTGGAGGAGAAGAAGGAGCACGCTAGGAAAAAATGGTAGGTAAGGTGAACCAGTGACTCGGAGCGCAAGTATTTTGGAAAAGGGTTTAAAATGTTGCTCCCTCCTATCCAAATTAATTGTTAGTATTTTGGTACAACTTTAGAGTACTAGATAGCTAGACGTTAATTAAATGGAACATAGGTAGTACGGTGCTATCCCTAGCTTTCTGAATGAGGTTGTTCAGTCAGATATGCCCCCGCTTTATGAATAAAACTGCCACATGGCGGAAGCGTCAAAAAGAAGAAAAAAGAATCTACACTTACACCACAATTAAGCGAGTAAATAAAAATCATAACATATAATGACATAGGTATAATTGCCCGCACGTTGCTAAATATTCCACTGGTTTAATACCAATTGTCTCAAATATATGTGTTTGGAATCCTCATGCACATCAAGAAGCATTGTCTACTTTTTCTACCTTAAAATCATCACTCTTTTCTGTCTTCTTCTTTTTCTACCTATCATCTTCATCTTCCCTATCCATGCTCACCAGCGTCATGAATGGTACATTCGGCTCAAAATCCGCCAACCCTCCGCAAAACAAAGGTATGTCACGAACGGACAAGAGCCAAATCAACATGTATTACTGCACCAAAATATGCATCAGATCAACATTCCTGTAGAAAAATTTCTCGATGCATAGCTACTAGTATAAATGTAGAAAGTTTAGACCTTTGAAAAATAAGTGGCATGTGGTGTGCTTACAGATACTTTGATATGTCTAAATTAGTCAACTTGACGCTAAAATCTATTGTGCTCCAGGTGTAGCAAAATTAAATTTAGATGGATGGATGAATGAATAGAAGCAAGGAGGTTAATTACAAGGTGGTATTGGCCGATTAGCTGAAGGAGTGCTTGAGAGCCTCTGCGGTGGCCTTGTTGACGAGTGCCATGGCAGGGCAGCCTTCTTCATCCTTCACCCTTGTGTTGTACTCCATATCCTTGATTACGTGCTGCATACGTATGTATACATCCATCAACCACATTTTTTAGAGAAGGAGGATGACCCCCGGCCTCTGCATCTGGGCGATGCATGCATCCATCAACCACATGGTAAGTGCTAGGTAAACAATATTGAAAGGAAGCCATCTATGTTGAACTCTGACCCAACTCTGAACTCTGCATCTTCTATGCCCGTCACCTCAGCACATGAATAATCAAGGAGATGAATGAATTTCCCAGTAGAAAACAGCAACATACACTAATCCTTCTTCTTTAGGAAAAATAATAAAAACAATAAAAAGCAGATGAACAACAATGAATTTGCTCCAAAACTCTGTTAACGCCATTTATGATCTGTTTCTGGACATTGTTGTTTAACAAAGTCATACATCCTGGTCAAAATTTGAGGTAAATGCCAGGATGCATGCCAGAAGATTAATCCAGTCCATGCACGTGATGTTTGACATTTTTGTTGCTCTTTCCTTTTCCTCAAATAGATAGGGACCTCTTGGGTGTTTGCTTACTGAACCAACTGCACCTTTTCTTTTTGAAATAGACTGACACATTGGGTCTTTGCTTGCTGAACCAGCGCCCACTTAATTTTCAGCGCAAATGGCCGTGCAGCTCACGCCGCCCTTACCTCGTCTAGTTCTAGTCACTTAGCCAAATGTCCAAAGACAAGCATCAGACGGGAATAAACCATACAAGTACGAAGGGGTGACCTGTCATGCTCTATTTGATCAAATACCACTTTGGACTTCCGTCGAAACATGAACGCATTCATCTTCGGACTTGAGGCCACTGATGGAATACTAGCATCCTATTCTAAGCATTTAGGATTGCAGGTAAAGGTAACAACAGTAGTACCAAAGACAGGCTATGCATCAGAATAGGATTAACGGAAAGCAGTATTATGCTACACTACTCTAATGCAAGCAGTAGAGAGAAGAATAGGCGATATCTGGTGATCAAGGTGAAGGAAATATGCCCTAGAGGAAATAATAAAGTTATTATTTATTTCCTTATATCATGATAAATGTTTATTATTCATACTAGAATTGTATTAACAGGAAAAATAATACATGTGTGAATACATAGACAAACAGAGTGTCACTAGTATGCCTCTACTTGACTAGCTCATTAATCAAAGATGGTTATGTTTCCTAACCATAGACAAAGAGTTGTTATTTGATTAATGGGATCACATCATTAGATGAATGATCTGATTGACTTGACCCATTCCATTAGCTTAGCACTTGATCATTTAGTTTGTTGCTATTGCTTTCTTCATGACTTATACATGTTCCTATGACTATGAGATTATGCAACTCCCGTTTACCGGAGGAACACTTTGTGTGCTACCAAACGTCACAACATAACTAGGTGATTATAAAGGTGCTCTACAGGTGTCTCCAAAGGTACTTGTTGGGTTGGCGTATTACGAGATTAGGATTTGTCACTCCGAATGTCGGAGAGGTATCTCTGGGCCCTCTCGGTAATGCACATCACATAAGCCTTGCAAGCATTGCAACTAATGAGTTAGTTGTGAGATGATGTATTACGGAACGAGTAAAGAGACTTGCCGGTAACGAGATTGAACTAGGTATTGAGATACCGACGATCGAATCTCGGACAAGTAACACACCGATGACAAAGGGAACAACGTATGTTATTATGCGGTCTGACCGATAAAGATCTTCGTAGAATATGTAGGAGCCAATATGAGCATCCAGGTTCCACTATTGGTTATTGACCGGAGACATGTCTCGGTCATGGCTACATTGTTCTCGAACCCGTAGGGTCCGCACGCTTAAGGTTTCGATGACAGTTATATTATGAGTTTATGAGTTTTGATGTACCGAAGGAGTTCGGAGTCCCGGATGAGATCGGGGACATGACGAGGAGTCTCGAAATGGTCGAGACGTAAAGATTGATATATTAGACGACCCATATTCGGACATCGGAAAGGTTCTGAGTGGTTCGGGTATTTTTCGGAGTACCGAGGAGTTACGGGAATACGGGGGAGAAGTATTGTGCCTTATTGGGCCATACGGGAAAGAGAGAGGGGCTGCCTAGGGCAGGCCGCGTGCCCCCCCAAGGCCTAGTCCGAATTGGACTAGGGGGAGGGGCTGCGCCCCCTCCTTCCTTCCCTTCTCCTTTCCCCTTCCTTGTCTCCTACTCCTACTACATGGAAGGACTCCTAGTTGGACTAGGAAAGGGGGAATCCTACTCCCGGTGGGAGTAGGACTCCCTAGGGCGCGCCATAGAGAGGGCCGGCCCTCCCCTCCTCCACTCCTTTATATACGGGGGCAGGGGGCACCCCATAAACACACAAGTTGATCTTCGTGATCGTTCCTTAGCCGTGTGCGGTGCCCCCCTCCATGATATTACACCTCGGTCATATTGTAGCGGTGCTTAGGCGAAGCCCTGCGACGGTTGAACATCAAGATCGTCACCACGCCGTCGTGCTGACAAAACTCCTCCCTGAAGCTTTGCTGGATCGGGGCCCGGGGAGCGTCATCGAGCTGAACGTGTGCCAAGAACTCGGAGGTGCCGGAGTAACGGTGCTTGGATCGGTTGGACCGGAAAGACGTACGACTACTTCCTCTACGTTGCGTCAACGCTTCCGCTTCGGTCTACGAGGGTACGTAGACAACACTCTCCCCTCTCGTTGCTATGCATCACCATGATCTTGCGTGTGCATAGGATTTTTTTTGAAATTACTACGTTCCCCAACAGTGGCATCCGAGCCTAGGTTTTATGTGTTGATGTTATATGTACGAGTAGAACACAAGTGAGTTGTGGGCGATATAAGTCATACTGCTTACCAGCATGTCATACTTTGGTCCGGCGGTATTGTTGGATGAAGCGGCCCGGACCGACATTACGCGTACGCTTACGCGAGACTGGTTCTACCGCCGTGCTTTGCACACAGGTGGCTGGCGGGTGTCAGTTTCTCCAACTTTAGTTGAACCGAGTGTGGCTACGCCCGGTCCTTGCGAAGGTTAAAAAAGCACTAACTTGACAAACTATCGTTGTGGTTTTGATGCGTAGGTAAGATTGGTTCTTGCTAAGCCCGTAGCAGCCACGTAAAATTTGCAACAACAAAGTAGAGGACGTCTAACTTGTTTTTGCAGGGCATGTTGTGATGTGATATGGTCAAGACATGATGCTAAATTTTATTGTATGAGATGATCATGTTTTGTAACCGAGTTATCGGCAACTGGCAGGAGCCATATGGTTGTCGCTTTATTGTATGCAATGCAATTGCCCTGTAATGCTTTACTTTATCACTAAGCGGTAGCGATAGTCGTAGAAGCATAATATTGGCGAGACGACAATGATGCTACGATGGAGATCAAGGTGTCGCGCCGATGACGATGGTGATCATGACGGTGCTTCGAAGATGGAGATCACAAGCACAAGATGATGATGGCCATATCATATCACTTATATTGATTGCATGTGATGTTTATCTTTTATGCATCTTATCTTGCTTTGATTGACGGTAGCATTTTAAGATGATCTCTGACTAATTATCAAGAAGTGTTCTCCCTGAGTATGCACCGTTGCGAAAGTTCTTCGTGCTGAGACACCACGTGATGATCGGGTGTGATAGGCTCTACGTTCAAATACAACGGGTGCAAAACAGTTGCACAAGCGGAATACTCAGGTTATACTTGACGAGCCAAGCATATACAGATATGGCCTCGGAACACGGAGACCGAAAGGTCGAGCGTGAATCATATAGTAGCTATGATCAACATAGTGATGTTCACCATTGAAACTAATCCATCTCACGTGATGATCGGACATGGTTTAGTTGATATGGATCACGTGATCACTTAGAGGATTAGAGGGATGTCTATCTAAGTGGGAGTTCTTAAGTAATATGATTAATTGAACTTAAATTTATCATGAACTTAGTCCTGGTAGTATTAGCATATCTATATTGTAGATCAATAGCTCGCGTTGTTGCTTTCATATGTTTATTTTGATATGTTCCTAGAGAAAATTGTGTTGAAAGATGTTAGTAGCAATGATGCGGATTGGATCCGTGATCTGAGGTTTATCCTCATTGCTGCACAGAATAATTATGTCCGTGATGCACCGCTAGGTGACAGACCTATTGCAGGAGCAGATGCAGACGTTATGAACGTTTGGCTAGCTCAATAGGATGACTACTTGATAGTTTAGTGCACCATGCTTAACGGCTTAGAATTGGAACTTCAAAGACGTTTTGAACGTCATGGACCATATGAGATGTTCCAGGAGTTGAAGTTAATATTTCAAGCAAATACCGAGTTGAGAGATATGAAGTCTCCAACAAGTTCTATAGCTAAAAGATGGAGGAGAATCGCTCAACTAGTGAGCATGTGCTCAGATTGTCTGGGCACTACAATCGCTTGAATCAAGTGGGAGTTAATCTTCCAGATAAGATAGTGATTGACAGAATTCTCTAGTCACCATCACCAAGTTAGTAGAACTTCGTGATGAACTATAGTATGCAAGGGATGACGAAAACGACTCCCGAGCTTTTCATGATGATGAAATCGACGAAGGTAGAAATCAAGAAAGAGCATCAAGTGTTGATGGTTGAAAAGATCACTAGTTTCAAGAAAAGGGCAAAGGGAAAAAGGGGAACTTCAAGAAGAACAGCAAGCAAGTTGCTGCTCAAGTGAAGAAGCCCAAGTCTGGACCTAAGCCTGAGACTGAGTGCTTCTACTGCAAAGGGACTGGTCACTGGAAGCGGAACTACCCCAAGTGATTGGCGGATAAGTAGGATGGCAAAGTGAACATAAGTATATTTGATATACATGATTATTGATGTGTACTTTACTAGTGTTTATAGCAACCCCTCAGTATTTGATACTAGTTTAGTTGCTAAGAATAGTAACTCGAAATGGGAGTTCCAGAATGAACAGAAACTAGTTAAGGGTGAAGTGACGATGAGTGTTGGAAATAGTTCCAAGATTGATATGATCATCATCGCACACTACCTATACTTTCGGGATTAGTGTTGAACCTAAATAAGTGTTATTTGGTGTTTGCGCTGAGCATGAATATGATTTGATCATGTTTATTGCAATACGGTTATTCATTTAAGTTAGAGAACAATTGTTGTTCTGTTTACATGAATAAAACCTTCTATGGTTATACACACCAACGAAATGGTTTGTTGGATCTCGATCGTAGTGATACACATATTCATAATATCGAAGCCGAAAGATGCAAAGTTAATAATGATAGTGCAACTTATTTGTGGCACTGCCGTTTAGGTCATATTGGTGTAAAGCGCATGAAGAAACTCCATGCTGATGGAATTTTGGAATCACTTGATTGTGAATCACTTGATGCTTGCGAACCATGCCTCATGGGCAAGATGACTAAGACTCCGTTCTCCAAAACAATGGAGCGAGCAACAAACTTATTGGAAATAATACATACTGATGTATGCGGTCCGATGAGTATTAAGGCTCGCGGCAAGTATCGTTATTTTTAGAACTTCACAGATGATTTGAGCAGATATGGGTATATCTACTTGATGAAACATAAGTCTGAAACATTTGAAAAGTTCAAAGAATTTCAGAGTGAAGTGGAAAATCATCGTAACAAGAAAATAAAGTTTCTACGATCTGATCGTGGAAGAGAATATTTGAGTTACGAGTTTGGCCTTCAATTAAAACAATGTGGAATAGTTTCACAAAACTCATGCCACCTGGAACACCACAGCATAATGGTGTGTCCGAACATCATAACCGCACTTTATTGGATATAGTGCAATCTATGATGTTTCTTACCGATTTACCACTATCGTTTTGGGATTATGCATTAAAGACAGCTGCATTCACGTTTAAAAGGGCACCATCTAAGTCCGTTGAGATGACACAATCTGAACTGTGGTTTGGCAAGAAACCAAAGTTGGCATTTCTTAAAGTTTGGGATTGTGATGCTTATATGAAAAGGTTTCATCCTGATAAGCTCAAACCCAAATCGGAGAAATATGTCTTCATAGGATACCCAAAGGACAAGTTTGGGTACACCTTCTATCACAGATCTGAAGGCAAGACAATCGTTGCTAAGAATGGATCCTTTCCAGAGAAGGAGTTTCTCTCGAAAGAAGTGAGTGGGAGGAAAGTAGAACTTGATAAGGTAATTGTACCTTCTCCCTTATTGGAAAGTATTTCATCACAGAAATCTGTTCCTGTGACTCCTACACCAATTAGTGAGGAAGCTAAATGATGATGATCATGTAACTTCAGATCAAGTTACTACCGAATCTCGTAGGTTAACCAGAGTGAGATCCGCACCAGAGTGGTACGGTAATCCTATTCTGGAGGTCATGTTACTTGACCATGACGAACCTACAAACTATGAGGAAGCGATGATGAGCCGAGACTCCGAGAAATGGGTTGAGGCCATGAAATCTGAGATGGGATCCATATATGAGAACAAAGTGTGGACTTTGGTTGACTTGCCCGATGATCGGCAAGCCATAGAAAATAAATGGATCTTCAAGAGGAAGACGGACGTTGATAGTAGTGTTACTATCTACAAAGCTAGAATTGTCGCAAAAGGTTTTCGACAAGTTCAAGGTGTTGACTACGATGAGAGTTTCTCACTCGTATCTATGCTTAATTCTGTCCGAATCATGTTAGCAATTGCCGCATTTTATGAAATCTGGCAAATGGATAAACAAAACTGCATTCCTTAATGGATTTATTAAAGAAGAGTTGTATATGATGCAACCAGAAGGTTTTGTCAATCCTAAAGGTGCTAACAAAATATGCAAGCTCCAGCGATCCATCTATGGACTGGTGCAAACATCTCGGAGTTGGAATACACGCTTTGATAAGTTGATCAAAGCATATAGTTTTATACAGACTTGCGGTGAAGCCTGTATTTACAAGAAAGTGAGTGGGAGCACTACAACATTTTTGATAAGTATATGTGAATGACATATTGTTGATCGGAAATAATGTAGAATTATTCTGTAAAGCATAAAGGGGTGTTTGAAAGGAGTTTTTCAAAGAAAGACTTCAGTGAAGCTGCTTACATATTGAGCATCAAGATCTATAGAGATAGATCAAGACGCTTGATAAGTTTTTTCAATGAGTACATACCTTGACAAGATTTTGAAGTAGTTCAAAATGGAACAGTCAAAGAAAGAGTTCTTGCGTGTGTCATAAGGTGTGAAATTGAGTAAGACTCAAAGCCCGACCACGACATAAGATAGAAAGAGAATGAAAGTCATTCCCTATACCTCAGCCATAGGTTCTATAAAGTATGCCATGCTGTGTACCAGATCTATTGTATACCCTACACTAATTTTGGCATGGGAGTACAATAGTCATCTAGGAGTAGATCACTGGACAGCGGTCAAAATTATCCTTAGTGGAATAAGGATATGTTTCTCGATTATGGAGGTGACAAAAAGGTTCGCCGTAAAGGGTTACGTCGATGCAAGTTTTGACACTGATCTGGATGACTCTAAGTCTCGATCTAGATACATATTGAAAGTGGGAGCAATTAGCTAGAGTAGCTCCGTGCAGAGCATTGTAGACATAGAAAATTGCAAAATACCTAACGGATCTGAATGTGAAAGACCCGTTGACTAAGATTCTCTCACAAGCAAAACATGATCACACCTTAGTACTCTTTGGGTGTTAATCACATAGCGATGTGAACTAGATTACCGAATCTAGTAAACCCTTTGGGTGTTGGTCACATGGCAATGTGAACTATGGGTGTTAATCACATGATGATGTGAACTATCGATGTTAATCACATGGTGATGTGATCTAGATAATTGACTCTAGTGCAAGTGGGAGACTGAAGGAAATATGCCCTAGAGGCAATAATAAAGTTATTATTTATTTCCTTATATCATGATAAATGTTTATTATTCATACTAGAATTGTATTAACAGGAAACATAATACATGTGTGAATACATAGACAAACAGAGTGTCACTAGTATGCCTCTACTTGACTAGCTCATTAATCAAAGATGGTTATGTTTCCTAACCATAGACAAAGAGTTGTTATTTGATTAATGGGATCACATCATTAGATGAATGATCTGATTGACTTGACCCATTCCATTAGCTTAGCACTTGATCATTTAGTTTGTTGCTATTGCTTTCTTCATGACTTATACATGTTCCTATGACTATGAGATTATGCAACTCCCGTTTACCGGAGGAACACTTTGTGTGCTACCAAACGTCACAACATAACTAGGTGATTATAAAGGTGCTCTACAGGTGTATCCAAAGGTACTTGTTGGGTTGGCGTATTACGAGATTAGGATTTGTCACTCCGAATGTCGGAGAGGTATCTCTGGGCCCTCTCGGTAATGCACATCACATAAGCCTTGCAAGCATTGCAACTAATGAGTTAGTTGTGAGATGATGTATTACGGAACGAGTAAAGAGACTTGCCGGTAACGAGATTGAACTAGGTATTGAGATACCGACGATCGAATCTCGGACAAGTAACACACCGATGACAAAGGGAACAACGTATGTTATTATGCGGTCTGACCGATAAAGATCTTCGTAGAATATGTAGGAGCCAATATGAGCATCCAGGTTCCACTATTGGTTATTGACCGGAGACATGTCTCGGTCATGGCTACATTGTTCTCGAACCCGTAGGGTCCGCACGCTTAAGGTTTCGATGACAGTTATATTATGAGTTTATGAGTTTTGATGTACCGAAGGAGTTCGGAGTCCCGGATGAGATCGGGGACATGACGAGGAGTCTCGAAATGGTCGAGACGTAAAGATCGATATATTGGACGACCCATATTCGGACATCGGAAAGGTTCTGAGTGGTTCGGGTATTTTTCGGAGTACCGAGGAGTTACGGGAATACGGGGGAGAAGTATTGGGCCTTATTGGGCCATACGGGAAAGAGAGAGGGGCTGCCTAGGGCAGGCCGCGTGCCCCCCCAAGGCCTAGTCCGAATTGGACTAGGGGGAGGGGCTGCGCCCCCTCCTTCCTTCCCTTCTCCTTTCCCCTTCCTTGTCTCCTACTCCTACTACATGGAAGGACTCCTAGTTGGACTAGGAAAGGGGGAATCCTACTCCCGGTGGGAGTAGGACTCCCTAGGGCGCGCCATAGAGAGGGCCGGCCCTCCCCTCCTCCACTCCTTTATATACGGGGGCAGGGGGCACCCCATAAACACACAAGTTGATCTTCGTGATCGTTCCTTAGCCGTGTGCGGTGCCCCCCTCCATGATATTACACCTCGGTCATATTGTAGCGGTGCTTAGGCGAAGCCCTGCGACGGTTGAACATCAAGATCGTCACCACGCCGTCGTGCTGACAAAACTCCTCCCTGAAGCTTTGCTGGATCGGGGCCCGGGGAGCGTCATCGAGCTGAACGTGTGCCAAGAACTCGGAGGTGCCGGAGTAACGGTGCTTGGATCGGTTGGACCGGGAAGACGTACGACTACTTCCTCTACGTTGCGTCAACGCTTCCGCTTCGGTCTACGAGGGTACGTAGACAACACTCTCCCCTCTCGTTGCTATGCATCACCATGATCTTGCGTGTGCGTAGGAATTTTTTTGAAATTACTACGTTCCCCAACACAAGGGGGGGCTTGCCTAGTTGCTCTGGCAAGGAGGGGTCGTCAAAAACGTAGTCGATTGGGGCACCAGCACCGGCGTTAGTCTCGTAGTCTACGGGATATAAGAGGGGGAAGAAACAATGAATACAATGCAAACAGATGCATGACATGACAAGTAACGGTGCCAGGTGTGCCCTAACGCCGTAGGAAGTGATACCGGTGAAGGGGGGAAACATCCGGGAAAGTATCCCCGGTGTTTCACGTTTCCTAACACATGAACCGGAGGTGAAATGTGTTGACACCAAGTTTTGGCATGGTCAAGGTCGGGTTCGTATGCAAAAGTTAGAGGCAACACTTCGCGGGCCGGACCTGAGTGATAAAGTATTTGGCCTTCGTCGGCTGAATGAAAACCTTGCAGGGGTAAAACCTTGCCAGTGTGAAGGTTTGCCGGCGTGGAAAGCTTGCCGGCGGAGAAGCTTACCGATGTGAAATCTTGCCGAGGGAGAAACCTTTTTTTTTTGAAAGCTTGGGACAGTGAGGGCAGCCCCCCACTGACTTTGTATTACTATTCAAGACACAAGATTACATGGGATAGAAGTTACATGGGGGTAGAAGGAGTTTAAAGAATCCCTATACACAAAGGTACAAGGCTATGTGCTGCTAGAACAGGTCAACGACCTGATCAACAAAAGGCACCAAGGCCTGTTTGACTCTGTGTCTCATCATATCGAAGTCCATTTTGAATCTCTGGACCCATCCCTCGACGGTCGGCGCCACGTTCCTGAAAAGTTTGTTGTTGCGTTCCTTCCAAATGCTCCAAGAGGCTATGATGAATACTTCCATGAACATCGGTCCGCCCCACGTGTTTTTAGCTGCATGCAAGAGTTGCACCCAGTTGCCATGCAGAGGCCACGTGATCCCCAGCTTCCCCCAACACGCGCTGCTAAAATCACAGTGGAAGAACAAGTGCTCAACTGTTTGTTCGGGTGGGCGATTACACAACAGGTAGGCATAATTGTCATCTCTCAACTTCATTTGTTTCCTCTTGAGCAAACCCCGGGTGTTCAGTCTATCCGCAAGGAGCAGCCACACAAAAACCTTCCATTTGTTAGTGCACTTTGATTTCCAAAACCACTTGAATGCATCGTCCGCTTCCATATCCCGAAAGCAATGAAGACAGAATTTACTGGCAGCGAACTCCTCTGATCCCCAAATTAGACTCCAGGCATCGTGCACCTCCGTGAGTTGCACATCGGCCAGGGAGGCCTGAAGATCATCCAACTCTTCTCTAGCTTGGATCGACAGCGGGAGATGGAAATTTGGCCGAGCGTAGACGACGTCAGGAGCACTTTGACAGATATATCCTCATGTCTGGTGAGGGAGAAACCTTGCCGGGGAGGAACTCTTGCCGGGAAGGAACTCTTGCTGAGGGAGAAACCTTGCCGGGGAGGAACTCTTGCCGGGAAGGAACTCTTGCCGGGGTTGAAACCTTGCCGAGGTAAAACCTTGCTGATGTGAAATCTTGCCGGGGGAGAAACCTTGCCAGGGAGGAAACCTTGCCAAGGTAGAAACCTTGCCGGGGTTAAACCTTGCTGATGTGAAAGCTTGCCGAGTAGAAACCTTGCCGGTGTGGAAAGCTTACCCGGGTGAAAGGCCTGCCGGGGTGGAGGCTGTGATAGTCAAGCCGACGAGAAGTTGAAGATGGGCTCAGAAGGTTATTCAGATGATCTTGGATGGAAAACTGTTCTACGCAGAAGTTGTGCATCTCGTCAAAACGATCGATTTTGATATAAAGATCGTCTCAATCCGAGGTCGTATGCAAAAGTTATAGCCCGCACAGCGAGACCCTCCAGCGAGCAAAATATGACGCCCGGAACCAGACACATATGTGGATATGTCTGATGAGCTGCGTGAGTAATTAGCTGTTTTGCGCGAACGATTTGACCCTCGAGATGACCTCTGATGAAAAAACGTTCAACATGAAAGATGTTCGTCTCGTCAAAACGGTCAAGATTGCTTTTGGGATTGTTTCCATCCGAGGTCTTTTGTCACCACAAAAAGGACCCTCAAAGTACAGCCAGTTTAAACCGAACAGTTTTGGAAAGTTCGGGATAAAACCAGTCCGAATTTGACTAGGGTTTTGGACGTGAATTGATGTAATTTTCTTGTAGGGAAAGCCTGGATAAATATTTTTGCTTGTACGGGAAGTCCAGCCGCCTCTTATATATGTTGGGGGTGACGGCCGATTGAAACAACACATAATCGAACAAATCAATATACTACTTTTTCAGGCTATGTTTTATCTCTCCACCGTTTTTTCTCTCTCGTTCTTCGCTGTTCTTCGTGTTTGAGAGCTGCGAATCCCGAGGCTATAGGGGCAAGCGAATCGACCTAGGGCAGCTCATAGCCGCCGCACTCCCTGATGGGGTCCCTCCCGGGGGTGTGGGGTTTTCGGGTCTGCAAAAGCGCCCGCCGACTGTCTTGCGTATCGCGTTGTCGGTCGGGTCTCCTTCGACGTGAGCTGCGGTGCATCACCCTCGGCGTCGAGGGTACACGTGACGTGTTCGTGTGTCAACACACTTTTTGGCGACTCCGCTGGGGAACAGAAGATCAATCATCATCATCCCACCATGTCCAATCTTCCCAAGCCATCTGAGGTAGACGTCGATAACATCATCAAGCCCAGTCTTGATGAGATATCGGCCGATCATCGCCAAGTCTATGAGGAGTACAAGAAGGCGCGCGAGGAGAAGGACCTGCAGGAGTTCCTTGCAAAATTCAAGAAGGATCGCCAAGGCAACATCACTCCAATTGAAGAAATCAAGTTCCCTCCTCTTCAAGCCGAACAGGTTAAACCCTCTGTAAGTACTGCCTTTTCTCCTGAGCAGTGGGCTGAGATTGAGAGTCGTATTGCTGATGGTAACAATCTAGTCTATCAAACTTTCATAGAAAATACTAATGCTCAGAAGAATATATCTCAATCATCTGGTGGTAATGATGGTATAGCTGCTAGTGTGCAAAACCCTAATCTGACTTTACCTATTTCATCGGCGCCTCCCATGCCGATGACTTATTATCCTACTCAAACAAATCAGATTGTGGCTGCACCCATTAGTCCTATCATGAATATGCCAGGTTCGATGGCAACGCCGAACCAAACCCTACCTACCTCTACAACCACTCGGCCATTACCGAACTATGGTTCGGCATACATGCCACCGTTCCTACCTACAGCTAGTAATCCTATTCCTCCTATGCCGCTGCCACAAATTTCATCGTCCACTATGGATGATGGTCTAGCTAATCTTAGAGAGGAGATGGCTAAGATGCTCCGAGAGAATTTTGGAGTTGAGTTACCTCGGAATCGGATTTACCAAAAACCATACCCCGAGTACTTTGATGCCATCCAATGCCCTCCAGGATATAAGATTCCAGATTTTGTTAAGTTTAATGGAGAAGGCATGAAAACCACATGGGAGCATGTTAGTCAATATTTGGCACAATTAGGTGAAGCAGGCTCACTAAATGAGTTGAAAGTGCGTTTATTTCCTCTATCATTAACTGGTACCGCATTTTCATGGTTTTCTTCTTTACCACATGGTTCCATTCGAGTTTGGTCGCAGCTAGAGCAGAAATTTCATGATCACTTTTATAGCGGCGACAATGAACTCAAGTTGTCCCATCTAACATCGGTTAAACAGAAGCATGATGAATCGGTCTCCGATTACGTCAAGAGATTCAGAGAAACAAAAAACCGGTGTTTTAGTTTGGTGATAACCGAGAGAGACTTGGCAGACCTAGTGCTGAGTGGTTTGAGGACTCCCATTAGGTAAAAGCTAGAAGGGTATGAGTTCTTAAATATCAACCAAGTCTTACAAAGGGCTTTGGCTCAGGAAAGCCGAAGCAAAGATCTTAAAGAAGTGCATCGATATAAAGCTGATCGTCCTAAGATGAACATGGTTGAATATGATCAATCGGACAATGAGGGTGATATGTATGCTACTGAATTTGTTTGGCCATCTAAGGCTAAACCCTTTACTTGCAATGATCTGAAACCGATTCATAAGAATCGTGATGAAGAGATGAAGTTTACTTTTAACATTGCTAAGTGTGATAAAATATTTGATGCTTGGCTGCAGGCTAAGATTATTAGAATATCTCATACTTTACCGCCATTTGAAGAGTTGAAACGCCGCGCTTATTGCAAGTACCATAATTCTTTTTCTCATGCTACTAACGATTGCAATGTTTTTCGACGACAGATACAATCGTCCATTAATGATGGACGATTGAACTTTTCTGAGATGCAAGTTGATAAACAGCCCTTTCCAATGAATACCATGGAGTTGGAAGGGAAGAAGCTGCTCATTCGGCCGGAGGTAGCCGAATCTGCTAATAAAGCTAATGTCATTGTTGGTAAGCCCAGGAAAGACAAGGAGGGCGACAAGGTCTTGGGGAGACAGGTTGTGCTTGATAAGCAACCCGATGGCAAGGAAGTGATCAAAATCACCATCAGGAATCCTACACTCGGGGGCAAGCACAGGTGCAACAAGACACTCGAGTTAAATTTGTTAAGCCCAAGAGTCCAGAGGTTGGTAAGTGGAAGACGAATGAAGCTAAAGTGCAGCGCAAGAAAATCAAGCCAACTTTTGATATGTTGTTGTCCAAGTATGCCAATCATGCGGCCAGTTCTAGCTCTAACCAGTCATCAAATTTGAAGCGTTCAAGGTCACCTCCTTGGGAAGAATTTCAGCATCATGCAAGGCCATATGGGTCGTGGGCGCCGGGACCATGGGTGCCGTCACGCCCATATATGCCATACTACATGGGAGACTTCAATGAAGGATGGTGGCAGCCCCCAATGGCCCCTTATGCTTTTCATCCGGGTTGGGCATAACCAAGGAGGTTCGTTCATGAGAGACTTTCTTATCCCACACGAGGCCGTTTAAACAATGGTGTCAATCGGCCAGTGCAAGATAATCAAAAAAGGGTCGGCAGGCAAGAATGGCGTGTTAAGTCGCCAAGTGCTGCGATGATCGAGTCAAGCAAAGGCAAGGAAAAAGTCAATGCCGAATCACTCATCTTGGGCACCGGAGCATTCACCATACAGCAGTCGATTATGCATAGCAATCCGACCGAGCCGATACTTGCTATCGCGCCAAAGCACTCGGCTAATGACCATGAAGCAAGCACCAGCCAAGTAAAGACGAGAGATCCTAAGTACACTCAGCCAAAGTGGTGTCCTCCAAGGCTAACAAAGACACAAAAGAGGAAACTACAGAGGTTAAGGAGTCAAGAGATGACAGAACAAGAGGCCGAGAAGCAAAGGGATAAGTTGTTCAACGACACTCGGCCCATGGTGCCTACAAAACAAGTGTGGAGGCCTAAACAAATACAGGATGCAGCGGCTTCTACACCTATCACAGCAGCACCTACACCACCAAAAGAGGACGATGTAATCATTGCATCATCTGCGTTACCTATTGCTTCCTCTTCGCTCGAACAAATTTCAGAATCGGTGGATACACTATGGGAAGAGGAGGATATGTTAGACTACGAGTCCACACCGGTTCATGAAGGTATGGATATTAATATGGTGTATTATTTACCCGCTGAGTTTTGTGCTGTAGATGAGGAAGGGGAGGTGGCTCAGCTGGATTTTGGCCCTAAAAATGCAATATTCGAGAAGCCAAAAGACCTAGTAACGCATCTGAAACCGTTATATCTCAGATGTCATATCAATGGGTCACTGCTCACTCGGATGCTTGTTGATGGTGGTGCTGTGGTGAATCTTATGCCGTATTCGGTCTTCAAAAAATTGGGGCTGCATGATGAAGAGTTGATAAAGACCAATATGGTGCTTAATGGATTTGAAGGAAAAGAGAAAACTGAAGCCAAAGGTGTGATGTATGTGGAGCTTACAGTCGGAAGCAAAACTTTGGCTACTGCATTCTTTGTCGCTGAGGTGCAAGGTAACTACAACGTCATACTAGGCCGTGATTGGGTTCATGCAAACCAGTGTGTGCCATCCACTATGCACCAGTATTTGATCCAGTGGGTTGATGATGAAGTGGAAGTCATTCATGCGGATAACTCGGCCTGTGTTGCTTTGGCCGAGGCATCGGTGGATTGGCAACACCCAAATGCTACTTGTTTGACGGGACGTGACTTGTCAGAGTTCGATTTTCTCAGCGCGACCAAGAATGGTTTCGTGCCCGTCTCTTTAGAGCCGACTGAATGCAATCGGCTCCAAGGTATGATATGTTTAAATGGATCCTAACTCGGAGTGGTTACAAAAGCGACTTGTAGATATCGGTCCAATGAGAACGATATGTATGAGTCCATAGAAGAGTTAGATGATATGGATAAATTAGGACAAGGTTTTACATCGGCCGATCCATTAGAAGAGATAGATATAGGAGATGGTTCAATTTCTAGGCCGACGTTTGTAAACAAAAATTTGAAAGCCGATTGTAAAGCTAAGTTAATCAAGCTATTGAAAGAATATGTTTGTTGCTTTGCATGGGAATATCATGAGATGCCAGGTTTAAGCCGAGAGCTAGTGGAGCATCAGTTACCTATAAAGGATGGTTTTAGACCATATAAACAGTCGACCAGAAAGTTTAATCCAAAAACATATGACCGGATCAAGGGGGAGATCGGTTATTTGCTTAAAGCTAATTTTATTAGACCTTGTAGGTATGCCAAGTGGATTTCTAACATTGTCCCAGTGGAGAAGAAATGATCCGGCAAGTTGAGGGTGTGCATTGACTTCAGAGCTTTGAATAGGGCTACGCCCAAAGATGAGTATCCCATGCCAATAGCCGATATGCTTATTAATGATGCTTCTGGACATAAGGTTATTAGCTTTCTAGATGGTAATGTCGGATACAATCAAATTTTTATGGCCGAAGAGGACATGTCCAAGACAGCTTTTCGTTGCCCTGGTTTTCTTGGTTTATTCAAGTGGACAGGGATGACATTCGGATTAAAAAATGCTGGCGCCACATATCAAAGGGCTATGAATTTGATTTTTCACGATTTACTCGGTGTCATACTTGAAGTTTATATTGATGATATTTTTGTCAAATCGGATGCTTTTGAGTGTCACTTGGCCAATTTGCGTTTAGCTTTTGAAAGAATGAAAAAGTATGGAATGAAGATAAATCCTTTGAAGTGTGCATTCGGCATGTCAGCTGGTAAGTTTTTCGGTTTCATTATCCATGAAGATGGCATAGAGATTGATCCCAAAAAGATAGAGGCCATACAGAAAGTGGAGGCTCCAACATGCAAGAGAGATATGCAAAAGTTCCTTGGCAAGGTCAATTACTTGAGTAGGTTCATAGCTAATCTGTCAGGGAAGGTTGATGCGTTTGCTCCTATCCTTCGGTTAAAGAATGATGCTGATTTCACTTGGGGGCAAAACAGCAAGAAGCATTTGACATGATCAAAAATTATTTGTGCACTCCTCCGGTGATGAAAGCACCCAAGCATAGGGAACCCTTCAGGCTTTACATTGCAGTAGAGGAAGGAGTTATTGGTGCTGTTCTGACTCAAGAAACCGAAGGAAAAGAGCATGCCATCACATATTTGAGCCGCCGCTTATTGGACGCCGAGACAAGGTATACATTTATTGAAAAATTATGTTTATGTTTATATTATGCTTGCACAAAATTGAGACATTATTTAGTACCGAGTGCTTGCATAGTAGCTTGTCAAACCGATGTCAATAAGTACATGCTGCATAGGCCAATTCTTAGTGGTAGAATTGGCAAGTGGGCTTATGCTTTGAGTGAGTATGATTTGGCTTATGAATCTCTAAAATCCATGAAAGGCCAAATCGTTGCTAATTTGATTATTGAACATCGGATTGATGACAAGCATGATGTTGATATAAACCTTGTCTCAATAGTACCATGGAGATTATATTTTGATGGTTCAGTTTGTAGCAAGGGCCAAGGTGTTGGTATTGTTTACATATCTCCTCATGGTGCTGTTTTTGAAGCCTTATGCCGCTTAGAATATTTTTGTACAAACAATCAAGCCGAATATGAAGCGTTATTATTCGGCCTAGAGATGTTACTTGCTATAGGTGTTACACATATAGAGGCTTATGGTGATTCGTTATTAGTAGTGCAACAAATATCCGAAGTCTTTCAATGTTTTGACGAATCACTTAATGTTTATCTTGATAAATGTCTAGATATAATTTCTACTTTGGATTATTTTAGCATTGCTCATATATCTAGACATGACAATTGGAAAGCAAATGAGTTTGCACAACAAGCATCCGGCTATCATGTTGATCGTGGCATGTTTCATATTTCTGATAAACCGATGTCTAGTTTTGCCAACATAGGGGAGGCCGAACCGGAGCCCACCGTTTCGGCCACTAATGAGATATTCAATGCAGGAGAAAATCAAGACTGGAGGAAACCCATCATTGATTATTTGTGTGATCCTAGTAGAAGGGTGGACAGGGATGTTCTGCGTATGGCTTTTAAATACACAATGAGAGATGGTGGTCTTTTCGCCGAACGGTTGATGATGTTCTTTTGAAGTGCCTGGACGAGGACCAAGCGAGAGTTGCTATGGGAGAGGTTCATGAAGGTATTTGTGGCACTCATCAGTCGGCTCCCAAGATGAAATGGTTGCTACGACATGCTGGGTTTTATTGGCCGACTATGATTAATGATTGCTTCAGATATTACAAAGGGTGTGAAGCTTGTCAAAAATTTGGTGATATTCAGTTGGCTCCTGCTGCTATGTTACATCCCATTATCAAGCCATGGCCTTTCAGAGGATGGGGTTTATACTTTATTGGACAAATTCATCCGTCTTCCTCAAAGGGGCATCAGTTCGTATTGGTGGCAATCGATTATTTCACTAAATGGTCTGAAGCAGTACCTCTCAAGAACATGACACATACGGAGGTAATTAAATTCATAACCGAGCACATTATTCATAGATTTGGCATTCCTCAAACACTGACTACAGATCAAGGCTCATCTTTCATGTCACACCAAGTTAGAGAATTTGCCGAATCTTATAACATAAAGTTGCTCAATTCCTCTCCATATTATGCCCAAGCCAATGGACAAGCTGAGTCTAGCAATAAAATTTTAATCAAGCTCATCAAGAAGAAGATTGAGGATAATCCAAGGAGATGGCATGAGTTGTTGTCTGAAACCTTGTGGGCGCATAGGATCTCAAGGCATGGTGCTACGAAGGTGACTCCATATGAGCTAGTATACGGTCAAGAGGCTGTTTTACCAGTGGAAGTGAATTTGAATGCTTTGAGAATAGCCAAACAAAATGATTTATCGGCAGTAGACTTTTATAACTTAATGATGGACAACATTGACGAAGTTGCCGATAAACGTTTGGCTGCTTTGAAGGCCATAGAGAGAGACAAGTTGAGGGTGGCAAGAGCTTACAATAAGAAAGTCAAGTTGAAGAATTTTCAAGTTGGCGATCTAGTCTGGAAAGTGATTCTACCGATTGGTTCAAAATATAGAAAATTCGGGAAGTGGTCTCCAAGTTGGGAAGGTCCTTTTAGGATCGCAAGAGTAGTTCCCGGAAATTCATATTTGGTGGAATCCATACAAGGGGCATTGTTACCTCGAGCTCTCAATGGCAAATACTTGAAGAAATACCACCCGAGTTGGCAAGAAGCCTAAATAGGCATTGGCCGATACATAATTATCGCCCTAAGAAAAATAAATGGTCGATGGAGTGTTGACATCGTCCTTAGAACAAACACAGTACAATTTATTTTTCGGCACACAAGCTTTGCCGAAAAACAGGGGGGCATGTGTTGACACCAGGTTTTGGCATGGTCAAGAATATGGGTTCGTATGCAAAAGTTAGAGGCAACACTTCGCGGGCCGGCCCTGAGTGATAAAGTATTTGGCCTTCGCCGGCTGAATGAAAAACCTTGCCGGGGTAAAACCTTGCCGGTGTGAAGGCTTGCCGGCGTGGAAAGCTTGCCGGCGGAGAAGCTTACCGGTGTGAAATCTTGCCGAGGGAGAAACCTCGCCGGGGAGGAACTCTTGCCGGGAAGGAACTCTTGCCGAGGGAGAAACCTTGCCGGGGAGGAACTCTTGCCGGGGTTGAAACCTTGCCGAGGTAAAACCTTGCTGATGTGAAATCTTGCCGGGGGAGAAACCTTGCCAGGGAGGAACCCTTGGCGAGGTAGAAACCTTGCCGGGGTTAAACCTTGCTGATGTGAAAGCTTGCCGGGTAGAAACCTTGCCGGTGTGGAAAGCTTACCCGGGTGAAAGGCCTGCCGGGGTGGAGGCTGTGATAGTCAAGCCGACGAGAAGTTGAAGATGGGCTTAGAAGGTTATTCAGATGATCTTGGATGGAAAAAAATTCTACACGAAAGTTGTGCGCCTCGTCAAAACGATCGATTTTGATATAAAGATCGTCTCAATCCAAGGTCGTATGCAAAAGTTATAGCCCGCACAGCGAGACCCTCCAGCGAGCAAAATATGACGCCCGGAATCAGACACATGTGTGGGTATGTCTGATGAGCTGCGTGAGTAATTAGCTATTTTGCGCGAGCGATTGGACCCTCGAGATGACCTCTGATGAAACAATGTTCAACATGAAAGATGTTCGCCTCGTCGAAACGGTCAAGATTGCTTTTGGGCTTGTTTCCATCCGAGGTCTTTTGTCACCACATAAAGAACCCTCAAAGTACAGCCAGTTTAAACCGAACAGTTTTGGAAAGTTCAGGATAAAACCAGTCCGAATTTGACTAGGGTTTTGGACGTGAATTGATGTAATTTTCTTGTAAGAAAAGCCTAGATAAATCCTTTTACTTGTACGGGAAGTCCAACCGCCTCTTATATATGTTGGGGGTGACGGCCGATTGAAACAACACACAATCGAACAAATCAATATACTACTTTTTCAGTCTACGTTTTATCTCTCCACCGTTTTTTCTCTCTCGTTCTTCGCTGTTCTTCGTGTTTGAGAGCTGCGAATCCCGAGGCTCTAGGGGCGAGCGAATCGACCTAGGGCAGCCCATAGCCGCCGCACTCCCTGACGGGGTCCCTCCCGGGGGTGTGGGGTTTTCGGGTCTGCAAAAGCGCCCGCCGACTGTCTTGCGTATCGAGAGTGAGATGAAATTCAATCAGGATTTTTTTTCCTTGGCATGTGGAATGATTGAGGAATTTGTTTCTTGGCCTATAACCGGAGCTGTACATTTTTTAAGGGGATAATTGATTTTATGCCCCTAGTTGGGTCACACTCGGCAGGTTTACCCCTAGTTTTCAAAAACACTTCTTTCTGCCCAAACCACTTTGCTCCTCTTATGCTTTTGCCCTTTGACCATTTGACCATCACTTTGAAAACTTCATAGAAAATTCATACTAACTCAGAAAAATTCAAATAAGATATCAAAATGTTTAGAAAAGTATCACCTATATGTGCATGTCATTTGCATTCATGAAAAAAGTGTTGGCCAGTTCCCATCTCAGTTTTAGCTCATATGATCTTAGCATGAACAGTAAAATCTAAAAAAATCTAAAAATTCTAAAACAATTTGGTGGCAAACTTTGACCAATGTTTTGAGTGCTTGCCAAGTTTCATAAGGAAATGACATTTGTGGAAGTCATGGCAAAAAAACAAAAATCAATGCTCCAAAATTTGATTTTTTTACCACGACTTCCACGAATGTCATTCCCTTACGAAACTTGGCAAGCACTCAAAACATTGGTCAAAGTTTGCCACCAATTTTTTTAGAATTTTTTGAATTTTTTTAGATTTTAATGTTCATGCTAAGATCATATGAGCTAAAACTGAGATGGGGTCTGGCCAACACTTTTTTCAAGAATGCAAATGACATGCACATATAGGTGATGCTTTTTTGAACATTTTGATATCTTATTTAAATTTTTCTGAGTTAGTATGAATTTTTTATGAAGTTTTCAAAGTGATGGTCAAACGGTCAAAGGGCAAAAGCATAAGAGGAGCGAAGTGGTTTGGGCAGGAACAAGTGTTTTCGGAAACTAGGGATAAACCTGCCGAGTGGGACACATCTAAGGGCACCAAATTAATTATCCCTTTTTTATGAGAACAGTGTATTGAGTATCTCAATAATTGGTGCGTTTGTGCTGCCGAGTGTGTCTAGGATTTCTTCTATTTCATCCTGATAGATCGTGCATATGTGTGTGGGCGCTGGGAGAAACAACCAAGGGTGTGTTTGGACGAGGAACCAAATGGAATGAAACGGGATTTCATGGTGAAACGGATTGGTTTCATTCCTATGCTTGGTTGAAGCTACAAAATGGAATGGTTTCCGTTCTTGTGTTTGGTTTGGTTGAAAAAATGGAATGGGACAAATTTGATTCAGCTCACCTCTTGCATCGAGATGGTGAGATTGCTTCCCATATGTAGATGTTGTACAATCAAAATCATTGTAGCCTACGCAATTTCAGCAACATACTATTTGATTCAAATTTTTGGTAATATACTCGAATTTTCAATAGCAATTTATTTGTATTTCTAGCGCAATCAATAAGTAATTTACACTTGCAAGCATAACGAATATATACATCAATTCACTGCTCAATTTGATAGTGTAAATACATACTGGATCACAGTGCTGAAGGTAGAGATTTTTGATATTAGATATAGAGAAAGAGATAGATAGATAGGACGTAGGTAGATAGACAGACAGATCAAAAGCTTAATAATAAACAATAACACTTTCCATGTAACACATGTTCTCGCAAGTACATTTGCTACACAGTTTCGCCATTGCTTAACGCTATATAATGTCAGCTATTGCACTCTTCCTCTCATTCTAGTATATGGCTGTATGCATATTTCAACAAAACTGAGCTACCTTCCTGCTGGCTTCAATTTGCTTTCTCTATATGCATGTATGAGTAAGACTAGGGAATACAGACCAGACCAGTCCAGAAAAAATGATCAGGTCTGTAACCCGATGTTAGTCCCGTAACGTCCCTTGGAATCAGAAACAAAAATCCGATAGGTAAGAGAGTTCCCATCAGCTGAACAGCTAGGCCAAGCGCCAGATTGTCAAACTGTACCGACGAGATGTTCAAAGCTGACGTCAATGCAGCTCCAAGGATGGAACCTAATGTCGAACTGAGGCTGTTAATGGACATGAACAGAGCAAACAGTGTGCCCTCGATTCCAGGTGGGCAAAGTTGTCCCGAGAGGATTAGGAACGGCATCATCCTACCAAATGTAAACAATAAAGTTAGAAACACTATTGTGTAGATGTGTACATAAGATGTCTGATCTTCAGCCATGAGTGCAATAATGGATTCATACTAGATAGATTGGACAATTTCTTCATTTTTTCGGTTGCTCTTTTGCAATTTTGATTAAGAGAACAGTATGAACCTACTAGCCAGTGTCAATTATCATACTGGGTAAAAGTGAAGAATTTCCTCCGTTGCGAAAAAGAACATACAGTGATCTATAGCAATTAATGACAGACAGGTCACACTGAACCATGAGCTCAAGAAGCATTCATGAGCACCACTTGATTGACACTCGCCCAAATAAAGGGAAATAAAATAAAACAAAATAAAATAAAATAAGAGTATGCCTGGAGTATCTGTCTAGATTTAGTTGAAATAAAGAAGTTTAAGTTGGTGCCTAATGAGTTACCACAACACTAAAATCTTCTAAATACAAGATTCATCAATGAAGGATCAGTAACTCTGGGCAGCAACTTAGCATGTATAACAGAAACGCATCTCAACTGGTTCTCTAAACTACAGGTCAAACAGATCACTCAGTTTATGGTTTGCAATCTACTCCCTCCATCCCATAACATAAGATCATTTTGCAAAGCTATGTTAGCTTGTAAAATGATCTTATATTATGGGACGGAGGGAGTAGTTCACAGGAGTATTAAAGAAATGACAGCTAGAGGATATACTTGAATTGGTTGATTGCATCGGCCAAAGTAGAGCCCCACAGCACAATGTATTTGTCTGCTATTCCATACTGAATATGTAATCTTGACACCAGTAAAATGTCCAGTACAGTAATTATCGCAAGGCCAACATGTGCAAACCTGTAAAATAAGGACATCAATTATTAAAGGTGGCACATGTAAGTACTCCCTCTGTAAACAAATATAAGACCGTTTAGATCACTATTTTAGTGATCTAAACGCTCTTATATTTCTTTACGGAGGGAGTACCTAATAACTTCTTCAAAGTGAATAGATTTGCATTGTAGCCAATTACGCCCCAAGAATTATGTCAGTTTTTTAACAACATTAAAAAAAGAGCATACACTCACTAAAACACTGACCAAAAGGTGATCAATAAATGGCTTATACCAAAAATACCAAGATGAAAATTTAGTGCAACTCATTCGAATCATGGACAGCCAACTTACACAAAAGTTTATAGAAAGTTTCAGTTAGTACATTAAGCATATATACATAATATTTCAACTTCCTCATGAGCTTCAGATCGTTTGGATAATGATCTCCTTTTGCTCTTTTTACGAGCAGTAGCACCCTTTCGCCCTCATATTTAAAAGATTCACCTGAGCCTTATCCAGCAAAAGCACTATCAATATTCTGACCATCAGCATGATCATGTGCGGCGTTATCTGTCGTGCTTTCAAATCCTTTTGGAGATTCCTTAACGAAAACACATGTAACTAGTTGGAACAGTGGAAGAGCAGAGAAAATAATATCAATAGCATTTATTGGGAGATTGGACAATGCATATCCTCCCAATAAGCTCCCAAATATCCCCCCTACAGCCATTGATGACCAAGATAATGACTGGAGATCACCAGCAAATTTTGGCCTGAAAAGAGAATAATTCAGGTTTCAAAGCATTGTATTGGAGTACTTGCTATACAAGGTGAGACCAGATGCACCAAATTACTCACCCTGCTGATCGAACTGCCTCTGCAATCATTGCATCTATAACAACATCTGCCATGGCAGATCCCAAGTTCTGTACAATCAACATTAGCGTAAAAAGATTGCTTGAGCTCCTCAAATGTTCTGACAGCCCAATGATAAGCCATGGAAATAGAGAAAGACCACTAGAAATGATCAAATAGGGTACACGCTTCCTCTGCTTAATTGGAATACAGTCCGACACAATCCTGCAAGTACAATTGATATATGGGTAAGTAAATAAAACCAGGATTTTTTTATTGGGCGTTCAACAACATGTCCAGTAATGCATGTACCAAGCCATATATGGATGTTTTACAGCTGTTAGCAACACGTTGTGAACCTTTATCCACAACAGGATAACTAACGTACTGAACATAGCCAGATGGCAATGCTGCAAGATATTGGTAGACATAGGTTGGATGAGAGATTATTTCAGAGAGAAAAGATTGGTTGTTTCTTCCTGAAACATAGATACATGCCATCTCTATATAGTGGATGCTTAGATCTTTGACTTCTCCTAGCACGATACAAACTCCTCATGGTTGGACTCCTTTAATCCTAGACTTGCTGTCCTTCCTCCCGTTTCCTTGGTGCTGCAAATCCCTGTCTGACACATGACCGTCTTCTGCTACAGGCCTACGATGCACCTATGTCCTTGGCCTCCTTGCCAGCCAGCTGGCTGCAACCAAACTGCCACTGGCTTGATGCAACATACTAATGCATGCAACAACACCACTGCCAAAATCGCAACTCTGTGGACAGGAGAGTACTAGGACAACCATAGATCATGGACACTAGCTAGAATACCGATTATGAGTTTGATATTACACGGGCCTACGTACTAGAACCGTTGAATGCCTTAATTTGCAGCAACAAAGCTATTGAACCAACAGATGTGGGAAATAATTTCTGTGATGTGTTCCTTTTTGCATTTCCATGTTACTGTCATGTGCCCATGTCTACAAATGAACTGTTCTTGTTAATCAATTTTCTATTAAGATAACTTGCTTACAAACTATGTTCAGATTGCTAGTGATAGGTTCTATTCACGGTAAACTGTAATTAGTCAGAAATTGAAAAAAAAAGTTTAGCTCTGGTGGAATAATTATGTATCTATAGTAGCTCCTTAAAAGTCCAGTAATAAACTTGTGTTGTCATGGACGCCAATATCAAACAATACATAAGCTTATGCCTAAAAAAAGAGTAATTCTGAAAACTGAGATGTAAGACTCATGACATTTGGAAACAAATAAGTTAGTTAAAATATCTATATCCCAAGATATAGGCCAACGAGAAGAATGATTATTTTGCATCAATCAAGGTTAGATTGTTGGTAAGTTTCGCTTCATATAAAGCAACAAACAAAAGGTAACATTACCCATATATAGGTTTTATGCTCCAAGGGAAAAATGCAGCAGAGACCAAAAACTGTGATGTTGAGGGCGACAGCTTCATGATGTCCTTCACAGCTGTCCACGCAAAAGATCTGAAACCCTGAAACATTGAAGAATACATATTAGAACATTTAAAATGTTAACATGTTCTTATTTGTGAAGCATTCAAGAAAAACAAACAGATTTGAAGGAGGGCCTCTTTAGTTATGCTGAATTCGGACATGGAATTTGCAACTGAGGCATATCACCAAAGCATACAAATGGAACAAGTGCTAAGGATATGAATGAACAACCTTGGCCCCCTACATGACACCTTAAGGTATTTGACATGACACCTTAAGGTATTTGACATGCCACCAATGCTCAGCATCCTGTGCAATTATCACATCAAGTAGTTTTAAGGCACCACAATCCAAGACAAGACACGCCAACACTTTGATAGTTTCACAGTTCCATGGGGCAGAATGATTCATCGATTCTAACCGAATTTCTTAAGCGCAATTGAGTCTCTCTATACAGACAGTGCCTGATTTGGCAGCATATAAATGCTAGACGTCCATCTCAAGCTACTCTGGCAGCACGGGCTTCACATTCGCAACAAGATAAAATTAGCGTGATGTCTACAAAAAGAATATTCAAATAGGGATCCAGGCATCCTTCATCATCTTGTGTGTTCTGGAAACATAAATTACAAAATGATCGTACGGACACGCATATGAGCGGCAGATCTATCTAAATCGACGGTGCGTGTGCGGAGAAATGGGTGCGATTACGAGGAGTGTCAAGGTGCCGAAGAGAGGAAGAGATCAGGAGAAGGGACATAACTAAAAAGAATTTCTATTGATAATAATACTCCCTCCGTAAAGAAATATAAGAGTGTTTAAATCACTAAAGTGGTGATCTAAACACTCTTATATTTGTTTACAGAGGGAGTACTAATTCAGACACCAATTACATTTGATTCCAGAGACCAATTCACATCTAGACTGGCTAGAATCAGCCGAGCTACACTCTGATTCTGATGGCTAGCATGATTTACACTAACAGCTGAGCTACACTGATTCTGGTGCCCTGCCATGGGTGGTTCATTCAGTTGGTCCATACGAAGTAGGGGCACACGGGTCCCATGGCCGGCGTCCAGTTGCCACACCCGAAGAAGCACTTCTCCTGCATCGGCCCTGGCATGGACACCACGCCTCCTCTGGTCGGTACCCTGCAGTAGCAGAAGCACGTCGCAGAGGTGCCACCGCAGGGGCTTATCATGTGTGGCTGCGGCTGCTGCTGCTGCTTCTGCTGGATCAGCGGCGGCGCCAGCGCCGATGAGCCACCGCAAGGGCTTGTAAGTAACTGCAGCGGCTGCTGCTTCTGCTGGATTGGCGGCAGCGGCGCAAGCGCAGATGAGCCACCGCAAGAGCTTGTGAGAAGCTGCGGGGGCTGCTGCTTCTGCTGGATCGGCGGCGGCGGCGCCAGCGAGCCGGTGATGGTCATCTTGACCCCACGCAGCATGAGCTCAACGAGCAGCCGCGCCGTGTTGCGCGCGTCGTCCAACCCGCAGTGCAGGCGGCCCTCCCAGTTCAGCCCCGCCGCCCGGACCGCCTCCTGAAGGGTGACCCGCCCTCCGCCGCCGAGCGCCGCCTGGAAGGGGACCCTCAGGTTGATCCAGCGATCGAAGTAGGAGGGCTTCTCGATCCCCTTGAAGCGGCACTCTGACTCGAGCATGGTGCGGCAATCCCAATCTCCCCACGTCACGACGGCCAAGCTCCCTGCCCCCGCCGTCGCCGCCTTCAGCCAATCGTCGTGCATCCAGAGCGCCTCGCCAAGATCCACGCCGCCGTCCACGTCCTCCTGCTGGATGCCGGTGAGTTCCCTGCAAAACTCGGTCAGCACAGGGTGATGTTTTGGACGAACGTACCTGCGAAACACGGACACGATGCGGCCGGTGGCGCCGTCGACGAGCACGGCGGGGAACTCGATGATTTCCTGCGGAAAGATCCGCCCGTCTTTCACGCACGTCGCCTCGAAGTCAACCACCACGAAAAAGTCGAAATCTTGCACCTGCCCCTGCCCGCGCGCCGCCATGATCGCTGCCATGTTCGACGAGGTGCGCGCAAACTCCGGGAGTCGAGATCGCGGAAACTAGGGATCGAAAACAAGGGTGGCGAAGATCGGGGAAAGAGGGAATCGAGAACTAGGGCAGCGAAGGTCGGGGAAAGTTGGGATCGAGATCTGATTTGTTTTCTCCTCACGCTTGGGGCAGGCACAATTTCTAATCCAATCCGATACTTGTCGAATTGGCGCTCTTTTTTTTTGACGTGGTTGGCGCTATTCCTAATCTAATCAACAAATCAAAGGCTGTGATTAGCGGGAAAAAAGAAAGGCTGTGATCAGCGGGAACAACCAATGGCTGTGCTAGAAGACTCGTTTGAGTCTGTTTAGTTGGTTTTGTTGGAGTTTTTTTGTGTGTGAGTATCTTACTACTTCTTCTCTAGAGTCTTAGAGCATCTTCAACAGATGATGTAAAACTTGATGATGCAAAAATTGTTATAGGCCAGAAGAGACAAGGTGTTTGGATCGTGGCTGCAGAATAATATCAGGTGCTACTAGCCCTTAGTTGATACCGTGATACAGGCTTCTGGCAGCCGTTGGATCTTAGATCTGACGGTATTTGAGAAATTGTTGTACATGCGCACAATTTTGAGACTCTCATATGCCTCTTTTTTTTGCAAAACGTTCAAGACCTCACGGAGCCATCACATCCGAGATCCAACGCCTCGGGAGTCTGTATCACAATATCACATAGAGTTGGTAGCACCTGATGTTTTTCCCGTGCCTGCCCGTTGCTTTTTCATATGCCCAAAAGTTGGAGCCCAAAAATTTGAAAAGCAATTTAAACATGAAATCCAACGGTTGAGAGGGCGGAAGCTCCGAACAGGGCCAACGACTCTACGGTGCTCGGGTCGGTAGATTGGAGGATACCCGACTGCTAATAAACCTCCATGGCCAGCGATGGTATAGCACGACCATCTCGAGCGGGGATACTATCTGAATTGGCCGTAACGTTTCGAGCTTCCGCAACAGTTTTCTTGGCCGGCAAGTACGAGCGGTGGAGTGTCGGCGGGGCTGGGGGCGGTCGCAGGATTGGCGGCTACAAGTATGTTTCACCGTCGCGGTTGGGTTCCCGACACAACAACGTTGGAAAGCGTCTAGCGATAGTTACATTTGACTGTTATAACACGACCCTGATTAGCCTGGCTGGAGCCGGCGGGAATGATTTGGTCTGAGCTGTCACTTGGTCAATTTGGGCCAAGCATTAAAGATCCAACGATCCACGTGTAATTTTTCTATTTTTTTTCTAAATACCATGTATATTTGATTAAACAAATACTTTCTCCGTCCCATAATATAAGAGTGTTTTTGACACTTATGGGATGGGGGGAGTAGATTACAGACACACATAAATGTCTTGCAATATTGCATGAAAGACTCTGCAATAAGCAAAATAAAAATTTCACTATGACAGAATCTTGTGCCACGCCGAAACGTCACCCACCATCGTCCTCCTCCGCCATCGAGGCAGCGCTAAAGAAAGAAGGAAACGATCGTCATACCTAGATATAGAGGAGCACCTTCGCATACAATGATACTTTTTGAGCCGATGAACCAGACCGCCGCAATCGACGAGACTGAGGCTTTCCGGCACGTTCGTGTCCGCTAGATCCCAGAGTCGTCAATTTTATCCGATGCGGTCGAAGAAGAGGAACGCCACTGCTTACTGCCATCCACGTACCCCATTGTAAGACATAAAACACAACTGAGACAGTCGACACCAAGGCCAACTGGGAGAGTGCCATGTGCCGACCATCAAACACAAATCCCACCGGATTTGAAGACTGGCAAGAAGACCGAGCCACCTGCTCCTCATTGCCACCACAATTTCTAATCCAATCCGATACTTATCGGAACGACAACAGTTGGCGCTCTCTCTTTTTTACGTAGTTGACGCTATTTTTTAATCTAATCAACAAACCAAAGGATGTGCTTTCTCTAAAAAAACAAAGGTTGTGATTAGCGGGGAATAAAAACAATGGTTGTGCATCTTCACATGTTCATGTGTTAGTTGGTTTTGTTGGAGCTTTTTTATTATTATCTCGCTACTTCTACTTTAGAGTCTTAGAGCATCTATAGTCGGGCATCCCAAACCTGCCTCAAACCCTGGGCGGACAGCCCGCCACTGACCGGTAAAACAAAAATGACTCATCCAAGCGCTTTAAACCGCCCTCAAACGCACGAACTATGATGCGTCCGTCAATGCATTAGCAAAATCTGATCAAGCAATCAACTCTAATATTTTGATGGTGGGTACAGTTGCACTTAAAATACCATCACAAGATCCAGAGCCTGAAGAAATTAAGCCTAATTTTCGTACGCCAAGCTACATAATTTTTGGTGATATTCCGGTCCGAGTCACGTGATGTTGTGTTTACATGCAGATCATCAGCTGGCCGGGTGATTAATTAGTGGAGTCCTTAGTTTAGGAAATAAATCAGTGTTAGGTAAAGGATAAACATGATTAGATGTTTTCTTGGGGTGGTATACAGAGGAGTCCTAGTAGTAGTTGTGTTCGGTTTCGTAGCAAGAAAATTTCGTTTGTTTTGTTCAAGTCAAAGTCGAGTCGATTGTGCCTGTGCGCACTATATATACCAGGACGGCACGTCGTGTAAAAGGGTCTAGTTTTGTTTTCGTGAGTTGAATAAAATCCAGAAAACGTCCCATGTCGGGGGACACCAAATACCAAGTTTGCTTTTGCTAATCCCTTGAGGATTTTGTCGCTGCTGCGCGTGGAGTCGATCCAATCTACTCGACGCAAGTTTTTCAGGCTTACGTTCTTCAATCTTTGCTTGAACGGAAGTTTTTGTTTTTCTACTAGTACCGTGAAAGATCGGGCCGACGAACGACTCGCCATCTAGTCGAGTCTACATCAAGTGGTATTCAGAGCTAAGGTTGTTCACGGTACTGTGTTGATCAAGATGTCAACCTCGGTCAACAAGAGTGATGAGGTTGCCGCTGATTCTGAGGAAATAGTACGTCCAATGTATGCGGATGATATTCCGCAAAATATTCAGGATGGTTTTGACCATACATGCAACTACATCAAGCAATGTCATGATGCGCTCGGCAAAAGGATAGATGTCCTGATCACTCGGTTTGATGGTTTGGCGGACATCATCAATATGTCGGCTACGAATTTTGCCCCACCACAGACTGCTCCAGCGGCTCCACTGCATTATGCACCACCTGCTCGTGACGGACATGCCGGCGTGCATGATCGTCGTTTGGCGGCACAACCTCATGCTGGAGATGATGGTCTCGATGATGGCGTTGACCAGGTGGGGTATGCGCCACGACCACGACACTATGAGCCTCGCCCTGAAACTTCCGTTCGTGGTGGAGTGCATGACCGAGTTGGTCAAGTTGTGCGTGTGTCTTTGGATGATGGAATTGGGCGCATAAAAATTTCAATCTCTTCATTCTCCGGCAAGTGCGAACCAGAAGGCTATTTGGAGTGGGAGATGCGTGTTGATCAAATATTTGATGCCCATCATTATAGCGAGGAGAAGAAAGTTCAACTTGCTGGAATTGAGTTCGCCGGTTACGCGCTAATTTGGTGGAATCAAATTTGTCGTTCAAGACATCGACCGACGACTTGGCGAGGTATGAAAGAATTCATGAGGCGACGTTTTGTTCCTGAGCATTATAAAAGAGATATGTACAACAAGTTGCAGCGGCTCTCTCAAGATAATATGAGTGTTGATGAATATTACAAGGAGATGGAATTGCTTATGATACGTACAGGGACAACGGAGGATCCGGAGGCGACTATGGCACGTTTCTTTAATGGGCTAAATATCGAGGTGCAGGATCGTGTTGAGATGGTGGTCTACTACAACATACAAGATCTTGTGCATCAAGCTGTGCGTGCGGAACAACAGATTAAGCGATGCCAAGTCAACATTGCTCCCAGTACCACTTTGAACACATGGCGACGCTCGCAGTATAAGAGTGAGGATGTCGGTCCTAGCTCCAGGGCGACATCATCAAATCGCTCTCATGGTTCCGTGCAAAAGGATGCTTCAAAATCAGGACTGTCGATGGTTGATTCTAGTGCATAGTCGACCGGACGCACTAGTGACATAGAGTGTTTCAAGTGTGGAGGAAGGGGAGATATGAAGCGTGAATGTCCTAATGAGAAAAGAGTGTTGCTCACGAGAGATGGCTATGCATCCGCTAGTGATGAAGAGGCAGTTTCTGACACTTCTGGTGAAAATCTGAAGATGTTGAAAATGTGGTTGCGAGTTTTGAAGCTGCTGAATCATATCCGTCTTTGATGGTGCAACGGGTGCAAGAAGATCGCATTGAAGATAAGGGGCAGCGATGGAATATTTTTCAAACTCAATGCAAAATCAACGGCACTAATTGCAAGATGATCATAGATGGAGGAAGCTACACCAACGCGGTCAGCAAGGACTTGGTAGATGCTTTAGCATTGCCTACTTGGAAGCACCCACAACCACACTGTGTTGAATGGTTATATCAGTCGAGCAAATTGAAAGTTACTCAGAAGGTCCGACTAAGTTTTTCGGTTGGTGAATATGCTGATACAGTGATTTGTGATGTTTTGCCGATGGATGCATGTCAGTTATTGTTGGGAAGACCATGGCAATATGACCGCCGTGCCACACACGAAGGCCGGTCCAACACATACTCCTTTTGGGATGCTAGGAGACGACGTGTGTTGCGGTCGATGTTTGCTGGAGAAATCAAGGTGGGTGCAAATGTTTTTCTGAAAAAGAAGGTTATCAAATCTACAGCAAAACCGAGGACGGTTTTGTTTCAAGGAGGAGGGGATGATGCGTCCGTCAATGCATTGGCAAAATCTGATCAAGCAATCAACTCTAATATTTTGATGGTGGGTATAGTTGCACTTAAAATACCATCACAAGATCCAGAGCCTGAAGAAATTAAGTCTAATTTTCGTACACCAAGCTACATAATTTTTGGTGATATTCCGGTCCGAGTCATGGGATGTTGTGTTTACATGCAGATGATCAGCTGGCCGGGCGATTGATAGAGGCAAAGGTGTAGGGATGGCAATTTTATCCATGGATTTGGATACCCATGGATACCCGACCCGGTTGGGCAAGGGTATGGAGCACATTTCTGCCCATGGGCCCATGGATATGGATACCCACGAACAGTTGGGTCGGGCATGGTTATAGTTTGTGCTCCATGGATATCCAATGGATATCCGTATGACATGTGGGGACATATGCCAGTGACAGTAGAAAGAACGAATCAATGGGAAATGGCATGCAATATGCAACTGGTGCCATAAGCTATATGCAGCAAAATCAACCTCTGGTATGTCACACTTAAGGACTCATCATATTACTTGTTGCCTACTTATGCATGTAGCTTATGTTGACATTTTTGAGTGAATGATGATGAGTTAATTTTATCTTTGGGAAGGCTTCATGCTGACTTTTCTATGCCCATGGAGCTCCATGGGTATGTGGGTATCCAACAGGTTTGGGCATGGGCACAAGTTGTGCCCATGGACAATTTGGTGGATGGGCAGAGGGGAAGAAGATGGGTCATGGGTTGGATTTGGACCAGCTCCACCCGCCCCAAACCTGACCCATTGCCATCCCTATAAAGGTGTCCCGTCTTTCGATGAGATGGTGGCTATCGTTTTGGAGGAAGTCGACTTTGACGATCCGACTACGAACGTGCGAGGACGTCGCGCCTTAGCAATCGCTAAACCAACTCCGAGAGGTTATTGACCACGCCGGAGCACGATCAACCTGACCACGAAGGTCTGTTTCCTGCAGGCAAACAAAGAACAAGCAAGAAACTAAGATTGCAATCTGGATATTGCGAATATAAGAGGAAAGCTTTATTGATCAAGGTGGGGTTCTGGGACGCCTTGGTCTGGTCGTTGAACACAAACGAAGTACGCGAAGTTGCAGCTATGGCAAACTTTTAATCTAAACAAAACCCAAAGTCTGAACAACGCCCTAAGGGCTGTATATATGGAGGAAGAGGAGGGAATTTCGTGGCCCTTGAGGGAGGGGTCCGAAACCAACCCTAACTCTTGTTTCCCCACACATACGGACTCTAAAAATAGCCTATACTTAAGTATTTCGAAATTACATGGGCCTGGCCCAATAATAAGGTGACGCAGCACCTAGAATAACCTATGGACGAATATTATGAAGTGGCATCTTGTATATTTCATCCAAGGCCTCATGCACTCATTATGGTGGCTTCAAAGTCCTGGAATCATCACTTGTAACTCCGTTCTTGTTCCCCTTGCGCATGCCAACATCTCCATGCTTGAACTTGCTCCAAGGTTCATCTTTCTTGTCCATGGTAGGCCCTTCATTTGTAAGCAAAACAAATGTATCCAATTTAGGCAGGATCATATTCTCATGAACATTGGAATCGTTACCAAGAAACGAAAGTACCTGATAATTCAATTGGCGTGTGCGAGCTCTAGTAATTGGTCCAGTATGTATAGCAGCAGGGGTTGTGGGTGTAACAAAGGTATTGATGTCCTCATCATCCTCCCCTTCTTGAAATGAAGTCGTCCTCGACAGAAGCTCATCTTCCTCACCCAAATAAGGCTTCAAATCTGCAATGTTAAAAGTGGGACTAACCCCAAAATCTGCAGGCAACTCAAGTTTATATGCATTATCATTTATTTTCTCTAACACCTTAAATGGACCATCAACACGTGGCATTAACTTTGATTTGCGCAAATTAGGAAACCTATCCTTACGCAAATGTAACCAAACAAGATCTCCAAGTGCAAAGACAACATGTTTTCTACCCTTATCTCCAGCAAGTTTATATTTAGCATTCATATGCTCAATGTTTTCCTTAGTTAACTCATGCATTTTTAAAATCAATTCAGCACGTTCTTTAGCATCAAAATTAACCTTCTCCGAAGATGGAAGAGGCAACAAATCAATGGGTGCACGAGGTAGGAAACCATACACAATTTCAAAAGGGCACATCTTAGTAGTAGAATGCAACGAACGATTATAAGCAAATTCAATATGAGGCAAGCATTCTTCCCACATTTTCTTATTATTCTTCAAAACAGCCCTAAGCATAGTAGACAATGTTCTATTGACTACTTCAGTTTGTCCATCAGTTTGGGGGTGACAAGTAGTACTAAAAAGCAGTTTAGTCCCCAACTTAGCCCATAAACATCTCCAAAAGTGGCTAAGAAATTTAGTATCACGATCTGAAATAATAGTATTTGGCACACCATGCAAGCGAATAATTTCACGAAAGAACAAATCAGCAACATTAACAACATCAGCGCTTTTATGACATGGTATAAAGTGTGCCATTTTCGAGAATCTATCCACGACAACAAATATGCTATCCCTCCCCTTCTTTGTTCGAGGTAAACCTAAAACAAAGTCCATAGATATATCCTCCCAAGGAACACTAGGCACAGGCAAAGGCATATATAAACCATGAGGATTGAGTCGTGACTTAGCTTTTTGACATGTAGTGCAGCGAGCAACAAAACGCTCAACATCCCGTCTCATCTTTGGCCAAAAGAAATGTGTAGCAAGTACGTCCTCCGTCTTCTTCACGCCAAAGTGTCACATTAATCCTCCTCCATGCGCCTCCTGCAACAACAAAAGACGAACAGAGCTAGCAGGAATGCTTAGCTTTTTAACACGGAACACAAAACCATCATTAACAACGAACTTGTTCCATGTTCTTCCTTCCTTACAATTCTGCATTACATCTTTAAAATCAGCATCACGCATATATTGATCTTTGATGGTCTCCAAACCAAATATTTTGAAGTCAAATTGTGAAAGCATAGTATAGCGACGAGACAAAGCATCAGCAATAACATTTACTTTACCCTTGTTGTGTTTAATGACATAAGGGAAAGTCTCAATGAATTCAACCCATTTAGCATGTCTACGATTCAGTTTGGCTTGACTTTTAATATGTGTCGGTGTCAAAACCGGCGGATCTCGGGTAGGGGGTCCCGAACTGTGCGTCAAGGTCGGATGGTAACAGGAGACGGTTACAACCCTCCGGTTTATATAGACACCGGATAGGGTTAGGGTTACACAGAGTCGGTTACAATGGTAGGAGATCTCGAATATCCGCACGCCTAGCTTGCCTTCCACGCCAAGAAAAGATCCTTCCGGACACGGGACGAAGTCTTCAATCTTGTATCTTCATAATCCTGGAGTCCGGCTGAAGGTATAGTCCGGCTATCCGAACACCCCCTAATCCAGGACTCCCTCAGTAGCCCCTGAACCAGGCTTCAATGACGACGAGTCCGGCGCACAAATTGTCTTCGGCATTGCAAGGCGGGTTCCTCCTCCAAGTTCTTCAAAAAGATTATAAATACCAAGTATAGTGTCCGGCTCTGCAAAACGAGTTTCCACATATTGCCATATAGAGAATAATATTAACACAAATCAAATCTGCTGACGTATTCCGCAGTGCGTCATAACACTGCGGCCAAGCCTTCCTTATAAATTATTTTCATCATTCCACCTCGGCGTGTTTAGCGAGGCGGTTTCCTTGGCACGTCTTGTCAAAGCAGAGATCGTGTGCCCCTTTTAACGGGATTCTCATTAATACGGACGTGGGTAACCCAACCGCGCCATTTACCACGGCGCTCGAAAGGCAAGTGAGTTTTATGAGGTAGGTGGGGATGCATAACCGCATCCGCCTATATAAGGGGATAAGGATCCACCTTTTTTACCTATGCCTTCTTCCTCCTTTGCCCATCCATCTCTTGCGCACTCAAGCTCTAGCGCCCAAGTCCGCTCTTCCTTCCTCAAACTTCTCCAGCAATGTCCGGAGCGGGAGGCAAGTGGATGGTTTCCTCCGTCATGGAGGCTCAAGTGAAAAGGCTCAGGAAGGCCGGATACCTGTCCAAGGACATCCCGCACCGGCTTCGTGAGGCGGGGCAGCTTCTTCCCACCCCAAGGCCCAATGAGAGGGTAGTTTTTCTTCCCCATTTCCTCCGCGGACTGGGTTTTCCACTCCACCCTTTTGTCCGGGGGCTCATGTTCTACTACGGCCTGGACTTCCACGATCTGTCCCCGAACTTCGTCCTCAATGCCTCGGTGTTTATCGTCGTGTGTGAGGCCTTTCTCCGCATCCGCCCCCACTTCGGCCTCTGGCTCAAGACCTTCAACGTCAAGCCCAAGGTGGTGTCCGGCACCCATGCGGAGTGCGGAGGAGCTATGGTTGGCAAGATGGCCAACGTCCTCTGGTTCGATGGCTCCCTTGTGGAGTCCCTAAAGGGGTGGCAATCTGGGTGGTTTTACATCACCGAGCCACGCGATCCGGAATGGGTCGCAGCCCCCGAGTTCCGATCTGGACCCCCCACGCGGCTCATGTCCTGGAAAGAGACGGGCCTGTCATGGGGCAACGAAGAAGAAGTGACCGGATTGCAAACTTGCATCCAGTCCCTGGTGAACAAGCCAATCCGGCTTGTCAGTATAGTCCAGGTTATGCTTGTCCGCCGGATCCTCCCGTGCCAACAACGGGATTTTACTTTGTGGGAATTCAAACAGGCGTAGCACCAAACCCTCAAAAGGCTCTTCGACACGACGTATGAAGACGTCTGGAAGGTGTTGATTAAAGGCGCCGAGTCGCCCGCATCCGCTTCCGAGGATCGCGGATACAGCTCGCAGCGTAATGCTCGCGAGGTAAGCTATCTATACCTTTAACAGGTTCGTCAAGCTCTTCTTCATAGATTAACTCTATGCGGGATCCAAACTCCCTTTGCCTTTAACAGGATTGGCTGAAGGTAGCCGGATTAATTAACTGTCCGGCTCCCCCGCCCGAAGACCAAGCCCCAGCTCTCCTAGAGAAGCTGCTGGCTCCGGCGCCTTATGTGGTGCCGGAGAAGAAGGTCAAGAAGAAGAAAACCAACGGGACTCGAAAGAGTTCCCGCAACATGGTGGTGTCGAGCTCGTCATCTGGCGAGTCTGCGACGCCCTCCTCTCGTGAAAACGAGGAGGAGGAGCAAGGAAGTCCCCCCCCCCTCAGTGAGGGGAGAAAAGAAGAAGAAGGCCACCCCAACGGGGGAGGCCGAGGGGTCGAGGAAAAGGAAGACCCCTCCGCCGGACTACTCCCACGACGCCGAAGAGGACGGAAAGGAGTGGCCGGGCAGGACCAAGCGTCCGGCGATATCGTAAGTATTTTCATACCAGAATGACTCATGATATTTTCTAATGCGCAACTTTCCTTAATGTCAAACACAATTTATGCAGCCCGCCCCGGGCCGAACACGACGATTCGTCGGGCGGCTCCCTGGATTCGTCGGACGTGAACTCTGTTCCGCCCGCCATCTCCCCCAGCGGGGCGGACGACGCCGAAGTGGCGCCCCGCCAAACAGGGCAGGAGGAGATGGTCCTGGAGGAGCCGCAAGGCAATCCTCCGGACCCCAGGAGTAAAGGGGATGAAACCCCCCAGGGCTCCAAGTCCGGCTTTGTGCCGGACACCGCGCCGGAGTCAACAGTCCCGGTCCGCGGTGGGCGAACTCCTTCCGAGAGGAGTAAGCCGTCTGAGCCGGCGACCTCTGTCCAACCAGAGGCGCCGGACAATCTGCTGGCGGTGCTTGAGGGTGACACCATCGACGAGGAGCACCGTACTGTTATGAGTACGGTAATCCAAAGGGTTCAGTCCACTAAGAGCGGACTGACTGAAGCTTGCGCTAGCCTTCTAACAGGCTTCCAGGTAAATAGAAATATGTTAAATTATTTACTGCATAGACAGTAGCCCCTGATGCTCTGTTCGGTGTTCGAAAAGAAAAGCCGAATAGAGGATCTAATAATTTTTGCAAAAGTCTAACAAAAAAAGTCAAATATGCGTATGCGGGCTTCGCTGCTTTCCACCGCCGCACTGACTGCGCAGGTGGAAGTCCTTAAAAAGGACCTCGGGCGGTCCGAGCAAGAGCTCGGCCTTGCCAAACAGCAGCTCGAGGAGAAAGAAGGTAAGAAATACCCTAAAAAGAAAGGTGCCTATAGAGAGGCTCGATTGCAGAAAGAAATAACAGGATTGAACTGCTTATTGTAGGGGCCACAACCGTGGTGGCAACCCTGAAGCAGGCGCTGGCGGAGGCTGAAAAGAAAACGGCCGAGGAGCGCGCCGAGCGAGAAAGGCTTGGGGTCCAAGCCGGCGAGGTGCAGCAAGAGCTGCAAGCTCTCATGAAAAAACATGAGGGTTTGGAGCTTGAGGCGAAAACGCAAGCGTCCGAGCTCGCGTCGGCCATTGAGACCGCCAAGAGTGCCAAGGCCGAAGCCCAGAAGGCCCTCCAAGAGTTGGAGGAGGTGAAAAAGATAGCAGCGGGTAAGGCATTCTCAATGCAAAGTAAGAATATAAAGTAAATTACCTATTACTTACCCGAATCCGGAGTTCTCCAGGGGCGTTCTTCGATCTTCCCCGCAGCGCATCCGACGCCGCCGCGTTCTACCGAGCTGAAGAGGGCAGCTCGACGGAGAGTGTGTTCTGGTCTCAGTATTCTGAGGCCGGACACCCTGTGCCCTTGAGCGATCAGCTGAAGCAGCTGGCCGAGCTCCACAAGGCGGCCGAACAGGCCATGAAGGGCTTACTAGTTCGGCTGTGGCCTAGAGAGGCACTGCCTGGGAGCTATTTTGGGCTAGTGTGGCGGCTGGTGGAAGCCTGTCCACGGCTTGAGGTCGTCAAGCGCTCCGTCTGCATAGAAGGTGCCCATAGGGCCCTTGCCCGTGTAAGGGTACACTGGGGTAAGCTGGACGGAGAGAAGCTGGTGAAGGACGGGCCGCCGGCGGGGAAGGAGCATCGCAAGCCCGAGAACTACTACAAGGAAGTTCTTGCCGGAGCTCGCCTTGTCGCGGATGAATGTACTAGAGATGTAATATTTCAATGAACTCGCTCGTTTGTATCCTGTGCGCTGAAAACTTTTTCATATGCGCTAAGCAATGCTTGTTTAATTTAAAATATTATTTTCTGTGCGACTGTTTATCAAAAATTGAGAGATGGCCAGTCGTCGGCTTCTGCCCCCATGCCACTAGTGCTGGGGTGTTCGGGATAAACCTGAGGGCTCTAGTTTCCATAGTTGGGTCCTTCGAGGGAGGCGCTCAGCACAGCGAACCAGGCAATCGGACTATAATGCTTGAACACTCTCACTTAGCCATAGAACATTATAATTTTAAATTTCGGCGAAGCCCCTAGTTCGGAAGGCCGAATTCGGGGCGCTATCCACGCCTTTGGCCGGACATAACCAGCTCCTCGCTCGAAGCGGCATAAGCCTTTAAGGACTCGAAAAACCTCTCGAACAGCGACCGGTCTCACGCCTTATCATGACAGTCTGTTTTAGCTTTCTCCACTGAGGTGCTCAACCCACCTGAACTGGGGCACAATCGCAGTGGTTCTCCTAGTGCTACCTTAGCCGATATAGCGGAACGTAAGGCACCAAAACATAGGAGCCGGGCAAACCCTACATGTGACCAAAATCATGACTCGGAGCCGATGCATATAGTGCTATAAGTTCGGGGTGCCGCACTTGTGAAAGTGTACGGACTTCTCACGCCAGATAAAAGGGTAATGAAGCCCCTGGCGTGTTTTGCCGTACCATGGTGTACGGGTGCGATCATGTTATTTAATAAACATATATATAAAAAGAGGATATGTCACACCCTAGCTAGTCATGCATTAGAGTGTTGCATCATGTTTACTTTTCATCAGAAACTTGAAATGGGGAAGGCAGAACCCCCCAGCACCCCCCTGAAATCAACTAGGGTTTACTAAAAGCTTTTTCAATGAACCTGAAATGCCCTTCTAAAATGTTCACCCTCTTTGTCTTGGGATGGAACCTATGACAAAATAGGTGCACAATTTTCTAGGTCAACAGAAGGTCATTGATTTAAATCATAAGTATTTGAAATTTGGGCATTTAAATGCTATTAAATAATTTAAATGCTCAAATAATTCTGGAAATAAATGTTTGCTGTTGGAAATAATCCTAACAGAGGCCACAATTATTTTCAGGATTTTTGGTAATGTTTTAGTATTTTAAATAAAGCCCAACAGTTTCTGTTAAATAGAAAAACAGAAACAAATCAAAAAAAAGAGGGAAAAGCCCACCTGGGCCGTACCTGTGCTGGCCAGCCCACCTGGCTCGGCCCAGCCGACTAGCGACGCCAGTCGTCGTCCTCCTCACGCCAGAAGGACGCGGAGCGCGTGGCCGGCGCCTGCGGCCACACGCCGGCCACCTCCTGCTTCCGCCGACGCCCCAAGACGTCCTGGGTCACCATGTGACCCTCACGTCCCCCTCTCGTCCTTGCTCACTCTCCCCCTCGTCTCCCTCCCCCTCTCCCAAGATGGCCGACGCACCCGTCGCCGTCTCGCCGCCATAGCCGCGCCACCGTTACCCCCTCGCCCCTCTGACCTACCCAGAGGCTCCGCCACTTCGCCCTCGCCCTCCCCACCGAGCCACTCCTCGCCGGAGGCCCTGCATCGCCACCATTAGCTCGTCTTCGACCTCGGTGCCCGCCGGCCGCCGTTCGTCAATTTGCGCCGCTCCGTTCGCCCCCGAGCCCGCTGAGCTGCTCGCCGACCTCCCTGTGAGCTCCCGCACCTTCTCCCCCTCCTCCCATGCCCGCTAGCTCACCGTAGCGCCCGTCCCCGACGAGCCCGAGAGCTTGGCTCCGCCGGCCATGGCGCCGCCGCGGCCACAGCCCCTGCCACCCGCGCCAGAGCGCGTCAACGTGCTCCTGGAGCCTCCAGGAGGCCATAGCAGCCACCAGCTGGCCCCCTAGTGCACCGTAGCGCCCAAGCCGACCCCGCCCGAACTCCGGCGCCGCCCCGAGCTCGTTTCCGGCGAGCTCCGGCCGTCCTCGCTGCAGCCGCGTGCCGTGCTGGATGCGCACGAGCCCCAACTTCCCGTAGATGGCCTCGGCCGTCGTTTTGGTCGCCGGAGCGCGAAACCCGCGCTGCCCCGCCGCGTCTGGTCGTCGACGGCGGCTCAACGCCGGCGAGTTGACCCCGCTAACCCCATTTGACCACGGGTGGGCCCCGTTTGACCCCCTGGGTAACTGACAGGTGGGCCCAGCCCTGTTAATTAGTTAGGATTAGTGCTAATTATTTTTAGATTAACTAAATCACACTGAGACACGGGACCCACGTGTCAGGTTTGACCTGGACCGGGTCAGTTGACCGCTGACGTCACACTGACGCCAGGCTGACGCAGTAAATCCTTTTCTGGATTTATTTTTATTCAGGAAAATCCAGAAAATGTTTCAAACTTCAAAAAATCATAGAAATTAATCTGTAACTCCAAATGAAATAATGTATATATGAAAAATTATCAGAAAAATTCAATCTATCCATCTGTAATGGTTTCATGCATGAAAAAACAAGTTTACCTTGCTGTTTAAGCAGAATAAGGTAATGCACTATTAAGGCCATGTCTAATGAGCTAATATTTGAATCTTTGATTCAAATGAGTTCATCCCTTTCTATTCTAGCTTGCATTCGGCCAAGACACATTCATATTGCCATGTCATAGCATGCATCATATTGTAGCATATCGTCATGTATTGATTGTGTTCCGATGTGTTCTTCGTGGTAGGTTCTACCTCCGAGGATATTCACGAGTATCCAACTGAAGGGCAGTATCCCACTACCACTCTATCAGGCAAGCAACCCATTGATCATTCCGATACAAACCCATGTTCTCGCTTCTGCTCTCGTTTACTGCATTAAGACGACGCGATTCAAACTGCTGTGTGTCTCGGTAGTTGAACCCACTTCCTTTGCATGACCTGTCATTGCCACAGTAACTAGATGAAACCCACTAGCATGTGTAGGAGTTGTTTGAGCCATATGTGTGTATGTGTTCCTACCATGCTATGCTTAGAGTTGTGTCAGGTCTGGCTCATCGGGATGATGAACTAGAGTGAGAGGTTGTGATGTTGTCGAGAGTGTGAAAGTGTTGAATACGATTTGGTAAAGGAATCGATGAGAGGCCATGTAGGAGTACATGGTGGGTTGTTTCATTGAGGCCGTACTTAAGAACTGAGATCTGTGTGTGTGATTTAAGACTCAGCTACTACCACACATTGGCCCCTGAAATATGACCCCGCTCGACTTACCGACCCCTCTCTTCCCCTGTCCAGGAGTTGCAAGTAGTTTCTGGTGTTTGTAGTTGCTGGGGGCCGCACGCAGTGCTGACCATAGGGGTGGGCTGTGTTGCGGTAGGAACGTGGCACGGTGTACCGATTCGCCCGTTTGGTGTCTCGGGAACCCTGCACACATCGTTTGGGGCCGTTGAGGACACCCCGGCCGGATCTCCTTGCGGATGGAACCCGAATAGGTGATAAACCTGGACTAGAGACTAGTGTGGTTGGTTAGGTCGTGGTCTACACCCACGTCGGCTTTCGCTTGAAGTCTACCGAGCACATGACGTGTGCAGACGCTAAGTGGTGGAAACATGTGTGAAGAAGTACACCCCTGCAGGGTATAAAACTATTCGAATAGCCGCGTCCACGGTAAAGGACTACTTGGTCACCTATACAGTTCATAGACAATTAAATGGATACTACTAAAAGTCTCAAGATAAGTGTGAGTACCGCGGATGGCCCTCTCGTAGGATGACGAGAGAGGATCCACGGTGGAGTATTGTGTTGGTGATAGTGGACTCGTGTGCGACAAATGCTTTACAAGTTGTGTCTGTCGTAGGATAGCTTAGCCAAGAGTGAAAGCTGGCTTGCTGCAATAACTCCACTACCTTCTTGAGAATGTGCATGTATAGTAGGATTCTGTTGTAAGACTTGCTGAATACCTTCGTACTCATGTTGCTTTAATTAATGTTTTCAGATGACTACGCCAACCCCTCTGATGGGTTCTACGTAGACCTCGACGTTGACGACTGACTTATCACCCAGGTGGTGATCCAAGACTTGTGAAGGGTCGATGTAGATAGACAGGCTTTGTCAAGCCTTCTTTCTTTCTAGTGTCTGTACTCATACTACTTTGCTTCCGCATGTGCTTGTATGAATGTATGACTTGAGTGTCGGGTCATGTGACCCCTATCTGTATGGATGTTATGTAAGGCTCTTCGGAGCCTCTTAAATAAAGTACTTGAGTTGTAGAGTTTTGATGTGATGCAATGTTGTATTTACTTATATCGGGCATATTGTGTGTATGATTGAAATGCTTGGTATGAGTGGGATCCGACTATCTAGTTGCTTATCCTTGGCAGCCTATCATATGAGGAAATGTAGTCTAGTGCTTCTGAGCGATAGTAGTCCGCTACAGCCCGGTTCACCGGAGTCCTGCTAGCCCAGCACTACTGCTTGGAACACTTGACTGGCCGGCATGTGATTCACGTCGTTCCTGTGTCTGTCCCTTCGGGGAAATGTCACGCAGTGTTATCTGGAGTCCTGCCTAGCCTGCTACAGCCCGGGTTGCCGGAGTCCTGTTAGCCCAGTGCTACAGCCCGGATTTATACGTTGTTGACCGACATGCTCGATGTGATTCATGTATGCCTGTCCTCATGGGTTAGTGCCGCCTTGGGTTCACGACTAGCCATGTCGGCCCGGGTTCTCTGTCATATGGATGCTAGCGACACTATCATATACGTGAGCCAAAAGGCGCAAATGGTCCCGGGCCAGGTAAGGTGGCACCCGTGGGAATACCGTGCGTGAGGCCGCAAAGTGATATGATGTGTTACATGTTAGATTGATGTGGCCTAGGATCGGGGTCCTGACAGCGTTGGCATCAGAGCCGGCCTGCCTGTAGGTTCGCTAAGCCAAACTGGTCGATGTCGAGTCTAGAAATGCTTTAGTTATATGTAGGGGAATTGATTGTGGGAGGGAACGTAAGGCTCTTTTACTCCTTTACCTTATGCCCTCTATCTTGAGTCATTCTCTTCTCATTCTACGTGGGTTGAGGACTAGGCTCTCTTCTCTCTATCAGGTTCACGTGTTACTAATCCGTAGTAACTTATAGGATTGTTGGTTACAACCCAGTTCAGCTTCTACTAAATTTTAGTATGTTGCCAGTTGAACCAGAACCTTGATATGATGTTGTTGAGTGGTTTTGCAAACTGTTGTGGATGTCTCATCTCTTTTTCTGAGCATTTACAGCCGTTATGCTGTCCAAATTCTCCTAGAAAATTCTAATGCCTTTGCATTAATTTGTGCTTTCAGATGGCCACCCGTTCGCAGAACCAAGTGGTTCGTCTGACCTGTTGCATCGATATATGTGGTCACACAGCTATGTTGGTTCGAGTGATGGTTGAGACAGGTTACCGATGGTATCCTGAATACACCGTCGAGGAGCAGTTTAGAGACTTTAATCAAAGCCAATATCTGTGCACGGTCAGGATTTATCCATCCTATCCCGGAGCTACTGAACCGCTCCACTGTTCTTATGGACTTGGGATCACTATTGGAATGTCCGTGCAGGATGCAGCCTACTCGATGATGACTGTTATTCGAGCCAGAACTGCCTTGCTGAGCAACACTGATTTCCGCTACATGCCAGCATCCCTTCCTGGGGCGCATGGCTACCTTCAGGGTATGTATAGCGATGCATCCCATGAGAACTCACTTCTTCGCACCACTACTGAGATGTTGGAAGACAAGGACCGTGAAAACCGGGCCTTGCGTATGGAGCTCTTTAATGCTCGTTCTGATCACTGGGCCACTTTGACTCGGTTTGCCCCTGCGGTGCAAGCCGGATACATGGACATGAGGGACTTGTATCCTGTACGTGCCAGTCTGCCAGATTTTATGGAGTGGCGTGAGGTGGGAGGCATCACTCCTCGTGGACCTCGTCTGCCGCCATTTGTTGGACCAAGGCAACACCCAAGTCCCTATGGTCCGCAAGCTCCTCAGGACCGTCTGTTCCCAGATGATCATGTTCCGCTTCCAGGCTTGGGTGGTGACTTCTATGAGGACTACTATGGAGCTGTCTGAGTTAGTAGTAGTTTCGCTAGTATTGTAACAGTTGTATGTCCACCGTCCTGCGTGACTTGTGGAATATGACTTAGTGTGTATCCGTTCCGGAGGTGTAGAAAAATAATGTATAGGAGTTTGGAATGCCTCCGACGAGATGTAACGTCTTTCATCATAGTTGTACCTTAGCTTGGGCTTGTACTAAACTATGTATGGTGTGTATGACCATTGGTTAATGTATGGCAGTTTCTGTATTACCATGTCATACGGGTGAACATCTCTGCATTCCTTGTTATCCATTACATTCTGCACTTCCTTGCCCAGATCTTGCCATCCTGGTCTAAATCGTTGTTTGTTTTTCCTAGGATGGTCAACACCCGCAGCAACCCTGCTACTCCAGAGCAGGGCGAAGCTAGCGCAACTAGGGATGAGACTCTTGTAACGCCCCGGATGCAACTTTCCATATTCGTATCTCCAACTCTTGCCTTTTCCGGAGATGCGATATGATAATTCCTTCGTGGTTGGGTTTTTGTTTTTGTTTTGCATTTTTGTTCATGTCTTGCATCTCATCTCTTTGCTTCATGTGCATTGCATCATGGCATCTTGCACCCCTTTTTTTAAGACTCAAGTAAATAAACCGTATGGATCTTCGGTCCATTTAAATCGAGGGATATTCACAATGGTGATTCTCTTTAAAACTTATCCTCTCGATATTTAGAGAGCTATAATAAAATTATTCCATTTATTTGGAATTAACCATAACCCACTTGCAAAATAATCCCAAAGCCTTTGTTATCACAACTCTCGACCTCTAACCTTGTCTTTTATTCTTTCATCCTTTTTCCGGAGCTCTACCAAAATTCTCAACATTTTAGGCCACTCCAAACCTAGTCCCAATTCAAAACCATTTGAATTATATTCAAATGAATTTGAATTTAATTCCTGCAATCTTGTCACTTATATTTTTCTGTGGCCATGCTTATTTTTATGAGCCCAGAAAAATTGTCCTTCCATTCAAATTCGTTCCCTAAACCCCTCTTCCTTTTTTTCCTTTCTCTCTTTTGTTTTCTGGCTTTTAGTGTTAAGAGAGAGAGGAGAGAGAGCCTAGCTGGGCCTCCCAGCCCAGCTGCAACCAGCCACCTCCCGCGCAGGCCCACCTAGGCCCAGCCGCCGGCCTCCTAGGCCCACCTAACCATCCCTCCTAACCCTAGCCCGAAACCCCCCCCTGCCCGATCTCCCCTCTCCCTCTCGTTCCCTTCCACCCAACGCCGCCAGCCACCTCTCGCTCGATCCCATCTCCCTCCCGCTTCGCCAGGGCCCCGAGCCCCATCTCCCTCTGCTCGATCTCCTCCTCACCCTCTCGATCTCTCACGCGCAACACACATCGCCAGGGAGAGGAGCTCCCCGCGCTGCAAGGCCCGAGCGCCTCTTCTTCCCTCCTGCTTCATTTCCAGTGCGCCACGGCAAGCCCCGCCGCCGTGTCTGGTTGCTGCCGGCGACCACGGCTAGCGCAGCGCCTCTGCTGCCCGTCCAGGAGCGCCACGCCGGCGGCCCCGCTCCTTCTCGACGGCGTCCTCATGCCCGAGCTCCTCCGCCACTAGCAGCCCCGCGGCGCCGCCTCCCTACCGACGCCACCGCGCCACCATAGCTCCTTCCACCGGATCTCCTTCACCACCTCCTTTGCTCGAGCGCCCAAGGTCCCGCAAGACGCCGCCGCCAGCGCCTGCTCTGCTCTGCCCCTCCTCTGCTCTACCACCATCAGCTCCCGGCGTCTCCGTCCCGTTCTGCGCCTCACTGCTGCTGCTAGACCACCTCGGTGCCACCAGGGAGAGCCATGGCCTCCACCGAGACTCTGGGATCGCCAAGACCACCTCCAGTTCGACTACGTGTTGCTGCCCGGACAGTCAAGGCCATCTTCGAGTTTTTCGCCAAGTAGCAGGAGGTCAATGAATGGTTCATCTACGTGCGTGTGCGACCATCTTCGGCAAGGACCGTGTACGACTACACAATGATACGAGAACAAGATAACGTGTACCTCTACGCCCGAAAACGTTGGATGCGCCAAGTTCCACTACCGTCGACGTACATTTTCACCAAGTACCACTACCGTCGACCCTCGAAGACCCCGTGGACGTCAAGTTCCTTGTCGTGACCCCGAACATCTACAGAACATGAACAACTACTTCCCTCGATGACCCGAGAACAAGTACTTCCTCTACGAACTCGTTTCACTCCGAAATGCACGCTTCGAAGGTATAACACCGAGTCGATGACCCGTGGATGAATGCATGTGTGTTGTATGAGATGCTCGAGTTTTGCACCGTGCTCGAATTGTCTCTTGCACTTTCCGACTCGTTTGCCATGCCGTCGTCCTGTGGGAACCCAGTATCCGGGATCACCCCACCATCATGCTCAACTCGCTTCCTCACACTTCTCTTTTGCACCGGCAACTCAATCGAGTTATCGAAACCGATATGTTGCCGTGGCACCATTTTCGGATTTGTTGCCGTGGCACCCCTTTCGTTCCGCCATGGTGACCAAATGCTTCATAATATGCTCATGTTAACATTTTCATAAAAATTGCTTAAAACTTGCAATTGTCATCCGCATCATGATAACAACATTTAAAATGCTTAAAATTGTTGCTTGCATTTATTTTGCTAAATGGTATGTTAAAATGATTTATTCCATAACTAAATAACCGTAACTCGGAATTTAATAATTTATATATATGTAAATGGGGTAGAAAAATGCATAGATTAACATGTTGCACTTTATTTTCCTGTTTAACAACAATAAAATATGCTTTAAGGTAGAACAACACCAAATCTAATATATGCTCATGAGGTTCTTCCGGAATTGTTGTTCGTTGTTTCCGGCCTCATTTAAATTGCCTAGATAGGTAGTTTTGTTGTGCTTCACCCCTTGCCATGTTAATCAACATTTAATATTGCTGGGTACATAAACAAGATCGAACTAAATATTTGTTGTGGTGTTTTGTCAATATGCAACTCGTTGCATATTGAGCTCCATTTAATTTGTAGCGTTGTTTGTTGCACTTTGCCATGCCATGCATTTTTAAACCGGACATGCATCATTCTTGTTTGTGCATCATGCCATGTTTATGTGTTGGTTGTTTACTATGTTGTTTGTTTCTTTCCGGGTTGCTTCTCTCGTTAGCTTCGGTTTCGTTCCGGAGTTGTGAGGATTCGTTCGACTTCGTCCATTTGTCTTCTTCATGGACTCGTTCTTCTTCCTTGCGGGATTTCAGGCAAGATGACCATACCCTCGAAATCACTTCTATCTTTGCTTGCTAGTTGCTCGCTCTTTTGCTATGCCTATGCTACGATGCCTACCATTTGCTTATCATGCCTCCCATGTTGTCCAACCAAGCCTCTAACCCACCTTGTCCTAGCAAACCGTTGTTTGGCTATGTTACCGCTTTGCTCAGCCCCTCTTATAGCGTTGTTAGTTGCAGGTGAAGATGAAGTTTGTTCCTTGTTGGAACATGGAGATATTGTTCCTTGTTGGAACATGTTTACTTGTTGGGATATCACAATATATCTTATTTAATTAATGCATCTATATACTTGGTAAAGGGTGGAAGGCTCGGCGTTATGCCTGGTGTTTTGTTCCACTCTTGCCGTCCTAGTTTCCGTCATATCGGTGTTATGTTCCCGGATTTTGCGTCCCTAACGCGGTCGGGTGATTTATGGGACCCCCTTGGCAGTTCGCTTTGAATAAGACTTTTCCAGCGAGGCCCAACCTTGGTTTTACCATTTGCCTCACCACCACCTACTTTCCCTTGGGAGTAATTAACCCAAGGGTCATCTTTATTTAGCCCCCCCGGGCCAATGCTTGTCTAAGTGTTGGTCCAAACTAGAGCACCGTGCGGGACCGTCCCTTGGCAACTTGGGTTATGTTGGTACCTGTACGCTTCGCTTATCCGGTGTTGCCCTGAGAACGAGATATGTGCAGCTCCTATCAGGATGTCGGCGCATCGGGCGGCTTTGCTGGACTTGTTTTATTACTGTCGAAATGTCTTGTAGCCGGGATTCCGAAACTGATCGGGTCTTCTCGGGGAGAAGGAATATCCTTCGTTGATCGCGAGAGCTTATCATGGGCTAAGTTGGGACACCCCTGCAGGGTTTGAACTTTCGAAAGCCGTGCCCGTGGTTATGTGGCAGATGGGAATTTGTTAATGTCCGGTTGTAGAAGACCCGAAGTTGATCTTAATTAAAATACACCAACCGCGTGTGTAACCGTGATGGTCTCTTCTCGGCGGGGTCCGGGAAGTGAACATGGTTGTTGGAGTTATGTTTGACGTAAGTAGTTCAGGATCACTTATTGATCATAGTTGTTCGACCGTGCTTTGCCTTCTCTTCTCGCTCTCATTTTGCGTATGTTAGCCACCATATATGCTAGTCGCTGCTGCAGCTCCACCTCACTACCCTGTCCTACCTTTAAGCTTAAATAGTCTTGATCTCGCGGGTGTGAGATTGCTGAGTCCCCGTGACTCACCAGATACTTCCAATACCAGTTTGCAGGTGCCGATGAAACCGTGCAGGTGACGCACTCGAGCTCAAGGAGGAGCTCGATGAAGATCTTGTCCTTTATGTTGTTTCGTTCTAGTCGATCAGTAGTGGAGCCCAGTTGGGGTCGACCGTGGACCTTTGTCGCTTTTGGGGTTTCTTCTTTTATTTTGGCTCTGTAGTCGGGCCCTGATTGTAACTGTATGATGTAATGCTTTATTCATGTAATTGTGTGAGGTGGCGATTGTAAGCCAACTATGTATCTCTTTCCCTTATGTATTACATGGGTTGTGTGAAGATTACCTCACTTGCGACATTGCCTTCAATGCGGTTATGCCTCTAAGTCGTGCTTCGACATGTGGGAGATATAATCGCATCGAGGGCGTAAAAACTCTACCTCAACCGCCTTCTCTGGCCGAAGTGATGCTGGAGGCAGAACGAAACAAGCGCGAGACTAACCGCTTGCTGGAGCGGATTGAGCAGAATACTGCACGCCAGCAGAGAAACATTCCAGTGTCAATCAATGACTTTGTCAAGCTGTATCCACCAAAGTTTAACCATTCCATCGAACCTCTCGATGCGGATGACTGGCTTCGCAGCATCGCCCACAAGCTACGTTCTGCCAACGTAGCCGAAGATGATAAAGTTACTTTTGCTGCTTACCACCTTGAAGGGCCTGCTAGCCTTTGGTGGGAAAATTATGAGGCTATGCGCCCGGTCGGCCAAATCACTACTTGGGCTGATTTCAGTGCTGCTTTCCGTGAGCATCACATTCCGGAAGGCCTCATGGATTGCAAGAGGGAGGAGTTCTGTAACTTCACCCAGGGTAGGCTGACTATGGATGCTTACAGTCGCGAGTTTGGGAAGTTAGCACGTTATGCTCCCGAAGAGGTATCCACCGACGCTAAGAAGCAGGCAAGGTTCCGCAAGGGACTTAGCCCCGAGCTTCGCCGTGATCTTTGTCTGCACGATTGCACCTCCTTTCCGAAGTTGGTCAACAAGGCCATCAGTGCCGAGACAGGGCAGAATGACTTTGAAGCTTCTCGCAAGCACTCCCGTGACTTTGGATCTTCATCCGGCTCTGGATCTCAGAAGCGCCGGGTCTGGATCCCAAACACTGCTGTGCCATCCAGGTTCACTTCGAGGCCATCCTTTGAGGCGCCTCGCCCCAACCAGCAGTATGTACCGCCCAAGACTTATGGTGGTCCCGCTGCTAATGCTTCTCCACACCCCAATATGATAACTTGCTTCAAGTGTGGAGAGACGGGCCACTACATCCGTGAGTGTCCCCAGAACAACCCCAACCAATTCGGAAAGTCTGTTGGCCGTGGTAAGCCAACAGCAAAAGTGCTCGTCGCCAAGCCGGCCACCACTGCTCGTGGCCATGTCAACTACATCTCAGCTGAGGAGACTCAGGAGGACCCCAACGTCGTTCTCGGTACGCTCCTTGTTAATTGCCATCCGGCAACTGTTCTCTTTGATACTGGAGCATCTCATTCATTTATTTCTGAGAGCTATGCTCGTTTGCACAACACCACGTTTTGTGACATGCCCACCTCCATGGTAATTCAAACCCCTGGTTCTAAGTGGCAAACCTCTAGAATCAGCCATGGAAATGAAATTCTTGTCGACCGATTGGTCTTCCTCGCGTCACTAATAGCTCTCAACTCCTCGGACATAAACATCATCTTAGGTATGGACTGGATGTCAGCCCATTACGCTAAGATTGATTGCTCTACTAGAACTGTTCAACTCACCCATCCATCGGGCAAGACAGTCCATGTTTTGACCCGAGTGTCGGAGCGTCAGCTCTACTCTCTAAATGCCAACCCCCTTCCAGACCTTGAAGATATTCCGATAGCTCGTGACTTCCCGGATGTCTTTCCAGAGGAACTGCCAGGTGTTGCACCTGACAGAGATGTCGAGTTCGTAATAGACCTTGTTCCAGGAACCGTCCCAATCTCTAGAAGACCTTATAAGATGGCACCCCTAGAACTAGCCGAGCTTAAGAAACAACTCGATGAGTCCTTGCAAAAGGGTTTCATCCGTCCTAGTTCTTCTCCATGGGCTTGCCCCGTCCTCTTCGTCAAGAAGAAGGATGGAACGGATCGGATGGTTGTGGATTACCGACCAGTCAATTTGGTCACTATCAAGAACAAGTATCCGCTCCCCAGGATCAACGACCTGTATGACCAGCTCGCTGGATCCTCAGTCTTTTCCAAGATGGATTTGAGGTTGGGCTACCATCAAATCAAAATCAAGAACGGGGACATTCCCAAAACGGCCTTTGTTACTCGTTATGGCCAATACGAGTACACCGTCATGTCCTTCGGTTTAACCAATGCTCCAGCCACCTTCTCTCGGTTAATGAACTCGATCTTCATGGAGTACCTGGATAAATTCATCGTGGTTTACCTCGATGACATACTCATCTACTCCAAGAATGAGGAGGAACATGCCGAACATCTAAGGCTAGTATTGACGAAACTTCGAGAGCATCGCCTTTATGCCAAATTCTCTAAGTGTGAATTCTGGTTGCCAGAAGTGACCTATCTGGGCCATGTAATCTCTGGTAAGGGCATTGCTGTCAATCCCGAGCGAGTTCAAGCCGTCCTTGACTGGACTCCACCTGAAACGGTCAAGCAAGTTCGGAGTTTTCTTGGTTTAGCGAGCTATTGCCGCCGCTTCGTCGAGAATTTCTCCAAAGTTGCTAAGCCTCTAACTGAACTCCTCAAGAAAGATAAAAAGTTCGAGTGGACCCCACAGTGCGAGTTCAGCTTTCAGGAACTGAAAAGACGCCTGACATCTGCTCCTGTACTGGTACCACCAGATTTTTTAAGGACTTTGTTATCTATTGCGACGCCTCGCGACAAGGACTACGTTGCATTCTCATGCAAGATCGTCATGTGATTGCCTACGCTTCTCGACAGTTGCGTCCACATGAGGATAACTATCCCACACATGATCTAGAGCTTGCAGCGGTAGTCCATGCACTCAAAACATGGCGACATTACCTCCTTGGTAATCGTTGTGAAATCTACACTGATCACCAAAGTTTGAAATACATCTTCACCCAACCGGATTTGAATCTCAGGCAAAGATGTTGGGTCGAGTTGATCACAGATTACGACTTAGGAATAACTTACACCCCAGGCAAAGCCAATGTCATGGCTGATGCGCTAAGTCGTAAGTCTTATTGTAACAATCTGATGTTACAACAAAGTCAACCACTTCTCCACAAGGAATTTCGTAAGCTTAACCTTCACATTGTTCCTCGAGGATTCCTTTCCACCCTGGTGGCGAAACCTAACCTTACGGATCAAATCATAGCTGCCCAGAAACGCGATAAGGGCATATCCCGCATTAGGGAAAACATTGCTAGCGGAGTTGCTAAATGTTTCTCCATGGATGAGCGAGGTGTTGTCTTCTTCGAGAACCGTTTGGTGGTCCCCAAGAAACAACATCTACGGCAACTGATCCTTAAGGAAGCTCATGAATCCCCTCTCACCATTCATCCCGGTAGTACTAAAATGTATCAAGACCTACGCCAGAGGTTTTGGTGGACTAGGATGAAGAGAGAAATCACTCAATATATTGCGAATTGCGACGTCTGTCGTCGCGTTAAGGCAGAGCATCAACGGCCTGCTGGCACCCTTCAACCATTGGAAATTCCTGAATGGAAATGGGATAAAATCGGTATGGATTTCATCACCGGGTTTCCCAGAACCAAGAGAGGGAATAATGCTATCTTCGTTGTTGTCGATCGTCTTTCCAAAGTAGCCCACTTCTTACCTGTTCGTGAGAGTATAACCGCTAGCCAGCTAGCTGATTTGTACATCTCTCGAATAGTGTCCCTCCATGGTGTCCCTTTGGATATTAATTCAGATTGTGGAAGTCTTTTCACCTCTCGATTTTGGGAAAGTTTCCAAAATGCTATGGGAACTCGTCTCTCCTTCAGCACCGCCTTCCATCCTCAGTCAAGTGGTCAAGTAGAACGAGTCAATCAAATTCTGGAGGACATGCTCCGAGCTTCTGTTATCTCTTTCGGTATGAATTGGGAGAAGTGCCTTCCATTCGCCGAGTGCGCTTATAACAACAGTTATCAAGCTAGCTTGGGCAAGGCTCCATTCGAAGTTCTCTATGGACGGAAATGTCGAACGCCCCTTAACTGGTCAGAAACCGGCGAGAGACAACTCTTTGGCCCGGACATGATCCAGGATGCCGAAGAGCAGGTTCGCATTATTCGTGAGAAGTTGAAAACCGCCCAATCTCGACAAAAGAGTCAGTATGACCGCAAGCATAAGCCGATGGCTTATGAAGTTGGCGAGAAGGCTTACCTTCGGGTTACACCTTTAAAGGGAACCCATTGATTCGGTATCAAAGGCAAATTGGCTCCTCGTTACATTGGACCCTTTCGCATTCTTGCCAAACGAGGGGAAGTTGCCTACCAACTGGAACTACCTTCGCATCTCTCCAGAGTTCATGATGTCTTCCACGTTTCTCAACTCAGGCGTTGCTTCTCGGATCCTATCCGTGGAGTGGACCACGAAACGCTTGATCTCCAAGATAATCTCACCTATCGAGAATACCCCGTTCGTATCCTTGATCAAGCTGAGCGTACCACTCGACGCCAGAATATCAAGTTTCTCAAAGTTCAATGGTCACACCATTCCGAGCAAGAAGCTACTTGGGAAAGGGAGGATCGTCTACGACTCGAGTACCCCACCTTGTTTCCGACAGATCCTAAATCTCGGGACGAGATTCTTTCGAGTGGGGGTGAGTTGTCACACCCTAGCTAGTCATGCATTAGAGTGTTGCATCATGTTTACTTTTCATCAGAAACTTGAAATGGGGAAGGCAGAACCCCCCAGCACCCCTCCTGAAATCAACTAGGGTTTACTAAAAGCTTTTTCAATGAACCTGAAATGCCCTTCTAAAATGTTCACCCTCTTTGTCTTGGGATGGAACCTATGACAAAATAGGTCCACAATTTTCTAGGTCAACAGAAGGTCATTGATTTAAATCATAAGTATTTGAAATTTGAGCATTTAAATGCTATTAAATAATTTAAATGCTCAAATAATTCTAGAAATAAATGTTTGCTGTTGGAAATAATCCTAACAGAGGCCACAATTATTTTCAGGATTTTTGGTAATGTTTTAGTATTTTAAATAAAGCCCAACAGTTTCTGTTAAATAGAAAAACAGAAAAAAATCAAAAAAAGAGGGAAAAGCCCACCTGGGCCGTACCTGTGCTGGCCAGCCCACCTGGCTCGGCCCAGCCGACTGGCGACGCCAGTCGTCGTCCTCCTCGCGCCAGAAGGACGCGGAGCGCGTGGCCGGCGCCCGCGGCCACACGCCGGCCACCTCCTGCTTCCGCCGACGCCCCGAGACGTCCTGGGTCGCCACATGACCCCCACGTCCCCCTCTCGTCCTCGCTCACTCTCCCCCTCATCTCCCTCCCCCTCTCCCAAGATGGCCGACGCACCCGTCGCCGTCTCGCCGCCATAGCCGCGCCACCGTTACCCCCTCGCCCCTCTGACCTACCCAGAGGCTCCACCACTTCGCCCTCGCCCTCCCCACCGAGCCACGCCTCGTCGGAGGCCCTGCATCGCCACCATTAGCTCGTCTTTGACCTCGGTGCCCGCCGGCCGCCGTTCGTCAATTCGCGCCACTCCGTTCGCCCCCGAGCCCGCTGAGCTGCTCGCCGACCTCCCTGTGAGCTCCCGCACCTTCTCCCCCTCCTCCCATGCCCGCTAGCTCACCGTAGCGCCCGTCCCCGACGAGCCCGAGAGCTTGGCTCCGCCGGCCATGGCGCCGCCGCGGCCACAGCCCCTGCCACCCGCGCCAGAGCGCGTCAACGTGCTCCTGGAGCCTCCAGGAGGCCATAGCAGCCACCAGCTGGCCCCCTAGTGCACCGTAGCGCCCAAGCCGACCCCGCCCGAACTCCGGCGCCGCCCCGAGCTCGTTTCCGGCGAGCTCCGGCCGTCCCCGCTGCAGGCGTGTGCCGTGCTGGATGCGCACGAGCCCCAGCTTCCCGTAGATGGCCTCGGCCGTCGTTTTGGTCGCCGGAGCGCGAAACCCGCGCTGCCCCGCCGCGTCTGGTCGTCGCCGGCGAGTTGACCCCGCTGACCCCATTTGACCATGGGTGGGCCCAGTTTGACCCCCTGGGTAACTGACAGGTGGGCCCATCCCTGTTAATTAGTTAGGATTAGTGCTAATTATTTTTAGATTAACTAAATCACACTGACACACGGGACCCACGTGTCAGGTTTGACCTGGACCAGGTCAGTTGACCGCTGACGTCACACTGACGCCAGGCTGACGCAGTAAATCCTTTCCTGGATTTATTTTTATTCAGGAAAATCCAGAAAATGTTTCAAACTTCAAAAAATCATAGAAATTAATCTGTAACTCCAAATGAAATAATTTATATATGAAAAATTATCAGAAAAATTCAATCTGTCCATCTGTAATGGTTTCATGCATGAAAAAACAAGTTTACCTTGCTGTTTAAGCAGAATAAGGTAATGCACTATTAAGGCCATGTCTAATGAGCTAATATTTGAATCTTTGATTCAAATGAGTTCATCCCTTTCTATTCTAGCTTGCATTAGGCCAAGACACATTCATATTGCCATGTCATAGCATGCATCATATTGTAGCATATCATCATGTATTGATTGTGTTCCGATGTGTTCTTCGTGGTAGGTTCTGCCTCCGAGGATATTCACGAGTATCCAACTGAAGGGCAGTATCCCACTACCACTCCATCAGGCAAGTAACCCATTGATCATTCCGATACAAACCCATGTTCTCGCTTCTGCTCTCGTTTACTGCATTAAGACAACGCGATTCAAACTGTTGTGTGTCTCGGTAGTTGAACCCACTTCCTTTGCATGACCTGTCATTGCCACAGTAACTAGATGAAACCCACTAGCATGTGTAGGAGTTGTTTGAGCCATATGTGTGTATGTGTTCCTACCATGCTATGCTTGCTATGCTTAGAGTTGTGTCAGGTCTGGCTCATCGGGATGATGAACTAGAGTGAAAGGTTGTGATGTTGTCGAGAGTGTGAAAGTGTTGAATACGATTTGGTAAAGGAATCGACGAGAGGCCATGTAGGAGTACATGGTGGGTTATTTCATTGAGGCCGTCCTTAAGAACTGAGATCTCTGTGTGTGATTTAAGACTCAGCTACTACCACATATTGGGCCCTGAAATATGACCCCGCTCGACTTACCGACCCCTCTCTTCCTCTGTCCAGGAGTTGCATGTAGTTTCTGGTGTTTGTAGTTGCTGGGGGCCGCATGCAGTGCTGACCATAGGGGTGGGCTGTGTTGCGGTAGGCACGTGGCACGGTGTACCGATTCGCCCGTTTGGTGTCTCGGGAACCCTGCACACATCGTTTGGGGCCGTTGAGGACACCCCGGCCGGATATCCTTGCGGATGGAACCCGAATAGGCGATAAACCTGGACTAGAGACTAGTGTGGTTGGTTAGGTCGTGGTCTACACCCATGTCGGCTTTCGCTTGAAGTCTGCCGAGCACATGACGTGTGCAGACGCTAAGTGGTGGAAACATGTGTGAAGAAGTACACCCCTGCAGGGTATAAAACTATTCGAATAGCCGCGTCCACGGTAAAGGACTACTTGGTCACCTATACAGTTCATAGACAATTAAATGGATACTACTAAAAGTCTCAAGATAAGTGTGAGTACCGCGGATGGCCCTCTCGTAGGATGACGAGAGAGGATCCACGGTGGAGTATTGTGTTGGTGATAGTGGACTCGTGTGCGACAAATGCTTTACAAGTTGTGTCTGTCGTAGGATAGCTTAGCCAAGAGTGAAAGCTGGCTTGCTGCAATAACTCCACTACCTTCTTGAGAATGTGCATGTATAGTAGGATTCTGTTGTAAGACTTGCTGAGTACCTTCGTACTCATGTTGCTTTAATTAATGTTTTCAGACGACTATGCCAACCCCTCTGATGGGTTCTACGTAGACCTCGACGTTGACAACTGACTTATCACCCAGGTGGTGATCCAAGACTTGTGAAGGGTCGATGTAGATAGACAGGCTTTGTCAAGCCTTCTTTCTTTCTAGTGTCTGTACTCAGACTACTTTGCTTCCGCATGTGCTTGTATGAATGTATGACTTGAGTGTCGGGTCATGTGACCCCTATCTGTATGGATGTTACGTAAGGCTCTTCGGAGCCTCTTAAATAAAGTACTTGAGTTGTAGAGTTTTGTTGTGATGCAATGTTGTATTTACTCATATCGGGCATATTGTGTGTATGATTGAAATGCTTGGTATGAGTGGGATCCGACTATCTAGTTGCTTATCCTTGGCAGCCTATCATATGAGGAAATGTAGTCTAGTGCTTCTGAGCGATAGTAGTCCGCTACAGCCCGGTTCACTGGAGTCCTGCTAGCCCAGCACTACTGCTTGGAACACTTGACTGGCCGGCATGTGATTCACGTCGTTCCTGTGTCTGTCCCTTCGGGGAAATGTCACGCGGTGTTATCCGGAGTCCTGCCTAGCCTGCTACAGCCCGGGTTGCCGGAGTCCTGTTAGCCCAGTGCTACAACCCGGATTTATACGTTGTTGACCGACATGCTCGATGTGATTCATGTATGCCTGTCCTCATGGGTTAGTGCCGCCTTGGGTTCACGACTAGCCATGTCGGCCCGGGTTCTCTGTCATATGGATGCTAGCGACACTATCATATACGTGAGCCAAAAGGCGCAAACGGTCCCGGGCCAGGTAAGGTGGCACCCGTGGGAATACCGTGCGTGAGGCCGCAAAGTGATATGATGTGTTACATGCTAGATCGATGTGGCCTAGGATCGGGGTCCTGACAGGATAATGCAAAAAATAGACAAAAAGCTATGCATTGTTTATAAAGAGGCTATTTATCGAAGCCGAACGATACAAGTAGTGCAATAAGCAAGAAGGATATTAGGCTATTTAACATGCCCTGACCAGGCGCAGGATGCGGAGTTTGGAAACAGATATAGCGCTCGAAATAGAGACCACCTGGGGGTTCCGTAATGCGGCGTAGCTTTGTCTGCTTTCCTGGGTCTTGTATCGTCTGTGCGGCAGCAAGGCCGAACAGGCTATCCAGAGTATGGAGTCCTGAAAGTAAAAAAAAAGGAAAGTTCGGCAGCCCCTAGTACGTTTGACGCCGTATTGTAGGCATGCCGTTAATGTGCCCCTCCCCCTGTGCCCATGGAATTTTAAGGGCGTAATTATGTACTCTAGGTACTAGCTCCGCTATGGTGCGATGGCTGGGGTCGGGGCCGTATTGCTACGCTTGCTCCGAACGTGCCGAACGGTCTTGTTGCAGGTTACTCCGGGCGCGCTTTGCATTGTCCGGCTTTTTAACGGCCGGACTGGAGTGTTGCCTTAAGAGGCTGCTTTGTACTTCCGCCACGAGAGCCGCCGTGTGCTCCTCCGTACGGATGGAGCGTTCGGTGTTTCCGCTGACCATGATCAATCCTCGAGGGCCTGGCATCTTGAGCTTGAGATATGCGTAGTGCGGCACCGCATTGAATTTAACGAATGCGGTTCGTCCAAGCAGGGCATGATAGCCACTGCGGAACGGGACTATATCAAAGATTAACTCTTCGCTTCGGAAGTTATCTGGAGATCCGAAGACCACGTCAAGTGTTATTGAGCCTGTGCAATTGGCCTCTACACCTGGGATGACGCCTTTAAAGGTCGTCCTTGTGGGTTTGATCCTTGATGGATCTATGCCCATTTTCCGCACTGTATCCTGCTAAAGCAGGTTCAGGCTGCTGCCGCCGTCCATGAGGACTCTTGTAAGATGAAATCCGTCAACGATAGGGTCAAGAACCAATGCGGCGAAACCACCGTGACGGATGCTAGTGGGGTGGTCCCTTCGATCGGAAGTGATCGGGCAAGAGGACCATGGGTTGAACTTTGGGGCGACTGGCTCCATCGCGTATACGTCCCGTAGCGCACGCTTCCTCTCCCGCTTGGGAATGTGGGTCGCGTATATCATGTTCACCGTCCGCACTTGTGGGGGAAACCCCTTCTGTCCATTGTTGTTGGGCGGCCTGGGCTCCTCCTCGTCGTCGCTATTCAGCCCCTTGTCTTTGTGTTCGGCTCTTAACCTGCCTGCCTGCTTGAACACCCAACAATCCCTGTTGGTGTGATTGGCTGGCCTTTCGGGGGTGCCATGAATCTGGCACGAGTGGTCGAGTATCCGGTCCAAACTGGACGGGCCCTGGGTATTCTTTTTAAATGGCTTTTTCCGCTGACCGGATTTATGGCCACTGAATCCGGCATTTACTGCCGTATCCTCATTGCTGTCGCTGCTAACGCGACGCTTTTGCTTTTTCCGACGTGACCTGCCACTTTTGTCCTTGGTATCCGAATTACCGTGCTTCTTTGATAAGTTGTTGCCGCGAGCTAGCCAGCTATCTTCGCCCGCGCAAAAGCGGGTCATGAGTGTCGTGAGGGCTGCCATTGATTTTGGCTTTTCCTGTCCCAGGTGTCTGGCAAGCCACTCGTCGCGGATGTTATGTTTGAAGGCTGCTAGGGCCTCTGCATCCGGACAATCGACTATCTGATTTTTCTTTGTTAGGAACCGTGTCCAGAATTGCCTGGCCGATTCTTCTGGCTGCTGAATTATGTGGCTTAGGTCGTCGGCGTCCGGTGGCCGCACATAGGTCCCCTGGAAGTTGTCGAGGAATGCGGCTTCCAGGTCCTGCCAAGAACCGATTGAGTCTGCTGGGAGGCTGTTGAGCCAGTGCCGGGCTGGTCCCTTGAGCTTAAGGGGCAAATATTTGATGGCGTGCAAATCATCGCCACGTGCCATGTGGATGTGAAGGAGATAGTCCTCAATCCATACTGCCGGATCTGCCGTACCATCGTACGACTCGATATTGACGGGTTTGAAACCCTCTGGGATTCTATGATCCATTACTTCGTCTATGAAGCATAGTGGGTGTGCGGCGCCCATGTACTGGGCTATGTCACGACGCAGTTCGGAAGAGTTGTGCCTGTTGTGTTTGGCCCCGCCGGATTTATTGTGTCCGGAGTGAAAATCGTCACGTGTCGTCGGGCGTCCGCGCGATCCGTAGATCGATCTTGTTCGCCTTGCTTTATCCTCCAGGACGTTTCGCAGGTCTGGCTCATTTTCCCGTGCCTTAGTTGAGCGGCACCGGGGCATGGTTTGTTTAAAGGTTCAACAAGCCTCTCTGTCGCGGCCGCGAGGTGGCCGGTCTGCCATGTCATGAGCTTCCTCCTCTGATTGGGGTAGCGGCCTGCGCTTAGGATAATTTTTGGAGGGGCGCCCGAGTTCATACTCTTCGGCCGCAAGGACTTCAGTCCATCTGTCAGCTAGGAAATCTTGATCAGCTCTAAGCTGTTGCTGCTTTTTCTTTAGGCTGTTCGCCGTGGCTAGAAGCCTGCGTTGAAAGCGCTCTTGTTCGGCGGGGTCTAATGGTACGACGAGTTCATCGTCGCCGAGGCTTGCCTCGTCTTCGGAGGGAGGCATGTAGTTATCATCCTCAACCTCTCGCTCTGCCGCTTTCTCATGAGGGCTGTCTTTTCCATCTTCCTGCGCCGAATCCTGCTGGTTTTGGTGTTCTTCGGCGCTGTCCGGGGTAGCATTGTCTCCCGTGCCGGAATCACCGTTTCTACTGTGGCGGGATTTAGAGCGGCGCCGTTGGCGCCGGCGTTTTGGCGGCTTTTTCGAGGTGCCGTCCTCCGCTGTTCCATTGCCATCTCCATCCTTTGGAGCATCCACCATATATATATATTGTATGACGAGGTGGCGGTCCAGCGCCCTACAGGTGCTGGTTCTTGTTCGTCTCCTCCTTCATCGTCCATACCGTCGAAGTCTTCGGAGCCGAAGTCAAGCATGTCGGTTAAATCGTCGACAGTGGCTATAAAGTGGGTGGTGGGTGGGCTTTGAATTTCTTCGTCGTCCGACTCCCAACCTCGCAGACCGTAGTCCGGCCTAGGCTCTCCTGACAAAGAGAGAGACTTGAGAGAATTCAGAATATCACCGAAAGGTGAGCACTTAAAGATGTCCGCGGTGGTGAACTCCATCACAGGCGCCCAATCGGATTCGATCGGCGGGGGTACGGAAGGCCCGGAGTTCGAAGAAGAGTCCGGCTCCTCGGAGTCATGGGCCATGCAGAGTGCGGGGCTGACATTTGGCTCGATCGCCTTTAAGATCGCAGCCCCTGAGGTAACGTCCAACCGTTCATCCTTAAGGGACGCAGCGGGCCCCGAGTCAAGGATCGGGGCCGGAGCGTGTGCGGCCTCCAGGGCACTGTTCGGAGGCAGAGCAATATCATGCCCCTCGGGATAGTGCGGCGCGCTTGGCTGTGGCTCAAATCCGTCGAAGATCAAGTCTCCGCGGATATCCGCCGTGTAGTTTAAGCTTCCAAACCTGACTTGATGGCCAGGGGCGTAGCTTTCGATCTGCTCCAGATGACCAAGCGAATTGGCCCGCAGAGCGAAGCCGCCGAAGACGAAGATTTGTCCGGGGAGGAAAGTCTCACCCTGGACCTCATCGTTGTTGATGATCAAAGGAGCCATCAGGCCTAAAAGCGATGACACAGAGGAACTCTCAATGAAAGCACCAATGTCGGTGTCAAAATCGGCGGATCTAAGGTAGGGGGTCCTGAACTGTGCGTCAAGGTCGGATGGTAACAGGAGACAGGGGACACTTTATTTTACCCAGGTTCGGGCCCTATCGATGGAGGTAAAACCCTACTCCTGCTAGATTAATATTGATGATCTGGGTAGTACAAGAGTAGATCTACCACGAGATCAAGGAGGCTAAACCCTAGAAGCTAGCCTATGGTATGATTGTGTATGATGATGGTTGTCCTACGGACTACAACCCTCCGGTTTATATAGACACCGGATAGGGTTAGGGTTACACAGAGTCGGTTACAATGGTAGGAGATCTCGAATATCCGCACGCCTAGCTTGCCTTCCACGCCAAGAAAAGATCCTTCCGGACACGGGACAAAGTCTTCAATCTTGTATCTTCATAGTCCTGGAGTCCGGCTGAAGGTATAGTCCGGCTATCAGAACACCCCCTAATCCAGGACTCCCTCAGTGCCTATAGAGAGGCTCGATTGCAGAAACAAATAACATGATTGAACTGCTGATTGTAGGGGCCACAACCGAGGTGGCAACCCTGAAGCAGGCGCTGGCGGAGGCCGAAAAGAAAACGGCCGAGGAGCGCGCCGAGCGAGAAAGGCTCGGGGTCTAAGCCGGCGAGGTGCAGCAAGAGCTGCAAGCTATCATGAAAAAACATGAGGGTTTGGAGCTTGAGGCGAAAACGCAAGCGTCCGAGCTCGCGTCGGCCATTGAGACCGCCAAGAGTGCCAAGGCCGAAGCCCAGAAGGCCCTCCAAGAGTTGGAGGAGGTGAAAAAGATAGTAGCGGGTAAGGCATTCTCAATGCAAAGTAAGAATATAAAAGTAAATTACCTATTACTTACCCGAATCTGGAGTTCTCCAGGGGCGTTCTTCGATCTTCCCTGCAGCGCATCCGACGCCGCCGCGTTCTACCGAGCTGAAGAGGGCAGCTCGACGGAGAGTGTGTTGTGGTCTCAGTATTCTGAGGCCGGACACCCTGTGCCCTTGAGCGATCAGCTGAAGCAGCTGGTCGAGCTCCACAAGGCGGCCGAACAGGCCATGAAGGGCTTACTAGTCCGGTTGTGGCCTGGAGAGGCCCTGCCTGGGAGCTATTTTGGGCTAGTGCGGCGGCTGGTGGAAGCCTGTCCACGGCTTGAGGTCGTCAAGCGCTCCGTCTGCATAGAAGGTGCCCGTAGGGCCCTTGCCCGTGTAAGGGTACACTGGGGTAAGCTGGACGGAGAGAAGCTGGTGAAGGACGGGCCGCCGGCGGGGAAGGAGCATCGCAAGCCCAAGAACTACTACAAGGAAGTTCTTGCCGGAGCTCGCCTTGTCGCAGATGAATGTACTAGAGATGTAATATTTCAATGAACTCGCTCGTTTGTATCCTGAGCGCTGAAAACTTTTTCATATGCGCTAAGCAATGCTTGTTTAATTTAAAATATTATTTTCTATGCGACTGTTTATCAAAAATTGAGAGATGGCCAGTCGTCGGCTTCTGCCCCCAGGCCACTAGTGCTGGGGTGTTCGGGATAAACCTGAGGGCTCTAGTTCCCATAGTTGGGTCCTTCGAGGGAGGCGCTCAGCACAGCGAACCAGGCAATCGGACTATAATGCTTGAACACTCTCACTTAGCCATAGAACGTTATAATTTTAAATTTCGGCGAAGCCCCTAGTTCGGAAGGCCGAATTCGGGGCGCTATCCACGCCTTTGGCCGGACATAACCAGCTCCTCGCTCGAAGCGGCATAAGCCTTTAAGGACTCAAAAAACCTCTCGAACAGCGACCGGTCTCACGCCTTATCATGACAGTCTGTTTTAGCTTTCTCCACTGAGGCGCTCAACCCACCTGAACTGGGGCACAATCACAGTGGTTCTCCTAGTGCTACCTTAGCCGATATAGCGGAACGTAAGGCACCAAAACATAGGAGCCGGGCAAACCCAACATGTGACCAAAATCATGACTCGGAGCCGATGCATATAGTGCTATAAGTTTGGGGTGCCGCACTTGTGAAAGTGTACGGACTTCTCACGCCAGATAAAAGGGTAATGAAGCCCCTGGCGTGTTTTGCCGTACCATGGTGTACGGATGCGATCATGTTATTTAATAAACATATATATAAAAAGAGGATAATGCAAAAAATAGACAAAAAGCTATGCATTGTTTATAAAGAGGCTATTTATCGAAGCCGAACGATACAAGTAGTGTAATAAGCAAGAAGGATATTAGGCTATTTAACATGCCCTGACCAGGCGCAGGCCGCGGAGTTTAGAAACAGATATAATGCTCGCAATAGAGACCACCTGGGGCTTCCGTAATGCAGCGTAGCTTTGTCTGCTTTCCTGGGTCTTGTATCGTCTGTGCGGCAGCAAGGCCGAACAGGCTATCGAGAGTATGGAGTCCTGAAAGTAAAAAAAAAAAAGTTCGGCAGCCCCTAGTACGTTTGACGCCGTATTGTAGGCATGCCGTTAATGTGCCCCTCCCCCTGTGCCCATGGAATTTTAAGGGCGTAATTATGTACTCTAGGTACTAGCTCCGCTATGGTGCGATGGCTGGGGTCGGGGCCGTATTGCTACGCTTGCTCCGAACGCGCCGAATGGTCTTGTTGCAGGTTACTCCGGGCGCGCTTTGCATTGTTCGGCTTTTTAACGGCCGAACTGGAGTTTTGCCTTAAGAGGCTGCTTTGTACTTCCGCCGCGAGAGCCGCCGTGTGCTCCTCCGTACGGATGGAGCGTTCGGTGTTTCCGCTGACCGTGATCACTCCTCGAGGGCCTGACATCTTGAGCTTGAGATATGCGTAGTGCGGCACCGCATTGAATTTAGCGAATGCGGTTCGTCCAAGTAGGGCATGATAGCCACTGCGGAACGGGACTATATCGAAGATTAACTCTTCGCTTCGGAAGTTATCCGGAGATCCACAGACCACGTCAAGTGTTATTGAGCCTGTGCAATTGGCCTCTACACCTGGGATGACGCCTTTAAAGGTCGTCCTTGTGGGTTTGATCCTTGATGGATCTATGCCCATTTTCCGCACTGTATCCTGACAAAGCAGGTTCAGGCTGCTGGCGTCGTCCATGAGGACTCTTGTAAGATGAAATCCATCAACGATAGGGTCAAGAACCAATGCGGCGAAACCGCCGTGACGGATGCTAGTGGGGTGGTCCCTTCGATCGAAAGTGATCGGGCAAGAGGACCATGGGTTGAACTTTGGGGCGACTGGCTCCATCGCGCATACGTCCCGTAGCGCACGCTTCCTCTCCCGCTTGGGAATGTGGGTCGCGTATATCATGTTCACCGTCCGCACTTGTGGGGGAAACCCCTTCTGTCCATTGTTGTTCGGCGGCCTGGGCTCCTCCTCGTCATCGCTATTCAGCCCCTTGTCTTTGTGTTCGGCTCCTAACCTGCCTGCCTGCTTGAACACCCAACAATCCCTGTTGGTGTGATTGGCTGGCCTTTCGGGGGTGCCATGAATCTGGCACGAGCGGTCGAGTATCCGGTCCAAACTGGACGGACCCTGGGTATTCTTTTTAAATGGCTTTTTCCGCTGACCGGATTTATGGCCACTGAATCCGGCATTTACTGCCGTATCCTCATTGTTGTCGCTGCTAACGCGGCGCTTTTGCTTTTTCCGACGTGACCTGCCACTTTTGTCCTTGGTATCCGAATTACCGTGCTTCTTTGATAAGTTGTTGCTGCGAGCTAGCCAGCTATCTTCGCCCACGCAGAAGCGGGTCATGAGTGTCGTGAGGGCTGCCATTGATTTCGGCTTTTCCTGTCCCAGGTGTCAGGCAAGCCACTTGTCGCGGATGTTATGTTTGAAGGCTGCTAGGGCCTCTGCACCCGGACAATCGACTATCTGATTTTTCTTTGTTAGGAACCGTGTCTAGAATTGCCTGGCCGATTCTTCTGGCTGCTGAATTATGTGGCTTAGGTCATCAGCGTCCGGTGGCCGCACATAGGTCCCTTGGAAGTTGTCGAGGAATGCGTCTTCCAGGTCCTCCCAAGAACCGATTGAGTCTGCTGGGAGGCTGTTGTGCCAGTGCCGGGTTGGTCCCTTGCGCTTAAGGGGCAAATATTTGATGGCGTGCAAATCATCGCCACGTGCCATGTGGATGTGAAGGAGATAGTCCTCAATCCATACTGCCGGATCTGTCGTACCATCGTACGACTCGATATGGACGGGTTTAAAACCCTCTGGGATTCTATGATCCATTACTTCGTCTGTGAAGAATAGTGGGTGTGTGACGCCCCTGTACTGGGCTATGTCACGACACAGTTCGGAAGAGCTGTGCATGTTGTGTTCGACCCCGCCGGATTTATTGTGTCCGGAGTGAAAATCGTCACGTGTCGTCGGGCGTCCGCGCGATCCGTAGATCGATCTTGTTTGCCTTGCTTTATCCTCCAGGACGTTTCGCAGGTCTGGCTCGTTTTCCCGTGCCTTAGTTGAGCGGCACCGGGGCATGATTTGTTTAAAGGTTCGACATGCCTCTCTGTCGCAGTCGCGAGGTGGCCGGTCTGCCATGTCATGAGCTTCCTCCTCTGATTGGGGTAGCGGCCTGCGCTTAGGATAATTTTTGGAGGGGCGCCCGAGTTCATACTCTTCGGCCGCAAGGACTTCAGTCCATCTGTCAGCTAGCAAATGTTGATCAGCTCTAAGCTGTTGCTGCTTTTTCTTTAGGCTTTCGCCATGGCTAGAAGCCTGCGTTGAAAGCGCTCTTGTTCGGCGGGGTCTGATGGTACGACGAATTCATCGTCGCCGAGGCTTGCCTCGTCTTCAGAGGGAGGCATGTAGTTATCATCCTCAACCTCTCGCTCTGCCGCTCTCTCATGAGGGTTGTCTTTTCCATCTTCCTGCGCCGAATCCTGCTGGTTTTGGTGTTCTTCGGCACTGTCCGGGGTAGCATTGTCTCCCGTGCCGGAATCACCGTTTCTACTGTGGCGGGATTTAGAGCGGCGCCGTTGGCGCCGGCGTTTTGGCGGATTTTTTGAGGTGCCGTCCTCCACTATTCCATCGCCATCTCCATCCTTTGGAGCATCCACCATATATATATCGTATGACGAGGTGGCGGTCCAGCGCCCTACAGGTGCTGGTTCTTGTTCGTCTCCTCCTTCGTCGTCCATACCGTCGAAGTCTTCGGAGCCGAAGTCAAGCATGTCGGTTAAATCGTCGACAGTGGCTATTAAGTGGGTGGTGGGTGGGCTTTGAATTTCTTCGTCGTCCGAATCCCAACCTCGCAGACCTTAGTCCGGCCTGGGCTCTCCTGACAAAGAGAGAGACTTGAGAGAATTCAGAATATCACCGAAAGGTGAGCACTGAAAGATGTCCGCGGCGGTGAACTCCATCACAGGCGCCCAATCGGATTCAATCGGCGGGGGTACGGAAGGCCCGGAGTTCGGAGAAGAGTCCGGCTCCTCGGAGTCATGGGCCATGCGGAGTGCGGGGCTGACGATCGGCTCGATCGCCTTTAAGATCGCAGCCCCCGAGGTAACGTCCAACCGTTCATCCTTAAGGGACGCAGCGGGCCCCGAGTCAAGGATCAGGGCCGGAGCGTGTGCGGCCTCCAGGGCACTGTTCTGAGGCACAACAATATCATGCCCCTCGGGATAGTGCAGCGTGCTTGGCTGTAGCTCGAATCCGCCGAAGATCAAGTCTTCATGGATATCCGCCATGTAGTTTAAGCTTCCAAACCTAACTTGATGGTCAGGGGCGTAGCTTTCGATCTGCTCCAGATGACCAAGCGAATTGGCCCGCAGAGCGAAGCCGCCGAAGACGAAGATTTGTCCGGGGAGGAAAGTCTCACCCTGGACCTCATCATTGTTGATGATCAAAGGAGCCATCGGGCCTAAAAGCGACGACACAGAGGAACTCTCAATGAAAGCACCAATGTCGGTGTCAAAACCGGTGGATCTCGGGTAGGGGGTCCCGAACTGTGCGTCAAGGTCGGATGGTAACAGGAGACAAGGGACACTTTATTTTACCCAGGTTCGGGCCCTCTCGATGGAGGTAAAACCCTACTCCTGCTAGATTAATATTGATGATATGGGTAGTACAAGAGTAGATCTACCACAAGATCAAGGAGGCTAAACCCTAGAAGCTAGCCTATGGTATGATTGTGTATGATGATGGTTGTCCTACGGACTACAACCCTCCGGTTTATATAGACACCGAATAGGGTTAGGGTTACACAGAGTCGGTTACAATGGTAGGAGATCTCGAATATCCGCACGCCTAGCTTGCCTTCCACGCCAAGAAAAGATCCTTCCGGACACGGGACGAAGTCTTCAATCTTGTATCTTCATAGTCCTGGAGTCCGGCTGAAGGTATAGTCCGGCTATCCGAACACCCCCTAATCCAGGACTCCCTCAATATGTTTCAAAGATTCATGATCAGAATGTATAACAAATTCTTTGGGCCATAAATAATGTTGCCATGTCTCTACAGTCCGAACAAGAGCATATAATTCTTTATCATAAGTAGAATAGTTCAGACTAGGCCCACTCAATTTTTCAGAAAAGTATGAAACAGGTTTGCCATCTTGTAATAACACACCTCCTAATCCAATTCCACTAGCATCACATTCAAGCTCAAAAGTCTTATTAAAGTCAGGAAGTTGGAGTAAAGGAGCATGTGTCAACTTATCTTTCAATACCGTGAAGGCTTCTTCCTGTGTGGTACCCCAAACAAAAGACACATCCTTCTTTGTAAGCTCGTTGAGAGGTGCAGCAATGGTGCTAAAATCTCTCACAAAACGCCTATAGAAACCAGCGAGTGCAAGAAAACTCCGCACTTGTGTGACCGTTTTGGGCTGCGGCCAACTCTCAATAGCTTCAATCTTGGCTTTATCAACTTCAATTCCCTATGGAGTAACAACATAGCCAAGAAAAGATACTCGGTCGGTGCAAAAGGTGCACTTCCCAAGGTTACCAAACTAACGTGCATCACGTAGAGCATTAAAAACAGCACGTAAATGTTCCAAATCTTCTTCCAAAGATTTGCTATAGATCAGTATATCATCAAAATAGACTACCACAAATCGTCCAATGAAAGCACGTAAAACTTCATTCATTAGTCTCATGAAAGTACTAGGTGCATTAGTTAACCCAAAAGGCATGACTAACCACTCATATAAACCAAACTTAGTTTTAAATGCTGTTTTCCATTCATCTCCCAATTTCATACGAATTTGATGGTATCCACTACGCAAATCAACTTTGGAGAATATTGTAGAGCCACTCAATTCATCAAGCATATCATCTAGCCTAGGAATAGGGTGACGATAATGAATAGTAATATTATTAATGCCTCTACAATCAACACACATACGCGATGTACCATCCTTTTTAGGCACTAGTATAATAGGAATAGCACAAGGACTAAGAGATTCACGTATATAACCTTTGTCGAGCAGCTCCTGTGCTTGACGCATAATCTCCTTCGTCTCCTCTGGATTGGTACGGTATGGTGCATGGTTGGGTAGCGATGCACCGGTAATTAAGTCAATTTGATGCTCAATCCCTCGAATAGGTGGTAATCCCGGTGGCACGTCTTGTGGGAAGACGTCAGCGAACTCCTGCAAAATGTTAGTGACAGCAGGGGGCAAAGAGGAAGGCACGTCCTCGAATGAAAATAATGCCTCTTTGCACACAAAAGCATAGCAAACAGATTTGATAGCATCTAGCTCATCAATATCAGATTTGGTAGCAAGTAAACATGCACTTTTCAGTTTAATTTCAGAAGCAACATTAGATGGTTTATTATTAGGCTTCATTTGTTGCTCAAATTCTTTTGCCACAATCTGATTTTCACTCTTATTTTTCTCCTGTTTTGCTTTATTAGCTCTATTAATATCATCTTTCAAAATGGAATCAGGAGTCATAGGAAGCAAAGTAATATTTTTATCCTTATGAACAAGAGTATACTGATTGTTTCTACCATGGTGTACAGATTTTTTATCAAATTGCCATGGTCTACCAAGTAATAAGGAACATGCTTGCATAGGTACCACATCACAATCAACATAATCAGCATATGTAGAGATACTAAAATGCACACGAACAGTACGTGTTATCTTAACCTTGGTCTGGTCGTTGAACACAAACGAAGTACGCGAAGTTGCAGCTATGGCAAACTTTTAATCTAAACAAAACCCAAAGTCTAAATGACGCCCTAAGGGCTGTATATATGGAGGAAGAGGAGGGAATTTCGTGGCCCTTGAGGGAGGGGTCTGAAACCAACCCTAACTCTTGTTTCCCCACACATACGGACTCTAAAAACAACCTATACTTAAGTATTTCGAAATTACATGGGCCTGGCCCAATAATAAGGTGACGCAGCACCTAGAATAGCCTATGGACGAATATTATGAAGTGGCATCTTGTATATTTCGTCCAAGGCCTCATGCACTCATTATGGTGGCTTCAAAGTCCTGGAATCATCACTTGTAACTCCGTTCTTGTTCCCCTTGCGCATGCCAACATCTCCATGCTTGAACTTGCTCCAAGGTTCATCTTTCTTGTCCATGGTAGGCCCTTCATTTGTAAGCAAAACAAATGTATCCAATTTAGGCAGCATCATATTCTCATGAACATTGGAATCGTTACCAAGAAATGAAAGTACCTGATAATTCAATTGGCGTGTGCGAGCTCTAGTAATTGGTCCAGTATGTATAACAACAGGGGCTGTGGGTGTAACAATGGTATTGATGTCCTCATCAGCGATTAATTAGTGGAGTCCTTAGTTTAGGAAATAAATCGGTGTTAGGTAAAGGATAAACATGATTAGATGTTTCCTTGGCGTGGTATACAGAGGAGTCCTAGTAGTAGTTGTGTTCGGTTTCGTAGCAAGAAAATCTCGTTTGTTTTGTTGAAGTCAAAGTCGAGTCGGTTGTGCCTGCGCGCACTATATATACCAGGACGGCACGTCGTGTAAAAGGGTCGAGTTTTGTTTTCGTGAGTTGAATAAAATCCAGAAAACATCCCATGTCGGGGGACACCAAATACCGAGTTTGCTTTTGCTAATCCCTTGAGGATTTTGTCGCTGCTACGCGTGGAGTCGATCCAATCTACTCGACGCAAGTTTTTCAGGCTTACGTTCTTCCATCTTTGCTTGAACGGAAGTTTTTGTTTTTCTACTAGTACCGTGAAAGATCGGGCCGACGAATGACTCGCCATCTAGTCGAGTCTACATCAGATTGTCAGGAGCCCATTAATCCACCGGCAAGTTGCCGGCGGAGCCCGACGAGGACATCGGCTCCTCGCTTGGATCTATTGCTGGTCGCTGACGACGGCGGGGACGGACGCTTGGCGGCTCCGCTGGATGAACGCCAAGGCGTGGCAGCTTGCCATTGAGCAGTCTGAGTGTGAGGGGGCAGCGGTAGGAGGACACAACCGCTCGATGGCTCAAAGTGCTCATCGTCCTCTCCGACTCCTCTGAGACGACGATGACCACCACCATGGTGTTGGGGAACGTAGCATGCAATTTCAAAAAAAATCCTACGATCATGCAAGATCTATCTAGGATATGCATAGCAATGAGAGGGGGAGAGTGTGTCCACGTACCCTCGTAGACCGAAAGCGGAAGCGTTGGCTTAATGCAGTTGATGTAGTCGAACGTCTTCATGATCCAACCGATCTAATACCGTACGTACGGCACCTCCGAGTTCAGCACACGTTCAGCTCGATGACGTCCCTCGAACTCTTGATCCAGCAGAGGGTCGAGGGGAGTTCTGTCAGCACGACAGCATGGTGACGGTGATGGTGATGTGATCCGCGCAGGGCTTCGCCTAAGCACTACGACGCTATGACCGGAGGCGTAAACTATGAAGAGGCACGGCACATGGCTAAGAGAATAATTAATGTGCTATGGGGTGCCCCCTGTCCGCGTATATAAAGGAGGGGAGGAGGAGGACGTCCACCAAGGGGGCGCACCATGGGGGGGAGTCCTACTAGGACTCCACTCCTAGTAGGATTCGCCCCCCCTTTCCTTTCTCATCGGAGGGGAAAATGAAGGAGAGGGAGAAGGAGAGGGAAAGAGGGCGCCGCCCCCTCCCCTAGTCCAATACGGACTCCCAATGGGGGCCACCCCTTGCGGGCTCCCCTCTCTCTCCACTAAGGTGAAGGAAATATGCCCTAGAGGCAATAATAAAGTTGTTATTTATATTTCCTTATATCATGATAAATGTTTATTATCCATGCTAGAATTGTATTAACCGGAAACTTAGTACATGTGTGAATACATAGACAAACAGAGTGTCACTAGTATGCCTCTACTTGACTAGCTTGTTGAATCAAAGATGGTTAAGTTTCCTAGCCATAGACATGAGTTGTCATTTGATTAACGGGATCACATCATTAGAGAATGATCACTACAAAAAAATGCACTTCCGTGATGATACGTGTTTGTCACAGTAGGTCACGTTTTCTGTCATGCATGTACATCCATGAAAAATTTATGACAGAATCAAGATAGTCATACCTGTGCTGTCGTAGAAGTGTTCCATGACATTACCGAAATTATCATCACGGAAGTGTCCACTTCCATGACGATAAATCGCACGTCACGAAAGTGCTTTCGTCAAGGGTGACCGACACGTGGCATCCACCGTAACGGAACGCCGTTAAGCTATCGGGTCTGGTTTTGGATCCGATAGCCCGTTAACAGCCCCGACCAATGGGGATTTTCCACGTGTAAAATCATCATTGGCTGGAGGAAACACGTGTCAGCTCTGTGTTGGCACAGGTGTCACTCATCCAATGGGCGAGATGCCCTATGATATGTTAACACGTGAACCGGCCCAAAAGTGGCCCATAAAATTTAAATGGGCCGGTCCAACTAAAGGCCCACAAGATTTTGCGGACCATAATGGGCTGGCCAAGCTAAAGGCCCACAAGATTTTGCGGGCCATAACGGGCCGGCCCAGGTAAAGGCCCACAAGATTTTTGCGGGCCATAATGGGCCGGCCCAGGTGAAGGCCCACAAGATTTTTGTGGACCATAATGGGCCGGCCCAGCTAAAGGCCCACGAGATTTCGCCGACATTAATGGGTCAGCCCAGCTGTAGGCCCACAAGATTTTGAGGACCCTAGTAGGCCAGCCCATTAACTGGCTGCCATGTTTTGGGCCAAATGTCGGCCCATATATGATCCGGTCCATTAATGGCCTGCCACGTTCCGGGCCTAATAATGGCCCATATGAGATCCGGCCCGTTAAAAACCTACCACGTTCTAGGCCAAATTACCGCCTAGATTAGGTCCGGCCCTTTAAGAGGCTTTGGGCTAAATTATGGCCCATATCAGATTCGGCCCGTCAACTGGACGCTACGCTTTTGGGCCCATTTGCTAAAGGCCTATTTAGTAATTCGGCCTGATATTAGTTTCGGCCTGTTAAGGGCCCGTTTAACATTTCTGCCCTATATTAATTTCGTCCTGTTAAAAGCCCGTCATATAGTTGGGCCTAACTACGGCCCGGTTTGCATCCGGCCTGCTCGCAGCCGATAATCTGATTGGGCCAAACAAGGACCGAGACAATTTTGGCCTGTATAAGCCCATGATTTGATTGGCACATTCATGGGCCGGGGTCTATTTTGGCCTGATGTCGACCCGTGAGCTGTTCGGCACGTTTCAGGCCCAACCTACTTTTCAGCCTCCGAAAGGCCCATTGAGTTTTCTTGGGAAAATAGGGCCGGCGGTTTACTCTGCCTATTAAAGGCCCGAATCTACTAGTGTGTCAGTTTACATTTAGGCCTATTAACGGACCAAGATGACGGGGCCCATGATGCGGATCATACATGGTGATTTGCATGACGGCCCGATTATGTACCGTAATTTTACGATTTGGCTGGTTTACTGCGAAGACTATATATATATATATATATATATATATATATATATATATATATATATATATATATATATATATATATACAGTAAAATAACTGCAGCATCGTGAATAAGAAAAAAAACCTAGACTATACAATAAAGAAATTACAACATATTATATCCACTGGGCATCAAAGTTCGCCACTATGATAATAAAGCACAAGCAGACAGCAGATTACATACACTGAGCATCAAAGATCGCCACCGGTGCAACTAAACACGCCGACAAAATAATATACAAAACCGACATCACTTCAATAGAGTTCAAGAAAGGTTAGCCCTGCTCGGGAGCTGAAGCGCAAGCAGCTGAGCAAGCTGGTGAGACTGCACTTGTTTGACACTTATATCCTCCTCACTCTGAAAGATAAACAAGCAGACAGATGACAGGTTTTGCACATATAAGTATCAGTGCTGACAATTCATCACATTTCTTACTGACGAATAAAGTGACACAGTTTAAAATAGCATTAACACAATATGTTATTGTTCAGGTCAAGACATGGCAGGAAATGACATTGTGAAGGAGTTGGCAGCTTCATGACACCACTTGATTACAGATCAAGAACTCATAAGTATCAATGGTTAGTGTGCTGTCAATTTATCCCATTTCAGATCGGCAAAATAAGATCACTTGCTCTGTATAGTTTAATTTACATGGTATAAAGAAGAAACTTGGTTGTACAACTGAAAACTTAAATTGAGAATGACAAACTTTTATTTATGAACTGGAGTACATAATAAACTTTAAACATGCAATTTGATGGAAACACCAAAAATAAATAGCTATTGCAGTCATGCCTAACCAAATATACACAACAAAGTTTGAAGGCGTGAGAAGGACAAACTTACATTATTGGTGAAGGCAGGCTCTATAAAGCCCTTGTCCATGCTGATGGGGGGGGGGGGGGCAATTCAAGAAGTTTACCACATAATCTTCTTCATAAGCATTGCCTTTATTCTACATTTTGTTAAGAGTAAATATAGATGTGACAATATAAGAAAAAATGGAGATTATTTAAGATAAGATGAAGAGTGATGCTACATAACCAAGTAGCTACAAATGTAAGTACAACGATACAGGAAAAAGGTACAACCAAGAGCAATGCAGAGCTAAACTTCTTCAGTACCATCGGTGTTATCCAACCTTATGGTAAGAGTAAATATAGATCTTATGTGTAGAAAATGGAGGGCAAAGGAAAATAAGCTGTAGAGTGATGGTACATGAACAACTACCTATCAATATAAGTACACTGATAAAAGACAGCAGGTACTTACAAGAACAATGCAGAGCTAAAAAATTTCATTGGCATTGGATATATTCTACACTAATGTAACCATTCATATAGATCAGATAATTTGGAGCGAACAATTGATAAGCAAGCTATCATGCATACTGCTGTCACATAATGAACCAGGTATGTATGCAAGTAAAGTGATACAGGACAATAGGTACTAACAAGAGCAAAGCAGCTGGTAGCATATTTGCGATATCCTGTCATTCTTTTCAAACCGGAATTCTTTTCCGAGCAGATTTCCTGCAAAAAAGATCTGTAAGGCACATGTGGAAAAGTAGAAGTTCAAATTGTCATGCGATATCATAGACAGTACCTCATCCTCGGAACGAGACCAGTGCATAACAAGGTTTTTCCATTCAATGTCTTCTAAATTTAGCACAGGAGACTTCACCAGGAATTCGTTTATAGACTTGCCATCAAAGTGTGATTTCCTTAGGTAACACCGATACTGCTGCAATGCTTCCTTGAAAAGCGCAAGCAAGCTTTGCTCGTCACGACTATCCAGATTGACCCTCGCCTACTTACAACAATGTAATGTAAATCATTGATGTGTTCAATAAGCAGAAAACAGGAAAATAATCACCATGAATAATAGCACTTACACGTAAGTGGGACAGGAAGATGTGAAAATGGTGTTCGTCTTCACTATAATCTTCCCATGATGGGAATATATGCACGTAGTCTCTAACAACATTGTAAGCATTGTCTTTTAAACTAGGAATAACTGGAATGGGGTTCCAATCTACAGGAATTGGCCATCTCTGCAGTTGGGATAGGTCTTCGGCCGGTGGACTTGCTGTACTTTTTGCTGGAGTGGGATTTTTCTGTGGTACGACTGGTGCTATGGCAAATGAAATCGGTATACCTTTTGCTGGAGTGCAGGTCCTGTGTGGTGGGGCTAGTGGTGGGGCCAGTGAAGTATGGGTACAGTCTGCTGGAGTCGTTCCTACGTTTTGTGTCACTGGTTGTACAGCCAATATAAGTGGGATGCTGTCTTATTTCTCCGGCACAACCATGTTTTTCAAGGACTTTGCTGGTGCTCCTTCAGGTTCGACAATCACCCTCTTCCTTTTTAATGTCTGATGCACAAGAACATCATTTGAGTGAAAAAACATGGTATGATGACAGATGGAATATGTATTGATAATGGATGGGCATGGCATCTCGACATATATGATGAGTAAACTAAGCAGATGGCGGTGCAAAAAAGTAGAAGAAATGTAAGACAACATATGCAAGATACGCGCAATCAATAAAACCTTGCCAAATTAGAACAGGCACCTTAATGGGTGAACATGACATGCCATCTGCCTTTGACTCCTCAGGGTTAGAATAGTCATTAGGATCATATTCTGAACAAGAATCAACAGGTGGTGAGCGTATGAGTTTCATTGCATCCAGAATGGCACTCAATGCCTTGGTGCCAATTTTGTAAGTCATTGCGGTGTTTAGCTTCAAGAGTGGACTGCTGCTAGTGTGACACAAAGCAGCTACACAGATCATAGTGTAGATATAACGGGAAAACCGTAAGCATCAGAGTAAAATAAGCAAAGTGGAACTTGCTGGAATATATGTGCTAGTATTGCCGGTACGGCTAGAAAGCCTTTGGATACCAGCTCTCTTCAACTGAAGGTGCGGTACTGTTAATATTAGTGTAACTCTCAAAGGCGACACAGCTCCCCGCATTTCCTTGCTATTCTTATAGGATTCAAGTGGACAGGCCGCTACAAATCCTATTCCCATGTTTACAAAATCCTATAAATCAAAGAGGCCCGACGAGTTCAAAGTGTCCATACCAATCGACCGTATAGACCTCTACACTTCAAATGTCCTTGCTCATATTCACTACAAGGAACATACTGTACTACTATCATACTCCTTCTGTTCCAAAATATAAGTCTTGGTAGAGATTTCCACTATGGATCACATACAGATATATCCAGATACATTTTAGAGTGTAGATTCACTCATTTTGCTCCATATGTAGTCCATGGTGGAATCTATACAAAGACTTGTATTTAGGAACAGAGAGAGTACTTATTAAAGAAGAACGGAAGAGGAACATGGTAAAGAAGAGCAAGCAGATTTTGGATAATAAAATGTTTGTTGCACAGTGCCCACACATGATGAACCAGAGCGCATTAAGAAAGCAACTCCCTGCTGTCTCTCTATATGTGGTGCACGTGCTTTTTCGAAAGTAAAGTAGGAACATTAGCTGACCAATAAAATGTTATCTGTTTTAGTAATATCAGCATCATATCAGATTCGTACTTGAGCAACAAGTTTGGAATTATGAGTGGCACGTTGTTTAGCTTGATGGATTCATGAGCAGTGCTAAGCAGGTACGATGATGGTACTGAATATAAAGGCATGTCTACATTTGGGTCAGTCGACCATTTCAGGTGGTTGGATGAAGATCCTACGTCTCCTAACCCTTCTTCTTCCTCGTCTCTAATTCTTCCCATACAGAACACCGCACGGGCTGCCGGCCGGACCATCGGCACCCACCGCCCGTGTTCCACCCCACCCCCACCCCCCGCCCCCACCCGCGTTGAGTTTTCTTCGTTCGGCGAGGCCTCACCACCGCCCCCAACTACCGAAGTCCCCACCCGGGCCCCTTCGTTCACACCGGCGAACTCCGGCGAGCTCTGAAAAATCGACTAACCCAATTTTGAAATTTAGTCTACTGTGATTTAACTAGTGTGGAATATAAAAGGTGAAAACCATAAGCATTGGGAGTATAGTGTTGAGCGTGCCATGGCGGATCTGAAGGTGCAAACCAGACAAAGGCAACTTCGCAACCAAAGTTTGCTCTCAACTAGCAAGTAAGTGATGGACAAGAAATCAGAGTAAAGCAGTGGTGATCTATTTTCTTGCAGCGATAAATAAGTTGAGCAGATACGAAAGAGTACCGCCTCTGGTGCGGCGCCGTGTATGCATCTGCTGAGAATTTGACGGTGCTGCGGTAGCGATGGCTGTCGGCGGCATGGAAGCAGATCTAGGAGGGTAGACGGTGGCGGCGGGGCGCGGTGGATGAGACAGTCGTAGGAGCGGCGCCGACAAGGTGGACGACGACGGGGATGAAGCGAGAGGACGGGATGCAAGGATCCCGGTCAGAATCTGTGGATGAGAGAGGTCGATCTCTTGTAATGGACGGTAGCGTTGGGGTATCAGCTCTGGCATGGTGGAGGAGGACGGCGGTGGATGGGGTGACGGACGGAGGAGGCTGGGGTGGAGAGGGTGTTTTGGCGCCCACGGAGTACGAATGGGGAAATGGAGGTGGAGAGGAAGGGGGGAACCATGTCTTCAGGGCGCGCTTGTCTCAAATGTGAAGAAATCTACAAACTTAGCCTCCGTTTCAAATTTCCTACATCACAACAATATTAGTTGGTTGGGGATTGGACAGTTATCTCGCATGCACCGAATATTTGCCGACGAGAGTTTGTTTTTGGCGCAGGGAGGGAGTTGATTTCGGCCGAGGGCACACTGTGTTTTGGCGCCCACCGTGTATGAATCCGGGTGAGAGGCGGTTATGTCACGTTTGAGTGAAATTACAAACCTACCCCTATCGAAACCTATAGAAATCAAGCAGATAGGCTTTGTGTGGCAGGGATAGGCAGTAGTAATTTCCATCTCGCAGATTTTGGTTTCGGGTGGTTACTGCGACTTTCCCCGCTTCGTTCAAATTTTACAGAGTGCACGTTTACCGTGCCAACTCAATTCGAATCCCATTTGTATTCTATTTTTTTCGGGCGGGATCCATTATCGATTGGAATAAAATTCTATATACATCAATTTTTAATATATACTTTCAAAAGCACAACAAAGAATTCTGCTCCTTTATATGTATAATATGATTTACAAATACAATGATCTCAAAATTATAAGGTTGAATTCAAAAAATTAAACCAAATTATGTTCTACTAAAATGTATGGATTAGTAATATCTACATATTAAATAACATAGATGCGCGTGAATTCATATGAGTATGCATGTTTGATAGATCAATTTTGGTTCGAGTATGGATTACATGTATCATCATCTCGAATTCAAATATTTGAATCCCTTTTATGTTCACTCCTTTCATGCCCATCTCTCTCGCATGCATGCTCCTTCATGTAGCTATCACTCTCTTTTCTCCAGCTCACCCGCACGCTCACTTCATGTTTCTCCTATCCTTGCAAACATGGTCTCTCGACGTCTCCCTTGAGAAGTGTCACACTCTCCCTATCATTATACATTACACGGTTTTCATTATCTCTCACGTCTGTACCATTCTCTCGTATCACTAGGTACCTAAGCTTGCTTTTTCACCGCCACACACACAGTCTCCACTCGTCTTTCACTTTGTCTTTATCTCTATGGGATTCTCTCACACACCCTATATGTCTCTAGATATGAATCATACCGCTAAAATTACTTTCTCTCTCCTGTAGACACAACATTTGTTGCGGTCTCCTTTTCGTCTCCATCCCAGACTGACATTATTCATTTGTTTACCGATCAGACAAACTCCCCCCCCCTCTCTCTCTCTCTCACACACACACACACAACTCCTGCTTCCACTCCCCTTCTCGACTACTGTCTCTCTCTCTCTCTCTCACACACACACACACACACACACACAAAACTCTCGCTTTTGCACCCCCGTCTCGTATTTCTCTCACAAACATTTATCGACTAGCCTCTAGATAGGTTTATACACTCGCACACTCGTGCTTCCACTATTGCATACATGTCTCTCTCCCGCTCCTTGTATCTATGTAGACTTTTCTTCCCTTCTTGAGACATGCCCTCTTGATCGTGCACACACACTATCGCCTCATTTTAAGTTGATACCTCTCGCACACACACACACACTCTTTGTGTCTTTGTCCCACATGCACTCCGTCCTCCTCCTCTCTCCCTCTCTCTCTCTCACACACATGGGCTTTTTGCAACAACTAGCAAGATGCCCATGCGTTGCACGGAACATGAAGATGCATTTGTATGAGTAGTTTATCTTGTGGGAGAAAAGGATGAACAAGGGAAGGCCTTATTTGCAAGTGCTGAGAGGGGTGTGGGTATCTTTTTGCAAAATTGCCATAGTTTCCTTCCTATCCGTCAGATATAGATCGGACGGCCTATATTGCAGGATGGCAGGCACACGATCATCACCGACTATGCTTTTTATAATAGTAGGGATAAAAAACAGAGTTGGTGATGATGGTGGGCCTGCCATCCTGCAATATAGGCCGTCCGATTTATATCTGACAGATAGGAACAAAACTATGGCAATTTACCCACACTCCTCTCCACATTTGCAGACAAGGCCTTCCCTTATTCATCCTTTTCTCTCACAAGATCTTTATGTTCCATGCAACGCACGGGCATCTTGCTAGTAAGAGTAGAAATTAGACATATACCACTTCTCGAATCTTGAAACCAACAACATCCTTCCTTATCTCATCAAAACCGCCAAAGGAATATATTTTGAGTGAAACATAACATTTTTTAGTGATATACGTATTTCAAAACTAGACTTTTTTTTCCTATCAAATAGATGAATATGTATTAATCTACGCAGATCGTGTGGCAACGCGTTGGCACATTGCTAGTAGTTATTATAATTTTGTGGACACCAGACAAACGGTGGAGTACACATATGAAGAGAAGAGGCGCACACACGCAGTCGGTCTCTCGCTGTCTCGCACACATGAGTGTTACGTAAAGGCAACATTAACAAATAAACCCTAAAACCCTAGGTGCACGATTGCTGCATTTGCGGGTACCGGGTACGTGGTGGAGCGCACCTTTGTAGGAATAGTCAGCTCGCGTGATAACTTGATCCGTAGGAGTTGATGGTCAGGACCATAGGTGAACGACTTGGAGGTGGTGGCTCGCCAGTTGCCACAGATCGAGTAGCCACGTTTAAAATATCATTTTTTAGCGGGGTTAAGAGTTCCAATTTCCAATGGTGCGTTATAAGTACTAAGTACTCCCTTTGTCCCAAAATATAAGAACGTTTTTAACACTACACTAATGTCAACAATGTTATTATATTATGGGACGGAGGGAGTAGTTTTTAGAATGATTGATATGGAGCGAAAATGGAATCCATAGTACTACCTACTACGTACCTCCTTGGCATATGGTTGTATGGGTTTATGTTGCGAGATGTTGAACCTGGTAGTTCTAGGGCAAATACTATGTTTAGATTTAGATGTTGGTTTTCAGTAATGAAAATCGGAAGGGGGAAACCCTTCTTTGATTAAAACAAACTACTACCTCTGTTCTGGTTTACTAGTCCCCATCGTTTTTTGGGTCAAAGTTTGTCCATGAATTTTACTTGTAAAATGTGAATGGAAAACAAGATTTTGTTATACGCAAACAAAAAAGGACTGGAGGGAGTGATTGCTCTGACACGGACGCGACCTCTCATAGCGCAGGCATTGAACCGGCGCGCTGGCCAAGAGGGCCCCACTTGCTGCAGGTCCGGCTGAACACGCCCCCTCGCCGCATGCAACCGGCTTCAGACTGCCCCGCTTGCCTTCATCGAATCTGCACATGGCTGGCAACACGTCCTTCCGCGAGCCGGTCGGCATTTTAGAACACAAAATATAATTAATTACGCATGGTCTTGACTTGTTGTGCTCGCACTAGTAGCAGGAACTAGAGGTTTTTCTTTATTCATAACTCTCCTCAATTTTTTTTGGCTTTGAAGTGAATCATGGTTGTGGACATTATGTGTGAATGTGGAGATATCTGTGAACATGGGTTTGATGTGGAAGTTGAACTTGGAATGTCGGGCTTGCGCGTGAACTGTAACTGATTATAATGCCACAATTATTGTTTGGAAAGTAATGGCTATTATTACATGACCCGAAAAAAATATTTTGTGCCACATCAGTAGATGCACGGACATCACAACAGGCATGCTGACTGGATAAACACTTGAACCTAGCTACTATGAAGGAAATTTTGTATTGACAATAGTTTTAGATAGCAAGAGACACCTACCTGCTTTGCCTCTGCTAGCTTATTTCTGGCTTCTTCCATCTCTTCTTTGGCATGGGTGAAGAGAGCATTTGATTGCTCTTTTCGCTTCTTCAGGAACTCAGCTACATTCTCAAGGGCTGCTACACGCTTTCTTTCAGCCTTTACTAGAGCCACGAGGACACGAACAGCTGACGACTCCACCTGGCTTGTGTGTAATCCAGCATCATCTGGGAATTTGCACCTTGTGTCTAATCCAGCATCATTAGGGAACTGGCACCTTGTGTGTAATCCAGCCTCATTCTGGAAACATGATCTCGAGGTTGACCATACTTTCCTCCTCGCAGGAACTGCATCCTGACATGAAGTTACTTCTTTTTTAGATAATTACTCAGAGCAACCCAGATAAATTTAGTAGAAGCCAGATAAACAGAACTAGGAGAAGTGAATTCAAAAGGAAAAAAATAAATAAAAACAGACTACAATGTGAGAACACCCACTTCCTACATCAAGCTAAAAACAAAAGCATTAGGACGATTAAGACTCTTCTTATGACACATTGAAGAACACGAGGCTTAAGAGAAACAGAAACTACAACATATACACATCGAAGAACACGAGGCTAAACGAAAGTAATTGAAAGGGTGTTACTTACCAAAGCTCGTTTTATAGGTTCGGTGCAGCTCCTTTTTAACTTGCCATACTCCTTGAAGATGTCCCCAATATCCCGTGTTTGGTCTTCATTGCTCCTTTGCATGTTCGCACTCGTGGTTTTAAAATCTCAGCATGGCAAGAAAAATATAGTACTAGTAATACTCGCGCATCTTGTGGGCAACATTAAAGCACTAGTATGCCATGTTAGAGCATCTCCAACAGAATCGCAATGCGCGGCGCTTTAAAAAGCATTTATAGTGCTGAGATCGAGAAGTAGAGATAGAGAGTAGAGGATAATTCTCAGCATAGATAGATAAAAAATAGATTATTCAACTACTCCTCGTCATCCAACTCCTCCTCGGTGATGTCCTCCTCCGACGTCTAACTGTAGGCGTGAAGATACCGATCATCGTCAGATTCCCAGGGCGACGTTGCTCCTAGCCTCATGTTGAATTGAGCGTCCGCTTTTCGCCTACGCTTGTCCTCGCGATAGGCGGCTCGCTCCGCCCTCCTCTTATCCCTCTCTGCCCTCCTTTGCTTGTAGAACTCACGCTTGTTGATGATGTCCTACGGAAAGCGTTGGCGCCACAGCGCCATGGCTTCCTCGTCCATCTCGGCGATGCCGAGACGGTGCTCCCGCCTCTGGTTGTCGTGACGATCCTCGTCGGTGATAAGCCGCGGCAGAGGCGCGAGCTCCTGTGCCCGCTCCCGCGTCGGCACGTTGGGGAAGTACAATGTTCTATGAGGCCACCAGAGGCGCCACGCCGCCGCGTCGTACGCGCGGGCAGCCTCGTTGGCTGTGTCGAAATTGCCGAGGCCGAGGCGCATCCCGCGGAACTGGATCTCGGCAGAGAAGTCGCCGGAGGGGCGCGCGCGGACGCAGCGGTATCCCCAAGTTTCCCAACGATGCGGCGGCATGGTGGCGCGGCGGTGGCGAGGCGAGAAAGAGCGGGGAGAGAGTGGTGGCGAGGCACATAGCGGGGAGAGAGCAGTGGCAAGGCACAGAGCGGTGGGAGGGCGTTGGATTTTATAAAGCGCGCCGGACGCCGCACGCCAAAACTAGCGCACGCCCGGCCGCTTTTTCCCCCCCGCGCGCAATCCTTTCTCGACGTCTCTGCTATCTCTACTCTCTTCTCTACTGTATATATTTATTTTATATTTAATATTTATCTCTACTTCTCTACTCTCTATTTTTTGTCTACTTTTTCCCTACTCTTATAAAAAACAGAGTTGGTGATGATGGTGTTCTTGCCATCTTGCAATATAGGCCATCCGATTTATATCCGATGGATAGGAAGGAAACTGTGGCAATTTTGCAAAAAGATACCCGCACCCTTCTCTGCATTTGCAAATAAGGCATTCCCTCGTTCATCCTTTTCTCCCACAAGATAAACTACTCATACAAATGCATCTTGATGCGTGCAACGCATGGGCATCTTGCTAGTTCTAAAAAACTATCCATCATTTGCCACACTACTGGTTGCAGATGAAATACCTACCCAAGCACAGCGCGATACAGGAGCGACGCACAATTACAAGCTGATATTTTGTTGGACAATGGAGGCTATAACCAATTACTTTTATGGGAACAATAGCACCTAGGAAATTTGAAGGGTAGGTATGAACAAAATTGGAACTGCACATGTACTGCTAAGTGATTCAATACACACATTACCAATCGAGGAGGAGAACGATGGTCGTGACGGCCTCTGTGAGTCATGGTCGGCAACGAGAGTCAGTTCATTGTCCATGACGGTGGTGCTTCTGCGCTTGTTGTCGGCTTCTGGGAAGCAGATCCGAGACCGTGGAAGATGGTGCCGGGGAAGAGGCTCCGTGTACGACGACGACGGTGGACCGACTCCAGTGCGGTGTACAAGGTCGTCGATGAGGCAGATGTGCTGCGGTGGACGAGTGTGCCGATGTAGAAGGGGAGGAGCACGAAGGTTGCGGTGTCGTGGAGAAGTCTATTTTGCGGTGGGGATAGAAAATGGGGAGTATTCAGGTGTACTACTCTGGGTGCCGGGGTGGGGTTGGCTGGGTAGGGTGAACCTGAAGTTATGAAAATAGCCCCCTACCAACCATCATCCGTAGGCCTGTTCCGAAGGCTATGATGGTAACTTCCCACTGCTCGAATCAGGGTCGCGGGAGATTTTCCCGCCGACCTCAAAATTTTGTGACACTGAACTCCCCGTGTGGCGTGTTGGGTGATTCGGCTAAGCAACTAGCGAGTAGTACTAGTAAACTCTGCATATTAGGTTTGACCGAAGTCAAACTTCCTAAAGTTTGACCAAGTTTATAGAAAAATATAAACATTTACCATAACAGATATGTATGATGTGAAAGTACATTCAATAATGAATCTAATGGTATTTATTTGTTATTGTATATGTTAATATTTTTTGTTATAAAATTTCTGAGAGTTTACAAAACTTGACTTTGACCAATGCTAATATGCAGACTTAAATAAAAATGGAGGGTGTACACATTTGTTTTCTTAGTATGTACTGAATTAATCATTTGTTGAAATTGTGAAATAAATATATTAGGCTACTGACTTCGAATGTAATGGTCTATACAATTCAATTGTTACAATCATTGTCGAATTCCAAGATGTATACGAGGTCTATAGTACTTCACAACATTCTCAAACTCACATAATCTCAGTCAAATGACAATCAAAATGCATTTCATAGTTATGACTTTGTAGGATGCAACAAAACCAACAATAACTCTACATCAACCATTATAAAAGCAACATTTTGAACATATCCCAATGTGTGAATGAAACGTGCAGAGAGAGCTTGCGAAGATGGAGCAGATAGGGCGGGAAAGATTGTATGTATGTGGACGAGAGAGTAGCAGACAAACCTAACGAAACAGAAAGAGGGAGATAGAGAGAGAAAGAGAGAGGAAGAAGTTAGGTCTGTGAGAAAGATGGAGACATGTAACATACGTGAGATGCGTGTGCATCCAGATTCTGTACACGTGGAAGGAGAAGAGACAACAGGTTTGATGAGAGAGCTGGAAAAACATGGACGAGAGGGGAAGGATCTCGTGGGTTGAGGGATTGATAAATTTGTGCGGGGGAGAGAGGGATTGGTAACTTTGTGCGAGAGAGAGGGTGGGGGGAGGAGTCAGTCAGCTGTCGTCACATCATCCTGCTTCCAGATGGCCTCGCATTCTCTAGCGCAGTGTGGTCGCCATCTTCGATCTCATCGATGCCCTCTTTGAAGATTGAGGTGTTGTGCATGCTGGGGTGCGAAGAAGCACAAGCGAGAGTGGTCGCCATATAACCTTGGATGGGGGTGAATTGTGTGCTCGGGGGAGGGGGTGTGTGTGATGTGTGATGTCTGTGTGTGTGTGTCAGATATTGAGAGAAAACAAACCTAAGGAGAGAAATGTGTGTGTATGTGACGGAAAGCTACTTGCTAAACAGGGTATTCACGAAGAGATTGTGCGTGCGAGATAGAGAGCGATGTGCGGGCCTTGAGGTGGGCAGGGGCCGGGTGAGGGTGTCAAAATGTGCGCGTTGATGCATGTGTTACATGCGATCGTGCGAGGGACGGACGAATCGAGAGAGATGGTTGTTGTGTTACGGATGCTCCTCTCTCTCTCTCACACACACACACACAAGTAAAATAGAAGACCATTCTCTCATGCATACACAACGTATCGGCATCTGTCTATGTCTCACTCATGCATGATCATTTGCACATTCACACCTCTCTATGTCTCTATCACATGCACACCGTCTCTACATTGCCCTTCCGCCACAACACACATATGGACACATACACACGTTCTCTCTCAGTCACACACAAGGGCTGTTTGGTTTGAGACTAAGTTTGCCTAAGGTTGCCACACCTAAGGTTAGGCAAGTTTGACCAACTTAGGTGGGTGTTTAGTTCAAGCCACATTAGGGTCCCACATTACATACACTCAAAAAGTGTGGCAAGATTCCCTTAGGCTTGCCAACTTGTGGCTCTCATTTTGAAGAACTAAGGGGCTGTTTGGTTCTAGGCCTAGCATTGCCATACTTTGCCACACATTTTTGCCAACCTTGCCTAAGCTTAGTTCATCAAAATGAGAGCCACAAGTTGGCAAGCCTAAGGGAATCTTGCCACACTTTTTGTGTGTATGCCATGTGGGGCTCAAGTGTGGCTTGCCTAAGGTGTGGCTTGAACCAAACACTCACCTAAGTTAGTCAAACTTGCCTAACCTTAGGTGTGGCAACCTTTGGCAAAGCTAGTCACAAACCAAACAGCCCCTAACCTTAGGCAAGTGTGGCAACATTGTCTCTATGACAAGTGGGCCATGAGGGCAATAAAGTATGGCAAAAACCAAACACATGCCAACTAAACTGTGGCTGCCAAATTTTGGCTTGGCAAACGGTGGCTGGGAACCAAATAGCCCCAAAATCAGTATTACAAAAAACTAGGGCGCACCTAAAACGTCCAAATCCAAATAAACACGAACTAGAGCTAAATTCAAATATATGGAAATATTGTAGCGTCAAGAACTTTTCCCGGAAAAAAAAGTTGAGTAATATTCGGGGATTGTTTTCACACATACAAAAAGGTTCGATGGATGTCCTTCGAGCGCGACACGGTGACGCACCGTTCGATCGATCGCACTGCCGCGGTTCACGCGCTTGCACAGTATTCCGTATCGTGGCTGTGGTAACTAATAAAAGCGCTGCCTAAGTCTAATGTTTACGCGTACTAGTATGGTTTTCTTTTAAGTTTGACCAACCCTATATAAAACTAAACTAAGCTCCCATATGCGCACTCATCAATATGCCGCCGCCGCCATTGCGCATGCCGGCGCCCGCCTGCTCCGGCCAACAATTTCTCGCCCATCACCGCCGTGTCGCTGCCAAGCCGAAGGCTCGCCCGCTCACGTCGTCTGCAGTCCCTCCTCGCGATGCCACCGCGCTGCCAAGCACGTGAGCAGCTGGTGGAGCCACGTCTATGCACACAGCATATGAAGAGGAGGATGAGCGCGTGCTCCAGCACGCTGGCGAGGAGGAACTAGCGTGCCATTGTCATCTCCGCCCGCGCGGAGGAGGTGCGCATGGTGGCTGTCGCAGTGGAAGCCGGTCGCGCGTGCGTCGAGCCCGCAAACCGGGTGCGGACGTGGAATCTACCTTCGAGACCTTGAATGCCACGTGTATCCTGCAATCTGAAGGAGCAATTTGGGTCAGTCGACTCTTGTGAGTCGTTTGATGCAACATGGATGGCTAGAAGGGCTTCTTCAACCTCCGACATAGATGCACGGTTCATCTTCTCAGCCCGCCACACACCTAACCGCCTGCCGCCGCCGCCGCGCCCTCCCCTGAACCGCCTACCACCGCCATGCTCCCCCCACCCACGCCATCCGTTTAACCCCGAGCACGATCCATTTTTTTCCAGTGAACTACATTCCACACCCAACACTCATAGGATAGATCATGGGAACCCTGCCGACTTCTTCCTTCACTCCGTCGAACTTCTTTCACAAATCGACTGACCCAAATTATACTACTAGTATGAACGTATTAAGTACAGTAGGAACACGAAGATACGAGCAGTAGTACCAACTGCAAGAAGAACATTAGTAAGACATAGTACTAGTACTACTGTATGTACTAAAGAGTTTAAATAACGAGAAATAACATAAACATAGTTCTGCCGGGCCTCAGCACAACACACCCTTGAAAAGAAACTAAGCAACTAGTCCGCTTGACACTGCAGTAGAACCAGCATGAGCGACGACACTGCCACCTACTCGGAGTCCGAGTCCACGTCCTTGACTTCGTCCTCGTCCCTCTTCCTCTTCGCCGATGCTTCTTTGCTTGAACCGGACACTGGGCTCTGCTTCTTCATCCAACCCTTGTAGATATTTAAACAAAGGTAGGCATCCATTGCTGCATACAGGATGTGATCTTCATCTAATGTCTTCGACTCCCATGCATGATGAAACTCGTGATGAGGTTTCTTCAGTTTAGCGTACAAACGATCAATCATGGCTGCTTCCAGGGTCAACATTGAAGGCTGAGAGGAGGACACCAGCCCTTCCTTATGGAGGTCGAAGGGGTCGCCTACAACGAGGCCTATCCGACCCAGGATTTCCTTGTCGTTCCTAAAGTCTACAGTAACGAATTTGACTCGGCCGCCCTTGAGGAACTTCTTAAATTCCTCGCACTCAACGTCGGCATGGCATATGTGGTAGACCAAGCATAAGTCATGCACGCAAACCTGGATCACGGCGGGCTTCTTCTTCTCTGCCTCCTTTAGTTTCTTCTCGCTTCCCAGGACTATGGTGTACTCAACATCTAGCCCAGCGACTCACTCATCATTTGAGTTTTTGAACATGCGTTTGAAGCGAGCAAGGCATTCTTTCACCGTTGCGGAAGAACAGGTGTAGATGATGTCGAACTCATCGCCGGTGATGGTTCTAATGTTGTACTCACCTCCGGTCATGGGGATTTGGGATGCCATGGATTTGGGAGGAGGGTTAGGATTAGTGGAACTGCCGTAATGTGAAAGGACGGGACGACTGGGAGCGAACTGTTGATAACATGCAGCCCATTGATGAAGGCCCAATAGAGAAGCCCATAATTAACTAGAAGGGAGGCTCTCACATGAATTCGGCCCAGGTACATGCTCATGGTCCCCTAAACATAAATACGTAAATAAATAATAAAGCTAAATGCTCATGCACCAGTTCTTTAAATTCACGATTTAACAGGAGGATATTATTTCCTATGATAGTGTCGTTACATTCAGTCGATATTATTCTTCGGCGAAGATAGCGACCAGTCTTCTTTCTCCCAGCATTTTCTTCCTGCAACCAGCGGACCCATGCAAATCGTAGTCAACGTCATAAATAGATCCGTTCCATTTTTATTTTTCAATAAGAATGTACAACCCAACCCAGGACATTAGCGACATCACTTTATCCTCCGCCTTGGTGCGCTCGCTGCGCCGCCGCCGTCCGTCCCTGTCAACATAGTTTTTCTTCGAAATGGTCCCTGTCAACATAGTGAATCGAGAGAGGACTGTAGTTGTGAGTATGACAGTACGGACCCACCAGGTCCACTCCCGAACACAAGCAAGCGCCTCTTTTACTACTCAGATGAACCCCTCATTTTTTTACTCTAATCCACCCTGCTGATATCTGGGACCCACATCATTTTCAACGTATAGTCAGTTAATGACAGAATTGCACAACTTTTTTAGTAGTAATTCGGAGGAGCGGGCTATAAACTGGGTTGCGCGGTCTCTATGGCCCGTCTAACAACATGACTAGCCTAGCAGTTTTTTCTTTGGGAAAATAGGTAGCCCAGTATTTCTTTGTGAAGAATACCCAAGCTAGGACTATTTGTTTTCTCCGACTTACTGGGCTGCAAATCTTTCAAGACGAGGAGGGATGCATTCCGGCCTGGCCAAAGAGTATGGTCAGTGTCTGTTAAAAGTAATATCAAAAGGGGTTGAAAATTCCAAAAAAATTATAGCAAATGGGATATTAGTTTCTTTTTTTGTTTTTGTTTTCACTGATATCTTATACGTATTTCATTGGATTTAACATGACATAGTACTAATTTATTTTAAAATTTGTTTTAGTATGGCTACTATTTTTTGGATTAAGAATATTTTGCTCCCCAGCAAAAAATTGCGAATTTTCAAAATTTCCCACATATTTAGTTAATTTTTTAACCCTGGTACTGACTAGAAAATGGGCAACAATTCTAAAAATGGAAAACGGGTTGCAATAAATTCCATATGAATTAGAAAATGAGTAAAATTTATAAAAATAATAGCAAATGGGTTGTACACGCCACAGATTTCGAGGCTGACTTGTTTACGCAAGGCTTTGTCAGTCAACACAAGATTCTAACAACAGTGACTGTTGGATGTCCATCCAACGGCCGACGTGCTTCTTCAATCTCTGATCTTCGTGCTCCAGCCGCCTAAACTAGCGCCGGCGGGACTGCCTGCTCCCTCCTCTTGTGGCCCGCTGTGATGCCGCGCAGGCTTCCCCGGCCCACCCTACTCCCTCCGCTGGCCTGGCCGCACACAATCAACTGCCTCCTTATTACGCGAAAAAAAATGATTCCTCCCACTGATATCTGGGGCGCACCGGTTGGGAGGCTGACCTGTGGGCCTACTAAGTTGACGCGTACGCAGGGCTTGTCAACTTAGTCAACAAACGATTCTAACAGCAGTAACCGTTGGATTTGAATCGAACGGTCCTGCTGCTTCTTCAATCGCTGCTCTTCTTGCACCAGCCGCCCAAACCAGCGCCGGCGAGACCGCTTGGTCCTGGCTCCAGTGGTCGGCTGTGCTGCCATTGAGGCCTCATCGCCCCCTACTACTCCCACCGCTAGCCAGGCCCTGCGGCGACGACAGCCTCACACCGCAGCCGAACCAGTGAACCCTCGTACTCCTTTCCGCATGGGCATCCACTGGCACATCTTCCCCGGCTCCGTGCCGTCCCCTTCCTAGGCCTCGCCGTCGTCCACCGCCTTGGTGCTCTCGGCGCGGCGTGGTCAATGTGGTCAACGACCGACTTCCATCGAAAGAGTACTATACATGGAGAGGCTGACAGCTGGGTCCACGGCCACATCCCAGTTTTTTTTGTGATTTGCCAAGTAAGTCGCTTTGTCAGACTTGTTGGGCTGCAAATCTTTCAAGACGAGGAGAGCTTTCATTCGGCTGGCCGAGAAAATGGCCTATCAGTAATGAGAAATGAGTTGTACATTTTTAAAACACATCAAACCGGCAATTAGTTTCAAATTTCTTTTTTTTCATTTCGAGATTTAAATTACATTAATTTTTATGCATGGACAATTTGTTGGATTTTATATTGATATACATTTATTTTTACAATCAGTTCAAATGTGACTCGAAATTTCGGGATTAAAAATAGTTCAGACCGCACCAAAATATGCAAAATTTCGTATAATTATTTAACGGTGGCCACAATATGGACTTTGATGCTAACAAAAAGAATATGGGCTCCAAAAAACCTTAAGAATTAGCAAATGGGCTGTAAATTATTGGAAATAATGGCAGATGGGATGTATGATGTTTTCCACATATTTGAGGCTTTCCTAAAAAAAGGTTGACGCACAAGCAGTGACTGTTGGATGTCCATCCAACGGTCGTCGTGCTTCTTCAATCTCTGCTCTTCCTGCTCCAGCCACTCAAACAAGCGCCGGCGGGACTGCCTGCTCCCTCCTCCCCACGGCCGGCTGTGCTGCCGCGCAGGCCTCGCCGCCCCATCGTACTCCCATCGCTGGCCTAGCCATCCCTCTACTCACCCACACCTGCTGTCATTTTCCGGCGACGGTAGACGAGCCAGTAAACCCTCATACAGTCGTACTCCCCTCCGCGTGGGAAACAACTGCCGAGTCTTCCCTGCCTTCGTGTCGTTCCCTTCCTAGGCCTCACCGTCGTCCACCGCCCTGGTGCTCTCAGCGCGGCCTGGTCAACGTGGTCAACGACCGACATGCATCTGAAGTGGACTGTACGTGGAGAGGCTAACAGCTGGGTCCACGGCCGCACGCAAGGAAATGCCTCCTTATTACGCGCAAAATAATGATTACTCCACCTGACATCAGGGACCCACCGAAAGGGCCTCTGTATTTCGCGAAAAAACGTTACCGCCGCTGACAGCTCGGACCCACCAGCTATATCTTCGCACGCAAGGAAGTGCCTTCTTATTACGCACAAAAAAAATGAATACTCCCCGTGTTAGCTGGGACCCAGTATAGTGGCAGGCTGACTTGTGGGCCTACTAAGTTGATGGGGACGGAGGGCTTTGTCAACTTAGTCAATATGCACGATTCTAGCTCCAGTGACCGTACGATGTCCATCCAACGGCCGTAGTGCTTCTTCAACCTCTGGTCTTCTTGCTCCAGCCGCCCAAACCAGCGCCGGTCGTGCCTCGTGCTCCTGCCTCCCATGGCCGGCTGCAATGCGGCAGAGGCCTCACCGCCCCCTACTACTCCCATCGCTGGCCAGGCCATCCCTCTACTCACCCACACCCCCTGTTATTCTGCGGCGACGACAGCCTCACACCGCAGTGAACCAGTGAACCCTCGTACTCCTCTACGCGTGGGCATCCACTACCGCGTCTTCCACGGCTTTGTGTTGTCCCCTTCCTCGGCCTCGCCGTCGTTCACCGCCCTGGTGCTCTCGGCGCAGCGTGGTCAACGTGGTCAAGGAACGACTTCTATCGGACGTGGACTGTACACGGAGAGGCTGACTGTAGAATCGAAAGTATGTCTAGAGGGGGGTGATTAGACTACTTGACCAAATAAAAATCTAGCCTTTTCCCCAATTTAGTTCTTGGCAGATTTTAGCTATCTTAGCACAAGTCAAGCAATCTCCACACAATTCAAGCAAGCATGCAAAAGAGTATATGAGCAGCGGAAAGTAAAGCATGCAACTTGCAAGAATGTAAAGGAAAGGGTTTCGAGGATTCAAACGCAATTGGAGACACGGATGTTTTTGTCGTGGTTCCGATAGGTGGTGCTATCGTACATCCACGTTGATGGAGACTTCAACCCACGGAGGGTAACGGTTGCGCGAGTCCACGGAGGGCTCCACCCAAAAAGGGTCCACGAAGAAGCAACCTTGTCTATTCCATCACGGCCGTCGCCCACGAAGTACTTGCCTCACTAGCGGTAGATCTTCACGAAGTAGGCGATCTCCTTGCCCTTACAAACTCCTTGGTTCAACTCCACAATCTTGTCAGAGGCTCCCAAGTGACACCTAGCCAATCTAGGAGACACCACTCTCCAAGAAGTAACAAATGGTGTGTTGATGATGAACTCCTTGCTCTTGTGCTTCAAATGATAGTCTCCCCAACACTCAACTCTCTCTCACAGGATTTGGATTTGGTGGAAAGAAGATTTGAGTGGAAAGCAACTTGGGGAAGGCTATAGATCAAGATTCATATGGTTGGAATGGAATATCTTGACCTCAACACAAGTGTAGGTGGTTCTCTCTCAGAAAATGTGTATTGGAAGTGTAGATATGTTCTGATGGCTCTCTCCACGAATGAAGAGTGGGTGGAGGGGTATATATAGCCTCCACACAAAATCTAACCGTTACACACGATTAGCCAAACTCGGTGAGACCGAATGGTTAAACTCGGTCGGACCGATTCAACAAACCTAGTGACCGTTAGGATTTTCGGTGGGACTGAGAAGCAACTCGGTAGGACCGATATGGTTAGGGTTAGGGCATAACGTAATGTCGGTGTGACCGATTACACAAACTCGGTGGGACCGATTTTGGTAATAAGCTAACCAGAGAGTTGGTCAGGTAAACTCGGTGGGACCGATTCGCTCATCTCGGTGAGACCGAAATGTTACAAAAGGGAAACAGAGAGTTTACATGTGCAATCTCGATGGGACCGATCGCTCATCTCGGTTGTACCGAACGTTACGAAGGGAAACAGAGAGATTACAATCCCATCTCGGTGAGACCGAGATCCCTATCGATGAGACCGATTTGCCTAGGGTTTGTGGCAGTGGCTATGACATTTGAAACTCGGTGGCGCCGGATAGAAAGAATCGGTGGGGCCGAGTTTGACTTTTGGTTTAGGTCATATGTGGATGTGGGAAGGTAGTTGAGGATTTTGGAGCATATCACTAAGCACTTTGAGAAAGCAAGCCATTAAGCAACACCTCATCCCTCCTTGATAGTATTGGCTTTTCCTATAGACTCAATGTGATCTTGGATCACTAAAATATAAAATGTGGAGTCTTGGGCTTCAAGCTTGAGCCAAACTTTTTGTCCTTAGAATTTTGAGGGATCCACTTTCCTCATCCATGCCATGCCATTCATTGAGCTTTTCCTGAAATATTAATCTTGGAATAATGTTAGCTCAATGAGCTATATGTTGTTAGGAATTACCAAAACCACCCAGGGATAGTTGCAGTTTCAATCTCCCCCTTTTTGTTAATTGATGACAAGATATAGATCAAAGCTTCGACAAATGATAATAAGAGTGAAAGATATTGTCGCTTTGAGAAGTATGTGAAAAGCAAGAGCTCCCCCTAAATTTGTGCATATCTTAATATTTGCTTTGGACTGCAAATGCACAATGAGTTAGGATCATGGGTTACTCTTCCATGTCACATACATCTTGGTGGAGCGCTCAAAATGATACGAATTAAATACATGCACTCATCACCAAGCAAAGTGAATGATCAAATAGGGATAAAATGATAGTATCATCCAACAAGCATTAATGTAGCATATGATCAGACACACATGATCATCCAAGTATCACAAACAAGCAAATAAAGTTCAACCACCAAAGCAAGAGAGAATAAAAAGCAGCGCTCTCTCTCGAAGCCTATGATCTATACATTTTTATCCCCATTTGGCAACAAGTTACCAAAAAGTTCATAGAAAATGCATAGCACTAAAACGTCTCTCAAGCTTGGTCTTCAGTTGGTGGCGTAGAGATGGCTCCTTGGACGAAGACTTCAGTTGATGTGGATGGAGCTGAAGGAGTTGGTGCTGGAGTTGGTTGCGCTGGAGCTGTAGCTGCTGCAGATGAAGTGACTCTGGTGTCTGTTACTGGCTCTGCAGCTGATCTCTGAGCTCGAGGCACTCTGGCAAATGCATCAGTGGTTGTTCCGCCCTTCCTCTCCTGCATGTCATCCTGTAGCTGCTCCACAACAGGCTGGATCTCAGTTACCTTCACATCCATGTCATAGAACTTCTGCTCCATGATTCTTTCCAAGCTCTCCTGGTTTCGAGTTAGGGTGGCCAGTCCTTTCTCAATCCTTAGAGTGGATGCAATCAAGTAGCCAAGCTGATCTTGTTTGCTCTTTAGAAAATACTGAGATGCCTCTTCCATGGTTGGCATCTTGGCAGCTTTCTCCATCTTTGCCTTCTCCTTCTTTTCTTGTGCTTGCACTGAGGAGGGTTCATCTTCATTCATCACAACTTGGTTGTCCTTGAAGTCTGGGTAGATAGGCAAGTGTTCCTTATCCAACAAGTATGTGCCTGTGCCCATGTTTAAGTTTATCAACTCCTGGATCTGTGGGGCATATCCACAACTTCTTTTCTGGTCTGCTGCTGTCCTCTTGATAGTCTCAACCATGAGGCTCATGACCTTGAATTTCTGTGGCACATCAAATATGTGTAGCAAATTAATTGCATGGCCTCTGGTCATGTTGTGTTCACCTGACTTGGGCAAAAGAGTGCGCCTTAGGATCCAGTTGATCGTTGGCAGTCCTGACAGAAGAAAATGGACTGACCCAAACTTGAAAGTCTCAAGAGCTTAGTCTGGGATCTCCTTGTACATCTGTGACATAGAATTGTGATCCATCTTTTTCTTGGCATAGACATCCAAGTCATCTTCTTCTTCCTTAGGAGCATTGATCAGATTTGCCCATTCCTCAATAGTTGATTGGTATCTCGTTCCTTCGGACATCCAAACTATTCTGCCATCTGGATAGAAATGTGATGTGGAGTAGAATTGCATAATGAGCTCATCATTCCAGTTTATGAGCTTCTGCCCAACAAAGTCTGCACCTCCACACGCACTGAAGCTGTCATACACTCCAGGATAGTGTTCTTCATTCTCCTTCATGTAGGTCCAGTCGACCCACCTCATGTCACACACTATAGGTTTCTTGTCAAGCAGCACTGTCTCATAGAAATCTTGCTGTTCCTTGGTGTGGAACCTTTAATCAACAACAGTCCTTGTTCTTTGTAACGCCCTCGATGCGGCTATATCTCCCACGTGTCGAGGCACGACTTAGAGGCATAACCGCATTGAAAGCAATGTCGCAAGTGAGGTAATCTTCACACAATCCATGTAATAAATAAAGGGGAAAGATACATAGTTGGCTTACAATCGCCACTTCACACAGGTACATAAATAACATCCATCAAACAGGTTACACTCAAGGTCCGACTACGGCACCAAAATGAAAGAAGACTACCCCAAATGCTAAACAGATCCCCGGATCACCCAACTGGGCTCCACTACTGATCATCTGGAAAAGAAACATAGTAACGGCCACGTTCCTCATCGAACTCCCAAGTGAGCTCGGTTGCGTCATCTGCACCGATATCGTTGGTACCTGCAACTGAGGTGATAATATATGTGAGTCACGGGGACTCAGCAATCTCACACCCGCGAGATCAAGACTATTTAAGCTTAAAGGTGGGAAAGGGGTTTATGAGGTGGAGCTGCAGCAAGCGACTAGCATGTGGTGGCTATAGCGCAAAAGAGAGCGAGAAGAGAAGGCAAAGCACGGTCGAGAAACTAGAAGTGATCAAGAAGTGATCCTGAAACAACCTACGTCAGGCTTAACTCCAACAACCGTGTTCACTTCCCGGACCCCGCCGAGAAGAGACCATCACGGCTACACACGCGGTTGATGTGTTTTAGTTAAGGTCAACTTCGGGTTTTCTACAACCGGACATCAACAAATTCCCATCTGCCTCATAACCGCGGGCACGGCTTTCGAAAGATAATACCCTGCAGGGGTGTCCCAACTTAGCCCATGATAAGCTCTCACGGTCAACGAAGGATATTCCTTCTACCGGGAAGACCCGATCAACCTCGGAATCCCGGACTACAAGACATTTCAACAGCAATAAAACAAGTCCAGCAAAGCCGCCCGATTGTGCCGACAAATCCTGATAGGAGCTGCACATATCTCGGTCTCAGGGCACATCCGGATGAACACTACGTACGGCAACCGAAGATACCCCAAGTTGCCTCAGGGCGGCACCGCAAGTGGCTCTAGTTGGACCAGCAATCGAAGGAGAACTGGCCCGGGGGGGGGGGGGGTTAAAAATAAAGATGACCCTTGAGTCTGCAGAACCCAAGGGAAAAAGGCTAGGTGGCAAATGGTAAAACCAATGTTGGGCCTTGCTGGAAAAGTCTCATTCAAAGTGAACTGTCAAGGGGGTCCCATAAATCACCCAACCGTGTAAGGAACGCAAACTCCGGGAACATAACACCGGTATGACGGGAACTAGGGTGGCAAGAGTGGAACAAAACACCAGGCATAAGGCCGAGCCTTCCACCCTTTACCAAGTATATAGATGCATTAATTAAATAAGAGGTATTGTGATATCCCAACAAGTAAACATGTTCCAACAAGGAACAACAAGTCCATGTTCCAACAAGGAACAAACTTCATCTTCACCTGCAACTAGCAACGCTATAAGAGGGGCTGAGCAAAGCAGTAACATAGCCAAACAACGGTTTGCTAGGACATGGATGGTTAGGGGCTGACATGGCAATATAGGTGGCATGATATAGCAAGTGGTAGGTATCGCAGCATAGGCATAGCAAAAGAGCGAGCAATCTAGCAAGCAAAGATAGAAGTGATTTCGAGGGTATGGTCATCTTGCCTGCAAGGTTCTCAGAGTTGTCGAAAGCTTGGTCCTCGTAAGCGTTCTCAACGGAATCCTCGTTCACGTACTCGTCTCCCGGCTCTACCCAAGACAAGAGAACAAGCAAAGGAACCAATATCAACCACGATGCAATGCGCAAGCAATATGATGCAAAACATGGCATGATATGCGAGAGGTGATATGCAATGCGTATGCATGCTCCGGAAGGACAAGGATGAACAGGGCATAATCTTGGCAAACCAAGCATGCCGCTGGATAGATGAGGTGATTTCGGTTGAAATCGATATAAAGATCACCGGATTCGGATGCACGGTTTGCAAATGGCAAGCAATACAAGAATGACACGTATCTGCCATAAACAGCATGATGCTACTTAGCAAGCAATAAATAATTAAGCTACTGCACCCAAACATGGCAACAAAGCATATGACAGTAATCTACTCAAGATGCACGACAAAAGATGAACACTGAGCTACGGCTCAATCCCAACATAACAGGTCCAAACCATCATGGCAAAAGTGCAAACGATAACAAGTTCTCAGACTTGGAGAAAATATCAACAAGCAGAAACTATCATCGGGATGACATGTTCAGAGCAATGGAACAACATGCTACAGGTTCAGAACATAGCGAAATAAGACATGGCATGGATCTACACATAGCACTTGACAAAAGACTCTTACTGACCATAAGCCAAAAAGGACCAGAAAATATGATTACGCCCATGTCAAATAAGCAAGTTTCGTTACATGTTTCAGACTTAGCAGAAAACTGGACATGACAAAAACAGATAACAAGTAGGCATGTTTACGAGCTCGATGCACTCACTACAGAGCATTACATGATAAGATAAGCATACATCCATCAAGAAGACATGGCATAGAAGTTATAAATGGCAAGAACAACAATATATCATGCAAGGATCAACTACAACAAGCTTGGCAAAATTGAATAACACGTAAACAATCTGCCAGCAATATTTTGAAGGAAAAGTAGAGCTCGATTGACTCAAGCTATGGCACTCCATAATTGCAAACAAGGGCATGGATGGATAGAGCAAATACTCAAGTTCAAAACTCCCTTACTGATCATACTCAAATTATGCATAGATCTCTCGGAAACAACATGAACACATGGCATGATAATAACAAAAGTCAGGGACTTAGTGAAATCACTAAGTCTCTGAAAACAGCAATATCATCATCCCTACTTTGCATGCAATTTCTAGCCACCTCAAGCATCACAAAATATATAGCAAAATTCCCTGGAAAGGTAACATGGCATATTACAAAACACATATATAGCTCATCCTCATAGGAGGTACACATCAATCATGGCAAAAATGACAAAAGTGCATGTTCAGATAAGATCCAGCCAGTAACATCAACAGCATTTCGGGCATCAAGATGACTACAAATGAAAATGATGCAATGGAACCAAATGATGTACTCTTCGATACGAACAAAATGACATATTATACGCGCAAAACGGAGCTATGGATGCAAAGTTATGGCATGTAGAATAACTGATGATAATGATGAAATGCACGGGACTTAGAAATATTTTGAGGGGAGAGAAGTCAACGGTTGGCGCGGAAATCGAGGTTCGCCGGATCTTCGCCGGAGAGTCGCCGGAGGTGGTCGGGGACGCCGGGAAAAGGGTCGGGGCCACCGGATCTTGCCGGATCCGGCGCCGGCGGAGACGGAGAGGCGCGGAGAGGCGCGGGGAGGCGCGCGCGCTCCGGCGACCCACGAGGCGACGGCGAGGCGGCGACCGCGGGTGCGGCGGACTTGACGGCGGCGGGGACTCCGGCGGGCGGCGGCGGGGAACGGCCTCGCGGGCGCAGGCGGGCGGCGATGCGCGCGGGGGCGCGGGGCGGCGCGCGCGGGCCCGGGCGGGCCTGCCCTGGGCCCCGCGGGCCGGCGGCGAAGTGGGCACGGGGGGGGGGGACACGTGGCGTCCGCTGGAGGCGGACAAGTGGCGGCGGCGGCGGATTTCGAGGAGGGAAGAGAGAGAGGCCGAAAATGGCAGGAGGGGGGTCTATAAATAGCAAAAAAAAAATTAGGGTTTGGGGGGTTTTCGGAACCTCGGATCTCGATCGGACGTTTTCGGGCGTAGGAAGAGCTAGGAAGCTCCGAACGGAGTGCCGTTTGCGCCCACGCGTTCGTGATCGAACGGCGGAGGACATGGGAGTGACTTAGATGGGTTATAGGGCTGTTTTGAAGGGGTGTTGGGCTGCAACACACACGAGGCCTTCACGGTTACCCGGTTAACCGTTGGAGTACCAAACGAACTCCGATTGACCCGAAACTTGACAGGCGGTCTACCGGTGCTATACCAAGGCCACATGTCAAACCTCGGTCCATTCCGAGAATGTTTAATACCCGCTCACGAAGAAATGTAAAAGGGGACGTCGGGAGACATAGGAGCGCCGGATTGCAAAACGGACAACGGGAAAGATGCTCGGATTTATGAGACGAACACGTATGCAAATGCGATGCACATGATGACATGATATGAAATGCATGACATGACCAAAATGCAAAACGGAGAGAACCCAACCACGGAGGGAATAACATAGCACATAGCCGGAAATGGCAAGAGTTGGATTACAATTATGGCAAGTTACATCGGGGGCGTTACATTCTTGTAGCATATGAATCTGACTCTCTCCATAGCCTCAACCCTGAGTCTCTCCTGATCTTCATGTTCTCAGCCACAGGATGAGCATCATTGTGGTCTGGAATTTTGGGTTTGAGTTTCCTCAGGACTTGTCCTTCATCATCTTCATCAGCAGCAACTTCAGGCACTGGGGCCTTGTTCTTCTCAGTAGCTGGTATACTCCTGGTATTCCTCTTAGGTGCACTCTTGGGCTTGGAGGCTGCTTTGGGTGCTTCTTTGGGCTTTGATGCTGCAGCCCCTGAATTTATAGCATCACCCATCAGCTTTTGGGCCTTAGGTGCTGGTGCAGCAACCTCTTCTTCTTCTTCTTCCTCTTCTGAATCTCTCCTCATAGAGGGTTTGCCAAGAACTCTGGCAGTAGTGGTTCTGACTCTCTTTTTCTTCTTATCTTGGCCAATAGCTTCCTCTTCTGACCCAATGGTAAACTTTATGGTTTCTCCAGTGGCAGCCTTCCTAGGTTTGGAAGTGGGAACTCTTCTTGCAGGTGCCTTCTTGTGCATACCTGGCTTTATGGCTGCAGCTGAGCCATATTCCTTTTTCAGCACTTTCTTCTTTGATGTGGCATCATCCTCAAATGCCACATAGTCTACATCCTCAGACTCTGAAGTTTTCTTCTTCCTTGTTCTGGTGGCAGCTTTGGGCAAGTTGCTGGGAGTGCTCCTGCTTCCATCATCTGAGCTGCTAGAGGGACTGGTGCCCTCACTCATGTGAACTTGCTCCTCTGACTTGTTCTGACTGTCACTCTGATCAGACATGATGCAAACATTGACTGCAGACCCTGTGAATAGATTGTAGATGAGATAGAGTGGATGAGCATCACAAAATACAGAGATTTTTACAAAAGAATGAGTCAAAAACTTAGTTTTAGTTTTCCATAGAAAGCATTTTGGATCAACCGATTTGCAAACTCGGTGATACCGAAGCAGTTTTTGGAACCTAAATTAGTGAACTCGGCCAGACCGAGTCACAGTTCGGTGGCACCGTGTCGTGGTTTTGTCACGGCAGATGTCCTTAGTGTCAGGACTTAGTCGCGAGGCCAACGCATCTATGTGGTAGCTTGAGAGGGGTTGAGCGGGACGAGAGACGCGGGGCGGATCAACACGCAAGACAAGGATTTAGACAGCTTCGGGCCCCGGGAAACATCATCCGGTAATAGCCCTACATGCTGTTTGAGGCTAGGTCTCATTATGCTCATGAGGGAGTCGCCGTAAACCGGCTCTTTGTGTCTAGCCCTAGAGATTATTGATTGTTGTCTCTCCTAACTTGTCCCTCTTTAGGGAGCCCTGCCTCTCCTTATATATGTTGAAGGGGCGGTTTACATGTGGAGTCCTATTAGTATTAGGACTAGTCTATCTCTAATACAAACCGGATACATGTCCTGGTCTTAACTCTTTGTAAGGTAAATATTCCTTTCCTCTTAAACCGGCCCACAATGGTTGAACCGGCCTTCATGAACCGCCAGACGGGCCACCTGGTCTTGTCGCTCCTCTGACCCGTCCGTCGGGTTATCAATGAGTTACAACGTCCCGACGGGTTGCTGGTAAACCGCCAGGTCTGGGCGTGTCGTCAGATGAATATCTCCAAGTGCCAGCGGGACCTCAAATAAACCGCCAAGTCCGGCCGGGTTAACTTCCGGCCGGTTTACACCGCGGGGTATATCCCCGACATTAGCCCCCAGGTTTAGCTTGGATTTATCCATGGTCAACTTATGCTGCAAATAAATACCAGAACAAATTTGACAGGCTGTGCTCCGGATTAAGAATTCTTGTAAACCGGCATCTGATCATCCTTAGTCCTTGTCATTTCCTCCTTCTAGAAAATTCGGGTCAATAACCAGCTTCATACTCAACTTGCTGACATTGGTTTCTCATAGAAAATATATTTGTGAAGAATAATCCACTTGAGTCTGCTTTCAAAGCGCCGGTTTAAGAAATCTTGGTCTTGAAATACTCATCTGATATTCAACCGGTTTGAAGATGCAGAACTTGCCGGTTTATCGTTGCCAAAAACTGTCGGGTTATAAAAACTGATAATTCCGGGTCATGATTGTTGCAGACACCGGTTCATGATTGTTGCCAACACCGGTTTATGATTATTGATGACACCGGGTTGCAGCCACGGGGTCATAATGATTGGTGACACCGGGTCAATCTAGTTTGCTCAAACAGAGAATTTGAAAATATTTCTTCGATAATAATATAATACCTGTAGCCCCCAAGTGCCAGGTTGTCATGCTTGCAGCAACCTGGGATTTGTAATTGACTGATGCCCCTAAAACTTCAACCAATGTAGCCCCCAAGAGCCGGGTCATTATGTAATAATCAGCAGGGACTTTGTAAATATAATCTTGTAAACTTTGAACAGCAACGTGTAGCCCCCGAGGGCCGGCTCGGTAAGATAATATTGAGCTGGGACTTTGATATATACTTCAACGAAAATAACATCATATGATGTAACCCCCATCATGGGGCTTGAATCCACGTCCACAGGGTTAAGAGCCTTGTGTTTTACCAACTGAGCAGTGGACCCTTCAATATAATGGATAAAAAGCTTTGTACCTTGAATAGTTGACAGGAGCAATTGGTAGCCCCCAAGGGCCAGCTCATTACGATGTGATGAGTTGGGTCTTCAATAAGATGAGCAAAAATGACCTTGCATTAGCCCCCAAGTGTCATGGTGCATGCTTGCAACGACATGAGACTTGCATATTTGATGTAATCTCAATTTTGAATAATGTAGCCCCCAAGTGCCGGGTTGTAAGCCTGCAGCGACTCGGGACTATTCCTTCAATTGTAGAAAATGATAACCATTGCACTTAAAGCGACTTTGAAAAAACCTTAATCATAATATCAATAATAAAAATCCAGCCATGTTGGCTATTCAAGATAATATAATCTGGTATGAAAACCTTATTCGTTCAATATCATAATGAAAATTCAGCCAAGTTTGGCTATTTTGAATAATATAATCCAATAATTTATAAACGCATGGTTCCAATGGCGCAATCCAAATATATACTGGCGACTTATAGTCCAAAGCCAGACCGGTTTAATAAACACCGGATAATTTCTCATCATATACTGGCAACTTATCGTCTTAAAGCCAGGCCGGTTTAACAAACACCGGATAATTCATCATCATACTGGCGACTTATCGTCTTAAAGCCAAGCCGGTTTAACAAACACCGGATAATTTATAATCATGCTTTATTCAACCTGTTTCTGCATACAACAAGTTTAAAGTGTCCTGGCGGTTTACCGCTGGACGGGTCATAATGCCCAACATATAACCTGGGTTTATAACCAAGGCTGCACTTAAAAATATGAAATATATCATACCTGTGACATTGAATCACATCATTGGTTTACCAACTTTTTGTAGTAAGAGTAATAACCCCAATCTTGAGTAATGATAACTCCTTCCGTATTGTGCCGGTTTATGATAAACACCGGATTAACCATATATAATACTGGTGACTTGTAGTCAAACCAGACCGGGCTGATAATCTCCGGATTATGACTTGATCATGTACTCACAACTTGTAGTTGAAAGCCGAGCCGGGTTGATAAACACCGGTTTACTCCATAATAGGATGGTAACAGAAAATCAAACCGGGCAGATAATCTCCGGTCTAAAAATGGACCGTGTTCTGCCAATTTAGCTGTTTGAACTGGTACAAAATACTGTCGGTTTAAAAAACGCAAATAAAATAGCAACTCTCAAGAAAGGCTATTAAAGCAAAAGCAATGGCAACAACTTTTTGCAAAAGAAGAGCTCTACTGAGCTTGGTCAGATGGAATTACCATGGTCAGACGCAACCAAGCCCCCCGAAGGCGTAGCGATGGTGCCAGTCAGCCAGGACCCCAAAATGACGCGTGGCGTTACGCCGGCCAAGTGGCATTGCTATGGTTCGGGTTCGACCAAGCCCCCAAATGACTCTAAGGCCCGTAGGCCGACCAAGAGGCGTGACCGGTTCAGACGTGACCGTGTCCCCAAATGATCTGGTGGCTTTCGCCGGCCAAGAGGTATTGCATCGGTTCGGACACGACCGAGCCCCCAAGTGACCTGGTGGCTTTCGCCGGCCAAGAGGCATTGCATCGGTTCAAAACATGACCGAGCCCCCAAATGACCTTATAAGGACGGCTATGTTCTCTTTGGTTCAAATACGACCTATGTTTGAACAGGAAGCCCCAAGTGATCTTGATAAGACTTGCAAGGGATAAACCGGATGTTGTTTTAAAACAACTCCATGTAATCACACATGATATAAAAGAATAGATACCCCGCTTTATAAAGCGGAAGCCCCCATGTGATCAATAATATGTCAGGCCAATAAGGCAGGATGCCCATGTTTGAACCGCGCATCATGGCAGCAGGTCCTCTTCGGCAATTTTTAACTATTTGCAAGAGATAAATCCTTCTTGAACCGGATGTTAAACCAGATATTAAGAGCTTCAAAGCTTTGTAGGAGACATCTTTCCCTTGAACCGGATTTTAAACCGGAATCTTCATTTTCAGCCAGAAATTTTCTGACGGCCTTTAAACTCGAACTTGCGAGAAGTTAATTCCCTTTTGAACCGGACATTGTTAAACCGGATTTGAGCGCTTCACTTTGTGGGAAAATAGATTTTTCTTGAACCGGATTGTAAACCGGATATTGAGAGCTTCAGTGAGACTGACTTCCCTTGAGCCGGATTTTAAATCGGAATCTTTTCTGATGACCTGGATCTTCTTCATTGAGCCGGGATTTTGTAACTGTCATATACTTTTTAAGCCAGAAATTTTCTGACGGCCTTTAAATTTTTATCAATATAACAGCAGCCTCCGGGACCGGGTTATCTTTTCCTTCATCATCCCGGGGTCCTTAAACCGGCTGAAACTGGCAAGATTCGCTGAGTCCTGTCATTGTAGCCCCCAAGTCTCAAGGTGACTCGAGGAGTTGACTTTGAGATTCTCCATCTTTGACCGTGATAAAAAACCGGCATAACTTGTATATCATTGGTGTTGATAGCACGATGTGAATCCATAGAAGGTTGAGGTGACTGCGGCGGGTTATAAATGATCCCATATGAGCCGTGTTAGCAACTCGGCCAATGGTTCCTTCCAACTGGTGATTTGAAGTTTAACCAAACTGTAGTGACGGCGACTTGTGCTGCTGCCCATTGAGCCATCTAGTGCAGACGGCGGTCGATAGTATATGATAATTTGCCTCCAATTTGTTGAAAGAAAACCGCGCTACCCAAGTTGCGACTTGCTCATACTCAATAAATGGCTCATGCAGACAGAGGCGGCCCGGTATGTTGATGTAGACCGGACTGCGGGGGATGGTAGCCTGTGCACGCGCTATTGGGTAATTCGCATAGTCCTGACGAGTTGACGCGGACTGGATCGCGATATAAACCGGCATGGGTTATCCAATAGCTCAGCGATATAATAACCCCTTTTTGCAATAGACAATTTGTCCTGCATTGGAAAACTTGCAAGCCAGAGTAATTGCTCTTTTTAAAGAAAGCAATATGTAATATGAAAATATAATGGATGGCTTTCACCTGATATGTTAGCCAAAAAGTATCCATCGCGGAGTTGATAATCACCACAGTGAAACTGAAATCAATCATGGACGAGTCGTCCATGCGAGCAAACGGATGAATCGGCCGCGGTGTTGTAAACCGGTGCGGACGAGCAAGTTGCCCTTCGTGTTGTAAACCGGCGCGGACGCATGAACCGGCGGAGAGGGCGGACGGGCGAGTCAACCGGCGTGTCGACATAAACCGGACCGCGATACTCATGTCCGTGAATGGCATAAAAATTGTCCTGTGCAAAAATATTACAGGACAGAGTGATTGTTCTTTGACAAGAAATAAGTTGTAATACATAATTTTAGATGAATACCACCTGATGTTTGGGCGGACGATAAACCACCGCAGCATCAGAAACGGCTTCAGAGTGGTGAGTCAGCCGCGGCCTTGTAAGCCGGCACAGATAAGCCAGTTGTCCTCCGCGTTGTAAACCGGCGCGGACATGTGAACCGGCGGCGAGGGCGGACGGGCGAGTCGGCCGGCGCGTTGATGGAAACCAGACCGCATGGGCAACGGTTGTCTATAACAACACTATAGGGCAGAGTGATTGTTTAAAAAATAATAAGTACTGATAAATGTAAACCGGATGGATATCACCTGATGTTTGTGAACGATAGATGATAGTGATGCTCCATATGGTCAATATGGTCAGGCGAGTTAATTGCGGGCGCGGTCCCGACAAGTGTATGTAAACCGGGCCACAGGGATGACGACTTGCGTACGTATTCGTCCGGCAGCACGGCATGTATAATTGCTAGCGCAATAGTGATGTAAGCGCACGTCCCTTACGCACACCTTCGTAATGAGTCTTGATTCTGAAAAAATATCACAGGCCAGAGTAGTCGTTTTCAAACAATTTAGCTCGAGCTGATAAAATATATGGAACAAATAGCACCTGATTTTGTTTTTGCTGGATGAACGCCGGCTGGTGTAGCAGTGGAAGCACGGAGGCAGAGGGCGGGGGAGACGCCTGCGTGGGAGGCCGTGTCCGACCAATCCTGCTCGAGTCCTTCTCCAGGTCGCAGCTGTTCCTTTTGTTTTCACGTGTTCCCGCAATTGTAGCCAGCCAATCCAATAATTTCCTTGTTCTTTTCCTGATCTACTAGTACTCAAACAGTACTATCCTTTTTATAGTACTAGTGGAAGCGCTTGGGGGCTCTTTGGATTTGACTCGGGCTTCAGGCAGAAAAAGTAGTGACAATGACTGATTGACGTATATGCTGCTAGCTTTGCCTCTGTTGTCATGACTTATCCTTGGGAGCAACAATCATCAGAGTAACTCAGTGCTGGGTTAGACCTCCGAATTAGGAACGGACACGGAGCCGTAAAATCTGTTGAACTCGGCGACTTGTATCTCGTATCTCGTAGCGATTGATTTCGGATACGAGACTTCAACTTGAAGCGGCAGCAAAAATTAACCCTGCAGCGGCAGCAAGAATTAACCCGGCCTCGACGGATCATCTGGCGCTGGCGCCTATACGCAACCATAATTTTCTGTTGATCTTTAATCTTGTATATGTCACTTTGACAGTTCACCAGACGTCATCTGCGCCGGCTCTGTTTCATCCAATACATCACGAGTTTCTCAATCCCAGAAATAGATCCCTCCAAAAACTTAACACCACCGTGCGCAGGCCCCACGGTGGGCGCCAACTGTCGTGGTTTTGTCACGGCAGATGTCCTTAGTGTCAGGACTTAGTCGCGAGGCCAACGCATCTATGTGGTAGCTTGAGAGGGGTTGAGCGGGACGAGAGACGCAGGGCGGATCAACACGCAAGACAAGGATTTAGACAGCTTTGGGCCCCGGGAAACATCATCCGGTAATAGCCCTACATGCTGTTTGAGGCTAGGTCTCATTATGCTCATGAGGGAGTCGCCGTAAACCGGCTCTTTGTGTCTATCCCTAGAGATTATTGATTGTTGTCTCTCCTAACTTGTCCCTCTTTAGGGAGCCCTGCCTCTCCTTATATATGTTGAAGGGGCGGTTTACATGTGGAGTCCTATTAGTATTAGGACTAGTCTATCTCTAATACAAACCGGATACAAGTCCTGGTCTTAACTCTTTGTAAGGTAAATATTCCTTTCCTCTTAAACCGGCCCACAATGGTTGAACCGGCCTTCATGAACCGCCAGACGGGCCACCTGGTCTTGTCGCTCCTCTGACCCGTCCGTCGGGTTATCAATGAGTTACAACATCCCGACGGGTTGCTGGTAAACCGCCAGGTCTGGGCGTGTCGTCAGATGAATATCTCCAAGTGCCAGCGGGACCTCAAATAAACCGCCAAGTCCGGCCGGGTTAACTTCCGGCCGGTTTACACCGCGGGGTATATCCCCGACACACCGAGACTGCTAGGGTTTCACAAAGTCCTGAACTCGGTCACACCGATTTGCAATTCTCGGTCAGACCAAGAACCACATGTGCAATGGCCTTGGCCGAATCGGTGGAACCGACTTCTGCAACCCGGTGGGTCTGAGATGGTTTCGGCGGAAACCTAACCCTAAATCTTTGATTCAACTCTAATCTACGGAGTGTTTTGACTGTCTAGAAGCGTTTCAATTGTGGCAAGATTCATGATGAACACAATGTGCTAGGAATCGGATTGAGGATAGCACAGTGATCAAGTTCATACCCTAGTTCGGTGATGAACTTGCTACGACGGCAACGGCAGGAATGATTTCCGTTGACGGCGGCGGAGACCAGTGGCAGGAGGTGGCTGGCGACGAGGAGGACGATCCGGAGACCCAGGAGGCAGAGCGAGCTATGCGCGGGCGAAAAGACTTCGGAGAAATTTCCAAAAAAATTGCCCGTGGATATATATAGCTCGACCCTGTCGGTGTGACCGAGTGGAACAACTCGGTGGCACCGAGATTCATAACTGCAAGCAGTTACTGAAACTCGGTGTGACCGAAAGGTTCAAACCGGTTGCACCGAGATTGAAAACCTAGATCGACTTAGTGATCTCGGTATGACCGAAATGGAGGAATCGGTCAGACCAAAACACACAAAGAAGTTTTGGAAGTTTAAGTCTATGACGAATCGGGGACTCCGAGTGCTCCTCACACAGAGTGGTTCGGATCTGACTTGATCAAATTTTGTGATGTAGCATGAATAGAGTTTGAGACGAGAAAAGCATAGATAGCTAGAGAGGGTTCTTAGGCATTCTTGTCCATCCACTTGGCAAAAGAAAAGAAAACCAATCAATCAAAACAACAAGTGGATGTCCTCGAATGAGTAAAATATGCAATCAACATGCTCACACAATAAAATGGCAATTGAAATATGTGGTAAAGCATGCACAACCAATTCTAGCATCTATCAAACAATTTGCGATGACTAGGTCATCTATATATGAGTATATTGACTTAGGAGTCAAATGAGAACATTTGATCATAGGTCATACTCATCGTTTAAGCACAAGTGGGGTTACCACTTTTACATAAAGCATTGTTTTGTTCACACCATTAGAGTTGCTTTAGCTCAATTCTTAGAGTAAAGCTCCCCCTAGATGTGAGATCCCCCCTAAGAGGGATGAACTAACCTTGGGTTTTGTCGATGATGACTTCATGTAGATGTTGAAGATGTGGATGCTCAATGTTGATGTAGATCATTTGGAGCTATCCATTGGAGTGAGTTGCACTTCCAATACCTACACGGGTTAGTCCCACAAGGAACAAACAAGGATATCCATAGACATAGAGTGATGCACACACAAGATAATGTCTATGAAAGCTTTTAGGTTACCTTGTCCCTTGTCTTACCAACAAGAGGATTTGTGACTCCTTGAACTAGTGCAAGATGTGGAAGTTGATTGCACTTGTTCTTGCCAAGATGATAAGAGTGAAGTATGTTGGCGGAGTCACCCTCAAGAACTCTCTAGTTCTTCTTTTTCGGGATCCGCACCATCTTGATGGGAATCCTCGGTGTTGTAGTTGTACTTGATGAAGTGGAACTTGAAGTAGTCTTGGGAACCCACTTGACCAAGGCCTTAGGAGCTTCTTCAAATGCATCAATTTCCTCTTGAAGCTTGTCCTTGCCTTTTTGCTTGTGGTCTTGTGGTGGAAGATCATCTTGAGCTTGTGTCCCTTTGAAAGAAGTAGGATCATACTTCTCTTGTTGAGGAACAAACTTCGTCTTGGGTTATTGATCTTCTTCCCACTCAACTCCATTGGCATTGAACTTTCGTTCAAAACCAACACCTTGATTCTTCCGGTGCCTTCCTTGCTTGCGTACAATTTCCTCGAATTGCTTACTTCCGGCAAGGCTCTTGTAAACACCTTTCTCTATAATTCCCTTCAATAAGCTATTTTCTTGCTCAAGTGTAACTTGGCTAAGAAAATCATTAGTGGAATCAAGAGAACTACTATAAGCAACAATATTGGATTTAGCATGATTATTGTTACTACTATAGGAAGAATCTTTCTTGTTCTTGTTACTAGACTTGACTTGAGGCATGTAAGTGGATAAGAGTAAACGCTTGACAATGTAAGAAGAACTTTTCTTACGAAGATCATCATTGATTGCTTTTAAGAACTCATGCTCTTGCTCAAGGTTGAGCTTTTCAAAGCGTAATTTCTCATGAGTCCTTAAAAGTTCTCGATGATCTCCTAAGATAGTTTCGTGAGCTAACTTAAGAGTGTTTAGTTCTTTAGTTAGAGACTCAATCTTCTCCTTATCATTGTCATTTGTTTTATCTTGATTAGCATGATTAATTGACGTTTCATCATAGTATTCATCACTAGAGTTGTCAATAAGTAAATCATCATCACCTAACAAGTCATCTTCATCACTATTGAAATCAACATACTCGGGGTGTGATACCTTTGGGCCTTTAGCCATGAAGCATGTTCCAACTCCTTCATTTGGTGAGTCAAATATGTCGTAGGAGTTGGTTGTCACAAGTGCTAGACCGGCAACACCTTCATCTTGAGTATATTCGGAGTCGGAGAGATAGCTTCTCTCAGAGTGGTTGTCGGAGTCGGAGCCGGATACCCATTCACCAACATGAGCTTGATGTCTTCGTTTTGTGTAGGTCTTTGATGACTTGTCCTTTCTTTCCGAATCCTTGCTTCTCCGTGAGGATCTTCGTTCATAACGATCATCTCTACTCCTTCTTTCTCTAGATGGTGATTCTTCTCTTCTACTTCTTCTCTTCGGAGAATATTCTCTTCTCTTGTAGGGGGCCGTACACTCATTGGAATAGTGTCCGGGCCTTCCACAATTGTAGCAGTTTCGCTCTCGACTAGAAGATCTTTTGTCATTGTAGGACCTGACTTGGAGCTTCTCTCTTTTCTTCTACTCTTGTTGAACTTGTTGAAGTTCTTCACCATTAAGCTCAATTCTTCATTGAAGGTTTGTTTCTCACTCAATGATGTGGGGGCTTCACATGAGGCTTTGTAAGCACCACTTGATTTGTTTCGAAGTTCCTCTTTATCCTTGAGTGACATCTCATGAGCAACAATTCTTCCAATGACTTCCGTTGGATTGAGATCTTTGTGATTGGGCATCATTTGGATCAATGTGCACACGGTATCATATTTTCCATCCAAGGCTCTTAGGATCTTCTTGATGATGAATCTATCGGTCATCTCTTCACTCCCTAAGCCGGCAATCTCATTTGTGATAAGAGCAAGCCTAGAGTACATTTCAGCGACACCTTCACCATCCTTCATTTTGAACTTGTCAAGTTGACTTTGAAGCACATCCAATTTGGATTCCTTGACGGAGTCGGTACCTTCGTGCATATAAATCAAAGTATCCCAAATTTCCTTTGCATTCTCAAGACGACTGATTTTGTTGAATTCTTCGGGGCACAATCCGTTGAAGAGGATATCACAATCTTGAGCGTTGTATTGCAGCATCTTCAACTCTTCCGCGGTGGCTTCACGGTTCGGTTCTTTCCCGTCAAAGAATTCACCTTGCAAGCCAATACACACAATAGCCCAAACGGCGGGGTTATGTCCAAGAATATGCATTTTCATCTTATGCTTCCAACTAGCAAAATTAGTACCATCAAAGTAAGGACCTCTACGGTGATAATTTCCCTCGCTAGACGCCATACTCTCCTAGGTTGTGAAACCAAGGCTATGACCACCAAAAGCTATGGAAATCAAAGCAAATGGAGACCAAAGCTCTGATACCACTTGTAGGATCGAAAGTATGTCTAGAGGGGGGTGATTAGACTACTTGACCAAATAAAAATCTAGCCTTTTTCCAATTTTAGTTCTTGGCAGATTTTAGCTATCTTAGCACAAGTCAAGCAATCTCCACAAAATTCAAGCAAGCATGCAAAAGAGTATATGAGCAGAGGAAAGTAAAGCATGCAACTTGCAAGAATGTAAAGGAAAGGGTTTCGAGGATTCAAACGCAATTGGAGACACAGATGTTTTTGTCGTGGTTCCGATAGGTGGTGCTATCGTACATCCACGTTGATGGAGACTTCAACCCACGGAGGGTAACAGTTGCGCGAGTCCACGGAGGGCTCCACCCACGAAGGGTCCACGAAGAAGCAACCTTGTCTATTCCATCACGGTCGTCGCCCACGTAGGACTTGCCTCACTAGCGGTAGATCTTCACGAAGTAGGCGATCTCCTTGCCCTTACAAACTCCTTGGTTCAACTCCACAATCTTGTCGGAGGCTCCCAAGTGACACCTAGCCAATCTAGGAGACACCACTCTCCAAGAAGTAACAAATGGTGTGTTGATGATGAACTCCTTGCTCTTGTGCTTCAAATGATACTCTCCCCAACACTCAACTCTCTCTCACATGATTTGGATTTGGTGGAAAGAAGATTTGAGTGGAAATCAACTTGGGGAAGGCTAGAGATCAAGATTCATATGGTTGGAATGGAATATCTTGACCTCAACACAAGTGTAGGTGGTTCTCTCTCAGAAAATGTGTATTGGAAGTGTAGGTATGTTCTTATGGCTCTCTCCACGAATGAAGAGTGGGTGGAGGGGTATATATAGCCTCCACAAAAAATCTAACCGTTACACACGATTAGCCAAACTCTGTGAGATCGAATGGTTAAACTCGGTCGGACCGATTCAGCAAACCTAGTGACCGTTAGGATTTTCGGTGGGACTGAGATGCAACTCAGTAGGACCGATATGGTTAGGGTTAGGGCATAACGTAATCTCGGTGTGACCGATTACACAAACTCGGTGGGACCGATTTTGGTAATAAGCTAACCAGAGAGTTGGTCAGGTAAACTCGGTGGGACCGATTCGCTCATCTCGGTGAGACCGAAATGTTACAAAAGGGAAACAGAGAGTTTACATTGCAATCTCGGTGGGACCGATCGCTCATCTCGGTTCTACCGAAACGTTACGAAGGGAAACAGAGAGATTACAATCCCATCTCGGTGAGACCGACATCCCTATCGGTGAGACCGATTTGCCTAGGGTTTGTGGCAGTGGCTATGGCATTTGAAACTCGGTGGCGCCGGATAGAAAGAATCGGTGGGGCTGAGTTAGACTTTTGGTTTAGGTCATATGTGGATGTGGGAAGGTAGTTGAGGATTTTGGAGCATATCACTAAGCACTTTGAGAAAGCAAGCCATTAAGCAACACCTCATCCCTCCTTGATAGTATTGGCTTTTCCTATAGACTCAATGTGATCTTGGATCACTAAAATATAAAATGTAGAGTCTTGAGCTTTAAGCTTGAGCCAAACTTTTTGTCCTTAGAATTTTGAGGGATCCACTTTCTGATCCATGCCATGCCATTCATTGAGCTTTTCCTGAAATATTAATCTTGGAATAATGTTAGCTCAATGAGCTATATGTTGTTAGGAATTACCAAAACCACCCAGGGATAGTTGCACTTTCACTGACAGCTGGGTCCACGGCCGCAGCAAGGAAGTGCCTCCTTATTACGCGCAGAGTAATTGTTCCTCCACCTGACAGCGGGGACCCACCGGACGGGCCACCGTATTTCACGAAAAAAAACGTTTCCCCCTGACTGCTGGGACCCACCAGCTACATGTTCGCACACAAGGAAGTGCGTCTGGACAAAAAAACGATTTTCCCCCCTGACTGCTGGGACCCACCACCTACATCTTCGCAGCCAAGGAAGTGCCTGACAGTCTGGACCCACCTGGTCGAAGCGTATGTAGCGTTGTCATTCTGGTCGCGAACGTGTACGTACATACTGGTCGATGTAGAGGCGCGCACGTGTCGTAGTAGAGGCGTGCACGTAGCATGTACACATACGTACAACGACCAGGGTGCAAGAAAGTAAATACAACCACGTACGTACATACGGGCGGTAAGGGAGTCCTGGATTAGGGGGTCTCCGGACAGCCGGACTATATCCTTTGGCCGGACTGTTGGACTATGAAGATACAAGATTGAAGACTTCGTCTCGTGTCTGGATGGGACTCTCCTTGGCGTGGAAGGCAAGCTTGGTAATACGGATATGTAGATCTCCTCCCTTGTAACCGACTCTGTGTAACCCTAGCCTCCTCCGATGTCTATATAAATCGGAGGGTTTAGTCCGTAGGACAACAACAATCATACCATAGGCTAGCTTCTAGGGTTTAGCCTCTACGATCTCATGGTAGATCAACTCCTGTAATACTCATATCATCAAGATCAATCAAGCAGGAAGTAGGGTATTACCTCCATCGAGAGGGCCCGAACCTGGGTAAACATTGTGTCCCCCGCCTCCTGTTACCATCCGCCTTAGACGCATAGTTCGGGACCCCCTACCCGAGATCCGCCGGTTCTGACACCGACATTGGTGCTTTCATTGAGAGTTCCATTTTGCCATCACCGTAAGGCTTGATGGCTCCTTCGATCATTGGTAACGATGCGGTCCGGGGTGAGGTTTTCCTCCCGGACAGATCTTCGTATTCGGCGGCCTCGCACTACGGGCAAACTCACTTGGCCATCTGGAGCAGATCGAGAGCTACGCCCCTGGCCACCAGGTCAGGTTCGGAAACTTGAACTACACTGCCGACGTCTGCGATGACTTGATCTTCGACGGATTCGAGCCGATGCCAGGTGCGCCGCACGATCACGATGAGCATGATTTAGCTCTGCCGTCGGAACATGTTTGGGAGATCACAACTGCAGCTACTCCGGCCCTCAATCCGGAGCAAATTGCACCATCCAAGGACGGGTGGATGGACCCCGCCATGGAGGCCGCACTCTCAGCGGTGATAGAGCCGGATACTGACTTCACCCCTTACTAGAGCCGTGTTGCCGAACTACTGGATTCATCCCCGGCCACGGACTCCGAGCTGCTTGTGTCCGTGCCTATCAAATCCGATTGGGCGCCGATCATGGAGTTTACCTCCGCGGATATGTTTCAGCACTCGCCTTTCGGCGATGTGCTAAATTCATTAAGGTCTCTCTCCCTGTCAGGAGAACCTTGGCCGGACTATGTTTGGCTAGAATGGGATGCGGACGACGAAGAAATTCGCTCCCCACCCACCACCCACTTAGTAGCCACTGTTGCCGATTTAACCGACATGCTCGACTTCGACTCCGAAGGCATCGACGGTATGGACGACGATGTAGGAGACGAATTGGAACCACCTCCCACAGGGCACTGGACCGCCACCTCATCATATGATATATACATGGTGGATACCCCCAAAGAAGGCAATGGCGATGAGACAATGGAGGATGACCCCTCCAAGAAGCAACCCAAGCGCCGACGTCAGCGGCGCTGCTCTAAGTCCCGCCATAGCAAAAGTATCGATACCAGCACAAGAGACAATAACACTCTGGATAGTGCCGAAGACGACGACAATCCCCTCCAGCAAGATTTAGAGCGGGAGGATGAACAAGCTAGCCCTCCAGAACGGGCAGCAGATGAAGAAATGGAGAATGACAATTACATGCCTCTCTCCGAAGACGAGGTGAGCCTCGGTGACGAAGAATTTATCGTGCCTGAGGATCCCGTCGAGCAGGAGCGCTTCAAGCGTCGGCTTATAGCCACAGCAAATAGCGTGAAGAAAAAGGAACAACAGCTTCAAGCTGATCAAGATTTGCTAGCAGATAGATGGACCGAAGTCCTTGCGGCCGAGGAATACGAACTCGAACGCCCAACCAAAAGTTATCCAAAGCGCAGGTTGCTACCTCAACTAGAGGAGGAAGCATTGAAACCTACATCACCAGCGTATGACGCGGCTGATCGGCCACCTCGTGGCCGAGACAGAGAGGCATTTCAGCCCGAAGTCCAGCCCGCACCCCGCCGCCAATCAAACAAAAATACCAAGGCCCGGGGCAACACGCGGGACCTGCGAGGTATATTGGAAAACAAGGCAAAACATGCAAGATCACTCACGGATCATGGGGGCGCGCACCACTACAAATAAATCCGGCCGAGCCGAACACGGAAGACGAGATTCGTATGAGCTGCGTCATGATATAACCCGGCACAGAGGCGCCGCACACCCCCTATGCTTCACTGATGAAGTAATGGATCACGAATTCCCAGAAGGGTTTAAACCCGTAAACATTGAATCATACAATGGTACCACAGACCCCGCGGTATGGATAGAAGACTTCTTCCTCCACATTCACATGGCCCGCAGAGATGACCTACATGCCATCAAATACCTCCCGCTAAAACTCAAAGGGCTGGCTCGGCATTGGCTCAATAGGTTGCCGGCAAACTCCATCGGAAGTTGGGAGAGCCTGGCAGAGGCATTCCTGGACAACTTCCAGGGCACTTACGTGCGACCGTCGGACGCTGACGATTTAAGTCATATAACTCAGCAGCCAGGGGAATCAGCCAGGCAATTCTGGACACGGTTCCTAACTAAGAAGAATCAAATAGTCGATTGTCCGGATGCGGAGGCCTTACCGGCATTTAAGCATAACATCCGTGACGAATGGTTCGCCCGGCACCTCGGCCAAGAGAAGCCAAAATCCATGGCAGCCCTCACGACACTCATGACCCGCTTTTGCGCAGGCGAAGATAGCTGGTTGGCTCGTAGTACCAACACAGCAAGCAAACCTGGCACATCAGAAGTCAGGGATAGCAACGGCAAACCACGACGCAACAAACACAAGCGCCGTAAATATGGTGAAAACACCGATAAAACGGCAGTTAATGCCGGATTCGGGGCCTCAATGCCCGATCAACGGAAAGGGCCACCCAAAAATAAAAATCCGGGTCCGTCCAGTATGGACTGCATACTCGACCGCCAATGCCAAATTCATGGCACCCCGGAAACGCCAGCCACCCATACAAACAGAGAATACTGGGTCTTCAAACAAGCCGACAGAGCAGGCGCTAAAGACGAAAGGGGGTCTCAAAGCGACGATAGCAACGAAGATCCCAGACCACCGAACACAGGAGGGCAAAAGAAATTTCCCCCGCATATTCAATCGGTGAATGTGGTAAATACCACCCAAATTACCAACTCGGACCGGATATGCATCCTTAGGGATAGCAACTCAACGGAACTAGCCGTCCCACAATATAAACTGGGGCCGGTCACCTTCAACCGCACGGATCGTCCGGTTAACGCCAATCAGGGCAGTCCGGCGGCATTAGTCCTCGACCCAATAATAGACGGGTTCCACCTCACTCGAGTCCTCATGGACGGCGGCAGCAGTCTAAATCTGCTTTACCAGGACACAGTGCGCAGGATGGGCATCGATCATTCGACGATCAAACCCACTAAATCCACTCTCAGAGGCATTATACCAGGTGAGGAGGCTCGCTGTACAGGTTCCATTACCCTTAAGGTAGTCTTCGGATCACCAAAAAATTACCGTATCGAAGAGTGAAACTTCAAAATAATCCCTTTCCAAAGTGATTATCAAGCACTGCTCGGACGAACTGTATTCGCTCGATTCAACATGGTGCCACATTATGCCTACCGTAAGCTCAAGGTTCCCAGTCCACGCGGCGTCATCACGGTTAATGGCAAGGCCAAACCTTCCCTCGACACCAACATATACACCACTGCCTTAGCCAGCAGAAACAACGAGCAGCACCTTGCAGCCGAACCTCGAGCTGACGTCCAGGCTTCCGGACACCGTCAAGGGACTCCGAACTACTTCGCGGAAGGATAGCCCGGCCCGTCCAGGGCTCAACTAAACACTCCGGCGAAGGCCAGGACAGGCCGAACTCAGCGGCTCAACCGCTCTCCGGCACATAAATATTTCTTACACTTCCTTCGTAGGTTCACCTTTGCGCTGACCAAGACGGGATATACAGAGGCAGCTTGAACGCGTAAGGGAATCCTTAGACATTCCCCGCAATGACCGTCCGGCTATATTATGGATCCGCACTCAGCCTCTTCCCCCTGGTCTCAACAGGTTCCGCAATCATATTCCTTTTTTATCACATTACTTGTACCCATACGCATAGACGTACTATTCAAATACAACATGTGGATTTATATGATGTTTACCTGCTGTTATTTCTTCTTGAAATCATTCTGTCAAGTGGCATCCGTACACAGCGATATGCCTTAAAATATGCCAAGGGCTTCGTTTTACCCATAAACACGACAGTAAAAGTCCGAACACCTTCGTCGAAGTTTGGCACCCCGAACTTATAACACTATATGCATCAGCTCCGAATCATGTCTTGGGTCAATAGTTGGGTTTGCCCGGCTCCCATGTTTTGGTACCTTACGTTCCTCTATATTGGCTAAGGTAGCACTGGGAGAACTACTGCGATTGTGTCCCGGTTCTTCCGGACGAACACCTCAGTAGAGAAAGCCGAAAACTAACTGTCATGATACGGCGAGAGCTGGTCAGCTGTTCGAGAGGTCACAAAATCTTTAAGGATTTCTCTCGCATAATGCCATAACCAATGCAGCGTGCGATGAATTGGTTTTTTCTCCGATCAGGTGCTTATAGAGCCCCTAGTACGGTCTTCTGAACACCAGGGGCTGCGCCGACCATACTAAAGCTCCTATGGCTAAGTGAGAGTGATAAAGCCCTACAGTTTGATTTCCTGGTTCGTTGTGCTGAGCACCTCCTTCGAAGGACCCAAAGCTGGGATAAAGAGTGCTCAGGTTTATCCCGAACACCCCCGTACTTCATACGTGGGGGCAGAAGCCGACGACTGGCCAACTCTCTGATTTAACATATAAAACGGCCGCACAGGAGGGTAAACTTTCATATAACAGGCAGTAAATGATATAATTGACCTTGTTTAAACATTACAAAGGACAACATGACTTCCATTCATGGAAATATAAAGTCCTTGGCGCATAGCTCTGCGGCAAGGTAGGATCCTTTCAGGACACTCTCATAATATAACTCGGGCTTGCGGTGCTCCTTCCCCTCCGGCTGTCCTTCGGTCATCAGCTTTTCAGCATCCATCTTGCCCCAATGCACCTTTGCGCGGGCGAATGCCATTCATGCACCCTCTATACAGACCGACCGCTTGATGACGTCAAGTCGAGGACAGGCACTCACAAGCCGCTTCACGAGCCCGAAGTAGCTAGTTGGGATCGGCTCAGGAGGCCATAGCTGGATAATTAAATCCTTCATGGCTAGTTCCGCCGCCTTCTGTAGGTGGATCAACTGTTTCAGATGATCGGCAAAAGGCACCAGATAATTCGGTGCCAAATACTGCGACCAGAAGAGCTTATCTGCAGTATTCCTTTCTTCGGCTCGGTAGAATTGAGCGGCATCTGATATGCTGCGAGGTAGCTCGGCAAATGCCCTTGAAAAATTCGGATTCAAAATTAGAAATAAAGTCTTCCCCCCAAATACTTACTGTCGGTGTCAAAACCGGTGGATCTCGGGTAGGGGGTCCCGAACTGTGCGTCAAGGTCGGATGGTAACAGGAGACAAGGGACACTTTATTTTACCCAGGTTCGGGCCCTCTCGATGGAGGTAAAACCCTACTCCTGCTAGATTAATATTGATGATATGGGTAGTACAAGAGTAGATCTACCACGAGATCAAGGAGGCTAAACCCTAGAAGCTAGCCTATGGGTATGATGACGGTTATGATGATTGTGATCATTCTATGGACTACAACCCTCCGGTTTATATAGACACCGGATAGGGTTAGGGTTACACAGAGTCGGTTACATTGGTAGGAGATCTTGAATATCCGCACGCCTAGCTTGCCTTCCACGCCAAGGAAAGAACCTTCCGGACACGGGACGAAGTCTTCAATCTTGTATCTTCATAGTCCTGGAGTCCGGCTGAAGGTATAGTCCGGTTATCCGAACACCCACTAATCCAGGACTCCCTCAGTAGCCCCTGAACCAGGCTTCAATGACGACGAGTCCGGCATGCAAATTGTCTTCGGCATTGCAAGGCGGGTTCCTCCTCCAAGTTCTTCAAGAAGATATTAAACACCCAAAATAGTGTCCGGCTCTGCAAAACAAGTTTCCACGTATTGCCATATAGAGAATAATACAAACACAAATCAAATCTGCTGACGTATTCCGCAGTGCGTCATAACACTGCGACCAAGCCTTCTGTATGGATTATTTTTTGTTGTTCCACCGCGACACATTCAACGAGGCGGTTTCCTTGGCACGACTTGTCGAAGCAGAGATCGTGTGCCCCTTTTAACGGGATTCTCATTAATACGGACGCGGGTAACCCAACCGCGCCATTTACCATGTGCTCGAAAGGCAAGTGAGTTTTATGAGGTAGGTGGGGACGCATAACCGCATCCGCCTATATAAGGGGATAAGGATCCACCTTTTTTACCTACGCCTTCTTCCTCCTTTGCCCATCCATCTCTTGCACACTCAAGCTCTAGCGCTCAAGTCCGCTCTTCCTTCCTCAACCTTCTCCAGCAATGTCCGGAGCGGGAGGCAAGTGGATGGTTTCCTCCGTCACGGAGGCTCAAGTGAAAAGGCTCAGGAAGGCCGGATACCTGCCCAAGGACATCCCGCACCGGCTTCCTAAGGCGGGGCAGCTTCTTCCCACCCCAAGGCCCAATGAGAGGGTAGTTTTTCTTCCCCATTTCCTCCGCGGACTGGGTTTTCCACTCCACCCTTTTGTCCGGGGGCTCATGTTCTACTACGGCCTGGATTTCCACGATCTGGCCCCGAACTTTGTCCTCAACGTCTCGGCGTTCGTCGTCGTGTGTGAGGCCTTTCTCCGCATCCGCCCCCACTTCGGCCTCTGGCTCAAGACCTTTAACGTCAAGCCCAAGGTGGTGTCCGGCACCCATGCGGATTGCGGAGGAGCTATGGTTGGCAAGATGGCCAACGTCCTCTGGTTCGATGGCTCCCTTGTGGAGTCCCTAAAGGGGTGGCAAGCTGGGTGGTTTTACATCACCGAGCCACGCGACTCGAAATGGGTTGCGGCCCCTGAGTTCCGATCCGGACCCCCCACGCGGCTCATGTCCTGGAAAGAGACGGGACTATCATGGGGCAACAAAGAAGAAGTGACCGGATTGCAAACCTGCATCCAGTCCCTGATGAACAAGCCAATCCGGCATGTTAATATCATCCAGGTCATGCTCGTCCGCCGGATCCTCCCGTGCCAAGAACGGGATTTCACTTTGTGGGAATTTGACCCGGCGCAGCACCAAACCCTCAATAGGCTCTTCGACACGACGTATGAAGACGTCTGGAAGGTGCTGACCAAAGGCGCCGAGTGCCCCACATCCGCTTCCGAGGATCGCGGATACAACTCGCAGTGCGAGGCTCGCGAGGTAAGCCATCTATACCTTTTACAGGTTCGTTTATGCTCTTCTTCATAGATTAACTCCATGTGGATCTAAAAACTCCCTTTGCCTTTGACAGGCGTGGCTGAAGATAGCCGGACCAATCAACTATCCGGCTCCTCTGCCCGAAGACCAAGCCCCAGCTCTCCTAGAGAAGCTGCTGGCTCCGGCGCCTTATGTGGTGCTGGAGAAGAAGGTCAAGAAGAAGAAGACCACCGGGACTCGAAAGAGTGCCCGCAATATGGTGGTGTCAAGCTCGTCATCTGGCGAGTCTACGACGCCCTCCTCTCATGAAAACGAGGAGGAGGAACAAGGAAGCTCTCCCCCTCTAGCGAGGGGAGCGAAGAAGAAGAAGGCCGCCCCAACGGGGGAGGCCGAGGGGTCGAGGAAAAGGAAGACCCCTCCGCTGGACTACTCCCTCGATGCCGAAGAGGGCGGAGAGGAGTGGCCGGACAGAACCAAGCGTCCGGCGATATCGTAAGTATTTACATACCAGAATGACTCATAGTATCTTCAAGTGCGCAGCTTACCCTAATGTCGAATGTTACTTGTGCAGCCCGCCCTGGGCCGGACTCGACGATTCGTCGAGCGGCTCCCTGGATTCGTCGGACATAAACTCTGTTCCGCCCACAGTCTCCCCCAGCGGGGCGGACGACGCCGAAGTGGCGCCCCGCCAAATAGGGCAGGAGGAGGTGGTCCTGGAGGAGCCGCAAGGCAATCCTCCGGACCCCAGGAGTAAAGGGGATGAAACCCCCCAGGGCTCCAAGTCCGGCTTTGTGCCGGACACCGCGCCGGACTCAACAGTCCCGGTACGTGGGAGGCGAACTCCTTCCAAGAGGAGGAAGCCGTCTGAGCCGGCGACCTCTGTCCAACCAGAGGCACCGGACAATCTGCTGGCGGCGCTTGAGGGCGCCACCATCAAAGAGGAGCACCGTACTGTTATGAGTACGATAATCCAAAGGGTTCAGTCCGCCAAGAGCGGACTGACTAAAGCTTGCGCTAGCCTTCTAACAGGCTTCGAGGTAAACAGAAAATGTGTTAAATTATTTACCGCATAGACAGTAGCCCCTGATGCTCTGTTCGGTGTTCGGAAAAGAAAAGCCGAATAGAGGATCTAGTAAATTTCACAGGAGTCTAACAATAAAAGGTCAAATATGCGTATGCAGGCTTCCCTGCTGTCCACCGCCGCACTGACTGCGCAGGTGGAAGTCCTTAAAAAGGACCTCAAGCGGTCCGAGCAAGAGCTCGGCCTTGCCAAAAGGCAGCTCGAGGAAAAGGAAGGTAAGAAATACCCCTTAAAAAAGGTGCCTATAGAGAGGCTTGATTGCAAAAAAGAAATAACAAGATTGTACTGCTTATTGTAGGGGCCACAACCGAGGTGGCAACCCTGAAGCAGGCGCTGGCTGAGGCCGAGAAGAAAGCGGCCGAGGAGCGCGCCGAGCGAGAAGGGCTTGGGGTCCAAGTCGGCGAGGTGCAGCAAGAGCTGCAAGCTCTCATGAAGAAACATGAGGGTTTGGAGCTTGAGGAAAAAATGCAAGCATCCGAGCTCGCGTCGGCTATTGAGACCACCAACAGTGCCAAGGCCGAAGCCCAAAAGGCCCTCCAAGAGTTGGAGGATGTAAAAAAGATAGCAGCGGGTAAGGCATTCTCAATGCAAAGTAGGAATATAAAAGTAAATTACCTATTACTTACCCGACTCCGGAGTTCTCCAGGGGCGTTCTTCGATCTTCCCCGCAGCGCATCCGACGCCGCCGCGTTCTACCGAGCTGAAGAAGGCAGCTCAACGGAGAGTGTGTTCTGGTCTCAGTATTCTGAGGCCGGACACCCTGTGCCCTTGAGCGATCAGCTGAAACAGCTGGCCGAGCTCCACAAGGCGGCCGAACAGGCCATGAAGGGCTTATTGGTTCAGCTGTGGCCTGGAGAGGCCCTGCCTGGGAGCTATTTCGGGCTAGTACGGCGGCTGGTGGAGGCCTGTCCGCGGCTTGAACTCGTCAAGCGCTCCGTCTGCATTGAAGGTGCCCGGAGGGCCCTTGCCCGTGTAAGGGTACACCGGGGTAAGCTGGACGGAAAGAAGCTGGTGAAGGACGGGCCGTCGCAGGGGAAGGAGCATCGCAAGCCCGAGAACTACTACAAGGAAGTTCTTGCCGGAGCCCGCCTTGTCGCGGATGAATGTACTAAAGATGTAATTTTTGAATAAACTCGCTCGTTTGTGTCTTGTGCGCTGAAAAATTGTTCATATGCGCTAAGCGATGCTTGTTTAATTTAAAATATTATTTTCTGTGCGGCTGTTTATCAAAAATTGAGAGATGGCCAGTCGTCGGCTTCTGCCCCCATGCCACTAGTGCTGGGGTGTTCGGGATAAACCTGAGGGCTCTTGTTCCCATAGTTGGGTCCTTCGAGGGAGGCGCTCAGCACAGCGAACCAGGCAATCGGACTATAATGCTTGAACACTCTCACTTAGCCATAGAACGTTATAATTTTAAATTTCGGCGAAGCCCCTAGTTCGGAAGGCCGAATTCGGGGCGCTATCCACGCCTTTGGCCGGACTTAACCAGCTCCCCGCTCGAAGCGGCATAAGCCTTTAAGGACTCGAAAAACCTCTCGAATAGCGACTGGTCTCACGCCTTATCATGACAGTCTGTTTTAGCTTTCTCCACTGAGGTGCTCGCCCACCTGATCTGGGGCACAATCGCAGTGGTTCTCCTAGTGCTACCTTAGCCGATATAGCGGAACGTAAGGCACCAAAACATAGGAGCCGGGCAAACCCAACATATGACCAAAATCATGACTCGGAGCCGATGCATATAATGCTATAAGTTCGGGGTGCCGCACTTGTGAAAGTGGACGGACTTCTCACACCAGATAGAAGGGTAATAAAGCCCCTGGCGTGGTTTGCCGTACCATGGTGTACGGGTGCGATCATGTTATTTAATAAACATATGTATATTAAAAGAAGATAATGCAAAAAATAGACAAAAAGCTATGCATTATTTATAAGGAGGCTGTTTATTCAAGCCGAACGGTACAAGTAGTGCGAAAAGAAAAAAAATTAGACTATTTAACATGTCCTGACCAGGCGCAGGCCGCGGAATTTAGAAGCAGATATATCGCTCGAAATAGAGACCACCTGAGAGTTCCATGATGCGGCGTTGTTTTGTCTGCTTTCCTGGGTCTTGTATCGTCTGTACGGCAGCAAGGCCGAACACTTTATCCAGAGTATGGAGTCCTGAAAGAAAAGAAGAATCCGGCAGCCCTTAGTATGTTTGACGCCGTATTGTTGGCATGCCGTTTGATGTGCCCCTTCCCCTATGCCCATGGAATTTTAAGGGCGTAATTGTGTACTCGAGGTACTAGCTCCGCTATGGTGCTATGGCTGGGGTTGGGGCCGTATTGCTACGCTTTCTCCGAACGCGCCAGTCGGTCTTGCTGCAGGTTACTCCGGACGCGTTTTGCTTTGTCCGGCTTTGTAGCGGCCGGACTCGAGAGTTGCCTTAAGAGGCTGCTTTGCACTTCCACTGCGAGGGCCGCCGTGTGATCCTCCGTACGGATGGAGCGTTCGGTGTTTCTGCTGACCGTGATTACACCTCGAGGGCCTGGCATCTTGAGCTTGAGATATGCGTGGTGCGGCACCATGTTGAATTTAGCGAATGCGGTTCGTCCGAGCAGAGCATGATAGCCACTGCGGAACGAAACTATGTCGAAGATTAACTCTTCGCTTCGGAAGTTGTCCGGAGATCCGAAGACCACATCAAGTGTTATGGAGCCTATGCAATTGGCCTCTACACCTGGGATGACGCCATTAAAGGTCGTCCTTGTGGGCTTGATCCCTGATGGATCTATGCCCATTTTCCGCACTGTATCCTGGTAAAGCAGGTTCAGGCTACTGCCGCCGTCCATGAGGACTCTTGAAGGTGAAATCCGTCAGCGATTGGGTCAAGAACCAATGCGGTGAAACCGCCGTGACGGATGCTAGTGGGGTGGTCCCTTCGATCGAAGGTGATCGGGCAAGAGGACCATGGGTTGAATTTTGGGGCGACTGGCTCCATCGCGTATACGTCCCATAGCGCACGCTTCCTCTCCCACTTGGGAATGTGAGTCACGTATATCATGTTCACCATCCGCACTTGTGGGGGAAACCCCTTCTGTCCATTTTTGTTCGGCGGCCTGGGCTCCTCCTCGTCGTCGCTGTCCAGCCCCTTGTCTTTGTGTTCGGCTCTTAACTTGCCTGCCTGCTTAAACACCCAACAATCCCTGTTGGTGTGATTGGCTGGCCTTTCGGGGGTGCCATGAATCTGGCACGAGCGGTCGAGTATCCGGTCCAAACTGGACGGGCCCTGGGTATTCTTTTTAAATGGCTTTTTCCGCTGACCGGATTTATGGCCTCTGAATCCGGCATTTACTGCTGTATCTTCATTACTGTCGCTGCTAACGCGGCGTTTCTGTTTGTGCCGTCGTGCCCTGCCACCTTTGTCCTTGGTATCCGAATTACCTTGCTTCTTGGATAAGTTGTTGCTGCGAGCTAGCCAGCTATCTTCGCCCGTGCAAAATCAGGTCATGAGTGTCGTGAGGGCTGCCATTGATTTCGGCTTCTCCTGTCCCAGGTGCCGGGCCAACCATTCGTCGCGGATGTTGTGTTTGAAGGCCGCTAGCGCCTCTGCATCCGGACAATCGACTATCTGATTTTTCTTTGTTAGGAACCGTGTCCAGAATTGTCTGGCCGATTCTTCTGGCTGCTGAATTATATGGCTTAGGTCGTCGGCGTCTGGTGGCCGCACATAGGTCCTCCCAAGAGCCGATTGAGTCTGCTGGGAGGCTGTTAAGCCAGTGCCGGGCTAGTCCCTTAAGCTTAAGGGGTAAATATTTGATGGCGTGCAAATCATCGCCACGTGCCATGTGGATGTGGAGGAGATAGTCCTCAATCCATACTGCCGGATCTGTCGTACCATCGTACGACTCGATATTGACGGGTTTGAAACCCTCTGGGATTCTATGATCCATTACTTCGTCTGTGAAGCATAGTGGGTGTGCGGCGCCCCTGTACTGGGCTATGTCACGACGCAGTTCGGAGGAGCTGTGCCTGTTGTGTTCGGCCCGGCCGGATTTATTATGTCCGGGGTGAAAATTATCACGTGCCGTCGGGCGTCCGCGTGATCCATAGATCGATCTTGTTTGCCTTGCTTTGTCCTCCAGGATGTCTTGCAGGTCTGGCTTGTTTTCCCGTGCCTTGGTGAAGCGGCTGCGGGGCATGGTTTGTTTGAATGTTCTACAGGCTTCTCTGTCGCGGCCGCGAGGTGGCCGATCTGCCATGTCTTGTGCTTCCTCCTCTAATTGGGGTAATGGCCTGCGCTTGGGATAATTCTTGGAGGGGCGTCCGAGTTCGTACTCTTCGGCTGCAAGGACTTCAGTCCATCTGTCAGCTAGCAGATCTTGATCAGCTATAAGCTGTTGCTGCTTTTTCTTTAGGCTGTTTGCCGTGGCTAAAAGCCTGCGTTGAAAGCGCTCTTGTTCGGCGGGGTCTGATGGTACGACGAATTCATCGTCGCCGGGGCTTGCCTCGTCTTCGGAGGGAGGCATGTAGTTATCATCCTCGACCTCTCGCCCTGCCGTTCCCTCGTGAGGGCGGTCTTCTCCATCTTCCTGCGCCAAATCTTGCTGGTTTTGGTGTTCTTCGGCACTGTTCGGGGTAGTATTGTCTCCTGTGCCGGAATCACCGTTTCTGCTGTGGCGGGATTTAGAGCGGCGCCGCTAACGCCGGCGTTTTGGAGGCTTTTTCGAGGTGCCATCCTCCGCTGTTCCATCGTCGTCTCCATCTTTTGGAGCATCCACCATGTATATGTCATATGATGAGGTGGCCGTCCAGCGCCCTACAGGTGCTGGTTCTTGTTCGTCTCCTCCTTCGTCATCCATACCGTCGAAGTCTTCGGAGCCGAAGTCGAGCATGTCGGGTATATCGTCGATAGTGGCTATTAAGTGGGTGGTGGGTGGGCTTTGAATTTCTTCGTCGTCCGAATCCCAACCTCGCAGGCCATAGTTCGGCATGGGCTCTCCTGACAAAGAGAGATACTTGAGAGAGTTCAGGATATCACCGAAAGGTGAGCACTGGAAGATGTTCACGGCGGTGAACTCCATTACAGGCGCCCAATCTGATTCAATTGGCAGGGGCGCGGGAGCCTCGGAGTTCGGAGAAGAATCTGGCTCCTCGGAGTCATGGGCCATGCGGAGTGCGGGGCTTGCGTTTGGCTCAATGGCTTTTAAGGTCGCAGCCTCCGAGGTGACGTCCAACCGTTCACCCTCAAAGGACGCAGCGGGCTCCGAGTCGAGGATCGGGGCCGGAGCGTATGCGGCCTCGAGGACACTGTTCGGAGGCAGGGCTATATCATGCCCCTCGGGATAGTGCGGCGCGCTTGGCTGTGGCTCGAATCCGTCGAAGATCAAGTCTCCGCGGATATCTGTCGTGTAGCTTAAGCTTCCAAACCTGACTTGATGGCCAGGGGTGTAGCTTTCGATCTGCTCTAGATGGCCAAGCGAGTTGGCGCGCAGAGCGAAGCCGCCGAAGACGAAGATCTGTCCGGAGAGAAAAGTCTCACCCTGGACCTCATCGTTGTTGATGATCAAAGGATCCATCGGGCCTAAAGGCGACGACACAGAGGAACTCTCAATGAAAGCACCAATGTCAGTGTCAAAACCGGCGGATCTCGGGTAGGGGGTCCCGAACTATGCGTCAAGGTCGGATGGTAACAGGAGACAAGGGACACTTTATTTTACCCAGGTTCGGGCCCTCTTGATGGAGGTAAAACCCTACTCCTGCTAGATTAATATTGATGATATGGGTAGTACAAGAGTAGATCTACCACGAGATCAAGGAGGCTAAACCCTAGAAGCTAGCCTATGGTATGATTGTGTATGATGATGGTTCGTCCTACGGACTACAACCCTCCGGTTTATATAGGCACCGGATAGGGTTAGGGTTACACAGAGTCGGTTACATTGGTAGGAGACCTTGAATATCCGCACGCCTAGCTTGCCTTCCACGCCAAGGAAAGAACCTTCCGGACACGGGACGAAGTCTTCAATCTTGTATCTTCATAGTCCTGGAGTTTGGCTGAAGGTATAGTCCGGCTATCCGAACACCCCCTAATCCAGGACTCCCTCACTTACTCTACAGGGAAAAAGCCTTACCAGCCGTGATCTTTCTCGCCTCTTGGATCTCCTGCAGGGCGCTTCAGGTTTCTCCCGGGCATCACTCGTGGCATGATGAGCCTTGGTGAGTTCGGATTCTTTCTCCATTAAACTATGCTCCAAGGTCTCGCATTTCCTTACGGCCTCTTGTAGCTCCTGCTCAGCTTTAATAACCCTGGCCTCGTGCTTCTCACGAAGAGCCTGCTCAGTGGCTGCCTTTTTCTCGGCCTCGACCACAGCCTTCTTGAGGGCTTCGACTTCGGTCACAATTCCTAGCGCAATGTCATAAAGCTCAGTTCATACTGAAAATTCATTCGCAATAAACGCGAACAAGAATTGTGCATACCCTTTTTATCCCTCAACTGCATTTCCAACTGGCCAAGTTCTTCCTTGGCCCGCTCCAGACTTTGATTCAGTCCAGAGGTTTCCGCAGTATGAGAGGCAGTAGCCGCTACAGATGCCTGCTTATAAAAGAAGAGAAATAACTGTCATTCAATGATTCTTCCTGCAAACATATATTCGGTCCTCTGTCCGGTTTCTTCTTTCACCGAACAGTGTATCAGGGGCTACTATCCATACTATGACACTCTTCGAAAAACATACCTCAAAACCTTTTATAAGGCTGATACAGGCTTTGTTCAGTCCACTCTCAGTTGACTGAATCTTCTCAATCACCGCACCCATAAGGGCACGGTGTTCATCAATGATGGTGGCATCTTTCAACGCCACCAACAAAGCATCCGACACTTCTGGATAGACAGAGGTCGCCGATGGAACAGGCACGCCCCCCTCCAGCCGAAGGAGGCTGCCTGCCTGCTTGATTCTGGAGCCGTATAGGTCTCTGGAATTGCATCCGGCTGGGAGCCGAACTCAGGATCGCCCCGCCGTCAGCCCCCATGGGAATCTTTTCCCCCACGTGTCCGGCCCCTGAGGTTTGACCTCCAGGCGCCGCCTTCACGGTTTTTTTGCTTTCCTCCTTGGCCGGGGTCCTTCTGGGACGAAGCCTCGGTGTTATGCACCTGTTTGGAGGAAGGGGCCTTTGGGGGCGTCCCACTCTCCATAGCATTTGAGCTCAGCAAGTCCTCTGATAGGATTGTTTGGTACGGGACCTCGCCGGACTATAAAAAATATGGCTTAGGTTAAAATACTAAGCCACGATGAGTCCGGACGCCTAAAACGTACTCGGATTTTATACACTTACGAGTTCACCAGGGGCTGGGCCCTGGGATCCCATGTCGGGCCGCTGTCGGCGGTGGCAGTGGACTCCTCCGTAAGTGGAGCCTTTCCCCTTTTGGGCAGCTCGGCCTCCAAGTGTACGGAGGCCGTCCTCTTCTTTCTTCCCCTCGCAGGGGATTCATCTTCCTCCTCCTCGTCGTCCTCTTCGGAGGCGGAATGGGCATTGGAGCCTTCGGATATTGTATCCGAAGTGCCGTGGCGACGAAGGCCGCCCTGGGTCTTTTTGGCCTCGTTCTCAGCCGTCTTCTTCGGCACCTTGTAAGGCGCTGGGACCAACATCTTCGTCAGAAGTGGGATGGCCGGTTCTTCGGGCAGCGGGGCCGGACAATGGATCCACTCCTCCTTGTTCGTCCGGCCCTGGGAGAGTCGTATAAAACACGTTAAGCGCTTCCTTTGGGTTACGCGGATAGAAAAGTTTCATAGCTCACCGAACTTGCCGGGCAGGACAGTTGGTACCCACGATCCTCGGCGGAGTCCGGCCACGATTTGCTGGACTTGAAAAGCACCTTCGAGATGTCCTTGTGCGAGGAGCCGAAAAGCTCTCGCAAGGTTTGGTGCTTGGCCGGATCAAATTCCCATAAATTGCAAGTCCGGTGCTGACAAGGCAAGATCCAGCGGACTAACATCACCTGGACCACATTGACAAGTTCAATGTTCTTGTCTCCCATATCTTCAACGCGCGTCTGGAGCACCGACAGTTCGTCGGACGAGGACCAGTCTAGGCCTTTCTTGACCCAGGATGTAAGCCGCAGGGGGGCGCCGGATCAGAACTCGGTAGAGGCGGCCCACTCTGTGCCGCGCGGCTCAGTGATATAGAACCACTGCTGTTGCCACTCCTTGACAGAGTCATTAAGGGTTCCCGTTGGCCATATGACGTTGGGCATCTTGCTCAGCATGGCGCCCCCACACTCGGCGTGCTCGCCGCCCACCACCTTGGGCTTCACATTAAAGATCTTCAGCCATAGACCGAAGTGCGGTGCAATGCAGAGAAAAGCCTCGCACACAACAATGAATGTCGAGATGTTGAGAAAGGAATTAGTGGACAGATCGTGAAGATCGATCCCATAATAATACATGATGCCGCGAACGAATGGGTGGAGGGGAAACCCTAGCCCGCGGACAAAGTGAGGGAGGAATAATGCCCTTTCGTGAGGTTCCAGAGTAGGGACGATCTGTCCCGCCATCGGGAGACGGTGGCTGATTTTCTGGGCCAGGTACCCGGCCTTCCGAAGCTTTTTGATATCCTTCTCTCGGACGGTAGAGGCCATCCATTTGCCTCCCGCTCCGGATCCGGACATCTTCTAAGGACCTTTTGTGGGCGGAGAAGAGGAACGCTTGGTTAAGCAGAAGGTAATGAATTGGGAAGAAGGCGTGGGTAAAGATGGTGAATCCTTGTCCCTATATAAGGGCGGAGGAGGTGATGCGCCTCCCTACTTGCCTGGTAAAATCGCTTATTCCCCAAACACCGTAATTGATGGCGCGATTGGGTTACCCACACCCGTATTGATGAGAATCCCGTGATAAGGGGACACGATCTCTGTTTCGACAAGACGTGCCAGGGAAACCGCCTCGGGATATGTGCGGGGGCTGGTTGTGAGAAACGGTTCGAATGATGACCGGGCCGTGGTGTGATGTCATGCTGCAAAATGCGTCAGCAGATTAGATTTATGGAATTATCATTCTCTCTACGGTGGTACGTGGAACTTGTTTTGCAGAGGCGGACACTATCCTGGTGTTCAAGATCTTCTACGGAGTATTCGGAGGAAGAACCCGCCTTGCAATGCCAAAGACAAATTTGCGCGTTGGACTCATCGTCATTGAAGCCTAGTTCAGGGGCTACCCAGGGAGTCTTGGATTAGGGGGTCTCCGGACAGCCGGACTATATCCTTTGGCCGGACTGTTGGACTATGAAGATACAAGATTGAAGACTTCGTCTCGTGTCCGGATGGGACTCTCCTTGGCGTGGAAGGCAAGCTTGGTAATACGTATATGTAGATCTCCTCCCTTGTAACCGACTCTGTGTAACCCTAGCCCCCTCTGGTATCTATATAAATCGGAGGGTTTAGTCCGTAGGACAAGAACAATCATACCTAGGCTAGCTTCTAGGGTTTAGCCTCTACGATCTCGTGGTAGATCAACTCTTGTAATACTCATATCATCAAGATCAATCAAGCATGAAGTATGGTATTACCTCCATCGAGAGGGCCCGAACTTGGGTAAACATTGTGTCCCCCGCCTCCTGTTACCATCCGCCTTAGACGCATAGTTCGGACCCCCTACCCGAGATCCGCCGGTTGTTACACCGACAGGCGGGGTCTCGAACGCCTACTCACGCGTACGTACGGCCAGGGCTCATGTACATGGCTTGGTCGGAACGGAGAAACAACGTCGTCATCGTGTTCATGGGGAGGCAACGGAATGCGTCGTGTTCATTGGGAGGCAACGGAACGCGTGGGAGCCAACCGGCTTAGACGGAACAGCCGATGGAAAGGAGGCCTGGCGTACCGCAGAACGGAGGAAACGGCCTTGTGTTCGACCGGCCACGTTCGAAATGGCATCCTGTTCATCGGGAGGGGTCTGGCGTACCGCAAAACGGAGGAAATGGACCTCCTACGGTCGAAACGGGGGTCCTGTTGATCGGGAGGGGTGTGGCGTACCGCAAAACAGAGGAAACGGACTTGTGTTGGAGCGCTACGGTCGAAACGGGGGTCCTGTTCATTAGGAGGGGTGTGGCATACCGCAAAACGGGACTCCACGGGATACTGTTCATCTCCACCGTCGACCCCCTCCAGCCTCCACGGGCTAATGTTCATCCACCGTCGACCTCCTCCAGCCTCCACCTGCGACTGTTCATCCACGGGCTCCTGTTCATCCAGCCTCCACCGCACGCTACTCCACCGGCTACTGTTCAACCAGCCCTCTCCACGGGTTAGCAGCAGTAGCGAAGGAATCACTCGATCGGGTTCTGTTAACTGCCATCGATCGATCGCTCGGGTTCAGTAACGTGTAGCCTACAGTGCAATCGCTCGGGTTCAGTTAGAGCCCAAAGCCTCGCACACGCGCGCGTACGTACGAGAGAAACGTGCATCGCTCGTCCCCCGACCACCCACCGTAACCGAGGACTCCCCGATATTTTCTGCGCCCTCGCTTCTACCACGGTTTTTTCCGTCATGGACGGCCCAAAGAATGTCATGCAGCTGCATCTCCGGCCCGCCCAGGACGAAAAGCCCATTTTCTGTCATGATTTTTTGTCATAGAAGTAGGATCCCATCACATCTATGATGATACCGGGTTTTGTCACAATTATCGTCATAGAAGTGTCATAAGTATGACAGAAAAGATTTTCGTTCAGCCCAAAATGTCACGGATGTGTCTTTTTTTTGTAGTGGATGTGATTGACTTGACCCATTCTGTTAGCTTAGCACTTGATCGTTTAGTATATTGCTATTGCTTTCTTCATAACTTATACATGTTCCTATGACTATGAGATTATGCAACTCCCGAATACCGGAGGAACACTTTGTGTGCTACCAAACGTCACAACATAACTGGGTGATTATAAAGGTGCTCTACAGGTGTCTCCGATGGTACTTGTTGAGTTGGCATATATCAAGATTAGGATTTGTCACTCTGATTGTCGGAGAGGTGTCTCTGGACCCTCTCGGTAATGCACATCACTATAAGCTTTGCAAGCAATGTAACTAATGAGTTACTTGTGGGATGATGCATTAAGGAACGAGTAAAGAGACTTGTCGGTAACAAGATTGAACAAGGTATTGAGATACGGACAATCGAATCTCGGGCAAGTAACATACCGATGACAAAGGGAACAACGTATGTTGTTATGCGGTTTGACCAATAAAGATCTTCGTAGAATATGTAGGAACCAATATGAGCATCCAGGTTCCGCTATTGGTTATTGACCGGAGATGAGTCTCGGTCATGTCTACATAGTTCTCGAACCCATAGGGTCCGCACGCTTAACGTTTGGTGACGATCGGTATTATGAGTTTATGTGATTTGATGTACCGAAGGTTGTTCGGAGTCCCGGATGAGATCACGGACATGATGAGGAGTCTCGAAATGGTCGAGACATAAAGATCGATATATTGGAAGGCTATATTCCGACATCGGAAAGGTTCGAGTGGTTCGGGCATCGGAAAAGTTATGGGCCTTATGGGCCATAAGAAGGAAGCACACCAGCCCACAAGGGGATGGTGTGCCCCCCCCTGGGCAGGAGGCCAAATTAGAATAGGTTTGGGGGCGGCGGCCCCCCTTTCCTTCTCTCCTACTCCTCCTTCCCTTCCTCTCTTACTCCAACTAGGTAAGGGGGGAATCCTACTCCCGGTGGGAGTAGGACTCCCCGAGGGCGCGCCATAGAGAGGGTCGGCCCCTCCTCCACTCCTTTATATACGGGGGAGGGAGGCACCCCATAGACACACAAGTTGATCATTGATCTTTTAGCCGTGTGCGGTGCCCCCCTCCACCATAATCCACCTCGGTCATATTGTAGCGGTGCTTAGGCGAAGCCCTGCGTCAGTAGGATCATCATCATTGTCATCACGCCGTCGTGCTGACGGAACTCTCCCTCAAAGCTCTACTGGATCGTGAGTTCGTGGGACGTCACCGAGCTGAACGTGTGCTGAACTCGGAGGTGCCGTGCGTTCGGTACTTGGATCGGTCGGATCGTGAAGACGTATGACTACATCAACCACGTTGTCATAATGCTTCCGCTTACGGCCTACGAGGGTACGTGGACAACATCTCCCCTCTCGTTGCTTTGCATCACCATGATCTTGCGTGTGCGTAGGGAAAATTTTGAAATTACTACGTTCCCCAATAGTGGCATCCGAGCCAGGTTTATGCGTAGATGTTATATGCATGAGTAGAACATAAGTGAGTTGTGGGCGATACTAGTCATACTACTTACCAGCATGTCATACTTTGATTCAGCGGTATTGTTGGATGAAGCGGCCCAGACCGACATTACGTGTACGCTTACGCGAGACTGGTTCTACCGACGTGCTTCGCACATAGGTGGCTGGCGGGTGTCAGTTTCTCCAACTTTAGTTGAATCGAGTGTGGCTACACCCGGTCCTTGTTGAAGGTTAAAACAACACATACTTGACAAAATATCGCTGTGGTTTTAATGCGTAGGTAAGAACGGTTCTTGCTCAGCCCGTAGCAGCCACGTAAAACTTGCAAAAACAAAGTAGAGGACGCCTAACTTGTTTTTGCAGGGCATGTTGTGATGTGATATGGTCAAGACATGATGCTATATGGTCATGTTTTGTAACAGAGTAATCGGCAACTGGCAGGAGCCATATGGTTGTCGCTTTATTGTATGAAATGCAATCGCCATTTTTTTTGGGAAATGGAGGCATACCCCCGGCCTCTGCATCATGATGATGCATACGGCCCTCTTATTAAAAATCCAGAAAGTATCATCATAAAGGTCTTACAGCTCGCAAACGGAGCAAAACAAAGTAATAAAACGGAAAATAACAAGCGGACAAAGACAACCGATAAGGTAATAATAAGGATAAGCTCTCTAGAGTCCTATCCTGTTATGCGAATGCCATCCGAACCGGTTGAATATAACCCGAGCCACCATCTCCCATTGGTTGCACCCAGTAACCAAAGGCTCCCTGGAGTCCATAGGAGTGAGTAAGGACCACGTACGGATCCAAGGTGTAGCTCTGAAGATAACCTGCAAAAAAGTTAAGTTGTGTTGTCTATTAAAAATCATATCATTTCTGCAGTTCCATATAGCCCATAATAGCACACATATTCCAATCCGAAATACGAGCTGCCGTGATCTGTTCAACCCTAGCTAACCACGTCCCAAACAAAGACGCAATATCTACTGGAGGATTGATATTGAAAGCTATATGAATCGTTCTCCAAAGTAACTTGGCAAGTGGGCATTCAAGAAATAAATGTTGTACTGTTTCATCCTGAGCACAAAAACAACACCGCGAATTGCCTACCCATCGCCTCTTAAGTAAGTTGTCCTTTGTGAGTATTACTTGCTTGTGGACAAACCACATATAAAATTTAATCCGCAAAGGTACCTTAACCTTCCATATATGTAGTGAACTTGAGAGGGGGCCAGAATTAATCAGATCCGTATAAAAAGATTTCACCGTAAATATCCAATTTTTAGTTAACTTCCATTGTGTTGAGTCTGGCATGTCGGAGAGTCGAACTTCAATCAATCTCCGAACCAAGTGCATCCAGGCTGTCCATCGCTCACCCACTAACGTACATCTGAACTGGATGTTCAAGGGAATAGTTTGAAGGACGGTACCTACGTAATCCTCCTTACGGTGCACAATATTGTAGAGGGTAGGATATTGTAAGGCCAGAGGTGTCTCTCCTAACCACGTATCCTCCCAAAATCTTGTTGACATCCCGTTGCCAACCAAGAATTTGACCCTACGAAAGAACATGTCCTTTGTTCTCATAAGTCCCTTCCAGAACGGCGAATCAGTCAGTCTGATGGTAGCCTGGGCTAGCGTTTTCGAGTGCAAATACTTATTGCGCGGGATTTGAGACCACATGCCCTCCGGCTCTGTCTCTAACCTGTACAACCATTTGCTCATAAGGCATTTATTCTTAATTTCCAAGTTCTCAATACCGAGACCCCCTTGGTCTTTAGGTCGACAAAGGATATCCCATCGTGCGAGACGGTATTTCCTCTTGGCCTCATCAGACTGCCAAAAGAAATGAGATCTAAAGAAATCAAGTCGCTTTCGGACCCCTTTCGGAATTTCGAAGAACAAAAGTAGAAACATTAGCATGCTAGTCAGTACTGAGTTAATCAGAACTAGCCGACCTCCATATGACATCAGCTTGCCCTTCCAGCAGCTGAGTTTTTTCAATTCATTTCCATTCTTTATTGGATAGCTTACGGTGATGAATCGAAATACCCAAGTAACTAAATGGTAAAGCACCTAATTCGCATCCAAACAATTGTCTGTAGGTATGTTCCTCGTCTTTGGCCTTCCCAAAACAGAACACCTCGCTCTTATGAAAATTAATTTTTAAGCCAGACAATTGTTCAAATAGACATAAGATAAGTTTCATGTTACGCCCTGATACGTCTCCAACGTATCTATAATTTTTGATTGCTCCATGCTATATTATCTACTGTTTTGGACTATATTGGGCTTTATTTTCCACTTTTATATTATTTTAGGGACTAACCTATTAAGCGGAGGCCCAGCCCAGAATTGCTGTTTTTTTGCCTATTTCAGTATTTCGGAGAAACAGAGTATCAAACGGAGTCCAAACGGAATGAAACCTTCGGGAACGTGATTTTCTCATCGAACGTGATCCAGGAGACTTGGACCCTACGCCAAGGAACAAAAGAGGTGGTCACGAGGGTGGGGGGCGCGCCCCCCCTCTAGGGCGTGCCCCCTGCCTCGCGGGCCCCTCGGTGCTCCACCGACGTACTCCTTCCTCCTATATATACCTATGTACCCCCAAACGATCAGATACGGAGCCAAAAACCTAATTCCACCGCCGCAACTTTCTGTATCCACGAGATTCCATCTTGGGGCCTATTCCGGAGCTCCGCCGGAGAGGGCTGTCATCACGGAGGGCTTCTACATCATCATAGCCCCTCCGATGAAGTGTGAGTAGTTTACCTCAGACCTTCGGGTCCATAGTTAGTAGCTAGATGGCTTCTTATCTCTTTTTGGATCTCAATACAATGTTCTCCCTGAGGGAGTCCTGGATTAGGGGGTGTTCGGATAGCCGGACTATACCTTCAGCCGGACTCCAGGACTATGAAGATACAAGATTGAAGACTTCGTCCCGTGTCCGGAAGGTTCTTTCCTTGGCGTGGAAGGCAAGCTAGGCGTGCGGATATTCAAGATCTCCTACCAATGTAACCGACTCTGTGTAACCCTAACCCTATCCGGTGCCTATATAAACCGGAGGGTTGTAGTCCGTAGGACGAACACATCATAACCATCATCATACCCATAGGCTAGCTTCTATGGTTTAGCCTCCTTGATCTCGCGGTAGATCTACTCTTGTACTACCCATATCATCAATATTAATCTAGCAGGAGTAGGGTTTTACCTCCATCGAGAGGGCCCGAACCTGGGTAAAATAAAGTGTCCCTTGTCTCCTATTACCATCCGACCTTGACGCACAGTTCGGGACCCCCTACTCGAGATCCGCCGGTTTTGACACCGACATTGGTGCTTTCATTGAGAGTTCCTCTGTGCCGTTGCGATCAGGAAGGATGCCTTTTCCCGTCTTTAAAGACGGCGCCGTCACTGAGGGAGCTTTGGCTCGGCCAAACCCTCCGGTTGGGTGATTTTCTCATGACCGCCCGTTCGGCCATTACGCCGACGGTGACCTCTCGGGCCATCGAAAACAATCTCCGTGTCAGCTCGGAATTGGCCGAGCAGCTAGATCCGGTGGAGCTCTCCTCCATAAACGAGCTCCTGGATCGCATCGCCGCCTTGGGGGTCGCTACAAACTACGACCAGGTTGGGCCTAAACCCGATCTAAGGGAAATCAACTCTCCCCAAGCCACCCATCATGTTGCTGTGGTGGAAACACAATGCGGTGACCCTTCATCAATCTGAAGGACCAGATACGTCTGAATTCCAGAACCCTCCATGCCGGATATCCACGGAGGGGAGGATACGATCCAAGACCTGGGCTTGGAACCAGGCAAACCGGAAAACATACAGGACTCTGGATCTCAGAATCCGGAGGCCGTTCGGCCTCCGAACAGCAAACCGGGCGAAGTATCAGATCTAATGAATTCCGCCCGTCCGATCTTAAGCGATCTCTCCCAAATCAAGCAGATGCCCGAAGAAACAGTACATCATTACTGGGCCAGATTCCTCCTGCTTATGAACAGGATAAAGGACTGCCACGAGGGAGACGCGATTTCAATCTTCTGCAGTAACTGCACGGACAAGGGGATACTCAACGCCATAAGTCGTTGTAATATTACGCGCTTTGCTGACTTGGCGTCCATAGTACAAAAATACTGTGCGATGGAAAGTGCTCGGAAAACCGAAATTAAATTTTGGGATAATCCGGCCTTGAATAGCAATCCCGTCCGAACCAAAAGGGCGCACTACAGCAAAGCGTCCGGATTAAATAAAAAATCAAAGCCCTCTAGTGGGCACGGAACCGTGCTAGAAATGTGGCTCGATGGACCCTGCAAGATTCATGGTACAGAGGATGCCACCCCAACTCACAGCCTCAGGGCATGTTGGATACTCCGGCAGGTGGCCAAAATTGGCGAGGACCTGCTAAATCCAGAGGTCGAAGGAAACCAGCCCGAGAATTTCAGTACCGTTCTCACAATCTCCGAGACTTTTGCATCAAATAACATGCGAAAAAGAACACTTCGCAGCCTCGCCGAAGTCTACCAAGTAGCGACAATAAATCCATGGAGCAATACTGCCATCACCTTCAATGCGAGCGACGAACCTAAATTCCGAACAGCTAGAGCGCCAACCGCATTGGTTCTCAGTCCCATAATGGACGGCTGTCGCCTCGCAAAGGTACTTATGGACGGAGGCAGCGGATTGAACCTCATCTACGAGGAAACCCTCCAAAAGATGGAAATAGACTGGAACCGCATAGAGGGAAGCAGCACAACCTTTAGAGGGATAATCCCCAGTCAGGAAGCGCGCTGTACCGGAAAGATCACACTAGATGTGGTATTCGGCTCTCCGGATAACTATAGGTCCGAGCAAATCACGTTCCAAGTGGCCCCATTCAAAAGCGGATATCACACTATATTAGGACGAGTGGCATTCATAGTTTTCCAAGCTATACCCCATTACGGGTACATGAAGCTTAAGATGCCTGGGCCGAACGGAATCATCACTCTCGCTAGTGATCCGGACATAGCACTCCGCGCCGAAAACAAGACAGCCGCATTGGCCCTCGAGGCACTATCCGAAGCCTTAGCGGCCGAAGAACTGACGGCGCTGCGGTCTACGGTTAACAGGGATGATGTGATACTCGATAAGAGATCCAAATCCACATCCTTCAAACCAGCAGACGAAATAGTCAAATTCCAGGTCCACCCAACGGACCCCACTAAAACAACCTCCATCGGAGCACAACTAAACCCTGATGTAGACGCCGCACTGCGCGAGTTCCTACGAGAGAACTGGGATATTTTCGCCTGGCACCCTTCAGATATGCCAGGAATCCCACGCAGGCTGGCCGAGCACAGCTTAAATATCCAGAAAGGATTCAAACCTGTCAAACAAGCCCTTCGGCGTTTCTCCGAGCCAAAGAGACAGGCTATGGGAGAGGAGCTAGCCAAACTATTGGAAGCCGGATTCATTAGAGATATACAACACCCAGATTGGCTAGCAAACCTGGTAATGGTACCAAAGAAGGACAAATCCTGGCGCCTGTGTGTCGACTTCAAAGACCTTAATAAGGCCTGCCCAAAGGATCCCTTTCCCCTCCCTTGAATTGATCAAATCATCGATGCCACTGCAGGACACGATTCCCTGTGTTTCCTCGACGCATATTCCGGTTACCATCAAATAAAGATGGCAGAACCCGACCAAGCTGCAACAGCATTCATCACGCCATACGGCCCATTCTGCTTCAACACAATGCCCTTTGGGCTCAAAAACGCCGGCGCGACATATCAACGCATGATTCAAACATGTTTGGCAAACCAAATCGGCAAAACAGTGGAGGCGTACGTAGATGATGTGGTCGTTAAATCAAGACACGTCGAATCTCTAGTAGACGACTTGAGACTTACATTCGACAACCTACGAAAATACGACATCAAGCTCAATCCGGAAAAATGTGTTTTCGGCGTCCCAGCCGGAAAGCTCCTGGGCTTCATTGTATCCGGCAGAGGAATTGAAGCAAATCCAGCTAAAATCCGAGCTTTGTCACAATTGGATGTCCCAAAAGATCTCAAGCAAATTCAGAAACTCACCGGATGCGTGGCAGCTTTAAGCCGCTTCATCTCCCGCTTGGGAGAAAAGGCACTACCCCTTTACTGCCTCCTAAGGCGCACCGAACACTTCGAGTGGATGGACGCAGCCACGGCCGGACTCGAGGAAATAAAGGCCATCTTGGCAACAAACCCCGTCCTGGCCGCGCCAAATACCGGCGAACCAATGCTGTTATACATTGCCGCAACTCATCAAGTTGTAAGCGCCGTACTCGTCGTCGAACGGGTATCGGACGGACACAAACTACCCCTTCAAAGGCCAGTTTACTACGTGTCCACTGTCCTCACACCATGCAAATCACGATACCCGCATTACCAAAAGATTGCATACGCGGTGTTTATGGCATCCCGGAAGCTACGACACTACTTTCAAGAGTGTTCTATAACAGTAGCCTCGGAAGTACCACTCAATGATATTATCAACAACCGCGATGCAACGGGCCGGATAGCAAAATGGGCCATAGAGCTCCTCCCATTCGATATAACCTACAAACCACGGCGAGCCATTAAATCACAAGTCCTAGCCGACTTTGTCGCCGAATGGACAGAGGCCGAACTCCCTAAAGAGTACGGCACATACTCAAACTGGGTCATGCATTTCGACGGCTCCAAAATGTTGGCCGGACTGGGGGCTGGCGTTGTTCTAACGTCCCCTACAGGAGATACAGTCCAATATGTACTCCAAATCATGTACACGGACTCCAACAATGCAGCCGAATACGAGGCCCTCCTACACGGTCTCCGGATGGCAGTATCCATGGGCATTCAACGCCTGGAAGTACGCGGGGATTCAAACCTCGCGATATCCCAAATAAATGGCGACTTCGACGCCAAAGATCCAAAAATGGAAGCTTATCGCAATGCCGTACTAAAAATGTCAGCTCGGTTCGAGGGATTGGAGTTCCACCACATAGCCCGAGAAAATAATCAGGCAGCGGACGTCCTGGCACGCATCGGAGCAAAACGAGACGCAGTCCCCCCAACATCTTCTTAGAAAGATTATTCAAACCATCCGTAACATGGGAGGGTGAACCCTCGGATAATAGCCCGGGCATAACCGCACAACCCAATGCCGAACAATCAGACATAATCGGCGGCCCCGCCACCGAAATTACACCCTCAGCCCACGCAATAATGGCGATCATCGCCCCGTGGATGGAACCATTCCTAGCCTACCTTACTAGGCAGGAACTCCCCGAGGACCAAAACGAGGCACGCTGCATAGTGCGGCGATCTAAAGCCTATAAAGTCCACGAGGGAGAGCTATATAAGAAAAGCACTACAGGAGTCCTTCAAAGGTGTATCTCCGAAGAGGAAGGGCGGAGTCTGTTGGCTGAAATTCATGCCGGACTCGGTGGCCATCACGCCGCGGCTCGGTCCCTTGTAAGCAAGGCTTTCCGTACTGGCTTCTATTGGCCGACGGCTCGAGCAGACGCTCAGGACCTAGTCAAACGGTGCGTCGGTTGCCAGCTCTTTGCCAACCAAAGCCATATGCCACCCAATGCCCTCCGAACTATCCCCATCACTTGGCCTTTCGCGGTCTGGGGGCTCGACATGGTGGGACCCCTTAAAGGCGGAACCCACAAGAAAAAATACTTATTGGTCATGGTGGATAAATTCACCAAATGGATAGAAGCCAAGCCTGTCAAGACGGCCGAATCCGGACCTGTGATAGACTTCGTATCCGGGGTCGTACACCGTTATGGTGTCCCCCCACAGCATTATCACCGATAACGGCACAAACTTCACCTCTGATGAAGTAAAGTTGTGGTGCAAAAACATGGGCATTAAGCTCGACTATGCTTCTGTCTATCACCCACAAACTAACGGTCAGGTAGAACGTGCAAATGGTCTCATTATGAGCGGCATCAAACCCAGACTAGTGCGGTCCCTCAAGGAATCTGATATGCACTGGGTAGAGGAGCTCGACTCCGTACTCTGGGGGCTGCGAACCACGCCAAATCGTACCACCGGATTTACGCCATTCTTTATGGTGTACGGCGCTGAGGCGGTTCTGCCCTGCGACATAATTCATGACTCACCTCGAGTGCGCATGTACAAAGAAAGAGAAGCCGAGCTTGATCGGCAGGACAACCTGGACGCCTTAGAGGAAGAGCATGACGTGGCTAAGGCCCGTTCCGCATTCTATCAACAGCAAGCTTGAAGATATCAAAGCAGAGAAGTACGGGCCAAAAATTACAACGTTGGTGAACTAGTTCTGCGCCTGCCGGATAAGCAAAAGAACAAACTCAAGCCCAAATGGGAAGGTCCATTCATAATCGACCAAGTCCTAACTGGTGGAGCGTACCGCCTGCGAGATGCGTCAGACAACCGACTCGAGCCGAACCCATGGAACGCCACATGTCTCCGAAGATTCTATGCCTAGCGCCGGACTCTGTGTTTGTCTCCTTCCTCTGTCCATTATTTACATTTATACCTTTTTTTTACTTTGTCTCCTACTCTTTTCTTTTCTAGCCCTTAAAAGGCTCATTATGTGACACGCTATCCGCGCTCCTTAAACCTGGGGGCTTCTTTAACAGAAGCTTGTCTATATGGGTTTCACACCCAACGCATGCGTCAGACTTCCGCATGCACCTTTTCTTCGCCATTATATGCAGCGATATGACTTAAGTTTTGGCCAAGCTGGGTTGCCTGGCTCCTGTGCTTACCCCTACGTTCCCGATTGTTCTGCTAGGCGGTAAAGGGAGAACCTCTGCGATTGTTACTGCCGGATAAGCCGGATGTGTACCTCAGACTGGGTGAAGCCGAAAGCTAGCGTTCTTGAGGGAATATTCGGTCGGTGAACTAAAGATGAACCTTTTTATTTTATACATGCCCCCAGATGATCTTCTGCATTTGCAGTCCGGACGTGCACTTTAGGGCACGCCACCCAGCGAAAGGAACCCTTAACGGAACTATTCTCTCTGGAAGATGTTTCTTACTAACCATGTAATATAACATAACTAGTTGGGCACTTGTCTGATAAAGCACTAATGACCCCTACGCCTGGTCTCCATGCATACCCCGGCTTTTATATAGCTGTTATGGTATTCGGACACACTCCGGACCGTCAGGTCCCGAGGTCGAAGCGAAAAGGTCGGCAACGACAAACGATCTACAATCCGGCTAGAGGCATTACACATGTCAATTATAAATTACATAGTCATCTTGACTGATCGTATTCCTCCTCTATACCATCTAACAGGCTGTCTAATTTACAGTCCTGCTGGGAATACTTTGCGGCCAGCTCTACCTGGCCATACACCAAGCTCACAGGGATCTCCTTCCCGTCAGGCCCCACTAGTCCGACCTCGGCCATGTGATTGGGGTCAGACTTCGTAAAGCGGGTCTTCACCATGGCCGAGGCCTCCCTCTCGCCTTGTCGGCAGGCTGATATCTTCCACAACCGGATGCGCCGCCGAACTCCCGTCAGCTTCTCCGCAAGCTCTCCAAGGCCCTCGGGCGTGGAGTGGGCAGGCCATAAGGCCCGGGCAACCCCTTGCATTGCCTGCCGAATTCGTTCGTGCAGTTGCAGGAGTTCGGGGAGAAGGTCACCCGTAGAACCGGGCATCTCCTCTGCAGGACGACCTGTGAGCATACCTACAGACATAATTCTGTTATTCGTCTTCCTCGCCGAACCCCTTTTTTTTTCAAGAGTTCGCTCAAGCACTTACTAAATATGCCGCGTCGAAGACGCTGATTCTCCTTTGTGGAGTCAGATAGCTGGCCACGAACGTCTTTCAGTTCAACATCCAGCTTGGTGTTGGCATCCTGAAGATCATTCTTCTCTCGCCTCACCCTTGTCAACGTACTCTCGCCAGCCTTTAACTGGCGTAAGAGTTATTGCTTCTCCGGATCTAGTCCGGCACCATCTGCAACATTAATTGTCAGATTCGCACATAAGCCGCACAATACTAATCTCTCAAAGTATATCGTACCTGAGGGGGTCCCTTTGGGCTAACCTGTTGCGGCTAGTGCGGCCTCTAGTTGGGCCTTGCACTTTTCCAGCTCCTGGGACAGCACGGTCTTCTTCTCAGTAAGAACCTACATATTATATGATCCTTAAATCAGTTAGCTTAACTGTTTCAAGTCTCGGGGGCTACTGGTATATATATATTTAAATTTTCTTACCCGTATGTCTTTCACATAATGCTCCGTGGCTCTGGCTAAACCATCTTGAGCAGCACGAAGGTACGCATCTCCCGAATTGAAGGCGTCTAAGGCCTCTCGGGAGAAACAAGCGTCGCGTAGAACTGTCCGGCGACGCCTATGGTTCATGGCGCTCTCCACTTCTGAATTTGTGGCAGATAGCCAGTCCGCGTCCTCTGTTGGAGGAGCGTTCGACGCAAGCCTGGTGTTCGTCCCCGCCTCCGGACCAGACGTTGGAGCCTGGCTGGTAGAGGCGCGGTTGGCGGCCCCTCCAGATATAGTCCGGCGAGGCCTCTTCGTCCTGGAAACAGTACGGATGTTAACATGCCCTGACAGAATAACACCAGGAAGACAGAGGGCGCGTTATACCTTTGTGCCAAACTCTCAGTCCGGACTTCGTCCCTTTTTACCCCACGGAGCCCAGCGGCTCCTCGTTGGCTAGCCGCCGCAGGTTCGGCCTCCCTCCTCGGAAATCTCCCCTGTAAAATACGGTTGTCATCAGAAACGCCAGAATATGTGAGGACGGAATCTCTCTTGCGGGAATAAACGCTCCGGTTTCTGTCACCTGGGTACCCGGGATAATAAGCCGTAATGCCCACCAAGGTATTATCCTTGCTTAACTGGTGGAACACCCCGTCGATGAGCTCCACCGATATGTCCGGATCCTCTTCGGAGTCCGGATCGAGGGACCGTTCCGGGTCCTCAGGCTGTGGAGGGCAGCTGTTGATATCCTTTACCTCCTGTCACAGCTCCTGCATTGAAATCATCAGATTACGTATCTAGTCATGGGAGCGTTAAATAAACAGGCAAGTGCACTTGTTCACTTACCCAACTTGGAGGTTCATACATAGTGAATCCAGCCCGCGGGTTGACGCGGAGGAAGTCCTCCTTTTATCCCTTGTACAAAGATGTTAGAATCTTTACTAGAGCGGCAGCTGTGTCTGGCCCCTTGCGGCCGTAACGGGTGGCGTCATCCTCCCCGTTGAAATCCCACATGGGGTGGCTCCTATATTGAAGCGGCTGCACCCCCCGCATAATACATGCGGCCATGGCTCCAATCATGGTTAGTCCGGAATGAGCCAACAGTCTTATCCGGCCCATCAGGTAAAGAACGTCTCTGTTGCTTTCTCTCTGAGAGCTCCGCGGACGCCAACTTAAGCGTTTCTTTAAGGGAGCCATGCTGAACTCAGGGAGGCCGACCCGGACAGGGTCCGGCAGCGGGACGTCGTCTATGTAGAACCATTCTGAAGGCCAGTCCTCGGACGCCTTCTTTGGGGTTCCGGATAGGTATCCGGTCCCGGCGATGCGCCATATTTCGGCTCCGCCCACTTGGTATATAGACCCCTTCTGAGAACGGGGCACCAAGCAGAACAACCTCTTCCACAGCGCAAAATGAGCCTCGACGCCGAAAAATAGCTCGCAAAGGGCAACGAAGCCTGCAATATGTAGTACGGAGCCAGGCGTGAGATTGTGCAGCTGGAGGCCGTAGAACTCCAGAAGCCCGCGGAGGAATGGATGAATTGGAAATCCCGGTCCCCTTAATAAATAAGGGACGAGGCACACCCGCTCTCCTTTAGAAGGATTGGGGGTGCTCTCCGCTTGGTTTCCGCCGTTGTAGGTGGCGAGTCCGGCTCGGACCGAGACCATATATGCTTGGGGAAGGAATCCCTTGGCCTGCAGTGACACTAGCTCGCTGTGTGGGATGGAGCAACTCTCCCAGTCTCCGGATTTGGGGCTGGAGGGGCGAGGGGAGGAGCTACGACGGCTAGCCATGTTGGAATGGACCTTTGCTGGAGACGCTCTGATGATAACTCGCGGGGAGGAGAAGATGTGGTTTGGATCTAGATCCCCATCCCGTTAAGTAGGTGGCTCGTTTATATGACCAAGGGTGTGAATATAAAAACACCCCTGGGCTTTTCGCATTCGTTCAACACGTGGAAGACGGCAATTATTGGGCACCGAGACCGAGGAGCGCTACGGACATTATTCATACAGGTACACAAGATTCGGAGGGGGAACCCGCCTTGCAATGCCGAAGACAAATTTGCGCGCTGGACTCGACGTCATTGAAGCCTGGTTCGGGGGCTACTGAGGGAGTCCTGGATTAGGGGGTGTTCGGATAGCCGGACTATACCTTCAGCCGGACTCCAGGACTATGAAGATACAAGATTGAAGACTTCGTCCCGTGTCCGGAAGGTTCTTTCCTTGGCGTGGAAGGCAAGCTAGGCGTGCGGATATTCAAGATCTCCTACCAATGTAACCGACTCTGTGTAACCCTAACCCTATCCGGTGCCTATATAAACCGGAGGGTTGTAGTCCGTAGGACGAACACATCATAACCATCATCATACCCATAGGCTAGCTTCTAGGGTTTAGCCTCCTTGATCTCGCGGTAGATCTACTCTTGTACTACCCATATCATCAATATTAATCTAGCAGGAGTAGGGTTTTACCTCCATCGAGAGGGCCCGAACCTGGGTAAAATAAAGTGTCCCTTGTCTCCTGTTACCATCCGACCTTGACGCACAGTCCGGACTTCCTCGTGGAGATCTATTCGATGTAATCTTCTTCTTTTCTGTGGTGTGTTTATTGAGATCGATGAATTGTGGGTTTATGATCAAGTCTATCTATGAATAATATTTGAATCTTCTCTGAATTCTTTTATGTATGATTGGTTATCTTTGCAAGTCTCTTCGAATTATCAGTTTGGTTTGGCCTACTAGATTGGTTTTTCTTGCCATGGGAGAAGTGCTTAGCTTTGGGTTCGATCTTGCGGCGTCCTTTCCCAGTGACAGAAGGGGCAGCAAGGCATGTATTGCATGGTTGCCATCAAGGATAACAAGATGGGGTTTTTATCATATGGCATGAAACTATCCCTCTACATCATGTCATCTTGCTTAAGGCGTTACTCTGTTTTTAACTTAATACTCTAGATGCATGCTGGATAGCGGTCGATGAGTGGAGTAATAGTAGTAGATGCAGGCAGGAGTCTGTCTACTTGTCTCGAACGTGATGCCTATATACATGATCATACCTAGATATTCTCATAACTATGCTCAATTCTGTCAATTGCTCAACAGTAATTTGTTCACCCACCGTAGAATACTTATGCTCTTGAGAGAAGCCACTAGTGAAACCTATGGCCCCCGGGTCTATTCTCATCATATCAATCTCCATCACTTTAATCCTGCTTTGCTTTTTTACTTTGCCTTTTACTTTTTACTTTGCATCTTTATATGAAAAATACCAAAAATATTATCTATCATCTCTATCAGATCTCACTCTCGTAAGTGACCGTGAAGGGATTGACAACCCCTAATCGCGTTGGTTGCGTTGAGCTATTGTTTTTGTGTAGGTACGAGGGACTTGTGCGTGGCCTCCTACTGGATTGATACCTTGGTTCTCAAAAACTGAGGGAAATACTTACGCTACTTTGCTGCATCATCGTCTCCTCTTCGGGGAAAACCAACGCAGTGCTCAAGAGGTAGCAAGAAGAATTTCTGGCGCCATTACCGGGGAGGCTTACGCAAAAGTCAAGTAAAGATTTGGATTCCTGACAACGAGCCATTTCTGGCGCCGTTGCCGGGGAGTCTACTCAAAAAGTCAACATACCAAGTACCCATCACAATCCCTATCTCTCGCATTACATTAGTTGCCATTTTCCTCTCGTTTTCCTCTCCCCCACTTCACCCTTGCGGTTTTATTTGCCCTCTCTTTCCCAATCCCCTTCTCCTTCACTTTTTTTGTTTGCCTTTTTCTCGCTTGCCTTTTGTTTGCTCGTGTGTTGGATTGCTTGTTTGTCGCGATGGCTCAAGATACTACCAAATTGTGTGACTTCACCAAAACCAACAATAATGATTTCCTTAGCACTCCGATTGCTCCTCTTGCCAATACTGAATCTTGTGAAATCAATACTGCCTTGTTGAATCTTGTTATGAAAGATCAATTCGCCGGCCTACCTAGTGAAGATGCCGCTACTCATCTGAATAGCTTCGTTGATTTATGTGATATGCAAAAGAAAAAAGATGTCGATAATGATGTCGTTAAATTGAAGCTATTTCCTTTTTCGCTTAGAGATCATGCTAAAGCTTGGTTTTCGTCTTTGTCTAAAAATAGTATTGATTCTTGGAAGAAGTGCAAAGATGCTTTTATCTCTAAGTATTTTCCTCCCGCTAAGATCATCTCTCTTAGAAATGACATTATGAATTTTAAGCAACTTGATCATGAACATGTTGCACAAGCTTGGGAGAGAATGAAGTTAAGGCTACGTAATTGCCCTACTGATGGTTTGAATTTGTGGATGATTATACAAAAATTTTATGCCGGATTGAATTTTGCTTCTAGAAATCTTTTAGATTCGCCCGCGGGAGGCACTTTTATGGAAATCACTTTAGGAGATGCTACTAAACTCCTAGATAATATTATGGTTAATTATTCTCAATGGCACACTGAAAGATCCACTAATAAAAAGTGCACGCAATAGAAGAAATCAATGTTTTGAGTGGAAAGATGGATGAACTTATGAAATTATTTGCTACTAAGAGTGTTTCTTCCGATCCTAATGATATGCCTTTGTCTAGTTTGATTGAGAATAACAATGAATCTATGGATGTGAATTTTGTTGCTAAGAATAATTTTGGTAACTACGTGTATAGAGGGAATTTTAATCCTAGGCCTTATCCTAGTAATCCTTCTAATAATTATGGAAATTCCTACAACAACTCTTATGGAAATTTTAATAATATGCCCTCTGAATTTGAGAATAGTGTTAAAAAGTTTATGAATTCACAAAAGAATTTTAATGCTTTGCTTGAAGAGAAATTGCTTAAAGTTGATGATTTGGCTAGGAACGTTGATAGAATTTCTCTTGAGGTTGATTCTTTAAAGCTTAGATCTATTCCTCCTAAGCATGATATCAATGAGTCTCTCAAAGCCATGAGAATTTCCATTGATGAGTGCAAGGAAAGAACCTCTAGGATGCGTGCTATGAAAGATGCCTTTATTAAAGCGTGTTCTTCCAATTCCTATGAAAATCAAGATGAAGATCTAAAAGTTATTGATGTGTCCCCTATCAAATCTTTGTTTTGCAATATGAATCTTGATGAAACTGAATATGATCTTCCTTTACCTAGAAGGCATTCCAAAAATTCGGAGTATTTAGATCTTTATGATGAAATTGATGAAACTGGGATTGAAAGAAATAAAACCCTAGATGTTGCTAAACCCACTATATTGGATTTCAAGGAATTTAGTTATGAAAGTTGCTATTCAATTGATTGTATTTCCTTGTTGCAATCCGTGCTAAATTCTCCTCATGCTTATAGTCAAAAGAAAGTCTTTACCGAACATATTGTTGATGCCTTGATGCAATCTTATGAAGAAAAACTTGAGTTGAAAGTTTCTATCCCTAGAAAACTCTATGATGAGTGGGAACCAACTATTAAAATTAAAATTAAAATTAAAAATCATGAGTTTTATGCTTTGTGTGATTTGGGTGCTAGTGTCTCCACTATTCCCAAAACTTTGTGTGATTTGCTAGATTTCCGTGATTTTGATGATTGCTCTCTAAACTTGCATCTTGCAGATTCCACTATTAAGAAACCTATGGGAAGGATTAATGATGTTCTTATTGTTGCAAATAGGAATTATGTGCCGTAGATTTTATCGTTCTTGATATAGATTGCAATCCTTCTTGCCCTATTATTCTTGGTAGACCTTTCCTTAGAACGGTTGGTGCGATTATTGATATGAAGGAAGGAAATATTAGATTTAAATTTCCATTAAAAAAGGGCATGGAACACTTTCCTAGAAAGAAAATAAAATTACCATATGAAACTATCATGAGAGCCACTTATGGATTGCCTACCAAAGATGGCAATACCTAGATCTATCCTCGCTTTTATGCCTAGCTAGGGGCGTTAAACGATAGCGCTTGTTGGTAGGCAACCCAATTTTATTTTTAGTTTTTTGTTTTTCTTATATTTAGGAATAAATAACCCATCTACCTTCTGTTTGGATGTGGTTTTGTGTTTTAATTAGTGTTTGTGCCAAGTTAGACCTATAGGATCTTCTTGGATGATAGTTATTTGATCTTGCTGTAATTTCCAGAAACTTTCTGTTAACGAAAACAATTGTTAAAAATCACCAGAACACGATAAAATACTGATTCGAATTGATGATTATTAATAAACAAATTTTCTAGGTCGTCCTATTTTGGTAGATTTTTTGGAGTTCCAGAAGTTTGCGTTAGTTACAGATTGCTACAGGCTGTTCTGTTTTTGACAGATTCTGTTTTTCGTGTGTTGTTTGCTTATTTTGATGAATCTATGGCTAGTAAAATAGTTTATAATACATCGAGAAGTTGGAATACATCAGGTTTAACACCAATATAAATAAAGAATGAGTTCATTACAGTACCTTGAAGTGGTCTTTTGTTTTCTTTCTCTAACGGAGCTCACGAGATTTCTATTGAGTTTTGTGTTGTAAAGTTTTCAAGTTTTGGGTGAAATATTTTGATGGATTATGGAACAAGGAGTGGCAAGAGCCTAAGCTTGAGGATTCCCATGGAACCCCCAAGATAATCCAAGGACACCAAAAAGTCAAAGCTTGGGTTTGCCCCGGAAGGCATCCCCTCTTTCGTCTACTTCCATCGGTAATTTTACTTGGAGCTATATTTTTATTCACCACATGATATGTGTTTTGCTTGGAGCGTCTTGTATTATTTGTATCTTTGTTTGTTAGTGTTCCACAATCATACTTGCTGTACACACCTTTTGAGAGATCCATACATGAATTGGAATTTGATAGAACACTCTATGTGCTTCACTTATATCTTTTGAGTTTGATAGTTTTGCTCTATGTGCTTCACTTAGATATTTTAGAGCCGGTGGTGGATTTGTTTTATAGAAACTATTGATCTCTCATGCTTCACTTAGATTATTTTGAGAGCCTTAAATAGCATGGTAATTTGCTTAATAATAATATGCTTGGTATTCAAGATTGGTGAACCTTTCTTTTGAGTGTATTGAATACTAAGAAAAGTTGGATGCTTGATAATTGTTTTGAGATATCGAGGTAGTAATATCAAAGTCATGCTAGTAGAGTAATTGTGAATTCGAGAAGTGCTTGAGTTAAAGTTTGGAAGTCCCGTAGCATGCACGTATGGTAAACGTTATGTAACAAATTTGAAATATGAGGTGTTATTTGATTGTCCTCCTTATGAGTGGCGGTCAGGGACGAGCGATGGTCTTTTCCTACCAATATATCCCCATAGGAGCATGCGCGTAATGCTTTGGTTTTTGATGGCTTGTAGATTTTTGAAATAAATATATGAGTTCTTTATTACTAATGTTGAGTCCATGGATTATACGCACTCTCACCCTTCCATCATTGCTAGGCTCTTCGGTACCGTGCATTGCCCTTTCTCACATTGAGAGTTGGTGCAAACTTCGCTGGTGCATCCAAACCCCGTGATATGATACACTCTTTCACACATAAACCTCCCTATATCTTCCTCAAAACAGCCACCATACCTACCTATTATGGCATTTCCATAGCCATTCCGAGATATATTGCCATGCAACTTTCCACCATTCCGTTCTTCATGACATATCTATCATTGTCATATTGCTTAGCATGATCATGTAGTTGACATAGTATTTGTGGAAAAGCCACCGTTCATAATTCTTTCATACTTGTCACTCTTGGTTCATTGCATATTCCGGTATACCGCCGGAGGCATTCATATAGAGTCATACTTTGTTCTAGTATCGAGTTGTAATCATTGAGTTGTAAATAAATAGAAGTGTGATCATCATCATTTAATAGAGTATTGTCCCCCCCAAAAAAGAGAAAGGCCAAAAAAAGAAGGCCGAAAAATAAAAAAATAAAAAGGGGCAATACTACTATACTTTTTACCACACTTGTGCTTCAAAGTAGCACCATAATCTTCATGATAGAGAGTCTCTTATTTTGTCACTTTCATATACTAGTGGGAATTTTTCATTATAGAACTTGGCTTGTATATTCCAACGATGGGCCTCCTCAAGTGCCCTAGGTCTTCGTGAGCAAGCAAGTTGGATGCACACCCACTTAGTTTCTTTTGTTGAGCTTTCATACATTTATAACTCTAGTGCATCTGTTGCATCGCAATCCCTACTCCTTGCATTAACATCAATCGATGGGCATCTCCATAGCCCATTGATTAGCCTCGTTGATGTGAGACTTTCTCCTTTTTTGTCTTCTCCACATAACCCCCATCATTATATTCTATCCCACCCATAGTGTTATATCCATGGCTCATGCTCATGTATTGCGTGAAAGTTTATGAGTTTGAAATTATTAAGGTATGAAACAATTGCTTGGCTTGTCATCGGGGTTGTGCATGATGAGAGCATTCTTGTGTGACGAAATGGAGCATGACTAAACTATATGATTTTGTAGGGATAAACTTTCTTTGGCCATGTTACTTTGAGAAGACATAATTGCTTTGTTGGTTTGCTTGAAGTATTATTATTTTTATGTCAATATGAACTTTTGTCTTGAATCTTTCGAATCTGAATATTCATACCACAATTAGGAAGATTTGCATTGAAATTATGCCAAGTAGCACTCCGCATCAAAAATTCTCTTTTTATCATTTACCTACTCGAGGACGAGCAGGAATTAAGCTTGGGGATGCCTGATACGTCTCCAACGTATCTATAATTTTTTATTGTTCCATGCTATATTATCTACTGTTTTGGACTATATTGGGCTTTATTTTCCACTTTTATATTATTTTTGGGACTAACCAATTAACCGGAGGCCCAACCCAGAATTGCTGTTTTTTTGCCTATTTCAGTATTTCGGAGAAACAGAATATCAAACGGAGTCCAAACGGAATAAACCTTCGGGAACATGATTTTCTCACCGAACGTGATCCAAGAGACTTGGACACTACGCCAAGGGTGGGGGGCGCGCCCCCCCTCTAGGGCGCGCCCCCCTGCCTCGTGGGCCCCTCGGTGCTCCACTGACGTACTCCTTCCTCCTATATATACCTACGTACCCCCAAACTATCAGGACCCCGATTCCAAGTCACCCCTATCTAGCCTGTAACACATCATATCACTTTGCGGCCTCACGCACGGTATTCCCACGGGTGTCGCCTTACCATGGCCCGGGACCATTTGCGCCTTTTGGCTCACGTATATGACAGTGTCGCTAGCATCCATATGACAGAGAACCCGGGCCGACAGGACTAGTCGTGAACCCAAAGTGGCGCTAACTTACGGGGACAGACATACATGAATCAACATCGAATGTGTCAGTCATCAGCGTGCGAATCCACGCTGTAGCACTGGGCTAACAGGACTCCGGTGAACCGGGCTATAGCAGGCTAGGCAGGACTCTGGATGTCACCACGTGACATTTCCCCGAAGGGACAGACACAGGAACGAAGTGAATCACATCCCAGCCAGTCAAGTGTTCCGGAGCAGTAGTGCTGGGCTAGCAGGACTCCGGTGAACCGGGCTATAGCGGACTATTATGGCTCATGGAAGCACAAGACTACATTTCCCCATAAGAGAGGGTACCAAGGATAAACAACTAGGTTGTCGGATCCCACACATACCAAGCATTTCAATCATACACACAATATGCTCGATATGTGTAAATACAACATGGCATCACAACAAAACTCTACGACTCAAAGTATTTATTCATTAGGCTCCGAGGAGCGAGATATTACAAACATGGGTCTCATGACCCAACATTCAGAGCATACAAGTCAAAGCACATGCGGAAGCTTACCATGTCTGAGTACAGACATCTACAAATGAAAAAGGCAGAGAAGCCTGACTATCTACAAGACCCTCCCAAGGGTACAAGATCGTAGCTGAGGTAACAAGCTAAACGTCGAAGTCCAAGTGGTACTACTAGCGAGACTGAAGTCTCTCTGCAAAAACATAAAATAGGCAAACGTGAGTACAAATGTACCCAGCAAGACTTACATCAGAACTATCTACATATGCATCAGTATCAAAAGGGGGTGGTGGAGTTTAACTGCAGCAAGCCAGCTATGACTCGGTGGCTATCCTACACTATGACTGCAAGTAACTCTTTGAGGTGGCGCACACGAGTTCACATATTCACCATATCAATACACCACTATGGATCCGCTCCCGTCTCCCTACGAGAACGCCATCCATAGCACTCACGCTTATCTTGCGCATTTTAGAGTATCCACTTTCACTTGTCTATGAACTGTACAGGCAACCCGGAAGTCCTTTACCGTGGACACGGCTATTCAAAAAGACGATGTTAACCCTGCAGGGGTGTACTTCTTCACACACGCTCTCGCCACTTACCACCATGTACACGTCGTGTATCTCGGCAACCTTCAAGCGTAAGCCTGGCGAGGGAGTCGGCCACGACCTGACTAACCACACAAGTCTCTAGTCCAGGTTTATCGCCTATTCGGGTTCCATCCGCAAGGAGATCCGGCCGGGGTGTCGCTCACGGCCCTAAACGATGTGAGCAGGGTTCCCAAGCCCACCATCCGGGTGCCACTTGGTACACCGTGCCACTATGCCTAGTCTGTCCCAAGCCCACCTGTACCGGGTGCCACTTGGTAGACTACTAACACTACCTACAAACACCAGAAACTAGTTGCAACTCCTAGACAGAGATCAAGTTGATTAATAAGTCGAGAGGGGTCGAGTTACCGGAACCCAATGTGTGGTAGTAACTGTTCATGGATCACAAACATAGAACTCAGTTCCTAAGGACGATTTCAATGAGACAACCCACCATGTACTCCTACATGGCCTCTCACCGCTACCTTTACCAAATCGTGTTCACACACTTAGCTCTCAACAGTAGACATGTTCACCACATTCCAATTCATCCCCGATGAATCAGACCCGACTCAACTCTAAGCAGTACCAGGCATGACAACAAGCATGAATGAGTAGGCACATCAGGGCTCAAACAACTCCTACTCATGCTAGTGGGTTTCATCTATTTACTGTGGCAATGACAGGTCATGTAGAGGATAAGGGGTTCAACTACCGCAGCATGTAACCGTTGAAATGGTGTTGTCCTAATGCGGTAAAAGAGAGCAGGAGCGAGAGAGTGGGATTGTATCGGAATGAACAAGGGGGTTTTGCTTGCCTGGCACTTCTGAAGATAGTATAACTCTTCATCGGTGTCAACGATCACAATGTCGAAACAACGTCCACTAAGAGGGGACAACACCAGCAAACAGAGAAGGAACACAATCAATGCAATGCAACAATATGATGCATGAATGTGACATGGCAATATGCTGTGATTTGAGCTCATGTAGCTAGCAACAATTTAAATGAAGTTGGTTTGAACCCAAGGTTCAAATTCAAACTCCACATAAGACATTTCAAATGCCATTAATTCAAATTGTCACATACAGTAGCTTTAGGTTGCTCAAACATGAATGAGAATGGTACAGATGGATAGATTGGATTTTTCTGATCATTTTTCATATATAAATCTTTTCATTTGGAGTTACGGTTGAATTTCTATGATTTTAGAAGTTTATAACATTTTCTGAAATAATAAATCATTTATGATTTATTAAAATCCCAAAAAGCATTACTGCATCAGCACCACGTCATGACGACGTTAGCAAGTCAACAGGGGCTGGTCTAGGTCAAACCTTACAAGTGAGGCCCGCACGTCAGTGCAACAGGGCAGGAACAGAGGCTGACTAGTGGGCCCAGGTCAACAGCCACATCAGCACGGTCAAAGCTAACGCGTAGGGCCACTATGTTTAACTAGAGCTAAACAGAAACTAAACCGTGGTTAATTTGGCAGCGGGGCCCGGCTGTCAGTGGGCCTGAGGGTGGTTAGTGGTGTGCTTAGGCAGCTAATGATGTGCCACGTCATCGTCACCGGAGTCAGGCCGGTGAGGACCAAACCGGCGGCGGATGACCACCATGCGCTCGATACTGTGCACCAAATCGCATGCGGTTTGCGACATTGGGTTGCTGGTGTTGTGCTCTACCAAATCGTGGTGGATATGGACCAAGAGGTCACCGGAATATTCGACGGCGACGAGGTTTGGCGGCGGCCGGAGTTCGGCCGGGTGCGGAGACGCGGCTGCGGTGCGCTGGGAAAGCAACTGGCGGTGGCGGTGGCTTCCTGCGGAGCTGCTGAGCATGGTGACGCGCGCGGATGCGGGCTGCGGTGGCTCAGACCACGGCAGCGCCATGGCCGGAGGCGGATGGCTCTCGGGCTCGACGGGAACGACGACTAAGCGGCGCAATCGAGCAAGGGGAGAGAGGGGGACGAAGGAGGAGCTCACGGCGGGTCAGACGAGCGGCTCGGTGGGCTCGGGGGGGAGGCTTGGAGGCGACGGGCGACGATGGCGATCTCCGCTGCCGTAGGAGGAAGAAGGGGTCGGGGACGACGCGTGAGGGCTCCCGGCATCATGTGACTCGGCGATGAGGAAGAGGGCGTCGCGGCGGACCTCGGGGATAGCTCGGAGAGGCAAGGAGGTGGCTGTGGCCGCGGTGGCTTTGGACGGTGGCAACGGCGCGTTCGGTCCGGTGAGAGAGAGGGAGCAGAGGAGAGGAGGGCCACAAGGGAGAGTGAGAGGGGGTCGAGGGGCGACGTGGTATGCGTGGAGGCGACCAGGCAGTCGAGGGGCACGCACGCAGGAAGGAGCCGGCGTGGCTCGTCCGTGCACCGGGCACGCAGCTGCTTCTCCTCCTGGCAGGAGGAAGAAGACAGTGCTGCCCCTAGTGGGCTGGGCTGGCTTCGGCCAGTAGGCTGCTACAGTCCCCGGCCAGGTGGGCTTTGCCAGGTAAGTTCCTTTCTTTTTATTATTTCCTGTTTTCTATTATTTCTGTAACTTCAGGGCTTTATTAAAAATGCCAGTGCATTTCCAAAAATCATGAAACTAATCATGGATACTGTTTGGAATATATTCAACAGTAAACATTTTAGTTTATGATTATTTGAGCATCTAAAATATTTTATAGCATTTAAATGCCCAAATGCAAATAAAGTATGATTTAATTCAGAGCCCAAATGTCATGGAAAAATGTGCATCACCTATGGTTACTGTTTACAACATTTTCCATAATTGATGAACATTTTTGAAAGCCATTTGGATTTACTGAAAATATTTTAGGTGAACCTAGTGAATTCCTTTGATGCTAGGGGTTTAGGCAATCCCCATTTCAAGTTTAATTAAAACTTAGACATGATGCAACACAAGATGCTAGCACTAAGCATTACCAGAACTAGGGATGTGACAACTCACCCCCACTAAACAAGAATCTCGTCCCGAGATTCAAGACGTGAGGTAAAAGGAGACAGAGGGGACACAAAACTAACACAATCCACACGATCCAGGTTGCACTTCATAAGATCGTTGATTCGTTGCTTCAAATTGATCTTGTCGTCTTTGCTTTCGGGACCTTCATCCAACACGATGACGACAGAAGAAACTCTATAGGAATCGATCTACTTAAAGATCGAGCAACTCACGATCAACTCACGGAATGAGATGTTGAACATCTCTCGAGCTAAGACACGAAACATACATCCAGAGGGATGGAGTGAAACAGAGAACCAAGATTCAAGTTGATAAGCACAATTCCACGTTTAAGAAGATGGTGGATGGTCTCAAGGTAGCGAGGAAGGTAATTTCCCTTTATGCCGTAACGGGGAACCTTAGAGAAGGTGATCCATAGAACTATTCCCTTAAGTGGCAAAAGAATTACTTTTGATATCATTGGAACTCTTCACACCAGCCTGAGGTAATCAGAATCGATCATTTGAAGGAGTTCGAAAGAATGACATACTCGGACTAGAATGGATGATGTTGAAAGTGCAACTATCCCTAGGTGGTTTTGGTAATTCATAACAACATATAGCTCATTGAGCTAATGCTATTCCAAGACAATTATTTCAGGAAAGCTCAATGATTGGCATGGCATGGATGGTGAAAGTGGAACCCTCAGAATGCTAAGGACAAAGGATTGGCTCAAACTCAAAAGCTCAAGACTCTTATTTTACATTTTAGTGATCCAAGATCACATTGAGTCCATAGGAAAAGCCAATACTATCAAGGAGGGATGAGGTGTTGCTTAATGATCCCTTTGCTTTATGTGCTTAATGATATGCTCCAAAATCCTCAGCTACTTTCCCATATCCACAAATGACCTAAACCCTAAGCCAAACTCGGTCCTACTGATTCTTTCTATCCGGCGCCACCGAGTTTCATATGTCATAAGTGAAGGAAATATGCCCTAGAGGAAATAATAAAGTTATTATTTAATTCCTTATTTCATGATAAATGTTTATTATTCATGCTAGAATTGTATCAACCGGAAACATGATACATGTGTGAATACATAGACAAACAGAGTGTCACTAGTATGCCTCTACTTGACTAGCTCGTTGATCAAAGATGGTTATGTTTCCTAGCCATAGACATGAGTTGTCATTTGATTAATGGGATCACATCATTAGGAGAATGATGTGATTGACATGACCCATTCCATGAGCTTAGCACCCGATCGTTTAGTATGTTGCTATTTGCTTTCTTCATGACTTATACATGTTCCTATGACTATGAGATTATGCAACTCCCGTTTGCCGGAGGAACACTTTGTGTGCTACCAAACGTCACAACGTAACTGGGTGATTATAAAGGAGCTCTACAGGTGTCTCCAAAGGTAGATGTTGGGTTGGCATATTTCGAGATTAGGATTTGTCACTCCGATTGTCGGAGAGGTATTTCTGGGCCCTCTCGTTAATGCACATCACTTAAGCCTTGCAAGCACTGCAACTAATGAGTTAGTTGCGAGATGATGTATTACGGAACGAGTAAAGAGACTTGCCGATAACGAGATTGAACTAGGTATTGGATACCGATGATCGAATCTCGGGCAAGTAACATACTGATGACAAAGGGAACAATGTATGTTGTTATGCGCTCTGACCGTTAAAGATCTTCGTAGAATATGTAGGAGCCAATATGGGCATCCAGGTCCCGCTATTGGTTATTGACCGGAGACGTGTCTCGGTCATGTCTACATTGTTCTCGAACCGTAGGGTCCGCACGCTTAAGGTTTCGATGACAGTTATATAATGAGTTTATGAGTTTTGATGTACCGAAGGAGTTCGGAGTCCTAGATGAGATCGGGGACATGACGAGGAGTCTCGAAATGGTCGAGACGTAAAGATCGATATATTGGACGACCATATTCGTACATCGGAAAGGTTCTGAGTGGTTCGTGTATTTTTCGGAGTACCGGGGAGTTACGGGAATACGGGGGAGAAGTATTGGGCCTTATTGGGCCATACGGGAAAGAGAGAGGGGCTGCCTAGGGCAGGCCGCGCGCCCCCCAAGGCCTAGTCCGAATTGGACTAGGGGGAGGGGCGGCGCCCCCTCCTTCCTTCCCTTCTCCCTTCCCCTTCCTAGTCTCCTACTCCTACTACATGGAAGGACTCCTAGTTAGACTAGGAAAGGGGGAATCCTACTCCCGGTGGGAGTAGGACTCCCCTAGGGAGCGCCATAGAGAGGGCCGGCCCTCCCCTCCTCCACTCCTTTATATACGGGGGCAGGGGGCACCCCATAGAAACAATTGATCAACGTGATCGTTCCTTAGCCGTGTGCGGTGCCCCCCTCCACCATATTCCACCTCGGTCATATTGTCGCGGTGCTTAGGCGAAGCCCTGCGTTGGTAGTACATCAAGATCGTCACCACACCGTCGTGCTGACGGAACTCCTCCCCGAAGCTTTGCTGGATCGGAGCCCGAGGATCGTCATCGAGCTGAACGTGTGCTAAGAACTCGGAGGCGCCGGAGTAACGGCGCTTGGATCGGTCGGATCGGGAAGACGTACGACTAATTCCTCTACGTTGCGTCAACGCTTCCGCTTCGGTCTACGAGGGTACATAGACAACACTCTCCCCTCTCTTTGCTATGCATCACCATGATCTTGCGTGTGCGTAGGAATTTTTTTGAAATTACTACGTTCCCCAACAGTGGCATCCGAGCCTAGGTTTTTATGGTTTGATGTTATATGCACGAGTAGAACACAAGTGAGTTGTGGACGATATAAGTCATACTGCCTACCAGCATGTCATACTTTGGTTCGGCGGTATTGTTGGATGAAGCGGCCCGGACCGACATTACGCGTACGCTTACGCGAGACTGGTTCTACCGCCGTGCTTTGCACACAGGTGGCTGGCGGGTGTCAGTTTCTCCAACTTTAGTTGAACCGAGTATGGCTACGCCCGGTCCTTGAGAAGGTTAAAACGGAGTCTATTTGACAAACTATCGTTGTGGTTTTGATGCGTAGGTGAGATTGGTTCTTGCTTAAGCCCGTAGTAGCCACGTAAAACTTGCAACAAACAAAGTAGAGGACGTCTAGCTTGTTTTTGCAGGGCATGTTGTGATGTGATATGGTCAAGACATGATGCTAAATTTTATTGTATGAGATGATCATGTTTTGTAACCGAGTTATCGGCAACCGGCAGGAGCCGTATGGTTGTCACTTTATTGTATGCAATGCAATCGCCCTGTAATGCTTTACTTTATCACTAAGCGGTAGCGATAGTCGTAGAAGCATAAGATTGGCGAGATGACAACGATGCTACGATGGAGATCAAGGTGTCGCACCGGTGACGATGGTGATCATGATGGTGCTTCGGAGATGGAGATCACAAGCACAAGATGATGATGGCCATATCATATCACTTATATTGATTGCATGCGATGTTTATCTTTTTATGCATCTTATCTTGCTTTGATTGATGGTAGCATTATAAGATGATCTCTCACTAAATTATCAAGAAGTGTTCTCCCTGAGTATGCACCGTTGCCAAAGTTCATCGTGCCCAGACACCATGTGATGATCGGGTGTGATAAGCTCTACGTCCATCTACAACGGGTGCAAGCCAGTTTTGCACACGCAGAATACTCGGGTTATGCTTGACGAGCCTAGCATATGCAGATATGGCCTCGGAACACGGAGACCGAAAGGTCGAGCGTGAATCATATAGTAGATATGATCAACATAATGATGTTCACCATTGAAGACTAATCCATTTCACGTGATGATCGGTTATGGTTTAATTGATTTGGATCACGTGATCACTTAGAAGATTAGAGGGATGTCTATCTAAGTGGGAGTTCTTAAGTAATATGATTAATTGAACTTTAATTTATCACGAACTTAGTCCTGGTAGTATTTTGCAAATTATGTTGTAGATCAATAGCTCGCATTGTTGCTTCCCTGTGTTTATTTTGATATGTTCCTAGAGAAAATTGTGTTGAAAAATGTTAGTAGCAATGATGCGGATTGGATCCGTGATCTGAGGTTTATCCTCATTGCTGCACAGAAGAATTATGTCCTTGATGCACCGCTAGGTGACGGACCTATTGCAGCAGCAGATGCAGACGTTATGAACGTTTTGCTAGCTCAATATGATGACTACTTAATAGTTTAGTGCACCATGCTTAACGGCTTAGAATCGGGACTTCAAAGACGTTTTGAACGTCATGGACCATACGAGATGTTCCAGGAGTTGAAGTTAATATTTCAAGCAAATACCCGAGTTGAGAGATATGAAGTCTCCAACAAGTTCTATAGCTAAAAGATGGAGGAGAATCGCTCAACTAGTGAGCATGTGCTCAGATTGTCTGGGTACTACAATCGCTTGAATCAAGTGGGAGTTAATCTTTCAGATAAGATAGTGATTGACAGAATTCTCTAGTCACCATCACCAAGTTAGTAGAACTTCGTGATGAACTATAGTATGCAAGGGATGACAAAAAAGACTCCCGAGCTTTTCATGATGATGAAATCGATGAAGGTAGAAATCAAGAAAGAGCATCAAGTGTTGATGGTTGACAAGATCACTAGTTTCAAGAAAAGGGCAAAGGGAAAAAGGGGAACTTCAAGAAGAACAGTAAGCAAGTTGCTGCTCAAGTGAAGAAGCCCAAGTCTGGACCTAAGCCTGAGACTGGGTGCTTCTACTGCAAAGGGGCTGGTCACTGGAAGCGGAACTACCCCAAGTGATTGGCGGATAAGCAGGATGGCAAAGTGAACATAAGTATATTTGATATACATGTTATTGATGTGTACTTTACTAGTGTTTATAGCAACCCCTCAGTATTTGATACTGGTTCAGTTACTAAGAGTAGTAACTCGAAACAGGAGTTGTAGAATAAATAGAGACTAGTTAAGGGTGAAGTGACGATGTGTGTTGGAAGTAGTTCCAAGATTGATATGATCATCATCACACACTTCCCTATACTTTCGAGATTAGTGTTGAACCTAAATAAGTGTTATTTGGTGTTTGCGTTGAGCATAAATATGATTTGATCATGTTTATTGCAATACGGTTATTCATTTAAGTTAGAGAACAATTGTTGTTCTGTTTACATGAATAAAACCTTCTATGGTCATACACCCAACGAAAGTGGTTTGTTGGATCTCGATCGTAGTGATACACATATTCATAATATTGAAGCCAAAAAGATGCAAAGTTAATAATGATAGTGCAACTTATCTGTGGCACTGCCGTTTAGGTCATATTGGTGTAAAGCGCATGAAGAAACTCCATGGTGATGGAATTTTGGAATCACTTGATTATGAATCACTTGATGCTTGCGAACCATGCCTTAAGGGCAAGATGACTAAAAACTCCGTTCTCCGGAACAATGAAGCAAGCAACATATTTATTGGAAATCATACATACTGATGTATGTGGTCCGATGAATATTAAGGCTTGCAGCAGGTATCATTATTTTCTGACCTTCACAGATGATTTGAGCAGATATGGGTATATCTACTTGATGAAACATAAGTCTGAAACATTTGAAAAGTTCAAAGAATTTCAGAGTGAAGTGGAGAATCATCGTAACAAGAAAAATAAAAGTTTCTACGATATGATCGTGGAGGAGAATATTTGAGTTACGAGTTTGGTCTTCAATTAAAACAACGTGGAATAGTTTCACAAACTCATGCCACCTGGAACACCACAGCATAATGGTGTGTCCGAACATCATAACCGTACTTTATTGGATATAGTACAATCTATGATGTCTCTTACCAATTTACCACTATCGTTTTGGGGTTATGCATTAGAGACAGTTGCATTCACGTTAAATAGGGCACCATCTAAGTCCGTTGAGACGACACAATATGAACTGTGGTTTGGCAAGAAACCAAAGTTGTCGTTTCTTAAAGTTTGGGTTGTGATGCTTATATGAAAAAGTTTCATCCTGATAAGATCTAACCCAAATCGGAGAAATATGTCTTCATAGGATACCCAACGGAGACTGTTGGGTACACCTTCTATCACAGATCCTAAGGCAAGACATTCGTTGCTTATAATGGATCCTTTCTAGAGAAGGAGTTTCTCTCGAAAGAAGTGAGTGGGAGGAAAGTAGAACTTGATAAGGTAACTGTACCTGCTCCCCTATTGGAAAGTGGTTCATCACAGAAATCGGTTCCTGTGACTACTGCACCAATTAGTGAGGAAGTTAATGATGATGATCATGTAACGTCAGATCAAGTTACTACCAAATCTCGTAGGTAAACCAGAGTGAGATCCGCACCAGAGTGGTACGATAATCCTGTTCTGCAAGTCATGTTACTAGAACATGACGAACTTGCGAACTATGAGGAAGCGATGATGAGCCCAGATTCCGCGAAATGGTTTGAGGCCATGAAATCTGAGATATGATCCATGTATAAAAACAAAGTATGGACTTTGCTGGATTTGCCCGATGATCGGCAAGCCATAGAAAATAAATGGATCCTCAAGAGGAAGACGGACGCTGATAGTAGCGTTACTATCTACAAAGCTAGAATTGTCGCAAAAGGTTTTCGACAAGTTCAAGGTGTTGACTACGATGAGAGTTTCTCACTCGTATCTATGCTTAAGTCTGTCCGAATCATGTTAGCAATTGCCGCATTTTATGAAATCTGGCAAATGGATAAACAAAACTGCATTCCTTAATGGATTTATTAAAGAAGAGTTGTATATGATGCAACCAGAAGGTTTTGTCAATCCTAAAGGTGCTAACAAAATATGCAAGCTCCAGCGATCCATCTATGGACTGGTGCAAGCATCTCGGAGTTGGAATATACGCTTTGATAAGTTGATCAAAGCACATAGTTTTATACAGACTTGCGATGAAGCCTGTATTTACTAGAAAGTGAGTGGGAGCACTACAGCATTTCTGATAAGTATATGTGAATGACATATTGTTGATCGGAAATAATGTAGAATTATTCTGCGAAGCATAAAGGAGTATTTGAAAGGAGTTTTTCGAAGAAGGACCTCAGTAAAGCTGCTTACATATTAAGCATCAAGATCTATAGAGATAGATCAAGACGTTTGATAAGTTTTCAATGAGTACATACCTTGACAAGATTTTGAAGTAGTTCAAAATGGAACAGTCAAAGAAAGAGTTCTTACCTGTGTTACAAGGTGTGAAGTTGAGTAAAGACTCAAAGCCCGACCACGGCAGAAGATAGAAAGAGAATGAAAGTCATTCCCTATGCCTCTGTCATAGGTTCTATAAAGTATGTCATGCTGTGTACCAGAACTATTGTATACCCTACACTGATTTTGGCAAGGGAGTACAATAGTGATCTAGGAGTAGATCACTGGACAGCGGTCAAAATTATCCTTAGTGAAATAAGGATATGTTTCTCGATTATGGAGGTGACAAAAAGGTTCGTCGTAAAGGGTTATGTCAATACAATTTTTGACACCAATCTAGATGACTCTAAGTCTCAATCTAGATACATATTGAAAGTGGGAGCAATTAGCTAGAGTAGCTCCGAGCAAAGTATTGTTGACATAGAAATTTGCAAAATACATACGGATCTGAATGTGGTAGACCCGTTGACTAAGATTCTCTCACAAGCAAAACATGATCACACCTTAGTACTCTTTGGGTGTTAATCACATAGCGATGTGAACTAGATTATTGACTCTAGTAAACCCTTTGGGTGTTGGTCACATGATGATGTGAACTATGGGTATTAATCACATGGTGATGTGAACTATTGCTGTTAAATCACATGCCGATGTGAACTAGATTATTGACTCTAGTGCAAGTGGGAGACTGAAGGAAATATGCCCTAGAGGCAATAATAAAGTTATTATTTATTTTCTTATTTCATGATAAATGTTTATTATTCATGCTAGAATTGTATCAACCGGAAACATGATACATGTGTGAATACATAGACAAACAGAGTGTCACTAGTATGCCTCTACTTGACTAGCTCATTGATCAAAGATGGTTATGTTTCCTAGCCATAGACATGAGTTGTCATTTGATTAATGGGATCACATCATTAGGAGAATGATGTGATTGACATGACCCATTCCATTAGCTTAGCACCCGATCGTTTAGTATGTTGCTATTTGCTTTCTTCATGACTTATACATGTTCCTATGACTATGAGATTATGCAACTCCCGTTTGTCAGAGGAACACTTTGTGTGCTACCAAACGTCACAACGTAACTGGGTGATTATAAAGGAGCTCTACAGGTGTCTCCAAAGGTAGATGTTGGGTTGGCGTATTTCGAGATTAGGATTTGTCACTCCGATTGTCGGAGAGGTATCTCTGGGCCCTCTCGATAATGCACATCACTTAAGCCTTGCAAGCACTGCAACTAATGAGTTAGTTGCGAGATGATGTATTACGGAACGAGTAAAGAGACTTGCCGATAACGAGATTGAACTAGGTATTGGATACCGACGATCGAATCTCGGGCAAGTAACATACTGATGACAAAGGGAACAATGTATGTTGTTATGCGGTCTGACTGATAAAGATCTTCGTAGAATATGTAGGAGCCAATATGGGCATCCAGGTCCCGCTATTGGTTATTGACCGGAGACGTGTCTCGGTCATGTCTACATTGTTCTCGAACCGTAGGGTCCGCACGCTTAAGGTTTCGATGACAGTTATATAATGAGTTTATGAGTTTTGATGTACTGAAGGAGTTCGGAGTCCCGGATGAGATCGGGGACATAACGAGGAGTCTCGAAATGGTCGAGACGTAAAGATCGATATATTGGACGACCATATTCGGACATCGGAAAGGTTCTGAGTGGTTCGTGTATTTTTCGGAGTACCGGGGAGTTACGGAAATACGGGGGAGAAGTATTGGGCCTTATTGGGCCATACGGGAAAGAGAGAGGGGCTGCCTAGGGCAGGCCGCGCGCCCCCCAAGGCCTAGTCTGAATTGGACTAGGGGGAGGGGCGGCGCCCCCTCCTTCCTTCCCTTCTCCCTTCCCCTTCCTAGTCTCCTACTCCTACTACATGGAAGGACTGCTAGTTGGACTAGGAAAGGGGGAATCCTACTCCCGGTGGGAGTAGGACTCCCCTAGGGCGCGCCATAGAGAGGGCCGGCCCTCCCCTCCTCCACTCCTTTATATACGGGGGCAGGGGGCACCCCATAGAAACAATTGATCAACGTGATCGTTCCTTAGCCGTGTGCGGTGCCCCCCTCCACCATATTCCACCTCGGTCATATTGTCGCGGTGCTTAGGCGAAGCCCTACGTCGGTAGTACATCAAGATCGTCACCACGCCGTCATGCTGACGGAACTCCTCCCCGAAGCTTTGCTGGATCGGAGCCCGGGGATCGTCATCGAGCTGAACGTGTGCTAAGAACTCGGAGGCGCCGGAGTAACGGCGCTTGGATCGGTCGGATCGGGAAGACGTACGACTACTTCCTCTACGTTGCGTCAACGCTTCCGCTTCGGTCTACGAGGGTACGTAGACAACACTCTCCCCTCTCGTTGCTATGCATCCCCATGATCTTGCGTGTGCGTAGGAATTTTTTTGAAATTACTACGTTCCCCAACAATAAGCCACTGCCAAACCCTAGCAAATCGGTTCTACCGATAGGGATCTCGGTCTCACCGAGATGGGATTGCAACCTCTCTGTTTCCTTTTCGTAACTTTTCGGTCTCACCGAAAGAGCGGATCGGTCCCACCAAGATTGCAATGCAAACTCTCTGTTTCCCTTTTGTAACTTTTTGGTCTCACCGAAAGAGCAAATCGGTCCCACCGAGTTTGCCTGACCAACTCTCTGGTTAGCTAATTACCAAAATCGGTCTCACCGAGTTTGTGTAATCGGTCTCACCGAGATTACGTTATGACCAAACCCTAACCATATCGGTCCTACCGAGTTGCATGTCAATCCCACCGAAAATCTCTAACGGTCACTAGGTTTACCTTTTTGGTCCGACCGAGGTTGTTGATTCGGTCCCACCGAGATTGGTAAATTGTGTGTAACGGTTGGATTTTAAGTGGAGGCTATATATACCCCTCCACCTCCTCTTCATTCGCGGAGAGAGCCATCAGAACACATCTGCACTTCCAACCCATATGTTCTGAGAGAGAACCACCTACCCTTGTGTTGAGGCCAAGATATTCCATTCCTACCATATGAATCTTGATCTCTAGCCTTCCCCAAGTTGCTTTCCACTGAAATCTTCTTTCCACCAAATCCAAATCCTATGAGAGAGAGTTGAGTGTTGGGGAGACTATCATTTGAAGCACAAGAGCAAGGAGTTCATCATCAACACACCATTTGTTACTTCTTGGAGAGTGGTGTCTCCTAGATTGGCTAGGTGTCACTTGGGAGCCTCCGACAAGATTGTGGAGTTGAACCAAGGAGTTTGTAAGGGCAAGGAGATCACCTACTTCGTGAAGATCTACCGCTAGTGAGGCAAGTCCTTCGTGGGCGATGGCCATGGTGGGATAGACAAGGTTGCTTCTTCGTGGACCCTTCGTGGGTGGAGCCCTCCGTGGACTCGCGCAACCGTTACCCTTCGTGGGTTGAAGTCTCCATCAACGTGGATGTAGGATAGCCCCACCTATCCGAACCACGGGAAAAACATCCGTGTCTCCAATAGCGTTTGAATTCTCCAAACCCTTCCCTTTACATTCTTGCAAGTTGCATGCTTTACTTTTCACTGCCTATATACTCTTTGCATGCTTGCTTGAATTGTGTGATGATTTATTGACTTGTCCTAAAGTTGCTAAAATCTACCAAGAACTAAAATTGGGAAAAGGTTAAGTTTTTATTTGGTCAAGTAGTCTAATCACCCCCCCCTCTAGACATACTTCCGATCCTACAAGTGGTATCAGAGCTTTGGTCTCCATTTGCTTTGATTTCCATAGCTTTTGGTGGTCATAGCCTTGGTTTCATAACCTAGGAGAGTATGGCGTCTAGTGAGGGAAATTATCACCGTAGAGGTCCTTACTTTGATGGTACTAATTTCGCTAGTTGGAAGCATAAAATGAAAATGCATATTCTTGGACATAACCCCGTCGTTTGGGCTATTGTGTGTGTTGGTTTGCAAGGTGACTTCTTCGATGGGAAAGAACCAAACCGTGAAGCTACCGCGGATGAGTTGTAGATGCTACAATACAACGCTCAAGCTTGTGATATTCTCTTCAACGGATTGTGCCCCGAAGAATTCAACAAAATCAGCCGTCTTGAGAATGCAAAGGAAATTTGGGATACTTTGATTGATATGCACGAAGGTACCGACTCCGTCAAGGAATCCAAATTGGATGTGCTTCAAAGTCAACTTGACAAGTTCAAAATGAAGGATGGTGAAGGTGTCGCTGAAATGTACTCTAGGCTTGCTCTCATCACAAACGAGATTGCCGGCTTAGGGAGTGAAGAGATGACCGACAGATTCATCATCAAGAAGATCCTAAGAGCCTTGGATGGAAAATATGATACCGTGTGCACATTGATCCAAATGATGCCCAATTACAAAGATCTCAAGCCAACAAAAGTTATTGGAAGAATTTTTGCTCATGAGATGTCACTCAAAGATAAAGAAGAACTTCACAACCAATCAAGTGGTGCTTACAAAGCCTCATGTGAAGCCCCCACATCATCAAGTGAGAAACAAAACTTCAATGAAGAATTGAGCTTAATGGTGAAGAACTTCAACAGGTTCTACAAGAGTAGAAGCAAAGATAGAAGCTCCAAGTCAAGGTCCTACAATGACAAAAGATCTTCTAGTCGAGAGCGAAACTGCTACAATTGTGGAAGACCCGGACACTATTCCAATGAGTGTACGGCTCCCTACAAAAGAAGAGAAGATTCTCCAAAAAGAAGAAGCAAAAAAGAGGAATCACCATCTAGAGAGAGAAGGAGTAGAGCTGATCGTTATGAACGAAGATACTCACGGAGAAGCAAGGATTCGGAAAGAAAAGAAAAATCATCAAGGAGCTACACAAAACGAAGACATCAAGCTCATGTTGGTGAATGGGTATCCGGCTCCGACTCCGACAACCACTCCGAGAGAAGTTATCACTCCGACTCCGAATATACTCAAGATGAAGGTGTTGCCGGACTAGCGCTTGTGTCAACCAACTCCTTCGACATATTTGATTCACCAAATGAAGGAATTGGAAGATGCTTCATGGCCAAAGGTCCTAAGGTAACTCACCCTGAGTATGTTGATTTTAATAGTGATGAAGATGACTTGTTAGGTGATGATGATTTACTTGTTGACAACTCTAGTGATGAATACTATGATGAAACGTCAATTAATCATTCTAAAACGAATGACAATGATAAGGAGAAAATTGAGGCTCTAACTAAAGAACTAAACACTCTTAAGTTAGCTCATGAAACTATCTTCGAAGATCATTGAGAACTTTTAAGGACACATGTGAAATTACGCTTTGAAAAGCTCAACCTTGAGCAAGAGCATGAGTTCTTAAAAGCAATCAATGATGATCTTCGTAAGAAAAGTTCTTCTTACATTGTCAAGCGTTTACTCTTATCCACTTACATGCCTCAAGTCAAGTCTAGTAACAAGAACAAGAAAGATTCTTCCTCTAGTAGTAACAATAATCATGCTAAATCCAATATTGTTGCTTCTAGTAGTTCTCTTGATTCCACTAATGATTCTCTTAGCCAAGTTACACTTGAGCAAGAAAATAGCATATTGAAGGAAATCATAGAGAAAGGTGTGTACAAAAGCCTTGCCGGAAGTAAGCAATTCGAGGAGATTGTACGCAAGCAAGGAAGACACCGGAAGAGACAAGGTGTTGGTTTTGAACGAAAGTTCAATGCCAATGGAGTTGAGTGGGAAGAAAATCAATACCCCAAGACAAAGTTTGTTCCTCAACAAGAGAAGTATGATCCTACTTCTTTCAAGGGGATACAAACTCAAGATGATCTTCCACCACAAGACTACAAGCAAAAAGGCAAGGACAAGCTTCAAGAGGAAATTGATGCATTTGAAGAAGATCCTAAGACCTTAGTCAAGTGGATTCCCAAGACTACTTCAAGTTCCACTTCATCAAGTACGACTACAACTCCAAGGATTCCCATCAAGATGGTGTGGATCCAAAAGAAGAAGAACTAGAGAGTTCTTGAGGGTGACTCCGCCAACATACTTCACTCTTATCATTTTGGCAAGAACAAGTGCAATCAACTTCCACATCTTGCACTAGTTCAAGGAGTCACAAACCCTCTTGTTGGTAAGTCAAGGGACAAGGTAACCTAAAAGCTTTCATAGACATCATCTTGTGTGTGCATCACTCTATGTCTATGGATATACTTGTTTGTTCCTTGTGGGACTAACCCATGTAGGTATTGAAAGTGCAATTCACTCAAAAGGATAGCTCCAAGTGATCTACATCAACATTGAGCATCCACATCTTCAACATATACATGAAGTCATCATCGACAAAACCCAAGGTTAGTTCATCCCTCTTAGGGGGGATATCACATCTAGGGGGAGCTTTACTCTAAGATTTGAGTTAAAGCAACTCTAATGATGTGAACACAACAATGCTTTATGTAAAAGTGGTAACCCCACTTGAGCTTAAACGATGAGTATGACCTATGATCAAATGTTCTCATTTGACTCCTAAGTCAATATACTCATATATAGATGACCTAGTCATCGCCAATTGCTTGATAGATGCTAGAATTGGTTGTGCATGCTTTGTCACATATTTCAATTGCCATTTTATTGTGTGAGCATGTTGGTTGCATATTTTACTCATTCGAGGACATCCACTTGTTGCTTTGATTGTTTGGTTTTATTGTTCTCTTGCCAAGTGGATGGACAAGAATGCCTAAGAACACCCTCTAGCTATCTATGCTTTTCTCGTCTCAAACTCTATTCATGCTACATCACAAAATTGATCAAGTCAGATTCGAACCACTCTGTGTGAGGAGCACTTGGAGTCCCCGATTCGTCATAGACTTAAACTTCCAAAACCTCTTTGTGATTCTCGGTCTGACCGATACCCCACTTTCGGTCTTACCGAGATCATTAAGTTGATCTATGTTTTCGAACTCGGTGCAACCGATTTGAACCATTCGGTCACACCGAGTTGCAATAACTGTATACAGTTTTGCATCTCGGTGCCACCGAGTTGTTCCACTCGGTCACACCGACAGGGTCGGGCTATATATAGACACGGGCAAAAATTTGGAAATTTCTCCGAACCCCTTCGCCCGCGCCATAGCTCGCTCTGCCTACGTGGTCTCCGGATCATCTCCTCGCTGCCAGCCGCCTCCAGTCGCTGGTCTCCGTCGCCGTCAACGGGAATCAACCCCGCCATTGTCGTCGTAGCGAGTCTCCGCCGAACTAGGGTATGGACTCGATCTTTGTGCTATTCCCCAATCCGATTCCTAGCACATTGTGATCATAATGATTCTTGCCACGTTTGATAAACTTCTATCCAGTCAATGAACTTGTAGATTAGGTTTGATTCGAAAATTTTAGGGTTAGGTTTCCGCCGAAACCATCTCGGACCCACCGAGTTGAAAAACTCGGTCCCACCGATTTGGCTTATGCCATTGCACAAGTGAGACTCGGTCTGACCGAGTATTACTAATCGGTGTGACCGATTTTGGAACTTTGTGAAACCCTAGCAGTCTCGGTGCCACCGAACTGTGACTCGGTCTGACCGAGTTCACTAGTTTAGGTTCCAAAAACTGCTTCGGTATCACCGAGTTTAGAAATTGGTAGATCCGAAATGCTTTCTATGGGAAACTAAAACTAAGTTTTTGAATCATTCTTTTGCAAAAACCTCTGCATTTTGTGATGCTCATCCACTCTACCTCATCTATAAACTATTCACAGGGTCAGCAGTCAGCTTGTTCATCATGTCGGACCAAAGTGATAGCCAGAATTTGTCAGAGCAGCCAGTGCAAATGAGTGAGGGCACTAGTCCCTCCAGTTCTTCAGATGATGGCAGCAGGAGCACCCCTAGCAACCTGCCAAAAGCTGCCACAAGACAAAGAAAGAAGAGAACCTCGGAATCAGAGGATGAAGATTATGTGGCAGTGGAGGAAGCAACTTCCAAGAAAGTTGAACTCAAGAAAGAGCATGGCTCAAGGCAGAGCACCAAGCCAGGCTTAAAGGTCAAAAGGCCAGCAGGCAGGCAGCCTATGCCAAAGGCTAGAGCCTCAACCAAGATTCCTGAGAAGCCCACTCCCAAAGAACCAGTTGTTGCTGAAGGGAAGAAGGAAAGGAAGAGAGGCAGATGGTGCAAGAAAGTTGATCCCATGGCTGAATTTGAACAACATTCTTCTGATGAAGAAGAAGAAGAGGAAGAGGGTGCTGCACCAGCACCTAAGGCACCCAAGCTGATGGGTGATGCCATAAGATCAGGGCCAACTGCATCTAATCCCAAGGAAGCACCTAAGGCTGCTTCCAAGGCCAAGCCAGCTCCAAAACCAAAGAGAAATACAAGAAGCATCCCAGCTGCTGAGAAGAACAAGGCCCCAGTGCCTGAAACTGCAGAAGAAGAGGAAGGCCAAGTGTTGAGAAAGTTCAAGCCCAAGATCCTAGTCCACAATGATGCTCATCCTGTGGCTGAGGATATGAAGATCAGGAGAGACTCTGGACTAAGAAAATGGAGAGCTGAGGATCCCTATAATATCAGGAGGAGGACTGCTGTTGACTACAGGTTCCACACTAAGGAACAGCAGGACTTCTATGAGACAGTCTTATTGGACAAGAAGCCAGTTGTATGTGATATGAGATGGGTCAACTGGGAATATATCAAGGAAAATGAAGAGCACTATCCTGGAGTGCAGGACAGCTTCAAGGCATGTGGAGTAGCAGACTTTGTTGGGCAGAAGCTCACAAAGTGGAATGAGGAGCTGATCATGCAGTTCTACTCCACAGCACACTTTTATCCAGATGGGAGGATTGTTTGGATGTCTGAAGGTACGAGGTACCAATCAACATTTGCTGAATGGGCACAGCTTATCAATGCCCCAGAGGAAAATGAAGATGACTTGGATGTCTATTCCAAGAAAAAGATGGATCATAACTCTATGGCAAATATGTACAAGGAGATTCCAACAGATGATCTTGACACTCACCAGTTTGGGTCAGTAAAACACTTGTTGTCAGGTCTGCCTACGATCAACTGGATCCTTAGGCACACACTTTTGCCCAAGTCTGGAGATCATAGGATGATCAGAGGTCATGCCATTAACTTGCTACATATCTTTGATGTGCCTCAGAAATTCAAGGTCATGAGCCTCATAGTAGAGACTATCAAGAGGACTGCAGCAGATCAGAAGAGGAGCTGTGGTTATGCCCCTCAGATCCAGATGTTGATTAACTCAAGAATGGGCACAGACACATACTTGTTGGACAAGGAACATTTGCCTATTTATCCAGATTTCGAGGACCACCAAGTTGTGATGACCAAAGATGAACCATCTTTAGCCCATGCACAAGCCAAGAAGGAGAAGGCAAAGAAGGAGAAAGCTGCTAAGATGCCAACTCAAGAGGAGGCATTTGAGTACTTCTTGAAGAACAAGCAAGAGCAGCTCAGTTACTTGATTGCATCCACCCTGCGGATTGAGAAAGGACTGGCCACCCTAACTCAGAACCAGGCGAGCTTAGAGAGAATCGTAGAACAAAAGTTCTTTGACTTGGATATCAAGGTGACAGAGATTCAGACTGCAGTGGAGCAGCTCCAAGATGACATGCAAGAGAGGAAAGGGAAGACAACCACTGATGCATTTGCCAGAGTGCCACGAGCTCAGAGGTCCAGTGCAGTGCTCCAGCCACAGCACCAGCCCAACCTGCTCCAGCATCCACTTCAGCTCCAACTCCAACCGCGTCTACAGAAGCCTTCGTCCTTGGAGTGATCCAGACTCCACCACCACCATAAGATCAAGCCTGAGTGTCGATTTAGCACTATGCATTTTCTAGGAACTTTTTGGTAACTTGTTGCCAAAGGGGGAGAAAATGTATAGATCATAGGCTTCGAGAGAGAGAGAGAGAGAGTGTTGCATTTTTCTCTCTTGCTTTATTTGGTGGTTTTTCAAACATTATTTGCTTTTGGTCGAGATACTTTGATATGCTTGTGAGACATTGATGATCATGTGTTTGATCATAAGCTACACTTATGCATGCTTGATATATCTTATCTATCTTATGTGGTCATTCACTTTTCCTTGGTGATGAGTGCATGTATTTCATTATTATCATTTTGAGTGCTCCACCAAGATGTATGTGACATGGAAGAGTAACCCACAATTCTAACTTCTTGTGCATTTGCAGTCCAAAGCAAATTTTAAATATGCACAAATTTAGGGGGAGCTCTTACTTATCACATACTTCTCAAAGCGACGATGTGATTCATTCCTATTATCATTTGTCGAAGCTTTGATCTATATGTTGTCATCAATTACCAAAAAGGGGGAGATTGAAAGTGCAACTATCCCTAGGTGGTTTTGGTAATTCATAAAAACATATAGCTCATTGAGCTAATGCTATTCCAAGACAATTATTTCAGGAAAGCTCAATGATTGGCATGGCATGGATGGTGAAAGTGGAACCCTCAAAATGCTAAGGACAAAGGATTGGCTCAAGCTCAAAAGCTCAAGACTATTCATTTTACATTTTGATCCAAGATCACATTGAGTCCATAGGAAAAGCCAATACTATCAAGAAGGGATGAGGTGTTGCTTAATGAGCCCTTTGCTTTATGTGCTTAATGATATGCTCCAAAATCCTCAGCTACTTTCCCATATCCACAAATGACCTAAACCCTAAGCCAAACTCGGTCCTACCGATTCTTTCTATCCGGCGCCACCGAGTTTCATATGTCATAAGTCACTGCCAAACCCTAGCAAATCGGTTCTACCGATAGGGATCTCGGTCTCACCGAGATGGGATTGCAACCTCTCTGTTTCCTTTTCGTAACTTTTCGGTCTCACCGAAAGAGCGGATCGGTCCCACCAAGATTGCAATGCAAACTCTCTGTTTCCCTTTTGTAACTTTTCGGTCTCACCGAAAGAGCAAATCGGTCCCACCGAGTTTTACTGACCAACTCTCTGGTTAGCTAATTACCAAAATCGGTCTCACCGAGTTTGTGTAATCGGTCTCACCGAGATTACGTTATGCCCAAACCCTAACCATATCGGTCCTACCGAGTTGCATGTCAGTCCCACCGAAAATCTCTAACGGTCACTAGGTTTACCTTTTCGGTCTGACCGAGTTTGTTGATTCGGTCCCACCGAGATTGGTAAATTGTGTGTAACGGTTGGATTTTAAGTGGAGGCTTTATATACCCCTCCACCTCCTCTTCATTCGTGGAGAGAGCCATCAGAACACATCTGCACTACCAACCCATATGTTCTGAGAGAGAACCACCTACCCTTGTGTTGAGGCCAAGATATTCCATTCCTACCATATGAATCTTGATCTCTAGCCTTCCCCAAGTTGCTTTCCACTGAAATCTTCTTTCCACCAAATCCAAATCCTATGAGAGAGAGTTGAGTGTTGGGGAGACTATCATTTGAAGCACAAGAGCAAGGAGTTCATCATCAACACACCATTTGTTACTTCTTGGAGAGTGGTGTCTCCTAGATTGGCTAGGTGTCACTTGGGAGCCTCCGACAAGATTGTGGAGTTGAACCAAGGAGTTTGTAAGGGCAAGGAGATCGCCTACTTCGTGAAGATCTACCGCTAGTGAGGCAAGTCCTTCGTGGGCGATGGCCATGGTGGGATAGACAAGGTTGCTTCTTCGTGGACCCTTCGTGGGTGGAGCCCTCCGTGGACTCGCGCAACCGTTACCCTTCGTGGGTTGAAGTCTCCATCAACGTGGATGTAGGATAGCCCCACCTATCCGAACCACGGGAAAAACATCCGTGTCTCCAATAGCGTTTGAATTCTCCAAACCCTTCCCTTTACATTCTTGCAAGTTGCATGCTTTACTTTCCACTGCCTATATACTCTTTGCATGCTTGCTTGAATTGTGTGATGATTTCTTGACTTGTCCTAAAGTTGCTAAAATCTACCAAGAACTAAAATTGGGAAAAGGTTAAGTTTTTATTTGGTCAAGTAGTCTAATCACCCCCCCCCCTCTAGACATACTTTCGATCCTACAGATGTGGACTATCTTGTTGAAGACAACGCAATGGATGATTTTTGGTTATCACCGGAAATGGATGAGACCCATGGTAAGTCCACTTTTGAAGATGATCCTAGACATCAATTACTGAGAGGGGCAGCCAATGGGAAATTGGCACAATGGCGGTGCAAGCTGGGAACAAAATGCAAATGTTGGGGATTTTCCAACCATCATATCTGCCTAAGATTCAGATCTAGTTGGTAACAGGATACTTCAGACTCGGCATGTCTAAAAAGAAAGTTTGCAACACAAACCGACGAGATGACGTTGCGAGATTCTCGGGAAATGAACTATGATAGCAAGCTCCAAAACATGAGCTGGTTCTGCTACAAACCTGTGAACACGCTGTCCAAGACAAGCATGACCACGTGGTAGTCTTATAATAAAACACTACCGAGTTAAGGTTGGGAACCATCATTGAAGATAACGAAGTCGTGTGCATGACCTAGGATTAGCACATGAGACTCCCTTTTCTTGAACAAATCAATCAGTGGCTTGGTGTGCTAGGAAATACATGTGGAATGGTGGTAGCTAATCTCACAAACCAAAGTATACTTCGCACATGCATGACTGACTTGGGAATATTCCAGAGGAAGCAACATTGACTTTCTTGAGTTCATGGCGGCAACTTGCATCAAATGCACATGAATCAGAGGGAGTCACTTCTCTCATCCGAACATATGCTTCATGAACGGAACATGAAGATAATGCTTATAAAAGTTTCCAACACTACTTAGATGTTCGACATGAATCATGGACAAGATGAAAGTATTGTCAATGGGCTCAACAACAAATCATCGATACTTCCATGAAGACGGAATTCCAAAACTATGTGAACAAGGTGATAGCATTGGTCAGGCCCAAAAGATGTAATGATGTATGCTCGAGGATACAACCACGGGTAACACCACATTACGAACATCATTGGTTCTGATTTGATTTGATGATAGCCCACACTCAAATCAAAGGATTGATATGTGACGCCCCCGATTCAATCTTACACTAATCATGCACGCAAATGTGTACGATCAAGATCAGGGACTCACGGGAAGATATCACAACACAACTCTACAAATAAAATAAGTCATACAAGCATCATAATACAAGCCAGGGGCCTCGAGGGCTCGAATACAAGTGCTCGATCATAGACGAGTCAGCGGAAGCAACAATATCTGAGTACAGACATAAGTTAAAAAAGTTGCCATAAGATGGCTAGCACAAACGGGGATACAGATCGAACGAGGCGCATGCCTCCTGCCTGGGATCCTCCTAACTACTCTTGGTCATCGTCAGCGGGCTGCACGGAGTAGTAGGCACCTCCAGTGTAGTAGGAGTCGTCATCGAAGGTGGCGTCTGGATCCTGGGCTCCATCGTCTGGTCGCAGCAATCGGGTATAGAAATGAAGAAAAGGAGAAACAAGGCAACCGTGAGTACTCATCCAAAGTACTCGTAAGCAAGGAACTACACTACATATGCATGGATATATGTGTAAGGGGCCATATCAGTGGACTGAACTGCAGAATGCCAGAATAAGAGGGGGATAGCTAATCCTGTCGAAGACTACGCTTCTGGCAGCCTCCGTCTTGCAGCATATAGAAGAGAGTAGACTGAAGTCCTCCAAGTAGCATCGCATAGCATAATCCTACCCGGCAATCCCCTCCTCGATGCCCTGTTGGAGAGCAATCACCGGGTTGTATCTGGCACTTGGAAGGGTGTGTTTTATTAAGTATCCGGTTCTAGTTGTCATAAGGTCAAGGTACAACTCCGGGTCGTCCTTTTACCGAGGGACACGGCTATTAGAATAGATAAACTTCCCTTCAGGGGTGCACCACATAACCCAACACGCTTGATCCCATTTGGCCGGACACACTTTTCGGGGTAATGCCCTGCCGCGGAAGATCAACACGTCGCAGCCCCACCTAGGCACAATAGAGAGGTCAGCACGCCGGTCTAAATCCTATGGCGCAGGGGTCTGGGCCCATTGCCCATTGCACACCTGCACGTTGTGAGGGCGGCCGAAAGCAGACCTAGCCTAGCAGGCGTTCCAGTCCAATCCAGCGCGCGCCGCTCAGTCGCTGATGTCACGAAGGCTTCGGCTGATACCACGACGTCGAGTGTCCATAACTTTCCCACGTAGTTGGTTAGTGCGTATAGACCAAATGGCCAGACTCAGATCAAATACCCAGATCTTGTTAAGCGTGTTAAGTATCCGCGAATGCCGACCAGGGCCAGGCCACCTCTCTCCTAGGTGGTCTCAACCTGCCATGTCGCTCCGCCACAAAGTAACAGTCGGGGGCCGTCGGAAACCCAGGCCCACCACTACCTGGGTGGAACCACTTGCCCCTTCAGCCCCCATCTCCGAACAGTATCACAGGTAATGTAACAGTGTAAAGTATATAGTATATGCCCGTGATCACCTCCCGAAGTGATCACGGCCCAGTAGTATAGCATGGCAGACGGACAAGAGTATAGGGCCACTGATGGAACACTAGCATCCTATACTAAGCAGTAGGATAGCAGGTAATGGTAACAACAGTAGTAGCAAGGACAGGCTATGCAGCAGTATAGGATTAACTGAAAGCAGTAACATGCTACACTACTCTAATGCAAGCAGTATAGAGAAGAATATGCGATATCTGGTGATCAAGGGGGGGGCTTGCCTGGTTGCTCTGGCAAGAAGGATGGGTCGTCAACACTATAGTCGCAATAGGGTTCACCGGCAGCCTCCGGGTCTACCAGAAAGAAGTAACAGAGGGGGAACACAATAAATAACAGAGCAATCAAAGCATCACAAAGCATAGCATGGCAATACGCGGTGCTAGAGGTGACCTAACGCAGTACTAGGTGATACCGGCAAAGGGGGGAAACATCCGGGAAAGTATCCCCGGTGTTTCGCGTTTTCGGACAGATGAAACGGAGGGGGAAAGTTGCGTGTTTGCTATGCTAGGGATGTGTGGCGGACGAACCGACTGCGTATCCGGATTCGTCGGATTTTTCTGAGCAACTTTCATATATAAATTAGCAACTTTCATATATAAATTATGTTCACCTGACTTACAGATTATTTTCTATGATTTTTCAAAGTTTAAAGGATTTTCTAGAATTCTGGAATATACCTAAATTCGAATTTAAACAGTGTATTACTTTTTATACCCACGGACAACTAGCCTATTAGAATGACAGGCGGGGTCCAGTGGCTGAGTCAGCAAACACGGTCAGCAAGTCAACAGTCAATGGTTGACCTGGTCAACGTGTGAATAGTGGTCGTGGGGCTAACTTAACACTACAAGCCGGCTTCTTGGACAGAATCAGCAGCAGCAACAACACATCAGGCAAGCAAGCAACAGCGACATCAGGCTTAGCAAGCGGCAGCAAGTTGCACAGCAGCAAACAGCACTAGCAGATACGCACGAGCGACGACGGCCGGACGGGCGCACGTGGGCGCGCGCAAGGTCGCAACCAGGCGAGCAGGGCCTGGCCTGGGCGGGCGGCGCGCGCAAGATTGTGGCCAGAGGCGACACCAGCGCGGGGCACAGGGAGCGGCCGGAGGTGAGGCAAGGCTAGGCCAGGGCGCAGCGATGAGCAGCAGCTCGCGGAGGCGAGCGGGGATGTGTCCACGCGTGAGTGGGCGCGCGCGGAGGCACGGTCGGCGCAGGTCAGGTCGGGGTGGCCAAGTGCGCGGGCTAGTCGGGCGCGAGGTAGGGGAGCCCGGGGCGCTCGTGCCGGTCGGCCATGGCGGGAGGCGGAGTTCGGTGTAGGTGGGAAGCGGTGAAACGACATAAATCTGAGGGGGAATCATACAGGGAATCAAGGGGAGCTCACATCGCAGCTCTAGAGAACGTCAGCGGGCTCGGGGAAGCTTCAATGATGTCGAAATCGAAGATGACGAGCGGCGGGGCAGAGCTTGAAGAAGACCTCGTCCGGTCGATGCGGTGGCTCCGAGCCCGATCTCGTGGGTGGAGATGAAGAAGTGGACGACGACGGTTCTGCTGGGCGTCTCCCCCGGCGAAGAGGCGCACGGTGGTCGCGGCTACGACGACGACATGGCGACCATGAGATCAGGAGAACTCCAAGTTGTGACCAAAGGGAAAGGGGAGTTCGAGTGGGGGCTAGGGTTCGGTCGAGGGGGGCATGGCGAAGCCTTATCCTCTTGGTGGCGTGGGATGGGCGCCACGGCGACATCGCCAGTCGAGGAGGCCTGGATGGGCGCCACGGGCTCCCCCTGTTTCCTGTAGCGTGGGGAGGGAGAGGATATGAGGTGGGTTGGGCTGGCCGGTTGGGCCAGGTGGGTCGGCCAGTAGGCCCGTTTGGCCCAGTTGGCCATGGGGGTTCCTTCTTTTATTTTATTTTTTTGTTTCCTTTGTTTTTTTTACTTTTCTTCTTTATCTTATTTCTTACCTGTTTTCTTTTAATTTCTCATTTGTATTAGTTTTATAAATTATAAAAGTAGTCACTAATTTAGTGTTAATAATTATGCTACTGTCCCATTAACTTAGGGGCAACTAAATAAATAATTTATTATTTTATAAAATGCAAAAGACATTTATTTCATTGTTCTACCTACTGTTTTAATTATTCAAGTGCATCTAAACTCTCTATAAAAATGTGGTTTCTCCACCTCAATTAGTTAGGGATTATTTGTCACATGATGAACAATTTTGTTTTAATGTTTGAAAACTTTTACCGTGTGACGTTATTTTAAATTTGAAATTTGAACTGGTCTTCGAACCGGCGTGAGTTTATCAACTGTAACCGAGGTGACGTGGCATCATTAGTAGAGGGTTACTATAGCTTAATTACCCGGGCGTCACAATTCTCCTCCACTACAAGAAATCTCATCCCGAGATTTAAGAGGTAGAGCAAGGGGAAAGATTCTGGTTATGAATTTCTAACGAGTGTTCTCAGTCTTGGTTGCTCTCCTCGAAGAGGTCGATCCATTATGTTGATGTCTTCATTTCTCTGCTTTAGGTCATCATGCTGAAGCCGACATCCTTTCTTTGGGAACTTCATCGTACTTACGAAGGAATAAAGGGACTGGGAGAACAGATCTCTGCAAGATTGACTATCTTGTCGATAACATCGGGGAAGGTGGGGGAAAGTAACTCTCGAATGAAAAACCTTAGAAAATATCGAGAGCAAAGTAAGAAGGTGTCATGAGACGTTTCAAGCGGTAGGCAATCGTTCGATGCCTAATCAAAAGGTGAAAGGGTTTCAGGGCAACAAGAATAGGTATTGCGCCTCATACCAGAATAGATCACTAGATAGGTGGTCTACATACGAAGTCAAGCATGAGGAACAACCTTGGGAACAGGTGGTGTACAGGAGAGTCAGGTTTCGATCCTATGGAACTGTGGGTTATGGGCCCACCATGTGGGATAAAAGTAGGAGGAGCGGTGACATCTTGCATGGTCATGATAGCATGGCATGTCAGGGGGTAGCCTATCGATTATGTCGGCAACAACGTCGGTACCAAGGGCGAGGGATGAAGAGAACCATTTTCCTGCTCGTTGAAACGAGGTGGGCCAATAGGCAAAGTTCTCGTCCATCGGTGGCTACCAGGATGTCATCAACAATAGTAACAAGGTCTCACTGACAGAGTTGTACACTGAGGTGTTTACATAAGCAGTGAATTATTACTGCTTAGATTATATAGATCTCAAAAAAGGTCAAACCAAACAATGGAAAGGATAATTTGTTATGAAATTAAACAGAACAATGGAAAGGAAAATGTGTTTAAACACATATTTCAGGGGTATATCCTTCCCAAGGACAAGCAGAGCATGATATCCTTGGCAGGATAAAAAGTAGAAAACCCTTCAGGAAAGGGGAGAGAAATTTCATGACATTACCCATACAGCGGTGTTTGGACAATTGAGCAGGAAACATTTAACATTGGGCTTCAAATGTTCTTGTTGAAAATTAGAGTACCATAGACATGCTTCGAGATAGCATTGACATGGCCAACAGGTGAAGATCAGACTTTGGAAACACAAAGGATCCATCAGGAACAACTTATAGATTAAGTCTTACAATTTCCTCATGGAAGAATGGCTAACCTTGATAAAAGGATACATATACTACAACAATAGGTCCTCTGGCCAGGGGTGCTAAGCAAAGACACCACCTTACCCGGTTATTTAGAGACCAATGTCATAACTCTTGGAAAATGTTCCAACCATCATATCCGACCGAGTTTCAGATCTGATTGGTGTCAAGATACCTTAGGCTCAGGATGCCTGAGAAGAAATGTGCAACACAAATTGTTGAGGTGACATTGTATGATTCTCGGGAATTAAATCATGGAAGCGAGTTACGAAACAAGAGTTTATCATTAAATCAAGGAGAGGTGAGGAGGTGACTGATTGACTCAGCGACAATCCATTGACATTTCCAAAAAGGATGGATTTCCACAACTATATGAACAAGGAGATAACATTAGTCAGATCAAATGACTTAATGATGTATGCTGGAGGAAAACATACACAATTAAACATGGGTTGAAAGGTGCACTCGAAATATGGGTTGGGTTGCACGACCAACGTCGGAATGGCGATTGAGCAACCAACACACTAAATTGGAATTATTGTCCAATAACTCTGAAGCAATAGGGTTGCTAGAGATATTAAATTTGCACAACAGAGTTCACTCAACACGGGGACCAAGAAAAGAATGGTGATGGTGAGCAGCATCACTGTATCACAAATTCTTAAGAGGTGGTGCAATTCTCACAACATTGATGACATAAGAGATGGTAATGTTCCGAGTAAAGAAGAACAATTGCTGGATGGCAGGGAACTCAAGGTATAACACCAAACACGAACAAGTTGTGTTGGTGGGAAGGCAATAAAGTGGTCGATGGTAATAAAATTCATCGAGGGCAAGGATGGTATTTCTCATCATGAATTCAACTGATATCCAGGAAGGAGTCAAGATGTTGATGATTATCACAAATTTTTTTGTCTAGAGGCTCCACGAAGATGTAATAGATCGGCGATGACATCAAGTCAAAGGAATGATGAAGCGAAAGGTTAATGGAACCAAGGGTACGACACAAACTCCAAAGCAAGCTTGCTGTCCAAAGCAAAATGATATGATGAGGAAAAATCGACGTAAGCTTAGCTCATCGTCAAAAATTTGTGCTCTGGGAAGAAGGACTAGGTAGCACAGTTAAAATTTAGCACGATAATGATATAGCCGATCAGGCTTGGAATGACTTGAAGGATTTTTAAACTCATAAGCAACAAAGATTACTTAGAGTTATCGAACCAGAGTGCGGAATCGGTTCACTTGCCGGTGTTCTTGAGCGACTAACAACTCAGAACCCATGGAAAATTGGAATCGGTGAGAAATAATAGCTGATGGAGACTCATAAGATGCAACACAGTTCTTAGATATACTGAAGATACCATAGGGTAATACTCGACTATCGATCAAGGTAGAGGTTGGACTGGTGTATTGACTTGCAATAGACAAGTGCTTTAACTTGTCCAAGAAATGGGATCAAAGAGAAAATATGGTCGAAACCACAATTGCATAGGATCAGTTCACAGATACCAAATGATATTATATCAACGAAATAGTTATTATTACAAGAAGCTTCTATGGTAGGATCTACATCGTGTCCATGGGCATGAACACAAAGTTCAAGGTCGACTCCCACTTCTTCAATGTATAACCTTCCATTCACCTCTCACTTTTGAAGAAGTTGTAGGGTTGAGATTTTATCTAGCAAAACACCAGAAGAGTATGACTCGTGAAAACTTTCGAGTTCACACATTTTATGGAAGGCATAGGTTCAACCCGTCAGGGTATCGTGGAAACATATACCACAAGCTTCAATAGTAAATACCACAAGCTCGAAAGCAGAGCATGGTTGGTCAATCAGAGGATAGGATTTACCAATGGAGAAAGAACTTCCAAAGGGATTGAATATGAAGGACGCTATCGGATAAAATCCAACAAAGGATCCGGTGGTCCTCAAAGGATCTGATGTGAGCATCGGTACTCAACCAGAGGAAGAAACAATGCAAGGAGATCAGACTATAGAAACAACTAACTAATTCAAAGCTCAAATGCAAAAGAATTATGATTTGCGACCAAGGGATCAGAAGCAAACACTCTGATTAAGGATGGATAAGTTGCGTAAGCTTAGGGGTACAATCGATGGCAGTCCGATGGCTCGGGGAAGCTTCAATGAGGTCGAAATCGAAGATGACGAGCGGCGGGGCAGAGCTTGAAGAAGACCTCGTCCGGTCGATGCGGTGGCTCCAGGCTCGATCTCGTGGGTGGAGATGAAGAAGTGGACGACGACGGTTCTGCTGGGCGTCTCCCCCGGCGAAGAGGCGCACGGTGGTCGCGGCTACGACGACGACATGGCGACCATGAGATCAGGCGAACTCCAAGTTGTGACCAAAGGGAAAGGGGAGTTTGAGTGGGGGCTAGGGTTCGGTCGAGGGAGGCATGGCGCAGCCTTATCCTCCGGGGGGCGTGGGATGGGCGCCACGGCGACATCGCCGATCGAGGAGGCCTGGATGGGCGCCACGGGCTCCCCCTGTTTCCTGTAGCGTGGGGAGGGAGAGGATATGGGTGGGTTGGGCTGGCCGGTTGGGCCAGGTGGGTCGGCCAGCAGGGCCGTTTGGCCCAGTTGGCCACGGGGGTTCCTTCTTTTATTTTATTTTTTTGTTTCCTCTGTTTTTACTTTTCTTTTTTTTATCTTATTTCTTACCTGTTTTCTTTTAATTTCTCATCTGTATTAGTTTTATAAATTATAAAAGTAGTCACTAATTTAGTGTTAATAATTATGCTACTGTCCCGTTAACTTAGGGGCAACTAAATGAATAGTTTATTATTTTATAAAATGCAAACGACATTTATTTCATTGTTCTATCTACTGTTTTAATTATTCAAGTGCATCTAAACTCTCTATAAAAATGTGGTTTCTCCACCTCAATTAGTTAGGGATTATTTGTCACATGATGAACAATTTTGTTTTAATGTTTGAAAACTTCTACCGTGTGACGTTATTTTAAATTTGAAATTTGAACTGGTCTTCGAACCGGCGTGAGTTTATCAACTGTAACCGAGGTGATGTGGCATCATTAGTAGAGGGTTACTGTAGCTTAATTACCCGGACGTCACATGATAAGACAATAGCGCCGACAATTGATCACGTGGATGAATCGATGAAGATATCATCTTTCTTCAACACAGATACAAGGTATCCCTTAGGGATGAGCATGGTCGGACAAGCTTTTATCTTCCAACTCTCCAAGTTGTTGTTAAGCTTAACCAACTAGCTCTGGGTATCCAACAAAGATCCTTGGAGAAAAGGGTGGCTATAAGAAACCAACTTGATCATGAACTGAACATAGCAGTCAGGTGACAACCTGGTGATACCTCCGAGAAGATATTCGAAAAATCACGAACCACCGATATGTTACTAAGCTCGCAAACAATCTTGCTTTTCAGGCAAGATGATATGATCAACAGAGCAAGGGTTTGACAAAATCCTAACTCATTGATCGAAGAGTGCACCATAAATAAGGACTAGGTAGCACAATCAGTCTTAGAATGATAATTCAATAACCAGCACGCTAAGAATGAGAGTATTGTCCATTAACTACCAAGCAATGGAGTTGCAAGGAGTATTGATTTCGCACATCACAGTACACTTGTTGGCATTCCGGTTACAATAACATGGGAAACAAGGAATGGACAATGATGGCGAGAAGTATTATTGCGTCAAGAATTCATAAGAGGTGGTGCAATTCTCATGACACACTTGACATAAAGATGGTAACACTCCAAGGTACAGCAGAGCAAAAGCTGGATTGGCATTTTGATCCGCGGAATACAATTGCTTTGGCCCAATCCTAGATATGGATGAGGTTCTAGAGTTTGTTTCTCCTATTCATACTAAAATAGAACGGCTTGACGAACCACAAGAATAGAAGGCATCGATGAACACGATCGCACACATACCCTTGACTATCGATTGATAGACAATGGTCGGAATACAAGTGAAGAGAGACAACGCAAAGGAACATATGATTTTCTGAGTTGTGGATGCATAGATTAATATGTCTAAACAAGTTCAACAGGTTTCTTCTAGATAACCCATGCCGAAAGGTAGAACTAGCAGAATCACAATAATGAATGGAGAACTCCTCAAGAGTACTCTGATTGTGATCTTTTGGTTCAAAGAACTTCTACCATAATGGTTCATGGTATTGGAAGAAGGATATTTACCACGGACCTTGAGGACTATCGCCAAGGTTACTAATATCCTAAGGAACTAGCAAACACTATCAACATGAAGTATGTAGGGTGAATCTCGGGTTCAGAAACCCAGGAGAAGAATACCTACTACTAAGTAGCATCACGGGATGCTTTCGGGAATGACGGCCAGATTCATCACACTCGGAACACAAAACATGGCTAGATTACTAGGTGACTCCCTAAGACACCTATGGTCATAGTAATAGCTCCAACATATACGCCGAGGCAAAGGAGTACCTCAACTTGATGATTAGTGTAGTTAATCTGTCCCAAGGAACATCGAGAACGGGAAGAAGGGATTTGCAAATGCATCAGATTGTTTAGAAACCTGGGATGACTCGGACATCATAACAGCTATAAATGCTCAGAAAAAGATTTGAGACATTCACAAGGATTTGCATAGTCACTTAAGAACATCATATCAAGGTTCTGGTTGAACTGACAACATACTAAAAGTAGTAGAAACTGAACTGAGGCCTGGAACCAACAATCCTAAGATTATACGGATTAGTAACACGTGATCCTGATAGAAAGACGAGAAGCCTAATTCTTAATCCTCATAGAAAAGAAGAGGTTGACTCAGATCAGAAGGGCATAAGGTAAAGGAGTAAAAAGACCCTTACGTTCCCTTCCACAATCAATTCCCTTATATAAATAAAGCATTTCTAGACTCAACTTCGACCAGTTGGCTTGGTAATCCTACAGGCAGTCAGGCTCTGATACCAAAGCTGTTAGGACCCCGATTCCAAGTGAGGGAGTCCTGGATTAGGGGGTGTTCGGGTAGCCGGACTATACTCAAGCCCAAATGTTGGTGAACTAGTTCTACGCCTGTCGGATAAGAAAAAGGACAAACTCAAGCCCAAATGGGAAGGTCCCTTCATTATTGACCAAGTCCTCACTGGTGGAGCGTACCGCCTGCGAGATGCGTCGGACAACCGACTCGAGCCGAACCCATGGAACGCCACACGTCTCTGAAGATTCTATGCCTAGCGCCGAACTCCGTGTTTTCCTCCTTCCTCTGTCCATTTTTCATATATTTTTCTGTTTTCATTTTGTCTCCTCCTACTCTTTCCTTTTATAGCCCTTAACGGCTCATTATGTGACGTGCTATCCGTGCTCCTTAAACCTGGGGGCTTCTTTAACAGAAGCTTGTTTATATGGGTTTCACACCCAACGCATGCGTCAGACTTCCGCATGCACCTTTTCTTCACCATTATATGCATCGATATGACTTAAGTTTTGGCCAAGCTGGGTTGCCTGGCTCCTGTGCTTACCCCTACGTTCCCGATTGTTCGGCTAGGCGGTAAAGGGAGCACCTCTGCGATTGCTACTGCCGGATAAGCCGGATGTGTACCTCAGACTGGGTGAAGCCGAAAGCTAGCGTTCTTAAGGGAATATTCGGTCGGTGAACTAAAGATGAACCTTTTTTACTTACACATGCCCCCAGATGTTTTTCCTGCATTTGCAGTCCGAACGTGCACTTAAGGGCACGCCACCCCAGCGAAAGGAACCCTTAACGGAACTATTCTCTCTGGAAGATGTTTCTTACTAACCATGTAATATAACATAACTAGTTGGGAACTTGTCTGATAAAGCACTAATGACCCCTACGCCTGGTCTCCATGCATACCCCGGTTCTTATATAACCGTTATGGTATTCGGACACACTCCGGACCGTCAGGTCCCGAGGTCGAAGCGAAAAGGTCGGCAACGACAAACGATCTACAATCCGGCTAGAAGGCATTACACATGTCAATTATAAATTACACAGTCATCTTGACTGATCGTATTCCTCCTCTATGCCATCTAACAGGCTGTCTAATTTACAGTCCTGCTGGGAATACTTTGCAGCCAATTCTACCTAGCCATACACTAAGCTCACAGGGATCTCCTTCCCGTCAGGCCCCACCGGTCCGACCTCGGCCATGTGATTGGGGTCAGACTTCGTAAAGCGGGTCTTCACCATGGCCCAGGCCTCCCTAGCGCCTTGTCGGCAGGCTGATATCTTCCACATCCGGAAGCGCCGCCGAGCTCCCTTTAGCTTCTCCGCAAGCTCTCCAAGGCCCTCGGGCGTGGAGTGGGCAGGCCATAAGGCTTGGGCAACACCTTGCATCGCCTGCCGAATTCTCTCGTGCAGTTGCAGGAGTTCGGGGAGAAGGTCACCCGTAGAACCGGGCATCTCCTCTGCAGGACGACCTGTGAGCATACCTACAGACAATACTCTGTTATTCGACTTCCTCGCCAAACTCATTTTTTACAGTTCGTTCAAGCACTTACTAAATATGTCGCGTCGAAGCCGTTGATTCTCCTTTGTGGAGTTCGATAGCTGGCTACGAACGTCCTTCAGTTCAACATCCAGCTTGGTGTTGGTATCTTGAAGATCATTCTTCTCTCGCCTCACCCTTGTCAACGTACTCTCACCGGCCTTTAACTGGCGTAAGAGTTGTTGCTTATCCGGATCAAGTCCGGCGCCATCTGCAACATGAATAGTCAGATTTGCACACAAGCCGCACAATACTAATCTTTTGAAAGTGTATCTTACCCGAGGGGGTCCCTTTCGGCTCCCCTGTTGCGGCTAGTGCGGCCTCTAGTTGGGCCTTGAACGTTTCCAGCTCCTGGGACAGCACGGTGTTCTTCTCTGTAAGAACCTGTAGGTTATATGATCCTTAAATCAGTTACTTTAACTGTTTCAAGTCTCGGGGGCTACTGGTATATATATATATATATATATATATATATATATATATATATATATATATATATATATATATATATATATATATATATATATATATATATATAACCAAAATTTTCTCACCCGTATGTCTTTCACATACTGCTCCGTGGCTCTGGTTAAACCATCTTGAGCGGCACGAAGGTACGGATCTCCCGAATTAAAGGCATCTAAAGCCTCTCGGGAGAAACAAGCGTCGCGTAGAACTGTCCGGCGGCGCCGGTGGTTCATGGCACTCTCGACTTCTGAATTTGTGGCAGATAGCTGGTCCGCATCCTCTGTTGGAGGAGCGTCCGATGCGCGCCTGGTGCTCGTCCCCGCTTCCGGACCAGACGTTGGAGCCTGGCTGGTGGAGGCGCGGTTGGCAGCCTCTCCGGATATAGTTCGGCGAGGCCTCTTCGTCCTGGAAACAGCACGAATGTTAACATGCCTTGACGGAATAACACTAGGGAAACAGAGGGCGCATTATACCTTTGTGCCGGAATCTCAGTCCGGACTTCATTTCTTTTTGCCCCACGGGGCCCCGCGGCCCCTCGTTGGCTAGTCGCCGCAGGTTCGGCCTCCCACCTCGGAAATCTCCCCTGCAAAAGACAGTTGTCGTTTGAAACGCCGGAATAGGGGAGAATGGAATCTCTCTTGAGGAAATAAAACACTCTGGTTTCTGTCACCTGGGAGGCCGGGATTAACCCGGGGTAATCAGCCATAATGGCTACCAAGGTATTGTCCTTGCTTAACTGATGGAACACCCCGTCGATAAGCTCCACTGCTATGTCCGGATCCTCCTCGGAGTCCGGACTGAGGGACCGTTCTGGGTCCTCGGGCTGTGGAAGGCGGCTGTTGATATCCTTCACTTCCTGTCGCAGTTCCTGCATTGAAGTCGTCAGACTATGCATCTAATCCTGGGGGTGTTAGACAAACGGGCAAGCACAATTGTTCACTTACCTAGCTTGGAGGTTCGTACATAGTGAATCCGGCCCGCGGGTTGACGCGGAGGAAATCCTCCTTTTCTCCTTTGTACAAGGATGTTAAAATCTTTGTTAGAGTGGCAGTTGTGGCTGGTCCCTTACGGCCGTAACGGGTGGCGTCATCCTCCCCGTTGAAATCCCACATGGGGTGGCCTCTATATTGAAGCGGCTGCACCCCCCGCATAATACATGCGGCCATGACTCCAATCATGGTTAGTCCGGAATGAGCCAGCAGTCTTATCCGGCCCATCAGGTAAAGGACGTCTCTGTCAGTTTCTCTCTGAGAGCTCCGCGGACGCCAGCTCAAGCGTTTCTTCAATGGAGCGCTGTTGAACTCAGGGAGACCGACCCAGATAGGGTCCGGCAGCGGGGCATCATCTATGTAAAACCATTCTGAAGGCCAGTCCTCGGACGCCTTTTTTGGGGTTCCGGATAAGTATCTGGTCCCAGCGATGCGCCATACTTCGGCTCCGCCCACTTGATATATGGACCCCTCTTGAGAACGGGGTACCAAGCAGAACAACCTCTTCCACAGCGCGAAATGAGCCTCGACGCCTAGAAATAGCTCGCAAAGGGCAACGAAGCCCGCAATATGTAGTACAGAGCCGGGCGTGAGATTGTGCAACTGGAGGCCGTAGAACTCCAGGAGCCCGCGGAGGAATGGATGAATTGGAAATCCCAGTCCCCTTAATAGATAAGGGACGAGGCACACCCGCTCTCCTTTAGAAGGGCTGGGGATGCTCTCCGCTTGCTTTCCGCCATTATAGGTGGCGAGTCCGGCTCGAACCGGGACCATGTATGCCTGAGGGAGGAATCCCTTGGCTTGCAGCGACACTAACTCGTTGTGCGGGATGGTGCAACTCTCCCAATCTCCGGGTTTAGGGCCGGAGGAGCGAGGGGAGGAGCTGCGACGGCTGGCCATGTTGGAATGAGCCTTTGCTGGAGGCGCTCTGATGATAACTCGCGGGGAGGAGATGTGGTTTGGATCTAAATCCCCATCCTGTTAAACAAGCGGCTTGATCATACGACTAAGGGTATGGATGTAAAAACACCCCGAGCTTTTCGCATTCGTTCAACACGTGGAAGACAGTCATTATTGGGCACAGAAGCCGAGGAGCGCTACAAGAATCGGACATTATTCGTACAGGTACACAAGATTCGGAGGAGGAACCCGCCTTGCAATGCCGAAGACAATTTGTGCGCCGGGCTCGTCGTCATTGAAGCCTGGTTCGGGGGCTACTGAGGGAGTCCTAGATTAGGGGGTGTTCGGGTAGCCGGACTATACCTTCAGCCGGACTCCAGGACTATGAAGATACAAGATTGAAGACTTCGTCCCATGTCCGGAAGGATCTTTTCTTGGCGTGGAAGGCAAGCTAGGCGTGCGGATATTCGAGATCTCCTACCATTGTAACCGACTCTGTGTAACCCTAACCCTATCCGGTGTCTATATAAACCGGAGGGTTGTAGTCCGTAGGACAACCATCATCATACACAATCATACCATAGGCTAGCTTCTAGGGTTTAGCCTCCTTGATCTCGTGGTAGATCTACTCTTGTACTACCCATATCATCAATATTAATCTAGCAGGAGTAGGGTTTTACCTCCATCGAGAGGGCCCGATCCTGGGTAAAATAAAGTGTCCCTTGTCTCCTGTTACCATCCGACCTTGACGCACAGTTCGGGACCCCCTACCCGAGATCCGCCAGTTTTGACACCGACACCAAGTCACACCGATCTAGCCTGTAACACATCATATCACTTTGCGGCCTCACGCACGGTATTCCCACGGGTGTCGCCTTACCATGGCCCGGGACCATTTGTGCCTTTTGGCTCACGTATATGACAGTGTCGCTAGCATCCATATGACAGAAAACCCGGGCTGACATGACTAGTCGTGAACCCAAAGTGGCGCTAACTTACGGGGACAGGCATACATGAATTAGCATCAAACGTGTCGGTCATCGGCGTGCGTATCCGGGCTGTAGCACTGGGCTAACAGGACTCCGGTGAACCGGGCTGTAGCAGGCTAGGCGGGACTCCGGATGTCACCGCGTGACATTTCCCCGAAGGGACAGACACAGGAACGAAGTGAATCACATGCCGGCCAGTCAAGTGTTCCGGAGCAGTAGTTATGGGCTAGCAGGACTTCGGTGAACTGGGCTGTAGCGGACTACTATGGCTCATGGAAGCACAAGACTACATTTCCCCATTAGAGAGGCTACCAAGGATAAACAACTAGGTTGTCGGATCCCACACATACCAAGCATCTCAATCATACACACAATATGCTCGATATGTGTAAATACAACATGGCATCACAACAAAACTATACGACTCAAAGTATCTATTCATTAGGCTCCGAGGAGCGAGATATTACAAACATGGGTCTCATGACCCAACATTCAGAGCATACAAGTCAAAGCACATGCGGAAGCTTACCATGTCTGAATACAGACATCTACACATGAAAAAGGCTGAGAAGCCTGACTATCTACAAGACCCTCCCAAGGGTACAAGATCGTAGCTGAGGTAACAAGCTAAACATCGAAGTCCAAGTGGTACTACTAGCGAGACTGAAGTCTCTCTGCAAAAACATAAAATAGGCAAACATGAGTACAAATGTACCCAGCAAGACTTACATCAGAACTATCTACATATGCATCAGTGTCAAAAGGGGGTGGTGGAGTTTAACTGCAGCAAGCCAGCTATGACTCGGTGGCTATCCTACACTACGACTGCAAGTAACTCTTTGAGGTGGCGCACACAAGTCCACATATTCACCATATCAATACACCACTATGGATCCGCTCCCGTCTCCCTACGAGAACGCCATCCATAGGACTCACGCTTATCTTGCGCATTTTAGAGTATCCACTTTCACTTGTCTATGAACTGTATAGGCGACCCGGAAGTCCTTTACCGCGGACACGACTATTCGAATAGATGATGTTAACCCTGCAGGGGTGTACTTCTTCACACACGCTCTCGCCACTTACCACCATGTACACGTCGTGTATCTCGGCAACCTTCAAGCGGAAGCCTGGCGAGGGAGTCAGCCACGACCTGACTAACCACACAAGTCTCTAGTCCAGGTTTATCGCCTATTCGGGTTCCATCCGCAAGGAGATCCGGCCGGGGTGTCGCTCACGGCCCCAAACGATGTGAGCAGGGTTCCCAAGCCCACCATCTGGGTGCCACTTGGTACACCGTGCCACTGTGCCTAGTCTGTCCCAAGCCCACCTGTACCGGGTGCCACTTGGTAGAGTACTAACACTACCTACAAACACTAGAAACTAGTTGCAACTCTTGGACAGAGATCAAGTTGATTAATAAGTCGAGAGGGGTCAAGTTACCGGAACCCAATGTGTGGTAGTAACTGTTCATGGATCACAAACACAGAACTCAGTTCCTAAGGACGGTTTCAATGAGACAACCCACCATGTACTCCTACATGGCCTCTCACCGCTACCTTTACCAAATCGTGTTCACACACTTAGCTCTCAACAGTAGACATGTTCACCACATTCCAATTCATCCCCGATGAATCAGACCCGACTCAACTCTAAGCAGTAGTAGGCATGAAAACAAGCAGGAATGAGTAGGCACATCAGGGCTCAAACAACTCCTACTCATGCTAGTGGGTTTCATCTATTTACTGTGGCAATGACATGTCATGCAGAGGATAAGGAGTTCAACTACCGCAGCATGTAACAGTTGAAACGGTGTTGTCCTAATACAGTAAAAGAGAGCAGGAGTGAGATAGTGGGATTGTATCGGAATGAACAAGGGGGTTTTGCTTGCCTGGCACTTCTAAAGATAGTATAACTCTTCATCAGTGTCAACGATCACAACGTCCACTGAGAGGGAACAACACCGGAAAACAGAGAAGGAACACAATCAATGCAATGCAACAATATGATGCATGAATGTGACATGGCAATATGGTGTGATTTGAGCTAATGTAGCTAGCAACAATTTAAATGAAGTTGGTTTGAACCCAAGGTTCAAATTCAAACTCCACATAAGACATTTCAAATGCCATTAATTCAAATTGTCACATACAGTAGCTTTAGGTTGCTCAAACATGCATGAGAATGGTACAGATGGATAGATTGGATTTTTCTGATCATTTTTATATATAAATCTTTTCATTTGGAGTTACGGTTGAATTTCTATGAATTTTAGAAGTTTATAACAATTTCTAAAATAATAAATCATTTCTGATTTATTAAAACCGCAAAAAGCATTGCTGCATCAGCACCACGTCATGACGACGTCAACAAGTCAACAGGGGATGGTCTAGGTCAAACCTTACAAGTGAGGCCCGCACGTCAGTGCAACAGGGCAGGAACAGAGGCTGACTAGTAGGCCCAGGTCAATAGCCACATCAGCATGGTCAAAGCTGACGCGTGGGGCCACTATGTTTAATTAGAGCTAAACAGAAACTAAACCGTGGTTAATTTGGCAGCGGGGCGCGGCTGTCAGTGGGCCTGAGGGTGGTTAGTGGTGTGCTTAGGCAGCTAATGATGTGCCACGTCATCATCACCGGAGTCAGGCCGGCGAGGACCAAACTGACGGCGGATGACCACCATGTGCTCGATACCGTGCACCAAATCGCATGCGGTTTGCGGCATTGGGTTGCTGGTGTTGTGCTCTACTAACTCTCGGTGGAGATGGACCAATAGGTCACCGGAATAGTCGACGGCGACGAGGTTTGGCGGCGGCCGGAGTTTGGCCGGGTGCAGAGACGCGGCCGTGATGCGCTGGGAAAGCAACTGGCGATGGCGTTGGCTTCCTGCAGAGCTGCTGAGCATGGTGATGCGTGCGGATGCGGGCTGCGGTGGCTCAGACCACGGTGGTGCCATGGCCGAAGGCGGAGGGCTCTCAGGCTCGACGGGAACGACGACTACGCGGCGCAATCGAGCAAGGGGAGAGAGGGGGATGAAGGAGGAGCTCACGGCGGGTCAGACGAGCGGCTCGGTGGGCTCGGGGGGAGGCTTGGAGGCGACGAGCGACGATGGCGATCTCCGCGGCCGTAGGAGGAAGAAGGGGTCGGGGACGACGCGTGAGGCTCCCGACATCATGTGACCCGGCAATGAGGAAGAGGGCGTCGCGGCGGACCTCGGGGATAGCTCGGAGAGGCGAGGAGGTGGCTGTGGCCGCGGTGGCTTTGAACGATGGCGACGGCGCGTTCGGTACGGTGAGAGAGAGGGAGCAGAGGAGAGGAGGGCCACGAGGGAGAGTGAGAGGGGGCCGAGGGGCGGTGTGGTACGCGTGGAGGCGACCAGGCAGTCGAGGGGCACACAGGCAGGGAGGAGCCGGCGTGGCTCGTTCACGCACCGGGCATGCAACTGCTTCTCCTCCTGGCAGGAGGAAGAAGACAGTGCTGCCCCTGGTTGGCTGGGCTGGCTTTGGCCTGTAGGCTGCTACAGTACCCGGCCAGGTGGGCTTTGCCAGGCAAGTTCCTTTCTTTTTATTATTTCCTGTTTTCTATTATTTCTATAACTTCAGGGCTTTATTAAAAATGCAAGTGCATTTCCAAAAATCATGAAACTAATCATGGATACTGTTTGGAATATATTCAACACTAAACATTTTAGTTTATGATTATTTGAGCATCTAAAATATTTTATAGCATTTAAATGCCCAAATGCAAATAGAGTATGATTTAATTTAGAGCCCAAATGTCATGGGAAAATGTGCATCACCTCAGGTTACTGTTTACAACATTTTCCATAATTGATGAACATTTTTGAAAGCCATTTGGATTTACTGAAAATATTTTAGGTGAACCTAGTGAATTCCTTTGATGCTAGGGGTTTAGGCAATCCCCATTTCAAGTTTAATTAAAACTTAGACATGATGCAACGCAAGATGCTAGCACTAAGCATTACCAGAACTAGGGATGTGACACAAATGATCAGATACGGAGCCAAAAACCTAATTCCACCGCCGCAACTTTCTGTATCCATGAGATCCCATCTTGGGGCCTGTTCCGGAGCTCCGCCGGAGAGGGCCGTCATCACGGAGGGCTTCTACATCATCATAGCCCCTCCGATGAAGTGTGAGTAGTTTAGCTCAGACCTTCGAGTCCATAGTTAGTAGCTAGATGGCTTCTTCTCTCTTTTTGGATCTCAATACAATGTTCTCCCCCTCTCTCGTGGAGATCTATTGATGTAATCTTCTTCTTTTTTGCGGTGTGTTTGTTGAGACCGATGAATTGTGGGTTTATGATCAAGTCTATCTATGAATAATATTTGAATCTTCTCTGAATTCTTTTATGTATGATTGGTTATCTTTGCAAGCCTCTTCGAATTATCAGTTTGGTTCGGCCTACTAGATTGGTTTTTCTTGCCATGGGAGAAGTGCTTAGCTTTGGGTTCGATCTTGCGGTGTACTTTCCCAGTGACAGAAGGGGCAGCAATGTATTGCATCGTTGCCATTGAGGATAACAAGATGGGGTTTTTATCATATTGCATGAAACTATCCCTCTACATCATGTCATCTTGCTTAAGGTGTTACTCTGTTTTTAACTTAATACTCTAGACGAGAAAAGCATAGATAGCTAGAGAAGGTTCTTAAGCATTCTTGTCCATCCACTTGGCAAGAAAAAGAAAAACCAATCAATCAAAACAACAAGTGGATGTCCTCGAATGAGTAAAATATGCTCTCAACATGCTCACACAATAAAATGGCAATTGAAATATGTGGCAAAGCATGCACAACCAATTCTAGCATCTATCAAGCAATTGGCGATGACTAGGTCATCTATATATGAGTATATTGACTTAGGAGTCAAATGAGAACATTTGATCATAGGTCATACTCATCGTTTAAGCACAAGTGGGGTTACCACTTTTACATAAAGCATTGTTGTGTTCACATCATTAGAGTTGCTTTAGCTTAATTCTTAGAGTAAAGCTCCCCCTAGATGTGATATCCCCCCTAAGAGGGATGAACTAACCTTGGGTTTTGTCGATGATGACTTCATGTAGATGTTGAAGATGTGGATGCTCAATGTTGATGTAGATCACTTGGAGCTATCCATTGGAGTGAATTTCACTTTCAATACCTACATGGGTTAGTCCCACAAGGAACAAACAAGGATATCCATAGACATAGAGTGATGCACACACAAGATGATGTCTATGAAAGCTTTTAGGTTACCTTGTCCCTTGACTTACCAACAAGAGGGTTTGTGACTCCTTGAACTAGTGCAAGATGTGGAAGTTGATTGCACTTGTTCTTGCCAAAATGATAAGAGTGAAGTATGTTGGCGGAGTCACCCTCAAGAACTCTCTAGTTCTTCTTCTTTTGGATCCACACCATCTTGATGGGAATCCTTGGAGTTGTAGTCGTACTTGATGAAGTGGAACTTGAAGTATTCTTGGGAATCCACTTGACTAAGGTCTTAGGAGCTTCTTCAAATGCATCAATTTCCTCTTGAAGCTTGTCCTTGCCTTTTTGCTTGTAGTCTTGTGGTGGAAGATCATCTTGAGCTTGTGTCCTTTTGAAAGAAGTAGGATCATACTTCGCTTGTTGAGGAACAAACTTTGTCTTGGGGTATTGATCTTCTTCCCACTCAACTCCATTGGCATTGAACTTTCGTTCAAAACCAACACCTTGATTCTTCCGGTGCCTTCCTTGCTTGAGTACAATTTCCTCGAATTGCTTACTCCCGGCAAGGCTCTTGTACACTCCTTTCTCTATAATTCCCTTCAATAGGCTATTTTCTTGCTCAAGTGTAACTTGGCTAAGAGAATCATTAGTGGAATCAAGAGAACTACTAGAAGCAACAATATTGGATATAACATGATCATTGTTACTACTAGAGGAAGAATCTTTCTTGTTCCTGTTACTAGACTTAACTTGAGGCATGTAAGTGGATAAAAGTAAACGCTTGGCAATGTAAGAAGAACTTTTCTTATGAAGATCATCATTGATTGCTTTTAAGAACTCATGCTCTTGCTCAAGATTGAGCTTTTCAAAGCGTAATTTCTCATGTGTCCTTAAAAGTTCTCGATGATCTCCTAAGATAGTTTCATGAGCTAACTTAAGAGTGTTTAGTTCTTTAGTTAGAGACTCAATTTTCTCCTTATCATTGTCATTCTTTTTATCTTCATTAGCATGATTAATTGACGTTTCATCATAGTATTCATCACTAGAGTTGTCAACAAGTAAATCATCATCACCTAACAAATCATCTTCATCACTATTGAAATCAACATACTCGGGGTGTGATACCTTTGGGCCTTTAGCCATGAAGCATGTTCCAACTCCTTCATTTGGTGAGTCAAATATGTCGTAGGAGTTGCTTGACACAAGTGCTAGACGGGCAACACCTTCATCTTGAGTATATTCGGAATCGGAGTGATAACTTCTCTCGGAGTGGTTGTCGGAGTCGGAGCCGGATACCCATTCACCAACATGAGCTTGATGTCTTTGTTTTGTGTAGCTCCTTGATGACTTGTCCTTTCTTTCCGAATACTTGCTTCTCCATGAGTATCTTCGTTCATAACGATCATCTCTACTCCTTCTTTCTCTAGATGGTGATTCCTCTCTTCAGCTTCTTCTTTTGGGAGAGTCTTCTCTTTTCTTGTAGGGAGCCATACACTCATTGGAATAGTGTCCGGGTCTTCCACAATTGTAGCAGTTTCGCTCTCGACTAGAAGATGTTTTGTCATTGTAGGACCTTGACTTGGAGCTTCTATCTTTGCTTCTACTCTTGTAGGACTTGTTGAAGTTCTTCACCATTAAGCTCAATTATTCATTGAAGATTTGCTTCTCACTTGATGATGTGGAAGCTTCACATGAGGCTTTGTAAGAACCACTTGATTTGTTGTGAAGTTCCTATTTATCCTTGAGTGACATCTCATGAGCAACAATTCTTCCAATGACTTCCGTTGGCTTGAGATCTTTGTAATAGGGCATCATTTGAATCAATGTGCACACAATATCATATTTTCCATCCAAGGCTCTTAGGATCTTCTTGATGATGAATCTATCGGTCATCTCTTCACTCCCTAAGCCGGCAATCTCATTTGTGATAAGAGCAAGCCTAGAGTACATTTCAGCGACACCTTCACCATCCTTCATTTTGAACTTGTCAAGTTGACTTTGAAGCACATCCAATTTGGATTCCTTGACGGAGTCGTTACCTTCGTGCATATCAATCAAAGTATCCCAAATTTCCTTTGCATTCTCAAGACGGCTGATTTTGTTGAATTCTTCGGGGCACAATCCGTTGAAGAGAATATCACAAGCTTGAGCGTTGTATTGCAGCATCTTTAACTCTTCCGCGGTAGCTTCACGGTTTGGTTCTTTCCCATCGAAGAAGTCACCTTGCAAACCAACACACACAATAGCCCAAACGGCGGGTTATGTCCAAGAATATGCATTTTCATTTTATGCTTCCAACTAGCAAAATTAGTACCATCAAAGTAAGGGCCTCTACGGTGATAATTTCCCTCGCTAGACGCCATACTCTCCTAGGTTGTGAAACCAAGGCTATGACCACCAAAAGCTATGGAAATCAAAGCAAATGGAGACCAAAGCTCTGATACCACTTGTAGGATCGGAAGTATGTCTAAAGGGGGGGGTGATTAGACTACTTGACCAAACAAAAATCTATCCTTTTCCCAATTTTAGTTCTTGGCAAATTTTGGCTATCTTAGCACAAGTCAAGCAATCTTCACACAATTCAAGCAAGCATGCAAAGAGTATATGAGCAGCGGAAAGTAAAGCATGCAACTTGCAAGAATGTAAAGGGAAGGGTTTGGAGGATTCAAACGCAATTGGAGACACGAATGTTTTTGTCGTGGTTCCGATAGGTGGTGCTATCGTACATCCACGTTGATGGAGACTTCAACCCACGGAGGGTAACGGTCGCGCGAGTCCACGGAGGTCTCCACCCACGAAGGGTCCACGAAGAAGCAACCTTGTCTATTCCATCACGGCCATCGCCCACGAAGGACTTGCCTCACTAGCGGTAGATCTTCACGAAGTAGGCGATCTCCTTGCCCTTACAAACTCCTTGGTTCAACTCCACAATCTTGTCGGAGGCTCCCAAGTGACACCTAGCCAATCTAGGAGACACCACTCTCCAAGAAGTAACAAATGGTGTGTTGATGATGAACTCCTTGCTCTTGTGCTTCAAATGATAGTCTCCCCAACACTCAACTCTCTCTCACAGGATTTGGTTTTGGTGGAAAGAAGATTTGAGTGGAAAGCAACTTGGGGGAAGGCTAGAGATCAAGATTCATATGGTAGGAATGGAATATCTTGAGCTCAACACAAGTGTAGGCGGTTCTCTCTCAGAACATGTGTATTGGAAGTGAAGATCTGTTCTGATGGCTCTCTCCATGAATGAAGAGTGGGTGGAGGGGTATATATAGCCTCCACACAAAATCTAACCATTACACACAATCTGCCAAACTCGGTGGAACCGAATCGTTAAACTCGGTCGGACCGATTCAGCAAACCTAGTGACCGTTAGGATTTTCGGTGGGACTGAGATGCAACTCGGTAGGACCGATATGGTTAGGGTTAGGGCATAACGTAATCTCGGTGTGACCGATTACACAAACTCGGTGGGACCGATTTTGGTAATAAGCTAACCAGAGAGTTGGTCAGGTAAACTCGATGGGACCGATTCGCTCTTTTTGGTGAGACTGAAATGTTACGAAAGGGAAACAGTGAGTTTACATTGCAATCTCGGTGGGACCGATCGCTCGCTTCGGTTGGACCGAAATGTTACGAAGGGAAACAGAGAAATTGCAATCCCATCTCGGTGAGACCGAGATCCCTATCGGTCAAACCGATTTGCTAGGGTTTTTGGCAGTGGCTAAGACATGTGAAATTCGGTGGCTCCGGATAGGAAGAATCGCTGGGGCCGAGTTTGACTTTAGGTTTGGGTCATATGTGGATATGGAAAGGTAGTTGAGGATTTTGGAGCATATCACTAAGCACATGAAGCAAAAGGCTCATTAAGCAACACCTCATCCCTTCTTAATAGTATTGGCTTTTCCTATAGACTCAATGTGATCTTGGATCACTAAAAATATAAAATGTAGAGTCTTGTGCTTGAAGCTTGAGCCAATCCTTTGTCCTTGTAATTTTGAGGGATCCACTTTCCTCATCCATGCCATGCCATCCATTGAGCTTTTCTGAAATATTCATCTTGGAATGATGTTAGCTCAGTGAGCTATATGTTGTTAGGAATGACCAAAACCACCCAGGGATAGTTGCACTTTCAAAAATACGAAAAATATTATCTATCATCTCTATCAGATCTCACTCTCGTAAGTGACCGTGAAGGGATTGACAACCCTAATCGCGTTGGTTGCGTTGAGCTATTGTTTTTGTGTAGGTACGAGGGACTTGCGCGTGGCCTCCTACTGGATTGATACCTTGGTTCTCAAAAACTGAGGGAAATACTTACGCTACTTTGCTGCATCATCCTCTCCTCTTCGGGGAAAACCAATGCAGTGCTCAAGAGGTAGCAGTGCCTTAGCCATGTCATGTTCCATGAATAAAATAGTGTCATCAGCATATTGTAGAATGGACACCCCTCCATCAACTAGATGAGGAACTAGACCCTCTACATGGCCATGCTGCTTGGCCTTGCCAATAATGACGGCCAACATATCTGCCACAATATTGAACAGAAGAGGTGACATGGAATCCCCTTGTCTCAACCCCTTATGCGTCTCGAAGTAGTGACCGATGTCATCATTTACCTTAATTCCGACACTACCTTTCTGGACTTGAGTATCCACTTGATTCCTCCAGGTTTCACTAAAACCCTTCATGCGCATTGCCTGCTGAAGAAAATGCCATTTTACTTTATCATAAGCCTTCTCGAAATCCACTTTGAAGATAACCCCGTCTAGTTTCTTCAAGTGAATCTCATGGAGCGTTTCATGTAAGACGACCACTCCTTCTAGTATGTGTCGTCCCGGCATGAAAGCTGTCTGACTAGGTTGAACCACTGAGTGAGCAATTTGTGTCAATCTATTGGTTCCTACCTTTGTGAAAATTTTAAAACACACATTCAGCAGGCAAATGGGTCGGAGTTGTTCGATCCTAACCGCCTCATTCTTCTTAGGTAACAACGTTATCGTACCAAAGTTGAGGTGAAACAACTCCAAATGGCCATCGAAAAAATCATGAAACATAGGCATAAGATCATCTTTAATGATATGCCAACATTTCTTATAGAATTCAGCTGGAAACTCATCTGGTCCCGGTGCTTTATTCGGCTTCATTTGGGTTATGGCTAGATGAACCTCTTTTTTAGTAAACGGTGCAGAGAGAACATCGTTCTCTGCTTCCTGTAATTGAGGTATATCATCAATCACAGACTCATCAACAGACACCGTGGATGTATTCGAGGGTCCAAAAAGGTTTTTGTAATAGTTGAAATATACGCTTTCAAATTTTCATGCCCCACTATTGTCCCGTTGTCTTGTTCAAGCTGTCTGATCTTCTTCTTCCTATGTTTACCATTTGCAACCATATGGAAGAACTGTGTGTTGTCTTCCCCTTGGACAACCTTAAGTGTTTTCGCACGCAACGCCCACTTGAGCTCCTCCGCTCGCAGGAGAGCACGTAGGCCTTGCTTAGCCTCGGACTTGGTTCGATGCTCATTAACATAAAGGAGAGTGGTTTTGGCCTTTACATCTAGTGCCTCAATGAGTTGAGTAAGACGCTCTTTTTCCTGCTTATAAATCCCACTCTCATTTCTGGCCCAACCTCTCAGAAATTGTCGGAGGTGTCTAATTTATTCTGCCATCTCTCGACATGTGTCCTTCCCGGAACCGGCTTAGCCCATTCGCATGCAATCATCTCCATAAATCCTTCTCGCTCAAACTAGCTTTGCTCGAAGGAGAAGATATTTTTATTTGCCACATGGGTAGCCTCGCCTGAATCTAAAAGGAGTGGTGTATGGTCCGAGATCGCTCTCTGCATCGCATGAAACGACACCAACATATATTTTTGTTCCCACTCCACACTAGCAAGTACCCTATCCAGCTTTTCAATAGTCGGAATAGGTAACGAGTTGGCCCATGTAAACTGTCTACCGGTGAGCTCAACTTCTCTCAAATTGAGGCTCTCGATAATCATGTTAAACATCATAGACCAACGTCCATAGAAATTGTCGTTATTCCTTTCTTCTCTCCTCATAATGATATTAAAATCCCCCCGACTAGTATTGGCAGATTTTCATCTCCACAAATCCGCACTAGATCGACCAGAAAATCAGATTTAAATTCAGGTTGTGCTGCCCCATATACAGCAACTAGCGACCATCGGAACCCATCCAATTTTGATCTTACCCTGAATTTAACCGAAAAGTCTCCCTGAACCACATTAAGCACCTCTAACGTCTCACACCGTACTCCTTGTAAAATCACGCCGGATCTTCCTCTAGGAGGTAAAATGTGCCAGTCAAAATCGATACCACTGGAGAGGGTTTGAAGGAATTGGGATGTGAAATTATCTCGTCCAGTTTCCAAAAGTGCAATAAAATCTAAGTGATGCTCTAACGTTGTCTCTGCTAAGAATCTTTGTTTAGCCAAGTCTGCTAGACCTCTGCTATTCCAAAAGAGTCCTTTCATAAGTCATCATGAAGTTTTTTCTTAAGCTTAACTCTAGCACTTCTGCGTGCTGCCGAAGTAGGATCAATTTTCCGCTTCCAGGGCCGTTTGGGCTTCTCCTCAACGCCCTGCAGGATGATAGTATCATCTATGACAGAAACTGCATCCTCCATCAAGAGAGGCTCTACCGTATCTATGTTCTCCAAATCCTCCTCATCCTCAGCCTCGACACTAGGCAACAGATTATTACATATATTTGTGAGATCAGTTATTCCTAAATTATTCATGTCATTGTCATTCATAGGTTGGATAGAGGCAAGATTACGAATGATCTCAGAAGCCCTCTCTGCTTCCAAGTCTAAAAGATCATTAACGGATTTGACGACCTAGGTTTCATTTGATCCCAAAGAAATTCCTAAGTCGTTTGCCTTGTCAACTATTTCATTCTCAGAGAAGTGTAAAATTGAACAACTTTTATCAAAAGAAGCACCTGCAGTAGTATCGGCATGATGAAGCATGGCAGCCCTCTTGGCACGCGCTAGCTGCAGGTTGTCCGCATCCGGCTGTCCCTGGATCCGGTTGCTGACACGCCTGCCAGCCGACACCGGATCCGCTATCTCGCCAAAAGAGATGAGCTCCTCCGCCGTTCTCTCTCGAGGGGTACGGTTAGGACTCCCATGCCCCTCCCTTATCGTCGGTGAAGGAGGGTAGGGCGTAGTGGAGCGGATGAGGGAGTCCTGGATTAGGGGGTGTTCGGATAGCCGGACTATACCTTCAGCCGGACTCCAGGACTATGAAGATACAAGATTGAAGACTTCGTCCCGTGTCTGGAAGGATCTTTTCTTGGCGTGGAAGGCAAGCTAGGCGTGCGGATATTCAAGATCTCCTACCAATGTAACCGACTCTGTGTAACCCTAACCCTATCCGGTGCCTATATAAACCGGAGGGTTGTAGTCCGTAGGACGAACCATCATCATACACAATCATACCATAGGCTAGCTTCTAGGGTTTAGCCTCCTTGATCTCGTGGTAGATCTACTCTTGTACTGCCCATATCATCAATATTAATCTAGCAGGAGTAGGGTTTTACCTCCATCGAGAGGGCCCAAACCTGGGTAAAATAAAGTGTCCCTTGTCTCCTGTTACCATCCGACCTTGACGCACAGTTTGGGACCCCCTACCCGAGATCCGCCGGTTTTGACACCGACATTGGTGCTTTCATTGAGAGTTCCTCTGTGTCGTCGCTTTTAGGCCCGATGGCTCCCTTGATCAACAACAACGATGAGGTCCAGGGTGAGACTTTCCTCCCCGGAAAAATCTTCGTCTTCGGCGGCTTCGCTCTGCGGGCCAATTCGCTTGGTCATCTGGAGCAGATCGAAAGCTACACCCCTGGCCATCAAGTCAAGTTTGGAAGCTTAAACTACACGGCAGATATCTGCGGAGACTTTTCGACGGATTCGAGCCACAGCCAAACGCGCCGCACTATCCCGAGGGGCATGATATAGCTCTGCCTCCGAACAGTGCCCTGGAGGCCGCACACGCTCCGGCCCCGATCCTCGATTCGGAGCCCGCTGCGTCCTTTGAGGATGAACGGTTGGACGTCACCTCGGGGGTTGCGATCTTAAAGGCGATCAAGCCGAACGTCAGCCCCGCACTCCGCACGGCTCATGACTCCAAGGAGCCGGACTCATCTCCGAACTCCGGGCAGTCCGTGCAACCGCCGATCGAATCTGATTGGGCACCTGTCATGGAGTTCACCACCGCAGACATCTTTCAGTGCTCACCTTTCGGTGATATCCTGAATTCTCTCAAGTCTCTCTCTTTATTAGGAGAGCCCAGGCCGGACTATGGCCTGCGAGGTTGGGATTCGGACGACGAAGAAATTCAAAGCCCACCCACCACCCACTTAATAGCCACTGTCGATGATTTAACCGACATGCTTGACTTCGGCTCCGAAGACTTCGACGGTATGGACGACGAAGGAGGAGACGAACAAGAACCAGCACCTGTAGGGCGCTGGACCGCCACCTCGTCATATGACATATATATGGTGGATGCTCCAAAGGATGGAGATGGCGATGGAACAGCGGAGGACGGCACCTCGAGAAAGCCGCCAAAACGCCGGCGCCGCTCTAAATTCCGCCACAGCAGAAACGGTGATTCCGGCACGGGAGACAATACTACCTCGGATAGCGCCGAAGAACACCAAAACCAGCAAGATTCGGCGTAGGAAGATGGAAAAGACAGCCCTCATGAGAGAGAGGCAGAGCGAGAGGTTGAGGATGATAACTACATGCCTCCCTCCGAAGACGAGGCAAGCCTCGGCGACGATGAATTCGTCGTACCATCAGACCCCGCCGAACAAGAGCGCTTTCAACGCAGGCTTCTAGCCACGACGAACAGCCTAAAGAAAAAGCAGCAACAGCTTAGAGCTGATCAAGATTTGCTAGCTGATAGATGGACTGAAGTCCTTGCGGCCGAAGAGTATGAACTCGGGCGCCCCTCCAAAAATTATCCTAAGCGCAGGCCGCTACCCCAATCAGAGGAGGAAGCACATGACATGGCAGACCGGCCACCTCGCGGCCGCGACAGAGAGGCCTGTCGAACCTTTAAACAAACCACGCTCCGGGGCCGCTCAACTAAGGCACGGGAAAACGAGTCAGACCTGCGAAACGTCCTGGAGGATAAAGCAAGGCAAACAAGATCGATCTACGGATCGCGCGGACGCCCGACGACACGTGATGATTTTCATTCCGGACACAATAAATCCGGCCGGGCTGAACACAACAGGCACAACTCTTCCGAACTGCGTCTTGACATAGCCCAGTATAGGGGCGCCGCACACCCACTATGCTTCACAGACGAAGTAATGGATCATAAAATCCCAGAGGGTTTCAAACCCGTCAATATCGAGTCGTACGATGGTACAATAGATCCGGTGTCGGAGTAACGGGCCACGGGTAGGCTAACCCGGGGCCCAGAACCTTTCAAGACATCGGGGCAGGCTACGCCCCTCAGAGGATCCCACAACAAAAGGCCGACTCTGAGAGTCGGCTATAGCCCACTCACAGCCAAATCCCGAAGACGGCCACGACATAAGCCGACTCCCAGTTGACGACTCCAGGAATGCCGACTATGGGGAGTCGGCCCACGACTTTGCCACCTTCAGCCTTCTGGAAGAAGGACAGGACTGGGGATGGCCGGAGTATGGCCCTCCCCTACCCTGATTACCGAGGGCGGGTGTGGCTACAGTGCGACGTACCGGAGGAGATCCTCGGTATGGCGCGGCACTGTGGCCATACCGGCCCTGACGTTCGCCCCAGCGGCGGAACCCTGTTCCCACGTCGGCCCGCCAGTACGGCCTGGAGACGGCGGGCCCCGCCAGTCAGCGGGAGAGATAGAAGACGGCGGGAGCGCCCGAAGACGGCCCCCGTGGGAGTCGGCCTCCGAGAGCCGGCCAGCTCCTCCCACGGGTCCCACGCGCCATTAACCAGATAAGACGGGGAGTGGCGACAGTGATCGCCTGCCAGGCGGCAGCACTGTTGCCACGCCCCCACGACCCAGCCAACGTCATCACAGGTGCAGCTATAACGGCCAGGTCAGTCGGCGGGGCCCACCAGAGGTGGCCCCCAGGAGTCGGCGGAAAGGACGGCGGCCTAAGAGACAGACGGCTAGGACCCGCACCCAGTCAGATTACCATTGTACCCCCGGGGGTAGGCCTATATAAACCCCCCGGAGCACCCATGCAAAGGGTTCGATCCTTTTTCCACCAGACCAACAGATAGAGGAGGGGAGAGCTAGCCTTGCCTTCTCCCACCTCTAGAACACAGCTCGAGGAGCAACTTTGTACACATATCTCCATAGTGCCCATGCGGAGACCCCGCAGAGCAGCAGTAGGGGTGTTATCTCCTCGGAGAGCCCCGAAGCTGGGTAAGATCCGTCGGCGAGCATGTTTACGCCTCATCCCGCTTCCAGGCACCGGCGACGTTCTACTCGCCCCCACCATGATAAGCCATCCCTTGGCATATGTCGTGCATAACCCCCGACATTTGGCGCCCACCATGGGGCGAGGTGCACCGCCGTCCAGAGATCTGTTCTGGACGGGAACCCTTTTCCTCCCTGGCGAGCGTAGCCAGCCCGGCACGCCAGGAGAAGTTCACACCGACACGCTGCGCGACGTTGAGACCGTCTGCGCGGCCAGCTGCCTCGCCGATCTTGTCGGCGAGGTTAGCCTCTCCGACGAGCCTGCGTCCGACGCAGGCACCAGCGGCCCCGCGAACTTTCTCGCGGGCCTCCTCGACGACCTCCGCGCTGCTGACGAGCCTGCCACTGACCTGGAGTCCGTAGGCTCCACCGACCCGATGCTGGTCGATTCCGACACCGCGTCGCTCGACGCCTTCCCCACCAACGTGGTGGTTTACGACGAGCCGCTCCCTCGCGCGGAGGGCAGCGGAAGCACCGTCACTGAGGCGCTCGTCATCGACCATGGCGAGCACTCCGACGGGAGAGCTCGCGACCCGCTTGACGCGGCACTGCAAGACCTGGATGCGCCCATTCTAGAGGACGCCGACGCCGAAGCGCTGGAGGCACGCCGCCTCCAGCTCGTCGAGGGCGCGAAGAAGCTGGCCAGCATGAGACACTTGTCGGAGGCCTACCAGCGCGAGATGGATCGCGCCGTGGGCGGCTCGCCGGCCCCGGTGGGGCCGAGCCGCTTGGGCGCGGTCCACCAGCGCGGCGCGGACATCGCCAGCATGTTCGGGGCCAACCGCCCCGTATACGCTACGCCCGCCGAGAACATTTGAGCTGCTCAGGCGGCGGCAGACGAGTTAGATGGACTCGAAGGCGAAGAGCGCCGACTAATGACGGAGCGAGTCCAACAACTCCTCGACGCGGCTGGCGCGCAGAACGCGGCCGGTTGCCGAACCAAGGGGCCGCAGCAGCAGAAAGATGACCTGCCACCCCGCCGAGATCAAGGGGCAACATCTCGGGCGCCGACTGGCGGCGTCCGCGGAAGAAAAGACAAGGAGCCGGCTGCAAGCCGCAGTCGTACTCATGTCACCATCGAGCGCGACCAAGACGGCCGCCCGAGAGCAGTAGAGCGGCGGGACGACTATGTGCCTCCGCCTCCCCGCAAGGAAAGGCGAGTCTCTCCGCCGCCCGTTGAGCATCCGACTCTCGGAGTTCTCCTAGGCCGCCGAGAGGGAGTCGGAGAAAACGATGCTCGCCTCCGGATCGACCGACTCCATCGATCTCTGGTACTAGAAGAAGAAGATGAGCTGGGGCCGCCGTGTTTTGGTCCCCGCATCCGAGATGAGCCCTTCCCCAAAGGGTTCACTCTCCCCAGAGATACCCCCAAGTACACCAGCTCCGTGAAGCCAGAGGACTGGCTGGTTGACTACTCCACATCAGTCAGCATAGCGAACGGCAACAAGCGCGTTGCCGTGAAGTATGTTCCGCTCATGCTCCAGGGCACGGCCCGGACATGGCTGAACAGCCTGAAGCCCCGCAGCATCAACAGTTGGGTCGACTTCACCGAGGCTTTCATCTGCAACTTTACGAGCACATACAAGCGACCTCCCAAGCCTCGCCAGCTCTCCTTGTGTGTGCAAGGCCCCGACGAATCCACTCGCGACTACCTCACGTGGTGGGCTGAGCTCCGAAACTCCTGCGAGGGCGTGCACGAGGTGCAGGCCATCGAGTACTTCACCGCCGGGTGCAGAGAAGGCACCCTCCTCAAGCACAAGCTCCTCTGCGACGAGCCGGAGACCCTGGATGAACTGCTGATCATAGCAGACAAGTACGCCACGGCCGACTCTTCTATGAAGACGGAGATCCAAGTCAGCGCGACAGGCAAAGTCGCCCCACGGGCTCCCAGAACCCCGGCTGGAGACGCCAGCCGGCGGCAGCAGCAGAACGATCACAAGCGCAAGGGCCCGCAGCCGGTTTCCAATAGCCGGCAGGTCGCAACGGTCGACGATCAGCAACGAGAAGGGCAGCCTCCACCCAAGCGGCAGAAGGGCGGCAAGCCCAATTGGCTGCCGGCTTTCTCCTACGAGCAGACTCTGGATGGCCCCTGCAAGTTTCACAGTGGCGCGAAGCCATCAAACCGCACCACCAGAAAATGCCACTGGCTGACTAGGATTGCCAAGGGAGACGGCTTGGCGCCTCTTCCACCTGCTGGACAGCCGCCTCCGCCTCCACCCCCGAAGCCGGCTGCCAGGCCAGTCGGCGCAGTACAAGACGAGTACCCAGAAGAGCACGGAGCCTACGTGGTGTTCACCAGTGTAGCAGATGACAGACGCAGCAGGCGGCTGCAGCAGCAAGAAGTCAACGCAGTAGCATCAGAGACTCCAGAGTTCATGCACTGGTCCGAGAGGCCTATCAGCTGGAGCAGGGCAGATCACCCAGAGGTGATGCCAAATCCAGGTTCCTACGCCTTGGTTCTGGAGGCCACATTTGCCACTGATAGGCGGGCCGCTCGCTTCTCGCGAGTTTTGATAGACGGAGGAAGCAGTATCAACATCCTGTATAAGGATACAATGGAGAAGCTGGGAATCAAGCAAAGACAACTCCAGAACAGCCGGACTGTATTCCATGGGATCGTCCCTGGCCTTTCCTGCTCCCCAATCGGCAAGATTTTGATAGATGTCCTTTTCGGAGATAAGGATCACTTCCGCCGAGAGCTAGTCTGGTTTGAAGTGGTGGACCTCCGGAGCCCATACCATGCACTACTTGGCCGACCTGCCTTGGCCAAGTTCATGGCGGTCCCCCACTATGCCTACCTCAAGATGAAGATGCCGAGTTCCAAGGGAATCCTGACCGTAGTCGGCGACTACAGGAAGTCGTCCGCTTGTGCGGCCGAGAGTAGTCGGTTGGCCGAGTCCCTGGTTATTGCAGCGGAGAAGCGGCCTCTTGACCGGGTTGTGGCGATGGTCGGCAAGCAGCCTGAGTTGTCGCCCAACCCCAAGGAGTCGGAAGCTGAGGGCTCGTTCAAGCCGGCGAAGACGAAGAAGATACCTTTGGACCCAGAGCACCCGGAGAGGTACGCTGTCATAGGTGCAAACCTTGACAGCAAATAGGAAGGCGAGCTCGTCGATTTCCTCCGTGAGAATCGGGACATCTTTGCATGGTCCCCCAAAGACATGCCAGGTGTACCGACGGAATTCGCCGAGCACAAATTACATGTCCGGTCCGACGCGAAGCCCGTCAGGCAGCCCTTGCTCCGCCTGTCAGAAGAGAAGAGAAGAGTCGTTGGTGAAGAGATAGCCCGGCTCCTTGCAGCCGGCTTTATCATGGAAGTATTTTTCCCAGAGTGGCTAGCAAACCCAGTCTTAGTGCTGAAGAAGAACAAGCAGTGGCGAATGTGTATCGACTACACCAGCCTGAACAAAGCCTGCCCAAGGACCCGTTTGCCCTGCCGAGGATCGATCAGGTGATAGACTCCACAGCCGGATGCGAGCTGTTGAGCTTCTTAGATGCCTATTCGGGGTATCACCAGATCAAGCTGAACCCGGCAGACCGACTGAAGACCGCCTTCATCACGCCGTTCGGAGCCTTCTGCTACCTGACCATGACGTTCGGCTTGAGGAATGCCGGCGCCACCTTTCAGCGTTGCATGCAGAAGTGCCTCCTCAAGCAATTCGGCAGGAATGCCCACGTCTACGTGGATGATGTGGTGGTGAAGACGGAGAAGCGCGAAACCTTACTGGAAGACCTCAAAGAGACTTTTGAGAACCTGCGCCGATTCCGGATCAAGCTTAACCCCGAGAAGTGCGTTTTTAGAGTACCAGCCGGCCAGCTACTCGGCTTTCTGGTCTCCGAACGCAGCATAGAGTGCAACCCTGTGAAGATCAAGGCCATCGAGAGGATGGAGGTACCCAGCCGACTGTTGGATGTGCAGAAGTTCACTGGCTGCCTGGCATCCATCAGCCGTTTCATCAGTCGGCTGGGCGAGAAAGCTCTCCCGTTGTACCAACTCATGAAGAAGACCAATTTTTTCGAGTGGAACCACAAGGCGGACGAGGCCTTTATGCAGCTGAAGAAGATGTTGGTTACTCCCCCTGTGTTGGCGGCTCCGACTACCAAGGAGCCCATGCTCCTGTACATCGCCGCCACCAGCCGAGTAGTCAGCACAGTCATTGTAGTAGAGCGCAAGGAGGAAGGCAAGGCACTGCCGGTCCAGAGGCCCGTCTATTATCTGAGTGAAGTACTGTCAACCTCCAAGCAGAACTACCCCCACTACCAGAAGATGTGTTACGGCGTGCACTTCGCCGCCAAGAAGCTGAAGCCTTACTTCCAAGAACATCCAATCACAGTGGTCTGCACAGCCCCATTGGCTGAGATCATCGGAAGCCGAGATGCGTCTGGCCGAGTGGCCAAATGGGCCATAGAGCTGGCGCCTTACACGATCTACTATCAAACCCGCACCGCCATCAAGTCGCAAGCACTGGCCGATTTCCTCGTCGACTGGGCCGAGACCCAGTACCTGCCACCGGCGCCCGACTCCACCCATTGGCGGATGCATTTCGATGGCTCCAAGATGCGCACCGGCTTGGGAGCCGGCGTCGTCCTCACTTCTCCCAAGGGCGACATGCTCAAATATGCACTGCAGATTCACTTCGCCGCCTCCAACAACATCGCCGAGTACGAGGCGCTCGTTCACGGGCTCCGGCTTGCCAAAGAGCTTGGCATCCGCCGGATCCTGTGTTACGGCGACTCCGACTTGGTGGTACAACAGTCGTCAGGCGACTGGGACGCCAAGGATGCGAACATGGCAAGCTCCCGCTTCCTCGTGCAGCAACTCAGCGGATATTTCGAGGGGTGCGAGTTCCTCCATGTGCCGAGGAACGACAATAACCAAGCAGATACTTTGGCACGAATCGGCTCCACTCGCCAAGCAATACCTTCAGGCGTCGCCCTCCAGCACCACCTCAAGCCGTCGGTCAAGCCCTCACCAGAGTCAGATTCAATTTTCGTGCCGACTCCCCCTGAAGAAGCCGGACCCGGACCGAGAGCCCAAGCAAATAGCACAAGACCCGTTACAGCCGGCCCGGGGACTTCGGAACTCGGCCCGGGGACTGCGGCGGCCAGAGAGAAGACTCCAGAACTCGGCCCGGGGACTGCTCCAGTCGGCCCGGGGACTTCGTCAATCCAGCAAGCAGCTGCGGACCCCAGCACGCCGACTCCCAGCCCAGCCGCTCGCGTCCAAGTCGCAGTTTTGACAATAGAAGAGATAGCAGCACCCTCATGGGCCCAACCCATCCTCCAATTCCTGGTGAACAAGGAGCTGCCAACTGACGAAACCTTGGCTCGGAAAATACAACGCCGAGCGGCAGCATACACCATAATCAACAGAGAGCTGGTCAGACGCAGCGTCACAGGCGTCTACCAGCGCTGCGTCGAGCCAGAGCAAGGCCAGGCAATTCTCAGAGATATCCATCAAGGCGAGTGCGGCCACCATGCGGCCTCAAGAGCGCTCGTCGCCAAAGCCTTCCGACACGGTTTCTTCTGGCCGACTGCCCTCGAAGAGGCCAAAGAGTTGGTCCAGAAATGCAAGGGGTGCCAGAAGTTCCGATCCAAGCCGCATCAGCCGGCTTCAGCACTCAAGACTATCCCCATCGCCTGGCCCTTTGCAGTTTGGGGCCTGGATATGGTGGGACCCTTCAAGACGGCACGAGGTGGCCTAACTCATCTGCTTGTCGCGGTGGACAAGTTCACCAAGTGGATAGAAGTGAAGCCCATTAAAAAATTGAATGGTCTGACTGCCGTGACTTTCATCTCAGACATCACAATTCTGTATGGCATACCGCACAGCATCATCACCGACAACGGCACCTACTTTGCCAAAGGCGCCTTGGCCCATTTCTGCGCGACGCAGGGCATCCGACTGGACCTAGCGTCCATTGCCCATCCGCAGTCAAACGGCCAGGTGGAGCAAGCGAATGGCCTCATCCTGTCTGGCATCAAGCCTCGGTTGGTCGAACCGCTGGAGTGTTCGGCCGGCTGTTGGCTTGACGAGTTGGCGGCCGTCCTCTGGAGTCTGCGTACGACTCCAAACAAATCAACCGGCTTCACGCCCTTCTTCCTCGTCTACGGTGCTGAAGCCGTCATCCCAACGGATATAGAGTTCGACTCCCCACGAGTCACGATGTACACCGCGGAGGATGCAGAAGAAGCACGACAAGACGGCGTCAATCTGCTGGAAGAGGGCCGGCTGTTGGCACTCAGCCGGTCCAGCATCTACCAGCAGAGCCTACGATGCTACTACAACAGGAAGGTCAGGCCGAGATCCTTCCAAGAGGGCGACCTTGTGCTCCGGCTGATCCAGCGAACAGCCGGCCAGCACAAGTTGTCGGCTCCGTGGGAAGGCCCCTTCATCATCAGCAAGGTGCTGGGCAACAACTCCTACTACCTGATCGACGCTCAGAAGCCCCGAGCGCGCAAGAAGGACGACTCCGGCAAAGAGACGGAGCGACCATGGAACGCCAATCTTCTTCGAAGATTTTACAGCTGATGCAGTATGTATCACGCCCCCTTTTGTATTTTAAGTACCAAGACTCTGGGGCCCCCGAGACGGACTCGGGGACTACCCTTTTTTGTTATCTGTATGATAAGAGTTATGCTTCTAAGTACGACACTCTTTATGCCACTTGACCCCGGGCTCGACCAGTCGGCCCGGGGACTTGCCGTCTCGCGCTATGAAAACGCTTCCTGCGGTCAGACAAGTAGTGTGCGGCGCCTAAGCCGACTCCCGCCAAGTCCATAGATCGCAGAGCGACTGACTGGTGGGCCGGAGTAAGGTAGAATAGGCGCCCGCACGAAAAAAAAGGCTAAGGATCCAAAGCGTAAAAGCATAGCTCGAGCCGACTTTTCAGCTGATCCTCGCAAAACCGACTCCGAGTAGTCGGCTTGCCGTCTTTCTATCCGACTTGCTACAAAAACTCTCGAACGGCTAAGGACTTGCCTTCCCAAGGCGGCTAGGTATTTGGTCCAGTGGCAGTCCGCGGAGCGGCTGTCCGACTAGCAAAGACGGCACCCAAGGGAAGGCGGCAAAAGGAAAAAAGCCTAAAGAGCAACAAGCAAGAAACGATAGAACATAGACAAATATTTACACCGCAAAGGCCATTGGCCGAATCCATGAACAGATGTTCAAAATACACCCAGTGGGTGGAAATGTGCGAATTAACAAAGTCTTTGAGAAATTACTAAGCAGATAAGTAAAGCAAGGCGGCGGCTTATGAAGCGGCAGACGGGTTTTGAGGCTCGGCAGAGATAGCGGTGTCGGACGTCGGGGCAGCCGGCGGGGCAGACTCGGCTTGATCACCTCCAGCAGCAGTCGGCGCAGTTGGGCGTGGCTCGTTGTTGGAGGCTCGGTCAAGCTGAGGCTGGTCGCCCGCTCCGGCTTCTGGCGCCTCCGTCTCGTCGCCGGCTTCCATCTCGTCTTCTTCCTCGACATTGGAGCCAATCACCTCCGCCGAGTCCTCGCCGTAGTTCGGGTTCATCCCAAACCACTCCGGCGGCGCCTCCTCGCCGTTGTCAGCACGCTCAGGAACGAAGACGCTGGTGTCGACGTACTCGGCGATCGCCGTGGCGCGCTTGACGAAGTCATCCTCCATGGCTGCCAGTTCCGGCTGGGCCTCAGCTCGGAGCGTGGCCAGCTGGTCCAGACTCAGGTCTGGATACCACGCCTTGACGAACTCCAAGGCACAGCGTGCCCCGGCACGTGCCGAGGAGCCCTTCCAAGCCTCCAGGCGGCCTGCTGCGACCTCCAGCCAGTCGGCAGTCCGACTGGGAGTGCGCAGAACCGGCATCTCCGGCCACAAGGCAGCAATCGCCTGGGCGCCGACTCGTTGAAGCCGGCGCAGCATCCGGTGAGCCGGCCGAAGACGATCCTCGATGCTCAGAAGCTTTTCGTCAAGAGACCGAGGGGTGTTGACAGCAACCTCCTCGCCGGCCGCCCTCCGCGCCTCACAGTCGGCCTCGATGGCTTGAACGGCAGTTTGCGCATAACCTGGGAAGAAGTCTACCAAAGACGAAAAAAGAAGCAAGTCAGAAAAAGCAAGAGTCGGCCCGACCCACAGTCGGCCGCTCAAAGAAAGCAAGCAAAGGAAACTGACCATCGACGATATCTTCGATCTCGTGGAAGCCGGAGGTCAGCATCGCCTCCTTGTCGGTCCAGGAGGAGCGTTCGACCTCGAACTCAGCCTGGAGCTCAGCCTCCTTGCCTTCGCCTCCTCCTGCGCCTTCTTGAGCAGCTCCTTCTACTCCGCCAGCTGCGCGGCCAGCAGGTCGCGCTCCGTGACGAGCTTGCCACACTCCACCTCCTTGGCGCGCAAGGCGGTGTTGGCTTCGCCCAGCTGCTGCTGAAGAACGGCGTTGGCCTCTGAAGAAAGAAGAAAAAGGACACAAGTCATCAGAAAAGGTCGCCAAGAAGATCCGGCCCTACTGCACAGCAGTCGGCCCGAATCTCGGGGACTACAGCCCACGGGTGCGCCGGCGCGCCCCCGCGAAGAAGCAAACTTACTCCGGCTCTCGGTCAAGTCGGCAGTCCGCTTGCCCAGCTCTTCAACATTTCGGTTGAAGACGGTGGCTCGGAGGTTGTGGTAGTCCTACAAGCGAGCATTTCAAAAGAGAATAAGTGTTTGGAATTTGCTATTAGAGTTCCAACCCGCCTGCTCAGCAGCCGACCTGGAACTCGGGGACTACACCCAGTGGGTGCGCTGGCGCGCCCCCACAGAGAAGAACAAGAGAAAACAAGTCAGAAGAAGCATACCCGGACGGCCGCTCGTGTCGCTAGGTGCGCCCTTGAGCAGTGCTGGATGGCGTCGCTTTCAGCTCGCAGCTTCGCCTGGACGTCCAGGAGCGCCTGGTTCAGCGGGCCCGTGCCGCCTCCTCGCGCCCACCCGACGGGCGCGGAACTCGTCACCTCGACCTCTAGCGTGGCCGAGCTGGCCGCTCTGGCCTCCAGAGGGCGTGGCGCCGAAGTCGCCTTCTCCAGCCGGCGACGAGTTGGCAGGGCGACTTGAAGAAGCAAGTTCGCCGTGGCTTCGTCCGAAGTCGGCGGCACTGGCGGGTCCGCCGACTGTTTACCCTTCGCACCCCCCGATGACGGCGGGGGCGGTGGTAGCGGCGCCGCTGGGTCTCGCCTGGGGATCTCGCCGCCCTCCCTCTCCATGATGGCGTGCCCCCCGCCGGCCTCCCCAGAATGCTCCATAGGGTCCGGAGGCGGCGCCGAGCGCAACGGAACGACAAGCAGCGCCGATTGGCGGCGCGCGGCTTCTTCGGCCCGCTCTTGGGCCGCGGCGGCGGCTCCGGCTCCCTCAAGACCCTGCTGGTTGGGGGCGGCCGTCTTCTCGGCCTCCGCCTTCTTCCGACGGGCGGCTTCATCCTCGTCGCGCTTCTCCTGCGCGTTCCGCTCCGTCGCCTCCCGGAGGTCGGAGGCTGGGTCAATGCGCCGAGTCGTGGCGGACGACTCCACCAACCCCCTGATGGAGGCGGCGGCGACCCTTCCTAGGGTAAGAGGAGCCCTGAAGCGAGGAGCACATGTAAAAACTCAGGCCAAACCCACCAGAAGACAAAAACAAGACAGAGAAGTAGGGCACTCACGCAGAGGACAGCGGCGGCTTCTTCACTTCCTTACGGAAGCGCTGGGCCTTCGCGGCCGCCTCTTCTCGTTTTGTTGCGGCGGCTGCCCCCTTAAACTTTTTCTCCCGGCCTCCGAGGGAACTCGGCCTGGCCCGGCGCTTCCTCGCGCCGTCGTGCTTCGGCTGGTGGTGTGGGGCGACTTCCCCCTCTTCGCCGACGGGCCAGTCGGCGAAGGTGGCTGAGGGCCTCGGGACGCCTTCGTCTCCTTCGCCGCCTCCTTCGGCGTCGGCCTCCAATGTCGCCGCCCCCAAGTCGGGGTCATCGACATCGCTCTCTGCTTGATCAGAGGCGAACTGGCGAGGCGGCCTCGTGGCGCCAGATGAGGGCTGGAGAAAAGAGTTCTGGTTCAAAGGTTAAGAGAAATGAAGAGCAGAAGCCGGATTCGGCTGAAAAAGAGAAAGAGAAGGAAAGAGCGACTTACCACCGGCGGGGGGTTGGCGCGCGAGTATGGCTCCATGCCAAACTGCCAGTCCCCCGAGAGGCTGCAGTTCGCGATGAAGTTCACCATGTCCGCGACCTCCGCATGAGGAAGGTCTTTGGTGCACGTCCGACTGGGGTCCCGGTTGCCGCTCATCTGACAGATCAGATGAGGCCGGCTTTGGAGCGGCAGGACTCGGCGCGCCACGAAGGCGGCCAGCAAGTCGGCCCCAGTCAGGCCGGCTGACTGTGTCAACACCCGAACTCGCTGCACGGCGGCGGCTCCAGCCGGAGTCAGCGTCTTGGTGCGGTAGGACCAGCTGGGCTGCCTCCCAGCCGGCGCGCCGGCTTCGAAGGCCGGAAGGTTGACCCAGTCGCTGTCTGTGGCAATGTTCTTTACATAGAAGTAAGAACGCTGCCACATCTTCACCGACTTGATCAGCTGGATGGCGGGAAATGGGTTGTCGGTTGTCGACCTCCACAGCGCGATGAAGGCGCCGCATTGGGCTGGCACGCCGGCGACGTGCGTACCGAGCTTCGAATGGAAGAATTCCCCCCACAGCTCGATGGTGGGGAGAACTCCGAGGAATCCCTCGCAGAGCGAGGTGAAGGCAGCCAACAACACCACCGTGTTTGGAGTAAGGTGGTGCGGTTGGAGGCCGTGGAACTCCAGGAACAAGCGGAAGAATCCGCTCGCCGGCAGCCCCAGGCCGCGCGACAGGTGGGAGCGGAACACGACACGCTCGCCATCCGCCGGCGCCGGCGACACCTCCCCCGGCGGCGAGGCGCGGGCCTGCACGAGGTTCGCGTCGGGGATGCGGCGCGTCTTGCGAAGGAACTCGATGATGTCGTCGTCAATTTCGGAACCGTCCCACACGCCGGAGCGGACGGCGGCGGGCGCGGCGGCGGAAGAGGAGCTCATCGCCGGGAGTAGAGTGTGGTCCGGTGCGTCAGAAGAAAGAAGGAGAAGGCACGGGAGGAAGCAGAGGGGAGCAGGCGCGCGTGCTTTGCCGCCCCGCTCCCTCTGCCTACTTATAAGCCTACGGGCTGAGGAGCCGAGGGGGCGTCGTGGGATTAACTGCGCCCACGCCCCCACGATCTACCACGCGGAGTTACCGCGCGCATTTACTGCGCCAGAGCCCAACCGCCCGCACGGCCGCAGCGGATCCGCTCGAGGGCCGAGGCGCGGTAGTGGCGGGCCCCGCCCGCGGGCCTGTCCCATCGTGCGCGTGGGCTGGCAGGCTTGCCCGGCCACGCGGCGCCCCATGGAACGGTCCGCGGCGGGCAGCGGCTGTGTGGCTTCTCAAGCACGCCGTTTGCGTCCCGCCACGATCTTCAAACTACCTAAAGGGGAGCAAGGCGACTTGAAGGCAAGTCCGGCCTCTGAGAAACGGCTCGACGAAGACGGCCGGGGCAGAATCGCCTCCTGATAATCAGCACGAGGGGAGACGGCAGGCGAGCTACGGCACCAACTCCTCGAAGGAAGAAACTGTTGAGGCTCCTCGGCACATCCCTCGGCGCCTCACCAGCTTCGGGGACTACTGTCGGAGTAATGGGCCACGGGTAGGCTAACACGGGGCCCAGAACCTTTCAAGACATCGGGGCAGGCTACGCCCCTCAGAGGATCCCACAACAAAAGGCCGACTCTGAGAGTCGGCTATAGCCCACTCACGGCCAAATCCCGAAGACGGCCACGACATAAGCCGACTCCCAGTTGACGACTCCAGGAATGCCGACTATGGGGAGTCGGCCCACGACTTCGCCACCTTCAGCCTTCTGGAAGAAGGACAGGACTGGGGATGGCCGGAGTATGGCCCTCCCCTACCCAGATTACCGAGGGCGGGTGTGGCTACAGTGCAACGTACCGGAGGAGATCCTCGGTACGACGCGGCACTGTGGCCATACCGGCCCTGACGTTCGCCCCAGCGGCGGAACCCTGTTCCCACGTCGGCCCGCCAGTATGGCCTGGAGACGGCGGGCCCCGCCAGTCAGCGGGAGAGATAGAAGACGGCGGGAGCGCCCGAAGACGGCCCCCGTGGGAGTCGGTCTCCGAGAGCCGGCCAGCTCCTCCCACGGGTCCCACGCGCCATTAACCAGATAAGACGGGGAGTGGTGACAGTGATCGCCCGCCAGGCGGCGGCACTGTTGCCACGCCCCCATGACCCAGCCAACGTCATCAGAGGCGCAGCTACAGCGGCCAGGTCAGTCGGCGGGGCCCACCATAGGTGGCCCCCAGGAGTCGGCGGAAAGGACGGCGGCCTAAGAGACAAACTACTGGGACCCGCACCCAGTCAGATTACTATTGTACCCCCGGGGGGTAGGCCTATATAAACCCCCCGGAGCACCCATGCAAAGGGTTTGATCCTTTTTCCACCAGACCAACAGATAGAGGAGGGGAGAGCTAGCCTTGCCTTCTCCCACCTCTAGAACACAGCTCGAGGAGCAACTTTGTACACATATCTCCATAGTGACCATGCGGAGACCCCGCAGAGCAGCAGTAGGGGTGTTATCTCCTCGGAGAGCCCCGAAGCTGGGTAAGATCCGCCGGTGAGCATGTTTACGCCTCATCCCGCTTCCAGGCACTGGCGACGTTCTACTCGCCCCCACCATGATAAGCCATCCCTTGGCATATGTCGCGCATAACCCCCGACATCCGGCAGTATGGATTGAGGACTATCTCCTTCACATCCACATGGCACGTGGCGATGATTTGCACGCCATCAAATATTTACCCCTTAAGCTCAAGGGACCAGCCCGGCACTGGCTTAACAGCCTCCCAGCGGACTCAGTCGGTTCTTGGGAGGACCTGGAAGCCGCATTGAGCCAGACCTGCGAAACGTCCTGGAGGATAAAGCAAGGCAAACAAGATCGATCTACGGATCGCGCGGACGCCCGACGACACGTGATGATTTTCATTCCGGACACAATAAATCTGGCCGGGCCGAACACAACGAGCACAGCTCTTCCGAACTGCGTCGTGACATAGCCCAGTATAGGGGCGCCGCACACCCACTATGCTTCACAGACAAAGTAATGGATCATAAAATCCCAGAGGGTTTCAAACCCGTCAATATCGAGTCGTACGATGGTACGACAGATCCGGCAGTATGGATTGAGGACTATCTCCTTCACATCCACATGGCATGTGGCGATGATTTGCATGCCATCAAATATTTACCCCTTAAGCTCAAGGGACCAGCCCAGCACTGGCTTAACAGCCTCCCAGCGGACTCAATCGGTTCTTGGGAGGACCTGGAAGCCGCATTCCTCGACAACTTCCAGGGGACCAATGTGCGGCCACCGGACGCCGACGACCTAAGCCACATAATTCAGCAGCCAGAAGAATCGGCCAGGCAATTCTGGACACGATTCCTAACAAAGAAAAATCAGATAGTCGATTGTCCGAATGCAGAGGCCCTGGCAGCCTTCAAACATAACATCCGCGACGAGTGGCTTGCCCGGCACCTGGGACAGGAAAAGCCAAAATCCATGGCAGGACTCACGACACTCATGACCCGCTTTTGTGCGGGCGAAGATAGCTGGCTAGCTCGCATTAACAACTTATCAAAGAAGCACGGTAATTCGGATACCAAGGACAAAGGTGGCAGGTCACGTCGGAATAAGCAAAAGCGCCGCGTCAGCAGCGACAGCAATGAGGATATGGCAGTAAATGCCGGATTCAGAGGCCATAAATCTGGTCAGCGGAAAAAGCCATTTAAAAAGAATACCCAGGGCCCGTCCAGTTTGGACCGGATACTCGACCGCTCGTGCCAGATTCATGGCACCCCCGAATGGCCAGCCAATCACACCAATAGAGATTGTTGGGTGTTCAAGCAGGCAGGCAAATTAAGAGCCGAACACAAAGACAAGGGGCTGAACAGCAACGACGAGGAGGAGCCCAGGCCGCCGAACAACAATGGACAGAAGAAGTTTCCCCCATAAGTGCGGACGGTGAACATGATATGCGCGACCCACATTCCCAAGCGGGAGAGGAAGCGTGCGCTACGGGACGTATATGCGATGGAGCCAGTCGCCCCAAAGTTCAACCCATGGTCCTCTTGCCCGATCACTTTCGATCGAAGGGACCACCCCACTAGCATCCGTCACGGCGGTTCCGCCGCATTGGCTCTTGACCCAATCGTTGACGGATTTCATCTTACAAGAGTCCTCATGGACGGCGGCAGCAGCCTGAACTGGCTTTACCAGGATACAGTGCGCAAAATGGGCATAGATCCGTCAAGGATCAAACCCGCAAGGACGACCTTTAAAGGCGTCATCCCAGGTGTAGAGGCCAATTGCACAGGCTCAATAACACTTGATGTGGTCTTTGGATCTCCGGATAACTTCCGAAGCAAAGAGTTAATCTTCGATATAGTCCCGTTCCGCAGTGGCTATCATACCCTACTTGGACGAACCGCATTCGCTAAATTCAATGCGGTGCCGCACTACGCATATATCAAGCTCAAGACGACAGGCCCTCGAGGAGTAATCACGGTCAGCGGAAACACCGAACGCTCCATCCGTACGGAGGAGCACACGGCGGCTCTCGCAGCGAAAGTACAAAGCAGCCTTTTAAGGCAACTCTCCAGTCCGGCCGTTAAAAAGCCGGACAATGCAAAGCGCGCCCGGAGTAACCTGCAACAAGACCGTTTGGCACGTTCGGAGCAAGCGTAGCAATACGGCCCCGACCCTAGCCATCGCACCATAGCGGAGCTAGTACCTAGAGTACACAATTACGCCCTTAAAATTCCATGGGCACTGGGGGAGGGGCACATTAACGGCATGCCTACAATACGGCGTCAAACGTACTAGGGGCTGCCGAACTTTTCTTTTTTCTTTTACTTTCAGGACTCCATACTCTGGATAGCCTGTTCGGCCCTGCTGCTGCACAGACGATACAAGACCCAGGAAAGCAGACAAAGCTACGCCGCATTACGGAACTCTCAGGTGGTCTCTATTTCGAGCGCTATATCTGTTTCTAAACTCCGCGGCCTGCGCCTGGTCAGGACATGTTAAATAGTCTAATATCCTTCTTGCTTATCGCACTACTTGTATCATTCTGCTTTGATAAATAGCCTCTTTGTAAACAATGCATAGCTTTTTGTCTATTTTTTGCATTATCCTCTTTTAATATATATGTTTATTAAATAACATGATCGCACCCGTACACCATGGTACGGAAAAACACGCCAGGGGCTTCATTACCCTCTTATCTGGTGTGAGAAGTCCGTACACTTTCACAAGTGCGGCACCCCGAACTTATAGCACTATATGCATCGGCTCCAAGTCATGATTTTGGTCACATGTTGGGTTTGCCCGGCTCCTATGTTTTGGTGCCTTATGTTCCGCTATATCGGCTAAGGTAGCACTAGGAGAACCACTGCGATTGTGCCCCAGTTCAGGTGGGTTGAGCACCTCAGTGGAGAAAGCTAAAACAGACTGTCATGATAAGGCGTGAGACCGGTCGCTGTTCAAGAGGTTTTTCGAGTCCTTAAAGGCTTATGCCGCTTCGAGCGAGGAGCTGGTTATGTCCGGCCAAAGGCGTGGATAGCGCCCCGAATTCGGCCTTTCGAACTAGGGGCTTCGCCGAAATTTAAAATTATAACGTTCTATGGCTAAGTAAGAGTGTTCAAGCATTATAGTCCGATTGCCTGGTTCGCTGTGCTGAGCGCCTCCCTAGAAGGACCCAACTATGGGAACAAGAGCCCTCAGGTTTATCCCAAACACCCCAGCACTAGTGGCATGGGGGCAGAAGCCGACCACTAGCCATCTCTCAAATTTTGATAAACGGCCGCACATAAAATAATATTTTAAATTAAATAAGCATTGCTTAGCGCATATGAAAAAGTTTTCAGCGCACAGGATACAAACGAGCGAGTTCATTCAAATTTTACATCTCTAGTACATTCATCTGTGACAAGGCGAGCTCCGGCAAGAACTTCCTTGTAGTAGTTCTCGGGCTTGCGATGCTCCTTCCCCGCCGGCGGCCCGTCCTTCACCAGCTTCTCTCCGTCCAGCTTACCCCAGTGTACCCTTACACGGGCAAGGGCCCTCCAGGCACCTTCAATGCAGGCGGAGCGCTTGAGGACCTCAAGCCGTGGACAGGCTTCCACCAGCCACCGCACTAGCCCAAAATAGCTCCCAGACAGGGCCTCTCCAGGCCACAACCGTACTAGTAAGCCCTTCATGGCCTGTTCGGCCGCCTTGTGGAGCTCGACCAGCTGTTTCAGCTGATCGCTCAAAGGCACAGGGTGTCCGGCCTCAGAATACTGAGACCAGAACACACTCTCCGTCGAGCTGCCCTCTTCAGCTCGGTAGAACGCGGCGGCGTCGGATGCGCTGCGGGGAAGATCGAAGAACGGCCCTGGAGAACTCCGGATTCGGGTAAGTAATAGGTAGTTTACTTTTATATTCTTACTTTGCATTGAGAATGCCTTACCCGCTGCTATCTTTTTCACCTCCTCCAACTCTTGGAGGGCCTTCTGGGCTTCGGCCTTGGCGGTCTTGGCGGTCTCAATGGCCGACGCGAGCTTGGATGCTTGCGTTTTCGCCTCAAGCTCCAAACCCTCATGTTTTTTCATGAGAGCTTGCATCTCTTGCTGCACCTCGCCGGCTTGGACCCCAAGCCTTTCTCGCTCGGCGCGCTCCTCGGCTGTTTTCTTTTCGGCCTCGGCCAGCGCCTGCTTCAGGGTTGCCACCTCGGTTGTGGACCCTACAATAAGCAATTCAATCCTGTTATTTCTTTCTGCAAACGAGCATCACTATAGGCACCTTTTTTTAGGGGTATTTCTTACCTTCTTTCTCCTCGAGCTGCCGTTTGGCAAGGCCAAGCTCTTGCTCGGACCGCCCGAGGTCCTTTTTAAGGACTTCCAACTGCGCAGTCAGTGCGGCGGTGGAAAGCAGCGAAGCCTGCATACACATATTTGACTTTTTTTGTTAGACTCCTGCGAAAATTACTAGATCCTCTATTCGTCTTTTCTTTCCGAACACCGAAGAGAGCATCAAAGGCTACTATCTATGCGGTAAATAATTTAACACATTTTTGTTTACCTGGAAGCCTGTTAGAAGGCTAGCGCAAGCTTCAGTCAGTCCGCTCTTGGCGGACTGAACCCTTTGGATTACCGTACTCATAACGGTACGGTGCTCCTCGTCGATGGTGGCGCCTTCAAGCACCTCCAGCAGATTGTCCGTCGCCTCTGGTTGGACAGAGGTTGCCGGCTCAGATGGCTTACTCCTCTTGGGAGGAGTTCGCCCACCGCGGACCAGGACTGTCGAGTCCGGCGCGGTGTCCGGCACAAAGCCGGACTTGGAGCCCTGGGGGGTTTCATCCCCTTTACTTCCGGGGTCCGGAGGATTGCCTTGTGGCTCCTCCAGGACCATCTCCTCCTGCCCTGCTTGGCGGGGCGCCGCTTCGGCATCGTCTGCCCTGCAGGGGGAGACAGCGGGCGGAACAGAGTTCACGTCCGATGAATCCAGGGAGCCGCCCGACGAATCGTCGAGTTCGGCCCGGGGCGGGCTGCATATATTACGTTCGGCATTAAGGAAAGTTGCGCATTAGAAAACATCATGAGTCACTCTGGTATGTAAACACTTACGATATCGCCGGACGCTTGGTTCTGTCCGGCCACTCCTTTCCGCCCTCTTCGGCATCGTGGGATTAGTCCGGCGGAGGGGTCTTCCTTTTCCTTGACCCCTCGGCCTCCCCCGTTGGGGTGGCCTTCTTCTTCTTTTCTCCCCTCACTGGGGGGGGAGAGCTTCCTTGCTCCTTCTCCTCGTTTTCATGAGAGGAGGGCATCGCAGACTCATCAGATGACGAGCTCGACACCACCATGTTGCGGGAACTCTTTCGAGTCCTGGTGGTTTTCTTCTTCTTGACCTTCTTCTCCGGCACCACATAAGGCGCCGGAGCCAGCACCTTCTCTAGGAGAGCTGGGGCCTGGTCTTCGGGCAGGGGAGCCAGACAGTTAATTAATCCGGCCACCTTCAGCCAGTCCTGTTAAAGGCAAAGGGAGTTTGGATCCCGCATAGAGTTAATCTATGAAGAAGAGCTTAACGAACCTGTTAAAGGTATAGATAGCTTACCTCGCGAGCATTACGCTGCGAGCTGTATCCGCGATCCTCGGAAGTAGATGCGGGCGACTCGGCGCCTTTGGTCAGCACCTTCCAGACGTCTTCATACGTCGTGTCGAAGAGCCTGTTGAGGGTTTGGTGCTGCGCCGGGTCGAATTCCCACAAAGTAAAATCCCGTTGTTGGCACGGGAGGATCCGGCGAACGAGCATAACCTGGACTATATTGACAAGCCGGATTGGCTTGTTCACCAGGGACTGGATGCAAGTTTTCAATCCAGTCACTTCTTCTTCGTTGCCCCACGATAGGCCCGTCTCTTTCCAGGACATAAGCCGCGTGGGGGGTTCGGATCGGAACTCGGGGGCTGCGACCCATTCCGGATCGCGTGGCTCAGTGATGTAAAACCACCCAGCTTGCCACCCCTTTAGGGATTCCACAAGGGAGCCATCGAACCAGAGGACGTTGGCCATCTTGCCAACCATAGCTCCTCCGCACTCCGCCTGGGTGCTAGACACCACCTTGGGCTTGACGTTGAAGGTCTTGAGCCAGAGGCCGAAGTGGGGGAGGATACGGAGAAAGGCCTCACACACGACGATAAATGCCAAGACATTGAGGACAAAGTTCGGGGCCAGATCGTGGAAATCCAGGCCGTAGTAGAACATGAGCCCCCGGACAAAAGGGTGGAGTGGAAAACCCAGTGCGCGGAGGAAATGGGGAAGGAAAACTACCCTCTCATGGGGCCTTGGGGTGGGAAGAAGCTGCCCCGCCTGAGGAAGCCGGTGCGGGATGTCCTTGGACAGATATCCAGCCTTCCTGAGCCTTTTCACTTGAGCCTCCGTGACGGAGGAAACCATCCACTTGCCTCCCGCTCCGGACATTGCTGGAGAAGGTTGACGAAGGAAGAGCAGACTTGGGCGCTAGAGCTTGAGTGCGCGAGAGATGGATGGGCAAAGGAGGAAGAAGGCGTAGGTAAAAAAGGCGGATCCTTATCCCCTTATATAGGCGGATGCGGTTATGCGTCCCCACCTACCTAATAAAACTCACTTGCCTCTCAAGCGCCGTGGTAAATGGCGCGGTTGGGTTACCCACGTCCGTATTAATGAGAATACCGTTAAAAGGGGCACACGATCTCTGCTTTGACAAGACGTGCCAAGGAAACCGCCTCGCTAAACACGCCGAGGTGGAATGATGAAAATAATTTATACAGAAGGCTTGGTCGCAGTGTTATGACGCACTGCGGAATACGTGAGCAGATTTGATTTGTGTTAATATTATTCTCTATATGGCAATATGTGGAAACTTGTTTTGCAGAGCCGGACACTATACTTGGTGTTTATAATCTTCTTGAAGAACTTGGAGGAGGAACCCGCCTTGCAATGCCGAAGACAATTTGCACGCCGGACTTGTCGTCATTGAAGCCTGGTTCAGGGGCTACTGAGGGAGTCCTGGATTAGGGGGTGTTCGGATAGCCGGACTATACCTTCAGCCGGACTCCAGGACTATGAAGATACAAGATTGAAGACTTCGTCCCGTGTCCGGAAGGATCTTTTCTTGGCGTGGAAGGCAAGCTAGGCGTGCGGATATTCAAGATCTCCTACCAATGTAACCGACTCTGTGTAACCCTAACCCTATCCGGTGCCTATATAAACCAGAGGGTTGTAGTCCGTAGGACGAACCATCATCATACACAATCATACCATAGGCTAGCTTCTAGGGTTTAGCCTCCTTGATCTCGTGGTAGATCTACTCTTGTACTACCCATATCATCAATATTAATCTAGCAGGAGTAGGGTTTTACCTCCATCGAGAGGGCCCTAACCTGGGTAAAATAAAGTGTCCCTTGTCTCCTGTTACCATCCGACCTTGACGCACAGTTCGGGACCCCCTACCCGAGCTCCGCCGGTTTTGACACCGACAGCGGACCTCAGCTGTAGAGGTCAAGGGTGAGTGGGACCATGGAGACGCCTGCTCACTGGTCCCGTTCCCCCTTTCCCCCGCAAAAACCGTCGTCCCTTGGCCAATCTGCAAGGGGCAGTCCTGCGGAGGGGTTACGACACGGGACTCCTTCCCGCATCTCACCCCCAACTCGCCACTCTGGATGGCGCGGTTCTCTGGAGGGGTTACAACACGGAACTCCTTCCCGCACCTCACCCCCAGCTTGACTGGAGACGCTGAAGTGGGAAGAACGCCAGAGACCTCCTGTCTAGGCGCCCCTCCCACCGAAGAGAAGCCGGGCCCAGGTAACTGGGTGCTATGGGCCTCCTGCCCACGGCCCCCCATACCCGCGGCCAACCTATAAGGGTCCACCCTCGCACCGGGTGTAGACTCCGCAGTCGTCACCTCGCCTGCCAGACTCAGCACTGGTGGCAGCTCAAGCTCCGCCGGGTCGTCTGCCTCGACCCTGGTGCTCCATAACCGACTAGGAGCAGACCCCGGTGCAAATGAACCAAAGCGAAGCGTGTTCATAGGAGTAGTGGACAGGGGCGCCTCTTTGGTATAACTATCTACCTTATCTGGATGTGTAGTAGGCCCCTTGTCTGACTCCGGCAGTGTATCATCGACCCCCTTATCCTGATTCCCGGGTGCGCCGCCTCCCTCAGTCGTATCCATGTACTGTGTCCCATCCCCATCCCGGGAAACTGCAGTATCCTCGATCTCAAGCTCTAAGACATAAGTGACTCCAGCATGTGTCCATCTGACCACATCTGGTATATACTCAACACTCACAACACTGACCAACAACCTTGCAGCTCGTGGTGCACGAGTGAATGGCATGTCAACCTTTTCTGTCTTACCAATCATAGCACCCAAACTCCAAGCAATCAGAAAATGCTTTACCAATTTAGGTGGTGTGCCATAGGAACGAACCCACACCTTCTCCAAAGGTGTACCCTCAGGTTCCTCCTGCTTCCACTCGTCAAAAGCGATAACAATGTTGGTGCTTGTGACTCTGCATAAACCCCACTTAAGAAAATGCATCTGATCCTCTTTAGTGGGAAAGTCCACCTTGTAAGTCTGACCTTCTAACTGTTCCAGATGCCACTCATAATTACCTGGCACTAAGTCACGTAGCTATCTCACGGTCTGAGCCTCGGTCAACTGTCCATTAGTAACTATGATTACTGCCGGGAAGGAACTCTCAACCATTTGCGGTAGAGGGTCCACCTCTGGTGTCTCAAAGAACATCAACTCCTTACAACTGACCCCAAAAATGTTAATACCAGGCTTAGGACCGGAGAGGAGAGGGCAGTCCCTGGTCACATGCTGGGAGCGGAGGCAATAGTCACAAAGCTTATTCGTACACTCTGCCACGAAATGACCCGGTTCACCACATCTATAGCAAGGCAACTTTTTCTTCTTAATCGCCCACTTAGAGAGTTTTTCTCCCTCCGCTTTCTCCGACCCTTTGTCAGACGCCCATCCCTATATTTAGTCCCTCCAGAAGTCACTAGAACCTGCACTGCTGCCAAAGCCCTAACCGCGTCAACTGCCACCGCGGGTAGCGTGGATCGGTCTCCCACCTCATCCGCTACGTGCTCGAGCTCCTCCCCCGAAGCCATATCTGTAGCAGGCGGTGGTGGGGGTGGGTAGTGTCGAGGCGGTGGTGGGCATCTCCCTATCCCACCGCGATGATATCCACCTCGGAAGTGATCCCTGGGTCCGGCAACACCTTCAACAGAATTACCCGGTGGACCTTGAAAATGTCCGGTGTCCTCATCATTATGCTAGTTATATCCACGGCCGCCACCGGACGAAGATCCACGGTGTAGTCCCTCACCATATGCATCATATCCGTCGTATCCCCACTGCCCGTATCGGTTGAAATTCTGTCCATCTTTGCTGTAACCACTGTATCCACCACGCCCCTGCATGCCGCGACCCCTTCCTAGGGCCGGCGCCTTAGCTGCTGGTAGCTACGCCACTTCATCCGGCTGGCGCGCGTTTGGTCTGGTGATAACCCACAAGTATAGGGGATCACAACAGCTTTCGAGGGTAGAGTATTCAACCCAAATTTATTGATTCTACACAAGGGGAGCCAAAGAATATTCTCAAGTATTAGCAGCTGAGTTGTCAATTCAACCACACCTGGAAACTTAGTATCTGTAGCAAAGTGTTTAGCAGCAAAGTAATATGATAGTGGTGGTAACGGTAACAAAAGTAAAGACAGCAAAAGTAATATTTTTGGTATTTTGTAGTGATTGTAACAGTAGCAACGGAAAAGTAAATAAGCGTTAACCAGTATATGGAAAGCTCGTAGGCATCGGATCAGTGCTAGTGCGTTCAGTTTCGACAGCAAAATTCAGTTTCGACAACAAAATTCAGTTTCGACAGTTAAGTTCAGTTTTGACAGTTAAGTTCAGTTTCGACAGTTAAGTTCAGTTTCGACAGTTAAGTTCAGTTTCGACAATTAAGTTCAGAGATGAGCGGCTGATGTATTTTACATCTAGCACTTTGTGGTTATGTATTTTACGTCATGTATTGGAGATGTTATTAGAATTCCACTCAGGTTAACGTTGTTCATTGTCTCTCTTGTCCTGCTTCAGCCTCGGCGTCATACAACTCACCGGAGCTGCTCCAACGACGAAACCCTCCATCACAGCGGAGCAGCACCTTGGGCTCCATCTCCAGACGCCTAAGATCTTCTTCCCCTCCTCCGACAGCCAAGTCAGCCGGAGCATCCTCACCGGCCAACCCAATCATGCTGAGATCGACATGGCTTCGCCAAAGAGGTTCTACACTTGTTGCATCTCTTTTTTACTCTACATGTTATATATTTTGTCCACTGAGCACATGGATTTGTTCCTTTAGTGTCTCCTTGAAAGAAAAAACTTAGGAATTTTAATTTTCACTTGTCCTCCTTTTCAAATTCCTATTCATGAAGCACAAGACTAAGAGATAGTAGCATAATAGCATTATAACCGTACATTTTCTTGTGGTTTGACTTAATGTCACCATGCTTCTTTGCATCCTGTGATCTTCCAATTGTTGTGAATCAAACACCCAGATTGGCAGAAATCCTGTGTTTTTAAATTCTCTGTTTTGCACGTGCATTCCTATCCTATTCCTGTCTATTTCCTATCCCTGCATTGTTGGAATCCTCCAATTCAAACGAGCCCTTACAGAATTACTTCTTACAGATAGTTGTCAAAGAAAACCTTGCGTGGTTTGTCCCGCTCCTGCTGCGCCGTCGTCCACCCCAGCTCAGCTGCTCCAACGACAGAAGGGCCCAGCACAATAGGGATCCGGCCTCCAGACTGTTTTTCGCCGCCTCAGATCTTCTTCCCCGCCGCTGGCAGCAATGAAAACTGCACTACCATCATCAACCGAGCAGATGACCTCGAGGACTACACGGGTCCGCAAGAGAGGTCTCACTCTTTCGTGTTTGCTTACGTTATGCATCGCTTAATACTACATGCTACTTTATCATCCACTACAAGAAATATTTCAACTTGTGACCACCACTATTGGTCACTGAAAGGTCACAAATTTCCATTTACGACATTTTTGTGACCAAAAACAGAAGGTCAAAAGCTGGCGGTCGTAAACTGACTATAGCGACCTTTAACAAAAGGTCGTTGATCCTATGACCTTCTGTTTTGGTCGCTAGCTCTCTCCCCAGGCCACGTCGGATCCGACGTGGCAATCTGACGTGGCAAAATTGCGACGAATTCAAAAGGTCGTTGCTTAAAATCAGCCCGGTCCAATTGGGGGTTTTACATGGGCCAAGCCCATTAATTCAGCCTTTTTAATATTTATTTTTCTTATTAATTTTTGCTAGCTACATGGGCTGGCCCAACAATTCGGCCTTTTTATTTCTAGATGCTGCCTTTTACAGCGTATAATCTTTTATTTTTTGCCATTTTATTTTCCACTATTTTACATTTGACCCAAGAGTTTCAGTTTTTCTTTTTCTTAAAAGATTGGTCCCACTTGTCAGTTTCTAGTAATGGGACCCGGTTGTCAGGGTGTCGGTGTACTAAAGTAGGGGTACCTTAGTACCCCGAACTTGTGCACGGGCAGTAGTAGCGTCCCGCGGCAAGGCTTGCCCGGGGAGCGACAAGAGTCTCCACGGCCCTTTCTGGGCCGGACGAAGGCCAAGTGATCGAGCCTAGAAGACCAGGCCCCGGCAAGAGGAGCTTGCCGGGCCAAGAAGGCGAGGTCCGGCAAGAGGAGCTTGCCGGGCCAAGGCGACAAGGCCCCGGCAAGAGGAGCTTGCCGGGACGACTAAGCCGAAGCAGCAAGGCCCCGGCGGGAGGAGCTCGCCGGGATGGCCAAACCAAGGCACCCCAAGAGAAGCCCGCCGCGGCGCGCCGCGCGCCCCGACAAGGTCTGACGAGCGGCAAGCTCTCAGGTGCGGCAAGACAACCACCACGGCAAGCCACTTGTCGCGGCAAACCACCACCTCAGGCATGCGCTCCAGCTCACCTGCCCACGCGCCACTCTGGGGCTTCCCCAGAGGCACGTGGTGGGGCGCGCGGTGGCATGCGACGTTGGCAGAGTCGCCCCCGTGGCAAGCGGAGGCGCCCCTAACGGTCCGCCTCGGCACTGTTCAGGCGATCCAGACGGGCATTTAATGCCTTTGTCCCCCGCCGTCAGAGTTAGGTGCGATAGCACTGTGCGGCCACTGTTCGCACAGTTCCTTGCCATTTTTACCCTCACCTGCGTCGCTACCTATGAGAAACCCCTTAGCATATAAAAGGAGGCCCATGCGCACGTAGGGAGAAAAAGAGGAGGGATCCAGACCGGAAGAAGGACACCCAGTAGACCCTCATCTACGTCCAGCTCCAACTTACTGTAGCTTCTTGCGCTCCAGAGCAAGAACTCAAATCAACCAGACAAGCAGCAGTAGGGTTTTACGCATCCATGCGGCCCGAAGCTGGGTAAAATCGTTGTGTGTGTGTGTCGCCTCGATCTGCTCTTTGTGCAACCTTCGCCCCCCCGCCGAACCGACAAGGGGCTCCGTCCCCATAGGTGCTCGTGGAGGCCAATATCCCCCGACATCTTTGGCGCGCCAGGTAGGGGCGCGTCGAGGTTGTGCGAACCAGATTTGGCGACCACAGGTAAGCTCAGGTATGGCCAGGTACCTTTCCGCTCCAACCCGCGGAGCGGAGGCATTCCTCCTCACGGACTCGCGCACGGCCCTCCTCGAGTACCCACTCACGCAGAGCCCGGGCAAGAGCAGCTGCTCCTTGAGGAGGACCGCCTTCCGGCCGCTGAGCGAGTTTCTCGCCTCCAGCAAACTCTGCGCCGCTCCCGTAGCTGCAGAAGTTAGCGCCGGAAGTTGCGGGAAAGGCGACCTCATTCTTCGGCGAGCCCAGGCCGCCAAGATCCAAACGAGTCGACGCCGACCGTGGGAGGAACCTTGCCAGCGCGGCCGTCGGAACCCGTTCCGTCGGCCATCCTCTCTGTCCAAGTCTTGCCGCAGTTGCATGTAATCATTGGTACAGAGACGGGCGCAGATCCCAAGCATAGCTTATGTGCCCCGCACATCTTGTCGATTTCGCGCCTCTCCGCTTGGCGCATGCATTATTTGACACGATTGTGCAGCACTCGACTCCGGCAAGCGATGGCAGGTCGTGAAGCCCCGAGCCCTCGTTATTCCCTTACCTCGAGAAGGGGGGATGACAGGATAGGCTGGGCGTCGCCCGAGGAAGCTGCGCCTTGCCAGACTGCGAACAACAGAAAAGCTAAGTTGCCAAAGTTTGAGCAATTAAGCTCCTTTTTGTCCTTAAGTTATCTTCCTCGAACGACCGAGCTTCGTATGGGAAACCTGTGCGCGGAGGGGCCGGCTCGTGGCTGGTTGCGCCCTTATTTCGTTTCGAGTCCGCTCAACGACTTAAGTGTGCTATATCCAGAGTGGCGTCCTTACTTTGTTTCGAGCTTGCTCGGCAGCTTGAGTGTGCCGCGACTACAGTCGCCACGCTTACCTCGCCCTAAGCCTACTCAACATTTTAAGTGAGTTGCGCCAGCCGCGACAAGGTTTCTTGCCGGTGGAGGCACCGCCAGCGGGTTGCTGATGTCCCGCACTCGGCACCCGTGGCAAGGCGGAGGCTTGCGCCGACAAGTTCCCGGGAGCGTAGGGCGCGAACGTACGAAGCACAAAGTCGAACGAGGGAGATAACAGCGCAATGAACTGCCTAAGATAAAAGTTATATTCCAAAATGACTTGCCGCTGCTCTGATCAGCTGTTTCTATGACATGCTCAACAGCGACAAGAGAAGAAAAGAAAGAGGTGGGCGGCCTAATCCGCGCGGTCGCCCTCGACCCTCCTGATCCCGGCCGCCCTTTCCACAATGGGGGTGACGAGGGCCCTGATCTCCGTCAGGTCGGCGTCTTTCGGCAGGTGCCTGAGGACGTTGGTAAGCCTGATGGTGGGGTTGCGGAAGACGATCTTCACCAGCACCCTCTCGAGGGCCCCAGAGACGGCTTCCCGCGTCTCCTCGGCCAGCTGCTCTGGGATCGTTTCCCGGAGATGCTGGAGCACCCCCACCAAGCCCTTGAAGAAGGAAGTGAGCTTGACGCTCGGCAGGACGTTCTCGCCGGAGGGGTACTCGTGGCCCTCCATCCCCAGCAGCTTCAGCTCCTTGTCGATGGTGGTGGCGATGTCGACGAGGCCTTCGGTCCACCGCTCCACCGTCTCCTGGAAGGCGTTCTGGGTAACGGCGGCACGCTTCAATAGCTCCTCATTGCCAGCAACCTCCTTCCGCAAGGTCGCTTCCTGCCCCTTGGCGCTCTCCAGCGCCTTGGCCAGGGTGTCCAGCTTCAGCTCGAGGTCAGCCTTGGAATCCTTGGCGGCGTCGAGCTCCTGGATCTTCTCGGCGAAGCGGCCCTGCAGCTCGCCAAGGGTGTGAGCGCCCTTCTCGCGCTCCTGTTTGAGTGCGGCAAGCTCTTCGCCGCTCGCCTTGAGGTCGCTGACGAGCTGCGCCACCCTCGTCTCCAGCTCCCCCTTGGCGACCTCGGCGGCCGCGGCAGCGTCCTGCGCTTCCCGCAGGGCCCCGCCAAGCGCCTGCTCGCGCGCGGCAACCTCCTCCTCATGGCTGGCGAGGCTGGCCTTCTTTTGCACCAGTTCGCTTTCCCGCGCGGATAGCCCCGCAGCGGCAAGCCTGTGCTGCTCTTCGGCCTCTGCCTTCTCGAGGAGAAAGGCTGTCCACGCCTCGTCGAGCAGCCTCCGCTCCTCCGCCAAAGACCGGAGAGCCTCCTGGTTGAGCTCCCGAAGCTCCCCGGCGCGCTTCTCCATGTCCGCGCCGGCCCTCGTGACGAGCGCCTCCTGGCGCTCCACCTTAGCCTGCCGGGCGCGGTAGAGCGACACAAGCTTCCAGAGCAGCCGCTCCTCCTCGGGCTCGCCGCTACTGGTGATTGGCGCGTCGACCACTGTCAGCCCGACGGAGGCGAGCACTTCTCCGTCAAAGGCAAAACTGATGAGGTGGCGCCTAGTCATAGCAACCCACCACAATTTACAAGGCTATGACCATCTATATTGGTCGTTAACAACTAGAATAAGGCAGCGGACTAGCGCTGTTTGCTTTATGACCTTTTCGTGTGAGGATTTGGAGCCCCCCGAACAGCTTTTGACCAATTGGTCTGAAATGGTCATAAATTTATGACCAATTCTTCGAGGGTCACTGACAGAAGGTCATAAGTTGACATATTTCTTGTAGTGGTCCTGTTCACCGATTAGACTCTGAGTCAGCTCCAAACTAATGGTCAAACTTGAGTTTTTAAATGGTTGTGGGGTACATATCAGGGCCGCTATCAATAGTATCTATCTACTATCTGGTTAATCTCCGGTGTCTACTATGAGTTTCATGTTGGGTGGGAAACTAACAGTAAAGAAGCCATTATCTGTATTTTTTAACTGAAGCCATTATCTGCCTGCTATTATTGGTTTTGGGTCTATCCACAGGTTGCTACCATCACTCTGGATTTCTGCATGCACTCCTTACATAATCTCACTATGTTTTATTCCTATGCATGACAGTTATTGTAAACAATGGAACTGAACATGTAGAGCAAAAGAGACGAGCCTTGTGTGGCAATAAAATTTCATGCAGACATCGCTCCATGGTAGGCGCAAAGGCAGCCCCCCTCCATGCATTTTGGATTGCAATCGAGAGGAAGATATCTGTTCTGAGGGGGATTCAGAAGGAGAAGACAACTCCTATTTACCCCCTGAGGTCTTCGCTCTAACTTGGCATGCTGATGTTGGTTATATCATGCATATGGTGTCTTGCATTGCTTACTTTATACATCAAATATGTCATCTGCTTAGTTTAGACATCCTTTGTGCGTATGCCATCTGTTTAGTTTATTCATCATTTATGTGAATTATGCAACGCCATCTTGTTTAGCCAGGCATCATATATGTGAATTTTGCAATGCCATCCTGCTTAGCCAGTCATCTTATATGTAAATTATATCAGGCCATCCTTTTTTTGGTTACATATTACATTTTTCAAAAATGTTATTACATTCAACTGCTCTTCGTGTGCATCAGCCATTTGACACGGCGATGGCAAATTCTGGAGTGAAAACAAGGTCTTCAGAGCAGACTATGCTATCTGACGAAGCGCATATCTCGCTGGTTATGGATAGCTCCTCAGAGGAGGATTCAGAGACAGATGACCAGTCCTATTCCCCCCCCCCCCGAGGTGTATGCTCTAACTTGGCAGGGTTATGTTGCTCATATCGTGCGTATGGTGTCTCACATTGCTATGTCATTTGATTAGTTTACATATGCTTTGTGTGAATGCCACCTGTTCAGTGTCTAATTACCATATATGTGAGTTATGCATTGCCATCTTGTTTCAAGACATTATATATGTGAATTATACAATGCTATCTTGTTGCAAAGGCATTATATATGTGAATTATGCAATGCCATGCTGTTTAGCCAATCATCATGTATGTGAATTATATCATGCTATCATTTTTTTGTATTACGTGTTCCATTTGTCGACAACGTTTGTATATTCAACTACTCTTCCTGTGCATCAGCCATTTGAAGCGGTGATGGAAGTATCTAGAGTGAAAACAAGGTATTCAGAGCAGACAATGCTACCTGCTGAAGCAGACATCTTGCTGGTTACAGAGAGCTCCTCAGAGGAGGATTCAGAGACTGATGACCAGTCCTATTTTCCCCCTGAGGTCTATGCTCAAACTTGGTAGGGTTATATTACCCATGTCATGCATGTTGTCTTGCATTGCTTAGTTTTTACATCATATATGGATTGCCATCTGCTTACTTGCTTACTATATAAATCATTTATTTGAATTATATCATGCCATCATGTTTACATAGTACATACACATAATCTATCTGAATTATGGCATGGCAACCCATTTAATAAAGACATCATATAGTTATATCATCTCATCCTGTTTAGTGTTTACAGTCATCATATTTTGAATTATGGCATTCTATCCATGAATGTATGTGAATTATGGCATGCCAACCTATTTAATAAACACATTATATAGTTATGTCATGTCATCCTGTTTACATAGTCTCATATTTTGAACTATGTCTTTCCATCTTTTTTAGTTAGCCATCATAATGTGAAATTATGTCATGCTATCCTGTTTAGTTAGCCATCATATTTGTGAAATTGTGTCATGCTATCCTATTTGGTTAGACAACATAAGTATGAATTATTTCATGCCCTATTTTATTCCCCACTATCCATTGCACTTGTCTATCATACAATGTCTATACTTTCAATTACTTTTCTTGTTTATCAGCCATTTGAATTGGAGAGCGTGATGGCAGTATCTAAGGGAGTAATAACACGGTCTTCAGAAAAGATAGTGCTACCAGTTGATGCAGATAGAACCATGGTTGTACTTGCCCAAGGACCAGATCCACCGCACATAACCTAGACTCTCGCAGATTGTACCCCTACCCAGTTTGACAGAGAACCAGCTACACATCTTCTAACCCCAACCCTGGCAGATAATAACCCAGTTCCAGTTGACACAGCACCGTCTCCACCACAGAGCACCCAAACACGAGTAGTTAGTAAGGGAACTGCAGTGCCCAAAGCACGAGGGCCACCACTCCGAATCCCAACTGAACGCTTAAAGGAGAAGAAGATTTGTTCTCAGGTCAGGTTCTGTAGCTATGGTTCATACTCCTTTGCTCTTGCATGACTGTATTTACTCATACCAACTATTTTCAAATTTGAAGGATGGAACTGAAACTCCAATGGCGCAACAGCTATGTTTTAAACCTGTTTCTTTAACTGGTTTGCTGTTGTAACCTGCTTTATGTTGATTTCAGTTTCAATTGAATAAACAGTTATGTTCTCATGTCATGCACATTACAAGTGTTGTTATTGCTCTATAGTTACCCACACTTATATTTTGTCTATTCTGCTTTGTCTTGAACAAATATTATCTGAACTGTGACTCTATCTTGATTTGGCAACAAAAACTAGAATGATATGGACCATAAAGTGACCATGGTCCATAGATATATGTTTGTTTCATGCTGTTATCCTGTCCACTTTACTACTGAACTCATTTACCAAAATGAGTTTCATATACAACATGGTAAACATGTGATGTGTCTGCTTGTTTCTCTTTTAGAATGCGGACAAAATATTGGAGAACAGTACCGCGTTATCCAATGGTAGAGGAAGTAATGCAGATAAGGTTCAAGATAGTGAGACATCCCTTTTGTTCTCCAAGAAAGCTGATAAAAAGTCCTGTCTTGACGACAGTGAGGGAACCCAAAAGTCCTGTCTTGATGTAGTGTTCGAGTTACTGGCCACTACTGCTGGCACAAGCTCTTCGAACTCGCTGCCTCAATCAGTTCGTCTTCTTGAGTCTCAACTTCAAGTTGAAAGACATCGATCAGATGTGCTGCGACAGGAAGCTGAAGGACTGAGGAAGTCCCTGCAGAATTCAGATGCATATTTTCCGGTGCAACAGCAAGCGCTGGAGGATTTAAGCGCCAAACAAGAGAAAATTAATAAGCTTGCTAAGCATCTTGCCAGCATTATGGGTACCCAGGATATTGTTTCTTGAGATCTTCTGAAGTGGTTTCAGTTCTGGATTTGTTTTGCTGCGGCGTTTATTTGTGCTGGTCGCCAACTTTGACAACCAGTGTATATGATATGCTACTTTGTTCCCTATATTTGCACTGGTGGCGAACTTTGATGCCCAGTGGATGTAATATGTGTAATAGCCATGATAGCCTAGCGTTAGTTGCTTGCTTATTTATTTCCTTGTTGTCTTGTTTATTTGTTTGCTTGTAGTCATTGCAGTTCTTTTTCCGCGGTTAGCTAGTGGCTGCAATAACCTATTTTTTAAAACTAGGCCACAATAACCATGGGCTAACATTTACTGTAGTGACACTGGGCCTCCTACTGGCCGTAGAAACAGTGGGCCTTCTACGGGCCGTAGAAACAATGGGCCTTCTACGGGCCGTAGAAACAATGGGCCTTCTGCGGGCCGTATTATCAATGGGCCTTATACGGACCGTATAATCGATTGGCCAAACAGACCGCATTATGGCCGTAAACGGGCTAGAGTTGGAATCGTCCGTTCATGGGCCGACCATAACGGGCCATCGTTAATAGGCCGTATTTGATGACGCTATGAAATCGGCCCAACGTATTAACGGACCACAAACGGGCCGACTGTAACCACGGGCTGAATTTGGCCCACAAGCAGAAAATGACAGTAACGGGCCATAAGTAAACAAATGCTGGAAATGAGCCCAAGAATAAATGGGCTCTGAGAAGGCCAAAAGATAACATGGGCTGGAAATGGCCCAACGGAATAACGGGCCGTTAATGGGTATAAAGTGATACACTGTTCATTACGGGCCAGCTTCACCATGGACCGTTAATGGGTGTAAAGTGATACACTTTTCATTACGGGCCAGTTTCACCACGGGCCGTTAGTAGGCCAAGAGTTACATAGGGACTCATATGGGCCGAAAGACGTCATGGGCCATACATGGGCCAGAAGTGAAAACGGGCTGGAATCATATTGGATGGTCCAGATGACGCTACTGGGCCTAATTCGAATAGGGCGTAACGGGCCTTGTGTTAGCGGGCTGTAAATGGGCTATATTCAAACAAGCTGTTAACATGCTTTCCATGGGCCAGCCCGCCAGATTTTGACCAAGTCAAACGGGCCGGCCTTTTCACAGGAATGGGCCTTTGTTGGGTCGTGCCACGTGTCGACGTATCATAGGCGCCTATCTGACCCACTGACGAGCTGACACGTGTTTCATCCGGCCAATAAGAATTTTACACGTGGAAATTTCCCATTGGTCGGGGCTGTTAACGGGTTATCGGATCCAAAACCCGACCCGATAGCTTAACGACGTTCCGTTACGGTGGATGCCACGTGTCGGTCACCCTTGACGAAAGCACTTCTATGACGCGCGATTTATCGTCATGGAAGTGGACACTTCCGTGATGATAATTTTGGTAATGTCATGGAACACTTCTACGACAGCACGGTTATGACTATCTTGATTCTGTCATAAATTTGTCATGGATGTACATGCATGACAAAAAAAGCGACCTACTGTGACAAAAACGTATCATCACGGAAGTGTACTTTTTTGTAGTGCAACCGACGCGATAAAGGGGTTGTCAATCCCTTCACAGTCACTTACAAGAGTGAGATCTGGTAGAGATGATAAGATAATATTTTTGGTACTTTTATGATAAACAGTAAAAGTAAAGAAAGCAAGTAAATAGTAACGGAAATAACGGGAGATTAATATGATGGAAAATAGACCCGGGGGCCATAGGTTTCACTAGTGGCTTCTCTCAAGATAGCATAAGTATTACGGTGGGTGAACAAATTACTGTCGAGCAATTGATAGAAATGAGCATAGTTATGAGAATATCTAGGTATGATCATGTATATAGGCATCACGTCCGTGACAAGTAGACTGAAACGATTCTGCATCTACTACTATTACTCCACACATTGACCGCTATCCAGCATGCATCTAGAGTATTAAGTTCATAAGAACGGAGTAACGCTTTAAGCAAGATGACATGATGTAGAGGGATAAACTCATGCAATATGATATAAACCCCATCTTTTTGTCCTCGATGGCAACAATACAATACGTGTCGTTTCCCCTACTGTCACTGGGATCGAGCACCGCAAGATTGAACCCAAATCTAAGCACTTCTCCCATTGCAAGAAAGATCAATCTAGTAGACCAAACCAAACTGATAATTCGAAGAGACTTGCAAAGATAACCAATCATACATAAAAGAATTCAGAGAGATTCAAATATTGTTCATAGATAATCTTGATCATAAACCCACAATTCATCGGATCTCAACAAACACACTGCAAAATAAGATTACATCGAATAGATCTCCAAGAGAATCGAGGAGAACTTTGTATTGAGATCCAAAGAGAGAGAAGAAGCCATCTAGCTAATAACTATGGACCCGAAGGTCTGAGGTAAACTACTCACACATCATCGGAGAGGCTATGGTGTTGATGTAGAAGCCCTCCATGATCAATGCCCCCTCCGATAGGATGCCGGAAAAGGCCCCAAGATGGGATCTCACGGGTACAGAAGGTTGCGGTGGTGGAATTAGGTTTTTGTGGTCGCTTCTGATGGTTTGGGGGTACGTAGGTATATATAGGAGGAAGAAGTAGGTTGGTGGAGCCACGTGGGGCCCATGAGGGTGGAAGGCGCGCCTAGGGGGTAGACGTGCCCCCTACCTCGTGGCTTCCTCGTCTGTTGCTTGACGTCCACTCCAAGTCCTCTGGATCATGTTTGTTCCGAAAATCACGTTCTTGAAGGTTTCATTCCGTTTGGACTCCGTTTGATATTCTTTTTCTGCGAAACACTCAAATAGGCAAAAAACAACAATTTGGGCTGGGCCTCTAGTTAATAGGTTAGTCCCAAAAATAATATAAAAGTGTATAAATAAGCCCATTAAACATCCAAAACATAATATATAATAGCATGGAACAATCAAAAATTATAGATACGTTGGAGACGTATCAAGTACATACCTTGACAAGATTTTGAAGTAGTTCAAAATGGAACAGTCAAAGAAGGATTTCTTGCCTATGTTACAAGGTGTGAAATTGAGTAAGACTCAAAGCCCGACCACGGTACAAGATAGAAAGAGAATGAAAGTCATTCCCTATGCCTCAGCCATAGGTTCTATAAAGTATGTCATGCAGTGTACCAGATCTATTGCATACCCTACATTGAGTTTGGCAAGGGAGTACAATAGTGATCTAGGAGTAGATCACTGAACATCGGTCAAAATTATCCTTAGTAGAATAAGGATATGTTTCTCGATTATGGAGGTGACAAAAGGTTCATCATAAAGGGTTACGTCGATGCAAGTTTTGACACTGATCCAGATGACTCTAAGTCTCAATCTGGATACAATTGAAAGTGGGAGCAATTAGCTAAAGTAGCTCCGTGCACAGCATTGTAGACATAGAAATTTGTAAAATACATAGGGATCTGAATTTGGCAGACCTGTTGAGTAAACTTCTCTCACAAGCAAAACATGATCACACCTTAGTACTCTTTGGGTGTTAATCACATGGCAATGTGAACTAGATTACTGACTCCAGTAAACCCTTTGAGTGTTGGCCACATGGCGATGTGAACTATGGATATTAATCACATGGTGATGTTAACTTTTGGTGTTAAATAACATGGCGATGTGAACTAGATTATTGACTCTAGTGCAAGTGGGAGACTGAAGGAAATATTCCCTAGAGGCAATAATAAAGTTGTTATTTATATTTCCTTATATCATGATAAATGTTTATTATTCATGCTAGAATTGTATTAACAGGAAACTTAGTACATGTGTGAATACATAGACAAATAGAGTGTCACTAGTATGCCTCTACTTGACTAGCTCGTTGAATCAAAGATGGTTAAGTTTCCTAGCCATAGACATGAGTTGTCATTTGATTAACGGGATCACATCATTAGAGAATGATGTGATTGACTTGACCCATTCTGTTAGCTTAGCACTTGATCGTTTAGTATATTGCTATTGCTTTCTTCATGACTTATACATGTTCCTATGACTATGAGATTATGCAACTCCCGAATACCGGAGGAACACTTTGTGTGCTACCAAACGTCACAACATAACTGGGTGATTATAAAGGTGCTCTATAGGTGTCTCCGATGGTACTTGTTGAGTTGGCATAGATCAAGATTAGGATTTTTCACTCCGATTGTCGGAGAGGTATCTCTGGGCCCACTCGGTAATGCACATCATTATAAGCCTTGCAAGCAATGTAAATAATGAGTTAGTTGCGGGATGATGCATTACGGAACGAGTAACGAGATTGAACTAGGTATTGAGATACCGACGATCGAATCTCGGGCAAGTAACATACCGATGACAAAGGGAACAACGTATGTTGATATGCGGTTTGACTGATAAAGATCTTCGTAGAATATGTAGGAACCAATATGAGCATCCAGGTTCCGCTATTGGTTATTGACCGGAGATGAGTCTCGGTCATGTTTACATAGTTCTCGAACCCGTAGGGTCCGCACGCTTTACGTTTGGATCGGTATTATGAGTTTATGTGATTTGATGTACCGAAGGTTGTTCGGAGTCCCGGATGAGATCACGGACAAGACGAGGAGTCTCGAAATGGCCGAGACGTAAAGATTGATATATTGGAAGGCTATATTCGGACATCGGAAAGGTTCCGAGTGGTTCAGACATTTTTTCGGAGTACCGGGAGGTTACCGGAACCCCCCGGGAGAAGTTATGGGCCTTATGGGCCATAAGAAGGAAGCACACCAGCCCACAAGGGGCTGGTGCGCCCCCTTGGGGCAGGAGGCTGAATTGGAATAGGTTTGGGGGGCGGCGGCCCCCCTTCCCTTCCTCTCCTACTCCCGGTGGGAGTAGGACTCCCCTAGGGCGCGCCATAGAGAGGGCCGGCCCCTCCCCTCCTCCACTCCTTTATATACGGGGGAGGGAGGCACCCCATAGACACACAAGTTGATCATTGATCTTTTAGCTGTGTGCGGTGCCCCCCTCCACCATAATCCACCTCGGTCATATCATAGCGGTGCTTAGGCGAAGCCCTGCGTCGGTAGCATCATCATCACCGTCATCACACCGTCGTGCTGACGGAACTCTCCCTCGAAGCTCTACTGGATCGTGAGTTCGTGGGACGTCACCGAGCTGAACGTGTGCTGAACTCGGAGGTGTCGTGCGTTCGGTACTTGGATCGGTTGGATCGTGAAGACGTACGACTACATCAACCGCATTGTCATAACGCTTCTGCTTACGGTCTATGAGGGCACATGGACAACACTCTCCCCTCTCATTGCTTTGCATCACCATGATCTTGTGTGTGCGTAGGGAAAATTTTGAAATTCTACGTTCCCCAACATAAGGCCCATGTAGGCCCAATATTTCCCCCGGGGGTTCCGGTAACCCCTCGGTACTCCAAAATATACCCGAACCATTCCGGTGTCCGAATATCATCGTCCAATATATCGATCATTACCTCTCGACCATTTAGAGACTCCTCGTCATGTCCGTGATCTCATCCGGGACTCCGAACAATCTTCGGTCACCAAAACACATAACTCATAATACAAATAGTCATCGAACGTTAAGCGTGCGGACCCTACGGGTTCGAGAACTATGTAGACATGACCGAGACATATCTCCGATCAATAACCAACAGCGGAACCTGGATGCTCATATTGGTTCCTACATATTCTACGAAGATCTTTATCGATCAAACCGCAATGACAACATACGTTATTCCCTTTGTCATCCGTATGTTACTTGCCTGAGATTCGATCGTCGGTATCATCATACCTAGTTCAATCTCGCTACCGGCAAGTCTCTTTACTCGTTCCGTAATGCATCATCCCGGAACTAACTCATTAGTCACATTGCTTGCAAGGCTTATAGTGACATGCATTACCGAGATGGCCCAGAGATACCTCTTCGATACTCGGAGTGACAAATCCTAATCTTGATCTATGCCAACCCAATAAACACCTTCGAAGACACCAGTAGAGCATCTTTATAATCACCCAGTCATGTTGTGACGTTTGATAGCACACAACTTGTTCCTCCGGTATTCGGGAGTTGCATAATATCATAGTCAGAGGGATATGTATAAGTCATGAAGAAAGCAAGAGCAATAAAACTTAACGATCATAATGCTAAGCTAACGGGGATACCAACCGATAATTGTTGAAGAAGAAAGGTGGGATGCCTACCGGGGCATCCCCAAGCTTAGATGCTTGAGACTTCTTGAAATATTATCTAGGGGTGCCTTGGGCATCCCCAAACTTGAGCTTTTGTGTCTCCTGAATTCCTCTCATATCACGGTTTCCTAAATCTCGAAAGCTTCATCCACACAAAACTCAACAAGAACTCGTGAGATAAGTAAACAAGCAAACATATGCAACTAAATCACTAAAATTATTATTCAAAATTGCATCCTAAATGCCTCTACATATTTAATAGTCTTATCCTCAAATAAAATCATTAAACAAGCAAACATATGCAAACAATGCAAACATAATAGCAATCAGCCAAAACAGTACAGTCTGTAAATAATGCAAGATTCATCATACTTCCCTAACTACAAACATTATGAAATTCTACCACACTGTAGAACATTTATCAGAGCTTATTATGCAAAAAAGTTTCAACATTTTATCATATTCTGACGTTTCTAGGAAATTTTTGCAACAACGATAAACTTTATGTTTTGAAACAACAACATGTATACTTGCAAAATAAGCATGGTAAAGGCTATCCTTGACATTTTTATTGAAAATAAAGATGAAAAACATTATTTTTAAAAACATAAAGCAAATCCTAACAAAATAAATTGATGCTCCAAGTAAAACACATATCATGTGGTGAATAAAAATATAGCTCCAAGTAAAGTTACCGATGAACGAAGACAAAAGAGGGGATGCCATCCGGGGCATGCCCAAGCTTAGGTTCTTGGTTGTCCTTGAATATTACCTTGGGGTTCCTTGGGAATCCCCAAGCTTAGGCTCTTGCCACTCCTTATTCCATAGTCCATCAAATCTTTACCCAAAACTTGAAAACTTCACAACACAAAACTCAACAGAAAATCTCATAAGCTCTGTTAGTATAAGAAAATAAATCACCACTTTTGGTACTGTTGTGAACTCATTCTAAATTCATATTGGTGTAATATCTACTGCATTCCAACTTATCTATGGTTCATACCCTCCGATACTACTCATAGATTCATCAAAATAAGCAAACAACACATAGAAAACAGAATCTGTCAAAAACAGAGCAATCTGTAGCAATCTGTAACTTTCAAATACTTCTGTAACTCCAAAAATCTTACCAAATTAGGAAAACCTGAGCAATTTGCAGACTAAGGCATAGCCTAGTGGTGGGAAGGGGCTGATGCCTTCATACCCACCCAGGTTCAAGACATGGTACTTGCAATTTGGGTTTGTTGCACCAATTATACTGTAGGGGGTTCCCTTACAGTCTTTCTGTCAAAAAAAAAGAATCAGATCAAAATCATGTTTCTATGAATTATCAAAACTAATTTACTGGGCGCAAAAGTTTCTAATTTTCAGCAGGATCAACACAACTATCACCGTAAGCTATCCGAAAGGTCTTACTTGGCACTTTATTGAAACAAAAGCTATAAAACATGATTAATACCACAGCATAATCATGTGAACACACAAAAACATTAAGGGTAAGTATTGGGTTGTCTCCCAACAAGCGCTTTTCTTTAATGCCTTTCTAGCTAGGCATGATGATTTCAATGATGCTCACATAAAAGATAAGAATTGAAACATAAAGAGAGCATCATGAAGAATATGACTAACACATTTAAGCCTAACCCACTTCCCATGCATAGGGATTTTGTGAGCAAACAACTTATGGGAACAATAATCAACTAGCATAGGAAGGCAAAACAAGCATAACTTTAAAACTTTAAGCACATAGCGAGCAAACTTGATATTATTGCAATTCCTACAAGCATATATTCCTCCCTCATAATAATTCTCAGTAGTGATAACCCACAAGTATAGGGGATCGCAACAGTTTTCGATAAGTAAGAGTGTCGAACCCAACGAGGAGCTAAAGGTAGAAAAAATATTCCCTCAAGTTCTATCGACCACCGATATAACTCTACGCACGCTTAACATTTACTTTACCTAGAACAAGTATGAAACTAGAAGTACTTTGTAGGTGTTTTTGAATAGGTTAGCAAGAAAATAAAGAGCACGTAAATAAAAGCTAGGGGTTGTTAAGGTAAAGAAGCAACTAAAGTAAATATAGCGAGTGTGGAAAAGTGGTGGTAGGAGTTGCGAAATTGTCCATTAAGCAATTGACTACTTTACTAGACCGATAGCAAGTTTCATGTGGGAGAGGCCACTGCTAGCATGTCATCCCTTACTTGGAATTCTATGCACTTATGATTGTAACTATTAGCAAGCATCCGCAACTACTAACTTTCATTAAGGTAAAACCCAACCATAGCATTAAGATAAATTGGTCCCCCTTCAATCCCGTATGCATCAATTTCTATGCTAGGTTGAAGCTTCTGTCACTCTTGCCCTCCAATACATAGTCCTATCAGCATACAACTAACCACAAGCAAAGGACAACAACATAACCACCAAAGGACAGCAACATAACCACAAGCAAATTAAATCAATCATAGCAATTCATCAACCACCGATAGGACAACGAAAATCTACTCAGACATCATAGGATGGCAACACATCATTGGAAAATAATATGAAGCATAAAGCACCATGTTCAAGTAGAGGGTACAGCGGGTTGCGGGAGAGTGGACCGTTGTAGATAGAGGGGGGAAGGTGATGGAGATGTTGGTGAAGATGGCGGAGGTGTTGGTGTAGATCGCGGTGATGATGACGGCCCCCGGTGGCGTTCCGGCACCACCAGAAGCGAGGGGGAGAGAGCCCCCCTCCTTCTTCTTCTTCTTCCTTGACCTTCTCCCAAGATGGGAGAAGGGTTTCCCCTCTGGTCCACGGTCTCCATGGCGTGGGAGGGGTGAGAGCCTGTCAGTGTACAAAAAGAGGGGTACACTTTTTGTACCCCTATAACTGTGCACGGGCAGTCTGAGCCACGGGCACCACCACACCGAGCAAGGCGAGGGAGGTGAGCCAAGGTAAGGCCAAAGCTCAAGAGAAGCAGAACGACGCCAAGACCAAGACCACAAAGAGCAAAGGGGACGAAGCGGACTCCCCCGGCAAGATCCTTGCCGGGGGCAGTTCTAGCGAACCCGGCAAGACCTTTGTCGTGGCAGCTCGCCCCACACCTACGGAGCGAGTCACCCTTGAGTCCACTGCCCCCATGGGGCAAGGATTCGGGAGACACCCCCGTGGTGGCATGCAGATCTTTGTGCAGACATTCAAGATCAGATACACACTCTAGAAGATGATGATCCTTGGCGGGATCCCAGCCAAGGAGGACCACAAGGCCCCCGGCAAGAGCCTTGCCGGGGATGACAGCAGGCACCACGGCAAGACCCTTGCCGGGGCCGTGACAAGACCCTTTCCGGGGCCGCGACAAGACCCTTTCCGGGGCCGCGGCAAGGCCCTTGCCAAGAACACCCGTGGGGCCACCATCAGGCCCACGCCAATCAAACCTCCACCACCGTTCGCATGCAGCTGCCGACCCAACCAGCTGGGCAGGCACCTGCGTGGCGGCATGCGGATCTTCGTGGAGACCCACCACTGCGCCACCTCAGCTACCTGCCTGCCTACATGGCACCGCGGGCACCGCTGGCCAGGGCGTGTGTCGACACAAGAGGGAGCGGCGACGGACGAGACAGGGCTCTCCCCCGTCCTCGATAAAGCAAGGACACCTAAGCAAGACACATTAAATGCGCCTTGTCATGTAATGTGAGGGATAACCTCGCGTTGTTGTACTCTTTCCACCTCCTGTGTGCCACTGTGGCAACCCCTTTCCCTATAAAAGGAGGCCCAAGGCGACCAGGAGAACGATTCGGCTTTTTGGAGCTCCTCACGCCCCATAGCTAGCTCAAGAACATAGATATACAATCCACTAAAGCAGGAGTAGGGTTTTACGAATCCTCGCGGCCCAAACCTGGATAAACGAACCGTGTGCTATCTATTTGATCCGCTCTTCTCACGACCCCGCGCCCCGCAACCGTAGTAGGGATTCTTGTGATCCCATAGGTGTCGTTCCACACCGACATATTTGGCGCGCCAGGTAGGGGAGCACGGTTGCGAAAATCGGCTCTAGCAGTTAGTTCGACGCTTCTTCATCGTCATGGCGCCCAAGAAGAAGACGATGGTGGTGGTTGGCCCGTCGAAAGCTGGACGTCCCGTCCCGGCGCGGGCGAGCAGCGGACCGGTTGCAGAAAGGACCTGGGGCGTCGTTCACGAACACCAACACCGTCCCAGCAGCCGGAGTTTGGGAGGCAGCGATGTTCGTGCGCCCGGTGACGGGCCGCACACCGCCAAATCCAAAGACGGAGCCAGGCCCTCCGCGGGTGGCGCGGGGCCTTCCAGGATCGCTGCCACCCCGCCCGAGGGCGACGCGAGGGCTTCCAAGACTCCCACGCCGGCGCAGACGGCGCGCTCCTCTCAAGCGGCGCGCAATGAGCGGCTTAATCACGCCGAAGACCCCGGGCGTCGCCGCGGGAAGAGCCCCGAGCGCCACTCCCGGGATGTAGAAGACATGCCCGCTCGCCGAGGCGCTGGTGAAGATGGCATGCGGCCGCGGGGTCGTGATAGAGCTCCTTCTGACATGGTCAGAAGTCGAAGCGCGTCGCGATCCGTGCAGGTTTCGCTGCCACCAACGCCAGCAGAAGCCCTTGCGCGTGCGCAGTTGCTCCTCGATTTTCCTCCCACTACGGGGAAGCTCGACGAATGGAGAGGCACTATCCGAAGCCTTGTTGCGGTGGCCAACAAAGACGAACCGAGTCCGGTGGAGCCCCTGGGTCGACGCTCCGACGGAGTCCCACGCACCAGTGGCAGGAAGGCCGGCGGCACCGCGACCACGGTGCACTCGCCTCCTCCTTGCCCGGTACCGCGGACGCCAGCCCGTCGTGACGTTACGGGCGACGAAATCTCCAGAGCGTTGTCCGACCCGTGGACCCACTGTGACCAGCGCCAAGTTCTTCGGGAACGAGAACATGAAGACACTCGAACCACTATCGAGCGCCGGCGCGGAGCGCGCCACCAATTGGACAAGCGAGCAGGGCATGCTGTGGACCACCTGGCACCGGAGAGCCCTGGAGGCCTACCTTATGAGGTAGGTTGTCCGGCTTTTACCCGTGAGCTGCGGTAGTTCCAGTGGCCCACTCACCGCACCTTCAAACCTGACGTTGGCGAGAAGTACAGCGGCAAGACCCACCCGTCCGAGTTCCTCAGCATCTACACCATCGTGATGCAAGCTGCCGGAGCCCGTGACGATAAGGTGCTTGCAAATTACTTCCCGTTGGCTCTTAAACCCAATGCCATGTCATGGTTGATGCACTTGCCGGTAGACTCTATTTCCTCCTGGTCGGACTTGTGCCATGAGTTCGTGGGCGCCTTTACTGGAGGCCACCAAGCCCATGGCCAGGCGAGCGACCTGCACATCATTCCCCAGAAGGGAGGCGAGAGTCTCCGCAAGTATATATAGAGGTTCAGCCGGATACAGTACAATATCCCTGATGTTCACCCTGCCGCCATCATCAGCGCGTTCCATCAGAACGTGCGTAACCGCAAGATGCGCGAAGAGCTGGCAATGAACAAGGTGAAGGATGTAGCAGAACTCTATGTTCTTGCTGACAGATGTGCCCAGACTGAAGAGGGAAGGAAGTACCCCGGCGAAGACGCCGGCGTGGAAACCGACTCCTCAGATGAGGATATTGCCGCACCGGCGAAGAAGGGCCGGCGCCGCAACAGGAAGCGCAAAGGAAAAGCCGTGCTTGCCGTCGAGGGATCTGATGACACCGGCTCCGCCAAGAAAACCAAGGCAGATGACCCCGGCAAGGAAATTGCCAGATGTGTCGCCTGCCGGGCCTTGGCGGCTGCCGAGAAGCCAGGAAACTCCGACAAGGGGTACTGCAAGATCCATCGCACCAAATGCCATGCTCTCCAAGACTGCCGACAGGTTGAGATCCTCGCTGAGAAGCAGAGGGCTGGGTATGAGAGGCGGGACAAGGAGAAGGGCCAAGACGGTGCTGAGGGGTCCGGCAAGAAGCATGACGGCCAGGCGGGCCGTCGCGGCAAAGATAAACAACAGGAGAGGCCCGCCCGGGGCCGTGACAGAAAGCCAGAAGACGACGATCGCGAAGAGGACGACGAATCCGGCGACCAAGAGTTTCAGAAAGCTACAGAGGCCATGTGCGTCGACGGCGGCGCCTTGCTGCATACTTCTCACCGCCGGCTTAAACAGTGGGCGCGAGAGATTACAGCGGCAGAGCTGTCGTTTGATGCCCAAAGGCTGCTGAAGTGGTCCAGCACACCTATCATTTTTGACACCGAGGATCACCCCGATCGCACTACTGCGGTCCGGTGCTTGCCATTGTTGGTTTCACCAACAATACGCAACCTCGAGGTGACGAAGATGCTAGTCGATGGCGGGGCCGGTCTGAACTTGATCTCGCTTGCCGTGATCGAGAAATTGCAGATTCCTGACGGAGACCTCGAAGAGACGGGCACGTTTCAGGGGGTCAACCCGGGAAGAAGCCAACCCAAGGGAAAGGTCACGCTGCCCGTGACTTTTGGAAGCGATCTGAACTACAGGACGGAGAGGATCGTGTTCGATGTTGCCAAGATCCCCTTGCCCTACAACGGGATCCTTGGCCGCCCAGCGCTGGCCAAGTTCATGGCAGCGTCACACTATGCCTACAACACCCTGAAGATGCTAGGACCTGTGACGATCATCACCATCCCCTCTGATAAGAAAGATGCGCTGATTTGCGCTGACCAACTATACCAGCAAGTGCAGCAGCTGCCGCCACTAGGGCACTTGCTCCTGCCGCTGGGACCCCGGGAGGGAAGAAGAAGAAGAAGACCGGTGAGACCTCGGACACCCACTCCGGCAAGCGCACCTCTTCAGAGTGTAGCGCTGCCATCGAGGACGTGCCAGAGAGCTCCACCGGCGGAAACAAGAAGCCCAGGGCCAAACCGCCGGGAACCAAGAAGGTTTCTGTTAATGAGGACGGCACAGGAGGAGCTTTCACCATAAGATCCACCCTTGACGACAAATAGGAAGACGCTCTCGTCACCTTCCTGCGGGCGAATGTCGATGTGTTTGCATGGCAAGCTTCCGACATCCCCGGCGTTCCCAGGGAGGTGATTGAGCACCACCTTGATGTCTGTCCTCATGTGCGTCCCGTCAAGCAGAAGGTCAGACAGCAAGCTTTGGAATGACAAAGTTCATCACAGAAGAGATCCGGAAACTGGAAGCAGCGGGTTCGGTAAGAGGAGTGCTCCATCCAACGTGGTTGGCCAATCCGGTCGTAGTGCGCAAGGCAAATGGGAAGTGGAGGTTGTGTATTGATTACACAGATATCAATAAGGCTTGTCCTAAAGACCCCTTCCCGTTGCCGCGCATGGACCAGATTGTTGACTCCATAGCTGGGTGTGATCTTTTGTCATTCCTTGATGCCTACTCCGGCTACCACCAGATCTTCATGACAAGAGAAGACGAAGAGAAAACAGCATTCATCACCCCATGTGGTACGTATTGTTTCATGCGGATGCCTTTCGGGTTGAAGAGTGCTGGTTCGGCGTTTACAAGGGCGGTCCAGATTGGTTTTGAACCCCATCTCCATAGACATATGGAAGCCTATATGGATGACATAGTGGTCAAAACCAAGGACAAGGCAACCCTCATACCGGATTTGCGAGAAACATTTGCAAACCTGCGCAAGATCAATCTCAAGCTGAACCCTGAGAAGTGCGTCTTTGGCGTCCCGTCTGGCAAGCTTCTCGGGTTCTTTGCGTCATAGCGCGGGATAGAGGCCAATCCGGACAAGATCAAAGCTATCGAGCAGATTGAAGCACCCAAGCGAATCAAGGATGTGCGTCGGCTTGCTGGTTGCGTCGCCGCCATGGGCAGGTTTATTTCCAAGTCTGCCGAGCGCGCCCTTCCCTTTTTCAAGATCCTGAAAAAGGCGGGCCCGATGGAGTGGACGCCAGAAGCTGAAGCAGTATTGCAAGATTTTAAGAAGTACCTCTCCTCCGCGCCAATACTAGTTGCGCCTAGGCCACAGGAGCCATTGCTGCTATACCTGGCGGCAACGAACCAGGTGGTCAGCGCCGCACTAGTGGCACAGAGAGAGGTTGACGGCGTGGTAATGGCAGCGACAGAGCCTGACACCACCAATATAGAGATGACACAGCCAGTTGAAGTGCCACCGAGGAAGACAATGATGCAGCACCCGGTCTACTTTGTTAGTTCCCTCCTGCAGGGGGATAGATCAAGGTACTCCGGCGTGCAGAAACTGCACTTCGGCCTTCTTATGGCCTCGAGGAAGCTGCGTCACTACTTCCAGGCGACGGACGAGACAGGGCTCTCTCCCGTCCCCGATAAAGCAAGGACACCTAAGAAAGACGCATTAAATGCGCCTTGTCATGTAATGCGAGGGATAACCTCGCGTTGTTGTACTCTTTCCACCTCCTGTGTGCCACTGTGGCAACCCCTTTCCCTATAAAAGGAGGCCCAAGGCGACCAGGAGAAGGATTCGGCTTTTTGGAGCTCCTCACGCCCCATAGCTAGCTCAAGAACACAGATATACAATCCACCAAAGCAGGAGTAGGGTTTTACGCATCCTCGCGGCCCCTACCTGGATAAACGAACCGTGTGCTATCTGTTTGATCCGCTCTTCTCACGACCCCATGCCCCGCAACCGTAGTAGGGATTCTTGTGATCCCATAGGTGTCGTTCCACACCGACAGAGCCCCTCCGAGATTGGATCTGTCTCTCTGTCTCTCTCTGTTTCTGCGTTTTGTTTCCTGGCCCTTCAGCGTTTCTTAAATTCCCGGAGATCCGTAACTCCGATTGGGCTGAATTTTGGACACGATCTCTATCCGGAAATTAGCTTTCTTGCGGTGAAAGAAGGGCACCAACCGCCTTATGGGCTGGACACGAGGGTCAGGGGCACACCTGACACCCTGGGGAGTGACCCCCTACCTCGTGCCCCCCTCGGGCATCGTATCGCGTTGATTCTTCTTCCCAAAAATCATAAATATTCCAAAAAAATCTCCGTCAAGTTTTATCCCGTTTGGACTATGTTTGATATGGATATTCTGCGAAACCAAAAACATGCAACAGACAGGAACTGGCACTGGGCACTGGATCAATATGTTAGTCCAAAAAATAGTATAAAAAGTTGCCAAAAAGTATATGGAAGTTGAATAATATTGGCATGGAACAATCAAAAATTATAGATACGACGGAGACGTATCAGCATCCCCAAGCTTAATTCCTGCTCATCCTCAATTAGGTAAATGATAAAATATAATTTTTGATGTGGAATGCTACCTAGCATAATCTTGATCATATGTCTAATCATGGCATGAATATTAAGACACGAGTGATTCAAAGCAATAGTCTATCATTTGACATAAAAACAATAATACTTCAAGCATACCAACCAAGCAATTATGTCTTATTGAAATAACATAGCCAAAGAAAGCTCATCCCTACAAAATCATATAGTCTGGCTATGCTCCATCTTCACCACACAAAATATTCACATCATGCACAACCCCGATGACAAGCCAAGCAATTGTTTCATACTTTTGACTTTCTCAAACCTTTTCAACTTTCACGCAATACATGAGCGTGAGCCATGGACATAGAACTATAGGTGGAATAGAATATGATGATGGGGGTTATGTGGAGAAGACAAAAAAGGAGAAAGTCTCACATCAACTAGGCGTATCAACGGGCTATGGAGATGCCCATCAATAGATATCAATGTGAGGAGTAGGGATTTCCATGCAACGGATGCACTAGAGCTATAAGTGTATGAAAGCTCAAACTGAAACTAAGTGGGGTGTGCATCCAACTTGCTTGCTCATGAAGACCTAGGGCATTTGAGGAAGCCCATCATTGGAATATATAAGCCAAGTTCTATAATGAAAATTCCCACTAGTATATGAAAGTGATAACTCAAGAGACTCTCTATATCTGAAGAACATGGTTCTACTTTGAAGCACAAGTGTGGTAAAAGGATAGTAACATTGCCCCTTCTCTCTTTTTCTCTCATTTTTTTTCTTTTTTTTCTTTTTTTGGGCCTTCTCTTTTTTTGGCCTTTCTCTTTTTTTTCGTCCGGAGTCTCATCCCGACTTGTGGGGGAATCATAGTCTCCATCATCCTTTCCTCACTGGGGCAATGCTCTAATAATGATGATCATCACACTTTTATTTACTTACAACTCAATATTACAACTCGATATCTAGAACAAAGATATGACTCTATATGAATGCCTCCGGCGGTGTACCGGGATGTGCAATGATCTAGCGTAGCAATGACATCAAAAAACGTACAAGCCATGAAAACATCATGCTAGATATCTTACGATCATGCAAAGAAATATGACAATAAATGCTCAAGTCATGTATATGATGATGATGGAAGTTGCATGGCAATATATCTCGGAATGGCTATGGAAATGCCATAATAGGTAGGTATGGTGGCTGTTTTGAGGAAGATATAAGGAGGTTTATGTGTGATAGATCATATCATATCACAGGTTTTGGATGCACCGGCGAAGTTTGCACCAACTCTCAAGGTGAGAAAGGGCAATGCACGGTACCGAAGAGGCTAGCAATGATGGAAAGGTGAGAGTGCGTATAATCCATGGACTCAACATTAGTCATAAAGAGCTCACATACTTATTGCAAAAATCTATTAGTCATCGAAACAAAGTAATATGCGCATGCTCCTAGGGGGATAGATTGGTAGGAAAAGACCATCGCTCATCCCCGACCGCCACTCATAAGGAAGGCAATCAATAAACACCTCATGCTCCGACTTTGTTACATAACGGTTCACCATATGTGCATGCTACGGGACTTGCAAACCTCAACACAAGTATTTCTCAATTTCACAATTACTCAACTAGCATGACTCTAATATCACCACCTTTATATTGCAAAACTATTGCAAGGAATCAAACATATCATATTCAGTGATCTACAAGTTTTATGTAGGATTTTATGACTAACCATGTGAATGACCAGTTCCTGTCATCTCTCTAAATAGATATAAGTGAAGCACGAGAGTTTAATTCTTTCTACAAAAGGTATGCCCACGCTCTAACAAATATAAGTGAAGCAAAAGAGCATTCTACAAATGGCGGTTGTCTATGTAAAGAGAAACAGGCAATCCAAACTTCAAATGATATAAGTGAAGCACATGAAGCATTCTATAAAGCCATACTCAAAAGATATAAGTGAAGTGCAATGAGCATTCTATAAATCAACCAAGGACTATCTCATACCAGCATGGTGCATAAAAGAAAAGTGAAAACTAAATGCAAAAGACGCTCCAAGATTTGCACATATCGCATGAACGAAACGAATCCGAAAACATACCGATACTTGTTGAAGAAAGAGGGGATGCCTTCCGGGGCATCCCCAAGCTTAGACGCTTGAGTCTCCTTGAATATTTACTTGGGGTGCCTCGGGCATCCCCAATCTTGAGCTCTTGCCTCTCTTCCTTCTTCTCACATCAAAACCTTCTCAATCATCGAACACTTCATCCACACAAAACTTCAACAGAAAACTCGGTAAGATCCATTAGTATAATAAAGAAAATCACTACTCTAAGTACTGTTGCAAACCAATTCATATTTTGTTTTTTCATTGTGTCTACTATAATATAACTTTTTCATGGCTTAATCCACTGATATAAATTGATAGTTTCATTAAAACAAGCAAACTATGCATCAAAAATAGAATCTGTCTAAAACAGAACAGTCTGTAATAATCTGAACATTCACCATACTTATGATACTTGAAAAATTCTGCAAATATTAGGAAAAATAAAAAAATTACAGCAAGACAGTGCAAAAAGAATCAGAACCATTTGACGTTCCAGTTAAAAATGTAAAATTGTGCACTACAGCCAAAGTTTCTGTCCTGCACCGTACAAACCAACAAGTATTGTAAACATCCTAAAGGCAAACCTTGGCACATTATTTTTATAATACAATGGAATTGTACAAGGGGATAATTATTTTTGTTGAAAAGTTTCTGTAATCAAGATTCACAAATTTGCCGTGAGCATGAACAAAGTTCTAGGAGATCTCCCACTTCAACAATGCTTGTCTTTCTCACTTTCACTTTCCTTTATGAAAAGTTTTGGGTTCCCCTGTTTATTTTTGTTGTTTTTAAACTATATGAAAGCACTCAACAGAAATAAATGACTCTCTAAAACTTCCGGGTTGTCTCCATGGCAGCGCTTTCTTTAAAGCCATTAAGCTACGCATATAGTGCTCAAGTAATGAATCCACCCAGATCCCAAGGTATATCAAAGCCAATTTTAATTAGCAATGATTTGTTATTTAGTAATGAGCACAAGGCAACATATATCATGCAACCACGAAGTCTAACTCTCTTTCTATGCATCGGCATGTCATAAAAGAACAATTCATGCACACATAGTAAAGGCCAATGCATAGTATAAACAGTTTCTTGCAATTTTGTCATGTGGGAAACATAGAGAGGTGGAGATATAGTTCCTCTCTCATAATAATTGCAAGTAGGAGCAGCAAGCACATGCATATTATATTCATCAAAATCATCATGTGCAAGGGTAAAAGGCAACCCATCAATGTAATCCTTAATAAGTGCAAACTTCTTCGATATAGTGTAGTTTGGAGAGTTCAAAAAGATAATAGGACTATCATGTGTGGGTGCAATAGCAACAATTTCATGTTTAACATAAGGAACTATAGCAATTCATCTCCATAAGCATAAGTCATATTGGCATCCTGGCCACAAGCATAGCAAGCATCATCAAAAGGGATATTTCAAGAGAATCAATGGGATCATAACAATCATCATAGCAATGTATGAGTTGAAGAGTTACTCTCGTTAGAAAGTGGGCATGGGTAGCTAACCCGCTCTTCCTCCTTTTGTTCTTCGCTCTCCTCATCATCTTTTTCATCCAATGAGCTCACAGTTTCATCAATTTCTTCTTCCATAGACTCCTACAAAATATTAGTCTCTTCTTGGACAGCGGAGTAGTTCTCAATATATGGTTTAACATAAACATTAGAAGCATAATTATCATAGCAATATTTAAGTATGGCAAAATTTTCAGATTTGTAAAGAGTAGCATCATACTTTTCAATCAAAGAAGAAATTTCATAGGCACCCTTAAAAGCAACAAATTCTTCAATTTGTTGAACCTCACGGTAATTATAAACACCCTTAGCATACAAAGATATGATTCCATTATCACTAAACTCACATTGGTAGGGAAGGTGTTTCTTAGGGTTTTCAGAACAACAAGTAAAATCATAAATTTCACGTAAATTCCAAGCATAGCATTGCAAACGATGAATTTGATCCAGTAAATGTTTCCCTTTTTCAGATATACGGTGTCACACATAACAAGCATGCTCATCTAAAGATTTGCCCTCAACTAAGCTAGTTGGGGTTTCAGCCCGAGCACATAGGGATCGAAGATTATCCAAGTAATAAGCTTCAGCAGTGTGATAGATTTTGAGTGGTTCTTCAACCATTGGTTCAGTAGGTACAACTATTTTTTTTGGTATTTTGCGTTTCCTACCCATAACTAAAGATAGAAAACAACAAAGAACAACAAATAAAAACTACTTAGTGATAAAGCAAACAAGCACACATGAGAATATTCACCCCACGCTATTGCTCCCCGGCAACGGCGCCAGAAAAAGGTCTTGATAACCCACAAGTATAGGGGATCACAACAGTTTTCGATAAGTAAGAGTGTCGAACCCAACGAGGAGCCTAAGGTAGAACAAATATTCCCTCAAGTTCTATCGACCATCGATACAACTCTACGCACACTTAACGTTTACTTTACCTAAAACAGGTATGAAACTAGAAGTACTTTGTAGGTGTTTTGGATAGGTTAGCAAGAAAATAAAGAGCACGTAAATAAAAGCTAGGGGCTGTTAAGGTAAAGAAGCAACTAAAGTAAATATAGCGAGTATGGAAAGGTGGTGGTAGGAGTTGCGAAATTGTCCATTAAGCAATTGACTACTTTACTAGACCGATAGCAAGTTTCATGTGGGAGAGGCCACTGCTAGCATGTCATTCCTTACTTGGAATTCTATGCACTTATGATTGGAACTATTAGCAAGCATCCGCAACTACTAACGTTCATTAAGGTAAAACCCAACCATAGCATTAAGATAAATTGGGACCCCTTCAATCCCGTATGCATCAATTTCTATGCTAGGTTGAAGCTTCTGTCACTCTTGCCCTCCAATACATAGTCCTATCAGCATACAACTAACCCTATGGTGTGGTCTACGCGTGCGCTCATATGATGGGCACCAAAGGACAGCAACATAACCGCAAGCAAATTAAATCAATCATAGCAATTCATCAACTACCTATAGGACAACGAAAATCTACTCAGACATCATAGGATGGCAACACATCATTGGAAAATAATATGAAGCATAAAGCACCATGTTCAAGCAGAGGGTACAACGGGTTGCGGGAGAGTGGACCGCTGTAGATAGAGGGGGGAAGGTGATGGAGATGTTGGTGAAGATGGCGGAGGTGTTGGTGTAGATCGCGGTGATGAGGATGGCCCCCGGCGGTGTTCCGGCGCCACCGAAAGCGAGGGGGAGAGAGCCCCCTCCTTCTTCTTCTTCCTTGACCTTATCCCTAGATGGGAGAAGGGTTTCCCCTCTGGTCCATGATCTCCATGGCGTGGGAGGGGCGAGAGCCCCTCCGAGATTGGATCTGTCTCTCTGTCTCTCTCTGTTTCTGCGTTCTGTTTTCTGGGCCTTCACCGTTTCTTAAATTCCCGGAGATCCGTAACTCCGATTGGGCTGAATTTTGGACACGATCTCTATCCGGAAATTAGGTTTATTGTGGTGAAAGAAGGGCACCAACCGCCTTATGGGGTGGCCACGAGGTTCAGGGGCGCGCCTGACACCCTGGGGCGCGCCCCCCTACCTCGTGCCCCCTCGGGCATCGTATCGCGTTGATTCTTCTTTCGAAAAATCATAAATATTCCAAAAAAAATCTCCGTCAAGTTTTATCCCGTTTGGACTCCATTTGATATGGATATTCTGCGAAAGCAAAAACATGCAACAGGCAGGAACTAGCACTGGGCACTAGATCAATATGTTAGTCCCAAAAATAGTATAAAAAGTTGCCAAAAATTATATGGAAGTTGAATAATATTGGCATGGAACAATCAAAAATTATAGATACGACGGAGAGGTATCAAGTAGCATCTTGAATGATTTCAACAATATAACTATCACATAAAGCACTCTTTTCATGATCTACTTGCATAGAAATTTTACTACTCTCCACATAAGCAAATTTATTCTCATCAATGGTAGTGGGAGCAAACTCAACAAAATAACTATCATGTGAAGCATAATCCAATTGAAAATTAAAATCATGATGACAAGTTTCATGGTTATCTTTATTGTTTATAGCATACGTGTCATCACAATAATCATCATAAATAGGAGGCATGCTTTCATCATAATAAATTTGCTCATCAAAACTTGGGGCACTAAACATATCATCTTCATCAAACATAGCATCCCCAAGCTTGTGGCTTTGCATATCATTAGCATCATGGGTATTCAAAGAATTCATACTAACAACATTGCAATCATGCTCATCATTCACATATTGTATGCCAAGCATTCTATGTAATTCTTCTTCTAGTACTTGAGCACAATTTTCCTTCCCATCATTTTCATGAAAGACATTAAAAAGATGAAGCATATGAGGCAACCTTAATTCCATTTTTTGTAGTTTTCTTTTATAGACTAAACTAGTGATAAAACAAGAAACTAAAAGATTCGATTGCAAGATCTAAAGATATACCTTGAAACACTCACCTCCCCGGCAACGGCGCCAGAAAAGAGCTTGATGTCTACTACGCAACCTTCTTCTTGTAGACGTTGTTGGGCCTCCAAGTGCAGAGGTTTGTGAAGGAAATATGCCCTAGAGGCAATAATAAAGTTATTATTTATTTCCTTATTTCATGATAAATGTTTATTATTCATGCTAGAATTGTATTAACCGGAAACATAATACATGTGTGAATACATAGACAAACTGAGTATCACTAGTATGCCTCAACTTAACTAGCTCGTTAATCAAAGATGGTTGAGTTTCCTAGCCATGGACATGAGTTGTCATTTGATTAACAGGATCACATCATTAGGAGAATGATGTGATTGTCTTGACCCATTCCGTTAGCTTAGCACTTGATCGTTTAGTTTGTTGCTATTGCTTTCTTCATGACTTATACATGTTCCTATGACTATGAGATTATGCAACTCCCGAATACCGGAGGAACACCTTGTGTGCTACCAAACGTCACAACGTAACTGGGTGATTATAAAGGTGCTATATAGGTGTCTCCGATGGTGTTTGTTGAGTTGGCATAGATCGAGATTAGGATCTGTCACTCCGATTGTCGGAGAGGTATCTCTGGGCCCTCTCGGTAATGCACATCACAATAAGCCTTGCAAGCAATGTGACTAATGAGTTAGTTGCGGGATGATGCTTACAAAACGAGTAAAGAGACTTGCCGGTAACGAGATTGAGCTAGGTATTAAGATACCGACGACCGAATCTTGGGCAAGTAACATACCGATGACAAAGGGAACAACGTATGTTGTTACACGGTTTGACCGATAAAGATCTTCGTAGAATATGTAGGAACCAATATGAGCATCCAGGTTCCGCTATTAGTTATTGACCGAAGACATGTCTCGGTCATGTCTACATAGTTCTCGAACCCGTAGGGTCCGCACGCTTAAAGTTCTGTGACGATCGGTATTATGAGTTTTTGTGTTTTGATGTACCGAAGGTAGTTCAGAGTCCCAGATATGATCACGGACATGACGAGGAGTCTCGAAATGGTCGAGACGTAAAGATCAATATATTGCACGACTATGTTCGAACACCGGAAGTGTCTCGGGAGGTTTCGGACATATACCGGAGTACCCGGGGGTTACCGGAACCCCCCGGGGGATGTAATGGGCCTATTGGGCCTTAGTGGAGAAGAGGAGGGGCGGCCAGGGCAGGCCGCGTGCCCCCTCCCCCTCTAGTCCAAATTGGACAAGGAGGAGGGATGGCGCCCCCCCTTTCCTTCCCTCTCTCTCCTCCTTCCCCCTTCTCCTACTCCTACTAGGAAAGGAGGAGTCCTACTCCCGGTGGGAGTAGGACTCCCCCCTTGGCGCGCCCTCCTCCTTGGCCGGCCGCCTCCCCCTAGCTCCTTTATATACGGGGGCAGGGGGCACCCCATAGAGAGAACAATTGATCATTGATCTCTTAGCCATGTGCGGTGCCCCCTCCACCATAATCCACCTTGGTCATATCGTACCGGTGCTTAGGCGAAGCCCTGCATCGGTAGCATCATCGTCACTGTCACCACGCCGTCGTGCTGATGAAGCTCTTCCCGGAAGCTCTACTGGATCATGAGTTCGCGGGATGTCACCGAGCTGAACGTGTGCTGAACGCGGAGGTGCCGTACGTTCGGTGCTGAGGATCGGTCGATCGTGAAGACGTACGACTACATAACACGCGTTATTATAACGCTTCCGCTTACGGTCTATGAGGGTACGTAGACGACACTCTCCCCTCTCGTTGCTATGCATCACCATGATCTTGCGTGTGTGTAGGAATTTTTTTGAAATTACTACGTTCCCCAACAGTGGTATCAGAGCCAGGTTTATGCGTAGATGTTATATGCACGTGTAGAACACAAGTGAGTTGTGCGCGATACAAGTCATACTGCTTACCAGCATGTCATACTTTGGTTCGGCGGTATTGTTGGATGAAGCAGCCCGTACCAGCATTACGCGTACGCTTACACGAGACTGGTTCTACCGACGTGCTTTGCACACAGGTGGCTGGCGGGTGTCAGTTTCTCCAACTTTAGTTGAACCTAGTGTGGCTACGCCCGGTCCTTGTGAAGGTTAAAACGGCAGTAACTTGACGAAATATCATTGTGGTTTTTGATGCATAGGTAAGAACGGTTCTTGCTCAGCCCGTAGCAGCCACGTAAAACTTGCAACAACAAAGTAGAGGACGTCTAACTAGTTTTCCAGGGCATGTTGTGATGTGATATGGTCAAGGCATGATGCTATATTTATTGTATGAGATGATCATGTTTTGTAACAGAGTTATCGACAACTGGCAGGAGCCATATGGTTGTCACTTTATTGTATGCAATGCAATCGCCCTGTAATTGCTTTACTTTATCACTAAGCGGTAGAGATAGTCGTAGAAGCAATAGTTGGCGAGACGACAACGATGCTACAATGGAGACCAAGGTGTCGCGCCGGTGACGATGGTGATCATGACGGTGCTTTGGAGATGGAGATCAAAGGCACAAGATGATGATGTCCATATCATATCACTTATATTGATTGCATGTGATGTTTATCCTTTATGCATCTTATTCTGCTTTCTTTGATGGTAGAATTATAAGATGATCTCTCACTAAATTTCAAGGTAGAAGTGTTCTCCCTGAGTATGCACCGTTGCCAAAGTTCATCATGCCAAGACACCACGTGATGATCGGGTGTGATAAGCTCAACGTTCATCTACAACGGGTGTAAGATAGTTTTGCACACGTAGAATACTCGTGTTAAACTTGACGAGCCTAGCATATGCAGATATGGCCTCAGAACACTGAGACCGAAAGGTCGAGCGTGAATCATATAGTAGATATGATCAACATAGTGATGTTCACCATTGAAAACTACTCCATCTCACGTTATGATTAGTTATGGTTTAGTTGATATGGATCACGTGATCACTTAGATGATTAGAGGGATGTCTATCTAAGTGGGAGTTCTTAAGTAATATGATTAATTGAACTTAAATTTATCATGAACTTAGTACCTGATAGTATTTTGCTTGTCTATGTTGTTGTAGATAGATGGCCCGTGCTGTTGTTCCGTTGAATTTTAATGCGTTCCTTGAGAAAGCAAAGTTGAAAGATGATGGTAGAAATTACACGAACTGGGTCCGTAACTTGAGGATTGTCCTCATTGCTGCATAGAAGAATTATGTCCTGGAAGCACCGCTAGGTGTACCACCTGCGTCGGCAACTGCAGACATTGTGAATGCGTGGCAGTCGCGCGTTGATGACTACTTGATAGATCAGTGTGCCATGCTTTACGGCATAGAACTGGGACTTCAATGACATTTTGAACGTCATGGACCATATGAGATGTACCAGGAGTTGAAGTTAATATTTCAAGTAAATGCCCAGATTGAGAGACATGAAGTCTCCAATAAGTTCTACAGCTGCAAGATGGAGGAGAATATTTTTTCAGTGAACATATACTCAAAATGTCAGGGTATAACAATCACTTGATTCAAATGGGAGTTAATCTTCCGGATGATAGTGCCATTGACAGAATTCTTCAATCACTGCCACCAAGCTACAAGAGCTTTGTGATGAACTATAATATGCAAGGGATGGATAAGACAATTCCCGATCTCTTCGCAATGCTAAAGGCTGCGGAGGTAGAAATAAAAAAGGAGCATCAAGTGTTGATGGTCAACAAGACCACCAGTCTCAAGAAAAAGGGTAAAGGGAAGAAGAAGGGGAACTTCAAGAAGAACGGCAAACAAGTTGCTGCTCAAGAGAAGAAACCTAAGTCTGGACCTAAGCCTGAGACTGAGTGCTTCTACTGCAAACAGACTGGTCACTGGAAGCGGAACTGCCCCAAGTATTTGGCGGATAAGAAGGATGGCAAGGTGAACAAAGGTATATGTGATATACATGTTATTGATATGTACCTTACTAGAGCTCGCAGAAGCACCTGGGTATTTGATACTGGTTCTATTGCTAATATTTGCAACTCGAAACAGGGACCATGGATTAAGCGAAGACTGGCTAAGGACGAGGTGACGATGCGCGGGGGAAATGGTTCCAAAGTCGATGTGATCGCCGCCGGCACGCTACCTCTACATCTACCTTCGGGATTAGTTTTAGACCTGGATAATTGTTATTTGGTGCCAACGTTAAACATGAACATTATATCTGGATCTTGTTTGATGCGAGACGACTATTCATTTAAATCTAAGAATAATGGTTGTTCTATTTATATGAGTAACATCTTTTATGGTCATGCACCCTTGAAGAGTGGTCTATTTGTGTTGAATCTCGATAGTAGTGATACACATATTCATAATGTTGAAGCCAAAAGAATGCAGAGTTGATAATGATAGTGCAACTTATTTGTGGCACTGCCGTTTGGGTCATATTGGTGTAAAGCGCATGAAGAAACTCCATACTGATGGACTTCTGGAATCACTTGATTACGAATCACTTGGTACTTGGGAACCATGCCTCATGGGCAAGATGACTAAAACACCGTTGTCTGGAACAATCGAGCAAGAAATAGATTTATTGGAAATCATACATACTGATGTATGTGGTCCGATGAATATTGAGGCTCGCGGCGGGTATCGTTATTTCCTCACCTTCACAGACGATTTGAGCAGATATGGGTATATCTACTTAATGAAACATAAGTCTGAAACATTTGAAAAGTTCAAAGAATTTCAGAGTGAAGTGGAAAATCATCGTAACAAGAAAATAAAGTTTCTACGATCTGATCGTGGAGGACAATATTTGAGTTACGAGTTTGGTCTACATTTGAAACAATGCGGAATAGTTTCACAACTCACGCCACTCGAAACACCAAAACGTAATGGTGTGTCCGAACGTTGTAATCGTACTTTAATAGATATGGTGTGATCTATGATGTCTCTTACTGATTTACCGCTATCATTTTGGGGTTATTCTTTAGAGACGGCTGCATTCACGTTAAATAGGGCACCATCGAAATCCGTTGAGACGACTCCTTATGAACTGTGGTTTGGCAAGAAACCAAAGTTGTCGTTTCTTAAAGTTCGGGGCTGCGATGCTTATGTGAAAAAGCTTCAACCTGATAAGCTCGAACCCAAATCGGAGAAATGTGTCTTCATAGGATATCCAAAGGAAACTATTGGGTACACCTTCTATCACAGATCCAAAGGCAAGACATTTGTTGCTAAAAATGGATCCTTTCTAGAGAAGGAGTTTCTCTCGAAAGAAGTGAGTGGGAGGAAAGTAGAACTTGATGAGGTAACTGTACCTGCTCTGTTATTGGAAAGTAGTTCATCACAGAAACCGGTTCCCGTGACACCTACACCAATTAGTGAGGAAGCTAATGATGTTGATCATGAAACTTCAGATCAAGTAACTACCGAACCTCGTAGGTCAACCAGAGTAAGATCCGCACCAGAGTGGGACGGTAATCCTATTCTAGAGGTTATTTTACTTGACCAAGGCGAAACTATGAACTATGAAGAAGCGATGGTGAGCCCAGATTCCGCAAAATGGCTTGAGGCCATGAAATCTGAGATGGGATCCATGTATGAGAACAAAGTGTGGACTTTGGTTGACTTGCCCGATGATCGGCAAGCCATAGAGAATAAATGGATCTTCAAGAAGAAGACTGACGCTGACGGTAATGTTACTGTCTACAAAGCTTCACTTGTTGCGAAAGGTTTTCGACAAGTTCAAGGGGTTGACTACGATGATACTTTCTCAGTCGTATCGATGCTTAAGTCTGTCCGAATCATGTTAGCAGTTGCCGCATTTTATGATTATGAAATTTGGCAAATGGATGTCAAAACAACATTCCTGAATGGATTTCTGGAAGAAGAGTTGTATATGATGCAACCAGAAGGTTTTGTCGATCCAAAGGAAGCTAACAAAGTGTGCAAGCTCCAGTGATCCATTTATGGACTGGTGAGAGCCACTCGGAGTTGGAATAAACGTTTTGATAGTGTGATCAAAGAATATGGTTTTATACATACTTTTGGAGAAGCCTGTATTTACAAGAAAGTGAGTGGGAGCTCTGTAGCATTTCTAATATTATATGTGGATGACATATTATCGATTGGAAATGATATAAAATCTTTGGATAGCATAAAAGGATACTTGAATAATAGTTTTCAATGAAAGACCTCGGTGAAGCTGCTTACATGTTGGGCATCAAGATCTATAGAGATAGGTCAAGACGCTTAATTGGACTTTCCCAAAGCACATACCTTGACAAAGTTTTGAAAAAGTTCAAAATGGATCAAGCAAAGAAAGGGTTCTTGCATGTGTTACAAGGTGTGAAGTTGAGTCAGACTCAATGCCCGACCACTGCAGAGGATAGAGAGAAAATGAAAAATGTTCCCTATGCTTTAGCCATAGGCTCTATCATATATGCAATGCTGTGTACTAGACCTGATGTGTGCCTTGCTATTAGTTTAGCAGGGAGGTACCAGAGTAATCCAGGAGTGGATCACTGGACAGCGGTCAAGAACATCCTGAAGTACCTAAAGAGGACTAAGGATATGTTTCTCGTTTATGGAGGTGACAAAGAGCTCGTCGTAAATGGTTACGTCAATGCAAACTTTGATACTGATCCGGACGATTCTAAATCGCAAACCGGATACGTCTTTATATTGAACGGTGGAGCTGTCAATTAGTGTAGTTCTAAACAAAGCGTCGTGGCGGGATCTACATGTGAAGTGGAGTACATAGCTGCTTCAGAAGCAGCAAATGAAGGAGTCTGGATGAAGGAGTTCATATCGGATCTAGGTGTCATACCTAGTGCATCGGGCCTAATGAAAATCTTTTGTGACAATACTGGTGCAATTGCCTTGGCAAAGGAATCCAGATTTCACAAGAGAACCAAACACATCAAGAGACGCTTCAATTCCATCCGCGATCAACTCCAGGTGGGAGACATACAGATTTGCAAGATATATACGGATCTGAATGTTACAGACCCGTTGACGAAGCCTCTGTCACGAGCAAAACATGATCAGCACCAAGGCTCCATGGGTGTTAGAATCATAACTATGTAATCTAGATTATTGACTCTAGTGCAAGTGGGAGACTGAAGGAAATATGCCCTAGAGGCAATAATGAAGTTATTATTTATTTCCTAATTTCATGATAAATGTTTATTATTCATGCTAGAATTGTATTAACCGGAAACATAATACATGTGTGAATACATAGACAAACTGAGTATCACTAGTATGCGTCTACTTAACTAGCTCGTTAATCAAAGATGGTTGAGTTTCCTAGCCATGGACATAAGTTGTCATTTGGTTAACGGGATCACGTCATTTGGAGAATGATGTGATTGACTTGACCCATTCCGTTAGCTTAGCACTTGATCGTTTAGTTTGTTGCTATTGCTTTCTTCATGACTTATACATGTTCTTATGACTATGAGATTATGCAACTCCCGAATACCAGAGGAACACCTTGTGTGCTACCAAACATCACAACGTAACTGGGTGATTATAAAGCTGCTCTACAGGTGTCTCCGATGGTGTTTGTTGAGTTGGCATAGATCGAGATTAGGATTTGTCACTCCGATTGTCGGATAGGTATCTTTGGGCCCTCTCGGTAATGCACATCACAATAAGCCTTGCAAGCAATGTGACTAATGAGTTAGTTGCGGGATGATGCATTACGGAACGAGTAAAGAGACTTGCCGGTAACGAGATTGAGCTAGGTATTAAGATACCGACGATCGAATCTCGGGCAAGTAACATACCGATGACAAAGGGAACAACGTATGTTGTTATGTGGTTTGACCGATAAAGATCTTCGTAGAATATGTAGGAACCAATATGAGCATCCAGGTTCCGCTATTGGTTATTGATCGGAGACATGTCTCGGTCATGTCTACATAGTACTCGAACCCGTAGGGTCCGCACGCTTAAAGTTTGGTGACGATCGGTATTCTGAGTTTTTGTGTTTTGATGTACTGAAGGTAGTTCGGAGTCCCGGATATGATCACAGACATGATGAGGAGTCTCGAAATGGTTGAGACGTAAATATCGATATATTGGACGACTATGTTCGGACACTGGAAGTATTTTGGGAGGTTTTGGACTATACCGGAGTACCGGGGGGTTACCGGAACCCCCCGGGGGATGTAATGGGCCTATTGGGCCTTAGTGGAGAAGAGGAGGGGCAACAGGGCAGGCCGCGTGCCCCCTCGCCCTCTAGTCTGAATTGGACAAGGAGGGGGGCGCCCCTTTCCTTCCCCTCTCTCTCCTCCTTCCCCCTTCTCCTACTCCTACTAGGAAAGGAGGAGTCCTACTCCCGGTGGGAGTAGGACTCCCCCCTTGGCACGCCCTCCTCCTTGGCCGGCCGCCTCCCCCTAGCTCCTTTATATACAGGGGCAGGGGGCAGGGGGCAGGAAGCTCTACTGGATCGTGAGGTCGCGGGACGCCACTAAGCTGAACGTGTGCTGAACGCGGAGGTGCCGTACGTTCGGTGCTGAGGATCGGTCGATCGTGAAGACGTATGACTACATCAACCGCGTTGTTATAACGCTTCCGCTTACGGTCTACGAGGGTACGTAGATGACAGTCTCCCCTCTCGTTGCTATGCATCACCATGATCTTGCGTGTGCGTAGATTTTTTTTTGAAATTACTACGTTCCCCGACAGTTTGTAGGACAGTAGCAAATTTCCCTTAAGTGGATGACCTAAGGTTTATCAATCCGTGGGAGGCGTAGGATGAAGATGGTCTCTCTCAAACAACCCTGCAACCAAATAACAAAGAGTCTCTTGTGTCCCCAACGCACCCAATACAATGGTAAATTGTATAGGTGCACTAGTTCGGCGAAGAGATGGTGATACAAGTGCAATATGGATGGTAGATATGGGTATTTGTGATCTGAAAATATAAAAACAGCAAGGTAGCAAGTGGTAAAAGTGAGCAAAAACGGTATTGCAATGCTAGGAAACAAGGCCTAGGGTTCATACTTTCACTAGTGCAAGTTCTCTCAACAATAATAACATAATTGGATCATATAACTATCCCTCAACATGCAACAAAGAGTCACTCCAAAGTCACTAATAGCGGAGAACAAACGAAGAGATTATTGTAGGGTACGAAACCACCTCAAAGTTATCCTTTCTGATCGATCTATTCAAGAGTCCGTAGTAAAATAACACGAAGCTATTATTTCCGTTCGATCTATCCTAGAGTTCATACTAGAATAACACCTTAAGATACAAATTAACTAAAACCCTAATGTCACCTAGATACTCTGTGAGAACCCGGAATTAGCTTCCAGACCCTCTTGTGTATATTTGTCAACCCCAGGATCATTGTTGACAACACAGTGAAATGATATCATTGCACAATACATTAAAGTATTACAAGAAATATATATTGTCACAAGACATACCTAGGGAAATGTCTCATGACATTTACAATCAGAAAACAGCGGAAAGTAAAATGTGTAGTGACTCCATCTCAGCCACAGGCAGTCGATGTAGTCCACGTGACCTCACTCCTACAGATCGCCATAGTAGTGGTAGTCATCACCTTCGTCTTCATGGAACTCTGTTGTCAACAAAATTATTGCCATGAGTACATTACGTACTCAACATGCCTCCCACGGGGAAGGACCTAATAGCTACATGTGGCTTCAAAGGAAGGGTGGATGGATCATTTGCATAAAAGCTAATTTTGTTTGAAATAACATAGCAGTTGGATATAGCAGTTTTAGATGAAAACATGTTTTGTCTCCAGAATAACTTTTATCAAGTGAGGATCCTCGATCAACTCACGTCCTTCATAGGTTTCAAGAATAGGGGCAAAGAGGGAATAAGCAAGACAGGTCATGTACGTCAAGAAAGATTCATGTGTCGTCCATGACCGTGGACACGGCTATTCGAATAGTTTTACACTTTGCAGAGGTTGTACACTTTACCCACACGACACAATCCCGACTTGTTGCCACTAGCCGTCGCTAGCGTAGTACACCATCTGGTATACCGGCAGGGAGATTGTGACGAGGTCTTTAGACTATATCCCCCAAAGATGTGACATGCCCACCGGGTCTGGCGCACGGAACTGAGAGTACGTCCTCAAACCGGTCCCCCCATCTGTGCCGAGGATACTCCTCGCAAGGCAGCTATCCCATCTGCGGTACGGCGACATCGACACCTAAGGCTGACTAGCTTACTTGACCAAGCCAGTGCCCATATAGCATGTGGCTGTACTGTTATCACAATCTTCAAATCCAAGACTTATTAGGCCTCATGCGGCACGGACGACTGATTGCCCCCTTCAACCTGTGAAGGGCAGCCAATCGCTCCTTCAATCCTTGATTCAGCTGTCGCCCGCGCCAGTATTCAAATGGTAAGTTTCACCAGAGTAGAAGAGAGTAGAGAAGATCAACAAGGGCCAACTGGCCTAGCTCAGCGATAAGTTTCAAGTGTCAATGACCCAAAGGCCATTCAAGAAAGCACCTATAGGGTGATAAGCATGGCTAAGCATTTCTACTCCAGCGGAATACTATAATTCTACTCAGGTGTCAGGTGAATAGGTGACAAGTGGATCAAGGTAATGTGTCAATCGACACGCTAGCTACGAGAATTAAAACAGCATGCATATAGTAACCATAAAACACAATGCAATTTTGTAAACATAGGATAAGTATGATCAAAGAAGGAGGAATGCCTTCGTTGTTGAGTCCTTCTTCGGTAACCTGTTTCTGTCCATGTCCAACACCGTCGTCACTCCCTACTCGTCGTAATGATAGCAAAAGATAAACAAATAAATACCAAAGCAATAGTAAATCCAAATAACATCCAAAACAAATTAAGAGTGGATGGACAACGAGTTATCAATCAGATGGAGATTCTGAAATGAGATAGCATGATAGGGAGGTAAGTAGAGAGGATTCAACGAAGTGACAAGGTTTAGGTTGACACAACTATGGAAGGCTTGGCGATCAAGACCAACGTTCTAATATTAACTAATAGTGCCCACCACACATCACGACTTAAGGAACTACTATAACACCAACACAATGGAAACAACACACATGGAATGGAACCACCTTATGCATTTAACTACACAATCATATCATGGTATGATAAAGGTAAAGGTTAACCACAGATAAATATTTAGATATCATCTAAATATTTAGAACGGTTAATAGCAACTAAACATAAACATCAACTACATCATAACTCAAAAGTAAGCATTCCATAAGACAACCAAACCAACATTATAAACCATTCCAGTCAAGCAATCAAACATCATTCAATAAAATGAATTGAAATAAGATCTAGGTTTAGACCTAAAACATTATTAAAATAAAATGGGATCAATACCGTTATATCTAACAAATTCATTTGTCAAACAATCAACAAGAACTATACAACACATGGAACAAGTGGATGAACAGCTATCCTAGACATGATATGGTTAAATGTGGTAATCAACCAAGAATAAATATTTGGAGGAATCCAAATATTTATAATGGTTAACAACAAGCAATGTATAAACATCATCCATAAGTAATATTAAGAAGTACTCTTATATCAAGAGCCAACACAATACTAGGAAGAAAATAAACAATACAATAATATGGCACGTATCATACAAGGCATGTGAATAAAGAATCATAAAGAGATCTTAACTAAAACCACAAGCATCAAACATACAATTGATCATGAGAAGATACTAAAGTAGTACATGCTCTTTAAGTAAGAAAGAACATATATCCAATGACCACTAGTAACAAGATTACCAACACATGCTTAAACAACATAGCAAACTATGCGCGTTAAGCATATGAGGAAGGCACAACTCAACTAACATGAGAGGTAAAATATCTTGAACATGAGATGGACTATTGAAACAACTATAACACATGGTAGTATAATAAGACATGAAACATCACTTGCATGAAAGATGTCTAGGCATATAACAATGCAACGACTAGATATATACCCATAAGCATGGAATATCATCACACGAGATACCAAAATATGCTGCTAATAAAATGCAACATGTAACTATGAGATAACTTAGTTGATATCAACGAACACGACTAACAAGAATGGCATTAGCACACAATACTATCATACTAGTTGTGACTTATAAACAAAAGGGGAAAGCATACTAAGCAAGTACACATCTAGGTCATGGCATTAATCACATCAAGCAATGTGCTATACTAGCATGAATAACATGAAGACATGTATTTCTGTCTAGTACAACCTAGACTTGCTAGTACATAAATGGACAACCTAGGCATCATAGACACACGGGACGTTACACACATGTTATGCAATCTATTTATACAATCCCAAGAACATGGTATGATAAAAGAAAAGAAAGTTAAACACAAATAAATATTTAGATAGAATCCAAATATTTATAATGATCAACAAAAACCAAACATACATTCTACTTTAAGCAATTGTTAACATGGCATGGTAATAAACTGATATAAATAAACACACATGATAATTATCATATGCAATAAACTAGCTTTATTCCATCAGAATGATTCTATATAGCAATACAAATATGAATGACATAAAGCATCCAACCATGAAACCGTGGATAACAAACATCTATAAAGAAGAGGAACAACTTGGAATAATATTCTACGCAACAAACTATAATGCACTCATTTCCAAACAACAAGACATTGTATTTGACATCTAGCATAAACAAAAGTATGCAAAACACCTACAAATGATGCCTAATAACTATCAGAGGCATGCCATGATTTCAAACCAAATAAACGAACATGCGACATGGACGAAAATGAATATATAATCAATATCTAAGATATATTCATTCCAAACAAAAATGAAAATAATCAAAACATTAGGTATTGCATAATCACGCAAAGGTTAGAGTAATTCTACATGAACCTACTCATGGTTATATTTTGCAAAAACATATACATATGCATATCATAACTATGTACCGCACGAAAGAAAAATATCTCATGAAACAACTTGTAAAACATTTTATAAGTTAAATAATCCTACAAATAAATCTAGTAACACACATGTTACTACTAAAAGTGCAAAGTATCTACGAGTGATTCCTAGGCATGTGAAACGTTCACCAAATATTGTACGCGTGCATAAAATAGGACTACACACAATACAACAAATTATCAAGTCGAAACAACGAGCAACACACTACAATTAGGCATGAATTATATAGATGAAACCATACAAAACTATATTGAAATCTATAGACATGACTAACACATGACAATAACAATACAAAAATATATTATCTACTTGCGAGAACAAAAACTATAATGGGTAAACAAATAAATCTAATAAATCATTTGCCACACACAAAATTATGAAACCAATAGGATACACTTCTAGGCATAACGCAAATAAATGAACAATAACATATTAATTAATACAAAAAATTAACCGATTAACAAACCCCATTCAATCTTGGGCAAGAATCACTATAACAAAATTTATACTAAAATTCTATTGATAAAACTAGCGATCTAACTCCACCATGAAGTTACTATGGGCATGAGAAACAAATCATATCTTGAACACAAGATCATCCGATGAACTAAAAAAAATACGCCGACATGTCAATTGCATCCATTCATGCATCGACGCGAGCAACGGTATAGATAGGATGAACGATGATGTCTACGGGATAGAGTAGATGATGACGAGTACACGTGCAAAAGGAATTTGATAGAGTCTCACCGAGTTTGATGGAAGGGTGCGACGAACTTGATGAACAGTGTATGTGGACATGCGGAATTCTTCGTGTGAGGTCGACGGATCGCGTTCTTTCTTCTCTGAATGGATTCATGGCATGGATGAGAAGTTCCTGGCGCAAGGAAACGGATGGGGATGGCCTCCTTCATTGGGGTCGAACACCGGTGTCCATGGAGCACCGTTTTGCAGAGTGTTATGGAGAGTTCTCGGGAGAACGGGGTAGGGAGAAGGCAGAAGAGCTGAAGGAAATGAGAGAGGAGGTCGAGGCAGGCCCTCATATCTTCATAACTAGAAACGATTGAAATTTGATGGGAGTTATGGAATGGCACCAATCATGGCTGTAGCGTTTCCTTTTCTGTAGGTTTGCATGAACGTGTGCGTGGGTGGAGGAAGGAGAAACGCTTGGGGCGCTAGGTGATGGGCCAAGCAAGGATGACTCAAGGAGGATTAAAGGAAGGCATCAGTCAATGTGCGTGGTGGCTGTTGGGGTTTCCTCTTCCCTGAGTTGTGAAAGTGAACGCACAGGAAGGAGAGGAGGTTCTAGGTCGAGGAATGGGCCAGTTTGGCCAGCCCATAAGGAAGGAGGGCAGGAGGAAAATAAGAGTGGAAAAAAATAGATGGGCTCGGCCCATGTGACTTGAGAAAGAAAACAAAAAACATTTGGATGAATCCAGGGAAGAGAAGAGAGATGTACAGATGCATGTATTGCTGGATTTGTCTAAGAAACAATGTATGCGTGGATGGAAAGTATGAGTAAGATAGGTGGACAATTCAAATGGTAGAACGTATCTAATGGTCCGATGGAATTTGGCCCGAGATTGAGAAAAGGAAAAGAAATTGATTTCCGTTTAGGAAATCTAGAGAAGGAAAAGAAGCTCGAGGAATCAAACGAATTTCAGAAAAACCAAAGAAAAACACAGGCACACATTTTAATATGCCGATGAAAAGAAAATAAAGCCCAACTAAAAGAAAAGAAGCAAAATCAAATTTTAATTTAGGTTGGCATTAGATCATATTAAATCCTCCAAATTAGAAAAGTCCAATTTAAGCTTTATTAACAAATAAAACAAATGAAATTTTCTCGTCCTGATTTTTGGAAAACATTTTCTTAAACATTTCGAGAATCGGGATATTACATACTGAAGGAAATATGCCCTAGAGGCAATAATAAAGTTATTATTTATTTCCTTATATCATGATAAATGTTTATTATTCATGCTAGAATTGTATTAACCGGAAACGTAATACATGTGTGAATACATAGACAAACAGAGTGTCACTAGTATGCCTCTACTTGACTAGCTCGTTAATCAAAGATGGTTATGTTTCCTAACCATGAACAAAGAGTTGTTATTTGATTAACGGGGTCACATCATTAGTTGAATGATCTGATTGACATGACCCATTTCATTAGCTTAGCACCCGATCGTTTAGTATGTTGCTATTGCTTTCTTCATGACTTATACATGTTCCTTTGACTATGAGATTATGCAACTCCCGTTTGCCGGAGGAACACTTTGGGTGCTACCAAACGTCACAACGTAACTGGGTGATTATAAAGGAGTACTACAGGTGTCTCCAAAGGTAGATGTTGGGTTGGCGTATTTCAAGATTAGGATTTGTCACTCCGATTGTCGGAGAGGTATCTCTGGGCCCTCTCGGTAATGCACATCACATAAGCCTTGCAAGCATTGCAACTAATGAGTTAGTTGCGAGATGATGTATTACAGAACGAGTAAAGAGACTTGCCGGTAACGAGATTGAACTAGGTATTGGATACCGACGATCGAATCTCAGGCAAGTAACATACCGATGGACAAAGGGAACAACGTATGTTGTTATGCGGTCTGACCGATAAAGATCTTCATAGAATATGTAGGAGCCAATATGGGCATCCAGGTCCCGCTATTGGTTATTGACCGGAGACATGTCTCGGTCATGTCTACATTGTTATCGAACCGTAGGGTCCGCACGCTTAAGGTTTCGATGACAGTTATATTATGAGTTTATGAGTTTTGATGTACCGAAGGAGTTCGGAGTCCCGGATGAGATCGGGGACATGACGAGGAGTCTCGAAATGGTCGAGACGTAAAGATCGATATATTGGACGACTATATTCGGACATCGGAAAGGTTCTGAGTGATTCGGGTATTTTCAGGAGTATCGGGGAGTTACGGGATTACGGGAGAAGTAATGGGCCTTGATGGGCTTTAGTGGGAAGAAGAAAAAGGCTGATGCGCCCCCCCTCCCCTCTAGTCCGAATTGGACTAGGGAAAGGGGGCCCGGCCACCTTTCCTACTCCTCCACTTCCTTCTCCCTTCCTCCCCTCTTGATGGACTCCTACTAGGACTTGGAGTCCTAGTAGGACTCCCATCCTGGCCGCACCAATAGCCTTGGCCGGCCTCCTCCTCCTCCATCCTTTATATACTGAGGCAGGGGGCACCCCATGGACACACAAGTTGATCTTCGTGATCGTTCCTTAGCCGTATGCGGTGCCCCCCTCCACCATATTCCACCTCGGTCATATCGTTGCAGTGCTTAGGCGAAGCCCTGCGTCGGTAGTACATCAAGATTGTCACCACGCCGTCATGCTGACGGAACTCCTCCCCGAAGCTTTGCTGGATCGGAGCTAGGGGTGCGTCATCAAGCTGAACATGTGCCAAGAACTCGGAGGTGCCAGAGTAACGGTGCTTGGATCGGTCGGATCGGGAAGACGTACGACTACTTCCTCTACGTTGCGTCAACGCTTCCGCTTCGGTCTACGAGGGTACGTAGACAACACTCTCCCCTCTCGTTGCTATGCATCACCATGATCTTGCGTGTGCGTAGGAAAATTTTTGAAATTACTACGTTCCCCAACACATACTCCAATGTCACCTCAAGTATCCGTGGATATGATTATACGATATGCATCACACAATCTCGGATTCATCTATTCAACCAACACAAAGAACTTCAAAGAGTGCCCCAAAGTTTCTACCGGAGAGTCAAGACGAAAACGTGTGCCAACCCCTATGCATAAGTTCACAAGGTCACTGAACCCGCAAGTTGATCACCAAAACATACATCAAGTAGATCATGTGAATATCCCATTGTCACCACAGATAAGCACATGCAAGACATACATCAAGTGTTCTCAAATCCTTAAAGACTCAATCCGATAAAATAACTTCGAAGGGAAAACTCAACTCAATCCATTACAAGAGAGTAGAGGGGGAGAAACATCATAAGATCCAACTATAATAGCAAAGCTCGCGATACATCAAGATCATGCCAAATCAAGAACAAGAGAGAGAGAGAGATCAAACACATAGCTACTGGTACATACCCTCAGCCTCGATGGTGAACTACTCCCAAAATCGTCATGGAGAGTGTAGGGATGATGAAGATGGCCACCGGTGAGGGTTCCCCCCCTTCGACAAGGTGCCGGAACAGGTCTAGATTGGTTTTCGGTGGCTACAGAGGCTTGCGGCGGCGGAACTCCCGATCTATTCTATTTTCTGGAGGTTTTTGTATTTATAAGAATTTTTGGCGTAGGTCTCACGTCAGGGGGGTCTCCGAGCCGTCCACGAGATAGGGGGCGCACCCAGGGGGTGGGCGCGCCCCCACCCTCGTGGGTAGCCCGGGACTCTTCTGGCCCAACTCTTTTACTCTGGGGGCTTCTTTTGGTCCATAAAAAATCATCAAAAATTGGCACGTCAATTGGACTCCGTTTGGTATTCCTTTTTTGTAAAACTCAAAAACTAGGAAAAACAGAAACTGGCACTGGGCTCTAGGTTAGTAGGTTAGTCCCAAAAATCATATAAAATAGCATATAAAACATCCTAGATGGATAATATAATAGCATGGAACAATAAAAAATTATAGATACGTTGGAGACGTATCACAATAAAACTTAACGATCATAATACTAAGCTAATGGATGGGTCTTGTCCATCACATCATTCTCTAACGATGTGATCCCGTTCATCAAATGACAACACATGTCTACGGTCAGGAAACTTAACCATCTTTGATTATCGAGCTAGTCAAGTAGAGGCATACTAGGGACACTCTGTTTTGTCTATGTATTCACACATGTACTAGGTTTCCGGTTAATACAATTCTAGCATGAATAAAAAGCATTTATCATGATGTAAGGAAATATAAAATAACAACTTTATTATTGCCTCTAGGGCATATTTCCTTCAATCTCCCACTTGCACTAGAGTCAAAAATGTAGATTACATAGTAATGATTCTAACACCCATGGATTCTTGGTGCTGATCATGTTTTGTTCGTGGAACAGGCTTAGTCAACGGGTCTGCAATTTTTAGATCTGTATGTATTTTGCAGATCTCTATGTCTCCCTCCTTGACTTGATCGCAGATGGAATTGAAGTGTCTCTTGATGTGTTTGGTTCTTTGTGAAATCTGGATTCCTTCGCCAAGGCAATTGCTCCAGTATTGTCACAAAAGATTTTCATTGGACCCGATGCACTAGGTATTACACCTAGATCAGATATGAACTCCTTCATCCAGACTCCTTCATTTGCTGCTTCCGAAGCAGCTATGTACTCCGCTTCACACGTAGATCCCGCCACGACGCTCTGCTCGGAACTGCACCAACTTACAGCTCCACCATTCAATATAAATATGTATCCAGTTTGCGACTTAGAGTCACCCGGATCAGTGTCAAAGCTTGCATCGACGTAACCATTTACGACAAGCTCTTTGTCACCTCCATAAACAATAAACATATCCTTAGTCCTTTTCAAGTATTTCACGATGTTCTTGACCGCTGTCCAATGATCCATTCTTGGATTACTTTGGTACCTCCCTGCTAAACTTATAGCAAGGCACACATCAGATCTAGTACACAGCATTGCATACATGATAGAACCTATGGTTGAGGCATAGGGAATGACTTTCATTTTCTCTTTATCTTCTGCAGTGGTCGGGCATTGAGTCTGACTCAACTTCACACCTTGTAACACAGGCAAGAACCCTTTGTTTGGCTAATCCATTTTGAACTTCTTCAAAACTTTATCAAGGTATGTGCTTTGTGAAAGTCCAATTAAGCGTCTTGATCTATCTCTATAGATCTTGATGCCCGATATATAAGCAGCTTCTCCGAGGTCTTTCATTGAAAAATTCTTATTCAAGTATCCTTTTATGCTATCCAGAAATTATGTATTAGTTCCAATCAACAATATGCCATCCACATATAATATTAGAAATGCTACAGAGCTCCCAGTCACTTTCTTGTAAATACAGGCTTCTCCAAAAGTTTGTATAAAACCATATGCTTTGATCACACTATCAAAGAGTATATTGCAGCTCCGAGAGGCTTGCACCAGTCTATAAATGGATCGCTGGAGCTTGCACACTTTGTTAGCACCTTTAGGATCGACAAAACCTTCTGGTTGCATCATATACAACTCTTATTTAAAAAATCCATTAAGGAATGTAGTTTTCACATCCATTTTCCAAATTTCATAATCATAAAATGCGGCAATTGCTAACATGATTCGGACAGACTTAAGCATTGCTCGGGTGAGAAGGTCTCATCATAGTCAACTCCTTGAACTTGTCGAAAACATTTCGCAACAAGTCGAGCTTTGTAGACAGTAACATTACCGTCAGCGTCAGTCTTCTTCTTGAAGATCCATTTATTCCCTATGGCTTGCGGATCATCGGGCAAGTCAACCAAAGTCCACACTTTGTTCTCATACATGGATCCCATCTCAGATTTCATGGCCTCAAGCCATTTCGCGGAATCTGGGCTCATCATCGCTTCCTCATAGTTCGTAGGTTCATCATGGTTTAGTAACATGACTTCCAGAACAGGATTACCGTACCACTCTGGTGCGGACCGTACTCTGGTTGACCTACGAGGTTCGGTAGTAACTTGATCTGAAGTTTCATGATCATCATCATTAACTTCCTCACTAATTGGTGTAGGCATCACTAGAACCGATTTCTGTGATGAACCATTTTCCAATTTGAGAGAAGGTACAACTACCTCATCAAGTTCTACTTTCCTCCCACTCACTTCTTTCGAGAGAAACTCCTTCTCTAGAAAGGATCCATTCTTAGCAACAAATGTCTTGCCTTCGGATCTGTGTTAGAAGGTGTACCCAACATTTTCTTTTGGGTATCCAATGAAGACGCACTTCTCCGATTTGGGTTCGAGCTTACCAGGTTGAAGCTTTTTCACATAATACCGCAGCCCCAAACTTTAAGAAACGACAGCTTAGGTTTCCTACCAAACCACAGTTCATAAGGTGTCGTCTCAACGGATTTAGATGGTGCCCTATTTAACGTGAATGCAGCCGTCTCTAAAGCATAACCCCAATAACGATAGTGGTAAATCGGTAAGAGACATCATAGATTGCACCATATCTAATACAGTACGGTTACGACGTTCGGACACACCATTATGCTGTGGTGTTCCAGGTGGCGTGAGTTGCGAAACTATTCCACACTATTTCAAATGAAGACCAAACTCGTAACTCAAATATTCGCCTCCGCGATCAGATCGTAGAAACTTTATTTTCTTCTTACGATGATTTTCCACTTCACTCTGAAATTCTTTGAACTTTTCAAATGTCTCAGAGTTATGTTTCATTAAGTAGATATACCCATATCTGCTCAAATCATCTGTGAAAGTCAGAAAATAATGATACCCGTCGCGAGCCTCAACACTCATCGGACCACATACATCGGTATGTATTATTTCCAATAAGTCAGTGGCTCACTCCGTTGTTCTGGAGAACGGAGTCTTAGTCATCTTTCCCATGGGGCATGGTTCGCAAGCATCAAGTGATCCATAATCAAGTGATTCCAAAAGCCCATCAGCATGGAGTTTCTTCATGTGCTTTACACCAATATGACCTAAACGGTAGTGCCACAAATAAGTTGCACTATCATTATTAACCTTGCATCTTTTGGCTTCAATATTATGAATGTGTGTATCACTACGATCGAGATTCAACAAAAATAGACCACTCATCAAGGGTGCATGACCATAAAAGATATTACTCATATAAATAGAACAACCATTATTCTCCGATTTAAATGAATAACCGTCTCGCATCAAACAAGATCCAGATATAATGTTCATGCTCAACGCTGGCACCAAATAACAATTATTCAGGTCTAAAACTAATCCCGAAGGTAGATGTAAAGGTAGCGTGCCGACGGCGATCACATCGACCTTGGAACCATTTTCGACGCGCATCGTCACCTCGTCCTTAGCCAATCTTCGTTTAATCCGTAGCCCCTATTTCGAGTTGCAAATATGAGCAACAGAACCAGTATCAAATACCCAGGCGCTACTACAAGCATTAGTAAGGTACACATTAATAACATGTATATCAAATATACCTTTCACTTTGCCATCCTTCTTATCCGCCAAATACTTGGGGCAGTTCCGCTTCCAGTGACCAGTCCCTTTGCAGTAGAAGTACTCAGTTTCAGGCTTAGGTCCAGACTTGGGCTTCTTCCCGGGAGTAGCAACTTGGTTGCTATTCTTCTTAAAGTTGCCCTTCTTCCCTTTACCCTTTTTGTTGAAACTAGTAGTCTTGTTAACCATCAACACTTGATGCTCCTTCTTGATTTCTACCTCCGCAGCCTTTAGCGTTGCGAAGAGTTTGGGAATAGTCGTTTCCATCCCGTGCATGTTATAGTTCATCACGAAGCCGTTATAGCTTGGTGGCAGTGATTGAAGAACTCTGTCAATGACACTATCATCAGGAAGGTTAACTCCCAGTTGAGTCAAGTGGTTATGGTACCCGGACATTCTGAGTATGTGTTCACTAACATAACTATTCTCCTCCATCTTGCAGCTATAGAACTTGTTGGAGACTTCATATCTCTCAACTCGGGCATTTGCTTGAAATATTAACTTCAACTCTTGGAACATCTCATATGCTCCCTGACGTTCAAAACGTCTTTGAAGTCCCGATTCTAAGCCATAAAGCATGACACACATCAGATCGAGCTTGCCAGACATTCATAACATCAGCAACTGCTCCTGCAGTAGGCCTTGCACCTAGCGGTGCTTCGAGGACATAATTCTTCTGTGCAGCAATGAGGATAATCCTCAAGTTCCGGACCCAGTCCGTGTAGTTGCTGAAGGAAATATACCCTAGAGGCAATAATAAAGTTATTATTTAATTTCCTTATATCATGATAAATGTTTATTATTCATGCTATAAATGTATTAATCGGAAACTTGGTACATGTGTGAATACATAGACAAACAGAGTGTCCCTAGTATGCCTCTACTTGACTAGCTTGTTTATCAAAGATGGTTATGTTTCCTAGCCATAGACATGTGTTGTCATTTGATGAACGGGATCACATCATTAGAGAATGATGTGATGGACAAGACCCATCCGTTAGCTTAGCACTAGTTTATTGCTATTGCTTTCTTCATGATTTATACTTGTTCCTCTAACTATGAGATTATGCAACTCTCGAATACCGGAGGAACACTTAGTGTGCTATCAAATGTCACAACGTAACTGGGTGATTATAAAGATGCTCTACAGGTGTCTCCGATGGTGTTTGTTGAGTTGGCATAGATCGAGATTAGGATTTGTCACTCCGATTGTCTGAGAGATATCTCTGGGCCCTCTCGGTAATGCACATCACAATAAGCCTTGCAAGCAATGTGACTAATGAGTTAGTTGCGGGATGATGCATTACGGAACGAGTAAAGAAACTTGCCGGTAATGAGATTGCACTAGGTATGGTGATACCGACGATCGAATCTCGGGCAAGTAACATACCGATGACAAAGGGAACAACGTATGTTCTTATGCGATTTGACCGATAAAGATCTTCGTAGAATATGTAGGAGCCAATATGAGCATCTAGGTTCCGCTATTGGTTATTGACCGGAGATGTGTCTCGATCATGTCTACATAGTTCTCGAACCGATAGGGTCCGCACGCTTAACGTTCGATGACGATTTGTATTATGAGTTATGTGATTTGATGATCGAAGTTTGTTTGAAGTTCCGGATGAGATCACGGACATGACGAGGGGTCTCAAAATGGCCAATACATAAAGATTGATATATTGGAAGGCTATATTCGGACATCAGAAAAGTTCTGAGTGGTTCGGGTATTTCTCGGAGTACCGGAGAGTTACGAGAATTCGTCGGGGGAAGTATTGGGCCTTCAAGGGCCTTAGTGGAAAGGAGAGAAGGGCCACAAGGGGAGGCCGCCCCCCCATGGTCTGGTTCGAATTGGACTAGGGAGGGGGCGGTGTCGGTGTCAAAACCGGCGGATCTCGGGTAGGGGGTCCCGAACTGTGCGTCTAGGCGGATGGTAACAGGAGACAAGGGACACAATGTTTTACCCAGGTTCGGCCCCCCTTGATGGAGGTAAAACCCTACGTCCTGCTTGATTAATATTGATGATATGGGTAGTACAAGAGTAGATCTACCACGAGATCAAGGAGGCTAAACCCTAGAAGCTAGCCAATGGTATGATTGTTGTATGTTGGAGTTGTTGTCCTACGGACTAAAACCCTCCGGTTTATATAGACACCAGAGAGGGTTAGGGTTACACAAAGTCGGTTAAAATGGTAGGAGATCTAAATATCCGCATCGCCAAGCTTGCCTTCCACGCCAAGGAAAGTCCCATCCGGACACGGGACGAAGTCTTCAATCTTGTATCTTCATAGTCCAGGAGTACGGCTGAAGGTATAGTCCGGCTATTCGAACACCCCCTAATCCAGGACTCCCTCAGTAGCCCCTGAACTAGGCTTCAATGACGACGAGTCCGGCGCGCATATTGTCTTCGGCATTGCAAGGTGGGTTCCTCCTCCAAGTTCTTCATAAAAGATTGTAAACACCAAGAGTAGTGTGCGGCTCTGCAAAATAAGTTTCCACATATTGCCATAGAGAGAATAATATTAACACCAATCTAATCTGCTGACGTATTCCATAGCGTGACATCACACTACGGCCAAGCCTTTATTCGAATTGTTTTCACTTCTCCACCTCAGCGTGTTTTGCGAGGCGGTTTCCTTGGCACGTCTTGTCAAAGCAGAGATCGTGTCCCCTTTATTTACGGGATTCTCATCAATACGGACGTGGGTAACCCAATCGTGCCCGTGTAGCATGTTTTCTTGATTAAAGGCGAGTCCCAAACGGTCACGGGGAGGGCTCTTGGTATTCAACCTCTTATAAAGAGACCAAGGCCTTACTCCTTTTTTCCAACCTCAAACGAGTTCGCCCATCGCCTCGAGTTCCAACACCCTAGGCCCCAGATTCCAGGCGCTTCGGACCATCGACAATGTCCGGTTCCGACCTTCAAGGCCGATGGATGCCCTCCTCCGTAACGGAGGAGGACATGCTAAAGTTGAGAGAGGCTAAGTTCTTGACCGGCGAAATTCCGCATAGGTTGCCTGCTCAAGGGCAGGTGGTTCCCAGCCCCCAGCCCGGTGAGAGCATGGTGTTCATATCTCACTTCCTTCGGGGGTTAGGCTTCCCAATGGATCCCTTTGTGAGGGGGCTGCTGTTCTATTATGGGCTAGAATTTCACGACTTAGCTCCGGAGTCCATCCTCCATATTTCCTCAGTCATCGTCGTGTGTGAAGCGTTCCTCTGTGTTACCCCTCACTTCGGATTATGTCTCAAGACCTTTAAAGTGGAGCCGAAGATGATCGAGGGACGGCACGCCGAGTGCGGAGGCGCTGTTATAAGTAAGAATGCTGATGCTCCCTGGCCCGAGGGCTCTTTTCAAGAGGAGCTCGGCTTATGGCAATGGGAGTGGTTCTATATCACCGCTCCCAGGGGCACCAAATGGGTGGCGCCGCCTGCCTTTCGCTCGGGTCCCCCACAACTGCTAGAGTCATGGGTCAATAAGGGCCTAGACTGGGGGCCATCCCAAGATGTGTCTTTGTTGCAGGGCCGCGTCAGGGATCTCTTGGAAAGAGACCTCAGCTTGGTCAAAGTGACGCAGGTCATGCTGATCCGCCGAACCCTGCCCGGCAAACATCGCTCCCTTCGTCTATAGGAGTTTAATCCGGAGGGACCACGAGCTCTCCAGCACTTTATGGGCGCAACGCCCGTGGAGATGTATAAACTGTTCTTCGGATCACAAGCAATGTGTCCGGATTTGACCGAGGACGCAGGTCTAAGCTGCAATCGCCCGGATACTAAAGTAAGTAGCCTCAAGCCCGGACTCGTTATCCATATATTTGTCATAAACTTGCCCCTTAAAAGAGTTGTGCCTTTTAAACAGGAGTGGATAGCGAAAGCAAAGCTGATAAGGTGTCCGGCTCCCCTCCCTAAGACCAGGCCGGATTCCGTCCTGGTCAGGATGTTGAAGGTCGTGCCTCTGGAGGAAAGTGAGGGAGGGGACAAGGCACCTACGGCCTCCTCGAAGGAGGCTGTTCGGAGGGAAGGAACCGAAAGTTCCTCTCATCCGGGGAAGAAAAGGACTGCCTCTAAACACCCGGAGGCTATAGCCTCCAAGCGGGGAAAAAATCCTCGCCAGAGGGTCCTACGCCCGGGGATACCTCGGCCGAACTATGCCCTCAAAGGGGCCAGTCCTCCAGCAAGCCGTAAGTAGAGAAATATTGTATATTTAAGAGAAAGGTCCTTACTTTAAACCTGAGAAGATTTAACCGAAATTTTACCTTGTAGTTCGGAGCTCAACCCTTCTCAGCGGAGCTCGTCTTCGGGGGACCTTCTTACGGAGATGATGGAGAGCGGGACGCCTCCCCTTTCCGTACCGCCTAGCGAGGCAGGCGACCCTGAGGTGTCGTCGCGGAGGGTTGCTCCGAATCCGGCCGGGGCGGAAGATAGCTATGTGGCCCCCCAAGGTTCTCCGCGTCCGGCCTTTGAAAGAGGCCATAGGACAAGTCTGGCACCGTCTGGTGCTCGGGCGGAGGAGCTGAAGATTCTGCTGGGGCGAGCTTCTATCTCAGAGGAGCACCGTGCATTGATGGGCATGGTGATTGAAAGGATTTCGTCCATGGAAAGAGGATTGCACGAGGCCGTCAGAAGTTTACTGACGGGCTTTGAGGTACATTAGATAATGTACACTTTTGTTAGTTGCGCATAAATAAGATGTGCCCTGTGTAGATAGTAGCCCCTGAGAGACTGTGCGTTGTCAGAAGTGATAGCGTGCAGAGGATCATAACCCCAGGTCTAAAATGTCGCCTTTAAATGTAGGTGGCGAGGTGTCCGGAATCGAGCCGAACTGATGATTTTGCCGAACTAAAGCGACAACTTGACGTGGCAGATGCCGACATCGCGCTCGTCAACAAGCGGCTTGATGAGGCTCAAGGTATGTAACTCCTTGGGCGGCACCTGGTAAGAGGAGCTGGATGCCAATATCTTACAATGTGTGTGCTTGATGCAGATGGTGCGGCCGTCGTGGAGAGTCTTCGGGCGGAACTTGCCCGAGCTAAGGATGCGGCTGCCAAGAAGGCCCTTGAAGAGCTGAGAGCCGAACAGGCTGCTCACTGCCGAAGCAAGAAGGAGATGGCCGAGATGGCCGTGAAGTTAAAGAGTGTTGCTGACCGTTGCAAGCTTCTTGAGAAAGAAGACCGGGCGAGGCAGACGGACTTAGAGAAGGCCGTTGTTGATGCCCAGGACGCTCGCTCTACAATGAGAGCTGCGAAGGAGGAGCTGCGCCAGGCCGGACAGATTGCGGCTGGGAAGCCCTTTATGCTGAGGAGGAAGTTTTGCGATCCGAAGTTTGCTCCGTTGGACCGGATGTGGAGTGTGGAGGACACCTATCTGGATTTGGCAGCAAGTGCTGCTGATGCGACCGAACACTTTCGAGATCAGAAGATCGCGAAGTGGAAAAACTTTTCTGGTCGCAGTTCCACAATCCAGAGCGTCCACTGGCGGTGGACGATTGTCTGGCTCAGTGGGCCGAACTGAATAGGTTGTCCGGACTCGCCATGAAGTGTGTCATGGGTCATTTATGGCCGGGGAGATCAGAGCCGAAGAGTTATTTCAGCTTGGTGCAGCGATTCCTTAATGCGGTGTCGCGTATCAATGCAATGAAGAGGTCAGCGTGCATAGAGGGCGCACGGATGGCTCTTGCCCATGTCAAGGCATACTGGGCGGAGATGGAGACCACCGTTGTTGCATCCCGAGATTCGGACAAAAGCCGAGTTCCCTCCAAGCACTATTTTCAGGAAGTACTTGAAGGCGCTCGTGTAATAGAGACGCAGTGCTCGAAGGATGCTATGTTCTGATAGCATATGTAATTATAAAGCAGTATTTTGATGAATTGTAGTAGGCTTTTATACTTGTGCCTTCAAGTATGTGGAACACCTCCTGTGCAGCCGTTTTAATATATATATATATATATATATATATATATATATATATATATATATATAAAATCTGAAAGATGGCAGTCGTTGGCTTCAGCCCCCACGCACGTAGTGCGGGGGTGCTCGTAGAAGGCGCTTTTTTACACTTAATCCAACGTCCTGGTCCTACAAAGGAGGTGATGGCGCAGCGAGCTAGGCAACCAGACTATAATGCTTTAACACTTTCACTTAGCCATAGGAGCTTGACAGTGGGACTCTTTGGATAGCCCTTGGTGGCGACTGCGCTCGCCCGAATTCGGGGCGCGTGTGTGCCTGGCCGGGAAACGGCCCTTCGTTAATGCGGAGGAATCCTATAGATTCCAGAGAGTCATCGAGTGGTTGACCAGTCTCACGCTATATCATGACAGTCGGTTTTCGGCTTTCTCTACTGAGGTGGTCGCCTGGCCGAACCGGGGCACAATCGCAGTAGTTCTCCTGGTGCCGCCTTAGCCGATAGAGCGGAACGTAAGGCGGCCGAACACAGGAGCCGGGCAACACAACATTGACCAAAATCATGATTCAGAGCTGATGCATATAAGGCCAAACTCGCGACGCCGAACACTCCCTAAGGTATTCGGTCTTTATGAGAGCGGGCAAAGTAACGCTCTTAGGTATAAGCCCCTAGTGTCCAGGTACGCGCAGGAATTCTGACGTGGCCACATGCCAAGACGCCAGCCTCCTCCTTGGTTATAGAACCAGGGGATGTGTAGCAACAAGAGACAGTAAAAAAAGGTTTATGCAGGGTCTTAATCTGAAAAGATCCTTGGAACGGGTCCCTACTGCACGTCTGCGCCTGTGTCTCCGTTGTGCCGTATCCTGGATGGGCGCAGCATGATGTTCATCTGTAAAAGAGAGGAACTAAGTTGAAAAAAAGGGCGTGCCAAACAAAAGTTGTATTAAATAAACAAATATAAAGTAAAATATGTAAAATTGAGCTTTATTGTCTCTTATATATGCGGAGCCCCTAGGGCATGCCGGGCTCGTCTATCCGTGCCCGTGGTCTTAATGACCTGTTCGGATGTTCTGGCTGGTGAAGCCATTGTATTGTGGGGTTGTTAAAGCGGCCGCACAATCCTCCGCTCGGGGGAGGCGCACTCAATGCTTCCCCTTCAAGGAGATGATGCCTCGTGGACCGGGCATCTTAAGCGTGAGAGATGCATAATGCGGTATTGCGTTAAAGCGGGCGAAAGCTTCGCGTCCCAGCAGTGCTTGATAGCGACTTGAGAATGGGACGATGTGGAAAGTCAGCCTTTCACAGTGGAAGTTATTGGTAGAGCCGAATATAACTTCGAGCCGGATAATACCCATGCAATGGGTGTCCGGACCAGGCGTTACCCCTTGAAAGGAGGATTTGTTGTGGCGAATTCTTGCTGGGTTTATCCCCATGTGACGGATTGTGTCCTGATATATCAGGTTTAGTCCACTGCCGCCGTCCATTAGGACATTTGAAAATTGGAGCCCGCCAATTACTGGATCGAGTACCAAGGCAGTACAGCCTGCGTTCCTGGTATTTCTAGAATAATCCAGATGATCGAAGATGATTGGTTTTGACAACCAGTGGCGGGACCCCTTTGGGATAGGTCGTGTGGCGCGTACCTTTATGGGCGCCGCACGTTTTGTTATGTGAAGTAGGTTTACTGTTTTTACTTCTTGTGGGAAATTCTTCTGTTTCCTAGTGCTCTGCTTTTGGGGTTCGTCCTCGTCTTCGCTTGGTGTGTTGAGCCCCTGTATTTGGGTGTGCCGGGTTCTGATAATGGCTTTATTGCATTGCTTACAAGAACTTGTTTTCTTGGCCCGTAAATGGACCTGGCTGGGCCATCTTTTTGATGTGAATCCGTAAGTGGGTCGCGTGCCGGTTTAAGTGCGGCGCCGCTTGCCGCTTTATGCTGGCCATGGGGTCGTCTATCCGACCGTGTGGCTTTCTTACTTTTTGAGTGCGAGGGCTCTAAGGCCTCTTCGTCGAATTCAAGCAGTAGCTTTCGCTTCGGATAGCTTTTAGTGCGGCGACTATCACCGTATTTGTCTTCGGTGTTGATTACTTTACTCCATCTGATCCTGAGTGCATCTTCCGCAGTTTTTAGCTTCTGCTTCTGCTTTTTTCAGGCTGCATGCGGTTGCAATGAGCCTCTTGTGGAGGTTCTTCTTCTCCGTGGGTTTATCCGGCGTAAGGTCGTCCGGAATGCCATTTTCGCCGGGGAGGGATGTTCGGTTTCTTCATCCGGGCTGCCCTGTTCGGACGGTTGCTCTAGGGCATGCTCGTCGTCTGCTGGCTCATCCTGCTCTATGGCTGGGTCTGTATCGACGCGGGGCTTGGTTCGGCGTTTACGTCGACGCTTTGATTGTTTTTCAAGGGATTGATCCTTCGTTCCATCCCCGTGTTCCTCGTTGTTGCTACCTTTAGGGGTATCCACCATGTACACATCATGAGATGAGGTGGCTGTCCAATGCCCTATAGGCGTTGGTTCATATGTGTCTCCTGCATCGTCGTCAATGCCATCGATGTCTTCGGAGTCAAATTTGAGCATGTCGTTTAAATTATCGACGGTGGCTACCAAATGGGTGGTGGGTGGGTTTCGAATTTCTTCATCATCCGTATCCCATCCTTGCTGACCATAGTTCGGCCAGGGCTCTCCTGATAAAGAGAGAGACTTTAGTGACTTCAGGATGTGGCCGAAGGGCGAGTGCTGAAAGATGTCCGCAGCGGTGAACTCCATGATCGGCGCCCAATCGGATTCGATCGGCAGGGGCGCGGGGGGTTCGGAGTCCGGATAGGAAGCCGGATCCTCGGAGTCACGGGTCATGCAGAGTGCGGGGCTGGTGTTCGGCTCGATCGCTGAGATCGCAGCCCCTGAGGTGGCGTCCAACCGCTCATCCTCGATCGGCGCAGCAGGCTCCGAATTAAGGGGACACTGTTCGGCGGCAGAGCTAGATCATGCCCATCGAGACAGTGCGGCGCTGTCATGGGGGAATCTGCCTCCACGAACACCTATGGGGACCGAGCCCCTTTCTGGTTCGGCGGGGGGCGGAGGCTGCACGAAGAGCGGATCGAGGTGATGCACACAAGGGGTTTACCCAGCTTCGGGCCGCACGGATGCGTAAAACCCTACTGCTGCTTTGGTGGATTGTATTGTGTTCTTGCTCGGGAGCGCAAGGTGCTACAGTACTCACAAGCCACTGGCGAGATCCTGCATGAGTCCCCTCTCCCCCCTTTCTCTACGTGCGCATGGGCCTCCTTTTATATGTTAAAGGGGTCACCGACAGGTGGCAACGTAGGTGAGGGCAAAAATGGCAAAGCGCTGTGTTGGGTACAGTTGCTTGTACAGTGCTATCATACCTAACCCTGACGGCAGGGGATAAGGGCATTAAATGCCCGTCTGTGTCGCCCCAAACAGTGCGAAAAGTGGCCATCAGGGGCGCCACTGTTTGCCACGATGGCTATCTTGTCAGCGTTGCTTCGCCCCCGCATGCCCCTGGCTGCACAGCTTCTCGCCACGTATCCTGGAACGGTCCCAGAGCGACACGTTGGTGGATGAGCTGGAGCGCGGGCAGCGGAGTAGTAGCTTGTCGCGGCAAGCGCCCTGCCGCGGTCGTCCCGGCAAGCTCCTCTTGCCGGGGCCTTGTCTCCTTGAGTGGCTCCTCCGGCAAGCTCCTCTTGCCGGGGCCTTTGTGCTTCGGGAGGCCATCCCGGCAAACTCCTCTTGCCGGGGCCTTCCTAGCGAGCCCCTCTTGCCGGGGCTTGGTGCCTTAAATGGCCTTCCCGACAAGCTCCTTGTAACGCCCTCGATGCGACTATATCTCCCACGTGTCGAAGCACGACTTAGAGGCATAACCGCATTGAAAGCAATGTCGCAAGTGAGGTAATCTTTACACAACCCATGTAATACATAAGGGAAAGAGATACATAGTTGGCTTACAATCGCCACTTCACACAATTACAAGAGTAAAGCATTACATCAACCAAGTACAATCAGGGCCCGACTACGGAGCCAAAATAAAAGAAGAAACCCCAAAAGCGACAAAGGTCCTCGATCGACCCCAACTGGGCTCCACTACTGATCGACTAGAACGAAACAACATAAAGGACAAGATCTTCATCGAGCTCCTCCTTGAGCTCGGGTGCGTCACCTGCACGGTTTCTTCGGCACCTGCAAACTGGTTTGGAAGTATCTGTGAGTCATGGGGACTCAGCAATCTCACACCCGCGAGATCAAGACTATTTAAGCATAAAGGTAGGACAGGGTAGTGAGGTGGAGCTGCAGCAGCGACTAGCATATATGGTGGCTAACATACGCAAATGAGAGCGAGAAGAGAAGGCAAAGCACGGTCGAACAACTATGATCAATAAGTGATCCTGAACTACTTACGTCAAACATAACTCCAACAACCGTGTTCACTTCCCGGACCCCGCCGAGAAGAGACCATCACGGTTACACACGCGGTTGGTGTATTTTAGTTAAGATCAACTTCGGTTTTCTACAAGCGGACATTAACAAATTCCCATCTGCCACATAACCGCGGGCACGGCTTTCGAAAGTTCAAACCCTGCAGGGGTGTCCCAACTTAGCCCATTATAAGCTCTCGCGATCAACGAAGGATATTCCTTCTCCCCGGAAAGACCCGATCAGTCTCGGAATCCCGGCTACAAGACATTTCGACAGTAATAAAACAAGTCCAGCAAAACCGCCCGATTGTGCCGACAAATCCTGATAGGAGCTGCACATATCTCGGTATCAGGGCACATCCGGATGAGACATCCTACGAGTAAAAACCAGGCCTCGAGTTTCCACGAGGGGGCCCCGCAGTCTGCTCGTTTTGAACCAGCACTTAGAGAAGTACTGGCCCGGGGGGGCTAAAATAAAGATGACCCTTGAGTCTGCAGAACCCAAGGGAAGGGGATAGGTGGCGGTGAGGCAAATGGTAAAACCAATGTTGGGCCTTGCTGGAAGAGTCTTATTCAAAGCAAACTGTCAAGGGGGTCCCATAAATCACTCGACCGCGTTAGGGACGCAAAAATCCGGGAACATAACACCGATATGACGGAAACTAGGGCGGCAAGAGTGGAACAAAACACCAGGCATAAGGCCGAGCCTTCCACCCTTTACCAAGTATATAGATGCATTAATAATATAAGAGATATTGTGATATCCCAACAAGTAAACATGTTCCAACAAGGAACAACATCTCCATGTTCCAACAAGGAACAAACTTCATCTTCACCTGCAACTAACAACGCTATAAGAGGGGCTGAGCAAAGCGGTAACATAGCCAAACAACGGTTTGCTAGGACAAGGTGGGTTAGAGGCTTGGTTTAACAATATGGGAGGCATGATAAGCAAGTGGTAGGTATCGCAGCATAGGCATAGCAAAAGAGCGAGCATCTAGCAAGCAAAGATAGAAGTGATTTCGAGGGTATGGTCATCTTGCCTGAGATCCCGCAAGGAAGAAGAATGAGTCCATGAAGAAGACAAACGGACGTAGTCGAACGAATCCTCACAACTCCGGAATGAAACCGAAGCTAACAAGAGAAGCAACCCGTAAACAAACAAACAACATAGTAAACAAACACCACATAAACATGGCATGATATGCGAGATGTGGTATGCAATGCATATGCATGCTCGGGAAGGGAAAAGATGAACAAGGCATAATCTTGGCAAACCAAGTATGCCACTGGAAAGGTGAGGTGATTTCGGTTGAAATCGATATAAGGATCACCGGAATCGGATGCACGGTTTGCAAATGACAAGCAAAACAAGAATGACAAGATTCTGCCATTAACAACATGATGCCACTTAGCAAGCAACAAGAAATTAAGCTACGGCAACCAAACATAACAAAAAAGCATATGGCAGTGATCTACTCAAGACGCTTGACAAAAGATGAACACTGAGCTACGGCTAAATCACACCATAACAGGTTCAAACAAGCATGGCAAAAGTGCAAAAGATAACAGGTTCACAGACTTAGTGAAAACAACAACATACCAGAAATTAACATCAGGTTGACATGTTTAGAGCAAGGAAACAACATGCTACAGGAACAGGACATAGCAAAATATGGCATGGCATGAATCTAATCAAAGCATTGAACAAAAGTCCCTTACTGACCATGAGCCAAAAAGGACCAGAAAATATAATAACACCCATGTCAATTAAGCAAATTTCGTTACAGGTTTCAGACTTAGCAGAAAACTGGACATGACAAAAACAGATAACAAGTAGGCATGTTTACGAGCTCGATGCACTCACTACAGAGCATTACATGATAAGATAAGCATACATCCATCAAGAAGACATGGCATAGAAGTTATAAATGGCAAGAACAACAATATATCATGCAAGGATCAACTACAACAAGCTTGGCAAAATCGAATAACATGTAAACAATCTGCCAGTAACATTTTATAGCAAAAGTAGAGGTCGATTGACTCAAGCTATGGCACTCCATAAACACAAACAAAGGCATGGATGGATAGAGCAAATCCATATTCTCAAAACACCCTTACTAATCATGCTCAAAAGAGGCATAGATCTCTCTGAAACAACATGAACACATGGCATACAAATAACAGCAGGACATGACTTAGTGAAATTACTAAGTCCCTGAAATCAACACCGTCATGATGCCTAGTTTGCATGCTTGTGCTAGTCACCACAAGGATCAAAAAAATACATAGCATAAACCCCTGTAAAGATGGCATGGCATATTACAAAACATATGTAGGACTCAACTTCATAGGGTGCACACATCAATCATGGCAAAAATGACAAAAGTGCATGTACTGAAACAGATCTGAAACTAACATCACATAGCCCTCTTCTAACAGCATTGCGGGCATCAAGATGAGCTCAAATGAAAATGACGCAATGAGATGAAATGATGTACTCATCGAGGCGACCAATTTTACATATTGCACGCACGAAACGGAGCAGTATGCAGAGAGTTATGAAGCCACGAACATGCAACAAAATATCTGCCGAAAAAGACTTGGAGGAATTTTTACCCTCCGGAAAAAGTCAACGGGGAGGCTCGCCGGAGACGGCGGGGAAGGAGGCGGGGCTCGCCGGAGATGGCGGATCCAGGCCGGATCTCGCCGGATCCAGCCGGAACTCGGCGCGGGAGGGGCGGAGGAGGTCGCCGGCGGCGGAGCCGCGGCGAGCGCGGGCTCGCGCGGGGAGGCGGCGAACGGCGGCGGCCGAGGAGGCGCGGCGCGGGCGGCGGGGCGCAGCGCCGGCCAAGCGCGGCGGCGGAGGCGAGGCGCCGGCGACGGCGGAGTGGCGGCGGGGTCGGGCGCGGCGGCGGCGGAGCGGTTCGGGCCTCGGGGCGCGGGGCGAGGCGCAAGGCGGCGGAGGCGCGCGCGGGCGAGCGGCGGCGGCGCAGGCGGCGGGGCGGCGCGGGCGGCGGGCGGCGCGCGGGCGGCGGCGGGCCGGGCGGGCCCGATCCGGGCTCGCCGGGCCGCGGCGAAGTGGGGCGCGGGGAGGACAGGTGGCGTGCGCTGGTTGGACGCGGGTGCGGCGGGGGCTGATGTGGCATCGCGCCATTGGCCGAGCGACGTGGCTGGAAGCGGTGGGCATGTCCAGCCGTAGGCGGACGTGTCCGGCGGCGCGAGGGGAGCGGGGCTAGGGTTTGGACTGCGCGAAAATTCCGGGAGGGATCACATATTTATAGGTAGAGGGAGTTAGGAAGCTCCAAATGGAGTGCGGTTTTCACCCACACGATCGTGATCGAACGACCGAGAGGATGGAGGGGGTTTAGGTAGGTTTTTGGGCCACTTTGGAGGGGTGTTGGGCTGCAAAGAGAAGGAGGCTTTTGCGGTTACCCGGTTAACCGTTGGAGTATCAAACGAAGTCCAAATGGTACGAAACTTGACAGACGGTCTACCGGTGCTATACCAAGGCCGCTTGGCAAACGTCGGTCCATTCCGAGAAAGTTTAATACCCGCTCACGGAAAAAGGTAAAAGGGGACGCCGGGGGACATAGGAGCGCCGGATTGCAAAACCGACAACGGGGAAAATGCTCGGATTCATGAGACGAACACGTATGCAAATGCGATGCACATGATGACACGAAACGAAATGCAGATGATGACATGGCAAAGTGCAACACGCAAGCACATGACATGGCAAGGACGGCAAATAACTGACGGACACCTGGTGCATCAGATCCGGGGCGTTACACTCCTCTTGTCGGGACCTCGTCTTCTTGGCTTGAATACTTTGTTCTTGAATGGCTCCAAAGGAACCACGATGATCTTTGGTGGTCACCTGGCAAGCCCTGCCGCGGGGTGCTACAACTGCCCGTGCACAAGTTCGGGGTACTAAGGTACCCCTACTTTAGTACACCGACAGGAGCCCCCGGGCCTGGGCCATACACAGTGCCGAGCGCTGTTGGGCCAGGCCCAAAACAGTGCACGGGCACGCGTGGCCTGGGTTACACCGCATCTGGCTCCGGGTCCACCACGCTCTCCCCTAACGGCGCGCGTCGAACACGGCATAGTGGAGAGAGGCGTGGGTGACGTGGGCGGCGTGCGCGGGGCAGAGCCCCGCATGCATGCGTCACGTCGTGGGTGGTTCGTGCCTTCCCCATAAACGGAGGGAGGCGTGGAGGCGCGGTTCGCTTACCGAATGGGGCCGAGGCACGGTTTTCGAGGCGTCCGCTCCCCACGATCACGGGGTGGGGAGAGGTCACTTGACCCGTCGCCTCGGTTCTGCGCGTCTGCCACATGGCCTCCATGCGCCTGGGGTCGCAACGGTGGAGGCAGGAAGCCGGGCCGTCATGGGTCGAGGCAGCGGGTCGGTCCCAGTCGCCTGCTCTTCCTGCGCCTTGATTGGTTGAGCGGGGCGGCCGAGCCCCCACTCCGCTCCTTTATAAGGAGCGAGAGGGGGCGACGGAAATCCGCACTCCTTCATCTCTTCTTCCTTTCTTGCCGCTGCGGGTCATGTTATGAAAACAGTTTATTAGAGCTGCGACAAGCTATCTTGTAACATAACTCTATTTTGGGTAGTAATTGCAATGTTATTTCCTTTACTTGATTCCTTCCTTTGTATGTTTTCACCCTACGCTTTTAGGGAACTTGCCGGCGTAGGCACACTTGCTGAGTGCGGGACATCAGCAGCCTGCTGGCGGTGCCGTTGCCTACAAGAAACCTTGTCGCGACTAGTTGCAGCTTCGCTTAAGTTGTTGAGCAAACTCGAAACAAAGTAAGGGCGCGATTCTGGTCGCGGCTCGCTTAAGTTGTTGAGTGAGCTCGAAACAAAGTAAGGGCGCGATTCGGGTCGCAGCACACTTAAGTCGTTGAGCAGACTCGGAACGAAATAAGGGCGCAACTAGCCACGAAATGGTCCCTTCGCGCACAGGTTTTCCATACAAAGGATGGTCGTTCGAGGAAGATAACTTAAAAATCTAAAAGACTTGATTGCTCATGCTTTGGCAACTTATCTTTTCTGTGGTTTGCTTTCCGGGAAGGCCGTTCCCCGGCAAGGCGAAACTAGTAACTCGTTTCACCCGGCGAGGGTCTCCCCACTTCGGCGTCAACTTGCTGAAATTCTCGGCGGACTGAGCGCGCCGAGGAGCAAGGTCGCCTTCCTCGAAATTCTGGCTTTAACCTTTCGGCTATGGTAGCGGCGCAAAGCTTGCTGGTAGCGAGCAGCTCGCACAGCAGCCTGAAGACGGTCCCCCTCGAGGAGCAACGCGTCCTCTCGCTGCAGCTGCTCTCGCTCAAGCTCATCATAAGCGAGCACTCGAGGTGACCCGTATACGAGTTCCGTGGGGAGAACTGCCTCTGCTCCATAGGTTAGAGCGAAAGGTGTCTGGCCAGTGGCTCGACTCGACGTCGACTGGCGATGAAGAAGAAGATTCAGCTCGTGCGAACGCCGGATCGGGTCCGCGCAACCTCGACGCCCCCTACCTGGCGCGCCAAAGATGTCATGGGGGAATCTGCCTCCACGAACACCTATGGGGACCAAGCCCCTTTCTGGTTCGGCGGGGGGCGGAGGCTGCACGAAGAGCGGATCGAGGCGATGCACACAAGGGGTTTACCCAGCTTCGGGCCGCACGGATGCGTAAAACCCTACTGCTGCTTTGGTGGATTGTATTGTGCTCGGGAGCGCAAGGTGCTACAGTACTCACGAGCCACTGGCGAGATCCTGCGTGAGTCCCCTCTCCCCCCTTTCTCTACGTGTGCATGGGCCTCCTTTTATATGTTAAAGGGGTCACCGACAGGTGGCAACGTAGGTGAGGGCAAAAATGGCAAAGCGTTGTGTTGGGTACAGCTGCTTGTACAGTGCTATCATACCTAACCCTGACGGCAGGGGACAAGGGCATTAAATGCCCGTCTGTGTCGCCCCAAACAGTGCGAAAAGTGGCCATCAGGGGCGCCACCGTTTGCCACGATGGCTATCTTGTCAGCGTTGCTTCGCCACCGCATGCCCCTGGCTGCACAGCTTCTCGCCACGTATCCTGGAACGGTCCTAGAGCGACACGTTGGTGGATGAGCTGGAGCGCGGGCAGCGGAGTAGTAGCTTGTCGTGGCAAGCGCCCTGCCGCGATCGTCCCGGCAAGCTCCTCTTGCCGGGGCCTTGTCTCCTTGAGTGGCTCCTCCGGCAAGCTCCTCTTGCCGGGGCCTTTGTGCTTCGGGAGGCCATCCCGGCAAACTCCTCTTGCCGGGGCCTTCCTGGCGAGCCCCTCTTGCCGGGGCTTGGTGCCCTAAATGGCCTTTCCGACAAGCTCCTCTTGTCGGGACCTCGTCTTCTTGGCTTGAATACTTTGTTCTTGAATGGCTCCAAAGGAACCATGATGATCTTTGGTGGCCACCTGGCAAGCCCTGCCGCGGGGTGCTACAACTGCCCGTGCACAAGTTCGGGGTACTAAGGTACCCCTACTTTAGTACACTGACAGGCGCGCTTGGCTGTGGCTCGAATCCGTCGAAGATCAAGTCCCCGCGGATGTCGGCCGTGTAGTTTAAACTTCCGAACCTGACCTGATGGCCAGGGGCGTAGCTTTCGATCTGCTCCAGGCGGCCAAACGAATTGGCCCGCAGTGCGAAGCCGCTGAAGACGAAGATCTGTCCGGGGAGAAAAGTCTCGCCCTGGACCGCATCGTCGTTGATGATCAAAGGATCCATCGGGCCTAAAAGTGACGACACAGAGGAACTCTCAATGAAAGCACCAATGTCGGTGTCAAAACCGGCGGATCTCGGGTAGGGGGTCCCGAACTGTGCGTCTAGGCAGATGGTAACAGGAGACAAGGGACACAATGTTTTACCTAGGTTCAGGCCCCCTTGATGGAGGTAAAACCCTACGTCCTGCTTGATTAATATTGATGATATGGGTAGTACAAGAGTAGATCTACCACGAGATCAAGGAGGCTAAACCCTAGAAGCTAGCCTATGGTATGATTGTTGTATGTTGGAGTTGTTGTCCTACGGACTAAAACCCTCCGGTTTATATAGACACAGGAGAGGGTTAGGGTTACACAAAGTCGGTTACAATGGTAGGAGATCTAAATATCCGCATCGCCAAGCCTGCCTTCCACGCCAAGGAAAGTCCCATCTGGACACGGGACGAAGTCTTCAATCTTGTATCTTCATAGTCCAGGAGTCCGGCTGTCACGCGCAAGATGCGACCCTATCCTAAAGGAACTCGAAGGTCCCACCAAGGATAGAAGCGCATCTTGAAGACGCTTTTGTAAGGTGGATATCATTACATCAACATTACATAATAGTGGGGACACAACCAAGACATACAATGTCACATGAATACAACAATAGATCAAATACAAGATCAACATCCGATTACGGATGAAACATAAACAGCAACTCAAACAATATCCACCCTTCTAGCCCAGGCTGCCGACCAGGAACCTATCCCTCAATCGAAGAAGAAGCAGAAGAAGAACTCCAACACAAATGAACATCGCTCTCACGTCATGAACATCGCATAACCGGTACCTGCAACTGTTGGTGTAGTAATCTGTGAGCCATGAGGACTCAGCAATCCCATCACCATGGGTATCAAGACTAGCAAAGCTTATGGGTAAGGAAGGGGGTACAGTGGTGAGGTTGCAGCAGTGACTAACCAATGTATGGTGGCTAACTTACGCAAACAAGAGCGAGAAGAGAAGCAAAACAAGCGGTCGTCAAGTAGTAATGATCAAGAAGTGATCCTGAACCCCTACTTACGTCAGACATAACCCAGAAACCGTGTTCTCCTCTCGATCAACCCCGAAAAGAGACACTCACGATTACGCACACGGTTGGTGTATTTTAGAAGAGTTTACTTCAAGTTTACTACAACCGGACATTAACAAATTCCCATCTGCCACATAACCGCGGGCACGGCTTTCGAAAGTTCAAACCCTGCAGGGGTGTCCCAACTTAGCCCATTATAAGCTCTCGCAATCAACGAAGGATATTCCTTCTCCCCGGGAAGACCCGATCAGTCTCGGTATCCCGGCTACAAGACATTTCGACAGTAATAAAACAAGACCAGCAAGACCTCCCGGCGTGCCGACACCCTGATAGTAGCCGCGCGTATCTTGTCTCAGGCCACGACCGGATAAGCGAAGCGTACAGGTACCAACATAACCCAAGTTGCCAAGGGACGGTCCCGCACAGTGCTCTAGTTTGGACCAACACTTAGACAAGCATTGGCCCGGGGGGGCTAAATAAGATGACCCTTGGGTTAATTACTCCCAAGGGAAAAGGTGTAGGTGGTAGGCAAATGGTAAAACCAATGTTGGGCCTTGCTGGAGGAGTCTTATTCAAGGCGAACTGTCAAGGGGGTCCCATAAATCACCCAACCGCGTTAGGGACGCAAAATCCGGGAACATAATACCGATATGACGGAAACTAGGGCGGCAAGAGTGGAACAAAACACCAGGCATAAGGCCGAGCCTTCCACCCTTTACCAAGTATATAGATGCATTAATAATATAAGAGATATTGTGATATCCCAACATAAAACATAATCCAACATGGAGCAATCTTCATCTTCACCTGCAACTAGCAACGCTATAAGAGGGGCTGAGCAAAGCGGTAACATAGCCAAACAACGGTTTGCTAGGAAGGGTAACAAAGGTCAAAGGTTCATGCCAATTTAGGAGGCTTGAGCAGCAAGTGGTAGGTAACGCAGCATAGCGGTAGAACGAAGCAACTAGCATAGCAATGATAGTAATGAGATCCAAGGTGACGGTCATCTTGCCTGAAATCCCGCAAGGAAGAAGAATGAGTCCATGAAGAAGATGAAGCCACGAAGACGAACCAAGCGTAGGCGAACGAATCCTCACGATCGCAACGAAACGGGAACTAGCGAGAAGAAGCACACAACAAGGTAAACACACCACACATGAACAAGGCATGATGCTCAACCAAGTATGACGTATGATAAGGCTACATGAATCTACTCATGGCAAGAGATGATGCATACAAGAACAACACATCAAGCAAGTTTAAATGAGGCCAGAAACAACATAGAACAATTCCGGTAAGTCTCCATATGCAAATTTCGAAATTGGTCCAGATCTGAATATACTTTATGTTCAGGTTGTTAAACATCAAGTTAAGATTCACCAAGATGATCTACACGAAATTCTAGTCAAGTTACATATAAAGTTCATTTAATTCGGAGTTACGGCCTAGAAGATATGAGCAAAACAAGTTAAACATGGCATTGATGCAAAATGCATTCAAACATCAAGCAAACACCTCAAAACAAGGATGCAACATGATAATATGAAGCTACATGCAATTCTAAGCAAGTTTCATATAGACCACACTCAAAACGGAGCAACGGTTCAACACATACACACTATACAAGCTTAAAGGACAAACTGTCCAAAACAGCAGCTAGGCATATTGCAAGCATCAAAACATTAAGCTACAGGATCTCAACATGAAAACAAAAGGCATGGACATGATTTACAGGTAAAGCATGACAAAACATGAACACTGAGCTATCTCCAGAAACTACTAGAACATGCTCAAAAAGACAAGGCAAGATTGCAAATAATAACAGGTTCACAGACTTAGCAGAATTACAGGACATGGCAGAAATAACATCAGGTCGCAATGTTTAGAGCTATAAAACAACATGTTACAGCAAGCTATCATGTCAAACTAGAGCATGGCATGAATCTATTCAAAGCATATAACAAACGTCCCTTACTGACCATAAGCCAAAAGGGATCAGAAAATACGATTGCAAGCATGTGAACATAGCAAAACATAAACAAATTCAGACTTAGTGAAAAACTGGAGCATGGCACAAACAGATAACGAGTAGGCATGTTTACGAGCTCGATGCACTCACTAAGAGGCATTGCATGACAAACCAAGCATACACCCAGAAAATAGACATGGCATAGAAGCTATACATGGCAAGAACAACAACATAGCATGCATGGATCACTAGCAACAAACTTGGCAAAATTGAATAACACGTAAACAATCTGCCAGGAACATTTTATAGCAAAAGTAGAGCTCGATTGACTCAAGCTAGGGTGCTCCATAAATACAAACAGAGGCATGGATGGATAGAGCATAACCATATCTACAAAACATCCTTAATGATCATCCTCAAAAGAGGCATGGATCTCACTGTAGCAACATGAATACATGGCATAAAAATAACAACAGACAGACTTGGTGAAATTCTACGTCTCTGAAATCAGCAACATCACGGAGGCTACTTTGCAAGCTCAAAACAAACAATACATGGCATATCTTGAATAATGTGTTGCACCACAGCAAAGATGGCATGTTATAGCTCATAACACATGCGGACATCATGCTCATAAGAAAATCACACATAAAGATACAAAAATAACAAAAGAGCATGTTCTGCTAAAAGACAGCAGTTAACATCATATAGCAGTCTTGCAACGATGATTAGGGCATCAAGTTCACCTCAAGTGAACATGGCACAATGTAACAAAATGTAGAGCACAACCAGATGAACATTTTCATATATCATGCACGCAAAACGGAGCTATATGCAGAGAGTTATGGCATGATGAATAGAGCAACATAATGCAATAAACTGGGGACCTAGCAGAAATTACCACTCCGGATCTAGGGTTGACTTCGCACGGGAATCGAGGTCCGCCGGAGAACTCGACGGAGACGGCGGCCGGAGTGGGAGAAGGGGGTCGCCGGAGCACGGGGGGTCGCCGGAGAGGTCGGGGGCGCCGGATCCGGGCGGCGCCGACCCGGATCTGGCCGGAGGCGGCGCAGGGCGCGGCACCACGCGGCGGCGGAGCTTGGTAGCGCAACGGCGAGGGGCGGCGCCGGTGGAGGTCGACGGCGGGGATGCGAGCTGGGCGGCGCGGCTCGGTCGGGCGGCGCGGGGAGCGGGCGCGCGCGGGCCGGGCGGCGGCGCGGACGGGCTCGCGCGGGCCCCGGATGGGCTTCGCGGGCCGCGGCGGCGGTGGGACGGCGGCGGGACAGGTGGCGAGGCGCGGTTGGGCGCAGGCGGCGGCGCGGACGGGCTCGCGCGGGCCCTGGATGGGCTCCGCGGGCCGCGGCGGCGGTGGGACGGCGGCGGGACAGGTGGCGAGGCGCGGTTGGGCGCGGGCGGCGGCGCGAAGACGTCCGGCAGGTGGCGGACATGTCCGATGGCGCAGAGGGAGGTTAGGGTAGGGTTTGGACCCGAAAATTCGGAGGGGTGCACATATTTATAGGTAGAGGGAGCTAGGAGACTCCAAATGGAGTGCGGTTTTCGCCCACACAATCGTGATCGAACGGCCAAGGGGATGGAGGGGGTTTGGAAGGGTTATTCGGCCACTTTGGAGGGGTGTTGGGCTGCACACAAAAGAGGCCTTCGCGGTTACCCGGTTAACCGTTGGAGTATCAAACGACCTCCAAATGACCCGAAACTTGACAGGCGGTCTACCGGTACTATACCAAGGCCGCTTGGCAAACCTCGGTCCATTCTGAGACCGTTTAACACCCGCACATGAAAAGAGGTAAAAGGGGGCGCCTGTTGGGGATGTTGCTATCCGGGGTGAACCGGCCTGCAGGGCCCGGGTTACCTCCATCAACAGACCCGAGATGTTAAAACCCAAGGAGAGATAGAAGGGCCTAAGGCCCATAATCGGTTTAAAGGTTTATGATGTAAACCGGCCTGATGAAAACTTGTATTGTAAGTTAGGAATAGAGAGACCGACCCGGGCACGTTTATTAGCCGGAGGTTGGGACTCTACAGACCGACGGGCGTCACCCGTGTATATAAGGGGATGACCCGGCGGCGGTTTGGGGACAGAGAAGAAGAACTCGAGGTTTAGGCGAATCATATCGCTCCCTAAGCCCTCGAAACCCATCAATCCCATCACAACTAGACGTAGGCTTTTACCTTCATCGAAGGGGCCGAACTAGTATAAAAACCGTGTCCTTGTGTCCACTTTAACCCCTTCAAGCTAACCCGTTGCGATGGCTCTACGACTAAGTCCTCTTACTAGGACATCTGACGTGACAATTCCACGACAGTTGGCGCCCACCGTGGGGCTATCGCGAGATGGTTTCAGGTTCTTGGAGGGCCGCTTTGAAGGACTCGAGGGTTACGCTGTGGGACGGATGACCAAGAGCCGCCGCGGAAAACTCTACATCGACAGCACAGGCTGGGGCCCCGACGCCGGTTCGATCGAGTACGGGTACCGGGTCCCCTTTGGCGGCATCCATGTTTTCATCGGCAAGATCGGAGAACCGGGCCCCGAGTTAGGCGACTGCGCCGACCTCATTGAGACAGCTCAGCGCATGAGATCGACCCTGGCTAAACCGACCAGGAAGCACGCCTTCGTGGGAGTCATCCACGGGGGAAGCTACGAGGAAGGATCCGAATCTGGTGACGAAACCGCCATCTACTCTGGCGATGAAACGTCAACCGGGGAGACCGAATCTCTTTACCAGCTACAAGATGATCGGGTTGGGGGCGGCTCCGATGGCAACAGTATTCCGGACCCCTCTGATCTGCCTTATCGGGTTGGGATCTTCATGGCTGGGACACAGGCGACGCCACGATCATCAACTGCAGCAGCAGCGATCTCCGGATCGGCAGCAGCAACGGCTGCGCGGGCAGGAGGCCCTGCCGGTTCACCAGCCCAAGTTTTGTCAGACCTGTTTGACGCACTAGCAGCGCTCATGGCGGAGGCTAACCCGGTGGATTAGGAGATTCACAACGCTGAGATTGCCAAAGTGAGAGAGCAGATCACTCGGGCTAAAGCGGAGCTGGCAGCAGAAGAGATCAGGATGACGGCGGAGCGCGCCGCTTTAGAAGCACAGGCTTACAGGCTCATGATGGACCAGAAGGCATCTCAGGAGGTCCTGAAGAGAAAATCCCGGTCTCGGTTGCCCGCCGCCCTCGACGCTCGAAATCTCTTCAACACCCCGGGGGTAAACCGTGCGGAAGCGACGGCCGGCGCCCCGGTTCAGCACCGGATTATAAACTTGCCTCGTCATAACACTGATACGCCACCGGCCATGCCAACGCCGTCAGGTCATTATTCCAACCCGATGGATAACCTCGTCGCGGCGGCGGCTCGGTTGGAAGCCATTCCGATCGAAGGAGACTCACCGCAGGATGAAGAGACACGCCGGGTCAAGGAGCTCCTTAGGACCGCGTTGGCCCAGCAAGAAGCGTATTTGCAAAGCCGTGATCGGATTCACTCCACCCCTCGCCCCAGCAGGAGCTATAGTAGGCGCGTGGAGGAGCCGGCCGTCTCTTCTAACGACAGGCGTGAAGCGCTCCGCGGCAACAATCCGGCGGGCGTCGACAATGCTCACGAGAATGTGGATCGCACCCGTGCACGGGAGGCCGGATTAGCAGCGCAGCATCAGGCTCGTCAGCTTACACCTATCTTCCCGGCGGCTACGGTTGAACCGGGGTTGGTTTCCAGCTCTTTGGGAGTACCGTGCCTTGTTCCCGCTTTACGCAATGTACGCCTGCCCAAAGACTTCAAAGGCCCCCGCAAGGTACCAAACTACACGGCAGATCAGCCTCCGGAGACATGGGTGGAGAGTTATGAAATGGCTATGGAGATGCTGGATGTGGACGAGACGGCATGTGCCAAGTATTTCACTATGATGTTAGAAGGAACGGCCCGGACTTGGCTAAAAAGCTTACCGCCTAATTCAATTAGTTCATGGGCCCAATTACGCGCCCGGTTTATCAAGAACTTCAAGGACACGTGCAAGCAGCCAATGTCAATAGTTGACCTAGCAGCCTGCGTTCAGCAAGAAGGGGAATCAACTACCCATTGGGTACGGCGGGTATCAGAAGTTTTGCACTCGTCAGATCGCATCAACGCAGACACCGCCGTGGTGCTGTTGGAGAGCAACTGTCGGTTTGGCCCTTTGAAGCTAAAGCTGGGCCGGATGAAGCGTGATTGTACAGATATAGGAACGCTCATGACCGCTTTAGTGAAGTATGCGGATTCTGACAGTACCAAGGATCCTGACTCTGGTGATGACAAAGCAGGGAAGGGAAAGAAGAATGGCAACACCAAAGGCCAGCAGCATCGGCCGACAGGTAATGGAGGCGGAGGAAAGCGTAAACCGGACGGGAGCATGGACTTGGTGGCCAGCACAAGTGCACAGGTTAAAGGCCAGCGGCGTAAGGGGAAACAGCCGAGTTTTCGCGAGCATCCCGGTCCTAATCCGGAGCGTTTGAACTTTTTCTTAAACCAGCCCTGTCCGAAGCACGGAACAAAGGAGGAACCAGCAGCCCATCTTTGGAAGGATTGTTATATCATGAAGGAGTTCAAAAGCTCAAACACTTTCCAATATGATCACAGCTCCGGTGGCGGTTCCGGTTCCGGATCAGGGTACGGTGGCGGGAATTCCGGTCCAGGGTTCCAGGGTAACCCGGGCGGACAGGTCAGCCAAAACAATCAGAATAATCAAGGGAATCAAAGCGGTTATCAGAGCAACCCGAAGCAGTTGAGTGGTGGACAGTATCATGTCTTTACTACGAGCTTGGATAAACGAGATAGGAAGCTTCAGAGGCGGGCAGTCAGTACTGTCGAACCGGCCACGCCTCACTATCTGCGTTGGTCGGAGCAGCCTATCATATGGAGCCGAGAAGATCATCCTCCCAGGGTGTATAATCCGGGTCAGTTAGCACTGGTGGTAGCGCCACAGGTGGGAGGTTATAAGCTCACCAAGGTGCTCATGGACGGAGGGAGCAGCATTAACATCTTGTATTATGAGACCTTCCGTCGTATGGGACTGGTAGATAAGGATCTCAGACCGACCAACACAGTGTTCCATGGGGTGGTGCCTGGCAAGTCTGCATATCCGGTTGGTAAGATAGCCCTTGAAGTGGTATTTGGCGATAGCCACGATTCCAGATCAGAGACGCTGACGTTCGAGGTGGTTAAAATCCAAAGTCCGTACCACGCTTTGTTCGGGCGGCCAGCTTATGCAAAATTTATGGCACGACCCTGCTACGTATATCTGCAACTTAAGATGCCAGGGTACAAGGGTACTATAACGGTTCACGGGAGCCGCCGAATCGCTTTGGAATGCGAGGAAGGAGATGCGACTTATGCTGAATCGGTTTGTGCTACGGAGGAGCTAAAGCAGTACAAAGACAGTGTTGATCCGGAGCATATGACTTCATTAAAAAAGCCAACTACGGACCACAATCTGGCCTTGAAGTTCAAGTCAGCGGCCGAAACTAAGCTTGTTGACTTTGTACCTGGCGATTCATCCAAGCAGTTCAGCATCAGTGCAAACTTGGATCCAAAATAGGAAAGCGCGCTCATCGAGTTCATCCGTGAGAATCGGGACATCTTTGCATGGAAGCCATCTGACATGCCTGGTGTACCGAGGCAACTCGCTGAGCACACCCTTAATGTGGATCCTAAGTACAAGCCGGTAAAGCAGTTCTTACGGCGGTTTAACGAAGAAAGACGTAAAGCGATTGGTGAGGAAGTGGCCAGGCTCCTAGCAGCTGGGTTTATCATTGAGGTTTTTCATCCCGAATGGCTCGCTAATCCGGTGCTAGTTCTTAAGAAAAACGGTACCTGGCGCATGTGTGTGGACTACACAGACTTGAATAAAGCTTGCCCAACAGATCCTTTTGCTCTCCCCCGGATTGATCAGATCATTGATGCTACGGCAGGTTGCGAGCGTTTAAGTTTTTTGGATGCCTATTCGGGCTATCATCAGATCAAGATGGCAGTTAAGGACCAGGAGAAGACAGCGTTCATTACTCCCTTTGGAGCCTTCTGCTATGTGTCTATGCCCTTTGGGCTTAAGAGTGCGCAGGCTACTTATCAACGATGTGTGCAAAATTGCCTCCACGAGCAGATTGGTCGTAATGTGCATGCTTATGTGGATGATATTGTGGTCAAGTCACGAAAGAAGGAGACCCTGGTTGACGATTTGAAGGAGACTTTCGATAACTTGAGAGTGTACCAAATGATGCTCAACCCGGCTAAATGTGTTTTTGGTGTACCTGCAGGCAAGCTGTTGGGATTTTTAGTGTCCCATAGAGGAATTGAGGCCAATCCAGAAAAGATCACAGCCATCACCTCCCTGGCCAAACCGAAATGCATCAATGATGTTCAGCGCATGGCCGGGCGGATTGCAGCGTTAAGCCGGTTTATCAGTCGCCTTGGTGAGAAGGCGATCCCTTTGTATCAAATGCTCAAGAAGACGGATCAGTTTCTCTGGAGTCCGGAGGCTGATAAAGCGTTTGAGGACTTGAAGCGACAACTAGTCAATCCGCCAGTGTTGGCAGCCCCTGTGGATAAAGAGCCACTTCTGTTATATGTTGCAGCGAATGCCAGAGCAGTCAGTGTGGCGATGGTGGTAGAACGAAAAGAGGCTGGAAAGGAACATCCGGTTCAGCGACCGGTTTACTATATCAGTGAAGTACTTATCGAGTCCAAACAAAGGTATCCGCATTGGCAGAAGCTGGTATATGGAGTTTTTATGGCAAGCCGGAAGCTGAGACAATATTTCCAAGGACACCCAATCACGGTGGTCAGTTCTGCTCCTTTGGGTGGCATTATACAGAACCGGGAGGCGACTGGTCGGATTGCCAAGTGGGCTATCGAGCTCGGGCCGCACGATTTAAGGTACGTACCCCGAACAGCCATAAAGTCACAGGCACTTGTCGATTTCATAAACGATTGGACGGAGTTACAAGCGCCTGAGGAGAAGCCAGATAACACCTATTGGACCGTTCATTTTGACGGATCAAGACAATTGGAAGGCTCGGGGGCTGGAGTCGTTTTAACTTCCCCACGAGGAGATAAGTTTTGTTATGTTCTCCGTTTAATGTTCCCCTGTACAAATAATGCGGCGGAGTATGAAGCTTTGCTTCATGGTCTTCGGGTGGCTAAAGAGATGAATCTGAGCAGAGTTAGGTGCTTTGGTGATTCGGATCTGGTGGCTCAGCAAGTATCTGGCACCTGGGACTCTAAGGATCCGCTTATGGCTGCATACCGACGTGAAGTAGATATGGTGGCTGGGCATTTCAAAGGCTATCAAGTGGATCATGTGGACCGCAGAAAAAATGAGGCAGCAGACGCTTTAAGTCGCTTGGGTTCTCAGCGTAAACCGGTCCCACCCAATGTTTTCTTGGATGTATTATACCACCCATCGGTACAGCTGCCCGGTGAGCTGGAGTTGGCTGTTCCTGATCCGGAGGCTCAGTTAGTGGCGGCTCTTCACGCCACCCCGGATTGGACGCTCCCTTACCTGGCATATATGAACCGGGGTGAGTTGCCAGAAGATGAAAGCTTGGCTCGACAGATAGTACGACGGTCCAAGTCTATGACCATTTTCCAAGGAGAGTTACATCATCGCAGCGTATCAGGAGCGCTGCAACGGTGCATATCCCCTAAGGAGGGGTGCGAGATATTACGAGAAATACATGAAGGGGATTGCGGCCACCACGCCGGTTCAAAATCATTGGTGGCTAAAGCGTTCCGCCACGGTTTCTACTGGTTAACTGCTCATGCTGATGCGGAAGACCTGGTCCGGTTATGTGATGGTTGCCAGAAATTTTCCAGACAAGCGCATGTACCGGCTCAGGAGTTGAGGATGATTCCAATCACTTGGCCGTTCGCGACTTGGGGGCTTGATATGGTTGGGCCTTTTAAGCGTTCCAAAGATAAGAAGACCCACCTACTGGTGGCGGTTGACAAATTTACAAAGTGGGTGGAGGCCGAACCTGTCAGTAAATGTGATGCTGCCACGGCGGTTCGGTTTATAAAGAAGGTGATCTTCCGGTTTGGTTTCCCACACAGCATCATCACGGATAATGGTACCAATCTATCCAAGGGGGCCATGAAAGAGTTTTGTGCACGGGAGCATATACGGCTTGATGTTTCTTCGGTAGCGCACCCACAGTCTAATGGTCAGGCAGAACGAGCGAACCAAGAGATCTTGAGAGGTATCAAACCCCGGCTTCTGGTCCCTTTGCAAAGGACGCCGGGTTGTTGGGTGGAGGAACTACCGTCTGTGTTATGGAGCATCAACACCACGCCTAACAGATCCACGGGGTTTACGCCGTTTTTTATGGTCTATGGAGCAGAGGCGGTTCTCCCAAGTGATATACGACATGACTCGCCTCGAGTGGCAGCATATGTTGAAGCGGACAATGAGCAGGCACGGCAGGACGCTCTTGACTTGTTGGATGAGGAGCGTGACTTGGCAGCTGCCCGTTCAGCGATTTACCAGCAAGATCTCCGCCGTTACCACAGCCATCGGGTTAGGACCAGAACCTTTCAGGAAGGGGATTTGGTGCTTCGGCTCATCCAGGATCAATCTGATCAGCATAAATTATCCCCGCCTTGGGAGGGACCTTTTGTGGTCAGCAAGAATCTGAATAATGGGTCATATTACTTGATTGATATTAGAGAGCGCAAGGATTCACGCACGTCAGAGGAGGAGACCAGCAGGCCGTGGAACATAGCTCATCTTCGACCTTATTATACATGAGCCCTGGGCTCTGTTTATGTACATATCATGACCATGTATATATTATGATTGAATACAATAAACCAGAGCCTCAAGTAAAGCGGGGTCTCTACTGTTCTTCACATCATGTGTACTTACCCCTGGAGGTCGCTTCACAGAAGTTCAAATTCCGGTTTAAAAGCTGGTTCAAGGGAAGATGTCTCCTACAGGGTTGTGAAACTCTTAATATCCGTTTCAATATCCCGGTTCAAGCATGAGGCTTCCTGTTCAAACATAGGTCGTATTCGAACCAAAGAGAACACAGCTATTCAAACATGAGGCTTCCTGTTCAAACATAGGTCGTATTCGAACCAAAGAGAACATAGCTATTCAAACATGGGGTTTTCTGTTCAAACATAGGTCGTATTCGAACCAAAGAGAACACAGCTGTTCAAACATAGGTCGTATTCGAACCAAAGAGAACATAGCTATCCCTATAAAGTCAGTTGGGGACCTAGTCGGCCTGAACCGTAGCTACACCTCCGGGGGGCTTGGTCAGGCCTTGACGACGGTAATGCTTTCTGGCTGGCATATTTGCCACAGAATCAGTTGGGGACCTAATCGACTTGAACCGTAGATTACGCCTTATGGGAACTCGGTCATGTCTTGATGATGGTAATGCCTTCTGGTCGGCTTTTTAGCCATTGAGTCACTTGGGGGCTTGGTTGACGAACCAATGCAATGCCATTTGGCCGGCATATTTGCCACGATTCAGTAAGGAACCTAGTCGACTTAAACCGTAGCTACACCTCTTGGCGGCTCGGTTTGTCTTGACGATGGTCACGCCTTCTGAACGGTTCATAGTAACCACTATTCGCATGCGTTTTACTATCGCGTTGCCTTTTCATATTTGGTTTTGTTTTCTGCCTTTATTGTGGTGTTTTTTTTGGTTCTTCGGAACGTCAAGTATCCTTAAACCGATTCAGCTGGCATAGCCTGGTCCGTTTTAAACCCGGAGGCAAATTGCTCGGTTTGGCAGAGGCGCAGCACGGTTCAGGTGGTCGAAAAATCATATTGTGCACTCAGTAAAGACGGGAAACATAAGTTGGAAATGTCGCTGGAAAGAGCATCAGTACCCGTGCGCGAAGGCACGTTCAAAGGCAGAAGTATTAAACTATCTTATTACAAGGCAACGTAGTGCCTGAATATATTGTTCGTTGACGGATTAAGACGTCACCAAGTAAACCGGAGCGTTGATTACGCCTGTTCGACGCCTCGGTTCGAAGGCTGGGGGTCACCTCGCGCCGCTTCAGCTCCATCTTGGTTACCCATTGGCTGGAAATCAACAGTGGTCCAGTCGATTCCCATTAGCGCTTGGAAGACGGCTTCTTCGTGAATCAGCGAAGACGGTTCAATGTCTGGGGCGTAAGTATGCTTACGGATTGGAGGAACAAGGTTTCCCGCTTCAGGGACCGGGGCAGATACTCGTTTGTTCTGGTTGTCATATTGGGCTTGGTAACGTGACAGATCTGCCTCCTCAGCCAATTGACAAGCTAGGGGGCGCACCGCCCGGTTTATCGCCCTCAAATCATCTTCACCAAAGTCTGAACCGTCTTCCTTCAAGCTGGGGTATCCTTGGGGTATCAAACGACCTCCAAATGACCCGAAACTTGACAGGCGGTCTACCGGTACTATACCAAGGCCGCTTGGCAAACCTCGGTCCATTCTGAGACCGTTTAACACCCGCACATGAAAAGAGGTAAAAGGGGGCGCCCGAGGACATAGGAGTGTCGGATTGCAAAACGGACAACGGGGAAAATGCTCGGATGCATGAGACAAACACGTATGCAATGCAATGCGATGCACATGATGACATGGCAAAATGCAACACGCAAGCAAATGACATGGCCATTGTCGGGGATATACCCCGCGGTGTAAACCGGCCGGAAGTTAACCCGGCCAGACTTGGCGGTTTATCTGAAGACCCGCCCTGACCTTGGCGGTTTACAAGCAATCCGCTTGACTCACTGGTAAACCGACGGGCGGATCAGACGGATGACAAGACCCAAGGCCTAGAGGGCCGGTTCGACTATGGTGGGCCGGTTTAAGAGGAAAGGAATATTTATCTTACAAAGAGTTAAGACCAGGACTTATATCCGGTTTGTATTAGAGATAGACTAGTCCTAATCCTAATAGGACTCCACATGTAAACCGCCCCTTCACATATATAAGGAGGGGCAGGGCTCCCCAAAGAGCTACAAGTTACAAGTTAGAAGCTACAAGCTACAAGCAATCAATAATCTCTAGGGCTAGACACAAGAGGCGGTTTACGGCGTCTCCCTTGGGATGATAATGAGACCTAGCCTCAAACAGCATGTAGGGTTTTTACCGGATGATGTTTCCCGGGGCCCGAAGCTGTCTAAATCCCTGTCTTGCGTGTTGATCCGCCCTGCGTCTCTCGTCCCACTCAACCCCTCTCAAGCTACCACATAGATGCGTTGGCCTCGCGACTAAGTCCTGACACTAAGGACATCTGCCGTGACAAATCCACGACAGTTGGCGCCCACCGTGGGGCTATCGCGAGATGGTTACAAGTTTTTGGAGGGCCGCTTTGAAGGACTCGAGGGTTACGCTGTGGGTCGGATGACTAAGAGCCGTCGCGGAAAACTTTACATCAACAGCACAGGCTGGGGCCCCGACGCCGGCTCGATCGAGTACGGCTACCGGGTCCCCTTTGGCGGCATCCACGTTTTCATCGGCAAGATCGGCGAACCGGGCCCCGAGCTGGGCGTCTGCACCGACCTTGTCGAGACAGCTCAACGCACAAGATCGACCCTGGCTAAACCGGCCAGGAAGCGCGCCTTCGTGGGAGTCATCCACGGAGGAAACTACGAGGAAGGATCCGAATCCGGTAACGAAACCGCCATCTACTCCGGCGATGAAACGTCAACCGGGGAAACCGAATCTCTTTATCAGCTGCAAGATGATCGGATTGGGGGCGGCTCCGATGGCGACAGTATTCCGGATCCCTCTGATCTGCCCTGTCGGGTTGGGATCTTCATGGCTGGAACCCAGGCGGTGCCACGTTCATCAACTGCAGCAGCCGCGATCTCCGGATCAGCAGCGGCAACAGCCGCACGGGCAGGAGGCCCTGCGGACTCACCAGCCCAAGTTTTGTCAGATCTGTTTGACGCACTAGCAGCGCTCATGGCGGAAGCCAACCCGGTGGATCAGGAGGTTCACAATGCTGAGATTGCCAAGGTGAGAGAGCAGATCACTCAAGCTAAAACGGAACTGGCAGCAGAAGAGATCAGGATGACGGCGGAGCGCGCCGCTTTAGATGCACAGGCTTACAGGCTCATGATGGACCAGAAGGCGTCTCAGGAAGTCCTGAAGAGAAAATCCCGATCTCGGTTGCCCGCCGCCCTCGATGCTCGAAATCTCTTCAACACCCCGGGGGTAAACCGTGCGGAGGCGACAGCCGGCGCCCCGGTTCAGCACCGGATAATAAACCTGCCTCGTCACAACACTGGTACACCACCGGCCATGCCAACGCCGTCAGGTCATTATTCCAACCCGATGGATAACCTCGTCGCGGCGGCAGCTCGGTTGGAAGCCATTCCAATCGAAGGAGATTCACCGCAGGATGAAGAGACACGCCGGGTCAAGGAGCTCCTTAGGACCGCGTTGGCCCAGCAAGAAGCATATTCGCAAAGCCGTGATCGGATTCACTCCACCCCTCGCCCCAGCGGGAGCTATAGTAGGCGCGTGGAGGAGCCGGCCGTTTCAAGTAACGCCAGGCGTGAAGCGCTCCGCGGCAACAATCCGGCGGGCGTCGACAATGCTCACGAGAATGTGGATCGCACCCGTGCACGGGAGGCCGGATTAGCAGCGCAGCATCAGGCTCGTCAGCTTACACCTATCTTCCCAGCAGCTACGGTTGAACCGGGGGTGGTTTCCAGTTCTTTGGGAGTACCGTGCCTTGTTCCCGCTTTGCGCAACGTACGCCTGCCCAAAGACTTCAAAGGCCCCCGCAAGGTACCAAACTACACGGCAGATCAGCCTCCGGAGACATGGGTGGAGAGCTATGAGATGGCTATGGAGATGCTGGATGTGGATGACACGGCGTGTGCCAAGTATTTTACTATGATGTTAGAAGGAACGGCCCGGACTTGGCTAAAGAGCTTACCGCCTAATTCAATTAGTTCGTGGGCCCAATTGCGCGCCCGGTTTATCAAGAATTTCAAGGACACGTGCAAACAGCCAATGTCGATAGTTGACCTAGCAGCCTGTGTTCAGCAAGAAGGGGAATCAACTACCCATTGGGTACGGCGGGTATCAGAAGTTTTGCACTCGTCAGATCGCATCAACGCAGACACCGCCGTAGTGCTGTTGGAAAGCAACTGTCGGTTTGGCCCTTTGAAGCTAAAGCTGGGCCGGATGAAGCGTGATTGTACAGATATAGGAACGCTCATGACCGCTTTAGTGAAGTATGCGGATTCTGACAGTACCAAGGATCCTGACTCTGGTGATGACAAGGCAGGGAAGGGAAAGAAGAATAGCAACACCAAAGGCCAGCAGCATCGACCGACAGGTAATGGAGGCGGAGGTAAGCGTAAACCGGACGGGAGCACGGACTTTGTGGCCAACACAAATGCACAGAATAAGGGCCAGCGGCGCAAGGGGAAACAGCCAAGTTTCCGCACAAATCCCGGTCCTAATCCGGAGCGTTTGAACTTTTTCTTAAACCAACCCTGTCTGAAGCACGGAACAAAAGAGGAACCAGCAACCCATCTTTGGAAGGATTGTTATATCATGAAGGAATTCAAAAGCTCAAACACTTTCCAATATGATCACAGCTCCGGCGGCGGTTCAGGTTCCGGATCAGGGTACGGTGGCGGAAATTCCGGTCCAGGGTTCCAGGGTAATCCGGGCGGACAGGTCAGCCAAAATAATCAAAGTAATCAAAGTGGTTATGGACAGCAGCAAACAGGTTATCAGAGCAACCCGAAACAGTTGAGTGGTGGACAGTATCATGTCTTTACTACAAGCTTGGATAAACGGGATAGAAAGCTTCAGAGGCGAGCAGTCAGTGCTATTGAACCGGCCACACCTCACTATCTGCGCTGGTCAGAACAGCCTATCATATGGAGCCGAGAGGATCACCCTCCTAGGGTTTATAATCCGGGTCAGTTAGCGTTGGTGGTGGCGCCTCAAGTGGGAGGTTATAAGCTCACCAAGGTGCTCATGGACGGAGGGAGCAGCATTAACATCTTGTATTACGAGACCTTCCGTCGTATGGGACTGGTAGATAAGGATCTCAAACCGACCAATACAGTGTTCCACGGGGTGGTGCCTGGCAAGCCTGCATATCCGGTTGGTAAGATAGCCCTGGAAGTGGTATTTGGCGATAGTCACGATTCCAGATCAGAGACGCTGACGTTCGAAGTGGTTAAAATCCAAAGTCCGTACCACGCTTTGTTCGGACGGCCAGCTTATGCAAAATTTATGGCACGGCCCTGCTACGTGTATCTGCAACTTAAGATGCCGGGTTACAAGGGCACTATAACGGTTCATGGGAGCCGTCGAATCGCTTTGGAATGCGAGGAAGGAGATGCGACTTATGCAGAATCGGTTTGTGCTACGGAGGAGCTAAAGCAGTACAAAGACAGTGTTGACCCGGAGGACATGACTTCGTTAAAGAAGCCAACCACGGACCACGATCCGGCCTTGAAGTTCAAATCGGCTGCCGAAACTAAGCTTGTTGACTTCGTACCTGGCGATCCGTCCAAGCAGTTCAGTATCAGTGCAAACCTGGATCCAAAATAGGAAAGCGCGCTCATCGAGTTCATCCGTGAGAATCGGGACATCTTTGCATGGAAGCCGTCTGACATGCCTGGTGTACCGAGGCGACTCGCTGAGCACACCCTTAATGTGGATCCTAAGTATAAACCGGTAAAGCAGTTTTTACGCCGGTTTAACGAAGAAAGGCGTAAAGCGATTGGTGAGGAAGTGGCCAGGCTCCTGGCAGCTGGGTTTATCATTGAGGTTTTTCATCCCGAATGGCTTGCTAATCCGGTGCTGGTTCTTAAGAAAAACGGCACCTGGCGCATGTGTGTGGACTACACAGACTTGAATAAAGCTTGCCCAGCGGATCCTTTTGCTCTCCCCCGGATTGATCAGATCATTGATGCTACGGCAGGTTGCGAGCGTTTAAGTTTTTTGGATGCCTATTCGGGTTATCATCAGATCAAGATGGCAGTTAAGGACCAGGAGAAGACGGCGTTCATTACTCCCTTTGGAGCCTTCTGCTATGTGTCTATGCCCTTCGGGCTTAAGAGTGCGCAGGCTACTTATCAACGGTGTGTGCAAAATTGCCTCCACAAGCAGATTGGTCGTAATGTGCATGCTTATGTGGATGATATTGTGGTCAAGTCACGAAAGAAGGAGACCCTGGTTGACGATTTGAAGGAGACTTTCGATAACTTGAGAGTGTACCAAATGATGCTCAACCCGGCGAAATGTGTTTTTGGTGTGCCTGCAGGCAAGTTGTTGGGGTTTTTAGTATCCCATAGAGGAATTGAGGCTAACCCGGAAAAGATCACAGCCATCACCTCCCTGGCCAAACCGAAATGCGTCAATGATGTTCAGCGCATGGCCGGACGGATTGCAGCGTTAAGCCGGTTCATCAGTCGCCTCGGTGAAAAGGCGATCCCCTTGTATCAAATGCTCAAGAAGACGGATCAATTTGTCTGGAGTACGGAGGCGGATAAAGCGTTTGAGGACTTGAAGCGGCAGCTAGTCAATCCGCCAGTTTTGGCAGCCCCTGTAGATAAAGAGCCACTCCTGTTATATGTTGCTGCGAATGCCAGAGCGGTTAGTGTGGCGATGGTGGTAGAACGAAAGGAGGCTGGAAAGGAACATCCGGTTCAGCGACCGGTTTACTATATCAGTGAAGTACTTATCGAGTCCAAACAAAGGTATCCGCATTGGCAGAAGCTGGTATATGGTGTTTTTATGGCAAGCCGGAAGCTGAGGCAATATTTTCAAGGACACCCCATCACGGTGGTCAGTTCTGCTCCTTTGGGTGACATCATACAGAACCGGGAGGCGACCGGTCGGATTGCTAAGTGGGCCATCGAGCTCGGGCCGCACGGTTTAAGATACGTGCCCCGGACGGCTATAAAGTCACAAGCACTTGTCGACTTCATAAACGATTGGACGAAGTTACAAGCGCCTGAGGAGAAGCCAGATCACACCTATTGGACTATTCATTTTGACGGGTCCAGACAATTGGAAGGCTCGGGGGCTGGAGTCGTTTTAACTTCCCCACGAGGAGATAAGTTTTGTTATGTCCTCCGTTTAATGTTCCCCTGTACAAATAATGCGGCTGAGTATGAAGCTTTGCTTCATGGTCTTCGGATGGCTAAAGAGATGAATCTGAGCAGAGTTAGGTGCTTTGGCGATTCGGATCTGGTGGCTCAGCAGGTATCTGGCACCTGGGATTCTAAGGACCCGCTCATGGCTGCATACCGACGTGAAGTAGATATGGTAGCCGGGCATTTCAAAGGCTATCAAGTGGACCATGTGGACCGCAGAAAGAATGAGGCAGCGGACGCTGTAAGCCGCTTGGGCTCTCAGCGTAAACCGGTCCCACCCAATGTTTTCTTGGATGTATTGTATCACCCATCGGTACAGCTGCCCGGTGAGCTGGAGTTGGCTGTTCCTGATCCGGAGGCTCAATTAGTGGCGGCTCTTCACATCACCCCGGATTGGACGCTCCCTTATCTGGCATATATGAACCGGGGTGAGTTGCCAGAAGACGAAAGCTTGGCTCGACAGATAGTACGACGGTCCAAGTCAATGACCATTTTCAAAGGAGAGTTACATCATCGCAGCGTGTCAGGAGCGCTGCAACGGTGCGTATCCCCTGAGGAGGGGTGCGAGATATTACGAGAAATACATGAAGGGGATTGCGGCCACCACGCCGGTTCAAAATCATTGGTGGCTAAAGCGTTCCGCCACGGTTTCTACTGGTTAACTACTCATGCTGATGCAGAAGACCTGGTCAGGTTATGTGATGGTTGCCAGAAATTTTCCAGACGAGCGCACATACCGGCTCAAGAATTGAGGATGATTCCAATCACTTGGCCGTTTGCGACTTGGGGGCTCGATATGGTTGGGCCTTTTAAGCGTTCCAAAGATAAGAAGACCCACCTACTGGTGGCGGTTGACAAATTTACAAAGTGGGTGGAGGCAGAACCTGTCAGTAAGTGTGATGCTGCCACGGCGGTTCGGTTTATAAAGAAGGTGATCTTCCGGTTTGGCTTTCCACACAGCATCATCACAGATAATGGTACCAATCTATCCAAGGGGGCCATGAAAGAGTTCTGTGCACGGGAGCATATACGGCTTGATGTTTCTTCGGTGGCGCACCCACAATCTAATGGTCAGGTAGAACGAGCGAACCAAGAGATCTTGAGAGGTATCAAACCCTGGCTTCTGGTCCCTTTGCAAAGGACGCCGGGTTGTTGGGTGGAGGAGCTACCGTCTGTATTATGGAGCATCAACACCACGCCTAACAGATCCACGGGGTTTACGCCGTTTTTTATGGTCTATGGAGCAGAGGCGGTTCTCCCAAGTGATATACGACATGACTCACCTCGCGTGGCAGCATATGTTGAAGCGGACAATGAGCAGGCACGGCAGAACGCTCTTGACTTGTTGGATGAGGAGCGTGACTTGGCAGCTGCCCGTTCAGCGATTTACCAGCAAGATCTTCGCCGTTACCACAGCCGTCGGGTTAGGACCAGAACCTTTCAGGAGGGGGATTTGGTGCTTCGGCTCATCCAGGATCAGTCTGATCAGCATAAATTATCCCCGCCTTGGGAGGGACCTTTTGTGGTCAGCAAGAATCTGAATAATGGGTCATATTACCTGATTGATATTCGAGAGCGCAAGGATTCACGCACATCAGAGGAGGAGACCAGCAGGCCGTGGAACATAGCTCATCTTCGACCTTATTATACATGAGCCTTGGGCTCTGTTTATGTACATATCATGACCATGTATATATTATGATTAATACAATAAACCGGAGCCTCGAGTAAAGCGGGGTCTCTGCTGTTCTTCACATCATGTGTGTTTACCCCTGGAGGTCGCTTCACAGAAGTTCAAATTATAGATTCCGGTTTAAAAGCCGGTTCAAGGGAAGATGTCTCCTACAAGGCTGTGAAGCTCTTAATATCCGGTTCAATATCCCGGTTCAAACATGGGGCTTCCTGTTCAAACATAGGTCGTATTCGAACCAAAGAGAACACAGCTATTCAAACATGGGGCTTCCTGTTCAAACATAGGTCGTATTCGAACCAAAGAGGACATAGCTATTCAAACATGGGGCTTCCTGTTCAAACATAGGTCGTATTCGAACCAAAGAGAACATAGCTATCCCTATAAAGTCAGTTGGGGACCTAGTCGGCCTGAACCGTAGCTACACCTCCGGGGGGCTTGGTCATGTCTTGACGATGGTAATGCCTTCTGGCTGGCACATTTGCCACTGAATCAGTTGGGGACCTAATCGACTTGAACCGTAGATTACGCCTTATGGGAGCTCGGTCATGTCTTGATGATGGTAATGCCTTCTGGTCGGCTTTTTAGCCAATGAATCATTTGGGGGCTTGGTCGTGTCCGAACCAACGCAATGCCACTTGATCGGCCCTTGGCCACTGAGTCACTTGGGGGCTTGGTCGAATCCGAACCAATGCAATGCCATTTGACCGGCATATTTGCCACGATTCAGTTAGGAACCTAGTCGACCTAAACCGTAGCTACACCTCTTGGGGGCTTGGTTTATTTTGTCTTGACGATGGTCACGCCTTCTGAACGGTTCATAGCAACCACTATTTGCATGCGTTTTACTATCGCATTGCCCTTTCATATTTGGTTTTTGTTTTCTGCCTTTATTGTGGTGTTTTTTGTTCTTCGGGACGTCAAGTATTTTTAAACCGACTCAGCTGACATAGCCTGGTCCGTTTTTTAACCCGGAGGCAAGTTGCCCGGTTTGGCAAAGGCGCAGCACGGTTCATAGGGTCGAAAGATCTTGTGTACTCAGTGAAGACAGGAAACAAAGTTGGAAAACGTCATTGGAAAGAGCATCAGTACCCGTGCGCGAAGGCACATTCAAATGCAGAGGTATTAAACTATCTTATTACAAGGCAACGTAGTGCCTGAATATATTGTTCGTTGACGGATTAAACGTCGCCAATTAAGGTGAACCGGAGCGTTGATTACGCCTGTTCGCCGCCTCGGTTCGAAGGCTGTGGATCATCTTGCGCCGCATCCTCTTGGCTACCCATTGGCTGGAAATCAGCAGTGGTCCAGTCGATTCCCATTAGCGCTTGAAAGACAGCTTCTTCGTGAATCAGCAAAGACGGTTCAATGTCAGGGGCATAGGTATGCTTACGGATTGGAGGAATAAGATTTTCCGCTTCAGGGACCGGGGCAGCTACTCGCTTATTCTGGTTATCATACTGGGCTTGGTAATGGGTCAGATCTGCTTCTTCAGCCAATTGACAAGCTAGGGGGCGCACCGCCCGGTTTATCGCCCTCAAATCATCTTCACCAAAGTCTGAACCGTCTTCTTTCAAGCTGGGGTATCCTTGGGCCGCTTCGACAGGATCGAAATCTGGTACCCACGCTTTAGCCCGGATCAAGGCAGTGATGGCTCCAGTTCGAGCAGCTGATCTTTTCAACTCTTCAATCCGGGCTGGAAGCATAGATAGCCTTTTCAACGTGTCTTGAATCAGGGACGGTGCAGGGTTGTTATGCGATGCAGTGGTGATAGCTCTTTGTGCTCCGGTGTACAACTGTTCAATCAGAGTATATGCAGCTTTGAGCTTCATCCGCACATCAGAACCCAAGTGTCCAATACGTGTGCCTGCAGTGTTTTAGGATGGATTACAAACCAGATATAAGATATAGCAGACAAGGTACAAATTGGAAGAGGGGCATTGAAAGAAGTTTACCGAAGACGGCAGAGGTCATAGAGTGTATTTGTCGCTTCACGGCGGATAATTCATCAACCACCGGTTTGAGAGCAGCTTCAGCATTTTCAGCCCTCTTCGTCAAAAGAGTTTTTTCGGTAGCCCAATCAGCTTGCTCCTTTTTGCGGCTTTCTTTCAGCTGCTCCATAACAGTTAAGGCTTTGGTCAATTCCTCCTTCGCTTTTTCAGTTTCAGCCTGCTGGGTTTTTAAAGCTTCCTGAAGGTCCGAGACTTGTGTCTCTTTGGTCTTCAAATCCCCCTGTAGCAGGTCATCAGCAGTGTTCAGAAAATAGTGCACGGTTTGGAAGTATCAACCACACAAGCAAGTTATGTGCTCGATACTTGGGGGCTAATGCATACTTGATCTTAACGCATGTTTTACATTACAAAAGTCCCAGGGTTTATAAAAGTATTTAAACTTGGCACTTGGGGGCTAATGGTTATCTGATGATGTTTTCTGATTACGACCTATGTTGAAGCCCTGGGTTTTCTAAACCGGACCTTAATTGTCAAGGCAGCCTGATCCGGATTACCATCTCGGTTTGGAAATATTGATAAGCTAAGTTGCAATGGAATGAAACACAAGAGATTTACCTCAAATTTCTCCTTCATCATCCTGATCATGCCAGCTTCATAATCCCGACTGGTGTACAGTCGGTTCAGGTACCCAGAATAAAGATCCGGGGCGCTTAAAGAGGCGTACGTAGAGGAGTCAAGGTCCCATTTGCCCTTTATGGCCGAGATTTCGTCCTTGGCAGTATGCTTGGCCAAAGTAGCAGTGTTCCCCGGTTCAGAGCGGCCAATGCCGGTAATCACAACATCGTCATCCTTGGAGTCGCTGCTCTGCAGTGGCCCTGTCGATTTATCAACAGTTGCAGAAGGGGGGATGGATTCATCAACCCGAACAGGACTGGCAGGCGGATTAGTACGGCTGGCAGATTTGATAGGCCTTTCTTCAGCACAGGTGTCATCTTGCGGAGATAGATAATTCTGAGTATCTTCACGACCCAGAGCGTCAGCACCAGGAGTTTTCTCCGGTTCAGGAGCGGCAGTTCCTTCAGCCGGGTTATCCAGACGAGCCTTCTTGCTCGGTCTAGGTTTAGCCCTGGAAAAAACCTAAAGATTGAAAAAACGGTATAAGATGGATTAAGAGACCCATACAGAGATATGTGGTGATCGGTCCAACTTACCCAATAACTGTCTTCAACGGTGGCAGTTGAGTGGCTGAAGATTCACCGGAAGATGAATGGGAAGTGACCTGATAATCGGAGTCAGATGGATTTAGAGGCTGACGAGTTAAACCTGCTTTAGGAGGAAAGCTAGCGCATAAATCGGAGACCTCTGAGCGGCGTTTCCGAACCGGGCTGTTCGGTAAACCGGCGGAGGTAACTACCTGGCCGCTATGCCGGGTGGTGCGTCGGGCTTCATGTTGCTGGGTCTTCACAAGAAATTTGGGATCCAAGTAAGCAAGAGGGTGAGAAAATTTAATTTTCCGGTTTGCTTGGCGAGGTTTTTTCAAAGGCAAAGGAACGGCATCAGAAGAAAGAATAGTTACCTCTGGGCCTTCGGCATTGCTTGCTTCAGCGTCATCCTGACAAATATCATCATCAATAAGACGTATAAAAAGCAAGCCAACTGAATCGAGGTCTACCCCGAGGTCCGGATTACCCACATCATCCTCCTCTAAATCCGGAGTAGAGGAAGCGGTGTTCCTTTTCCTCTGAGCGGGCTTCTTCACCCTCGTCTTGGGTCGGGTTACCTTTTTGGTCGGCTCTTGAAACTTCTTGCTCCAAAACGGATCATCTCCCTGTCTCAGAAAGGACTGGAGTTAGCAATATGTGTATAAGGAGATCATAAATTCTATAACAAACAGAGGGGAGATACTTACAGCAGGTGGTTTGTTTGTGGCACAAAATGGAAGCAGGCCGGTTCGGGCGCAAGCATACTCCGGTTCATTCAGCATCTTTTTCACAGCTTCAGTGACTTCGTCCTCCGTCAGCTGAATGTTGCAGTGCCTCAAAGGATCATCAACCCGGCCCGTGTATTGGCACATTAAACCGGAGCGGATGCTAAGAGGCAGGATGCTCCATGAAATCCAGCAACGGGCAAGATCTACCCCCGTTAAACCGTTAGCCATGAAGGCTCTGAGCTTGGACAGCTGAGGGGCATATTTACTCCTCTCTTTGGCGGTTAGCCTTTGGGGGAAGGGGTGTGTATTGCTAAGTCTCTCTGGACGGAAGCCGGGCAGTGGATTTTCTTCAGCAAGGGAAGTATCCTTGCAATAGAACCAAGTGTGATTCCATTCTTGCGGATGACTATGCAACTTGGCGTGAGGATAAGTCACCTCTTTCCTCTTTTGAATCGTCACACCACCCAGTTCCATATTAGGGCCGTCGGTGAATTCAGTACGTCGGTTCAAATGAAAGCAGTCCCGGAACAGCTCTACAGTAGGTTCCTCCTGGAAGTACGCCTCGCAAAGCACTTGAAAATGGCAGATATTCATGACTGAGTTTGGACCAACATCTTGTGGGCGCAACTTAAAGTTAGCCAGGACGTCCCGATAAAATTTTGAACCGGGTGGATTAAAACCCCGGGCCAGGTGATCCGCAAACACCACCACTTCTCCCTTCTGTGGGGTAGGAGGACATTCGTTTCCTGGAACCCTCCAATGGATGGCATTTTTGCTGTTCAAAGCGCCAGTCAGAACTAAGTTGTTCAGTTGGGTCTCAGTGATGCGAGAGGGAACCCAGTTGCATTCGTACACCTGTTTTGCCATGAGAAAATCTACAAGACAAAGGTGTTCCGGTTTGAGAACAAGTGTGAGTGTAAACCGAAGATGCTCTTATATAGAGTCAGGTTATCTACAATGATATCAACCAGCGGTTCATCAAGGGGACTAATGGATGTGTGGATCGGTTTGTTCGCTTTGCTAAGAGTTAAACCGACCAGATCTAACAGTTGTGAATATGAAAGCAGAAACAAATCCCGTACGGATTCTTTCAAAGCAATGGATCTACAGCTAGGGCGAAAAAGAAATAAAAATATGAAGTTTGGCTCACAGCAGAACAACATAAGTTCGACAAGCAGGAAAAAGAGTGAGATCTAAGGAGATGAGTACAGATTTATGGCGACTACTGAGAGGGACTACAAATCACGATACAGGTATCATCGTCTGTTCGCAAAAGCTGCTATGGGGATGAACAAGAAACAGTAACAGGATGACGAACCCTAGAACAGATCTAAAAGCAGAAGAACAGAGGCCTTACCGGGATCCAAACGAATGGGGAAGGTCGCCGCGGTGCTCTGGACCGATCAGGTGGATGCAGCGGCCGGAGTTGATGCGGTGGCTGACGGCGGCGGCGGAGCTCCGAGGTCTGGGTCGCGAGGAAGACGAAGGAGGCGAAAGGGAGGAAAGGAAGATGGCCTTCAAGTCCTATTTATAAGGCGCGGCGCGCGTGTCAGGCGCGCGAATCCAGGGGCCGGAGATTTCGGGAGCCCAGCTGACGCCCTGATTATTGCGGATTAGCAAAAAGAGACGGTAAATCTGTACTGATGTCATATCGGTTTACCGCAGCAAAAAGAGACGAAGAAAATGGTGGTTCAACAAGTTACTGGAAGACATTTGAAGACAGAAATTCTTATTAAGGATTGACGTGAACCTGTTCAAATCAATCTGGGGCCTAATGTTGGGGATATTGTTATTTGGGGTAAACCGGCCTACAGGGCCCGGGTTAGCCTCGTCAATGGACCTGAGATGTTGAAACCCAAGGAGAAATAGAAGGGCCCAAGGCCTATAATCGGTTTAGAGGTTCACAGGCGTAAACCGGCCAGAGGTAAAACTTGCATTGTAAGTTAGGAATGGGGAGACCGACCCGGGCACGTTTATGAGCCGGAGGTCGGGACTTTGCAGACCAACGGGCGTCACCCGTGTATATAAGGGGACGACCCGACGGCGGTTTGAGGACAGGAAACAACAACTCGAGGTTTAGGCAAAGCTTATCGCTCCCTAGCCCTCGAAACCCATCAATCCCATCACAACTAGACGTAGGCTTTTACCTTCATTGAAGGGGCCGAACTAGTATAAACTCTGTGTCCTTGCGTCCGCTCTAACCCCTTCAAACTAACCCGTTGCGATGGCTCCACGACTAAGTCCTTTTGCCAGGACATCTGCCGTGACAGCGAATAACTGGCGGACACCTGGTGCATCAGATCCGAGGCGTTACACCGGCTGAAGGTATAGTCTGGCTATCCGAACACCCCCTAATCCAGGACTCCCTCAGGCGGCGCCCCCCCTCTTTCCTTCTCCCTCTCCTAGTCCTTCCCTCTCTCCCCTCTTGGAAAAGGAAGGGGACTCCAACTAGGATTGGGAATCCTAGTTGGACTCCCCCTATAGGCGCGCCCCTCCTAGGATGGCCTCCTCTTCCTTCCTCCTTTATATACGTGGCCAGGGGGCACCCCATAGACAAACAAGTTGATCTTTAGCCGTGTGTGGTGCCCCCCTCCACAGTTACACACCTCGGTCATATCGTCATAGTGCTTAGGTGAAGCCCTGCGCCGGTAACTTCATCATCACCGTCGCCACTCCGTCGTGCTGACGGAACTCTCCCTCGGCCTCAACTGGATCAAGAGTTCGAGGGACGTCACCGAGATGAACGTGTGCTGATCGCGGAGGTGCCGTACGTTTGGTACTTGGATCGGTTGGATCGCGAAGACGTTCAACTACATCAACCGCGTTACTAAATGCTTCCGCTTTCGGTCTACGAGGCTACGTGGACACACTCTCCCGCTCGTTGCTATGCATCTCCTAGAAAGATCTTGCGTGATCATAGGTAATTTTTTTGAAATACAATGTTCCCCAACAGTGGCATCCGAGCTAGGTCTATGCGTAGATGTTATATGCACGAGTAGAACACAAAGAGTTGTGGGCGATAATAGTCATACTGCTTACCAACATGTCATACTTTGATTCAGCGATATTGTTGGATGAAGCGGCCCAGACATTACATGACCGCGTTCATGAGACTGGTTCTACCGTCGTGCTTCGCACAAGGTAGCTAGTGGGTTTCTGTTTCTCCAACTTTAGTTGAATCGAGTGTGACTACGCCCGGTCCTTGTTGAAGGTTAAAACAGCACACTTGACAAAAAATCGTTGTGGTTTTGATGCGTAGGTAAGAACGGTTCTTGCTAAGCCCGTAGCAACCACGTAAAACTTGCAACAACAAAGTAGAGGATGTCTAACTTGTTTTTGCAGGGCTTGTTGTGATGTGATATGGTCAAGACGTGATGACATATAAATTGTTATATATGAGATGATCATGTTTTGTAAAGTTATCGGCAACTGGCAGGAGCCTTATGGTTGTCTCTTTATTGCATAAGATGCAAGCGCCATGTAATTGTTTTACTTTATCGCTATGCGATAGCAATAGTTGCAAAAGGCAATAGTTGGTGAGACGACCATGTGATGACATGTTGATAGAGATCAAGATGATAGAGATCATGATGGTACTTTGGAGATGGAGATCAAAGGCACAAGATGATGATGGCCATATCATGTCACATATTTTGATTGGATGTGATGTTTATCCTTTACGCATCTTATTTTGCTTAGTACGTCGGTAGCATTATAAGATGATCCCTCACAAAATTTCAAGGTATAAGTGTTCTCCCTAAGTATGCACCATTGCGACAGTTCTTCATTCTAAGACACCACGTGATGATCGGTTGTGATAAGCTCTACGTTCACATACAATGGGTGCAAGCCAGTTTTGCACATTCAGAATACTCGGGTTAAACTTGACAAGCCTAGCATATGCAGATATGGCCTCGGAACACTGAGACCGAAAGGTCGAGCGTGAATCATATAGTAGATATGATCAACATAGAGATGTTCACCATTGAAAACTACTCCATCTCACGTGATGATCGGACATGGTTTAGTTGATATGGATCACGTGATCATTTAGATGACTAGAGGGATGTCTATCTAAGTTGGAGTTCTTAAGTAATATGATTAATTGAACTTTAATTTATCATGAACGTAGTCCTGATAGTATTTGCATATCTATGTTGTAGATCAATAGCTCGCGTATAGCTTCCCCGTTTTATTTATGATATGTTCCTAGAAAAAAGAAGTTGAAAGATGTTAGTAGCAATGATGCGGAATAGCTCCGTGATCTGAGGATTATCCTCATTGCTGCATAGAAGAATTATGTCCTTGATGCACCGCTAGGTGACGGACCTACTGCAGGAGCGATGCAGACGTTATGAACGTTTGACAAAGCTCGGTATGATGACTACTTGATAGTTTAGTGCACCATGCTTTACAGCTTAGAACCAGGACTTCAAAAACGTTTTGAACGCCACGGAGCATATGAGATGTTCCAAGAGCTGAAATTGGTATTTCAGACTCATGCCCGAGTTGAGAGGTATGAGACCTCTGACAAGTACTTTGCCTACAAGATGGAGGAGAATAGCTCAAACCAGTGAGCATGTGCTCAGAATGTCTGAGTACTACAGTCGCTTGAATCAAGTGGGAGTTAATCTTCCAGATAAAATAGTGATTGACAAAGTTATGTAGTCACTGTCACCAAGTTACTGGAACTTTGAGATGAACTATAATATGCAAGGGATGACGAAAACGATTCTCGAGCTCTTCGTGATGCTGAAGTCAGCAAAGGTAGAAATCAAGAAAAGAATCAAGTGTTGATGGTTGACAAGACCACTAGTTTCAAGTAAAAGGGCAAGGGAAAGAAAGGGAACTTCAAGAAGAATGGCAAGCAAGTTGCCACTCCTATGAAGAAGCCCAAAGTTAGACCCAAGCCTGAAACTGAGTGCTTCTACTGCAAAGGAAATGGTCACTAGAAGTGGAACAGCCCTAGATACTTGGCGGATAAGAAGGATGGCAAAGTGAACAAAGGTATATTTGATATACATGTTATTGATGTGTACTTTACTAGTGTTTATATCAATCCCTCAATATTTGATACTGGTTCAGTTGCTAAGAGTATTAACTCGAAACGGGAATTGCAACATAAACAGAGACTAGTTAAGGGCGAGGTGATGATGTGAGTTGGAAGTGATTCCAAGGTTGATAAGATTACCATCGCACACTCCCTTTACCTTCGAGATTAATGTTGAACCTAAAATAAATGTTATTTGGTGTTTGCGTTGAGCATGAATATGATTGGATCATGTTTATTGCAATACGGTTATTCATTTAAGTCAAAGAATAATTGTTGTTCTATTTACATGAAGAAACTCCATGCTGATGGACTTTTGGAATCACTTGATTATGAATCACTTGATACTTGCAAACCATGCCTCATGGGCAAGATGACTAAAACTCCGTTCTCAGGAACAATGGAGCGAGCAACTGACTTATTGGAAATAATACATGCTGATGTATGCGGTCCGATGAGTGTTGAAGCTCGCAGTGGGTATCATTATTTTCTGACCTTCACAGATGATTTGAGAAGATATAGGTATATGTACTTGATGAAACACAGGTCTGAAACATTTGAAAAATTCAAGAATTTTAGAGTGAAGTGGAGAATCATCGTAATAAGAAAATAAAGTTTCTATGATCTGATCGCAGAGGTGAATGTTTGAGTTATGAGTTTGGCCCTCAATTAAAACAATGTGGAATAGTTTCACAAACTCATGCCACCTGGAACACCTGAGCATAATGGTGTGTCCGAACGTTCTAACCGTACTTTACTAGATATGGTGCGATCGTTCATGTCTCTTACTGATTTACCGCTATCGTTTTGGGGTTATACATTAGAGACAACTACATTCATGTTAAATAGGGCACCATCTAAATCCGTTGAGACGACACCATATGAACTGTGGTTTGGCAAGAAACCTAAGCCGTCGTTTCTTAAAGTTTGGGGTGGCAATGCTTATGTGAAAAAGTTTCAACCTGATAATCTCGAACCCAATTCGGAGAAATGTGTCTTCATAGGATACCCGAAGGAGACCGTCGGGTACACCTTCTATCACAGATCCGATGGCAAGATATTCGTTGCTAAGAATGGATCCTTTCTAGAGAAGGCGTTTCTCTCGAAAGAAGTGAGTGGGAGGAAAGTAGAACTTGATGAGGTAATTGTACCTTCTCTCAAGTTGGAAAGTAGTTCATCATAGAAATCAGCTCCGGTGATGCCTACACCAATTAGTGACGAAGCTAATGATGATGATCATGAAACTTCAGATCAAGTTACTACCGAACCTCGCAGTTCAACCAAAGTAAGGTCCACACCAGAGTGGTATGATACATCTCCAACGTATCTATAATTTTTGATTGCTTCATGCTATATTATATTGTGTTTTGGATGATTAATGGGCTTTGTTATACACTTTTATATTATTTTTGGGACTAACCTATTAACCGGAGGCCCAGCCCAAATTGTTGTTTTTTTGCCTATTTCAGAGTTTCGTAGAAAAAGAATATCAAACGTAGTCCAAACGGAATGAAACCTTCGGGAACGTGATTTTCGGAACGAACGTGATCCAGAGGACTTGGACCCTACATAAAGAAAGCAACTAGGAGAGCACAAGGCAGGGGAGGCGCGCCTACCCCCCCCCCCCCTTGGCGCGTCCTCCACCCTCGTGGGGCCCACATTGCTCCACCGACGTACTTCTTCCTACAATATATACCTACGTACCCCCAAACCAACAGAAGCATCCACGAAAACCTAATTCCACCGCCGCAACCTTCTGTACCCGTGAGATCCCATCTTGGGGCCTTTTCCGGCGTCCTGCCGGAGGGGGCATTGATCATGGAGGGCTTCTACATCAACACCATAGCCTCTCCGATGATGTGTGAGTAGTTTACCTCAGACCTTCGGTTCCATAGTTATTAGCTAGATGGCTTCTTCTCTCTTTTTGGATCTCAATACCATGTTCTCCTCGATCTTCTTGGAGATTTATTCGATGTAATCTTCTTTTGCGGTGTGTTTGTTGAGACCGATGAATTGTGGGTTTATGATCAAGTTTATCTATGAACAATATTTGAATCTTCTCTGAATTCTTTTATGTATGATTGGTTATGTTTGCTAGTCTCTTCGAATTATCAGTTTGGTTTGGCCTACCAGATTGATCTTTCTTTCAATGGGAGAAGTGCTTAGCTTTGGGTTCAATCTTGTGGTGTCCTTTCCCAGTGACAGCAGGGGCAGCAAGGCACGTATTGTATTGTTGCCATCAAGGATAACAAGATGGGGTTTATATCATATTGCATGAGTTTATCCCTCTACATCATGTCATCATACTTAAAGCATTACTCTGTTCTTATGAACTTAATACTCTAGGTGCATGCTGGATAGCGGTCGATGTGCGGAGTAATAGTAGTAGATGTAGGCAGGAGTCGGTCTACTTGTCACAGACGTGATGCCTATATACATGATCATACCTAGATATTCTCATAACTTTGCTCAATTCTATCAATTGCTCCACAGTAATTTGTTCACCCACCGTAATACTTATGCTCTTGAGAGAAGCCACTAGTGAAACCTATGGCCCCGGGTCTATTTTCCATCATATTAATCTTCCAACACTTAGCTATTTTTATTGCCTTTTATTTTACTTTGCATCTTTATTATAAAAATACCACAAATATTATCTTATCTTATCTATCAGATCTCACTTTCGTAAGTGACCGTGAAGGGATTGACAACCCCTTTATTGCATTGGTTGCGAGGTTTTTTATTTGTTTGTGTAGGTGCGAGGGACTTGAGCGTGGCCTCCTACTGGATTCATACCTTGGTTCTCAAAAACTGAGGGAAATACTTACGCTACTTTACTGCATCACCCTTTCCTCTTCAAGGGAAAACCAACGCAGTGCTCAAGAGGTAGCATGGTACGGCAATCCTGTTTTGGAGGTCATGTTACTTGACCATGACAAACCTACGAACTATGAGGAAGCGATGATGAGCCCAGATTCCGCGAAATGGCTTGAGGCCATGAAATCTGAGATGGGATCCATGTATGATAACAAAGTATGGACTTTGATTGACTTTCCCGATGATCAGTGAGCCATTGAGAATAAATGGATCTTCAAGAGGAAGACGGACGTTAATAATAGTGTTACTATCTACAAAGCTCGAATTGTCACTAAAGGTTCTTGACAAGTTCAAGGTGTTGACTATGATGAGATTTTCTCACTCGTATCGATGCTTAGAGTTTGTCCGAGTCGTGTTAGTAATTGCCGCATTTTATGAAATTTGGCAAATGGATGTCAAAACTGCATTCCTTAATGGATATCTCAAAGAAGAGTTGTATATGATGCAACCCTAAGGTTTTGCTGATCCTAAAGGTGCTAACAAAGTGTGCAAGCTCCAGCGGTCCATTTATAGACTGGTACAAGCCTCTCGTAGTTGGAATATACGCTTTGATAGTGTGATCAAAGCATATGGTTTTATACAGACTTGTGGTGAAGCCTGTATTTACAAGAAAGTGAGTGGGAGCACTACAGCCTTTCTGATAAGTATATGTGAATGACATATTATTGATCGGAAATGATGTAGAATTTTCTGGAAAGCATAAAGGATTGTTTGAAAGGAGTTTTTCAAAGAAAGACCTCGGTGAAGCTACTTACATATTGAGCATCAAGATCTATAGAGATAGATCAATACGTTTGATAAGATTTTTCTATGAATCGTACCTTGACAAGATTTTGAAGTAGTTCAAAATGGAACAGTCAAAGAAGGAGTTCTTTCTTGTGTTGCTGAAAGTGTGTTATATCGACTAGAGGGGGGTGAATAGGTGACTTTTATGAAATTCTTCACTGAGGAATTTGCTCGCGAGGAAATTCCTTAGCGAAGAAATACTAGCAGCGGAATAAGTACTCAGAAGTAAACATAGCAGATTACATGCATGATCATCATGATGAAATGAAGACAAACACAGAGTACAGAAAGCGTAAACACAGGATAGCACAAGTTGAAGACAAACAGACTAAAGAAATTGAACTGAGGAAATTGAGAAAGTCTTCAGTCAAAGTCTTCAAACACAGATATGAACAAACATACAACACAGTAATGAGGAAAGGAAAGTGTTGAGGAAATAGAACCAGTAAGCTTGGTGAAGACAGTGATTTGGTAGACCAGTTCCAACTGCTGTCTCAGTTGTACATCTGGTTGGAGCGGCTGAGTATTTAAACTCGAGGACACCTAGTCCCGGACACACAGTCCTCACCGTATTATCCTTGATCTAAGGCCACACAGTCCTCGCCCAATCACTCGTGGTAAGTCTTCAGGTGACTTCCAAACCTTCACAGACTAGGTCACTCGGTGATCCACAATTCCTCTTGGATGCTCTAGACCATGACGCCTAACCGTCTGGAAGAAGCACAGTCTTCAAAGGTAACAAGCGTCGGATCCACGCAGGATCAATCTCTTCAGTGATGCTCAATCACTTTGGGTTTGTAGGTGTTTTGGGTTTGGGTTTGGATTTTCCTCACTTGATGATTTTCGCTCAAAGTCCTCGCAGGATGGGTTGCTCTCAAATGACAAGTGTCAAGTTCTCGCGGAGCAACCAATCAGCTAGTGGTTGTAGGGGGCGGCTATTTATAGCCTAGGGAGCAGCCCGACATGATAAGACATAAATGCCCTTCAATGATATGACAGTTGGATGGATAAGATATTTTGGGACAGCTGGCGCGTAGCACAGCAACGGTCGGAAATTTGAGATACAAATTCCTTAGGGCTATCATGTTCCTCACTTTGTAGGCAATTCGCACTGGCGAATTCCTAACTCCTCAGTCAGAGCAAAGTCCTCAGTGACCAGAAGAACTGCGTCTCTGTCACTGAAGAAATTGACTGAACTGCATGAGATTTCCAATGGCTTCACTCGAAGGGATTGGTAGGTGTAGGATTTGAGTTGAGCATCACATGGAAATTTTCTCCTTAGTATTTCCTCGACCCCCTTTAACAGTACGGTGTTTCCTATGACTCAAGAAAGAGAAAATGAAACTACGAAAACAAAAGTCTTCACGCTTCATGTTCCTCGAATGAATACCAAGTCTTCAAGGTCACACCAATTTCTTCACTTTCAAAGTCTTCAGAAAGTCTTCAAAATGTCAAAGTCTTCAGTCGAAGAACTTCATTTTTAGGGGTCGACTTTCTCTGTAAATATCAAACTCCTTATAGACTTATAGACCTGTGTACACTCATAAACACATTAGATACTTAACCTATAAGTCTTCAATACACCAAAATCACTAAGGGGCACTAGATGCACTTACAATCTCCCCCTTTTTGGTGATTGATGACAACATAGGTTAAGTTTTCAACGGGGATAAATATATGAAGTGTAAATACTGATAATGAGGAATTTGATTGTAAGATATAGAAGAACTCCCCCTGAAGATGTGCATAGTGAGGAATTTGCTTTTGAAGCAATGCACACTTGAAGAGTTGAATCATGGAGATCTCCCCCTATATCTTGTAATTCATACACGCATTTGATATATATAATATGAAGAATTTGAAATGCATGATGAAATATGGTGCCTGATGCAATTCAGCATGCGTGCGATAATATTAACGAGGAATAAGCATGCAGAATAGCACATCAAAAGTATCAAAGCATAGTGCAACAAAAGTATCAGAGCACCGAGCACCATAGGGTTTAAGATTACAACTCGATCCAATAAAAGTTTCGGAAGAACGAGAGTTGCAACTTAAAAAAATGCCCTTATTATAGACCCGCTTGAAGACTAACTCAGATTTCTCCCCCTTTGTCATCTAATGACCAAAAGGATCGAAACTGAGGACTAACGCCCCTGAAGATATTCAAGTTGATGAAGGAGCGCCAGCGTTGTTGGGGTCGGTCGTTGAAGTAGGGCTTGCTGCAGTGTCGTCCAAGTCTTCATTTTCATCAGTCTCACGAGATGAAGAATATGAACTGGCCACCAAAGAAGGAACCTAGACCTTCTTGAATTTCTTCGGAGGAGGTGTAGACCAGGCAAATTCTTCTTTGAGACCCATTTTCTCCAAATCTTCAGCACTGTAAACTTGAGACAGAATAGCCCAGGTGCGGTTGAGGGTTTCATGAAGGTAGTAATGGTTTTTATTCACTGCATTATGGGTGGAAGTCATGTTGTGAAGAATTGAACCAAACTGACGCTTGACCCATTTGTGATTGCGATCAACCTTTTGATGAAGACTGAGGAGTAACTCACGATCAGTCATCACCCTGGGTGTTGTGGCTTGAGGATTTGGCTTGGCAGTGTTGGCAGCAGAGTCATGTGTGGCAGCGTCATCATTGGTGGAATAAGAAGTAGCCTTGCGAAATTGACCATCCAATGGACGAATGCCTTCATCTATCACAGCAGTGGCCTTGCCCTTTTCATCAGCTGAGGAAAATGTCCGTTTGAGGACTTCAATAGGGGGCAAGTGGCTGCAGTGGTTGAGAGTTTCAACTTTGTAGTTGAGCGAAGACCTTGTCCTGATGAATCTCATAATCCAAGGTGCATAAGGCTTCAGCTCAAATGGTGACATAGCAATGTTGGCCAGAGTCCTCATGAAGAAATCATGGAAGTTGACGGGAACGCCATGAATGATGTTGAAAAGCATATTCTTCATGATGCCAACAATTTCTTCATCAGATGAGTCGTGTCCTTTGATGGGACTCATTGTCTTCGTCAGAATGCGATAGACAGCCCTAGGCACATACAGCAATTCCTTGACGAGGAATTTGGTTCTAGGTGCTTGCCCTGGCTTCAAAGGCTTCATAAGCACTTGCATATAGTGATTTGAGAGCTCAGGTTCGTTGTACACACAACGTGCATCTTCAGTGGGTGGACTCAGAGGTAGGGCTCGAAGCAATTCAGATGCTGGGGCCTTGTAGTGAGTATTTTCAGTCATCCAGTCCAGAATCCACGAATTCACATCTTCAGAGTTGCCGGTGATGTGCAGTGTTTCATAGAACTGAAGAATGAGTTCTTCATTCCAATCGCATATGTCAGTGCAGAAATTGAGCAGCCCAGCGTCGTGAAGAACACTGAGGACTGGCGTGAAGCACGGCAAAGACTCCATATCCACATGAGGAATATGTGCATGGTCGAAGACTTTGTCCTTGTTGAAAAGCACTGAGGAATAGAAATTGGCCTGGCTGGCGGTCCAGAAACGCCTCTTCCTTATGCGAGCAGAGTCATATGGATTGTATTCAGTGAAGAACACGTGCTCGCCATAGAAGTCTTCAGCCTTGAATTTTTGTTTCCTTGAGAACGGATCCTTTGGTCTTGGCAGTGGAGTGTCAGTGAGTTGCATCACTACCTCAGGAATCACAATCTCAGGTTCTTCAGGCTGAGGAATTTCAGGATTTTCCTCAGGTGCAGTCACCTTTTCAGTTTCAGCAGCAGTTTCTTCAGCACTAGTGGCTGGAATTTCTTCATTCATAGATGCAGTGGGATGAGTTTCTTCAGAGCCCAATTTTACTGTTGGTGAAGGAGAGTGAGGAACTTGCTGCAAAGGAGTGAAGAGTGGGGAATTGGGATGCTGACTTTCCCAAAAGTCGTCATTCATTACTGGAGTTGTGCTTCCAATATCCACATCTTCATCATCAATTTCTTCAACACCAGCCTCTTTAGCATCAAACTGAGGCATTGGTGATGAGACCATTGGGGTTGAAGGGATTGCATCCACTTCAATTTCTTCATCAATCTGCTCTGACGAAGCAGCAGATTGAGTTTCTTCATCTGATCCACTTGGGATCTCATAATCTTCACCAAAAGGAACAAGGTCCTTTGATGGCATGGAGGAGATAGGAATGGCATCAATAGGATTTGCAAATGAGCTTGTCATTGGCTTCATTTTCTTGGGAGCTGAGGGTTCTGAAGCAGCTGATGCCTTCCTTTTCTTCACTGCAGCTCGCTCTGCAGCCCTGTTCTTCTTCACATCTACAGCAGAGGGAAGAATAGGAGTTGGAGTAGGTGCAGGTGGAGCTGAGGAATCTGGTTGATTTTCCTCAGGCGCAACTGATGCAGTTGTCCTGGTTTCTTCATTCTCTTCAGGCGCATCACTAGTGGATGCCCTGGCAATTTCATCAGTGGCTGGAGCAGAGTCATCAGCCTTAGAACTGGCATTTTCTTCAGCAGCCTGAACTTCATCAGCGGTGCTGGCATGTTCTTCAGTGGGCTGAACAGATGCTTCAGCTTGAGGAATTTGTTGTGTTGAGGCTGCACCCTTGGTGAAGGTATCAGTTAGCCTCACAAATCTGACCTTGGCTCCTTGCCAATCTGCATAGTACGAGTCAAAGTTGTCACTGAGGGCTTTGATCTCAGCTTGCATCTTGACAAGTTCTTCAGGAGTCATCTTGACAACATTTTTCTTCAGCAACTTCTCTTTTCGGTACTGCGATTTCTTGATCTCTCTGGCCCTGTCATATTTCCACTTCTCCTCTTGGATGAAGTGAGTCAGCATGTGACTTTGACCAGGTGTCAGCTTGAAATCAAGCATAGGTGTGTTGGGATCCTTATGCCAGAGATCAATGTAGTCGAGGATCGCCCTGGGATCCAATAGCAGGGGCACAGGTGTGCCTTTGGCTTTAGCAGCCCTTTCTTGGCAGTCCCTGATGATTTCAGCAAGTTCTTCTTCATCAGCTTCATCATCATCAGATGGAACAGTGAAGACTACCTGCTTCTTCTGAGGACTTGGGCGAGTGCCGCGTCCAGCAGTAGCCTTTTTCTTCAGCAAAGAGGGTCCAGCTGAGGAATTTGGTGCAGCTGAAGAACTAGCTGAGACACCAGAGGCAATAGAGATGCCAGTAGTCCTTTGGCACGAGGCCAGATGCACAGGTGCGGGACAGCTGAGGACTTTGGAGGAGGTGCTGAGGACTTTGGTGGAGCAGGAGCAGCATGAGGAATTTGCTTTGAAGATTTTGAAGATTCTGGCCGTGAGGGCACAGCTGAGGAACTTGGCCGTGAGGGCATTGAAGGTGAAGCACTTGGCTTACGAGCAGGCTTCTTAATCATTGCTTTCTTCGGCTTGGCAGAGGCCTCAGTGGCAGCAGCAGCAGAGTCTTCATTGAATTTCCTCACTGCATCTCTGGCTTGCCTTTGCAGTTTAGCTTGGCGCTTGGCCCATTCCTTAGGAAAATCCTCACCGCGTCTGATGCTAGTGGGATCAGCCACTTGGCTAGGTGCCAATGGAGGTCTTTGGCATGGAGGGTTTACTGTGAATTTCTTCATATACTTAGGAGTGACATATCTGTACTCCCTCCATTCACGTACCCATCTCCTTTCAATCTTCTGTATGCGCACCTTGCGCTGATTTTTATCTTCTTCGGGAGGTGTGCAGTACCCAGCATAAATGTCCTCAGGGATTTCAAAGGCAGTCATGACCTCTGGTCTCTTTCCTCCTTTCTGTGGCCTTTTTCCTTCAGCCATTTTCTTCAGATGAGGAATTTGAACAATGGAATTCTCTGAAGAAGTATGCAACTTTTCTTCGAGGAACGCTGCAAATGAGTTAAGTTGATGAGAACCTAAAGATTCAGCAGCAGACATGTGTACCTGTGAACAAAGTATAGTTGCGAGGAATTTGGAGAGGTCATATGCGTTCTCAGAGGGTTTTTCATAAAGAACAAGTTTGAGGAATTTGACCAGATTCGTCTTGAGGAATTTCACTAAGCGCTTTATATCTTAGGTTCTAGAGTTGTATAGATCGAGGATCCACACAATTGAGGAATCTTGAAGAAAATGAGGCTTAGGGAAATGAATCAAGAACAGATAACATGTGAGGTGTTTTGTGTGTGAGGATTTGAAGAATAAAACACCTTTGAAGATTTTGTAGAAAAGTTTCGAATCAAAGAGGGCAGTAAAAATAGCTTTTAATTACCCTGAATGAAGAACACGACGAACTGTGTGATGAAACTGGGAAGTTCGTCGATGCAGATCTTCCACGCCCTAACTTGGTGGAGGAAGACGTCTACGGCGGCGGCGGAGGTGAAGATTTCCGCAGTCGGCGCGAGTACGACGACGACGAGGTCGAGGCAGTGAAGCTCTTCCTCACCGGCGACAATGGAGTAGCAGCGGCGCTAGGGTTTGGAAGCTCGAGTGGGAGAGTGAGATCGAGTGGGGTAAAAGAAGTGAGGATGGCGACAGGGGTATTTATAGCCACGGTGAAAAACAGTGCGCCCGAAGATTTAGGACGAACGTGCCCCTGGCCGTTCTCCTTCTCTTGACATGTGTCACCCATGTACTGTGTAGTGGATATCGTGTAAGATCGTGGGTGAGTAAAATACTGCATCGTGGGATGTGGAACGGTTTGAGCGGCAAAAACGAAAGTTTGGATAAGATCAGTTTTAACGTTCCGTTTGCAATTTCTTCAGCTGACAAGGACACAGTGAAGAATTTGAACGAGTTTCAAATAGAACGCACATGAAGAATTTTTGAATAGATTGGATTGAGTATAGCATAGAGGGGAAGGGTCTGATCACATTCACTTAGTAGAAAAGATCCAACTTGAAGAAATAGCTATAAGTGAATGCTGTAGAGGACATAAACCCATATATATATATATATATATATATATATATATATATATATATATATATATATATATATATATATATATATATATATATATATATATATATAGCCAATGAGGAAAAACGACGGCACAAGTGAAGATTTTGCAAAGTTGAAGAATTTGGAAAAACTGAGGAATTTCAAGAATGAGGAAAAACTCAAATTGAAGATTTTCAACTTTTGTGGTGGCGTGACCCACCGTATAAGAATGATGATTTCAGACACTGCGTACAATTGTCGTAGGGTTCTGAGAATCAAATTATTCATTAATTTCTTCACACTTAGAGTGTTATTCTTCATTGATTGAAGAAAAACGTTTCTTCATGTGTTGCACATCTAAGTCATCAAATTTGCATAAGTGTTAGGATGAGTGCGTTTTTCAAAGTACATTCGAAGATTCTAAGATATTTAGCTCACACCGCAACTTGCTAAATCTCTTCTCATCCAAGGGCTTAGTGAAGATATCGGCTAGTTGTTCTTCAGTCTTCACATACTCAATAGAAATGTCGCCCTTCAACACATGATCACGAAGAAAATGATGACGAATTTGAATGTGCTTTGTCTTCGAGTGCTGAACTGGGTTGTGAGCAATCTTGATGGCACTCTCATTGTCACAGAGGAGAGGCACATTCTTCACGTTGACGCCATAGTCCTTAAGTGTTTGCTTCATCCATAGCAGTTGAGCACAGCAAGAACCAGCAGCAATGTACTCAGCTTCAGCAGTGGACAGTGATACGCAGTTCTGTTTCTTCGAGGACCAACAGACCAAGGATCGTCCGAGGAAATGACAAGTACCAGATGTTGACTTGCGATCCACACGGTCACCAGCATAGTCAGAATCAGAATATCCAATGAGATCAAAATCCGAGCCCTTAGGGTACCATAATCCTAGTGTTGGTGTGTGAGCTAGATATCGAAGAATATGCTTCACAGCCTTATGGTGTGATTCCTTCGGTGCAGCTTGAAATCATGCACACATGCAAACACTAAGAATTATATCTGGCCTAGATGCACATAAGTACAATAAAGAGCCAATCATGGAGCGGTATACCTTATGATCGAAGTCAGTACCATTTTCATCAGTGCATAGATGACCATTTGTGGGCATAGGAATTTTGATTCCTTTGCAATCTTGCATGCCGAATTTCTTCAGGACATCCTTGAGGTATTTCTCCTGAGATATGAATATCCCATTGTGCTGTTGACGAATTTGAAGACCTAAGAAGAATTTCAACTCTCCCATCATAGACATTTGATATTCTTCACTCATCATATAGGCAAATTCATCACTATAGCGTTGGTCAGTACAGCCAAAGATGATATCATCAACATATATTTGGCACACAAACAGTTCACCATCATATGATTTAGTAAAGAGAGTGGGATCGAGTGAACCAAGCCTTTCTTCATGAAGAATTCCTTCAATGTATCATACCACGCCCGTGGGGCCTGCTTGAGGCCATAGAGGGCCTTGTTAAGTCTGAAGACTTTGTCAGGATGTTTTGGATCTTCAAAACCTGGGGGTTGAGCAACATATACCTCTTCCTCAAGCTTACCATTGAGGAATGCGCTTTTCACGTCCATTTGGTATAAGATGATATCATGATGGTTAGCATAAGCAAGTAATATGCGAATAGCCTCAAGTCTAGCAACAGGTGCAAAAGTTTCATCGAAATCAATTCCTTCAACCTGTGTGTAGCCTTGAGCTACTAGTCGTGCCTTGTTCCTCACCACAACACCATTTTCATCTTGCTTGTTGCGGTAGATCCACTTTGTGCCAATGATTTTATGCTTGCGAGGATCGAGATGATTGACTAGTTCCCATACGTTGTTGAGCTTGAACTGATGTAATTCTTCTTGCATGGCCTGAATCCACTCAGGCTCCAGAAATGCTTCATCTACCTTAGTGGGCTCTGTGATAGAGACAAAAGCAAAGTGCCCACAAAAGTTAGATAGATGTGAAGCTTTTGAGCGTGTGAGAGGACCTGGTGCTCTAATGTCATCGATGATCTTCTCCACTTGCACTTCTTTTGCAACGCGAGGGTGAGTTGGCTGTCGTTGAGGAATTTGATCAGCATTTTCTTCAACATCAATTTCCCCAGCATTTTCTTCAGGTGCATCAGCTCGACGTTCTTCACGTTCTGGAATGAATTCTTCAGCAGATTCTTCAGTAGGAATGACATCTTCAGTAGCCTTGTGCTTGATAGAATCCTCAGGTGCTGGTTCATCTAACATAGAAGGTAGGTGCTCTCTTTGCGAGCCATTAGTTTCATCGAACCGCACATCTACAGTTTCAACAATCTTGTGAAGAACATTGTTGAAGACTCTGTAGGTGTGCGAGTCCTTTCCGTAACCAAGCATGAAACCTTCATGTGCTTTCGGTGCAAATTTAGAGTTGTGATGAGGATCTCTAATCCAGCATTTAGCACCGAAGACTTTGAAATAACTCACATTGGGTTTCTTGTCAGTGAGGAGTTCATAGGCAGTCTTCTTGAAGAATTTGTGAAGATATACTCTGTTGATGATATGGCATGCAGTAACAATTGCATCAACCCAGAAACGATGAGGGGTTTTGTACTCATCGAGCATAGTGCGAGACATTTCAGCAAGAGTCATGTTCTTGCGCTCCACGACGCCATTCTGTTGAGGAGTATAAGGAGCAGATAACTCATGAGTAATACCAAGTTCATCAAGATAGTCATCGAGACCCGAATTCTTGAACTCAGTGCCATTGTCACTTCTGATATGCTTGATCTTCACACCAAAGTTGGTTGAAGCCCTCGAGGAAAATCGTTTGAAGACTTCCTGCACTTCAGTTTTGTAAGAGACAAGGTGTACCCATGTGTAACGAGAGTAATCATCAACAATAACAAAGCCATATTGAGATGCTTCATTTGAAACAGAGGAATAATGATTAGGACCGAAGAGATCCAGGTGAAGCAATTCGAATGGACGAGTAGTGGTCATGATAGTCTTCGTTGGATGCTTGGTCTTGGTCATCTTTCCAGCTTCACAGGCACCGCATAAGTGATCCTTGAGGAATTTGACATTCTCAATGCCAATGACATGCTTCTTCTTCGCAAGCGTGTGCAGATTCTTCATGCCTGCATGACCAAGTCGTTGATGCCATAGCCATCCTTCTGAAGCTTTTGCAAGTAGGCACACGGCAGGTTGTGAATCTGCAGAGAAATCAACAATATACAAGTCTCCTCTCCTAAAGCCTTCGAAGACTTTGGATTTTTCAGCTTCCATAATCACAACACAACGATACTTGCCAAAGACAACAACCATATCAAGATCACAAAGCATTGAGACAGACATAAGATTGTATCCTAAGGACTCAACAAGCATGACTTTGTCCATGTGTCGATCCTTTGTGATAGCAACCTTACCTAGACCCAATACCTGACTTTTGCTTTTGTCAGCGAAGATGATATGCTTCATATGTGACGATGATAAGGGAGCATCCATCAACAGATTCCTGTCACCGGTCATGTGATTTGTACATCCACTATCAAGTACCCATTCAGTGGCTTTGGGTTGATCATCCTGCAGATGAATTAGTGCAACTTACGACCTCATATACTTTAGCAGTGAAGAATATGATATCACAATTCATCAGATCAATTTCATCAAGTAGTAGAGCAGATAAAACAGAGGGAGGACGTGTGAAATGAAAGTTCATTTCATCATGGTTAGCCTGCGTCCTTTCAGGCATTGTGTCAGGTCCCCAGCAAATTCTTCAGACGTTACAGCACGTCTGGAGACCTGACCCTGCAGAAGAGATTAGTTCTTTTTCTTCACCACCCACATCTGAAGGGGTGGCAAAGAGTTCATCACTCTGCAAGCTCCATATGAGAATGGTGGCAAAGCGGCCAAACCATTTCGTTTCACATAAGAGGGGTTAGAGTAAGCATATGCATAAGCAGAGAAATTCTTCGAGGACTTGTGAATATAATGGTTAGAAGAATAATGCTCATATTCATAGCCCTTGGCTCTTCCCTGCGAAACAGAGTTGTTAGCACGATGATGTTCATATGAGGACTTTGATCCATGTGAGGAATTTGATCCCCTTGAAGAATTTTGTCCGTATGAGGACTTGGATCCATATGAAGAATTTGGTCCATATGAAGAATTTGATCTGGGGTTCCTTTTCTTCACAAGTGGTGTCATGAGGACATTCACCTGAAGACTTTTAAGGCAACTTTTGGGAACCCAGATTTTCTTCATAGGGGAACCGTTCCTGCAGTTAGTGCCAACATATCTAGCAAATACTTCACCATTCTGATTTTTGAACAGTTTATAGTTGGAGTCGAATGACTCATCAGAAGAATGAGAAGATTCACATGTATAGCCAGATAAATCAGATGGATCAACTGGAGGTCCCTTTGCAGCAACCCATGAGGTTTTGGGGTACTGCTCAGGCTTCCAATATGTACCATCCGCATTGAGTTTCCTCTCAAAGGCAATACCCTCTTTCCTAGGGTTCCTGTTGAGGATCTGCTTTTTAAGCACATCACAAAGAGCCTGATGCCCTTTGAGGCTTTTGTACATGCCTGTCATGTACAATTCCTTCAGCCCTGCATCGTCAGTGATACTAGCAATGTCCTCAGATGAGGAATTAGTGATAGCAGAGACAGGTGAAGAATTTGTAACATTTGAAGCATTTGAACATTCAGGTGAAGAGTTAGTAGATTCTCGTTCAATGCATTTTAAACATGGAGGAATAAATTCTTCATGAGCAGCGCTGATTTGTTGAGCAAGTAATGAATCACGCTCCTTCTGAAGATATTCATAACTTTCTCTTAGCTTCTCAAGATCTTGCTTCTTTTGAAGGTATTCATAAGAAAGCTTCTCATGATCAGATAAGAGAGTGTTATGATGACTTTGAAGGTTGTCAAACCTGGTCTGAAGTCTCTGAAGATTTTTAGTTAAGGCCTTAGTGCGATCCATTTCTTCACCCAACATATCATCACTTTTGTCTAGCATATTTTGAACCTTTTCAAAAGCTTTTTGTTGTTGCACAGCAATCTTAGCAAGTTTAGAGTAGCTAGGCTTAAGATTTTCATCAGATTCATCCTCACTAGATTCAGAGGAGGCATATTTGAGTACCTTAGCACCCTTTGCCATGAAGCAATAGGTGGGAGCGTAGTCATCACTGCCTTCATCAGCCTTGATGGTGAGATCACTTTCTTCAGCGTTGAAGATGGATTTGCTGACGAATGCAGTAGCGAGGGCTAGGCTCGCCACACCAGACTCAGAATCATCAGATTCTTCTTCTGCTTCATTTTCTTCAGATTCAGCCTCAGAGTCCATTTCCTTGCCAATCAATGCCCGAGCCTTCTTGGAGCTGCTCTTCTTGTGAGATGAAGACTTTGAGAATTTTGATGATGAAAATTTTGAGGACTTCTTCTTTTTCTTCGCATCATCAGAACTGTAATCCTTGTATTCTTATTCTTTGATTCATTTTCCCACTGAGGACAATCTTGGATGTAATGTCCTGGTTTCTTGCACGTGTGACACAGCCTCTTCTTATAGTCACTGGATGAGGAATCATTGCTCCTTGAGGGTTTTCCAAAGCGACCACGTCTTCAGAACTTCTGGAATTTCTTCACAAGCAGTGCTAGATCATGACTCAGTTCTTCAGGATCACCAAGGCTGCTACCAGAATCTTCATGTTCGGATTCTGATACTGCCTTGGCCTTCAGTGCACGTGATCTGCCATAGCTCGAACCATAGAGATCTCTCTTTTCAGCAAGCTGGAACTCATGAGTGTTGAGCCTCTCGAGGATATCAGCGGGGTCAAGTGACTTGTAATCAGCACGCTCTTGAATCATCAGTGCCAGAGTGTCAAATGAGGAATCAAGCGATCTCAGCAATTTCTTCACTACCTCATGGTCGGTGATGTCAGTGGCGCCAAGTGCTTGAAGCTCATTTGAGATGTCAGTGAGACGATCGAAGGTTTGCTGAACATTTTCATTGTCAAGTCTTTTGAAGCGGTTGAAGAGATTGCGAAGAACATCAACTCGAGAGTCAAGCTGAGTTGAAACTCCTTCATTGACCTTGGACAGCCTATCCCAGATAAGCTTAGCAGTTTCCAAAGCACTCACTCTACCATACTGTCCTTTACTCAGATGGCCACTGAAGGAAATATGCCCTAGAGGCAATAATAAAGTTATTATTTATTTCCTTAATTCATGATAAATGTTTATTATTCATGCTAGAATTGTATTAACAGGAAACATAATACATGTGTGAATACATAGACAAACAGAGTGTCACTAGTATGCCTCTACTTGACTAGCTCATTAATCAAAGATGGTTATGTTTCCTAGCCATGAACAAAGAGTTGTTATTTGATTAACGAGATCACATCATTAGTTGAATGATCTGATTGACATGACCATTCCATTGGCATAGCACCCGATCGTTTAGTATGTTGCTATTGCTTTTATCCATGACTTATACATGTTCCTTTAACTATGAGATTATGCAGCTCCCGTTTACCGTAGGAACACTTTGTGTGCTACCAAACGTCACAACGTAACTGGGTGATTATAAAGGTGCTCTACAGGTGTCTCCGAAGGTACATATTGGGTTGGCGTATTTCGAGATTAGGATTTGTCACTCCGATTGTCGGAGAGGTATCTCAGGGCCTTCTCGGTAATGCACATCACATAAGCCTTGCAAGCATTGCAACTAATGTGTTAGTTGTGAGATGATGTATTACGGAACGAGTAAAGATACTTGCCGGTAACGAGATTGAACTAGGTATTGGATACCGACGATCGAATCTCGGGCAAGTAACATACCGATGACAAAGGGAACGACGTATGTTGTTATGCGGTCTGACCGATAAAGATCTTCGTAGAATATGTAGGAGCCAATATGGGCATCCAGGTCCCGCTATTGGTTATTGACCGGAGACGTGTCTCGGTCATGTCTACATTGTTCTCGAACCGTAGGGTCCGCACGCTTAACGTTACGATGACAGTTATTATGAGTTTATGCATTTTGATGTACCGAAGGAGTTAGGAGTCCCGGATGTGATCACGGACATGACGAGGAGTCTCGAAATGGTCGAGACGTAAAGAATGATATATTGGAAGCCTATGTTTGGACATCGGATGCATTCCAGGTGAAATCAGGATTTTACCGGAATACCGGGAGGGTTACCGGAACCCCCTGGGAGCATAATGGGCCAACATGGGCCTTGGAGGAGAGGTGAGAGGGCTGCCCTCATGGGCTGTGCGCCTCCCCCCTTCCCCTAGTCCTATTAGGACTAGGAGAGGTGGGCGCCCCCTCTCTCTCTCTCCCCCTTGGAGAATCCTAGTCCAACTAGGATTGGGGGGGGGGAATCCTACTCCCAGAGGGAGTAGGACTCTCCTGGCGCGCCAGGTTTGGCCGGCCAGCCCCTCCCCTTGGATCCTTTATATACGGGGGCAGGGGGCACCCCAAAGACACACAAGTTGATCTACGGATCGTTCCTTAGCCGTGTGCGGTGCCCCCTTCCACCAAATTCCACCTCGGTCATATCGTTGCAGTGCTTAGGTGAAGGCCTGCGCCGGTAACACATCAAGATCGTCACCACGCCGTCGTGCTGAAGGAACTCTTCCCCGACGCTTTGCTGGATCAGAGCCCGGGGATCGTCATCGAGCTGAACGTGTGCCAAGAACTCGGAGGTGCCGGAGTAACGGTACTTGGATCGGTCGGATCGTGAGGAGAACGTACGACTACTTCCTCTACGTTGAGTCAACGCTTCCGCTTCGGTCTACGCGGGTACGTAGACAACACTCTCCCCTCTCGTTGCTATGCATCACCATGGTCTTGCGTGTGCGTAGGAAATTTTTTGAAATTACTACGTTCCCCAACAGTGGCATCCGAGCCTAGGTTTTTATGGTTTGATGTTATTTGCACGAGTAGAACACAAGTGAGTTGTGGATGATACAAGTCATACTGCCTACCAGCATGTCATACTTTGGTTCAGCGGTATTGTTGGACGAGACGATCCGGACCAACCTTACGCGTACGCTTACGCGAGACCGGTTCCCTCGACGTGCTTTGCACATAGATGGCTTGCGGAAGACTGTCTCTCCAACTTTAGTTGAACCAAGTGTGGCTACGCCCGGTCCTTGAGAAGGTTAAAACGGAGTCTATTTGACAAACTATCGTTGTGGTTTTGATGCGTAGGTAAGATGAGTTCTTGCTTAAGCCCGTAGCAGCCACGTAAAACTTGCAACAACAAAGTAGAGGACGTCTAACTTGTTTTTGCAGGGCATGTTGTGATGTGATATGGTCAAGACATGATGCTAAATTTTATGGTATGAGATGATCATGTTTTGTAACCGAGTTATCGGCAACTGGCAGGAGCCATATGGTTGTCGCTTTATTGTATGCAATGCAATCGCGATGTAATGCTTTACTTTATTACTAAGCGGTAGTGATAGTCGTGGAAGCATAAGATTGGCGAGACGACAACGATGCTACGATGGAGATCAAGGTGTCGCGCCGGTGACGATGGTGATCATGACGGTGCTTCAAAGATGGAGATCACAAGCACGAGATGATGATGGCCATATCATATCACTTATATTGATTGCATGTGATGTTTATCTTTTTATGCATCTTATCTTGCTTTGATTGACGGTAGCATTATAAGATGATCTCTCACTAAATTATCAAGAAGTGTTCTCCCTGAGTATGCACCGTTGCGAAAGTTCTTCGTGCTGAGACACCACGTGATGATCGGGTGTGATAGGCTCTACGTTCAAATACAACGGGTGCAAAACAGTTGCACACGCGGAATACTCAGGTTATACTTGACGAGCCTAGCATATAACAGATATGGCCTCGGAACACGGAGACCGAAAGGTCGAGCGTGAATCATATAGTAGATATGATCAACATAGTGATGTTCACCATTGAAACTACTCCATCTCACGTGATGATCGGACATGGTTTAGTTGATTTGGATCACGTGATCACTTAGAAGATTAGAGGGATGTCTATCTAAGTGGGAGTTCTTAAGTAATATGATTAATTGAACTTTAATTTATCATGAACTTAGTCCTGGTAGTATTAGCATATCTATGTTGTAGATCAATAGCTCGCATTGTTGCTTCCCTGTGTTTATTTTGATATGTTCCTAGAGAAAATTGTGTTGAAAAATGTTAGTAGCAATGATGCGGATTGGATCCGTGATCTGAGGTTTATCCTCATTGCTGCACAGAAGAATTATGTCCTTGATGCACCGCTAGGTGACGGACCTATTGCAGGAGCAGATGCAGACGTTATGAACGTTATGCTAGCTCAATATGATGACTACTTAATAGTTTAGTGCACCATGCTTAAACGGCTTAGAATCGGGACTTCAAAGACGTTTTGAACGTCATGGAGCATATGAGATGTTCTAGGAGTTGAAGTTAATATTTCAAGCAAATACCCGAGTTGAGAGATATGAAGTCTCCAACAAGTTCTATAGCTAAAAGATGGAGGAGAATCGCTCAACTAGTGAGCATGTGCTCTGATTGTCTGGGTACTACAATCGCTTGAATCAAGTGGGAGTTAATCTTCCAGATAAGATAGTGATTGACAGAATTCTCTAGACACCATCACCAAGTTAGTAGAACTTCGTGATGAACTATAATATGCAAGGGATAACGGAAAATATTCCCAAGCTCTTCGCGATGCTAAAATCAGCGAAGGTAGAAATCAAAGAAAAACATCAAGTGTTGATGGTTGACAAGATCACTAGTTTCAAGAAAAGGGCAAAAGGAAAGAAGGGGAACTTCAAGAAGAACGGCAAGCAAGTTGCTGCTCAAGTGAAAAAGCCCAAGTATGGTCCTAAGCCTGAGACTAAGTGCTTCTACTGCAAAGGGACTGGTCACTGGAAGCGGAACTACCCCAAGTGATTGGCGGATAAGAAGGATGGCAAAGTGAACATAAGTATATTTGATATACATGTTATTGATGTGTACTTTACTAGTGTTCATAGCAACCCCTCAGTATTTGGTACTAGTTCAGTTGCTAAAATTTAGTAACTCGAAACGGGAGTTGCAGAATGAACAAAGACTAGTTAAAGGGCAAGGTGACGATGTGTGTTGGAAGTGGTTCCAAGATTGATATGATCATCATCACACACTCCCTATACTTTCGGGATTAGTGTTGAAACTAAATAAGTGTTATTTGGTGTTTGCGTTGAGCATGAATATGATTTGATCATGTTAATTGCAATACAGTTATTCATTTAAGTTAGAGAGCAATTGTTGTTCTGTTTACATGAATAAAACCTTCTATGGTTATACACACCAACGAAATGGTTTGTTGGATCTCGATCATAGTGATACACATATTCATAATATTGAAGCCAAAAGATGCAAAGTTAATAATGATAGTGCAACTTATTTGTGGCACTGCAGTTTAGGTCATATTGGTGTAAAGCGCATGAAGAAACTCCATGCTGATGGGATTTTGGAATCACTTGATTATGAATCACTTGATGCTTGCGAACCATGCCTCATAGGCAAGATGACTAAAACGCCGTTCTCCGGAACAATGAAGCAAGCAACAGAATTGTTGGAAATCATACATACTGATGTATGTGGTCCGATGAATATTAAGGCTCGCGACAAAATATCATTATTTTCTGACTTTCACAGATGATTTGAGCAGATATGGGTATATCTACTTGATGAAACATAAGTCTGAAACATTTGAAAAGTTCAAAGAATTTCAGAGTGAAGTGGAAAATCATCGTGACAACAAAAAAAAGTTTCTACGATCTGATCGCAGAGACGAATATTTGAGTTACGAGTTTGGTCTTCAATTAAAACAATGTGGAATAGTTTCACAAACTCATGCCACCTGGAACACCGCAGCATAATGGTGCGTCCGAACGTCATAACCGTACTTTATTAGATATAGTACAATCTATGATGTATCTTACCGATCTACCACTATCGTTTTTGGGATTATGCATTAGAGACAGCTGCATTCACATTAAATAGGGCACCATCTAAATCCATTGAGACGACACCGTATGAACTATGGTTTAGCAATAAACCTAAGCTGTCGTTTCTTAAAGTTTGGGGCTGCGATGCTTATGTGAAAAAGCTTCAACCTAATAAGCTCGAACCCAAATCGGAGAAATGTGTCTTCATAGGATATCCAAAGGAAACTGTTGGATACACCTTCTATCACAGATCCGAAGGCAAGACTTTTGTTGCTAAGTTCGGAAACTTTCTAGAGAAAGAGTTTCTTTCGAAAGAAGTGAGTGGGAGGAAAGTAGAACTTGATAAGGTAATTGTACCTTCTCCCTTATTGGAAACTAGTTCATCACAGAAATCTGTTCCTGTGACTACTACATCAATTAGTGAGGAAGCTAATGATGATGATCATGTAACTTCAGATCAAGTTACTACCAAATCTCGTAAGTAAACCAGAGTGAGATCCGCACCAGAGTGGTACGGTAATCCTGTTCTGGAAGTCATGTTACTAGACCATGATGAACTTGCGAACTATGAGGAAGCGATGGTGAGCCCAGATTCCGCGAAATGGTTTGAGGCCATGAAATCTGAGATATGATCCATGTATGAGAACAAAGTATGGACTTTGATGGATTTGCCCGATGATCGGCAAGCCATAGAAAATAAATGGATCTTCAAGAGGAAGACGGAGACTGATAGTAGTGTTACTATCTACAAAGCTAGAATTGTCGCAAAAGGTTTTCGACAAGTTCAAGGTGTTGACTACGATGAGAGTTTCTCACTCGTATCTATGCTTAAGTCTGTCCGAATCATGTTAGCAATTGCCGCATTTTATGAAATTTGGCAAATGGATCAACAAAACTGCATTCCTCAAAGGATTTATTAAAAAAGAGTTGTATACGATGCAACTAGAAGGTTTTGTCGATCCTAAAGGTGTTAACAAAATATGCAAGCTCCAGCGATCCATCTATGGACTGGTGCAAGCATCTCGGAGTTGGAATATACACTTTGATAAGTTGATCAAAGCATATAGTTTTATACAGACTTGCGGTGAAGCCTGTATTTACAAGAAAGTGAGTGGGAGCACTACAACATTTCTGATAAGTATATGTAAATGACATATTATTGATCGGAAATAATGTAGAATTATTCTGTGAAGCATAAAGGAGTTTTTGAAAGGAGTTTTTCAAAGAAGGACCTCGGTGAAGCTGCTTACATATTGAGCATCAAGATCTATAGAGATAGATCAAGACGCTTGATAAGTTTTTCAATAAGTACATACCTTGAAAAGATTTTGAAGTAGTTCAAAATGGAACAGTCAAAGAAAGAGTTCTTGCATGTATTACAAGGTCTGAAATTGAGTAAGACTCAAAGCCCGACCACGGCAGATGATAGAAAGAGAATGAAAGTCATTTCCTATGCCTCAGCCATAGATTCTATAAAGTATGCCATGCTATGTACCAGATCTATTGTATACCCTACACTGTGTTAAGCAAGGGAGTACAATAGTGATCTAGGAAGTAGATCACTGGACATCGGTCAAAATTATCCTTAGTAAAATAAGGATATGTTTCTCGATTATGGATGTGACAAAAAGGTTCGTCGTAAAAGGTTACGTCGATGCAAGTTTTGACACTAATCTAGATGACTCTAAGTCTCAATCTAGATACATATTGAAAGTGGGAGCAATTGGCTAAAGTAGCTCCGTGCAGAGCATTGTAGACATAGAAAATTGCAAAATACATAACGGATCTGAATGTGGCAGACCCGTTGACTAAACTTCTCTCACAAGCAAAACATGATCACACCGTAGTACTCTTTGGGTGTTAATCACATAGCGATGTGAACTAGATTACTGAATCTAGTAAACCCTTTGGGTGTTGGTCACATATCGATGTGAACTATGGGTGTTAATCACATGGTGATGTGAACTATTGCTGATAAAGCACATGGCGATGTGAACTAGATTATTGACTCTAGTGCAAGTGGGAGACTGAAGGAAATATGCCCTAGAGGCAATAATAAAGTTATTATTTATTTACTTAATTCATGATAAATGTTTATTATTCATGCTAGAATTGTATTAACAGGAAACATAATACATGTGTGAATACATAGACAAAGAGAGTGTCACTAGTATGCCTCTACTTGACTAGCTCATTAATCAAAGATGGTTATGTTTCCTAGCCATGAACAAAGAGTTGTTATTTGATTAACGAGATCACATCATTAGTTGAATGATCTGATTGACATGACCCATTCCATTGGCATAGCACCCGATCGTTTAGTATGTTGCTATTGCTTTTATCCATGACTTATACATGTTCCTTTAACTATGAGATTATGCAACTCCCGTTTACCGTAGGAACACTTTGTGTGCTACCAAACGTCACAACGTAACTGGGTGATTATAAAGGTGCTCTACAGGTGTCTCCGAAGGTACATATTGGGTTGGCGTATTTCGAGATTAGGATTTGTCACTCCGATTGTCGGAGAGGTATCTCAGGGCCTTCTCGGTAATGCACATCACATAAGCCTTGCAAGCATTGCAACTAATGTGTTAGTTGTGAGATGATGTATTACGGGACGAGTAAAGAGACTTGCCGGTAACGAGATTGAACTAGGTATTGGATACCGACGATCGAATCTCGGGCAAGTAACATACCGATGACAAAGGGAACGACGTATGTTGTTATGCGGTCTGACCGATAAAGATCTTCGTAGAATTTGTAGGAGCCAATATGGGCATCCAGGTCCCGCTATTGGTTATTGACCGGAGACGTGTCTCGGTCATGTCTACATTGTTCTCGAACCGTAGGGTCCGCACGCTTAACGTTACGATGACAGTTATTATGAGTTTATGCATTTTGATGTACCGAAGGAGTTGGGAGTCCCGGATGTGATCACGGACATGACGAGGAGTCTCGAAATGGTCGAGACGTAAAGAATGATATATTGGAAGCCTATGTTTGGACATCGGATGCATTCCAGGTGAAATCAGGATTTTACCGGAATACCGGGAGGGTTACCGGAACCCCCCGGGAGCATAATGGGCCAACATGGGCCTTGGAGGAGAGGTGAGAGGGCTGCCCTCATGGGCTGTGCGCCTCCCCCCTTCCCCTAGTCCTATTAGGACTAGGAGAGGTGGGCGCCCCCTCTCTCTCTCTCCCCCTTGGAGAATCCTAGTCCAACTAGGATTGGGGGGGGGAATCCTACTCCCAGAGGGAGTAGGACTCTCCTGGCGCGCCAGGCTTGGCCGGCCAGCCCCTCCCCCTTGGCTCCTTTATATACGGGGGCAGGGGGCACCCCAAAGACACACAAGTTGATCTACGGATCGTTCCTTAGCCGTGTGCGGTGCCCCCTTCCACCAAATTCCACCTCGGTCATATCGTTGCAGTGCTTAGGTGAAGGCCTACGCTGGTAACACATCAAGATCGTCACCACGCTGTCGTGCTGACGGAACTCTTCCCCGACGCTTTGCTGGATCGGAGCCCGGGGATCGTCATCGAGCTGAACGTGTGCCAAGAACTCGGAGGTGCCGGAGTAACGGTACTTGGATCGGTCGGATCGTGAGGAGAACGTACGACTACTTCCTCTACGTTGAGTCAACGCTTCCGCTTCGGTCTACGAGGGTACGTAGACAACACTCTCCCCTCTCGTTGCTATGCATCACCATGGTCTTGCGTGTGCGTAGGAATTTTTTTGAAATTACTATGTTCCCCAACAGCCACATATGATATTCTTCGCTTGGGAATCAAGTTGCTTGAATCTCTTCACATCGGTAGCGTTCAGTGAGGGTGAGACGGAGGGAACACCATTTTCCACAACGTACCAGAGATCGTTATCAATTGCCTCAAGATGCATGCGCATCTTGTTCTTCCAGTAGGGGTAGTCCGTCCCATCAAAGGTAGGACACCCAGCAGAGACCTTGATCATACCTGCGGTCGACATAACTAAAACTCCAGGCGGTTAAACCAAAATCACACAGAACAAGGGAGTACCTTGCTCTGATACCAATTGAAAGTGCGTTATATCGACTAGAGGGGGGGTGGATAGGCGATTTTTACGAAATTCTTCACTAAGGAATTTGCTCGTGAGGAAATTCCTTAGCGAAGAAATACTAGCAGCGGAATAAGTACTCAGAAGTAAACATAGCAGATTATATGCATGGTCATCATGATGAAATGAAGACAAACACAGAGTACATAAAGCGTAAACGCAGGATAGCACAAGTTGAAGACAAACAGACTGAAGAAATTGAACTGAGGAAATTGAGAAAGTCTTCAGTCAAAATCTTCAAACACAGATATGAACAAACATACAACACAGTACTGAGGAAATGAAAGTGTTGAGGAAATAGAACCAGTAAGCTTGGTGAAGACAATGATTTGGTAGACCAGTTCCAACTGCTGTCTCAGTTGTACATCTGGTTGGAGCGGCTGAGTATTTAAACTCGAGGACACCTAGTCCCGGACACACAGTCCTCACCGTATTCTCCTTGAGCTAAGGACACACAGTCCTCGCCCAATCACTCGTGGTAAGTCTTCAGGTGACTTCCAAACCTTCACAGACTAGGTCACTCGGTGATCCACAATTCCTCTTGGATGCTCTAGACCATGACGCCTAACCGTCTGGAAGAAGCACAGTCTTCAAAGGTAACAAGCGTCGGATCCACGCAGGATCAATCTCTTCAGTGATGCTCAATCACTTTGGGTTTGTAGGTGTTTTGGGTTTGGGTTTGGATTTTCCTCACTTGATGATTTTTGCTCAAAGTCCTCGGAGGATGGGTTGCTCTCAAATGACAAGTGTCAAGTTCTCCCGGAGCAGCCAACCAGCTAGTGGTTGTAGGGGGCGGCTATTTATAGCCTAGGGAGCAGCCCAACATGATAAGACATAAATGCCCTTCAATGATATGACCGTTGGATCGATAAGATATTTTGGGACAGCTGGCGCGTAGCACAACAACGGTCGGAAATTTGAGATACAAATTCCTCAGGGCTATCATGTTCCTCACTTTGTAGGCAATTCGCACTGGCGAATTCCTAACTCCTCAGTCAGAGCAAAGTCCTCAGTGACCAGAAGAACTGCGTCTCTATCACTGAACAAATTGACTGAACTGTATGAGATTTCCAATGGCTTCACTCGAAGGGATTGGTAGGTGTAGGATTTGAGTTGAGCATCACATGGAAATTTTCTCGTTAGTATTCCTCGACCCCCTTTAACAGTATGGTGTTTCCTATGACTCAAGAAAGAGAAAATGAAACTACGAAAACAAAAGTCTTCACGCTTCATGTTCCTCGAATGAATACCAAGTCTTCAAGGTCACGCCAATTTCTTCACTTTCAAAGTCTTCAGAAAGTCTTCAAAATGTCAAAGTCTTTAGTCGAAGAACTTCATTTTTAGGGGTCGACTTTCTCTGTAAATATCAAACTCCTCATAGACTTATAGACCTGTGTACATGTAACATCCCAAAAATATTAATTTTGGAATGTTAATTATTTAAATAGGAGTAATTAAAAAAATTCTTGTGTTGATTGATCTTAGATAAATTATTCTATGATTTAAAACTTTTGGAGTTGTCAAAACTCAAAATTATTTTATAGTTGTATGATAATGCTCTTTATATGCTTGTATCGCATAATTGTTTTGTTTTTAATTCGTTTGTATTGTAAAAATGTTCACTGTTTTCTAATATAGATATAATATTTTACTGTGTGTTTCTGTTATTTTATATTTTTAGTTTAGTTTTTGTTTTGAGATTTATTTATCTCTGTAGCTAGGTTTATAAAAAAACAGTCGAACTGCGCAGACGGCCTGCACAGTGGCCCAACCGGGGCTTCGCCCGCGCGCAGCGCACGCAGCAGCTAGGCAGGCCGGCCCATTTTCGCACAGCCGCAGCCCACTTCGCAAGCCTCTTCTCTTTCTACTTTTTTTTCCTTCTCTGGCACTGACATTGGGTCCTACCAGGTCGTCTTCATCCCGGGGATGAACTCCTGGACACGCACGAGACGTCCTGTGTCCCCGAACCAAATCCACTCTGATTTGGTTCAATCTTTGCTCCTCGCGCAGACCCACCTCCATATAAATAATCCCCTCGCTCTCCTCATCCAATTTTTCGCCAAAATTGTTGCCTCCCGTGCCCTAGAACGGCGCCCAGATCTCGCCGGAGTCCGCCGAGCAGAAGCTTCTCCGCCGGACGAGTTCGTCGCCAATCGAGGGTTACTGCACCTCTTTTTCCCACTGTGTTCTTTACCTTGATCTCCTTTATCGCCCTGACCATCCACATCACATAGGAAAGCAACCATCCGAGTGCACCGAAGCTCCACACCGCTGCCATGTCGAAGTCCGAGCCGCGTCGCCGTCGTCTTGCTCAACTCCGGCGCCCAGCCCCTCTCTATCTCCGGTGAGTCGCCGTGCACCGTCCAATCCCCATCCAGTGGCCAGTATTAGATAATGCACTAATTTGCGGATGTCCGCCGTTTAGACAAAACAATGAACAACCCCCAGCCAATCAGCATGCGACACATGGCAGATCCACAGCTGCAGCAGTTCTTCCACGAACACAGTTTTGGCACAATTTATTTTTCACAGATTCTATATCAAATGTTCAATTAGGTATATCTTTTAGCCTGTAACTCCAAACTCACCGATTCTTTTTCATGTGTACTTGTAGTGACCAGGAGAATATTGAGGAACTAAAATTTCATATTTTTGAATAGTTCAAATTTTAATTTGTTCAAATTTGAATTCAAACTTCCGGAGGCCATATCTTTTAAACCATTGATCCAATTCAGTTGATTCTTTTTGCATTGTGATCCTACTAGCATGTAGATAATATATACCTACTGATATTTTCTCTTATTTAAGTTTTTATTTGAACTCGTTGTTTACTTTATTTTAGTGTTATGTGAGCATCGTTTATTTATTGGTGCCTTCATTATCGTATAGATTGTCCGGAGTGTGAAGCAGATCAGAATTAAGCGTTAGAGTACTTCAACACCGTTCAAGGCAAGTTTGCACTTTTGATTTTGCTCATCCTATATTCTGCTATGCATGTGTGGTTTCATTGCTATGATAAATGTTTGGCTTGATATGTGTATCTCATGTTGCCATGTTTTGTTATCGGTTGTGTCATGTGATGGTGTGATCAACTTGATATGGTAGACGCGGTCATGTGTCGAGTGATCCATGAAAGTGGTGAGTGTTTATAGCCGTAGGCTCGGGATCATTAACCAGGTGAATGCGTCACTGGCAGAGTGCCCTATTGTCCCTAGAGAATGCGCCATTGACAGAGCGCACTTGAGGCGAGGTATAGTTTTCGGAACTTAAATCAGGTGAATGCGTCCATGGCAGAGCGCTCTATTGTTCCTAGAGAATGCGCCATTGACATAGCGCACTTGAGACATACTTCTGAAGTTCTTGTCATGTTTATTTAGAATCTTTGGGTTATCTTGGGCGAGTAAATTAGAGACGGTTGTGAGTTCAGGTAGTGGTGGTAGGTGAAGACATTCTTCTCCAAACTAACTTGTGTGTTTTGTTTGTCATACATTGCTTTGTGGATGTAGGTTTGCTATATCATATTGTGTGATTTGCCAATACATTCAATGTATTGACCCTTGTGGCTGCAACTTATCATGTTGCAGGATTTTCAGATGACTAGTGAGATACAGTATAGGGTTGCGAGTCTTCACTCAACATGTTCTCCAGTGGGCATTGATGGACCCGTCGTTTATTATGCTACCTTTCCGCTGTTATTATTGAATAAAGTTAGCTATGTGCTACTCAGTTTGTAATACTTTATGAATTCTGGATCATACGGTGTAGTAAATGATGCACTTGTTATTTGATATTCATATGTACTGTGTGTGCTAGCGAGTCGATCCAGGGACTAGCACAGTGAGCACAGAGACATCGAATCTTATCAGGTTCGGGTCGTTACAGATGGTATCAGAGCAGTGTGTTGACTGTAGGTCGTGACCCTAGAAAATGGATTAGGAAAGCCATAGGAGTGAAAAACTTATTTGACAACTTTTGTCTACTTAGTAGTCTTCACTGTCGTGTTCATATCTTTTGCTAATTACCTTCTCTTTTCAAATATGGATTATCCCTGAAATTAATTAGTGTCATTCAAGGGGTTTTAGTTGACAGACCACCATTACTGAGTTGTGTTCGATAAACGATTTTGCGGTAGTATGATGAGATCATATCTCTTGTGGATATGACCTTACCTGTAGGTTTTGCTTGTGTTGTGTGATATGTAATATAATTGGTTGGTCATTGCTTTCCGTGTTGTCATATTTCATGAATTGTTTGTATTATGCAATAGGGTGCTTTCATTGATCATATGTGGTATTTTGATGTGATTACTCTAGGATAGTTTTGGTGACTTGTGTGAATTTAGTGTTTGTTTTTGTTGTTGTTGGAGTTTTAGTTGCTAGCATGAGCCTATGGGTAGTGTTTTCCCCATTAGATCTTTATTGTGTCTATATCCTATACTCTGCTGCAACCTAGTGATGAGTTCAAGTTTGACCACATGAGCCAGGATCCACCAAGAAGCAAGCACAATCTTGCTAAAGGAAGGACCCAGGAGGAAGCTATAATTCATCGGCATATATTTTATAGTATTTGACGCAAACCTGAGAGTTGACCTAAACGATAGATGTTTTGTTTGGCATGCAGAACCAATGGATTATCCGAACCCAGTTCGTGAACAAGAGAACTTTTTGCAATGCTTGTGAGGATGCCCGAGTGTTAGAATGCGAGATTTTCTAAACCATATACAAGGTAATGATTTGGGTGCGGAATGGATTGATCACCATGCCGACTTACTCTTATTATTTGCTTTTGCTATGTGGGATGGTAAATCTAGAGTGACTTACCTATTTAGGGAGATGGCGTTGTCAAGCCTGAACCTTAGAATGGTATGATGTTTGATCCCTTGTAAAGGCACTCGTTGCCAATAGTAGGTTATACGACGAGTATGAGCCAAGACTCTTTTCTGTAGGAACCATTTTTTATGACCACCATGAGAGTATCGATGTTTATTTAGTATTGGCACAAGAACTGTGAGCCATGAAGTTTTAGTTTATGGAAAACTGCTCTTTTGATATGGGACTGAGAATTTCAAAGGAGTGTAAGACATATGTGTAAGGATTTCCTCGAAGGAGCAACATTCTTGAAGAAAAGTGACTCTTATTCTAAGGGCGGTAGTACCCCACACTCTCAGATGATCGATGGTAATTCAAGAAGAATCCCGAACCTAACCTTTCTTTCTAGCCTCTTCGAATCTCGAGGACGAGATTCATTTTAAGGGTGGTAGATTTGTAACATCCCAAAAAATTTAATTTTGGAATGTTAATTATTTAAATAGGAGTAATTAAAAAATTTCTTGTGTTGATTGATCTTAGATAAATTATTCTATGATTTAAAACTTTTGGAGTTGTCAAAACTCAAAATTATTTTATAGTTGTATGATAATGCTCTTTATATGCTTGTATCGCATAATTGTTTTGTTTTTAATTCGTTTGTATTGTAAAAATGTTCACTGTTTTCTAATATAGATATAATATTTTACTGTGTGTTTTTGTTATTTTATATTTTTCGTTTAGTTTTTGTTTTGAGCTTTATTTATCTCTGTAGCTAGGTTTATAAAAAAACAGTCGCACTGCACAGACGGCCTGCACAGTGGCCCAACCGGGGCTTCGCCCGCGCGCAGCGCACGCAGCAGCTAGGCAGGCCGGCCCATTTTCGCACAGCCGCAGCCCACTTCGCAAGCCTCTTCTCTTTCTACTTGTTTTCTTCTCTGGCATTGACGCTGGGTCCTACCAGGTCGTCTTCATCCCGGGGATGAACTCCTGGACACGCACGAGACGTCCTGTGTCCCCGAACCAAATCCACTCTGATTTGGCTCAATCTTTCCTCCTCGCGTAGACCCACCTCCATATAAATAATCCCCTCGCTCTCCTCATCCAATTTTTCACCAAAATTGCTGCCTCCCATGCCCTAGAACGGCGCCCAGATCTCGCCGAAGTCCGCCGAGCAGAAGCTTCTCCGCCGGACGAGTTCGTCGCCAATCGAGGGTTACTGCACCTCTTTTTCCCACTGTGGTCTTTACCTTGATCTCCTTTATCGCCCTGACCATCCACATCACATAGGGAAGCAACCATCCGAGTGCACCGAAGCTCCACACCGCCGCCATGTCGAAGTCCGAGCCGCGTCGCCGTCGTCTTGCTCAACTCCGGCGCCCAGCCCCTCTCTATCTCCGGTGAGTCGTCGTGCACCGTCCAATCCCCATCCAGTGGCCAGTATTAGATCTTGCTTTGTTTTTTTATCCCGAACCGGTATGCACTAATTTGCGGATGTCCGCCGTTTAGACAAAACAATGAACAACCCCCAGCCAATCAGCATGCGACACATGGCAGATCCACAGCTGCAGCAGTTCTTCCACGAACACAGTTTTGGCACAATTTATTTTTCACAGATTCTATATCAAATGTTCAATTAGGTATATCTTTTAGCCTGTAACTCCAAACTCACCGATTCTTTTTCCTGTGTACTTGTAGTGACCAGGAGAATATTGAGGAACTAAAATTTCATATTTTTTAACAGTTCAAATTTTAATTTGTTCAAATTTGAATTCAAACTTCCGGAGGCCATATCTTTTAAACCATTGATCCAATTCAGTTGATTCTTTTTGCATTGTGATCCTACTAGCATGTAGATAATATATACCTACTGATATTTTCTGTTATTTAAGTTTTTATTTGAACTCATTGTTTACTTTATTTTAGTGTTATGTGACCATCGTTTATTTATTGGTGCCTTCGTTATCGTATAGATTGTCCGGAGTGTGAAGCAGATCAGAATTAAGCGTTAGAGTACTTCAACACCGTTCAAGGCAAGTTTGCACTTTTGATTTTGCTCATCCTATATTCTGCTATGCATGTGTGGTTTCATTGCTATGATAAATGTTTGGCTTGATATGTGTATCTCATGTTGCCATGTTTTGTTATCGGTTGTGTTATGTGATGGTGTGATCAACTTGATATGGTAGACGCGGGCATGTGTCGAGTGATCCATGAAAGTGGTGAGTGTTTATAGCTGTAGGCTCGGGATCATTAACCAGGTGAATGCGTCACTGGCAGAGCGCTATATTGTCCCTAGAGAATGCGCCATTGACAGAGCGCACTTGAGGCGAGGTATAGTTTTCGGAACTTAAATCAGGTGAATGCGTCCTTGGCAGAGCGCTCTATTGTTCCTAGAGAATGCGCCATTGACAGAGCGCACTTGAGACATACTTCTGAAGTTCTTGTCATGTTTATTTAGAATCTTTGGGTTATCTTGGGCGAGTAAATTAGAGACGGTTGTGAGTTCAGGTAGTGGTGGTAGGTGAAGACATTCTTCTCCAAACTAACTTGTGTGTTTTGTTTGTCATACATTGCTTTGTGTATGTAGGTTTGCTATATCATATTGTGTGATTTGCCAATACATTCAATGTATTGACCCTTGTGGCTGCAACTTATCATGTTGCAGGATTTTCAGATGACCAGTGAGATACAGTATAGGGTTGCGAGTCTTCACTCAACATGTTCTCCAGTGGGCATTAATGGACCCATCGTTTATTATGCTACCTTTCCGCTCTTATTATTGAATAAAGTTAGCTATGTGCTACTCAGTTTGTAATACTTTATGAATTCTGGATCATACGTTGTAGTAAATGATGCACTTGTTATTTGATATTCATATGTACTGTGTGTGCTAGCGAGTCGATCCAGGGACTAGCACAGTGAGCACAGAGACATCGAATCTTATCAGGTTCGGGTCGTTACAGTACACTCATAAACACATTAGATACTTAACCTATAAGTCTTCAATACACCAAAATCACTAAGGGGCACTATATGCACTTACAGTTGCAAGGTGTAAAGTTGAGTAAGACTCAAAGCCTGACCACAGCAGAAGATAGAGAGAGAATGAAAGTCATTCCCTATGCCTCAGCCATAGGTTTTACAAAGTATGCCACACTGTGTACCAGACCTATTGTATACCCTGCCCTGAGTTTGGCAAGGGAGTACAATAGTAATCTAGGAGTAGATCACTGGATATTGGTCAAAATGATCCTTAGAGGACTAAGGAAATATTTCTCGGTTATGGAGGTGATAAAGAGTTCGTCGTAAAGAGCTACGTCAATGCAAGCTCTGACACCGATCTGGATGACTCTGAGTCTCGATCTAGATACATATTGAAAGTGGGAGCAATTAGCTAGAGTAGCTTCGTGCAGAGCATTCTAGACATACAAAATTTGCAAAATACATACGACTCTGAATGTGGCAGATCTATTGACTAAATTTATCTCACAAGCAAAGCATGATCACACCTTAGTGCTCTTGGGTTTTAATCACATATCGATGTGAACTAGATTATTGACTCTAGTAAACCCTTTGAGTGTTGGTCACATGGCGATGTGAACTATGGGTGTTAATCACATGGTGATGTGAACTATTGGAGTTAAATCACATGGCGATGTGAACTAGATTACTGACTCTAGTGTAAATGGGAGACTGAAGGAAATATGCCCTAGAGGCAATAATAAAGCTATTATTTTATTTCCTTATATCATGATAAATGTTTATTATTCATGCCAGAATTTTATTAGCCGGAAACTTAGTACATGTGTGAATACATAGACAAAACAGAGTGTCCATAGTATGCCTCTACTTGACTAGCTTGTTTATCAAAGATGGTTATGTTTCCTAGCCATAGACATGTGTTGTCATTTGATGAACGGGGTCACATCATTAGAGAATGATGTGATGGACAAGACCCATCCGTTAGCTTAGCACTACGATCGTTTAGTTTATTGCTATTGCTTTCTTCATGACTTATACATGTTCCTATGACTATGAGATTATGCAACTCCCGAATACCAAAGGAACACTTAGTGTGCTATCAAACGTCACAATGTAACTGGGTGATTATAAAGATGTTCTACACGTGTCTCCGATGGTGTTTGTTGAGTTGGCATAGATCGAGATTAGGATTTGTCACTCCGATTGTCGGAGAGGTATCTCTGTGCCCTCTCGATAATGCACATCACAATAAGCCTTGCAAGCAATGTGACTAATGAGTTAGTTGTGGGATGATGCATTACGGAATGAGTAAAGAGACTTGTCGGTAATGAGATTGAACTAGGTATGGTGCTACCAATGATCGCATCTCGGGCAAGTAACATACTGATGACAAAGGGAACAACGTGTGTTGTTATGCGGTTTGACTAATAAAGATCTTCGTAGAATATGTAGGAGCCAATATGAGCATCTAGTTTCCGCTATTGGTTATTGACCGGAGATGTGTCTCGGTCATGTCTACATAGTTCTCGAACCCGTAGGGTCCGCACGCTTAACGTTCGATGACGATTTGTATTATGAGTTATGTGATTTGATGACCAAAGTTTGTTCGGAGTCCCGGATGAGATCAAGGACATGACGAGGAGTCTCGAAATGGTTGATACGTAAAGATCGATATATTGGAAGGCTATATTCGGACATCGGAAAGGTTCTGAGTGGTTCGGGTATTTTTCGGAGTACCGGAGAGTTACGGGAATTCGCCAGGGGAAGTATTGGGCCTTCATGGGCCTTAGTGGAAAGGAGAGAAGGGCCACAAGGGGAGGCCGCCCCTCCCCCCATGGGCTGGTCTGAATTGGACTAGGGAGGGGGCGGCGCCCCCCCCCCCTTTCCTTCTCCCTCTCCTATTCCTTCGCTCTCTCCCCTCTTGGAAAAGAAGGGGACTCCAACTAGGATTGGGAATCCTAGTTGGACTACCCCTATAGGCGCGCCCCTCCTAGGCCGGCCTCCGCTTCCTCCCTCCTTTATATACGTGGCCAGGGGGCACCCCATAAACACACAAGTTGATCTTTAGCCATGTGTGGTGCCCCCGCTCCACAGTTACACACCTCGGTCATATCGTCGTAGTGCTTAGGCGAAGCCCTGCGCCGATAACTTCATCATCACCGTCGCCACGCCGTCGTGCTGACGGAACTCTCCCTCGGCCTCAACTGGATCAAGAGTTCGAGGGACGTCACCGACCTGAACGTGTGCTGATCGCGGAGGTGTTGTACGTTCGATACTTGGATCGGTTGGATCGCGAAGACGTTCAACTACATCAACCGCGTTACTAAACGCTTCCGCTTTCGGTCTACGAGGGTACGTGGACACACTCTCCCGCTTGTTGCTATGCATCTCCTAGATAGATCTTGCGTGATCGTAGGTAATTTTTTTGAAATACTACGTTCCCCAACAGTTGCTACCATCATCTTTGAACTTAGCTTTCTCTAGGAACGCATTAAAATTCAAAGGAACGGTAGCACGGGCCATTGATCTACAACAACTTAGATATGCCAAAACTATCAGGACTAAGATCATGATAAATTTAAGTTCAATTAATCATATTACTTAAGAACTCCCACTTAGATAGACATCCCTCTAGTCATCTAAATGATCACGTGATCCATATCAACTAAACCATGTCCGATCATCACGTGAGATGGAGTAGTTTTCAATGGTGAACATCTCTATGTTGATCATATCTACTATATGATTCACGTTTGACCTTTCGGTCTCAGTGTTCTGAGGCCATATCTGCATATGCTAGGCTCGTCAAGTTTAACTCGAGTATTATGCACGTGCAAAATTGGCTTGCACCCGTTGTATGTGAACGTGGACCTTATCACACCCGATCATCACGTGGTGTCTCGGCACGACGAACTGTCGCAACGGTGCATACTCAGGGAGAACATTTATACCTTGAAATTTAGTGAGGGATCATCTTATAATGCTACCACTGTACTAAGCAAAATAAGATGCATAAAAGATAAACATCACATGCAATCAAAATATGTGACATGATATGGCCATCATCATCTTGTGCCTTTGATCTCCATCTCCAAAGCACCGTCATGATCTCCATCGTCACCAGCTTGACACCTTGATCTCCATCGTAGCGTCGTTGTCGTCTGGCCAACTATTGCTTCTACAACTATCGCTACCGCATAGTGATAAAGTAAAGCAATTACATGGCGATTGCATTTCATACAATAAAGCGACAACCATAAGGCTCCTGCCAGTTGCCGATAACTTTTACAAAACATGATCATCTCATACTACCTCCGTCCGGGTTTATAAGTCCCCTTTGCATTTTGTGCCAAATTTTGACTATAAATTTAACTAAAAAAATATTGATGCATGTCGTCAAAAGTTATATCGTTGGATTCGTATTTGAACATTGTTTTCAATTATATTATTTTTTGTGACATGCATTAACATTTTGTTAGTGAAATTTAAGGCCAAACTTTGACACAGGATACAAAGAGGACTAATAAACCAAGACAGAGGTAGTAAAATAACTTATATCACATCATGTCTTGACCATATCACGTCACAACATGCCCTGCAAAAACAAGTTAGACATCCTCTACTTTGTTGTTGCAAGTTTTACGTGGCTGTTACGGGCTTCTAGCAAGAACCGTTCTTATCAACGCATCAAAACCACAATGATTTTTCATCAAGTGTGTTGTTTTAACCTTCAACAAGGACCGGCCGTAGTCAAACTCGATTCAACTAAAGTTGGAGAAACAGACACCGCCAGCCACCTTTATGCAAAACAAGTTGCATGTCTGTCGGTGGAACCGGTCTCATGAATGTGGGCATGTAAGGTTGGTCCGGGCCACTTCATCCAACAATACCGCCGAATCAAAGTAAGAAGTTGGTGGTAAGCAGTATGACTATTATCACCCACAACTCATTGTGTTCTACTCGTGCATATCATCTACGCATAGACCTGGCTCGGATGCCACTGTTGGGGAACGTAGCATGCAATTTAAAAAAAATTCCTACAATCACACAAGATCTATCTAGGAGATGCATAGCAACGAGAGGGGGAGAGTGTGTCCACGTACCCTCATAGACCGAAAGCATAAGCGTTAGGTTAACGCAGTTGATGTAGTCGAACGTCTTCACGATCCAACCAATCTAGTACCAAACGTACGACACCTCCGAGTTCAGTACACGTTCAGCTCGATGACTTACCTCGAACTCTTGATCCAGCAGAGGCTCGAGGGAGAGTTCCGTCAGCACGACGGCGTGGTGATGGTGATGGTGATGTGATCCGCGCAGGGCTTCGCCTAAGCACTACGACGTTATGACCGAAGGAGTAAACTGTGGAGGGGGCACCGCACACGGTTAAGAGAATAACTGATGTGTTATGGGGTGCCCCTGCCCCCGTATATAAAGGAGGGGAGGAGGAGACCGGCCACCAAGGGGGCGCGCCATGGGGGGAAGTCCTACTAGGATTCCACTCCTAGTAGGATTTGCCCCCCCCCCTTTTTCTTTTCTCATCGGAGGGGAAAAGGAAGGAGAGGGAGAGGGAAAGGGGGGCGCCACCCCCTCCCTTACTCTAATTCGGACTCCCATGGGGGGGCGCGGCCACCCCTTGCGGGCTCCCCTTTCTCTCCACTGAGGCCCATGTAGGCCCAATATTTTCCCGGGGGGTTCCGGTAACCCCTCGGTACTCCAAAATATACCCGAACCATTCCGGTGTCCGAATTGAAGGAAATATGCCCTAGAGGCAATAATAAAGTTATTATTTATTTCCTTATATCATGATAAATGTTTATTATTCATGCTAGAATTGTATTAACCGAAAACATAATACATGTGTGAATACATAGACAAACAGAGTGTCACTAGTATCACTACAGGAATCAGCTACTTTGCCATCTGCCACGGCAGACGGCAAAGGCATGAACGGCGGACGGCAAAGGTCTTTGCCATCGGGCGCGGACGGCAAACGGCTCCGGCAAAGAAAGGATCGGCAAAGAGCTACTTTGTCGTCTGCTTTTGGCGACTGACGGCAAAGGGGCCTTTGCCATCAGCAGCTAACGGCAAAGAAAGCAGACGGCAATAATTGCGTCGTTATTCCGTTAGGTGGCTAACGGCAGGCCTTTGCCGTCCGCCGCTGACGGCAAATTTTAACCTGCCTTTGTCGTCCGCCGAATGATGTCAGCTAGACGTCACTACACGGCAGGCCTTTGCCATCCGCCGATGTAGGCAAACTGACCAAATTGGTCAGCCTCCCAGGAAGCACAGTTGGGTGCCACGTGGCTTCTTTGCCGTCTGTCGCGGACGGCAAAGAGCCCATTGCCGTCGATGGCTGACAGCAAAGAGCCTGCAGATTGGCTCTTTTTTCTGTTTTTTTAATCCAACAATTTTCACAGCAAATATATATGGCATATATAGATATATTTCACACGGCTATTTAACAGCAAACATATCACATATCAAGTTGCACATACACATTGTTCCATCCATTCATACATAAGCAAGTTCATACATAAGCAAGTTCCATCAAGTTGCACATACACATTGTTCCATCCATACATATTACAATGCAAAGTTTCATCAAGATAGCAAGTTCCATCATAGCAAGCTAGAAGAATACTTGAAGAGAATGAAAGAAAAACAAGCACTCCGTCATAGCAAGCTAGCTTCCGTGAAGTGAATGAAATCTGCAAAATGACAAATAAGAAAGTTAGAAATAGGTGACTAGAAGAAGAGCAAGAAGTATATGTCATTTATGAGCTACCTTAGGTGAAATGGATCATATATGAGCTAACTAAGTTGAAATGGGTCGTTTATGAGCTAACTAAGGTGAAGTGGATCGTTTTTTAGCTAACTTAGGTGAAATTGATCATTTATGAGCTAACTTAGTTGAAATAGATCGTTTATGAGCTAACTTAGGTGAAATGGATTATTTAAGAGCTAATTTAGGTGAAATGGATCGTTTTTTAGCTAACGTAGGTGAAGTGGATCATGTTTGAGCTAACTTAGGTGAAATTGATCATTTATGAGCTAACTTAGTTGAAATGGATCGTTTATGAGCTAACTTAGGTGAAATGGATCATTTAAGAGCTAATTTAGGTGAAATGGATCGTTTTTGAGCTAACATAGGTGAAATGGATCGTTTTTGAGCTAACGTAGGTGAAATGGATTGTTTATGAGCTAACTAAGTTGAAATGGGTCGTTTATGAGCTAACTTAGTAAAAAGCATCATTTTAGAGCTAACCTAGGTAAGATGGGTCATTTTGGAGCTAACCTAGGTGAAATGGGTCATTTTAAAGCTAACGTAGGTAAAATGGATCATTTAGGAGCTAATCTAGGTAAAATGGGTCATTTTACAGCTAACTTGGATAAACTGGATCATTTATAAGCTAACTAAGGTAAAATGAGTCATTTTAGAGCTAACTTAGGTAAAATGGATCGTTTATGAGCTAACTAAGCTAATTATGCAATTTTTCGACATAAGTAAGCTATGTACAGATCATTTTAGAGCTAACTTAGGTAAAATGGATGGCTTATAAGGTTAGTAAGCTTATTAAGTCATTTTGGAGGAAAAGAAACTAACTCTAGGTCATTATGGTAAGCATATTGGAGGAAATAAAGCTAAGTCTAGGTCTTTATGCATTTGTTAAGCAAAATACTAGAGAAACTTATCGTGATCAGGGAGGTGTAGGAGCGGGCTGGCTCATGCCGTTAGCTGGAGAAGGATCGTGCGATGTGTGTCTGGAGTTAAGCTGCACCAAAGATCATTTCCAATGTCTCGTTAGCATTATGACACTCAAATGTTAAGACTAGCAAGTAATGTCCATTCAAATTAAACTCACCGTGCTCCCAGGAGCAATCACTGGCATCGGCAGAGCGGTCTGAACGGACTTCTCGCACACAGACTACACATTTGGTTTTGACAACACAGTCATACTAGTTAGTAATGAGACTCAAATGTTAAGACTAGCAAGTAATCTGCAGAAGAAATTTACCACAAGGAGCTCGTACATGGCCCTTGCCTGCATGTCATTCCGTGCCCTCTCCTCCTCCAACATCTTTGTCATCTTCTCCTCCAACTCCCGTTGCCTCTCCACCACCTCCACCAGAAGTTTCTCCGTTCTATCTCTCTCACTCTGTATAGCAGCCTGCAACACCACTCACATGACCATTTGTAATCATTGATGGAAGCGCACACAATGTAATGGAGAAAGATAGTTGAGTACATATAACTAACCTTGATGGCGAGTTGGACTGGCCGTTCACGAGGCCTTATCTCAGGAGCGGAGCTCGACTGGCGCGCCTTGATCTCCGGGAGAGTGCTAGGACAACGGATAAGTCCATCTCCCATGGCTATGGAGCCATGGGACCTCCCGCCACCAGATATCATCAGCAGCTCTGTATCAATGGGACCCTTGCTCAGGTTAAAGTCCTCCCCTTTCCTCGCCTTCCCCTGATATCTATATTGCACGAGCTTGTTGTGGGCGAAGATGTTGGTGAAGTTCTTTGGATCATCGAGGTCAGACGCAGAGAATGCCTTGACTTTCTTGTAAGGGCCAGTGTGGGCCATGGCATACAGGTCGTACACCTCTGGCACCTTATCCGCCTTACTGTAGCGTGCCTGAAAGAGAGAAACAAAGTACATTAGTAATTAAAGGGCTAGAGCTAGCATGATGAATGAATTGCATGAATCATGAAGCAAACCACATACCCAGTTCCTCCCGTACTGAAATAAGTTGGAGCTGCCTTGATGGTGTGGCACACCTTCCATTTGGGCATGTTTGTCCTTGGTCTCGTTGTGGACGGCCCGCCATTCTTTTGAGCACCACTCATTGACCAACACCTCCCAACAATCCATCCGATCCGCACACCATCTCGGAGGGGCCTAAGTTAGCAAATAGAAACTTGAGCGCTACGACTATGAATTACTAAATGAAGGAAGTAAGTACAAGGCCTTAAGAATTACCTTCATGTACTGCTCCTTACTCAAGAACTTCTCGCGGCACGCCTGCTTGGGCTTCTTGATACCACGCGAGGCGTAGTAGTCTCGAATAGCCTGCACCCGAGCCTCATGCCGTAAGTTCTGTAGTAGGCGCTTGCACTCCTTGTCGATAACATCTACCGCCTCCTCCTCGTATCCCTCATCACACCTGTAGAATGTCTGCAATCAAATGAGACAATATTGATTAGTACAATTAATAACTAGCTAGTTGAAGATTTTTAATTGTGTAAAGGAGAAATTACCCAGAACTTTCTGATCACCACGTCTGCCCTCGTCTTGCACAAGACACCGTCGATAATCTCACCCGGCGGGGCCAGGGCAGCCAAGTAGTGCTCCCAAGTCAATCCAAGCCCTGGAAGCCGACCCTCACCAGGCAACGTGACAAACCCCGGGAAGTTTTGCCGACAAAGAACTCCAAGGACGAAGTTGGGCCGGCGGACACTTTCATGGTGGTCCCAACCCCTGCAGCATGACAAAGCCAACGCATTAGTTATTTGAAGAAACGTGAATGCAGAAGGTACAAAAAGATTAAATGCACTTACCTCTCCCCATCAGGAAAATCAACCACCTCTGCTCGCGGGTCGCCGGCACGGATGGGAGCCGTATACAGCCACGTTGGTAGACGGTACCCCCCTCCTCGTCAATATCAGTCGGCTCCCCGCCATCATCAGCATGGCCACTCGGCTCCTCAGGCTGATCCGGAAGGGTACCCCATCCAGACGTGTGCTCCTCCGGGGTCTCGTGGGCCGAAGGCCCGTCGACCCGAGGTTCATGGACCGGAGTCTGGGTAGCCTCCTCCTCGGACGAGTCCACCCTAGCAGTCACGTGCTCGGGTGAAACAACTGGGGGTGGCGGCGAGGAAGGCGCCGTAGCAGTCACCCTACCTCCTCTCCCGTGACCACGTGCTCCAGCTCCTCTCTTCTTCTTACCTCGTCCCCTGCTGGGCACCGCGGTCGACGAAGAAGGGCCCAGCGGTGTCGCCATACTGTCCAGCAATGCTCAGCGAAGAGGTGCGTGTGGAATGGAAGGCCTCGCATCACACGCCGATGAAGAAGGGGCCTCGGCGCGCTCCCGACCAGCGCCCACCATCTTTCAACACCTGCCATGACAAAGAGTAAACGAAATTAGTACAACATAAAAAATACCAACATGAATAATAATATGTATATCACTTAAGTGTATCATCATCAAGTACAACATAAAAAAATTGAATACCTGACACTACTAATTATCTCGATCGACATCATCAATAAATGCATAATCATCATCATCACTATAATCAATGACGAGCTCATAGGGTTCAGTGGCATCAACATGTGGAACGCCACCTTGACGTAATCGGTCAAGCATTGACAGGTCATCCGCAGCAGTAACCTCTTCTTGTTCCAGATCTTCTTGTTCCTCCTCTGTGGTGATGTCGGATTCACTGTCGCTGTCTACTTCAATGTTTTGGGGTGAAGTATAGCGGTTCTTGAAACGCTTTTTGGAAAGACGTGTCTCTTGCCAAAGAACACCTTTTCGGGAGGTGTCAGGGGTCGGGGTGTCGTGTCGGTGTCGGGGTGCCGTGTCGAGGTCGGGGTGCCGTGTCGAGGTCGGGGTGTCGTGTTGGGGTCGGGGTGTCGGGGTTAGGGGGTCGGGGTGTCGGGGGGTGGTGTCGGGGTCGGGGTGTCGGGGTGTGGTGTCAGGTTCGGGGTGTGGTGTCGGGGTCGGGGTGTCGGGGTCAGGGGTCAGGGGGTCAGGGGGTCGGGGTGTCGGGGTGTCATGTCGGGGCCGGGGTGTCGGGATGTGCTGTCGGAGTCGGGGTGTCGGGGTCAGGGGGTCAGGGGGTCAGGGGGTCGGGGTGTCGTGTCGGGGTCGGGAGTGTGGTGTCGGGGTCGGGGCGTCGGGGTCAGGGGGTCGGGGTGTCGGGGTGTGGTGTGGGGGTCGGGGTGTCGGGGTCAGGGGGTCAGGGGGTCGGGGTGTGGTGTCGGGGTCAGGGGGTCGGGGTGTTTCCTTCTATCCTTCTTCTTCTTTTCGTTTCTCTTTTCTTCTTCTTCTACTTCTTCTACTTCTTTTCTTCTTTTTTCATCTTTTTCTGCTTCTTTTCTTTTCCTCCTTTCTTCTTCTTCTACTTCTTTTCTTCTTCTTCTTTTTTCATCTTTTTCTACTTCTTTTCTTTTCTTCTTCTTCTACTTCTTCTACTTCTACTTCTTCTAATTCTTTTCTAACACTAACACTAATTAACACATATCTACCACTAACAATTAAACAGCAAAAAAATGAAAAAACAGGAAAAAAAGATGAAAGTCTCACCGGAGCAATGGGACGCTCGGGGCAGTGGGGCGGGTGGGCCGGCGACGTGGGCGACGTCGGGCGGCGGGTGGCGGGGTGTCGGCGGGTGGGGTGGGGCGGAGGGGTGGGGGGCGGCTCCGTAGGTGGGGGCGGCGCCGGGCGGCGGGGGGGTGGCGGCAGGGGCGATGGCGGGGGCGGCGCCGGGCAGCGGGCGACGGGGCGTCAGCGGGTGGGTGGGGGCGGAGGGGTGGTGGAGCGACGGGGCAAGCAGGGGCGGGGGCGCGGGCGGGTGCGGCACCGGGCGGCGGGGGCGGCGGTGGGTGTGGATCTGGTGGGCGTCGGGGAGGAGAGACGGAGAGAAGAGAGACTAACGTGCGGGGGGTGGGTGTCAGTGTCAAAACCGGCGGATCTCGGGTAGGGGGTCCCGAACTGTGCGTCAAGGTCGGATGGTAACAGGAGACAAGGGACACTTTATTTTACCCAGGTTCGGGCCCTCTCGATGGAGGTAAAACCATACTCCTACTAGATTAATATTGATGATATGGGTAGTACAAGAGTAGATCTACCACGAGATCAAGGAGGCTAAATCCTAGAAGCTAGCCTATGGTATGATTGTGTATGATAATGATCTATCGACTAGCCTGGCCTCGGCTTATATAACATACCAGAGGCCGAGGATAAGAAGAGTCCTAGTCGAATACGCCGGTGGGGGAGGAGTCCTTGTCTTGATCGCCAAGTCTTGTGGAATCTTCCTTGTATGCGGCACCTGTCCGGACTGGACCATGAGTATGCGGCCCTGGGGGTCCTCGGCCCAATCTAACCGATTGGGGGACGACATGGTGAGTACCCCCTAGTCCAGGACACCGTCAGTAGCCCCCTGAACCGGTCTTCAAGTTAGGGACGCTCCTTGATTCTTCCGAACTGTTCTTCATCTTCGGTCGTCGGTCTTGAAAACTGGTTCAACTAATCTTCTTTATCTTCGATCTTGAGGATCGCCGAAATGCATTCGACGGGTTTACACGTCGGGTATCCGAGGAGCCCCTTTAAGTTTCTGGCCTTTATCAATGCCTTGTTATTTTTATGCCACACCCCAGGTTTGAAGTTGTTCCCGGGAGGCAGTTCCCTCTTGCGTCCGAGCTCTAACGTCGGACTGCATTCGAGGTATTTTTTGCAACCAAGCACCAATGCCGGACTGCTTCCCAGCTCTAACGCCGGACTATGTATCCGAGCTCCAACGCCAGACTATATATCCGAGATCCAACGCCGGACTGTATCCGAGGTGTCGTAAATCACCTTGGTTCAAAGAAGTTTGAAGGAGTTTAGCCGAGCTTAATGCCGGAAATGCCCTCTATGGAGCCAGACACTAGCGCCCGATCTTTATGCCGGACTGCTTCTGAGGTGGTGCACCACCCCGAATGTGGGCCGATTTTTGTCAATATTTTTGATCGGTGCAATTTATTCTCTGCCGAGATATATAGCCAGTAGCCCTCAAGGTGGGTATCGGTCTAAAACCCGAGATGCACATGAAGAATGACATAAGACCGCTGATCCCCGTAGCCGCTGAGACTTAGGTTGATTTGCAAAATTGGTCTGAGGATCAAGTCCTAGCTCGGCAGGATACTTCGGGACACAAAAAGCGGCGTGCTCAGTCCTCGAGACTCAGGTTGGGTGCGGCCGACCAACCTGAGGATCAAAATCTCCTCGGAAACTGTATTGCACGTAATTTTTTTTGCATTGGACAAGAAATGCAGTAGCCCCCGAGACACTGGCCGGGTGGCAACAACAGATCAGGGGATCGATGTGCCCCTTTAATATGTTTAAATAATAAGCCCAAAGCCCAGTAGCCCCCGAGCCTTAATGCGGGCACAGGTGACCGAATTAAGGATCAATATCCATAGTAAAATCACAAATTGTGTGTAATGACTCTATGTATCCAAGTACTTTACGTCATTTAATGCTCGGATCTGCATTGTACAAAACTTTGTTGACCGACCATCGGCTTCCACCTCCTCGGCCAGTAGCCGAGGAGTATTTGTCTTACTTTATAAAGCCTTTATGAGGGCAAAGATTTACGACAAACAAGGCAATCTGGCCATACAGTTTTATAAACAAAGGTACGCAGAGAGATATGTTATATTACTGTTTAACAGAAGAAATGTCTTCCAAAGAAAATAGTCCCGCTATCGGTTCCTTTCTTTGGGTTGTCATGCTAAGCATGATCATAAAACCTCAGCTCCAATGTAAGAGCAAAATATCGAGGATTTAGTTTGGGAGGCTAGTTAATAGCCCCCGGTAGTGTTCGGTGACAGTCGAGGTCAAACCGTAAACACTTCGGCCAATGTTATGAACGGCCTGTTATTTAACACAGTCATCGGATCGCTGACCAGTTTATGCTTATTGTGACAGTCAGTTTTTGGCTTTCTCCACTGAGGTGCTTAACCATGTGAGCTGGAAGCACGATCGCAGTGGTTCTCCCTTTGCAAGCCTAGCCGAACAAAGCAGAACGTAGGAAGCAAGTGCAGGAGTCGGGCAACCCAACTATTGACCGAAGACACAATTCGAAACCGATGCATATATAGCAATATCCGAGAATATTTTTGCCGAATCTATAAAGGTGTCCGGCATTGCACTGCGAGACTTGTGCTGAAAAAGCACAAATAGTTTAAAAGTGCCAAAAAGCTTGGAAAACCAAGAAATGTCAGTAAAAACATGACGTCCGAACAATATCAAGTGTTCGGTGCCAACCCGAAAATTGGTCTTAGAAAAAAGAAGTGCTTCTGTCGTGCTTTAACATGATACATCCTATCTCAAGACTTCGAGCGGGTCAGCCTACGGCTTCAACCTCCTATCCCGAGGGCTGAGTACTTCTCATCAGGCCAGTTTAGCAAACTAAACTCTAGCGGCTTTTGAGAGAGAAATTAGGCTCCCCGGCTAGTGACCGCACACTCGTGTCGAAAAAAGGAGTGATAAATAATAATAACTTTGCAACGACTAAGAAGAAAAACACTTAGTATGAAACGGCTCAAATAAACATAAGAGCCCCCAAGTGACTTGGGTAAAAGTTGACTATATAATGTAAAGTGACATGTAGAATGTCTTCTAGCTGGATTGTAGATCATTTGTCGTAGCGGACCTTTTCGTTTCAACCTCTGGACCCAATAGTCCGGAGTGTGTCCGAATACCCTCGCGGTTATAAAAACCGGGGCATGCGTGGAGACCAGGCGTAGGGGTCATTAGTGCTTTATCAGACAAGTGCCCAACTAGTTATGTTATATTACATGGTTAGTAAGAAACATCTTCCAGGGAGAATAGTTCCGTTAGGGGTTCCTTTCCCTGGGAGGCATGCCCTAAAGTGCATGTCCGGACTGCGAAAAGAGCAGAAAAACATCTGGGGGCAGGTAAATAAATAGGTAAGAAATCATCTTTTAGTTCACCGACCGAGTATTCCCTTAAGAACGCTAGCTTTCGGCTTCACCCAGTCTGAGGTACACATCCGGCTGACCCGGCAGTAACAATCGCAGATGTGCTCCCTTTACCGCCTAGCCGAACAATCGGGGACGTAGGGGTAAGCACAGGAGCCAGGCAACCCAGCTTGGCCAAAACTTAAGTCATATCGATGCATAGAATGGTGAATAAAAGGTACATGCGGAAGTGTGACACATGTGTTGGGCATAAAGCCCGCATTAATAAGCTTCTGTTAAAGAAGCCCCCAGGTATAATGAGCGCGGGTAGCGCGTCAAGTATGTGCAAACAAAGTTTGGACAAGAAAAAAATTTACAAGCAACTTTTTTTTCAAAAAGGTATAACGCTTGGTCGAACCGAACACAAGTTAGAAATTAAAGCTTTGAGCATGAAAGCGACTTAGCTGGTTAATGTGTTCGCAGTCCGAGCTTGATGCGGGACAAGGTTCTATCCCTCAAGCCAGTCCCGAGGTGGCGGAGCAGAGAGCTCGACACGCCGAAGTGGTGACATAGCACAGTCGATGCAGACCGGCAGAGTGACGCCGAAGTCCCCGGATCATTCTCATGTGCACAAAAAATAGTGCAAACGGGAGATAATAGTAATAATGATAATTAAAAAAAATCGTTGCATAATGAATAATTTATGCAAAGTGAGTAATAAAAGAAATATGGCCTGGCGCCGAAGTCGATGTCGATGCAGGGCGTCGGCGTGATGCGGTAAAGGCGTGGCAAAGCCTGAATTCACAGGTCGGTCCACGCTCCGGATGCGGCGTTCGCCGGACTATGTACGGAGACTGACCGAACCAGCATGCGACCTCGTTAATGCGGCCACCATTTGATAGACCTGTGAACATATGATGGACAAACCAGAGTAATAATTCCTTGGAAAAAATGAACCCAAACATGCAAAAAATATTAGGATTAATAGCACCTGGTTTATTTGTTGTAGTAATCCAAAGGAAGATGATGTTGGCAAAGGTTAGCTCGCCGAGGCGAAGCCCTCGGTCCGGCCAATCATGACGAAGCTGGTCGGCTAGTGACGCCGAAGTGTCCGGAGTAGGTTGATGAAGAGATGATGAATCCTCTGATCCAGCCGAGATGTCGAAGCCTCGAGGCCAGCCGATGAGTCGAAGTAGTTCGGCGTGATGGACACCAGCTTGAAGAAGCGATAGTGCGGCCCCGTCGATGCAGGTCGTGACGTGGTCGATGCCGGCTTGATGAAGCAACCGTGCGGCGATGCCGGTATGCCCGCTCCGTGTAATCCGTGGGGCGGTGATGTTGGTGATGATTTATCCTTCATGATGCCGGACTCTTGTTCGGCTTGCCGAGATGATGATCCGAAGAAGTTGAGCTCGGCCCAACAAAGTGACGACGTGTCTAGCACAGGTCGGCAGCCGTGGAGCAATATTGCCGGACTGGTTTGACACCAGCAATGATGTTGAAGATCATGTTCAAAAGATCTTAAAGTTAGTGGGTTGTGTTCGGGAACAATACACAATATCCCATACAAAACTTCCTTCAAAAAGGATGTCCGAAATCTCGTTCATAAAAAAGATGAATTCGGATCGGATTCGTTCTCGCGCAGAAAACAGATCCGAAAAGTGATGCACTAATCGGAAGGTTCCCGGAGTTTGGACGGTCGGATCGAGCTGAAATTTGGAGGGGTGGTAGATATAGGAATTCCTTAGCCGATCAACGGTTGGATCTTCCAAAGGACGTCCGAGCTAGAAGCTGGACACCACGCCCTAAACACATCCAAATTCCCGTCCAGATTTGACAGGGTTCCGGTATATCGTGGATTGCCAGAGGTTCCTCCATCGGAACTCGACGAAATTTTCCAAGGTTGTTGTAGACTCAATTCCGCACAATTCCACCAAAGCGATCGTCAAAGTGATACTCGAGGAGGTGGTGGCGGCAGATACGAGTTTGCTGTCCAGAAAAACAGCACGGTCGCTTGAGGGCAATGTTGACGTTGAGCCCCCGAGCTCCATGGATGATTCCTCCGTGATCTTGATAGAGATCGGAGTTGATGTTTGATGAAGGCCCTCGTCCGAACATGGTGATCCGAATACGGGGAGCAATTCTTGGTCGAACCAAGGTGACCAGTCGAGCTGGTGACGAAGATGCCGAAGTCGCAGTTGATCTGCAGGCGAGCCATTGATCCTTTTGTCGATCACACAGCGGAACTCTCAATGAAAGCACCAATGTCGGTGTCAAAACCGGCGGATCTCGGGTAGGGGGTCTCGAACTGTTCGTCAAGGTCGGATGGTAACAGGAGACAAGGGACACTTTATTTTACCCAGGTTCGGGCCCTCTCGATGGAGGTAAAACCCTACTCCTGCTAGATTAATATTGATGATATGGGTAGTACAAGAGTAGATCTACCACGAGATCAAGGAGGATAAACCCTAGAAGCTAGCCTATGGTATGAATGTGTATGATAATGATCTATCGACTAGCCTGGCATCGGCTTATATAACATAGCAGAGGCCGAGGATAACAAGAGTCCTAGTCGAATACGCCGGTGGGGGAGGAGTCCTTGTCTTGATCGCCAAGTCTTGTGGAATCTTCCTTGTATGCGGCACCTATCCGGACTGGACCATGAGTATGCGGCCCTGGGGGTCCTCGGCCCAATCTAACCGATTGGGGGACGACGTGGTGAGTACCCCCTAGTCCAGGACACCGTCAGTTGGAATGGAATATCTTGACCTCAACACAAGTGTAGGTGGTTCTCTCTCAGAAAATGTGTATTGGAAGTGTAGGTATGTTCTGATGGCTCTCTCCACGAATGAAGAGTGGGTGGAGGGGTATATATAGCCTCCACACAAAATCTAACCGTTACACACAATTTGCCAAACTCGGTGGGACCGAATGGTTAAACTCGGTCGGACCGATTCAGCAAACCTAGTGACCGTTAGGATTTTTGGTGGGACTGAGATGCCACTCGGTAGGACCGATATGGTTAGGGTTAGGGCATAACGTAATCTCGGTGTGACCGATTACACAAACTCGGTGGGACCGATTTTGGTAATAAGCTAACCAGAGAGTTGGTCAGGTAAACTCGGTGGGACCGATTTGCTCATCTCGGTGAGACCAAAATGTTACAAAAGGGAAACAGAGAGTTTACATTGCAATCTCGGCGGGACCAATCGCTCATCTCGGTTTTACCGAAATGTTATGAAGGGAAACAGAGAGATTACAATCCCATCTCGGTGAGACCGAGATCCCTATCGGTGAGACCGATTTGCCTAGGGTTTGTGGCAGTGGCTATGACATTTGAAACTCGGTGGCGCCGGATAGAAAGAATCGGTGGGGCCGAGTTTGACTTTTGGTTTAGGTCATATGTGGATGTGGAAGGTAGTTGAGGATTTTGGAGCATATCACTAAGCACTTTGAGCAAGCAAGCCATTAAGCAACACCTCATCCCTCCTTGATAGTATTGGCTTTTCCTATAGACTCAATGTGATCTTGGATCACTAAAATATAGAATGTAGAGTCTTGAGCTTCAAGCTTGAGCCAAACTTTTTGTCCTTAGAATTTTGAGGGATCCACTTTCCTCATCCATGACATGCCATTCATTGAGCTTTTCCTGAAATATTAATCTTAGAATAATGTTAGCTCAATGAGCTATATGTTGTTAGGAATTACCAAAACCACCTAGGGATAGTTGCACTTTCACCTAGAGGCAATCATGTATGATGATATTTCCTATGTGTTTATGAATAAAGATAGTCCTTGGACATTATCAATGACGTGTATCAGCAAGTACGTACTTGTTTGTGGGACTATGCATTGTATGATGACTGTCCTAAAAGGTCCCTAGTCGAAAGGGCTGTGTGGACGCGCAGCCGACTAGACTAGCATATGACACGGTCGATGGCTTGGTCTCACTAGCCATGGAGCATTGGATGCTAACAGGATAATATGGACTTGGAAAGGCCTGCTTGGATTCGACGTAGTCGGATTCGAGTCGAGATAAGGTCCGAGTCGGACTGACCCAACTATGAGAGGCAGCGATATGTCGTCTGTGAGTCACTAGTACAACATATGTTCTATGTCCTAAGACCTGAGCTGACGCATGTACTCGGGATGGTGACGGACCTGCTTTGGGCTGACCAACGCAACTCCATGACTGGGTAGTTACAAAGGTAGGTTTCGGGCTTGTCCAGACCCATGTTGCGAGACGTGGTCGAGCAAGATGGGATTTGCCCCTCCGATCAGGAGAGATATACTCTGGGGCCCTCGTGTGATCCGACCAGGATAAGCATGGCCATGCGACAAGGATTATGAGATAATTCGGATAGTGGTTGGCATCACTGGAACGAGAAAGAGGTCGGGCTAGCATAAGGATGACAGACTCACCTTGTGTCCGACAACATATATCGTGTGGCAAAAGAAATGGAAGTGTGATGTACAGGTTCGCCTAACATAGTCTGCTTGGTGTTCGGCATGCCTTGCTAGAGGCCGCTGCCCAACCGTGCAGTTCGGAGGTGATCCGAATTGCGACCAAGCCGGCTTAAACCTAAGGGGTCACGCGGTTAAGGGAAGAAACCTACGAGGTCGGATCCGAGGACACTGGTCGGATGTGATCCGAGCTGTATTCGGATTGTGGCCGAGTAGACTTGTGGGCTTTAGGGTCCGTGCGAGGCCCAAGTGTTGAGCCCGCGGCGGACACCTATATAAAGTGGAGGTGCGGCACACTCACGCGTGAGATCTCTTCGGCGTTGTCACTAGGGTTTGCATGTGTTGCGAATAGCCACCTCCACTAATCGCCGATTGTGTGATCGGACCTAGCAGTCCGCCGCATGGTGTTCCTCCTGCACGCGCGGATACCATTAGAGGCGGTGCATCTGTGCCGCTCCGGCGAACTTGTACGTGGGATCGGACGACCGGCTGTTCGAGGGAGATCGGACGAGGAGGAGACGATCCACACGGACACGCTGCCCCAACTCTTCTTCCGCTACACGGCACTGCGCGTTTAGCGTAACGATCTGTGATCCATCTCCCATAGCATGTTCCTGGATGTTCTGCGCGTAGGAAAATTTAAATTTGCAGTCGACCCACCCTACCGTAGAACCCAACGATCAACTTATGTGAACCTTGATATTGTCGAAGAAGGAACACCAGGCAAGGGTTTGCAATGTTCACATAGCCCCCCCCCCCCCCACAGGTTCAGGCTAGGTTACATTCCTTGTAACAATTGAAGCTTCTTGAGAGGTTATATAACATGTGGATGGAGTATGGAAGGTATGGAAACGAAGCAAGTAAAGAACGCTTGTTTTGTGTTTGTTGTATTTTGGATCTCTGAATATGTCAAGAAAGCAATGCAAACATGATTCAAATTAACCTAGCAGCAAAGCGTCAGATTTGGCATCTGTAATTTCATGGCTACTTCTGAAATAGTTCATTCCATCTTGGTTTTCTTTCCTTTTCCTGTATTTCACATGAGCTAAATAGCCAGAGTTAACGTCTTAATGACCATTGGCATGGTCAGGACACTTACACTTCAGAGTCTTCACTTACGTTGATGCATTAGTTTCGAACAAACCAGAGATTGGAAGGGGTTGGTATTGTTGCGAGAGGCCATGAGGGCACTTTACTATTTTGGTGGCACGAAATATCATATACGACAATATGACCGATCCTTTTTTAGTTGAGTTAAGTGTTTGTCGGGATGCAATATTGTTAGCCATAGAGCAGTGTTTTCTTAACGTGGCGATTGAAACAGACTGCAAAAGGGTGAAGCATGCTTGGGACTCTGATAAAGATGGCACGTCTATTGGCTTTCAGCTGCCCCGAGATAGATGTGAAATCTCCTCGCCCATCTTTAGGGTATTAGAGCATTTCTAGCCGATCTCTTAAAACCGGTTAGACTAGTAAAAATTCACATTTGAGGGGCTAAACCGAACCAAGCCAATCCCTTATCCGCTTTAGAGGAGTATAGGATCTTTACTCCTTTCGTCGGCCGCCCCTTAAATTTACTCTTCCACGGCCACTTCTTAGAATAATTTCAGTCCTTCCCCCATGCCAGCCCTCTCCCCCGTTCGCCGTCGACGCCACACCCGCTGAGTTCCTTGCCTCTAGCGACCACCCTCACCACGTACCATCCCGCAACCCCGCCGACACTCGGCCACCAAACTCCTGCGAGATCTCGACGAGAACTGACGATCTTTTTCTTTCTTTATTTTCGTCTTTTCCCCGTCTACGGCCACGGCGACACTCCCCCTCATCATCCCTAGTTCGGCGGCGCTCCTCCTATCGTCCCCGACCACGAGCAAAGCCGCAAGGCGCGGGGAGGACACCTGTATAGAGAAAAAGTTCAACGTAAAGGAGGAAATGTACACAAAGAGTGGTCGTCGGTCGCCATTGCCGATTCCAATGAATCCTTGCGTTCCGGACGTTGCCATCGCGCCAGTAAGAGAAGGCTGAGGGAAAGAACCCATTCATATGAAGAAGCGCCCAAGTCATGGCCTGTGGAGGACGAATTTCAACTACTATGTCGACTCCTTCATCGCACACTTACGTCGCGCACGGTGAAACTCTGTCAAATTATTGTACATCGCATCTATCCAATGTAGTAGCTAGCTCATGGAAATCATCTAATGCTGAAAAGTCATAGTTGGCCGCATGAAAGGAAGAAAGAAGAAGAAGAGGGAGAGAGGCTTCCATGTGGTGTCTAGTTCGTATGAGGTGTTGTTTGAGAGTTTGGCTGGAAACCGGGTTTTTTAGCGGAGCAAATATAAGAAGTTAAGGTATAATGGAGTATTTTAGAGGCTAAATGATAAGGGGTCGGTTAGAGATGTTGTTATGCTTTTTTTTTCTAGAGGTAGTGCTAATAGTGTTGCTTATCTTTGTGCAAGAGAGGCACTTACTTCTGTTTCTGATGTGTTTCCTTCATTCCAAAATAATTGACGTTCCTAGAATTTTAAGACAGATTAAGGTGGCGGCTGGAATCTCCTTTATATCCTTTGATTTTCTAGTAGTGAGTAGTGACTGAACAGCCACCATTAAAGTGGAGGAGAAGGAGGAGCACCGTAAGAAAAAATGGTGGGAAAGGTGAAGCAGTGACTCAGAGCGCACGTATTTTGAAAAAGGGTTAAAAATGTTGCTCCCACCGATCCAGATTAATTGTTGCTATTTTGGTACGACTTTAGAGTACTGGATAGCTAGACGTCAATTAAATGGAACAGAGGTAGTACGATGCTATCCCTGGCTTTCTGATTGAGGCTGTTCAGTCAGATATGCCCCCGCTTTATGAATAAAACTTCCACATGGCGGAAGCGTCAAAAAGAAAGAAAGAAAAAGAATCTACACTTACACCACAATTAAGCAAGTAAACAAAAAGCATAACATATAATGACATAGGTATAATTGCCCGCACGTTGCAATGGAGATATAAATATTCCACTGGTTTAATACCAATTGTCTCAAGTATATATGTTTGGAATCCTCATGCACATCAAGAAGCATTGTCTACTTTTCTACCTTAAAATCATCACTCTTTTCTGTCTTCTTCTTTTTCTACTACCTATCATCTTCATCTTCCCAATCCATGCTCACCAGCGTCATGAATGGTAGATCCGGCTCAAAATCCGCCAACCCTCCGCAAAACAAAGGCATGTCACGAAGGGGCAAGAGCCAAATCAACATGTATTACTGCACCAAAATATGCATCAGATCAACATTCCTGTAGAAAAATTTCTCGGTGCATAGCTACTAGTATAAATGTAGAAAGTTTAGACCTTTGAAAAATAAGTGGCATGTGGTGTGCTTGCAGATACTTTGATATGTCTAAATTAGTCAACATGACGCTAAAATCTATTGTGCTCCAGGTGTAGCAAAATTAAATTTAGATGGATGGATGAATGAATAGAAGCAAGGGGGTTAATTACAAGGTGGTATAGGCCGATTAGCTGAAGGAGTGCTTGAGAGCCTCTGCGGTTGCCTTGTTGACGAGTGACATGGCAGGGCAGCCCTCTTCATCCTTCACCCTTGTGCAAGGTATGTACTAGATCGGCAACGCGCCTTGGCGCGAGGGTGCCAGTCCCAACGATACGGTCAAGCGGTGGAAGATCAAACGGCATGCTGCATTTGTACGAAGGCAAATTTAGCACATGTAACAGGATAACCGATTATCAGGTTCACGGGTAGGAAGAAACACTCACTTTGTACCAAAAGAGTAGCATCACCGAGTTCAACGCGGTCATGAGATCATAAAAGCTAACCCTTCCCAAGCAAGGCAGCATCCAATAGTGGCAATGGAGCCAATAGAACTACAAAGCCATAGTTAGGCATACAACAGATAACTTGGTTCAAATGCCTCCATGAGTGCCATTCCATTTGAGATGCGACACTAAAAATGACCAAAAAAATATCAGTGACGTCTGTCCTGCTTCCAGATGCCTCTATTTTGTGCCCATCAAATTTGGCAAAATTTCTCATAACTCTTAAATATATCACTTTACATATGAAAACTGATACATGCACACATATGTAATGAAATTGAACTTGACTAATGCAACAACAGAGTGAAAGTCTCATGAATATGAGAAGAAATGTTACAAATGTTGCATCCTTTTGACACAACCAATCCAAAGTGACTATTTCTATGGGCATTTTTTCACAAGCTCTATTCAAATTATGTGTTTGATGAATATCAATGGCTCATGCATCCCTGTATCCCGCGACTCCTCGGCCAGCCGATTAAGATCTCACGCATGGGACCAAAAGTAACACGAATCTACAAAAACACACCGACAGCCGCTCTTGCGAATTTGCAAATGACCCCTCAGCCAAAGCAGACCTTTGCTAAAATATCAATTTCTCAATCTGGATCTTCTCCAATCGCTCCAAGGCTGCGGCCCCGGCGAATTCCTTCCACAACAGCCGCACTTAGCCGACCTCCGCGTTCTTCTGCCTCAAACTGCCGCACGTCTCCTTTTGATGGCCGCGGCGAGATCCACCATGTTTGGCCTACCTCCGCGCACGGCCGCCGTCTTGCCGATCCCTGACGCCAATTCTACCGCAGGCCGCAACCAGCGCACCATCTGCTGCTCCCTCGCATCCAGCGTTTGCTCCTTGCCCTGACAACGTGTGCCTGCTACACTTGTGTGAGCTGTGTAGCAACAAGGACCATGTCTCTGGTTGTTTTTGTTCCAGCTTAATGTATCTAGCACCTGCAGATTGTAGCTTATGAGCTCATTGCAATTGTTCTTTATTGGTGTGTGTTGTTTCAGAGTATATACTGTAAACTGTATATCGTTGGTGAGTATTGATCAGAACTTGGAATGTGAATGTAACTAGTACTTACGGGTTGCAAGCTTGTGAGTTCAGACAAGTGAATGTAGCTTGTTGTGAATGCAAAAATTCAGAAATAAACAAATTTATTATTGCCTAGTGCTTGGTGGTTTGAGGTGTTCTGCAGTACATGATGTAATACAGATGAACCAGGGCATAATCTCAGCTGCTGCTTCTGCATTCCTTGTGACTCTGCATTCCTACTTTTCTTTCACATATTCACAAACAAGAACATGGTGCTCTTGCTGTAAGCTTCCAAAGCTGGAAGCTTAAAAACAAGAAGTGAATGTAAAGGTGTTGGCGACTGCAAAATTCTGAACAAAATCATTGTTTAATTACTTTTGGAGAAAAATATTGTCGAGGTTGATATGGGTTTGGAAACTGAGTTGCTCCTTGCGTGATTCCTATGCTACTGACAAACTTTTACACCTGATATATAGTACAGATGGTACTAATTAAGCAACTAACAGCCAAAAAAAATGATGAATTAATTATATGGTGAATTATACTGTTATACAACTGACTAAAGGGATCAGTCACAGGCTGACAGTTTCTTGTGCTTGTATTACTCCTTCGTGATAGTTGTTTATCATTTATATGAGAAAAACAGAGCATGCTTCAGGTTTATGTTAACATAATGTAACATGGTGCTATTGCTTGTTGCTACACTCCACTCAATACACATCAGATCACTCAGAATCGAGCTTACCCAGTAGGAAACAGAGGAAACAGGGGATCAGGTATGCATGTATCAAGAACAGAGGCATACACCATGGGGAACAACACTGAGCTCAGGGAAGCTCCAGAGGATGCCCCTAAGCGATCATGAACCGATCTGCGACAGCGTGGCCAACTTTGGCGAACTCCAGATTTCTATAGATTTGTCGACCTGTGCATGACTGCCAAAATCGTTACTTTTTTTAGATATTATGATCCCAAAGTCTCTAACTGCAGACTTATCTAACATTCTTAAGAAGTTGCTCCCCACTTCTACCTATTCTCTCAACATGCACACTATCCACACCATCTCTATGCCACATCATCAATCAGTTTGCAAAATCAGCCAATCACTCTTTTCCACCCTACGGTCATGGCCTAGAAAAGAATTTAACTAATTTTTATTGGCATGTAGACATGCATGTCGTTGCTCAGTTTCCCTACTTAAATTAACACCGAAGGCAATGGTGTCAATTCGCAAACAAAAAAGAAAATCCCAACCTCTTCTCCTTCCCGCCCGTCCCATCCCCTTCCCCTACAGGCTCCTAATTCCTTTATTCAGTTACCACAGCCGAACAGGCACTGCTCCACCTCTCCCCCTCGATCTATAAATGTTTGCCTGAAAAGCAAAAGCCCCATCATAGCGCTACTCCTCTTCGGATTGCCCCTCCTCCCTAAAATCAAAGTGTATGGTCTCTTTTTGTTTCTCTAATGTTTCTGCGGATGATGACGCCCTCCTTTATATCTTGGTTTGGCTGCAGGTCATTTACAATCCATGGTGCGGATTAACTCCTTGATTGGCGGGGAATGGAGATCATGCCAGCTATTCATACTTTTGGGTGGGGCGGATCAAGCAAGGAAGGGTAAGGACTGACGTAATGAAGGATCGAGAGGAGGTAGGTGCGTAGCTATTGGGGGGTGTCGAGGATGAGCTTGATTGCCTTCTCCGCAGGCTGGATCTGATGCCCACCATCAATCCCACCCCAGTGGTGGATGGAAACTGCCCTCCTCACAGCGACTATGTCTTCTCCTTCCTGCTCCTCTCTCTGGAACTTCTTCCCTCAGTTCTTTGTTTGTTGTCCTGGGCTCCTGGCTAGACAGAGTTTAGAATGTTTGTACAAGTGATTAGAGGGCAGATCCACGTTGGCATGTGCAACTGTCTAGCGCAACACTGTCCGTTCGTCAAATTTGGATGCCAATGGCATATCGAGAATGAGCAACATGTATGCACACTCACGCACATGAAAGAATAGATGTATTTGTTCAATGTCGTACAAGAGAGAGAATGAGCCGAACAGTATTTCTTTTTTGTATGGAGAGGAAGAAGTAGAGGGTCACGACCCTTGAGTCTGGGCTAGCCTATACAAGATTGTATACTGGGCCTTTGTTTCTGATTCATGTGATTTTATATCTACAGATTCTGGCAAATCAGTTCACACATCTATTTTTAGTTACATTATGAGGGTAAAAAGTAATGGACCTATCTGAATGTTATATCTTTTGACAGTAGAGGCATGATGTTATGGACCTATCTGAATGTTTCATATGCAGCTCACATATACAAGTTGAAGTGTTCTCTTTTATTTCTTTTAGAATTTCCTTATGAGACAACCTCACATGGTACAACGTTAACCATGCATGTAGCTTTTTACAAACTACACTATGACCTCCACCTAAAAGTAGTAATTATGTTGCCTAAATTTAGAATGGTTATCAGTAATGTGGCCGCATTTGTTTGTAATCAAGAAAAAACTCTCATTAGTACTATTTGGTTAGCTTCTACTTGCAACAGTGGCATACCAAATCCGTAATATGTTGTTCTATCTATAGGGTAATCACTTTGATCTGTCTTTTTGTATTTGTTACGCTGTTAGCGACTCTGAATTATCCCACAGTATGTCCGCGTTGCTACAAAATTCCCGCAACAACGCGCGGGGTACCATCTAGTTTAGTATAATCTTACCATCATCTACAATACATATTCTGACCAGGATGCAAACCTAGAGCAGCATAGAAACACGAAATAAATATACTAAAAGACTAAATTAATGGGGATAAATAAATCAATGAAAAACAAAAGATGAACACTGATTTTATCTAAATCTTTGCTACCAGTATAATCTTACAGTCATCTACAATACACATTCTGACCAGGATGCAAACCTAGAGCAGCATAGAAACACGAAATAAATATACTAAAAGATTAAATTAATGGGGATAAATAAATCAATGAAAAACAAAAGATGAACACTGATTTTATCTAAATCTTTGCTACCAGGCGTCTTCAAAGGACTGCTTACTATTTTATCAGATTCCAAGGCTCTAACATCAGCAAGTTTGAGACCGTAGATGATATATACTGATGGGTTTTTAATTTCGCGAATAGCGTTAGTATGACTGGGAAAAGCATATCTCAACAAAGCACCCGGATATTTAATGGGAGGTCTATTGATCAAAATTGAAACATCTGGGATTACAGGTTCGAGGGGAGAAGCAAAGCCAACCGTACAAATGGCTGGGCATATCCTCAAAAAGGGCAAGTAAAATAATAAAATCATGAAGTATAAGCTAATAGATACAGATATTGCATATCCCCAACATAAGTTGTACCTTCATAGGTCTACATTATTCAAAACACATCCAAGGAAAGAAAGTTCAGGGCCGTGCATGTACGCAAACTGCATTACTGTAATGTTACTGGATGTTCACATGTGTGATACAATAAAGAACAGAACAAAGTTTGTCTAGCAAATCTTGCCACTGAGAAAATATCAAAGAGTAGAAATGGATAAACCTAATGACCTCCACATAACAATTAACCCTACACATTCCAACCCTTTCGAAGAACTCGGTACTCAAACCATTTTCATGAATTGCACAAAAGCATCATTTAGTTACAGCTATTTCCTTTTCACCTAAACCTATAACATCAAGAAACATGACAAGATTTTTATTTCTAAAATGACATCAAGCAACATGCATATACTTTTATGTGAAAATTGACTGAATATATATTTGCATATTACAGGCCACAGGCCACACGCCACAAGCAAGAGAATAGCAACAACACAATGGAAATAAATACAGAGTTCCAGCAGGACGTAGGATATCATGCTATTGGCCAAGCATGTAATATATACTGTATATGTAAAAAAGAGAAGTCGTCCATTATTTATCATGTAGCACAAAAGCTGTCAGAAAATGAGGGGTGGATGGGAACCTGAATCAACAGTTAGGTTTGCCTTGATTATTCAAGCTAGATTATAAATATTAAATGAGGGGTTATTGCATATATAAAATGGTTAAGATGTAAAAAATGATTATAGCACAAAAACACAAGCAGTAGATAGTAATGTACCAGATGTTAAATCAGTCAGTGGAAGACTTCTCTCCATGTTATTCTTCTTGCCCATTGAAGAAGCCTGAAGAAAATAGTAGCTAGGTAAAGCATAAATTACCTGATAGAAGGTTATCTCCTAATTAATGTTTCAGCTCAATCACCAGGAATATTGCATCATTATTTTAGCCAACTCAAAATGAAATAACATATCACCGTGAAGCAAAAAAAACATGTACTAACATAAAGTGGATTTGAAGGTGGCAGAGCTCACCTGGTGGAGGGATGGCCAGACGAGGTGAAAAGAGTGTTGATGCAAAATGGATGGCTAGCCTCATCGTCCATCTCTATAGCATGCGCTCCTCTTGCGGAGCCTAGATGAATGGCGATGGCTCAACCTCCTCTTTGTATTCGCGGTCGACACTCCTTTCGCAGTGGACAACTCGACATCCTCGTCTATGTGTGCAGCCTACAGTCCTCCTGCCCAGTCCTGCAACTCCGCAAGACACCACTCACTGATGGCACATGCAAGCTGCATCAAGATGACACGGTCACACATCTCACAGAGCAGAAAGACACAGGGCCAACACATTGTAGTGAATTAACTTCACATGTAAATAACAACAACACTCCGGAAAGAACAGTATCCAACAGTTTCCAACAGTGCATGAAGATCTGAAGTTACCACCGAACTCTAAGAAACATTGTCTATATAAGAGCAGCCAGTACAGTAGTAGTAACCACCAAGAACCAGGAATAGGAAACCATCAAGCAGCATGCTACACGAAAAGGAGAGAGCACAAATTTACATAAAAACACAGCCGCAAAGAAGCATGAAGCAGAAATTCTGAATTTGAGGGCAACCATTTCACAGAGCTAAATTATGCTTCCAGACATCCATTTTAACAAATCCTAATTCTGAAGAGTGAATATAATATAAATTGACTGAGTAGGCCAATTCAGTTAATCCAAGCAAACCAAAGGAGTTTAAGCACTAAATTAGGCACCTGGCATAGTAAATATAACTAAAGATGACAGCCTAAAACAAACAGACCAAATAAACCAGATTAAGCACAACCGTCCAAATGAACCAGATTAATCTAAAACCCACTTACTAAATTGCACACAGACATAATAATCATAAAAAATGCATGCATCACAGATTGAGCTCACGTTATACAAGCGACCACATCTTCTTGACAGCATACTACCCTAGTTAGACTCCAATGACAATTTTCACAAACCATTTATGCAATGCCATTGGCTTGTTTGGTAGCCTCAACAACACACACACCTGCAAGCAGGACAAACAAACAAAACCACAGGTCATTGGTATGACAAGGACAAAAGGAAACAACATATAAAACAAGCAAGGAAGAAAAGGAGACCACAAAAATCCAAGCAGGGAATAGTACTCTTTGCATGTACCAATAAGAATGCAATAAACTGATTCACTCATTTACCAACCTGCAGACCAACACGAACGACAAGCACAAATAGACTAAATCTATCGGCTGCTCTGGACGCAAGATGAGGAAAACACAACGTCATACGAACGCAAGCCTAGTCTGGAAAGGAAATGGAGCAGAGAGGAGTAGGGGGAAAAGGGTCGACCTGCAGATTCTTGGACGAAGATGAGGCTGCCTGACACAGATCGAACATAGAACCGAGGGGATCGAGCAAACGGACCAATCTGTAGGAAAACAAAAGTCAAAATACGTAGAAGAAGTAGGACGGGTGAGAGGGTGGGGGGAAGATGGAGAGAGACCACCTCGCCTCATCGGGGCTCTAGAGTTGTTGTGAAGGCAGAGATCGTGAGCCTTGCTCCCGCTGCGACCTTCTTGTGTTGCCCGTGTATGAGGAGCACAGCGAGCGGCGGCGGCGTGGAAGGCACGGCTGGACGGGGAGCACAGCGAGCGGCGGCGGCATGGAAGGCACGGCTGGACGGGGAGCACAGCGAGCGGCGGCGGCGTGGAAGAGAGCAAGCGGGCGCCATCTTGGGTTTGAAGAGGAGATCGAGAGAGGGAAAGAGAGCTGGAACGAGGCGATGCGGCGGCTAGGTTTGGGATAGGAGAAGGAGCCGGCTGGGCGTGAGGCCATGGGTGGGTGCCCGGGCGAGCAGCGGCGGCGCTGCCGGCGGCGGGGCAGGTTGGCGGGCGCGGAGCAGGGTTTGCAGGGAGAAAGAGAGAGGTGAGGGCGCGGCGAGCGTGCAGGAGGACCGGGCGCGAGTGCGGGAGTGCGCGAGGAGGCGGCGGCTAGGTCATCTCCACGCGAGCCGTCGCCTTTTATACGCCTCTAGGCGAAAATGACGCAAATGCCCTCAGCGGGGCAACGAATTTACACGCGGTGGCAGGAACGAGAGGTAACTATTCATTGCAATAGTGTCATTGGTTCGATCCAGCGGCTGAGATCAATCCGGGGCGAGATCAGACGGTCCAAATTGTATCAAGCAAACCGATCCGACGGCCGAGAGCTGCTAAACTCTGAGAGCGCCCGGGAGTGACTGCATCCCTTATTTCTCGATACATCCATCAACGACATTTTTTAGAGAAGGAGGATGACCCCCGGCCTCTGCATTTGGGTGATGCATGCATCCATCAACCACATGGTAAGTGCTAGGTAAACAATATTGAAAGGAAGCCATCTATGCTGAACTCTGACCCAACTCTGAACTCTGCATCTTCTATGCCCGTCACCTTGGCACATGAATGATCAAGCAGATGAATGAATTTCCCAGTAGAAAACAGCAACATTCACTGATCCTTCTTCTTTAGGAAAAAATAATAAAAACAATAAAAAAGCAGATGAACAGCAATGAATTTGCTCCGAAACTCTGTTAACGCCGTTTATGATCTGTTTCTGGACATTGCTGTTTAACAAAGTCATACATCCTGGTCAAAATTTGAGGTAAATGCCAGGATGCACGCCAGAAGATTAATCCAGTCCATGCACGCGATGTTTGACATTTTTGTTGCTCTTTCCTTTTCCTCAAATAGACAGGGACCTCTTGGGTGTTTGCTTACTGAACCAACAGCGCCTCTTCTTTTTGAAATAGACTGCCACATTGGGTCTTTGCTTGCTGAACCAGCGCCCACTTAATTTTCAGCGCAAATGGCCGTGCAGCTCACGCCGCCCTTACCTCGTCTAGTTCTAGTCACTCAGCCAAATGTCCAAAGACAAGCATCAGAAGGGAATAAACCATACAGGTACGAAGGGGTGACCTGTCATGCTTTATTTGATCAAATACCACTTTGGACTTCGGTCGAAACATGAAGGCATTCATCTTCGGACTTGAGGCCAAACACTGATGCATCACCGTTTATCCAGGGAAGAGCCTCTGGATTTCTTCCACTTGCGCCGAGGTCAAACATTCGCCTCACAAATTAAACATGCCAGATCACAGAAAAGAGTTTCAAACAAGACAAATCCAAGGTTTTGACTCTTTTTTCTAGAATACTGAAAAAATGTTTTCTAGAATACCAAGGTTTTGACTCTGATTGGACCTCGGATTTGGTTCACCGTGCCAACTATGCCAGGAAATCAATAATAAGTCTTTCTATATCAAAGAAACAGATACTGACAGGGGCCTTGCCGATGGCGATCTTTTCCATTGACTATGACTATTCCAAGTCTTCCTCCCTTCGATACTGAAAGGCTTAGTGGTATCTTGAAATATGTGGAGGATATGAACTCACATACTGTGTTATATTGTCTTGGTGAGATTGCAGAATCCCAGCACCATTTTAGCCATGACAACGCCCCGTAGCATGATCTTGAGCCTTTCCTTCATAGTAGCCTCTGCAGGCCTTGCCATCCAAGGCAGAACCTGCAGTTGCCTGCAATTTAATTACCCCGGCTTCGACATGACCAACAAGAATGATTTCAGCTTCAGCCCAGGTTCAGAAATTGCAAATGGTTCCCTGAGAATCGTGCCGAACACCGGAAACTCGAGCCACCAGTAGGGAAGGGTGGTATACGTAAAGGAAACCCTCAAGCTGTGGAACAGGAAGCGAACTGTGCTCACATCTTTCAGGACGCAGTTCACGCTCAACATCCTCCCGGGAGAAGGTTTGGCTTTCATACTCACAAATAGCCTGTCGTTGCCCAGGAACAGCGGCGGCCAGTGGCTCGGCGTATGCAACAACCAGACAGATGGCGCGCCAACGAACCGAATAGTAGCCGTGGAATTCGACACGAGAAAGAGCTACCAGGACGACCTCGACGGCAACCATGTCGGGCTCGACTTGAACAGCATCAAATCTGTTTATCCGTACCCGCTCAGCAATCTTTCGATCATCCTGTCAAGCGGCTCGGATGTCTTGGTTAGTATCATCTACAACAGCACATCACATGCTTTTGTATTATCTGTAAGCCAGCGCAACACAAGTGGCAGTGGGGGACATAATTGGCGAGAGAGCTGGCCGGTTGATCTATCACGGTACCTACTGGACGAAATATATCTGGGATTCGCAGGTTCCACGGGTGATTACACCCAACTGAACCAGATAAAATCGTGGAACTTCACCACGATAGACGACATACTCGTCGCTGAAAGAACAAGACATGGGAAGTGGGTGTTTTTGGTTCTCATTGCCTTGGTTTTGCTCGTTACATGTTCATCGTTTCTTGTGTTGTTGGTGCGGAGAAGGGTGACACAGCGGAGAAGGCTAGCCTACCGCATGCTCGAGAGAATGATCGACGCACATGGCCCGGTTAGATTTAAGCTCAAGGAGTTGAAGCACGCGACCGCCAACTTCAGCCCTCACCGTAAGCTCGGTAGAGGTGGCGGCGGCACTGTTTACCTTGGATACCTGAATGGGATCAACAGAGAGGTGGCTGTGAAGCGGGTCTCACTCTCAAGCCGAGGAGAGAAGGAGTTCGTGGCGGAGGTGAACACGATCAGCAAGCTCTCCCACCGCAACCTTGTCAAGCTGATCGGCTGGTGCCACGAGGGAGGCGAACTACTCCTCGCCTACGACTACTTCCCCATGGGCAGCCTGGACAAGCTATTGTTCGCCAATGCCACGACGACAACGTACTCGTCATCGGCGCTCACATGGGAGCGGCGATACAGGATAATCTGTGGCGTGGCATCTGCACTCGACTACCTTCACCACGGGAGCAGCAAGAGGATCCTCCACAGGGACGTCAAGCCCAGCAACGTGATGCTCGACGAGGCATACAACGCGCGGCTGGGCGACTTCGGCCTTGCCCGTGCCATCCAGCTCGATGGAGCGACACACCACTCGACGCAGGCGGTTGCGGGCACTCGGGGCTACATGGCGCACGAGAGCTTCTTCACCGGTCGTGCCAGCCTCGACACGGACGTGTACGCCTTCGGCGTCTTTGCCATGGAGGTTGTCAGTGGGAAGAGCCCAAGCAGGTCCATGCTATATGACACACAAGAAATGTACATTGTGGATTGGGTCTGGAGGCATTACAGCCTGGGGAAAGTCATGGAGACAGCCGACACGGTGCTTGGAGGAGTGTATGACGAGATGCAGGTGGATTGTGTGGTGCGGCTGGCCTTGGCTTGCTGCCACCCGAACCCGAGGGATCGACCGTCCATGCGGACGGCGGTGCAGGTGCTAATCGGTGGAGCGCCTGCCCCGACTCCCCCATTTGAGAGGCCTGCCTTTGTTTGGCCACTGTCAGGCATGCAGCAGGAGATGGAGCTGCCGCAGGTTGGTGTGCTCTTCACGGGAGGACAGCTCATCACCTCCACTTCCCTCACAGGAAGGTGAGCATCTCAATGGCTGGTGCACTTGTACCGCCGAGTGTCTCAGTTCAGGGTCTAGGAATTCAGGGGTCAATGTTCGAAATAAAAAACAGAGAGGGGGTCTTCTTGGCCTAGGCCCAGCAACTCCGCCTAAATGTACTGTCAGATTCATGCTAGTTTATACAGGGTCAGCAGTCTGGTTAGTTCATATGTGATGCAGTCATGCAGAGTGTTATTGAACACTAAACTCTTACCTCTCTGTATGTCTCGACCAAGACTTAGGATCAACGCCATGAGTGAAGTCTCATAGGTGGTGATCTGAAGTGTTACCCTACGGAACCTCATCGCAGACGGCTCGGACCAGCCATCATAGACTATTTTGGCGTTGTCTGTCATATGAACATTTGGATCGCGGCTGTCTAAAGCCGTCTGTGATGAGTAATCAAAATAAATAATGATGACAATCGGCAGGGCGCTGAGACTGGCCTCACCGACTCACTCTTATGCCAGAAACAGACCACCAACCGTCAGGAATGGCGAAGCCGCTAGTCTCACGCACCCCTACCCTTAGCCGTGCACACTGTACACCACTAATGGCCAGGTCGTCGTCCTAGGTCTGCTTCTACATTTCAGTTGGCCCAAAACACCAAGGTGTAATCCACGAAAACGCTTTTATTCTTTTCGCAAAACAAAGTGATTTTATTCGTTTCGTCTTCTCTTCTTTTTCTTGGTACACTTTAAAATTACTAGCAAACATGCCTGAAGAAAAGAAAACATCACACGGCCCTAACCTAATAAGCATGACCAACCCACCTGTGCCGCCGTTTATCCTCCTTCCCATCCTTCGTGTGTGTGTGCGCGCGCATGTGCTTGTTCTGTAATGGCAATGAATGACAACACATTAAGAACTAAAGTGGTAATGAAAAGCCCATTATCAGCAATATCCTCACGATATGAAGAAGTTGAAAAGCTTGTGAAAACAAATAAATACTGAGGCAATTCTGAACTACATTACCAGAAATTCGACATGATTCAGTGCAACCACATTGAAAAGAAACATAACTATGGAATTAGGCTAGCTATGCAACCACATTGAAAAAAAACTATGCTTATAAAAAACAGTTTCATCCATGAAGCATGAATGTGCTCTCTGCTTGCAGAAGTTCATGGAGTAAATATATAGATATAGATAGATTAGGCCAGAAAATGTGAGGCACCCGGCTCTATTCTTGTACAATATTTTTGGTGTTTTTGCTTACTGTTTCTTTCCCTGACAACCAAGCTGACATTCTAATGGATGTGTTTCCATGTTCTTAATGCAAAGACAGTAACAAAAAGATTAATTCCACATGCACACGAAAGGTGCATATTTTACACCATTATTAGGAACAGGTACTAGGAGTACAACTATTTTTATTTCTTTAGCACTCTGAAATCTGAACCAAAATTCAGACTGCACAGAGCTATGATGAGATTCAGAAAAGATCAATGTTATGTTCTCCTGGTAATCATCAACTTACAATACTAGATGCTGATAACTTTGAACTCGGAATTGAACTTCTATTTTTGGCAAATGCCAAGCAAACACATCGGAGAAGCTGAACCAACTTTCTGGCCAGAACAAACAAATATATATAAAAAAATTGAGGCTAGCTATGTTCATCACCTTCATTCTACTACATGCTCTGAACTCTAAAGAATTGTTTTTCCTGTTCAGTAGGAAATATCTTGCTACAAATTTCGGCATAAATCTTTCCTTAACTGGCCTCCTCTATACGTTAGACATGCTAGCAATTATGCCCCATGATCACATCAAATGCCAGCAACAAGTAACAATGTTCATCGGCCAAACAAAAAACTACTCCTGGGGATTTGAGAGCTTACCCATCGGGGATCTATCAACTGACTTGAAGTCTTCTGGGCCGCCCCTGCCGCCATGGTCGACGGCGTGCCTCCCTCCACCCCGTGGGAGTAATTCATTCCACTGCGGGGGTGGCGACTGGAGCTGCTGACGGAGGAGGAGGGGAGTCCGTAGGTGCGGACCGCATCGGGGAGGGTAGACCGGCGAAGGACGCCACGGAGGGGAGGACGAAGATGCGCGACCAGTCGGCGAAGCCGGATGAGGGCGCCGCGGAGGGGAAGCCGGGGATGGCAGATGCGTGGCGGTGGACGGCGATGCGGCGGCCGTTGGTCAAGGTGGCGGCGGCGATTGGATGTGCGTGGCGTGCGGGTGTGTGATTTTTCGTGTTTGGTAAATTGTCAGGCACCTGAAAAAATTGCGCCCGCGTTGATTACGAAAGTTTGTGTTTTTTCAATGAATTTTTTTGATCCATTCATCTTTAATCATGATGATACAACAAACACCAAAAATAATAAAAATTACATATAGATCCGTAAACCATCGAGAGATGGACTTACTTAATGCTCAAACTGGAGAGTGGGATGAAATTCAATCAGGATTTTCTTTCCTTGGCCTGTGGAATGATTGAGGAATTTGTTTCTTGGCCTATAACAGGAGCTGTACATATTTTATGAAAACAGCATATTGAGTATCTCAATAGTTCACCCGCAAAAAAAAAATTATCTCAATAGTTGGTGCGCTTGTGCTGCCGAGTGTGTCTAGGATTTCTTCTATTTCATCCTGATAGATCGTGCATATGTGTGTGTGGGTGCTGGGAGAGACAACCAAGGGTGTGTTTGGACGAGGAATCAAATGGAATGAAATGGAATTTCATGGTGAAACGGATTGGTTTCATTCCTATGCTTGGTTGAAGCTACAAAATGGAATGGTTTCCGTTCTTGTGTTTGGTTGGAAAAAAATGGAATGGGACAAATCTGATTCAGCTCACCTCTTGCATCAAGATGGTGAGATTGCTTCCCATATGTAGATGTTGTACAATCAAAATTATTATAGCCTACACAATTTCAGCAACATACTATTTGACTCAAATTTTTTATAATATACTCAAACTTTTTATAGCAATTTATTTGTATTTCTAGCGCAATCAATAAGTAATATACACTTGCAAGGATAACGAATATATACATCAATTCACTGCTCAACCTGACAGTATGCTAAACGGACATTTTAATACTAGATAAAGATAGAGAAAGAGATAGATAAGGTATAGGTAGATAGACACAGAGTGTATACATCAAAAGCTAAATCATAAACAATAACACTTCCCATGTAACACATGTTCTTGCAAGTACATTTGCTACACAGTTTTGCCATTGCTCAACGCTTTGTAATGTCAGCTATTGCACTCTTTCTCTCATTCAAGTATATGCCCGTATACATATTTCAACAAAACTGAGCTACCTTCCTGCTGGCTTCAATTTGCTTTCTCTATATGCATGTATGAGTAAGACTAGGGAATACAGACCAGACCAGACCAGTCCAGAAAAAATGATGATCAGGTCTGTATCCCTTTTCCTATGATGTTAGTCCCGTAACGTCCCTCGGAATCAGAAACAAAAATCCAATCGGTAAGAGAGTGCCCATCAGCTGAACAGCTAGGCCGATCGCCAGATTGTCAAACTGTACCGACGAGATGTTCAAAGCTGACGTCAATGCAGCTCCAAGGAATGAACCTAATGTCAAACTGAGGTTGTTAATAGACATGAATAGAGCAAACAGCGTGCCCTCGATTCCAGGTGGGCAAAGCTGCCCCGAGAGGATTAGGAACGGCATCATCCTGCCAAATGAAAATAATGAAGTTAGAAACACTATTCTGTGCATGTGTAGGTAAGAATAATGGATTCATTCTTGATAAATTAAACAATTTCCTCATTTTTTCAATTGTTCTTTTGCAATTTCGATTAAGAGAACAATAAGAACCTACTAACTAATGTCAATTACCATATACTGGATAAAGTAAAGAATTTCCTCGGTTGTGGAAAATAACATACAGTGATTTAAAGCAATTAATGACAGACAGGTCACACTGAACCATGAGTTGGCGCAATACTAAAATCCTTTAAATGCAAGATTAGTTAATGCATACCATATGACACATGTGGTAAGCAATCCAAACTACTCAAAAAAAAAAGATTAGTCAATGCATGATCAGTAACTCTGGGCAGCAACTTATTAGGGTATATAACAGAAACGCATCTCAAACTGGTTTTCTAAACTACAGATTAAGCAGATCACCCAGTTTATGGTTTGCAATCTAGTTCATATGAGTATGAAAAAAATGAAAGCTAGAGGATATACTTGAATTGGTTGATTGCATCGGCCAAAGCAGAGCTCCACAGCACCATGTATTTGTCTGCTATTCCATACTGGATATGTAATCTGACACCAGTAAAATGTCCAGTACAGTAATTATCGCAAGGCCAACATGTGCAAACCTGTAAAATAAGGACAGCAATTATTAAAGGTGGCACATGTAAGTACCTAACAACTTCAAATAAGTGAATAGATTTGCATTGTAGCCAATTACTCCCCAAGAATTACGTCAGTTTTTTAACAACATTAATAAAAGAGCATGCACTCACAAAAGCACTGACCAAAAGGTGGTCAATAAATGGCTTATACCAAAATACCAAGATGAAAATTTAGTGCAATTCGTTCAAATCATGGACAGCCAACTTACACAAAAGTTAAAAGAAAATTTCAGTTAGTACATTAAGCATATATACATAATATTTCAACTTCCTTTAAACAAACTATGGCAATAATATAGATAGTGTTTTGACATTTGCAGAAGATAAACAACTTGAAAAAATGACTTACATAGAATATTTCTGAGTCTTTTATGCTTTAAATAGCGGTTGTAGATATATGTGCCAAGCATTAGACTGAACCACCCAATCACACGTGCAGTCCCTAGGAAGGATGCCTCCAGATGTAGAACCTCCGTTTGATAATAGAACATGACTGTTGAGATATTTGGAACTGCTGCATTTGAAATGAAAAACCATGACATAGGTCTAGAGAGGAAAAAAAAGGAAGTTACCGATTAGGCTCTTCAGTGCAAGAGGCAAACATCAGAGAAAATGAATTTGCAGGGTTAATTACCGCAAAATTGCTGGCTGCTTAAAAGCTGTGCATAAACTGAGGAAGGCTGGCTTTAGAGATGAGCATAAATTAACTGATTTATTGTCCTTCTCATGAGCTTCAGATCATTTAGACAATGATCTCCTTTTGCTCTTTTTACGGGCACCCTTTCGCCTCCTAGCACCCTCATATTTAAAAGATCCACCTGACCCTTGTCCAGCAAAAGCACTATCAATGTTCTGATCATCAGCATGATCATGTGTAGCATTATCTATCATGCTTTCAAATCCTTTTGGAGATTTCTTAACGAAAACACATGTAACTAGTTGGAACAGTGGAAGAGCAGAGAAAATTATATAAATAGCATTTATTGGGAGATTGGACAACGTGTATCCTCCCAATAAGCTCCCAAATATCCCCCCTACAGCCATTGATGACCAAGATAATGACTGGAGACCACCAGCAAATTCTGGCCTGAAAAGAGAATATTTCAGGTTTTAAGGCATTGCATTGGAGTACTTGCTATAGAAGGTGAGACAAGATGCACCAAATTACTCACCCTGCTGATCGAACTGCCTCTGCAATCATTGCATCTATAACAACATCTGCCATGGCAGATCCCAGGTTCTGTACAATCAACATTAGTGTAAAAAGATTGCTTGAGCTCCTCAAATGTTCTGACAGCCCAATAATAAGCCATGGAAACAGAGAAAGACCACTAGAAATGATCAAATAGGGTACACGCTTCCTCTGCTTAATTGGAATACAGTCCGACACAATCCTGCAAGCACAATTGATATATGAGTCAGTAAATAAAACCAGGATTTTTTTTATTGAGCGCTCAGGAACATGTCCAGTAATGCATGTACCAAGCCATATATGCATGTTTTACAGCAGTTAGCAACAAGTTGTGAGCCTTTATCCACAACAGGACTACTAACGTGCTGAACATAGCCAGATGGCAATGCTGCAAGATATTGGTAGAGATAGGTTGGATGAGAGATTATTTCGGAGAGAAAAGTTTGGTTGTTCCTTCCTGAAACATAGATACATGGCATCTCTATATAATGGGTGCTTAGATCGTCGACTTTTCCTAACAAGATACAAACTCTGCATGGTTTGACTCCTTTAATCCTACACTTGCTAATACAGTAGTTTTTCCTACAAGACTCTCCTTCCTCCCGTTTCCTTGGTGCTGCAAATCCTTGTCTGACATGTGACCATCTTCTGCTACAGGCCTACGATGCACCTATGTCCTTGGCCTCCTTGCCAGACATACTAATGCGTACAACAACACCACTACCAAAAAGCAGCAAAACTCTTTTTTTCTTTTTAGAAAAGGAGGATGACCCCCGGCCTCTGCATCTGGGAGATGCATACGACCATTTTATTGATTATTCTCGAGGACCTTACAAAGCAGTACAACAATATGCCTGAATCCGCCATCTTGGCAACATCTGCCGCTACTCCAATCCATATGATGAAGGGGTGCAAGCTGGGCCAAATACCCAGACCTCTCACCTAAGCTTAACATCTAAAGCCGGAGGCCCTGGCCGAGCCACATACGGGGTCCGGGGCACAAACCGGTCCGACGCACTCACATGTGTCGTCGCCACCATCTTCCAGTGGTGCATCTTCAGAGCAGAGTGAGGTGCCAACCTTGGCAGGTGCCTCCGCCATCGACGCCACCATGACGCCAAACGACGACCTCCACCTAGGCGAGTCCATCTCCAAGCAACGGACGCAGATCCATGCTAGGATAGGTCCGCACCACCGCCGTCGCCCACCACCCACAATCGCCACCCAGCCCCAAGGTTCCCAAAGCAGCGCCTTCAAGAAGGGAATGGCGTCATGAGCGCCGTCGCCGCCCAACAAAGTTAGGGCTTTCGCCCAGGAGACCTAGGGGAAGGGGAAGTGAGGGGATCAGTCCATACCGACGCCTCCAAGTAGGGGAACGACGCCCTCAGGCATCGCCGTCGACGCGGCCGGCAATGGCCGACCATGGATTTCGCCCGAACCAGATCCCCGCCACGAGCAGTGCCTCCTGTACAGAACCGGCGACCCAAGTAAGCGCGGCCCGACAAGGTTGGCCCGCATGCCGAACAGGGGAGGAGGGGAGGCGCCAGATCGCGCGCACCGGCCACCGCAGAAACCGCCGCCGGCCGCCAACGACCACCGGATCCCGCCGCCCGCGCGGCCGGGACACCAGATCCACCACCCGCACGGCTGGAAAGTACTAGGGCAATCATAGATCATGGACACTAGCAAGAAAACCGGTTATGAGTTTGATATTACAGGGGCCTATGTACTAGAACCGCTGAATGCCTTAATTTACATCAACAAAGGTATTGAACAACAGATATGGGAAATACTTTCTGTCATGTGTTCCCTTTTGCATTTCCATGTTACTGTCATGTGCCCATGTGTACAAATGAACTGTTCTTGTTAATCAATTTTCTGTTAAAGTAACTTGAATACAAGCTATGTTCAGATTGTTAGTGACAGGTTCTATTCATGGTAATCTGTAATTAATCAGAAATTGAAAAAAAAAATGTTTAGCTCTAGTGGAATAATTACGTATCTATAGCTCATTAAAATTCCAGTAATAAACTTATGTTGTGGTGGACGCCAATATCAAACAATACCTAAGCTTATGCCTGAAAAAGGCGTAATTCTGAAAACTGAGATGTAACACTCATGATATAGGCCAAGGACAAGAATGATTATTTTGCATCAACCAAGGTTAAATTGTTGGTAAGTTTCGCTTCATATAAAGCAACGAACAAAAGGTAACATTACCCATATATAGGTTTTATACTCCAAGGGAAAAATGCAGCAGAGACCAAAAACTGTGATGTTGAGGGTGACAGCTTCATGATGTCCTTCATTTGATATGAGACAGCTGTCCAGACAAAAGATCTGAAACCCTAAAACATTTTAGAATACATATTAGAATGTTTAAAATGTTAACATGTTCTTATTTGTGAAGAATTCAAGAAAAACAAACAGAGAATGATTTATCGATTCTAACCGAATTTCTTAAGCGCAATTGAGTCTCTCTATACAGAAAATGACTGATTTGGCAGCATATAAACGCTAGACGTCCATCTCAAGCTACTCTGGCAGCACGGGCTTCACATTCGCAACAAGATAAAATTAGCGTGATGTCTACAAAAAGAATATTCAAATAGGGATCCAGGCATCCTTCATCATCTTGTGTGTTCTGGAAACATAAATTACAAAATGATCCTACGGACACGCATATGAGCGGCAGATCTATCTAAATCGACGGTGCGTGTGCGGAGAAATGGGTGCGATTACGAGGAGCGTCAAGGTGCTGGAGAGAGGAAGAGATCAGGAGAAGGGACATAACTAAAAAGAATTTCTATTGATAATAATACTCCCTCTATAAAGAAATATAAGAGTGTAAATATCACTAAAATAGTGATCTAAACACTCTAATATTTGTTTACAGAGGGAGTACTAATTCAGACACCAATTACATTTGATTCCAGAGACCAAGTCACATCTAGACTGGCTAGAATCAGCCGAGCTACACTCTGATTTTGATGGCTAGCACGATTTACCCTAACAGCTGAGCTACACTGATTCTGGTGCCCTGCCATGGGTGGTTCATTCAGTTGGTCCATACGAAGTAGGGGCACACGGGTCCCATGGCCGGCGTCCAGTTGCCACAGCCGAAGAAGCACTTCCCCTGCATCGGCCCTGGCATGGACACCACGCCTCCTCTGGTCGGTACCCTGCAGTAGCAGAAGCACGTCGCAGAGGTGCCACCGCAGGGGCTTATCATGTGTGGCTGCGGCTGCTGCTGCTGCTTCTGCTGGATCAGCGGCGTCACCAGCGCCGATGAGCCACCGCAAGGGCTTGTAAGTAACTGCGGCGGCTGCTGCTTCTGCTGGATCAACGGCGTCGCCAGCGCCGATGAGCCACCGCAAGGGCTTGTAAGTAACTGCGGCGGCTGCTGCTTCTGCTGGATCGGCGGCGATGGCGCCAGCGAGCCAGTGATGGTCATCTTGACCCCACGCAGCATGAGCTCAACGAGCAGCCGCGCTGTGTTGCACGCATCGTCCAACCCGCAGTGCAGGCGGCCCTCCCAGTCCAGCCCCGCCGCCCGGACCGCCTCCTGAAGGGTGACCCGCCCTCCGCCGCCGAGCGCCGCCTGGAAGGGGACCCTCAGGTTGATCCAGCGATCGAAGTAGGAGGGCTTCTCGATCCCCTTGAAGCGGCACTCTGACTCGAGCATGGTGCGGCAATCCCAATCTCCCCACGTCACGACGGCCAAGCTCCCTGCCCCCGCCGTCGCCGCCTTCAGCCAATTGTCGTGCATCCAGAGCGCCTCGCCAAGATCCACGCCGCCGTCCACGTCCTCCTGCCGGATGCCGGTGAGTTCCCTGCAAAACTCGGTCAGCACAGGGTGATGTTTTGGACGAACGTACCTGCGAAACGCGGACTCGATGCGGCCGGTGGCGCCGTCGACGAGCACGGCGGGGAACTCGATGATTTCCTGCGGGAAGATCCGCGCGTCTTTCACGCACGTCGCCTCGAAGTCGACCACCACGAAGAAGTCGAAATCTTGCACCTGCCCCTGCCCGCGCGCCGCCATGATCGCTGCCATGTCCGACGAGGTGCGCGAAAACTCCGAGAATCGAGATCGGGGAAACTAGGGATCGGAAACTAGGGCAGCGAAGGTCGGGGAAAGAGGGAATCGAGAACTAGGGCAGCGAAGGTCGGGGAAAGTTGGGATCGAGATCTGATTTGTTTTCTCCTCACGCTTGGGGCAGGCACAATTTCTAATCCAATCCGATACTTGTCGGATTGGCGCTCTTTTTTTTTCTTTTTGACGTGGTTGGCGCTATTCCTAGTCTAATCAACAAATCAAAGGCTGTGATTAGCGGGAAAAAAGAATGGCTGTGATCAGCGGGAACAACCAATGGCTGTGCTAGAAGACTCGTTTGAGTCTGTTTAGTTGGTTTTGTTGGAGTTTTTTTCCTTGGTTTTTTTTTTTTTGAGCATCATTTCCTTGGTGTATCTCATACCCTGGCCACGGTAAACGTGCCTGGCACGGCACGGCACGGCCCGCGATGGCACGACTAATAGCCGCGCCGTGCCATGCCAGCCCACGGCGAGAGGTCGCAGCCCAGGCACGGCCCATCTATTAATAGGGCGGCCCACCCGCACGCTAGACCTGCTAGTTCGTCTGCTATTTGACGCACTGGGCGTTTTTTAGCCTATTTTTACCTGTTGGGCAATATAGAGATGTATAGAAAAATAAATAAACCGTGGTCGGGCCGGGCCGGGCCGTGCCGGCCCGCGTGCTCAGGCTAGCAGCCCAAGCACGGCCCAGGGCATGCCCCGTGCCGGGCCAGGCCCGTTTAGCCCGTGTCGTGCCTTGCCCATGGCGGGACGTGCCAGCATGCTCACGGGCCGGCCTGGTTAGCCCGGCTCATTTGGCCAGCTATAGTGTATCCCGCTACTTCTACTCTAGAGTCTTAGAGCATCTTCAATTGATGACGTAAAATTTAGTGAAAAAAATTTTATAGGCCAGAAGAGAAGGTGTTTGGGCACCGTGGCTGCTAAAAAATATCAGGTGCTACTGGCCCGTAGGTGTTACCGTGATACATGCTTTTGGAGTCGCTAGATCTTAGATCCGATGGCATCTGATAAGCAATTGTATCTACGCGCAATTTTAAGACTCTCGGATGTTTTTTTTTAAATGTTCAAGACCTCCCGGGAGTCATCAGATCTGAGATCCAACCGCTCAGGAGTCTATATCACAGTATCACGTAAAGAGCCGGTAGCACATGATATTTTCCACGTGGCTGATGTTGCTTTTTCATATGCCCAAAAACTGGAGCCCAAAAATTTCAAAAGCAATTGAACATGAAATCCAACGGTTGAGAGGTCCGGAGCTCCGAATGGGGCCAGCGATTCGGCAGTGCTCTGGTTGCTAGATTGGACGACGCCCAACCGCTAATAAAGCTCGACGACCGACGATGTTGCAGCGTGCTACCTCTTGAGCTTGCGTTGGTTTTTCCCTTAAAGAGGAAAGGGTGATGCAACAAAGGGGCGTAAGTATTTCCCTCAGTTTTGAGAACCAGGGTATCAATCAAGTAGGAGACTACGCAACAAGCCATCGAATACCTGCACAAACAAACACCAACTTGCAACCAACGCGACAAATGGGGTTGTCAACGGTTATTCGCAAAGTGAGATCTGATAGAGATGGATAAACGGTAAAGTAATATTTTTGGTAATTTTGGTTTATGAAACGGAAAGTAAAGATTTCAAAGTAAGAGAACGACGACAAAAATTGGAAAGTTGACGGGAAACTAATATGATGTAAAATAGACCCGGGGGCCATAGGTTTCAGTAGAGGCTTCTCTCAAGATAGAAATTATTACGGCGGGTGAACAAATTACTGCTGAGCGATTGATAGAAAAGCGCAAAGTTATAACGATATCTAAGGCAATGATCATGAATATAGGCATCACGTCCGTGTCAAGTAGACCGACTCCTGCCTGCATCTACTACTATTACTCTAAACATCGACCGACTCCTGCCTGCATCTAGAGTATTAAGTTCATAAGAACAGAGTAATGCATCAAGCAAGATGACATGATGTAGCGGGATTAACTCGAGCAATATGATGAAAATGAAGGAAATATGCCCTAGAGGCAATAATAAAGTTATTATTTATTTCCTTATTTCATGATAAATGTTTATTATTCATGCTAGAATTGTATCAACCGGAAACATGATACATGTGTGAATACATAGACAAACAGAGTGTCACTAGTATGCCTCTACTTGACTAGCTCGTTGATCAAAGATGGTTATGTTTCCTAGCCATAGACATGAGTTGTCATTTGATTAATGGGATTGACATGACCCATTCCATTAGCTTAGCACCCGATCGTTTAGTATGTTGCTATTTGCTTTCTTCATGACTTATACATGTTCCTATGACTATGAGATTATGCAACTCCCGTTTGCCGGAGGAACACTTTGTGTGCTACCAAACGTCACAACGTAACTGGGTGATTATAAAGGAGCTCTACATGTGTCTCCCAAGGTAGATGTTGGGTTGGCGTATTTCGAGATTAGGATTTGTCACTCCGATTGTCGGAGAGGTATCTCTGGGCCCTCTCGGTAATGCACATCACTTAAGCCTTGCAAGCATTGCAACTAATGAGTTAGTTGCGAGATGATGTATTACGGAACGAGTAAAGAGACTTGCCGATAACGAGATTGAACTAGGTATTGGATACCGACGATCGAATCTTGGGCAAGTAACATACTGATGACAAAGGGAACAATGTATGTTGTTATGCGGTCTGACCGATAAAGATCTTCGTAGAATATGTAGGAGCCAATATGGGCATCCAGGTCCCGCTATTGGTTATTGACCGGAGATGTGTCTCGGTCATGTCTACATTGTTCTCGAACCGTAGGGTCCGCACGCTTAAGGTTTCGATGACAGTTATATAATGAGTTTATGAGTTTTGATGTACCGAAGGAGTTCGGAGTCCCGGATGAGATCGGGGATATGACGAGGAGTCTCGAAATGGTCGAGACGTAAAGATTGATATATTGGACGACCATATTCGGACATCGGAAAGGTTCTGAGTGGTTCGTGTATTTTTCGGAGTACCGGGGAGTTACGGGAATACGGGGGAGAAGTATTGGGCCTTATTGGGCCATACAGGAAAGAGAGAGGGCTGCCTAGGGCAGGCCGCGCGCCCCCCCAAGGCCTAGTCCGAATTGGACTAGGGGGAGGGGCGGCGCCCCCTTCTTCCTTCCCTTCTCCCTTCCCCTTCCTAGTCTCCTACTCCTACTACATGGAAGGACTCCTAGTTGGACTAGGAAAGGGGGAATCCTACTCCCGGTGGGAGTAGGACTCCCCTAGGGCGCGCCATAGAGAGGGCCGGCCCTCCCCTCCTCCACTCCTTTATATACGGGGGCAGGGGGCACCCCATAGACACAATTGATCAACGTGATCGTTCCTTAGCCGTGTGCGGTGCCCCCCTCCACCATATTCCACCTCGGTCATATTGTCGCGGTGCTTAGGCGAAGCCCTGCGTCGGTAGTACATCAAGATCGTCACCACGCCGTCGTGCTGACGGAACTCCTCCCCGAAGCTTTGCTGGATCGGAGCCCGGGGATCGTCATCGAGCTGAACGTGTGCTAAGAACTCGGAGGCGCCGGAGTAACGACGCTTGGATCGGTCGGATCGGGAAGACGTACGACTACTTCCTCTACGTTGCGTCAACGCTTCCGCTTCGGTCTACGAGGGTACGTAGACAACACTCTCCCCTCTCGTTGCTATGCATCACCATGATCTTGCGTGTGCGTAGGAAATTTTTTGAAATTACTACGTTCCCCAACAGTGGCATCCGAGCCTAGGTTTTTATGGTTTGATGTTATATGCACGAGTAGAAAACAAGTGAGTTGTGGATGATATAAGTCATACTGCCTACCAGCATGTCATACTTTGGTTTGGCGGTATTGTTGGGTGAAGCGGCCCGGACCGACATTACGCGTACGCTTACGCGAGACTGGTTCTACCGCCGTGCTTTGCACACAGGTGGCTGGCGGGTGTCAGTTTCTCCAACTTTAGTTGAACCGAGTATGGCTACGCCCGGTCCTTGAGAAGGTTAAAACGGAGTCTATTTGACAAACTATCGTTGTGGTTTTGATGCGTAGGTGAGATTTGTTCTTGCTTAAGCCCGTAGCAGCCACGTAAAACTTGCAACAAACAAAGTAGAGGCTTGTTTTTGCAGGGCATGTTGTGATGTGATATGGTCAAGACATGATGCTAAATTTTATTGTATGAGATGATCATGTTTTGTAACCGAGTTATTGGCAACCGGAAGGAGCCGTATGGTTGTCGCTTTATTGTATGCAATGCAATCGCCCTGTAATGCTTTACTTTATCACTAAGCGGTAGCGATAGTCGTAGAAGCATAAGATTGGCGAGACGACAACGATGCTACGATGGAGATCAAGGTGTCGCGCCGGTGACGATGGTGATCATGACGGTGCTTCGGAGATGGAGATCACAAGCACAAGATGATGATGGCCATATCATATCACTTATGCCATTCGTTTGATGAGAAATAAAAAGGAATATCGAGAATTCACGTGGCTGAAGCTGAAGCAGCTACTTTCGAAGTAACAGAAAGAACATGCCGACGGTTAAACAACTTATTAGAAACGCAAGACAGCCAATACGAAATGCTCGAAAAACGGCCGTGCTTAAAGGATGCCCTCAGCGTCGAGTTATGGAAGTCAATATTCTCGCATTTATTGCTACTGCACTGTTCATTCTAGTTCCTACTTCTTTTTTACTTATTATTTATGTAAAAATAGTCAGCCAAAATAATTAATTGGAATTCCAATTAATCATTGAAGAAATTAAAAAGGGATTAAATAAAAAATCCAAGTCTTAAATGAAAGGATCTGGTTGGAATCTTAAAGTGTAATTTAACCAACTAAACCCATTCTTAATTTTTAATTATTTCAATGAGATAAATTTTGGAAAAATTAAGGATTTCAGTATTTTTTCTTATTCTTTTTATTTATTCTTTCAGAAAGAACGCGTTAGCTACAGCACTGCACGGGTCGAGTCACACAGCACCTAGTATCCATCGTTTACGGCTAGGACTACTGGGGTCTCTAATCCCATTTGCTCCCCTAGCTTTCGTCTCTCAGTGTCAGTGTCGGCCCAGCAGAGTGCTTTCGCCGTTGGTGTTCTTTCCGATATTGATTGCATATGATGTTTATCTTTTTATGCATCTTATCTTGCTTTGATTGACAGTAGCATTATAAGATGATCTCTCACTAAATTATCAAGAAGTGTTCTCCCTGAGTATGCACCGTTGCCAAAGTTCGTCGTGCCCAGACACCACGTGATGATCGGGTGTGATAAGCTCTACGTCCATCTATAACGGGTGCAAGCCAGTTTTGCACACGCAGAATACTCGGGTTATGCTTGACGAGCCTAGCATATGCAGATATGGCCTCGGAACACGGAGACCGAAAGGTCGAGCGTGAATCATATAGTAGATATGATCAACATAATGATGTTCACCATTGAAGACTAATCCATTTCACGTGATGATCGGTTATGGTTTAGTTGATTTGGATCACGTGATCACTTAGAAGATTAGAGGGATGTCTATCTAAGTGGGAGTTCTTAAGTAATATGGTTAATTGAACTTTAATTTATCATGAACTTAGTCCTGGTAGTATTTTGCAAATTATGTTGTAGATCAATAGCTCGCGTTGTTGCTTCCCTGTGTTTATTTTGATATGTTCCTAGAGAAAATTGTGTTGAAAAATGTTAGTAGCAATGATGCGGATTGGATCCGTGATCTGAGGTTTATCCTCATTGCTGCACAGAAGAATTATGTCCTTGATGCACCGCTAGGTGACGGACCTATTGCAGGAGCAGATGCAGACGTTATGAACGTTTTGCTAGCTCAATATGATGACTACTTAATAGTTTAGTGCACCATGCTTAACGACTTAGAATCGGGACTTCAAAGACGTTTTGAACGTCATGGACCATACGAGATGTTCCAGGAGTTGAAGTTAATATTTCAAGCAAATACCCGAGTTGAGAGATATGAAGTCTCCAACAAGTTTTATAGCTAAAAGATGGAGGAGAATCGCTCAACTAGTGAGCATGTGCTCAGATTGTCTGGGTACTACAATCGCTTGAATCAAGTGGGAGTTAATCTTCCAGATAAGATAGTGATTGACAGAATTCTCTAGTCACCATCACCAAGTTAGTAGAACTTCGTGATGAACTATAGTATGCAAGGGATGACGAAAAAGACTCCCGAGCTTTTCATGATGATGAAATCGATGAAGGTAGAAATCAAGAAAGAGCATCAAGTGTTGATGGTTGACAAGATCACTAGTTTCAAGAAAAGGGCAAAGGGAAAAAGGGTAACTTCAAGAAGAACCGTAAGCAAGTTGCTGCTCAAGTGAAGAAGCCCAAGTCTGGACCTAAGCCTGAGACTGGGTGCTTCTACTGCAAAGGGACTGGTCACTGGAAGCGGAACTACCCCAAGTGATTGGCGGATAAGCAGGATGGCAAAGTGAACATAAGTATATTTGATATACATGTTATTGATGTGTACTTTACTAGTGTTTATAGAAACCCCTCAGTATTTGATACTGGCTCAGTTACTAAGAGTAGTAACTCGAAACAGGAGTTGCAGAATAAACAGAGACTAGTTAAGGGTGAAGTGACGATGTGTGTTGGAAGTAGTTCCAAGATTGATATGATCATCATCGCACACTTCCCTATACTTTAGAGATTAGTGTTGAACCTAAATAAGTGTTATTTGGTGTTTGCGTTGAGCATAAATATGATTTGATCATGTTTATTGCAATACGGTTATTCATTTAAGTTAGAGAATAATTGTTGTTCTGTTTACATGAATAAAACCTTCTATGGTCATACACCCAACGAAAGTGGTTTGTTGGATCTCGATCGTAGTGATACACACATTCATAATATTGAAGCCAAAAAAATGCAAAGTTAATAATGATAGTGCAACTTATCTGTGGCACTGCCGTTTAGGTCATATTGGTGTAAAGCGCATGAAGAAACTCCATGCTGATGGAATTTTGGAATCACTTGATTATGAATCACTTGATGCTTGAGAACCATGCCTTAAGGGCAAGATGACTAAAAACGCCGTTCTCCGGAACAATGAAGCAAGCAACATATTTATTGGAAATCATATATACTGATGTATGTGGTCCGATGAATATTAAGGCTTGCAGCAGGTATCATTATTTTCTGACCTTCACAGATGATTTGAGCAGATATGGGTATATCTACTTGATGAAACATAAGTCTGAAACATTTGAAAAGTTCAAAGAATTTCAGAGTGAAGTGGAGAATCATCGTAACAAGAAAAATAAAAGTTTCTACGATATGATCGTGGAGGAGAATATTTGAGTTACGAGTTTGGTCTTCAATTAAAACAATGTGGAATAGTTTCACAAACTCATGCCACCTGGAACACCACAGCATAATGGTGTGTCCGAACACCATAACCGTACTTTATTGGATATAGTACAATCTATGATGTCTCTTACCAATTTACCACTATCGTTTTGGGGTTATGCATTAGAGACAGTTGCATTCACGTTAAATAGGGCACCATCTAAGTCCGTTGAGACGACACAATATGAACTGTGGTTTGGCAAGAAACCAAAGTTGTCGTTTCTTAAAGTTTGGGTTGTGATGCTTATATGAAAAAGTTTCATCCTGATAAGCTCAAACCCAAATCGGAGAAATATGTTTTCATAGGATACCCAACGGAGACTGTTGGGTACACCTTCTATCACAGATCCTAAGGCAAGACATTCGTTGCTTATAATGGATCCTTTCTAGAGAAGGAGTTTCTCTCGAAAGAAGTGAGTGGGAGGAAAGTAGAACTTGATAGGGTAACTGTACCTACTCCCTTATTGGAAAGTGGTTCATCACAGAAATCGGTTCCTGTGACTACTGCACCAATTAGTGAGGAAGTTAATGATGATGATCATGTAACGTCAGATCAAGTTACTACCAAATCTCGTAGGTAAACCAGAGTGAGATCCGCACCAGAGTGGTACGATAATCCTGTTCTGGAAGTCATGTTACTAGAACATGACGAACTTGCGAACTATGAGGAAGCGATGATGTGCCCAGATTCCGCGAAATGGTTTGAGGCCATGAAATCTGAGATATGATCCATGTATAAAAACAAAGTATGGACTTTGATGGATTTGCCCGATGATCGGCAAGCCATAGAAAATAAATGGATCCTCAAGAGGAAGACGGACGCTGATAGTAGCGTTACTATCTACAAAGCTAGAATTGTCGCAAAAGGTTTTCGACAAGTTCAAGGTGTTGACTACGATGAGAGTTTCTCACTCGTATCTATGCTTAAGTCTGTCCGAATCATGTTAGCAATTGCCGCATTTTATGAATCTGGCAAATGGATAAACAAAACTGCATTCCTTAATGGATTTATTAAAGAAGAGTTGTATATGATGCAACCAGAAGGTTTTGTCAATCCTAAAGGTGCTAACAAAATATGCAAGGTCCAGCGATTCATCTATGGACTGGTGCAAGCATCTCGGAGTTGGAATATACGCTTTGATAAGTTGATCAAAGCACATAGTTTTATACAGACTTGCGGTGAAGCCTGTATTTACTAGAAAGTGAGTGGGAGCACTACAGCATTTCTGATAAGTATATGTGAATGACATATTGTTGATCGGAAATAATGTAGAATTATTCTGCGAAGCATAAAGGAGTATTTGAAAGGATTTTTTCGAAGAAGGACCTCGGTAAAGCTGCTTACATATTAAGCATCAAGATCTATAGAGATAGATCAAGACGCTTGATAAGTTTTCAATGAGTACATACCTTGACAAGATTTTGAAGTAGTTCAAAATGGAACAGTCAAAGAAAGAGTTCTTACCTGTGTTACAAGGTGTGAAGTTGAGTAAAGACTCAAAGCCCGACCACGGCAGAAGATAGAAAGAGAATGAAAGTCATTCCCTATGCCTCAGTCATAGGTTCTATAAAGTATGTCATGCTGTGTACCAGAACTATTGTATACCCTACACTGATTTTGGCAAGGGAGTACAATAGTGATCTAGGAGTAGATCACTTGACAGCGGTCAAAATTATCCTTAGTGAAATAAGGATATGTTTCTCGATTATGGAGGTGACAAAAAGGTTCGTCGTAAAGGGTTATGTCGATACAAGTTTTGACACCAATCTAGATGACTCTAAGTCTCAATCTAGATACATATTGAAAGTGGGAGCAATTAGCTAGAGTAGCTCCGAGCAAAGTATTGTTGACATAGAAATTTGCAAAATACATACGGATCTGAATGTGGCAGACCCGTTGACTAAGATTCTCTCACAAGCAAAACATGATCACACCTTAGTACTCTTTGGGTGTTAATCACATAGCGATGTGAACTAGATTATTGACTCTAGTAAACCCTTTTGGTGTTGGTCACATGATGATGTGAACTATGGGTATTAATCACATGGTGATGTGAACTATTGCTGTTAAATCACATGCCGATGTGAACTAGATTATTGACTCTAGTGCAAGTGGGAGACTGAAGGAAATATGCCCTAGAGGCAATAATAAAGTTATTATTTATTTCCTTATATCATGATAAATGTTTATTATTCATGCTAGAATTGTATCAACCGGAAACATGATACATGTGTGAATACATAGACAAACAGAGTGTCACTAGTATGCCTCTACTTGACTAGCTCATTGATCGAAGATGGTTATGTTTCCTAGCCATAGACATGAGTTGTCATTTGATTAATGGGATCACATCATTAGGAGAATGATGTGATTGACATGACCCATTCCATTAGCTTAGCACCCGATCGTTTAGTATGTTGCTATTTGCTTTCTTCATGACTTATACATGTTCCTATGACTATGAGATTATGCAACTCCCGTTTGCCGGAGGAACACTTTGTGTGCTACCAAACGTCACAACGTAACTGGGTGATTATAAAGGAGCTCTACAGGTGTCTCCAAAGGTAGATGTTGGGTTGGCGTATTTCGAGATTAGGATTTGTCACTCTGATTGTCGGAGAGGTATCTCTGGGCCCTCTCGGTAATGCACATCACTTAAGCCTTGCAAGCATTGTAACTAATGAGTTAGTTGCGATATGATGTATTACGGAACGAGTAAAGAGACTTGCCGATAACGAGATTGAACTAGGTATTGGATACCGACGATCGAATCTCGGGCAAGTAACATACTGATGACAAAGGGAACAATGTATGTTGTTATGCGGTCTGACCGATAAAGATCTTCGTAGAATATGTAGGAGCCAATATGGGCATCCAGGTACCGCTATTGGTTATTGACCGGAGACGTGTCTCGGTCATGTCTACATTGTTCTCGAACCGTAGGGTCCGCACGCTTAAGGTTTCGATGACAGTTATATAATGAGTTTATGAGTTTTGATGTACCGAAGGAGTTTGGAGTCCCGGATGAGATCGGGGACATGACGAGGAGTCTCGAAATGGTCGAGACGTAAAGATCGATATATTGGACGACCATATTCGGACATCGGAAAGGTTCTGAGTGGTTCGTGTATTTTTCGAAGTACCGGAGAGTTACGGGAATACGGGGGAGAAGTATTGGGCCTTATTGGGCCATACGGGAAAGAGAGAGGGGCTGCCTAGGGCAGGCCGCGCGTCCCCCCCAAGGCCTAGTCCGAATTGGACTAGGGGGAGGGGCGGCGCCCCCTCCTTCCTTCCCTTCTCCCTTCCCCTTCCTAGTCTCCTACTCCTACTACATGGAAGGACTCCTAGTTGGACTAGGAAAGGGGGAATCCTACTCCCGGTGGGAGTAGGACTCCCCTAGGGCGCGCCATAGAGAGGGTCGGCCCTCCCCTCCTCCACTCCTTTATATACGGGGGCAGGGGGCACCCCATAGACACAATTGATCAACGTGATCGTTCCTTAGCCGTGTGCGGTGCCCCCCTCCACCATATTCCACCTCGGTCATATTGTCGCGGTGCTTAGGCGAAGCCCTGCGTCGGTAGTACATCAAGATCGTCACCACGCCGTCGTGCTGACGGAACTCCTCCCCGAAGCTTTGCTGGATCGGAGCCCGGGGATCGTCATCGAGCTGAACGTGTGCTAAGAACTCGGAGGCGCCGGAGTAACGGCGCTTGGATCGGTCGGATCGGGAAGACGTACGACTACTTCCTCTACGTTGCGTCAACGCTTCCGCTTCAGTCTACGAGGGTACGTAGACAACACTCTCCCCTCTTGTTGCTATGCATCACCATGATCTTGCGTGTGCGTAGGAAATTTTTTGAAATTACTACGTTCCCCAGCAGAAAACCCCATCTTGTTATCCTCGATGGCAACAATACAATACGTGCCTTGTTGCCCCTACTGTCACTGGGAATGGACACCGCAAGATTGAAGCCAAAGCTAAGCACTTCTCTCATTGCAAGAAAAACCAATCTAGTTGGCCAAACCAAATCGATAGTTCAAAGAGCTTTGCAAAGATATCAAATCATGCATATAAGAATTCAGAGGAGATTCTAAATCCACAATTCATCAAATCTTGGCAAACACACCGCAAAAGAGTATTACATCGAATAGATCTCCAAGAACATCAAGGAGAACTCTGTATTGAGAATCAAAGAGAGAGAAGAAACCATCTATCTACTAGCTATGGACCCGTAGGTCTGAAGTAAACTACTCACGCTTCATCGGAGAGGAAATGGTGTTGATGTAGAAGCCCTCCGTGATGGATTCCCCCTCCGGCAGGATGCCGGAAAAGGCCCCAAGATGGAATCTCACGGGTACAGAAGGTTGCGGCGGTGGAAAAGTGGTTTCGTGGCTCCCCTGGATGTTTTGGGGGTATAAGAGTATATATATAGGCGAAAGAATTAGATCAGGGGAGCTATGAGGGGCGCACAAGGTCGGGGGGCGCGCCCTCCACCCTTGTGGCCGCCTCGAGGCTCCTCTGACTTGCACTCCAAGTCTCCTGGGTGTCTTCTGATCCAAGAAAAATCATGGCGAAAGTTTTATTCCGTTTGGTATTTCCTTTCTGCTAAACTCTAAACCAAGGAAAAAACAGAAACTGGCACTGGGCTCTAGGTTAATAGGTTAGTCCCAAAAATCATATAAAATAGCATATTAATGCATATAAAACATCCAAAATAGATAATATAATAGCATGGAACAATAAAAAATTATAGATACGTTGGAGACGTATCATAGCGCGACCATCTCGGGGGGGGGGGGGCTGTTCGAATTGGTGGTGGTGTTTTGAGCTTCCGTAACAGTTTTCTTGCCGATGGGTACGGGCATAGAGTGGCGACGGGGCTGGGGGCGGTCGCCGGATTGGCGACGACAAGTATGTTTCCCCGTGGCCGTTGGGTTCCCAGCGCAGCAACAGTGGAAGGCGTCTAAACATTAGGGATAGTTACGTTTGACTGATGTAGCATGACCCTGGTTAGCCTGGCTGGAGCTGGCGAGAGGCATTTGGTCTGAGTTGTCACTTGGTCAATTTGGGCCATGCATTAAAGATCCAATGACCCACGTGTATTTTTTTAAATAACAACATATATTTGATTAAACAAATACTTCCTCTGTCCCATAATATAAGAACGTTTTTGACACTTATCGGATGGAGGGAGTAGATTACAAATAGTACACATGTGACAAAAGACACTCATAGATGTCTTGCAATATCTGTAATCGAGTACAACACAAGTGGCAGTGGGGGCCATAATTGGCAAGGGAGATGGCCCATTGATCTATTCCGGTACCTACTGGACGAAATATACCTGGGATTCGTAGGTTCTACGGGTGATTACACCCAACTAAAGCAGATAAAATCGTGGAACTTCACCACGATAGATGACATACTCGTCGCTGAAAGAACAAGACATGGAAGGCGGGTGTTTTTGGCTCTCATTGCCTTGGTTTTGCTTGTTGCATGGTCATCGTTTCTTGTGTTGTTGGTGCGGAGAAAGGTGACACAGCAGAGAAGGCTAGCCTACCGCACGCTCGAGTAAATGATCGACGCGCATGGCCCGGTTAGATTTAAGCTCAAGGAGTTGAAGCGCGCGACCGCCAACTTTAGCCCTCACCGTAAGCTCGGTAGAGGCGGCGGCGGTACCATTTACCTTGGATACGTGAATGGGATCAACAAAGAGGTGGCTGTGAAGCGGGTGTCACTCTCAAGTCGAGGAGAGGAGGAGTTCCTGGCAGATGTGAACACGACCAGCAAGCTCTCCCACCGCAACCTCATCAAGCTGATCGGCTGGTGCCACGAGGGAGGCGAGCTACTCCTCGCCTACGACTACTTCCCCATGGGCAGCCTAGACAAGTTCTTGTTCGCCAATGCCACAACGACCACGTCCTCGTCATCGGTGCTCACATGGGAGCGGCGACACAGAATAATCTGTGGCGTGCCGTATGCGTTCAACTACCTTCACCACGGAAACAACAAGAGGATCCTCCTATTGGGGAACATAGTAATTTCAAAAAAAATCCTACGCACACGCAAGATCATGGTGACGCGTAGCAACGAGCGGGAGAATGTTGTCCACGTACCCTCATAGACCGAAAAGCGGAAGCGCTATGACAACGCGGTTGATGTAGTCGTATCACGATCGACCGATCCTAGTACTGAACGTACGGCACCTCCGCGATCTGCACACGTTCAGCTCGGTGACGTCCCACGAACTCATGATCCAATAGAGCTTCGAGGGAGAGCTTCGTCATCACGACGGCGTGATGATGGTGATGATGAAGCTACCGACGCAGGGCTTCAGCTAAGCACTACGACGATATGACCGAGGTGGATTATGGTGGAGGGGGGCACCGCACACGGCTAAGAGATCAATGATCAACTTGTGTGTCTATGGGGTGCCCCCTGGCCACATATATAAAGGATGGAGGGAGGAGGAGGCCGGCCCTCATAGGGCGCGCCCAAAGTGTGGAGTCCTACTAGGACTCCCTAGTCCTAGTAGGATTCCACCTCCCACATGGAATAGGAAAAAGGGAAGGGAGAAGGAGAAGGAAGGAAGGGGGCGCCCCCTTTCCCTAGTCCAATTTGGACCAGTCCATGGGGAAGCGGCGTGGCCACCCTTGAGGCTTTTCTCTCCTTTCCCGTATGGCCCATTAAGGCCCAATACGAATTCCCGTAGCTCTCCAGTACTCCGAAAAATACTTGAATCACTCGGAACCTTTCCGATGTCCGGATATAGCCTTCCAATATACCGATCTTTACGTCTCGACCATTTCGAGACTCCTCGTCATGTCCCCGATCTCATCCGGGACTCCGAACAAACTTCGGTCATCAAATCACATTACTCATAATACAAATCATCACAGAACGTTAAGCGTGCGGACCCTACGGGTTCGAGAACTATATAGACATGACTGAGACTCATGTCCAGTCAATAACCAATAGCGGAACCTGGATGCTCGTATTGGTTCCTACATATTCTACGAAGATCCTTATCGGTCAAACCGCATAACAACATACGTTGTTCCCATTGTCATCGGTATGTTACTTGCCTGAGATTCGATCTTCGGTATCTCAATACCTAGTTCAATATCGTTACCGGCAAGTCTCTTTACTCGTTCCGTAATGCATCATCCCGCAACTAACTCATTAGTCACTATGCTTGCAAGGCTTATAGTGATGTGCATTACCGAGAGGGCCCAGAGATACCTCTCCAATACATGGAGTGACAAATCCTAATCTCGATCTATGCCAACTCAACAAACACCATCGGAGACACCTGTAGAGCATCTTTATAATCACCCAGTTATGTTGTGACGTTTGATAGCACACAAGGTGTCCCTCCGGTATTCGGAAGTTGCATAATCTCATAGTCTGAGGAACATGTATAAGTCATGAAGAAAGCGGTAGCAATGAAACTGTAACGATCATAATGCTAAGCTAACGAATGGGTCTTGTCCATCACATCATTCTCTTAATGATGTGATCCCGTTCATCAAATGACAACACATGTCTATGGTTACGAAACATAACCATCTTTGATAAACGAACTAGTCAAGTAGAGGCATACTAGGGACACTTCGTTTTGTCTATGTATTCACACATGTACTAAGTTTCCGCTTAATACAATTCTAGCATGAATAATAAACATTTATCATGAAATAAGGAAATAAATAATAACTTTATTATTGCCTCTAGGGCATATTTCTTTCACCTCCACAGGGACGTCAAGGCCAGCAACGTGATGCTCGACGAGGCATACAACGCACGGCTGGGCAACTTCGGCCTCGCCTGTGCCATCCAGCTCGACGGAGCGACACACCACTCGACGCAGGCGGTTGCGGGCACTCGGGACTACATGGTGCACGAGAGCTTCTCCACTGGTCGTGCCAGCCTCGACACGTGTCGGTGTGGAACGACACCTATGGGATCACAAGAATCCGTACTACGGTTGCCGGGGCATAGGGTTGCGAGGAGAGCAGGGCTAGTAGACAGCACAAGGATCGTTTACCCAGGTTCGGGCCGCGAGGATGCGTAAAACCCTAGTCCTGCTTTGGTGGGTGTGTTTCTGAGAGTTCTTGAGCTCTCGAACTAGTTGTGGTCAGCGCGTGGTTCGAAAGAGCCGAATCCTTCTCCAGTGTGCCATGGGCCTCCTTTTATAGTTGAAAAGGGCTGCCACAGTGACACACAGGAGATGGAAAGGCGTACAGTGCCCCGAGCTTATCGCTCGTATTACAGGACAAGACACATTTAATGCGTAGCTTAGGTGTCCCCTTGCTTTATTGGGGACGGGGGTGAGGCCCGTCTCGTCCGTCGCCGCTCCTCCTCGTCTTGACACGCGCCCTGGCCAGTGAGGTGCGTGGGGCCATGTAGGCAGTCAGGCAGCTGAGGTGGCGTAGCGGCGGAGCCTCCATGAAGATCTGCATGCCGCCACGCACGCGCTCGGTGAGTTGGCCTGGGAGCTGCATGTTGCCACGCAGGTGCCTGCCCAGCTGGTTGGGCTGGCAGCTGCATGTAAATGGTGGTGGAAGTGTGATCGGCGCGGGTTGGGCGGTGGCCTCGCTGGCGTCCTTGGCGAGGGCCTTGCCGGGTGGCCCGGCAAGGGTCTTGCCGTGGCGTGCTGTCGTCCCCGGACGCAATACTTAATCCCGATTCCTTTGAGCCCCTTTCAAGCCCTGTTTAGGCATCGAACGATTTCCTATGCGCTTGAAACTTCTATTTTGCACCTTCTTACTTTGCTCTCGATATTGTCTTAAATTTCAATTCGAGAGTTACTTTCCGCCACCTCCCTCGTTGTTGTCTACCAGATAGTCTACCCTGCAGAGGTCCATTCTTCCGGTATACCCCCTTATTCTTGCGTTAGTATGATGAAGACTCCGAAGGAAGGATGGCCACTTCATCATGATGACCTGGAGCAGAGAAATGAAGACATCACCAAAAGGGATCAACTACTTCAGGAAGAGCAACCAAGATCAAGGAGAATCATTAGGATTTCGTAACCTATTCTTCCCCCTTACTCCCCTCTTAAATCTCGGGACGAGATTTCTTGTAGTGGAGGAGAATTGTGACGCCCGGGTAATTAGGGTGCACTAAAACTCTGTTAATGATGCCACGTCACCTATGTTACTGTTGCTAATCTCGCGTAGTTCGAAACCGATTCAAATTCAAATTTGAAATTAAGTCAAACGATAAAAGATTCCAAACATCATAACTAAAATGTACGGAGTGTGCTAGGTAATGCCTAGGTATTTAAGATGAAGGTACCACACTTTTACAGGATGCCTAAATATTTTAAAGAGAATTAAAATGGATAGGGAAAATAAATAAAAGAAAAAGAAATAAAACAAAAGACAAAAAAAGGAAAAGGGAACCCTTCCCTCCCACGGCCCAACTGGGCCTTGGCCCAACCAGGCCAGGCCGCTAGCCCAGCCGGCCACCCAACACTCCCCTTAACATCCACTACCGAAACCCTAGCCCCCCTGACCGCACTACTCGCCCCACTTCCCACCCCCACTCTCTCTCGCTCGTTCCTCTCCCCTCCCGTGATCCAGATCGGGATCGACCCGATCTTCCCGCCTGGCGCCGCCCGACGCCGCCTGGCGCCCCCCCGTTTGCCGGACCTCCCCGTCAGACTGCCCGTTCCCGACTCTCCCTCGCCGGCTCCGACGCCCCGCCACCACGCCGCTGGATGGACGCTCCTCCGCCTCGACTTCGCCGGAGCCGCCGTCCACGTCTCCTCCCCAAAGGCTTCATTGAGCCTCGCCGCTTGTTCCCCTGCAACGTGGGGTGAGGAAATCCCTCTTCCCTCTCACCTTCCTGTCGCCGCTCGGCCCCCGCTTTGGTTCGCCCGTCGCCTCGTTGCAGCACGTGCCAACCGTGCCATGGTCTCCCTACTGCTCCCCTCCCTTCCCTGTCGCGCATCGCCTTGCTACCTGCTGCTTCCCTGCTACCTCACCGGCAACGCCCCGTTCGTGCCACGGCCGCACCGCGCCTCGCGCCCGTCTGCGCCGCGCCTTGCACCCTCCTGCATCGCGCCTCGTGCGTCCCCCTGCTGCATCCTTGCTGCACGCCCATGCGCATGTGGCCGTGCCAGCCACCGCTCACTCACCGGCCGGCCCGTGTTGTCCTCGCCCACGCCGACCTGGCGACCTGCCAGGTCCGCCGACACCCCGCCTCGCGCCCCTGGTTGTGCGCCCGCTCGGGCTGCACCCAGCGCCCACTACTGCGGCGCCTGTTCAGGCGGCGCCCGCAGCACCCGAACCCACTATGGCCCTCGGGCCAATGACATGTGGGGCCTAGCCCCGGAATGGTTTTAAAAAAGAAAGAATAAAAAATATAATTAAATAATAATTACTTACTTACTTACTTAATTAGTTAACTTAATTAGGTCTGTTAAATTAACCTGATCACTTATTAAACTAACTAATCATGTTTAATTAACCTATGTCAATGACAGCTGGGACCCACACGTCAGTTTGACCAAGTCAACTGACTGTTGACTGCTGACATCACCCTGATGTCATGCTGACATCATAATGGCTTTTCCAAATTAATTAATTCTGTTAATTCCAAAAATGATTAAAAACTTTGAAAAATTAATATAAATTAAACCGTAACTCGAATGAAAAAAACTTTGTACATGAAAGTTGCTCAGAACGACGAGACGAATCCGGATACGCAGCTCGTTCGTCCGCCACGCATCCCTAGCATATCAAACACGCAACTTTCCTCCTTCGGTTCACCTGTCCGAAAACGCGAAACACCGGGGATACTTTCCCGGATGTTTCCCCTTTCGCCGGTACCACCCATCCCTGCGTTAGGTCACCCCTAGCACAATGTATTGCCGCGTCTTGCTTTGTGTTACATTTGATTGCTCTATTATTTATTGTGTTCCCCCTCCGTTACTTCTTTTCGGTAGACTCCGAGACCGTTGTCGACGTTCGTGTGTTCGACTACATCGAAGACGACCCCTCCTACTTGCCAGAGCAATCAGGCAAGCCCCCCCCTTGATCACCAGATATCGCCTATTCTTCTCTATACTGCTTGCATTAGAGTAGTGTAGCATGTTACTGCTTTCAGTTAATCCTATACTACTGCATAGCCTGTCCTTGCTACTACTGTCGTTACCTTTACCTGCTATCCTACTGCTTAGTATAGGATGCTAGTGTTCCATCAGTGGCCCTACACTCTTGTCCGTCTGCCATGCTATATTACTGGGCCGTGATCACTTCGGGAGGCGATCACGGGCATATACTATATACTTTACACTGTTACATTACCTGTGATACTGTTCGGAGATGGGGGCTGAAGGGGCAGGTGGTTCAACCCCGGTAGTGGTGGGCCTGGGTTCCCGATGGCCCCCGACTATTACTTGTGGCGGAGCGACAGAGCAGGTTGAGACCACCTAGGAGAGAGGTGGCCTGGCCCTGGTCGGCGTTCGCGGATACTTAACACGCTTAACGAGATCTGGGTATTTGATCTGAGTCTGGCCATTTGGTCTATACGCACTAACCAACTATGCGGGAACAGTTCAGGGCACTCGACGTCGTGGTATCAGTCGAAGCCTTCGTGACATCAGCGACTGAGCGGCGCGCGCCGGATTAGACTGGAACGCCTGCCAGGCTAGGTCTGCTTCCGGCCGCGTTCGCAACGTGCAGGTGTGCAATGGGTGATGGGCCTAGACCCCTGCGCGCATAGGATTTAGACCGGCGTGCTGACCGCTCTGTTGTGCCTAGGTGGGGCTGCGACATGTTGATCTTCCGTGGCCGGGCATGACCTAGAAAAGTGTGTCCGGCCAAATGGGATCAAGCGTGTTGGGTTATGTGGTGCACCCCTGCAGGGAACTTAATCTATTCGAATAGCAGTGTCCCTTGGTAAAAGGACGACCCGGAGTTGTACCTTGACCTTATGACAACTAGAACCGGATACTTAATAAAACACACCCTTCCAAGTGCCAGATACAACCCGGTGATCGCTCTCTAACAGGGCATCGAGGAGGGGATCGCCGGGTAGGATTATGCTATGCGCTGCTACTTGGAGGACTTCAGTCTACTCTCTTCTATATGCTGCAAGATGGAGGCTGCCAGAAGCGTAGTCTTCGACAGGATTAGATATCCCCCTCTTATTCTGGCATTTTGCAGTTCAGTCCACCGATATGCCCCTTTACACATATATCCATGCATATGTAGTGTAGCTCCTTGCTTGCGAGTACTTTGGATGAGTACTCACGGTTGCCTTGTTCCCCCTTTTCCCCTTTTCTATACCCGATTGCTGCAACCAGACGATGGGGCCCAGGATCCAGACGCCACCGTCGATGACGACTCATACTACTCTGGAGGTGCCTACTACTACGTGCAGCCCGCTGACGACGACCAGGAGTAGTTAGGAGGATCCCAGGAAGGAGGCCTGTGCCTCTTTCGATCTGTATCCCAGTTTGTGCTAGCCTTCTTAAGGCAAACTTGTTTAACTTATGTCTGTACTCAGATATTGTTGCTTCCGCTGACTCTTGTGTTTTCGAGCTTATGTATTCGAGCCCTCGAGGCCCCTGGCTTGTAATATAAAGCTTGCATTATTTTAATTTGTGTCTAGAGTTGTGTTGTGATATCTTCCCGTGAGTCCTTGATCTTGATCGTACACATTTGCGTATATGATTAGTGTACGATTGAATCGAGGGCGTCACAAGTTGGTATCAGAGCCGACTGCCTGTAGGAATCCCCCTTTCCAACTCCTTGGACGAAGTCGAGTCTAGACATCATGAAACTTTTACTAACATGGTTGTGTGTCTTACGGGCCCACGTCGCCATTTGGGTGGTATTAGGGTCTTTTACTCCTCGTCTATACTCTGGGACTCTGAGCTCTCTTCTATTCGGGTTAAATGATTTTGCTAAAAACAAAACTAACTTTAGGTTCTCGATAATACTTTCTCCCGGAGAGCCCCTCACTTCAGATGATCGCCTGATGTACTTGAAGATTCTGAAGTTACTCTACGATGTTCTCTCGAGTCTTTGTGTCATCGCATTTGCGATTTCCTTCCACCGTCAACCCCTATGAAAACTGCATACACTTGCCATTCATACAATCATTCCCCGTTGATCTTGTTATTACAAGATGTCCCGAAATACTCTGTGTTGTTCCGAGAATCCTTTGAGCTTACTGCCTTGCTGTACTTTGTCACCTGAATACCCCTACGGATAATTCTCGCACTTATCGAGTATCCGCTCATTCCCCGTTGATCATGTGTTACGCCAAAGACTTCAAAATATCATTCGATCTTCCGAAAATCCCGAGCAGCCTATTGCTCTTGAAATTCTCGCTTGCTTGCATTATGGATAATCCCATAAGTTTTGTAATCTTATTGTCCTCCCTTGCCTTTATCATTTTAAGTCCGTTGATTCAATATGTTGAGGATGCTCGCATTCCTCAGTCGAATCGTAGGATTCATCCTTCCGGCTCAGACGTCATTTGGATATGAGCTGGAGCTTGACCAATCAATGCCTTGATTGTTTGTGTTTCCAAATCTATTGAACTTATTCATTTTCGATCAGAACGATTGCTTCTGATCCCTTGATTTGGAAATCATAAAATTTCTTAGCATTAAGCTTTGAATTAGTCAGTTGTTTCCATAATCCGATGCCTTGGCATTCCTTCTTCCTTAGATTGAGTACCGATACTCACATCAGCCCCGTTGTGGACCGCCATACCCATTGCCGGGTTATTATCCGACAATGTCCTTCACAACCAAAATTCCTGTGAGTTCTTTACCTGATACATAATGCCCTTGGTAAATTGTATCATCCGCTTGGCCAACCATGCTCTGCTTTCGAGCTGGTGGTATTTACTATTGAAGTTTGTGGTATATGTTCCTAAGAGACCCTGATGGGTTGAACCTATGCCTTTTCCTAATCTATGTGAGCCCGAAATATTTGACGGGTCATACTCATCTGGTATTTTACCAGGTAAAACTTTTAACACTAATACCATTATCGAAACGAGAAGTGAATGTAAGGTTATGCTTTGGAGAAGTGGGAGTCTATAACACCCTCGATGCGGCTATATCTCCCACGTGTCGAAGCACGACTTAGAGGCATAACCGCATTGAAAGCAATGTCGCAAGTGAGGTAATCTTCACACAACCCATGTAATACATAAGGGGAAAAGATACATAGTTGGCTTACAATCGCCACTTCACACAAATACATGAATAAAACATTACATCATACAGTTACAATCAGGGCCCGACTACGGAGCCAAAATAAAAGAAGAAACCCCAAAAGCGACAAAGGTCTCCGATCGACCCCAACTGGGCTCCACTACTGATCGAATAGAACGAAACAACATAAAGGATAAGATCTTCATCGAACTCCTCCTTGAGCTCGGGTGCGTCACCTGCACGGATTCATCGGCACCTGCAAACTGGTTTTGGAAGTATCTGTGAGTCACGGGGACTCAGCAATCTCACACCCGCGAGATCAAGACTATTTAAGCTTATAGGTAGGGTAAAAGGTATGAGGTGGAGCTGCAGCAAGCGACTAGCATATATGGTGGCTAACATACACACATGAGAGCGAGAAGAGAAGGCAAAGCACGGTCGAACAACTATGATCAATAAGTGATCCTGAACTACTTACGTCAGACATAACTCCTGAAGGAAATATGCCCTAGAGGCAATAATAAAGTTATTATTTATTTCCTTATATCATGATAAATGTTTATTATTCATGCTAGAATTGTATTAACCGGAAACATAATACATGTGTGAATACATAGACAAACAGAGTGTCACTAGTATGCCTCTACTTGACTAGCTCGTTAATCAAAGATGGTTATGTTTCCTAACCATGAACAAAGAGTTGTTATTTGATTAACGGGGTCACATCATTAGTTGAATGATCTGATTGACATGACCCATTTCATTAGCTTAGCACCCGATCGTTTAGTATGTTGCTATTGCTTTCTTCATGACTTATACATGTTCCTTTGACTATGAGATTATGCAACTCCCGTTTGCCGGAGGAACACTTTGGGTGCTACCAAACGTCACAACGTAACTGGGTGATTATAAAGGAGTACTACAGGTGTCTCCAAAGGTAGATGTTGGGTTGGCGTATTTCAAGATTATGATTTGTCACTCCGATTGTCGGAGAGGTATCTCTGGGCCCTCTCGGTAATGCACATCACATAAGCCTTGCAAGCATTGCAACTAATGAGTTAGTTGCGAGATGATGTATTACAGAACGAGTAAAGAGACTTGCCGGTAACGAGATTGAACTAGGTATTGGATACCGATGATCGAATCTCGGGCAAGTAACATACCGATGGACAAAGGGAACAACGTATGTTGTTATGCGGTCTGACCGATAAAGATCTTCGTAGAATATGTAGGAGCCAATATGGGCATCCAGGTCCCGCTATTGGTTATTGACCGGAGACGTGTCTCGGTCATGTCTACATTGTTCTCGAACCGTAGGGTCCGCACGCTTAAGGTTTCGATGACAGTTATATTATGAGTTTATGAGTTTTGATGTACCGAAGGAGTTCGGAGTCCCGGATGAGATCGGGGACATGATGAGGAGTCTCGAAATGGTCGAGACGTAAAGATCGATATATTAGACGACTATATTCGGACATCGGAAAGGTTCTGAGTGATTCGGGTATTTTCGGGAGTATCGAGGAGTTACGGGATTACGGGAGAAGTAATGGGCCTTGATGGGCTTTAGTGGGAAGAAGAAAAAGGCTGCTGCGCCCCCCTCCCCTCTAGTCCGAATTGGACTAGGGAAAGGGGGGCCGGCCACCTTTCCTACTCCTCCACTTCCTTCTCCCTTCCTCCCCTCTTGATGGACTCCTACTAGGACTTGGAGTCCTAGTAGGACTCCCATCCTGGCCGCACCAATAGCCTTGGCCGGCCTCCTCCTCCTCCATCCTTTATATACTGAGGCAGGGGGCAACCCATGGACACACAAGTTGATCTTCGTGATCGTTCCTTAGCCGTGTGCGGTGCCCCCCTCCACCATATTCCACCTCGAATATATCGTTGCAGTGCTTAGGCGAAACCCTGCGCCGGTAGAACATCAAGATTGTCACCACGCCGTCGTGCTGACGGAACTCCTCCCCGAAGCTTTGCTAGATCGGAGCTAGGGGTGCGTCATCGAGCTGAACGTGTGCCAAGAACTCAGAGGTGCCGGAGTAACGGTGCTTGGATCGGTCGGATCGGGAAGACATACGACTACTTCCTCTACGTTGCGTCAACGCTTCCACTTCGGTCTACGAGGGTACGAAGACAACACTCTCCCCTCTCGTTGCTATGCATCACCATGATCTTGCGTGTGCGTAGGAAATTTTTTGAAATTACTACGTTCCCCAACAGTGGCATCCGAGCCTAGGTTTTTATGGTTTGATGTTATTTGCACGAGTAGAACACAAGTGAGTTGTGGACGATACAAGTCATACTGCCTACCAGCATGTCATACTTTGGGTCAGCGGTATTGTTGGATGAGACGACCCGGACCAACCTTACGCGTACGCTTACGCGAGACCGGTTCCCTCGACGTGCTTTGCACACAGATGGCTTGCGGGAGACTGTCTCACCAACTTTAGTTGAACCGAGTATGGCTACGCCCGGTCCTTGAGAAGGTTAAAACGGAGTCTATTTGATGAAGTATCGTTGTGGTTTTGATGCGTAGGTGAGATTGGTTCTTGCTTCAGCCCGTAGCAGCCACGTAAAATTTGCAACAAACAAAGTAGAGGACGTCCAACTTGTTTTTGCAGGGCATGTTGTGATGTGATATGGTCAAGACATGATGCTAAATTTTATTGTATGAGATGATCATGTTTTGTAACCGAGCTATCGGCAACCAGCAGGAGCCTTATGGTTGTAGCTTTATTGTATGCAATGCAATCGCCCTGTAATGCTTTACTTTATCACTAAGCGATAGCGATAGTCGTAGAAGCATAAGATTGGCGAGACGACAACGATGCTACGATGGAGATCAAGGTGTCGCGCCGGTGACGATGGTGATCATGACAGTGCTGCGGAGATGGAGATCACAAGCACAATATGATGATGGCCATATCATATCACTTATATTGATTGCATGTGATGTTTATCTTTTATGCATCTTATCTTGCTTTGATTGACGGTAGCATTATAAGATGATCTCTCACTAATTATCAAGAAGTGTTCTCCCTGAGTATGCACCGTTGCGAAAGATCTTCGTGCTGAGACACCACGTGATGATCGGGTGTGATAGGCTCTACGTTCAAATACAACGGGTGCAAAACAGTTGCACACGCGGAATACTCAGGTTATACTTGACGAGCTATGCATATAAGATATGACCTCGGAACACGGAGACCGAAAGGTCGAGCGTGAATCATATAGTAGATATGATCAACATGATAATGTTCACCATTGAAAACTAATCCATTTCACGTGATGATCGGTTATGGTTTAGTTTGATTTGGATCACGTGATCACTTAGAGGATTAGAGGGATATCTATCTAAGTGGGAGTTCTTAAGTAATATGATTAATTGAACTTTAATTTATCATGAACTTAGTCCTAGTAGTATTAGCATATCTATGTTGTAGATCAATAGCTCGCGTTGTTGCTTCCCTATGTTTATTTTGATATGTTCCTAGAGAAAATTGTGTTGAAAAATATTAGTAGCAATGATGCGGATTGGATCCGTGATCTGAGGTTTATCCTCATTGCTGCACAGAAGAATTATGTCCTTAATGCACCGCTAGGTGACAGACCTATTGCAGGAGCAGATGCAGACGTTGTGAACGTTTGGCTAGCTCAATATGATGACTACTTGATAGTTTAGTGCACCATGCTTAACGGCTTAGAATCGGGACTTCAAAGACGTTTTGAACGTCATGGACCATATGAGATGTTCCAGTAGTTGAAGTTAATATTTCAAGCAACTACCCGAGTTGAGGGATATGAAGTCTCCAACAAGTTATATAGCTAAAAGATGGAGGAGAATCGCTCAAACTAGTGAGCATGTGCTCAGATTGTCTGGGTACTACAATCGCTTGAATCAAGTGGGAGTTAATCTTCCAGATAAGATAGTGATTAACAGAATTCTCTAGTCACCATTTCCAAGTTAGTAGAACTTCGTGATGAACTATAGTATGCAAGGGATGACGAAAACGACTCCCGAACATTTTCATAATGATGAAATCGATGGAGGTAGAAATCAAGAAAGAGCATCAAGCGTTGATGGTTGACAAGATCACTAGTTTCAAGTAAAGGGCAAAGGGAAGAAGGGGAACTTCAAGAAGAACGGCAAGCAAGTTGCTGCTCAAGTGAAGAAGCCCAAGTCTGGACCTAAGCCTGAGACTGAGTGCGTTTACTGCAAAGGGACTGGTCACTGGAAGCGGAACTGGCCCAAGTATTTGGCGGATAAGAAGGATGGCGAAGTGAACAAAGGTATATTTGATATACAGATTATTGATATGTATTTTACTAGTGTTCATAGCAACCCCTCGGTATTTGATACTGGTTCAGTTGCTAAGAGTAGTAACTCAAAACGGGAGTTGCAGAATGAACAAAGACTAGTTAAGGGTGAAGTGACGATGAAAGTTGGAAGTAGTTCCAAGATTGATATGATCATCATCGCACACTCCCTATACTTTCGGGATTAGTAATGAACCTAAATAAGTGTTATTTGGTGTTTGCGTTGAGCATAAATATGATTTGATCATGTTTATTGCAATACGATTATTCATTTAAGTTAGAGAACAATTGTTGTTCTGTTTACATGAATAGAACCTTTTATGGACATACACACCCAATGAAAATAGTTCATTGGATCTCGATCGTAGTGATACACATATTCATAATATTGAAACCAAAAGATGCGAAGTTATTAATGATAGTGCAACCTATTTGTGGCACTGCCGTTTAGGTCATATTGGTGTAAAGCGCATGAAGAAACTCCATGCTGATGGGATTTTGGAATCACTTGATTATGAATCACTTGATGCTTGCGAACCATGCCTCTTGGGCAAGATGACTAAAACACCATTCTCCGGAACAATGGAGCAAGCAACAGATTTGTTGGAAATCATACATACTGATGTATGTGGTCCGATGAATATTAAGGCTCGCGACAAATATCATTATTTTCAAACCTTCACAGATGATTTGAGCAGATATGGGTATATCTACTTGATGAAACATAAGTCTGAAACGTTTGAAAAGTTCAAAGAATTTCAGAGTGAAGTAGAGAATCATCGTAACAAGAAAATAAAAGTTACTACGATATGATCGCAGAGGTAAAACATTTGAGTTACGAGTTTGGCCTTCAGTTAAACAATGTGAAATAGTTTCACTACTCACGCCACCTGGAACACCACAGCATAATGGTGTGTCCGAACGTCATAACCGTACTTTATTGATATAGTGCAATCTATGATGTTTCTTACCGATTTACCACTATCATTTTGGGGTTATGCATTAGAGACAGCTGCATTCACGTTAAATAGGGCACCATCTAAATCCGTTGAGACGACACTATATGAACTGTGGTTTAGCAAGAAACCAAAGTTGTCGTTTCTTAAAGTTTGGGGTTGTGATGCTTATGTGAAAAAAGTTTCATCCTGATAAGCTCAAACCCAAATCGGAGAAATATGTCTTCATAGGATACCCAAAGGAGACAGTTGGGTACACCTTCTATCACAGATCCGAAGGCAAGACATTCGTTGCTAAGAATGGATCCTTTCTAGAGAAGGAGTTTCTCTCGAAAGAAGTGAGTGGGAGGAAAGTAGAACTTGATGAGGTAACTGTACCTATTCCCTTGTTGGAAACCAGTACATCACAGGAACCAGTTTCTATGACGTCAAAACCAACTAGTGAGGAGGTTGATGATGATGATCATAGAACTACAGAACAAGTTACTACAGAACCTCGTAGATCAACCAGAGTAAGATCCGCACCAGAGTGGTACGGCAATCCTGTTCTGGAAGTCATGCTACTAGATCATGATGAACCTACAAACTATGAAGAAGCGATGGTGAGCCCAGATTCCGCAAAATGGCTTAAAGCCATGAAATCTGAGATGGGATCCATGTATGAGAACAAAGTATGGACTTTGATGGATTTGCCCGATGATCGGCAAGCCATAGAAAATAAATGGATCTTCAAGAGGAAGACAGAAGCTGATAGTAGTGTTACTATCTACAAAGCTAGAATTGTCGCAAAAGGTTTTCGACAAGTTCAAGGTGTTGACTACGATGAGAGTTTCTCACTCGTACCCATGCTTAAGTCTGTCCGAATCATGTTAGCAATTGCCGCATTTTATGAAATCTGGCAAACGGATAAAACAAAACTGCATTCCTTAATGGATTTATTAAAGAAGAGTTGTATATGATGCAACCAGAAGGTTTTGTCAATCCTAAAGGTGCTAACAAAATGTGCAAGCTCCAGCGATCCATCTATGGACTGGTGCAAGCATCTCGGAGTTGGAATATACGCTTTGATGAGTTGATCAAAGCATATAGTTTTATACAGACTTGCGGTGAAGCCTGTATTTACAAGAAAGTGAGTGGGAGCACTACAGCATTTCTGATAAGTATATGTAAATGACATATTGTTGATCGGAAATAATGTAGAATTATTCTGCAAAGCATAAGGGAGTGTTTGAAAGAAGTTTTTGGAAGAAGGACCTCGGTAAAGCTGCTTACATATTGAGCATCAAGATCTATAGAGATAGATCAAGACGCTTGATAAGTTTTCAATGAGTGCATACCTTGACAAGATTTTGAAGTAGTTCAAAATGGAACAGTCAAAGAAAGAGTTATTTCCTGTGTTACAAGGTATGAAGTTGAGTAAAGACTCAAAACTCGACCACGGCAGAAGATAGAAAGAGAATGAAAGTCATTCCCTATGCCTTGGCCATAGGTTCTATAAAGTATGCCATGCTGTGTACCAGATCTATTGTATACCCTACATTGAGTTTGGCAAGGGAGTACAATAGTGATCTAGGAGTAGATCACTGGACAGCGGTCAAAATAATCCTTAGTGGAATAAGGATATGTTTCTCGATTATGGAAGTGACAAAAGGTTCGTCGTAAAGGGTTACGTCGATGCAAGTTTTGACACCGATCTGGATGACTCTAAGTCTCGATCTAGATACATATTGAAAGTGGGAGCAATTAGCTAGAGTAGCTCCGTGCAGAGCATTGTAGACATAGAAATTTGCAAAATACATAACGGATCTGAATGTGGCAGACCCGTTGACTAAACTTCTCTCACAAGCAAAACATGATCACACCATAGTACTCTTTGGGTGTTAATCACATAGCGATGTGAACTAGATTACTGAATCTAGCAAACCCTTTGGGTGTTGATCACATATCGATGTGAACTATGGGTGTTAATCACATGGTGATGTGAACTATTGCTATTAAATCACATGGCGATGTGAACTAGATTATTGACTCTAGTGCAAGTGGGAGACTGAAGGAAATATGCCCTAGAGGCAATAATAAAGTTATTATTTATTTCCTTATATCATGATAAATGTTTATTATTCATGCTAGAATTGTATTAACCGGAAACATAATACATGTGTGAATACATAGACAAACAGAGTGTCACTAGTATGCCTCTACTTGACTAGCTCGTTAATCAAAGATGGTTATGTTTCCTAACCATGAACAAAGAGTTGTTATTTGATTAACGGGGTCACATCATTAGTTGAATGATCTGATTGACATGACCCATTTCATTAGCTTAGCACCCGATCGTTTAGTATGTTGCTATTGCTTTCTTCATGACTTATACATGTTCCTTTGACTATGAGATTATGCAACTCCCGTTTGCCGGAGGAACACTTTGGGTGCTACCAAACGTCACAACGTAACTGGGTGATTATAAAGGAGTACTACAGGTGTCTCCAAAGGTAGATGTTGGGTTGGCGTATTTTAAGATTAGGATTTGTCACTCCGATTGTCGGAGAGGTATCTCTGGGCCCTCTCGGTAATGCACATCACATAAGCCTTGCAAGCATTGCAACTAATGAGTTAGTTGCGAGATGATGTATTATAGAACGAGTAAAGAGACTTGCCGGTAACGAGATTGAACTAGGTATTGGATACCGACGATCGAATCTCGGGCAAGTAACATACCGATGGACAAAGGGAACAACGTATGTTGTTATGCAGTCTGACCGATAAAGATCTTCGTAGAATATGTAGGAGCCAATATGGGCATCCAGGTCCCGCTATTGGTTATTGACCGGAGACGTGTCTCGGTCATGTCTACATTGTTCTCGAACCGTAGGGTCCGCACGCTTAAGGTTTCAATGACAGTTATATTATGAGTTTATGAGTTTTGATGTACCGAAGGAGTTCGGAGTCCCGGATGAGACCGGGGACATGACGAGGAGTCTCGAAATGGTCAAGACGTAAAGATCGATATATTGGACGACTATATTCGGACATCGGAAAGGTTCTGAGTGATTCGGGTATTTTCGGGAGTATCGGGGAGTTACGGGATTACGGGAGAAGTAATGGGCCTTGATGGGCTTTAGTGGGAAGAAGAAAAAGGCTGCTGCGCCCCCCTCCCCTCTAGTCCGAATTGGACTAGGGAAAGGGGGCCGGCCACCTTTCCTACTCCTCCACTTCCTTCTCCCTTCCTCCCCTCTTGATGGACTCCTACTAGGACTTGGAGTCCTAGTAGGACTCCCATCCTGGCCGCACCAATAGCCTTGGCCGGCCTCCTCCTCCTCCATCCTTTATATACTGAGGCAGGGGGCACCCCATGGACACACAAGTTGATCTTTGTGATCGTTCCTTAGCCGTGTGCGGTGCCCCCCTCCACCATATTCCACCTCGAATATATCGTTGCAGTGCTTAGGCGAAACCCTGCGCCGGTAGAACATCAAGATTGTCACCACGCCGTCGTGCTGACGGAACTCCTCCCCGAAGCTTTGCTGGATCGGAGCTAGGGGTGCGTCATCGAGCTGAACGTGTGCCAAGAACTCGAAGGTGCCGGAGTAACGGTGCTTGGATCGGTCGGATCGGGAAGACATACGACTACTTCCTCTACGTTGCGTCAACGCTTCCGCTTCGGTCTACGAGGGTACGTAGACAACACTCTCCCCTCTCGTTGCTATGCATCACCATGATCTTGCGTGTGCGTAGGAATTTTTTTGAAATTACTACGTTCCCCAACAACTCCAACAACCGTGTTCACTTCCCGGACCCCGCCGAGAAGAGACCATCACGGTTACACACGCGGTTGGTGTATTTTAATTAAGATCAACTTCGGGTTTTCTACAACCGGACATTAACAAATTCCCATCTGCCACATAACCGCGGGCACGGCTTTCGAAAGTTCAAACCCTGCAGGGGTGTCCCAACTTAGCCCATGATAAGCTCTCGCGATCAACGAAGGATATTCCTTCTCCCCGGGAAGACCCGATCAGTCTCGGAATCCCGGCTACAAGACATTTCGACAGCAATAAAACAAGTCCAGCAAAGCCGCCCGATGCGCCGACATCCTGATAGGAGCTGCACATATCTCGTTCTCAGGGCAACACCGGATAAGACAAGCTACAAGTAAAACCAAGCCTCAAGTTTCCTTGGGGGGGCCCCGCAGGCTGCTCGGTTCGGACCAACACTTAGACAAGCATTGGCCCGGGGGGGCTAAATAAAGATGACCCTCGGGCTGATCAAACCCAAGGGAAAGGGATAGGTGGTAGGCAAATGGTAAAACCAAGGTTGGGCCTTGCTGGAAGAGTCTTATTCAAAGCGAACTATCAAGGGGGTCCCATAAATCACCCGACCGCGTTAGGGACGCAAAATCCGGGAACATAACACCGATATGACGGAAACTAGGGCGGCAAGAGTGGAACAAAACACCAGGCATAAGGCCGAGCCTTCCACCCTTTACCAAGTATATAGATGCATTAATAATAATAAAGATATTGTGATATCCCAACAAGTAAACATGTTCCAACAAGGAACAACATCTCCATGTTCCAACAAGGAACAAACTTCATCTTCACCTGCAACTAACAACGCTATAAGAGGGGCTGAGCAAAGCGGTAACATAGCCAAACAACGGTTTGCTAGGACAAGGTGGGTTAGAGGCTTGGTTTAACAATATGGGAGGCATGATAAGCAAGTGGTAGGTATCGCAGCATAGGCATAGCAAAAGAGCGAGCAATCTAGCAAGCAAAGATAGAAGTGATTTCGAGGGTATGGTCATCTTGCCTGAGATCCCGCAAGGAAGAAGAACGAGTCCATGAAGAAGACAAACGGACGTAGACGAACGGATCCTCACAATCGCAACGTTATTGGAACTAACCCGAAGAAGCAACACCGGAAAGAAGCAAACAACAAAGTAAACAACCACCACATAAACATGGCATGATATGCGAGATGTGGTATGCAATGCATATGCATGCTCCGGAAGGACAAGATGAACAAGGCATAATCTTGGCAAACCAAGTATGCCACTGGAAAGGTGAGGTGATTTCGGTTGAAATCGATATAAAGATCACCGGAATCGGATGCACGGTTTGCAAATGACAAGCAAAACAAGAATGACAGGATGCTGCCATTAACAGCATGATGCTACCTAGCAAGCAACAAGAAACTAAGCTACTGCACCCAAACATGTCAACAAGGCATATGACAGTAATCTACTCAAGATGCTTTACAAAAGATGAACACTGATCTACGGCTAAATCACACCACAACAGGTTCAAACAAGCATGGCAAAAGTGCAAAAGATAACAGGTTCACAGACTTAGTGAAAATACTATCATGCCAGAAATTTACATCAGGATGACTTGTTTAGAGCAATGAAACAACATGCTACAGGATCAGGACATAGCAAAGTAAGGCATGGCATGAATCTTCTCAAAGCACTTAACAAAAGTCCCTTACTGACCATAAGCCAAAAAGGATCAGAAAATGTAATAACACCCATGTCAAATAAGCAAGTTTCGTTACAGGTTTCAGACTTAGCAGAAAACTAGACATGTCAAACACAGTTAACAAGTAGGCATGTTCGTGAGCTCGATGCACTCACTACAGAGCATTACATGATAAACTAAGCATACATACATCAAGAAAACATGGCATAGAAGCTAAACATGGAGAGAACAACAACATAGCATGCAATGATCAACTACAACAAGCCTGGCAAAACCGAATAACATGTAAACATTCTGCCAGCAACATTTTATAGCAAAAGTAGAGCTCGATTGACTCAAGCTACGGCACTCCATAAATACAAACAAAGGTATGGATGGATAGATCAAATACATATGCTCAAAACACCCTTACTGATCATGCTCAAAAGATGCATAGATCTCTCTGTATCAACATGAACACATGGCATAAAAATAACAGCAGGCAGGGACTTAGCGAAAATACTAAGTCTCTGAAATCAGCAACATTAAGTACCCTACTTTGCATGCTTGTGCTAGTCACCACATAGATCACAAAAATACATGGCATAAATCTCTGGAAAGATAGCATGGCATATTATAAAACACATGTAGGACTCAACTTTATAGGATGCACACATCAATCATGCCAAAAATGACAAAAGTGCATCTACTGAAACAGATCTGAAACTAACATCACATAGCCCTTTTCTAACAGCATTTTGGGCATCAAGATGAGCTCAAATGAAAATGATGCAATGATATGAAATGATGTACTCATCGAGGCGAACAATTTGACATGCTAAACGCCCAAAACGGAGCCACGTATGCAGAGATATGATGCACTAAAAATGGCAACATTATGCAAAATATTACGGGACTTGGGCAAAAAATCGGGGTCAACCTCGTGATCCAGATCTGGCACGTACTCCGAGGATCGCCGGAGTGGGCTCGGGGATGGCCGGAGAAGACGAACCCGGGGCGGGGAAGGCCGGATCCGGGGCGCGGGGCGGCGGAGGCGAGGCGCGACGCCGGCGAGGGGCGGCGCCGACGCGAGCTGGCGAGCGGCAACGGACGGACGTGCGGGGGCGGCGCCGGCGCTCATGGCGCGCGGGGCGGCGAGCGGCGGCGCTGCAGGAGGCATGGGGCGGCGGAGCAGCGGGGCGGCGCGCGCGGAGGGCGAGGAGGAACGGCGGCGGGCGGCGGCTGGCAGGCGCGGAGCTCGCGCGGAAGCCGAGGCGCGACGGCGGCGAGCGAACGGCGGCGGCGGACGTGGGCCGAGCGGTCGGACGGCGGTGGCGGCGCGGGCTCTCGCGGGCCCGATCCGGGTGTCGCGGGCCGCGCGGGAGGAGAGAGAGAGGCGGGGGCCGGCGGCAGTGACGTGGCGCGCTGTGATTGGGCGTGGAGGTGGCGGTTGCTGAGGTGGCGGCGCAGGATTGGTCGGGCGACGTGGCTGGTGGGGTGGACGTGTCCGGCCGCCTAGCGGACGTGTCCGGCGGCGCGAGGGGAGCGGGGCTAGGGTTCATCTGCGCGAAAATCCGGGGGGGAGCACATATTTATAGGTAGAGGGGGCTAGGAAGCTTCAAATGGAGTGCGGTTTGCGGCCACACGATCGTGATCCGACGACCGAGAGGATAGAAGGGGTTTAGGTGGGTTTCGGGCCACTTTGAAGGGGTGTTGGGCTGCACACAAAAGAGGCTTTTACGGTTACCAGGTTAACCGTTGGGGTATCAAACGACCTCCGATTGACCCGAAACTTGACAGGCGGTCTACCGGTGCTATACCAAGGCCGCTTGACAAACCTCGGTCCATTCCGAGAAAGTTTAATACCCACTCGCGGAAAAGGTAAAAGGGGACGCCGGGGAACATAGGAGCGCCGGATTGCAAAACGGACAACGGGGAAAATGCTCGGATGCATGAGACGAACACGTATGCGAATGCGATGCACATGATGACATGATATGAAATGCAGATGATGACATGGCAAAGAGCAACACGCAAGCACATGACGTGGCAACGACGGCAAATAACTGACGGACACCTGGCGCATCAGATCCGGGGCGTTACAACACTCCACCACTACGAGAGGATCTCGTCCCGAGATCTAGAATGGCACCGGAGGGGAAAACGGAAGAGAAAAAGAAGAGGTAAAACTAAGTTGCTTCTTTGACAAAAGAGTGAAACCACGAACCTTGAGAGATAGAGCAATTTAAAAGAAAGAGTACAACAGAGATGAGCGAGATTGCAAACAATCCGGTAGAAAAGAGGAACAAGGAGTATTACGAGAACTTGAAGGTTGAAAAGAGAAGAAAACTTGATGAGAAGAAAGATATTGAAGAGATGAGACAACACTCCGGTTAAATGGATAAGCAAGAAAAAAAATATGATCTTGACAAAACAAGAAGATGGTTCGAAGAGAGCAATATCACAATGCCTTCGGGACAAGTGAAAGAGTGGAATCAAGAGAACAGAGAAAAGAACAACAACTTCTATCATAATTGAATTTGAAAGAGCCTCCTTAACAATAAGGATTGAACGGAGTTGTTGGAGAACCAACAACGAAATGAATAAGCTTGTAGTGGGCTTATGGAAACATCTCAAAATTATAAGGTGAGCTTCTGCCACCAACGGAAACAAATGATTGGACTGATATCAACAAGGAGACGAGAAACTTATTTCACCGGGAGGAAAAATGAAGAACTTGGGTCATTAATGAGCACCATAAATAGCAACAATCCCAATGGAAGGCTTTAGGTGAAATATAACCCAAGATAACTCCAATGAAGAGATTGATGGATTTAAAATACCTCATTCTTGACAACATGTGAGCCATGAGACATGAACTCCAATTATCAAGAATGACATAATACCACCTCGAATGATACGATTGAAAGGATTGCACTTTAAAATGCAAGATAAAGAATACTTGAGCTCCTCTGAAAAGAATCTCGATGAAAACTACGAGAAGGGATTGAATCCTTTGTGAAACATCATGTAGCCTCCATAAAGAACTCCGGTAATAAAAGGATGATCAGATGAAATGAAGGATGAAAAGAATAAGGTTGAAGCCTTGCAATGATTAGATGGATCTCCGTGGTGATATAATTGCGAGAGCTTGGAACTCCGAAAAAGAATGATGAGCAATTGTAACCAAGAATTTTGACGAACCTCCGGAATAGGGAATAGCATTTACTCGATGAAACAATAATAAGAATTACATTATGCTTATCCTTCACCAATTTAGATTGATGACAAGCAACGGATTTGGCATACTACTTATTCTCGTAGAAAAGATTAAGAGAGATATAGCACAAACTTGGGAAGGTCTTCAATGAACCACCGGTAGGATTGAAACAACGAATAGATTGATATGATAACAAAGAAAGAGAACTCTTGAACGAACCACCGTAAGAATTGAAAATGAATGAAGAAAAGAGAACGAATCACCGGGAAGAATTAGAAAACGAATGAAGATACTAGAGAGAATTTAGATACATGAGAACGAAGAGATCATGAACTGATTAGAGGGTATTTGAATGATGCACCGGTAAGATTTGGAGAACGATATACGAAGCTGAGAAAGAATAATTCTGAGATGAAAGGCTTCCGGAGAATCAAACTGAAAAGACTCCTGAAATGCTTCGGATGGGTGAAAACAAATTCTCACAATCGAAAACAATTATGAGAGGATGGCATCAAGCTAGAACCACACAACTTTGTAAGAACGGGTAGGGATTTAAGAGGAACTCTTCTTCGGTCTTCAAATGTTGAGAATGACGATGAGAAACACCACCATGAATCTTGAGGTACTCCGAAATGAAAATTGGAAAGGTTGAACCAACGATGAAAAGAATTTGAAAGATCTTGGAGAAAGACATATGACTGATGAAAATTCATTCTTACGTCAAACTTTGAAAAGAATTTTAGAAGATCCGAGAAAATTAGAAGAGTCAGGTAAGATCCTGGGAAAAGACCTGTGGGTTAGGGCCCACTCAAAAGAAACACCGTTGAACGATTACTTGAAAGGGAGAACACACCGATTGATTTAAATGACTTGAATGAGATAACATCCTCAAAAGAACTTGAGTGAATTGAGAATGGAAACTTGAATCTTCTGAGATATCTTCATCACTCCGGAACAAATGAATAACGAGAGGTGAATGATTAAGAGATACACCGACATTAGAAAACATTAGAAACAAGGAAAGATATGATCGACAAGCTTGAACTGAATCCACCGGAGAAGAAAAAAAATGACGAATGATGAACTTGAAACTCCGTTAGTATCTTCATGGAAATCACCCGGATAAGAACATTGACGGAAAAGAATGGAGAGACTTCCATCAATAAAAAGGATACTTGATTGAGAAATCTGAGTCCTTGAAGAAAGGGGGTGGGAGGGCGGGAAAAACAAAGACAATTTGGGACGGATGAACAAGCAACTTTGGGAAAAACTGGGAGGTGATCTTGTGAATGTTGAAGTGATCGAATCCACTTGAAGAGAGACACACCGGTTGGAAAGAATTAACATGACAAACTCAATGATTGAAAGGATTAGCAATCCCATAGAAATATGAGAACACCGTTTAGAAAAGGTATGGAATCAACACTTGACATTGAAGCAACTCGAATACCACAAATAAAACAAAACAAAGGATTGGCTTGCAGAATAAGCCGGAAACAAACCTATGATAGATCCCATATCGTATCATGTGTCTGTTGGAAAGATATCCTACGAGATACTTGAATTCCCACTTATAAACTCCCGAAACTTTCTGGTTATGCAATCAGGTGTTGGGGATACAGGGGACACAAAATATATCACCCAAACTAACAATACCTAGATCCAGCTGTACCCATCCTTCAACACATAACCAAGAAAACTCCGGAAATCGTCTACCTCAACCTTCGAAAAGCATCCGTTATACGAGTTATGGCAATACTCCCGCACTCGCCTCAGTACTGGGCTATCAGGGTTATCTCACCAACAACTGTACAAAAGAGATTTTCGATGTCGGCGTACTAAACTCAGGTATTCCAGAACTGCAACGATAAAATTATGACGACAACACCTCGGAGCTCAACTCCCGGGGACACCTCCACTAAAACCCTTGCTGACGGGAGGCAACCAAGACAATGTTGTCATCATAAAACCATCGGAATGATTCTAAGATACCCGCGTGATCCTAAATTTTTTTTTAGTGAAATTTGAGAAGAGAAGAGTCAAAACTCTACGTCAGTATGCCTTACCAGAGCGATGAGGAGACTGGGAAGTAAAAAGAATTCCTAAACTCTCCGATATATAATTCCTAAATGACTCAAAACATTTTTTCTAGACACAACTCGGCCGCTAAAAACGATCAATCAGTGGGGGCTCCTAAGGTCGGGGAAGGCTCTGATTACCAACTTATAACACCCTCGATGCGGCTATATCTCCCACGTGTCGAAGCACGACTTAGAGGCATAACCGCATTGAAAGCAATGTCGCAAGTGAGGTAATGTTCACACAACCCATGTAATACATAAGGGGAAAAGATACATAGTTGGCTTACAATCTCCACTTCACACAAATACATGAATAAAACATTACATCATACAGTTACAATCAGGGCCCGACTACGGAGCCAAAATAAAAGAAGAAACCCCAAAAGCGACAAAGGTCTCCGATCGACCCCAACTGGGCTCCACTACTGATCGAATAGAACGAAACAACATAAAGGATAAGATCTTCATCGAACTCCTCCTTGAGCTCGGGTGCGTCACCTGCACGGATTCATCGGCACCTGCAAACTGGTTTTGGAAGTATCTGTGAGTCACGGGGACTCAGCAGTCTCACACCCGCGAGATCAAGACTATTTAAGCTTATAGGTAGGGTAAAAGGTATGAGGTGGAGCTGCAGCAAGCGACTAGCATATATGGTGGCTAACATACGCACATGAGAGCGAGAAGAGAAGGCAAAGCACGGTCGAACAACTATGATCAATAAGTGATCCTGAACTACTTACGTCAGACATAACTCCAACAACCGTGTTCACTTCCCGGACCCCGCCGAGAAGAGACCATCACGGTTACACACGCGGTTGGTGTATTTTAATTAAGATCAACTTCGGGTTTTCTACAACCGGACATTAACAAATTCCCATCTGCCACATAACCGCGGGCACGGCTTTCGAAAGTTCAAACCCTGCAGGGGTGTCGCGACTTAGCCCATGATAAGCTCTCGCGATCAACGAAGGATATTCCTTCTCCCCGGGAAGACCCGATCAGTCTCGGAATCCCGGCTACAAGACATTTCGACAGCAATAAAACAAGTCCAGCAAAGCCGCCCGATGCGCCAACATCCTGATAGGAGCTGCACATATCTCGTTCTCAAGGAAACACCGGATAAGACAAGCTACGAGTAAAACCAAGCCTCAAGTTTCCTTGGGGGGGCCCCGCAGGCTGCTTTGTTCGGACCAACACTTAGACAAGCATTGGCCCGGGGGGGCTAAATAAAGATGACCCTCGGCCTGATCAAACCCAAGGGAAAGGGATAGGTGGTAGGCAAATGGTAAAACCAAGGTTGGGCCTTGCTGGAAGAGTCTTATTCAAAGCGAACTATCAAGGGGGTCCCATAAATCACCCGACCGCATTAGGGACGCAAAATTCGGGAACATAACACCGATATGACGGAAACTAGGGCGGCAAGAGTGGAACAAAACACCAGGCATAAGGCCGAGCCTTCCACCCTTTACCAAGTATATAGATGCATTAATAATAATAAAGATATTGTGATATCCCAACAAGTAAACATGTTCCAACAAGGAACAACATCTCCATGTTCCAACAAGGAACAAACTTCATCTTCACCTGCAACTAACAACGCTAAGAGGGGCTGAGCAAAGCGGTAACATAGCCAAACAACGGTTTGCTAGGACAAGGTGGGTTAGAGGCTTGGTTTAACAATATGGGAGGCATGATAAGCAAGTGGTAGGTATCGCAGCATAGGCATAGCAAAAGAGCGAGCAATCTAGCAAGCAAAGATAGAAGTGATTTCGAGGGTATGGTCATCTTGCCTGAGATCCCGCAAGGAAGAAGAACGAGTCCATGAAGAAGACAAACGGACGTAGACGAACGGATCCTCATAATCGCAACGTTATTGGAACTAACCCAAAGAAGCAACACCGGAAAGAAGCAAACAACAAAGTAAACAACCACCACATAAACATGGCATGATATGCGAGATGTGGTATGCAATGCATATGCATGCTCCGGAAGGACAAGATGAACAAGGCATAATCTTGGCAAACCAAGTATGCCACTGGAAAGGTGAGGTGATTTCGGTTGAAATCGATATAAAGATCACCGGAATCGGATGCACGGTTTGCAAATGACAAGCAAAACAAGAATGACAGGATGCTGCCATTAACAGCATGATGCTACATAGCAAGCAACAAGAAACTAAGCTACTGCACCCAAACATGTCAACAAGGCATATGACAGTAATCTACTCAAGATGCTTGACAAAAGATGAACACTGATATATGGCTAAATCACACCACAACAGGTTCAAACAAGCATGACAAAAGTGCAAAAGATAACAGGTTCACAGGCTTGGTGAAAATACTATCATGCCAGAAATTTACATCAGGATGACTTGTTTAGAGCAATGAAACAACATGCTACAGGATCAGGACATAGCAAAGTAAGGCATGGCATGAATCTACTCAAAGCACTTAACAAAAGTCCCTTACTGACCATAAGCCAAAAAGGATCAGAAAATATAATAACACCCATGTCAAATAAGCAAGTTTCGTTACAGGTTTCAGACTTAGCAGAAAACTAGACATGTCAAACACAGTTAACAAGTAGGCATGTTCGTGAGCTCGATGCACTCACTACAGAGCATTACATGATAAACTAAGCATACATACATCAAGAAAACATGGCATAGAAGCTAAACATGGAGAGAACAACAACATAGCATGAAATGATCAACTACAACAAGCCTGGCAAAACCGAATAACATGTAAACAATCTGCCAGCAACATTTTATAGCAAAAGTAGAGCTCGATCGACTCAAGCTATGGCACTCCATAAATACAAACAAAGGCGTGGATTGATGGAGCAAATCCATATGCTCAAAACACCTTTACTGATCATGCTCAAAAGATGCATAGATCTCTCTGTATCAACATGAACACATGGCATAAAAATAACAGCAGGCAGGGACTTAGCGAAAATACTAAGTCTCTGAAATCAGCAGCATTAAGTACCCTAGTTTGCATGCTTGTGCTAGTCACCAGATAGATCACAAAAATACATGGCATAAATCTCTGGAAAGATAGCATGGCATATTACAAAACACATGTAGGACTCAACTTCATAGGATGCACACATCAATCATGCCAAAAATGACAAAAGTGCATCTACTGAAACAGATCTGAAACTAACATCACATAGCCCTCTTCTAACAGCATTTCGGGCATCAAGATGAGCTCAAATGAAAATGATGCAATGAGATAAAATGATGTACTCATCGAGGCGTACAATTTGACATGCTAAACGCCCAAAACGAAGCCACGTATGCAGAGATATGATGCGTTGAACATGGCAACGTTATGCAAAATATTACGGGACTTAGACAAAAATTCGGGGTCAACCTCGTGATCCAGATCTGGCACGTACTCCGAGGATCGCCGGAGTGGGCTCGGGGATGGCCGGAGAAGACGAACCCGGGGCGGCGAAGGCCGGATCCGGGGCGCGGGGCGGCGGAGGCGAGGCGCGACGCCGGCGAGGGGCGGCGCCGACGCGAGCTGGCGAGCGGCGACGGCCGGACGTGCGGGGGCGGCGCCGGCGCTCATGGCGCGCGGGGCGGCGAGCGGCGGCGCTGCGGGAGGCGTGGGGCGGCGGAGCAGCGGGGCGGCGCGCGCGGAGGGCGAGGAGGAACGGCGGCGGGCGGCGGCTGGCAGGCGCGGAGCTCGCGCGGAAGCCGAGGCGCGGCGGCGGCGAGCGAACGGCGGCGGCGGACGTGGGCCAAGCGGTCGGACGGCGGCGGCGGCGCGGGCTCGCGCGGGCCCGATCCGGGTCCCGCGGGCCGCGCGGGAGGAGAGAGAGAGGCGGGGGCCGGCGGCGGTGACGTGGCGCGCTGTGATTGGGCGTGGAGGTGGCGGTTGCTGAGGTGGGGGCGCGGGATTGGTCGGGCGACGTGGCTGGCAGGGTGGACGTGTCCGGCCGCCGGGCGGACGTGTCCGGCGGCGCGAGGGGAGCGGGGCTAGGGTTCATCTGCGCGAAAATCCGGGGGGAGCACATATTTATAGGTAGAGGGGGCTAGGAAGCTTCAAATGGAGTGCGGTTTGCGGCCACACGATCGTGATCCGACGACCGAGAGGATAGAAGGGGTTTAGGTGGGTTTCGGGCCACTTTGAAGGGGTGTTGGGCTGCACACAAAAGAGGCTTTTACGGTTACCCGGTTAACCGTTGGGGTATCAAACGACCTCCGATTGACCCGAAACTTGACAGGCGGTCTACCGGTGCTATACCAAGGCCGCTTGACAAACCTCGGTCCATTCCGAGAAAGTTTAATACCCGCTCGCGGAAAAGGTAAAAGGGGACGCCGGGGAACATAGGAGCGCCGGATTGCAAAACGGACAACGGGGAAAATGCTCGGATGCATAAGACGAACACGTATGCGAATGCGATGCACATGATGACATGATATGAAATGCAGATGATGACATGGCAAAGAGCAACATGCAAGCACATGACGTGGCAACGACGGCAAATAACTGACGGACACTTGGCGCATCAGATCCGGGGCGTTACAGAGTCGACCTTGAACTTTTTGTTCATGCCCATGGACCCGAGGTGGAACTTATCATGGAAGCTTCTTGTAGTAATAATATTCCCCTTGTTATAACTTCTTCTCTTATCTATGCTTGGTCTTTTGCGACCGTGGTTACGACCATATTTTCTTCTTGATTCCATTTCTCGGACAAGTTAGAGTACTTTTCTTCTACAGAGCATTAACCTAGTTCAACCTCTGCTTGATCTGTCGTCGAGTATTACCCCCCTGGTATCTCAAGATTATCACGGAACTGCATAACTTCTCATGAGTTCTTCATCAAGTGCTACATTCTCACTGATTCCAATTTTTCACGGGCTCTGAGTTATTAAACACTCGAAGACACCGATAACTGACTCGAGTCCGCATCGCGATTAAGCAACTCTTGGTAACCTTCATTACTTACGAGTTTGAACTCAATCACGTCATTCCTAGCCTGCTTGGATATATCCTTGTCGTGTCGATTTTAACTGTTCTACCTGGTCTTTCTTCCCGGAGCAAAAATTTCGACGGTGAGCTAATCTTACGTCGATCTTCCTCGTCATATCATTTCGCCTTGAACAGCAAGCTTGATTTTGAGTTTGTGTCGTACTCATGGTTCCAATAACCTTTCGCTTCATCATTCCTTTGACTTGATGTCATCGCCGATGGATTACATCTTCATGAAATCTCTCGACAATTGTGCCGTGATCATCATCAACATTCTGAGCTCTTCTAGAATATCAATCAAATTCATGAAGAGAAATACCATCCTTGCCCCTCGATGATTTGTGTTATCACCGACCACTCGATTGCCTTCCGTTCAACACAAACTTGTTCGTGTTTTGTGTTATACCTTGGGATCCTTGCTATCCAGCATTTGTTCTTCTTTACCTTGGAGTATAACCATCTTTTATGTCAAGAATATCGTGAGAATTTCACCACCTCTTAAGAATTCTTGATGCAGGTGATACCTTTTGCCATATCCGTTCATTCCTTGGTCCCCGTGTTATTTCTAACCGGAAAACCGACAATTGAACTATGATGTGCGACTTCAAAACTTCTAGCAACCTTATTGCTTTGAAGTTAATGGTCGACATTTCATTCTTAGACTGTTGATTATTGAACATTGGTCGTGCAACCCAACCCATATTTCGGGCGCACCTTTCAACCAATGTTTAAGCGAGTATGATTTCCTGAGCATACCTCATTATATCATTTGATCTGACAAATGTTATCTCCTTGTTCACATAATCGTGGAAATCCATCTTTTGGAAATGTCATTGAATTGTCGCTGAGTCCATCACCCACTTCCTCATCCTCTCCTTGGTTTACGGATGAACTCTTGTTTCGGATAACATTGGTCGTTATATGACCTGGTAAGGTGATGTCATGCCTAGTACACCTAGCTGGAGGACCTATTGTTATCGTTTCCTTTTAGCAAGGTTATCCATTCTTCCATGAGGAAATTGTAAGACTTATTCTATGAGTTTTCCTGATGGATCATTTGTGTATCTGAAGTCCGACCTTTGCTTCAAAACCATGTCAAAGCTATCTCGAAGTTTGTCTGTGGTACTCCGATTTTCAACAAGAACATTTGAAGCCCAATGCTAAATGTTTCCTGCTCAATTATCCAAACACCGTTGTATGGGTAATATCATGAAATTTCTCTCCCCATACCTAAAGAGTTTTCTATATTATATCCTGTCATGGATATCATGCTATGTTTATTCTTGGGAAGGATATACCCTTAAAATATGTGTTTAAACACATTTTCCTTTCCATTGTTCTGTTTAATCTGATGATCACCTTTTCCTTTCCATTGTTTTGTTTAACCTTACTGGTGATCTATATGATCTAAGCAGTAATATCCTCCCGCTTATGTAAACACCTTGGCGTACAACCGTGTCGGTAGGACCTTGTTGCTTTTGTTGACGGCATTCCGGTAACCACCGATGGACGAGAACTTTGCCTATTGGTCTGCCTCGTTCAACGAGCAGGAAAATGGTTCTCTTCGTCCCTCGCCCTTGGTATCGATGTTGTTGCCGACATAACTAACAGGCTACCCTCTGACATGCCTTGCTATTGAGACCGTGCAAGATGTCAGCCACCTTCCTACTTTTAACCCACATGGTGGGCCCATAACCCACGGGTCCCAGGATCGAAACTTGATTCTCCCGCACCCCCTGTTCCCAAGGTTCTTCCTCGCGTGTGGCCTCGTATGTAATTCACGAGCCACCTTCCGAGAGATCATCAAATCTATTACCGGACGCAATACTTAATCCCGATTGCTTTGAGCCCCTTTCAAGCCCTGTTTAGGCATCGAACGATTGCCTATGCGCTTGAAACTTTTATTTTGCACCTTCTTACTTTGCTCTTGATATTGTCTAAAATTTCAATTGAGAGTTACTTTCCGCCACCTCCCTCGTTGTTGTCTACCAGATAGTCTACCCTGCAGAGGTCCATTCTTCCGGTATACCCCCTTATTCTTTCGTTAGTATGATGAAGACTCCGAAGGAAGGATGGCCACTTCATCATGATGACCTGGAGCAGAGAAATGAAGACATCACCAAAAGGGATCAACTACTTCAGGAAGAGCAACCAAGATCAAGGAGAATCATTAGGATTTCGTAACCTATTCTTCCCCCTTACTCCCCTCTTAAATCTCGGGACGAGATTTCTTGTAGTGGAGGAGAATTGTGACGCCCGGCTAATAAGGGTACAGTAAAACTCTGTTAATGATGTCACGTCACCTCTGTTACTGTTGCTAATCTCGCGTAGTTCGAAACCGATTCAAATTCAAATTTGAAATTAAGTCAAACGATAAAAGATTCCAAACATCAGAACTAAAATGTACGGAGTGTGCTAGGTAATGCCTAGGTATTTAAGATGAAGGTACCACACTTTTACAGGATGCCTAAATATTTTAAAGAGAATTAAAATGGATAGGGAAAATAAATAAAAGAAAAAGAAATAAAACAAAAGACAAAAAAAAGGAAAAGGGAACCCTTCCCTCCCACGGCCCAACTGGGCCTTGGCCCAACCAGGCCAGGCCGCTAGCCCAGCCGGCCACCCCACACTTCCCTTAACACCCACTACCGAAACCCTAGCCCCCCTGACCGCACTACTCGCCCCACTTCCCACCCCCACTCTCTCTCGCTCGTTCCTCTCCCCTCCCGTGATCCAGATCGGGATCGACCCGATCTCCCCGCCTGGCGCCGCCCGACGCCGTCTGGCGCCCCCCGTTTGCCAGACCTTCCCGTCGGACTGCCCGTCCCCGACTCTCCCTCGCCGGCTCCGACGCCCCGCCACCACGCCGCTGGATGGACGCTCCTCCGCCTCGACTTCGCCGGAGCCGCCGTCCACGTCTCCTCCCCAAAGGCATCACCGAGCCTCGCCGCTTGTTCCCCTGCAACGTGGGGTGAGGAAATCCCCCCTTCCCTCTCACCTTCCTGTCGCCGCTCGGCCCCCGCTTTGGTTCGCCCGTCGCCTCGTTGCAGCACGTGCCAACCGCGCCATGGTCTCCCTACTGCTCCCCTCGCCTTCCCAGTCGCGCATCGCCTTGTTGCCTGCTGCTTCCCTGCTACCTCACCGGAAACGCCCCGTTCGTGCCACGGCCGCACCGCGCCTCGCGCCCGTCTGCGTCGCGCCTTGCACCTTCCTGCATCGCGCCTCGTGCGTCCCCCTACTGCATCCTTGCTGCACGCCCATGCGCGTGTGGCCGTGCCAGCCACCGCTCACTCACCGGTCGGCCTGTGCTGGCCTCGCCTACGCCGACCTGGCGACCTGCCAGGTCCGCCGACCCCCCCCCCTCGCGCCTCTGGCTGTGCGCCCGCTCGGGCTGCACCCAACGTCCGCAACCGCGGCGCCTGTTCGGGCGGCGCCCGTAGCACCCGAACCCATTATGGCCCTCAGGCCAATGACATATGGGGCCTAGCCCCAGAACGGTATAAAAAAGAAAGAATAAAAAAATATAATTAAATAATAATTAATTAATTAATTACTTAATTAGTTAACTTAATTAGGTCTGTTAAATTAACCTGATCACTTATTAAACTAACTAATCATGTTTAATTAACCTATGTCAATGACAGCTGGGACCCACGCGTCAGTTTGACCAAGTCAACTGACTGTTGACTGCTGACATCACCCTGATGTCATGCTGACATCATAATGGCCTTTCCAAATTAATTAATTCTGTTAATTCCAAAAATGATTAAAAACTTTGAAAAATCAATATAAATTAAACCGTAACTCGGATGAAAAAAACTTTGTACATGAAAGTTGCTCAGAACGACGAGATGAATCCGGATACACAGTCCGTTCGTCCGCCACGCATACCTAGCATAGCAAACACGCAACTTTCCACGTTCCGTTCACCTGTCCGAAAACGCGAAACACCGGGGATACTTTCCGGGATGTTTCCCCTTTCGCCGGTACCACCCATCCCTACGTTAGGTCACCCCTAGCACAACGTATTGCCGCGTCTTGCTTTGTGTTACATTTGATTGCTCTATTATTTATTGTGTTCCCCCTCCGTTACTTCTTTCCGGTAGACTCCGAGACCGTTGCCGACGTTCGTGTGTTCGACTACGTCAAAGACGACCCCTCCTACTTGCCAGAGCAATCAGGCAAGCCCCCCCCCCTTGATCACCAGATATCGCCTATTCTTCTCTATACTGCTTGCATTAGAGTAGTGTAGCATGTTACTGCTTTCAGTTAATCCTATACTACTGCATAGCCTGTCCTTGCTACTACTGTCGTTACCTTTACCTGCTATCCTACTGCTTAGTATAGGATGCTAGTGTTCCATCAGTGGCCCTACACTCTTGTCCGCCTGCCATGCTATATTACTGGGCCGTGATCACTTCGGGAGGTGATCACGGGCATATACTATATACTTTACACTGTTACATTACCTGTGATACTGTTCGGAGATGGGGGCTGAAGGGGCAGGTGGTTCCACCCCAGTAGTGGTGGGCCTGGGTTCCCGACGGCCCCCGACTATTACTTGTGGCGGAGCGACAGGGCAGGTTGAGACCACCTAGGAGAGAGGTGGCCTGGCCCTGGTCGGCGTTCGCGGATACTTAACATGCTTAGCGAGATCTGGGTATTTGATCTGAGTCTGGCCATTTGGTCTATACGCACTAACCAACTACGCGAGAACAGTTATGGGCACTTGACGTCGTGGTATCAGCCGAAGCCTTCGTGACGTCAGCGACTAAGCGGCGCGCGCCGGATTGGACTGGAACGCCTGCTAGGCTAGGTCTGCTTCCGGCCGCGTTCGCAACATGCAGGTGTGCAATGGGCGATGGGCCGAGACCCCTGCGCGCATAGGATTTAGACCGGCATGCTGACCGCTCTATTGTGCCTAGGTGGGGCTGCGACGTGTTGATCTTCCACGGCCGGGCATGACCCAGAAAAGTGTGTCTGGCCAAATGGGATCAAGCGTGTTGGGTTATGTGGTGCACCCCTGCAGGGAAGTTAATCTATTCGAATAGCCATGTCCATCGGTAAAAGGACGACCCGGAGTTGTACCTTGACCTTATGACAACTAGAACCGGATACTTAATAAAACACACCCTTCCAAGTGCCAGATACAACCCGGTGATCGCTCTCTAACAGGGCATCGAGGAGTGGATCGCCGGGTAGGATTATGCTATGCGATGCTACTTGAAGGACTTCAGTCTACTCTCTTCTATATGCTGCAAGACGGAGGCTGCCAGAAGCGTAGTCTTTGATAGGATTAGATATCCCCCTCTTATTCTGGCATTCTGCAGTTCAGTCCACCGATATGCCCCTTTACACATATATCCATGCATATGTAGTGTAGCTCCTTGCTTGCGAGTACTTTGGATGAGTACTCACGGTTGCCTTGTTCCCCCTTTTCCCCTTTTCTATACCCAATTGCTGCAACCAGATGATGGAGCCCAGGATCCAGACGCCACCGTCGACGACGACTCCTACTACTCTGGAGGTGCCTACTACTACGTGCAGCCCGCTGACGACGACCAGGAGTAGTTAGGAGGATCCCAGGAAGGAGGCCTGTGCCTCTTTCGATCTGTATCCCAGTTTTTGCTAGCCTTCTTAAGGCAAACTTGTTTAACTTATGTCTGTACTCAGATATTGTTGCTTCCGCTGACTCTTGTGTTTTCGAGCTTACGTATTCGAGCCCTCGAGGCCCCTGGCTTGTAATATAAAGCTTGTATTATTTTAATTTGTGTCTAGAGTTGTGTTGTGATATCTTCCCGTGAGTCCTTGATCTTGATCGTACACATTTGCGTGTATGATTAGTGTATGATTGAATCGAGGGCGTCACATCATCGTACTTCTCCTCCTCCTCATCCTCATCGTGCTCTTCCTCTTCCTCACCATGTTCTTCTTCTGCGCCCTCTTCTTCCTCTTCCTCTGCATCATCATCGTCATCGTCGTTCTCCTCCTCATCATCTTGACCCGCCCTAGACGACGAGGTTGCATGGCTCGATGAAGCGAGGCTACGCATCGGTGCAGGAGGAAAAACATCCTCGGTGTTTGTAGCGCACCCAAGCAGGCCCACAAGACGGCGTGCTTTGTTGACGTATTTCTGCAATGATAACGGAAGAATATGTTAACTTCTCGAATGTCCAATGATAACGAAAATGAACTCCGTATTACCTTCACCGTTTCCCTCAACTTGTTCTCACTAGCTCGAGTCCCAGGGACAGCACTAAGCGCATCAGAGGCATGAAAAATGCTTTTGTTCAGCTCTGAAGACTGCAAAGTAATAAAATGAGTCAATAGCACGAAAAGCTGATTTCATCCAACCGTTAGTTCGAAAGAGGTAAAAACAACATACCACTCTGTTCATGAGGGGTCCGTACTCCCTAAACCCGCCTTGAAGCTGTCTGATGCTCTCGTTGTAGGTTTCATTCTCCGAGGCGTCATCGAACAGGTCTTCGGCATCTGTTGTCGTCCACTGGGGCCTCAGACGCAGACGATGCTTGACGCCATCATCGTACCACAACATGTGATCCTCGTACGCGTCCCAGTCAATCACTCTCCTCTCCGTGTCTTTGCGTCCTTTCCACTCGTTCCATTCATTCACGTATCTCGCATGTTCGGCTTCCCAATCCGTGACTGATTGATTGTTCTTCCTACTCATCCTGCAATGCGTAAGAAAGAATGTAAAACACCCTTCTTTTATGAATGTAATGCATGAAAACAATAACTTAGAATCGATGAGGACGACTTGTGGTACTCATTGGTGTAGGTCGTAGCCACCGGTATCGTGGCCGGCTGGTGGTGTGTGTTGCGCCTTACCAAATTGTGCGGCAACGCGCTGTGGCAAGTGGTACTCCATGGCATAGACACAAATCATGGGCACGATGCACCGAAAGAGCAGCCGGTCCTGCTTGCACATTCTGTTCAGCTCGAACCCCCACTCTCGATCATCACTATACGGCCGCCAAGTAACCTATAACCAAACAATGGTAAGCTCCAGTGAAAGTGTTATCGAAACAATGGTAAGCTCAAGTGAAAATGTAGTTCTTATATCTGGAAAGGCGTGAGAGCATCAAGCTTGTTGCTGAAGACCTTGTACAAGGGCTTCGATTCACCCGTGTAGACACGCACCACGTCCCAAGCGTATGCGACGGTCGGGTACCGATCATTTTCGTCATCTCCGCCATAGTCTGTCCAGGCACGCGAGTGCATCTTCTCCGGACGGCCCACCGGGATTCGCTCCCACATCCAAATGGAGAGGCCCCATACACATCCACACATACCGAACGAGACTTCCGCTCTCTGTGTCGCGTCGTCAAGCTACAAACCAAGTATAGATGATAAGATGTCAAAATATAAAGCAACACACGTCTGATATTTGAAAGAAAGTGATATTCACTTACCGAACGGTATAGGTAGGCAAGTCCGGCGGCTACCCAGTTGTACGCCGCATCCCAGTCCTTCAGGAAGTCGAGATACATCCATAGGGCAGAGTTCCCGAAGCAGTCCGGAAACACTACCTCCGTGAGAATGTACCACAGGTAGGCCCTGGCGTACTGCTCCACCACCCGGGGCTCGGCATCTTCCAGTGCTCGAGGAGCCATGACAGCGGTATGCCAGAAGTCTGGTTGCTCTTAGCGGGGGGGGGGGGCAGTCGCCGATGAGGCTGACAACCCTCTCGGGCCAGTTCGCCCTCTCCACTCTTCCTGTGAGAGGACGACCCTCGAGCGGTAGTGCCGTAATCATCGCCCAATCCTCAAGGGTCACGGTCATCTCCCCGCATGGAAGATGAAAGTTGTGCGTCTCTGGCCGCCACCGATCGATCAAAGCCGTGAGAGCTGAGTGAACGAGCGTCGGCGGCTTACGCTTGAACTACAAGACGAAACCCAATAGTCGGGCTCTCCTAAAGAACGATGCGTACCGATCGTCGTACTCCATCTTAACCGTCGTCTTGTGAGCCCTCATCCGCAGTGGCGGCAGCATATGTGAAAATCAATAACCAAAGCATAATTAGCATGGACATAATAGTTAGCAACTTGTTTTCGTCAATTCGAAAGATTTGGTTTAAAATGCTAATTACCACTCCATTCTCAATGAAACGGGCACGGTGACGCTTGTCGAACCTAGGGTCAAGCATTGTGTACTTTGCGCCGATGTCGTCCGCAAGAGGTGGCCTCCTAAAAGAATTGCATAAGCACATCAAAAGATTTTTCAACATGAACTAGAGTTCAACATTAACCACGAAACACATCGATGCATAACAAAAATTAATCACATCCAACAGAACCTATGAGTTTAATCTTTGAATAATCATATATCAAGATTCTTATGAACATGAACTAAATAAAATACATATATCAAAGAACTAAATAAAATACTTTTATGAACATGCAATCACCATGGTTTCAATGCATCATAACACATATTTCTCCAACAGCATCCAACATGCATAATCTCAATTTTTGTTAAAAAAATGAACTAGGGTTCATCTTGAGGATTCATACACTACATATAACAAATATATCAAATATTCATCTCCAATATCCATCATACACTACATCCAATACTTGCATCATAGCATAGGAACATGCATCATCCATCATATAAAAAAACCATTGAAATCAATTATGAACTAGGGTTCATCTTAACACAACCATACCAACTCTTCAATATAGTTCAAATCTAACAAAATATAACATCTAGAATCAACCTAAATCAATCCTGGGTTAAAAAAATTCAAATAGGAGTGATTTCAATCGAATAATGCGACGAATCGAAAGGTGTTTGATTAAAACTTATTGGAGGGATTGAAAGAGCTTACTTTTCTTTCTTCGGGGCCATCTCGATCCGCAAAATCCGTCAAGAAACGAAAAAGATCGGAGGGGGGGAGTGGAGGGGATGAGAGAGGGCGACTTTGAGCAAACTGCTCTGTTCTTCGTGGTGGGGGCGGCTGGGTGGGGGAGAAGGGGGTGGGGGCGGCCGGCCCGCGGTTTTTATATGCCCACACCCTACCGCCAGTGTCTCCGACGGTAGGTTCAGACAACCTACCGCCGTGTGGAGCGGCGGTAGGGTGTGACAGAGGGGGCACGGCGGCCGTTATCGTTGCTGACGTGGACAAGTTTGCTACCGCCGCTGATCTCGGCGGTGGGCTGTATGATCCTACCGCCGGGCCCCCTGGCGGTAGGCAAAAGGGTCAAATCCCGAAACGTTTTCAAACTAGGGTCAGATCTCGATTTTGTTTGACAAAAGGGTCAAAACATGAAATTTTGCCCTCCAAGGAATGAACCTAATGTCAAACTGAGGTTGTTAATAGACATGAAAAGAGCAAACAGTGTGCCCTCGATTCTAGGTGGGCAAAGCTGCCCCGAGAGGATTAGGAACGGCATCATCCTGCCAAATGAAAATAATGAAGTTAGAAACACTATTGTGTGCATGTGTAGGTAAGAATAATGGATTCATTCTTGATAAATTAAACAATTTCCTCATTTTTTCAGTTGTTCTTTTGCAATTTTGATTAAGAGAACAATAAGAAACCTACTAACTAATGTCAATTACCATATACTGGATAAAGTAAAGAATTTCCTCAGTTGTGGAAAATAACATACAGTGATTTAAAGCAATTAATGACAGACAGGTCACACTGAACCATGAGTTGGCGCAACACGAAAATCCTTTAAATGCAAGATTAGTTAATGCATACCATATGACACATGTGGTAAGCAATCCAAACTACTAAGAAAACGATTAGTCAATGCATGATCAGTAACTCTGGGCAGCAACTTATTAGGGTATATAACAGAAACACATCTCAAACTGGTTTTCTAAACTACAGATTAAGCAGATCACCCAGTTTATGGTTTGCAATCTAGTTCATATGAGTATGAAAAAAAATGAAAGCTAGAGGATATACTTGAATTGGTTGATTGCATCGGCCAAAGCAGAGCTCCACAGCACCATGTATTTGTCTGCTATTCCATACTGGATATGTAATCTGACACCAGTAAAATGTCCAGTACAGTAATTATCGCAAGGCCAACATGTGCAAACCTGTAAAATAAGGACATCAATTATTAAAGGTGGCACATGTAAGTACCTAACAACTTCAAATAAGTGAATAGATTTGCATTGTAGCCAATTACTCCCCAAGAATTACGTCAGTTTTTTAACAACATTAATAAAAGAGCATGCACTCACAAAAGCACTGACCAAAAGGTGGTCAATAAATGGCTTATACCAAAATACCAAGATGAAAATTTAGTGCAATTCGTTCAAATCATGGACAGCCAACTTACACAAAAGTTAAAAGAAAATTTCAGTTAGTACATTAAGCATATATACATAATATTTCAACTTCCTTTAAACAAACTATGGCAATAATATAGATAGTGTTTTGACATTTGCAGAAGATAAACAACTTGAAAAAATGACTTACATAGAATATTTCTGAGTCTTTTATGCTTTAAATAGCGGTTGTAGATATATGTGCCAAGCATTAGACTGAACCACCCAATCACACGTGCAGTCCCTAGGAAGGATGCCTCCAGATGTAGAACCTCCGTTTGATAATAGAACATGACTGTTGAGATATTTGGAACTGCTGCATTTGAAATGAAAAACCATGACATAGGTCTAGAGAGGAAAAAAAAGGAAGTTACCGATTAGGCTCTTCAGTGCAAGAGGCAAACATCAGAGAAAATGAATTTGCAGGGTTAATTACCGCAAAATTGCTGGCTGCTTAAAAGCTGTGCATAAACTGAGGAAGGCTGGTTTTAGAGATGAGCATAAATTAACTGATTTATTGTCCTTCTCATGAGCTTCAGATCATTTAGACAATGATCTCCTTTTGCTCTTTTTACGGGCACCCTTTCGCCTCCTAGCACCCTCATATTTAAAAGATCCACCTGACCCTTGTCCAGCAAAAGCACTATCAATGTTCTGATCATCAGCATGATCATGTGTAGCATTATCTATCATGCTTTCAAATCCTTTTGGAGATTTCTTAACGAAAACACATGTAACTAGTTGGAACAGTGGAAGAGCAGAGAAAATTATATAAATAGCATTTATTGGGAGATTGGACAACGTGTATCCTCCCAATAAGCTCCCAAATATCCCCCCTACAGCCATTGATGACCAAGATAATGACTGGAGACCACCAGCAAATTCTGGCCTGAAAAGAGAATATTTCAGGTTTTAAGGCATTGCATTGGAGTACTTGCTATAGAAGGTGAGACAAGATGCACCAAATTACTCACCCTGCTGATCGAACTGCTTCTGCAATCATTGCATCTATAACAACATCTGCCATGGCAGATCCCAGGTTCTGTACAATCAACATTAGCGTAAAAAGATTGCTTGAGCTCCTCAAATGTTCTGACAGCCCAATAATAAGCCATAGAAACAGAGAAAGACCACTAGAAATGATCAAATAGGGTACACGCTTCCTCTGCTTAATTGGAATACAGTCCGGCACAATCCTGCAAGCACAATTGATATATGAGTCAGTAAATAAAACCAGGATTTTTTTATTGAGCGCTCAGGAACATGTCCAGTAATGCATGTACCTTTATCCACAACAGGACTACTAACATACTGAACATGGCCAGATGGCAATGCTGCAAGATATTGGTAGAGATAGGTTGGATTAGAGATTATTTCGGAGAGAAAAGTTTGGTTGTTCCTTCCTGAAACATAGATACATGGCATCTCTATATAATGGGTGCTTAGATCGTCGACTTTTCCTAGCAAGATACAAACTCTGCATGGTTTGACTCCTTTAATCCTACACTTGCTAATACAATAGTATTTCCTACAAGACTCTTCTTCCTCCCGTTTCCTTGGTGCTGCAAATCTTTGTCTGACACGTGACCATCTTCTGCTACAGGCCTACGATGCACCTATGTCCTTGGCCTCCTTGCCAGACATACTAATGCGTACAACAACACCACTACCAAAAAGCAGCAAAACTCTTTTTTTCTTTTTAGAAAAGGAGGATGACCCTAAGAGATGCATACGACCATTTTATTGATTATTCTCGAGGACCTTACAAAGCAGTACAACAATATGCCTGAATCCGCCATCTTGGCAACATCTGCCGCTACTCCAATCCATATGATGAAGCGGTGCAAGCTGGGCCAAATACCCAGACCTCTCACCTAAGCCTAACATCTAAAGCCGGAGGCCCCGACCGAGCCACATACGGGGTCCGGGGCACAAACCGGTCCGACGCACTCACATGTGTCGTCGCCACCATCTTCCAGTGGTGCATCTTCAGAGCAGAGTGAGGTGCCAACCTTGGCAGGTGCCTCCGCCATCGACGCCACCATGACGCCAAACGACGACCTCCACCTAGGCGAGTCCATCTCCAAGCAACGGACGCAGATTCATGCTAGGATAGGTCCGCACCATCGCCGTCGCCCACCACCCACAATCGCCACCCAGCCCCAAGTTTCCCAATGCAGCGCCTTCAACAAGGGAACGGCGCCGTGAGCGCCGTCGCCGCCCAACAAAGTTAGGCCTTTCGCCCAGGAGACCTAGGGGAAGGGGAAGTGAAGGGATCAGTCCATACCGACGCCTCCAAGTAGGGAAACGACGCCCTCAGGCGTCGCCGTCGACGCGGCCGGCAATAGCCGACTAGGGATTTGGCCCGAACTAGATCCCCGCCATCAGCAGTGCCTCCTGTACAGAACCGGCGACCCAAGTAAGCGCGGCCCGACGAGGATGGCCTGCACGCCGAACAGGGGAGGAGGGGAGGCGCCAGATCGCACGCACCGGCCTCCGTAGAAACTGTCGCCGGCCGCCAACGACCACCGGATCCCGCCGGCCGCGCGGCCGGGACGCCAGATCCACCACCCGCACGGCTGGAAAGTACTAGGGCAATCACAGATCATGGACACACTATCAAGAAAACCGGTTATGAGTTTGATATTACACGGACCTATGTACTAGAACCGCTGAATGCCTTAATTTACATCAACAAAGGTATTGAACAACAGATATGGGAAATACTTTCTGTCACGTGTTCCCTTTTGCATTTCCATGTTACTGTCATGTGCCCATGTGTACAAATGAACTGTTCTTGTTAATCAATTTTCTGTTAAAGTAACATGAATACAAGCTATGTTCAGATTGTTAGTGACAGGTTCTATTCATGGTAATCTGTAATTAATCAGAAATTGAAAAAAACGTTTAGCTCTAGTGGAATAATTACGTATCTATAGCTCCTTAAAATTCCAGTAATAAACTTGTGTTGTGGTGGACGCCAATATCAAACAATACCTAAGCTTATGCCTGAAAAAGGCATAATTCTGAAAACTGAGATGTAACACTCATGATATAGGCCAAGGACAAGAATGATTATTTTGCATCAACCAAGGTTAAATTGTTGGTAAGTTTCGCTTCATATAAAGCAACGAACAAAAGGTAACATTACCCATATATAGGTTTTATACTCCAAGGGGAAAATGCAGCAGAGACCAAAAACTGTGATGTTGAGGGTGACAGCCTCATGATGTCCTTCATTTGATATGAGACAGCTGTCCAGACAAAAGATCTGAAACCCTAAAACATTGAAGAATACATATTAGAACGTTTAAAATGTTAACATGTTCTTATTTGTGAAGCATTCAAGAAAAACAAACAGATTTGAAGGAGGGCCTCTTTAGTTATGCTGAATTCAGAGACGGAATTTGCAGCCGAGACATATCAACAAAGCATGCAAGTTGAACAAGTGCTAAGGATATGAATGAACAACCTTGGCCCCCTACATGCTACCTTAAGGTATTTGACATGCCACCAATGCTCAGCATCCTGTGAAATTACCACATCAAGTTGTTTTAAGGCGTCACAATCCAAGGCAAGACTCGCCAACACTTTGATAGTTTCACATTTCCATGGGGCAGAGAATGATTTATCAATTCTAACCGAATTTCTTAAGCGCAATTGAGTCTCTCTATACAGACAGTGACTGATTTGGCAGCATATAAACGCTAGACGTCCATCTCAATCTACTCTGGCAACACGGGCTTCACATTCGCAACAAGATAAAATTAGCGTGATGTCTACAAAAAGAATATTCAAATAGGGATCCAGGCATCCTTCATCATCTTGTGTGTTCTGGAAACATAAATTACAAAATGATCCTACGGACACGCATATGAGCGGCAGATGTATCAAAATCGACGGTGCGTGTGCGGAGAAATGGGTGCGATTACGAGGAGTGTCAAGGTGCCGGAGAGAGGAAGAGATCAGGAGAAGGGACATAACTAAAAAGAATTTCTATTGATAATAATACTCCCTCCGTAAAGAAATATAAGAGTGTTTAGATCACTATTTAATGATCTAAACACTCTTATATTTGTTTACAGAGGGAGTACTAATTCAGACACCAATTACATTTGATTCCAGAGACCAATTCACATCTAGACTGGCTAGAATCAGCCGAGATACACTCTGATTCTGATGGCTAGCACGATTTACACTAACAGCTGAGCTACACTGATTCTGGTGCCCTGACATGGGTCGTTCATTCAGTTGGTCCATACGAAGTAGGGGCACACGGGTCCCATGGCCGGCGTCCAGTTGCCACAGCCGAAGAAGCACTTCCCCTGCATCGGCCCTGGCATGGACACCACGCCTCCTCTGGTCGGTACCCTACAGTAGCAGAAGCACGTCGCAGAGGTGCCACCGCAGGGGCTTATCATGTGTGGCTGCGGCTGCTGCTGCTGCTTCTGCTGCATCAGCGGCGTCGCCAGCGCCGATGAGCCACCGCAAGGGCTTGTAAGTAACTGCGGCGGCTGCTGCTTCTGCTGGATCGGCGGCGATGGCGCCAGCGAGCCGGTGATGGTCATCTTGACCCCACGCAGCATGAGCTCACCGAGCAGCCGCGCCGTGTTGCGCGCGTCGTCCAACCCGCAGTGCAGGCGGCCCTCCCAGTCCAGCCCCGCCGCCCGGACCGCCTCCTGAAGGGTGACCCGCCCTCCGCCGCCGAGCGCCGCCTGGAAGGGGACCCTCAGGTTGATCCAGTGATCGAAGTAGGAGGGCTTCTCGATCCCCTTGAAGTGGCACTCTGACTCGAGCATGGTGTGGCAATCCCAATCTCCCCACGTCACGACGGCCAAGCTCCCTGCCCCCGCCGTCGCCGCCTTCAGCCAATTGTCGTGCATCCAGAGCGCCTCGCCAAGATCCACGCCGCCGTCCACGTCCTCCTGCCGGATGCCGGTGAGCTCCCTGCAAAACTCGGTCAGCACAGGGTGATGTTTTGGACGAACGTACCTGCGAAACGCGGACTCGATGCGGCCGGTGGCGCCGTCGACGAGCACGGCGGGGAACTCGATGATCTCCTGCGGGAAGATCCGCGCGTCTTTCACGCACGTCGCCTCGAAGTCGACCACCACGAAGAAGTCGAAATCTTGCACCTGCCCCATGATCGCTGCCATGTTCGACGAGGTGCGCGAAAACTCCGAGAATCGAGATCGGGGAAACTAGGGATCGAAAACTAGGGCGGGGAAGATCGGGGAAAGAGGGAATCGAGAACTAGGGCAGCGAAGGTCGGGGAAAGTTGGGATCGAGATCTGATTTGTTTCTCGTCACGCTAGGGGCAGGCACAATTTCTAATCCAATCCGATACTTTTCGGATTGGCGCTCTTTTTTTTCTTTTTCTTTTTGACGTGGTTGGCGCTATTCCTAATCTAATCAACAAATCAAAGGCTGTAATTAGCGGGAAAAAAGACCAACGGATGTGCTAGAAGACTGGTTTGACTCTGTTTAGTTGGTTTTGTTGAAGTTTTTTTCCTTGGTGTATCTCATACCTGGCCAACCGGGCCGGCACGGCCTGGCCGCCGTAAACGTGCCTGGCACGACACGGCCCGCGACGGCATGACTATAGCCGTGTCGTGCCGTGCCGGCCCACGGCGGGAGGTCGCAGCCCAGGCACGACCCATCTATTAATAGGGGCGGCTCACCGGCACGTCAGGCCTACTAGTTCGTCTGCTATTTGACGCACTGAGCGTTTTTAGCCTACTTGTACTTGTTGGGCCATATAGAGATGTATAGAAAAATAAATAAACCGTGATCGGGCCGTGTTGTGCCGGCCTGCGTGCTCAGGCTAGCAGCCCAAGCACGACCCAGGGCATGCCACGTGCCGGGCCTGGCCCTTTAGCCCGTGTCGTGCCTGGCCCATGGCGGGCCGTGCCAGCGTGCTCACGGGTCGTCCTGGTTAGCCCGGCCCATTTGGCCAGCTATAGTGTATCACACTACTTCTACTGTAGAGTCTTAAAGCATCTTCAACAGATGATGTAAAACTTAGTGAAGCAAAAATAGTTATAGGCCAGAAGAGAAGGTGTTTGGGCATCGTGGCTGCTAAAAAATATCAGGTGCTACTGGCCCGTAGGTGATACCGTGATACATGCTTTTGGAGCCGTTGGATCTTAGATCTGACGACATCTGAGAAGCTGTTGTATCCACGCATAATTTTGAGACTCTCGGATGTTTTATTAATGTTCAAGACCTCCTGGGAGTCATCAGATGTGAGATCCAACCGCTCGGAAGTCTATATCACAGTATCACGTTCCCCGTGGCTAATGTTGCTTTTCCATATGCCCAAAAACTGGAGCCCAAAAATTTGAAAAGCAATTGAACATGAAATCCAACGGTTGAGAGGTCCGGAGCTCCAAATGGGGCCAGCGATTCGGCGGTGCTCTGGTCGGTAGATTGGACGATGCCCGACCGCTAAAAAAGCTCGACGACCGACGATGCTGCAGCGCGACCATCTCGGGGAGGGGGCTGTTTGAATTGGTGGTGGCGTTTCGAGCTTCCGCAACAGTTTTCTTGGCCGACGGGTACGAGCACAGAGTGGCGACGGGGCTGGGGCGGTCGCCGGATTGGCGACGACAAGTATGTTTCCCCGTGGCCATTCGGTTCCCGGCGCGGCAACGGTGGAAGGCGTCTAAACATTAGGGATAGTTACGTTTGACTGTTATAACATGACCCTGGTTAGCTTAGCTGGAGCCGGCGAGAGACATTTGGTCTGAGCTGTCACTTGGTCAATTTGGGTCATGCATTAAAGATCCAACAACCCATGTGTATTTTTTTTTAAATAACAACATATATTTGATTAAACAAATACTTCCTTTCACTAGCGCAACGTGCGGGTTGCAATCGCCTAGTTATTAATTTTGATAATTTGAAGGTTATTGAAACGATGAATAATGGCGGACGGTCAACAGGAGCGGCGGCGGCAATCTTTGATGATTGCTACTTTTTGGCGTGTGATTTTCCTACCTCTAGATTTGAACATTGTAATAGGGAGGCCAATAAGGTTGCGCACGAGCTTGCTAGGTTGGCTAGATTTTCTTCTACCATTGATTGGTTTAAGGAGCCTATGTTTGAGATTGTACCATTCCTCACAAACGATGTATCTGTTATTTCCGTTGAATAAAGTCCATTTGTTTTCAAAAAAAATACTTTCTTTCTCCCATAATATAAGAACGTTTTTGACACTTATGGGATGGAGGGAGTAGATTACAAATAGTACACATGTGGTCATTACAAGAGACACACATAAATGTCTTGCAATATTGCATCAAAGACTCTGCAATAAGCAAAATTAAAATTTCACTATGACAGAATCTTGTGCCACGCTGAAACGTCGCTCACCATCGTCCTCGCCGCTATCAAGGCAACACTAAAGAAACAAGGAAATGGTCGTCATACCTAAATATGGAGGAGCACCTTCACATACAATGATGCTTTTCGAGCTGATGAATCGGACCGCCACAACCGACGAGACTGAGGCTTTGTGGCACGTTCGTGTCCGCTAGATCCCAGAGTCGTCAACTTTATCCGATGCGATCGAAGAAGAGGAACGGCACTGCTTACCGCCATCCACGCGCCCCATTGTAAGACACAAAACACAACTGAGACAGTCGACACCAAGGCCACCTGGGAGAGTGTCGTGTGCCAACCATCAAACACAAATCTCACCGGATTTGAAAACGGATCGAGCCACCTGCTCCTCATCGCCACCCATTAGAGCACCACCGAGATGGGGGAAGAGCAGAAGCAGATTATTTCGGCATGGCGCCCTCCCCACCATTGATGCAACACCTCTGAAAGCAAACTATGCCTATTCTATCTCCCTACCGAAGACAAACTGTCAGGGTCCCTGCCCGCTCCCGCCACCAGAGCGGCAGGCGAAGAGGACGAGGTTCCACAATATTGTTGGTGTCGAGAGAAGCAGGCAAGAATCATCTCCTAACCGACGCTTTGAAGCGGTTTCAGGAGCAGCGAACCAAGCGACAACCAACGCACACGGACTTGATGAACAAATATGGGTAGGTAGAATTCTTTCTAGTCCATTCACCTAGAGGGCGATTGCATTGTAGTCTCCCCCACGTCTTCTGGAGCCCATATAAATATGTTATGCATCCCCAAAATAGAAAATGAATATTCAAAATTTATTTTTACTCATGCCATGGCTTAATATCATAGACAATCAATGATTCGAAATGACCATAAACGTTTTATTGAATACAAGTTTCCCTACTTATGTTTGTGGTACTACAAATTGTTTGATGTTATAGTGAACTAGTAATAAACAAATATGGGCAAGTAGAATTCTTTCTAGTCCATTCATGAGGTGCTACTTCCTCCGAGCCGAAGGCACCAGGCACATAAAAAGTTACAAATATAACTTCGAAAGGAAACACTAACCAGAGGATGGATAGTCCGGGTTATGTCCTTGCTGCAATCTAGCCGGGCATGATCGAATTGCGAGTTGTAGTTGTTGGCTTTGATGAATTAGAAATCTCGTGGTCTTCGGATTATGGGATCATGGTAAACCACCCGGGCATTGCAAACACTGCACGGGGGCCTTGTCATCACTAGTCATTGTGCTCGCCAACCCGATACTGGAAAAAAGCATTAGGGCCACAAGTACCACCTCCCTGCCCGTCGTGCCCCTCCCATAGCTCGGTGCCTTGGACCCATCCATCAAGGAGTGTCATGGCTACCTCGGGCTAGGGAAGCGACTAATGTGCTGCAAAGGCACTGGGTTGACTTGTAGCTTTTCTGAAGTAAGAGTATGATCCCACATTGAGCTAGGAAACTATCATTTTGCCTCTTGTAGAGGTCTATCAAAATGTGCAAACAAGTTAGTTGTGATTCGAAAAAGCGATACAAAAGTAGAAAATATTGCAAGACTTATGTGACGAAAGTCAAAGTGCATAGTAATTACTTCTATAAAGGATGTTCGAGTATCAGCCTTTCCGGGCTCCGCGATAGTTGCCCAGTTAGAGTTATCAGCTTCTGTGAACTTTGATGCTGCTAAAGAAGGAACATCAGGCGAGGGTTCGCAATGTTCACAGAGCCGCCCCGGTTCAGGCTAGGTTACATTCCTTGTAGTAACTAAAACTTGTTGAGAGGTTACATAACATGTGGATGGAGTATGGAAGGTGTGAAAATGAGGCAAGTAAAGAACACTTGTTATGTTTTTGTTGTATTCAAATCTCTGAATATGTCAAGAAAGCAATGCAAACATGATTCAGATTAACCTAGTAGGAAAGCGTCAGATTTGGCATCTGCAATTTCATGGCTACTTCTGAAATAGTCCGTTCCATCTTGGTTTTCTTTCCTTTTTCTTTATTGAACTAAATAGCGAGAGTTAACGTCTTAATGACCATTGGCATGGTCAGGATGCTTACGCTTCAGAGTCTTCACTTACGCTGATGCATCAGTTTTGGACAAACCAGAGATTGGAAGGGGCTGGTATTGTTGCAAGAGGCCATGAGGGCACTTTACTTTTTTGGTAGCAAGAAATATTAGATCAATCAGTTTCGGACAAACTAGAGATTGGAAGGGGTTGGTATTGTTGCGAGAGGCCATGAGGGCACTTTACTTTTTTGGTGGTAAGAAATATTAGATCTGACAATATGTCTGATCCTTTTTTCAGTTGAGTTAAGTGACTGTCGGGATGCAATATTGTTAGCCATAGAGAAGGGTTTTCAGAACATGGTGATTGAAACAACCTGTAAAAGGGTGAAGCATGCTTGAGACTCTTGATAAAGATGGCAGGTGTGTTAGCTTTCAATGCCCCGAGATAGATGTGAGATCTCCTCGCCCATCTTTAGGGTATTAGACCATCTCTGGCCGATCTCTTAAAACCGGTTAGAGGAGTAAAAATTCGAATTTCAAGGGCTAAACCGGACCAAGTCAATCCCTTATCTGCTTTAGAGGAGTATAGGATCTTTACTCTGCGCGTCGGCCGCCCCTTATATTTACTATTCCACGACCACTTCTCTGAATAATTTCAGTCCTTCCCCCATGCCAGCCTCCTCCCCCGTTTGTTCGCCGGCACCACACCCGTCGAGTTCCTTGCCTCCGGCGACCACCCTTGCCACGTACCATCCTGCAGCCCTGTCGAAATCCAGCCACCAATTTCATGTGAGATCCCAGCGAGAATCTGACGATCTTTTTTTCTTTATTTTTCTTCTTCCCCGTCTCCGGCCACAGCGACACTCCCCCTCATCATCCCTATTTCGGCGGCGCTCATCCCATCGTCCCCGACCACGATTAAAGCCGCAAGGCACGGGGAGGACACCTGTATAGAGAAAAAGTTCAACGTAAAGGAAGAAATGTACACAAAGAGTGGCCGCTGGGCACCATTGTCGATTCTGGTGAATCCTTGTGTTTCGCATGTTGCCATCGCGCCACTAGGAGAAGGATGAGGGAAAGAACCCATTCATACAAGGAAGCTCCCAAGTCATTGAAGGAAATATGCCCTAGAGGCAATAATAAAGTTGTTATTTTATATTTCCTTATATCATGATAAATGTTTATTATTCATGCTAGAATTGTATTAACCAGAAACTTGATACATGTGTGGATACGTAGACAAAACACAGTGTCCCTAGTAAGCCTCTACTAGACTAGCTCGTTAATCAAAGATGGTTAAGTTTCCTAACCGTAGACATGTGTTGTCATTTGATGAACGGGATCACATCATGAGGAGAATGATGTGATGGACAAGACCCATCCGCTAGCTTAGCATTGATCGTTAAGTTTTATTGCTATTGCTTTCTTCATGCCATATACATATTCCTTTGACTGTGAGATTATGCAACTCCCGAATACCGAAGGAATACCTTGTGTGCTATCAAACGTCACAACGTAACTGGGTGATTATAAAGATGCTTTGCAGGTATCTCCGAAGGTGTTCGTTAGGTTGGCATAGATCGAGATTAGGATTTGTCACTCCGAGTATCGGAGAGGTATCTCTGGGCCCTCTCGGTAATACACATCATAAGAAGCCTTGCAAGCAATGTGACTAATGAGTTAGTTGCGGGATGATGTATTACGGAACTAGTAAAGAGACTTGTCGGTAACAAGATTGAACTAGGTATGAAGATACCGACAATCGAATCTCGGGCAAGTAACATATATCGATGACAAAGGGAATAACGTGTTTTGTCATTACGGTACGACCGATAAAGATCTTCGTAGAATATGTGGGAACCAATATGAGCATCCAGGTTCCGCTGTTGGTCATTGACCGGAGAGGTCTCTCGATCATGTCTACATAGTTCTTGAACCCGCAGGGTCCGCACGCTTAACGTTCGATGACGATTTTGTATTATATGAGTTATGTGATTTGGTGACCGAATGTTGTTTGGAGTTCCGGATGAGATTACGGACATGATGAGGAGTCTCGAAATGGTCGAGATGTAAAAATTCATATATAGGACGATGATATTCGGACACCGGAAGTGTTTCGGGGTGTATCGGGTACACATCGGAGTACCGGGGGGGGGGGGTACCAGAACCCCCGGGGGATTAATGGGCCCTACGGGCCATAGGAGGGGAGCACACCATCCCACAAGGGTGATGGAGATATGCCCTAGTGGCAATCATGTATGATGATATTTCCTATGTGTTTATGAATAAAGACAGTCCTTGGACATTATCAATGATGTGTATCAACAAGTACGTGACTTGTTTGTGGGACTATGCATCGTATGATGACTATCCTAAAAGGTCCCTAGTCGAAAGGGCTCTGTGGACGCGCAACCGACTAGACTAGCGTATGACATGGTCGATGGTTGGTCTCACTAGCCATGGAGCATTGGATGCTAACCGGATAATATGGATTCGGAAGGATCTGGTCGGATTCGATGTATTCGGATCTGGGTTGGGATAAGGTCTGAGTCGGACAGACCCAACTATGAGACGCATCGGTATGTCATCTGTGAGTCTCTAGTACAACATTCGTTATATGTCCTAAGACCTGAGCTGGCGCATGTACTCGTGATGGTGACAGACTTGCTTTGGGCCAACCAAATGCTACTCCGTGACTGGGTAGTTACAAAGGCAAGTTTCGGGCTTGTCCAAACCCATGCTGCGAGACATGGTCGAGCAAGATGGGATTTGCCCCTCCGATCAGGAGAGATATTCTGGGCCCCTCGTGTGATCCAACCAAGATAAGCATGGCCATGCGATTAGGATTATGAGATAATCCGGTTTGTGGTCGGCATCACTGGAATGAGAAAGAGGTCAGGCTAGCACAAGGATGACAGACTCGCCTTGAGCCCGACAACATATATCATGTGGCAAAGGGAACAGAAGTGTGATGTACGGGTTCACCTAACCAGCTTCATCGGACACTTGGAGTCGGCACGCTTTGCTAGGGGCCACTACCGACTAGCCGAGTCGGATGTGATCTGACTCGCGTCCAAGTGAACAAGAACCTAAGGGGTCGCGTGCTTAAGGGAAGGAACCTGTGAGGCCTGGTCCAACTCCACGAGTCAGAAGTGATCCTACTCGGATTCGGATCCAGGCCGAACAAACTCTGGGCTTTAGGATCCGTGCGAGGCGCAAGTGTTGAGCCCGTAACGGATGCCTATATAAAGTGGGGGTGTGGCAAACTCATGGGGGTTGATCCCTTTGCCGCTGTCACTAGGGTTTGCATGTGTTGCGAATAGCCACCTCCACTCACCGCCGACTGTGTGATCGGACCTAGCAGTCCGCCGCATGGTGTTCCTCCCGCATGAAGGAAATATGCCCTAGAGGCAATAATAAAGTTGCTATTAATATTTCCTTATATCATGATAAATGTTTATTATTCATGCTAGAATTGTATTAACCGGAAACTTGATACATGTGTGAATACATAGACAAAACAAAGTGTCCCTAGTATGCCTCTACTAGACTAGCTCATTAATCAAAGATGGTTAAGTTTCCTGGCCATGGACATGTGTTGTCATTTAATGAACGGGATCACATCATTAGGAGAATGATGTGATGGACAAGACCCATCCGTTAGCTTAGCATAATGATCGTTAAGTTTTATTGCTATTGCTTTTTTATGACTTATACATATTCCTCTGACTATGAGATTATGCAACTCCGGAATACCGGAGGAACACCTGGTGTGATATCAAACATTACAACGTAACTGGGTGATTATAAAGATGCTCTACAGGTGTCTCCGAAGGTGTTTGTTGGGTTGCCATAAATCAAGATTAGGATTTGTCACTCTGAGTATCGGAGAGGTATCTCTGGGCCCTCTCGGTAATGCACATCATTATAAGCCTTGCAAGCAATGTGACTAATGAGTTAGTTACGGGATGAAGCATTATGGAACGAGTGAAGAGACTTGCCGGTAACGAGATTGAACTAGGTATGAGGATACCGACGATCGAATCTCGGGCAAGTAACATAATGGTGAAAATGGAACAACATATGTTGTTATTGCGGTTTGACCAATAAAGATCTTCGTAGAATATGTAGGAACCAATATGAGCATCGAGGGGCCGTTGTTGGTTATTGATCGGAGATGTGTCTCGATCATGTCTACATAGTTCTCGAACCCGTAGGGTCCGCACGCTTAACGTTCGATGACGATTTGTATTATGGGTTATGTGTTTTGGTGACCGAAGATTGTTCGGAGTCCCGGATGATATCACGGACATGACAAGGAGTCGCGAAATGGTTGAGAGGTAAAGATTGATATATTAGACGAAGGTATTCGGACACCGGAATGGTTTCGAGACATTTTGGGTATTTATCAGAGAACCGAGGGGTTACCGGAACCCACCTGGGAAGTAATGGGCCTTCATGGGCCATAGGGGAGAGGGGAGGCAGCCCACAAGGGGTGGCGGCACCCCCCTCCCATAGGGAGTCCGAATTGGACTAGGGGAGGGGCGCGCCCCCTTTCCTTCTCCTCTTCCCTCTGCCTTCCCTCTGTCCCCTCCATGAGAAAGAAAAAAAAGGGGGGGCGAATCCTACTAGGAGTGGAGTCCTAGTAGGATCCCCCCCCTTGGCGCGCCCATTGGTGGCCGGCCTCCTCCTCCCCACCTTTATATACCGGGGAAGGGGGCACCCCAAAACCCAACAGTTATTCTCTTAGCCGTGTGCGGTGCCCCCTTCCACAGTTTACTCCTTCGGTCATAGCGTCGCAGTGCTTAGGCGAAGCCCTGCACGGATCACATCACCATCACCATGCCGTCGTGCTGACGAAACTCTCCCTCGACCCTCTGCTGGATCAAGAGTTCGAGGGAAGTCATCGAGCTGAACGTGTGCTGAACTCGGAGGTGTCGTACGTTCGGTACTAGATTGGTTGGATCATGAAGACGTTCGACTACATCAACCGCGTTAACCTAACGCTTCCACTTTCGGTCTACGAGGGTACATGGACACACTCCCCCCTCTCGTTGCTATGCATCTCCTAGATAGATCTTGCGTGATCGTAGGAATTTTTTTAAAATTGCATGCTGCGTTCCCCAATAATGGCATCCGAGCCAGGTCTATGCCTAGATCATATGCACGAGTAGAACATAAAGAGTTGTGGGTGATAATAGTCATAATGATTACCACCAACGTCTTATTTTGATTCGGCAATATTGTTGGATGAAGCAACCCGGACCAACCTTGCATGACCATGTTCACGAGACCGGTTCCACCGACAGACATGCAACTTGCTTTGGATAAAGGTGGCTGGCGGGTGTCTGTTTCTCCAACTTTAGTTGAATTGAATTTGACTATGGTCGGTCCTTGTTGAAGGTTAAAACAACATACTTGACGAAAAATCATTGTGTTTTTGATGCGTAGGTAAGAACAGTTCTTGCTAGAAGCCCGTAGCAGCCACGTAAAACTTGCAACAATAAAGTAGAGGATGTCTAACTTGTTTTTGCAGGGCTTGTTGTGATGTGATATGGTCAAGGCATGATGTGATATACGTTATTGTATGAGATGATCATGTTTTTGTAAAAGTTATCGGCAACTGGCAGGAGCCTTATGGTTGTCGCTTTATTGTATGAAATGCATCGCCATGTAATTGCTTTACTTTATCGCTATGCGGTAGCGATAGTTGTAGAAGCAATAGTTGGCGAGACGACAACGACGCTACGATGGAGATCAAGGTGTCAAGCCGGTGACGATGGAGATCATGACGGTGCTTTAGAGATGGAGATCAAAGGCACAAGATGATGATGGCCATATCATGACACATATTTTGATTGCATGTGATGTTTATCTTTTTATGCATCTTGTTTTTCTTAGTACGGCGGTAGCATTATAAGATGACCCCTCACTAAATTTCAAGGTATAAGTTTTCTCCAATCACTGCCACCAAGCTATAAAGGCTTCGTGATGAACTATAATATGCAAGGGATGGAAAAGACAATTCCCTAGCTATTCACAATGCTTAAGACCGCAGAGGTGGAAATCAAGAAGGAGCATCAAATGTTGATGGTTAACAAGACCACTAGTTTCAAGAAAAAGGGCAAAGGGAAGAAGGGAAACTTCAAGAAGAATAGCAAGCAAGTTGCTACTCCCGAGAAGAAGCCCAAGTCTGGACCTAAGCCTGAAACCGAGTGCTTCTACTGCAAAGGGACTGGTCACTGGAAGCGGAACTGCCCCAAGTATTTGGCGGATAAGAAGGATCGCAAAGTGAAAGGTATATTTGATATACATGTTATTGATGTGTACCTTACTAATGCTCGTAGTAGCACCTGGGTGTTTGATGCTGGTTCTGTTGCTCATATTTGCAACTCGAAACAAGGGCTACAGATTAAACGAAGATTGGCTAAGGGCGAGGAGACGATGCGCGTCGGAAATGGTTCCAAGGTTGATGTGATTGCCGTCGGCACGCTACCTCTACATCTACCTTCGGGATTAGTTTTAGACCTGAATAATTGTTATTTGGTACCAGCGTTGAGCATGAACATTATATCTGGATCTTGTTTGATGCGAGACGGTTATTCATTTAAATCAAAGAATAATGGCTGTTCTATTTATATGAGTAATATCTTTTATGGTCATGCACCCTTGATGAGTGGTCTATTTTTGTTGAATCTCGATCGTAGTGATACACATATTCATAATATTGAAGCCAAAAGATACAAGGTTAATAATGATAGTGCAACTTATTTGTGGCACTGCTGTTTAGGTCATATTGGTGTAAAGCGCATGAAGAAACTCCATGCTGATGGGCTTTTGGAATCACTTGATGCTTGCGAACCATCCCTCATGGGCAAGATGACTAAGACTCCGTTCTCCGGAACAATGGAGCGAGTCACTGACTTATTGGAAATAATACATACCGATGTATGCAGTCCGATGAGTGTTGAGGCTCGCGGCGGGTATCGTTATTTTCTGACCTTCACAGATGATTTGAGCAGATATGGGTACATCTACTTAATGAAACATAACTCTGAGACATTTGAAAAGTTCAAAGAATTTTAGAGTGAAGTGGAAAATCATCATAACAAGAAAAATAAAGTTTCTACGATCTGATCGCGGAGGCGAATATTTGAGTTACGAGTTTTGTCTTCATTTGAAACAGTGTGGAATAGTTTCGCAACTCACGCCACCTGGAACACCGCAGCGTAATGGTGTGTCCGAACGTCGTAACCATACTTTATTAGATATGGTGCGATCTATGATGTCTCTTAACGATTTACCACTATCGTTTTGGGGTTATGCTTTACAGACGGCTGCATTCACGTTAAATAGGGCACCCTCTAAATCCGTTGAGACGACACCATATGAACTGTGGTTTGGCAAGAAACCTAAGATGTCGTTTCTTAAAGTTTGGGGTTGCGATGCTTATGTGAAAAATCTTCAACCTGATAAGCTCGAACCCAAATCGGAGAAATGAGTCTCCATAGGATACCCAAAGGAAACTGTTGGGTACACCTTCTATCACAGATCCGAAGGCAAGATATTCGTTGCTAAGAATGGATCCTTTCTAGAGAAGGAGTTTATCTCGAAAGAAGTGAGTGGGAGGAAAGTATAACTTGATGAGGTAGTTGTACCTTCTCTCAAATTGGAAAGTAGTTCATCACAGAAATCAGTTCCAGTGATGCCTACACCAACTAGTGAGGAAGTTAATGATGATGATCATGAAACTTCAGATCAAGTTACTACCGAACCTCGTAGGTCAACCAGAGTATGTTCCGCACCAGAGTGGTACGGTAATCCTGTTCTGGAAGTCATGTTACTAGACCATGACGAACCTACGAACTATGAGGAAGCGATGATGAGCCCAGATTTCGCGAAATGGCTTGAGGCCATGAAATCTGAGATGGGATCCATGTATGAGAACAAAGTATGGACTTTGGTTGACTTGCCCGATGATTGGCAAGCCATGGAAAATAAATGGATCTTCAAGAAGAAGACTGATGCTGACGGTAATGTTACTGTCGACAAAGCTCGACTTGTTGCGAAAGGTTTTCAACTAGTTCAAGGAGTTGACTACGATGAGACCTTCTCACCCGTAGCGATGCTTAAGTCTGTCCGAATCATGTTAGCAATTGCCGCATTTTATGATTATGAAATTTGGCAAATGGATGTCAAAACTGCATTCTTAATGGATTTCTTAAAGAAGAGTTGTATATGATGCAACCAGAAGGTTTTGTCAATCCTAAAGGTGCTAACAAAGTGTGCAAGCTCCAGCGATCCATTTATGGAATGGTGCAAGCATCTCGGAGTTGGAATATACGCTTTGATAGTGTGATCAAAGCATATGGTTTTATACAGACTTTTGGAGAATCTTGTATTTACAAGAAAGTGAGTGGGAGCTGTGTAGCATTTCTGATATTATATGTGGATGACATATTGTTGATTGGAAATAATATAGGATTTCTGGATAGCATAAAAGGATACTTGAATAAGAATTTTTCAATGAAAACATCGGTGAAGCTGCTTATATATTGGGTATCAAGATCTATAGAGATAGATCGAGATGCTTAATTGGACTTTCACAAAGCACATACCTTGATAAAGTTTTGAAGAAGTTCAAAATGGATCAGTCAAAGAAAGGGTTCTTGCGTGTATTACAAGGTGTGAATTGAGTCAGACTCAATGCCCGACCACTGCAGAAGATAGAGAGAAAATGAAAGTCATTCCCTATGCCTCAGCCATAGGTTCTATCATGTATGCAATGTTCTTTACTAGACCTAATGTGTGCCTTGCTATAAGTTTAGCAAGGAGATACAAAGTAATCCAGGAGTGGATCACTGGACAACAGTCAAGAACATCCTGAAATACCTGAAAAGGACTAAGGATATGTTTCTTATTTATGGAGGTGACAAAGAGCTTGTCGTAAATGGTTACATTGATGCTAGCTTTGATACATATCCGGTTGACTCTAAGTCGCAAACCGGATACGTATTTATATTGAATGGTGGAGCTGTCAGTTGGTGCAGTTCCAAGCAGAGCGTCGTGGCGGGATCTACGTGTGAAGCAGAGTACATAGATGCTTTGGAAGCAGCAAATGAAGGAGCCTGTATGAAGGAGTTCATATCCGATCTAGGTGTAATACCTAGTGCATCGGGTCCAATGAAAATCTTTTGTGACAATACTGGAGCAATTCCCTTAGCGAAGGAATCCAGATTTCACAAGAGAACCAACATATCAAGAGACGCTTCAACTCTATCCGCGATCAAGTCAAGGAGGGAGACATAGAGATTTGCACAATACATACGGATCTGAATGTTGCAGACCCGTTGAATAAGCCTCTTCCACGAGCAAAACATGATCAGCACCAAAACTCCATGGGTGTTAGAATCATTGCAATGTAATCTAGATTACTGACTCGCAAGTGGGAGACTGAAGGAAATATGCCCTAGAGGCAATAATAAAGTTGTTATTAATATTTCCTTATATCATGATAAATGTTTATTATTGAGGCTAGAATTGTATTAACCGGAAACTTGATACATGTGTGAATACATAGACAAAACAAAGTGTCCCTAGTATGCCTCTACTAGACTAGCTCGTTAATCAAAGATGGTTAAGTTTCCTGACCATAGACATGTGTTGTCATTTGATGAACGGGATCACATCATTACGAGAATGATGTGATGGACAAGACCCATCCGTTAGCTTAGCATAATGATGCAAGATGGTTATTCATTTAAATCAGAGAATAATGGTTGTTTTATTTATATAGGAAATATCTTTTATGGTCATGCACCCTTGATGAGTGGTCTATTTTTGTTGAATCTCGATCGTAGTGATACACACATTCATAATATTGAAGCCAAAATATGCAAAGTTAATAATAATAGTGCAACTTATTTGTGGCACTGCCCCGTTTGGGTCATATTGGTGTAAAGCACATGAAGAAACTCCATGCTGATGGGCTTTTGGAATCACTTGATGCTTGTGAACAGTGCCTCATGGGCAAGATGACTAAGCTCCGTTCTCCGGAACAATGGAGCGAGCCACTGGCTTATTGGAAATAATACATACTGATGTATGCGGTCCGATGAGTGTTGAGGCTCGCGGCGGGTATCGTTATTTTCTTACCTTCACAGATGATTTAAGCAGATATGGATATGTCTACTTAATGAAACACAAGTCTGAAACATTTGAAAATTTCAAAGAATTTCAGAGTGAGGTAGAAAATCATCGTAACAATAAAATAAAGTTTCTACGATCTCATCGCGGAGGCGAATATTTGAGTTACGAGTTTGGTCTTGATTTGAAACAACGTGGAACCATTTCGCAACTCACGCCACCTGTCGATGTAGGAACGACACCTATGGGATCACAAGAATCCCTACTACGGTTGCGGGGCGCGGGGTCGTGAGAAGAGCGGATCAAACAGATAACACACGGTTCCTTTACCCAGGTTCGGGCCACGAGGATGCGTAAAACCCTACTCCTGCTTTGGTGGATTGTATATCTGTGTTCTTGAGCTAGCTATGGGGCGTGAAGAGCTCCAAAAAGCCGAATCCTCCTCCTGGTTGCCTCGGGCCTCCTTTTATAGGAAAGGGGTTGCCACAGTGGCACACAGGAGGTGCGAAGGGTACAGTAATGCGAGGTTATCCCTCGCATTACATGACAAAGCGCATTTAATGCGCCTTGCTTAGGTGTCCTTGCTTTATCGGGGACGGGGGAGAGCCCTGTCTCGTCCGTCGCCGCTCCTTCTTGCGTCGACACGCACCCTGGCCAGCAGTGCCTGCGGTGCCATGTAGGTAGGCAGGTAGCTGAGGTGGCGCAGTGGTGGGTCTCCACGAAGATCCTCATGCCGCCACGCAGGTGCCTGCCCAGCTGGTTGGTTCGGCAGCTGCATGCGAACGGCGGTGGAGGTGCGACTGTTGTGGGCCTGATGGTGGCCCCACGGGTGTGCTTGTCAAGGGCCTTGCCGGGGCCCCGACAAGGGTCTTGCCGCGGCGCCTGCTGTCATCCCCGGCAAGGCTCTTGCCGGGGGTCTTGTGGTCCTCCTTGGCTGGGATCCCACCAAGGGTCATCATCTTCTAAAGTGTGTATCTGATCTTGAATGTCTTCACAAAGATCTGCATGCCACCACGGGGATGTCTCCCGAATCCTTGCCCCATGGGGGCAGTGGACTCAAGGGGGACTTTGCTCCGTAGGTGTGGGGCAAGCTGCTACGGCGAGGGTCTTGCCGGGTTAGCTAAAGCTGCCCCCCGGCAAGGATCTTGCCGGGGGGGGGGGGGTCTGCTCTGTCTCCTTTGCTCTTTGTGGTCTTGGTCTTGGCGTCGTTCTGCTTCTCCTGAGCTTCAGCCTTACCTTGGCTCACCTCCCTTGCCTTGCTCAGTGTGGTGGCGCCCGTGGATCAGACTGCCCGTGCATAGTTATAGGGGTACGAAAGGTGTACCCCTCTTTTTGTACACCGACAGGAGCCCCTGGGCCTGGGCCACACATAAGCGCAACGCGTTGTTGGGCCAGGCCCAAAAACGGTGTGCGGGCAGGCAGGGCGGTTTTACCACGGTAAGTTTCTTCGCACGCTGCGCTTCCCACGCGTCCTGCGCGTGGCGCGGCGTGGGGGGGCGTGCGTGACGTGGGCGGCATGCGTGGGGCTGAGCTCCGCACGCATGCGTCACGTCGTAGTAAAGGGGGCTGTTCGCGCCTTCCCCATAACCGGAGGGAGGCGTGGAGGCACGACCCATTTACTAAACGGGGCCGAGGCGTGGTCTTCAAGGCGTCCACTCCCCACGATCACGGGGTGGGGAGAGGTCGCCTCAACCGTCGCCTCGGTCCTGCACGCCCGCCACATGGCTCTCATGCGCTTGGGGTGGCGAACGGTGGAGGCGGGAAACTGGGCCGCCGCGGGCTGGGGCAGCGGGTCGGTCCTAGTCCCCTGCGCCTTCCGCGTCTTGATTGGCTGAGCGGGGCGGTAGAGCCACCGCCCCGTTCCTTTATAAAGAGCGGGAGGGGGGATGGCATCCCGCATTCTTTCATCTCTTCCTTCCTTCAGCTTCAGCTCCCCCCTCCATCTGCCATGGAGAGAGGGAATCTTGGCCCTTCAACGGTGGCGGCGAGGGTCGCCGCTCGACAACGCATCCCTCCTTCTCCTGCACCTGCGGTGGCAGAGCCAGCCGCGAGGGGAAGGGGGAGGGGGCGAGGCCGTGGGCGAGGCCGAGGCGCTCAGGGAAGAGAAGGACGGGGCGGCGCGCCGGCCTCGCCTCCGCCAGCAGTTCCTCCTCCATGGAGGGCCACGTTGGGGATGACCCTTGCGAGTTCTTCGTCAGGCTGTGCCGGCCGCCTCGCCGTCGCCTTTGTCTCCCGACTCCATTCGCGCGGGAGATGGAGCTGGATCCGCCAGAGTCATTGCGGCTGCACATGAGGGGTTGTGGGATCAGCGGCACGCGGGTTCGCGTCGACTTCCCAGCCCCTCACGTGATGTATCTTCGTTGGGGATGGAAGACGTTCGCTCATATCCACCGCTTGACGGAGGGGCTCACTCTCCATTTCAAGCTGATGGAGGGCGGCCTCCTCTCCGTCAAGGTCTTCGGGACCCGTGCAAGGTGCTGCGTGGAGAGCTCTTCTGATAGCGAAGACTCCTCCTCGGGCAGGAGTGACGAGGAGGACAGCGGCAGCAACGACGAGGGTAGCAGGCGGCAGGATGACGGGTCCGACTAGGTGTCGGGCGTCGCTCCATGCGGCACCGGCGACCCCATCATCCGTGTTACCGGCTCCCTGAACTTCTCGGGGTCGTCTCCTTGGACGGCTGGCGTTGGGAGGCTGCAGAAGAGGAAGAGGGCGGGCGGCAAGGCCGTCAAATCGGAGTACGCGGGCACCGACGCCTTCGACGCGTGCTGACGTCCTGCCGCCTCGTCTTTGAGCCCTGCTTCCGCCGCCGCCATCACCATCCAGCCTCCTTGACCTGCCTCCTGAGGAGAGAGACAAGAAAGGGATTACGGGCACCTTATCTCTTTTTAGTTTGTAAGCCTTCGGGCCTTAGCTGAATTTAAAGCTTGTAATCCCATCATTCATGTTTTTCATTTCCTATGGACTGTACCTGAGTGGAATGTTTTTAATGAAAAAGGGATGCTTGCCGGGTCATTTGTTTGCGGGTAGAACCCACGTCAAGGGGTAAATCCTTGATATCTCTAAGATAAACATTTCCTTGCCCGGCAGCAGGCCTTGCCGTCTTCCCATGTCGCTCGACCTTTCTCATGCCTTTGGCGGAGGCAGGGATGAGGCGGGTTCAGGCTCCTTGTTTCATTATTTTGCTGCCGCGACTACGACCAAACCTGGCCCCAGGAACGAGCCCTAGGGCCTAGAGTTTAGGAGAGCACGGTAGCTTTAGGAAGGAACGAGGTTTCACATACCTTAGTCCATACGGGAATGCATGACAAGGGATGAAGAACTTATCTGAAGCTGTAGCCCCCGGCAACTCTGGTTTTCCGTGGGTGGATCTTTTGCGCTTGCAGCCCCCGGCAATACTGGCTTGCCGGGGTCTAGATGCTGGCCCGTCCCTCTTCTCTTTTTCGTCCTCAAGTGATCCGGCAAGGATATCAGTGAGTCCTGCGAACCAAAGAAGACAAAAGAACGGCAAAGGGACGCACACTCGACCTCTAAGCTAGGGGTCAGTCGCCGCTAAGCACTATCAACCCTAACCAAGGACGAGACTCGACCTAGCATGCATGCTCAATGTTCCAGGAGTTACTCACCGGAACGGCATCTTCGGTCTCCAGGCGGACTGCGCCGGGCCTGGTGACTCGTATTACCCGATAAGGGCCTTCCCACTTTGGCGTCAACTTGTTGGAATTCTTGGCCGATTGAACGCGACGAAGGACAAGGTCACCTTCCTCAAGGCTTCGGGCATGAACCTTGCGGCTATGGTAGCGGCGCAAGGCTTGCTGGTAGCGTGCCGCTCTCACAGCCGCCCGAAGACGATCTTCCTCAAGGAGCAGTGCGTCATCTTGCCGCAACTGCTCTTGCTCAAGCTCATCATAAGCGAGCACTCGAGGTGACCGGTATATGAGTTCGGTGGGGATAACTGCTTCTGCCCCGTATACTAGGTCAAAGGGTGTCTGGCCGGTGGCTCGATTTGGCGTCGTCCTGATCGACCAAAGAACCTTTGGCAACTCATCAATCCAACGCCTTCCGCTCTGGTGCAGCCTGTCAAAGGTCTTGGTCCTTAAGCCTCGCAGCACTTCAGCATTTGCCCTCTCAGCTTGACCATTGCTTCGCGGGTGAGCAACGGAAGCGAAACAGACTTTGCTGCCGAGGTATTGGGTATATTTCATGAAGGTGCGGCTTGTGAACTGTGTGCCGTTGTCGGTGATGACCCTGTTGGGTACACCAAAGCGGCACACTAGTCCCTTGAAGAATTTGACGGCTGACTGAGCTGTGACCTTCCTCACTGCCTCCACCTCCGGCCACTTTGTGAACTTGTCGATTGCAACGTACAAGTACTCAAAGCCCCCGACATAGTGGGGGAAAGGGCCCAGTATGTCGAGCCCCCAGACCGAGAAGGGCCAGGAGAGAGGGATGGTTTGAAGGGCTTGAGCTGGCTGATGAAGCTTCTTTGAATGGAACTGACACGCTTCACATCTGGTGACTAGTGTCATCGCATCCTGGAGGGCGGTGGGCCAGAAGAAACCTTGCCGGAATGCCTTGCCGGCAAGGGCCCTTGACCCGATGTGGGATCCACATATGCCTCCATGTATCTCCGCCAACAGCTCCAGTCCTTCCTCTCTAGGGATACACTTCAATTTCACACCGTTCGGCCTCTTCCTGTACAGGACGTCATCGACGAACTGGTACATGGTAGAGCGACGGGCTACTTTTTCCGCTTCTTCCTGCTCCTCAGGAAGTTCCCCTGTCTGGAGGAATCGGATGGTATGCTGTGCCCACGCCGGAGCCTGGGGCTCGACGGCGAGGAATAAAGGCATTTCCTCCGCTATAGGAGCGGCTGTCTCGACGGGAAGAGCTTGACGCTCCGCCGGAGCTAGCCGTCCCGTGGCGGGCTCAGTGTCCCCGGCAACATCCTTGCCGGCGGCTCCGGGGAGCTCAGCGGGAAAGTACTTCCCGGGCCCTTTGTACTCAGTCGTATTGTTGGTTGACGCCTCCCTGGGGAAGTGCATCTGGACCACGTACTTGAGGTGCTCTCCGGTGGGCGCGACAAGCAGTACGCCAGCCCCGACGCCCTGTAAGGAGAAAGCTCCATCAAAGTACATGATCCAATCGCAACTTGCCTCCTTGCCGGGGAGAGCAGTCTCTTGGGCTTCTTCGTCAGGCGTTGCGGTCCATTCTGCAATGAACTCCGCCAGGACTCGGCTCTGAATCGTCGAAGTACTTTCAAACTTGAGGCCAAAGCTGGACAGCTCCAGTGCCCATTCCACAATTCTTCCCGTCGCATCTGGATTGTGCAATATCCGTTGCAGAGGGAGGCGAGTGACGACAGTGATCTCGTGTGCCTGGAAGTAGTGACGCAGCTTCCTCGAGGCCATAAGGAGGCCGAAGAGCAGTTTCTGCACGCTGGAGTACCTTGACCTAACCCCCTGCAGGAGGGAACTAACAAAGTAGACCGGGTGCTGCATCATTTTCTTCTTCGGCGGCACCTCAGCTAGCTGTGTCGTCTCTGCATTGGTGGTGTCGGGCTCTGTTGCTGCCATTACCTCGTCGCCAACCTCTCTCTGTGCCACTAGTGCGGCGCTGACCACCTGGTTCGTTGCCGCCAGGTATAGCAGCAACGGCTCCTGTGGCCTGGGCGCAACTAGTATCGGCGCAGAGGAGAGGTACTTCTTCAAATCTTGCAATGCTGCTTCGGCTTCTGGCGTCCACTCCATCGGGCCCGCCTTTTTCAGGACCTTGAAAAAGGGAAGGGCGCGCTCGGCAGACTTGGAAATGAACCTGCCCATGGCGGCGACGCAACCAGCAAGCCGATGCACATCCTTGATTCGCTTGGGTGCTTCAATCTGCTCTATAGCTTTAATCTTGTCCGGATTGGCCTCTATCCCACGCTGTGACACAAAGAACCCGAGAAGCTTGCCGGATGGGACGCCAAAGACACACTTCTCAGGGTTCAGCTTGAGGTTGATCTTGTGCAGGTTTGCGAATGTTTCTTGCAAATCTGGTATGAGGGTTGCCCTGTCCTTGGTTTTGACCACTATGTCATCCATATAAGCTTCCATATTTCTATGGAGCTGGGGTTCAAAACCAATCTGGACCGCCCTTGCAAACGTCGAACCAACACTCTTCAACCCGAAAGGCATCCGCATGAAACAATACGTAGCACATGGGGTGATGAATGTTGTTTTCTCTTCGTCTTCTCTTGTCATGAAGATCTGGTGGTAGCCGGAGTAGGCGTCGAGGAATGACAACAGATCACACCCAGCCGTGGAGTCAACAATCTGGTCGATGCGCGGCAACGGGAAGGGGTCTTTAGGACAAGCCTTATTGATGTCTGTGTAGTCAATACACAGCCTCCACTTCCCATTTGCCTTGCGCACTACGACCGGATTGGCCAACCACGTCGGATGGAGCACTCCTCTTACCAAACCCGCTGCTTCCAGTTTCCGGATCTCTTCTATGATGAACTCTTGTCGTTCCAAAGCTTGCTTCCTGACCTTCTGCTTGACAGGCCGCGCATGAGGACAGACAGCAAGGTGGTGCTCAATCACCTCCCTGGGAACGCCGGGGATGTCGGAAGCTTGCCATGCAAACACATCGACATTCGCCCGCAGGAAGGTGACGAGCGCGTCTTCCTATTTGTCGTCAAGGGTGGAGCTTATGGTGAAAGCTCCTCCCGTGCCGTCCTTATTGACAGAAACCTTCTTGGTTCCCGGCGGTGTGGCCCTGGGCTTCTTGTTCCCGCCGGTGGAGCTCTCTGGCACGTCCTTGACGGCAGCGCTACACTCCGAAGAGGTGCGCTTGCCGGAGTGGGTGTCTGAGGTCTCACCGGTCTTCTTCTTCTTCTTCCCTCCCGGGGTCCCAGCGGCAGGAGCAAGTGCCCTAGTGGCGGCAGCTACTGCAACTGCTTGCTGGTATAGTTGGTCAGCGCAAATCAGCACATCTTTCTTATCGGAGGGGATGGTGATGATCGTCACAGGCCCTGGCATCTTCATGGTGTTGTAGGCGTAGTGTGATGCCGCCATGAACTTGGCCAGCGCTGGGCGGCCAAGGATCCTGTTGTAGGGCAAGGGGATCTTGCCAACATCAAACACGATCCTCTCCGTCCTGAAGTTCAGGTCGCTTCCAAAAGTCACGTGCAGCGTGACCTTTCCCTTGGGTTGGCTTCTTCCCGGGTTGACCCCTTGAGATGTACCCGTCTCTTCGAGGTCTCCATCAGGAATCTGCAGTTTCTTGATCACGGCAGGCGAGATCAAGTTCAGACCGGCCCCGCCATCGACTAGCATCTTTGTCACCTTGAGGTTGCGTATTGTTGGTGAAACCAGCAATGGCAAGCACCCGACCGCAGTAGTGCGATCAGGGTGATCCTCGGTGTCAAAAATGATAGGTGTGCTGGACCACTTCAGCGGCCTTTGGGCATCAAACGACGGCTCTGCTGCTGTAATCTCTCGCGCCCACTGTTTTTAAGCCGGCGGTGAGAAGTATGCAGCGAGGTGCCGCCGTCGACGCACATGGCCTCTGTAGCTTTCTGAAACTCTTGGTCGCCGGACTCGTCGTTCTCTTCGTGATCGTCGTCTTCTGGCTTTCTGTCACGGCCCCGGGCGGGCCTCTCCTGTTGTTTATCCTTGCCACGACGGCCCGCCTGGCCGTCACGCCTCCTGCCGGACCCCTCAGCACCGTCTTGGCCCTTCTCCTTGTCCCGCCTCTCATATTCAGCCCTCTGCTTCTCAGCGAGGAGCTCAACCTGTCGGCAGTCTTGGAGAGCATGGCCTTTGGTGCGATGGATCTTGCAGTAGCGCTTGTCGGAGTTTCCTGGCTTCTCTGTAGCCGCCAAGGCCCGCAGGCGACGCATCCGGCAATTTCCTTGCCGGGGTCATCTGCCTTGGTTTTCTTGGTGGAGCCGGTGTCATCAGATCCCTCGACGGCAAGCACGACCTTTCCCTTGCGCTTCCTGTTGTGGCGCCGGCCTTTCTTCGCCGAGGCGGCAGCATCCTCATCTAAGGAGTCGGTTTCCACGCCGGCATCTTCGTCGGGGTACTTCCTCCCCTCTTCAGCCCGGGCACATCTGTCAGCAAGAACGTAGAGTTCTGCCACATCTTTCACCTTGTTCATCGCCAGCTCTTCGCGCATCTTGTGGTTACGCACGTTCTGATGGAACGCACTGATGATAGCGGCAGGGTGAACATCGAGAATATTGTACTGTACCCGGCTGAACCTCTGTATATACTTGCGGAGACTCTCGCCTCCCTTCTGGGGAATGACGTGCAGGTCACTCACTTGGCCATGGGCTTGGTGGCCTCCAGTGAAGGCGCCCACAACTCATGGCACAAATCTGACCAGGAGGAAATGGAGTCTACCGGCAAGTGCATCAACCATGACATGGCGTTGGGTTTAAGAGCCAACGGAAAGTAATTAGCAAGCACCTTATCGTCACGAGCTCCGACAGCTTGCATCGCGATGGTGTAGATGCTGAGGAATTCGGACGGATGGGTCTTGCCGCTGTACTTTTCGCCCACGTCAGGTTTGAAAGTGCGGTGAGTGGGCCACTAGAACTGCTGCAGCTCACGGGTAAAAGCCGGACAGCCTACCTCGTAAGGTTGGCCTCCAGGGCTCTCCGGTGCCGGGTGGTTCACAGCAGGCCCTGCTCGCTTGTCTGACTGGTGGCGCGCTCCGCGCCAGCGCTCGATAGTGGTTCGAGCGTCTTCATGTTCTCGTTCCCGAAGAACTTGGCGTTGGTCACAGTGGGTCAGTGGGTCGGACGACGCTATGGAGATTTCATCGCCCGTAACGTCACGATGGGCTGGCGCCCGCGGTACCGGGCGAGGAGGAGGCTAGTGCACCGTGGTCACGGTGCCGCTGGCCTTCCCGCCACTGGTGCGTGGGACTCTGTCGGAACGTCGACCCGGGGGCCCCACTGGACTCGGTTCATCTTTGTTGGCCACCGCAACAAGGCTTCAGATAGTGGCTCTCCATTCGTCGAGTTTCCCCGTAGTGGGAGGAAAATCGAGGAGCAACTGCGCGCGCGCCAGGGCTTCCGCTGGTGTTGGTGGCAGCGAAACCTGCATGGATCGCGGTGTGCTTCGACTTCTGACCATGTCAGAAGGAGCTCTATCACGACCCCACGGTCGCATGCCATCTTCACCAGCGCCTCGGCAAGCGGGCAGGTCTTCTACATCCCGGGAGTAGCTCTCGGGGCTCTTCCCGCGGCGACGCCCGGGGTCTTCGGCGTGGTTCCGTCGTTCGTCGCGCGCCTCTTGAGAGGAGCGCGCCGTCGGCGCCGGCGTGGGAGTCTTGGAAGCCCTCGCGTCGCCCTCGGGCGGGGTGGCAGCGATCTTGGAAGGCCCCGCGCCACCCGCGGAGGGCCTGGCTCCATCTTTGGATTTGGCGGCGTGCGGCCCGTTACCAGGCGCACGAACATCGCCGCCTCCCAAACTCCGGCTGCTGGGACGGTGTTGGTGTTCGCGAACGGTGCCCCGGGTCCTTTCTGCGACCGGTCCGCTGCTCGGCCGCGTCGGGACGGGATGCCCGGCTTCCGACGGGCCGACTGCCACCGTCGTCTTCTTCTTGGGTGCCATGACGATGAAGAAGCATCGAACTAACTACTAAAGCCGATTCTCACAACGGCGCCCCCTACCTGGCGCGCCAAAGATGTCGGTGTAGGAACGACACCTATGGGATCACAAGAATCCCTACTACTGTTGCGGGGCGCGGGGTCGTGAGAAGAGCGGATCAAACAGATAGCACACGGTTCCTTTACCCAGGTTCGGGCCGCGAGGATGCGTAAAACCCTACTCCTGCTTTGGTGGATTGTATATCTGTGTTCTTGAGCTAGCTACGGGGCGTGAAGAGCTCCAAAAAGCCGAATCCTCCTCCTGGTCGCCTCAGGCCTCCTTTTATAGGAAAGGGGTTGCCACAGTGGCACACAGGAGGTGGAAAGGGTACAGTAATGCGAGGTTATCCCTCGCATTACATGGGAAGGCGCATTTAATGCACCTTGCTTAGGTGTCCTTGCTTTATTGGGGACGGGGGAGAGCCCTGTCTCGTCCGTCGCTGCTCCTTCTTGCGTCGACACGCGCCCTGGCCAGCGGTGCCTACGGTGCCATGTAGGTAGGCAGGCAGCTGAGGTGGCGCAGTGGTGGGTCTCCACGAAGATCCGTATGCCGCCACGCAGGTGCCTGCCCAGCTGGTAGGGTCGGCAGCTGCATGCGAACGGCGGTGGAGGTGCGACTGGTGTGGGCCTGATGGTGGCCCCACGGGTGTGCTTGGAAAGGGCCTTGCCGGGGCCCCGGCATGGGTCTTGCCGCGGCGCCTGCTGTCATCCCCGGCAAGGCTCTTGCCGGGGGCCTTGTGGTCCTCCTTGGCTGGGATCCCACCAAGGGTCATCATCTTCTAAAGTGTGTATCTGATCTTGAATGTCTTCACAAAGATCTGCATGCCACCACGGGGATGTCTCCCGAATCCTTGCCCCATGGGGGCAGTGGACTCAAGGGTGACTTCGCTTCGTAGGTGTGGGGCGAGCTGCCACGACGAGGGTCTTGCCGGGTTAGCTAAAGCTGCCCCCAGCAAGGATCTTGCCGGGGGGGGGGGGGTATGCCCTGTCCCCTTTGCTCTTTGTGGTCTTGGTCTTGGCGTCATTCTGCTTCTCCTGAGCTTTAGCCTTACCTTGGCTCACCTCCCTTGCCTTGCTCAGTGTGGTGGCGCCCGTGGCTCAGACTGCTCGTGCACAGTTATAGGGGTACAAAAGGTGTACCCCTCTTTTTGTACACCGACACCACCTGGAGCACCACAGTGTAATGGTGTGTCCGAACGTCGTAACCATAGTTTATTAGATATGGTGTGATCTATGATGTCTCTTACCGATTTACCACTATCGTTTTGGGGTTATGCATTAGAGACAGCTGCATTCACGTTAAATAGGGCACCGTAAATCCGTTGAGACAACACCGTATGAACTGTGGTTTGGCAAGAAACCTAAGTTATCGTTTCTTAAAGTTTGGGGTTGCGATGCGTATGTGAAAAAGCTTCAGCCTGATAAGCTCGAACCCAAATCGGAGAAATGCATCTTCATAGGATACCCAAAGGAAACTGTTGGGTACACCTTCTATCACAGATCCAAAGGCAAGATATTCGTTGCTAAGAATGGATCCTTTCTAGAGAAGGAGTTTCTCTCGAAATAAGTGAGTGGGAGGATAGTAGAACTTGATGAGGTAGTTGTACCTTCTCTCGAATTGGAAAGTAGTTCATCACAGAAATCAGTTCCAGCGATGCCTACACTAACTAGTGAGGAAGTTAATGATGATGATCATGAAACTTCAGATCAAGTTACTACCGAACCTCGTAGGTAATGCACATCATTATAAGCCTTCCAAGCAATGTGACTAATGATTTAGTTACGGGATGATGCATTATAGAACGAGTAAAGAGACTTGCCGGTACCGAGATTGAAGTAGGTATGAGGATACGGGCGATCGAATCTCGGGCAAGTAAAATACCGATGACAAAGGGAATAACGTATGTTGTTATTGCGGTTTGACCGATAAAGATCTTCGTACAATATGTAGGAACCAATATGAGCATCCAGGTTCCGTTGTTGGTTATTGATCGGAGATGTGTCTCGATCATGTCTACATAGTTCTCCAACCCGTAGGGTCTGCACGCTTAAAGTTTGATGACAATTTGTATTATGAGTTATGTGTTTTGGTGACCGAAGATTGTTCGAAGTACCGAATGAGATCACGGACATGACGAGGAGTGTCAAAATGGTTGAGAGGTAAATATTGATATATTGGACGAAGGTATTCGTACACCGTAATGGTTTCGGGACATTTCGGATATTTATCGGAGAACCGAGGGGTTACCGGAACCCCCCGGGGAAGTAATGGGCAGCCATGGGCCATAGGGGGGAGGGGAGGCCGCCTAGAAGGGGTGGCCGCGCCCCCCTCCCATAGGGGGTCCGAATTGGACCAGGGGAGGGGGCGCGCCCCCCGTCCCTTCTCCTCTTCCCTCACCCTTCCCTCTTTCCCCTCCATGAGAAAAAGGGGGGGGGATCCTACTAGGAGTGGAGTCCTAGTAGGACTCCCCCTTGGCGCGCCCCTTGGTGGCCGGCCTCCTCCTCCCCTCCTTTACATACGGGGGAAGGGGGGCACCCCAAAACACAACAGTTATTCTCTTAGCCATGTGCGGTGCCCCCCTCCATAGTTTACTCCTCCGGGCATATCATCGTAGTGCTTAGGCGAAGCCCTGCGTGGATCACATCACCATCACCGTCACCACGCCGTCGTGCTGACAAAACTCTCCCTCGACCTTCTGCTAGATCAAGAGTTCGAGGGACGTCATCGAGCTGAACATGTGCTGAACTTGGAGGTGTCGTACGTTCGGTACTAGATCGGTTGGACCGTGAAGATGTTCGACTACATCAACCGCGTTAACCTAACACTTCCGCTTTCGGGCTACGAGGTTACGTGGACACACTCTCCCCCTCTCGTTGCTATGCATCTCCTAGATAGATCTTGCGTGATCGTAGGATTTGTTTTGAAATTGCATGTTGCATTCCCCAACACTAGACGCACGCATACCGTTAGAGGCTGTGCACTTGCGCTGCTCCGGTGAACCTATACGTGGGATCCGACGACCGGTTGTTCGAGGGAGATCGGACGAGGAGGAGACGATCGACGCGGACGCGCTACTCCAACTCTTATTCCACTGGACGGCACTGCGCGTCTAGTGGTAACGATCTGTGATCCATCTCCCGTAGCATGTTCTTGGTTGTTCTACGCATAGGAAAATTTTATTTGCAGTCGACGCACCCTACCGCACACTCAACAGTGGTATGAGAGCCTCTGCTATAGGATTTGGTTTCAACACGTATGCATATTAGATATGTGAAGGCGGCAGATGAGATCTATTGTTGTTTATGAGATGGTTGTGTGCACGGTTGATGAGATCAACTGCACATGAGGAGCGATGTGGCTATGTTTTCTATCAATCGGGATCGATGAGGTCGTGACACAACCTACCCCTACCGGTCGGTATCCTCCATCGGGGTTAACAATGAAACGTAAATCTGAATCGGATTCGCGATGATCGATAAGATCGGTCAGATCAGAAAATTCGGCGTGATCGGAGTGAAGATATGATATGTGATTTCCGAAAACGTCGGGCGCTGCTGATAACCCACAAGTATAGGGGATCGCAACAGTTTTCGAGGGTAGAGTATTCAACCCAAATTTATAGATTCGATACAAGGGGAGCCAAAGAATATTTGAAGGTATTAGCAGCTGAGTTGTCAATTCAACCACACCTGGAGATTAATTATCTGCAGCAAAGTGATCGGTAGCAAAGTAGTTTGATAGTTTTGATAATAGTGACAGCAGCAACGGTAACAGTAACAACGATGGCAGTAATTTGTAGCAAGTGTAACAGTGATGATACCAATAGTAACGCAGCAAGATCAATAAGGATAAATTTGTAGGCATTGGATCAGTGATTTGTTGGATGATATTCATCATGTGATAGTTATAACCTAGGGCGATACGGCACTAGCTCCAGTTCATCGATATAATGTAGGCATGTATTCCGTAAATAGTCATACATGATTTATTAAAAGAACTTGCATGACATCTTTTGTCCTACCCTCCCGTGGCAGCGGGGTCCTGATACGTCTCCAACATATCTATAATTTATGAAGTATTCATGCTATTATATTATCCATCTTGGATGTTTAATGGGCTTTACTATGCACTTTTATATTATTTTTGGGACTAACCTACTAACCCAGAGCCCAGTGCCAGTTTCTGTTTTTCCCTTGTTTCAGTGTTTCGCAAAAAAGGAATATCAAACGGAGTCCAAACGGAATGAAACCTTCGGGGGCGTGATTTTTTGAACGAACGTGATCCAGGAGACTTGGAGTTGAAGTCAGGGAAGCTTCGAGGTGGCCGCGAGGCAGGGAGGCGCGCTTGCCCCCTGGGCTCGCCCCCACCCTCGTGGGCCCCTCGTGGCTCCCCTTACTGACTTCTTTCACCTATATATATATATATATATATATATATATATATATATATATATATATATATATATCCATATACCCTAAAAACATCGGGGAACAGAATAGATCAGGAGTTCCGCCGCCGCAAGCCTCTGTAGCCACCAAAACCCAATCGGGACCCTGTTCCGGCACCCTGCCGGAGGAGGGATCCCTCACCGGTGGCCATCTTCATCATCCCGGCGCTCTCCATGACAAGGAGGGATTAGTTCACCCTCGGGGCTGAGGGTATGTACCGGTAGCTATGTGTTTGATCTCTCTCTCTCTCTCTCGTGTTCTTGAGGTGGTACGATCTTGATGTATCGCGAGCTTTGCTATTATAGTTGGATCTTATGATGTTTCTCCCCCTCTACTCTCTTGTAATGGATTAAGTTTTCCCTTTGAAGTTATCTTATCTGATTGAGTCTTTAAGGATTCGAGAATACTTGATGTATGTCTTGCTGTGCTTATCTGTGGTGACAATGGGATATCACGTGATCCACTTGATGTATGTTTTGGTGATCAACTTGCGGGTTCCGCCCATGAACCTATGCATAGGGGTTGGCACACGTTTTCGTCTTGACTCTCCGGTAGAAACTTTGGGGCATGATACGTCTCCAACGTATCTATAATTTATGAAGTATTCATGCTATTATATTATCCATCTTGGACGTTTATGGGCTTTATTATGCACTTTTATATTACTTTTGGGACTAACCTATTGACCCAGAGCCCAGTGCCAGTTCCTGTTTTTTCCCTTGTTTCAGTGTCTCGAAGAAAAGGAATATCAAACAGAGTCGAAATGGAATGAAACCTTCTAAAGAAGTTATTTTGGAAAGAAGGCAATCCGGGGGACTTGGAGTCCACGTCAAGGAAGCAACGAGGAAGGCAGGAGGCAGGGGGGCGCCCTCCACCCTCATGGGCCCCTCATGGCTCCCCTGACATATTTCTTCCGCCTATATATATCCATATACCCTAAAACCTTCGGGGAACAGAATAGATCGGGAGTTTCGCCGCCGCAAGCCTCCGTAGCCACCAAAACCCAATTGGGACCCTGTTCCGGCACCCTGCCGGAGGGGGGATCCCTCACCGGTGGGCATCTTCATCATCCCGGCGCTCTCCATGACGAGGAGGGAGTAGTTCACCCTTGGGGCTGAGGGTATGTACCAGTAGCTATGTCTTTGATCTCTCTCTCTCTCTCTCTCTCTCTCTCTCTCTCTCTCTCTCTCGTGTTCTTGATTTGGCACGATCTTGATGTATCGCGAGCTTTGCTATTATAGTTGGATCTTATGTTGCTTCTCCCCCTCTACTCTCTTGTAATGGATTGAGTTTTCCCTTTGAAGTAATCTTATCGGATTGAGTCTTTAATGATTTGGGAACACTTGATGTATGTCTTGCCGTGCGTATCTGTGGTGACAATGGGATATCACGTGATTCACTTGATGTATGTTTTGGTGATCAACTTGCGGGTTCCACCCATGAACCTATGCATAAGGGTTGGCACATGTTTTCGTCTTGACTCTCCGATAGAAACTTTGGGGCACTCTTTGAGGTTCTATGTGTTGGTTGAATAGATGAATCTGAGATTGTGTGATGCATATCGTATAATCATACCCACGGATACTTGAGGTGACATTGGAGTATCTAGGTGGCATTAGGGTTTTGGTTGATTTGTGTCTTAAGGTGTTATTCTAGTACGAACTCTAGGGCTGTTTGTGACACTTATAGGAATAGCCCAACAGTTTGATTGGAAGGAATAACTTTGAGGTGGTTTCGTACCCTACCATAATCTCTTCGTTTGTTCTCCGCTATTAGTCACTTTGGAGTGACTCTTTGTTGCATGTTGAGGGATATTTATATGATCCAACTATGTTATTATTGTTGAGAGAACTTGCACTAGTGAAAGTATGAACCCTAGGCCTTGTTTCCTAGCATTGCAATACCGTTTACGCTCACTTTCATCATTAATTACCTTGCTGTTTTTATATTGTCAGATTACAAAAACCTATAGCTACCATCCATATTGCACTTGTATCACCATCTCTTCGCCGAACTAGTGCACCTATACAACTTACCATTGTATTGGGTGTGTTGGGGACACAAGAGACTCTTTGTTATTTGTTTGCAGGGTTGTTTGAGAGAGACCATCTTCAACCTACGCCTTCCATGGATTGATAAACCTTAGGTCATCCACTTGAGGGAAATTTGCTACTGTCCTACAAACCTCTGCACTTGGAGGCCCAACAACGTCTACAAGAAGAAGGTTGCGTAGTTGACATCAAGCTCTTTTCTGGCGCCGTTGCCGGGGAGGCTAGGTAAGCGGCACTCACACCCCGTCAACTAAGCTCTTTTCTGGCGCCGTTGCCGGGGAGGTGAGTGCTTGAAGGTATATCTTTAGATCTTACAATCGAATCTTTTTGTTTCTTGTTTTATCACTAGTTTAGTTTATAAAAGAAAATTAAAAAATGGAATTGAGTTTACCTCATACACTTCATCTTTTTAATATCTTTCGTGAGTATGATGGAAAGGAAAATTGTGCCAAAGTGCTAGAAGAAGAATGCATTAAAATGTTTGGCACTAAATCTTTGAATGATAAGCATGATTGCAATGTTGTTAGTATGAACCCCTTGAATATCCATAGTACTAATGATGATTGCACTAGTTATGATGAAAATGTCTCCTATAAACATGTCAATTTTTGTGGAGTGCATTGGGTTCGCAAGTACACACCGAATAGGGAAGATAGATATTGCAAGAGGCATAAGCATTTAGAAACTAAATTGTTGCAAGACAGGCTAGCTGTTTGTGCTGAAAATTTAAATTTTCTTAGCCGTACTTGTGAACTTTGCAATGAACATGATCATTCCAGTACGTAATGCAATCTGTTTCATGATCGTATCGTGTCCAAAAGTTGTGATGACTTGATTTCCCTTGCACATCATAATGAACTTAGTTTGCTCTTGGGTTATGAAGAAATGAAACGTATAACTAAGGTTATTCCAGAATTTGCCCTTGATAGAGTTCTTCATTTTGATCTAGAAGAAATTTATATGTATTGTGCGGTGAATTGCATTGAAAATCCTTATATTGCCAATTACATAATGAAAAGAAAACAAATAGAATATGAAGAGAATACTAACGAAAGTGAAGAGACTTCCCAATATTCTCCTATTATTTCTTGTGATGAATTAGGTAATGAGGAGGAGCCTTCTATTCAACCAATCTCATTAATAAGGAGCTCCAGAAAGAGGATTGAACCCACACATGAGGTGAAGAAGAAGAAAAGAAAAATGAAGAGAGGTAAAAAGATATCTCTCCCAAATAATGTTGCTCCTATTATTGTTGTGCCCCGTGAAAATGAATCAAAAATAATTGTGGAAGATGATGCACTTGATGATGATCTCGTTATGCCTTTCTTGTTGTGATGATTATGATTGGGAAGATAATGATACTTCTTATGATCTTGAAAATCTTTTTGGCTCTTGCTTGGAGGAATATGATAATGGCTATACAATTGGTGCTATCCATACTATTAAGGATGAGAGTGATTATGCTTATGATATGAAAAGACCCAAGCTTGGGGATGCTATGTTTGAATAAGATGATGTTTTTGAGAATATATTTGCTGCAATTAATGTTTGTCCCAAGCTTGGGGATGCTACATTTAATGAATATGATATTTTTAGTCTCCCAAGTTTTGATATGCAAATTTATAAGTATGATAGCATGCCTCCTACTTATGATGATTATATTGATGAAAGTGCGTTTGGAAGAGTGTCAACTTTAGGAAGTAATGATCCCACTATTTTGGAGGATGTTGAATCTTATTATGATAAATATGAAAGTGGATTTGGAGAGGTCATGACTTTATTTAGTGATGAATCCACTATTTCGGAAGAGGTTTCAATTGATTATGATGAGAACAAAGTTGCTACTTATGATGATTATTGTGATGACACTTTTGCTAAAAAAAGTAGTGATGATTATATTTATAAAACTTGTCATGATTATGATTCCCCTTTTTCTGAACATTACTCTTTTAATGTGGAAACAATTTATAGTATTCAAGTCTCTTATGATACTCCCACTATTTCGAATGAGAAGAATTTTGCTTATGTGGAGAGTAGTAAATTTTCTATGCTAGTAGATCATGAAAAGAATGCTTTAGGTGTTGGTTATATTGTTGAATTCATTCATGATTCTACTGAAAGTTATTATGAGGGAGGAACATATGCTTGTAGGAATTGCAATAATATCAAGTTTCCTCTCTATGTGCTTAAAGTTTTGAAGTTATGCTTGTTTTGCCTTCCTATGATAGTTGATTATTGTTCCCATAAGTTGTTTTCTCACAAATTCCCTATGCATAGGAAATGGGTTAGACTTAAATGTGCTAGTCATATTCTTCATGATGCTCTCTTTATGTTTCAATTCTTATCTTTCATGTGAGCATCATTGAAATCATCATGCCTAGCTAGGGGCGTTAAACGTTTGCGCTTGTTGGGAGGCAACCCAATTTTATTTTAGTTTCTTGCTTTTTGGTTCTGTTAGTAGTAAATAATCCATCTAGCTTCTGTTTAGATGTGGTTTTGTGTTTTAATTAGTGTTTGTGCCAAGTAGAACCTTTGTGAAGACTTGGGTGAAGTCTTTATGATCATGCTATAAAAAACAAAAAACTTTAGCGCTCACGAAATTAGCTTCAACTTTTTACTGGAGAGTGCTATTTAGTTGAATCTTTTTTCTTATGATTAGTAGACAAATTCCTCAGGTCCAACAATTTATTTTATAATTTTTGGAGTTCCAGAAGTTTGCGTTAGTTACAGATTACTACAGATTATTATGTTTTTGACAGATTCTGTTTTTCGTGTGTTGTTTGCTTATTTTGATGAATCTATGGCTAGTAAAATAGTTTATAAACCATAGATAAGTTGGAATACATTATATTTAGCACCAATACAAATAAATAATGAGTTCATTACAGTACCTTGAAGTGGTGTTTTTTTTCTTTCGCTAACGGAGCTCATGAGATCTTCTGTTAAGTTTTGTGTTGTGAAGTTTTCAAGTCTCGGGTAAAGATTCGATGGACTATGGAATAGGGAGTGGCAGGAGCCTAAGCTTAGGGATGCCCAAGTCACCTCAAGGTAATATTCAAGGATAACCAAGAGCCTTGGGGATGCCCCGGATGGCATCCCCTCTTTCGTCTTTGTTCATTGGTAACTTTACTTGGAGCTATATTTTTATTCACCACATGATATGTGTTTTTCTTGGAGCGTCATTTTATTTTGCTAGTATTTGCTTACTGTTATTTAGAATAATGTTTTTCATCTTTATTTTCAATAAAAATGTCAAGGATATCTTTTACCATGCTTATTTTGCAAGTATACATGTTGCTGTTTCAAAACAGAAAGTTTACCGCTGTTGCGAAAATTCCCTAGAAAAGTAAGAATGTGTTAAATGTTGAAACCTTTTGCATAATAAGATCTGATAAATTTACTGCAGTGGGAATTTTCTTTCATAATTTTTGGAGTTAGGGAAGTATGATGAATCTTTCATTCTTTACAGACTGTACTGTTTTGTCACATTGCTGTTATGTTTGCATTGTTTGCATATGTTTGCTTGTTTAATGATTCTATTTGTGGATAGGAATATTAAATATGCAGAGGCATTTAGTATGCAATGTTTAATAATAATTTTAGTGATTTATTACAGTAGAAAATGATAAGGTTTTTGCATTGGTTTATACTAACTTATCTCATGAGCCCTTGTTGAGTTTTGTGTGGATGAAGGTTTCAAGATTTAGGAAACCGTGATATGAGATGAATTAAGGAGACACAAAAGCTCAAGATTGGGGATGCCCAAGGCATCCCAATATAATATTTCAAGAAGTCTCAAGCGTCTAAGCTTGGGGATGCCCCGGTTGGCATCCCATCTTTCTTCTTCAACAACTATCGATTAGTTTCGGTTGATCCTAAGTTTTTTTGCTTCTTCACGGGATGTTTGCTATCCTTGAAATGTCGTTTTGTTTTGCTTGCTGTTTGAATAAAGTATCAAGATCTGAAATTCTTAAATGAGAGAGAGTCCTCACATAGCTAAATAATTATCTGACTACTCATTGATCTTCAATTATATCTTTTTGGAGTAGTTTTATCATTTACTCGTGTGCTTCACTTATATCCTATGAGTAAATGGTTGAATGATTTGAATGTCATAAATCTGAAATTATAAAAAAAAGACCAGCAGTGGTCCGGATTTTCTCCCGCGACCCTCCTGCGTCCCCCTCGCAGGCGGCCAGGAGGGAACCCTAGCCGCCGCCGCCGGTGCTCCCCCTCCTCCTCTCCTCCCTCCCTCGCCGCCGCCAGGGGGCGCAGCCGGGCGAAGCGCGGCTGGCGCCGGCAGCGGCGGGGAGATATCGTCCTCTCGCGCAGGGCCCTGATGCGGGATGGGGCGGCCGTGCCGGGGTGCGGTGCTGGCGGCGGGCGCTGCGGCGTGGCGGGGGCCCGGAGCTGTGCGGCGACGACCTCTTGCTGGCTGCGCGACGGGCGTCGTGGCGGCGGTGCATGCTGAGCGGCCGGTGGCGGCGGATGGTGCGGGTCAACGCAGCTCCGCCAGATCTAGCCGCGTCGAGATGCGGGCTGTGGGCGGCGAGGACTGCGGACGGCGCCGTGGGGTCCGGCGGTGGTCGTCCGTGGCAGCGGGGGCGGTGGTGCGTGCTTGGCGGTGGCGGCCCCATCCAGCACCATTCTGGTCTGGCGGGCGTGTGGCCGTAGGGCGGCGCGGGGCGGGCTGCGGCCGGGTGTGGGTGTGGCCATGTCCATGGGCCACGGCGGCGCACTAGCTGCTGCCGCTGGCGGCGATGGTGGTGGCAGGTTGATTGCGGCGGCGGCAAGATCTTCCTGGCGTCGGTCCGTCTGTAGGCTGCCTGTATCGGCCTTCGACCCCTTTCCTCGGCGTCTGTTCGCTTCTCTCATCGAAGGGCTGGCCTTGTCCCGGCTGCGGTCCATCATCCGTCTCGCACCCGGTGACGTAGGACCGAGCTGGTCTCGCGCCTGGCAGTAGGACTGGCTCGTCTCGCGCCCGGTAGCAGGACTGCGCTCGTCTCGCGCCCAGCAGCAGGACCGGCCCGTCTCGCGCCCGGCGGCAGGACTGCGCTCGTCTCGCGCCCGGTGTGGCAGGACGGCTCGATGGAGGCTTGTTGTGGCCGGCCTATTGGGTCTCGGTGTTGGGACCAGCCAGGGGTGTGAAAGGCAGATCCTTTCCGCCCATCTCTGCGGTGGGGGTAGCGGTGGGGCTCGGGGGCCTCGGTGTAAAGGTCTTGGATCCCGGGGCGGCGGCCCTGGTGGTGGTGGCGCGGTGCTCTTGGGTAGAGCTCGTGTCTCGGTGCTGCCCGGCTACTACGACCGTGTGGACGGCGTGGTAGCCGGGGTGTGGCGTTCGGTGGCGGTGAATGTTGGCCGGGGTGAAAACCTCTCTGTCTTCTGACGGACTAGCGACGACGAAGATCGCTCCCTTCTTGAAGGCATCGTCGCAGCTATCACTGCCCGTCGTGGTGCTCCAAGGGAAACTCTGATCCTCGGATCGGGCGGTGGCGACACTCCGGTGCCGTATCCTTCCTGAAGGCATCGCTTTGGGACCCACGGTTCGTCATATGCGGCTTCCCTTCTTCGGATGAAGCGCCCGAGCTCTTGTAGTGCTAGGGTGTGTGCTGCTGTGCTCAGCGCCTATGTATCCTGCCTTGGGTGCGTGTGTGTGTTTGTGGTGGGTGAGTGTGGTTGTATCGGGCACTGTGGATCTTTGCTTTATATATAAAGCGGGGCGAAAGCCTTTTTCGATAATCTGAAATTATATATGTTTCATATGCTTATCCCATGGGGAGTAATGACTTCACATATAAGAAGTAGAGGTGGTAAATTTATTGAAGGTTAGCAAACATTGTATTGGTCACTTGAACAATTCATGAAAGAATATTGAAGGAAGAGAGATTTCACATATAAATATACTATCTTGGACATCTTCTATGATTGTGAGCCCCATTAATTATTTTCAAACCTGAGCAAATTATTTGAAGTTGGACAAGGAAGACAACATAATGAGTTATGCTTGGGTATATTTGTATAGAAGTTATATTGTTATGGATCCTCTAACATGTGGTCCTTGCTGTTTAGAATCCTTTGCTAGCCAAAATATCTGTACTAAGCGGGAATACTGCTTGTGCATCCAAATTCCTTGAACCAAGTTTCTTCCATGAGTGTCCACCATATCTACCTATATGCGGTATTTACCTGCCGTTCCAAGTAAATTTGCATGTGCCAAACTCTAAACCTTCAAATAATAATCTGTTTTGTATGCCCGAATCGCTCATGTAGCGACTAGGGGCTAGCAGTATCTTCCATGCTAGGTGGGTTATTCTCACGATGAGTGGACTCCGCTCACCATTCACGAGAAAATGGCTGGTAACTTGGATGCCCAGTCCCATGATCAAAAGATCGAAATCAAATAAAAAATAATTGCAAACAAAACTCCCCCAGGTTTGATGTTAGTTGGAGGCACCCGTTGTTTCGGGCAAGCCATGGATTGATGATTGTTTGTGGAGGGGGAGTAAAAATCTTTACCTTTCTGTTTGGGAACCGCCTATAATGTATGTAGGATGGAAGATATTGGGAACTCTTGGTCGTTATGTTGACAATGAGAGCATACCTCTCCAAATTATTTTCATCTCTGTTTTTGCTTTGAGCTCTGGCACCTCTGCAAATCCCTGCTTCCCTCTGCGAAGGGCCTATCTTTTACTTTTATGCAAGAGTCAGTAGTATTCCTTCTCATTCCAACCCACTCTTTAGTTGGCAAGCATCATGTGATGGAAAGATCTAAGCATATATGGCCATTCAAATATATTTGAGCATGAATTATTACTGTTGACATTACCCTTGAGGTAAAAGGTTGGGAGGCGAAACATTAAGCCCATATATTTCTCTGTGTTCAATGAATACTATTTGTTCTAAAAATATGCTTTGAGTGGTAGCAATCATGGAAGACTAAATGATAGTTGAGTATGTGAAGTTTGCTGAATCAAAGCTCTGACATAGACTCTTCCTAAAAATAAGATGAATTGCAATTGTTTGATGACTGAGAACATAGTTTGTTAGTTTTCAAGAAAGTTTATGGTATATGCTTTAACATGTGAATAGTTTGTTACTTGATCATGAAATGTTTTATGATATGAGCTACTGTTATGACATATAATGATGCTAGAAAAGGTGATTGAAATTATCATTGATCAAACTTATGCACCTGCTAGCATTCACACTTCATAAATTCTTTCTTTCATCATTTACCTACTCGAGGACGAACATGAATTAAGCTTGGGGATGCTGGTACGTCTCCAACGTATCTATAATTTATGAAGTATTCATGCTATTATATTATCCATCTTGGATGTTTAATGGGCTTTACTATGCACTTTTATATTATTTTTGGGACTAACCTATTAACCCAGAGCCCAGTGCCAGTTCCTGTTTTTCCCTTGTTTCAGTGTTTCGAAGAAAAGGAATATCAAACGAAGTCGAAATGGAGTGAAACCTTCTGGAGAAGTTATTTTTGGAAAGAAAGCAACCCGGGGGACTTGGAGTCCACGTCAAGGAAGCAACGAGGAAGGCACAAGGCAGGGGGCGCGCCCACCCCCTTGGGCGCGCCCTCCACCCTCGTGGGCCCCTCATGGCTCCCCTGACGTATTTCTTCCGCCTATATGTATCCAAATACCCTAAAACCTTCGGGGAACAGAATAGATCGAGAGCTCCGCCGCCGCAAGCCTCTGTAGCCACCAAAACCCAATCGGGACCCTGTTCCGGCACCCTGCCGGAGGGAAGGGGATCCCTCACCAGTGGCCATCTTCATCATCCCAGCGCTCTCCATGACGAGGAGGGAGTAGTTCACCCTCGGGGCTGAGGGTATGTACCAGTAGCTATATGTTTGATCTCTCTCTCTCTCTCTCTCTCTCTCTCGTGTTCTTGATTTGGCACGATCTTGATGTATCGCGAGCTTTGCTATTATAGTTGGATCTTATGTTGCTTCTCCCCCTCTACTCTCTTGTAATGGATTGAGTTTTCCCTTTGAAGTAATCTTATCGTAATGATTTGAGAACACTTGATGTATGTCTTGTCGTGCGTATCTGTGGTGGCAATGGGATATCACGTGATTCACTTGATGTATGTTTTGGTGATCAACTTGCGGGTTCCGGCCATGAACCTATGCATAGGGGTTGGCACACGTTTTCGTCTTGACTCTCCGGTAGAAACTTTGGGGCACTCTTTGAGGTTCTGTGTGTTGGTTGAATAGATGAATCTGAGATTGTGTGATGCATATCGTATAATCATACCCAATGATACTTGAGGTGACATTGGAGTATCTAGGTGACATTAGGGTTTTGGTCGATTTGTGTCTTAAGGTGTTATTCTAGTACGAACTCTAGGGATGTTTGTGACACTTATAGGAATAGCCCAACGGATTGATTGGAAAGAATAACTTTGAGGTGGTTTCGTACCCTACCATAGTTTCTTCGTTTGTTCTCCGCTATTAGTGACCTTGGAGTGACTCTTTGTTGCATGTTGAGGGATATTCATATGATCCAACTATGTTATTATTGTTGAGAGAACTTGCACTAGTGAAAGTATGAACCCTAGGCCTTGTTTTCTAGCATTGCAAAACCATTTACGCTCACTTTTATCATTAGTTACCTTGCTGTTTTTATATTTTCAGATTACAAAAACCTATATCTACCATCCATATTGCACTTGTATCGCCATCTCCTCGCCGAACTAGTGCACCTATACAACTTACCATTGTATTGGGTGTGTTGGGGACACAAGAGACTCTTTGTTATTTGGTTGCAGGGTTGTTTGAGAGAGACCATCTTCAACCTACGCCTCCCACGGATTGATAAACCTTAGGTCATCCACTTGAGGGAAATTTTCTACTGTCCTACAAACCTCTGCACTTGGAGGCCAAACAACGTCTACAAGAAGAAGGTTGCGTAGTAGACATCAGGGCACTATTTGAAGTACTTTGTGTTTGTTGAATAGATGAATCTGAGATTGTGTGATGCATATCGTATAATCATACCCATGGATACTTGAGGTGACATTGGAGTATCTAGGTGACATTAGGGTTTTGGTTGATTTGTGTCTTAAGGTGTTATTCTAGTACGAACTCTATGATAGATCAAATGGAGAGAATAGCTTCGTGTTATTTTACTACGGACTCTTGAATAGATCGACCAGAAAGAATAACTTTGAGGTGATTTCATACCCTACCATAATCTCTTCGTTTGTTCTCCGCTATTAGTGACTTTGGAGTGACTCTTTGTTGCATGTTGAGGGAGAGTTATATGATCCAATTATGTTATTATTGTTGAGAGAACTTGCACTAGTGAAATTATGAACCCTGGGCCTTGTTTCCTAGCATTGGAATATCGTTTACGCTCACTTTTATCATTAGTTACCTTGCTGTTATTATATTTTCAGATTACAAAAACCTATATCTATCATCTATATTGCACTTGTATCAACATCTCTTCGCCGAACTAGTGCACCTATACAATTTACCATTGTATTGGGTGTGTTGGGGACACAAGAGACTCTTTGTTATTTGGTTGCAGGGTTGCTTGAGAGAGACCATCTTCATCCTACGCCTCCCACGGATTGATAAACCTTAGGTCATCCACTTGAGAGAAATTTGCTACTGTCCTACAAACCTCTGCACTTGGAGGTCCAACAACTTCTACAAGAAGAAGGTTGTGTAGTAGACATCAAGCTCTTTTCTGGCGCCGTTGCCGGGGAGGTGAGTGCTTGAAGGTATATCTTTATATCTTGCAATCGAATCTTTTTGTTTCTTGTTTTAGCACTAGTTTAATTTAAAAAAGAAAACTATAAAAAATGGAATTGAGTTTGTCTCATACGCTTCATCTTTTTAATATCTTTCATGAGTATGATGGGAAGGAAAATTGTGCCAAAGTGTTAGAAGAAGAATGCATTAAATTGTTTGGCACTAAATCTTTGAATGATGAGCATGATTGCAATGTTGTTAGTATGAACTCCTTGAATATCCATGGTACTAATGTTAATTGCACTAGTCATGGTGAAAATGTCTCCTATAAACATGTCAATTTTTGTGGAGTGCATTGGGTTTGCAAGTACACACCAAATAGGGAAGATAGATATTGCAAGAGGCATAAGAATTTAGAAACTAAATGGTTGCAAGAAAGGCTAAATGTTAGTGCTGAAAGTTTAAAATTTCTTAACCATACTTGTGAACTTTGCAATGAACATGGTCATTTAAATATCAAATGCAAATTGTTTCATGATCGAATCGTGTCCAAAATTTGTGATGACTTGATTTCCCTTGCACATTATAGTGAACTTAGTTTGCTTTTGGGTTATGAAGAAATGAAACGTCAAACTAAGATTATTCCAGAATATAACCTCGAGAAATTCCTCGATATTGATCTAGAAGAAATTTATATGTATTGTGCGGTGAATTGCATTGAAAATCCTTATATTGCCAATTACATAAAGAAAAGAAAAAAAAAGGATGAAGATAATACTAATGAAAGGGAAGAGACTTCCCAATATCCTCCTATTATTTCTTATGATGAATCAGGTAACGAGGAGGAGCCTTCTATTCAACCAATCTCACTAATAAGGATCTCCAAAAAGAGGATTGAACCCACACATGATGTGAAGAAGAAAAATAAAAGACGTAGAAGCTAAGGTAGAAAGGTATCTCCCCCAAATGTGTTGCTCCTATTACTCATCGTGATGATGATAATTGCTATACTATTGGTGCTATCCATACTATTAATGATGAGAGTGATTATGCTTATGATATGAAAAGGCCCAAGCTTGGGGATGCTATGTTTGATGAAGATGATGTTTTTGAGAATATATTTGCTGCAATTAATGTTTGTCCCAAGCTTGGGGATGCTACGGTTAATGAAGATGGTATTTTTAGTCTCCCAAGTTTTGATATGCAAATTTATAATGATGATAGCTTGCCTCCTACTTATGATGATTATATTGATGAAACTGGGTTTGGAAGAGTGTCAACTTTAGGAAGTAATGATCCCACTATTTTGGAGGATGTTGAATCTTATTATGATAAATATGAAAGTGGATTTGGAGAGGTCATGACTTTATTTAGTGATGAGTCCACTATCTTGGAAGAGGTTTCAATCGATTATGATGAGAACAGAGTTGCTACTTATGATGATTATTGTGATGAAACTTATGCTATAAAAAAGCAGTGATGATTATATTTATAAAACTTGTCATGATTATGATTACCCTTTTTCTGAACATTACTCCTTTAATATGGAAACAATTTATAGTATTCAAGTCTCTTATGATACTCCCACTATTCCGAATGAGAAGAATTTTGCCTATGTGGAGAATAGTAAATTTTCTATGCTTGTAGATAATGAAAAGAATGCTTTAGGTGCTGGTTATATTGTTGAATTTATTCATGATGCTACTGAAAATTATTATGAGAGAGGATAATATGCTTCTACATATTGCAATAATATCAAGTTTCATCTCTATGTGTTGAAAATCTTGAAGCTATGCTTGTTTTGCTTTCCTATGCTAGTTGATTATTGTTCCCATAAGTTGTTTGCTCACAAAATCCCTATGCATAGGAATTGAGTTAGGCTTAAATGTGCTAGTCATATTCTTCATGATGCTCTCTTTATGTTTCAATTGTAATCTTTTATGTGAGCATCATTGAAATCATCATGCCTAGCTAGGGGCGTTAAACGTTAGCGCTTGTTGGGAGGCAACCTAATTTTATTTTAGTTTCTTACTTTTTGGTTATTTTTAGGAATAAATAATCCATCTAGCTTCTGTTTAGATGTGGTTTTATGTTTTAATTAGTGTTTGTGCCAAGTAAGACCTATAGGATCTTCTTGGATGATAGTTATTTGATCTTGCTGAAAATTCCAGAAACTTTCTGTTCACGACAACAATTGTTAAAAATCACCAGAATGTGATAAATTACTGATTCCAATTGCAGCAGATCAATAAACAAATTATATAGGTCGTCCTATTTTGGTGGATTTTTCCGAGTTCCAGAAGTTTGAGTTAGTTACAGATTACTACAGACTATTCTGTTTTTGACAAATTCTGTTTTTCGTGTGTTGTTTGCTTATTTTGATGAATCCATGGCTAGTAAAATAGTTTATAAACCATAGAGACGTCGGAATACAGTAGATTTAACACCAATACATATAAAGAATGAGTTAATTACAGTACCTTTAAGTGGTGTTTTCTTTTCTTTTGCTAACGGAGCTTACGAGTTTTCTGTTAAGTTTTGTGTTGTGAAGTTTTCAAGTTTTGGGTAAAGATTCGATGGACTATGGAATAAGGAGTGGCAAGAGACTAAGCTTGGGGATGCCAAAGGCACCCCAAGGTAATATTCAAGGACAACCAAAAGCCTAAGCTTGGGGATGCCCCGGATGTCATCCCCTCTTCGTTCATCGGTAACTTTACTTGGAGCTATATTTTTATTCACCACATGATATGTGTTTTGCTTGGAGCGTCATTTTATTTTCTTTAGATTTGCTTCCTATTTGAATAAAATACCAAAATATGAAATTCTTAAATGAGAGAGAGTCTTCACATAGCTACATAATTATTTAACTACTCATTGATCTTCACTTATATCTTTTTGGAGTAGTTTGTTATTTACTCATGTGCTTCACTTGTATCCTATGAGTAAATGGTTGAATGATTTGAATGACATAAATATGAAATTATATATGTTTCATATGCTTATCCCATGGGGAGTAATGACTTCACATATAAGAAGTAGAGGTTGTAAATTTATTGAAGGTTAGCAAACATTGTATTGGTCACTTGAACAATTCATGAAAGAATATTGAAGGAAGGGAGATTTCACATATAAATATACTATCTTGGACATCTTCTATGATTGTGAGCCACATTAATTATTTTCAAACCTGAGCAAATTAGTTGAAGTTGGACAAGGAAGACAACATAATGAGTTATGCTTGGGTATATTTGTATAGAAGTTATATTGTTATGGATCCTCTAACATGTGGTGCTTGCTGTTTAGAATCCTTTGCTAGCCAAAATATCTGTACTAAGCGAGAATACTGCTTGTGCATCCAAATTCCTTGAACCAAGTTTCTTCCATGAGTGTCCACCATATCTACCTATATGCAGTATTTACATGCCGTTCCAAGTAAATTTGCATGTGCTAAACTCTAAACCTTCAAATAATAATCTGTTTTGTATGCCCGAATCGCTCATGTAGCAACTAGGGGCTAGCAGTATCTTCCATGCTAGGTGCGTTATTCTCACGATGAGTAGACTCCACTGATCATTCACGAGAAAATGGCTGGTAACTGGGATGCCCAGTCCTATGATAAAAAGATCAAAAACAAATTCGCAAATAATTTAAACAAAACTCCCCCAGGAATGTTGATAGTTGGATGGCACCCGTTGTTTCGGACAAGCTATGGAGTGTGATTGTTGGTGGAGGGGGAGTAAAATCTTTACCTTTCGGCGTGGGAACCGCGTATGATGTATCTAGTATGGAAGATATTGGAAACTCTTGGTCGTTATGTTGACAATTAAAGCATACCTCTCAAAATTATTTTCATCTATGTTTTTGCTTTGAGCTCTGGCACCTCTGCAAATCCCTGCTTCCCTCTGCGAAGGGCCTATCTTTTACTTTTATGCAAGAGTTAGTAGTATTCCTTCTCATTCCAACCTACTCTTTAGTTGGCAAGCATCATGTGATGGAAAGATCTAAGCATATATAGCCATTCAAATATATTTGAGCGTGAACTATTATTGTTGACATTACCCTTGAGGTAAAAGGTTGGGAGGCGAAACATTAAGCCCCCTATCTTTCTCTGTGTTTGATGAATACTATTTGTTCTAAAAATATGCTTTGAGTGGTAGCAATCATGGAAGACTAAATGATAGTTGAGTATGTGAAGTTTGCTGAATCAAAGCTCTAACATAGACTCTTCCTGAAATAAGATGAATTGTAATTTTTTTATGACTAATAACACAGTTTATTAGTTTTCAAGAAAGTTTATGATCTATACTTTAACATGTGAATAGTTTGTTACTTGATCATGCAAAGTTTTATGATATGAGCTACTGTTATGACATATAATGATGCTAGAAAAGGTGATTGAAATTATCATTGATCAAACTTGTGCACCTGCTAGCATTCACACTTCATAAATTATTTCTTTTATCATTTACCTACTCGAGGACGAGCAGGAATTAAGCTTGGGGATGCTGATACGTCTCCAACGTATCTATAATTTATGAAGTATTCATGCTATTATATTATCCATCTTGGATGTTTAATGGGCTTTACTATGCACTTTTATATCATTTTTGGGACTAACCTATTAACCCAGAGCCCAGTGCTAGTTTCTGTTTTTTCCCTTGTTTTAGTGTTTCGCAGAAAAGGAATATCAAGCGGAGTCCAAATGGAATGAAACCTTCGGGAACGTGATTTTTGGAACGAATGTGATCCAGGAGACTTGGAGTTGAAGTCAGGGAAGCTTTGAGGTGGCCACGAGGCAGGGAGGCGCGCCTGCCCCCTGGGCATGCCCCCACCCTCGTGGCCCCCTCGTGGCTCCCCTTACCGACTTCTTTCGCCTATATATATCCATATACCCTAAAAACATCGGGGAACATAATAGATTGGGAGTTCCGCCGCCGCAAGCCTCTATAGCCACCAAAAACCAACCGGGGTCCTGTTCCGGCACCCTGCCGGAGGGGGGATCCCTCACCGGTGGCCATCTTCATCATCCCGGCGCTCTCCATGATGAGGAGGGAGTAGTTCACCCTCGGGGCTGAGGGTATGTACCAGTAGCTATGTGTTTGATCTCTCTCTCTCTCTCGTGTTCTTGAGGTGGTACGATCTTGATGTATCGCGAGCTTTGCTATTATAGTTGGATCTTATGATGTTTCTCCCCCTCTACTCTCTTGTAATGGATTGAGTTTTCCCTTTGAAGTTATCTTATCTGATTGAGTCTTTAAGGATTCGAGAACACTTGATGTATGTCTTGCTGTGCTTATCTGTGGTGACAATGGGATATCACGTGATCCACTTGATGTATGTTTTGGTGATCAACTTGCGGGTTCCGCCCATGAACGTATGCATAGGGGTTGGCACACGTTTTCGTCTTGACTCTCCGGTAGAAACTTTGGGGCACTCTTTGAAGTACTTTGTGTTGGTTGAATAGATGAATCTAAGATTGTGTGATGCATATCGTATAATCATACCCACGGATACTTGAGGTGACATTGGAGTATCTAGGAGACATTTGGGTTTTGGTTGATTTGTGCTTAAGGTGTTATTCTAGCACGAACTCTATGATAGATCGAACGGAAAGAATAGCTTCATGTTATTTTACTACAGACTCTGAATAGATCGATCAGAAAGGATAACTTTGAGGTGGTTTCGTACCCTACCATAATCTCTTCGTTTGTTCTCCGCGATTAGTGACTTTGGAGTGACTCTTTGTTGCATGTTGAGGGATAGTTATATGATCCAATTATGTTATTATTGTTGAGAGAACTTGCTCTAGTGAAAGTATGAACCCCGGGCCTTGTTTCCTAGCATTGCAATATCGTTTACGCTCACTTTTATCACTAGTTACCTTGCTGTTTTTATATTTTCAGATTACAAAACCTATATCTTTCATCTATATTGCACTTGTATCACCATCTCTTCGCCGAACTAGTGCACCTATACAATTTACCATTGTATTGGGTGTGTTGGGGACACAAGAGACTCTTTGTTATTTGGTTGCAGGGTTGCTTGAGAGAGACCATCTTCATCCTATGCCTCCCACGGATTGATAAACCTTAGGTCATCCACTTGAGGGAAATTTGCTACTATCCTACAAACCTCTGCACTTGGAGGCCCAACAACGTCTACAAGAAGAAGGTTGTGTAGTAGACATCAGGTCCATATTGGAAACTAAGGGATATTAAGGCCTCCTTTTAATAGAGAACCGGAACAAAGCGTTAACACATAGTGAATACATGAACTCCTCAAACTACGATCATCATCGAGAGTGGGCCTGGTTGTTGTCACTCCGGGGTTGTCGGATCATAACCATAGTAGGTGACTATATCTTGCAAGATCGGATCTAAAACATGGATATAATGATGAATTCATAAACGGTTCAGATCTGAGTTCATGGCACCAGGCCCAAAGTGACAAGCATTAAGCATAGCAAAGTCATAGCAACATCAATCTAAGAACATAGTGGATACTAGGGATCGAGCCCTAACAAAACTAACTCGATTACATGATGAATCTCATCCAACTCCTCACCGACCAGCGAGCCTACGAAGGAATTACTCACTCCCGGTGGGGAGCATCATGGAATTGGCGATGGAGATGGGTTGGTGATGATGAAGAACGAAGATCCCCCTCTCCGGAGCCTCAAACGGACTCCAGATCTGCCCTCCCGAGGAAGAACAGGGCTTGGCGGTGGCTCTGTCTCATGGATCCCGATAATTTTTCCCTGATCTTTTTCTGGAATAATGTGAATTTATAGTATCAGGGGGGTCATCAGCGGGCCACCAAGTGGGTACAACCCACCTGGGCGCGCTAGGTAAGGGGGCGCGCCCTGGTGGGTTGTGCCCACCTAGGGGCCCCTCTCTGGTGGGTCTTGGCTCCAAAAATCCTTATTATTGATATAAAAAATTCTAGAAAAGTTTCGTTCCATTCCGAGAACTTTGATTTCTGAACAAAAACAACACCATGGTAGTTCTGGTGAAAACAACGTCAGTCCGGGGTTAGTTTCATTCAAATCATGCAAATTAGAGTCCAAAAACAAGAGGAAAAGCGTGAGAAAAAGTAGATACATTGGAGACGTATCAACCCCCCAAGCTTAAACCTTTGCTTGTCCTCATGCTATTAAGTTGATAAACTGAAAGTGAGAAAGAAAAACTTTTACGAACTCTTTTGCTCTTGTTTGCATAAATAAGCTTAAACAACACCAGGTTTTCTGCCAACATTATAACTAACCATGTCATTATAATCTTTAAGAGTGCATAAGTAACATTGGACACTAGCATGAGTAGGATATGAACACCATGAACATAAACATTATAGAGGCTATGTTGGTTTTGATTCAACTACATGCATGAACTTGTATGAAGTCAAGCCACTCGAACATTCAGAGGAGGATACCATATCATCATACTACATCACAATCATTTTAACGCTATGTTGATATCCAAGATAAATCATTATTAACTCCTAGCTACTTATGCATGGCATGAGAAACTATAATCTCTAATTGTCATTCCAAACATGTTTAATCATAATGGGTTGAAGCCTGGATACTAGGTTAAACATATTTACACAAACAGAACAAGTCGAGTTCATACCAGTTTCTCTTTGCCACGGCCAGCTCATCGAATGTCGTCATTATTGCCTTTCACTTGCACGACCGAACGATATGAAAATAATAATAGTGCAAGAGTGCTGTGGACTAAGCTGGAATCTGCGACATTTTATTCAACAGGAGAAGACAAGGTAAAATGTGCTCTTTATTAGTTCAACAATTATTCATATGAGAGCCACTCAATATTTTCGTCGTGGTCTTCTCCTCGGTACAACTCGAAGAAAAAGAAAAGAAAATTAGAGAAACACACTGAAATATTTTTGGGTTTTTGGTTTTCTTCAACAAACAAATAAAAAGCAAAAACGAGAAAAACTATTTACACGGGAAAGCTCCCAACAAGCAAAAGAAGAACAAGGAAATATTTTTGGATTTTCTTTTCAGTTCTACTACTAAGCATGCATAGAAAGTAAATTACTACAACTATTTTTTTTGGTTTTTCTAAAGTTTTTCAAACACACAAGAAGAAAGCCAGAAAAATAAATCTAAGCATGGATGGTACAATGAAAAACTGAGAGCACCGACAGACAGAATAATGAGGGAACATGAATATAATGTGAGTGAGAAAGACGTACTCCCCCAAGCTTAGGCTTTTGGCCTAAGTTGGTAATCTGAAAGTGCAACTATCCCTGGGTGGTTTTGGTAATTCCTAACAACATATAGCTCATTGAGCTAACATCATTCCAAGATGAATATTTCAGAAAAGCTCAATGGATGGCATGGCATGGATGAGGAAAGTGGATCCCTCAAAATTACAAGGACAAATGATTGGCTCAAACTTCAAGGACAAGACTCTACATTTTATATTTTTAGTGATCCAAGATCACATTGAGTCCATAGGAAAAGCCAATACTATTAAGGAGGGATGAGGTGTTGCTTAATGAGCCTTTTGCTTCATGTGCTTAGTGATATGCTCCAAAATCCTCAACTACCTTTCCATATCCACATATGACCCAAACCTAAAGTCAAACTCGGCCCCACCGATTCTTCCTATCCGGAGCCACCGAGTTTCACATGTCATAGCAACTGCCACAGACCCTAGCAAATCGGTTTCACCGATAGGGATCTCGGTCTCACCAAGATGGGATTGCAATTTCTCTGTTTCCCTTCGTAACGTTTCGGTCCAAACGGAGTGAGCGATCGGTCCCACCGAGATTGCAATGTAAACTCACTGTTTCCCTTTCGTAACATTTCGGTCTCATCGAAAAGATCGAATCGGTCCCACCGAGTTTACCTGGCCAACTCTCTGGTTAGCTTATTACCAAAATCGGTCCCACCGAGTTTGTGTAATCGGTCACACCGAGATTACGTTATGCCCTAACCCTAACCATATCGGTCCTACAGAGTTGCATCTCAGTCCCACCGAAAATCCTAACGGTCACTAGGTTTGCTGAATCGGTCCCACCGAGTTTGGCAGATTGTGTGTAACGGTTAGATTTTGTGTGGAGGCTATATATACCCCTCCACCCACTCTTCATTCATGGAGAGATCCATCAGAACAGATCTTCACTTCCAATACACATTTTCTGAGAGAGAACCACCTACCCTTGTGTTGAGCTCAAGATATTCCATTCCTACCATATGAATCTTGATCTCTAGCCTTCCCCAAGTTGCTTTCCACTCAAATATTCTTTCCACCAAATCCAAATCCTATGAGAGAGAGTTGAGTGTTGGGGAGACTATCATTTGAAGCACAAGAGCAAGGATTTCATCATCAACACACCATTTGTTACTTCTTGGAGAGTGGTGTCTCCTAGATTGGCTAGGTGTCACTTGGTAGCCTCCGACAAGATTGTGGAGTTTAACCAAGGAGTTTGTAAGGGCAAGGAGATCGCCTACTTCGTGAAGATCTACCGCTAGTGAGGCAAGTCCTTCGTGGGCGACGACCGTGATGGCATAGACAAGGTTGCTTCTTCGTGGACCCTTCGTGGGTGGAGCCCTCCGTGGACTCGCGCGACCGTTACCCTCCGTGGGTTGAAGTCTCCATCAACGTGGATGTACGATAGCACCACCTATCGGAACCACGACAAAAACATCCGTGTCTCCAATTGCGTTTGAATCCTCCAAACCCTTCCCTTTACATTCTTGCAAGTTGCATGCTTTACTTTCCGCTGCTCATATACTCTTTGCATGCTTGCTTGAATTGTGTGAAGATTGCTTGACTTGTGCTAAGATAGCCAAAATCTGCCAACAACTAAAATTGGGAAAAGGATAGATTTTTATTTGTTCAAGTAGTCTAATCACCCCCCCTCTAGACATACTTTCGATCCTACAAGTGGTATCAGAGCTTTGGTCTCCATTTGCTTTGACTTCCATAGCTTTTGGTGGTCATAGCCTTGGTTTCACAACCTAGGAGAGTATGGCGTCTAGCGAGGGAAATTATCACCGTAGAGGTCCTTACTTTGATGGTACTAATTTTGCTAGTTGGAAGCATAAAATGAAAATGCATATTCTTGGACATAACCCCACCGTTTGGGCTATTGTGTGTGTTGATTTGCAAGGTGACTTCTTCGATGGGAAAGAACCAAACCGTGAAGCTACCGCGGAAGAGTTAAAGATGCTGCAATACGACGCTCAAGCTTGTGATATTCTCTTCAACGGATTGTGCCCCAAAGAATTCAACAAGATCAGCCGTCTTGAGAATGCAAAGGAAATTTGGGATACTTTGATTGATATGCACGAAGGTACCGACTCCGTCAAGGAATCCAAATTGGATGTGCTTCAAAGTCAACTTGACAAGTTCAAAATGAAGGATGGTGAAGGTGTCGCTGAAATGTACTCTAGGCTTGCTCTTATCACAAATGAGATTGCCGGCTTAGGGAGTGAAGGGATGACCGATAGATTCATCATCAAGAAGATCCTAAGAGCCTTGGATGGAAAATATGATACCGTGTGCTCATTGATCCAAATGATGCCCAATTACAAATATCTCAAGCCAACGGAAGTCATTGGAAGAATTGTTGCTCATGAGATGTCACTCAAGGATAAAGAGGAACTTCACAACAAATCAAGTGGTGCTTACAAAGCCTCATGTGAAGCTCCCACATCATCAAATGAGAAGCAAATCTTCAATGAAGAATTGAGCTTAATGGTGAAGAACTTCAACAAGTTCTACAAGAGTAGAAGCAAAGATAGAAGCTCCAAGTCAAGGTCCTACAATGACAAAAGATCTTCTAGTCGAGAGCGAAACTGCTACAATTGTGGAAGACCCAGACACTATTCCAATGAGTGTACGGCTCCCTACAAGAAAAGAGAAGACTCTCCCAAAAGAAGAAGCAAAAGAGAGGAATCACCATCTAGAGAAAGAAGGAGTAGAGATGATCGTTATGAACGAAGATACTCACGGAGAAGCAAGGATTCGGAAAGAAAGGACAAGTCATCAAGGATCTACACAAAACGAAGACATCAAGCTCATGTTGGTGAATGGGTATCCGGCTCCGACTCCGACAACCACTCCGAGAGAAGTTATCACTCCGATTCCGAATATACTCAAGATGAAGGTGTTACCGGTCTAGCACTGGTGTCAACCAACTCCTACGACATATTTGACTCACCAAATGAAGGAGTTGGAACATGCTTCATGGCTAAAGGCCCAAAGGTATCACACCCCGAGTATGTTGATTTCAATAGTGATGAAGATGACTTGTTAGGTGATGATGATTTACTTGTTGACAACTCTAGTGATGAATACTATGATGAAACGTCAATTAATCATGCTAATCAAGATAAAACGAATGACAATGATAAGGAGAAGATTGAGGCTCTTACTAAAGAACTAATCACTCTTAAGTTAGCTCATGAAACTATCTTAGGAGATCATCGAGAACTTTTAAGAACACATGAGAAATTACGCTTTGAAAAGCTCAACCTTGAGCAAGAGCATGAGTTCTTAAAAGCAATCAATGATGATCTTCGTAAGAAAAGTTCTTCTTACATTGCCAAGCGTTTATTCTTATCCACTTACATGCCTCAAGTCAAGTCTAGTAACAAGAACAAAAAGGATTCTTCCTCTAGTAGTAACAATGATCATGTTAAATCCAATATTGTTGCTTCTAGTAGTTCTCTTGATTCCACTAATGATTCTCTTAGCCAAGTTACACTTGAGCGAGAAAATAGCCTATTGAAGGGAATTATAGAGAAAGGAGTGTACAAGAGCCTTGCCGGGAGTAAGCAATTCGAGGAAATTGTACGCAAGCAAGGAAGGCACCGGAAGAATCAAGGTGTTGGTTTTGAACGAAAGTTCAATGCCAATGGAGTTGAGTGGGAAGAAGATCAATACCCCAAGACAAAGTTTGTTCCTCAACAAGAGAAGTATGATCCTACTTCTTTCAAAGGGACACAAGCTCAAGATGATCTTCCACCACAAGACTACAAGCAAAAAGGCAAGGACAAGCTTCAAGAGGTAATTGATGCATTTGAAAAAGCTCCTAAGACCTTAGTCAAGTGGATTCCCAATACTAGTTCAAGTTCCACTTCATCAAGTACGACTACAACTCCAAGGATTCCAATCAAGATGGTGTGGATCCAAAAGAAGAAGAACTAGAGAGTTCTTGAGGGTGACTCCGCCAACATACTTCACTCTTATCATTTTGGCAAGAACAAGTGCAATCAACTTCCACATCTTGCACTAGTTCAAGGAGTCACAAACCCTCTTGTTGGTAAGTCAAGGGACAAGGTAACCTAAAAGCTTTCATAGACATCATCTTGTGTGTGCATCACTCTATGTCTATGGATATCCTTGTTTGTTCCTTGTGGGACTAACCCATGTAGGTATTGAAAGTGCAATTCACTCCAATGGATAACTCCAAGTGATCTACATCAACATTGAGCATCCACATCTTCAACATCTACATGAAGTCATCATCGACAAAACCCAAGCTTAGTTCATCCCTCTTAGGGGGGATATCACATCTAGGGGGAGCTTTACTCTAAGAATTGAGCTAAAGCAACTCTAATGATGTGAACACAACAATGCTTTATGTAAAAGTGGTAACCCCACTTGTGCTTAAACGATGAGTATGACCTATGATCAATGTCGGAGTAATGGGCCACGGGTAGGCTAACCCGAGACCCAGAACCTTTCAAGACATCGGGGCCGGCTTCGCCCCTCAAAGATCCCAAGACGAAGGACTGACTCTCGGAGTCGGCTGCAGCATCACCGACTACCCACTCACGGCCGAATCCCAGAGACGGCCGCGACATAAGCCGACTCCCAGTTGGTGACTCCAGGAAAGCCGACTATGGGGAGTCGGCCCGCGACTTCACCACCCTCTGCCTTCAAGGATAAGGACGAGATGGGGGATGGCCGGAGTACGGCCCTCCCCCACCCTGATTACCAGGAGTAGGTATGGCTACAGTATGTCGTACCGAAGGAGATCTCCATCCGGCGCGACACTGTTGCCATGCCGGCCCTGACGCCCGCCCCAGCGGCAAAACCCTGTTCCCACGTTGGACCGCCTGTACGGCCTGGAGACGGCGGGTCCCGCTAGTCAGCGGGGGAGACGAAAGACGGCGAGAGCGCCCGAAGACGGACCTCGTGGGAGTCGGCCTCCAAGAGTCGGCCCGACTCCCCCATGGGCCCCGCACGCCATTAACCAGATAAGATGGGGAGTGGCGACAGTGATCGCCCGCCGGACGGCGGCACTGTTGCCACGACCCCATGACCAAGACGACGTCATTAGAGGCGCGGCTACAGTGACCAGTTCAGTCGGCGGGGTCCACCAGCGGCAGGCCCCAGCTGTCGGCGGAGAAGACGGCGACCTAAGAGACAGACGGCTAGGACCCGCACCCAGCCGGATTACCATTGTACCCCCGGGAGGTAGGCCTATATAAACCCCCCGGAGCACCCATGCGAAGGGTTCGATCCTTTAGACACTAGACCAGAAGCATAGAAGGGAGGGAGCAAGTCTTGCCCTCTCCTACCTCTAGAACACAGCTCGAGGAGCAACCTTGTACACATTATTACCATAGTGATCATGCGGAGACCCCGCAGAGCAGCAGTAGGGGTATTATCTCCTCGGAGAGCTCTGAAGCTGGGTAAGATTCGCCGGCGTGCATGTCTACGCCTCATCCCTCTTCCGGGCACCGGCGACGTTCTACTCGCCCCCACCATGATAAGCCATCCTTTGGCATATGTCGCATCCAACCCCCGACATTTGGCGCCCACCGTGGGGCGAGGTGCACCGTCGTCCGGAGACCTGTTCTGGACGGGAACCCTTTTCCTCCCTGGCGAGCGTAGCCAGCCTGGCATGCCAGAGGGAGTCTGCGCCGACGCGCTGCATGACGCTAAGACCGTCTGCGCGGCCAGCTGCCTTGCCGATCTTGTCGGCAAGGTCCGCCTCTCCGACGAGCCTGCATCCGACGCAGGCACCGGCGGCCCCGAGAGCCTTCTCGCGGGCCTCCTCGACGAGCTCCACGTTGCCGGCGAGCCCGCTGCTGACCTGGAGTCCGTAGGCTCCACCGACCCCATGCTGGTCGATTCTGACACCGTGTCGATTGACGCCTTTCCCACCAACGTGGTGGTCTACGACGAGCCGCTCCCTCGCACGGAGAGCGGCGGAAGCACCGTCACCGAAGTGCTCGTCATCGGCCATGGCGAGCACACCGACGGAAGAGCTCACGACCCGCTTGACGCGGCACTGCAAGACCTGGATGCGCCCATTCCAGAGGATGCTGACGCCGAGACACTGGAGGCGCGCCGCCTCCAGCTCGTCGAAGGCGCGAAGAAGCTGGCAAGCATGAGACGCTTGTCAGAGGCCTACCAGCGTGAGATGGATCACGCCGTGGGCGGCTCGCCGGCCCCGACAGGGCCTAGCCGCCTAGGCGTGGTCCGCCAGCGCGGCGCGGACATCGCCAGCATGTTCGGGGCCAATCGCCCTGTGTACGCCACGCCCGTAGAAAACATTCGAGCTGCCCAGGCGGCGGCAGACGAGCTGGACAACCTCGAGGGCGAAGAGCGCCGACTGATGACGGAGCGAGTCCAGCAACTCCTCGACGCGGCTGGCACGCAGAACGCGGCCGGCTGCCGCACCGAGGGGCCGCAGCAACAGAACGACGACCTGCCACCCCGCCGAGATCAAGGCGCGACATCTCGGACGCCGACTAACGGCGTCCGCGGAAGGAAAGACAAGGAGCCGGCCGCTAGCCGCAGTCGGACTCACATTACCATCGAGCGCGACCAAGACGGCCGCCCGAGAGCAGTGGAGCGGTGGGACGACTACGTGCCTCCTCCACCCCGCAGAGAGAGGCGACTCTCCTCGCCGCCCGTTGAGCATCCGACTCTCGAAGGTCGCCTAGGCCGCCGAGAGGGAGTCGGAGAGAACGATGCCCGCCTCCGGATCGACCGACTCCACCGATCCCTGGCGCTGGAAGAAGAAGATGAGCTGGGACCGCCGTGTTTCGGTCCCCGCATCTGAGATGAGCCCTTTCCCAAAGGGTTCACTCTCCCTAGAGACACCCCCAAGTACACCGGCTCCGTGAAGCCGGAAGATTGGCTGGTTGACTACTCCACCGCCGTCAGCATAGCAAACGGCAACAAGCGTGTTGCCGTGAAGTACATTCCGCTCATGCTCCAGGACACGACCCGGACATGGCTGAACAGCCTGAAACCCCGCAGCATCAACAGCTGGGTCGACTTCACCGAGGCTTTCGTCCGCAACTTCACGAGCACATACAAGCGACCTCTCAAGCCTCGCCAGCTCTCCTTGTGCATGCAAGGCCCCAACGAATCAACTCGCGATTACCTCACGCGTTGGGCCGAGCTCCGAAACTCCTGCGAGGGCGTGCACGAGGTGTAGGCCATCGAGTACTTCACTGCCGGGTGCAGAGAAGGCACCCTCCTCAAGCATAAGCTCCTCTGCGATGAACCAGAGACCCTGGATGAGCTGCTGATCATAGCAGACAAGTATGCCACAGCCGACTCTTCTATGAAGGCGGAGATCCAAGTCAGCATGACTGGCAAAGTAGCCCCTCAGGCTCCCAGAACTCCGGCTGGAGACGCCAGCCGGCGACAGCAGCAGAATGATCACAAACGCAAGGCCCCGCAGCCGGCTTCCAGTAGCCGGCAGGTCGCGACGGTCGAAGATCAGCAGCCAGAAGGGCAGCCTCCGCCCAAGCGGCAGAAGGATGGCAGATCCAACTGGCTGCCGGCTTTCTCCTACGAGCAGACTCTGGATGGTCCCTGCAAGTTTCACAGCGGCGCGAAGCCGTCAAACCACACCACCAGAAAGTGCCACTGGCTGACTAGGATTGCCAAGGGAGACGACCTGATGCCCCCTCCACCTGCTGGACAGCCGCCTCCGCCTCCACCCCCGCAGCTGGCTGTCAGGCCAGTCGGCGCAGTACAAGACGAGTACCCGGAAGAGCATGGAGCCTACATGGTGTTCACCAGCATGGCAGACGACAAGCGCAGCAAGCGGCTGCAGCGGCAAGAAGTGAACGCGGTGGCGTCAGACACCCCAGAATTCATGCATTGGTCCGAGAAGCCTATCAGTTGGAGCAGAGCTGATCACCCAGAGGTGATGCCGAGTCCAGGTTCCTACGCCCTGGTTCTGGAGGCCACATTTGTCACTGATAGGCGAGCAGCTCGCTTCTCGCGAGTTCTGATAGATGGAGGTAGCAGTATCAACATCCTGTATAAGGATACTATGGAGAAGTTAGGAATCAAGCAAAGACAACTCCAGAGCAGCCGGACTGTATTCCATGGGATTGTCCCTGGCCTTTCCTGCTCCCCAATCGGCAAGATTTTGATAGATGTCCTCTTCGGAGACAAGGATCATTTCCGCCGAGAGCCAGTCTGGTTTGAAGTGGTGGACCTCGAGAGCCCATACCATGCACTGCTTGGCCGACCTGCTTTGGCCAAGTTCATGGCAGTTCCCCACTACGCCTACCTCAAGATGAAGATGCCGAGTTCCAAGGGAATCCTGACTGTAGCCGGCGACTACAGGAAGTCGTCCGCTTGCGCGGCCGAGAGTAGTCTGCTGGCCGAGTCCCTGGTTATTGCAGCAGAGAAGCGACTTCTTGACCGGGTTGTGGCGATGGCCGGCAAGCAGCCTGAGTTGTCGCCCAACCCCAAGGAGTCGGAAGCTGAGGGCTCGTTCAAGCCAGCGAAGGAAACAAAGAAGATACCTTTGGACCCAGAGCACCCGGAGAGGTACGCTGTCATAGGTGCAAACCTCGACAGCAAATAGGAAGGCGAGCTCGTCGATTTCCTCCGTGAGAATCGGGACATCTTTGCATGGTCCCCCAAAGACATGCCAGGTGTACCGACGGAATTCGCCGAGCACAAGTTACATGTCCGGTCTGATGTGAAGCCCGTCAGGCAGCCCTTGCACCGCCTGAAGAGAAAAGAAGAGTTGTTGGTGAAGAGATAGCCCGGCTCCTTGCAGCCGGCTTTATCATGGAAGTATTTTTCCCAGAGTGGTTAGCAAACCCAGTTTTAGTGCTGAAGAAGAACAAGCAGTGGGAATGTGTATTGACTACATAAGCCTCAACAAAGCCTGCCCCAAGGACCCGTTTGCTTTGCCGAGAATCGATCAGGTGATAGACTCCACAGCCAGATGTGAGCCGTTGAGTTTCTTAGATGCCTATTCAGGATATCACCAGATCAAGCTGAACCCGGCAGACAGACTAAAGAACGCCTTCATCACACAGTTCGGAGCCTTCTGCTACCTGACCATGACGTTCGGCTTGAGGAATGCCTGCGCCACCTTTCAGCGTTGCATGCAGAAGTGCCTCCTCAAGCAACTCGGCAGAAATGCCCACATTTACGTGGATGACGTGGTGGTGAAGACGGAGAAGCGCGAAACTCTGTTGGAAGACCTCAAGGAGACCTTTGAGAACCTGCGCCGATTCCAGATCAAGCTTAACCCCGAGAAGTGCGTTTTCGGAGTACCAGCCGGCCAGCTACTCGGCTTCCTGGTCTCTGAACGCGGCATAGAGTGCAACCCCGTGAAGATCAAGGCCATCGAGAGGATGGAGGTACCTAGCCGACTGTTGGATGTGCAGAAGTTCACTGGCTGTCTGGCGTCCATCAGTCGTTTCATCAGTCGGCTGGGCGAGAAAGCTCTCCCCTTGTACCAGCTCATGAAGAAGACCAATTTTTTCGAGTGGAACCACAAGGCGGACGAGGCCTTTCTGCAACTGAAGAAGATGTTGGTTACTCCCCCTGTGTTGGCGGCTCCGACTCCCAAAGAGCCCATGCTCCTGTACATCGCCGCCACCAGCTGAGTAGTCAACACTGTCATCGTAGTTGAGCGCAAGGAGGAAGGCAAGGCACTACCAGTCCAGAGACCGGTATATTACCTGAGTGAAGTACTGTCGACCTCCAAGCAAAACTACCCCCACTACCAGAAGATGTGCTACGGCGTGCACTTCACCGCCAAGAAGCTGAAGCCCTACTTCCAAGAACATCCAATCACCATGGTCTGCACAGCCCCATTAGCCGAGATCATTGGAAGCCGAGATGCGTCTGGCCGAGTGGCCAAATGGGCCATAGAGTTGGCACCCTACACGATCTACTATCAGCCCCGCACCGCCATCAAGTCGCAAGCACTGGCCGACTTCCTCATCGACTGGGCCGAGACCCAATACCTGCCGCCAGCACCTGACTCCACCCATTGGCGGATGCATTTCGATGGCTCCAAGATGCGCACCGGCTTGGGAGCCGGCGTTGTTCTCACTTCTCCCAAAGGCGACAAGCTCAGATATGCGCTACAGATCCATTTCGCCGCCTCCAACAACGTTGCTGAATATGAGGCGCTCATTCACGGGCTCCGGCTCGCCAAAGAGCTTGGCATCCGCCGGATCCTGTGTTATGGCGACTCCGACTTGGTGGTCCAGCAGTCATCTGGCGACTGGGACGCCAAGGACGCAAACATGGCAAGCTACCATTTCCTCGCGCAGCAACTCAGCGGATATTTCGAGGGGTGTGAGTTCCTCCACATGCCAAGAAACGACAATGACCAAGCAGATACTTTGGCACGAATCGGCTCCACCCGCCAAGCAATACCATCAGGCGTCGCTCTCCAGCGCCTCCTCAAGCCGTCCATCAAGCCCTCACCAGAGTCAGATTCCATTTTTGTGCCGACTCCCCCTGAAGAAGCCGGATCCGGCTCGAAAGCCCAAGCAGACGGCACAAAACCCCTTGCAGACAACTCCAAGAACGCCGCAGTCAAAGCCTGCCCGGGGACTTCAGAACTCGGCCCGGGGACTGCGGCAACCAGAGAAAGGACTCCAGAACTCGGCCCGGGGACTGCACCAGTCGGCCCGGGGACTTCATTGATCCAGCAAGCAGCCCCGGACTCCAGCCCGCCGCCCCCCAGCCCAGCCGCCCTCGCCCAAGTCGCAGTTCTGGCAGTTGAAGAGATAGCAGCACCCTCATGGGCCCAACCCATCCTCCAATTCCTGGTGAACAAGGAGCTACCGCCTAATGAAACCTTAGCTCAGCAAATACAATGCCGGGCAGCAGCATACACCATAATCAACAGAGAGCTGGTCAGGCGCAACGTCACTGGTGTTTACCAGCGCTGCGTCGAGCCAGAGCAAGGCCAAGCAATTCTCAGAGACATCCATCAAGGCGAGTGCGGCCACCATGCGGCCTCAAGAGCACTCGTCGCCAAAGCTTTCCGACACGGTTTCTTCTGGCCGACTGCCCTAGAAGAGGCCAAAGAGTTGGTCCAGAAATGCAAGGGGTGCCAGAAGTTCCGATCCAAGCCGCATCAGCCGGCTTCAGCACTCAAGACTATCCCCATCGCCTGGCCCTTTGCAGTTTGGGGCCTGGATATGGTGGGACCCTTCAAGACGGCACGAGGCGGCCTAACTCACCTACTTGTCGCTGTGGACAAGTTCACCAAGTGGATAGAAGTGAAGCCCATCAAGAAGTTGAATGGTCCGACTGCCGTGACTTTCATCTCAGACATCACAATTCGGTATGGCATACCGCACAGCATCATCACCGACAACGGCACCAATTTTGCCAAAGGCGCCTTGGCCCGTTTCTGTGTGACACAGGGCATCCGACTGGACTTAGCGTCCGTTGCCCATCCGCAGTCAAACGGCCAGGTGGAGCGGGCGAATGGCCTCATCCTGTCCGGCATCAAGCCTCGGTTGGCCGAACCATTGGAGCGTTCGGCCGGTTGTTGGCTTGACGAGTTGCCGGCCGTCCTCTGGAGTCTGCGTACGACTCCAAACAAGTCAACCGGCTTCACGCCCTTCTTCCTCGTCTACGGTGCTGAAGCTATCATCCCAACGGATATAGAGTTCGACTCCCCGCGAGTTACGATGTACACCACGGAGGAAGCAGAAGAAGCACGACAAGACGGCGTCGATCTGCTGGAAGAGGGCCAGCTGTTGGCACTCAGCCGGTCCAGCATATACCAGCAGAGCCTACGTTGCTACTACAACAGGAAGGTTAGGCCGAGATCCTTCCAAGAGGGCGACCTTGTGCTCCGGCTGATCCAGCGAACAGCCGGCCAGCACAAGTTGTCGGCTCCTTGGGAAGGCCCCTTCATCATCAGCAAGGTGTTGGGCAACGACTCCTACTACCTGATCGATGCTTAGAAGCCCCGAGCACGCAAGAGGGACGACTCCGGCAAAGAGACAGAGCGACCATGGAACGCGAATCTTCTTCGAAGATTTTACAGTTGATGCAGTATGTACCACGCTCCCCTTTTGTATTTAAAGTACCGAGACTCTGGGCCCCCGAGACGAACTCGGGGACTGCCCCTTTTGTTATCTGTATGATAAGTATTATGCTTCTGAGTACGCTACTCTTTGTTATGTCGCTTGGCACCGGGTTCGACCAGTCGGCCCGGGGACTTGCCGTCTTGTGCTATGAAAACGCTTCCTGCAGTCAGACAAGTAGTGCGCGACGCCTAAGCCGACTCATGCCATAAGCCACAGCTCGCAGAGCGACTGTCTGGTGGGCGGGTGTAAGGTAGAATGGGCGCCCACATGAAAAAAGGCTAAGAACTCAAAGCATAAAGCATAGCTCGAGCCGGCTTTCCAGCTGTTCCTCGCAAAACCGACTCCGAGTAGTCGGCTTGCCGTTTTTCTATCCGACTTGCTAAGAAAACTCTAGAATGGCTAAGTACTCGCCTTCCCAAAGTAGCCAAGTATTTGATCCAGCGGCAGTCCGCGGAGCGGCTGTCCGACTAGCAAAGACGGCGCCCAAGGGAAGGCGGCAAGAGGAAAAAAGCCAAAAGAGCAATAAGCAAGAAATGATAGAACCCAGATAAATATTTACATCACAAAGGCCATTGGCCGAATCCTCGAACGGAAGTCCAAAATACACCCAGCGGGTGGAATTGTGCGAATTAACAAAGTTTTTTGAGAAACTACTAAGCAGACGAATAAAGCAAGGCAGCGGCCTATGAAGCTGCAGACGGGTTCGGGGGCTCGGAGGAGATGGCGGTGTCGGACGTTGGGGCGGCCGGCTGGGCAGACTCGGCTTGATCACCTCCAGCAGCAGTCGGCGTAGCTGGGCGCGGCTCGTTGTTGGAGGCACGGTCGAGCTGAGGCTGATCGCCCGCTCCGGCTTCTGGCGCCTCCATCTCGTCTCCGACCTCCACCTCGTCTTCCTCCTCGGCACTGGAGCCGATCACCTCCGCCGAGTCCTCGCCGTAGTTCGGGTTCATCCCAAACCACTCCGGCGGCGCCTCCTCGCCGTTGTCAGCTCGCTCAGGAACGAAGACATTGGTGTCGACGTACTTGGCAATCGTCGCGGCGCGCTTGACAAAGTCGTCCTCCATGGCTGCCAGCTCCAGCTGGGCCTCAGCCCGGAGCATGGCCAGCTGGTCCAGACTCAGGTCTGGATACCACGCTTTGACGAACTCCAAGGCACAACGCGCTCCGGCACGTGCCGAGGAGCCTTTCCAAGCCTCCAGACGGCCCGCTGCGACCTCCAGCCAGTCGGCAGTCCGGCTGGGAGTGCGCAAAATCAGCATCTCTGGCCACAAGGCAGCAATCGCCTGGGCGCCGACACGTTGAAGCCGGCGCAGCATCCGGTGAGCCGGTCGCAGGCGAGCCTCGATGCTCAGAAGCTGTTCATCAAGAGTCCGGGGGGCGTTGGCAGCAACCTCCTCGCCGGCCGCCCTCCGCGCCTCGCGATCAGCCTCGATGGCTTGAACGGCAGTTTGTGCATGGCCCGGGAAGAAGTCTACCAAGACAGAAAAAGAAGCAAGTCAGAAAAAGAAAGAGTCGGCCCGACCCACAGTCGGCTGCTCAAAGAAAGCAAGTAAAGAAAACTTACCATCAACGATATCTTCAATCTCATGGAAGCCGGAGGTCAGCATCGCCTCCTTATCGGTCCAGGAGGAGCGTTCGGCCTCGAACTCGGCTTGGAGTCCAATCTCTCTCTCCTTTGCCTCCTCCTGCGCCTTCTTGAGCAACTCCTTCTGCTCCGCCAGCTGCGCTGCGAGCAGATCACGCTCCGTGACGAGCTTGCCGCATTCCACCTCCTTGGCACGCAAGGTGGTGTTGGCTTCGCCCAGCTGCTGCTGAAGAACGGCGTTGGCCTCTGCAGAAAGAAGAAAAAGGATACAAGTTGTCAGAAAAGGTCGCCAAGAAGATCCAGCCCGACTGCGCAGCAGTTGGCCCGAATCTCGGGGACTACAGCCCGCGGGTGCGCCAGCGCGCCCCCGCAAAGAAGGAAACTCACTCCGGCTCTCCGACAAGTCGGCAGTCCGCTTGCCCAGCTCTTCAACATTACGATTGAAGACGGTGGCTCGGAGATTGTGGTAGTCCTGCGATAATCATTTCAAAAAGAATAAGCATTTGGAACTCGCCAATAGAGTTCCAACCCGCCTGCTCAGCAGCCGGCTCGGAACTCGGGGACTACACCCAATGGGTGCGCTGGCGCGCCCCCACAGAGAAGAGCAAGAAAAAACAAAGTCAGAAGAAACATACCCGGACGACCGCTCGCGACGCCAGATGCGCCTTGGTGCAGTTCTGGAGGGCGTCGCCTTCGGCTCGCAGCTTTGCCTGGACGTCCAGGAGCGCCTGGTTCAGCAGGCCCGTGCCGCCTCCGCGCACCCACCCGACGGGCGCGGAGCTCATCACCTCGACGTCTGGCACGGCTGAGCTGGCTGCCCCGGTCTCCAGAGGGCGCGGCGCCGAAGTCGCCTTCTCCAGACGGCAGCGCGTTGGCGAGGCGACTTGAAGAAGCAAGTTCGCCATGGCTTCGTCCGTAGTCGGCGGCACCGGAGGGTCCGCCGGTTGTTTATCTCTCGCGCCCCCCGATGGCGGCGGGGGCGGTGGTGGCGGCACCACCGTGTCCGGCCTGGGGATCTCGCCGCCCTCCCTCTCCACAATGGCGTACTCCCCGCCAACTTCCCCAGACCGCTCCGTATAAACCGGAGGCGGCGCCGAGTTCAAAGGAACGACGAGCAGCACCGACTGGCGGCGCGCGGCTTCTTCGGCCTGCTGCTTGGCCGCGGCGGCGGCTTCGGCACCCTCCAGCTCCTTCTGGGTGGAGGCGGCCGCCTTCTCGGCCTCCACCTTCTCCCGGCGGGCGGCTTCGTCCCCGTCGCGCTTCTCCCGTGTGTTCCGCTCCGTCGCTTCCCGGAGGTCGGCAGTGGGGTCAACACGCCGAGTCGTGGCGGACGACTCCACCGACCCCCTGATGGAGGCGGCGGCGACCCTCCCAAGGGTGAGAGGAGCTCTGGAACAGGGAAGACGCGTAAGGACCCGGGCCAAATCCACCAGGAGATAAAACAAGACGAAGAAGCAGAAACACTTACACAGAGGATAGCGGCGGCTTCTTCACTTCCTTATGGAAGCGATGGGCCCTCGCGACCGCCTCTTCCCGTTTTGTCGCGGCGGCTGCCCCCTTAAACTTCTTCTCCCGGCCTCTGAGGGAACTCGGCCCGGCCCGGCGTTTCCTCGCGCCGTCTTGCCTCGGCTGATGGCGCAGGGCGACTTCTCCATCTTCGCCGGCGGGCCAGTCGACGAAGGTGGCCGAGGGCCTCAGGCCGCCTTCCTCTCATTCGCCGCCTCCTTCGGTGTCGGCCTCCATCGCCGCCGCCCCCAGGTCATGGTCGTCGACGTCGCTCTCCGCTCGATCAGGGGCAAACTGGCGGGGCGGCCCCGCAGCTCCGGCCGAGGGCTGGAGGAGAGGGTTCTGGTTCAAGAGGAAAGTATAACAAGATCAGAAGTCGGATTGGCTATAAAAAGAAGAAGAAGAACAACTTACCATCGGCGAGGGGTTGGCGCGTGAGTACGGCTCCATGCCGAACTGCCAGTCCTCCGAGAGGCCGCAGTTCGCGATGTAGTTCACCGTGTCCGCTACCTCCGCGTGAGGTAGGTCCTTGGTGCACGTCCGACTAGGGTCCCGGTGGCCGCTCATCTGATAGATCAGATGAGGCCGGCTTTGGAGCGGGAGGACTCGGCGCGCCACGAAGGCGGCCAGCAAGTCGGCCCCTGTCAGACCGGCCGACTGCGTCAGCACTCGAAGTCATGATACGGCGGCGGCGCCAGCCGGGGTCAGCGTCTTGGCGCGGTAGGACCAGCTGGGCTGCCTTCCAGCCGGCGCGCCGGCTTCGTAGGCCGGCAGATTAACCCAGTCGCCGTCTGGGGCGACGTTCTTCACGTAGAAGTAAGAACGCTGCCACATCTTCACCGATTTGATCAACTGGATGGCGGGGAATGGGTTGTCGGCAGTCGTCCTCCGTAGTGCGATGAAGGCGCCGCACTGAGCTGGCACGCCGGCGACATGCGTGCGGAGCTTGGACTGGAAGAACTCCCCCCACAACTCGATGGTGGGGAGAACGCCGAGGAAGCCCTCGCACAAAGAAGTGAAGGCCGCCAGCAGCACCACCGTGTTTGGGGTAAGATGGTGCAGCTGGAGGCCATGGAACTCCAAAAACGAGCGGAAGAACCCGCTCGTCGGCAGCCCCAGGCCACGCATGAGGTGGGAGCGGAACACGAGCCGCTCGCCCTCCTCCGGCGCCGGCGTCACCTCCTTCGGTGGCGGAGCGCGGGCCTGCACAAGGTGCGCGCCGGGGAGGCGACGCGTCTTGCGGGGGAAGTCGATGATGTCTTCGTCGATCTCGAAGCCGCCCCACACGCCGGAGCGTACGGCGGCGGGCGCGGCGGCAGAGGATGAGCTCATCGCTGCAAGCGGGGCGCAGTCCGGCGCGGCAGCGGTGGGAAGAAGGAAGAAGAAGAGGGAGTGAAGGGGAACAGAGGAGAGCGAGCACGCATGCTTCGCCGCCCCGCTCCCTTCGCCTACTTATAGGCCTGCGGGCTGAGGAGCCGAGGGCGCGTCGTGGGATTAACTGCGCCCACACCCCCACGACCCCCACGATTTACCACACGAGTTATTGCGCGCATTTACTGCGCCGGAAACCCAACCGCCCGCACGGCCACAACGGATCCGTTCAAAGGCCGAGGCGCGGTAATGGCGGGCCCCACCCGCGGGCCTGTCCCGTCGCGCGCGTGGGCTGGCAGACTGGCCCAGCCACGTGGCATCCCCCGGCGGGTCCGCGGCGGGCGGCGGCCGCGTGGCTTATCAAGCACGCCGTCGGAATCCCGCCATGACTTTCAAACTCTCTAAAGATCAAGACGACTTGAGGGCGAGTCCGACTTCCGAAAGTCGGCTCGTCGTAGACGGCCTGAGCAAGATCACCTCCCAATAGTCGGCGCGGAGGAAGACGGCAGGCAAGCTTTGGTTCCGACCACTCGAAGGAAGAAACTGTTGAGGCTCCTTGACCCGTCTCCCACGGCGCCTCACCAGCTTCGGGGACTACTGTCGGAGTAATGGGCCACGTGTAGGCTAACCCGAGACCGAGAACCTTTCAAGACATCGGGGCCGGCTTCGCCCCTCAAAGATCCCAAGACGAAGGACTGACTCTGGCATCACCGACTACCACTCACGGCCGAATCCCAGAGACGGCCGCGACATAAGCCGACTCCCAGTTGGTGACTCCAGTAAAGCCGACTATGGGGAGTCGGCCTGTGACTTCACCACCCTCTGCCTTCAAGGAGAAGGACGAGACAGGGGATGGCCGGAGTACGGCCCTCCCCACCCTGATTACCAGGAGCAGGTATGGCTACAGTACGTCGTACCGGAGGAGATCTCCGTCCGGCGCGGCACTGTTGTCATGCCGGCCCTGACGCCCGCCCCAGCGGCCAAACCCTGTTCCCACGTTGGCCCGCCTGTACGGCCTGGAGACGGCGGGTCCCGCTAGACAGCGGGGGAGACGAAAGACGGCGAGAGCGCCAGAAGACGGACCTCGTGGGAGTCGGCCTCCAAGAGTCGGCCCGACTCCCCCATGGGCCCCTCACGCCATTAACCAGATAAGATGGGGAGTGGCGACAGTGATCGCCCGCTGGACGGCGGCACTGTTGCCATGACCCCATGACCAAGACGACGTCATTAGAGGCGCGGCTACAGTGACCAGGTCAGTTAGCGGGGTCCACCAGCAGCGGGCCCCAGCAGTCGGCGGAGAAGACGACGACCTGAGAGACAGACGGCTGGGACCCGCGCCCAGCCGGATTACCATTGTACCCCCGGGAGGTAGGCCTATATAAACCCCCCGGAGCACCCATGCAAAGGGTTCGATCCTTTAGACACTAGACCAGAAGCATAGAAGGGAGGGAGCATGCCTTGCCCTCTCCTACCTCTAGAACACAGCTCGAGGAGCAACCTTGTACACATTATTACCATAGTGATCATGCGGAGACCCCGCAGAGTAGCAGTAGGGGTATTATCTCCTCGGAGAGCCCTGAAGCTGGGTAAGATTCGCCGGCGTGCATGTCTACGCCTCATCCCGCTTCCGGGCACCGGCGACGTTCTACTTGCCCCCACCATGATAAGCCATCCTTTGGCATATGTCGCATCCAACCCCCGACAATCAAATGTTCTCATTTGACTCCTAAGTCAATATACTCATATATAGATGACAGTCATCGCCAATTGCTTGATAGATGCTAGAATTGGTTGTGCATGTTTTGCCACATATTTCAATTGCCATTTTATTGTGTGAGCATGTTAAGAGCATATTTTACTCATTCGAGGACATCCACTTGTTGTTTTGATTGATTGGTTTTTCTTTTTCTTGCCAAGTGGATGGACAAGAATGCCTAAGAACCTTCTCTAGCTATCTATGCTTTTCTCGTCTCAAACTCTATTCATGCTACATCACAAAATTTGATCAAGTCAGATTCAAATCACTCTATGTGAGGAGCACTCGGAGTCCCCGATTTGTCATAGACTTAAACTTCCAAAACTTCTTTGTGCTTTTCGGTCTGACCGATTCCTCCATTTCGGTCATACCGAGATCACTAAGTCGATCTAGGTTTTCACCTCGGTGCAACCGATTTGAACTTTTTGGTCACACCGAGTTGCTATAACTGTCAACAGTTATGCATCTCGGTGCCACCGAGTTGTTCCACTCAGTCACACCGATAGGGTCGGGCTATATATACTCACGGGCAAAATTTTGGAAATTTCTCCGAAACCTCTTCGCCCGCGCATAGCTCGCTCTGCCTCCTGGGTCTCCAGATCGTCCTCCTCGTCGCCAGCCGCCTCCAGTTGCTGGTCTCCGCCGCCATCAACGGAATTCGTCTCCGCCGTTGCCGCCGTAGCGAGTCAGTCGTCGAACTAGGGTATGGACTCGATCACAGTGCTATTCCCCGTCCAAATCCTAGCACATTGTGTTCTTAATGAATATTGCTACGATTGAAATACTCCTATCCAGTCAAAACAATCCTTAGAATAGTTGAGATTCGAAAATTTTAGGTTTAGGTTTCCGCCGAAATCATCTCGGACCCACCGGGTTGCGGAACTCGGTTCCACCGATTCGGCCACGGCCATTGCACATGTGGTTCTCGGTCTGACCGAGAATTACAAATCGGTGAGACCGAGTTCAGGACTTTGTGAAACCCTAGCAGTCTCGGTGCCACCGAACTGTGACTCGGTCTGACCGAGTTCACTAGTTTTGGTTCCAAAAGCTGCTTCAGTATCACCGAGTTTGCAGATCGGTCGATCCGAAATGCTTTCTGTGGAAAACTAAAACTAAGTTTTTGATTCTTTCTTTTGCAAAAATCTCTGCATTTTGTGATGCTCATCCACTCTATCTCATCTATAAACTATTCATAGGGTCAGTAGTCTGAACTTCAACATGTCTGATCAGAGTGATAGCCAGAACAGATCTGAGGAGCAGGCTCATTTGAGTGAGGGCACTAGTCCCTCTAGCAGTTCTGATGAGGGTAGCAGGAGCACCCCAAGCAATCTGCCCAAAGCTGCCACTAGAGCAATCAAGAAGAGAACCTCTGAATCAGAGGATGAGGACTATGTGGCAGAAGAGGAAGCCACATCCAAGAAGAAGGTACTCAAGAAAGAGTATGGCTCAGCTGCAGCCATCAAACCTGGAATGCAGAAAAAGGCACCTGCAAGAAGAGTTCCTACCTCTAAGCCTAGGAAGGCTGTTCCTGAAGAAACCATGAAGCTCACCATGGAATCAGAAGAGGAAGCAAGTGGCCAAGATAAGAAGAAGAGAGTCAGGACTACCACTGCCAGAGTTCTTGGTAAACCCTCTATGAGGAGAGACTCAGATGAAGAAGAGGAAGAAGAGGTTGCTGCACCAGCACCTAAGGCACAGAAACTCATGGGAGATGCCATAAGGTCAGGGGCTACTGCATCCAAGCCCAAGGAAGCACCCAAAGCTGCATCTAATCCCAAGAGTGCACCAAAGAGAAACACCAGAAACATATCTGCTGTTGAAAAGAACAAGGCCCCAGTGCCTGACATTGCTGAAGAAGAAGAAGGTCAAGTGCTCAGGAAGCTTAAGCCCAAGATCCCATACCACAATGATGCTCATCCTGTGGCTGAGGACATGAAAATTAGAAGAGATTCAGGGCTGAAGAAGTGGAGAGAAGCAGATCCATATGCTTCAAGGAGAAGAACTGCTGTGGATTACAGGTTTCATACCAAGGAACAACAAGATTTCTATGAAACAGTGTTGCTTGATAAGAAGCCCATAGTTTGTGACATGAGATGGGTTGATTGGGAGTACATCAAGGAGAATGAAGAGCACTATCCTGGAGTATATGACAGCTTCAAGGGTTGTGGAGTTGCAGACTTTGTTGGGCAGAAGCTCACAAAGTGGAATGAAGAGCTGATCATGCAATTCTACTCCACAACACACTTCTATCCAGATGGCAGGATTGTGTGGATGTCAGAAGGAACCAGATATCAGTCAACAGTTGCTGAGTGGGCACAGCTCATTAATGCCCCAGAAGAGCAGGAAGATGACTTGGACATATATGCCAAGAAGAAGATGGATCACAATTCCATGTCCAACATGTACAAGGAGATCCCAAACAAGGCACTTGATACTTTCAAGTTTGGCTCAGTGCATTATCTTCTGTCAGGGCTGCCCACTATTAATTGGATTCTGAGGCACACTCTATTGCCCAAGTGTGGTGATCACAAGATGATCCGAGGCCATGCAATTAACATGCTCTGTGTATTTGATGTGCCACAGAAGTTCAAGGTGATGAGCCTCATGGTAGAGACCATTAAGAGAACAGCAGCTGATCAGAAGAGGAGTTGTGGATATGCCCCACAAATTCAAGAGCTGATAAACTCAAAGATGGGCACATGCACATACCTGCTGGACGAGGAACACCTGCCCATCCATCCAGACTTTGAAGACAATCAGGTTGTCATGAACAAGGATGAACCATCATCTGCACATGCTCAAGCACAGAAGGAGAAGGCCAAGATGGAGAAAGCTGCTAGGATGCCAACTCAAGAGGAGGCATCTGAGTACTTCTTGAAGAACAAGCAGGAGCAGCTAAGTTACCTGATAGCATCCACTCTGAGGATTGAGAAAGGACTGGCCACCCTAACTCAAAACCAAGAGAGTTTGGAAAGAATCATGGAACAAAAGTTCTATGACCTAGATGTGAAGGTGACAGAGGTCCAGTCTGCTGTGGAACAACTACAAGAAGATATGCAGGAGAGGAAGGGCAAGACCACAACTGATGCATTTTCCAGGGTGCCCAGAGCTCAGAGATCATCTGCAGTACCAGTTCCAGACACCAGAGCCACCACTTCTGCACCAGCTACAGCTTCTGTTCCACCAGCTCCAGCTCCTACCCCAGCAGCTCCATCTACATCGACTGAAGCCTTCGTTCTTGGAGTTCTCCGGACACCACCTGAAGACCAAGCCTGAGTGTCGTTTAGTCCTATGCATTTTCTATGAACTTTTTGGTAACTTGTTGCCAAAGGGGGAGAAAAATGTATAGATCATAGGCTTTAAGAGAGAGAGAGAGAGAGAGAGAGTTTGCATTTTTTCTCTCTTGTCTTCTTGGTTGAACTTTAGTTGCTTTTGAGTGTTTGAGATACAATGCCGTGATTTGTGAGACATTGATGATCATGTGTTTGATCATAAGCTACACTTAATGCTTGTTAGATGTTACTATCAATTTATCCTTATGTTGATCATTCACTTTGCTTGGTGATGAGTGCATGCATTTAAATCTTATCATTTTGAGTGCTCCACCAAGATGTATGTGACATGGAAGAGTAACCCATGATCCTAACTCACTGTGCATTTGCAGTCCAAAGCAAATCTTAAATATGCACAAATTTAGGGGGAGCTCTTACTTATCACATACTTCTCAAAGCGACGATATATTCCATTCTTATTATCATTTGTCGAAGCTTTGATCTATATGTTGTCATCAATTACCAAAAAGGGGGAGATTGAAAGTGCAACTATCCCTGTGTGGTTTTGGTAATTCCTAACAACATATAGCTCATTGAGCTAACATCATTCCAAGATGAATATTTCAGAAAACCTCAATGGATGGCATGGCATGGATGAGGAAAGTGGATCCCTCAAAATTACAAGGACAAAGGATTGGCTCAAACTTCAAGGACAAGACTCTACATTTTATATTTTTAGTGATCCAAGATCACATTGAGTCCATAGGAAAAGCCAATACTATTAAGGAGGGATGAGGTGTTGCTTAATGAGCCTTTTGCTTCATGTGCTTAGTGATATGCTCCAAAATCCTCAACTACCTTTCCATATCCACATATGACCCAAACCTAAAGTCAAACTCGGCCCCACCGATTCTTCCTATCCGGAGCCACCGAGTTTCACATGTCATAGCCACTGCCACAGACCCTAGCAAATCGGTTTCACCGATAGGGATCTCGGTCTCACCGAGATGGGATTGCAATTTATCTGTTTCCCTTCGTAACGTTTCGGTCCAACCGAAGTGAGCGATCGGTCCCACCGAGATTGCAATGTAAACTCACTGTTTCCCTTTCGTAACATTTCGGTCTCACCGAAAAGAGCGAATCGGTCCCACCGAGTTTACCTGACCAACTCTTTGGTTAGCTTATTACCAAAATTGGTCCCACCGAGTTTGTGTAATCGTTCACACCGAGATTACGTTATGCCCTAACCCTAACCATATCGGTCCTACCGAGTTGCATCTCAGTCCCACCGAAAATCCTAACGGTCACTAGGTTTGCTGAATCGGTCCGACCGAGTTTAACGATTCGGTCCCACCGAGTTTGGCAGATTGTGTGTAACGGTTAGATTTTGTGTGGAGGCTATATATACCCGTCCACCCACTCTTCATTTATGGAGAGAGCCATCAGAACAGATCTTCACTTCCAATACACATTTTTTGAGAGAGAACCACCTACCCTTGTGTTGAGCTCAAGATATTCCATTCCTACTATATGAATCTTGATCTCTAGCCTTCCCCAAGTTGCTTTCCACTCAAATCTTCTTTCCACCAAATCCAAATCCTGTGAGAGAGAGTTGAGTGTTGGGGAGACTATCATTTGAAGAACAAGAGCAAGGAGTTCATCATCAACACACCATTTGTTACTTCTTGGAGAGTGGTGTCTCCTAGATTGGCTAGGTGTCACTTGGGAGCCTCCGACAAGATTGTGGAGTTGAACCAAGGAGTTTGTAAGGGCAAGGAGATTGCCTACTTCGTGAAGATCTACCGCTAGTGAGGCAAGTCCTTCGTGGGCGACGGCCATGATGGCACAGACAAGGTTGCTTCTTCGTGGACCCTTCGTGGGTGGAGCCCTCCGTGGACTCGCGCGACCGTTACCCTCCGTGGGTTGAAGTCTCCATCAACGTGGATGTACGATAGCACCACCTATCGGAACCACGACAAAAACATCCATGTCTCCAATTGCGTTTGAATCCTCCAAACCCTTCCCTTTACATTCTTGCAAGTTGCATGCTTTACTTTCCGCTGCTCATATACTCTTTGCATGCTTGCTTGAATTGTGTGAAGATTGCTTGACTTGTGCTAAGATAGCCAAAATCTGCCAAGAACTAAAATTGGGAAAAGGATAGATTTTTATTTGGTCAAGTAGTCTAATCACCCCCCTTTAGACATACTTTCGATCGTACATAATCGATCAGTAGCCTGGAGGGTAGTAGGGATCCTGAGGAGCGAGCATCCACTCATCCCACTACAAAAGTGCCTGTGCAGCCTCGGCAGCAGCCTGAGCGTTCCAGTAGGCGAGGATGTCTTCCGGCATAATCCGGTATCCGCCCTGGCAACAGAATCAAACAGAGCAGGTACAGGCAAGGGGATAACATCATGAGTGTCAACATTATATACCAAGTTATAAGGAATGGCAAGATCATAACGATCATGTGCAAGAAAGTGATGGTGATCCATGGCTGCACTGTCTAGGTAAACTGTGGTAAGAGGGACATCATGGGGGCGTATCACCACCTCGAAGTGGGCCGCCAACCGAGTAGTAAAAATCCCACCATGTATTTTACCCTGAGATTTATTAAGATGGTGGCGACGAGCCACAATAGCTCCCAAGCTATAAGTGTTGTCGCCCTCTATTGCACGATGTAAAACAGCAAGGTCTGGTGAACTAAGTGCACCCACGTTCTCCCTAGCAAGCAAGCATTTGGTAATAAAAAGTGCAAAGTAACGAACATCAGGAAAATGTAAGCCACCGGCACTGATGGATGACACTCTCCTCTCATCACCGACTGTAAAAGTGTAACAGAAATCCTCAAACTCAGCCGGCCTAGGCTCAGCCAAGCTCCCATCAGACGGGATCATGCATATGTCACAAAATTCAGTAAGTGGTATCTGGTGGTTTTCAGCATATAAATCAAAGCTCACTTCAGGAGGATTATTTCTAGGCAAGAATGTAAAGCTTTGAACAAAGACATTTGAGAGGATTTGGTGCTAGTCACACTCATCTGCGATGAAGTCGGTGAGACCGGCGTTGGCAATGAATTGCATGAACTCCTCATGAATTCCAGCTTCTTGTAGGAACAGGATGTGCGGCCATTCGCACGGCCGTACCTCCGCCAACCTCCGAAGGTGGAGATCATTGTTAGAAGACTCCCCAATAACACCTTTGGAGTTCTTCTTAGAGCCAAATTTCCTGAAGATATTCATGTCCGCATACAATTTTTCCTATGAACAAAAATCTGAATTTTTAGTTCACAAAAATTTTCCAACAAAACTTCACCAAACTAATAGCAACTACTCATAGGGATACATAGAGGCCATAGCAAGCATTCAAACTACTTAGAACACTAATAATTGAACATGCAAGCACATCTACAACAGCATCAAGAGTAGCTATTTATTCAAAGTATAAACCAAAAAAACAAAAACTAATTGGACAAATGATGGAGTCACATACCAAGCAACAATCCCCCAAAACAGTTTCAGAAACGGAGCTTCGAGCAAAGAGATCGAAATCCACAGGTTTGAGCTCAAGAACACGGGAGAGAGAGCAAGAGTGAATTTTTTTCTAGAGGTAGGTGACAATGTGGGATGAAGAAATAAGTGAGGGGGCCCACGTGGGGACCACAACCCACGAGGGCGCGCCCGGGGGCACTGGCGCGCCCAGGTGGGTTGTGCCCACCTGGTGCACCTCCCTCTGGTAATTTTTGCACCAAAAATTCTTAAATATTCAGGAAAAATTCATATAAAATTTTCAGGGCATTCTGAGAACTTTTATTTTTGGGTCATTTTTTTATTGCACGGGAAATTAAGAAAACAGACAAAACATAGCATTTTATTTTATTTAACTAATAAAAACAGAAAACAAAAGGTAGGGACAGAAGGTAGTGCTTACTAAATTCATGAACTTCACACCGTTCAAAAATGATTCATTAATAAGGTTGATCAGGTCTTATTAACAACCACTTTCGATTAGCATGAAACCGAAGAACTTTCGTAAATCACTAAGTTACCTCAATGGGGATATGTATTTCCCCAACAATAAGCATTTCATATTTCTTTTTAACAGTAGGTAGAGGTATTTGAAAACTTCCAATAGTGATTGCCGGAGATTTTTCAATAACATTAATACCATTAATTTGGAATTGTTTCTTCGGGAAGTGCACCGTATGCTCATTACCATTGATATGAAAAGTGACCTTGCTTTTATTGCAATCAATAACAGCCCCTGCAGTATTGAAGAAGGGTCTACCAAGGATAATCGACGTGTTGTCGTCCTCGGGCATCTCAAGTATAACAAAGTTAGTCAAGATTGTAACATTAGCTACAATAACGGGCACATCCTCATAGATAACGATAGGTATGGTAGTTTATTTGTCAGCCATTTGCAAAGATATTTCAGTAGGTGTGTGAGTTTATTCAAGTCAAGTCTTTTATGTAAAGAGAAAGGCATAACACTAACACTAGCTCCTAAATCATACAAAGCAGTTTTCACATAATTCTTTTTAATAGAGCAAGGTATAGTTGGTATTCCTGGATCTCCAAGTTTTTTAGGTACTCCATCTTTGAAAGTATAATTAGCAAGCATAGTGGAGATTTCAGCTTCCGTTAATTTCCTCTTATCAGTGATGATGTCTTTCATATACTCTGCATAAGGAGGCATTTTCAAGACATCAGTCAAGCGAGTACGCAAAAGGACTGGCCTTAGCATTTCAGCAAAGTGTTCAAATTCTTCCTCATCTTTCTTTTTAGTTGACTTGGGTTGAAAAGGCATAGGTTTTTGAACCCACGGTTCTTTTTCTTTACCGTGTTTCCTAGCCACAAAGTCTCTTTTATCATACCTTTTATTCTTAGGTTGTGGGTTATCAAGATCAACAGGTGTTCTATCTCAACATCATTATCTGGTTCTTTATCATTGTTTGGTTAAGAGTCTTCATGAACCTCATCATTATCTTTTTCATTATCAGTAGGTGAGTGTTCATTACCAGAATGAGTTTTAGCATCAGAGATAGAAGTTTCATTATTATTATCAGGAGGTTTTTTCTATTTCAGGTTCACTAGAAGTGTGCAAAGTCCTACCATTTTTATTTTTCTTTTTCTTTTTAGAAGGACTAGGTGCACTAGTGTTAGCTCTTTATGAATCTTGTTCAATTCTTTTTGGGTGTCCCTTAGGATAAAGTGGTTCCTGAGTTATTTTACCTCCTCTAGTTGCAACTCTAACAACAAAGTCATGCGTATTATGATTCATTTCATCAAGTAATTCTCTTTATGATTTAGCAACTTGTTATAGTTGAGTTTGAACCATAGAAGCATGTTTTACCACACCTCTTAACATCATTTGAGATTCTAAATAACAAGTCACTCAAGCGAGCAATCATATCAGAATTATATTCCAATTGTTTCATAACATTTGCATTGAAGTGATCTTGTTTTCTAATGTAGTTTTCAAACTCATAAAGGCATTGACTAGGATGCATATTGTGAGGATTATCATTATCATTGAACTTTATAAGAGAATTTACCTCTACCACCTTAGGCAATGGTGGTGTATTAAGCCCATGTATTTCTTCAATAGGAGGTAAATTTTTAACATCTTCAGCTTTAATACCTTTTTCTTTCATAGATTTCTTTGCCTCTTGCATATCTTCAGGACTGAGATATAATATACCCTTTTCTCCGGAGTGGGTTTAGGCGGTGGTTCAGGAATAGTACAATCATCATAATTTTCAAGATATTATTCAATAATTCTTCAGCTTGAGCAATAGTTTGTTCCCTGAAAACACAACCATCACAACTATCTAGGAAGTCCCTAGAAGCATCAGTTAGTCCATAATAGAAGATATCATGTATTTCATTTTTCTTAAGAAGATGATCAAATAAAACATTAAGTAATTTGCAAAGCCTCCCCCAAGCTTGTGGGAGACTCTCTTCTTTAGTTTGCACAAAGTTAAATATTTCATGTAAGGCAGCTTGTTTCATATGAGCAAGAACATATTTTTCAGAGAAGTAATAAATCATATCCTGGACACAACCAGGAGCAAGAGTATTGTACCAAGCTTTAGCATCACCCTTTAATGAGAAAGGAAATAATTTGAGAATGAAGTAATAACGAGTTTTCTCATCATGAGTAAAAAGGGTGGCTATGTCATTCAACTTAGTAAGATGTGCCACAACAGTTTCAGTTTCATAACGGAAAGGATCAGATTCAACCATAGTAATTAACTCTGGGTCGACAGAGAATTCATAATCCTTATCAGCAATACAGATAGGAGAAGTAGCAAACTTAGGAATACATTTCATTCTAGCATTTAGAGATTTTTCTTTATACTTGCATAGTAATTTCTCTAGATCATCTCTATCATTGCAAGCAAGAATATCTCTAGTTGCTTCTTCACTCATAACATAACCTTCCCGTACCTTAGGCAATTCATATCTAGGAAGGCTAGTTCTAGCAGGTGTTTCAGGAGTCCCAGTTTCAAGCTCATCATCAGATTCAACAACATCATGTTGTATAACTCTAGCAATTTGTTTATCAAGAAAATCACCAAGTGGCACATCATCATTATCAAGCAAGGTACTAGCATCATCATAAGCATCATTCATAGTAGAAGTAGCATCATCAACAACTTGCGACATATTAGAATTCATAGCATGTGGTGGTGTTGCAAGTTTACTCATAACAGAAGGTGAATCTAAAGCAGAACTGGATGGCAGTTCCTTACCTCCCCTTGTCTTTGAGGGAAATATCTTAGTCTTTGGATCCTTCAGATTCTTCATAGTGATAATATGATAATAATCCCAAGTGACTCAACAAATATAGCTATGCTGCCCGGCAACGATGCCAGAAAAAGGTCTTGATAACCCACAAGTATAGGGGATCACAACAATTTTCGAGGGTAGAGTATTCAACCCAAATTTATAGATTCGACACAAGGGGAGACAAAGAATATTTTAAGGTATTAGTAGCTGAGTTGTCAATTCAACCACACCTGGAGATTAATTATCTGCAGCAAAGTGATCAGTAGCAAAGTAGTTTGATAGTTTTGATAATAGTGACAGCAGCAACGGTAATAGTAACAGTGATGGCAGTAATTTGTAGCAAGTGTAACATGATAGCAATAGTAATGCAACAAGATCAATAAGGATAAATTTGTAGGCATTGGATCAGTGACTTGTTGGATGATATTCATCATGTGACAGTTATAACCTAGGGCGATACGACACTAGCTCCAGTTCGTCGATATAATATAGGCATGTATCCCGTAAATAGTCATACGTGCTTTATTAAAAGAACTTGCATGACATCTTTTGTCCTACCCTCCCGTGGCAGCGGGGTCCATATTCAAAACTAAGGGATATTAAGGCCTCCTTTTAATAGAGAACCAGAAAAAGCATTAACACATAGTGAATACATGAACTCCTTAAACTACGGTCATCACCGAGAGTGGGCCCAGTTGTTGTCACTCCGGGGTTGTCGGATCATAACCGTAGTAGGTGACTATAACTTGCAAGATCGGATCTAAAACATGGATATAATGATGAATTCATAAACGGTTTAGATCTGAGTTCATGGCACCCAGGACCAAAGTGACAAGCATTAAGCATAGCAAATTCATAGCAACACCAATCTAAGAACATAGTGGATACTAGTGATCGGGCCCTAACAAAACTAACTCGATTACATGATGAATCTCATCCAACTCATCACCGACCAGCGAGCCTATGAAGGAATTACTCACTCCCGGTGGGGAGCATCATGGAATTGGCGATGGAGATGGGTTGGTGATGACGAAGAATGAAGATCCCCCTCTCCGGAGCCCCAAACAGACTCCAAATCTGCCCTCCCGAGGAAGAACATGTCTTGGTGGCGGCTCCGTCTCGTGGATCGCGATAATTCTTCTTCCCTGATTTTTTCTGGAATAATGTGAATTTATAGTATCAGGGGGTTTGTCAGCGGGTTCACCAGGTGGGTACAACCCACCTGGGTGCGCCAGGAGAGGGGGGCGTGCCCTGGTGGGTTGTGCCCACCCAGGGCCCCCTCTCTGGTGGGTCTTGGCTCCAAAAATCCTTATTATTGATATAAAAAATCCTCGCAAAGTTTCGTTCCATTCCGAGAACTTTCATTTCTGCACAAAAACAACACCATGGTAGTTCTGCTGAAAACAACGCCAGTTCGGGGTTAGTTTCATTCAGATCATGCAAATTAGAGTCCAAAACAAGAGGAAAAGCATGAGAAAACATAGATACATTGGAGACATATCAGCTACCCCTTCAAACCCCGCCCACTAACCAGCTAGCAGGACCGCCGTGTGTGTAGCGCCTTGTATTTCGTACACGATCACTGAAACCAGTAGAATGCGATTCTATGCATAATTTTATTTCGCAGGGTTTGATGTGAATAGTATGGCTCATGTGTATGTGATGCATGTGCGTAAATTATACATGGCATGCGTGTCATGTTTGTCAGCCGGCAGGAGCCAAAGTGCTGTCATGTATAACGACCTGCGCGTCGACTTGTGACTCTATGTGAAATTCATTACTAGTTGTAGTAGTTGGATAATAGAGATTAGGTTGGTGGGTTGGTGTCCCGGCGTGACAAACAAGATGGAGTTCCTAGATGGTCATCAAAGTCGGAGCTGACCTGGAAGAACATCCATGAAGGAGCCATACTATTTCACAATATATGTTTATTTGTGATAGTTATGCTTCTTGTTTTCTATGCATGTTAGAATGGTAGAACGATCCCTTGTTAATATCAAGCAATTTGCCATTCCCGATGTTGCACCTTCGCACGTCAAGTACGTCTAGTAGTGGGCTCATAAAATTGGGGTGCTGCTAGGTGTCCTTGAACTGAAGGGTTCGTGTCGGACACAGACATGCACTACATCAGGTTAACTTGACAAGGCTATCAAAATGGTTTTGGGCCTTGTGGCAAAGAAGGTTGGGGGACGGGGTATGAGATACCTTCCTGACCGGCATGAGTCGTATACAGATACAATCAACAAGGAGTTGCTTACCGGATAGGCATGTTGTCTAGCAGTGATGCTAAAGCTCACTAGTCGCATGTGCTAGTCGGATCCTGAATCACTGAGAGTTTGCGGAGGGATGCCAACTTTAGTGGGAGTATTTATATTTAAGGCTTGAATTACTCTACATAATCACATTGCTTAGTGATTGCATATTTTCTGCTAGAGATCAATGGCACCACCTGCTCAACCCAACTTTGCATTGAAATCAATTTTGGAAAAGGATAAACTGAATGGAACAAACTTTACCACCTGGTATAGAAATATGAGAATTATTCTCAAGAACAATAAAAAGGACCATGCTCTAGAGGATCCACTTCCAGAGGAACCTGCCGATAATGCTAATGCCACAACTAAGAATGCCTACCATAAACTCGTTGATGAATCAATGGAGATCAGCTGTCTGATGCTGGCTTGTATGGAGCCCGATTTGCAACAACATTTCGAAAATGTTGAGGCTTACGATATGATCGAGAGTCTCAAGAGCATGTTTCAGACACAGGCTAGGAACGAAAGGTTCAACATCTGGTGATCCTTGATGGATTGCAAGCTGAAGGAAGGTGATCCACTTAGCCCACATGTGATCAAGATGATCGGATATGTGCAAGCTTTGGATTGATTGGGCTTCCCGCTCTTGGATGAGCTGGCTACTGATGCAGTTCTGGGTTCTCTTCCGCCTAGCTACGGGACGTTCATCTCAAACTATCATATGCATGGCATGGATAAGAAGCTCATTGAATTGCATGGGATGCTCAAAGTGGCAGAGCAGGACATTAAGAAAGACACGCGACAAGTGTTGATGGTGCAGAAATCGGCTAAGTTCAAGAAGAGTTGGTCCAAGAGAAAGGCTAAGGCAAAGGGCACAGAGATGGTAACCTCCGCCGCTGCGCCGAAGTCTGGACCGGACTCGAAGAACATTTGCTATCATTAGATGGAGACCGGTCACTTGAAGAGGAACTGTAGCAAGTGGCTTGTAGAGCATGGCAAGAAGGCCAGAAATGCTACTTCAGGCAAAGGTACACTTGTTGCATATGTTATAGACATTTACCTTACTGACATACCTAGTAGCTCTTGGGTATTTGATACCGGATCGGTTGTTCATATTTGCAACTCGATGCAGGGGCTGGTAAGAACTAGGTGTGTGGAACAAGGGGAGATTGACATCAGGGTCAATAACAAAGCAAGAGTTGCTGCGTTGGAGGTCGGCACGATGCAGCTGCAACTTCCTTCTGGATTTATTTTGGAAGTGAATAATTGTTATTACATTCCTGCACTTAGTTGGAACATTATTTTTGCCTCATGCTTGATGAGTCAGGGTTATGAATTCAATTTAAAGGACAATGGTTGTTCGTTTTATTTGAACGGTATGTTCCACGGCTATGCACCCATTGTTGATGGGCTATTTATATTGAATCTAGAACATGCACCGGCCTATAACGTGAATGTCAAGAGGCATAAGCCTAATGAGATAAATCCGACATACTTCTAGCATTGCCGGCTTGGACATATTAGTCTGAAACGCATGAAGAAGCTCCATGATGATGGGCTCCTAACTTCGTCCGACTTTGAGTCATTCGAGACATGTGAATCATGCTTGCTCAGCAAGATGACTAAGTCTACTTTCACAAAGAGTTGTGAGAGGGCGTCCGAGCTATTGGGACTTATACGTAGTGATGTGTGTGGTCCAATGATCACAACTACCAGAGGTGGCTCTCAGTACTTCGTGACTTTTACCGACGACTTGAGTAGATATGGATATATATATTTGATGAGGCACAAGTCAAAAACTTTTGAAAAGTTTAAAGGGTTTCAGAACGAGGTTGAGAATCAGCTCGGCAAGACTATAAAACTTCTACGATCAGATCGTGGAGGTGAGTACATGAGCCAAGAGTTTGATGATCATCTGAAAAGCCGAGGTATAGTACCTCAGCTCACACCTCCGGGTACGCCACAGAGAAACGACATGTCAGAACGGAGGAATAGGACCTTGTTGGACATGGTCCGGTCAATGATGAGCAAATCAGATTTACCCTTGTCATTCTGGGGATATGCTCTAGAAACTGCAACTTTCACACTTAACAGGGTACCATCAAAATCCGTAGATAAGACACCACATGAGATGTGGACCGGGAAGAGTCCCAGTTTGCCTTTTCTAAATATTTGGGGTTGTGAAGCATTTGTCAAGCGACTTATGTCAGACAAGCTTACACCCAAGTCGGATAAATGCATATTCGTGGGATATCCGAGGGAAACCTTAGGATAAAACTTCTACAACCACGAAGAGAACAAAGTGTTTGTTGCTCGGAACAGGGTTGTCCGACTCAAAGAAATTCGAGTACCACTCGGGGACGGCTCTGCGGGTGACGAGATCATACCGGAGTCAGTTAGGGAACCTGTCGTGGTTTTGTCACGGCAGATGTCCTCATGAAAGGACTTAGTCGTGGAGCCATCGCGACGGGTTAGCTTGTAGGGGTTAAAGCGGACACAGGGACGCCAGAGAGTTTATACTAGTTCGGCCCCTTCGATGAAGGTAAAAGCCTACGTCTAGTTGTGATGGAATTGATGGGGTTTCGATGACTAGGGAGCAAACAAGCTTCGCCTAAGTCTCGAGTTGTTGTTTGTTGTCCTTGAACCGCCACCGGGTCGTCCCCTTATATACATGGGTGACGCCCGTCGGTTTACAGAGTCCTAATACCGGCTCATAGATGTGTTCGGTTTGGTCTGTACTTATTCCTAACTTACAATACAAGTTACATACCAACGTCGGTTTACGGCTACATGCCTTGAACCGACTGTGGGCCTTGAGCCCTCATCTGCCTTTTTGGGTTTTAACATACTTAACTACTGATGAAGTTAACCCGACCCAGATAGGTCGGTTTACGCCCAGTAGTAATATCCCCAACATTAGGCCCCAGATTGATTTGAACAGGTTCATGTCAATCCTTAGCAAAAAATTTCATCTTCAACATCTTCTTGGAGTTTGTTGAACAACTGTGATGTCATCTTCTCTGGTCGTTTGTAAACCGGCGTGATGTCACCTGTTATAAAGAAACTTATCCATGATACCTTTTTTGTTTAATAGGTCTACGACAATCGAGGCGACAGCTCCGTTTCCAAAATTCACGGTCCCTTGATTCTCGCGCCTGACACATGTCCTTTGCCTTATAATTAGGACCGAAGGGTCATTTCTTTTTCCTCTTCGTGCCCTTCTGCTTCGTCTTCCCCGCGTCGTCCAGCTTCGGAGCTCTGCCGCCGTCGACGACCTCTGCTCAAACCTTGGCCGCTGCATCACCCTGACTGTACCAGAGCATCACGGCGATCTTCTGCTTCTTCCTCGGCTTCGGTGAGTCCTTCACCTTTTCCTCCGTAGATCCGTTCTAGGGTTTCCAAGTTCTTCAGTGTTCATCGTCTGCTTCGTGCTCATATGATAGATCTTAGATGAACCTGTGAACCTTTGCTCTGTGTAGCGGTAGTTTTTAGCATCCGCCTCCACTTACATGCCTTAAGACCATAGATCTACCTGTATCTCTGCCCATTGATTCGGTACTGTTCTTTTTTGAACCTTGAATATTTTTCTTCTTTCTGAACATGTTCTAGATCCAAAATTGTAGTGCAATCTTGTGAAATCTGTTTTTGCGTACACGATCATCCGCAATCTTGATTTTTCAATGTTTTTAGACCAGGCGGTTTAACCTTGTAGAAAAATTGATAAACCGGTATATACCATTAGTCCCCTTGTTGAACCGCCGGAATTCCTTAGCTAGGCATTGCCGCTTTGCAGAACTCCGGTTTATAAATAACTGCCTCCGGTTTAGCAATGTATGCACCAGTGTATGTTTTTCCAACATATTCTTAAACCGGTATTACTGCCTTTGTAGATTGCACCATGGCCAAACAAGTGTACGAGTGCAACTGGGTTCCCTCTCGCGTGACCGAGATTCAGCTGAATAATTTAGTCAAAACTGGCGCTTTAAGCAGTCAAGATGTTATTCACTGGAGAGTCCCCGGTACAGAATGTCCTCCCATGCCTCAAGAGGGAGAGGTTGTTGTTTTTGCTGATCATCTAGCCCGGGGCTTCAATCCTCCCGGTTCAAAATTTTACCCAGATGTCTTAGCCAATTTCCAACTCCGTCCGCAAGATATCGGCTCAAACTCCGTAACCAACATATGTCACTTCCAAGTGCTCTGTGAGGTGTTCTTTCAAGAGGAACCCACAGTTGAATTGTTCAGAGATTGCTTCCATCTAAACCATTGTACTGAATTTACTGACGGTCCTAACACAGAGTTAGGTGGCATGGCGATCCAAAAGAGGGAAGAGGTCACTTATCCTCACGCCAAACCGCATAGCCATCCCAAAGAGTGAAATCAAACATGGTTTTACTGCAAAGATACCTCTCCTTCTGATGAAAATCCTTTGCCGGGTTACCGTCCAGAGCGGGTAAGCAACACACATCCATTCCCCCAGAGGCCGACCGCGAAGGAGAGAATAAAATATGCTCCTCAATTATCCAAGCTCAGGGCCTTCATGGCTAACGGGTTGACAGGGGTTGATCTTGCTCGTTGCTGGATATCTTGGAGCGTACTACCCTTAAGCCAGCGCTCCAGTTTGATGTGCGAGTATACTGGAAGTGAAAAAGACCCTCTTCAACACATTGATATCCAGCTCACGGACGACGAAGTTACAGAAGCTGTGGAAAAGATATTGAATGAACCGGAAGTTGTCTGCGCTCAAACCGGCCTGGCTCCATTTTGTGCCATTAACAAACCGCCAGCTGGAAGACTCATACCTTATAATTTTTATTGAATCTGTCTGTTCAATTATCAACTGCTAAAATCTACATCTTCCAAGCAGGGCGATGATCCATTTTGGAGCAAGAAACCTCCGCAAGAGAAACCGGAGAAGCCGGAGCGACCAACCCGGCCCAAAACCAGAGTAGTGAAGAAGCCCGCTAACTGGAAGAGAACCACTGCGTCCTCTGATCCGGCAGCTGACGACGATGTGAGTAACCCGGACCTTGAGGTAGAGCTTGATTCACTTGGCTTATTTTTCACACGCCTTATTGATAATGATCATTGCCAGGATGACGCCGAAGTCAGTCATGCTGATGTTGTAGAGGTAATTGCTCTCTCCTTCGATTCAAACCCTTTGTCTTCACTAAAAATCCGCCGGGCAAACCGGAAAGTTAAATTTTCTCATCCTCTTGCTTATTTGGACCCAAACTTTCTTATGAAGACACAACAGCACGAAGCTCGCCGCACAACTCGGCACAGCGGCCAGGTAGTTACCTCCGCCGGTTTACCGAACAGTCCGGTTCGGAAACGCCGTTCAGAGGTCTCTAACTCTCTTGTTAATGCTTGTCCTAAAGCGGCCTGTTTTCGTCAACCTCTTAATCCGTCTGACTCCGATTATCAGGGCACTTCTCATTCACCGTTTGGCGAGTCATCAGCCACCCAGCTGCTACCACTCAAAACGGTGCTTGGGTGAGCCATATTTCTTATAATGTTTCTGATGTATTACTTTGTAACATATACTGTATTAATCCTTCTTATTTCTTTCAGGGCCAAGCCTAGGCCAAGCAAGAAGGCTCGCCTGGACAAGGCGGCAGAAGAGAATACCGTTTCTGAACCGGATAGAATACCAGATCCTGAAGTGGCTATTCGTGAGGATGTGCCAAATGACCCACCACCGCAAGACGATAACTTTGTTGCTGAAGAGACACATGTTGACACCTCAGGTCCTGTTGATCAGCCCACAAGCCCCGTCCAGATTGATAGATCCATTAGTCCATCAAAGCCTACTGACAAGCCGACGGCCCTAGTGCAAACCGGCGATGCAAAAGATGATGAAGTTATTATTACTGGCATTGGTCGCACAGAGCCAAGCAATCCGGACACACTGCCAAAGAGGAATTTGCTGCCATTGGCAAAGGCAAATGGAATGCTGATCTGGCAACTTATGCCGCTCTGAACGCCCAAGATCTCCATTCCGTCTATCTGAACCAGTTATATACCAGCCGTGACTATGAAGCCGGTCTGGTTAATATGATGAAAGACAAATATGAGGTAACTTCCATATGATTTTTTGTTTGTACGTTTCAATCTGTCAACTCCCCTAGTCCCCAAGGGCCGATTTAAGATCTCAACTTAAACCGGGACTTGCCAATGTAAACTTCAATATATCTGAATTTGCTGATGTAGCCCCCAAGGGCCGGTTCAACTTAGATGTAGTTAAACCGGGACTTTAGGTAACAAAGATTGCAGTATCAGTACCGATTGAGCAAATAGCCATTAGCCCCCAAAAGCCAAGTTGGATACTTGTATTGAGCTTGGGACTTTATGAAAAATTGTAGGGTGAAGAGCAAATATGCATTATCCCCCAAGTACCAAGGGCATAACTTGTTATGTGGTTGGTACTTCAATTCTGTACCGCTATCTGAATCATATTACTGTCTGTATGCAGGCTGAGCTGAACAAAAGAGAAAGCCAAATCGCCGATCTACAAGAAAATCTTAAGTCCCAACAGGCTGAAACCTCCAAAGCAAAAGAAGAATTAACCAGTGCTTTAAGCGTCATGGAACAGATTAAGGAGGGTTTCAACAAAGAATGGGTGGATTGGGCCACTAAGAAATCCGCTTTAACTCAGCGAGCAGAGAATGCCGAGGCTGCACTCAAACTAGTAGTGGATGAACTGACCAGCATAAAGCGTCAAGTGCATGCCATGACTGTTGCTGTCTTTGGTAAGCCTTGTTGATTTCTGGGGTAATGATGCCTTCTCATGTAATTGCCGATTCATTAATCCTTTTAATGATACAGGGACACGAATTGGTCACTTGGGGTCAGATGTGTGGAAGAAATTGAAAGCTGCCTACACATTGATAGAGCAATTGTACACTGGCGCGCAACAGATCATCTCTACTGCGTCCCATAACAACCCGGCACCCACCTTGATCCAAGACACCATTAAAAGACTGTCGATGCTTCCTGCCCGGGTCGAAGAGCTGAAGAAATCTACTGCTCGAACCGGTGCTATCAACGCCTTAATCTGGGCAAAAGCGTGGGTGCCGGATTTTGATCCTGTTGAAGCGGCTCAGGGCTATCCCAGTTTGAAGGAAGATGGGTCAGAGTTCAGTGAAGAGGATTTGCGAGCGATAAACCGGGAGGTGCACCCTCTTGCTTGTCAATTGGTTGAAGAGGTAGATTTGTCTCACTATCAAGCCCAATATGATGACCAAAACAAACGAGTGGCTGCACCAATTCCTGAAGCGGAGAACCTTATCCCTCCAATCCGTAAGCATACTTACGCTGCAGACATTGAACCGTCGTTGCTGATCAATGATGAAGCTATCTTTCAAGCATTAACTGGAATCGACTGGACAGCTGTTGATTTCCAGCCACTGGGTAGAGAAGCAGAAGTTGAAGCAGCGCGGGAAGACCCGCAACCATCAGGTCAAGTGGGTGACCAAGCGTGAACCGGCAGCCGGTTTAAACTACTGCTCCTTTATGTTCTGCAGAAAAACAATGATCTTATCTAGGCACCATGTTGCCTTGTAATAGGCTAGCCAATACTCTTGATTTTGATATGCCTTCGTGCATAGTTATTGCGACTTGTGCTTCCTTTGGATGATCAATCTCCAAAGTATTTTCTCCAATCAAAAAATCTTAAAGCGCCTCCGCGGTTGTACCGCCAGGCGGGTTATGATCTCTGTATATATGAAATCAAATATCTTAAATTTAAGCATATGATCAAATCTTGTGATACATAATACCTGCCATCGTTGGGCATGAAGTTGGCTTGGCCAATCTTGAAGCGGAGTTTTATACACCCATACTGTCGGAGGAGAAAACAGCTCCTGTGTATATAATGCCGGTTTACCATGTAAACCATTCCGGGTTATGATAAACACCGGTGTTACTCCATAATAGGATGTTAACAAAAAATCGAACTGGGCAAATAGTCTCCGGATTAAAATTTGACCGTGTTCCATTAATTGACAGGCGAACCGGTTGAATAATTGTCGGTTTAAAAACACAACCAAAGCAATATTTATCAAAAGAAAAACAAAATTTCAAGCAAAGGCAATGATAAAACCATTTGAAAAAAGAGGCTATTGAGCTGGTCAAGTGGCATTACCATGGTCGGACACGACCAAGCCCCCAATTGGTGTAGCTATGGTTCAAGTCAACCAAGTACCCAAATGATGCAGTGGCATTATGCCGATCAAGAGGTGTAGCGATGGTTCGGGTTCGACCAAAGGCCCCAAGTGATTATGTGTCCTTAGGCCGATCAAGAGGCGTGACTGGTTCAGACATGACCAAGTCCGCAAGTGATCTTGTGGCTTTCACCTATCAAAAGGTGTTGCATTGGTTCGGACACGACCAAGCCCCCAAGTGATATAACATGAAGCTTTTGAAAAGCTAACTCAAGGGGTAAACCGGAGGCCACTTTAAGACAGAAAAAACTCCGTGTAACCACACATGATGTAAAAAGAACAGAGACCCCGCTTCAGCTGAGGCTCCGGTTTATTGTATTAATCATAATATATACATTGTCATAATATGTACATAAGTAGAGCCGATGGCTCAGGTATAGTAAGGCCAAAGATGAGTTATGTTCCACGGCCTGTTGGTCTCCTCCTCTGATGTACGTGAGTCTTTATGCTCTCGAATATCGATCAGATAGTATGACCCGTTGTGCAGATTCTTGCTGACCATGAAAGGTCCCTCCCAAGGTGGGGATAACTTGTGCAAATCAGTCTGGTCTTGGATGAGCCAAAGCACCAAATCTCCTTCTTGAAAGGTTCTGGTTCTGACTCGGCGACTGTGTTAACGACGAATATCATGTTGGTAAATCGCCGAGCGGGCAACTGCTATGTCACGCTCTTCGTCCAATAGGTCCAAAGCGTCTTGCCGTGCTGCCTCGTTGTCCGTTTCAACATAAGCCGCTACACGAGGTGAATCATGACGGATATCACTGGGGAGAACTGCCTCCGCTCCGTAGACCATGAAGAACGGTGTGTATCCTGTTGATCTGTTGGGTGTAGTATTGATGCTCCATAATACAGATGGTAACTCTTCCACCCAACAACCCGGCGTTCTCTGCAAAGGAACCATAAGCCGGGGTTTGATGCCTCACAAGATCTCTTGATTAGCCCTCTCTGCTTGGCCATTGGACTGTGGGTGAGCCACTGATGAAACGTCAAGCCGGATGTGCTCACGTTCACAGAACTCCATAGCACCCTTGGACAAGTTGGTACTATTATCAGTAATGATGCTGTGTGGAAAGCCAAACCGGAAAATCACCTTTTTGATGAATTGAACCACCGTGGCCGCATCACACTTGCTAACGGGTTCTGCCTCCACCCACTTTGTAAACTTGTCAACCACCACCAAAAGGTGGGTCTTCTTGTCCTTGGACCTTTTGAAAGGCCCAACCATATCCAGCCCCCAAGTCGCAAACGGCCAAGTAATTGGAATCATCCTCAATTCTTGAGCCGGCACATGAGCACGTCTTGAGAATTTTTTGGCAACCGTCACATCGTCTGACCAGGTCATCCACATCAACATGAGCAGTCAACCAATAAAAGCCGTGGCGAAATGCTTTAGCCACCAAAGACTTTGAACCGGTGTGGTGACGACAATCTCCTTCGTGGATCTCACGCAAAATTTCACAGCCTTCCTCAGGAGACACACAACGTTGAAACGCCCCTGACACACTGCAATGATGCAACTCGCCATTGACAATAGTCATGGACTTGGATCGCCGGATTATCTGCCTGGACAGAGTCTCATCCTCTGGTAACTCGTCCCGGTTTATGTATGCTAGATAAGGAATCGTCCAATCCGGAATGACATGAAGAGCCGCCACCAACTGAGCCTCCGGATCAGGGATAGCCAAATCCTCTTCACCAGGGAGCTTGACCGACGGGTTATGCAGTACATCTAAGAAAACATTAGCCGGGACCGGTTTGCGTTGAGAGCCCAACCGGCTTAAAGCGTCTGCCGCTTCATTCTTCCGCCGGTCCACGTGGTCCACCTGATAACCCTTGAAGTGACCTGCAACAATATCCACCTCACGACGATATACTGCCATGAGTGGGTCCTTGGAATACCAAGTGCTAGACACCTGCTGAGCCACCAGGTCCGAGTCACCGAAGCACTTAACTCGGCTTAGATTCATCTCCTTAGCCATCCGGAGACCATGGAGTAAGGCTTCATACTCAGCTACATTGTTAGTACAAGGGAACATTAAACGGAGAACGTAACAAAACTTATCACCTCGTGGGGAAGTTAATACGACTCCAGCCCCCGAGCCCTCCAATTGCCTGGACCCATCAAAATGGATAGTCCAATATGTGTGACCTGGCTTCTCTTCAGGTGCTTGCAGTTCTGTCCAATCATTGATGAAATCCACAAGTGCTTGAGACTTGACCGCCGTCCGAGGCACGTATTTCAATCCGTGCGGCCCAAGCTCTATAGCCCACTTGGCAATCCGGCCGATTGCTTCCCTGTTCTGGATTATGTCTCCCAAGGGAGCATAACTGACCACTGTGATGGGGTGTCCCTGGAAGTACTGCTTAAGCTTCCGGCTTGGCATAAAAACTCCATATACCAGCTTCTGCCAATGCGGGTATGTTTGCTTTGATTCAATAAGCACCTCGCTGATATAGTAAACCGAACGCTGAACCGGATATTCCTTGCCTGCCTCCTTGCGCTCCACCATAATAGCCACGCTGACTGCACGAGCATTAGCTCCAACATATAGTAGCAACGGTTCCTTGTCAATTGGAGCAGCGAGAACAGGCGGATTGGCTAACTTCCGCTTTAAATCTTCAAACGCTTTATCAGTAGCAGAACTCCAGACGAATTGATCCGTCTTCTTCAACATCTGATACAAAGGGATCGCCTTCTTCCGCAAGGCGGCTGATAAACCGGCTCAACGCGGCAATCCGGCCTGCCAAGCGTTGAACGTCATTGATACACTTCGGTTTAGCCAGGGAGGTGATTGCTGTGATCTTCTCCGGATTAGCCTCAATTCCCCTGTTGGACACTAGAAAACCCAATAACTTGCCTGCCGGTACACCAAAGACACACTTGGCCGGGTTGAGCATCATCTTGTATGTCCGTAGGTTATCAAAGGTTTCCTTCAAATCATCAACAAGAGTCTCCTTCTCCCTTGACTTAACCACAATATCATCCACATAGGCATGTACATTACGGCCAATCTGTTTATGAAGGCAATTCTGTACACACCGTTGATAAGTTGCCTGGGCACTCTTGAGCCCAAAGCGCATGGATACATAGTAGAAGGCTCCAAAGGGAGTTATGAGCGCCGTCTTCTCCTGGCCCTTAACTGCCATCTTGATCTGATGATAACCAGAATATGCATCCAGAAAACTCAAACGCTCACAACCCGCTGTAGCATCAATAATTTGATCAATACGGGGGAGGGCAAAAGGATTTTCTGGACAAGCCTTGTTAAGATCTTTGTAATCCACACACATGCGCTAGGTGCCGTTTTTCTTAAGGACCAGCACCAGATTAGCCAGCAATTCAAGATGGAAAACTTCAACGATAAAGCCAGCCGCTAAGAGCCTGGCTACTTCTTCTCCAATAGCTTTGCGTCTTTCCTTGTTAAACCGACAGAGAAACTGTTTCACCGGTTTGTACTTAGGATCCACATTAAGAGTGTGCTCAGCGAGTTGCCTCGGTACACCTGGCATGTTAGAAGGCTTCCATGCAAAAATGTCCCGATTCTCATGGATGAACTCGATGAGCGCGCTTTCCTATTTTGGATCCAAGTTGGCACTGATACTGAACTGCTTGGACGAATCGCCAGGTACGAATTCAACAAGCTTAGTCTCAGCTGCCGGTTTGAACTTCAGGGCCGGATCATGCTCCGTAGTTGGCTTCTTCAATGGAGTCATGTCTGTCGGATCAACATTGTCCTTGTAATATTTCAGCTCCTCCATGGCGCAAACCGACTTTGCATAAGCCGCATCACCTTCTTCACACTCCAAAGCAATTTTGCGACTTCCGTGAACCATTATTGTTCCCTTGTGACCTGGCATCTTGAGCTGCAAATACACATAACAGGGTCGTGCCATAAATTTGGCGTGAACCGGCCGCCCAAACAGGGCGTGATATGGACTCTGGATTTTTACCACCTCAAAAGTCAGTGTCTCCGACCTGGAATCATGATCATCTCCAAAGGCCACTTCTAGAGCTATCTTGCCAACAGGATATGCTGACTTACCAGGTACCACACCATGGAATACTGTATTGGACGGTTTAAGATTTTTATCTGTTAGTCCCATACGGCGGAAGGTCTCATAGTATAAGATATTAATGCTGCTCCCTCCATCCATGAGCACCTTGGTGAATTTATAACCTCCTACCTGAGGTGCCACCACCAACGCTAGCTGACCCGGATTGTCAACCCGGGGAAGGTGATCCTCTCTGCTCCATACGATTGGCTATTCAGACCAGCGCAAATAGTGGGGCACGGCCGGTTCAGTAGAGTTTACTGCCCGCTTATGAAGCTTTCGGTCTCGCTTGTCCAAACTAGTGGTGAAATCATGGTACTGCCCACTATTTAACTGCTTCGGGTTGCTCTGATAAACCGACTGCTGCTGGTTGTAACCACCCTGGCTATTCTGATTACTTTGATTGTTATGTCCGCCCTGATTACCATTAAAGCCTGAACTGGAATTTCCTCCACCGTAACCCGGCCCGGATCTTGAGCCACCACCTGATCCGTGGTCATACCGGAAAGCATTAGAATTATTGAACTCCTGCATAATGTAGCAATCCTTCCAAAGGTGATTGGCTGGCATCTCCTTCGTCCCGTGCTTTGGACAGGGCTGGTTTAACAAATAAGTCAGGCGGTCCGGGTTAGGATTAGGCGCTCCACTGCGATTCGGCGGTTTACCCTTACATCGCCGGCCCTTGTCCCGCGCGTTGGTATTAGCCACAAAGTCCATGCTGCTATCCGCTTTACGCTTGCCTCCGTTTCCATGACCTGCCGGGTTATGCTGCTATCCTTTGGAGTTGCTGTTTTTCTTTCCCTTCCCTGTCTTATCATCATCAGACTCGGGATCCTTGGTACTATCAGAATCAGCATACTTCACTAACGCAGCCATGAGGGTCCCCATATCATTGCAATGGCGCTTCATCCGTCCTAATTTCAACTTTAGAGACCCAAATCGGCAGTTGCCTTCCAAGGTTATAACCGCGGTATCGGCGTTGATACAGTCTGATGAATGCTAAATTTGCGAGACCCGGCGCACCCAACGGGTCGTTGATTCTCCTTCTTCCTGGACACAGGCTGCTAAGTCCACTATTGACATGGGTTGTTTACATGTATCTTTGAAGTTCTGGATAAACCGGGCTCGCAATTGGGCCCATGAACTGATAGAGTTGGCCGGTAAACTTTTCAACCAAGTACGGGCCGTTCCTTCGAGCATCATGGTGAAGTACTTTGCACACACCATATCATACACATCAAGCATCTCCATGGCCATCTCATAGCTCTCTACCGATGTCTCTGGAGGCTGATCGGCAGTGTAATTTGGCACCTTGCGTGGGCCCTTGAAATCCTTGGGCAGGCACACATTGCATAAAGCGGGGACAAGACAAGGCACCCCCAAAGAACTAGAAGTAACGCCAGGCTCGACCGAGGTAGTTGGACGAACCGACGTAAGCTGACGAGCCTCGTACTGCGCTGCTAACTCGGCCTCCCTGCGTGCTCGGGCCCGGTCCACCACTTCCTGAGCATCACCAACACCACCCGTCGGGTTGTTACCACGGGGTGCTTCACGGTTTCGTGCATTACTTGACACAGCCGGTTCATCCATACGCCTGCTATAGCTCCGGCTTGGACGAGGGGTGGAGTGAATTCGGTCACGACTGTACGATTATGCTTCCTGTTGGATCAAAGCTGTCCGAAGAAGCTCCTTAACCCGGCGCATTTCCACCGCCTGCAACGAATCACCTTCAATTGGGATGGCCTCCAATCGTGCAGCAGCAGCAACAAGGTTGTCCATCGGGTTGGAGTAATGACCTGGAGGTGTTGGTACAGCCTGAGGTACAATAGTGTTCTGACGAGGTGGATCCATCAAGCGAGGCTGAACCGGCGCGCCCGTCCCTGGTGCTTCCGCCTGGTTTACCATCGGCGGATTACTGGTTCCTGCTCCTGGGGTGTTAAAGAGATCTCTGGCTTTGAAAACCGGAGGCAAACGAGATCGATGCTTCCTCTTCAGGACTTCATGTGATGCGCTCTGATCCAGCATCAGCCTGTAGGCCTGCGCATCCAAAGCGGCCCGCTCTGCAGTCATCCTGGCATCTTCAGCTGCTAGGTCGGCCTTGGCCTGATTGATCTGTTCCCTCACCTTTGCAATTTCTGCATTGTGGGCGTCCTGATCTGCCGGGTTAGCCTCTGCCATAAGCATAGCCAACGCATCAAACAGACCAGACAGAACTTGAGCCGGCGAGCGCGCGGGGCCTCCTGGCCCGGCAGCCGTCGCCGCTACTGACCCGGAGATCATGACTGCTGTGGTAGAGGAGTGGATCGCCGCCTGTGTACCGGCCATGAATATTCCAACCCGGTTGGGCAGATCAGAGGGGTCCGGAATACTGTCGCCATCGGAACAGCCCCCAATTCGTCCATCTTGTAGCTGATATAGCGATTCGGTTTCTCCGGTCGAGGACTCGTCGCCAGAATAAACGATGGTCTCGCCACCAGATTCTGAATCGCCCTCGTATTCCCCTCCATGGATGACTCCCACGAAGGCACGCTTCACGACCAATTTAACCTGGGCGGATCGTGCATGCTGAGCCGTTTCGACGAGGTCGGTGCAGATGTCCGGCTCAGGGCCTGGTTCACCGATCTTGCCAATGAAGATGTGTATACCACCAAAGGGGACCCGGTACACGTACTCGATTGAGCCGGCCTCGGGGCCCCATCCTGCTGAGCCACCAGGTCCGAGTCACCGAAGCACTTAACTCGGCTTAGATTCATCTCCTTAGCCATCCGGAGACCATGAAGTAAGGCTTCATACTCAGCTGCATTGTTAGTACAAGGGAACATTAAAACGGAGGATGTAACAAAACTTATCACCTCGTGGGGAAGTTAATACGACTCCAGCCCCCGAGCCCTCCAATTGCCTGGACCCATCAAAATGGATAGTCCAATATGTGTGATTCGGCTTCTCTTCAGGTGCTTGCAGTTCTGTCCAATCATTGATGAAATACACAAGTGCTTGAGACTTGACCGCCGTCCGAGGCACGTATTTCAATCCGTGCGGCCCAAGCTCTATAGCCCACTTGGCAATCCGGCCGGTTGCTTCCCTGTTCTGAATTATGTCTCCCAAGGGAGCATAACTGACCACTGTGATGGGGTGTCCCTGGAAGTACTGCTTAAGCTTCCGGCTTGCCATAAAAACTCCATATACCAGCTTCTGCCAATGCGGGTACCTTTGCTTTGATTCAATAAGCACCTCGCTGATATAGTAAACCAGACGCTGAACCGGATATTCCTTGCCTGCCTCCTTGCGCTCCACCACAATAGCCACGCTGACTGCACGAGCATTAGCTGCAACATATAGTAGCAACGGTTCCTTGTCAATTGGAGCAGCGAGAACAGGCGGATTGGCTAACTTCCGCTTCAAATCTTCAAACGCTTTATCAGTAGCAGAACTCCAGACGAATTGATCCGTCTTCTTCAACATCTGATACAAAGGGATCGCCTTCAACCCAAGGCGGCTTATAAACCGGCTCAACGTGGCAATCCAGCCTGCCGAGTGTTGAACGTCATTGATACACTTCGGTTTAGCCAGGGAGGTGATAGCTGTGATCTTCTCCGGATTAGCCTCAATTCCCCTGTTAGACACAAGAAAACCCAATAACTTGCCTGCCGGTACACCAAAGACACACTTGGCCGGGTTGAGCATCATCTTGTATGTCCGTAGGTTATCAAAGGTTTCCTTCAAATCATCAACAAGAGTCTCCTTCTCCCTTGACTTAACCACAATATCATCCACATAGGCATGTACATTACAGCCAATCTGTTTATGAAGGCAATTCTGTACACACCGTTGATAAGTTGCCTGGGCACTCTTGAGCCCAAAGGGCATAGATACATAGCAGAAGGCTCCAAAGGGAGTTATGAATGCCGTCTTCTACTGGTCCTTAACTACCATCTTGATCTGATGATAACCAGAATATGCATCCAGAAAACTCAAACGCTCACAACCCACCGTAGCATCAATAATTTGATCAATATGGGGGAGGGCAAAAGGATCTGTTGGACAAGCCTTGTTAAGATCTTTGTAATCCACACACATGCGCCAGGTGCCGTTTTTCTTAAGGACCAGCACCAGATTAGCCAGCAATTCAAGATGGAAAACTTCAACGATAAAGCCAGCAGCTAAGAGCCTGGCTACTTCTTCTCCAATAGCTTTGCGTCTTTCCTCGTTAAACCGGCAGAGAAACTATTTCACCGGTTTGTACTTAGGATCCACATTAAGAGTGTGCTCAGCGAGTTGCCTCGGTACACCTGGCATGCCAGAAGGCTTCCATGCAAAAATGTCCCAATTCTCACGGATGAAATCGATGAGCGCGCTTTCCTATTTTGTATCCAAGTTGGCACTGATACTGAACTGCTTGGACGAATCGCCAGGTACGAATTCAACAAGCTTAGTCTCAGCTGCCGATTTGAACTTCAGGGCCGGATCATGCTCCGTAGTTGGCTTCTTCAATGGAGTCATGTCTGCCGGATCAACATTGTCCTTGTAATATTTCAGCTCCTCCGTGGCGCAAACCGACTCTGCATAAGCGGCATCACCTTCTTCACACTCCAAAGCAATTTTGCGACTTTCATGAACCATTATTGTTCCATTGTGACCCAGCATCTTGAGTTGCAAATACACATAACAGGGTCGTGCCATAAATTTGGCGTAAACCGGCCGCCCAAACAGGGCGTGATATGGACTCTGGATTTTTACCACCTCAAAAGTTAGTGTCTCCGACCTAGAATCATGATCATCTCCAAAGGCCACTTCTAGAGCTATCTTGCCAACAGGATATGCTGACTTACCAGGAACCACACCATGGAATACCGTGTTGGACGGTTTAAGATTTTTATCTGTTAGTCCCATATGGCGGAAGGTCTCATAGTATAAGATTAATGTTGCTCCCTCCATACATGAGCACCTTGGTGAATTTATAACCTCCTACCTAAGGTGCCACCACCAACGCTAGCTGACCCGGATTGTCAACCCGGGGAGGGTGATCCTCTCTTCTCCATACGATTGGCTGTTCAGACCAGCGCAAATAGTGGGGCACGGCCGGTTCAACAGAGTTTACTGCCCGCTTATGAAGCTTTCGGTCTCGCTTGTCCAACCTAGTGGTGAAAACATGGTACTGCCCACTATTTAACTGCTTTGGGTTGCTCTGATAACCCAACTGCTGCTGCTGCTGGTTGTAGCCACCCTGGCTATTCTGATTACTTTGATTGTTATGTCCGCCCTGATTACCATTACAACATGAACTGGAATTTCCTCCACCGTAACCCGGCCCGGATCCTGAGCCACCACCTGATCCGTGGTCATACCGGAAAGCATTAGAATTCTTGAACTCCTGCATAATGTAGCAATCCTTCCAAAGGTGATTGGCTGGCATCTCCTTCGTCCCGTGCTTTGGACAGGGCTGGTTTAATAGATAAGTCAGGCGGTCCGGGTTAGGATTAGGCGCTCCACTGCGATTCAGCGGTTTACCCTTACGTCGCTGGCCCTTGTCCTGCGCGTTGGTATTAGCCACAAAGTCCATGCTGCTATCCGCTTTACGCTTGCCTCCGTTTCCATGACCTGCCGGGTTATGCTGTTGTCCTTTGGAGTTGCTGTTCTTCTTTCCCTTCCCTGTCTTATCATCATCAGACTCGGGATCCTTGGTACTATCAGAATCAGCATACTTCACTAACGCAGCCATGAGGGTCCCCATATCGTTGCAATGGCGCTTCATCTGTCCTAATTTCAACTTTAGAGGCCCAAACCGGCAGTTGCCTTCCAAGGTTATAACCGCGGTATCGGTGTTGATATGATCTGATGAATGTAAAATTTGCGAGACCCGGCGCACCCAACGGGTCGTTGATTCTCCATCTTCCTAGACACAGGCTGCTAAGTCCACTATTGACATGGGTTGTTTACATGTATCTTTGAAGTTCTGGATAAACCGGGCTCGCAATTGGGCCCATGAACTGATAGAGTTGGCCGATAAATTTTTCAACCAAGTACGGGTCGTTCCTTCGAGCATCATGGTGAAGTATTTTGCACACGCCGCATCATCCACATCAAGCATCTCCATGGCCATCTCATAGCTCTCTACCCATGTCTCTGGAGGCTGATCGGCAGTGTAATTTGGCACCTTGCGTGGGCCCTTGAAATCCTTGGGCAGGCGCACATTGCGTAAAGCGGGGACAAGACAAGGCACCCCCAAAGAACTAGAAGTAACGCCAGGCTCGACCGAGGTAGTTGGACGAACCGGCGTAAGCTGACGAGCCTCGTACTGCGCTGCTAACTCGACCTCCCTGCGTGCTCAGGCCCGGTCCACCACTTCCTTAGCATCACCAACACCACCCGCCGGGTTGTTACCACGGGGTGCTTCACGGTTTCGTGCATTACTTGACACAACCGGTTCATCCATACGCCTGCTATAGCTCCGGCTTGGACGAGGGGTGGAGTGAATTCGGTCATGACTGTACGAGTATGCTTCCTGTTGGATCAAAGCTATCCGAAGAAGCTCCTTAACCCGGCGCGTTTCCACCGCGTGCGGCAAATCACCTTCAATTGGGATGGCCTCCAGTCGTGCAGCAGCAGCAACAAGGTTGTCCATCGGGTTGGAGTAATTACCTGGAGGTGTTGGGATAGCCCGAGGTACAATAGTGTTCTGACGAGGTGGATCCATCAAGCGAGGCTGAACCGGTGCGCCCGTCCCTGGTGCTTCCGCCCGGTATACCATCGGCAGATTACTGGTTCCTGCTCCTGGGGTGTTAAAAAGATCTCTGGCTTCGAAGACCGGAGGCAAACGAGATCGATGCTTCCTCTTCAGGACTTCATGTGACGCGTTCTGATCCAGCATAAGCCTGTAGGCCTGCGCATCCAAAGCGGCCCACTCTGCAGTCATCCTGGCATCTTCAGCTGCTAGGTCGGCCTTGGCCGGATTGATCTGTTCCCTCACCTTTGCAATTTCTGCATTGTGGGCGTCCTGATCCGCCGGGTTAGCCTCTGCCATAAGCGTAGCCAACACATCAAACAGATCAGACAGAACTTGAGCCGGCGGGCGCGCGGGGCCTCGTGGCCCGGCAGCCGTCACCGCTACTAACCCGGAGATCATGGCTGCTGCGGTAGAGGAGTGGATTGCCGCCTGTGTACCGGCCATGAATATTCCAACCTGGTTGGGTAGATCAGAGGGGTCCGGAATACTCTCGCCATCGGAACAGCCCCCAATCCGGCCATCTTGTAGCTGATATAAAGATTCGGTTTCTCCGGTCGAGGACTCGTTGCCAGAATAAACGACGGTCTCGCCACCAGATTCTGAAGCGCCCTCATATTCCCCTCCATGGATGACTCCCACGAAGGCGCGCTTCACGGCCAGTTTAACCTGGGCGGATCGTGCACGCTGAGCCGTTTCGATGAGGTCGGTGCAGATGTCCGGCTCAGGGCCCGGTTCACCGATCTTGCCAATGAAGACGTGTATACCACCAAAGGGGACCCGGTACTGGTACTCGATTGAGCCGGCCTCGGGGCCCCATCCTGCATCATCGATGTAGAGCTTGCCGCGACGACTCTTAGTCATCCGGCCCACAGCGTAGCCCTTGAGTCCTTTGAAGTTGCCCTCCAAGAACTTGAAACCATCGTGCGATAGCCCCACGGTGGGCGCCAACTGTCGTGGTTTTGTCACGGCAGATGTCCTCATGAAAGGACTTAGTCGTGGAGCCATCGCGACGGGTTAGCTTGTAGGGGTTAAAGCGGACACAGGGACGCCAGAGAGTTTATACTAGTTCGGCCCCTTCGATGAAGGTAAAAGCCTACATCTAGTTGTGATGGAATTGATGGGGTTTCGATGACTAGGGAGCAAACAAGCTTCGCCTAAGTCTCGAGTTGTTGTTTCTTGTCCTTGAACCGCCGCCGGGTCGTCCCCTTATATACATGGGTGACGCCCGTCGGTTTACAGAGTCCTAATACCGGCTCATAGATGTGTCCAGTTTGGTCTCTACTTATTCCTAACTTACAATACAAGTTACATACCAACGCCGGTTTATGGCTACAGGCCTTGAACCGACTATGGTCCTTGAGCCCTCATCTGCCTTTTTGGGTTTTAACATACTTAACTACTGATGAAGTTAACCCGACCGAGATAGGCTAGTTTACGCCCAGTAGTAATATCCCCAACAGAACCCATAGTGGAAGCGGCACCAGAACAATAGAGGTCGGAAATATTGGCAGAGTGTGTGATGTATTGTTGCTAGAAAGTGACGAGCCGGCCACGTATGAAGAAGTGATGGTGAGACTGCATTCCGAGGCATGGCTAGAGGCCATGAGATCCTAGTTAAAGTCCATGGATGAGAATCAAGTCTGGGACTTGGTTGATCCACCACCTGGCATAAAGGCCATTGGCTGCAAATGGGTCTTTAGGAAGAAAATTGATGTGGATGGAAATGTTCATATCCACAAAGCTTGGCTTGTCGCTAAAGGTTATAGACAAGTTCAAGGAATTGACTATGACGAGACTTACTCGCCGGTAGCGATGCTGAAGTCGGTGAGGATCGTACTAACTATAGCTGCATATTTCGATTACGAGATATGGCAGATGGATGTCAAAACGGCTGTCCTTCACGAAAATTTAACCGAGGATGTGTATATGATACAACTCAAGGTTTTTGTCGATCCAACTAGCACTAGTAAGGTATGCAAGCTCAAGAGATCCATTTATGGGTTGAGGCAAGCATCTCGGAGTTGGAACATTCGTTTTGATGAGGTCGTCACTGGTCTCGGTTTCACCAAAAGCGATGAGGATGCTTGTTTATACAAGCAGTTAAGTGGGAGCTCGATAGTGTTTTTGATCTTGTATGTAGATGACATACTACTGATCGGTAATGATGTTTCGATGTTCAACTCGGTCAAGGAATCATTGAATTAATGGGAAGTTTTCAATGAAAGACCTTGGTGAGGTAGTTTACATTTTAGGCATCAAGATCTATAGAGATAGATCGAGAGGGCTGCTTGGCTCGAGCCAGAGCACGTACACAGATAAAGTGTTGAAGCGGTTCAACATGAGCGAGGCCAAGAAAGAGTTCTTGCCTGTCTCACATGGTATAAGGCTAAGTGAGACTCAGATTCCTTCAACATCTGATGAGAGAAGCGTGATGTAGGATCGGAAGTATGTCTAGAGGGGGGGGGGTGATTAGACTACTTGACCAAATAAAAACTTATCCTTTTCCCAATTTTAGTTCTTGGCAGATTTTAGCTACTTTAGGACAAGTTAAGCAATCATCACACAATTCAAGCAAGCATGCAAAGAGTATATAGGCAGCGGAAAGTAAAGCATGCAACTTGCAAGAATGTAAAGGGAAGGGTTTGGAGAATTCAAACGCAATTGGAGACACGGATGTTTTTCCCATGGTTCGGATAGGTGGTGGTATCCTACATCCACGTTGATGGAGACTTCAACCCACGAAGGGTAACGGTTGCGCGAGTCCACGGAGGGCTCCACCCACGAAGGGTCCACGAAGAAGCAACCTTGTCTATCCCACCATGGCCATCGCCCACGAAGGACTTGCCTCACTAGCGGTAGATCTTCACGAAGTAGGCGATCTCCTTGCCCTTAAAAACTCCTTGGTTCAACTCCACAATCTTGTCGGAGGCTCCCAAGTGACACCTAGCCAATCTAGGAGACACCACTCTCCAAGAAGTAACAAATGGTGTGTTGATGATGAACTCCTTGCTCTTGTGCTTCAAATGATAGTCTCCCCAACACTCAACTCTCTCTCACAGGATTTGGATTTGGTGGAAAGAAGGTTTGAGTGGAAAGCAACTTGGGGAAGGCTAGAGATCAAGATTCATATGGTAGGAATGGAATATCTTGGTCTCAACACATGAGTAGGTGGTTCTCTCTCAGAACATATGAGTTGGAAGTGTAGATGTGTTCTGATGGCTCTCTCCACGAGTGAAGAGGAGGTGGAGGGGTATATATAGCCTCCACACAAAATCCAACCGTTACCCACAATTTACCAATCTCGGTGGGACCGAATCAACAAACTCGGTCGGACCGAAATAGTAAACCTAGTGACCATTAGAGATTTTTTGTGGGACTGACATGCAACTCGGTAGGACCGATATGGTTAGGGTTAGGGCATAACGTAATCTCGGTGAGACCGATTACACAAACTCGGTGAGACCGATTTGGTAATAAGCTAACCAGAGAGTTGGTCAGGTAAACTCGGTGGGACCGATTTGCTCTTTCGGTGAGACCGAAAAGTTACAAAAGGGAAACAGAGAATTTACATTGCAATCTTGGTGGGACCAATCCGCTCTTTCGGTGAGACCGAAAAGTTACGAAAAGGAAACAGAGAAATTGCAATCCCATCTCGATGAGACCGAGATCCCTATCGGTAGAACCAATTTGCTAGGGTTTGGCAGTGGCTATGACAAGTGAAACTCGGTGGCGCCGGATAGAAAGAATCGGTAGGTCCGAGTTTGGCTTAGGGTTTAGGTCATTTGTGGATATGGGAAAGTAGCTGAGGATTTTGGAGCATATCATTAAGCACATGAAGCAAAAGGCTCATTAAGCAACACCTCATCCCTCCTTGATAGTATTGGCTTTTCCTATGGACTCAATGTGATCTTGGATCACTAAAATGTAAAATGAAGAGTCTTGAGCTTTTGAGCTTGAGCCAATCCTTTGTCCTTAGCATTTTGAGGGTTCCACTTTCACCATCCATTCCATGCCAATCATTGAGCTTTCCTGAAATAATCATCTTGGAATAGCATTAGCTCAATGAGCTATATGTTGTTATGAATTACCAAAACCACCTAGGGATAGTTGCACCTTCAATCTCCCCCTTTTTGGTAATTGATGATGAGGGAGTCCTGGACTAGGGGGTGTTCGGATAGCCGGACTATACCTTCAGCCGGACTCTAGGACTATGAAGATACAAGATTGAAGACTTCGTCCCGTGTCCGGAAGGATCTTTTCTTGGCGTGGAAGGCAAGCTAGGCGTGCAGATATTCAAGATCTCCTACCCATGTAACCGACTCTGTGTAATCCTAACCCTATCCGGTGTCTATATAAACCGGAGGGTTGTAGTCCGTAGGACAGGACCATCATCATACACAATCATACCATAGGCTAGATTCTAGGGTTTAGCCTCCTTGATCTCGTGGTAGATCTACTCTTGTACTACCCATATCATCAATATTAATCTAGCAGGATTAGGGTTTTACCTCCATCGAGAGGGCCCGAACCTGGGTAAAATAAAGTGTCCCTTGTCTCCTGTTACCATCCGACCTTGACGCACAGTTCGGGACCCCCTACCCGAGATCCGCCGGTTTCGACACCGACATTGGTGCTTTCATTGAGAGTTCCTCTGTGTCGTCGCCTTTAGGTCCGATGGCTCCTTTGATCATCAACAACGATGAGGTCCAGGGTGAGACTTTCCTCCCCGGACAAATCTTCGTCTTCGGCGGCTTGGCTCTGCGGGCCAACTCGCTTGGTCATCTGGAGCAGATTGAAAGCTACGCCCCTGGCCATCAAGTCAAGATTGGAAGCTTAAACTATACGGCAGATATCCGCGGAGACTTGATCTTCGACGGGTTCGAGCCACAGCCAAGCGCGTCGCACTATCCCGAGGGGCATGATATTGCTCTGCCTCCGAATAGGGCCCTTGAGGCCGCACACGCTCCGGCCCCGATCCTCGACTCGGAGCCCGCTGCGTCCTTTGAGGATGAACGGTTGGACGTCACCTCGGGGGCTGCGATCTTAAAGGCGATTGAGCCAAACGCAAGCCCCACACTCCGCATGGCCCATGACTCCAAGGAGCCGGATTCTTCTCCGAACTCCGAGCCTTCCGTGCCCCCGCCGATCGAATTCGATTGGGCACCTGTAATGGAGTTCACCGCCACGGACATCTTTCAGTGCTCACCTCTCGGTGATATCCTGAATTCTCTCAAGTCTCTCTCTTTGTCAGGAGAGCCCAGGCCGGATTATGGTCTGCGAGGTTGGGATTCGGACGACGAAGAAATTCAAAGCCCACCCACCACCCACTTAATAGCCGCTGTCGATGATTTAACCGACATGCTTGACTTCAGCTCCGAAGACTTCGACGGTATGGACGACGAAGGAGGAGACGAACAAGAACCAGCACCCGTAGGGCGCTGGACCGCCACCTCGTCATACGATATATATATGGTGGACGCTCCAAAGGATGGAGATGGCGATGGAACAACGGAGGACGACACCTCGAAAAAATCGCCAAAACGCCGGCGTCAACGGCGCCGCTCTAAATCCCGCCACAGCAGAAACGGTGATTCCGGCATGGGAGATAATACTACCCCGGACAGCGCCGAAGAACACCAAAACCAGCAAGATTCGGCGCAGGAAGACGGAAAAGCCAGCCCTCACGAGAGAGCGGCGGAGCAGGAGGTTGAGGATGATAACTACATGCCTCCCTCCGAAGACGAGGCAAGCCTCGGCGACGATGAATTCGTCGTACCATCAGACCCCGCCGAACAAGAGCACTTTCAATGCAGGCTTCTTGCCACGGCGAACAGCCTAAAGACAAAGCAGCAACAACTTAGAGCTGATCAAGATTTGCTAGCTGACAGATGGACTGAAGTCCTTGCGGCCGAAGAGTACGAACTCGAACGCCCCTCCAAAAATTATCCTAAGCGCAGGCCGCTACCCCAATCAGAGGAGGAAGCGCACGACATGGCAGACCGGCCACCTCGCGGCCGCGACAGAGAGGCCTGTCGAACATTCAAACAAACCATGCCCCGAGTCCGCTCAACTAAGGCACGAGAAAACGAACCAGACCTGCGAGACGTCCTGGAAGATAAAGCAAGGCAAACAAGATCGATCTATGGATCGCGCGAACGCCCGACGGCACGTGATGATTTTCACTCCGGAAATAAATCCGGCCGGGCCGAACACAACAGGCACAGCTCTTCCGAACTGCGTCGTGACATAGCCCAGTACAGGGGCGCCGCACACCCACTATGCTTCACAGACGAAGTAATGGATCATAGAATCCCAGAGGGTTTCAAACCCGTCAATATCGAGTCGTACGATGGTACGACAGATCCGGCAGTATGGATTGAGGATTATCTCCTCCACATCCACATGGCACGTGGCGATGATTTGCACGCCATCAAATATTTACCCCTTAAGCTCAAAGGGCCAGCCCGGCACTGGCTCAACAGCCTCCCAGCAGACTCAATCGGTTCTTGGGAGGACCTGGAGGCCGCATTCCTCGATAACTTCCAAGGAACTTATGTGCGGCCACCGGACGCCGACGACCTAAGCCACATAATTCAGCAGCCAGAAGACTCGGCCAGGCAATTCTAGACACGGTTCCTAACAAATAAAAATCAGATAGTCGACTATCCGGACGCAGAGGCCCTAGCAGCCTTCAAACATAACATCCGCGACGAGTGGCTGGCCCGGCACCTGGGACAGGAAAAGTCGAAATCCATGGCAGCCCTGACGACACTCATGACCCGCTTTTGCGCGGGCGAAGATAGTTGGCTAGCTCGCAGCAACAACTTATCAAAGAAGCATGGTAATTCGGATACCAAGGACAAAGGTGGCAGGTCATGTCGGAATAAACAAAAACGCCGCGTTAGCAGCGACAACAATGAGGATACGGCAGTAAATGCCGGATTTAGAGGCTATAAATCCGGTCAGCGGAAAAAGCCATTTAAAAAGAATACCCAGGGCCCGTCCAGTTTGGACCGGATACTCGACCGCTCGTGCCAGATTCATGGCACCCCCGAAAGGCCAGCCAATCACACCAACAGGGATTGTTGGGTGTTCAAGCAGGCAGGCAAGTTAAGAGCCGAACACAAAGACAAGGGGCTGAATAGCAACGACGAGGAGGAGCCCAGGCCGCCGAACAACAATGGGCAGAAGGGGTTTCCCCCACAAGTGCGGACGGTGAACATGATATACGCGACTCACATTCCCAAGCGGGAGAGGAAGCGTGCGCTACGGGACGTATACGCGATGGAGCCAGTCGCCCCAAAGTTCAACCCATGGTCCTCTTGCCCGATCACTTTCGATCGAAGGGACCACCCCACTAGCATCCGTCATGGCGGTTTCGCCGCATTGGTTCTTGACCCAAGCGTTGATGGATTTAACCTTACAAGAGTCCTCATGGACGGCGGCAGTAGCCTGAACCTGCTTTACCAGGATACAGTGCGGAAAATGGGCATAGATCCATCAAGGATCAAGCCCACAAGGACGACCTTTAAAGGCGTCATCCCAGGTGTAGAGGCCAATTGCACAGGCTCGATAACATTTGATGTGGTCTTCGGATCTCCGGATAACTTCCGAAGCGAAGAGTTAATTTTCGACATAGTCCCGTTCCGCAGTGGCTATCATGCCCTGCTTGGACGAAACGCATTCGCTAAATTCAATGCGGTGCCGCACTACGCATATCTCAAGCTCAAGATGCCAGGCCCTCGAGGAGTAATCACGGTCAGCGGAAACACCGAACGCTCCATCCGTATGGAGGAGCACACGACAGCCCTCGCAGCGGAAGTACAAAGCAGCCTTTTAAGGCAACTCTCCATTCTGGTCGTTAAAAAGCCGGACAATGCAAAGCGCGCCCGGAGTAACCTGCAACAAGACCATACGGCCCCGACCCCAGCCATCGCACCATAGCGGAGCTAGTACCTAGAGTACACAATTACGCCCTTGAAATTCCATGGGCACAGGGGGAGGGGCACATTAAACGGCATGCCTTCAATACGGCATCAAACGTACTAGGGGCTGCCGAATTTTCCTTTTTTACTTTCAGGACTCCATACTCTGGATAATCTGTTCGGCCTTGCTGCCGCACAAACGATGCAAGACCCAGGAAAGCAGACAAAGCTACGTCGCATTACGGAACTCTCAGGTGGTCTCTATTTCGAGCGATATATCTGTTTCTAAATTCCGCGGCCCGCGCCTAGTCAGGACATGTCAAATAGCCTAGTATATTTTTTGCTTATCGCACCTCTTGTATCGTTCGGCTTTGATAAATAGCCTCTTCATAAACAATGGACAGCTTTTTGTCTATTTTTTGCATGATCATCTTTTTATATATATGTTTATTCAATAACATGATCGCACCCGTACGCCATGGTACGGCAAAACACGCCAGGGGCTTTATTACCCTTTTATCTGGTGTGAGAAGTCCGTACACTTTAACAAGTGCGGCACCCCGAACTTATAGCACTATATGCATCGGCTCCGAGTCATGATTTTGGTCACATGTTGGGTTTGCCCGGCTCCTATGTTTTGGTGCCTTACGTTCCGCTATATCGGCTAAGGTAGCACTAGGAGAACCACTGCGATTGTGCCCCAGATCAGGTGGGTTGAGCACCTCAGTGGAGAAAGCTAAAACAGACTGTCATGATAAGGCGTGAGACCGGTCGCTGTTTAAGAGGTTTTTCGAGTCCTTAAAGGCTTATGTCGCTTCGAGCGAAGAGCTGGTTATGTCTGGCCAAAGGCGTGGATAGTGCCCCGAATTCGGCCTTCCGAACTAGGGGCTTCACCGAAATTTAAAATTATAACGTTCTATGGCTAAGTGAGAGTGTTCAAGCATTATAGTCCGACTGCCTGGTTCGCTGTGCTGAGCGCCTCCCTGGAAGGACCCAACTATGGGAACAAGAGCCCTCAGGTTTATCCCGAACACCCCAGCACTAGTGGCATGGGGGCAGAAGCCGACGACTGGCCATCTCTCAATTTTTGATAAACAGCCGCACAGAAAATAATATTTTAAATTAAACAAGCATTGCTTAGCGCATATGAAAAAGTTTTCAGCGCACAGGATACAAACGAGCGAGTTCATTGAAATATTACATCTTTAGTACATTCATCCGCGACAAGGCGAGCTCTGGCAAGAACTTCCTTGTAGTAGTTCTCAGGCTTGCGATGCTCCTTCCCCGCCGGCGGCCCGTCCTTCACCAGCTTCTCTCCGTCCAGCTTACCCCAGTGTACCCTTACACGGGCAAGGGCCCTACGGGCACCTTCTATGCAGACGGAGCTCTTGACGACCTCAAGCCATGGACAGGCTTCCACCAACCGCCGCACTAGCCCGAAATAGCTCCCAGGCAGGGCCTCTCCAGGCCACAGCCGAACTAGTAAGCCCTTCATGGCCTGTTCGGCCGCCTTGTGGAGCTCGACCAGCTGCTTCAGCTGATCGCTCAAGGGCACAGGGTGTCCGGCCTCAGAATACTGAGACCAGAACACACTCTCCGTCGAGCTGCCCTCTTCAGCTCGGTAGAATGCGGCGGCGTCGGATGCGCTGCGGGGAAGATCGAAGAACGCCCCTGGAGAACTCCGGATTCGGGTAAGTAATAGGTAATTTACTTTTATATTCTTACTTTGCATTGAGAATGCCTTACCCGCTGCTATCTTTTTCACCTCCTCCAACTCTTGGAGGGCCTTCTGGGCTTCGGCCTTGGCACTCTTGGTGGTCTCAATGGCCGATGCGAGCTCGGATGCTTGCGTTTTCGCCTCAAGCTCCAAACCCTCATGTTTTTTCATGAGAGCTTGCAGCTCTTGCTGCACCTCGCCGGCTTGGACCCCAAGCCTTTCTCGCTCAGCGCGCTCCTCGGCCGTTTTCTTTTCGGCCTTAGCATGCGCCTGCTTCAGGGTTGCCACCTCAGTTGTGGCCCCTACAATAAGCAGCACAATCCTGTTATTTCTTTTTGCAATCAAGCCTCTCTATAGGCACCTTTTTTTAGGGTATTTCTTACCTTCTTTCTCCTCGAGCTGCCTTTTGGCATGGCTGAGCTCTTGCTCGGATCGCTCGAGGTCCTTTTTAAGGACTTCCACCTGCGCAGTCAGTGCGGCGGTGGATAGCAGCGAAGCCTGCAAACGCATATTCGACTTTTTTTGTTAGACTCCTGCGAAAATTACTAGATCCTCTATTCGGCTTATCTTTCCGAACACCGAACAGAGCATCAGGGGCTACTGTCTATGCGGTAAATAATTTAACACATTTCTGTTTACCTGGAAGCCTGTTAGAAGGCTAGCGCAAGCTTCAGTCAGTCCGCTCTTGGCGGACTGAACCTTTTGGATTACCGTACTCATAACAGTACGGTGCTCCTCGTCGATGGTGGCGCCCTCAAGCACCGCCAGCAGATTGTCCGGCGCCTCTGGTTGGACAGAGGTCGCCGGCTCAGACGGCTTACTCCTCTTGGAAGGAGTTTGCCCACCGCGGACCAGGACTGTTGAGTCCGGCGCGGTGTCCGGCACAAAGCCGGACTTGGAGCTCTGGGGGGTTTCATCCCCTTTACTCCTGGGGTCCTGAGGATTGCCTTGCGGCTCCTCCAGGACCACCTCCTCCGGCCCTGTTTGGCGGGGCGCCACTTCGGCGTTGTCCGCCCCGCTGGGGGAGACTGCGGGCGGAACAGAGTTTATGTCCGACGAATCCAGGGAGCCGCTTGACGAATCGTCGAGTCCGGCCCGGGGCGGGCTGCCCAAATAACGTTCGACATTAGGGAAGGCCGCACACTAGAAAATATTATGAGTCACTCTGGTATGTAAATACTTACGATATCGCCGGACGCTTGGTTCTATCCGGCCACTCCTTTCCGCCCTCTTCGGCATCATGGGAGTAGTCCGGCGGAGGGGTCTTCCTTTTCCTCGACCCCTCGGCCTCCCCCGTTGGGGTGGACTTCCTCTTCTTTTCTCCCCTCACTGGGGGGGGGGGGGGAGAGCTTCCTTGCTCCTCCTCCTCGTTTTCACGAGAGGAGGGCATCGCAGACTCGTCAGATGATGAGCTTGACACCACCACGTTGCGGGAACTCTTTCGAGTCCCGGTGGTTTTCTTCTTCTTGACCTTCTTCTCCGGCACCACATAAGGCGCCGGAGCTAGCAGTTTCTCTAGGAGAGCTGGGGCTTGGTCTTCGGGAAGGGGAGCCGGACAGTTGATTGGTCCGGCTATCTTCAGCCACGCCTGTCAAAGGTAAAGGGAGTTTGGATCCCGCATATAGTCAATCTATGAAGAAGAGCTTAACGAACCTATCAAAGGTATAGATAGCTTACCTCGCGAGCGTTGCGCTGCGAGCTGTATCCGCGATCCTCGGAAGCGGATGTGGGGCACTCAGCGCCTTTGGGCAGCACCTTCCAGACGTCTTCATACGTCGTGTCGAAGAGCCTATTGAGGGTTTGGTGCTGCGTCGGGTCGAATTCCCATAAAGTAAAGTCCCGTTCTTGACACGGGAGGATCCGGCGGACGAGCATAACCTGGATGATGCTGACAAGCCGGATTGGCTTGTTCACCAGGGACTGGATGCAGGTTTGCAATCCGGTCACTTCTTCTTCGTTGCCCCACGACAGGCCCGTCTCTTTCCAGGACATGAGCCGCGTGGGGGGTCCGGATCGGAACTCGGGGGCTGCGACCCATTTCGGATCGCGTGGCTCGGTGATGTAAAACCACCCAGCTTGCCACCCCTTTAGGGACTCCACAAGGGAGCCATCGAACCAGAGGACGTTGGCCATCTTGCCAGCCATAGCTCCTCTGCACTCCGCATGGGTGCCGAACACCACCTTGGGCTTGACGTTGAAGGTCTTGAGCCAGAGGCCGAAGTGGGGGCGGATGCGGAGAAAGGCCTCACACACGACGATAAACGCCGAGACATTGAGGACGAAGTTCGGGGCCAGATCGTGGAAATCCAGGCCGTAGAAGAACATGAGCCCCCGGACAAAAGGGTGGAGTGGAAAACCCAGTCCATGGAGGAAATGGGTTTGAAAAACTACCCTCTCATTGGGCCTTGGGGTGGGAAGAAGCTGACCCGCCTCAGGAAGCCGGTGCGGGATGTCCTTGGACAGGTATCCGTCCTTCCTGAGCCTTTTCACTTGAGCCTCCATGACGGAGGAGACCATCCACTTGCCTCCCGCTCCGGACATTGCTGGAGAAGGTTGAGGAAGGAAGAGCGGACTTGGGCGCTAGAGCTTGAGTGCGCGAGAGATGGATGGGCAAAGGAGGAAGAAGGCGTAGATAAAAAGGTGGATCCTTATCCCCTTATATAGGCGGATGCGATTGTGCGTCCCCACCTACCTCATAAAACTCACTTGCCTTTCGAGCGTCGTGGTAAATGGCGCGGTTGGGTTACCCACGTCCGTATTAATGAGAATCCCGTTAAAAGGGGCACACGATCTCTGCTTTGACAAGACGTGCCAAGGAAACCGCCTCGCTAAACGCGCCGAGGTGGAACGATGAAAATAATTTATACGAGAGGCTTGGCTGTAGTGTTGTGACGCACTGCGGAATACGTCAGCAGATTTGATTTGTGTTAATATTATTCTCTATATGGCAATATGTGGAAACTTGTTTTGCAGAGCCGGACACTATTCTTGGTGTTTATAATCTTTTTTGAAGAACTACGAGGAGGAACCCACCTTGCAATGCCGAAGACAAATTGCGCGCCGGACTCGTCGTCATTGAAGCCTCGTTCAGGGGCTACTGAGGGAGTCCTGGACTAGGGGGTGTTCGGATAGCTGGACTATACCTTCAGCCGGACTCCAGGACTATGAAGATACAAGATTGAAGACTTCGTCCCGTGTCCGGAAGGATCTTTTCTTGGCGTGGAAGGCAAGCTAGGCGTGTGGATATTCAAGATCTCCTACCCATGTAACCAACTCTGTGTAATCCTAACCCTATCCGGTGTCTATATAAACCAGAGGGTTGTAGTCCGTAGGACAGGACCATCATCATACACAATCATACCATAGGCTAGGTTCTAGGGTTTAGCCTCCTTGATCTCGTGGTAGATCTACTCTTGTACTACCCATATCATCAATATTAATCTAGCAGGAGTAGGGTTTTACCTCCATCGAGAGGGCCCGAACCTGGGTAAAATAAAGTGTCCCTTGTCTCCTGTTACCATCCGACCTTGACGCACAGTTCGGGACCCCCTACCCGAGATCCGCCGGTTTTGACACCGACAGATGACAACATATAGATCAAAGCTTCGACAAATGATAATAAGAATGAAATATATCAATGCTTTGAGAAGTATGTGATAGGTAAGAGCTCCCCCTAAATTTGTGCATATTTAAAATTTGCTTTGGACTGCAAATGCACAAAGAGTTAGAATCATGGGTTACTCTTCCATGTCACATACATCTTGGTGGATTGCTCAAAATGATATGAATGAAATACATGCACTCATCACCAAGAAAAGTGAATGATCACATAAGATAGATACGATATATCAAGCATGCATAAGTGTAGCTTATGATCAAACACATGATCATCAATGTTTCACAAGCATATCAAAGTATCTCGACCAAAAGCAAACAAGGTTTGATAAACCACCAAATAAAGCAAGAGAGAATAAAAGCAATACTCTCTCTCTCGAAGCCTATGATCTATACATTTTTCTCCCCCTTTGGCAACAAGTTACCAAAAAGTTCCTAGAAAATGCATAGTGCTAGATTGACACTCAGGCTTGATCTTCTGGTGGTGGTGGAGTCTGGATCACTCCAAGGACGAAGGCTTCTGTAGACGTGGTTGGAGCTGGAGCTGAAGTAGATGCTGGAGCTGGTTGGGCTGGTGCTGTGGCTGGAGCTGAGGTGGTAGCTCTGGTGTCAGGAACTGGCACTGCTGACGACCTCTGAGCTCGTGGCACTCTGGCAAATGCATCAGTGGTAGTCTTCCCTTTCATCTCCTGCATATCATCTTGAAGTTGCTCCACTGCAGACTGAATCTCTGTTACTTTGACATCCAAGTCATAGAACTTTTGTTCTATGATCCTCTCTAAGCTCTCCTGATTTTGATTGAGGGTGGCCAGACCTTTCTCAATCCTCAGTGTGGATGCAATCAAGTAACTCAGCTGCTCTTGCTTGGTTTTCAAGAAGTACTCAGATGCCTCCTCTTGAGTTGGCATCTTGGCAGCTTTCTCCTTCCTTGCCTTCTCCTTCTGTGCTTGTGCATGGGCTGATGATGGTTCATCCTTGTTCATCACAACTTGGTTGTCTTCAAAGTCTGGATGAATAGGAAAATGTTCCTTATCCAATAGGTATATGCCAGTGCCCATCTTGGAGTTGATAAGCTCTTGGATCTGAGGGGCATATCCACAGCTCCTCTTCTGGTCTGCTGCAGTCCTCTTGATTGTTTCTACCATGAGGCTCATGACTTTGAATTTTTGTGGCACATCAAAGATATGAAGCAAGCTGATTGCATGGCCTCTGATCATCTTGTGATCACCAGACTTGGGCAACAGAGTGTGCCTCAGAATCCAATTGATGGTTGGCAACCCTGACAGAAGATAATGTACTGATCCAAACTTGAAAGTATCAAGTGCCTTGTTTGGGATCTCCTTGTACATGTTGGACATAGAGTTGTGGTCCATCTTCTTCTTAGCATATATATCTAGGTCATCCTCATGCTCTTCTGGGGCATTGATGAGCTGTGCCCACTCAGGAACTGTCGATTGATATCTTGTTCCCTCTGACATCCACACAATCCTTCCATCTGGGTAGAAGTGTGCTGTGGAGTAGAACTGCATGATCAGCTCTTCATTCCACTTTGTGAGCTTCTGCCCCACAAAGTCAGCTACTCCACATCCCTTGAAGCTATCTTGCACTCCAGGATAGTGCTCTTCATTGTCCTTGATGTATTCCCAGTCAACCCATCTCATGTCACAAACAATGGGCTTCTTATCTAACAAAACTGTCTCATAGAAGTCCTGCTGTTCCTTCGTGTGGAACCTGTAGTCAACAACAGTTCTCCTCCTGGTAGCATATGGATCTTCTGCTCTCCACTTTCTTAGCCCTGAGTCTCTTCTGATCTTCATGTCCTCAGCCACAGGATGAGCATCATTGTGGTCTGGGATCTTGGGCTTGAACTTTCTGAGTACTTGTCCTTCCTCTTCTTCTGCAGTGTCAGGCACTGGGGCCTTGTTCTTCTCAGCAGATGGGATGCTCCTTGTATTCCTCATTGGAGCTGTCTTGGCCTTTGATGCAGCCTTGGGTGCTTCCTTGGGCTTGGATGCAGTAGCCCCTGATTTGATAGCATCACCCATCAGCTTTGGCATCTTAGGTGCTGGTGCAGCAACCTCTTCTTCTTCATCTTCAGAAGAATCTTTCCTCATAAAAGGCTTGCCAACAACTCTGGCAGTGGTAGTTATGACTCTCTTCTTTTTCTTGTCCTGGCCAATTTCTTCCTCTTCAAATTCCATGGTGAATTTTATAGTTCCTTCAGGAACAGCCTTCCTAGGCTTGGAGGTAGGAACTCTCCTAGCAGGTGCCTTTTTGTGCATTCCTAGCTTGATGGCTGCAGCTGAGCCATACTCCTTTTTGAGCACAACTTTCTTGGAAGTTGCTTCCTCTTCTGCCACATAGTCCTCATCCTCTGATTCTGAGGTTCTCTTCTTCCTTTGTCTGGTGGCAGCTTTTGGCAGGTTGCTAGGGGTGCTCCTTCTGCCTTCATCTGAAGAACTGGAGGGACTAGTGCCCTCACTCATGTGCACTTGCTGTTCTGACACATTCTGGTTGTCACTCTGATCTGACATGATGAACAAGCTGACTGCTGACCCTGTGAATAGTTTATAGATGAGGTAGAGTGGATGAGCATCACAAAATGCAGAGGTTTTTGCAAAAGAATGATTCAAAATCTTAGTTTTAGTTTCCCACAGAAATCATTTCGGATCTACCGATTTTTAAACTCGGTGATACCGAAGCAGTTTTTGGAACCTAAACTAGTGAACTCGGTCAGACCGAGTCACAGTTCGGTGGCACCGAGACTGCTAGGGTTTCACAAAGTTCCAAAATCGGTCACACCGATTAGCAATTCTCGGTCAGACCAAGTCTCACTTGTGCAATGGCATGAGCCAAATCGGTGGGACCGAGTTTTTCAACTCGGTGGGTCCGAGATGGTTTCGGCGGAAACCTAACCCTAAAATTTTCGAATCAAACCTATTTCTACGAACGCATTGATTGGATAGGAGTGTTTCAAACATGGCTAGAATCAATATGATCACAATGTGCTAGGAATCAGATTGTGGAATAGCACAAAGATCGAGTCCATACCCTAGTTCGGCGGAGACTCGCTACGGCGGCAACGGCGGGGTTGAATCCCGTTGACGGCGACGGAGACCAGCGACTGGAGGCGGCTGGCGGCGAGGAGACGATCCGGAGACCATGTTGGCAGAGCGAGCTATCGCGCGGGCGAAGGGGTTCGGAGAAATTTCCAAATTTTTGCCCGTGTCTATATATAGCCCGACCCTGTCGGTGTGACCGAGTGGAACAACTCGGTGGCACCGAGATGCAAAACTGTATACAGTTATTGCAACTCGGTGTGACCGAATGGTTCAAATCGGTTGCACCGAGGTCGAAAACATAGATCGACTTAATGATCTCGGTAGGAGCGAAAGTAGGGTATCGGTCAGACCGAGAATCACAAAGAAGTTTTGGAAGTTTAAGTCTATGACGAATCGGGGACTCCGAGTGCTCCTCACACAGAGTGGTTCGAATCTGACTTGATCAATTTTGTGATGTAGCATGAATAGAGTTTGAGACGAGAAAAGCATAGATAGCTAGAGAAGGTTCTTAGGCATTCTTGTCCATTCACTTGGCAAAAGAAAAACAAAACCAATCAATCAAAGCAACAAGTGGATGTCCTTGAGTGAGTAAAATATGCAACCAACATGCTCACACAATAAAATGGCAATTCAAATATGTGACAAAGCATGCACAACCAATTCTAGCATCTATCAAGCAATTGGCGATGACTAGGTCATCTATATATGAGTATATTGACTTAGGAGTCACATGAGAACACTTGATCATAGGTCATACTCATCGTTTAAGCTCAAGTGGGGTTACCACTTTTACATAAAGCATTGTTGTGTTCACATCATTAGAGTTGCTTTATCTCAAGTCTTAGAGTAAAGCTCCCCCTAGATGTGATATCCCCCCTAAGAGGGATGAACTAACCTTGGGTTTTGTCGATGATGACTTCATGTAGATGTTGAAGATGTGGATGCTCAATGTTGATGTAGATCACTTGGAGCTATCCTTTTGAGTGAATTGCACTTTCAATACCTACATGGGTTAGTCCCACAAGGAACAAACAAGGATATCCATAGACATAGAGTGATGCACACACAAGATGATGTCCATGAAGACTTTAGGTTACCTTGTCCCTTGACTTACCAACAAGAGGGTTTGTGACTCCTTGAACTAGTGCAAGATGTGGAAGTTGATTGCACTTGTTCTTGCCAAAATGATAAGAGTGAAGTATGTTGGCGGAGTCACCCTCAAGAACTCTCTAGTTCTTCTTCTTTTGGATCCACACCATCTTGATGGGAATCCTTGGAGTTGTAGTCGTACTTGATGAAGTGGAACTTGAAGTAGTCTTGGAATCCACTTGACTAAGGTCTTAGGAGCTTCTTCAACTGCATCAATTTCCTCTTGAAGCTTGTCCTTGCCTTTTTGCTAGTAGTCTTGTGGTGGAAGATCATCGTGAGCTTGTGTCCCCTTGAAAGAAGTAGGATCGTACTTCTCTTGTTGTGGAACAAACTTTGTCTTGGGGTATTGATCTTCTTCCCACTCAACTCCATTGGCATTGAACCTCCGTTCAAAACCAACACCTTGATTCTTCCGGTGGCTTCCTTGCTTGCGTACAGTTTCCTCGAATTGCTTACTCCCGGAAAGGCTTTTGTACACTCCTTTCTCTATAATTCCCTTCAATAAGCTATTTTCTTGCTCAAGTGTAACTTGGCTAAGAGAATCATTAGTGGAATCAAGAGAACTACTAGAAGCAACAATATTAGATTTAACATGATCATTGTTACTACTAGAGGAAGAATCTTTCTTGTTCTTGTTACTAGACTTGACTTGAGGCATGTAAGTGGATAAGAGTAAACGTTTGGCAATGTAAGAAGAACTTTTCTTGTGGAGATCATCATTGATTGCCCTTAAAAACTCATGCTCTTGCTCAAGATTGAGCATTTCGAAGCGTAACTTCTCATGAGTTCTTAAAAGTTCTCGACGATCTTCGAAGATAGTTTCATGAGCTAACTTAAGAGTGTTTAGTTCTTTAGTTAGAGCCTCAATTTTCTCCTTATCATTGTCATTCGTTTTAGCATGATTTATTGACGTTTCATCATAGTATTCACCACTAGAGTTGTCAACAAGTAAATCATCATCACCTAACAAGTCATCTTCATCACTATTAAAATCAACATACTCGGGGTGTGTTACCTTAGGACCTTTGGCCATGAAGCATCTTCCAATTCCTTCATTTCGTGAGTCAAATATGTCGTAGGAGTTGGTTGACACAAGTGCTAGACCGGCAACACCTTCATCTTGAGTATATTCGGAATCGGCGTGATAACTTCTCTCGGAGTGGTTGTCGGAGTCGGAGCCGGATACCCATTCACCAACATGAGCTTGATGTCTTTGTTTTGTGTAGCTCCTTGATGATTTTTCCTTTATTTACAAATCCTTGCTTCTCCGTGAGTGTCTTCGTTCATAACGATCATCTCTACTCCTTCTCTCTCTTAGTGGTGATTCTTCTCTTTTGCTTCTTCTTTTTGGAGAATCTTCTCTTCTTTTGTAGGGAGACGTACACTCATTGGAGTAGTGTCCGGGTCTTCCACAATTGTAGCAGTTTTGCTCTCGACTAGAAGATCTTTTGTCATTGTAGGACCTTGACTTGGAGCTTCTACCTTTGCTTCTACTCTTGTAGAAGTTGTTGAAGTTTTTCACCATTAAGCTCAATTCTTCATTGAAGTTTTGTTTCTCACTTGATGATGTGGGGGCTTCACATGAGGCTTTGTAAGCACCACTGGATTTGTTGTGAAGTTCCTCTTTATCCTTGAATGACATCTCATGAGCAACAATTCTTCCAATGACCTCTGTTGGCTTGAGATCTTTGTAATTGGGCATCATTTGGATCAATGTGCACACGGTATCATATTTTCCATCCAAGGCTCTTAGGATCTTCTTGATGATGAATCTCTCGGTCATCTCTTCACTCCCTAAGCCGGCAATCTCGTTTGTGATGAGAGCAAGCCTAGAGTACATTTCAGCGACGCCTTCACCGTCCTTCATTTTGAACTTGTCAAGTTGACTTTGAAGCACATCCAATTTGGATTCCTTGACGGAGTCGGTACCTTCGTGCATATCGATCAAAGTATCCCAAATTTCCTTTGCATTCTCAAGACGGCTGATTTTGTTGAATTCTTCGGGGCACAATCCGTTGAAGAGAATATCACAAGCTTGAGCGTTGTATTGCAGCATCTTCAACTCATCCGCGGTAGCTTCACGGTTTGGTTCTTTCCCATCGAAGAAGTCACCTTGCAAACCAACACACACAATAGCCCAAACGGCGGGGTTATGTCCGAGAATATGCATTTTCATTTTATGCTTCCAACTAGCAAAATTAGTACCATCAAAGTAAGGACCTCTACGGTGATAATTTCCCTCGCTAGACGCCATACTCTCCTAGGTTGTGAAACCAAGGCTATGACCACCAAAAGCTATGGAAATCAAAGCAAATGGAGACCAAAGCTCTGATACCACTTGTAGGATCGGAAGTATGTCTAGAGGGGGGGGGGTGATTAGACTACTTGACCAAATAAAAATTTAACCTTTTCCCAATTTTAGTTCTTGGTAGATTTTAGCAACTTTAGGACAAGTCAAGAAATCATCACACAATTCAAGCAAGCATGCAAAGAGTATATAGGCAGTGAAAAGTAAAGCATGCAACTTGCAAGAATGTAAAGGGAAGGGTTTGGAGAATTCAAACGCTATTGGAGACACGGATGTTTTTCCCGTGGTTCGGATAGGTGGGGCTATCCTACATCCACGTTGATGGAGACTTCAACCCACGAAGGGTAACGGTTGCGCGAGTCCACGGAGGGCTCCACCCACGAAGGGTCCACGAAGAAGCAACCTTGTCTATCCCACCATGGCCATCGCCCACGAAGGACTTGCCTCACTAGCGGTAGATCTTCACGAAGTAGGCGATCTCCTTGCCCTTACAAACTCCTTGGTTCAACTCCACAATCTTGTCGGAGGCTCCCAAGTGACACCTAGCCAATCTAGGAGACACCACTCTCCAAGAAGTAACAAATGGTGTGTTGATGATGAACTCCTTGCTCTTGTGCTTCAAATGATAGTCTCCCCAACACTCAACTCTCTCTCACAGGATTTGGATTTGGTGGAAAGAAGATTTGAGTGGAAAGCAACTTGGGGAAGGCTAGAGATCAAGATTCATATGGTAGGAATGGAATATCTTGGTCTCAACACATGAGTAGGTGGTTCTCTCTCAGAACATATGAGTTGGAAGTGTAGATGTGTTCTGATGGCTCTCTCCACGAGTGAAGAGGAGGTGGAGGGGTATATATAGCCTCCACACAAAATCCAACCGTTACACACAATTTACCAATCTCGGTGGGACCGAATCAACAAACTCGGTCGGACCGAAATAGTAAACCTAGTGACCGTTAGAGATTTTCGGTGGGACTGACATGCAACTCGGTAGGACCGATATGGTTAGGGTTAGGGCATAATGTAATCTCGGTGAGACCGATTACACAAACTTGGTGAGACCGATTTGGTAATAAGCTAACCAGAGAGTTGGTCAGGTAAACTCGGTGGGACCGATTTGCTCTTTCGGTGAGACCGAAAAGTTACAAAAGGGAAACAGAGAATTTACATTGCAATCTCGGTGGGACCGATCCACTCTTTCGGTGAGACCAAAAAGTTACGAAAAGGAAACAGAGAAATTGCAATCCCATCTCGGTGAGACCGAGATCCCTATCGGTAGAACCAATTTGCTAGGGTTTGGCAGTGGCTATGACAAGTGAAACTCGGTGGCGCCGGATAGAAAGAATCGGTGGGTCCGAGTTTGGCTTAGGGTTTAGGTCATTTGTGGATATGGGAAAGTAGCTGAGGATTTTGGAGCATATCATTAAGCACATGAAGCAAAAGTCTCATTAAGCAACACCTCATCCCTCCTTGATAGTATTGGCTTTTCCTATGGACTCAATGTGATCTTGGATCACTAAAATGTAAAATGAAGAGTCTTGAGCTTTTGAGCTTGAGCCAATCCTTTGTCCTTAGCATTTTGAGGGTTCCACTTTCACCATCCATGCCATGCCAATCATTGAGCTTTCCTGAAATAATCATCTTGGAATAGCATTAGCTCAATGAGCTATATGTTGTCATGAATTAGCAAAACCACCTAGGGATAGTTGCACTTTCACATGATGAGCCGGATTCCGTATGCCTCGGCAATTGGATCCATCATGTATGCCATGATATGTACACGGCTTGATGTTGCTTTTGCAATAAGCCTAACAAGTAGATACCAAGCCAATCCAGGTGAGAGTCACTAGGCAGCGGTAAAGACTATTTTGAAGTACCTGAAAAGGACTAAACAGATGTTCCTAGTTTATGGAGGTGAGGAAGAGCTCATCGTAAGGGGTTACGCCAATGCTAGTTTCCAAACAGACAGAGATGATTGTCGATCACAATCCGGATTCGTGTACGTCATGAACGAAGGAGCAGTGAGCTGGATGAGTTCCAAGCAAGTGATACGTCCATTTTGCATCATGTTTACCTACTGTTATTTATAATGTTTTTATTCATAATAATGCTTTTTGGAGTAATTCTAATGCCTTTTCTCAAATAATATGCAAGGTACACACAAAGAAGGAGAATTCCGACAGCTGGAAATCTGGACCTGGAAAAGCTACATCAGGCCACCTACTCTGCACAGCTCAAAACGGGCTGAAACTTCACGAGGATTTTTTATGGAATAAATAAGAAATACTTGAGCAAATAACCACCAGAGGGGGGCACCTGGCCCCCCAGGCGTGCCCTGGTGTGTTGTGCTCAGCCCAGCCCACCTCCGATGCCCATCTTCTGGTATATAAGTCATTTTGACCTAGAAAAAAAATAAGTAGAGGACTTTTGGGACGGAGCGCCGCCGTCTCGAGGCAGAACTTGGGCAGGAGCACTTTTGCCCTCTGGCACAGCGATTCCACCGGGGGAACTTCCCTCCCGGAGGGGGAAATCATCGTCATCATCATCACCAACAACTCTCCCATATTGGGGAGGAAAATCTCCATCAAAATCTTCAACAACACCATCTCCTCTCAAACCCTAATTCATCTCTTGTGTTCAATCTTTGTACGGGAACTATAGATTGGTGCTTGTGGGTGGCTAGTAGTGTTGATTACATCTTGTAGTTGATTACTATATGGTTTATTTGGTGGAAGATTATATGTTTAGATCCATTATGCTATTTAATACCCCTCTGACCTTGAGCATGATTATCACTTGTGAGTAGTTACTTTTGTTCTTGAGGTCAAGAGAGAAATCATGTTGCAAGTAATCATGTGAACTTGATATGTGTTCGATATTTTGATAGTATGTATGTTGTGATTCCCTTAGTGGTGTCATGTGAACGTCGACTACATGACACTTCATCATATTTGGGCCTAAGGGAATGCATTGTGGAGTAGTAATTAGATGATGGGTTGCGAGAGTGACAGAAGCTTAAACCCTAGTTTATGCGCTATTTCGTAAGGGACCGATTGGATCCAAAAGTCTAATGCTATGGTTAGAATTTATTCTTAATACTTTTCTCGTAGTTGCGGATGCTTGCGAGGGGGTTAATCATAAGTAGGAGGTTTGTTCAAGTAAGAACAACACCTAAGAACCGGTCCACCCACATATCAATTATCAAAGTAGCGAACACGAATCGAATCAACATGATGAAAGTGACTAGATGAAATTCCCGTGTACCCTTAAGAACGCTTTGCTTATTATAAGAGACCGTTTTGGCCTGTCCTTTGCCTCAAAAGGATTGAGCTACCTTGCTGCAATTTTGTTACTATTATCATTACTTGCTCGTTAAAAATTATCTTGCTATCAAACTACTCTATTTCTTACAATTTTAGCACTTGTAGACATTACCTTGTTGAAAACCACTTGTCATTTCCTTCTGCTCCTCGTTGGGTTCGAAACTCTTACTTATCGAAAAGGCTAGAATTGATCCCATATACTTGTGGGTCATCAAGGCTATTTTCTGGCTGGTCGTTGCCGGGGAGTGAAGCGCTCTTGGTAAGTGAAAATTGGTAAGGAAAAATTATTACTACGTGCTGAAATTTATTGTCACTTGTTACTATGGAAAACAATACTTTGAGGGGTTTGTTCGGGGTATATTCACCTCGACCGCAACCACAATTAGTTACCCCTCAACCTAATGCACCTACCAAAAATATTGAATATGAAATTCCTTCGGGTATGATAGAACAACTGCTAGCTAATCCTTTGTAGGAGATGGAACCGAACATCCTGATATGCACTTGATATATGTGGAAGAAATTTGTGGATTGTTTAAGCTTGCAGGTTTACCCGGAGATGAAGTTAAGAAGAACTTTTTCCCTTTATCTTTGAAGGGAAAAGCATTGGCATGGTATAGGCTATGCGATGATATTGGATCTTGGAATTGGAATCGACTGAAATTGGAGTTTCACCAAAAAAAATATCCTATGCATCTAGTTCATCGTGATCGGAATTACAAATATAATTTTTGGCCTCGTGAAGGAGAAAGTATCGCTCTAGCTTGGGGGAGGCTTAAGTCAATGTTATATTAATTCCCCAATCATGATCTCTCAAGAGAAATTATTATCCAGAATTTTTATGCTCAGCTTTCTCATAATGATCGATCCATGCTTGATACTTCTTATGCTGGTTCTTTTATGAAGAAGACTATTGAATTCCGGTGGGATCTTTTGGAAAAAATTAAACGCAACTTTGAAGATTGGGAACTCGACGAAGGTAAAGAGTTAGGTATTAAGATAAAGTTTGGTTGTGTTAAATCTTTTATGAATACCGATGCTTTTCAAAAGTTTAGCACTAAATATGGACTTGACTCTGAGATAGCTAGTAGCCTCCTTTTGTGAATCATTTGCTACTCATGTTGATCTCCCTAAGGAGAAATGGTTTAAATATCACCCACCTATTAAATAAGAAATTAAGGAACCGGTACTAGCTAAAGAGGAAACTATTATTTATAATGTTGATCCCGTTGTTCCTACTGCTTATATTGAGAAACCACCTTTCCCTGTTAGGATCAAGGAACATGCTAAAGTTTCAACTGTGTTCAACAAAAGTTATAGTAGAACACCTAAACCTGATGAACAAATCAAAGTAGAACCTAGTGTTGATGGTTAAGGATCTCCTAGAAGAAAATATAGATGGGCATGTTATTTACTTCTGTGAAGAAGCTGCTAGAAAATTGCCAAACCCGATAAAAAAGATAAACATAGACCTGTTGTTGGCATGCCCGTTGTTTCAGTTAAAATAGGAGATCACTGTTATCATGGTTTATGCAACATAGGTGCATGCGTGAGTGCTATTCCCTTTACCTTATATCAAGAAATTATGAATGACATAGCACCCTGATGTCTACTATGCAACTTTACTCTTGTAGACACGTGTTGGGCCTCCAAGCGCAGAGTTCTACAGGACAGTAGCAATTTTCCCTCAAGTGGATGACCTAAGGTTTATCAATCTGTGAGAGGTGTAGGATGAAGATGGTCTCTCTCAAATGACCCTGCAACCAAATACAAGAAATCTCTTGTGTCCCCAACACACCCAATACAATGGCAAATTGTATAGGTGCACTAGTTCGGTGAAAAGATGGTGATAAAAGTGTAATATGGATGGTAGAAATATAATTTTATAATCTGAATAAATAAAAACAACAAGGTAGCAAATAGTAAACAAGCACAAAAACGGTAATGCAATGCTTGAAAATGAGGCCTAGGGTCCGTACTTCCGCTCGTGCAATCTCTCAACAATGTTAACATAGTTGGACCATATGATTATCCCTCATAGTGCAATAAAGAATCACTCCCGAGTCCCTATTAGCGAGGAACAACAGATAGAAATTGTTTTAGGGTACGAAACCACCTCAAAGCTATTCTTTTCGATCAATCTATCCTAGAGTTCATACTAAAATAACGCAAGCTATTCTTTCCAATCGATCTAATCAAGAGTTCATACTAAAATAACACCATACAAGACATATCAACCAACTCTAATGTCACCTAGATACTCCAATGTCACCACGAGTATCCATGAGTTAATTCTACGATATGCATCAAACAACTTCATGGTCATAATATTCAATCCACACAAAGAACTATAAGGACACCCCAAAGTTTATATCGGAGAAAAGATAATAAAAACATGCATCGACCCCTATGCAATGATTACCCCAATGTCACCTCGGGAATCTGCAAGTTGAGTGCCATAACATACATCAAGTAAATCAATATGATACCCCATTGTCACCTCAAGTATTCATACCGCAATACATGCATAATGTATTCTTAGATCTGAACATTCAATCCGACAAGACAAAACTTGAAAGGGTAAAGATTCAATTCATCATGATAAGAGTATAGAGGGGAGAAACTGATACATCTCCATCGTATCTATAATTTTTGATTGTTCCATGCTATTATATTATCCATCTAGGATGTTTTATATGCATTTATATGCATTTTATATGATTTTTGGGACTAACCTATTAACCTAGAGCCCAGTGCGAGTTTTTGTTTTTTCCTTGTTTTTGAGTATTGCAGAAAAGGAATACCAAACGGAGGCCAATTGACCTGAAAATTCACGAAGATTTTTTTTGGACCAGAAGAAGCCCACGGAGTACCGGAGATGGACCAGGAGAGTCCCGAGGCCACTGTCAGTGTCAAAACCGGCGGATCTCGGGTAGGGGGTCCCGAACTGTGCGTCTAAGGTCGATGGTAACAGGAGACAGGGGACATGATGTTTACCCAGGTTCGGGCCCTCTCTATGGAGGTAATACCCTACTTCCTTCTTGATTGATATTGATGAATATGAGTATTACAAGAGTTGATCTACCACGAGATCATAATGGCTAAATCCCTAGAAGTCTAGCCGGTATGATTATGATTGTCCCTATGGACTAAGCCATCCGGTTTATATAGACACCGGAGGGGACTAGGGTTGTACAAAGTCGGTTACAGAGAAAGGAATCTTCATATCCGGACGCCAAGCTTGCCATCCACGCCAAGGAGAATCCCATACAAACACGGGTGAGAGTCTTCGGTCTTGTATCTTCATAGCCCATCAGTCCGGCCCATGTCCAACAGACCGGACGCCCAAGGACCCCTTAGTCCAGGACTCCCTCAGCCACCACGAGGGTGGGGGCGCGCCCTACCCCCTGGGCGTGCCCCCTACCTCGTGGCCGTCTCGTGGACCCCCCTGACTTGTTCCCGACACCAACACCTCTTATATATCTCCAAACTTCCAGAACATAACCTAGATCGGGAGTTCCGTCGCCGCAAGCCTTTGTAGCCACCAAAAACCAATCGGGACCCTGTTCCAGCACCCTGCCGGAGGGGAAATCCCTCACCAGTGGCCATATTTATCATCCCGGCGCTCTCCATGACAAGGAGGGAGTAGTTCACCCTCGGGGCTGATGGTATGTACCAGTAGCTATGTGTTTGATCTCTCTCTCTCTCTCTCTCTCTCTCTCTCTCTCTGTCTGTCTCATGTTCTTGATGTGGCACGATCTTGATGTTTCGCTAGTTTTGCTATTATAGTTGGATCTTATGATGTTTCTCCCCCTCTATCTCTTGTAATGTATTGAGTTTTCCCTTTGAAGTTATCTTATCGGATTGAGTCTTTATGGATTTGAGAACACTTGATGTATGTCATGCATGTGCTTATCTGTGTTGACAATGGGATATTCACGTGATCTACTTGATGTATGTTTTGGTGATCAACTTGCGGGTTCAGTGACCTTGTGAACTTATGCATAGGGGTTGGCACACGTTTTTGTCTTGACTCTCCGGTAGAAACTTTGGGGCACTCTTTGAAGTTCTTTGTGTTGCTTGAATAGATGAATATGAGATTGTGTAATGCATATCGTATAATCATACCCACGGATACTTGAGGTGACATTGGAGTATCTAGGTGACATTAGGGTTTTGGTTGATTTGTGTCTTAAGGTGTTACTCTAGTACTAAATCTAGGATAGATCGAATGGAAAGAATAGCTTCGTGTTATTTTACTACAGACTCTTGAATAGATCGAGCAAAAAGGATTACTTTGAGGAGGTTTCGTACCCTACAACAATCTCTTCGTTTGTTCTTTGCTATTAGTGACTTTGGAGTGACTCTTTGTTGCATGTTGGGGGATAGTTATATGATCCAATTATGTTATTATTGTTGAGAGAACTTGCACTGGTGAAAGTATGAACCCTAGGCCTTGTTTCAATGCATTGCAATACCGTTTACGCTCACTTTTATCAATAGTTACCTTGCTGTTTTTATATTTTCTGATTATAAAAACCTATATCTACCACCCATATTGCACTTGTATTACCATCTCTTCGCCGAACTAGTGCACCTATACAATTTACTATTGTATTGGGTGTGTTGGGGACACAAGAGACTCTTTGTTATTTGGTTGCAGGGTTGTTTAAGAGAGACCATCTTCAACCTATGCCTCCCACAGACTGATAAACCTTAGGTCATCCACTTGAGGGAAATTTGCTACTGTCCTACAAACCTCCGCACTTGGAGGCCCAACAACGTCTACAAGAAGAAGGTTGCGCAGTAGACATCAAGCTCTTTTCTGGCGTCGTTGCCGGGGAGGTGAGTACTTGAAGGTATATCTTTATATCTTGCAATCGAATCTTTTAGTTTCTTGTTTTATCACTAGTTTAGTTTATAAAAGAAAACTGCAAAAAATGGAATTGAGGATGCCTCATATGCTTCATCTTTTTAATGTCTTTCGTGAAAATAAGGATTTCGATAATTGTGCTCAAATGCTAGAAGAAGAATGCATTAGAATGTTTGGCACTAAATATTTGAATGATGAGCATGATTGCAATGTTGTTAGTATGAATTCCTTGAATATCCATGATGCTAATGATATGCAAAGCCACAAGCTTGGGGAAGCTATGTTTGATGAAGATGATATTTTTTGTACCCCAAGTTTTGATGAGCAAATTTATTATGATGAAAGCATGCCTCCTATTTATGATGATTATATTGATTAAAGTGGATTTGGAGAGGTTATGACTTTATTTAGTGATGAATCCACTATTTCGGAAAAGGTTCCAATTGATTATGAGAACAAAGTTGCTATCTATGATGATTATTGTGATCACATGTATGCTATAAAGAATAATGATAACCATGAAACTTGTCATCATGATTTTAATTTTCAATTGGATTATGCCTCACATGATAGTTATTTTGTTGAGTTTGCTCCCACTACTATTCATGAGAAGAAATTTGCTTATGTGGAGAGTAAGAAAAAATCTATGCTTGTAGATCATGAAAAGAATGCTTTATGTGATAGTTATATTGTTGAATTCATTCATGATGCTACTGAAGATTATTATGAGGGAGGAACATATGCTTGTAGGAATTGCAATAATATCAAGTTTCCTCTCTATGTGCTTAAAGTTTTAAAGTTATACTTGTTTTGCCTTCCTATGCTAGTTGATTATTGTTCCCATAAGTTGTTTGATCACAAAATCGCTATGCATAGGATGTGGGTTAGACTCAAATGTGCTTGCCATGTGTTTCATGATGCTCTCTTTATATTTCAATTCTTATCTTTTATGTGAGCATCATTGAAATCATCAGGGGCGTTAAACGATAGCGCTTGTTGGGAGGCAACCCAATTTTATTCTTGTCCTTTGCTTTTGCTCCTATTTAGTAATAAATAATTCATCTAGACTCTGTTTATATGTGGTTTTATGTTTTAGTTAGTGCGTGTGCCAAGTCTTGGGTGAAGTCTATGCGATCTTGCTGTAAAAAACAGAAAGTTTTGTGCTCACGAGATTAGCTACAATTTTTTTTACTGTAGGGTGATTTTAGGTCGATTCTTTTTGAAGATGATTAATAGACAAATTCCTCGGGTCCACCAATTTATTTCAGAATTTCTGAAGTTACAGAGGTATTCGAATGATACAGATTACTACAGACTGTTCTGTTTTTGACAGATTCTGTTTTTTTTGTGTTGTTTGCTTATTTTGATGAATCTATGAGTAGTATCGGAGGGTATGAACCATAGAGAAGTTGGAATACATTAGATATTACACCAATAAGAATGTATAATGAGTTCACAACAGTACCTAAGTGGTGGTTTTATTTTCTTATACTAACGGAGCTTACGAGTTTTCTGTTGAGTTTTGTGTTGTGAAGTTTTCAAGTTTTGGGTAAAGATTCGACGGACTATGGAATAAGGAGTGACAAGAGCCTAATCTTGGGGATGCCCAAGGCTCCCCAAGGTAATATTCAAGGACAACCATGAGCCTAAGCTTGGGGATGCCCCGGAAGGCATCCCCTCTTTAATCTTCGTTCATCGGTAACTTTACTTGGAGCTATATTTTTATTCACCACATGATATGTGTTTTGCTTGGAGCATCATTTTATTTTATTTTGTTTTGCTTGATGTTTTCAATAAAATACCAAGATAAGAAATTCTTAAATTTTAGTATTCACATAGTTGCATAATTATTCAACTACTCATTGATCTTCACTTATATCGTTCGGAGTAGTTTGTCGTTTGCTCTAGCGCTTCATTTATATCTTTTTAGAGCACGGCTGTAGTTTTATTTTGAAGAAATAGATGAAATATCATACTTCACTTATATTATTTTGAGAGTCTTTTATAACAGCATGGTAATTTGCTTTGGTTATAAAATTAGTCCTAATATGATAGGCATCCAAGATGGGTATAATAAAAGCTTTCATATAGAGTGCATTAAACACTATGAGAAGTTTGATACTTGATAATTGTTTTGAGATATAAAGATGGTGATATTAGAGTCGTAATAGTTGAGTAATTGTGAAATTGAGTAATACTTGTGTTGAGGTTTGCAAGTCCCGTAACATGCACATATGGTAACTATTGTGTGACAAATTTGAAGCATGAGGTGTTATTTGATTGCCTTCCTTATGAGTGGCAGTCGGGGACGAGCGATGGTCATTTCCTACCAATCTATCCCCCTAGGAGCATGTGCGTAGTGCTTGGTTTTGATGACTTGTAGATTTTTGCAATAAGTATGTGAATTCTTTATGACTAATGTTGAGTCCATGGATTATACGCACTCTCACCATGCCATCATTGCTAGCCCCTTCGGTACCGTGCATTGCCCTTTCTCACCTCGAGAGTGGGTGCAAACTTCGCCGGTGCATCCAAACCCCGTGATAAGATACGCTCTATCACACATAAACCTCCTTATATCTTCCTCAAAACAGCCACCATACCTACCTATTATGGCATTTCCATAGCCATTCTGAGATATATTGCCATGCAACTTTCCACTGCTCAGTTTATTATGACACACTTCATCATTGTCAAATTGCCTTGCATGATCATGTAGTTGACATCGTATTTGTGGCAAAGCCACCGTTCATATTTTTTTATGTACATGTCACTCTTGATTCATTGCCCATCCCGGTACACCGCCGGAGGCACTCATATAGAGTCATATTTTGTTCTAGTATCGAGTTGTAATCCTTGAGTTGTAAATAAATAGAAGTGTGATGATCATCATTATTAGAGCATTTTCCCGTGTGAGGAAAAAAAGAGAAAGGCCAAATAAAAAAAAGAAGGCCCAAAAAAGGCCAAATAAAAAAAGAGAAGGCCCAAAAAAATGAGAGAAAAAGAGAGAAGGGGCAATGTTACTATCCTTTTTCCACACTTGTGCTTGAAAGTAGCACCATGATCTTCATGATAGAGAGTCTCTTATTTTGTCACTTTCATATACTAGTGGGAATTTCCATTATATAACTTGGCTTGTATATTCCAATGATGGGCTTCCTCAAATTGCCCTAGGTCTTCGTGAGCAAGCAGGTTGGATGCACACCCACTTAGTTTCTTTTGTTGAGCTTTCATACATTTATAGCTCTAGTGCATTTGTTGCATGGCAATCCCTACTCCTCGCATTGACATCAATTGATGGGCATCTCCATAGCCCGTTGATTAGCCGCGTCAATGTGAGACTTCTCCCTTTTTGTCTTCTCCTTACAACCTCCATCATCATACTCTGTTCCACCTATTGTGCTATGTCCATGGCTCGTGCTCATATGTTGCGTGAAATATGAAAAAGTTTGAGAATGCTAAAGTATGAAACAATTGCTTGGCTTGTCATCGGGGTTGTGCATGATGGGAGCATTTTGTGTGACGAAAATGAAGCATGGCCAAACTATATGATTTCGTAGGGAAGAACTTTCCTTGGCCATGTTATTTTGAGAAGACATGATTACTTTGTTAGTATGCTTGAAGTATTATTATTTTTATGTCAATATTAAACCTTTGTCTTGAATCTTTCGGATATGAACATTCATGCCACAATAAAGAAAATTACATTGATAAATATGTTAGGTAGCATTCCACATCAAAAAATTTGTTTTTATCATTTACCTACTCGAGGACGAGCAGGAATTAAGCTTGGGGATGTTTGATATGTCTCCAGCGTATCTATAATTCTTGATTGTTCCATGCTATTATATTATCCATCTTGGTTGTTTTATATGCATTTATATGCTATTTTATATGATTTTTGGGACTAACCTATCAACCTAGAGCCCAGTGCGAGTTTCTGTTTTTTCCTTGTTTTTGAGTATTACAGAAAAGGAATACCAAACGGAGTCCAGTTGACCTAAAAATTCATGGAGATTGTTTTTGGACCAGAAGAAGCCCACGGAGTACCGAAGATGGACCAGAAGAGTCCCGAGGCCACCACGAGGGTGGGGGGCGCGTCGTACCCCCTAGGTGCGCCCCTACCTTGTGGACGCCTCGTGGACCCCCCCTGACTTGTTCCCGGTGCCAACACCTCTTATATATCCCCAAACTTCCAGAACATAACCTAGATCGGGAGTACCGCCGCCACAAGCCTTTGTAGCCACCAAAAACCAATCGGGACCCTGTTCCTGCACCCTGCCGGAGGGGGAATCCCTCACCGGTGGCCATCTTCATCATCCCGGCGCTCTCCATGACGAGGAGGGAGTAGTTCACCCTTGGGGCTGAGGGTATGTACCAGTAGCTATGTGTTTGATCTCTCTCTCTCTCTCTCTCTCTCTCTCTTGTTCTTGATGTGCCACGATCTTGATGTATCATGAGCTTTGCTATTATAGTTGGATCTTATGATGTTTATCCCCCTCTATCTCTTGTAATGGATTGAGTTTTCCCTTGAAGTTATCTTATCAGATTGAGTCTTTATGGATTTGAGAACACTTGATGTATGTCTTGCATTTGCTTATCTGTGGTGACAATGGGATATTCACGTGATCTACTTGATGTATGTTTTGGTGATCAACTTGCGGGTTCAGTGACCTTGTGAACTTATGCATAGGGGTTGGCACACGTTTTCATCTTGACTCTCCGGTAGAAACTTTGGGGCACTCTTTGAAGTTCTTTGTGTTGGTTGAATAGATGAATCTGAGATTGTGTGATGCATATCGTATAATCATACCCACGGATACTTGAGGTGACATTGGAGTATCTAGGTGACATTAGGGTTTTGGTTGATTTGTGTCGTAAGGTGTTATTCTAGTACGAACTCTAGGATAAATCGAATGGAAAGAATAGCTTCGTGTTATTTTACTACAGACTCTTGAATAGATCGAGCAGAAAGGATTACTTTGAGGTGGTTTCGTACCCTACAATAATCTCTTCGTTTGTTCTTCGCTATTAGTGACTTTGGAGTGACTCTTTGTTGCATGTTGAGGGATAGTTATATGATCCAATTATGTTACTATTATTGAGAGAACTTGCACTAGTGAAAGTATGAACCCTAGGCCTTGTTTCAACGCATTGCAATACCGTTTACGCTCACTTTTATCAATAGTTACCTTGATGTTTTTATATTTTCCGATTGTAAAAACCTATATCTACCATCCATATTGCACCTGTATTACCATCTCTTCGCCGAATTAGTGCACCTATACAATTTACCATTGTATTGGGTGTGTTGGGGACACAAGAGACTCTTTGTTATTTGGTTTCAGGGTTTTTTGAGAGAGACGGTCTTCAACCTACGCCTCCCACAGATTGATAGACCTTAGGTCATCCACTTGAGGGAAATTTGCTACTGTCCTACAAACCTCTGCACTTGGAGGCCCAACAACGTCTACAAGAAGAAGGTTGCGTAGTAGAAATGAGAAACATCATATGATCCATCTATATTAACAAAGCCCATGATATATCAAGATCGTAACCTCTCAAGATCATGAGAGAGAGAGAGATTAAACACATAGCTACTGGTACAAACCCTCATCCCCGAGGGTGGACTACTCCCTCCTCATCACGGCGGCTTCCGGGATGATGAAGATGGCCACCGGAGATGATTCCCCCCCTCCGGCAGGGTGCCGGAAAGGGTCTAGATTGGTTTTCGGTGGCTACAGAGCCATGCGGCGGCGGAACTTCTGATCTAGGTTAACCCCAAAGGGTTTTGGAATATTTGTGAATTTATAGGTTAAAGAGGGGGTGCGGGAGGCCACCGAGGTGGGCACAACCCACCTGGGCGCGCCTGGGGTTGTGCCCCCCTCGGGGCACCCCCCAGGTGCTGCTCTGGCCCAATGGATGTCTTCTGGTCCATAAAAAATCTCCAAAAAGTTTCTTTGTGTTTGGAATGCGTTTGATATTGATTTCCTACAATGTAAAAAGCAAGCAAAAAACTGCAACTGGCACTGGGCACTGGGTCAATAGGTTAGTCCCAAAAAATGATATAAAGGTGCTATCAAATGATTGTAAAACATCCAAGAATGATAAATAATAGCATGAATACTTCATAAATTATAGATACGTTGGAGACGTATCAGCATCCCCAAGCTTAATTCCTACTCGTCCTCGAGTAGGTAAATGATGAAGGAAATAATTTATGAAGTGCGAATGCTAGGAAAGTGCATAAGTTTGACCAATGACAATTTCAATCACTTTTCCTAGCATCAAAACAACAATTCTTTCTTATAAAACTTCTCATGTTATAGTGGCAACCAATTAACATGTTAAGGTTCAAACAATGAATTCTCTTGAAACTCAACAACCTATGTTCTCAGTCACCAAGCAATTGTAATTCAACTTATTCAACAGAGTTTAAGTAAGAGCTCCACATACTCAACCATCTCATAGTCTTCTATGATTGCTAACACTCACCGCATACACATGAGAAATGTTACACGCTATAGAATGGTAATTTATTTTAGAAAATTAAACAAAGCAACTAGAAAAGATCATAACCCTTTGCCTTTTATGGATCAAATGCTAGAAAGATTATATAAGCACACACATTTTTGCTTCCTTGATGGATACTCTTGTTTTTCACAAATACCTGTTTCTCAACCTGATCAAGAAAAGACCACTTTCACTTGTCCCTTTGGAACTTATGCTTATAGACGTATGCCTTTTGGTTTATGCAATGCACCTGCTACCTTTCAAAGATGTATGACAACTATATTCTCTGACTTTTCTGAAAAGATTGTTGAGGTTTTCATGGATGACTTTTCCATTTATGGGAAGTCTTTTGATGATTGTTTAAGCAATCTTGATAGAGTTTTGCAGAGATGCGAGCAAACAAATCTTGTCTTGAATTGGGAGAAGTGCCACTTAATGGTTAATGAAGGTATTGTTTTGGGCCATAAAATTTCTGAAAGAGGTATTGAAGTGGACGAAGCTAAGGTTGATGCAATTGAGAAAATGCTATGTCCTAAAGATATCAATGGTATTCGTAGTTTCTTAGGTCATGCTGGTTTCTATAGGAGGTTTATCAAAGACTTTTCTAAAATTTCCAGGCCCCTTACAAATCTTTTGCAAAAGGATGTTCCTTTTGTTTTTGATGATGATGGTTTTGAAGCCTTTGCAACACTCAAGAAAGCCTTAATTTCTGCACCTATTGTTCAACCACCTGACTGGAACTTGCCTTTTAAAATTATGTGTGATGCTAGTGATTATGCTATTGGTGCTGTTCTAGGACAAAGAGTTGACAAAAAACTAAATGTTATTCATTATGCTAGTAAAACTCTAGACCGTGATCAAATAAATTATGGTACTACTGAAAAAGAATTTCTAGCAGTGGTGTTTGCTTGTGATAAATTTAGATCTTACATTGTTGATTCAAAAGTAATTGTTCACACTGACCAAGCTGCTATTAAATATCTTATGGAAAAGAAAGATGCTAAACCTAGGCTTATTCGATGGGTTCTCTTGCTACAAGAATTTGATTTACATATCACTGATAGAAAGGGAGCAGAGAACCCCCTAGCTGATAACTTGTCTAGGTTGGAGAATGTCCTTGATGATCCACTACCTATTGATGGCAATTTTCCAGATGAGCAGTTAGCTGCAATAAATGTTTATGCTGACTATGCTAATTACATTGTTGCTAAATATTTACCACCTGGCTTTACATACCAACAAAAGAAAATATCTTTTATGATTTAAGACATTACTTTTGGGATGACCCACATCTTTATAAAGGAGTAGATGGTATTATTAGATGTTGTGTACCTGAGCATGAACAGGGAAAAATCCGAAATGTCACTCCGAAGCTTATGGAGGACATCATGCGGGAGACAGAACTGCTCACAAGGTATTGCAATCGGGATTTTATTGGCCCACTCTTTTCAAGGATGCTCGTAAGTTCGTCTTATCTTGTGATGAATGCCAAAGAATAGGTAATATCGGTAAGCGTCAAGAAATGCCTATGGATTATTCACTTGTTGTTGAACCATTTGATGTCTGGGGATTTGATTACATGGGACCTTTTCCTTCCTCTAATGGGTATACTCATATTTTGGTTGAGGTTGATTATGTTACTAAGTGGGTAGAAGCTATTCCAACTAGTAGTGTTGATCAAAACACCTCTATTAAAATGCTTAAGGGAGTTATTTTCCCAAGGTTTGGAGTCCCTAGATATTTAATGACTGATGGTGGTTCACACTTTATTCATGGTGCTTTCCGTAAAATGCTTGCCAAGTATGATGTTAACCATAGAATTGCATCACCCTATGCCGGGGGATATCAGCCTCCACGAGCACCTATGGGGACGGAGCCCCTTGTCGGTTCGGCGGGGGCGAGGATGCACAAAGAGCAGATCAAGGCGACACACACACACAACGATTTTACCCATGCATAAAACCCTACTGCTGCATGTCTGGTTGATTGGAGTTCTTGCTCTGGAGCGCAAGAAGCTACAACGAGTTGGAGCTGGACGTAGACGTGGGTCTACTGGGTGTCCTGCTGGTTCTGGGTTTTTCTCCTCCTTCCCCTCTCCATGCGCATGGGCCTCCTTTTATATGCCAAGGGGTTTTCCACAGGTAGTGGCGCAGGTGAGGGTAAAAATGGCAAGGAACTGTGCGAACAGCGGCTGCACAGTGTTATCGAACCTAACTCTGACGGCAGGGGACAAAGGCATTAAATGCCCGTCTGGATCGCTTGAACAGTGCCGAGGCGGACCGTTAGGGGCGCCTCCGCTCGCCACGGGGGCGACTCTGTCAACGTTGCGTGCCACCGCACACCTCAGGTTGCGTAACGTCTCGCCACGTGCCTCCGGGGAAGCTCCAGAGTGACGCGTGGGCAGGTGGGCTGGAGCGCGGGCCTGAGGTGGTGGTTAGCCACGGCAAGTGGCTTGCCGCGGTAGTTGCCTTGCCGCACCTGAGAGCTTGCCCCTCGTCAGGCCTTGCCGGGGCGCGCGGCGCGCCGCGGCGGGCTTCTCTTGGGGTGCCTTAGCTTGGCCATCCCGGCGAGCTCCTCCTGCCGGGGCCTTGGTGCTTCGGCTTAGTCGTCCCGGCAAGCTCCTCTTGCCGGGGCCTTGTCGCCTTGGCCCGGCAAGCTCCTCTTGCCGGGCCTCGCCTGCTTGGCCCGGCAAGCTCCTCTTGCCGGGGCTTGGTCTTCGGGGCTCGATCACCTGGCCTTCGTCCGGCCCGGAGCGGGTCGTGGAGACTCTTGTCGCTCCCCTGGCAGGCCTTGCCGCGGGAGGCTACTACTGCCCGTGCACAAGTTCGGGGTTCTAGGGTACCCCTACTTTAGTACACCGACAGGAGCCCCCGGGCCTGGGCCATACACGGTGCCGAGCGTTGTTGGGCCAGGCCCTAACAGTGCACGGGCACGCGTGGCCTAGGTCGCGCTGCTCCTTGACTCCGTGCTCGTCGCGCCCTCCCCAAGTGGCGCGCGCTTATCGCGGCGTCGTGGGGGGTGAGGCGTGCGAGGCGTGCGTGACGTGGGTGGCGTGCGCGGGGCTGAGGCCCACAGGCATGCGTCATGTCGTGCACGATCTCTTTTATTTGGAAAGGCGAAACGTCCGCCCCCCTCCCCTCCCCCCTTAAAAGCGGGGGGAACAGGGGCAGCTCGCCATTCCGCTGGTTGCCGTTCCTCGCAAATCTCCGCCACTTCCTCCTTGCTAGAGAAAGCAGCGATTCGCCCTCGCAGCCCCCGGCGCCGCCAGCGTCGACAACTCCCCCTCCCTGTTTCTGCCATGGCCCCGAAGAGCGACAAGGCGAAGGGGAAGGCCGTGAAGTCGGCTGAGGCGCTGCGGCTGGAAGCGCTTCGGAAGGAGACGGCGACGTTCCCCCCTCAGCTTGACGCGCTGAGGCTGAAGAACGATTACCTCCTCTTCTGGTCGATGGCGACGCGAGCGCATCCGCGCACGCGAGTTCTTCCCGCCATGGCCCAGAAGCTGTACCCGACCGGGTACCCTTTCTTCGCCGTGTTCTTCCTCTGCGGGCTCTGCCCGCCTTTTTCTGAGTTCTTCTGCGACATCATGCACACCTACAACCTCCACCTCCTTGATTTCACCCCCAACACCGTCCTGACAATGGCGGTTTTCGCACACCTTTGCGAGAACTTTGTCGGAGTCCGCCCCAGCGTAGCCCTCTTCCGGCACTTCTTCACTCCTCGGGTGGAGAAAGGAGAGCCGCTGTCCGGTGGAGTCGCCTGGATCTCCAGGACCGGCAAGAAAGAGGCCTACTTGGAGGGGGAACTCCGTGGCAGATGGGAGGAGTGGAGGGCCGAGTGGTGCCTGATCGTCGAGGAGAACCCACCGCCGTTCACCGCCGTGCGGCAAACTCCAGTGGTGCGCGGCCGCGACTGGAGCTACCTGGCTCCGGACGACGCCAAGCTGAAGATCGCCGTCACCCGGATCCTGCGCCTCAGGTTTGCCGGGCTCACCGTCGGCGCCGTCGGCGCGGATTTCCTTCGCCGGCGCATCGCCCCTCTGCAGGAGAAGGGGAAGCCGGCTTGGGAATTCCGAAACGTGGCGGACATCATGAGGCTGCGCCCGGGCCTCAACTTCAACTTCACCGTTCTGGAGCTCGATGGAGTGTTGAAGGAGCTGTTCAGGCATGACTCCGAGCACCCAGAATGGTTCAGGTTGCCGCCGGGGGTCGTCCCCCTGTGCAACAACTCGGCGCTCAGCCGCATCCTCGCGATGATGCCGCTGTGCGACTCGCACGGGATCGACGCGACCTGGCAGGAGCCGGCGGACGACGTCATGCAAGCCTTCTTCGACAACTTGGAGGAGGTACCGGTCGACCCCGACGAGAAGAGGGGCCTCACGCGGGACACCACCCCCGAGGAGCTGGCCTACATCGCCTCCAGGATGGAGGAGGCGGCGGCCTCCGCGGCCGCGGGCGAATCTGGCTTCACCCTGGCCGAGGCAGACGCGGCGGAGGCGGAGAGCCTTGCCGACCAGATGGAGTTCGCCGGAGCGGAGGAGTCAGCCGGGCGCGGTGGTTCGGGCGAGCCCGCCCAGGACGCGGGTGGCTTGCTGGAGGCCGACGTGCCCTCCTCGCAGCTCCCGGGCAGCTCGTCGCAGGCGGAGCCCCCTGCCCAGCCGAGGAGGCGTCTCCGCAGGGCTGGAGAGGCGGTGCGGGAGGCCGACCAGCAGCCGCAGCCCCGGGTGACGCGCGCCTCTGAAACGGCGGGAGCGGGGTCCTCACGGGCCACGGCTTCTGCTCCTGCCGCTCCTCGTTCCGCGGCGGCAACGGGGGCGGGGTCGTCCACCGCCCCCGCCAAGCGGTACCGGGAACCCACTCCCCTGTCTCCTCGCGCCTGGAGCAAGCCGGTTTCTGATTATTCCGCGCTCAGCTCCGACGACGAAGAGGAGGACGGAGAGTAAGTTCCTGGTAAAGCTTGCATCTTCTTGATTCTTGTTGCTTCGTCTTATCTCGTGGCCCATTCATCCTCCCCCGAAACCGCTCCTTTTCAGGACACTGGCCCAGAGGAGGGCGAAGAGGGCCAAGATCCCGATGGTCGTCCTCGAGGGTGAATCTCCTCCGGCAACTGGGGAGGTGCCGGAGACGACCTTGCTGGACCTCGCAGCGGGCCTGCAGGGCAGTCCACAGCGCAGCCCCCAGGGTGAGGGCACGACTAGCTCTTGTCGTTTGGCGCGCGAGCGAGCTTCCCTTCTCTTTGCTAACATGTGGCCGTTGTTGTTGTTGGGTAGGGGCAGAGCAGCCCCAGCAGGCGACCCCGGGGGGCATTCCTGCCGCGCCGTCCGCTTCGACCACCCCGCCTAGGGAGAAATCTCTGGCAAGGGAGGAGCCCCCGGCAGGGGAGACCTCCCCAGCAAGGGAGGGATCTCCGGCAAGGGACGCGGCCAGCGATCCCTCGGCAGCGGAGGCCGCGGCCACGGACCCGGTCACCGTTAAGCTCCCCTGCACGGAAAACTTCCCCCGGCTATCCTTTCTTATGAGCCCCTTTGCCGGCTATTCAGCTGACTCCTTTCTTCTCTTCCGGCCGCCAGACCCGCCCACCGCGGACCCGATGGAGACCAAGGTCATCGTCGAGGAGGGTACGCGTGGCGACGGCGACGACGTCGTCGTCATCGAGGAGGCGGAGGGGACTGACAATCCCGTAGGCGGCGGGGGGGCTGAAGCCGCCAAGGCCGCCGCGGCAGCAGGCGGCGAGGGGACCGGCGACCGTGCCGACGGCCCCGGGGAGGCTGAGGCGTCAAGCACTCCGCAGTCCGGCGATCCCGCGGCTGCTACCACGTCGGGCCCCGAGGAGCCCCCGGCAGGCGCCTACCTGCAGGCCGGCGATGGCGTCTTCATCAGGCTCCCCTGGGAGCCTAGCTCCAGGGCGCCGGTCGAGGGGGAGGCCCTGGACGGAGAAGTGCTCGCCTCCGTCGGGCTGACGGTGGTCGACGCGCCGAGTGCCGGCAGCGGCGAGCCCGAGGAGGAGCGGCTGCTCCGGAAGCTTGTGTCGCTCTACCGCGCCCGGCAGGCCAAGGTGGAGCGCCAAGAGGCGCTTGTCGCGAAGGCTGGCGTGGACATGGAGAAGCGCGCCGGGGAGCTCCGGGAGCTCAACCAGGAGGCTCTCCGGTCTTTGGCGGAGGAGCGGAGGCTGCTTGATGAGGCGCGGACGGCCTTTCTCCTTGAGAGGGCGGAGGCCGAAGAGCAGCAGAGGCTTGCCGCGGCGGGGCTATCCGCGTGGGAAAGCGAACTGGTGCAGCAGAAGGCCAGCCTCGCCAGCCACGAGGAGGAGGTCGCCGCGCGTGAGCAGGCGCTTGACGGGGCCCTGCAGAAGGCGCAGGACGCTGCCGCGGCCGCCGAGGTCGCCAAAGGGGAGCTGGAGGTGAGGGCGGCGCAGCTCGCCAGCGACCTCAAGGCGAGCGGCGAGGAGCTTGCCGCGCTCAAACAGGAGCGCGAGAAGGGCGCTCACGCCCTCGGCGAGCTGCAGGCCCGCCTCGCCGAGAAGACCCGGGAGCTCGACGCCGCCAAGGACTCCTTGGCCGGCTTCGAGCTGAAGCTGGACACCCTGGCCAAGGCGCTGGAGAGCGCCAAGGAGCAGGAGGCGGCGTTGCAGAAGGAGATTGTTGGCAACGAGGAGCTGTTCAAGAGCGCCGCCGTTACCCAGAACGCCTTCCGAGAGACGGTGGAGCTGTGGACGGAAGGCCTCGTCGACATCGCCTCCACCATCGACCAGGAGCTGAAGCTGCTGGGGGTGGAGGGCCACGAGTACCCCTCCGGCGAGGACGTCCCACTGAGCGCCAAGCTCACTTCCTTCTTCAAGGGTTTGGTGGGAGTGCTCCAGTATCTCCGGGAATCGATCCCAAAGGAGCTGGCCGAGGAGACGCGGGAAGCCGTCTCCGGGGCCCTCGAGAGAGTGCTGGTGAAGATCGTCTTCCGCAACCCCACCATCAGGCTGACCAACGTCCTCAGGCACCTGCCGGAAGACGCCGACCTGACAGAGGTTAAGGCCCTTGTCACCCCCATCATGGAAAGGGTGGCGGGGATCAGGCGGATCGAGGGCGACCGCGCGGATTAGGCCGCCCACCTCTTTCTTTTCTTCCCTTGTCACTGCCGAGCATGCCACAGGAACAACAGATTAGGGCAGCGGCAAGTCATTTTGTAATATAACTTTTATCTTAGGCAATTCATTGCGCTGTTATCTCCCTTGTTCGACCTTGTGCTTCGTACGTTCGTGCCCTACGCTCACAGGAACTCGTCGGCGAAAGTCTCCGCCTTGCCACGGGCGCCGAGTGCGGGACATCAGCAACCCGCTGACGGGGCTTCCACCGGCAAGAAACCTTGCCGCGGCTGGCGCAACTCACTTCAATGCTGAGCAGGCTCGGGGCGAGATAGGCGTGACGACTGCAGTCGCGGCACGCTCAAGCTGCCGAGCGAGCTCGAAGCAAGTAAGGACGCTACTCGGGATGTAGCACACTTAAGTCGTTGAGCGGGGCTCGAAACGAAATAGGGGCGCAACCAGCCACGAGCCGGCCCTTCCCCGCACAGGTTTCCCATACGAAGCTCGGTCGTTCGAGGAAGATAACTTAAGAATAAAAAGGAGCTTAGTCGCTCAAGCTTTGGCAACTTAGCTTATCTGTCGTCTGCCGTCCGGCAAGGCGCAGCTTCCTCGGGCGACGCTGAGCCCAGGCTCGGGGCCTGACGGCCTGCCACCGCTTGCCGGAGGCGAGTGCTGCACAATCGTGTCGAACGATGCCTGCGCCAAGCGGAGAGGCGCGGAAACGATAGGATGTGCGGGGCACATAAACTATGCTCGGGACCTGCGCCTGCCTCTGTACCAAGGATTACATGCAACTGCGGCAAGACTTGGATAGAGGGGATGGCCGTCGGAACGGTTCCGACCGCCGCGCGGGCGAAGCCCCTCCCACGGTCGGCGTCGACTCATTTGGATCTTGGCGGTCTGGGCTCGCCGAAGAACGAGGTCGCCTTTCCCGCAACTTCCGGCGCTAATGCTGGAGGCGAGGGACTCGCTCAGCGGCCGGAAGGCGGTCCTCCTCAAGGAGCAGCTGCTCTTGCCCAGACTCTGCGCGAGCGGGTACTTGGGGAGGGCCGTGCACGGGTCCGTGGGGAGGGATGCCTCCGCCCCGCGGGTTGGAGCGGAAAGGTACCTGGCCATACCTGAGCTTGCCTGTGGTCGCCGAACCTGGTTCGCACAAACTCAACGCCCCCTACCTGGCGCGCCAAAGATGTCAGGGGATATCAGCCTCCACGAGCACCTATGGGGACGGAGCCCCTTGTCGGTTCGGCGGGGGCGAGGATGCACAAAGAGCAGATCGAGGCGACACACACACACAACGATTTTACCCAGCTTCGGGCCGCATGGATGCGTAAAACCCTACTGCTGCATGTCTGGTTGATTGGAGTTCTTGCTCTGGAGCGTAAGAAGCTACAACGAGTTGGAGCTGGACGTAGACGAGGGTCTACTGGGCGTCCTGCTGGTTCTGGGTTTTTCTCCTCCTTTCCCTCTCCATGCGCATGGGCCTCCTTTTATATGCCAAGGGGTTTTCCACAGGTAGTGGCGCAGGTGAGGGTAAAAATGGCAAGGAACTGTGCGAACAGCGGCTGCACAGTGTTATCGAACCTAACTCTGACGGCAGGGGACAAAGGCATTAAATGCCCGTCTGGATCGCTTGAACAGTGCCGAGGCGGACCGTTAGGGGCGCCTCCGCTCGCCACGGGGGCGACTCTGTCAATGTTGCGTGCCACCGCACACCTCAGGTTGCGTAACGTCTCGCCACGTGCCTCCGGGGAAGCTCCAGAGTGACGTGTGGGCAGGTGGGCTGGAGCGCGGGCCTGAGGTGGTGGTTAGCCGCAGCAAGTGGCTTGCCGCGGTAGTTGCCTTGCCGCACCTGAGAGCTTGCCCCTCATCAGGCCTTGCCGGGGCGCGCGGCGCGCCGCGGCGGGCTTCTCTTGGGGTGCCTTAGCTTGGCCATCCCGGCGAGCTCCTCCCGCCGGGGCCTTGGTGCTTCGGCTTAGTCGTCCCGGCAAGCTCCTCTTGCCGGGGCCTTGTCTCCTTGGCCCGGCAAGCTCCTCTTGCCGGGCCTCGCCTGCTTGGCCCGGCAAGCTCCTCTTGCCGGGGCTTGGTCTTCGGGGCTCGATCACCTGGCCTTCGTCCGACCCGGAGCGGGTCGTGGAGACTCTTGTCGCTCCCCTGGCAGGCCTTGCCACGGGAGGCTACTACTGCCCGTGCACAAGTTCGGAGTTCTAGGGTACCCCTACTTTAGTACACCGACACCCTATCATCCTCAGTCTAGTGGTCAAGTTGAACTTAGCAATAGAGAAATAAAATTAATTGTGCAAAAGAATGTCAATAGGTCCCGGAAGAATTGGCCTAAGAAATTAGATGATGTACTTTGGGCTTATAGAACAGCATATAAAAATCCTATGGGTATGTCTCCTTATAAAATGGTTTATGGAAAAGCTTGTCATTTGCCTCTTGAGTTAGAACATAAAGCTTATTGGGCAATCAAAGAACTCAACTATGATTTTAAACTTGCCGGTGAGAAGAGGTTATTTGATATTAGCTCCTTAGATGAATGGAGAACCCAAGCTTAAGAAAATGCCAAGTTATTTAAAGAAAAGGTTAAAAGATGGCATGATAAAACAATCCAAAAGCGTGAGTTCAAAGTTGGAGAATATGTTCTTTTGTACAAGTCTTGTTTCAGATTCTTTGCAGGAAAACTCCTCTCCAAATGGGAAGGACCCTATGTTATCGAGGATGTTTATCGATCTGGAGCTATCAAAATAAATAATGGCGAAGGTACTAACCCGAAGGTTGTTAATGGGCAACAAATAAACATTATATCTCAGGTACGCCCATTAATGTTGAAAGTAATATTATCCAAACTATGACACCGAAAGAACACATAAAAGAGACCTTCCGGAACACTCCAGAATCGTGAAAAAGAGGAGGTACGTGATATGGTAAGTAAACGGACTCTGAAAAATCTGCAAAAATATTTTCTGTCCGTTTTGGAAAATAAGGAAAATTAGGAAAATAAGAAACAACCAGGAAGGTCACCCTGGTGGGCACAAGACACCAGGGCGCGACTGGCTTGCCAGGTTAACCAAGGTGGGTTGTGCCCACCTCGGGTACCTTTTGGACTCCATTTTTCTCCCGTTTGCTTGTTTCCCAAGATAAAAAAATCTTTATATACTCCCCGAACCTATTGACCACCCTATCATGGAAAAATCTTCTGTTCTCTTTTCTTGCTTTTTTCGGTCAGATCTGTTGAGCCAGCAATCATGTCTTCTTCTTCCTCCAACTACGTGGAAGAGGATGCTTGGTTGCTGAAGAGAGAAGAGCCCGTAGAAGCCATCAAAGGGGACAAGAGCAAGGAGGATACCGTATATCAAGCGCCGGTGGTTGAGCAGGCCTTGCCTGCTGAGGAAGAAGAAGAAGATATCCTTAAACCTTACTATGCTCATCTTACCCTGACTGAGATTGAAGCCTTTCGAATCATTGAAACGGTTCATGTGCAAAATAAATATCTCACTCGTGAAAATATTCTGCATCAAGAGCATATCATCTTCCTCCGGATTGTCATCCGAAGATTGGAGAATCTCTTGATCATGAAGGACAGGATCGCCTCTACTTCATCAACACCACCTTCTTCATCACCAAAAGATAACTGAGTATCGGGTATGGGCACTCCCCTTGGCTTCCACCAAGCTTGGGGGAGGTGCCCCGGTATTGTATCACCCCCACTATCTTTTGCCTTTACTTATCTTAGTTCGATCCATAGTTATCTTTTGCTTTAGATGATTAAAATTTTAGTTCGATCCTTTCTTTTTGAGAGTTTGCTTAGTGATCTGTCCTTGTAGTCGTGTGCGAGATATATAATAAAGTTTAGTTTGAGCTTTTGCTTTCTCTACTTCCAAGTTCCAATAAAAAGAAAGGAAATAAATAAAAAATCAGATGCTAATCCTATGGTAGGTAATGACACCACATAAGGAAAAGTATAAGTAGAAAATTTTATTAGAGATTGACAAACATAGCATTGGTCAATGCTGCAACTCATGAAAGAATTAATAAGGGAAGAGAAGATTCACATACAAATACACTATCCAGGAAATCTTTTGTGATTGTGAGTGTCGGTGTCAAAACCGACGGATCTCGGGTAGGGGGTCCCGAACTGTGCGTCAAGGTCGGATGGTAACAGGAGACAAGGGACACTTTATTTTACCCAGGTTCGGGCCCTCTCGATGGAGGTAAAACCCTACTCCTGCTAGATTAATATTGATGATATGGGTAGTACAAGAGTAGATCTACCACGAGATCAAGGAGGCTAAACCCTAGAAGCTAGCCTATGGTATGATTGTGTATGATGATGGTTGTCCTACGGACTACAACCCTCCGGTTTATATAGACACCCGATAGGGTTAGAGGTACACAAAGTCGGTTACAATGGTAGGAGATCTTGAATATCCGCACGCCTAGCTTGTCTTCCACGCCAAGAAAAGATCCTTCCGGACACGGGACGAAGTCTTCAATCTTGTATCTTCATAGTCCTGGAGTCCGGCTAAAGGCATAGTCCGGCCATCCGAACACCCCCTAATCCAGGACTCCCTCAGTAGCCCCCGAACCAGGCTTCAATGACGACGAGTCCGGCGCACAAATTGTCTTCGGCATTGCAAGGCGGGTTCCTCCTCCGAATTCTGTGTACCTGTACGAATAATGTCCGATTTTTGTAATGTAGCGCTCCTCGGCTTCTGCGCCCAATAATGGCCGTCTTCCACGTGTTGAATGAATGTGAAAAGCCTGGGGTGTTTTTACATCCACACCCTTAGCCATATAAACGAGCCGCCTGTTTAACGGGATGAGGATTTAGATCCAGACCGCATTTCCTCCTCTCCGCGATTCATCATCAGAGCTTTCCCAGCTAAAGTCCATCCCAACATGGCCAGCCGTCGCAGCTCCTCCCCTCGCCCCTCCGGTCCTAAGTCCGGGGACTGGGAGAGTTGCACCATTCCGCATAGCGAGTTGGTGTCGCTTCAGGCCAAGGGATTTCTCCCTCAGGCATATATGGTCCCGGTCCGAGCCGGTCTCGCCACCTACAATGGCGGAAAGCAAGCGGAGAGCACCCCCAATCCTTCTAAAGGAGAGCGGGTGTGCCTTGTTCCCTATCTAATAAGGGGACTGGGATTTCCAATTCATCCATTTCTCCGCGGGCTTCTGGAGTTCTACGGCCTCCAGCTGCACAATCTCAAGCCCGGCTCCGTGTTACATATTGCGGGCTTCGTTGCCCTTTGCGAGCTATTTTTAGGCGTCGAGGCTCATTTCGCGCTGTGGAAGAGGTTGTTCTGCTTGGTACCCCGTTCTCAAGAGGGGTCCATATATCAAGTGGGCGGAGCCGAAGTATGGCGCATCGCCGGGACCGGATACCTATCCGGAACCCCAAAAAAAGCGTCCGAGGACTGGCCTTCGGAATGGTTTTACATAGATGACGTCCCGCTGCCGGACCCTATCCGGGTCGGTCTCCCTGAGTTCAACAGTGCTCCATTGAAGAAACGCTTGAGCTGGCGTCTGCGGGGCTCTCAGAGAGAAAGCGACAAAGACGTCCTTTACCTGATGGGCCGGATAAGACAGTTGGCTCATTCCGGACTAACCATGATTGGAGTCATGGCCGCATGCATTATGCGGGGGGTGCAGCCGCTTCAATATAGAGGCCACCCCATGTGGGATTTCAACGGGGAGGATGACGCCACCCGTTACAGCCGTAAGGGGCCAACCACCTCTGCCGCTCTAGTAAAGATTTTAACATCTTTGCACAAGGGAGAAAAGGAGGACTTCCTCCGTGTCAACCCGCGGGCCGGATTCACTATGTACGAACCTCCAAGTTGGGTAAGTGAACAATTGCACTTGCCTGTGTGTTTAACGCTCCCATGACTAGATACGTAGTCTGACGACTTCAATGCAGGAACTGCGACAGGAAGTAAAGGATATCAACAACCGCCCTCCACAGCCCGAGGACCCAGAACGGTCCCTCGATCCGGACTCCGAAGAGGATCCGGACATATCGGTGGAGCTTATCATTGGGGTGTTCCACCAGTTAAGCAAGGGCAATACCTTGGTAGCCATTACGGCTGATTACCCGGGGTTAATCCCGGCCTCCCAGGTGACAGAAACCGGAGTGTTTATTCCCTCAAGAGAAATTCCATTTTCACATATTCTGGCGTTTCTAACGACAACCGTATTTTACAGGGGAGATTTCCGAGGCGGGAGGCCGAACCTGCGGCGGCTAGCCAACGAGGGGCCGCAGGGCCCTGTGGGGCAAAAAGAAATGTAGTCCAGACTGAGATGCCGGCGCAAAGGTAAAACGCACCCTCTGTTTCCCTGGCGTTATTCTGTCACGCATATTAACGTTCGTGCTGTTTCCAGGACGAAGAAGCCTCGCCGGACTATATCCGGAGAGGCTGCCAATCGCGCCTCCACCAGCCAGGCTCCAACGTCTGGCCAGGAAGTGGGGACGAGTACCAGGCGCGCACCAGACGCTCCTCCAACAGGGGATGCGGATAGGTTGTCTGCCATAAATTCAGAAGTGGAGAGTGCCATGAACCACAGGCGTCGCCGGACTGTACTACGCGACGCTTGTTTCTCCCGAGAGGCTTTAGATGCCTTTAATTCGGGAGATGCGTACCTCCGTGCCGCTCAAGATGGTTTAGCCAGAGCCACGGAGCAGTATGTGAAAGACATACGGGTAAGAAAATTTTGGTTCAATATATAGATATATACCAGTAGCCCCCGAGACTTGAAACAGTTAAAGGAACTGATTTAAGGATCATATATCGTGCAGGTTCTTACAGAGAAGAACGCCGTGCTGTCCCAGGTGCTGGAAAAGTGCAAGGCCCAACTAGAGGCCGCACTAGCCGCAACAGGGGAACCCGAAGGGACCCCCGCAGGTAAGATACACTTCGAAAGATTAGTATTGTGCGGCTTGAGTGCAAATCTAACAATTCATGTTGCAGATGGTGCCGGACTTGATCCGGAGAAGCAACTACTCTTACGCTGGTTAAAGGCCGGTGAGAGTGTGTTGACAAAGGTAAGGCGAGAGAAGAATGATCTTCAGGATGCCTACACCAAGATGGACGTTGAACTTAAGGACGTTCGTGGCCAGCTGTCGGACTCCACGAAGGAGAATCAGCGGCTTCGACGCGGCATATTCAGTAAGTGCTTGAACGAACTTTGAAAAATGAGTTCGGCGAGGAAGTCGAATAACAGAGTATTTGTCTGTAGGTATGCTCACAGGTCGTCCTGCAGCGGAGATGCCCGGTTCTACGGGTGATCTTCTTCCCGAACTCCTGCAACTATATGATCGAATTCGGCAGGCGATGCAAGGTGTTGCCCAAGCCTTATGGCCTGCCCACTCCACGCCCGAGGGTCTTGGAGAGCTTGCGGAGAAGCTGAAGGGAGCTCGGCGGTGCTTCCGGTTGTGGAAGATATCAGCCTGCCGACAAGGCGCTAGAGAGGCCTGGGCTATGGTGAAGACCCGGTTTACTAAATTGGACCCCAATCATATGGCCGAGGTCGGACCGGTGGGGCTTGACGGGAAGGAGATCCCTGTGAGTTTAGTGTATGGCCAGGTAGAATTGGCCGCAAAGTATTCCCAGCAGGACTGTAAATTAGACAGCCTGTTAGATGGTATAGAGGAGGAATATAATCAGTCATGATGACTATGTAATTTAAAATTGACATATGTAATGCCTTCTAGCTGGATTGTAGATCGTTTGTCGTTGCCGACCTTTTCGCTTCGACCTCGGGACCTGACGGTCCGGAGTGTGTCCGAATACCATAGCGGTTATATAAGAACCGAGGTATGCATGGAGACCAGGCGTAGGGGTCATTAGTGCTTTATCAGACAAGTGCCCAACTAGTTATGTTATGCATGGTTAGTAAGAAACATCTTCCAGAGAGAATAGTTCCGTTAAGGGTTCCTTTCGCTGGGGTGGCGTGCCCTGAAGTGCACGTCCGGACTGCAAATGCAGGAAAACATCTGGGGCTTATAAAAGTAAAAAAGGTTCATCTTTAGTTCACCGACCGAATATTCCCTTAAGAACGCTAGCTTTCGGCTTCACCCAGTCTGAGGTACACATCCGGCTTATCCGGCAGTAGCAATCGCAGAGGTGCTCCCTTTACCGCCTAGCCGAACAATCGGGAATGTAGGGGTAAGCACAGGAGCCAGGCAACCCAGCTTGGCCAAAACTTAAGTCATATCGATGCATATAATGGTGAAGAAAAGGTGCACGCGGAAGTCTGACGCATGCGTTGGGCGTGAAACCCATAAAAACAAGCTTCTTGTAAAGAAGCCCCCAGGTTTAAGGAGCGCTGGTAGCGCGTCACATGATGAGCCTTTAAGGGCTAGAAATGGAAAGAGTGGGAGGAGACAAAATAAAAATAGAAAAATATATGTAAAAATGGACAGATGAAGGAGACAAACTCAGAGTTTGACGCTAGGCATAGAATCTTCGGAGACATGTGGCGTTCCATGGGTTCGGCTCGAGTCGGTTGTCCGACGCATCACGCAGGCGGTACGCTCCACCAGTGAGGACTTGGTCGATTATGAAGGGACTGAGGGAGTCTTGGATTAGGGGGTGTTCGGATAGCCGGACTACATCTCCCGCCGGACTCCAGGACTATGAAGATACAAGATTGAAGACTCCGTCCCGTGTCCGGAAGGTTCTTTCCTTGGCGTAGAAGGCAAGCTAGGCATGCGGATATTCGAGATCTCCTACCAATGTAACCGACTCTGTGTAACCCTAACCCTATCCGGTGTCTATATAAACCGGAGGGTTGTAGTCCGTAGGACAGAATCATCTTCATACACAATCAAACCATAGGCTAGCTTCTAGGGTTTAGCCTCCTTGATCTCGTGGTAGATCTACTCTTGTACTACCCATATCATCAATATTAATCTAGCAGGAGTAGGGTTTTACCTCCATCGAGAGGGCCCGAACCTGGGTAAAACAAAGTGTCCCCTGTCTCCTGTTACCATCCAACCTCGACGCACAGTTCGGGACCCCCTACCCGAGATCCGCCGGTTTTGACACCGACACTGGTGCTTTCATTGAGAGTTCCTCTGTGTCGTCACCTTTAGGTTCGATGGCTCCTTCGATCATCAACGGCGATGAGGTCCAGGGTGAGACTTTTCTCCCCGGACAGATCTTCGTCTTCGGCGGCTTCGCTCTACGAGCCAACTCGCTTGGCCATCTAGAGCAGATCGAAAGCTACGCCCCTGGCCATCAAGTCAGGTTTGGAAGCTTAAACTACACGACGGATGTCCGCGGAGACTTGATCTCCGACGGATCCGAGCCACAGCCAAACGTGCCGCATTGTCAAGAAGGGCATGATATAGCTCTGCTCCCGAACAGTGCCCTGGAGGCCGCATACGCGCTGACCCCGATCCTTGATTCGAAGCCCGCTGCGTTTGTCGAGGAAGAACGGTTGGACGTCACCTCAGGGGCTGCGACGTTAAAAGCGATCGAGCCGAACGCCAGTCCCACACTCCGCGTTGCCCATGACTCCAAGGAGCCGGATTATTCTCCGAACTCTGGGCTTTCCAAGCCCCCGCTGATCGAATCTGATTGGGCGCCTATAATGGGGTTTACCGCCGCGGACATCTTTCAGTGCTCACCTTTTGGTGACATCCTGAATTCTCTCAAGTCTCTCTCTTTATCAGGAGAGCCCAGACCGGATTATGGTCTGCGAGGTTGGGATTCGGACGATGAAGAAATTCAAAACCCACCCACCACCCACTTGATAGCCACTGTTGAAGATCTGACCGACATGCTTGACTTCGGCTCCGAAGACCTCGACGGTATGGACGACGAATACGGAGACGAACCGGAAACAACACCCACAGGGCACTGGCTATCCACCACACACAACGACGTACTCATGGTGGATACACCGGAAAATATTGACAATGAGGAAAAAGGGGGCGAAAAGAAGGGTGAACCCTCCGGGAAGCACTCAAAGCGGCGACGTAAACGCCGAGCTAAACCCCGCCTCGATCAAGACCCCGCCATAGAGCAGGATGAATCGGCAGGTGACGAACATGCCTCAGAACAGCCGTGTGAACATCGCAGCACGGGTAAAGAAGACGAACAGTCTTCCCCCTGTCATAACCAAACTCTAGACGATATCACGCCGGATAAAACCATGGAGCAGAAGAATCTCCAAAAAAGACTAGCTGCCACAATAAGCAGCCTAAAAAAGCAGAAGCAAAAGCTAAAGACGGCGGAAAATGCACTCAAGACAAGATGGAGTAAAGTAATCAAGACCGCAGACAAATACAGCGGCAGCCGCCGCACCAAAAGCTATCCAAAGAAAAAGCTATTGCCCGAATTCGATCAGGAGGCCCTAGAGCCCCCAAACGTGGAAAATAACAAGGCTGCGCGGTCGGATAGACGACCTACCGGCCACCACAAAATGGCAAACGGCGCCGCACACAAAGCGGCATGCGACCCAATTAAAGATTCGCATCATGCCCCAGCCAGATCCATTTACGGACAAAGGAAGCACGCTCCCATGAGCAATGTAGAAAATACACCATCAGAATCCGGTGCAACCAAATACAGGGGTGCCGCACACCCCCTATGCTTCACCGATGAGGTTCTGGAATATGAATTTCCAGAGGGGTTTAAACCCGTTAACATAGAGTCATACGATGGAACAACAGACCCCGGAGTCTGGATCGAGGATTATATCCTCCACATACATATGGCTAGAGGAGACGATCTCCACGCCATAAAATATTTACCTCTTAAGCTCAAAGGGCCAGCTCGGCACTGGCTTAAAAGCCTTCCTGAAAATACAATCGGAAGTTGGAAAGAGCTCGAGGACGCTTTCCGAGAAAATTTTCAAGGGACCTACGTCCGTCCCCCGGATGCAGACGACCTCAGTCACATAACTCAGCAGTCCGGAGAATCAGCTCGGCAGTTCTGGAACAGATTCCTCACTAAAAAGAATCAAATAGTGGATTGTCCGGACACCGAAGCCCTAGCGGCTTTCAGGCATAATGTCCAAGACGAATGGCTAGCCAGACACCTCGGCCAGGAAAAGCCAAGAACAATGGCTGCACTCACAAGCCTCATGACCCGCTTTTGCGCAGGAGAGGACAACTGGTTAGCACGATGCAGCCCCAGCGACCCAAGTACATCAGAAATAAGAGATGGAAATGAGAAGCCGCGACGACATAAGGATCATCGCCGAATCAAAAGGAAAAGTCTGAAGAGCACGACAGTCAACGCCGGATTAAAAAACTCACAGCACAATCAGACAAAGCCAACCCCTCAGGATAACAGGGAAGATCCGTACAGCCTAAAAAGAATCATGGACAGGACATGTCAGATACACAGCACTCCTGGGAAACCTGCTAATCATACCCACAGAGACTGTTGGGTTTTCAAACAGTCCGGAAGGCTCAACGCCGAACACAAGGGGCTCGACAAACCTAGCGAGGAAGAAGACGAACCCCAAAAGCAGCACACCAGGAAGCAAAAGAACTTCCCACAAGAAGTCAAAACAGTGAACTCACTTCACATAACAAGGCATGAGGCACCTGTAAAGGTCCGCATATTCAAGCCTAAATCTCAGGCGTCTCGCCGCTGGTCATTAAAGCCAATAACTTTCAATCAGCTAGATTATTCTCGAAATATCAAGCATGCGGGCCGGACCGCCTTGGTACTCAAACCAATAATAGACGGATTCTAGTTTACCAATGTCCTTATGGACGGGGGCAGTGGACTAAACTTGATATATCAAGATACAATTCGCAGCATGGGCATAAACCCAACAAGAATCCGTCACACTAAAACCTCCTTTCAAGGGGTAGCACCTGGTCCGGACACCCATTGCATGGGTTTTCTTCGGCTGGCAGTCATATTTGGCTCCGCCAATAACTTTCGTCGCGAGAAGCTGATCTTCCACATAGTCCCGTTTTCAAGCCGCTATCAAGCACTACTGGGACGAGGAGCCCTCGCGCGCTTTAACGCAATACCGCATTACGCATCCCTCACGCTAAAGATGCCCGGTCCTCGAGGCATCATCTCTTTAAAGGGAATGCACTAAAATACGTCTCCTCCAAAAGGAGGATTGCACGGCTGCCTAAACAGCCACACAATAAAATGGCCTCGCCGTCCAACAGACCTTTTCGATATAAGTCACAGAAGGCCATGGCCCCGGACTCCATGAGTTCGGCAAGAGCCCCCCATCACCGTCGGCTCACTACGCCATACAAGGGGCTGCACACAGAGACAATAAAGCTTGACTTCATTCATTTTTATTTTTTATTATTCTTTTTCTCCCGCACGACCCATTTTAAATTTAAATTCCTCTCTTTCACAGATGAATGTCGTACGGCGCCCGTCCAGGACACGGCACAGCGGAGACATAGGCGCAGACGTGCAGTAGGGACCCGCCTAAAGGATTCTTTTTTAGATTAAGGCCCTGCGTAAACCTTTTTTACTGTCTCTTGCTGTTATACATCCCCTGGTTCATTTTACCATAACCAAGGAGGAGACTGGCGTCTTGGCATGTGGCCACGCCAGAATTATTGCTCGTACCTGGACACGAAGGGCTTTTTTCTTTCTTTTTATATAAAAGGGGGAGGGTGTTGTTCCGCACACACCCACAAAGACCGAACACCTTAGGGAGTGTTCGGCGTCGCGAGTTTTGGCACTATATGCATCAGCTCCGAGTCATGATTTTGTTCACATGTTGGGTTGCTCGGCTCCTGTGTTCTGCCACCTTACGTTCTGTTCTGTCGGATAAGGTAGCTCCAGGAGAACTACTGCGATTGCGCCCCAGTTCGACCGGGCGAGCGCCTTAGTAGAGAAAGCCGAAAACCGACTGTCATGATGTAACGAGAGACTGGTCGCCACTCGATGACTCATAGGGGTTTATCGAACTCCTCCGTTTTGACGAAGGGCTGCTTCCCGGTCAGGCTAGCACGCGTCCCGAATTCGGATGAACGCAGTCGCCATTCCTGGGCTACCTAAAGAGTCCCATTGTCAAGCTCCTATGGCTAAGTGAAAGTGTTAAAGCATTATAGTCCGGATTGCCTAGCCCGCTGCGCTATCACCTCCTTTGTAGGACCAAGACGTTGGGTTAAGTGTGATATTGCGTTTTCAGCGCGCACCCCCGCACTATGTGCGTGGGGGCTGAAGCCAACGACTGCAATCTTTCAGAATTTATATATATATTAAAACGGCCGCACAGGGGAGGTTTTTATTACTTGAAGGCACAAGTCTAAAATACGCCATCTATAAAAATACTGATCTATGATTACATATGCTGTCATAATGCAGCATCTTTCGAACACTGCGTCTCAATTATACAAGCGCCCGCGAGGACTTCCTCAAAAAAGTGTTCGACAGGATTTCGGCCTTCAGCCGAATCACGAGACGCAACAGCGGTAGGATCCATATCTGCCCAATATGTCTTAACTCGGGCAAGAGCTAACCGAGCACCCTTTGTGCATGCTGACCTCTTCAAAGCTTCTACTCGAGGCACCACGTCAAGAAATTAATAGCTTGTCTGTTTCGATCCGCCTGGGCATAAGCGATCCATGGCATACGTCATGGCGAGTCCGGACAATCTATTCAGCTCGGCCCATTGGGCCAGGCGATCGTCCACCGCAAGTGGACGCCTTGGATTGGTGAACTGCGACCAGAAGAGTTTTTCCACTTCATGATTCTCCTTATCCTGAAAGTGTTTGGTCGCATCGGCAGCACTAGCCGCCAAGTCCAGGTAGATGTCCTTCACACTCCACGCTCGGTCCAACAGGGCAAACCTCGAATCACAAAATTGTCTCCGCAGCAAGAAGGGCTTTCCATCCGCAATCAGTCCGGCTTGACGTAGCTCTTCCTTTGTCGCTCTCACCACAGAGCGGGCGTCCTTGAGGTCAGCAACGGATTTCTCCAAATCCGTCTGCCTGGCTCGGCCTTCCTCCTCAAGATATCTGCAACGGTCAGTAACACTTTTCAAATCTATGACAATATTAGCCATCTCATCCCTGCTTCGGCAATGGGCAGCCTGTTCGGCCCGCAGCTCTTCACGGGCTCTCAAGGCAGCTGCATCACTTCTTCTGGCTTGGCTCTTTGCTTTGGCAAATTCGGCCCTAAGTCCTTCCACGGCTGCCGCACCATCTGCATCAAGTATACACACGGTAAGATTTTGACCTAGATCTCCTCTTACTAACAATCGCCATGAAAAATCAATACCTTGAGCATCATCAAGCCGCTGGTTAACCAGCGCGATGTCAGCCTCTGCCTCGTCAAGTTGCCGTTTCATTTCGGCAAAATCTTGAGTCCGGCTCGACCCCGGACAATCAGCCGCCTACATATACAGATGCCATTTTAAGGACCTGGGATTAAGATCCTCTGCGTGCCGCACATCTTTGCGCCACACAGAGTCTCAGGGGCTACTATCTACACAGGACGCATGTTATTATGCGTAATTAACACTAATGTCCGTTATTTGAAACGTACCTCAAAACCCGCCAATAAACTCTTGACGGCCTCGTTCAGCCCGCCTCCTGCGGCTGCAATTTTTTCAACCACCGTGTGCATCAACACACGATGCTCCTCTGAAATAGAAGCTCGGCCCACCAGAACCTTTAGCTCCCCCGGCCGAACACCAGTTGGCGCCGGACTCGTCCCACGGCCCTCTTCGGAGGCTGGGCACGGAGAGCCTTGTGGGGTCATGTGATCGTCTTCTGCCTCTGGCAGATTCGGAGAGATCCTCTGCGATGACACTTCGACGTCGTCCGCCTTGTCAGGCGATGCAGAAAGAGGAGGCGTCCCGCTCTCCATCATCTCCGGAAGGAGATCCCCCGACGATGAGTTCTGCTGTGAGGGGTCGAGGTCCGAACTACAAGGCAAAGTTTCGGTCAAACACTTTTCAGATATAAAGCAAGGATTTCTCTTAAGAACAATTCCTTTTCTACTTATGGCTCATTGGAGAGCCGCTCCCCTTGCGGACTCAATTCGGCCGAGGGGCTCCTCGGCGACGGGTCCTCTGACATGGATTCTTTCCCCCGTTTTGAAGCTTGGACTTCCGGGTCGTCAGTGGTGGCCCTCTTCTTTCCCCTAGGAGGGGAACTTTCAATTCCCCCCTTCGGAGTAGCCTCTCTCGAAGAGGCCATGGTTTCCTTGTCGGTCCCCTTATCTCCCTCCAAAGGCACTACCTCTAGCATCCTGACTAGCACGGGATCCAGCCTGGTTTCGGGAAGGGGAGCCGGACACCGGATCATCTTCGCCTTTGCTATCCACTCCTGCTTAAAGGAAGAAATGCTGTTAAAAAGCAAGTAAAACTATGCAGATAGAAGGTCCGAACACAAGGTCACCCACCTGAGTATCCGGGCGATTGCGGCTTAGGCCAGCATCCTCGGTCAGGTCCGGACTCGCTTCTTGCGATCCGAAGAACAGTTTATGCATCTCCTTAGGCATTACGCCCATAAAATTTCGGAGAACTCGCGGTCCCTCTGGGTTGAACTCCCATGAGCGAAGGGGGCGACGTTGGCCGGGCAGTGTCCGGCGAATCAGCATGACTTGTGTCACCTTGACCAGGTTGAGGCCTCCTTCCAGGAGATCCTTAATGCGACCCTGTAGTAGAGGAACATCTTTGGGCAAACCCCGATCTAATTCCGTATTGATCCACGATGCTAACCGTGGTGGGGGACCCGAGCGAAAGGCCGGAGGCACCACCCACGTGGTGCCCCGAGGAGCGGTAATATAGAACCACTCCCGTTGCCATAAGCCGAGCTCTTCTTGAAGAGCGCCTTCGGGCCATGGAGTGTCGGCTTTTCTTTTTATAGTGGCACCTCCGCAACCTGCGTGGCGCCCCTCGATAATCTTCGGTTCCACTTTGAAGGTCTTGAGCCATAGCCCGAAGTGAGGGGTAACATGGAGGAATGCTTCACACATAACTATGAAAGAGGAGATGTGGAGGATGGACTCCGGAGCTAGGTCATGGAATTCCATCCTGTAATAGAACATCAGCCCCCTTACAAAAGGATCCGTTGGGAAGCCTAATCCACGGAGGAAGTGGGAGATGAATACTACGCTCTCGCCTGGCTGAGGGCTAGGGATCGCTTGTCCTTGAACAGGCAGCCTATGCGGAATCTCGCTGGTCAGAAGTCTAGCTTCCCTCAACTTTGATACATCCTCCTCGGTGACAGAGGAGGGCATCCATCGACCCTGAAGATCAGAACCGGACATTGTTGAAGGTTCGGCGCGCCTGAAATCTGGGAGCCTAGGGTGTTGGGACTCGAGGCGACAGGCGAGCTCGTTTTGGGAATAGAAGAGGGGACGGGGCCTTGGTCTCTTTATAAGAGGCGGAATACCAAGAGCCCTCCCCGTAACCGTCTTGGACTAGCCTTGAGTTAGGCAGGACGTGCTAACAGGCGCGTTTGGGTTACCCACATCCATGTTAATGAGAATCCCGTTAAAAGGGGCGCACGATCTCTGCTTCGATAAGACGTGCCAAGGAAACCGCCTCGTTAAACGTGTAGCGGTGGAACAGTAAAAATATTCCGTACAGAAGGCTTGGCCGCAGTGTTATGATGCACCGCAGGATACGTCAGCAGATTTGATTTGTGCTAATATTATTCTCTATATGGCAATGTGTGGAAACTTGTTTTGCAGAGCCGGACACTTTTTTGGTGTTATTCATCTTCTTGAGGAACTTGGAGGAGGAACCCGCCTTGCAATGCCGAAGACAATTTGCGCGCCGGACTCGTCGTCATTGAAGCCAGGTTCAGGGGCTACTGAGGGAGTCCTCGATTAGGGGGTGTTCAGATAGCCGGACTACATCTCCCGCCGGACTCCAGGACTATGAAGATACAAGATTGAAGACTCTGTCTCGTGTCCGGAAGGTTCTTTCCTTGGCGTAGAAGGCAAGCTAGGCGTGCGGATATTCGAGATCTCCTACCAATGTAACCGACTCTGTGTAACCCTAACCCTATCCGGTGTCTATATAAACCGGAGGGTTGTAGTCCGTAGGACAGAATCATCTTCATACACAATCAAACCATAGGCTAGCTTCTAGGGTTTAGCCTCCTTGATCTCCTGGTAGATCTACTCTTGTACTACCCATAACATCAATATTAATCTAGCAGGAGTGGGGTTTTACCTCCATCGAGAGGGCCCGAACCTGGGTAAAACAAAGTGTCCCCTGTCTCCTGTTACCATCCAACCTCGACGCACAGTTCGGGACCCCCTACCCGAGATCCGCCGGTTTTGACACCGACAGGGACCTTCCCATTTGGGCTTGAGTTTGTACTTTTTCTTATCCGGCAGGCGTAGAACTAGTTCGCCAACATTGTAATTTTTGGCCCGTACTTCTCTGCTTTGATATCTTCGAGCCTGCTGTTGATAAAATGCGGAACGGGCTTTGGCCACGTCGCGCTCCTCCTCTAAGGCGTCCAGGTTGTCCTGCCGGTCAAGCTCGGCTTCTCTTTCTTCGTACATGCGCACTCGAGGTGAGTCATGAATTATGTCGCAGGGCAGAACTGCCTCTGCGCCGTACACCATAAAGAATGGTGTGAATCCGGTGGTATGATTCGGCGTGGTTCGTAGCCCCCAGAGTACGGAGTCGAGCTCCTCTACCCAGTGCGTATTAGATTCCTTGAGGGACCGCACTAGTCTGGGTTTGATGCCGCTCATGATGAGACCATTTGCACGTTCAACCTGACCGTTAGTTTGTGGGTGGTAGACAGAAGCATAATCGAGCTTAATGCCCATATTTTTGCACCACAGCTTTACTTCATCAGAGGTGAAGTTTGTGCCGTTATCGGTGATAATGCTGTGGGGGACACCGTAACGGTGTACGACCCCGGATATGAAGTCTATCACAGGTCCGGATTCGGCCGTCTTAATAGGCTTGGCTTCTATCCATTTGGTGAATTTATCCACCATGACCAATAAATATTTTTTCTTGTGGGTTCCACCTTTAAGGGGTCCCACCATGTCAAGCCCCCATACCGCAAAAGGCCAAGTGATGGGAATAGTTCGAAGGGCGTTGGGCGGCATATGGCTTGGTTTGCAAAGAGCTGGCAACCGACGCATCGTTTGACTAAGTCATGGGTGTCTGCTCGGGCCGTCGGCCAATAAAAGCCTGTACGGTAAGCCTTGCTTACAAGGGATCGAGCTGCAGCGTGGTGGCCACCGAGTCCGGCATGAATTTTAGCCAACAGACTCCGCCCTTCCTCTTCGGAGATACATCTTTGAAGGACTCCTGTAGTACTTTTCTTATAGAGCTCTCCCTCGTGGACTTTATAGGCTTTAGATCGCCGCACTATGCAGCATGCCTCGTTTTGGTCCTCTGGGAGTTCCTGCCTAGTAAGGTAGGCTAGGAATGGTTCTGTCCACGGGGCGATGACCGCCATTACTACGTGGGCTGAGGGTGTGATTTAGGTGGCAGGGCCTCCGATTATGTCAGATTGTTCGGCGTCGGGCTGTGCGGTTGTGTTCGGACTGTGATCCGAGGGTTCCCCCTCCCATGCTACAGATGGATTGAATATTCTCTCTAAGAAGATGTTGGGGGGGACTGCATCTCGTTTTGCTCCAATACGTGCCAGGACGTCCGCTGCCTGATTATTTTCTCGGGCTATATGGTGAAACTCAAGTCCTTCGAACCGAACTGACATTTTTAGGACGGCATTGCGATAAGCTGCCATCTTTGGGTCTTTGGCATCAAAGTCGCCATTTATTTAGGATATCGCGAGGTTTGAGTCCCCGCGTACTTCCAGGCGTTGAATGCCCATGGATACTGCCATCCGGAGACCATGTAGAAGGGCCTCATATTCGGCTGCATTGTTGGAGTCCGCGTACATAATTTGGAGTACATATTGGACTGTGTCTCCTGTAGGGGACGTCAAAACAACGCCAACCCCCAGTCCGGCCAGCATTTTGGAGCCGTCAAAATGCATGATCCAGTTGGAATATGTGTCGTACTCTTTAGGGAGTTCGGCCTCTGTCCATTCGGCGACGAAGTCGGCTAGGACTTGCAATTTATTGGCTCGCCGTGGTTTGTAGGTTATGTCGAATGGGAGGATCTCTATTGCCCATTTTGCTATCCGGCCCGTTGCGTCGCGGTTGTTGATAATATCATTGAGTGGTACTTCCAAGACTACTATTATGGAACACTCTTGAAAGTAGTGTCGTAGCTTCCGGGATGCCATGAACACCGCGTATGCAATCTTTTGGTAATGCGGGTACCGTGATTTGCATGGTGTAAGGACAGTGGACACGTAGTAAACCGTCCTTTGAAGAGGGAGTTTGTGTCCGTCCGTTGCCCGCTCGACGACGAGTACTTCGCTAACAACTTGATGAGTTGCGGCAATGTACAATAGCATGGGTTCGCCAGTGTACGGCGCGGCCAGGACTGCGTTTGTTGCCAAGATGGCCTTTATTTCCTCGAGTCCGGCCGTGGCAGCGTCCGTCCACTCGAAGTGTTCGGTGCGCCTAAGGAGGCGGTAAAGGGGCAATGCCTTTTCTCCCAAGCGGGAGATAAAGCGGCTTAGAGCCGCCACGCATCCGGTGAGTTTTGGTATTTGTTTGAGGTCTTTTGGGACATCCAATTGTGACAAAGCTCGGATTTTAGCTGGATTTGCTTCAATTCCTCTACCGGATACAATGAAGCCCAGGAGCTTTCCGGCTGGAACGCCGAAAACGCATTTTTCCGGATTGAGCTTAATGTCGTATTTTCGGAGGTTGTCGAATGTAAGCCTCAAGTCATCTACTAGGGATTCGACATGTCTTGATTTAACGACCACATCATCTACATACGCCTCCACTGTTTTGCCGATCTGGTTTGCCAGACATGTTTGAATCATGTGCTGATATGTCGCGCCGGCGTTTTTAAGCCCAAAAGGCATCGTGTTGAAGCAGAATGGGCCGTATGGTGTGATGAATGCTGTTGCGGCTTGGTCTAATTCTGCCATCTTGATTTGATGGTAACCGGAGTATGCGTCGAGGAAGCACAGGGAATCGTGTCCTGCAGTGGCATCGATGATTTGATCTATTCGAGGGAGGGGAAAAGGATCCTTTGGGCAAGCCTTATTAAGGTCTTTGAAGTCGACACACAGGCGCCAGGATTTGTCCTTATTTGGTACCATCACCAGGTTTGCTAGCCAGTCCGGGTGTTTTATATCTCTAATGAATCCGGCCTCCAATAACTTGGCTAGCTCCTCTCCCATGGCCTGTCTCTTTGGTTCGGAGAAAAGCCGAAGGGCTTGTTTGACAGGTTTGAATCCTTTCTGGATATTTAAGCTGTGTTCGGCCAGCATGCGTGGGATTCCTAGCATATCTGAGGGGTGCCAAGTGAAAATGTCCCAGTTCTCTCGTAAGAACTCTCGCAGTGCGGCGTCTACATCAGGGTTCAGTCGTGCCCCGATGGAGGCTGTTTTATTGGGGTCCGTTGGGTGGACCTGGAATTTGACTATTTCGTCCGCTGGTTTGAAGGATGTGGATTTGGATCTCTTATCGAGTATCACATCATCCCTGTTAACCGTGGATCGCAGCGCAGTCAGTTCTTCGGCCGCTAAGGCTTCGGATAGTGCCTCGAGGGCCAATGCGGCTGTCTTGTTTTCGGCGCGGAGTGCTATGTCCGGATCACTAGCGAGAGTGATAATTCCGTTTGGCCCAGGCATCTTAAGCTTCATGTACCCGTAATGGGGTATAGCTTGGAAAACTGTAAAAGCCTCCCGTCCTAGTATAGCGTGGTATCCGCTTTTGAACGGGGCCACCTGGAACGTGATCTGTTCGGACCTGTAATTATCCGGCGTGCCGAATACCACATCTAGTGTGATTTTTCCGGTGCAGCGCGCTTCCTGACTGGGGATTATTCCTCTAAAGGTTGTGCTACTTCGCTCAATGCGGTTCCAGTCTATTTCCATCTTTTGGAGGGTTTCCTCGTAGATGAGGTTCAATCCGCTGCCTCCGTCCATGAGTACCTTTGCGAGGCGACAGCCATCCGCTATGGGACTGAGGACCAATGCGGCTGGTGCTCTGGCTGTTCGAAATTTAGGTTCGTCACTCGCGTTGAAGGTGATAGCAGTATTACTCCATGGATTTATTGTCGGTACTTGATAGACTTCGGTGAGGCTGCGGAGTGTTCTTTTTCGCATGTTATTTGATGCGGAAGTCTCAGAGACTGTGAGGACGGAACTGAAATTCCCGGGCTGGTTTCCTTCGACCTCTGGAATTAGGAAGTCCTCGCCAATTTTGGCCACCTGCCGGAGTATCCAACATGCCCTGAGGCTGTGAGTTGGGGTGGCGTCCTCTGCACTATGAATCTTGCAGGGTCCATCTAGCCACTTTTCCAGTATGGTTCCATGCCCCCTAGAGGGTTTTGTTTTTTGGTGTTTAGTCCGGGCGCCTTACTGTGGTGTGCCCTCTTGATTCGGACGGGATTGCTATTCAAGGCCGGATTATCCCAAAATTTAATTTCGGTTTTCCAAGCACTTTCCATCGCACAGTATTTTTGTACTATGGACGCCAAGTCAGCAAAGCGTGTAATATTACGACGACTTACGGCGTTGAGTATTCCCTTGTCCGTGCAATTACTGCAAAAGATTGAAATTGCGTCTCCCTCGCGGCAGTCCTTTATCCTGTTCATAAGCAGGAGGAATCTGGCCCAGTAATGATGTACTGTTTCTTCGGGCATCTGCCTGATTTGGGAAAGATCGCTTAAGATCGGGCGGGTGGGCCTCGTTAAATCTGAGACTTCGCGCCGGTTTGCTGTTCGGAAGCCGAAGAACTTCCGGATTCTGAGATCCGGAGTCTTGGATGTTATCCGATTTGCCTGATTTTAAGCTCGGGTCTTGGATTGTATCCTCCCCTCCGCGGATATCCGGCATGGAGGGTTCAGGAATTCGGACGTAGCTAGTCCTTAAGATAGATGAAGGGTCGCCGCATTGTGTCTCCACCACAGCAACGTGGTGGGTGACTTGGGGAGAGTTAATTTCCCTTAGATCGGGTTTAAGCCCAACCTGGTCGTAATTTGTAGCGACCCCCAGGGCGGCAATGTGATCCAAGAGCTCGTTTACGGAAGAGAGCTCCATCGGATCCAGCTGCTCGGCAAGTTCCGAGCTGACGTGGAGGTTGCTTTCGATGACCCGAGAGGTCACCGTCGGTGCAACGGCCGAACGGGCGGTCATGAGAAAACCACCTAGCCGGAGGGTCTGGCCGACAGGCAAGGCTCCCTTAGTAACGGCGCCGTCTTTAAAGATGGGAAAAGGCATCCTTCCTGATCGCGACAGCACAGAGGAACTCTCAATGAAAGCACCAATGTCGGTGTCAAAACCGGCGGATCTCGGGTAGGGAGTCCCGAACTGTGCGTCAAGGTCGGATTGTAACAGGAGACAAGGGACACTTTATTTTACCCAGGTTCGGGCCCTCTCGATGGAGGTAAAACCCTACTCCTGCTAGATTAATATTGATGATATGGGTAGTACAAGAGTAGATCTACCACGAGATCAAGGAGGCTAAACCCTAGAAGCTAGCCTATGGTATGATTGTGTATGAGATGGTTGTCCTACGGACTACAACCCTCCGGTTTATATAGGCACCGGATAGGGTTAGGGTTACACAGAGTCGGTTACAATGGTAGGAGATCTTGAATATCCGCACGCCTAGCTTGCCTTCCACGCCAAGAAAAGATCCTTCCGGACACGGGATGAAGTATTCAATCTTGTATCTTCAAAGTCCTGGAGTCCGGCTGAAGGCATAGTCCGGCCATCCGAACACCCCCTAATCCAGGACTCCCTCAGTGAGCCCCCATCAAAATATTATATGCCAAAATTGTTGACGTTGGACAAGGAAGACAACGTAATGATTTATGTTTGTTCATATTCACATAGAAGTTATATTGTAATAGATCCTTCAACATGTGGTGCTTGCCCCCCCCCCCATCTTTGCTAGCCAAAAACTCCGCACTAAGTAGAGATACTACTTGTGCATCCAAAAACCCTTAAACCCAAATCTTATATTCAAGATTCCACCATACCTACCTAAGGATTGAGTAAGATCCTTCAAGTAAGTTGTCATCGATGCAATAAGGCAATAAAAATTTCTTCTAAAAGTGTTAGATCATTTAGTGTGAGAGAAAATTGAGTGTTGTACGAACTTGTGATAGCAAAGAATAAAAGTGACAGACTGCATAATAAAGGTTGCTATCATAAGGGGCAATATAACGTGATGTTCTTTTGCACTAAGGGGTTGAGCATACAAACAAATAAGCGCATGGCAACCTCTGCTTCGCTCTGCGAAGGGCCTATCTTTTACTTTTATGCAAGAGTCAAAGTTTTCTCTCTATTCCTTTTTATCTTTCTCCTTTGGCAAGCAGCATGTGGTGAGGAAAGATCTAGGCACATATGTCTAGTTGAATATGGGTCGCATGAGTTATTATTGTTGACATCACCCTTGAGGTGAATACGTTGGGGGGCGAAACTATAAGCCCCAATCTTTCTATGTGTAGGGTTGAAATGTTTTGCTCATGTGTATGCGGTGAGTGTTAGCAATCATAGAAGACTATATGATGGTTGATTATGTGGACTTGCCTAAAGGCTTCGATATGTGACCCTTCCTGGAAAGATGATGAATTGTAGTTGCAAAGTTGACTGAGAACATAGTTTGTTGGTTTCCAAATGCTTTATACTTTGATAGTGTGATGAATTGTTACTTATTCATGAGAAGTAGATGATAAAAGTTCTATGATAAAGGTTTTATGTTAAAGTTTGTTTCTGTTATAATAATTCACATGATGCTTCTATGTCCGTATTTTGTTTTTATCGACACCTCTCTCTCTCTCTCTCTCTCTCTAAGCATGTGGACATGTTTTTCGATTTTGGTTTTTCGTCTACTTCCATCGGTAATTTTACTTGGAGCTATATTTTTATTCACCACATGATATGTGTTTTGCTTAGAGCGTCTTGTATTATTTGTGTCTTTGTTTGTTAGTGTTCCACAATCATCCTTGCTGTGCACACCTTTTGAGAGAGCCATATATGAATTGGAATTTGATAGAATACTCTATGTGCTTCACTTATATCTTTTGAGCTTGATAGTTTTGCTCTATGTGCTTCACTTATATCTTTTGAGCCTTATAATTTTTGCTCTAGTGCTTCACTTAGATCTTTTAGAGCACGGTGGTGGATTTGTTTTAAAGAAACTATTGATCTCTCATGCTTCACTTAGATCATTTTGAGAGTCTCTAATAGCATGGTAAATTTCTTAATAATAATATGCTTGGTATTCAAGATTTGTGAAACTTTCTTTTGAGTGCGTTGAATACTAAGAAAAGATTGAAGCATGATAATTGTTTTGAGATATGAAGATGGTGATATTAGAGTCATGCTAGTTGAGTAGTTGTGAATTTGAAGAATACTTGCGTTAAAGTTTGTGATTCCCGTAGCATGCACGTATGATGAACCGTTATGTGATGAAGTCGGAGCATGATTTATTTATTGATTGTCTTCCTTATGAGTGGCGGTCGGGGACGAGTGATGGTCTTTTCCTACCAATCTATCCCCCTAGGAGCATGCGCGTAATACTTTGCTTTGATAACTTCTAAATTTTTGCACTAAGAATATGAGTTCTTTATGACTAATGTTGAGTCCATGGATTATATCTTCCTCAAAACAGCCACCATACCTACCTATCATGGAATTTCCATAGCCATTCCGAGATATATTGCCATGCAACTTTCCACCGTTCCGTTTATTATGACACGCTCCATCATTGTCATATTGCTAGCATGATCATGTAGTTGACATCGTATTTGTGGCAAAGCCACCGTTCATAATTCTTTCATACATGTCACTCTTGATTCATTGCACATCCCGGTACACTGCCGGAGGCATTCATATAGAATCATACTTTGTTCTAAGAATCGAGTTGTAATTGTTGAGTTGTAAGAAAAATAAAAGTGTGATGATAATCATTTTTTAGAGCATTGTCCCAAGTGATGAAAGGATGATGGAGACTATGATTCCCCCACAAGTCGGGATGAGACTCCGGACGAAAAAATAAAAAAATAAAAATAAAAGAGGCCATAAAAAAGAGAAAAGGCCCAAATAAAAAAATGAGAGAAAAAGAGAGAAGGGACAATGTTACTATCCTTTTACCACACTTGTGCTTCAAAGTAGCACCATGATCTTCATGATAGGGAGTCTCTCATTTTGTCACTTTCATATACTAGTGGGAATATTTCATTGTAGAACTTGGCCTGTATATTCCAATGATGGGCTTCCTCAAATTGCCCTAGGTCTTCATGAGCAAGCAAGTTGGATGCACACCCACTTAGTTTCTTTTGTTGAGCTTTCATATACTTATAGCTCTAGTGCATCCGTTGCATAGCAATCCCTACTCACTCACATTGATATCTATTAATGGGCATCTCCATAGCCCGTTGATACGCCTAGTTGATGTAAGACTATCTTCCCCTCTTTTTGTCTTCTCCACAACCACCATTCTATTCCACATATAGTGCTATATCCATGGCTCACGCTCATGTATTGCGTGAAGATTGAAAATGTTTTGAAAATGTTAAAGTATGAAACAATTGCTTGGCTTGTCATCGGGGTTGTGCATGATTTAAATACTTTGTGTGGTGAAGATAGAGCATAACCAGACTATATGATTTTGTAGGGATAACTTTCTTTGGCCATGTTATTTTGAGAAGACATAATTACTTTGTTAGTACGCTTGAAGTATTATTATTTTTTATATCAATATGAACTTTTCTCTTGAATCTTTCGAATCTGAATATTCATACCACAATTAAGAAGATTTACATTGAAATTATGCCAAGTAGCACAACGCATCAAAAATTCTCTTTTTATCATTTACCTACTCGAGGACGAGCAGGAATTAAGCTTGGGGATGCCTGATACGTCTCCAACGTATCTATGATTTTTGATTGCTCCATGTTATATTATCTACTGTTTTGGACTATATTGGGCTTTATTTTCCACTTTTATATTATTTTTGGGACTAACCTATTAACCAGAGGCCCAACCCAGAATTGCTGGTTTTTGCCTATTTCAGAGTTTCGGAGAAACAGAATATCAAACGGAGTCCAAACGGAATAAAACCTTCGGGAACGTGATTTTCTCACCGAACGTGATCCAGGAGACTTGGACCCTACTCCAATGAAGCAAAGAGGCGGTCACGATGGTGGGGGCGCCCCCCTATGGCGTGCCCCCTGCCTCGTGGGCCCCTCGGTGCTCCACCGACGTACTCCTTCCTCCTATATATACCTACGTACCCCCAAACAATCAGATACGGAGCCAAAAACCTAATTCCACCGCCGCAACCTTCTGTACCCACGAGATCCCATCTTGGGTCCTGTTCCGGAGCTCCGCCGGAGAGGGCCGTCATCACGGAGGGCTTCTACATCATCATAGCCTCTCCGATGAAGTTTGAGTAGTTCACTGTCGGTGCCAAAACCGGCGGATCTCGGGTAGGGGGTCCCAAACTGTGCGTCAAGGTCGGATGGTAACAGGAGACAAGGGACACTTTATTTTACCCAGGTTCGGGCCCTCTCGATGGAGGTAAAACTCTACTCCTGCTAGATTAATATTGATGATATGGGTAGTACAAGAGTAGATCTACCACGAGATCAAGGAGGCTAAACCATAGAAGCTAGCCTATGGTATGATTGTGTATGATGATGGTTGTCCTACGGACTACGACCCTCCGGTTTATATAGACACCGGATAGGGTTAGGGTTACACAGAGTCGGTTACAATGGTAGGAGATCTTGAATATCCGCACGCCTAGCTTGCCTTCCATGCCAAGAAAAGATCCTTCCGGACACGGGACGAAGTCTTCAATCTTGTATCTTCATGATCCTAGAGTCCGGCTGAAGGTATAGTCCAGCTATCCGAACACCCCCTAATCCAGGACTCCCTCAGTAGCCCCTGAACCAGGCTTCAATGACGACGAGTCCGGCGCGCAAATTGTCTTCGGCATTGCAAGGCGGGTTCCTCCTCCTAGTTCTTCAAGAAGATTACAAACACCAAAAATAGTGTCCGGCTCAGCAAAACGAGTTCCCACATATTGCCATATAGAGAATAATATTAACACAAATCAAATCTGCTGACGTATTCCGCAGTGCGTCATAACACTGCGACCAAGCCTTCTGTATAAATCGTTCCACCTCGGCGCGTTTAGCGAGGCGGTTTCCTTGGCACGTCTTGTCAAAGCAGAGATCGTGTGCCCTTTTTAACGGGATTCTCATTAATACGGACGTGGGTAACCCAACCGCGCCATTTACCACGGCGCTTGAGAGGCAAGTGAGTTTTATTAGGTAGGTGGGGACGCATAATGGCATCGGCCCATATAAGGGGATAAGGATCCCCCTTTTTTACCTACGCCTTCTTCCTCCTTTGCCCATCCATCTCTCGCGCACTCAAGCTCTAGCGCCCAAGTCCGCTCTTCCTTCCTCAACCTTCTCCAGCAATGTCCGGAGCGGGAGGCAAATGGATGGTCTCCTCCGTCATGGAGGCTCAAGTCAAAAGGCTCAGGAAGGCCGGATATCTGTCCAAGGACATCCCGCATCGGCTTCCTGAGGAGGGGCAGCTTCTTCCTACCCCAAGGCCCCATGAGAGGGTAGTTTTTCTTCCCCATTTCCTCCGCGGACTGGGCTTTCCACTCCACCCTTTTGTCCGGGGGCTCATGTTCTACTACGGTCTGGATTTCCACGATCTGGCCCCGAACTTTGTCCTTAATGTCTTGGCGTTTATCGTCGTGTGTGAGGCCTTTCTCCGCATTCGCCCCAACTTCGGCCTCTGGCTCAAGACCTTCAACGTCAAGCCCAAGGTGGTGTCCAGCACCCAGACGGAGTGCGGAGGCGCTATGGCTGGCAAGATGGCCAGCGTCCTCTGGTTCGATGGCTCCCATGTGGAGTCCCTAAAGGGGTGGCAAGCTGGGTGGTTTTACATCACCGAGCCATGCGATCCGAAATGGGTCGCAGCCCCTGAGTTCCGATCCGGACCCCCCACGCGGCTCATGTCCTGGAAAGAGATGGGCCTGTCGTGGGGCAAAGAAGAAGAGGTGACCGGATTGCAAACATGCATCCAATCCCTGGTGAACAAGCCAATCCGACTTGTCAATATAATCCAGGTTATGCTCGTCTGCCGGATCCTCCGTGCCAACAACGGGATTTTACTTTGTGGGAATTTGACCCGGCGCAGCACCAAACCCTCAACAGGCTCTTCGACACGACGTATGAAGACGTCTGGAAGGTGCTGACCAAAGGCACCGAGTCGCCCGTATCCGCTTCCGAGGATCGCGGATACAGCTCGCAGCGCAACGCTCGCGAGGTAAGCTATCTATACCTCTAACAGGTTCGTTAAGCTCTTCTTCATAGATTAACTCTATGTGGGATCCAAACTCCCTTTGCCTTTAACAGGATTGGCTGAAGGTAGCCGGATCAATTAACTGTCCGGCTCCCTTGCCCGAAGACCCAGCCCCAGCTCTCCTAGCGAAGCTGCTGGCTCCGGCACCTTATGTGGTGCCGGAGAAGAAGGTCAAGAAGAATAAAACCACCGGGACTCGAAAGAGTTCCCGCAACATGGTGGTGTCGAGCTCGTCATCTGACGAGTCTGCGACTCCCTCCTCTCGTGAAAACGAGGAGGAGGAGCAAGGAAGCTCTCCCCCCCAGTGAGGGGAGAAAAGAAGAAGAAGGCCATCCCAATGGCGGAGGCCGAGGGGTCGAGGAAAAGGAAGACCCCTCCGCCGGACTACTCCCACGACGCCGAAGAGGGCGGAGAGGGGTGGCTGGACAGAACCAAGCGTCCAGCGACATCGAAAGTATTTACATACCAGAGTGACTCATAATATTTTCTGATGCGCAACTTTCCTTAATGTCGAACGTAATTTATGCAGCCCGCCCCGGGCCGAACTCGACGATTCGTCGAGCGGCTCCCTAGATTCGTCGGACATGAACTCTGTTCCGCCCGCTGTCTCCCCCAGCGGGGCGGACGACGCCGAAGTGGCGCCCCGCCAAACTTCAGGGCAGGAGGAGATGGTCCTGGAGGAGCCGCAAGGCAATCCTCCGGACCCCAGGAGTAAAGGGGATGAAACCCCCTAGGGCTCCAAGTCCGGCTTTGTGCCGGACACCGCGCCGGACTCGACAGTCTCGGTCCGCGGTGGGCGAACTCCTTCCAAGAAGAGTAAGCCGTCTGAGCTGGCGACCTCTGTCCAACCAGAGGCGCCGGACAATTTGCTGGAGGTGCTTGACGGCGCCACCATCGACGAGGAGCACCGTACTGTTATGAGTACGGTGATCCAAAGGGTTCAGTCCGCCAAGAGCGGACTGACTGAAGCTTGCGCTAGCCTTCTAACAGGCTTCCAGGTAAACAGAAATATGTCAAATTATTTACCGCATAGACAGTAGCCCCTGATGCTCTGTTCGGTGTTCGGAAAGAAAACCCGAATAGAGGATCTAGTAATTTTCGCAGGAGTCTAACAAAATAAGTCAAATATGCGTATGCAGGCTTCGCTGCTGTCCACCGCCGCACTGACTGCGCACGTGGAAGTCCTTAAAAAGGACCTCAGGCGGACCGAGCAAGAGCTCGGCCTTGCCAAACGGCAGCTCGAGGAGAAAGAAGGTAAGAAATACCCTAAAAAGAAAAAAAGGTGCCTATAGAGAGGCTTGATTGCAGAAAGAAATAACAGGATTGAACTGCTTATTGTAGGGGCCACAACCGAGTTGGCAACCCTGAAGCAGGCGCTGGCTGAGGCCGGAAAGAAAACGGCCGAGGGGCGCGCCGAGCGAGAAAGGCTTCGGGTTCAGGTCGGCGAGGTGCAGCAAGAGCTGCAAGCTCTCATGAAAAAACATGAGAGTTTGGAGCTTGAGTCAAAAGCACAAGCATCCGAGCTTGCGTAGGCCATTGAATTCGCCAAAAATGCCAAGGCCGAAGCCCAAAAGGCCCTCCAAGAGTTGGAGGAGGTGAAAAAGATAGCAGCGGGTAAGGCATTCTCAATGCAGAGTAAGAATATAAAAGTAAACTACCTATTACTTACCCGAATCCGAAGTTCTCCAGGGGCGTTCTTTGATCTTCCTCGCAGCGCATCCAACGCCGCCGCGTTCTACCGAGCTGAAGAGGGCAGCTCAACGGAGAGTGTGTTCTGGTCTCAGTTTTCTGAGGCCGGACACCCTGTGCCCTTGAGCGATCAGCTGAAACAGCTAGTCGAGCTCCACAAGGCGGCCGAACAGGCCATGAAGGGCTTACTAGTTCGGCTGTGGCCTGGAGAGGCCCTGCCTGGGAGCTATTTCGGGCTAGTGCGGCGGCTGGTGGAGGCATGTCAACGGCTTGAGGTCATCAAGCGCTCCGCCTGCATTGAAGGTGCCCGGAGGGCCCTTGCCCGTGTAAGGGTACACTGGGGTAAGCTGGACGGAGAGAAGAAGGTGAAGGACGGGCCGCCGGCGGGGAAGGAGCATCGCAAGCCCGAGAACTACTACAAGGAAGTTCTTGCCGGAGACCGCCTTGTTGCGGATGAATGTACTAAAGATGTAATATTTGAATGAACTCGCTCGTTTGTATCCTGTGCCCTGAAAACTTTTTCATATGCGCTAAGAAATGCTTATTGAATTTAAAATATTATTTTCTGTGCGGCCGTTTATAAAAAATTGAGAGATGGCCAGTCGTCGGCTTCTGCCCCCATGCCACTAGTGCTGGGGTGTTCGGGATAAACCTGAGGGCTCTTTTTCCCATAGTTGGCTCCTTCGAGGGAGGCGCTCAGCACAACGAACCAGGCAATCGGACTATAATGCTTGAACACTCTCACTTAGCCATAGAACGTTATAATTTTAAATTTTGGCGAAGCCCCTAGTTCGGAAGGCCGAATTCGGGGCGCTATCCACGCCTTTGGCCGGACATAACCAGCTCCTCGCTCGAAGCGGCATAAGCCTTTAAGGACTCGAAAAACCTCTCGAACAGCGACCAGTCTCGTGCCTTATCATGACAGTATGTTTTAGCTTTGTCCACTGAGGTGCTCAACCCACCTGAACTGGGGCACAATCACAGTGGTTCTCCTAGTGCTACCTTAGCCGATATAGCGGAACGTAAGGCACCAAAACATAGGAGCCAGGCAAACCCAACATGTGACCAAAATCATGACTTGGAGCCGATGCATATAGTGCTATAAGTTCGGGGTGCCGCACTTGTGAAAGTGTACGGACTTCTCACACCAGATAAAAGGGTAATGAAGCCCCTGGCGTGTTTTGCCGTACCAGGTGTACGGGTGCGATCATGTTATTTAATAAACATATATATTAAAAGATAATAATGCAAAAAAAAGACAAAAAGCTATGCATTGTTTATAAAGAGGCTATTTATCAAAGCCGAACGATACAAGTGGTGCGATAAGCAAAAAAGATACTAGACTATTTAACATGTCTTGACCAGGTGCAGGCCACGGAATTTAGAAACAGATATATCGCTCGAAATAGAGACCACCTGAGAGTTCCGTAATGCGGCGTAGCTTTGTCTGCTTTCCTGGGTCTTGCATCGTCTGTGCGGCAGCAAGGCCGAACAGGTTATCCAGAGTATGGAGTCCTGAAAGTAAAAAAGAAAAATCCGGCAGCCCCTAGTACGTTTGACGCCGTATTGTAGGCATGCCGTTAATGTGCCCCTCCCCCTGTGCCCATGGAATTTCAAGGGCGTACTTGTGTACTTGAGGTACTAGCTCTTCTATGCTGCGATGGCTGGGGTTGGGTCCGTATTGCTACGCTTGCTCCGAACGTGCCAGGCGGTCTTGTCGCAGGTTACTCCAGGCGCGCTTTGCATTGTCCGGCTTTTTAACGGACGGACTGGAGAGTTGCCTTGAAAGGCTGCTTTGTACTTCCGCTGCGAGGGCCGCCGTGTGCTGCTCCGTACAGATGGAGCGTTCGGTGTTTCCGCTGACCGTTATTACTCCTCGAGGGCCTGGCATCTTGAGCTTGAGGTATGCGTAGTGCGGCACCGCATTGAATTTAGTGAATGCGGTCCGTCCGAGCAGGGCATGATAGCCACTGCGGAATGGGACTATATCGAAGATTAACTCTTCGCTTCGGAAGTTATCCGGAGATCCGAAGACCACATCAAGTGTTATCGAGCCTGTGCAATTGGCCTCTACACCTGGGATGACGCCTTTAAAGGTCGTCCTTGTGGGCTTGATCCTTGATGGATCTATGCCCATTTTCCGCACTGTATCCTGATAAAGCAGGTTCAGGCTACTGCTGCCGTCCATGAGGACTCTTGTGAGATGAAATCAGTCAACGATTGGGTCAACGACCAATGCGGCAAAACCGCCGTGACGGATGCTAGTGGGGTGGTCCCTTTGATCGAAAGTGATCGGGCAGGAGGACCATGGGTTGAACTTTGGGGCGACTGGCTCCATCGCGTATACGTCCCGTAGCGCATGCTTCCTCTCCCGCATGGGAATGTGGGTCGCGTATATCATGTTCACCGTCCGCACTTGTGGGGGAAACCCCTTCTGTCCATTGTTGTTCGGCGGCCTGGGCTCCTCCTCGTCGTCGCTATTCAGCCCCTTGTCTTTGTGTTCGGCTCTAAACTTGCCTGCCTGCTTGAACACCCAACAATCCCTGTTGGTGTGATTGGCTGGCCTTTCGGGGGTGCCATGAATCTGGCACGAGCGGTCGAGTATCCGGTCTAAACTGGACGGGCCCTGGGTATTCTTTTTAAATGGATTTTTCAGCTGACCGGATTTATAGCCTCTGAATCCGGCATTTACTGCCGCATCCTCATTGCTGTCGCTGCTAACGCGTCGTTTTTGATTATTTCGACGTGTCCTGCCACTTTTGTCCTTGGTATCCGAATTACCAGGCTTCTTCGATAAGTTGTTGCTGCGAGCTAGCCAGCTATCTTCACCCGCGCAAAAGCGGGTCATGAGTGTCATGAGGGCTGCCCTAGTTTTCGGCTTTTCTAGTCCCAGGTGCCGGGCCAGCCACTCGTCGCGGATGTTATGTTTGAAGGCTGCTAGGGCCTCTGCGTCCGGACAATCGACTATCTGATTTTTCTTTGTTAGGAATCGTGTCCAAAATTGCCTGGCCGATTCTTCTGGCTGCTGAATTATGTGGCTTAGGTCGTCGGCGTCCGGTGGCCGCACATAGGTCCCCTGGAAGTTGTCGAGGAATGCGGCTTCCGGGTCCTCCCAAGAACCCATTGAGTCCGCTGGTAGGCTGTTAAGCCAGTGCCAGGCTGGTCCCTTAAGTTTAAGGGGTAGATATTTGATGGCGTGTAAATCGTCACCACGTGCCATGTGGATGTGAAGGAGATAATCCTCAATCCATACTGCCGGATCTGTCGTACCATCGTACGACTCGATATTTACGGGTTTGAAACCTTCTGGGATTTTATGATCCATTACTTCGTCTGTGAAGCATAGTGGGTCTGCGGCGCCCCTGTACTGGGCTATGTCACGACGCAGTTCGGAAGAGCTGTGCTTGTTGTGTTCGGCCCGGCCAGATTTATTGTGTCCGGAGTGAAAATCATCACGTGTCGTCGGGCGTCCACGCGATCCATAGATCGATCTTGTTTGCCTTGCTTTATCCTCCAGGACGTCTCGCAGGTCTGGCTCGTTTTCCCATGCCTTAGTTGAGCGGCCCCGGGGCATGGTTTGTTTAAAGGTTCGACAGGCCTCTCTGTCGCGGTCGCGAGGTGGTCGGTCTGCCATGTCATGTGCTTCCTCCTCTGATTGGGGTAGCGGCCTGCGCTTAGGATAATTTTTGGAGGGGCGCCTGAGTTCATACTCTTCGGCCACAAGGACTTCAGTCCATCTGTTAGCTAGCAAATCTTGATCAGCTCTAAGCTGTTGCTGCTTTTTCTTTAGGCTGTTCGCCGTGGCTAGAAGCCTGCGTTGAAAGCGCTCTTGTTCGGCGGGGTCTGATGGTACGACGAATTCATCGTCGCTGAGGCTTGCCTCCTCTTCGGAGGGAGGCATGTAGTTATCATCCTCAACCTCTTGCTCTGCCGCTATCTCGTGAGGGCTGGCTTTTCCATCTTCCTGCGTCGAATCTTGCTGGTTTTGGTGTTCTTCGGTGCTGTCCGGGGTAGTATTATCTCCCGTGCCGGAATCACCGTTTCTGCTGTGGCGGGATTTAGAGCGGCGTCGTTGACGCCGGCGTTTTGGTGGTTTTTCGAGTTGTTGTCCTCCGCTGTTCCATCGCCATCTCCATCCTTTGGAGCGTCCACCATATATATGTCATATGACGAGGTGGCGGTCCAGCGCCCTATAGGTGCTGCTTCTTGTTCGTCTCCTCCTTCGTCGTCCATACCGTCAAAGTCTTCGGAGCCGAAGTCAAGCATGTCAGTTAAATCATCGACAGTGGCTATTAAGTGGGTGGTGGGTGGGCTTTGAATTTCTTCGTCGTCCGAATCCCAACCTTGCAGACCATAGTCCGGCCTGGGCTCTCCTGACAAAGAGAGAGACTTGAGAGAATTCAGGATATCACCGAAAGGTGAGCACTGAAAGATGTCCGCGGCGGTGAACTCCATTACAGGCGCCCAATCAGATTCGATCGGCGGGGGCACGGAAGGCCCGGAGTTTGGAGAAGAATCTGACTCCTTGGAGTCATGGGCCATGCGGAGTGCGGGGCTGGCGTTCGGCTCGATCGCCTTTAGGATCGCAGCCCCCGAGATGACGTCCAACCGTTCATCCTCAAAGAACGCAGCGGGCTCCGAGTCGAGGATCGGGGCCGGAGCGTGTGCGGCCTCCAGGGCACTATTCGGAGGCAGAGCTATATCATGCCCCTCGGGATAGTGCGGCGCACTTGGCTGTGGCTCGAACCCGTCGAAGATCAAGTCTCCACGGATATCTGCCGTGTAGTTTAAGCTTCCAAACCTGACTTGATGGCCAGGGGCGTAGCTTTCGATCTGCTCCAGATGACCAAGCGAGTTGGCCCGCAGAGCGAAGCCGCCGAAGAGGAGATTTGTCCGGGGAGGAAAGTCTCACCCTGGACCTCATCGTTGTTGATGATCAAGGGAGCCATCGGGCCTAAAAGCGACGACATAGAGGAACTCTCAATGAAAGCACCAATGTCGGTGTCAAAACCGGCGGATCTCGGGTAGGGGGTCCCGAACTGTGCGTCAAGGTCGGATGGTAACAGGAGACAAGGGACACTTTACTTTACCCTGGTTCGGGCCCTCTCGATGGAGGTAAAACCCTACTCCTGCTAGATTAATATTGATGATATGGGTAGTACAAGAGTAGATCTACCACGAGATCAAGGAGGCTAAACCCTAGAAGCTAGCCTATGGTATGATTGTGTATGATGATGGTTGTCCTACGGACTACGACCCTCTGGTTTATATAGACACCGGATAGGGATAGGGTTACACAGAGTCGGTTACAATGGTAGGAGATCTTGAATATCTGCACGCCTAGCTTGCCTTCCACGCCAAGAAAAGATCCTTTCGGACACGGGACGAAGTCTTCAATCTTGTATCTTCATGATCCTGGAGTCTGGCTGAAGGTATAGTCCGGCTATCCGAACACCCCCTAATCCAGGACTCCCTCATTCACCTCAGACCTTTGGGTCCATAGTTATTAGCTAGTTGTCTTCTTCTCTCTTTTTGGATCTCAATACAATATTCTCCCCCTCTCTCGTGGAGATCTATTCGATGTAATCTTCTTTTTGTGGTGTGTTTGTTGAGATCGATGAATTGTGGGTTTATGATCAAGTCTATCTATGAATAATTACTGAATCTGCTCTAAATTCTTTTATGTATGATTGGTTATGTTTGCAAGTCTCTTCGAACTATCAGTTTGGTTTGGCCTACTAGATTGGTTTTTCTTGCAATGGGAGAAGTGCTTAGCTTTGGGTTCAATCTTGCGGTGTCCTTTCCCAGTGACAGAAGGGGCAGCAAGGCACGTATTGTATTGTAGCCATCGAGGATAACAAGATGGGGTTTTTATCATATTGCATGAAACTATCCCTCTACATCATGTCATCTTGCTTAAGGCGTTACTCTGTTTTAAACTTAATACTTTAGATGCATGCTGGATAGCGGTCGATGAGTGGAGTAATAGTAGTAGATGCAGGTAGGAGTCGGTCTACTTGTCTCGGACGTGATGCCTATATACATGATCATACCTAGATATTCTCATAACTATGCTCAATTCTGTGAATTGCTCAACAGTAATTTGTTCACCCACCGTAGAATACTTATGCTCACGAGAGAAGCCACTAGTGAAACCTATGGCCCCCGGGTCTATTCTCTTCATATCAATCTCCGTCACTTTAATCTTGCTTTGCTTTTTTACTTTGCCTTTTACTTTTCACTTTGCATCTCTATACCAAAAATACCAAAAATATTATCTATCATCCCTATCAGATCTCACTCTCGTAAGTGACCGTGAAGGGATTGACAACCCCTAATCGCGTTGGTTGCGAGGAGCTATTGTTTTGTGCAGGTACGAGGGACTTGCGCGTAGCCTCCTACTGGATTGATACCTTGGTTCTCAAAAACTGAGGGAAATACTTACACTACTTTGCTGCATCATCCTCTCCTCTTCGGGGAAATGCAACACAGTGCTCAAGAGGTAGCAGGCACCTGGTGAGCACAAGACACCAGGGCGCGCTTGGCCCCCCAGGCGCGCCCTGGTGGGTTGTGCTCAGCCCAGCCCACCTCCGGTGCCCATCTTCTGGTATATAAGTCATTTTTACCTAGAAAAAATAAGGAGAGGACTTCTAGGATGGAGCGCTGCCGTCTCGAGGCGGAACTTGGGTAGGAGCACTTTTGCCCTCCGGTGGAGCGATTCCGCCGGGGGAACTTCCCTCCCGGAGGGGGAAATCATCGTCATCATCATGACCAACAACTCTCCCATCTTGGGGAGGGCAATCTCCACCAACATCTTTAACAGAACCATCTCCTGTCAAACCCTAATTCATCTCTTGTGTTCAATCTTTGTAGCGGAACTATAGATTGGTGCTTGTGGGTGACTAGCAGTGTTGGTTACATCTTGTAGTTGATTACTATATGGTTTATTTGGTGGAATATTATATGTTCAGATCCATTATGCTATTTAATACCCCCTGATCTTGAGCATGTTTATCACTTGTGAGTAGTTACTTTTGTTCTTGAGGTCTCAGGAGAAATCATGTTGCAAGTAATCATGTGAACTTGATATGTGTTCGATATTTTGATAGTATGTATGTTGTGATTCCCTTTGTGGTGTCATGTGAACGTCGACTACATGACACTTCACCATATTTGGGCCTAAGGGAATGCATTGTTGAGTAGTAATTTGATGATGGGTTGCGAGAGTGACAGAAGTTTAAACACTAGTTTATGTGCTATTCCATAAGGGACCGACTGGATCCAAAAGTCCAATGTTATGGTTAGAATTTATTCTTCATACTTTCTCATAGTTGCGGATGCTTGCGAGGCGTTAATCATAAGTAGGAGGTTTGTTCAAGTAAGAACAACACCTAAGCACTGGTCCACCCACATATCAAATTATCAAAGTAGCGAACACGAATCGAATCAACATGATGAAAGTGACTAGATGAAATTCCCGTGTACCCTCAAGAACGCTTTGCTTATTATAAGAGACTGTTTTGGCCTGTCCTTTGCCTCAAAAGGATTGGGCTACCTTGCTTCACTTTTGTTACTATTATCGTTACTTGCTCGTTACAAATTATCTTGCTATCAAACTACTCTGTTACTTACAATTTTAGCACTTGCAGACATTAATTTACTGACAACCACTTGTCATTTCCTTCTGCTCCTCGTTGGGTTCGACACTCTTACTTATCGAAAAGGCTACAATTGATCTCATGTACTTGTGGGTCATCAGCAAGATAAAGTGGCCGACTGTGGCTTGTGAAGCTGCAAAGGAAGGTGTTTGGATCGGGAACTTTCTGGATGATCTTGGTATTTTCCCAGCCACGTTAAAACCGTTGGACCTTTATTGTTATAATTCTGGTGCCATCGCACAAGCCAAGGAGCCGAGGAATCACCACAAGACCAGACACATAGATCGGAAATATCACCTGATACGAAAGATCGTAAAGAATGGTGATGTTGAGTTATGCAAAATTCACACAGATGCAGATGTTGCAGATCCGTTGATGAAGCCGCTTCCACAACCCAAGCATGAGGGGCATTGTCGGTGTCAAAACCGGCGGATCTCGGGTAGGGGGTCCCGAACTGTGTGTCTAGGCCGGATGGTAACAGGAGACAAGGGACACGAAGTTTTACCCAGGTTCGGGCCCTCTTGATGGAGGTAAAACCCTACGTCCTGCTTGATTAATATTGAAGATATGGGTAGTACAATAGTAGATCTACCACGAGATCAGAGAGGCTAAACCCTAGAAGCTAGCCTATGGTATGATTGTTGTATGATGAAGTTGTCTAAAACCCTTCGGTTTATATAGACACCGCAGAGGGTTAGGGTTACACAAAATCGGTAACAATGGTAGGAGATCTTGAATATCCACATCGCCAAGCTTGCCTTCCACGCCAAGGAAAGTCCCATCCGGACACGGGACGAAGTCTTCACTCTTGTATCTTCATAGTCCAGGAGTCCGGTTGATGGTATAGTCCGGCCATCCGGACACCCCCTAATCCAGGACTCCCTTAGTAGCCCCTGAACCAGGCTTCAATGACGACGAGTCCGGCGCGCAGATTGTCTTCAGCATTGCAAGGCGGGTTCCTCCTCCAAATTCCTCAACAAGATTTTAAACACCAAGGATAGTGTCCGGCTCTGCAAAAAAGCTTCCACATATTGCCATAGAGAGAATAATATTTACACAAATCTCATCTGCTGACGTATTCCGCAGCGTGACATCACACTACGGCCAAGTCTTTTACTCGAATCGTTTTTACTTTTCCACCTCAGCACGTTTTGCGAGGCGGTTTCCTTGGCACGTCTTGTCAAAGCAGAGATCGTGTCCCCTTTATTTACGGGATTGTCATCAATATGGACGTGGGTAACCCAATCGTGCCCGTTAGCATGTTTTCTCGATTAAAGGCGAGTCCCAAACGGTTACGGGGAGGGCTCTTGGTATTCAACCCCTTATAAAGATACCAAGGCCTTACTCCTTTTTTCCAATCTCAAACGAGTTCGCCCATCGCCTCGAGTTCCAACACCCTAGGCTCCAGATTCCAGGCGCTCCGGACCTTCGACAATGTCCGGCTCTGACCTTCAAGGCCGATGGACGCCCTCCTCCATCACGGAGGAGGACGTGCTAAAGTTGAGAGAGGCTAAGTTCCTGACCGGCGAAATTTCGCATAGGTTGCCTGCTCAAGGGCAGGCTATTCCCAGTCCCCAGCCCGGTGAGAGCGTGGTGTTCATGTCTCACTTCCTTCGGGGGTTAGGCTTCCCGATGGATCCCTTTGTGACGGGGCTGTTGTTTTATTACGGGCTGGAATTCCATGATTTAGCTCCGGAGTCCATCCTCCATATTTCCTCATTCATCGCCATGTGTGAAGCGTTCCTCCGTGTTACCCCTCACTTCGGATTATGGCTCAAGACCTTTAAAGTGGAGCCGAAGATGATCGGGGGACGGCACGCAGAGTGCGGAGGCGCTGTTATAAGCAAGAATGCTGATGCTTCATGGCCCGAGGGCTCCTTTCAAGAGGAGCTCGGCCTATGAAAACGAGAGTTGTTCTATATCGCCGCTCCCAGGGGCACCAAGTGGATGGCGCCTCCTGCCTTTCGCTCGGGTCCTCCACCACGGCTAGCATCATGGTTCAACAAAGGATTAGATTGGGGGTTATCCAAAGACGTGCCCTTGTTGCAGGGCCGCATTAGGGATCTCTTAGAAGGATACCTCAACCTGGTCAAGGTGACGTAGGTCATGCTGATTCGCCGAATATTGCCCGGCAAACGTCGCTCCCTTCGCCTGTGGGAGTTTAATCCGGAGGGACCGCGAGCTCTCCAGCATTTCATGGGCGCAACGCCCTTGGAGATGTATAAACTGTTCTTCGGATCACAAGCAATGTGTCCGGATTTGACCGAGCACGCAGGTCTAAGCTGCAATCGCCCGGATACTCAAGTAAGTAACCTTGCGCCCGGACCTGCTATCGGTATAATTGTCATAAACTTGCCCCTAAAAGAGCTGTCCTTTAAACAGGAGTGGATAGCGAAGGCAAAGCTGATCAGGTGTCCGGCTCCCCTTCCTGAAACCAGGCCGGATCCCGTGCTTGTCAGGATGTTGAAGATCATGCCTTTGGAGGGAAGTGAGGGGGAGGAAAAGGAAACTATGGCCTCCTCGAAGGAGGCTGTTCCGAAGGGAGGAACCGAAAATTCCTCTCCAAATGGGAAGAAGAGGACCGCCTCTGAAAACCAGGAGGCTATAGCCTCCAAGTGGGGGGAAAAAATCCTCGTCAGAGGGTCCTACGCCGAGGGATTCCTCGGTTGAACTATGCCCTCAAAAGGACCAGCCCTCCAGCGAGCCGTAAGTGGAGAAAGATTTTCCTTTAGAGGGATGAGAGAAATCCTTGCTTTATATCTAAGAAGATTAACCGAATTTTTACCTTGTAGCTCGGACCTCAGCCCTTCTCAGCAGAGCTCGTCTTCGGGGGATCTTCTTCCGGAGATGATGGAGAGCGGGACGACTCCCCCTGCCGTACCGCCTAGCGAGGCGGGCGACCCTGAGGTGTCATCGTGAAGGGTTTCTCCGAATCCGGCAGCGGCGGAATATAGCTATGCGGCCCCCCAAGGTTCTCCGTGTTCGGCCTTCGAAAGAGGCCATAGGACAAGTCCGACACCGTCTGGTGCTCGGACAGAGGAGCTAAAGATTCTGCTGGGGCGAGCTTCTATCTCAGAGGAGCACCGTGCATTGATGGGCACGGTGATTGAAAGGATTTCATCCGCGGAAATCGGATTGCATGAGGCCGTCAAAAGTTTACTGACGGGTTTTGAGGTACGTTAGATAACGTACACTTTTGTCAATTGCGCATAAGTAAGATGCGCCCTGTGTAGATAGTAGCCCCTGAGACTCTGTGCGTTGTCAAAATTGACGGCGTGCAGAGGATCATAATCCCAGGTCTTAAATGTCGCCTTTGTATATAGGTGGCGAATTTTCCGGAATCGAGCCGGATTGATGATTTGCCGAACTAAAGCGTCAACTTGACGTGGCAGATGCCGACATCGCGCTTGTCAACAAGTGGCTTGATGAGGCTCATGGTATGTAATTCATCAGGCGGCATCTGGTAAGAGGAGCTTTATGCCAGTATCTTACAATGTGTGTGCTTGACGCAGATGGTGCGGCCGCCGTGGAGAGTCTTCGGGCGGAACTTGCCCAAGCTAAGGAACGAGCCAGGAAAAGTGATGCGGCTGCCGAGAAAGCCCTTGAAGAGCTGAGAGACGAACAGGCTGCTCACTGCCGAAGCAAGAAGGAGATGGCCGAGATGGCCGTGAAGTTAAAGGGCGCTGCTGACCGTTGCAAGCTTCTTGAGGAAGAAGACCGGGCGAGGCAGACGGACTTAGAGAAGGCCGTTGCTGATGCCAAGGACGCTCGCTCTGCGATGAGAGCTGCGAAGGAGGAGCTGCGTCAAGCCGGACAGATTGCGGCTGGAAAGCCCTTTATGCTGCGGAGGAAGTTTTGCGATCCGAAGTTTGCTCCGTTGGACCGGATGTGGAGTGTGGAGGACACCTATCTGGATTTGTCTGCGAGTGCTGCTGATGCGACCGAACACTTTCGAGATCAAAAAGATCGCGAAGTTGAAAAGCTTTTCTGGTCGCAGTTCCACAATCCAGAGCGTCCACTAGCAGTGGACGATCGCCTGGCTCAATGGGCCGAACTGAATAGGTTGTCCGGACTCTCCATGAAGTACGTCATGGGTCATCTGTGGCCGGGGAGATCGGAGCCGAAGAGTTATTTCAGCTTGGTGCAGCGATTCCTTGACGCGGTGCCGCGTATCAATGCGATGAAGAGGTCAGCATGCATAGAGGGCGCACGGATGGCTCTTGCCCGTGTCAAGACATACTGGGCAGAGATGGAGACCACCGTTGTTGCGTCCCGAGATTCGGATAAAAGCCTAGTACCCTCCGAGCACTATTTCTCGGAAGTCCTTGAAGGTGCTCGTGTAATAGAGACACAGTGCTCGAAGGATGCTATGTTATGATAGCATACGTAATTATAAAGAAATATTTTGATAAATTGTAGTGGCCTTTTATACTTGTGCCTTCAAGTATTGGGAACACCTCCCGTGCGACCGTTTTATGATATATATATATACAAAATCTGAAAGATGGCAGTCGTTGGCTTCAGCCCCCACGCACATAGTGCGGGGGTGCTCGCAGAAGACGTATTTTCACACTTAATCCAACGTCTTGGTCCTACAAAGGAGGTGATAGCGCAGCGGGCTAGGCAACCGGACTATAATGCTTTAACACTTTCACTTAGCCATAGGAGCTTGACAATGGGACTATTTAGGTAGCCCCTGGTGGCGACTGCGCTCGCCCGAGTTCGGGGCACGTATGTGCCTGGCCGGGAAGTGGCCCTTCGTTAAAGCGGAGGAATCCTATAGATTCCGGTAGGTCATCGAGTGGCTGACCAGTCTCACGCTACATCATGACAGTCAATTTTCGGCTTTCTCTACTGAGGTGCTCGCCCGGCCTAACCGGGGCACAATCGCAGTAGTTCTCCTGGTGCTTCCTTAGCCGATAGAGCGGAACGTAAGGTAGCCGAACTCAGGAGCCGAGAAACCCAACATTTGACCAAAGACATGATTCGGAGCTGATGCATATAATGACAAAACTCGCGACGCCGAACACTCCCTAAGGTGTTCGGTCTTTGTAAGTGCGGGCGAAACAACACCCTTTATAAAAAGCCCCTAGTGTCCAGGTACGCGCAAAAATTCTGACGTGGCCACATGCCAAGACGCCAGCCTCCTCCTTGGTTATATGAGAGAAAACCAGGGGATATATAACAACAAGAGACAATAAAAAAGGTTTACGCAGGGTCTTAATCTAAAAAGAATCCTTAGAATGGGTCCCTACTGCACGTCTGCACCTGTGTCTCCGTTGTGCCGTATCCTGGACGGGCGCAGCACGATGATCATCTGTAAAAAGAGAGTAACTAGGTTGAAACGAGGGTCGTGCCGAACAGATTTTATATTGAATAAACAAAGTGTAAGGTAAAATATGTGAAACCGAGCTTGATTGTCTCTTAGTTTACAGGTGCAGAGCCCCTAGAACAGGGGTGTGTGGCCGTTAAGCTTGCATCAATGATAATTTTGTACCGAACTCGTCTATCCGCGTTCGTGGTCTTTAATGACCTATTCCGAAGTTTTTGGCCGGTGAAGCCATTTTATTGTGGGGCTGTCAAAGCGGCCGCACAGTCCTCCGCTTGGGGGAGGCGCACTTCATTGCTTCCCCTTCAAAGAGATGATGCCTCGTGGACCGGGCATCTTAAGCGTTAGAGATGCATAATGCGGTATTGCATTAAAGCGGGCGAAAGCTTCGCGTCCCAGTAGTGCTTGATAGCGACATGAGAATGGGACGATGTGGAAAGTTAGCTTTTCGCGGCGGAAGTTATCGGGGTAGCCGAATATAACTTCAAGCCGGAGAAAACCCATGCACCGGGTGTCCGGACCTGGCGTTACCCCTTGAAAGGAGGTTTTGCTGTGACGAATTCTTGTTGGGTCTATCCCCATGTGGCGGATTGTGTCCTGATATATCAGGTTTAGACCGCTGCCGCCGTCCATTAGGTCATTTGTAAATTGGAGTCTGCCGATTATTGGATCGAGTACCAGGGCGATCCAGCCAGCGTTCCTGGTACTTCTGGAGTAATCCAGATGGTCGAAGATGATTGGTTTTGACAACCAGTGGCGAGACTCCTTTGGGATAGGCCGTGTGGCGCGTACCTTTATGGGCGCCGCGCGTTTTGTTATGTGAAGTAAGTTTACTGATTTTACTTCTTGTGGGAAGTTCTTTTGTTTCCTTGTGTTCTGTTTTTGGGGTTCGTCATCGTGTTCGCTTGGTATGTCGAGCCCCTTGTGTTCGGCATTGAGTCTGCCGGATTGTTTGAAGACCCAACAATCTCTGTGGGTATGGTTGGCAGGCTTCCCGGGAGTACTGTGTATTTGACATATCCTGTCTAGGATTTTGTTTAAGTTGGATGGATCATCCTTGTTATCCTGGAGGGACGGCTTTGTCTGATTCTGTCATGAGCTTTTGAATCCGGCGTTGACTGCCGTGCTCTTCGGACTTTTTTCCTTAGTCCGGTGATGGTCCTTATTGCGTCGCGGTTTTCCGTTTCCATCCCTAGTTTCGGATGTACTTGGGTCGCTGGTGCTACCTCTTGACAACCAGCTGTCCTCTCCTGCACAAAAGCGGGTCATGAGGCTTGTTAGTGCGGCCATTGTTCTTGGCTTTTCTTGGCCGAGGTGTCTGGCGAGCCATTCGTCTCGGACATTATGCCTGAAAGCTGCTAAGGCTTCGGCATCCGGACAGTCGACTATCTGATTCTTTTTAGTGAGAAATCTATTCCAGAATTGCCAAGCTGATTCTCCGGGCTGTTGAGTTATGTGACTAAGATCGTCTGCATCCGGAGGGCGGACATAGGTCCCTTGAAAAATTGCTCGGAAAGCGTCCTCGAGCTCTTCCCAACTTCCCATTGTGTTTTCAGGAAGGCTTTTAAGCCAATGCCGGGCTGGCCCTTTAAGCTTGAGGGGTAAGTATTTTATGGCGTGGAGGTCATCTCCTCTAGCCATATGTATGTGGAGGATATAATCCTCGATCCAGACTCCAGGGTCTATTGTTCCATCATATGCCTCTATGTTTACGGGTTTGAATCCCTCTGGAAATTCATAATCCAGGACCTCGTCGGTGAAACATAGGGGGTGTGCGGCGCCCCTGTATTTGGGTGTGCCGGATTCTGATAATGGCTTTATTGCATTGCTTACGAGAGCTTGCTTTCTTGGCCCGTAAATGGACCTGGCTGGGCTGTGGTGCGAATCCTTAAGTGGATCGCATGCCGGCTTAAGTGCGGCACCTCTTGCCGCTTTATGCTGGCCATGGGGTTGTCTACCCGACCGTGTGGCTTTCTTATTTTTTGAATGCGAGGGCTCTAAGGCCTCTTCGTCGAATTCAGGCAGTAGTTTTCTCTTCGGATAGCTTTTAGTGCGGCGACTGTCACCGTACTTGTCTGCGGTATTGATTACTTTGTTCCATCTGATCCTGAGTGCATCTTCCGCAGTTTTTAGCTTTCGCTTCTACTTTTTCAGGCCGCGTGCTGTTGCAACGAGCCTCTTGTGGAGGTTCTTCTGCTCCGTGAGTTTATCCGGCGTAAGGTTGTCCGGAGTGCCATTTTGGCCGGGGGAGGGATGTTCGGTTTCTCTATCCGTGTTGCCCTGTTCGGACAGTTGCTCTAAGGCCTGCTCGTCGTCTACCGGCTTATCCTGCTCTATGGCTGGGTCTTTATCGAGGCGGGGCTTGGGTCGGCGTTTATGCCGACGCTTTGATTGTTTTCCGAGGGACCGATCCCTCGTTCCATCCCCTTTTTCCACGTTGTCGCTTCCTTTAGGGGTATCCACCATGTACACATCATGAGATGAGGTGGCTGTCCAATGCCTTGTGGGCATTGGTTCATCTGTGTCTCCTGCATCATCGTCCATGCTGTCGATGTCTGCGGAGTCGAAGTTGAGCACGTCGTTTATATTATCGACAGTGGCTACCAAGTGGGTGGTGGGTGGGCTTTGAATTTCTTCATCGTCCGTATCCCATGCTTGCTGACCGCAGTGCGGCCAGGGCTCTCTTGATAAAGAGAGAGACTTTAGAGAATTCAGGATGTCGCCGAAGGGCGAGTGTTGAAAGATGTCCGCGGCAGTGAACTCCATTATCGGCGCCCAATCGGATTCGATCGGCAGGGGCGCAGGATGCTCGGAGTTCGGAGGGGAATCCGGCTCCTCGGAGTCACGGGCCGTGCGGAGCGCGGGGCTGGCGTTCGGCTCGATCGCCTTTGAGATCGCAGCCCCCGAGGTGACGTCCAACCGCTCATCCTCGATTGGCGCAACAGGCTCCGAATTAAGGGTCAGAACCGGTGCGTGTGCGGCCTCCAGGGCACTGTTCGGCGGCAGAGCTAGATCATGCCCCTCGAGACAGTGTGGCGCGCTCGGCTATGGCTCGAATCCGTCGAAGATCGAATCCCCGCGGATGTCCGCCGTGTAGTTTAAGCTTCCAAACCTGACCTAATGGCCAGGGGCGTAGCTTTCGATCTGCTCCATGTGACCAAGCGAATTGGCCCGTAGTGCGAAGCCGCCGAAGACGAAGATCTGTCCAGGGCGAAAAGTCTCGCCCTGGACTTCATCGTTATAGATAATCGAAGGAGCCATCGGGCCCAAAAGTGACGACACAGAGGAACTCTCAATGAAAGCACCAATGTCGGTGTCAAAACCGGCGGATCTCGGGTAGGGGGTCCTGAACTGTGCGTCTAGGCCGGATGGTAACAGGAGGCAAGGGACATGAAGTTTTACCCAGGTTCGGGCCCTCTTGATGGAGGTAAAACCCTACGTCCTGCTTGATTAATATTGAAGATATGAGTAGTACAAGAGTAGATCTACCACGAGATCAGAGAGGCTAAACCCTAGAAGCTAGCCTATGGTATGATTGTTGTATGATGAAGTTGTCCTACGGACTAAAACCCTCCGGTTTATATAGACACCGGAGAGGGTTAGGGTTACACAAAGTCGGTTACAATGGTAGGAGATCTTGAATATCCGCATCGCCAAGCTTGCCTTCCACACCAAGGAAAGTCCCATCCGGACACGGGACAAAGTCTTCAATCTTGTATCTTCATAGTCTAGGAGTCCGGTTAATGGTATAGTCCGGCCATCCGGACACCCCCTAATCCAGGACTCCCTCAGGCATGTTAGATCTATGTGCATTCGATGTCTATTTGATTGACTCTAATGCAAGTGGGAGACTGATGGAGATATGCCCTAGTGGCAATCATGTATGATGATATTTCCTATGTGTTTATGAATAAAGATAGTCCTTGGACATTATCAATGATGTGTATCAACAAGTACGTGACTTGTCTGTGGGACTATGCATTGTATGATGATTGTCCTAAAAGGTCCCTAGTCCAAAAGGCTGTGTGTGGACGCGCAGCCAACTAGACTAGCATATGAGATGGTCGATGGCTTGGTGTCACTAGCCATGGAGCATTGGATGCTAACTGGATAATATGGACTCGGAAGGATCTGGTCGGATTTGACGTAGTCGGGTCTGAGTTGAGATAAGTTCCGAGTCAGACAAACCCAACTATGAGACGCAACGATATGTCATCTGTGAGTCTCTAGTACAAGATACGTTCTATGTCCTAAGACCTGAGCTAGCGCATGTACTCGGGATGGTGACAGACTTGCTTTGGGCCAACCAAACGCTACTCTGTGACTGGGTAGTTACAAAGGTAGGTTTCGGGCTTGTCCAGACCCATGCTGTGAGACATGGTCGAGCAAGATGGGATTTGCCCCTCCGATCAGGAGAGATATACTCTAGGCCCCTCGTGTGATCCGACCAAGATAAGCATGGCCATGTGATTAGGATTATGAGATAATATGGTTTGTGGTCGGCATCACTGGAACAAGAAAGAGGTCAGGCTAGCACAAGGATGACAGACTTGCCTTGAGTCCAACAACATATATTGTGTGGCAAAGGGAACAGAAGTGTGATGTACGTGTTTGCCTAACCAGCTTCATCGGACACTTGGAGTCGGCACGCTTTGCTATAGGCCGCTACCGACTAGCCGAGTCGGATGTGATCTGGCTTGCGACCAAGTTAACGAGAACTTAAGGGGTCACACGCTTACGGGAAGGAACCTGTGAGGCCCGGTCCGACTCCACGAGTCAGAAGTGATCCTACTCGGATTCGGATCCAGGCCCAATAGACTTTGGGCTTTAGGATCCGTGTGAGGCCCAAGTGTTGAGCCCGCGATGGATGCCTATATAAAGTGGGGGTGTGGCACACTCATGGGGATTGATCGCTTCGGCGCTATCACTAGGGTTTGCATGCGTTGCGAATAGCCTCCTCCACTCGCCACCGACTGTGTGATCACAGTGTTCCTCCTGCACGCGCGGATACTGTTAGAGGCGGTGCACTTGCGCCGCTCCGGCGAACCTATACGTGGGATCCGACGACCAGCTACTCGAGGGAGATTGGACGAGGAGGAGATGATCCACGCGGAAGCGCTGTCCCAACTCTTCTTCCGCTCCCTGGCACTGCACGTCTAGTGGTAACAATGTGTGATCCATCTCCCGTAGCATGTTCTTGGTTGTTCTGCTCGTAGGAAAATTTTATTTGCAGTCGAGGCACCCTACCGCACACTCAACAAAGGGGTGCCCCCCTAAGGAAGGAGGCCGAATAGGAGAAGGAGGAGGGGGTTCGTCCCCCCTTTCCTTCCTCCCCCTCTCTCCCCTTTCCCCCCTTCCGATAATAAGGAAAGGGGGGCCGAATTGGACTAGGGGCCCAAGTAGGATTCCTCCTACTTGGAGCACCCCATGGAAGCTCCCCTCCCCCTCCCACCTATATATACATGGGGAGGGGGCGCCTAGAACACACACCAACAATTTTTAGCCATGTGCGGCGCCCCCTCCATAGTTTATGCCTCTGGTCATATCTTCGTAGTGCTTAGGCGAAGCCCTGCACGGATCACTTCGCCATCACCATCACCACACCATCGTGCTGACGGAACTCTCCCTCGACACTTTGCTGGATCAAGAGTTCGAGGGACGTCATCAAGCTGAACATGTGCAGAACTTAGAGGTTCTGTACGTTCGATGCTTGATCGGTCGGAATGAGAAGTTCGACTACATCAACCGCGTTGTCAAACGCTTCTGCTTTCGGTCTATGAGGGTATGTGGACACACTCTCCCCCTCTCGTTGCTATACATCTCCTAGATAGATCTTGTGTGAGCATAGGAATTTTTTCAAATTGCATGCTATGTTTCCCAACAGTGGCATCCGAGCCAGGTCTATATGTAGATGATATGCACGAGTAGAAAACAAAGGGTTGTGGGCGGTGATCGCCATACTGCTTACCACCAACGTCTTATTTAGATTTGGCGGTATTGTTGGATGAAGCGGCCCGGACCAACCTTACATGACCAAGTTCATGAGACCGGCTCCACCGACAGACATGCCACTAGTTTTGCATAAAGGTGGCTAGTGGGTGTCTGTTTCTCCAACTTTAGTTGAATCGATCTTGACTACGGCCGGTCCTTGTTGATGGTTAAAATAGCACACTTGACAAAAAATCGTTGTGGTTTTGATGCGTAGGTAAGAACGGTTCTTGCTAGAAGCCCGTAGCAGCCACGTAAAACTTGCAACAACAAAGTAGAGGTCGTCTAACTTGTTTTTGCAGGGCATGCTGTGATGTGATATGGTCAAGACATGATGTGATATACATTATTGTATGAGATGATCATGTTTTGTAAAAGTTATGGGCAACTGGCAAGAGCCTTATGGTTGTCGCTTTATTGTATGAAATGCAAACACCATGTAATTGCTTTACTTTATCACTATGCGTTAGCAATAGCTGTAGAAGCAATAGTTGGTGAGACGACCACGACACTACGATGGAGATCAAGGTGTCAAGCCGGTGACGATGGAGATCATGACGGTGCTTTGGAGATGGAGATCAAAGGCACAAGTGTCGCGACCGGTTTTCCGGACATTAATTTCCAGAAAATGGCCGTCGAGCTCATCAGCCCCAGGATTACTGTTAGCTGATGAGGATCCAACTTGATACAGAAATGCCAAGCAAGAGTACAGAATATGTAGTACAAGACCATCGTGGCCTATGAGTACAACAAATGGTTTCTAGTGGTTGAGGGCGGAAGTGGTTTGTGGATCACCACGGCTATGGGACTCCATTTCCCATGGGAACAGCTGACCAGGTTAACTCCTATCTTCGCGAGGCTGCTATCATCGAGACTGTTGTCGCAACGCTCCTCTCCAAGCAAGCAATCTGGCCAAGACAATAGCCAGGGACAAGCCAGTGAGTACTTTGAATGTACTCGCAAACATTAAGAACATAGGTATAATATAGCCGCAGATAAACATGTGTCAAAATATGCTGTGGTTACTCTGATCATTATGAAAAAAAGGTTAATGATGTATGCGAGTAAATATTTAAGGAATGCATGGGCAATCAAAACAAGTAGATGAAATAATATAATGTGCCACAGTCGGGCGTCTGGGCGACACCACATAAAGGGCTTTAAAAGAAATGCCACAGTCGGGCGTCTGAGCGACACCACATAAAAGGGCTTTAAAAGAAATGCCACAGTCGGGCGTCTGAGCGACACCACATAAAAGGGCTTTAAAAGAAATGCCACAGTCGGGCATCTGAGCGACACCACATAAAGGGCTTTAAAAGAAATGCCACAGCCGGGTGTCTGAGCGACACCATAGAAAGGGCTTTAAAAAGAAATCATAGTGAATATCCCGGAGGTGGAACCATCCCAGAGATATTTGATGATAACAATAATATCACGGGTTAGTCAACAATGATAATAATCATAATCTTCACAAGTCACAAGTAGTAAATCCCATTCTTGTTTAACAGTTTCACCTCTGAAGACCGACACTAAGACCGACACTCGACCCATCCCAGACTGTAATCCTTAACCATGGACACGGCTATTCGAATAGGTTTAATCTCTGCAGAGGGTGTACTCTTTACCCACGAGTAACGGATTCCTTTAGTCCATCGGGACTAATTCCGTCTACGGTCTTTTAATTGAAAACACACCTGACTTGCACACACCAGCTCGACTCACCGGTGTCTGGAATCACCCACGACACCTGTCAAGCAAACTCTAAGTGGGGAGGCTACAACCTCGACGTAGCATGGGATCAAATTTCTATTCGCGCGCTCTAAGGGGTATCCCCCTCTCGGTCCCAACCGGATACACCCATGCCCCCGGACGAGGTGGCATGCCTACCGGATGCAGCCGGTATCTTCCACCATGGCCTCTCTGTACAGTGTGTGCCAAGACAAGGGTTAACAACTTACTGAACCATACCCTACTTACGGTAGGGACCTGTGGCAGTACGAAACAAGTATGGGGGTTACCGGAACAAGACTCGATCTATGGTCGACTCAGGAGGTAGTAATAATCCTGCATGATTGGCATAACAATGTATGTATTTCAACCCACAGATAGAAACTCCACACGACATACCCCATCATGCCATACCGGACACGACCGTCTCAACGGAGGACTAGGGACAAGACCGCGTCTACCCAAGACAGAGGCCTTCCCGGCATTCCTTCCGGTATGCATGAAGAGTGTATGGCGGTGATTTCCATCACAAAACATGTCAACTCCATATGCATGAAATTCACAAATAAGCACTTATGAGTAGGATCACGTCCTCACATAAAATGACACATGCACGTGCCGGGGTGGTGCTGTCACCGAGTCAAACAACACACATAAAAATTTTTCACCAGGGTTCAGAATGCTTGCCTTTAGGTCATGGAAAAGAAGGGTGCATCCAAATCACCTTGAAACCTTCAAAAATCCTATTTAAAAGGATATGTATGAATTAACACATACGACTAAAACAACACAAAAGTTGTTTTGAAATTTTTTCAAATAAATCTTAAAATAAACTAAACAAAATTTAAGAAATGTAGGAAAAAGAATCAATTCATTTGGAGTTGTATTTAAAGAGTTATAGTCAGTCAAAGTTTAGTCAAATCTGTTATTAAAATATATATATATAAGAAAACGATTCGGACGGAATACGCTTTCGGTGCAGAGGAGGCGTACTTGAGATTTTACGCCTCCACTTATCCACGTGGACGGCGTGGGGTGTCGCTGACAGTGGGCCCGCCTGGCCCACTGGTCCGGTTTGACCAGTCCCCACTCCCTCCTCTTCCTCGCCCGAGCAGAGGCGGGACGTCCGGCGTTCGTCGCCGGCGAACGGCGGTCCTTCGCGGGCATCTGAGTGCAGGGATGGATCCGCCACTCCTAGACGGTCCTCCCGGTGGTCGCAGGGTTGTCCGAGGTGAAGGGAATCGCAGGCGGCGAGCTCCGCGGCGGAGGGAAGCTTCGGTGGATTTGGGGATTCCGGCCCCGGTGGTTCCTGGCTGCGTCTGGGGGGCTAGGCAGCTCCGCGGGTTTAAGTGGAGTCGGACGGTGGCGCTTGGGAGGGCAGAGGAGGTCTTGGTGCGTCGGAGCTGACCGGGGCGAAGCGGCGGCCGAGCGGACCGGAGAGGTTGAAGACGACCCTTTCCTCCTCGATTGATGGCGATGGGGGCACTAGTGGGACGGTGTGGGGTTGCCAGAGGGCTCGGAGGAGCTCGGGGCTTCCTTATATAGGCAATGGAGGTCGGTTCGAGGTGGCCGGAGATAAGAACGGCGGAGAACCGCCTCTCTGTGCTTGCAGGGTGACGTGGCGGCGACGGGCGCTAGCGGACGAAGTTATGGATGAGCACGCACTGCTCCAGGAGGCAGGTGGCGAGCGCTGGAGGTTTGGGCGGCGCTGGCTAGCGCAGGCGCGGTCGGGCGGCGGTTGCGGCCACGGGCGTGCCGCCAAATGGCCTCTGACGGCGGCGCTGTAGGGCGCCAGGGAGCGGTCGGGGCCTTCTGGCGTGACGCGGCGAGGAGGGGAGTGCGAGGCGAGGTTCCGCCGTGCGGTTCAAGCCAGGGGCGCGCGACGCGGCAGCTCGGTGCGCGGCTGCAGTTGGCGCGCTCTGGGCGCGCCCAGTGCACGCGCAGGACCTGATCGACGAAATGCCAGGGCGCGCTAGAGGTCTCGGGTGAGACTGGGAATTAGCAGATCCAGGTTAGGAGTAGTGAGGAGTCTATTGGACAAGGTAGCTAGGCAAGGGGAGCAAGATCACAATGCAAGCTAAAACTCATGTCAAAACTGGTCATGCCTACAGGGTGTTTGACAAAATGCCACAGGCACCTAGGCATTCGTTGGAGGGGCCAAATCTTCCAGATCAATGTCTCTATGGATGCACAAGAGGATGGTGAGGTTACTTGGTGGAAAGCACAAACTTGCTAGTGCAAGTTTTGCAGAACTCCAATTTTGGACAGAAAAGAAATGGCCTGGTTACATGAACCAAAAGTGATCCAATAGGTGCATGCTCCTGGACTTAAGGGTTTGGTAGGGTTGGCTACAAGCATGAGAAAGGACAAGATCACTAGAGCAAGAAATAATAGGGTTGCTGTAGAAAACACAAGTCTGGTCCAGAATGAAGAAGCGGTTGGTTCACTCAAATTACCCAAAGAACAACTCTATGTTTTTGCATAAAGTGGAATCATATGTTGCTACTAACATCTCATAATTTTGGTAGAGGCTAGAAAGAAATATTTAAATGGGTTGTAGTGCAAACATGCCCACTGGACCAGAGAAGAAAATTTGGGGTAGAGCTCAATTAATATCAAGAATAAAGGATATTTTTGCACAAAAGTGATTTAATAGCATCACATGACATCTCCAAGTTTTGGTGGGATTTTTGAGATAATTTATCACATGATTGTAGTTCAAATATAGCCATATAGACAAGGGAAGTCATTTTTCAAGAAAAATAAAGACTAAGCAATTTAGTTATGTAATTAGTTTCTGCTAAAAGAAAAGTTTTTCTTGAGAGTTTTAAACAAGTCCAATAACATGTTTGAAAAGTTTCACTTTGGGGTAGAAACTTCATAAAAACCAAGGTAAAAAAATCAAAAGGGAGCTCAGAAAATAAAAGTTTTAATTCCTGGCAAAATTTTAATTAATAAAACAAGGTCAAAAATTTTGGGGTGTCACAAGACTACCCCCCTTGAGGAAAATCTCGTCCTCGAGATTTGCTAGGGGTTGTTTTGAAAACAAAAACTCTCGGGGATCTTTTGCGAGGGAAGAATGGTTACAATAAAAGAGCATAAGTCACAACAAAACTATACATATTAGTAGAAACCAAATAACTTGCAAGCTCAGGTTACCACGTATAAGTCACAATACATAATTAAATGTTGCAACAATAGGCACAGCAGCAACATTTAAAAATGGAAACGGTAACTGGATGGGGTCCTGCGAGAACGTTTCTGGTACTGAGACACATTCCTCTTCTATCGGGGAAAGGGGTTTAACCAGCCGATGTACATGTCTCTCTTGGTCGGGCCTTAGTGATCTGCCGATGGCGATCTGAGTATTTAAATCCGCGAGACTCTGGAGATAACCCATCACATGTTGGGTCAAACTCTCTTGAGCGATGACGTACTGGACAAGGTTGGACAGGACGGGGTCTCTCTTGATTCGTCCTCTGGGAAAAGATGTTACTCCACCAGGTGCTGCACGGCCCGAGAAGTAATAATACCATCGTTCGCTGGCATAGGGTACCGCGAATCGAAGGCGAGCAAGTGCTTCGTATGCAGTAGCCTCTATGGCCATAAGCGGGGTCGGCATAGATTTCCCCACGAAGGAGACCTCTGTTGGGTCTTGGTTTGAGTTTACGGGAGGGATGTGCACTGCTGCCCAATATCTCGAGGTGGAAGAGGTGATTCTTGATTTGAACAGCTCGTACTGGGGTGGCTGGGTAGCGCCCATGGTACTGCAGGTAAAATCCCACAATATCTTGACAAAACTACCCGGGGTTGCATCTGGGGTTCTCAGGTGAATGCTGGGGCTCGGCATGGCTAGGAAATGGTTGTGAGGTTGGTGCCCAAGTTGAAGGTGTTTGGCAAGGTCACGCGGTGGTCTCTTTATAGCACCGGACCTGGGTCATCTTTACCATGGTGAATGGTAACAAAATTTCCAGCTTTGATCCGGGATTCGAAGTCAATGCCACAGATACACTTATTCCACCGAGGTGACGCGTTACTGTGGGAATTGTCGGGAAGGTTTTTGGTAACTGTGCCAGGGATGGAAATCTCTTATGCGCACTGGTGCAAATCAGACAAGGTTACTACTAAAGCAGAAGCATGACACCCAAACAGTGTTTATTCGCAAGGCCATACGGTTACAAAGCGAGGGTACACTGGGACTCAATACAACTCGGTTTACTTAGTCTACCTCGTTTACATTCATGCGGGCGTGCCTTGTGGATGTCGAGGCTCCTCCACGTGTCTCGCCGTCGGAATCAACTGGAGTAGGTTGAGGGGCTGCAGGCTCAGGGTAGCGATGATGGCCATCTCGAGGATTGATGGCCACAACTCCATTGGAGTGTCTTCCAAGTATGCGACGTAGCACCTCTGGGGTTATTGCAACGCCTTGCCCGGTGGCTGGGGTAGACCTCAGGGGCTCGATCGGCTGTCCAAACAGCACGACAGGGTTGTCGACGTTGGGCTCGTCCTCTTCTCTCGCCGGGGCTCGATGAATTAGCTCTCCACGAGCTGCGATTAGATCAATAGTGACCTGATCGCATAGTTCCTCTAGTGCTCTTACGTAGTGCACTAGGTGCAACAATGCAGGGTCTGTTTCGTGGTCTCCGTTGGCAACTTGGGGTGGTCTTCCGTACCCTTCACGTCTGGGGTAGTAGTGGAACGAGCGACAGTCAACTTTGGGCGACAAGTGCCGGAGATGAACTATAGCTTCTCGGGCAGCTAGTTGGATGGCTTGTGGCTCAAAGGAAGTTGTTCTTCCGGTGAACCTGTAGGGGCGTTCGGGTGCGAGACCCCTACCGTAGATGTGTACAGTGGCCCAGAATTGACGGCTTTCACCGCTTACGGGCCCTTGGTACACAACATATTCTGGGGGCTCTTCTAATGCATAGGCACGACGGGTGAGGTTTGCGAGTATGGTCACAAAACCTCCAAGGTTGGTCGCTGTGGTCTCATGGTGCACAATAGGACCAGGCATTGTGGCTTGGTTTAGGATAGCGGCTGGGCTGTGCTGGGTTGAGACTAGCGTGCCCTTTTTATAGGAAAAAGGGGATGGAGTCTTCCTTCGCACGCTTGCGAGAAAGGACTATTTAGGGGGCCGTTCACTGGCGCGTGGTCGACGGCTAGGCTGGTAGGTTGGGCACCGACTGCCAAAGGTGTCGGGTCACTGTGGGGGCTATCTTGCAGGAGAAGCTTGGCTGAGGTTTGGTTAAGGCATGGTGGGTTGGCTTGCCTAAGATTTTGTGGCCTGGCTAAGGTAGGATTAGCCAACGGTCAGCCTGGCTCTGATACCAAGTCTGTCGCGACCGGCTTTCCGGACATTAATTTCCAGAAAATGGCCGTCGAGCTCATCAGCCCCAGGATTACTGTTAGCTGATGAGGATCCAACTTGATACAGAAATTCCAAGCAAGAGTACAGAATATGTAGTACAAGACCATCGTGGCCTATGAGTACAACAAATGGTTTCTAGTGGTTGAGGGCGGAAGTGGTTTGTGGATCACCACGGCTATGGGACTCCATTTCCCACGGGAACAGCTGACCAGGTTAACTCCTATCTTCGCGAGGCTGCTATCATCGAGACTGTTGTCGCAACGCTCCTCTCGAAGCAAGCAATCTGGCCAAAACAATAGCCAGGGACAAGCCAGTTAGTACTTTGAATGTACTCGTAAACATTAAGAACATAGGTATAATATAGCCGCAGATAAACATGTGTCAAAATATGCTGTGGTTACTCTGATCATTATGAAAAAAAAGGTTAATGATGTATGCGAGTAAATATTTAAGGAATGCATGGGCAATCAAACAAGTAGATGAAATAATATAATGTGCCACAGTCAGGCGTCTGGGCGACACCACATAAAGGGCTTTAAAAGAAATGCCACAGTCGGGCGTCTGAGCGACACCACATAAAAGGGCTTTAAAAGAAATGCCACAGTCGGGCGTCTGAGCGACACCACATAAAAGGGCTTTAAAAGAAATGCCACAGTCGGGCGTCTCAGCGACACCACATAAAGGGCTTTAAAAGAAATGCCACAGCCGGGTGTCTGAGAGACACCACAGAAAGGGATTTAAAAAGAAATCATAGTGAATATCCCGAAGGTGGAACCATCCTAGAGATATTCGATGATAACAATAATATCACGGGTTAGTCAACAATGATAATAATCATAATCTTCACAAGTCACAAGTAGTAAATCCCGTTCTGGTTTAACAGTTTCACCTCTGAAGACCGACACTAAGACCGACACTCGACCCATCCCAGACTGTAATCCTTAACCATGGACACGGCTATTTGAATAGGTTTAATCTCTGCAGAGGGTGTACTCTTTACCCACGAGTAACGGATTCCTTTAGTCCATCGGGACTAATTCCGTCTACGGTCTTTTAACTGAAAACACACCTGACTTGCACACACCAGCTCAACTCACCGGTGTCTGGAATCACCCACGACACCTGTCAAGCAAACTCTAAGTGGGTAGGCTACAACCTCGACGTAGCATGGGATCAAATTTCTATTCGCACGCTCTAAGGGGTATCCCCCTCTCGGTCCCAACCGGATACACCCATGCCCCCGGACCAGGTGGCATGCCTACCGGATGCAGCCGGTATCTTCCACCATGGCCTCTCTGTACGGTGTGTGCCAAGACAAGGGTTAACAACTTACTGAACCATACCCTACTTACGGTAGGGACCTGTGGCAGTACGAAACAAGTATGGGGGTTACCGGAACAAGACTCGATCTATGGTCGACTCAGGAGGTAGTAATAATCCTGCATGATTGGCATAACAATGTATGTATTTCAACCCACAGATAGAAACTCCACACGACATACCCATCATGCCATACCGGACACGACCGTCTCAACGGAGGACTAGGGACAAGACCGCGTCTACCCAAGACAGAGGCCTTCCCGGCATTCCTTCCGGTATGCATGAAGAGTGTATGGCGGTGATTTCCATCACAAAACATGTCAACTCCATATGCATGAAATTCACAAATAAGCACTTATGAGTAGGATCACGTCCTCACATAAAATGACACATGCACGTGCCGGGGTGGTGCTGTCACCGAGTCAAACAACACACATAAAAAAATTTCACCAGGGTTCAGAATGCTTGCCTTTAGGTCATGGAAAAGAAGGGTGCATCCAAATCACCTTGAAACCTTCAAAAATCCTATTTAAAAGGATATGTATGAATTAACACATACGACTAAAACAACACAAAAGTTGTTCTGAAATTTTTTCAAATAAATCTTAAAATAAACTAGACAAAATTTAAGAAATGTAGGAAAAAGAATCAATTCATTTGGAGTTGTATTTAAAGAGTTATAGTTAGTCAAAGTTTAGTCAAATCTGTTATTAAAAAAAATATAAAAGAGAACGATTCGGACGGAATACGCTTTCGGTGCAGAGGAGGCGTACTTGAGATTTTACGCCTCCACTTATCCACGTGGACGGCGTGGGGTGTCGCTGACAGTGGGCCCGCCTGGCCCACTGGTTAGGTTTGACCAGTCCCCACTCCCTCCTCTTCCTCGCCCGAGCAGAGGCGGGACGTCCGGCATTCGTCGCCGGCGAACGGCGGCCCTTCGCGGGCATCTGAGTGCAGGGATGGATCCGCCACTCCTAGACAGTCCTCCCGGTGGTCGCAGGGTTGTCCGAGGTGAAGGGAATCGCCGGCGGTAAGCTCCGCGGCGGAGGGAAGCTTCGGTGGATTTGGGGATTCCGGCCCCGGTGGTTCCTGGCTGCGTCTGGGGGACTAGGCAGCTCCGCGGGTTTAAGTGGAGTTGGACGGTGGCGCTTGGGAGGGCAGAGGAGGTCTTGGTGCGTCGGAGCTGACCGGGGCAAAGCGGCGGCCGAGCGGACCGGAGAGGTTGAAGACGACCCTTTCCTCCTCGATTGATGGCGATGGGGGCACTAGTGGGACGGTGTGGGGTTGCCTGAGGGCTCGTAGGAGCTCGGGGCTTCCTTATATAGGCAATGGAGGTCGGTTCAAGGTGGCCGGAGATAAGAACGGTGGAGAACCGCCTCTCTGTGCTTGCAGGGCGACGTGGCGGCGACGGGCGCTAGCGGACGAAGTTATGGATGAGCACGCACTGCTCCAGGAGGCAGGTGGCGAGCGCTGGAGGTTTGGGCGGCGCTGGCTAGCGCAGGCGCGGTCGGGCGGCGGTTGCGGCCACGGGCGTGCCGCCAAATGGCCTCTGACGGCGGCGCTGTAGGGCGCCAGGGAGCGGTCGGGGCCTTCTGGCGTGACGCGGCGAGGAGGGGAGTGCGAGGCGAGGTTCCGCCGTGCGGTTCTAGCCAGGGGCGCGCGACGCGGCAGCTCGGTGCGCGGCTGCAGTTGGCGCGCTCTGGGCGCGCCCAGTGCACGCGCAGGACCTGATCGACGAAATGCTAGGGCGCGCTAGAGGTCTCGGGTGAGACTGGGAATTAGCAGATCCAGGTTAGGAGTAGTGAGGAGTCTGTTGGACAAGGTAGCTAGGCAAGGGGAGCAAGATCACAATGCAAGCTAAAATTCATGTCAAAACTGGTCATGCCTACAGGGTGTTTGACAAAATGCCACAGGCACCTAGGCATTCCTTGGAGGGGCCAAATCTTCCAGATCAATGTCTCTATGGATGCACAAGAGGATGGTGAGGTTAGTTGGTGGAAAGCACGAACTTGCTAGTGCAAGTTTTGCAGAACTCCAATTTTGGACAGAAAAGAAATGGCCTGGTTACGTGAACCAAAAGTGATCCAATAGGTGCATGCTCCTGGACTTAAGGGTTTGGTAGGGTTGGCTACAAGCATGAGAAAGGGCAAGATCACTAGAGCAAGAAATAATAGGGTTGCTGTAGAAAACACAAGTCTGGTCCAGAATGAAGAAGAGGTTGGTTCACTCAAATTACCCAAAGAACAACTCTATGTTTTTGCATAAAGTGGAATCATATGTTGCTACTAACATCTCATAATTTTGGTGGAGGCTAGAAAGAAATATTTAAATGGGTTGTAGTGCAAACATGCCCATTGGACCAGAGAAGAAAATTTGGGGTAGAGCTCAATTAATATCAAGAATAAAGGATATTTTTGCACAAAAGTGATTTAATAGCATCACATGACATCTCCAAATTTTGGTGGGATTTTTGAGATAATTTATCACATGATTGTAGTTCAAATATAGCCATATAGACAAGGCAAGTCATTTTTCATGAAAAATAAAGACTAAGCAATTTAGTTATGTAATTAGTTTCTGCTAAAAGAAAAGTTTTTCTTGAGAGTTTTAAACAAGTCCAATAACATGTTTGAAAAGTTTCACTTTGGGGTAGAAACTTCATAAAAACCAAGGTAAAAAAATCAAAAGGGAGCTCAGAAAATAAAAGTTTTAATTCCTGGCAAAATTTTAATTAATAAAACAAGGTCAAAAATTTTGGGGTGTCACAACAAGATGATGATGGCCATATCATGTCACATATGCATGTGATGTTTATCTTTTATGCATCTTATTTTGTTTGGTACGGCGGTAGCATTATAAGATGATCCCTTACTAAAATTTTAAGGTATAAGTGTTCTCCCTGAGTATGCACCGTTGGGACAGTTCGTCGTGCTGAGACACCATGTGATGATCGGGTGTGATAAGCTCTACGTTCACATACAACGGGTGCAAGACAGGTTTGCACATGTGGAATACTCGGGTTAAACTTGACGAGCCTAGCATGTACAGACATGGCCTCGGAACACTGGAGACCGAAAGGTCGAATGTGAATCATATAGTAGATATGATCAACATAGAGATGTTCACCATTTAAGACTAATCCATCTCACGTGATGATCGGACATGGTTTAGTTGATTTGGATCACGTAATCATTTAGATGACTTGAGGGATGTCTATCTAAGTGGGAGTTCTTAAGTAATATGATTAACTGAAATTAATTTATCTTGATAGTTTTTGCATATCTATGTTGAAGATCAATGGCACGTGCTATCGTTCCCTTGAATTTTAATGCTATCCTAGAGAAAGCTAAGTTGAAAGATGATAGTAGCAACTACACACACTGGGCCCGTAACTTGAGGATTATCCTCATTGCTGCACAGAAGAATTATGTCCTTGATGCACCGCTAGGTGAAAGGCCTACTGCAGGGGCAGATGCTGATTCTATGAACGTCTGGCAAGTTTGATCTGATGACTACTTGATAGTTTAGTGTGCCATGCTTTACGGCTTAGAACCGGGACTTCAAAGACGTTTTGAACGTCATGGACCATATGAGATGTTCTAGGAGTTGAAGTTAATATTTCAAGCAAATGCCCGAGTTGAGAGATATGAAGTCTCCAACTAGTTCTATAGCTGCAAGATGGAGGAGAACAGTTCTGTCAGTGAACACATACTCAGAATGTCTGAGTATCATAACCACTTGACTCAGCTGGGAGTTAATCTTACAGATGATAGTGTTATTGACAGAGTTCTTCAATCACTGCCACCGAGCTACAAAGGCTTCGTGATGAACTATAATATGCAAGGGATGGATAAGACAATTCCCGAGCTCTTCGCAATGCTCAAAGCTGCAGAGGTAGAAATCAAGAAGGAGCATCAAGTGTTGATGGTTAACAAGACCACTAGTTTCAAGAAAAAGGGCAAAGGAAAGAAGGGTAACTTCAAAAAGAATGGCAAGCAAGTTGTCACTCCCGGGAAGAAGCCCAAATCTGGACCTAGTCCTGAAACTGAGTGCTTCTACTGCAAAGGGACTGGTCACTGGAAGCGGAACTGCCCCAAGTATTTGGCGGATAAGAAGGATGGCAAAGTGAACAAAGGTATATGTGATATAGATGTTATTGATGTGTACCTTACTAATGCTCATAGTAGCGCCTAGGTATTTGATATTGGTTCAGTTGCTCATATTTGTAACTCGAAAAGGGGCAATGGATTAAACGAAGATCGGCTAAGGACGAGGTGATGGTGCGCGTCGGGAATGGTTCCAAGGTCAATGTGATCGCCGTTGGCACGCTACCTCTACATCTACCTTTGCGATTAGTTTTAGACATGAATAATTGCTATCTGGTGCCAACGTTGAGCATGAACATTATATCTGGATCTTGTTTAATGCGAGACGGTTATTCATTTAAATAAGAGAATAATGGTTGTTCTATTTATATGAGTAATATCTTTTATGGTCATGCACCCTTGAAGAGTGGTCTATTTTTGTTGAATCTCGATCGTGGTGATACACATATTCATAATATTGATGCCAAAAGATGCAAAGTTGATAATGATAAGTGCAATATATTTGTGGCACTGCCATTTAGGTCATATTGGTGTAAAACGCATGAAGAAACTCCATGCAGATGAACTTTTGGAATCACTTGATTATGAATAATTTGATGCTTGCGAACCATGCCTCACGGGAAAGATGACTAAGACTCCGTTCTACGGAACAATGGAGCGAGCTACTGACTTATTGGAAATAATGTATACCGATGTATGCGGTCCAATGAGTGTTGTGGCTCGCGGCAGGTATCGTTATTTTCTGACCTTCACAGATGATTGGAGCAGATATGGGTATATCTACTTGATGATACACAAGTCTAAAACATTTAAAAATTTCAAAGAATTTCAGAGTGAAGTGGAGAATCATCGTAACAAGGAAATAAAGTTTCTACGATCTGATTGCGGAGGTGAATATTTGAGTTACAAGTTTGGCCTTCATTTAAAACAACGTGGAATAGTTTCATAACTCACGCCACCTGGAACACCACAGTGTAATGGTGTGTCCGAACGTCGTAACTGTACTTTATTACATATGGTGCGTTCTATGATGTCTCTTACCGATTTACCACTATCTTTTTGGGGTTATGCATTAGATACAGTTGCGTTCACGTTAAATAGGGCACCGTCTAAATCCGTTGAGACGACACCGTATGAAATGTGATTTGGCAAGAAACCTAAGCTATCGTTTCTTAAAGTTTGGGGTTGCGATGCTTATGTGAAAAGCTTCAGCCTGATAAGCTCGAATCCAAATCGGAGAAGTGCGTCTTCATAAGATACCCAAAAGAAATTGTTGGGTACACCTTCTACCACAGATCCGAAGGCAAGATCTTTGTTGCTAAAAATGGATCCTTTCTAGAGAAGGAGTTTCTCTCGAAAGAAGTGAGTGGGAGGAAAGTAGAACTTGATGGGGTAATTGTACCTTCTCTCAAATTGGAAAGTAGCTCATCACAGAAAACTGTTCCCGTGATGCCTACACTAACTAGAGAGGAAGCTAATGATAATGATCATGAAACTTCAGATCAAGTTACTTCCGAACCTCGTAGGTCAACCAGAGCACGTTCCGCACCAGAGTGGTATGGTAATCCTGTTCTGGAGGTCATGTTGCTAAACCATAACGAACCTACGAACTATGAAGAAGCTATGATGAGCCCAGATTCCGATAAATGGTTTGAGGCCATGAAATCTGAGATAGGATCCATATATGAGAACAAAGTGTGTTCTTTGGTTGACTTGCTCGATGATCGGCGAGCCATAAAGAATAAATGGATCTTCAAGAAGAAGACTGACGATGATGGTAATGTTACTGTCTACAAACCTCGACTTGTCGCAAAAGGTTTTCAACAAGTTCAAGGAGTTGACTACAATGAGACTTTCTCACCCGTGGCGATGCTTAAGTATGTCCGAATCATGTTAGCAATTGCCGCATTTTATGATTATGAAATCTGGCAAATGGACGTCAAAACTGCATTCCTTGATGGCTTTCTTAAAGAAGAGTTGTATATGATGCAACAAGAAGGTTTTGTCGATCCTAAAGGTGCTAACAAAGTGTGCAAGCTCCAGCGATCCATTTATGGACTGGTGCAAGCATCTAGGAGTTGGAATATACGCTTTGATGAGGTGATCAAAACATATGGTTTTATACAGACTTTTGGAGAATTCTGTATTTACAAGAAAGTGAGTGGGAGCTCTATAGCATTTCTGATATTATATGTGGATGACAGATTGTTGATTGGAAATGATATAAAATTTCTGGATAGCATAAAAGGATACTTGAATAAGAGTTATTCAATGAAAGACCTCGGTGAAACTGCTTATATATTGGGCATCAAGATCTATAGAGATAGATCAAGACGCTTAGTTGGACTTTCACAAAGCACATACCCTGATAAAGTTTTGAAGAAGTTCAAAATGGATCAGTCAAAGAAAGGGTTCTTGCCTGTGTTACAAGGTGTGAAGTTGAGTCAGACTCAATGCCCGACCACTGCAGAAGATAGAGAGAAAATGAAAGTCATGCCCTATGCCTCAGCCATAGGTTCTATCATGTATGCTATGTTGTGTACCAGACCTGATGTGTGCCTTGCTATAAGTCTAGCAGGGAGGTACCAAAGTAATCGAGGAGTGGATAACTGGACAGTTGTCAAGAAGATCCTGAAGTACTTGAAAAGGACTAATGATATGTTTCTCTTTTTTGGAGGTGACAAAGAGCTCATCGTAAATGGTTACATCGATGCTAGTTTGGACACTGATCCGGGTGACTCTAAGTCACAAACCGGATACGTATTTATATTGAATGGTGGAGCTGTCAGTTGGTGCAGTTCCAAGCAAAGCATCGTGGCGGGATCTACATGTGAAGCGGAGTACCTGGCTGCTTTAGAAGCAGCGAATGAAGGAGTCTGGATGAAGGAGTTCATATCCGATCTAGGTGTAATACTTATGACCCACAAGTATATGGAATCAATTGTAGCTCTTTTCGATAAGCAAGAGTGTCGAACCTAGCGAGGAGCAGTAGGAAATGACAAGTGGTTTTCAGCAAGGTAATGTTTGCAAGTGCTGAAATTGTAAGTAGCAGAGTAGTTTGATAGCAAGATAATTTGTAACGAGCAAGTAACGATAATAGTAGCAAAAGTGCAGCAAGGTAGCCCAATCCTTTTTAGGCAAAGGACAGGGTAAAACGGTCTCTTATAATGAGCAAAGCGTTCTTGAGGGTACACGAGAATAGCGCATAAACTGTGGTTTAAGCTTCTGTCACTCTCGCAACCCATCATCTAATTGATACTACACAATGCATTCCCTTAGGCCCAAATATGGTGAAGTGTAATGTAGTCGACGTTCACATGACACCACTAAGGGAATCACAACATACATACTATCAAAATATCGAACACATATCAATTTCACATGATTACTTGCAACATGATTTCTCCCGTGACCTCAAGAACAAAAGTAACTACTCACAAATGATAATCATGCTCAAGATCAGAGGGGTATTAAATAGCATATTGGATATGAACATATAATCTTCCACCAAATAAACCATATATTAATCAACTACAAGAAGTAATCAACACTACTAGTCACCCCCAAGCACAAATCTATAGTTCCGGTAACAAGATTTAACACAAGAGATGTACTAGGGTTTGAGATGAGATGGTGTTGTTGAAGATGTTGATGGAGATAGCCCTCCCCAAGATGGGAGAGTTGTTGGTTATGATGATGATGATGATTCCCCCCACCCCCGGAGGGAAGTTCCCCCGACGGAATCGCTCCGCCGGATGGCAAAAGTGCTCCTGCCCAAGTTCCGCCTCGAGACGGCGGCGCTCCATCCCTAAAGTCCTCCCATTATTTTTTCTAGGTCAAAATGACTTATATACCAGAAGATGGGCACAACCCACCAGGGCACGCCTGGGCTCCCTGGCGCGCCCAGGTGGGTTGTGCCCACATGGTGGGTCTTCTCTGGTACTTATTTGCTCCAATATTCATCATACATTCCATAAACATTCTCCGTGAAGTTTCAGCTTGTTTGGAGTTGTGCAGAATAGGTAGCCCGACGTAGCTTTTCCAGGTCCAGATTTCCAGTTGCCGGAATTTTCCCTCTTTGTGTGTACCTTGCAAATTATGAGAGAAAAGGCATTAGAATTACTCCAAAAAGCATTATTATGTATAGAAAAATCATAAATAATTGTAGGAAAACATGATGCAAAATGGACGTATCAACTCCCCAAGCTTAGACCTCGCTTGTCCTCAAGCAAAAACCAAAATTGAAAAACATGTCCACATGCTTAGAGAGAGAGAGAGAGGTGTCGATAAAAACAAAATACGGACATAGAAGCATCATGTTCATTATTATAACAGCAACAAATATAAACATAAGACTCTTATCATAGAACTTTTGTCATAGACTTGTCATGAATAAGTGACAATTCATCACACTATCGAAGTATAAAGCAAAAACTCTATTAGAAACCAACAAACTATGTTCTCAGTGAACTTTGCAACTACAACTCATCATCTTTTCAGGAAGATTCACGTGTCGGAGCCTTTTGGAAAGTCCACATACTCAACCATCATATAGTCTTCTATTATTGCTAACAGACGAATTGACCAGCGTGAAGCGACAGGTGCACGCAATGACTACCGCCATCTTTGGTAAGCCTCGCGTGACTTGTGTAATAATCCTGATTCTTCCATAAAACAGCTCGGTTTATGACCTGCTGATCGTATTACAGGCACTCGCATCAACCACCTGGGATCAGATGTGCGTATGAAGCTGAAAGCGGCCTATACTTTAGTCGAGCAGCTGTACACCGGCGCACAGCGGGTTATCACTACTGCTTCACACAACAATCCGGCGCCCACATTGATCCAGGACACGCTGAAGAGGTTGACGATGCTTCCCGCTCGGATTGAAGAGTTAAAAAGATCCACTGCTCGAACCGGAGCCATTAATGCCTTAATCCGGGCCAAAGCATGGGTGCCTGATTTTGATCCCGTTGAAGCGGCTCAAGGTTATCCTAGCTTAAAGGAGGATGGCTCCGAATTCGATGAAGAAGAATTAAGAAAGATAAATCGGGCAGTGCGCCCCCTGGCCTGTCAATTGGTAGAAGAGGCAGACTTGTCTCATTATCAAGCCCAGTATAATAACCAGAACAAACGGGTAGCAGCGCCAATCCCTGAAGCGGAAAACTTAATTCCTCCAATCCGGAAACACACCTATGCCCCTGATATTAAACCGTCGTCCCTGATACATGAGGAAGTTGTCTTTCAAGCTTTAATGGGGATTGATTGGACCACTGTTGACCTCCAGCCGCTGGGTTGGGAGGAGGAAGCGGAAGCGGCGCAGGATGATCCAGAATCATCAAACCGGGATGACACACAGGCGTGAACCGAGGGCAGCTTTAATCGGTTTCCTTTTGATACTTTGTCAAGAAACAATCATCTTATTTAGGCACCATGTTGCCTTGTAATAGGATAGACCGTACTTTATGCTTTATGAGATGCCTTCGCGCATTCAGTATTGATATTCTCCTTTGAAAAATATTTTTGCCAGCTTATATCTCCTGCAATCACAAAATTTTGAACTGCCATATAGTAGGCCTGAAATAGGCGTTTGTGGCCAATGTTAAAACGATAGCTGATATCTTTTAAACCGTCGTGGGAGAACCGAGCTCCTGTGTATATAACACCGGTTTACCGTCCTTTACTGATAACAATCTTTTGTTGCTCGAAAAAGGATGTTTAGCAGAAAAACTCAAACTGAACCAACAATCTCAGATTGTTGAAAAAAAAAAGAAAGGCCGTGTTTCGCCAAACTGGCTATGTAGAACCGGTGTAAAATATTGTCGGTTTAAGAGAAAGGCAATAAACCATCAACCCTTAGGGAAAGAAATAGTGACAAAAACCTTTTGCAAAAGAAGAGCTCTATTGAGCTTGGTCAGACGGAATTACCATGGTCAGACGCAACCGAGCCCCCCGAAGGTGTAGCGATGGTGCCAGTCAGCCAGGACCCCAAAATGACGCGTGGCATTACGCCGGCCAAGTGGCATTGCTATGGTTCGGGTTCGACCAAGCCCCCAAATGACTCTAAGGCCCGTAGGCCGATCAAGAGGTGTAACGCCCCGGACCTGATGCGCCAGGTGTCCGCCAGTTATTCGCTGTTGTTGCTTTGTCATTTGCTTGCGTGTTGCATCTTGCCATGTCATCATCCGCATTGCATCACCATATTTTCGAAACTTGCATCCGTCCGGGTTCTCCGAGTTCTCTCCCTTGTCCGTTCCGAGACCAACCACACTAGCACGCGCCCGCGGCATGTCCGAATATTATTTTATAAGTGGCCGGAAAATATTCTCGGAATGGGTTGAAGTTTGGCGTGCGGTGTTGTTTTGTTGTTAGTAGACCGCCTGCCAAGTTTCATCGCATTCGGAGTCCGTTTGATAGCCCAACCGTTAAACATATGGCGGCATTATAGCCGGTCAAACGTCGGACGTTTTCGGTCTCCGGAAACAGTTGCCGGGCTGCACTCCTCTCCTCTCATCTCAGCCCAACCTCTCTTCACAGCCCACTAGCCCACCTATCTATCCCTCTCCGCTCTGGGTCGTCCGATCGGGATCGAACGGCTCCGGAACGGACAAAAACCCCCAACCCTAGCCCCTCTTTCTATAAATGGCAGCCCCCCTTGCCATTTTTGTCATCCCTAACCTCCTCCCTTGATTTCCGCACCGTCCCAATCATCGCCGCCGCCCTTCCTCCGTTTTCAGCACCGGCGCACTTCCCCGCCGCCAAGTGTCGCCGCCTCGATCGCCAGCGCCGCCGCAAGCCGCCTCCCGCAGCCTATCCCCCCACGCCACCTGTCCCCCTGCCTCCCCGCGCCGCTAGGCCCGTGCCGCGGCCCGCCCTAGGCCCCGATCTGGACCCGAGGCCCGCAGCCGCCGCCCGACCGCGTCTCCTCCCACTCCCCCGTCCCCGAGCTCCAAGGAGGAGCTCCCGCACCAGGCCCCGCCGGCGTTCACGCCGCAGCTGCTCGCCGGAGTTGCCGCGAGCTCCAGCACGCCGGACCCCAGGTCCCGCCGCCCTCTCTCTCCCTTCCTTTTTCCCCTCTCTCTCCCTCACGGCCTCTCTCTCTCCCGCAGGTGCTCGCCGGCGACGAGGCATAAAGCTCGTCGTCCCGAGCCGCTCCCGTCTTTTCCGCACCGGATCCGGTGAGCCACTGACCGGATCTATCCATCCCAGGCGCTCCCCGTCGCTCTCCGGCCGTCGTCATGCCCTCCGCCCTCGCCGGGAACCCGGTGCGCCGTCACCGCCATGGATCGGGATCCAGCCACCCCGACCAACGCCGTTGACCAACGCGTGGGCCTCGCCTTCGGCCAAGCGCACCGCGCCCCCAAGGCCCAGCCGCTCCCCTCGCCCGGCCTGCCTGCCCTCTCCACAAACGGGCCGAAGCCCATGGGTGAGCAGCCCAGATCCAGTGCCCCTTGGCCCAGTTCCAGCAGATTTAGCCCATGCGCGTTTTTTTCCCTGACCTGCGAATTTCCTAATTATCCTGAGAAAACAGATTTGCAGAAAAGTCCCTCTAGATCATGCATTTAATAACTCATCAACGGTGCATCATATTAAAATGATTTATATATGAAAAGTGCTCAGAAAATTGTGTAGTTTAATAATATCCAACTTTCATCTATGTTTAACATGATTAAAATGCTGTTTGTTTAAATTTGCTCCTATGCCATGGTAAAATGATTTAATTCATAGCTAATTAACCGTAACTCGGATTTAAATAAACTTTATATGTAAATGGGGTAGAAAGATGCATAGATTAACATGTTGCACTTCATTTTCCTGTTTAACAATATTAAAATATGTTTTAGGCAGAACAGTACCAAATTTGAAATGTGCATATGAGGAGTTTCCGGAATTGTTGTTTGTTGTTCCGGCCTCATTTAAACTTGTCTAGATAGATAGTTTTGTTGTGCTTCACCCCTTGCCATGTTAAAAACATTTAATATTGTTGGGTACATAAACAAGAGAGAACTAAATAATTGTTGTGGTCTTTCGTCAATGTGCAACTCGTTGCATATTGAGCTCCACTTAATTTGTAGTGTTGTTTGTTGCATTTGCCATGCCATGCTTCATTAAACCGGACATGCATCATTCCTGTTTATGCATCATGTCATATTCATGTGTTGTTTGTTTACTATGTTGTGTGCTTCTTTCCGGTGTTGCTTCTTCGGGTTGATTTCCGTTATCATCGCGTTTGTGAGGACCCATACGACTACGTCCGTTTGTCTTCTTCATGGACTCGTTCTTCTTCCTTGCGGGATTTCAGGCAAGATGACCATACCCTCGAAATCACTTCTATCTTTGCTTGCTAGATTGCTCGCTCTTTTGCTATGCCTTTGCTGCGATACCTACCACTTGCTTATCATGCCTCCCATATTGTTAAACCAAGCCTCTAACCCACCATGTCCTAGCAAACCGTTGATTGGCTATGTTACCGCTTTGCTCAGCCCCTCTTATAGCGTTGTTAGTTGCAGGTGAAGGTGAAGTTTGTTCCTTGTTGGAACATGGAGATGTTGTTCCTTGTTTGGAACATGTTTACTTGTTGGGATATCACAATATATCTTATTTTAATTAATGCATCTATATACTTGGTAAAGGGTGGAAGGCTCGGCCTTATGCCTGGTGTTTTGTTCCACTCTTGCCGCCCTAGTTTCCGTCATATCGGTGTTATGTTCCCGGATTTTGCGTCCCTAACGCGATCGGGTGATTTATGGGACCCCCTTGACAGTTCGCTTTGAATAAGACTTTTCCAGCAGGCCCAACATTGGTTTTACCATTTGCCTACCACCTATCCCTTTCCCTTGGGTCTGATCAACCCGAGGGTCATCTTTATTTAGCCCCCCGGGCCAATGTTTGTCTAAGTGTTGGTCCAAACCAGAGCCACTTGCGGTGCCACCCCGGGGCAACTTGGGGTATCTTCGGTTGCCGTACGTAGTGTTCATCCGGTGTTGCCCTGAGAACGAGATATGTGCAGCTCCTACCAGGATGTCGGCGCATTGGGAGGTTTTGCTGGACTTGTTTTATTACTGTCGAAATGTCTTGTAGCCGGGATTCCGAGACTGATCGGGTCTTTCCGGGGAGAAGGAATATCCTTCGTTGATCGCGAGAGCTTATCATGGGCTAAGTTGGGACACCCCTACAGGGTTTTGAACTTTCGAAAGCCGTGCCCGCGGTTATGTGGCAGATGGGAATTTGTTAATGTCCGGTTGTAGAAAATCCGAAGTTGATCTTAACTAAAATACACCAACCGCGTGTGTAACCGTGATGGTCTCTTCTCGGCGGGGTCCGGGAAGTGAACACGGTTGTTGGAGTTATGCTTGACGTAAGTAGTCCAGGATCACTTATTGATCATAGTTGTTCGACCGTGCTTTGCCTTCTCTTCTCACTCTCATTTGCGTATGTTAGCCACCATATATGCTAGTCGCTTGCCGCAGCTCCACCTCACTATCCTTTCCTACCTATAAGCTTAAATAGTCTTGATCTCGCGGGTGTGAGATTGCTGAGTCCTCGTGACTCACCAGATACTTCCAAAACCAGTTTGCAGGTGCCGATGAAACGGTGCAGGTGACGCACCCGAGCTCAAGGAGGAGTTCGATGAAGACCTTATCCTTTATGTTGTTTCGTTCTAGTCGATCAGTAGTGGAGCCCAGTTGGGGTTGATCGTGGACCTTTGTCGCTTTTGGGGTTTCTTCTTTTATTTTGGCTCCGTAGTCGGGCCCTGATTGTAACTGTATGATGTATTGTTTTATTCATGTATATGTGTGAAGTGGCGATTGTAAGCCAACTATGTATCTCTTTCCCTTATGTATTACATGGGTTGTGTGAAGATTACCTCACTTGCGACATTGCTTTCAATGCGGTTATGCCTCTAAGTCGTGCTTCGACACGTGGGAGATATAGCCGCATCGAGGGCGTTACAAGTTGGTAATCAGAGCCTTTCCCCGACCTTAGGAGCCCCCACTGATTGATCGTTTTTAGCGGCCGAGTTGTGTCTAGAAAAATGTTTTGAGTCATTTAGGAATTATATATCGGAGAGTTTAGGAATTCTTTTTACTCCCCAGTCTCCTCATCGCTCTGGTAAGGCATCCTGACGTAGAGTTTTGACTCTTCTCTTCTCAAATTTCACTAAAAAAAATTTTAGGATCACGCGGGTATATTACAATCGTTCCGATGGTTTTATGATGACAACATTGTCTTGGTTGCCTCCTGACATTTAGGGGTTGTGGCAGTGTCCCGGGGAGTTGAGCTCCGAGGTGTTGTTGTCATAATTTTTTCGTTGCGGTTTTGGAATACCTGAGTTTAGTACGCCGACATCGAAAATCTCTTTTGTACAGTTGTTGGTGAGATAACCCTGATAGCCCAGTACTGAGGCGAGTGCGGGAGTATTGCCATGACTCGTATAACGGATGCTTTTCGAAGGTTGAGGTAGATGATTTCCGAGGATTTCTTGGTTATGTGTTGAAGGATGGATACAGCTGGATCTAGGTATTGTTAGTTTGGGTGATATATTTTGTGTCCCCTGTATCCCCAACACCTGATTGCATAACCAGAAAGTTTCGGGAGTTTATAAGTGGGAATTCAAGTATCTCTTAGAATATCTTTCCAACAGACACATGATACGATATGGGATCTATCATATGTTTGTTTCCGGCTTATTCCGCAAGCCAATCCTTTGTTTTTGTTTTGTTTTATGGTATTCGAGTTGCTTCAATGTCAAGTGTTGAATCCATACCTTTCCTAAATGGTGTTCTCATATTTCTATGTGAATACTAATCCTTCTTGATCATCAAGATTATCATGCCAATTCTTTTTCAACCGGTGTGTCTCTCTTCAAGTGGATCCGATCACTTCAACATCTGCAAGATCATTTATCAGTTCTTCTTTACGGTGTTTGCTTCATCTGTTCCAAGTTGTCTTTGTTTTTCCCGCCCTCCCACCCTTTTTCTTCAAGTACTCAGATTTCTCAATCAAGTAACCTTCTTATTCATGTGAAGCTTCTTCATTCTTTCCTTCAATGTTCTTATCCGGGGATTCCCATGAAGATGCTCAACAGTTTCAAGTTCATCATTCGTCATTCTTTTCTTCTCCGGTGGTTCCAATTCAAGCTTTATCGATCATATCTTTTCCCCGTTTCTAATGTTTTCTCATACCGGTGCATCTCACAATATTTCACTTCTCGCTGTTCATTTGTTCCGGAGTGATGAAAATATCTCAGAAGATTCAAGTTTTCATTCTCATTTCACTCAAGTTCTTTTGAGGATGCTATCTCATTCAAGCCATTTAATTCAACCGGTGCAATATCCCTTTCAAGCAATCACTTCAACGGTGTTTCTTTTGAGTGGGCCCATAACCCACAGGTCTTTTTCCAGGATCTTACCTGACTCTTCTAATTTTCCCGGAGCTATTCCCAAATTCTTTTCGAAGTTTGACGTAAGAATGATTTATCATCAGTCAAATGTCTTTCTCCAAGATCTTTCAAATTCTTTTCATCATTGGTTCAACATTTCTAATTCTCAGTCCGGAGTGCTTCAACAATTCATAGTGGTGTTTCTCATCATCATTTTCAACATTTGAAGACCGAAGAAGAGTTTCTCTTAAATCTTGCTCCATTCTCTTCAAGATTCATTGTTCTAGCTTGTTGCCATCCTCTCATAATTGTTTCGATTGTGAGAATTATTTTCACCCATCCGGAGCATTTCAGGAGTCTTTTTAGTTTGATTCTCCGGAGCCCAGCATCTCAGAATTATTCATTCTCAGCTTCGTCTATCATTCTCCAAATCATACCGGTGCATCATTCAAGTATTCTCTAATCAGCTCGTGATCTATTCGTTCATTTGTACCTGAATCCTAGCGAGCATCTTCGTTCATTTGCTAATTCTTCCCGGTGTTTCCTTATCTTTTCTTCGTCCATTTTAAATTCTTACGGTGGTTCGTTCAAGATCCTTCTTCCTTGTTATCATATAGATTCATTCTTTCTTTCCAAATCCTACCGGTGGTTCGTTGAAGACCTTCTCAAGTCTGCGCTATATCTCTCTTAATCTTTTCTACGAGAAGTAGTAGTATGCCTAGTCCATTGCTTGTCATCAATCTAAATTGGTGAAGGATAAGCATAATGTAATTCTTATTCTTGTTTCATCGAGTTAACTCAATTTCCTATTCCGGAGGTTCTTCAAATTCTTGGTTTCAATAGCTTCATCTTTTCTTTTCCGGAGTGCAAAGTTTTCTCATTATATCGTCCCGAAGCTCCATCTAAATCATTGCAAGACTTCACCTTGTTCTTTCAACTTCTCTTTCTCCCTATCATCCTTTTATTACCGGAGTTTCTTCATGGAGGCCCTACTTGGTGGTTTATCAAGGACACTTTTCATTCTTCAATTGTTCTTCAAGTTTTCTCTCGGAGCTAAGATCCGCCAAGTTATACTCCAAAATAAACATGGTGTTCAACACATGTTTTGTTTGGAGGAGTTCAAGCATTTCTTCATCTTGCATCCCGAAGTGCAATTCTTTCTACCTTATCTTTTGAGGTGGTGTTATGTCATTCTTGACAATTTCCCTTCTTGCTTCATGATTCACATGTTGTCAAGAATGAGGTATTTTAAATCCATCAATCTCTTCATTGGAGTTATCTTGGGTTATATTTCACCTAAAGCCTTCCCTAAGGATTGTTGCTATTTATGGTGATCATTAATGACCCAAGTTCTTCATTTGTCCTCCCGGTGATATAGTTTCTCGTCTCCTTGTTGATATCAATCCAATTAATTTTTCGTTAGCGGCAGGTTGTCACCTCATAATTTTTGGGATGTCTCCCATAAGTCCACATCAAGCTTACGCTTTCGTTGTTGATAATCCAACAACTCCGTTCAACCTTTTCTTCGTAAGCTTTCTCTTTCAATTTTATTTGCGAGAGTTTTCATTCATCTTCTCCGTTCTTTTCTTTCCAACCATCTAGTTTTCCATTCTTTTGTTCCGGAGGCATTGTGGTGTTGCTTTCTTCACTCATTATCTCGGATTGCCATGACCATGTTCTTTTCATGCTTATCCATTTAACCGGAGTGTTGTGCCCTCTGCTCAAGTTCTTTGCATTTTATCAAGTTTCATATCACTTTTCAACCTGAGTGATGTCTGAAATCCTTCTTACCTATTGTGCCATTCTTTCAATAGTTCCGGAGGCAATGTGTTGTTAATTTCAGCAAGTACCCTCTCATCTTGTCAAGTTCATATTATAGTCCTTCCATTTCCAACCGGAGTGTGGTGTTCTCTTTTCAAGTTATTTCCATCTTATCAAGTTTTCCTCTTCTTTTCTACCGGAGTGCTGTCCAAATTCTGTCATTCTTGTTCCTTGACTATCTCATTATACCAAGGTGGTTATATTCTTTTCGCTCGTGAAGCTCTTATTTCCATGCCTTTCAACATTCAAGTTCCCGTAATGTTCCTTGTTCCTCTTTTCTAAGGGATTGTTTGCAATCTCGCTCATCTCTGTTGTACTCTTTCTCTTAAATTGTTCAACCTCTCAAGGTTCGTGGTTTCACTCTTTTGTCAAAGAAGCAACTTAGTTTTACCTCTTCTCCTTCTCTTCCGTTTTCCCCTCTGGTGCCATTCTAGATCTCGGGACGAGATCCTCTCGTAGTGGTGGAGTGTTGTAACGCCCCGGACCTGATGCGCCAGGTGTCCGCCAGTTATTCGCTGTTGTTGCTTTGTCATTTGCTTGCGTGTTGCATCTTGCCATGTCATCATCCGCATTGCATCACCATATTTCCGAAACTTGCATCCGTCCGGGTTCTCCGAGTTCTCTCCCTTGTCCGTTCCGAGACCAACCACACTAGCACGCGCCCGCGGCATGTCCGAATATTATTTTATAAGTGGCCGGAAAATGTTCTCGTAATGGGTTGAAGTTTGGCGTGCGGTTTTGTTTTGTTGTTAGTAGACCGCCTGCCAAGTTTCATCGCATTCGTAGTCCGTTTGATAGCCCAACCGTTAAACATATGGCGGCATTATAGCCGGTCAAACGTCGGACGTTTTCGGTCTCCGGAAACAGTTGCCGGGCTGCACTCCTGTCCTCTCATCTCAGCCCAACCTCTCTTCACAGCCCACTAGCCCACCTATCTAGCCCCCTCCGCTCCGGGTCGTCCGATCGGGATCGAACGGCTCCGGAACGGACAAAAACCCCCAACCCTAGCCCCTCTTTCTATAAATGGCAGCCCCCCTTGCCATTTTTGTCATCCCTAACCTCCTCCCTTGATTTCCACACCGTCCCAATCATCGCCGCCGCCCCTCCTCCGTTTTCAGCACCGGCGCACTTCCCCGCCGCCAAGTGTCGCCGCCTTGATCGCCAGCGCCGCCGCAAGCCGCCTCCCGCAGCCTATCCCCCCACGCCACCTATCCCCCTGCCTCCCCGCGCCGCTAGGCCCGTGCCGCGGCCCGCCCTAGGCCCCGATCTGGGCCCGAGGCCCGCAGCCGCCGCCCGACCGCGTCTCCTCCCACTCCCCCGTCCCCGAGCTCCAAGGAGGAGCTCCCGCACCAGGCCCCGCCGGCGTCCACGCCGCAGCTGCTCGCCGAAGTTGCCGCGAGCTCCACCACGCCGGACCCCAGGTCCCGCCGCCCTCTCTCTCCCTTCCTTTTTCCCCTCTCTCTCCCTCATGGCCTCTCTCTCTCTCCCGCAGGTGCTCGCCGGCGACGAGGCGTAAAGCTCGTCGTCCCGAGCCGCTCCCGTCTTTTCCGCACCGGATCCGGTGAGCCACTGACCGGATCTATCCATCCCAGGCGCTCCCCGTCGCTCTCCGGCCGTCGTCATGCCCTCCGCCCTTGCCGGGAACCCGGTGCACCGTCGCCGCCATGGATCGGGATCCAGCCACCCCGACCGACGCCGTTGACCAACGCGTGGGCCTCGCCTTCGGCCCAGCGCACCGCGCCCCCAAGGCCCAGCCGTTCCCCTCGCCCGGCCTGCCTGCCCTCTCCACAAACGGGCCGAAGCCCATGGGTGAGCAGCCCAGATCCAGTGCCCCTTGGCCCAGTTCCAGCAGATTTAGCCCATGCGCGTTTTTTTCCCTGACCTGCGAATTTCCTAATTATCCTGAGAAAACAGATTTGCAGAAAAGTCCCTCTAGATCATGCATTTAATAACTCATCAACGGTGCATCATATTAAAATGATTTATATATGAAAAGTGCTCAGAAAATTGTGTAGTTTAATAATATCCAACTTTCATCTATGTTTAACATGATTAAAATGTTGTTTGTTTAAATTTGCTCCTATGCCATGGTAAAATGATTTAATTCATAGCTAATTAACCGTAACTCGGATTTAAATAAACTTTATATGTAAATGGGGTAGAAAGATGCATAGATTAACATGTTGCACTTCATTTTCCTGTTTAACAATATTAAAATATGTTTTAGGCAGAACAGTACCAAATTTGAAATGTGCATATGAGGAGTTTCCGGAATTGTTGTTTGTTGTTCCGGCCTCATTTAAACTTGTCTAGATAGATAGTTTTGTTGTGCTTCACCCCTTGCCATGTTAAAAACATTTAATATTGTTGGGTACATAAACAAGAGAGAACTAAATAATTGTTGTGGTGTTTCGTCAATGTGCAACTCGTTGCATATTGAGCTCCACTTAATTTGTAGTGTTGTTTGTTGCATTTGCCATGCCATGCTTCATTAAACCGGACATGCATCATTCCTGTTTATGCATCATGTCATATTCATGTGTTGTTTGTTTACTATGTTGTGTGCTTCTTTCCGGTGTTGCTTCTTCGGGTTGATTTCCGTTATCATCGCGTTTGTGAGGACCCGTACGACTACGTCCGTTTGTCTTCTTCATGGACTCGTTCTTCTTCCTTGCGGGATTTCAGGCAAGATGACCATACCCTCAAAATCACTTCTATCTTTGCTTGCTAGATTGCTCGCTCTTTTGCTATGCCTTTGCTGCGATACCTACCACTTGCTTATCATGCCTCCCATATTGTTAAACCAAGCCTCTAACCCACCATGTCCTAGCAAACCGTTGATTGGCTATGTTACCGCTTTGCTCAGCCCCTCTTATAGCGTTGTTAGTTGCAGGTGAAGATGAAGTTTGTTCCTTGTTGGAACATGGAGATGTTGTTCCTTGTTTGGAACATGTTTACTTGTTGGGATATCACAATATATCTTATTTTAGTTAATGCATCTATATACTTGGTAAAGGGTGGAAGGCTCGGCCTTATGCCTGGTGTTTTGTTCCACTCTTGCCGCCCTAGTTTCTGTCATATCGGTGTTATGTTCCTGGATTTTGCGTCCCTAACGCGGTCGGGTGATTTATGGGACCCCCTTGACAGTTCGCTTTGAATAAGACTTTTCCAGCAGGCCCAACATTGGTTTTACCATTTGCCTACCACCTATCCCTTTCCCTTGGGTCTGATCAACCCGAGGGTCATCTTTATTTAGCCCCCCGGGCCAATGCTTGTCTAAGTGTTGGTCCAAACCAGAGCCACTTGCGGTGCCACCCCGGGGCAACTTGGGGTATCTTCGGTTGTCGTACGTAGTGTTCATCCGGTGTTGCCCTGAGAACGAGATATGTGCAGCTCCTATCAGGATGTCGGCGCATTGGGCGGTTTTGCTGGACTTGTTTTATTACTGTCGAAATGTCTTGTAGCCGGGATTCCGAGACTGATCGGGTCTTTCCGGGGAGAAGGAATATCCTTCGTTGATCGTGAGAGCTTATCATGGGCTAAGTGGGGACACCCCTGCAGGGTTTTGAACTTTTGAAAGCCGTGCCCGCGGTTATGTGGCAGATGGGAATTTGTTAATGTCCGGTTGTAGAAAATCCGAAGTTGATCTTAACTAAAATACACCAACCGCGTGTGTAACCGTGATGGTCTCTTCTCGGAGGGGTCCGGGAAGTGAACACGGTTGTTGGAGTTATGCTTGACGTAAGTAGTCCAGGATCACTTATTGATCATAGTTGTTCGACCGTGCTTTGCCTTCTCTTCTCGCTCTCATTTGCGTATGTTAGCCACCATATATGCTAGTCGCTTGCCGCAGCTCCACCTCACTATCCTTTCCTACCTATAAGCTTAAATAGTCTTGATCTCGCGGGTGTGAGATTGCTGAGTCCTCGTGACTCACCAGATACTTCCAAAACCAGTTTGCAGGTGCCGATGAAACCGTGCAGGTGACGCACCCGAGCTCAAGGAGGAGTTCGATGAAGACCTTATCCTTTATGTTGTTTCGTTCTAGTCGATCAGTAGTGGAGCCCAGTTGGGGTCGAGCGTGGAACTTTGTCGCTTTTGGGGTTTCTTCTTTTATTTTGGCTCCGTAGTCGGGCCCTGATTGTAACTGTATGATGTATTGTTTTATTCATGTATATGTGTGAAGTGGCGATTGTAAGCCAACTATGTATCTCTTTCCCTTATGTATTACATGGGTTGTGTGAAGATTACCTCACTTGCGACATTGCTTTCAATGCGGTTATGCCTCTAAGTCGTGCTTCGACACGTGGGAGATATAGCCGCATCGAGGGCGTTACAAGAGGCGTGACCGGTTTAGACGTGACCATGTCCCCAAATGATTCTGGTGGCTTTCGCCGGCCAAGAGGTATTGCATCGGTTCGGACACGACCGAGCCCCCAAATGACTCTGGTGGCTTTCACCGGCCAAGAGGTATTGCATCGGTTCGGATACGACCGAGCCCCCAAATGACCTCATAAGGATAGCTATGTTCTCTTTGGTTCTAATACGACCTATGTTTGAACAGGAAGCCTCAAGTGATCTTGTTAAGACTTGCAAGGGGTAAACCGGATGTTGCTTAAAGACAACCCCGTGTAACCACACATGATATAAAAGAACAGATACCCCGCTTTAGCGGAGGATCCGGTTTATTATAATATATATATAGTCATGATATATACATAAGCAGAGCCCATGGCTCAAGTATAGTAAGGCCGAAGATGAGCTATCGGTCTCTTGTCCTGATTTGCGTGAGTCTTTGTGCTCTCGAACATCTATCAGGTAGTATGAACCATTGTGTAGATTCTTGCTGAACACGAAAGGCCCTTCCCAAGGTGGGGACAATTTATGCATCTTGGTTTGATCTTGAATAAGTCGAAGCACCAAATCTCCCTCTTGAAAGGTTTTGGTCCTGATCCGACGACTGTGATAGCGGCGAAGATCCTGTTGGTAGATCACTGAGCGGGTAGCTGCTATGTCTCGCTCTTCATCTAGCCGGTCCAAAGCGTCCTGTCTAAAACTTTCGTTGTCTGCTTCAACGTAAGCCGCCACACGAGGTGAATCGTGACGGATGTCGCTAGGAAGAACTGCCTCTGCCCCATAAACCATGAAGAACGGCGTATACCCAGTTGACCTGTTAGGCGTGGTGTTGATGCTCCATAACACAGAGGGTAACTCTTCGACCCAACAACCCGGTGTCCGCTGCAAAGGAACCATAAGCCTGGGTTTGATGCCTCTCAAGATCTCCTGATTAGCTCTTTCTGCTTGACCATTGGACTGTGGGTGTGCCACTGATGACACATCAAGGCGGATGTGCTCTCGTTCGCAGAACTCTTTCATGGCACCTTTAGATAAATTGGTACCATTGTCTGTGATGATACTGTGTGGAAAACCAAACCAGAAAATCACTTTTTTGATGAACCAAACCACGGTGGCCGCATCACACTTGCTAACGGGCTCTGCCTCTACCCACTTTGTAAATTTGTCCACCGCCACCAGAAGGTGGGTCTTCTTGTCCTTGGACCTTTTAAAAGGCCCAACCATGTCCAGCCCCCTGGTTGCAAACGGCCAAGTAATTGGAATCATCCTCAATTCTTGAGCCGGAACGTGAGCGCGTCTTGAGAATTTTTTACAACCATCACACCGCCTGACCAGATCCTCCGCATCAGCATGAGCAGTCAGCCAATAGAAACCGTGACGAAAAGCTTTTGCCACTAAAGACTTTGAACCGGCATGGTGACCACAATCTCCTTCGTGGATCTCACGCAAAATTTCACGGCCTTCCTCAGGAGATACACACCGTTGAAACGCTCCTGTCACACTGCGATGATGTAGTTCGCCGTTTTCACCTACCATGGACTTGGACCGCCGTACTATCTGCCTGGACAGAGTCTCATCCTCTAGTAACTCCCCTCGGTTCATGTATGCCAGGTAAGGAAGCGTCCAATCCGGGATGACATGTAATGCCGCCACCAATTGAGCCTCTGGGTCAGGAACCGCCAAATCTGCTTCGCCAGGCAGTTGAATCGACTTGTTGTAAAGCACATCAAGGAACACATTAGGTGGTACCGGTTTACGCTGTGAACCTAGCCGACTTAAAGCGTCTGCCGCCTCGTTCTTTCGTTGGTCCACATGGTCCACCTGATAACCTTTGAAGTGACCTGCGACCACATCAACCTCACGACGATAAGCAGCCATGAGTGGATCTTTAGAATCCCATGTACCAGACACCTGCTGGGCCACCAAATCAGAGTCGCCAAAGCACCTAATCCGGCTTAAATTCATCTCCTTAGCCATCCGGAGGCCATGGAGCAAGGCCTCATATTCTGCTTCATTGTTAGTACAAGGGAACATTAAACGGAGAACATAACAAAACTTATCACCTCATGGGGAAGTTAATATGACTCCAGCCCCCGATCCTTCCAATTGACGTGATCCGTCAAAATGAATGGTCCAGTAAGTGTAATCCGGCTTCTCTTCAGGGACTTGCAACTCCGTCCAATCATTGATGAAATCCACCAATGCCTGAGACTTTATCACAGTGCGAGGCACATACTTTAAACCGTGCGGTCCAAGCTCAATAGCCCACTTGGCAATCCGACCAGTCGCTTCTCGGTTCTGGATGATATCACCCAAAGGAGCAGAACTGACCAACGTGATAGGGTGGCCTTGGAAATACTGCTTCAGCTTCCGACTTGCCATAAAAACTCCATATACTAGCTTTTGCCAATGCGGATATTGTTGTTTGGATTCAATAAGCACCTCGCTGATATAATAAACCGGACGCTGAACCGGGTATTCGTCAGGTCAACCTTATCTTTGTAATATTTGAGCTCCTCAGTAGCACAAACCGATTCTGCATAAGCGGCATCTCCTTCTTCACACTCCAAAGCGATCCTGCGACTCCCGTGAACCATGATGGTTCCCTTGTAGCCCGGCGTCTTGAGCTGCAGATATACATAACAGGGTCGTGCCATGAATTTGGCATAAGCCGGCCGACCAAACAGGGCATGGTACAGGCTTTGAATCTTCACCACCTCAAAAGTCAGTGTTTCTGATCGGGAATCGTGACCATCTCCAAAAGCCACCTCCAATGCTATCTTGCCCACGGGGTACGCAGACTTGCCTGGCACCACGCCATGAAAAACCGTATTTGAAGGCCGTAGATCCTTATCCTTGAGCCCCATACATCGAAAGGTCTCATAGTATAGGATGTTAATACTGCTACCCCCATCCATGAGCACCTTGGTGAACTTATAACCTCCTACCTGAGGCGCCACCACTAAAGCCAGCTGACCCGGATTATCCACCCGAGGAGGGTGATCCTCTCTACTCCAGATGATCGGCTGCTCTGACCATCGTAGGTATCGGGGCACGGCCGGTTCAATAGAGTTAACTGCCCTCTTCCGGACCTTCTGGTCTCGCTTGTCCAAGCTAGTGGTGAATACATGATATTGGCCACTGTTTAGCTGCTTGGGATTGCTCTGGTACCCCGACTACTGCTGATTATAGCCCCCTTGATCATTTTGGTTATGTTGATTACCATGTCCGCCCGGATTTCTATTCCCACTCGGATTACCATTAAACCCTGAACCGGAGTTTCCTCCACCGTGGCTTGGCCCGGATCCTGAACCGCCACCAGGATTGTGATCATACCGGAAGGCGTTGGAATTCTTGAACTCTCGCATGATGTAACAATCCTTCCACAGATGGTTTGTTGGTTCCTCCGTCGTCCCATGCTTTGGGCAGGGCTGATTCAACAAACTATTTAAGCGCTCTGGATTGGGGCTGGGTCCGCCACCGCGGCCTTTGCCCCTACGCTGCCGGCCCCTGTTCTGCACATTGGTGTTAGCCACAAAATCCATGGAACCATCCGCTTTACGCTTGCCTCAGACGCTGCTCCCTGGGTGATGCTGCTGTCCTCTGGAGTTGCCGTTCTTCTTTCCCTTCCCTGCCTTTTCATCATCAGACTCGAGATCCTTGGTACTATCAGAATCAACATACTTTACCAAAGCAGCCATGAGAGTCCCTATGTCAGTGCAATGGCGCTTCATTCGTCCTAATTTCAATTTCAAGGGCCCAAACCGGCAATTGCTTTCCAAAGTCACAACTGCAGTGTCAGCATTGATGCGGTCTGATGAATGCAAGATTTGCGAAACGCGGCGCACCCAATGAGTGGTTGACTCTCCTTCCGCCTGGACGCAGGCGGCTAAGTCCACTATCGACATGGGCTGCCTGCACGTATCTTTGAAATTACTGATAAACCGAGCTCGCAATTGAGCCCATGAACCGATGGTATTGGGCGGCAGGCTTTTTAACCAAGTGCGGGCCGTTCCTTCAAGCATCATAGTAAAATATTTTGCACATGCAGCTTCATCTACGTCAAGCATCTCCATGGCCATCTCGTAACTCTCCACCCACGCCTCCGGGGGTTGATCTGCTGTATAATTCGGTACCTTGCGCGGCCCCTTGAAGTCCTTAGGCAGGCGCACATTGCGCAAAGCAGGTATAAGGCAAGGCACCCCCAAAGCGCTAGAAGCAAGCCCTGGTTCGACCGAAGTGGTGGGACGAACCGGCGTAAGCTGGCGGGTCTGATGTGCTGCCAATTCGGCTTCTCTGCGTGCACGGGCCCGGTCTACCAACTCCTGAGCATCGGGAGCCGGATTGTTGCCGCGGGGCACTCCACGCCGTGCATTGCTGGACTCAGCTTGTTCTTCCATGTGCCTGCTATAACTCTGGTTTGGACGTGGAGTAGAATGAATCCGCTCGCGGCTGTATGAATAAGCCTCCTGTTGGACCAGCGCCGTTCTGAGGAGCTCCTTGACCCGGTGCGTCTCTATTGCTTGTAACGAATCTCCCTCGACCGGAATAGCCTCTAGATGCACTGCCGCAGCAACAAGATTATCTAGCGGGTTGGAGTAGTGATCCGGGGGTGTGGTCACAATCCGTGGCTCCGGGTTATAACGGGGCAGATCTGTTATGCGGGGCTGAACCGGCGCGCCTGTCCCGGGCGCCTCTGCTCGGTTTACCACTGGTTGATTACTGTTCCCTGCTCCAGGAGTATTGAAAAGATCCCTTCCTTCAAAAACCGGTGGCAGGCGGGACCGATATTTCCTCCTCATGACCTCCTGCGAAGCGTTCTGATCCAGCATGAACTTATAGGCTTGTGCGTCTAAAGCGGCCCGTTCCGCAGTCATCCTGACCTCCTCGGCCGCCAGATCCGCCTTGGCCTGGCTAATCTGTCCTCTCACCTTTGCAATCTCTACGTTATGAGCATCCCGATCCGCCGGATTAGCCTCTGTCAATAGCGCTGCCAGTGCGTCGAACAGATCGGATAATACTTGAACCGGTGGGCGCACAAAACCTCCTGCTCCGGCAGCCGTTGAACCAGGAACCATTGCTGCGGCCGTCGATGAATGAGGCGCTGCTTGGGTGCCGGCCATGAATATGCCGACCCGGCTAGGCAGATCGGAGGGGTCCGGAATACTGTTGCCGTCGGAACAGCCCCCAATCCGACCATCATGCACTTTATATAGGGACTCAGTTTCCCCGGTTGACGATTCATCGCCGGAATAAACGACGGTTTCGCCACCAGATTCTGATCCGTCCTCATAATTTCCTCCGTGGATGACTCCCACAAAGGCACGCTTTACGGCTGGCTTAACCCGGGCAGGTCGCGCACACTGAGCTGTCTCGATGAGGTCGGTGCAGGTGTCCAGCTCAGGGCCCGCTTCACCAATCTTGCCGATAAAAACGTGTACACTGCCAAAGGGGACCCGGTACCCGTACTCAACTGAGCCGGCCTCGGGGCCCCAGCCTTCGTTGTCGATGAAAACCTTACCGCGGCGACTCTTGGTCATCCGGCCCACGGCATATCCCTTGAGTCCTTCAAAGCGGCCCTCCAAGAACTTGAAACCATCGTGCGATAGCCCCACGGTGGGCGCCTACTGTCGTGGGTTTGTCACGGCAGATGTCCTATCCGAAGGACTTAGTCGTGGAGCCATCGCAACGGGTTAACTCGAAGGGGTTAAAGCGGACACAAGGACACAGAGAATTATACTAGTTCGGCCCCTTCGATGAAGGTAAAAGCCTACGTCTAGTTGGAGTTGGAATTGATAAGTCTCGACGACTAGGGAGCAATCACTTCTCCTAGGCTTCGAGTTGTTGGTTGTCCCCTGAACCGATATCGGGTCGTCCCCTTATATACACGGGTAACGCCCATCGGTTCATAGAGTCCCAATCTCCGGTTTATACTCGTACCCGGGTTGGTCTCTTGCTTATTCCTAACTTACAATACAAGTCGTACACCGGCCGGTTTACGGCTACAGATGTTAAACCGACTACGGCCTCAGGCCTTTACATAGCCTCTTGGGCTTTAACATTCTTGAGCCACTGATGAAATTAACCCGGCCCAGATAGGCCGGTTTAGGCCCAGTAGTAATATCCCCAACACTCACCGCATACCCATGAGCAAAACATTTCAACCGAACACATAGAAAGATAGGTGCTTATAGTTTCGCCTCCAACGTATTCACCTCAAGGGTGATGTCAACAATAATAACTCATGCTACCCATATTCAACTGGACATATGTGCCTAGATCTTTCCTCGCCACATGATGCTTGCCAAAGGAGAAAATAAAAAGGTATAGAGAGAAGACTTTGACTCTTTGCATAAAAGAAAATACATAAAAGTAAAAGATAGGCCCTTCGCAGAGGGAAGTAGAGGTTGCCATGCGCTTATTTGTTTGTATGCTCAACCCCTTAGTGCAAAAGAACGTCAAGTTGTATTGCCCCTTGTGATGAAAACCTTTATTAAGAAGTATGTCGCTTTTATTCTTCACCATCACAAGTTCGTGCAACACTCAATTTTCTCTTACACTAAATGATCTCACACTTTTAGAAGCAATTTTTATTGCCTTATTGCACCGATGACAACTTACTTGAGGGATCTTGCTCAATCCCTAGGTAGGTATGGTGGACTCTTGAAAATAAGATTTGGTTTTAAGGGTTTTTGGATGCACAAGTAGTATCTCTACTTGGTGCGGAATTTTTCGCTAGCAAAGATAGGGGCAAGCACCACATGTTGAAGGATCTATGACAATATAACTTCTATGTGAATATGAACAAACATAAATCATTAAGTTGTCTTCCTTGTCCAACGTCAACAATTTTGGCATATAATATTTTGATGGGGGCTCACAATCACACAAAAAATCTACTTATACCTTTCCTTATGGGGTGTCATCACCTACCATAAGATTAGCATATGATCTTCTTGATTTATTTCCTTTCCTTTTATTTATTTCCTTTCTTTTTATTGCAACATGAAAGTAAAGAAAGCAAAGAACTCAAACTAAACTTTATTATATATCTCGCACATGATTACAAGGATAGGTCACTAAGCAAACTCTTGAAAAGAAAGGATTGAACTAAACTTGTATTCATCTAAAGCAAAAGATCAAACTAAAATAAGTAAAGGCAAAAGATAGTGGGGGTATACGATACCGGGGCACCTCCCAAAGCTTGGCGGAAGCCAAGGGGAGTGCCCATCCCCGATACTCAATTTTCTTTTGGTGATGAAGAAGAAGGTGGTTAGTGGTATTGTCCTTCTTCCTTAGCTTACGCTTGAGGATGGAATTTTCCTCCTTGAATTCACTGACCTCCTGTTCAAGCTCCAGTACCTTCTTGCATAGATCTTGCTTATTTTCCTGCAAAAGGCGAAAGGGTATGAACTGAATCTTATGCCTTTTTGGTTTGTTTGGAAGGCATGACTTCTTGAATTCCACATGCATGTCCCCAGGTTGAGGCAATAGAGGTTCGTCTTCATCTGAGCTCGTCTCATCCTTTTCCCTAGGATAATAGTCTTACTATTCCTCCGTGGTCCAGCCATAGTGCTCCACATCCCCATAGGACTTGGGGTTTGAGATGAAGTCAGCAACATAGCTCTCACCCTCGGAGTCTTGGGATGAAATATTTTCAGATCTGACGGGAAAACAGTACAAAAATAAAACGGAAGATTTCTTCGCGATACGGTGGTCAATAGGTTTGGGGGGTATGTAAAGATTTTTTATCTTGGGAAACACGCAAATGGATGAAAAACGGAGTCCATAAGGTACCCGAGGTGGGCACAACCCACTTGGGCGCGCCAGGCGCGCCCTGGTGTCTTGTGCCACCAGGGTACTCATACGTCTCCAACGTATCTATAATTTTTGATTGCAACATGCTATTATATATTCTGTTTTGGATGTTAATGGGCTTTGTTTTACAATTTTATATTATTTTTGGGACTAACCTATTAACCCAAGGCCCAGTGCAAAATGTTGTTTTTTTGCCTATTTCAGTGTTTCGCGGAAAAGGAATATCAAACGGAGTCCAAACGGAATGAAACCTTCGGGAGAGTTATTTTTGGAACAAACATGATCCAGAGGACTTGGATGGACATCAAGCAATCAACGAGGAGGCCACGAGGCAGGGGGCGCCTACCCCCTGGGCGCGCTCTCCGCCCTCGTGGGCCCCTCATAGCTCCATCGACCTACTTCTTCCTCCTATATATACCTACGTACCCCGAAACCATCCAGGAGCACCACAAAAACCTATTTCCACCGCCGCAACTTTCTGTACCCGTGAGATCCCATCTTGGGGCCTTTTTGGCGCTCCGCCGGAGGGGGCATCGATCAAGGAGGGCTTCTACATCAACACCATAGCCTCTCCGATGATGTGTGAGTAGTTTACCACAGACCTTCGGGTCCATAGTTATTAGCTAGATGGCTTCTTCTCTCTCTGTGGATCTCAATACAAAGTTCTCCTCGATCTTCTTGGAGATCTATTTGATGTAACTCTTTTTGCAGTGTGTTTGTCGAGATCCGATGAATTGTGGGTTTATGATCAAGATTATCTATGAACAATATTTGAATCTTCTCTGAATTCTTTTGTGTATGATTGGTTATCTTTGCAAGTCTCTTCGAATTATCAGTTTGGTTTGGCCTACTAGATTGATCTTTCTTGCAATAGCAGAAGTGCTTAGCTTTGGGTTCAATCATGCGTTGCTCGATCCCAGTGACAGTAGGGGAAACGACACATATTGTATTGTTGCCATCGAGGATAAAAAGATGGGGTTTATATCATATTGCTTGAGTTTATCCCTCTACATCATGTCATCTTACCTAATGCGTTACTCTATTCTTATGAACTTAATAATCTAGATGCATGCTGTATAGCGGTCGATGTGTGGAGTAATAGTAGTAGATGCAGGCAGGAGTCGGTCTACTTGTCGCGGACGTGATGCCTATATACATGATCATGCCTAGATATTCTCATAATTATGCACTTTTCTATCAATTGGTCGACAGTAATTTGTTCACCCACCGTAATACTTATGATATTTTGAGAGAAGCCACTAGTGAAACCTATGGCCCCCGGGTCTATCTTCCATCATATTAATCTTCCGTCAACTAGCTATTTCTATCTTCATTTATTTTGCAATCTTTACTTTTAATCTTTATCATAAAAATACCAAAAATATTATCTTATCATCTCTATCAGATCTCACTTTTGCAAGTGGCCGTGAAGGGATTGACAACTCCTTTATCGCGTTGGTTGCAAGGTTCTTATTTGTTTGTGTAGGTACGAGGGACTTGCGTGTGGCCTCCTACTGGATTGATACCTTGGTTCTCCAAAACTGAGGGAAATACTTACGCTACTTGGCTGCATCACCCTTTCCTCTTCAAGGGAAAACCAACGCATGCTCAAGAGGTAGCAAGAAGGATTTCTGGCGCCGTTGCCGGGGAAGTCTACGCACAAGTCAAGACATACCAAGTACCCATCACAAACTCGTATCCCTCGCATTACATTATTTGCCATTTGCCTCTAGTTTTCCTCTCCCCCACTTCACCCTTGCCGTTTTATTCGCCCTCTCTTTCCGTTCACTTCTTGTTTGCTTGCTCCTTGTTTGCTTGTGTGTTGGATTGCTTGCTTGTCACGATGGCTCAAGATAATACTAAGTTGTGTGACTTTGCCAATACCAACAACAATGATTTTCTTAGCACTCCGATTGCTCCTCTCCGATGATGAATCTTGTGAAATTAATGTTGCTTTGCTGAATCTTGTCATGAAAGATCAATTCGCCGGCCTTCCTAGTGAAGATGCCGCTACCGATCTAAATAGCTTTGTTGATTTGTGTGATATGCAAAATAAGAAAGATGTGGACAATGATATTGTCAAATTAAAGCTATTTCCTTTTTCGCTCAGAGATTGCACTAAAACTTGGTTTTCATCTTTGCCTAAAAATAGTATTGATTCATGGAATAAGTGCAAAGATGCTTTTATCTCTAAATATTTTCCTGCCGCTAAGATTATCTCTCTTAGAAATGATATTATAAATTTTAAGCAACTTGATCATGAACATGTTGCACAATCTTGGGAGAGGATGAAATTAATGATACGTAATTGCCCTCCACATGGTTTGAATTTATGGATGATTATACAAAAAAATTATGCCGGATTGAATTTTTCTTCTAGAAATCTTTTAGATTCGGCCGCGGGAGGCACTTTTATGGAAACCACTTTAGGAGAAGCTACTAAACTCCTAGATAATATTATGGTTAATTATTCTCAATGGCACACTGAAAGATTCACTAGTAAAAAGGTGCATGCAATTCAAGAAATTAACGTTTTAAGTGGAAAGATGGATGAACTCATGAAATTGTTTGTTAATAAGAGTGTTTCTTTTGATCCCAATGATATGCCTGTCGGATCACGGGTTCCGGCAGACCCTTAAGGTTCGAACTCTGGGGTGCGCGCGGAGATTATGCCCTCTACCTCTCCGTCTCGCAAGGATCTAAACTACAGAAAGAACAGCACAAGAGAAACAGGGTTTATACTAGTTCGGGCCACCATTGTGGTGTAATACCCTACTCTAGTTTGTGGTGGGTGGATTGCCTCTTGGGCTGATGGTGATGAATAGTACAAGGGAGAACAGCCTCGCGAGGGCCTGTTCTTAGCTAGGGGGTTGAACTGCTAGGGGGAGTTCAATCGCCCTTCTCTCTCTCTCTCTCTCTCTCTCTCTCTCTCTACTTGTTCTCTACTTGTTCTCTGCTCGATCAGATGCCTCTTCTAGCTGCTTCTTCTCCCTCCTCCTTTTTCTCTAGCATGAGGGTGGCTAGTCCTATTTATAGGCAAAGGCCCTGGGCCTCTCCCCAAATATTGAGCGGGAAGGGCGCCAACAATTGGCCAATTCGAAGGGGAACATCTGGTACACTTATCCTGACTAAAGTTGGTCCTCGCCTGCCAAAGGCCCTGTGGTGACGCCGTTCTGGGCTCCATGGTTACCTCCTTCCCACCGTTGGACTGGTCTTGGTCTTGTTGCACCGAAATGGGTGCCTTTGCTTGATCCTCTCGCTTGCGCATGCCCCCTTTGCACCAAAGAGGAAAGGGAGACGCTGCACGGGCTGGCACCCGCCTGGCATCCTTGGTCGTCATGGCTTGCGTCATGGGCACCTCGCGAGGTACCCCACTTTGATCTCTCCGCCTCCTCGTGAGCCATCCTGATGAGACCACGCCTGAGGAAGCGTCGTGTCGCCCGCCCTGCAAGGCTGGGCCCCTCGCGAGGGTCTTGATTCTTGTGTTGATGAAGATGGGCCGCGCTGGGCCCCCATTTGAGCCACGCCGCAGGCTGCAGGCAGGCAAGTCTGGGTACCCCCGTTCCCAGGACGCCGACAGTAGCCCCCAGGCCCAAGGCACGCCCGGACTTGGCCGTGCCGAGAGACGAAAGGGCAAGGGCGAAGCGCCGCGGGCCCTAACAGCCTGCAGCCTTGGGCGCCGCGTGGCGGTTGATTGGACGTGGGCGTCTCCGCTTCCCCACGACGCCTTGGTGACCGCGCGGATTGGACAAGTCCCTGCATGCAAATCGTGTCATGATTACCTGTGATCGTGGAGGCCGACGGTTGGCCTTCGCCAGCTATAAGTACGGCACCGCGCGTGCCCTTCCAGTCCATCTCTTCTTGCTTTCTCCTTTGCCCCAATTCTTGCTCCGTCTTGGTGTGATGGCTCCGATTCGCTGGTTCTCTGCAGCGGAGAAAGGAAAGGCTCCTCGAGAGGGACCAGACCCACTCCCGCCGAAGAAGCGACCTGCCCTCCATGACCGAGACGAGGAAGACCGTCAGGTGGTGTCGAGGCCTTGGTACGAGCGGCCTCCGCCAGGGTTCCCGCTTCACTTCTATGCCCACGTCGAGGGCCTTGAAGGGGGCGATGCCGATCCCCGGGGCCAGCGCCGTCGCCGGCGCCGGCGGGTCACGAAGGTGTGGGTCGTTCCTCCTGGAATCCATGCCGAGGGCTCCTCCCGCGAGCTCGTGCTCCATGCCGCCATGCCTCCTCGAACTTGGATCTGCTTTCCTTCCTTCTTCGCTTCCTTCTTCCCGCAGGGAAGACTCCTAGAGCTATGGCTGCAGCACGCCGGCTGCAGCACTCCCGCGACCGAGGCAGAGGTCGCGATCACTGCCTCGGGTGAGGTCTTCATGACTCGCGGCTGGGGCGAGATCACTCGGGGTTGCAGAGCGAGGGGCGCCCTCACGATCCACCTGGAGTACGATGGCGCTTCGGTGATGTTCTTCAAGGTCTTCGACGCGAACGGGCGCCAGCTGGAGTGCTGCCCTAGGGGAGGCGGCCAGGACCCCGCCATGGTGAGGGCTAGGCCCGCCGACCGCCCCTTGGGCACCTCCACGGGCGACGGAAGCGCCGGAGGATCCAGCGACTCCAGCGAGACCTTCGCGACTCCGGAGACGAGCGACGACAGCTACGAGCCCGTGAGCCAGCGCCGCTCTCGGAGCAGGGCGGGCTCACTTGGCCGCCGCTGACTCTGATCTGGATGGGGTTGGCGCCGGTGCTTGACGGCCCACTGTTGATGATGGCGTCTTCTGCAGGGGTGCGTGTAGTTAGCACCCCTTAGGATCTGTTCCCTGCGAGGAATCACACTGCGCCCAATAGGGGCTTGTAAGGTGGCCGTGATCCTTTTTGTTAATATGTAACTCTTGCTATGGATCTGTGCGAGTCGTCAATTCTGTCGTAGTTTAGTCCTCCCTTTCGCACCTCGCGAGGGCTTGGTGCTCTGCGTCGACAGGTCCAAGTCCCAAGGCGGCGTCAACCGTCGCTGGTATGCCAGGTCGCGATGCCGTGGTCAAGGCCAGGTGGTGAGCGACCCGGGGTCCGGTAAGAGCCCCTAAGTCGCGATGCACAGGAGGTCCCCTTTGGTGCCCAAGCAGCCGTCGCTCGATGAGAAAGAGAAGCAACGTCGCTAGTACAGAATTGCGTTAGGTGCGGGGGTAGTGCCATGGTAATCGGTGCTTTGGGTGGTGACTTATCTTGAGAATCGGGGATCGCCCCCAGCGCGTCGTCGGGTCTGCGGGGCAGTAGGGATGGAGCTGCTTGGCGAGGTCCTCGCGTGCCCCTTCTCCCTCGCCTCTGCTCCCCTTTCTGCTCTACGTCCTCGGGTCCCGGCCCTCGAGCTGGTCTCAGCCATTGCTGGTATGCCAGGTTGCGATGCCGTGGTCAAGGCCAGAGGGTGAGGGCTGGAGAGCCAGTAGGAGCCCTGAGTCGCGATGCTCAGGCGCCCCCTCTTTAACGTGCAAGCGGTTCGCGCGGGCGAGGGTGAAAGGAACTCCGTGAGGGCCTCGGCTAGCGCGATCCCTCCAAGGATCCTGCAGACTCATGATAGAAAGAAGAGGGGGTTGCCATGGCAGTTATTAGTCGATCGTTAGTCGCTCAAGAGCTCGCTCGTTGGAGCAGGTGAGGTGTATCTTGGCTCCCGTGAGCCAGCACGAGACTCACATGGCCCTACCTCTAGGCGGATTGCGCCTGGCGCTGGGCCATTCCTTGAGATGCGTTCCTGCAAAATTTGGTCAGATGCCGGCACTCTACGTCCTCGGGTCCCGGCCCTCGAGCTTGTCTCAGCCGTCGCTGGTATGCCAGGTCGCGATGCCGTGGACAAGGCCAGAGGGTGAGGGCTGGAGAGCCAGTAAGAGCCTGAGTCGCGATGCTCAGGCACCCCCCCTTTAACGTGCAAGTGGTCGACATGGAGAAGAAGAGGTGTCGTGGACAGGCATCAAGTAATCAAGCATGATAGGTGAATGTATAGTTGGAAATAAACGCGAGGGAGATACACGCCGCTGGTCCTAGCCCGAGCGGCTTGGAGATGATGCAGCCCGAGGGGCGCCCCCAACAAAGCAAGCTAACGACCGAAAAATAAAAAGGGATACATGCCGCAGGGACGGACCCACGCGGCCTGGGAGTGATGCAACCCTGGGAGGGCGCTCCCAGTTGGAAATGAAGCTTGAAAGACGTCACCTGAAGATGTCGAAGGCGAAGTGGCGTTGGGGCAGCATACTCGGTGGGCTGCGGAAGCCGATCCTCACGAGCCCCCAGGCCCTGGGGCCTTGGGAGGCTCCGGAGGCACTGGCGGCTCCTCGCGAGTTGTCTCCATCTCCGCCAGGGCCGCGGAACGCCTGTCTTCCTGAGCCTCCATGATGCTCCTCATGAGGCGCTGGTACACAGCGGCCATGCTCGGCAAGCCGTAAGGCATGCGAACATAGCTGTGGGGTGGACCTTCGCAGCGCCCCACTTGCGAGGGCCAAAGGCGCTCCACCGTGGCGACCTGATTGAGCCCTGGTACGTCGACGCAGACGCGCAGCCCACCATCCTCGCCTGGATGTGGAGCCACAGCTGGTAGACGTCGGCAACCTCTCATGATTCTTGACTCTTGTAGTTTTTGAATGGCCTTGTTAACGAACTCCTGCTGGTTTGACCTTCCTTGCCTCGCTCCTTCTCGAGGGAAACGTGCTTCGAAGCACGCCTCCACGCGGTGCCCAAGCGCCTCCCTCGTGACCCTGGCTAGGTCGGTGGCCCTCCAGGTGAGAGCCCCCGAGCCCTGCCTGAGGAGGGCGCCAGGCGCGCTTTCCTATGCGATGGAAGGAGGGTCCCCCTAGGCAGACGCAGGCCCTGAGGGGCCTGCCTCCTGAGGGGCTGAGCCTGACGATGTCTTCTTCTTCTTGGGGGTGGTCTCGGGAAGCCTCCTGCTTCCGCGATCTGGGTCTTCTAGTGACACGGCCTGAAAGGCTCGCTCCAGGGAACACACTGCATCCTTCTCTTCACATGGCACTGTGATGACCCCGCCACTTCCTGGCATCTTGAGGACGTTGTAGCCGTGGTGAGTTACGGCCATGAACTTGGCCAGCGCTGGGTACCCGAGGATGGCGTTGTACGACATGCGGATGTGGGCGACGTCGAAGTCGATGAGCACGGTGCGGTAGTTGCTGCGGGCCCCGAAGGTGACAGGGAGGTGGACCTGCCCGATCGGGATTGTGGAACCGTCGGTGACTCCGGAGAAAGGCTTGGTTGGCTGAAGCTGGTCATAGGGCACTTGGAGGTTGTTGAATGTTTCCACGGACAGGACGTTGAGCCCTGCTCCACCATCGATGAGGGTCCTGGTGACCAGTACATTGCTGATGACTGGGGAGCAAAGCATCGGGAGGACTCCGGCTGTGGCCGCGCACTTGAGCTGGTCTGCCAAGCTGAACGTGATGGCGCACGCCGACCACCTGAGGGGGCATGTTACTTCGAGCTTGGGGAGGACTGCATTCACTTCGCGGGCAAACTGCTTGAAGATGCGTTGAGAGGCTGGGGCTATAGCTCCGCCCAGGATGCAGGCGATTGCGCGCGGCTCTTGGAAGCCCCCAGCCCCCTCGTCTTGATGGCGGTCTTCGTTCCTTCTTGGCTGAGGCGGCAGCGGAGGGAGGCCTACGTTGCCATGAGGGCGATCCTCACGAGGCTGATCCCTCCAGTCCCCCTCGCGAGGCAGGTCCCGCCAGTGGTCCTCGCGAGGTTGGTCGCGCCAGCCTTGGCGCGGGCCGCGATCTTCCCAGCGTCCTGGGTTTCTTCCTCCTCCTCGGCCGTAGCCCCGGTCAGCGCGATCAGGGCGACGGCCGATCCTTCCTTCTTGTGCGGCGCAAAGCTCTTGACATTCATTGGTGTTGTGGGTGTGGAGGTCGTGGTACACACAGTACCGACTGCCCCTGGAGGATTCGGGCAGATCCTTGCCCAGCTTGGTGTCCGGTTCTGCTGCGAGTACGGCAGCCCCGTTGCGCTTCATGTCCTTGGCCTTGGGTTTATTCTCTTCTGGGTCTGCGGCAGGCAGCTCGAGGAGGGAGAGACGTCCCTCCTCAGCCCTGGCGCACTTGGTCGCCAAGTTGAACAGCTCCAGGGAGGTGCAGAGGTCTTCATGCATCGCCAGCTCCTCCTTCATCTTGACGTTGCGCACGCCATCGGAGAATGCCGAGATGATGGCTTCCTTAGACACCTTGGGGATCTTGAGGCGCGCACTGTTGAAGCACTGGATGTACTTTTGTAGGGTCTCTCCGGGTTGCTGCTTGATGCGTCGCATGTCGCTCACGGCGGGCGGCTGGTCGCGGGTACCTTGGAAGTTGGCGATGAAGCGGGTGCGCATCTGGTCCCAGGAGGAGATCGTGCCTGGAGCCAGATTCAGGAGCCAGGTGCGAGCTCTTTCCTTCAGCGCCATGGGGAACCAGTTCGCCACGACCTTTTCATCCCCGCTGACAGCTTCGATGCCCAGCTCATAGAGCTGGAGGAACTCTGCGGGATCAGTCGTGCCGTAGTAGCGAGGAGGCAGGTCTGGCTTGAACTTGCCAGGCCACGCGACGCTGCGCAGCTCGGTGGTGTAGGCACGGCAGCCTGCGGTGGCTACGGGAGGCTTCGGTTGAGGGAGAGCTTGGCCTTGCGGATCCCCTTGCGCTGCAGCTGGAAGTAGCGTGGGGTCTTGACGTGCCGGAGCTGGAGCAGGGTCACGGCGAGCCGGAGCGGGAAGCGCCCGGGCAGCCTCTTGCGGTCGAGGGACTTCTTGGCAACTCCGTTCTTGCTGGACTGGCGCCTGACGGAGCGGGTTCCGCCCAGGGGCCGCGCGCCATGGAGCCATGGCGTCTTCTTAGAGAGGAGGCAGTTGGTATGCCCCCGGAGCTTCATTGCCCGCGCGGGGCGGGGTGCGGCGCAGCGGAGCGGACGGCGCAGGAGAGCCCCTTGCGGCACGGACGAGCTCGGCGACGCGGTCGAGCCACTCTTCGTAGACGTCGTCGATGGGACGGTAGCGCAGGAGCTCATTTGCCGCGATGAGCGCAGCTCGAGCCTCCAAGGGCGCGCGGAGCGCGCGGGACGAAGAGCCAGCTGGGGTGAGCGATGGAGTAGCGGTGCGGCCGTCTTGCCGCACGGACGGGTGTTGAGACGACGCCTGTTGCTCGTTCCCCGCCGGGCCGGTGGCAGCGTTGATGGCAGGCGACGGGGAACGATGAGGACGCCCACCGACGGGAGCTGTCTGGGCGGCGTGGGAAGCGATGGCGGCCCGGCGCTCGGCGCGGGCCCGATGAGCGTCAGACATGGATGCGACGGTCGGAGGAGAGCGGAGCGGTGGAAGACAGATTCCGGCGCACCCCTACCTAGCGCGCCAAATGTCGGATCACGGGTTCTGGCAGACCCTTAAGGTTCGAACTCTGGGGTGCACGCGGAGATTATGCCCTCTACCTATCCGTCTCGCAAGGATCTAAACTACAGAAAGAACAGCACAAGAGACACAGGGTTTATACTAGTTCGGGCCACCATTGTGGTGTAATACCCTACTCTAGTTTGTGGTGGGTGGATTGCCTCTTGGGCTGATGGTGATGAACAGTACAAGGGAGAACAGCCTTGCGAGGGCCTGTTCTTAGCTAGGGGGATGAACTGCTAGGGGGAGTTCAATCGCCCTTCTCTCTCTCTCTCTCTCTCTCTCTCTCTCTCTCTTTCTCTCTCTCTCTCTCTCTCTACTTGTTCTCTACTTGTTCTCTACTTGTTCTCTGCTCGATCAGATGCCTCTTCCAGCTGCCTCTTCTCCCTCCTCCTTTTTCTCTAGCATGAGGGTGGCTAGTCCTATTTATAGGCAAAGGCCCTGGGCCTCTCCCCAAATATTGAGCGGGAAGGGCGCTAGCAATTGGCCAATTCGAAGGGGAACATATGGTACACTTATCCTGACTAAAGTTGATCCTCGCCTGCTAAAGGCCCTGTGGTGACGCCGTTCTGGGCTCCATGGTGACCTCCTTCCCACCGTTGAACTAGTCTTGGTCTTGTTGCACCGAAATGGGTGCCTTTGCTTGATCCTCTCGCCTGCGCTTGCCCCTTTGCACCAAAGAGGAAAGGGAGACGCTGCGCGGGCTGGCGCCCGCCTGGCATCCTTGGCCGTCATGGCTTGCGTCATGGGCACCTCGCGAGGTACCCCGCCTTGATCTCTCCGCCTCCTCGTGAGCCAGCCTGATGAGACCGCGCCTGAGGAAGCGCCGTGTCGCCCGCCCCGCGAGGCTGGGCCCCTCGCGAGGGTCTTGAGTCTTGTGTTGATGAAGATGGGCCGCGCTGGGCCCCCATTTGAGCCACGCCGCAGGCCGCAGGCAAGCAAGTCTGGGGACCCCCATTCCCAGGACGCCGACAATGCCTTTGTCTACCTTGATTGAGAATAATAATGAATCTATGGATGTGAATTTTGTTGGTAGAAACAATTTTGGTAACAACGCTTATAGAGGAAATTTTAATCCTAGGTCGTATCCTAGTAATTCCTCCAAAAATTATGGTAATTCCTACAACAATTTTTTTGGAAATTTTAATAAGTTGCCTTCTGATTTTGAGACTAGTGTTAAAGAGTTTATGGTTTCTCAAAAGAATTTTAATGCTTTGCTTGAAGAAAAATTGCTTAAGGTTGACGAGTTGGCTAGGAACGTTGATAGAATTTCTCTTGATGTTGATTCTTTGAAACTTAGATCTATTCCACCTAAGCATGATATCAATGAGTCTCTCGAAGCCATGAGAATTTCCATTGATGAGTGCAAAGAAAGAACCGCTAGGATGCGTGCTAAGAAAGATTGCTTTGTAAAAGCGTGTTCTTCTAGTTTTCATGATAATAGGGATGAAGATCTAAAAGTAATTGATGTGTCCCCTATTACATCTTTGTTTTGCAATATGAATCTTGATAATGATGGGACTGGAGATGAGTCAACTTTAGTTAAAAGGCGTCCCAATGATTCGGTGTTTTTAGATCCTGATGCAAAAATTGGTTAAAGTGGGATTGAAGAGGTCAAAACTTTACATAGCAATGAACCCACTATTTTGGATTTCAAGAAATTTAATTATCATAATTGTTCGTTAATAGATTTTATTTCCTTGTTGCAATCCGTGCTAAATTCTCCACATGCTTATAGTCAAAATAAGGCTTTTACTAAACATATCGTTGATGCTTTAATGCAATCTTATGAAGAAAAGCTTGAATTGGAAGTTTCTATCCCTAGAAAACTTTATGATGAGTGGGAACCTACTATTAAAATTAAAATTAAAGATCATGAATGCCTTGCTTTGTGTGATTTGGGTGCTAGTGTTTCCACGATTCCAAAAACTTTGTGTTATTCGTTAGGTTTCCATGAATTTGATGATTGTTCTCTAAACTTGCACCTTGTGGATTCCACCATTCAGAAACCTATGGGAAGAATTAATGATGTTCTTATTATTGAAAATAGGAATTATGTGCCCGTAGATTTCATTGTCCTTGATATAGATTGCAATCCCTCATGTCCTATTATTCTTGGTAGACCTTTGCTTAGAACGATTGGTGCAATTATTGATATGAAAGAAGGGAATATTAGATTCCAATTTCTGTTAAGGAAAGGCATGTAACACTTTCCTAGAAATAAAATTAAATTACCTTATGAATCTATTATGAGAGCTACTTATGGATTGCATGCCAAAGATGGCAATACCTAGATCTATCATTGCCTTTATGCCTAGCTAGGGGCGTTAAACGATAGCGCTTGTTGGGAGGCAACCCAATTTTATTTTTGTTTCTTGCTTTTTGGTTCTGTTTAGGAATAAATAATCCATCTAGATTCTGGTTAGATGTTTTTTTGTGTTTTAATTAGTGTTTGTGCCAAGTTAAACCTATAGGATCTTCTTGGACGATAGTTATTTGATCTTGCTGAAAATTCCAGAAACTTTCTGTTCACGAAAACAATTGTTAAAAATCACCATAACGTGATAAAATACTGATTCCAATTGCAGTATATCAATAAACAAATTATCTAGGTCGTTCTATGTTTGTAGATTTTTCTGAGTTCCAGAATTTTGCATTTGATACAGGTTACTACAGACTGTTCTGTTTTTGACAGATTCTGTTTTTCATGTGTTGTTTGCTTATTTTGATGAATCTATGGCTAGTGATGGAGTTTATAAACCATAGAGAAGTTGGAATACAATAGGTTTAACACCAATATAAATAAAGAATGAGTTCATTACAGTACCTTGAAGTGGTGTTTTGTTTTCTTTCGCTAACGGAGCTCACGAGATTTTCTGTTAAGTCTTGTGTTGTGAAGTTTTCAAGTTTTGGGTAAAGATTTGATGGATTATGGAACAAGGAGTGGTAAGAGCCTAAGCTTATGGAACAAGTTTTCAATTTTTATTCACCACATGATATGTGTTTTGCTTGGAGATTCTTGTATGATTTGAGTCTTTGTTTTTTCATTTACCACAATCATCCTTTCAGTACACACCTTTTGGGAGAGACACACATTAATCGGAATTTATTAGAATACTCTATGTGCTTCACTTATATCTTTTGAGCTATATAGTTTCTGCTCTAGTGCTTCACTTATATCTTTTAGAGCACGGCGGTGGTTCTATTTCATAGAAATATTTAATCTCTCATGCTTCACTTATATTATTTTGAGAGTCCTTTAGAACAGAATGGTAATTTGCTTTGGTTATAAATTTAGTCATAATATGATAGGCATCCAAGATAAAAACTTTAAAGTGCATTGAATACTAAGAGAAGTTTGATACTTGATAATTGTTTTGAGATATGAGGATTGTCGGTGTCAAAACCGGCGGATCTCGGGTAGGGGGTCCCGAACTGTGCGTCAAGGTCGGATGGTAATAGGAGACAGGGGACACTTTGTTTTACCCAGGTTCGGGCCCTCTCGGTGGAGGTAAAACCCTACTCCTGCTAGATTAATATTGATGATATGGGTAGTACAAGAGTAGATCTACCACGAGATCAAGGAGGCTAAACCCTAGAAGCTAGCCTATGGTTTGATTGTGTATGAAGATGATCCTCCCCTACGGACTACAACCCCCCCGGTTTATATAGACATCGGATAGGGTTAGGGTTACACAGAGTCGATTACATTGGTAGGAGATCTTGAATATCCGCACGCCTAGCTTGCCTTCTACGCCAAGGAAAGAACCTTCCGGACACGGGACGGAGTCTTCAATCTTGTATCTTCATAGTCCTGGAGTCCGGCGGGAGATGTAGTCCGGCTATCCGAACACCCCCTAATCCAGGACTCCCTCAGTAGCCCCCGAACCAGGCTTCAATGACGATGAGTCCGGCGCGCAGATTGTCTTCGGCATTGCAAGGCGGGTTCCCCTTCAAACTCTGTGTACCTGTAGGAATAACGTCCGATTTTTATGAAGTAGCGCTCCTTGGCTTCCACGCCCAATAATGGATGTCTTCCATGTGTCAAAAGTATGCGAACATCCGGGGCATTTTTACATTCAAACCCCTGGCCGCATAAACGAGCCGCTTATTTGACGGGATGAGGATTCAGATCTAAATCACACTTCTCCCTTCCGCGAGTTATCATCAGAGCGCGTCTAGCAAAGGCTCATTCCAGCATGGCCAGCCATCGCAGCTCCTCCTCTCGCCCTTCCAGTGATAAACTCGGAGAATGGGAGAGCTGCTCCATCCCTCACGGTGAGTTAGTGTCGCTTCAGGCCAAGGGATTTCTCCCTCGGGCCTGCATGGTCTTGGTCCGAGCTAGACTCGCCACCTATAAGGGTGGAAAGCAAGCGGAGAACACCCCCAATCCTTCGAAAGGAGAGCGGGTATGCCTCGTCCCTTATCTAATAAGGGGACTGGGATTTCCGATTCACCCATTCCTCCGCAGGCTTCTGGAGTTCTACGGTCTCCAGCTGCATGATCTCACGCCCGCCTCTATATGACATATTGCGGGTTTCGTCGCTCTTTGCGAGCTATTTTTAGGCATCGAGGCTCATTTCGCGTTGTGGAAGAAGATATTCTGCCTGGTGCCCCGTTCTAAAGAGGGATCCATATATCAAGTAGGCGGAGCCAAAGTATGGCGCATCGCCGGGACCGGATACTTGTCCGGAACCCCGAAGAAGGCATCCGAGGACTGGCCCTCAGAATGGTTTTACATAGATGACGTCCCGCTGCCGGACCCTGTCCGGATTGGCCTCCCTGAGTTCAACCATGCTCTACTGAAGAAATGCCTGAGCTGGCGCCCTCGGAGCCCTCAGAGAGAGAGTGACAGGGACGTCCTTTACTTAATGGGCCGGATTAGACTGCTGGCTCATTCCGGACTAACCATGATTAAGGTCATGGCCATATGCATTATGCGGGGGGTGCAACCACTTCAATACAGAAGCCACCCCATGTGGGAGTTCAACGGAGAAGATGACACCACCCGCCACGGCCGCAAGGGGCCGGACTCATCCGCCGCTCTAATAAAGATCTTATCCTCTTTGTACAAGGGAGAAGAGGAGGAATTCCTCCGCGTCGACCCGCAGGGTGGATTTTCCATGTACAATCCCCCGAATTGGGTATGCAAACAATCGTGCCTTCTCGTTCATTTCATGTCCATGTGATCAAACACGTAGTCTAACGACATTAATGTAGGAACTGCGTCGGGATGTAAAAGATATAACCAGCCATCCTCCACAGCCTGAGGACCCCGAACGGTCCCTCGATCCGGACTCCGAAGAGGATCCAGACCTATCGGTGGAGCTCATAGACGGAGTGTTTTACCAGCTAAGCAAGGACCATGCCCTGGTAGCTATCATAGCTGACTACCCTGGGCTAATTCCGGCCTCCCAGGTGACAAACACCAGAGTTTTTATTCCCTTAGAAGGGATTCTTTCACGGATTCCGGTCGTTCTAACAATCAACCGTGCATTGCAGGGGAGATTCCCGAGGCGGGAGGCCGATCCTGCAGCAGCTAGCCAACGAGGGGCCGCAGGGCCCCGTGGGGCAAAAAGGAATATAGCCCGGACTGAAACGCCGGAGCAACGGTATGGCGCACCCTCATTTTCCCTGGTGTTTTATTTCTTCAGGGTATATTAATATTCGCGCTATCTTTAGGACAACGAGACCCCGCCGGACTATATCCGGAGAGGCTGCCAATCGTGTTTCCACCAGCCAGGCTCCAACGCCCGGCCCGGAAACAGAGGCAAGCACAAGGCACGCACCGGACGCCCCTTCGTCGAAGGACGCGGATAGGCTGTCTGCCACCAATTCCGAGGTGGAGAGCGCTATGAACCACAGGCGTCGTCGGACAGTCCATCGCGACGCTTGTTTCTCCCAGGAGGCTTTAGATGCCTTTAATTCGGGAGATGCGTACCTCCGTGCTGCTCAAGATGGTTTAACCAGAGCCACGGAGCAGTATGTGAAAGACATACGGGTAAGAAAATTTCTGGTAAATATAGACATACCAGTAGCCCCCGAGACTTGAAGCAGTAAAAATAACTGATTTAAGGATCATATAACATGCAGTTTCTTACCGATAAGAACACCGCTCTGTCCCAGGAGCTGGAGAGGTGCAAGGCCCAACTAGAGGCCGCACTTAAAGCGGCAGGGGAGTCTAAAGAGATCCTCTCAGGTAAAAAATACAACAAAAGATTAGTATTGTGCGGCTTTAAGTGCCAATCTGACAAATGGTATTGCAGACGAGGCCGGACTCGATCCGGACCGGCAACAGCTTCTACGCCAGTTGAAGGCTGGCGAGAACATGCTGACAAGGGTGAGGCAGGAGAAGAACAATCTTCAAGATGCCAATACCAAATTGGACGTCGAACTAAAAGATGTTCGAGCCCAATTGTTGGACTCCATGAGGAAGAATCGACGACTTCGACGCGGCATCTATAGTAAGTGCTTGAACGAACTCTTGATAAAAGTTCGGTGAGGAAGCCGGTTAACAGCATTATGTCTGTAGGTATGCTGACAGGTCGTCCGGAAGAGGAGATGCCCGGTTCTACGGGTGACCTTCTTCCCGAACTTGCGCAGCTGCATGATAGAGTTCGGCAGGCGATGCAAGGCGTTGTTCGAGCATTATGGCCCTCCTACTCCATGCCCGAAGGTCTTGGAGAGCTTGCCGAGAAGCTGAAAGGAGTTCGGCGGCGCTTCCAATTGTGGAAGAAATCGGCCTGCCGGCAAGGCGCTAGGGAGGCCTGGGCCATGGTGAAGACGCGTTACACCAAGTCTGACCCGAACCACATGGCCGAGGTCGGACCTGTAGGGCCCGATGGGAAGGAGATCCCTGTAAGCTTAGTGTACGGCCAAGTAGAGTTGGCCGCAAAGTATTCCCAGCAGGACTGTACATTGGACAGCTTGTTAGATGGTATAGAGGAGGAATACAGTCAGTCACAATGACTGTGTAAATTAAAATTGACATATGTAATGCCTTCTAGCTGGATTGTAGATCGTTTGTCGTTGCCGACCTTTTCGCTTCGACCTCGGGACCTGACGGTCCGGAGTGTGTCCGAATACCATGATGGTTATAGAAGAACCAAGGTATGCATGGAGACCAGGCGTAGGGGTCATCAGTGCTTTATCAGACAAGTGCCCAACTAGTTATGTTATATTACATGGTTAGTAAGAAACATCTTCCAGAGAGAATAGTTCCGTTAAGGGTTCCTTTTGCTGGGGTGGTGTGCCCTAAAGTGCACGTCCGGACTGCAAATGCAGGAAATCGTCTGGGGGCATGTAAAAAATAAAAAGGATCATCTTTAGTTCACCGATCGAATATTCCCTTAAGAACGCTAGCTTTCGACTTCACCCAGTCTGAGGTACACATCCGGCTTATCCGGCAGTAACAATTGCAGAGGTGCTCCCTTTACCCCTAGCCGAACAATCGGGAACGTAGGGGTAAGCACAGGAGCCAGGCAACCCAGCTTGGTCAAAACTTAAGTCATATCGATGCATATAATGGTGAAGAAAAGGTGCATGCGGAAGTCTGACGCATGCGTTGGGTATAAAACCCATATAAGCAAGCTTCTGTTTAAAGAAGCCCCCAGGTGTAAGGAGCGCGGGTTGCGCGTCACGTAGTGGGCCCGTGATGGATTAGAAGAAAATAGGAGGAGACAAAGTAAAGAAAAAATGAATAAATGCAAATAATGGACAGAGCAAGGAGACAAACACAGAGTCCGGCGCTAAGCGTAGAATCTTCGGAGACGTGTCGCGTTCCATGGATTCGGCTCGAGTCGGTTATCCGACGCATCTCGCAGGCGGTACGCTCCACCGGTTAGGACTTGGTCGATTATGAATGGACCTTCCCATTTGGGCTTGAGTTTATTCTTTTGCTTGTCCGGCAGGCGTAGAACTAGTTCGCCAACATTATAACTTTTGGCCCGTACTTCTCTGCTTTGATATCTTCGGGCCTGCTGTTGATAAAACACGGAACGGGCTTTAGCCACGTCTCGCTCCTCCTCCAGAGCGTCCAGGTTGTCCTGCCGATCGAGCTAGGCTTCTCTTTCTTCGTACATGCGCACTCGAGGTGAGTCATGAATAATGTCGCAGGGCAGAACTGCCTCAGCGCCGTATACCATAAAGAATGGTGTGAATCCGGTGGTACGATTGGGCGTGGTCCGCAGCCCCCAGAGTACGGAGTCGAGCTCCTCTACCCAGTGCATATTAGATTCCTTAAGGGACCGCACTAGTCTGGGTTTAATGCCGCTCATGATGAGACCATTTGCACGTTCCACCTGACCGTTAGTTTGTGGGTGATAGACAGAAGCGTAGTCGAGCTTGATGCCCATGTTTTTGCACCACAGCTTTACCTCATCCGAAGAGAAGTTTGTGCCATTATCGGTGATGATACTGTGGGGGACACCATAACGGTGTACGACCCCGGATATGAAGTCTATCACAGGTCCGGATTCGGCCGTCTTGACAGGCTTGGCTTCTATCCATTTGGTGAATTTATCCACCATGACCAATAAGTATTTTTTTCTTGTGGGTTCCACCTTTAAGGGGTCCCACCATGTCAAGCCCCCAGACCGCGAAAGGCCAAGTGATGGGGATAGTTCGGAGGGCGGTGGGTGGCATGTGGCTTTGGTTGGCAAAGAGCTGACAACCGACGCATCGTTTTACCAGGTCATGAGCGTCTGCTCGGGCCGTCGGCCAATAGAAGCCTGTATGGAAAGCCTTACTTACAAGGGACCGAGCTGCAGCGTGGTGGCCACCGAGTCCGGCGTGAATTTCGGCCAATAGACTCCGCCCTTCCTCTTCGGAGATACACCTTTGAAGGACTCCTCTAGTACTTTTCCTGTATAGCTCTCCCTCGTGGACTTTATAGGCTTTAGACCGCCGCACTATGCAGCGTGCCTCGTTGTTGTCCTCAGGGAGTTCCTGCCTGGTAAGGTAGGCTAGGAATGGTTCTGTCCACGGGGCGAGGAGCGCCATTATTTCGTGGGCTGACTGTGTAATTTCGGTGGTAGGGCCGCCGATTATGTCTGATTGTTCGGCGCCGGGTTGTGCAGTTAGGTCCGGGCTGTTGTCCGAAGGTTCCCCCTCCCATGTCACGGATGGTTTGAATAATCTTTCTACGAAGATGTTGGGGGGAACCGCATCTCGCTTTGCTCCGATGCGTGCCAGGACATCTGCTGCCTTATTATTTTCTCGGGCGATGTGGTGGAACTCCAGTCCCTCGAACCGAGCTGACCTTTTTAGCACAGCGTTGCGATAAGCCGCCATCTTTGGATCTTTGGCGTCGAAGTCGCCATTTATTTGGGATATCGCGAGGTTTGAGTCCCCGCGTACTTCTAGACGTTGAATGCCCATGGATACTGCCATTCGGAGACCATGTAGAAGGGCCTCGTATTCGGCTGCGTTATTGGAGTCCGTGTACATAATCTGTAGTACGTATTCGACTGTGTCTCCTGTAGGGGACGTCAGAACGACGCCAGCCCCCAGTCCGGCCAACATTTTGGAGCCGTCGAAATGCATGATCCAATTTGAGTACGTGCCGTACTCTTTAGGGAGTTCGGCCTCTGTCCATTCGGCGACGAAGTCGGCCAGGACTTGTGATTTAATGGCTCGCCGTGGCTTGTAGATTATGTCGAATGGGAGGAGCTCTATGGCCCACTTTGCTATTCGGCCCGTTGCGTCGCGGTTGTTAATAATATCGTTGAGCGGTACTTCCGAGGCTACTGTTATGGAACACTCTTGAAAGTAGTGTCGTAGCTTTCGGGATGCCATGAACACCGCGTATGCAATCTTTTGGTAATGCGGGTATCGTGATTTGCACGGTGTGAGGACAGTGGACACGTAGTAAACTGGCCTTTGAAGGGGTAGTTTGTGTCCGTCCGATGCTCGTTCGACGACGAGTACTGCACTGACAACTTGATGGGTTGCGGCAATGTATAATAGCATGGGTTCGCCGGTATTCGGCGCGGCCAGGACGGGGTTTGTTGCCAGGATGGCCTTTATTTCCTCGAGTCCGGCCGTGGCAGCGTCCGTCCACTCGAAGTGTTCGGTGCGCCTTAGGAGGCGGTAAAGGGGCAGTGCCTTTTCTCCCAAACAGGAGATGAAGCGGCTTAAGGCCGCCACACATCCGATAAGTTTCTGTATTTGCTTTAAATCTTTTGGAACATCCAGTTGTGACAGGGCTCGGATTTTGGCTGGATTTGCTTCAATTCCTCTACCGGAAACTATGAAGCCCAGGAGCTTTCCGGCCGGGACGCCGAAGACACATTTTTCCGGATTGAGCTTGATGTCGTATTCTCGTAAATTATTGAATGTGAGTCTCAGGTCGTCCACCAGGGTTTCGACGTGTCTTGATTTAACGACCACATCGTCTACGTATGCCTCCACTGTTTTGCCGATTTGGTTTGTCAGACATGTTTGAATCATGCGCTGATATGTTGCGCTGGCGTTTTTGAGCCCAAAGGGCATTGTGTTGAAGCAGAATGGGCCGTATGGCGTGATGAATGCTGTTGCAGCTTGGTCGGACTCTGCCATCTTTATTTGATGGTAGCCGGAGTATGCGTCCAGGAAACACAGGGAATCGTGTCCGGCGGTGGCGTCGATGATTTGATCAATTCGAGGGAGGGGAAAGGGATCCTTTGGGCAGGCCTTGTTAAGGTCTTTAAAGTCAACGCACAGGCGCCAGGATTTGTCCTTCTTTGGTACCATTACCAGGTTTGCTAGCCAGTCCGGGTGTTTTATATCTTTAATAAATCCGGCTTCCAATAGTTTGGCTAGCTCTTCTCCCATAGCCTGCCTCTTTGGCTCGGAAAAACGCCGAAGAGCTTGTTTGACATGTTTGAATCCTTTCTGGATATTTAAACTGTGCTCGGCCAGCCTGCGTGGGATTCCTGGCATGTCTGAAGGGTGCCAGGCGAAAATGTCCCAGTTATCTTGTAGGAACGCGCGCAGTGCGGCGTCTACATCAGGGTTTAATCTTGCCCCGATGGAGGCTGTTTTGTTAGGGTCCGTTGGGTGGAATTGGAATTTGACTATTTTGTCCGCTGGTTTGAAGGATGTGGATTTAGATCTTTTGTCGAGTATCACATCATCCTTATTCACTGTGGATCGCAGCGTCGTCAGTTCTTCGGCTGCGAGGGCTTCGGATAGTGCCTCGAGGACCAATGCGGCTGTCTTGTTTTCGGCGCGGAGCGCGATGTCCGGATCACTAGCGAGAGTGATGATCCCGTTCGGCCCAGGCATCTTAAGCTTCATGTACCCGTAATGGGGTATAGCTTGGAAGACTGTGAATGCCTCTCGTCCTAATATGGCGTGATATTCGCTTTTGAATGGGGACACGTGGAACATGATTTGTTCGGACCTATATTTATCCGGAGTGCCGAATACCACATCAAGTGTGATTCTTCCTGTGCAGCGCGCTTCCTGACTGGGGATTATACCTCTAAAAGTTGTGCTGCTTCGCTCAACGCGGTTCCGGTCTATTTCCATCTTTTGAAGGGTTTCCTCGTAGATGAGGTTCAATCCGCTGCCTCCGTCCATGAGTACCTTTGCGAGGCGACAGCCGTCCACTATGGGACTGAGGACCAGTGCGGCCGGTGCTCTGGTTGTTCGGAATTTAGGTTCGTCGCTCGCATTGAAGGTGATGGCTGTGTTGTTCCAAGGATTTATTGTCGCTGCTTGGTAGACTTCGGTGGGGCTGCGAAGTGCTCTTTTTCGCATATTAGTCGACGCGAAAGTCTCAGAGATTGTAAGGACGGTACTGAAGTTCTCGGGCTGGTTCTCTTCGACCTCTGGAATTAGGAGATCTTCGCCAATCTTGGCCACCTGCCGGAGTATCCAACATGCCTTGAGGCTGTGCGTTGGTGCGGCGTCCACTGCATTATGAATTTTGCAGGGTCCATCTAGCCACCTTTTTAGTACGGTTCCATGTCCCCTAGAGGGTTTTGATTTTCTGTTTAATCCGGACGTCTTACTGTAGTGCGTCCTTTTGATTCGGACGGGATTGTTGTTCAAGGCCGGATAATCCCAAAATTTAACTTCGGTTTTCCAAGCGCTTTCCATCGCACAGTACTTCTGCACAATGGACGCCAAGTCGGCAAAACGTGTGATGTTGCGGCGACTTACGGCGTTGAGTATCCCTTTGTCCGTGCAGTTATTGCAGAAGATAGAAATTGCGTCTCCTTCCCGGCAGTCCTTTGTCCTGTGCATGAGCAGGAGGAATCTGGCCCAGTAATGATGTACTGTCTCTTCTGGCCTCTGCCTAACCTGGGAGAGATCGCTTAGGGTTGGGCGAGCGACACTCATTAAATCTGATGCCTTGCCCGGTTTACTGTTCGGAAGCCGAACAACCTCCGGATTCGATGATCCGGAGCCTCGGATGTTATCCGGTTTCCCCGATTCTAAGTTCGGGCCTTGGACTGGATCCTCCCCTCCGTGGACATCCGGCGTGGAGGGTTCTGGAATTCGGACATAGCTAGTACTTAAGATCGATGAGGGGTCGCCACATTGTGTCTCCACCACAGCGACGTGGTGGGTGGCTCGGGGGGAGTTGATTTCCCTTAGATCGGGTTTAAGCCCAACCTGGTCGTAATTTGTGGCGACCCCCAGTGCAGCGATGCGATCCAGGAGCTCGTTTATGGAGAAGAGCTCCACCGGATCGAGCTGTTCGGCAGATGCCAGACTTACGTGGAGATTGTTTTCGATGGCCCGAGAGGTCACCGTCGGCGCAACGACCGTAGGGGCGGTCATAAGAAAACCACCCAGCCGGAGGGTCTGGCCGATAGCCAAAGCTCCCTTGATGACGGTGCCGTCTTTAAAGACGGGAAAAGGCATCCTTCCTGATTACGACGGCACAGAGGAACTCTCAATGAAAGCACCAGTGTCGGTGTCAAAACCGGCGGATCTCGGGTAGGGGGTCCCGAACTGTGTGTCAAGGTCGGATGGTAACAGGAGACAGGGGACACTTTGTTTTACCCAGGTTCGGGCCCTCTCGGTGGAGATAAAACCCTACTCCTGCTAGATTAATATTGATGATATGGGTAGTACAAGAGTAGATCTACCACGAGATCAAGGAGGCTAAACCCTAGAAGCTAGCCTATGGTTTGATTGTGTATGAAGATGATCCTCCCCTACGGACTACAACCCCCCCGGTTTATATAGACACCGGATAGGGTTAGGGTTACACAGAGTCGGTTACATTGGTAGGAGATCTTGAATATCCGCACGCCTAGCTTGCCTTCTACGCCAAGGAAAGAACCTTCCGGACACGGGACGGAGTCTTCAATCTTGTATCTTCATAGTCCCGGAGTCCGGCGGGAGATGTAGTCCGGCTATCCGAACACCCCCTAATCCAGGACTCCCTCAAGGATGGTGATATTAGAGTCATGCTAGTTGAGTAGTTGTGAATTTGAGAAATACTTGTTCTAAAGTTTGTGATTCCCGTAGCATGCACGTATGATGAACCGTTATGTGATGAAGTCGGAGCATGATTTATTTATTGATTGTCTTCCCTATGAGTGGCGGTCGGGGATGAGCGATGGTCTTTTCCTACCAATCTATCCCCGTAGGAGCATGCGCGTAGTACTTTGTTTCGATAACTAATAGATTTTTGCAATAAGTATGTGAGTTCTTTATGACTAATGTTGAGTCCATGGATTATACGCACTCTCACCCTTCCACCATTTCTAGCCTCTCTAGTATTGCGCAACTTTTGCCGGTACCATACACCCACCATATACCTTCCACAAAACAGCCACCATACCTACCTATTATGGCATTTCCATAGCCATTACGAGATATATTGCCATGCAACTTACCACCGTTCCGTATATTATGACACGCTTCATCATTGTCATATTGCTTTGCATGATCATGTAGTTGACATCATATTTGTGGCAAAGCCACCGTCCATAATTTTTATACATGTCACTCTTGATATGTTGCATATCCCAGTACTCCGCAGGAGGCATTCGCATAGAGTCATATTTTGTTCTAAGTATTAAGTTGTAATTCTTGAGTTGTAAGAAAATAAAAGTGTGATGATCATCATTACTAGAGCATTATCCCATGTGAGGAAAGGATGATGGAGGCTATGATTCCCCCACAGGTCGGAATGAGACTCCGGATGAAAAAAAGAACAAAAAAGAGGCCAAAAGAAGAAGAAAAAAGGCCCAAATAAAAAATGAGAGAAAAAGAGAGAAGGGACAATGTTACTATCCTTTTACCACACTTATGCTCCAAAGTAGCACCATGATCTTGATGATAGAGAGTCTCTTATTTTGTCACTTTCATATACTAGTGGGAATTTTACATTATAGAACTTGGCTTGTATATTCCAATGATGGGCTTCCTCAAAATGCCCTAGGTCTTCGTGAGCAAGCGAGTTGGATGCACACCCACTTAGTTTCTTTTGTTGAGCTGTCATACACTTATAGCTCTAGTGCATCCGTTGCATGGCAATCCCTACTCACTCACATTGATATCTATTAATGGGCATCTCCATAGCCCGTTGATACGCCTAGTTGATGTGAGACTATCTTCTCCTTTTTGTGTTCTCCACAACCACCATTCTATTCCACATATAGTGCTATGTCCATGGCTCACGCTCATGTATTGCGTGAAGATTGAAAAAGTTTGAGAACATTAAAAGTATGAAAAAATTGCTTGGCTTGTCATCGGGGTTGTGCATGATTAAATACTTTGTGTGATGAAGATAAAGCATAGCCAGACTATATGATTTTGTAGGGATAACTTCCTTTGGCCATGTTATTTTAGGAAGACATGATTTCTTTGTTAGTATGCTTGAAGTATTATCATTTTCATGTCAATATTAAACTTTTGTCTTGAATCTTTCGGATCTGAACATTCATGCCACAATAAAGAAAATTACATTGAAGAATATGCTAAGTAGAATTCAACATCAAAAATTCTGTTTTTATCATTTACCTACTCGAGGACGAGCAGGAATTAAGCTTGGAGATGCTTGATACGTCTCCAACGTATCTATAATTTTGATTGCTCCATGCTATTATATATTCTGTTTTGGATGTTAATGGGCTTTATTTTACACTTTTATATTATTTTTGGGACTAACCTATTAACCGAAGGCCCAGTGCAAATTGCTGTTTTTTGCCTATTTCAGTGTTTCGCAGAAAAGGAATATCAAACGGAGTCCAAACAGAATGAAACCTTGGGGAGAGTTATTTTTGGAACAAACGTGATCCAGAGGACTTGGAGTGGACGTGAAGCAATCAACGAGGAGGCCATGAGGTAGGGGGCGCGCCTACACCCTGGACGCGCCCTCCACCCTCGTGGGCCCCTCGTAGATCCATCAACCTACTTCTTCCTCCTATATATACCTACGTACCCCGAAACCATCCAGGAGCACCACTAAAACCTATTTCCATCGCCGCAATCTTCTATACCCGTGAGATCCCATCTCGGGGCCTTTTCCGGCGCTCCGCCGGAGGGGGCATCGATCACGGAGGGCTTATACATCAACACCATAGCCTCTCCGATGATGTGTGAGTAGTTTACCACGGACCTTCGGGTCCATAGTTATTAGCTAGATGGCTTCTTCTCTCTCTGTGGATCTCAATACAAAGTTCTCCTTGATCTTCTTGGAGATCTGTTTGATGTAACTCTTTTTGCGGTGTGTTTGTCGAGATCCGATGAATTGTGGGTTTACGATCAAGATTATCTATGAACAATATTTGAATCTTCTCTGAATTCTTTTATGTATGATTGGTTATCTTTGCAAGTCTCTTCGAATTATCTGTTTGGTTTGGCCTACTAGATTGATTTTTCTTGCAATGGGAGAAGTGCTTAGTTTTGGGTTCAATCATGCGGTGCTCGATCCCAGTGACAGTAGGGGAAACGACATGTATTGTATTGTTTCCATCGAGGATAAAAAGATGGGGTTTATATCATATTGCTTGAGTTTATCCCTCTACATAATGTCATCATACCTAATGTGTTACTCTGTTCTTATGAACTTAATACTCTAGATGCATGTCGATGTGTGGAGTAATAGTAGTAGATGCAGGTAGGAGTCGGTCTACTTGTCGCAAACGTGATGTCTATATACATGATCATGCCTAGATATTCTCATAATTATGCACTTTTTTATCAATTGCTCGACAGTAATTTGTTCACCCACCGTAATACTTATGCTATTTTGAGAGAAGCCACTAGTGAAACCTATGGCCCCCGGGTCTATCTTCCATCATATTAAGATTTCGTCAACTAGCTATTTCTATCTTCATTTATTTTGCAATCTTTACTTTTAATCTTTATCATAAAAATACCAAAAATATTATCTTATCATCTCTATCAGATCTCACTTTTGCAAGTGGCCATAAAGGGATTGACAACCCCTTTATCGTGTTGGTTGCAAGGTTTTTATTTGTTTGTGTAGGTATGAGGGACTTGCGTGTCGCCTCCTACTGAATTGATACCTTGGTTCTAAAAAACAAAGGGAAATACTTACGTACTTTGCTGCATCACCCTTTCCTCTTCAAGGGAAAACCAACGCATGCTCAAGAGGTAGCAAGAAGGATTTCTGGCGCCGTTGTTGGGGAAGTCTACGCACAAGTCAAGACATACCAAGTACCCATCACAAACTCGTATCCCTCGCATTACACTATTTGCCATTTGCCTCTCGTTTTCCTCTCCCCCACTTCACCCTTGCCATTTTATTCGCCCTCTGTCGGTGTCAAAACCTCGGGTAGGGGGTCCCGAACTGTGCGTCAAGGTCGGATGGTAACAGGAGACAAGGGACACTTTATTTTACCCAGGTTCGGGCCCTCTCGATGGAGGTAAAACCCTACTCCTGCTAGATTAATATTGATGATATGGGTAGTACAAGAGTAGATCTACCACGAGATCGAGGAGGCTAAACCCTAGAACCTAGCCTATGGTATGATTGTGTATGATGATGGTTGTCCTACGGACTACAACCCTCCGATTTATATAAACACCGGATAGGGTTAGGGTTACACAGAGTCGGTTACAATGGTAGGAGATCTTGAATATCCGCACACCTAGCTTGCCTTCCACGCCAAGAAAAGATCCTTCCGGACACGGGACGAAGTCTTCAATCTTGTATCTTCATAGTCCTGGAGTCCGGCTGAAGGTATAGTCCGGCTATTCGAACACCCCCTAATCCAGGACTCCCTCAGTAGCCCCTGAACCAGGCTTCAATGACGACGAGTCCGGCGCGCAAATCGTCTTCGGCATTGCAAGGCGGGTTCCTCCTCCAAGTTCTTCAAGAAGATTACAAACACCAAAAATAGTGTCCGGCTCTGCAAAACAAGTTTCCACATATTGCCATATAGAGAATAATATCAACACAAATCAAATCTGCTGACGTATTCCGCAGTGCGTCATAACACCGCGGCCAAGCCTTCTATATAAATTATTTTCATCGTTCCACCTCGGCGCGTTTAGCGAGGTGGTTTTCTTGGCACGTCCTGTCAAAGCAGAGATCGTGTGCCCCTTTTAACGGGATTCTCATTAATACGGACATGGGTAACCCAACCGCGCCATTTACCACGGCGCTTGAGTGGCAAGTGAGTTTTATTAGGTAGGTGGGGACGTATAACCGCATCAGCCCATATAAGGGGATAAGGATCCACCTTTTTTACCTACGCCTTCTTCCTCCTTTGCCCATCCATCTGTCGTGCACTCAAGCTCTAGCGCCCAAGTCCGCTCTTCCTTCCTCAACCTTCTCCAGCAATGTCCGGAGCGGGAGGCAAGTGGATGGTCTCCTCCGTCACGGAGGCTCAAGTCAAAAAGCTCAGGAAGGCCGGATACCTGTCCAAGGACATCCCGCACCGGCTTCCTGAGGAGGGGCAGCTTCTTCCTACCCCAGGGCCCCATGAGAGGGTAGTCTTCCTTCCCCACTTCCTCCGTGGACTGGGCTTTCCACTCCACCCTTTTGTCCGGGGGCTCATGTTCTACTACGGCCTGGATTTCCACGATCTGGCCCCCAACTTTGTCCTCAATATCTCGGCGTTTATCGTCGTGTGTGAGGCCTTTCTCCGCATCCGCCCCCACTTCGGCCTCTGGCTCAAGACCTTCAACGTTAAGCCCAAGGTGGTGTCCGGCACCCAGGCGGAGTGCGGAGGCGCTATGGCTGGCAAGATGGCCAACGTCCTCTGGTTCGATGGCTCCCTTGTGGAGTCCCTAAAGGGGTGGCAAGCTGGGTGGTTTTATATCACCGAGCCACGCGATCCGGAATGGGTCGCAGCCCCTGAGTTCCGATCCGGACCCCCCACTCGGCTTATGTCCTGGAAAGAGACGGGCCTGTCGTGGGGCAAAGAAGAAGAGGTGACCGGATTGCAAACTTGCATCCAGTCCTTGGTGAACAAGCCAATCCGGCTTGTCAATATAGTCCAGGTTATGCTCGTCCGCCGGAACCTCCCGTGCCAACAACGGGATTTTACTTTGTGGGAATTCGACCCGGCGCAGCACCAAACCCTCAGCAGGCTCTTCGACATGACGTATGAAGGCGTCTGGAAGGTGCTGACCAAAGGCGCCGAGTCCCCCGCATTCGCTTCCGAGGATCGCGGATACAGCTCGCAGCGCAACGCTCGCGAGGTAAGCTATCTATACCGTTGACAGGTTCGTTAAGCTCTTCTTCATAGATTAACTCTATGCGGGATCCAAACTCCCTTTGCCTTTAACAGGATTGGCTGAAGGTAGCCGGATCAATTAACTGTCCGGCTCCCTTGCCCGAAGACCCAGCCCCAGCTCTCCTAGTGAAGCTGCTGGCTCCGGCGCCTTATGTGGTGCCGGAGAAGAAGGTCAAGAAGAAGAAAACCACCGGGACTCGAAAGAGTTCCCGCAACGTGGTGGTGTCGAGCTCGTCATCTGACGAGTCTGCGACGCCCTCCTCTTGTGAAAACGAGGAGGAGGAGCAAGGAAGCTCTCCCCCCCCAGTGAGGGGAGAAAAGAAGAAGAAGGCCACCCCAACGGGGGAGGACGAGGGGTCGAGGAAAAGGAAGACCCCTCCGCCGGACTACTCCCACGACGCCGAAGAGGGCGGAGAGGAGTGGCTGGACAGAACCAAGCGTCCGGCAACATCGTAAGTATTTACATACCAGAGTGGCTCATAATATTTTTTGATGCGCGGCTTTCCCTAATGTCGAACGTAATTTATGCAGCCCGCCCCGGGCCGAACTCGACGATTCGTCGAGCGGCTCCCTAGATTCGTCGGATATGAACTCTGTTCCGCCCGCTGTCTCCCCCTGCGGGGCGGACGACGCCGAAGTGGCGCCCCGCCAAGCTTCAGGGCAGGAGGAGATGGTCCTGGAGGAGCCGCAAGGCAATCCTACGGACCCCAGGAGTGAAGGGGATGAAACGCCCCAGGGCTCCAAGTCTGGCTTTGTGCCGGACACCGTGTCGGACTCAACAGTCCCGGTCCGCGATGGGCGAACTCCTTCCAAGAGGAGTAAGCCGTCTGAGCCGGCGACCTCCGTCCAACCAGAGGCGCCGGACAATCTGCTGGAGGTGCTTGAGGGCGCCACCATCGACGAGGAGCACCGTACTGTTATGAGTACGGTAATCCAAAGGGTTCAGTCCGCCAAGAGCGGACTTACTGAAGCTTGCGCTAGCCTTCTAACAGGCTTCCAGGTAAACAGAAATATGTCAAATTATTTACCGCATAGACAATAGCCCCTGATGCTCTGTTCGGTGTTCGGAAAGAAAAGCCGAATAGAGGATCTAGTAATTTTCGCAGGAGTCTAACAAAAAAAGTCAAATATGCGTATGCAGGCTTCGCTGCTGTCCACCGCCGCACTGACTGCGCAGGTGGAAGTCCTTAAAAAGGACCTCGAGCGGACCGAGCAAGAGCTTGGCCTTGCCAAACGGCAGCTCGAGGATAAAGAAGGTAAGAAATACCCTAAAAAGGAAAAAAAGGGGTGCCTATAGAGAGGCTTGATTGCAGAAAGAAATAACAGGATTGAACTGCTTATTGTAGGGGCCACAACCGAGGTGGCAACCCTGAAGCAGGCGTTTGCTGAGGCTGGAAAGAAAACGGCCGAGGAGTGCGCCGAGCGAGAAAGGCTTGGGGTTCAGGTCGGCGAGGTGCAGCAAGAGCTGCAAGCTCTCATGAAAAAACATGAGAGTTTGGAGCTTGAGTCAAAAGCGCAAGCATCCGAGCTCGCGTCGGCCATTGAGTTCGCCAAAAATGCCAAGGCCGAAGCCCAAAAGGCCTTCCAAGAGTTGGAGGAGGTGAAAGAGATAGCAACGGGTAAGGCATTCTCAATGCAAAGTAAGAATATAAAAGTAAACTACCAATTACTTACCCGAATCCGGAGTTCTCCAGGGGCGTTCGCCGATCTTCCCCGCAGCGTATCCGACGCCGCCGTGTTCTACCGAGCTGAAGAGGGCAGCTCGACGGAGAGTGTGTTCTGGTCTCAGTATTCTGAGGCCGGACACCCTGTGCCCTTGAGTGATCAGCTGAAACAGCTGGTCGAGCTCCACAAGGCGGCCGAACAGGCCATGAAGGGCTTACTAGTTCGGTTGTGGCCTGGAGAGGCCCTGCCTGGGAGCTATTTCGGGCTAGTGCGGCGGCTGGTGGAGGCCTGTCCACGGCTTGAGGTCATCAAGCGCTCCGCCTGCATTGAAGGTGCCCGGAGGGCCCTTGCCCGTGTAAGGGTACACTGGGGTAAGCTGGACGGAGAGAAGCTGGTGAAGGACGGGCCGCCGGCGGGGAAGGAGCATCGCAAGCCCGAGAACTACTACAAGGAAGTTCTTGCCGGAGCCCGCCTTGTCGCGGATGAATGTACTAAAGATGTAGTATTTGAATGAACTTGCTCGTTTGTATCCTGTGCGCTGAAAACTTTTTCGTATGCGCTAAGCAATGCTTATTGAATTTAAAATATTATTTTCTGTGCGGCCGTTTATAAAAAAAATTGAGAGATGGCCAGTCGTCGGCTTCTGCCCCCATGCCACTAGTGCTGGGGTGTTCGGGATAAACCTGAGCGCTCTTTTTCCCATAGTTGGGTCCTTCGAGGGAGGCGCTCAGCACAACGAACCAGGCAATTGGACTATAATGCTTGAACACTCTCACTTAGCCATAGAACGTTATAATTTTAAATTTCGGCGAAGCCCCTAGTTCGGAAGGCCGAATTCGGGGCGCTATCCACGCCTTTGGCCGGACATAACCACCTCCTCGCTCGAAGCGGCATAAGCATTTAAGGACTCGAAAAACCTCTCGAACAGCGACCGGTCTCACGCCTTATCATGACAGTCTGTTTTAGCTTTCTCCACTGAGGTGCTCAACCCACCTGAACTGGGGCACAATCGCAGTGGTTCTCCTAGTGCTACCTTAGCCGATATAGCGGAACATAAGGCACCAAAACATAGGAGCCGGGCAAACCCAACATGTGACCAAAATCATGACTCGGAGCCGATGCATATAGTGCTATAAGTCTGGGGTGCCGCACTTGTGAAAGTGTACGGACTTCTCACACCATATAAAAGGGTAATGAAGCCCCTGGTGTGTTTTGCCGTACCATGGTGTATGGGTGCGATCATGTTATTGAATAAACATATATATTAAAAGATGATAATGCAAAAAATAGACAAAAAGCTATGCGTTGTTTATAAAGAGGCTATTTATCAAAGCCGAACGATACAAGTAGTGCGATAAGCAAAAAAGATACTAGACTATTTAACATGTCCTGGCCAGGCGTAGGCCGCGGAATTTAGAGACAGATATATCGCTCGAAATAGAGACCACCTGAGAGTTCCGTAATGCGACGTAGCTTTGTCTGCTTTCCTGGGTCTTGCATCGTCTATGCGGCGGCAAGGCCGAACAGGTTATCCAGAGTATGGAGTCCTGAAAGTAAAAAAGAAAAATCCGGCAACCCCTAGTACGTTTGACGCTGTATTGTAGGCATGTCGTTAATGTGCCCCTCCCCCTGTGCCCATGGAATTTCAAGGGCGTAATTGTGTACTCGAGGTACTAGCTCTTCTATGCTGGGATGGCTGGGGTTGGGGCCGTATTGCTACGCTTGCTCCGAATGTGCCAGGCGGTCTTGTTGCAGGTTACTCCGGGCGCGCTTTGCATTGTCCGGCTTTTTAACGGCCGGAATGGAGAGTTGCCTTGAAAGGCTGCTTTGTACTTCCGCTACGAGGGCCGCTGTGTGCTGCTCCGTACGGATGGAGCGTTCGGTGTTTCCGCTGACCGTAATTACTCCTCGAGGGCCTGGCATCTTGAGCTTGAGATATGCGTAGTGCGGCACCGCATTGAATTTAGCGAATGTGGTTCGTCCGAGCAGGGCATGATAGCCACTGCAAAACGGGACTATATCGAAGATTAACTCTTCGCTTCGGAAGTTATCCAGAGATCCAAAGACCACATCAAGTGTTATCGAGCCTGTGCAATTGGCCTCTACACCTGGGATGACGCCTTTAAAGGTCGTCCTTGTGGGCTTGATCCTTGATGGATCTATGCCCATTTCCGCACTGTATCCTGATAAAGCAGGTTCAGGCTACTGCCGCCGTCCATGAGGACTCTTGTGAGATGAAATCCGTCAACGATTGGGTCAAGGACCAATGCGGCGAAACTACCATGACGGATGCTAGTGGGGTGGTCCCTTCGATCGAAAGTGATCGGGCAGGAGGACCATCGGTTGAACTTTGGGACGACTGGCTCCATCGCGTATACGTCCCGTAGCGCACGCTTCCTCTCCCGCTTGGGAATGTGGGTCGCGTATATCATGTTCACCGTCTGCACTTGTGGGGAAACCCCTTCTGTCCATTGTTGTTCGGCGGCCTGGGCTCCTCCTCGTCGTCGCTATTCATCCCCTTGTCTTTGTGCTCGGCTCTTAACTTGCCTGCCTGCTTGAACACCCAACAATCTCTGTTGGTGTGATTGGTTGGCCTTTCGGGGGTGCCATGAATCTGGCACGAGCGGTCGAGTATCCGGTCCAAACTGGACGGGCCCTGGGTGTTCTTTTTAAATGGCTTTTTCCGCTGACCGGATTTATAGCCTCTGAATCCGGCATTTACCGCCGTATCCTCATTGTTGTCGCTGCTAACGTGACACTTTTGATTATTTCGACGTGACCTGCCACTTTTGTCCTTGGTATCCGAATTACCAGGCTTCTTCGATAAGTTGTTGCTGCGAGGTAGCCAGCTATCTTCGCCCGCGAAAAAGCGGGTCATGAGTGTCGTGAGGGCTGCCATGGATTTTGGCTTTTCCTGTCCCAGGTGCCGGGCAAGCCACTCGTCGTGGATGTTATGTTTGAAGGCTGCTAGGGCCTCTGCGTCCGAACAATCGACTATCTGATTTTTCTTTGTTAGGAACCGTGTCCATAATTGCCTGGCCGATTCTTCTGGCTGCTGAATTATGTGGCTTAAGTCGTCGGCGTCCGGTGGCCGCACATAGGTCCCCTGGAAGTTGTCGAGGAATGCGGCTTCCAGGTCCTCCCAAGAACCGATTGAGTCTGCTGGTAGGCTGTTAAGCCAGTGCCGGGCTGGTCCCTTAAGCTTAAGGGGTAGATATTTGATGGCGTGTAGATCGTCGCCACGTGCCATGTGCATGTGAAGGAGATAATCCTCAATCCATACTGCCGAATCTGTCATACCATCGTACGACTCGATATTGACGGGTTTGAAACCCTCTGGGATTTTATGATCCATTACTTCGTCTGTGAAGCATAGTGGGTGTGCGGCGCCCCTATACTGGGCTATGTCACGACACAGTTCGGAAGAGTTGTGCTTGTTGTGTTTGGCCCGGCCGGATTTATTGTGTCCGGAGTGAAAATCATCACGTGTCGTCGGGCGTCCACGCGATCCATAGATCGATCTTGTTTGCCTTGTTTATCCTGCAGGACGTCTCGCAGGTCTGGCTCGTTTTCCCGTGCCTTAGTTGAGCGGCCCCGGGGCATGGTTTGTTTACAGGTTCGACAGGCCTCTCTGTCGCGGCCGCGAGGTGGCCGGTCTGCCATGTCATGTGCTTCCTCCTCTAATTGGGGTAGCGGCCTGCGCTTAGGATAATTTTTGGAGGGGCGCCCGAGTTCATACTATTCGGCCGCAAGGACTTCAGTCCATCTGTCAGCTAGCAAATCTTGATCGGCTCTAAGATGTTGCTGCTTTTTCTTTAGGCTGTTCGCCGTGGCTAGAAGCCTGTGTTGAAAACGCTCTTGTTCGGCGGGGTCTGATGGTACGACGAATTCGTCGTCGTCAAGGCTTGCCTCGTCTTCGGAGGGAGGCATGTAGTTATCATCCTCAACCTCTCGCTCTGCTGCTCTCTCATGAGGGCTGGCTTTTCCATCTTCCTGTGCCGAATCTTGCTGGTTCTGGTGTTCTTCGGCGCTGTCCGGGGTAGTATTATCTCCCGTGCCGGAATCACCGTTTCTGCTATGGCGGGATTTAGAGCGGCGCCGTTGACGCCGGCGTTTTGGCGGTTTTTTCGAGTTGTCGTCCTCCGTTGTTCCATCGCCATCTCCATCCTTTGGAGCGTCCACCATATATATGTCATATGACGAGGTGGCGGTCCAGCACCCTACAGGTGCTGGTTCTTGTTCGTATCCTCCTTCGTCGTCCGTACCGTCGAAGTCTTCGGAGCCGAAGTCAAGCTTGTCGGTTAAATCATCAACAGTGGCTATTAAGTGGGTGGTGGGTGGGCTTTGAATTTCTTCGTCGTCCGAATCCCAACCTCGCAGACCATAGTCCGGCCTGGGCTCTCCTGATAGAGAGAGAGACTTGAGAGAGTTTAGGATATCACCGAAAGGTGAGCACTGAAAGATGTCCGCGGCGGTGAACTCCATTATAGGCGCCCAATCGGATTCGATCGGTGGGGCACGGAAGGCCCGTAGTTCGGAGAAGAATCCGACTCCTTGGAGTCATGGGCCATGCGGAGTGCGGGGCTGGCGTTCGGCTCGATCGCCTTTAAGATTGCAGCCCCCGAGGTGACGTCCAACTGTTCATCCTCAAAGAACGCAGCGGGCTCCGAGTCGAGGATCGGGGCCGGAGTGTATTCGGCCTCCAGGGCACCGTTCGGAGGCAGAGCTATATCATGCCCCTCGGGACAGTGCGGCGTGCTTGGCTGTGGCTCTAACCCGTCGAAGATCAAGTCTCCGCGGATATTTGCCGTGTAGTTTAAGCTTCCAAACCTGACTTGACGGCCAGGGGCTTAGCTCTCGATCTGCTCCAGATGACCAAGCAAATTGGCCCGCAGAGCGAAGCCGCCGAAGACGAAGATTTGTCCGGGGAGGAAAGTCTCACCCTGGACCTCATCGTTGTTGATGATCAAAGGAGCCATCGGGCCTAAAAGCGATGACACAGAGGAACTCTCAATGAAAGCACCAATGTCGGTGTCAAAACCGGCGGATCTCGGGTAGGGGGTCCCGAACGGTGCGTCAAGGTCGGATGGTAACAGGAGACAAGGGACACTTTATTTTACCCAGGTTCGGGCCCTCTCGATGGAGGTAAAACCCTGCTCCTGCTAGATTAATATTGATGATATGGGTAGTACAAGAGTAGATCTACCACGAGATCGAGGAGGCTAAACCCTAGAAGCTAGCCTATGGTATGATTGTGTATGATGATGGTTGTCCTACGGACTACAACCCTCCGGTTTATATAGACACCGGATAGGGTTAGTGTTACACAGAGTCGGTTACAATGGTAGGAGATCTTGAATATCCGCACACCTAGCTTGCCTTCCACGCCAAGAAAAGATCCTTCCGGACACGGGACGAAGTCTTCAATCTTGTATCTTCATAGTCCTGGAGTCCGGCTGAAGGTATAGTCCGGCTATCCAAACACCCCCTAATCCAGGACTCCCTCACCCTCTCTTTCCGTTCGCTTCTTTTTCGCTTGCTCCTTGTTTGCTTATGTGTTAGATTGCTTGCTTGTCATGATGGCTCAAGATAATACTAAGTTGTGTGACTTTGCCAATACCAACAACAACGATTTTCTTAGCACTCCGATCGCTCCTCTTACCGATGCTGAATAGCTTTGTTGATTTGTGTGATATGAAAAATAAGAAAGATGTGGACAATGATATTGTCAAATTAAAGCTATTTCCTTTTTCGCTCAGAGGTCGTACTAAAACTTGGTTTTCATCTTTGCCTAAAAATAGTATTGATTCATGGAATAAGTGCAAAGATGCTTTTATCTCTAAATATTTTCCTGCCGCTAAGATTATCTCTCTTAGAAAAGATATTATGAATTTTAAGCAACTTGATCATGAACATGTTGCACAAGCTTGGGAGAGGATGAAATTAATGATACGTAATTGCCCTACACATGGTTTGAATTTATGGATGATTATCCAAAAAAATTATGCCGAATTGAATTTTTCTTCTAGAAATCTTTTAGATTCGGCCGCGGGAGGCACTTTTATGGAAATCACTTTAGGAGAAGCTACTAAACTCCTAGATAATATTATGGTTAATTATTCTCAATGGCACACTGAAAGATCCGCTAGTAAAAAGGTGGATGCAATTGAAGAAATTAATGTTTTGAGTGGAAAGATATTTTTGCGGATTTTCCGGAGTCCATTTACTTACCGTATCACGTACCTCCTTATTTTCACGATTTTGGAGTGTTACGGAAGGACTCTTTTATGTGTTCTCCCGGTGTCAAAGTTTGGATAATATTACTTTCAACATTAATGGGCGTACCTGAAATATAATGTTTTATTCGTTGCCCATTAACAACCTTTGGGTTAGTACCTTCGGCATTATTTATTTTGATAGCTCCAGACTGATAAACCTCCTCGATAACATAGGGTCCTTCCCATTTTGAGAGGAGTTTTCCTGCAAAGAATCTAAAACAAGAGTTGTACAAAAGAACATATTCTCCAACTTTAAACTCATGCTTTTGAATTCTTTTATCATGCCATCTTTTAACTTTTTCTTTAAACAACTTGGCATTTTCATAAGCTTGGGTTCTCCATTCATCTAAAGAGCTAATATCAAATAACCTATTTTCACCGGCAAGTTTGAAATCATAGTTGAGTTCTTTGATTGCCCAATGTTCTTTATTTTCTAATTCAAGAGGTAAATGACAAGCTTTTCCATAAACCAATTTATAAGGAGATACACCCATAGGATTTTTATATGTTGTTCTATAATCCCAAAGTGCATCATCTAATTTCTTAGTCCAATTCTTCCGGGACCTATTGACATTCTTTTGCAAAATTACTTTTATTTCTCTATTGCTAAGTTCAACTTGACCACTAGACTCAGGATGATAAGGTGATGCAATTCTACGGTTAACATCATACTTGGCAAGCATTTTACGGAAAGCACCATGAATAAAGTGTGAACCACCATCAGTCATTAAATATCTAGGGAATCCAAACCTGGGGAAAATAACTTCCTTAAGCATTTTTATAGAGGTGTTGTGATCAGCACTACTGGTTGGAATAGCTTCTACCATTTAGTAACATAATCAACAGCAACCAAAATATGTGTATACCCATTAGAGGAAGGAAAAGGTCCCATGAAATCAAAACCCCAAACATCAAATGGTTCAACAGCAAGTGAATAATTCATAGGCATTCTCTTGACGCTTACCGATATTACCTATTCTCTGGCATTCATCACAAGAAAAGACGAACTTACTGGCATCCTTGAAGAGAGTAGGCCAATAAAATCCGGATTACAATACCTTGTGAGCAGTCCTATCTCCAGCACGATGCCCTCCATAAGCTTCGAAGTGACATTTCCGTAGGATTTGTCCTTGTTCATGCTCAGATACACAACGTCTAATAATACCATCTACTCCTTTATAAAGATGTGGGTCATACATACCAAAAGTAGTGTCACTACAAAAAAAAGACACATCCATGACATTTTGGGCCGAACGAATTTTTTTCTGTCATACATATGACACTTCTATGATGATAAGTGTGACAAAACCCGGTATCATCATAGATGTGGTGGGCTCCTACTTCTATGACAAAAAATCATGACAGAAAATGGGCTTTTCGTCCTGGGCGGGCCGGAGACGCAGCTACATGACATTCTTTGGGTCGTCCATGACGGAAAAAACCGTTGTAGAAGCGAGGGGGAGGAAAATTTCGAGGAGTTCCCGGTTACGGTGGGAGGTCGGGGGCCGAGCGATGCGCGTTTCTCTCGTACACGTACGCGCGTGTGTGCGAGGCGTTGGCTCTAACTGAACCCGAGCGATTGCACTGCAGGCTACGCATTACTGAACCCGAGCGATCGATCGATGGCTGTTAACTGAACCCGATCGAGCGATTCCTTCGCTACTGCTGCTAACTGAAGCCGGTCGATTGGATGAACAGTGAGCGTTGCGGGGGGTGGATGAATAGTGAGTGGTGGTGTTGCCTATGGATGAACAGGACCCCGTGGTGTGGAGGGCTGGATGAACAGTAGACTGTGGAGGGGTACCCGTGGAGGGGTGGTTGAACAGGACCCCATGGTGTGGAGGGCTGGATGAATAGTAGACAGTGGAGGGGTGCCCGTGGAGGGGTGGTTGAATAGTAGCCGGTTGAGTAGCGCGCGGTGGAGGTTGGATGAACAGGAGCCTGTGGAGGCTGGAGGAGGTCGACGGTAGCTCGTGGAGGCTGGAGGAGGTCGACGGTGGAGATGAACAGTATCCCGTAGAGTCCCGTTTTGCGGTACGCCACACCCCTCCCGATGAACAGGACCCCCGTTTCGACCGTAGGAGGTCCATTTCGCTCGTTTTGCGGTACGCCACACCCCTCCCGATCAACAGGACCCCCGTTTTGACCGTAGGAGGTCCGTTTCGTCCGTTTTGCGATACGCCACACCCCTCCCGATCAACAGGACCCCCGTTTCGACCATAGGAGGTCCGTTTCCTCCGTTTTGCGGTACGCCACACCCCTCCCGATCGATAGGACCCCATTCCGAACGTAGGAGGTCCGTTTCCTCCACTTTGCGGTACACCAGGCCTCATTTCCATCGCCTGTTCCGTCCAATCCCTCCCGATGAACACGACCACGCATTCCGTTCCGACCCAGCCGGTTGGCTCCCACGCGTTTCGTTGCCTCCCGATGAACACGACGCATTCCGTTGCCTCCCCATGAACACGACGCATTCCGTTGCCTCCCCATGAACACGACGCATTCCGTTGCCTCCCCATGAACACGGCAACGACGCTCTTTCTCCGTTCTGACCCAGCCATGTACACGAGCCCTGGTCGTACGTATGCGCGAGTAGGCGTTCAAGACCCCGCCCGTATGTACACATACGTGGCCGTATTTTCTTTCTTGCACCCTGGTCGCTGTACATACATGTTCGCGCCTCTACTACGACACGTGCGCGCCTCTACTACGACATGTGCACGCCTCCACATCTACCAGTATGTACGTACACGTTCGAGACCAGAATGACAATGCTACGTACGCTTCGACCAGGTGGGTCCCGATTATCAGACACTTCCTTGCCTGCATAGATGTAGCTGGTGGGTCCCAGCAGTCAGGGGGGCGAATCATTTTTTTTGCCTGGACGCACTTCCTTGCGTGCGAAGATGTAGCCGGTGGGTCCCAGCAGTCAGGGGGCGAATCATTTTTTTTTTGCCCGGACGCACTTGCTTGCGTGCGAAGGTGTAGCTGGTGGGTCCCAGCAGTCAGGGGGCAAATCAATTTTTTTGCCCGGACGCACTTCCTTGCGTGCGAAGATGAAGCTGGTGGGTCCCAACAATCAGGGGAAATGTTTTTTCTGCGAAATACAGTGGCCCGTCCGGTGGGTCCCAGCTGTCAGGTGGAGGAATCATTATTTTCCGCGTAATAAGGAGGCACTTCCTTGCTGCGGCCGTGGACCCAGCTGTCAGCCTCTCCACGTACAGTCCACGTCCGATGGAAGTCGTTCCTTGACCATGTTGACCAGGCCACACCGAGAGCACCACGGCGGTGGACGACGGCGAGGCCTAGGAAGGGGACGACGCGGAGCCGGGAAAGACGCGGCAGTGGAAGCGCGCGCGGAGAGGAGTACGAGGGTTCACTGGTGCAGCTGTAGTGTGAGGCTGCCGTTGCCGCAGGGCCTGGCCAGCGGTGGGAATACTAGGAGGTGGTGAGGCCTCCGCGGCAGCAGAGCCGGTCACAGGAGGCAGGAGCATGCGGCACGACCGGCGCTGCTTTGGGCGGTTGGAGCAAGAAGACCAGAGGTTGAAGAAGCACTACGGCCGTTGGATGGACATCGTACGGTCACTGGAGCTAGAATCACTCATATTTACTAAGTTGACAAAGCCCTCCATCCCCGTCAACTTAGTTGGTCCACAAGTCATCCTCCTAGTATGGTGGGTCCCAGCTAGGAGGGGTATTCATTTCTTTTGTGCGTAATAAGGAGGCACTTCCTTGCGTGCAAAGATATAGCTGGTGGGTCCGACATGTCAGCGGGGGGAACGTTTTTTTCGCGAAATACAGAGGCCCTTCCGGTGGGTCCCAGCTATCAGGTGGAGGAATCATTATTTTGCGCATATAGTCCACGGCCGATGGATGTCGTTCGTTGACCATGTTGACCAGGCCGCGCCGAGAGCACCATGGCGGTGGACGACGATGAGGCCTAGGAAGGGAACGACACGGAGCCGGGGAAGACTTGGCAATGGTTGCCCACGCGGTGGGGAGTACGAGGGTTTACTGGTCCGGCTGCCGTCGCCGGAAAATAACAGGAGGTGTTGGTGAGTAGAGAAATGGCCTGGCCAGCAATGAAGTAGGGTGGGGCGGCGCGGCCTGTGCGGCAGCACAGCCGGCCACGGGAGGCGGGAGTAGGCAGTCCCACCGGAGCTGGTTTGGGCGGCTGGAGCAAGAAGATCACATATTGAAGAAGCAACATGGCTGTTGGATTAACATCCAAAGGTCACTGCTGCTAGAATCGTTTGTGGACTAAGTTGACAAAGCCAAAGTACACGTCAACCTAGTAGACCCACAAGTCAGCCTCCAAATCTATCCCAAACAGCATACAGCCCGAAATTTCTAGCCAGATTCAAATTAATTTTAAATCTAAATATACCTTAATTAAAATTCAATGAAATTTTACCCGCACAAAAACAATGAAATTTAAAATATCAAAATCCGAAAGAAAACAGTATTTTGGAACTAATTGCCTGTTTGTTGTATTTTTTTCATTTTACAGCCCATTTATTATTACTTATAGCCCATTTCTTATTACTTATAGCCCATTTTCTGGGCAAAATGCATCCCTCCTCATCTTGAAAGATTTCCGGCCCAGCAGGGCGTAGAAAAGCAAGTAGGCCTACGTTGGTTATTCTGCAAAAAACAAAATAGCTGGCTAGCCATTTTCAGAAAGGAAAAAAACAAACTGGGCTGGTCATGTGTTGAACATATGAAATAAAAGCCTGGGCTAGATGGGCCACGGGTCCCGCACAACCCAGTTGATACCCTTCTCCGTCCCGAAAAAACAAAATTACTGCGCGCGCTGCTGGATCCCTACTGTCAACCTCACCATGTATAGTCATCTCCTTATTCCTCTCGGTCATTGACCATGTTGACAAAACCGGAGGGCGGCGCTGTAGTGAGCGAACCAAGGCGGAGGACGATGGTGAGGCCTCGGACGAGAACGAACAGAAGCCGGGGAAGATCACAGCCAGCCGTGGAAGGCGGGAGCAGGCGGTCCCGCCGGCGCTAGTTTGGCTTTGGCGGCTCGAGGAAGAAGAGACTGAAGAAACGCGACAGCCATTGAATGTCAATCCAACGGTCAAGGTTGGCACAATCGTTTGTTGACTAAGCGAACACCAAGTAGCATAATTTTTTATATATAGGAAGAAAACTGCGAGGAAAATGCGTTCGTCTGCCGTCCTCCTCACAGGGAACGTTCGCCACATAAGTGACTAGCACCCTTGGTTTTCAACCGAGAGGTCTTGGGTTCGAGTCCCAGGAACTCTCAATTTTGTCCTCCTTCCTTCCTCGCAAAAAAGGGAAAGCAAATCAAAGACTTGGGAAGGCGTACAGAACAAGCTAGTGTACCAATAAAGAGACGTTGTCGAGTTTTAGAAAAAAGAAAGACGTGCTCCTGTAGCTGGTTCGAATCCAAACCTAGACTATGACTATATATGGTGCTATGCTACTCTGCAAGTAATGAAACTGACATATCCAACGTTCGCTTCTCCTCTTCTCTACTTACTCTGCCTAGCATCAGAAGCTCTAGCCGCAGCAACCATGTCCGTTGGCTGCTCGTCCACCTGCTCTTCAGCAGGCAACAACCAGATATGCGCCAAGTCGCCAACCGTACCATCGCCTGTGGGTCTCATAACACCCCCGCCGGCACGCGCACCGCAGCCGATTGCTCATCGCAACCCGCTGCCGTTGGTGTGGTGCCACTGCTGCAAATCACGCAGATTTATCCGTCGCGTCTCAGCCACAATCCGCAACCCTGGCCGAGTCTTCTACAAATGCCCGAATCATGGGGTAATAATATGTTTAAGTGTTGTTCTGCTGCTTTTAGTTGCTGATTTTTTAATAGTTTGGTTGATGATCTTCCAATTTGATTCGTGCAGAAAAGGGAAGATTCGTGTGATTTGTATTTCTGGGAAGTTGCTTATGTGGGGGAATGCAACTACGCTGATTATTTGGTTAGTCGAGGAATCCCAATACCAGCAGGTTGGGGTGTTGGACAAGTAACTGAAGGAACGACAGAAGAGGAAGATGCAGAGCAGAAGGTTAAAGATGCAGTTCCTCTGATCATGGCCAAGCAACAGCTGCTGAACGGCCTTGACAGCAATGAGGAGATGAAAGATCTTCTGAAGATAATGGGCAAAATCGATGTGCTCTGTAGGATGATTGTCTCTTTATTTGCTGTGTATGTAGCACTCGTGATGTATTCAGTGGCTACGACATGAGCACTTTGCTGAAACTAGTAATGAATGAAACCTGTGTAGCAGGCTGGGCGTAGTGTTGTGAACATCTAATTATTTCTATTAACGGAAATCAGGGGGTATCCCCTTCTGCTCATATAAATAAATAAATAAATAAATAGCAGAGGTCCTGTCGGGTCAGCTTTGTTCTCATTCGAAGACGTCGAGCAAATTGCAGTCCAACAGCAAACTATGCCATCAAATTCAAGTTTCACAGCCAAATATGAGTACAACTAAACAACAATGTCATCATGTTTGAGTTGTCATACAATCATCAAACACAAATCAGCATACATAACAAGTGATGTTCTCACAGCAAAATATTAAACAACATGTCCATCAGGTTTCAGTTGTCATAGCAAACACAATTTCACATAGTAGATAAAAAACGTCTTCTGACAGGCAAATACGACAAAAGCAATGTAATCAGCATCCGCAGCAGCAGCGTCAACATCTTCGCCATGTGTATCAGTCTGAATCGTAATTCCCCATGGTGTCATCTTCTTCTTCGTCCTCAACGTCCTCGAATGTTGGCTTCTTCTTGATCAACTCTTGTATGTCCACAGCATGACAGGCAATCATTTCACCGGCGTCATTGACGTGATGGTTCTCAAAGATATTAGGAACATTTGTGTTATCTTGTACATCAGGAGCAGTGTAACCATCATCTTGTTGTGCAACTTCATTAAACGAATTCCTCTGCTCAAACCTTTGCAATACTCTCCAGTCATCGCTACGTGCAAATGCGTCTTCCAAGAAAAATATTTGTGTTGCTTGATTTGCCAAAATAAAAGGCTCGTTGGTTTGGTACGCCGCCTTGACATTGATGGATTTGAAATAATCATTAGCTCTGGATTTTGCGATCCTGGAAAACAGGTTATACCAACGACAGCACAACAGAACCACACATCGATGATCCTCGAACATGGAGATATACTGCAACTAAACAATGCCTGTTATGTTAGCATACATTTTAGTTGTCTCTTTGTCATACGTATCTGTGCTCATGATGGCATTGTTTTGTGTCTTCCTGCCTTCATCTCGTGCAAGGGTGTTGTAGCGCACATCTCCAACAACGCAAGATTCATAATGTCTTACCCGAGTATCAGGACCCATTGCTAGTGAGTAAAGGGCATCATCAACTGCCTGCCCATCCTCCCGCATCTCCTTAACCTATGGTTAGAAAATAGACAAGCTGATCATCTTATGTACTCAATATATTAAAAAAAACTGACAGTGCACTTCAAAAGCTTACATGGTTCTTGAACCATTTTGCAAATCCTGCCATAACCAGTTTGTCAATGTTTCTTGGATTTTGCGGCAATAACTCCTCTCTGTAGATGCTGCACAACATACTGATCGCGTCAAACATCTAAATATATAAGAATGTGCTGCAAGTTTAGTAGATTACGATGTATAAGCTGCAGTACTGCACTTACTTGATATAAGGTAGTATTTCAGGATAGTTATTCAACACATACCTAACCATTGTGTCCAAATCTTTAGGTTTGTCCTCTTGTCGACTCTTCCCTGTAACTCGAACAGAATAATCGAAAACATTGAGCCCGGGATTGTCTTCACCCACCTATTTGCTAAGCTGATCAACTGTTTCAATGTATTTTGAGCAGAATGTCAACGCTTCTGTAGCAATGTAGGCCTCTGCAATGGAACCCTCGGGTCTAGCTCTGTTCCTAACATAGCCCTTGAAAGTGCCTAGCTGCCTTTCAATAGGGTACATCCAGCCATACTGTACTGGACCTCTAAGTAGTGCCTCATCAGGTAGATGAACAGCCAAATGCACCATCACATCAAAGAAGGCTGGAGGATATATCTTCTCAAGTTCGCATAGGATAGTTGGTATCTTGTCTCTAAGACGCTCCAAAGCATCTATCCTGATATTCCTACTGCAGAGTTCCCTGAAGAATTGTCCCAACTCTGCAACTGCTCTGTATAAGTCAGGGCGGCCCAATCCTCTAAGGATAACAGGTAAAACCCTTTGAAGTAGGACGAGCAGTCATGAGTTTTCAACCCTTGTACCTTGTTTCCATCTGCACTGACTCTCCTTTCAAGGTTGGAAGCAAATCCATGTGGGAATCTCACACGTGACAGGACCTCGCAAAATTCTTTTCTTTTTACCTTGTCCAAGACGTACACAGCTGGTGCCATATCCCGTGGTTTACCTTCATCTTGCACCTGCAAATCCTTTCTGATACCCAGGTGTGTCAAATCAATCCTAGATTTTAAGGTATCTTTCGTCTTGCCTTCAATATTAAGAAGTGTGCCGATAATGCTGTCACATATATTTTTCTCGATGTGCATCACATCAAGATTATGCCGCAGATCAAAATCTTTCCAATACTCCAAGTCCCACAAAGTGGACCTGCGGATAAACAATAATCTCTCTTCTACCCTGCCACGCTTCCTTTTCCCGCTACCATTACCAGGATGGTTTCCTGGTGTAATATGCCTGACCTTCTCTAATTCCACTTGCAACTCTTCGGCGGTGAGCCTCTTTGGCGCATCACGGTTTTCATGCTTTGCATTGAACACATGTCTTCGGTATTTTCTAGGATGCGGCTTGTCCTTGGCAAGGAAACGGCGGTGTCCAATGTAACAGATCTTGCTAAGTATTGCGTATGACAGCGAATTCCTGTCACAGCGAACACATGCATTGTAACCATGTGTCGTTCGCCCTGACATAGTGCCCAAAGCCGGATAATCATGGATGCACCAAATTATAACAGCACGCAGAAAGAAATCAGCTGGTGGGCTGCTATATAGGTCTCGAGTGAGAACACCCTTCCATAGTTGTTGAAGTTCCTCCACAAGAGGCTCCATGAACAAATCAAAATCCTTTCCAGGACTTTTTGGACCTGGGATGAGCAAGGCCATCATGTAGTTTGATTCTTTGGTGCAGACATTTGGAGGCATGTTGTAAGGGATAACAAGCACTAGCCACATGCTATATGTGGCGCTCTGGTGGCCAAATGGGTTAAATCCATCTGAAGCTAAGCCAAGTCTAATGTTTCTCGGGTCAGCAGCAAACTCTTTGTGTTTATCATTGAAGCTTTTCCACTCACTACCATGAGATGGATGGCTCATTACATTCTGATCTCTGTACTCCCGGTTCCTAGAATGCCACATTACATCCTCTGTTGTTTCAGCATCATGAAACAACCTCTGCAATCTTGGTGTAATTGGAAAATGTCTCAGAACATTATGATGATTTGCCATCTTTCCATCTTGATGATTTGCATTTCGGGCATTCACTTAAGTTGGCATAACCCTTCCGGAACAGAACACAATTATTCTTACAAACATGGATCATATCATATCCAATTCCAACTGCACAAAGGAAATTCTTCATTTTACTGTAGGTGTGTGGCAGCTCAGACGCATCTGGGTAAGATTTACAGAAAGCAGCCAACATTGCATCGAATGATTTGTTGGTCATCCGCTCAGATGTCTTCACCTGAAGAAAGGTGACCATAGCTGAGAATACTGACAGCTTATTTCCTGGGGTGACAACAACGTTGCATTGTTCCAACATGCGGGCCCACCGTTTTTCTTCTGCAGGTGAAAGTTCATGGAATGCATGAGCATTTCGTAGCATTGTTTCAATGTTGGTCAAACTCACTGGCTCCGCCACCACCACCACCTCCTCCTCTTCCACCTAAGCATCAGGCAGATCAAGATGGTGATCTGCTGCTTCCACGTAGTCAATAACATTGATGTTCACAGCTTCACCATGATGAACCCACCTAGTATATGTGACTGACATCCCATACAAGTGTAGATGATTTTGCACAGTTGACTGGGGTCTTGTAACTGAATTCATACAACTGCTACACGGTCAAAGCACGTCTGATTTCAGAGCACCGTACTCAGCTCTGATAAAGTTCATGAAGTTTTCAACCCCCTCGACATATGCAGCGGAGAATCTTCTAGCAGAAGTTATCCAAGTCTTGTCCGTCTGTTAGACATACAAATTAGTTCTTCTACTAGATATTACAGGAAAAATATATATGATTTTTTATGAAGTCCAGAAAAAAATACCTAGTTCGATGTCTAAAGCTATGGCAAGATATTTGGACGAGCAGATCTAAGTAACGAAATATATGTAAAGCTAATTCAGCAAACAGATTTGAGTGCCAAATTATGGCAGGCTATTTCAGCAGTCAATGAGGCCGAGCACACAACCATCGAACTATCGAAGGCCATCGCAGCAACAAAGATCGAGTATAAAACGTTGTAGAGCTATTTCACCTAACAGATTGGCTACTAGACCATGGCAATCTACGTCACAATAAATATATGGCAGAATATTTTAGCAACTAATCGGCCTTGGCATGCCATCTCAGCTAAGCAGATTGAGTGCAGAACAGGGCAAGGAAGCTTCTTAAGAAGAGCATATTGAAAGTAAACTACTTCGTCAAATAGTGAGATTAACAGCGTCTATCAGCTAACATTCAGCGCTACACCGACATGAACGGGGTCTCAGTCTAGAATGCGCGTACCGTGGGAGAAGCTAACCGCCGTGCGTCTCCACACGAACGTCGCCAGCGGTGGTGATGCTGACCGCCATGCGCCTCCACAAGAACGTAGCCAGAGGTGGCGGCGTGGCTAGAGGACGACAGTCTACGAGAGCGTACTGTGGGAGCGAGAGGATCGCCGAACCACGGCGCCGATGTATCGGCACGGCGGGGAGGGTGGCTTTGGCAGAGCGGATGGAGTGGAGGGGACAGGGGGGAGGGGGGTTGGGGAATATTATTGGCTAGTTTGCCGAAGGGCGGTTGAATTGGATTTGGCGGGAATTTTTGGGTGTGGGGGGGAGGATTTTCGCGCGGTGGGCGGGGGGAGTTTAGCGCATGGTCGGTTTCTCCAAGTGCAGTCCCACGTGTCAGTGAAGAGGCAAGCCGAAGCGTGTTCCGTTTGCGTGAGCCGTGTGCAGGACCGAACGTCTGTGGGCTGCAATGCGACCGTGACAGGAGTGTTGTGAGTGTACCGCCTTTTTTCGTTTTAAACTAGGTGTTTCGCCCCTGTCGGATTTCGGGTTCCGGCAGACCCTTGAGGTTCAAACTCTGGGATGCGCGCGGAGATCACGTCCTCTACCTCTCCGTCTCGCAAAGATCTAAACTACCAAAAGAACAACACAAGAGACACAAGGTTTATACTAGTTCGGGCCACCATTGTGGTGTAATACCCTACTCTAGTTTGTGGTGGGTGGATTGCCTCTTGGGCTGATGATGATGAACAATACAAGGAGGAACAGCCTCGCGAGGGTCTGCTCTTGGCTGGGACGATGAACTACTAGGAGGATTTCAGCTGCCCTTCTCTCTCTCTGATTGTTGCCTGTACCTTTCTAGCTGATTTCTCGATGCCCCTATCCTGGGGGTGGCTAGTCCTATTTATAGGCAAAGGCCCTGGGCCTCTTCCCAAATATTGAGCGGGAAGGGCGCCAACAATTGGTCATTTTGAAGGTGAACATCTGGTACACTTATCCTGACTAAAGTTGGTCCTCGCCTGCCAAAGGCTCTGTGGTGACGCCGTCCTCGGCTCCACGATGACCTTCGTCCCGCCGTTGGACTGGTCTTGGTCTCGTTGCACCGAAATGGGTGCCTTTGCTTGATCCTTTCGCCTGCGCTTGCCCCCCTTGCACCAAAGAGGAAAGGGAGACACTGCGCGGGCTGGCGCCCGCTTGGCACCCTTGGTCGTCATGGCTTGCATCATGGGCACCTCGTGAGGTACCCCGCCTTGATCTCTCCGCCTCCTCGTGAGCCAGCCTGATGAGGCCGCGCCTGAGGAAGCTCCGCGTCGTCCGCACCGTGAGGCTTGGCCCCTCGCGAGGGTCTTGGGTCTTGTGTTGATGAAGATGGGCCGTGCTGGGCCCCCTTGGAGCCACGCCGCAGGCCGCAGGCAGGAAAGTCTGGGGACCCCCGTTCCTAGAACGCTGACAGTAGCCCCCGGGCCCAGGCGCGCCCGGACTTGGCCGAGTTGAGAGGCGAAAGGGCAAGGGCGAAGCACCGCGGGCCCTAACAGCCTGCGGCCTTGGGCGCCGCGTGGCGGTTGATGGGACGTGGGCGCCTACGCTTCCCCACGAAGCCTCGGTGGCCGCGAGTATTGGACAAGTCCCTGCATGTAGTTCGTGTCATGATTACCTATGATCGTGGAGGCCAATGGTTGGCCTTCGCCGGCTATAAGTACGGCACTGCGCGTGCCCTTCTAATCCATCTTTCCTTGCTTCTCCTTCTTCTCCATGGCTCCGTCGAGGAGGTTCTCGGCTGCAGAGAAGGGGAAGGCCCGCCAGGTTGAGCCTGCCTCTCCCCCACCCAAGCGCGGCCGAGGGCGCCCTCGGAAGCATCCCGTGGCCACCACGGCGGCGTCCTGCGGCCGTGGAGATGGTTCCCAGCGTGGTGACGGGCGAGCTGTTGCGGCCGGGGGACGTGCCTTGGTCGCGCGCTCCCCTAGGCCGCGCTTTCGCGTTGCAGAGGTGCTGCCGGAGTTCGTCGTATGGTCGGCGGAGCCGACCAGCGCCCGGCTCCAACTCCCTCACTTCCTCCTTGGTGAGCTCCCGGTCGGTGCCCCGGGCGGCCTCTGGCATCAGGCGGACGGCTGCTGCAGCCGGGCCTCATGGGCTACACTGGAGATCTCCGCCACCGGGAGCCTGGCCTTGACTCGTGGTTGGCAGGCGTTCGCCCGTGCTCGCGGCCTGGGGCGCCGGTGCACCCTGCACTTTAGGTTTGATGGCGATGCCACCCTCTACGTGAGGGTCTTTGGGGGAGATGGTCGCCGTGCAGGGTGTTGCCCTGAGGACGACGACCGCGGCCGGGGACCCAGCCCCGACGACGATGGAGGAGACAGCGCCCGCGTGGTTGGCGGTGTTGGGGAACGTAGTAATTTCAAAAAAAATCCTACGCACACGCAAGATCATGGTGATGCATAGCAACGAGAGGGGAGAGTGTTGTCTACGTACCCTCGTAGACCGAAGCGGAAGCGTTGACGCAACGTAGAGGAAGTAGTCGTACGTCTTCCCGATCCGACCGATCCAAGCACCGTTACTCCGGCGCCTCCGAGTTCTTAGCACACGTTCAGATCGATGACGATCCACGGGCTCCGATCCAGCAAAGCGTCGGGGAAGAGTTCCGTCAGCACAACGGCGTGGTGACGATCTTGATGTACTACCGGCGCAGGGCTTCGCCTAAGCACTGCAACGATATGACCGAGGTGGAATATGGTGGAGGGGGCACCGCACACGGCTAAGGAACGATCACGAAGATCAACTTGTGTGTCTATGGGGTGCCCCCTGCCCCTGTATATAAAGGATGGAGGAGGAGGAGGCCGGCCAAGGCAAAGGTGCGGCCAGGATATGGAGTCCTACTAGGACTCCAAGTCCTAGTAGGAGTCCACCAAAAGGGGAGGAAGGGAGAAGGAAGTGGAGGAGTAGGAAAGGTGGCCGGCCCCCTTTTCCCTAGTCCAATTCGGACTAGAGGGGAGGGGGGGCGCAGCAGCCTTTTTACTCTTCCCACTAAAGCCCATCAAGGCCCATTACTTCTCCCGTAATCCCGTAACTCCTCGGTACTTCCGAAAATACCCGAACCATTCAGAACCTTTCCGATGTCCGAATATAGTCGTCCAATATATCGATCTTTATGTCTCGACCATTTCGAGACTCCTCGTCATGTCCCCGATCTCATCCGGGACTCCGAACTCCTTTGGTACATCAAAACTCATAAACTCATAATATAACTGTCATCGAAACCTTAAGCGTGCGGACCCTACGGTTCGAGAACAATGTAGACATGACCGAGACACGTCTCCGGTCAATAACCAATAGCGGGACCTGAATGCCCATATTGGCTCCTACATATTCTACGAAGATCTTTATCGGTCAGACCGCATAACAACATACGTTGTTCCCTTTGTCATCGGTATGTTACTTGCCCGAGATTCGATTGTCGGTATCCAATACCTAGTTCAATCTCGTTGCCGGCAAGTCTCTTTACTCGTTCCGTAATACATCATCTCGCAACTAACTCATTGGTTGCAATGCTTGCAAGGCTTTATGTGATGTGCATTACCGAGAAGGCCCACAGATACCTCTCCGACAATCAGAGTGACAAATCCTAATCTCGAAATACGCCAACCCAACATCTACCTTTGGTGACACCTGAAGTACTCCTTTATAATCACCCAGTTACGTTGTGACGTTTGGTAGCACCCAAAGTGTTCCTCCGGCAAACGGGAGTTGCATAATCTCATAGTCATAGGAACATGTATAAGTCATGGATAAAAGCAATAGCAACATACTAAACGATCGGGTGCTAAGCTAATGGAATGGGTCATGTCAATCAGATCATTCAACTAATGATGTGACCTCGCTAATCAAATAACAACTCTTTGTTCATGGTTAGGAAACATAACCATCTTTGATTAACGAGCTAGTCAGATAGAGGCATACTAGTGACACTCTGTTTGTCTATGTATTCACACATGTATTATGTTTCCGGTTAATACAATTCTAGCATGAATAATAAACATTTATCATGATATGTAAGGAAATAAATAATCACTTTATTATTGCCTCTAGGGCATATTTCCTTCAGTCTCCCACTTGCACTAGAGTCAATAATCTAGTTCACATCGCCATGTGATTTATCAGCAATAGTTCACATCACCATGTGATTAACACCCATAGTTCACATCGATATGTGACCAACACCCAAAGGGTTTACTAGATTCAGTAATCTAGTTCACATCGCTATGTGATTAACACCCAAAGAGTACTACGGTGTGATCATGTTTTGCTTGTGAGAGAAGTTTAGTCAACGGGTCTGCCACATTCAGATCCGTTATGTATTTTGCAATTTTCTATGTCTACAATGCTCTGCACGGAGCTACTTTAGCTAATTGCTCCCACTTTCAATATGTATCTAGATTGAGACTTAGAGTCATCTAGATTAGTGTCAAAACTTGCATCGACGTAACCTTTTACGACGAACCTTTTTGTCACATCCATAATCGAGAAACATATCCTTATTTTACTAAGGATAATTTTGACCGATGTCCAGTGATCTACTTCCTAGATCACTATTGTACTCCCTTGCTTAACACAGTGTAGGGTATACAATAGAATTGGTACATAGCATGGCATACTTTATAGAATCTATGGCTGAGGCATAGGAAATGACTTTCATTCTCTTTCTATCATCTGCCGTGGTCGGGCTTTGAGTCTTACTCAAGTTCACACCTTGTAATACAGGCAAGAACTCTTTCTTTGACTGTTCCATTTTGAACTACTTCAAAATCTTTTCAAGGTATGTACTTATTGAAAAAACTTATCAAGCGTCTTGATCTATCTCTATAGATTTTGATGCTCAATATGTAAGCAGCTTCATCGAGGTCTTTCTTTGAAACACTCCTTTCAAACACTCCTTTATGCTTTGCAGAATAATTCTACATTATTTCGGATCAACAATATGTCATTCACATATACTTATCAGAAATGCTGTAGTGCTCCCACTCACTTTCTTTTAAATACAGGCTTCACCGCAAGTCTGTATAAAACTATATGCTTTGATCAACTTATCAAAGTGTATATTCCAACTCCGAGATGCTTGCACCAGTCCATAGATGGATCGCTGGAGCTTGCATATTTTGTTAACACCTTCAGGATCGACAAAACCTTCTAGTTGCATCGTATACAACTCTTCTTTAATAAATCCATTAAGGAATACAGTTTTGTTTATCCATTTGCCATATTTCATAAAATGCGGCAATTGCTAACATGATTCAGATAGACTTAAGCATAGATACGAGAGAGAAACTCTCATCGCAGTCAACACCTTGAACTTGTCGAAAACCTTTTTGCGACAATTCTAGCTTTGTAGATAGTAACACTACTATCAGCGTCTGTCTTCCTCTTGAAGATCCATTTATTTTCTATGGCTTGCCGATCATCGGGCAAATCCATCAGAGTCCATACTTTGTTCTCATACATGGATCATATCTCAGATTTCATGGCCTCAAACCATTTCATGGAATCTGGGCTCATCATCGCTTCCTCATAGTTCGTAGGTTCGTCATGGTCAAGTAACATGACCTCCAGAATAGGATTACCGTACCACTCTAGTGTGGATCTCACTCTGGTTGACCTACGAGGTTTGGTAGTAACTTGATCTGAAGTTACATGATCATCATCATTAGCTTCCTCACTAATTGGTGTAGTAGTCACAAGAACAGATTTTTGTGATGAACTACTTTCCAATAAGGGAGAAGGTACAATTACCTTATCAAGTTTTCTACTTTCCTCCCACTCACTTCTTTCGAGAGAAACTCCTTCTCTAGAAAGGATCCATTCTCAGCAACGAATATCTTGCCTTCGGATCTGTGATAGAAGGTGTACCCAATTGTCTTCTTTGGGTATCCTATGAAGACATATTTTTCCGATTTGGGTTTGAGCTTATCAGGATGAAACTTTTTCATGTAAGCATCACAACCCCAAACTTTAAGACACGACAGCTTAGGTTTATTGCTAAACCATAGTTCATACGATGTCGTCTCAACGGATTTGGATGGTGCCCTATTTAATGTGAATGCAGCTGTCTCTAATGCATAATCCCAAAAACGATAGTGGTAGACCGGTAAGCTACATCATAGATTGTACTATATCTAATATAGTACGGTTATGATGTTCGGACGCACCATTATGCTGCGGTGTTCCAGGTGGCATGAGTTTGTGAAACTATTCCACATTGTTTTAATTGAAGACCAAACTCGTAACTCAAATATTCGTCTCTGCGATCAGATCGTAGAAACCTTATTTTCTTGTCACGATGATTTTCCACTTCACTCTAAAATTCTTTGAACTTTTCAAACGTTTCAGACTTATGTTTCATCAAGTAGATATACCCATATCTGCTCAAATCATCTGTGAAGGTTAGAAAATAATGATACTTGTCGCGAGCCTTAATATTCATCGGACCACATACATCAGTATGTATGATTTCCAACAAATCTGTTGCTCGCTCCATTGTTCCGGAGAACGGAGTCTTAGTCATCTTGCCCATGAGGCATGGTTCGAAAGCATCAAGTGATTCATAATCAAGTGATTCCAAAATTCCATCAGCATGGAGTTTCTTCATGCGCTTTACACCAATATGACCTAAACGGCAGTGCCACAAATAGGTTGCACTATCATTATTAACTTCGCATCTTTTGGTTTCAATATTATGAATATGTGTATCACTACGATCGAGATCCAATGAACTATTTTCATTGGTGTGTATGACCATAGAAGGTTTTATTCATGTAAACAGAACAACAATTGTTCTCTAACTTAAATGAATAATTGTATTGCAATTAACATGATCAAATCATATTCATGCTCAATGCAAACACCAAATAACACTTATTTAGTTTCAACACTAATCCCGAAAGTATAGGGAGTGTGTGATGATGATCATATCAATCTTGGAACCACTTCCAACACACATCGTCACCTTGCCCTTTAACTAGTCTTTGTTCATTCTGCAACTCCCGTTTCGAGTTACTAATCCTAGCAACTTGAACTAGTACCAAATACTGAGGGGTTGCTATGAACACTAGTAAAGTACACATCAATAACATGTATATCAAATATACTTATGTTCACTTTGCCATCCTTCTTATCCGCCAATCACTTGGGGTAGTTCCGCTTCCAGTGACCAGTCCCTTTGCAGTAGAAGCACTTAGTCTCAGGCTTAGGACCATACTTGAGCTTTTTCACTTGAGCAGCAACTTGCTTGCCATTCTTCTTGAAGTTCCCCTTCTTTCCTTTTGCCCTTTTCTTGAAACTAGTGATCTTGTCAACCATCAACACTTGATGTTTTTCTTTGATTTCTACCTTCGCTGATTTTAGCATCGCGAAGAGCTTGGGAATATTTTCCGTTATCCCTTGCATATTATAGTTCATCACGAAGTTCTACTAACTTGGTGATGGTGACTAGAGAATTCTGTCAATCACTATTTTATCTGGAAGATTAACTCCCACTTGATTCAAGCGATTGTAGTACCCAGACAATCTGAGCACATGCTCACTAGTTGAGCGATTCTCCTCCATCTTTTAGCTATAGAACTTGTTGGAGACTTCATATCTCTCAACTCGGGTATTTGCTTGAAATATTAACTTCAACTCCTAGAACATCTCATATGCTCCATGACGTTCAAAACGTCTTTGAAGTCCCGATTCTAAGCCGTTAAGCATGGTGCACTAAACTATTAAGTAGTCATCATATTGAGCTAGCAAAACGTTCATAACATCTGCATCTGCTCCTGCAATAGGTCCGTCACCTAGCGGTGCATCAAGGACATAATTCTTCTGTGCAGCAATGAGGATAAACCTCAGATCACGGATCCAATCCGCATCATTGCTACTAACATTTTTCAACACAATTTTCTCTAGGAACATATCAAAAATAAACATATGAAAGCAACAACGCGAGCTATTGATCTACAACATAGATATGCTAATACTACCAGGACTAAGTTCATGATAAATTGAAGTTCAATTAATCATATTACTTAAGAACTCCCACTTAGATAGATATCTCTCTAATCCTCTAAGTGATCACGTGATCCAAATCAACTAAACCATGTCCGATCATCACGTGAGATGGAGTAGTTTCAATGGTGAACATCACTATGTTGATCATATCTACTATATGATTCACGCTCGACCTTTCGGTCTCCGTGTTCCGAGGCCATATCTGTTATATGCCAGGCTCGTCAAGTTAAACCTGAGTATTCCGCGTGTGCAACTGTTTTGCACCCGTTGTATTTGAACGTAGAGCCTATCACACCCGATCATCACGTGGTGTCTCAGCACGAAGAACTTTCGCAACGGTGCATACTCAGGAAGAACACTATTACTATGATAATTTAGTGAGAGATCATCTTATAATGCTACCGTCAATCAAAGCAAGATAAGATGCATAAAAGATAAACATCACATGCAATCAATATAAGTGATATGATATGGCCATCATCATCTTGTGCTTGTGATCTCCATCTCCGCAGCACCGTCATGATCACCATCGTCACCGGCGCGACACCTTGATCTCCATCGTAGCATCGATGTCGTCTCGCCAATCTTATGCTTCTACGACTATCGCTACCGCTTAGTGATAAAGTAAAGCATTAGAGGGCGATTGCATTGCATACAATAAAGCGACAACCATATGGCTCCTGCCAGTTGCCGATAACTCGGTTACAAAACATGATCATCTCATACAATAAAATTTAGCATCATGTCTTGACCATATCACATCACAACATGCCCTGCAAAAACAAATTAGACGTCCTCTACTTTGTTGTTGCAAGTTTTACGTGGCTGCTACGGGCTTAAGCAAGAACTCATCTTACCTACGCATCAAAACCACAATGATAGTTTGTCAAATAGACTCCGTTTTAACCTTCTCAAGGACCGGGCGTAGCCACACTCGGTTCAACTTAAGTTGGAGAGACAGTCTTCCGCAAGCCATCTATGTGCAAAGCACGTCGAGGGAACCGGACTCGCGTAAGCGTACGCGTAAGGTTGGTCCGGATCGTCTCGTCCAACAATACCGCTGAACCAAAGTATGACATGCTGGTAGGCAGTATGACTTGTATCGTCCACAACTCACTTGTGTTCTACTCGTGCAAATAACATCAAACCATAAAAACCTAGGCTCGGATGCCACTGTTGGGGAACGTAGTAATTTCAAAAAATTTCCTACGCACACGCAAGATCATGGTGATGCATAGCAACGAGAGGGGGGAGTGTTGTCTACGTACCCTCGTAGACCGAAGCGGAAGCGTTGACGCAACGTAGAGGAAGTAGTCATACGTCTTCCCGATCCGACCGATCCAAGCACCGTTACTCCGGCGCCTCCGAGTTCTTAGCACACGTTCAGCTCGATGACGATCCCCGGGCTCCGATCCAGCAAAGCGTCGGGGAAGAGTTCCGTCAGCACGACGGCGTGGTGACGATCTTGATGTACTACCGGCGCAGGGCTTCGCCTAAGCACTGCAACGATATGACCGAGGTGGAATATGGTGGAGGGGGGCACCGCACACGGCTAAGGAACGATCACGAAGATCAACTTGTGTGTCTATGGGGTGCCCCCTGCCCCTGTATATAAAGGATGGAGGAGGAGGAGGCCGGCCAAGGCAAAGGTGCGGCCAGGATATGGAGTCCTACTAGGACTCCAAGTCCTAGTAAGAGTCCACCAAAAGGGGAGGAAGGGAGAAGGAAGTGGAGGAGTAGGAAAGGTGGCCGGCCCCCTTTTCCCTAGTCCAATTCGGACTAGAGGGGAGGGGGGGCGCAGCAGCCTTTTTCCTCTTCCCACTAAAGCCCATCAAGGCCCATTACTTCTCCCGTAATCCCGTAACTCCTCGGTACTTCCGAAAATACCCGAACCACTCAGAACCTTTCCGATGTCCGAATATAGTCGTCCAATATATCGATCTTTACGTCTCGACCATTTCGAGACTTCTCGTCATGACCCCGATCTCATCCGGGACTCCGAACTCCTTCGGTACATCAAAACTCATAAACTCATAATATAACTGTCATCGAAACCTTAAGCGTGCGGACCCTATGGTTCGAGAACAATGTAGACATGACCGAGACACGTCTCCGGTCAATAACCAATAGCGGGACCTGGATGCCCATATTGGCTCCTACATATTCTACGAAGATCTTTATCGGTCAGACCGCATAACAACATACGTTGTTCCCTTTGTCATCGGTATGTTACTTGCCCGAGATTCGATTGTCGGTATCCAATACCTAGTTCAATCTCGTTGCCGGCAAGTCTCTTTACTCGTTCCGTAATACATCATCTCGCAACTAACTCATTGGTTGCAATGCTTGCAAGGCTTTATGTGATGTGCATTACCGAGAAGGCCCAGAGATACCTCTCTGACAATCGGAGTGACAAATCCTAATCTCGAAATACGCCAACCCAACATCTACCTTTGGTGACACCTGAAGTACTCCTTTATAATCACCCAGTTACGTTGTGACGTTTGGTAGCACCCAAAGTGTTCCTCCGGCAAACGGGAGTTGCATAATCTCATAGTCATAGGAACATGTATAAGTCATGGATAAAAGCAATAGCAACATACTAAATGATCGGGTGCTAAGCTAATGGAATGGGTCATGTCAATCAGATCATTCAACTAATGATGTGACCTCGCTAATCAAATAACAACTCTTTGTTCATGGTTAGGAAACATAACCATCTTTGATTAACGAGCTAGTCAGATAGAGGCATACTAGTGACACTCTGTTTGTCTATGTATTCACACATGTATTATGTTTCCGGTTAATACAATTCTAGCATGAATAATAAACATTTATCATGATATGTAAGGAAATAAATAATCACTTTATTATTGCCTCTAGGGCATATTTCCTTCAGGCGGCGCTCAAGGCTCCCCAAGCTTCATCGACTCTTCTTCAAGCGACTCTTCCAGCGGTGGCCGTAGTCAGCACCCTCGCCGTCGCGCCTGCTTGGGAGGCGGCAGTACGTCCGCCCGCCGTCGCGCCCCGGTGAAGCGCGAGAGGGAGTCTGCTTAAGGATGGCAATGGGTCGGGTTTGGATCGGGTTGAAAAATATCAAATCCATATCCATATCCATGAAGACAGTCTTTGCTCGCCCATGAAAAAAATCCATGGGTGAAAAATTGTGTCCATGTCCAAATCCGATGGATATCCATACCCATTGGATATCCATTGGGTCCTCTCGAGACATATAAATAAGACATAACACTATATTAACATAAACTCTTCCATTCTTCACCTCGTGGCAGGCTAGGCTTCACTTATGGTAAATCAACATCCACTAACAACCTAAGATCATTTAGTATTTTTCTAACAGATGAGAATGACGAGTCATTTAAGGAGGTAAAAATAAGGAGAGGGGTGTTGGAGTATGTTACGGAGGGGATTGAATGTCAACTAATAAAAGTTACGATGGGGATTGTGTAATTTCTTATGCATGTTGTAGATAAAAAAATTGTAAAATTGTTGTGGGACATATGACCATGGGGCAGGATAGCAGATTTTCCCCCACTAAGTAATACTACCGGGTCGGTTTTGGGTATATCCATGGGTACAAGATTATATCCATGCCCTATCCACGAACAATCGGGTCGGGTTTGAGCGTCGCCCATGGACACAAAAGCATATCCAAACCCTATCCATTCGGGTCGGATATCCATGGATATCCATGTCCATGGATAAAATTGTCATCCTTAAGTCTGCTTGAGCCCCGGAGGCAGCCCGAGTCTCCTCCGCAGGCCGGTGCGAGGCGAGCCGCGCCGGGCTTGTCCTTTCTTTTCCTTTTGTTTCCTGCATAAAAGAAAACAGCTGCGTGGAGCCCCGTGGGGGCGTGTTCGGGGTTATTGATGTTAACCATTACCTTGATTCCGTTTTTGCGCCTTTCGGCTATGTGTCTGCGCGTAGATAGTTCTCGGCCCTAGCCGTGGGGGGCGACCAACCCAGGCCCTGTGTGTGTGTCGCGGTGCCCGAGGGGCACGGACTGGAGGGGTGCTCCCGTAACGGGCCCAGTTCGTGAAACCTTTGAACGACTAGAACAGGAACACTCGCGAGGGCGCTTGGTTATCCTCCCTCGCGAGGCCTTTCATAAGAGAAACCAAAGCGGGGAGCAAAAATCGATGAACCACAAACCAACGACGGCAATAGTTTCAATAGTTTCAATAAGACTTCAAATGCGAACAAACAAGCCAACTGCGGAAAGCAAATAAAAAGCCGTGTCCGGCACCTAATCTAGTCTTTGACGTCTTCTCACCAGCGCAGAGCTAAGTGCTGCCACTGGGCGTGGGAGGGAGCCCCAGGGCCTGAGGCCGGCGCTCCTGAGATTCCGGGGCGTGTACAGCCCCACTCATTATTACGTGAGTGTCACGGGTGGCAAGCTTCACACGCGTTGGCCTTCTTCACAGGCTCTGGGCCTTTCTTCTTAGGGGAAACGAGCTTCACAGGCATTTTCCCTCTTCACAAGCTCCGGGCTTTTTCCAAAACGCGACAGCTTCACAGGCATTCGCCTTCTTCACAGGCTCTGGGCCTTTTCCAAAAAGGATAATATTCACAGGCATTCACCTTCTTCACAGGCTCTGGGCCTTTTCCAAAAAGGGTTAATCTTCACAGGCGTTCGCCTTCTTCACAGGCTCTGGGCCTTTTCCAAAAAGGGATAATCTTCACAGGCGTTCGCCTTCTTCACAGGCTCTGGGCCTTTTCCAAAAAGGGATAATCTTCACAGGCGTTCGCCTTCTTCACATGCTCTGGACCTTTTCCAAAAAGGGATAATCTCCACAGGCTCAGGGCCTTCTAGGGGTAGAACCTCCGGAGGTGCTGGATGTTCCATGCGTTCTGGATCGGCTCCCCCTCCTGAGTCTCCAAGCGCACGGAGCCTGGCCTGGAAACATGAACAACCTTGAACGGGCCCTCACACATGGGAGAGAGCTTGTGCAGCCCCTCCCTGGAGAGAACCCACCTGAGCACGAGGTCTCCTACCTCGAGAGTCCTGGGGCGGATGTTGCGGCAGTGATATCGTCGTAGCGCCTGTTGGTACCTCGCCGCTCGTAACGCGGCTTCTCGGCGGCGTTCCTCCCCCAGCACGAGGTCCATCCCCCGCATGGCGTCCTGCTGCGCCTCGTCGAACGCTAGGACCCGCGCGGAGCGACGTCTGACCTCGTGAGGGAGGACTGCTTCGGCTCCATAGACCAGGAAGAACGGGGTCTCTCCAGTCGGCTTGGTCGCGGTTGTGCAGATGGACCACAACACGAACTGGAGCTCATCTTACTAACCTCTGCCGCAGGCCTCCAGCTTCTTCTTGAACATCCTGGTCTTGAGGCCCCTCAGGACCTCCGCGTTGGCTCGTTCGGCGAGGCCGTTGCTTCGTGGATGCGCCACCGAAGCGTAGCATATCTGCGTTCCAAGGTTAGCACAGTATGTTCTGAAAAGGTTACTGGTGAACTGCGAACCGTTGTCTGTGATGATGCGGTTCGGCACCCCAAACCGGCTCACGATGCCCCTGATGAACTTGACCGCGGAACCCGCGGGGATGGTGCGGACAGCCTCTACTTCTGCCCACTTGGTGAACTTGTCAATGGCGACGTAGAGGTAGCGGTAGCCCCCTGGCGCCCGAGGAAATGGGCCCAGAATGTCCAGCCCCCAGACTGCGAACGGCCACGAAAGGGGTATAGTCTGCAGGCCTCCCGCCGGCTGATGGATCTGCTTGGCGTGAAATTGGCAGGCTTCACAAGCCTTCACCAGTTCGACAGCGTCGTTGAGTGCGGTGGGCCAATAGAACCCACTGCGGAATGCATTGCCAACGAGGATCCGCGATGATGAATGATGCCCACAGTCCCCGCCGTGTATGTCCTCCAGCAGTTCCTTTCCTTGCTCCCTGGAGATGCAGCGCAGGGATACGTCGTTTGGTCGCTTCTGGTAGAGTTCTCCATCCCTGATACGGTATGCCGTGGCCTGCCGCGCCACACGCTCCGCTTCCTCCTCCTTCTCCGGCAGGGTCCCTTGTGTTAAATAACTCCGGAGTTCCGTGATCCAGCACTCCTCCTGAGGTTCCATTGTCAGGAGCAGGCGTGCCCCTGAGGTCGGGCTGCAGACCGGTGCTCCTGAGGCAGGTGGCTGGGGGAGTTCCTGCGGAGGCTGAGCAGTGTTTGATAATGACGGCTGGGCTGAGGGCTTGAAGAGCCGCTCTTCGAAGACGCCAGGTTCCTGAGGCAACCGCCTGGACGCCCGTCCGGCGATGTCATCGGCCTCCTGATTGGTGCCACGGGGCACATGCTTCAACTCCAACCCCCAGAACTGCTTCTGCATCCTGCGGACCTCCGCTAGATAGGCTTCCATGTGCTCATCCTTCGGCTCATACACCTTGTTGGAGAAGTTGACAAGGAGCTGCGAATCGCCCTTGACGGTGAGGCGCTTCACCCCCAGGGCGGCTGCGGCCTTCAAGCCCGCTATTAGACCCTCATACCCCGCTATGTTGTTGGAGACCTTTTCACCTTGCTGGAAATAGAGCTATACAGCGTAGTAGAGCTTGTCCTGAGTGGGTGATATCAGCACCGCACCAGCCCCAGCGCCGTGCCTGGAGAACGCCCCATCGAAGTACATGACCCAGCCTTCCGGCGCCTCGCTCCCTGGGGAGAGGGACCGATCCTTGTCGTCCTTGAGGCCTGGTGCCTCCGTCCATTCTGCCACGAAATCCGCTAATGCTGCTCCCTTGATCACCCTGGTCGTGCTGAACTCGAGCTGAAATGCCTGCAGTTCTATGTTCCATTCAACGACCCTTCCGGCTGAGTTAGGGCTCCTGAGCACTCTCTCCAAGCGGTATGACGAGACGACCTTGATGGGGTGACCCTGGAAATAGTGACGCAGCTTACGTGAGGCCACTAGTAACGCGAGGAGGAGCTTCTGAGGCATGGGATACCGTGCCCTCGCGTCCTGTAACACCGTGCTGACGAAGTATACTGGGTGCTCAACAAGGCTGAGTGCATTAGTGCTCACGGCGCCCTCCGAAGGCAAGGGCGTCTCGCGAGGCGACGAGGCCTACGGAGGCGGACCATCCAGGTGAGTGGCCTCTCCCGCTTCCGGCGCACTCTTCGGCGGCTGATCTTCCTCAACTGCGGTTGCGGCTTCTGTGGGCCTTCCTTGTTCCTGCTTTGCCTTGTCTCGAGCTGCTGCTGTGGTTCTGATTTGGCGCTCCTCCCTAACCGCCACCAGGGCTGCGCTGGCGGAGTAAGGAGTGGCGGCGAGGTAGAGCACCAGAGGCTCTTGAGGACGTGGGGCCACCATGACCGGGGGACTGGTCAGGTATTTCTTGAGATCTTGAAACGCTTTGTCTGCCTCTTCAGTCCATTCAAAGGGCCCCTTTTTCTTCATTAGCTGGAAGAAAGGCAGCGCTCGCTCCCCCAGCCTGGAGATGAAGCGCCCTAGCGTGATCACGCGTCCGGTGAGCTTCTGCATTTCTCTGAGGGTCTTCGGCGGGCTCATGTCCTCGACCGCCTTGACCTTCTCCGGGTTAGCCTCGATGCCCTGATGGGACACAAGGAAACCCAAGAGCTTGCCTGAGGGTACCCCAAACACACACTTCTCTGGGTTGAGCCGCAGGTTCACTGCGTCGAGGCTCGCGAAGGTTTCCTCCAGGTCTTGTATCAGGGTCTTGGCCTCCCGAGACTTCACCACAATGTCGTCAACGTAAGCTTCGACATTCTTCCCGAGCTGCGGGCCCAAGGTGATGTGCATCAGCCACTGAAAGGTTGCCCCTGCGTTACGCAGCCCAAATGGCATGCATGTATAGCAGTACACCCCGTAGGGGGTTAGGAAGGCGGTCTTCTCGACGTCTTCAACCGCCATCTTGATCTGGTGATACCCAGAGAAGGCATCCAGGAAGCACAGCAGGTCACACTCTGCGGTGGAATCGACGATCTGGTCGATGCGGGGGAGCAGGAACGGATCTTGCGGGCATGCCTTGTTGAGGTTGGTGAAGTCGACACACATGCATTCCTTCCCTCCCTTCTTGGGCACAACGACAGGGTTGGCCAACCAATCCGGGTATCGGACCTCACGAATGACCCCAGCGGCTTCTAGCTTGCGGGTTTCTTGGACGATGAAGGCATGCTTCTCTGTGGACTGCCGCCTTGCCTTCTGCTTCACGGGGCGCACGTTTGGGCACACGTTGAGGTGATGCTCGATTACGCCCCTGGGGATCCCTGCCAACTGATCAGGCTCTCAAGCGAACACCTTCTTGTTTGCGCACAGGAACCTGATTAGGGCCTCCTCCTGCTCAGGCTAGAGGTTGGCGCCTATGGTGAAAGTGGCACTGGAGGACCCGTCCTCGTCAACAGGTATCTGCTTGGTTTCTGCCTTGTCCTGGGTGAACAACTGCTTCTTCTTGGCGGGCGCAGCCCCCTTGGGCTCGGGGGTCCCTGAGTCGGCGGGCTGTGCCGATCCCGCCGTCTTGAAGGCGAGCTCGAGCACTCGCAGCGCATCCCCGGTGTCCCCATGCACGGTGAGGACACCGCTGCTCCCGGGCATCTTCATAAGGTTGTACGCCGGGTGCGTGGCGGCCATGAACTGGGCCAGCGCTGGGTAGCGGAGGATGGAGTTGTAGGGGAGGCCGACGGGGGCGATGTCGAAGTCGACCATCTCCGTGCGGAAGTTGTCGTAGCTGCCGAAGGTTACTCGGAGCCGGATCTGTCCCAAGGAGCTGGATGATCCGCCCCCAACGCCTGAGAAGGGCCGGCTGGGTTGCAGCCGTTCCAGGGGTATGCGGAGGAGAGTGAAGGCCTCAACCGAAAGCACGCTGAGGCCCACGCCACCATCGATGAGAGTTCTGGTGACGGCCACCTGGCAGATGGTGGGGGTGCACAACATGGGGAGCGCGCCCGAGCTAGCCGAGTTGGAGGGGTGGTCCTCCGAGCTGAAGGTCAGGCCGTCCTTGTGTGCCGCCCGGTCCGGGGGAGCCCCCTACCGCGCGGAAACGGCGCTGACCCGGCGGACAAACGGCTTGACGTGGCGACTTGTGCGCGGCGCCTGCGAGCCGCCCAGGAGGGCCGCGATGACCTGGGGTGTTGGTGTAGCGGTGCGGCCGTCTTGCCGCATGGACGGATGCTGAGATGACGCTTGCTGCTCGTTCCCCGCGGGGCCGGTGGCGGCGTAGATGGCAGGCGACGGGGAACGACGAGGACGCTCGCCGCCGGGAGCCGTCTGGCCGACGCGGAAGCGATGGCGGCCCGGCGCTCGGCGCGGGCCCGACGAGCGTCGGACATGGACGCGACGGTCGGAGGAGAGCGGAGTGGTGAAAGACAAATTCCGGCGCACCCCTACCTGGCGCGCCAAATGTCGGATTTCGGGTTCCGGCAGACCCTTGAGGTTCGAACTCTGGGGTGCGCGCGGAGATCGCGTCCTCTACATCTCCGTCTCGCAAAGATCTAAACTACAGAAAGAACAACACAAGAGACACAAGGTTTATACTAGTTCAGGCCACCATTGTGGTGTAATACCCTACTCTAGTTTGTGGTGGGTGGATTGCCTCTTGGGCTGATGATGATGAACAATACAAGGAGGAACAGCCTCGCGAGGGTCTGCTCTTGGCTGGGATGATGAACTACTAGGAGGAGTTCAGCCGCCCTTCTCTCTCTCTGATTGTTTCCTGTACCTTTCTAACTGATTTCTCGATGCCCCTATCCTGGGGGTGGCTAGTCCTATTTATAGGCAAAGGCCCTGGGCCTCTTCCCAAATATTGAGCGGGAAGGGCGCCAACAGTTGGCCATTTTGAAGGGGAACATCTGGTACACTTATCCTGACTAAAGTTGGTCCTCGCCTGCCAAAGGCTCTGTGGTGACGCCGTCCTGGGCTCCACGATGACCTCCGTCCCGCCGTTGGACTGGTCTTGGTCTCGTTGCACCGAAATGGGTGCCTTTTGCTTGATCCTTTCGCCTGCGCTTGCCCCCCTTGCACCAAAGAGGAAAGGGAGACACTGCGCGGGCTGGCGCCCGCCTGGCACCCTTGATCGTCATGGCTTGCGTCATGGTCACCTCGTGAGGTACCCCGCCTTGATCTCTCCGCCTCCTCGTGAGCCAGCCTGATGAGGCCGCGCCTGAGGAAGCTCCGTGTCGTCCGCCCCGCGAGGCTTGGCCCCTCGCGAGGGTCTTGGGTCTTGTGTTGATGAAGATGGGTCGTGCTGGGGCCCCTTGGAGCCACGCCGCAGGCTGCAGGCAGGCAAGTCTGGGGACCCCCGTTCCCAGAACGCCGACAGCCCCCTCAAAAAAAATTGTTGCTTCGCGCGATCCATCGATACTACTACTAGTAATCCGGTAATCCCGACTAAACCGACGCGGCCGGGTCTTTTCCCGCGCGATATGCTGGGAGGTTGGCTTAGTTGGGTTTTTTAGGACGAGTAATGCTACACCTACGTAATCCCAGTTATGTAATTAACGTAATGTGAAACGTGTGAGCTGTTGATTGTAGATTGGGGGGAGGGAGGGGCCCACCACCATGAAAATCAGGGGAGGAGAGAGAGGGGCAATTTACGTTAACCCTTTCGTAGGTTCCTGTAGATGTAGAAAGATGTGAAATGCATGAATGTGTAGTGGACGTACTATTGGAGTGCCTAAGATAATTTGTGTCTGTATAGACCCTATGTGTTTATTTTACTTCGCATGTTAGATTTGTCTCGGTTCAATAAAAAGCAGAGTTGGTGATGATGGTGTGCGTGTCATCCTGCAATATAGGCCGTTGTCGGTGTCAAAACCGGCGGATCTCGGGTAGGGGGTCCCGAACTGTGCGTCTAGGCGGATGGTAACAGGAGACAAGGGACACGATGTTTTTACCCAGGTTCGGGCCCTCTCGATGGAGGTAAAACCCTACTCCTCCTTGATTAATATTGATGATATGGGTAGTACAAGAGTAGATCTACCACGAGATCAAGGAGGCTAAACCCTAGAAGCTAGCCTATGGTATGATTGTTGTTCGTCCTACGGACTAAAACCCTTCGGTTTATATAGACACCGGAGAGGGATACGGTTACACAGAGTCGGTTACTATGGTAGGAGATCTACATATCCCTATCGCCAAGCTTGCCTCCCACGCCAAGGAAAGTCCCTTCCGGACACGGGACGAAGTCTTCAATCTTGTATCTTCATAGTCCAGGAGTCCGGCCGAAGGTATAGTCCGGTTATCCGGACGCCCCCTAATCCAGGACTCCCTCAGTAGCCCCTGAACCAGGCTTCAATGACGACGAGTCCGGCGCGCCAATTGTCTTCGGCATTGCAAGGCGGGTTCCTCCTCCGAATACTTCATAGAAGGTTTTGAATACAAGGATAGTGTCCAGCTCTGCAAAACAAGTTCCACGTACCACCGTAGAGAGAATAATATTTGCACAAATCCAATCTGCTGCCGTATTCCGTAGCGTGACATCACACCACGGCCAAGCCTTTGTTCGAATCGTTTTTATTGTCCCACCTCAGCGCGTTTAGCGAAGCGGTTTCCTTGGCACATCTTGTCGAAGCAGAGATCGCTTCCCCTTATTCCGGGATTCTCATCAATACGGGCGTGGGTAACCCAACCGCGCCATTGATCATGGCGCTTGGGAGATAAGCGAGTTTTACTAGGCGGGTGGGGACGTGCAGTTTTCGTCCGCCCATATAAGGGGATAAGGATCCACCTTTTCACCTGCGCCTTCTTCCTCCTTTGCCTATCCATTTCCATGCACTCGAGCTCCAGCGCCAAAATACGCACACTCCACCTCAACCTTCTCCAGCCATGTCCGGAGCGGGAGGCAAGTGGATGGTCTCCTCCGTAACGGAGGGACACATCAAAAATCTGAGGAAGGCCGGATACTTGTCTAACGACATCGCGCACCGGCTTCCCGAAGAGGGGCAGCTCATCCCCACCCCCGGGACCCATAAGAGGGTGGTGTTCCTCCCCCATTTCCTCTGCGGACTGGGTTCCCTCTCCACCCATTTGTCCGGGGGCTCATGTTCTACTACGGCCTGGATTTCCAAGATCTGGCCCCGAACTTCGTCCTCAACATCTCGGTGTTTATCGTCGTGTGCGAGGCTTTCCTCTGCATCCGCCCCCATTTCGGCCTATGGCTCAAGACTTTCAATGTCAAGCCAAAGGTGGTGCGCGGCAACCAGGCGGAGTGCGGAGGCACCATGGTGGGCAAGATGCCCAACGTCCTATGGCTTGAGGGCTCCTTCGTGGAGACCCTGAAGGGGTGGCAGTCGGGGTGGTTGTACATCACTGAGCCGCGTGACCTCGAATGGGTCGCAGCCCCCGATTTCTGATCCGGAACCCCTACGCGGCTTACCTCCTGGAAGGAAATGGGCCTGTCGTGGGGTGAAAAAGGAGAGGTGACCGGACTGCAAACATGCATCCAAAACCTGGTGAGCAAGAAGCTCAAACTTGTCAATGTAGTCCAGGTCATGCTCATCCGCCAGATCCTCCCGTGCCAACAACGGGCCTTCAGCTTGTGGGAGTTCGACCCGGCGCAGCATCGAACTCTAAGCAGGCTCTTCGACACGACGTACGAAGATGCCTGGAAGGTGCTATTCAAGGGCGTCGAGGCTCCCGCATCCGCTACCGAGGATCATGGATTCAGCGCGCAGCGTCAAGCCGGCGCGGTAAGCTGTTTTACCTTTTATAGGATATTTGTCTTTCATAGTTTAACTCTATGCGGGATCTAAACTCCCGTGCCTTTGACAGGAATGGTTGAAGAAGGCCGAACAGATTATCTGTCCGGCCCCTCTGCTCGAAGGCCCAGCGGACGCCCGCTTGGCGAAGCTGCTGGTTCCGGCACCCTATGTGGTGCCAGAGAAGAAGGCCAAGAAGAAGGCCACGGGGACTCGAAAGAGTGCCCGGCGCCTGGTGGTGTCGGATTCATCATCCAACGACTTCGAGATGCACTCCTCCCGTGAAGACAAGGAGGAGGAAGAAGAGACCTCCCCCCCTCCAGCGGAGGGAGGGAAGAAAAGGAAGGCCGCCCCAACTGGGGAGGCCGAAGGGTCCAACAAGGGGAAGACCCTTCCTCCGGACTACTCCACCAACGCCGACGACGGCGAAGAGCAGTGGCCGGACAGGGCCAAGCCCCTGGCGAAATCGTAAGTATTCGGACACCAGAGCAATTCATAGAGTTCCTTTCTTGCACAGCTCCTTCTTACGCCGAATATGACTATGCAGTCCGCCCAAGGCCGGGCTCGACGAGTCGTCGAGCGGCTCCCTGGATTCATCGGACGTGAATTCACTTCCGCCCGCTACCTCCCCCCCCCCCCCCGCCCTATGGACGACGCCGAGGTGCTGTCCCAACAGGTTCCAAGCCAGGAGGAGGTGGTCCTGGAGGCGCCGCAAGGCGACCTCCCGGACTCCAGGCGCCAAGGTGACAGAACCCCTAAGGGCTCCAAGTCCGGCCCTAGGCCGGACACCGCTCCGGAACCTTCAAAGGCTCCGAAGTCCGACAGGAGACCTCCTTCCAAGAGGAGCAAGCCTACTGAGCCGGTGGCCCCCGTCCAACCGGAGGCGCCGGACAATCTGCTGGAGGTGCTTAACGGCGCCTCCATCGACGAGGAGCACCGTACTGCGATGAGTACGGTGATCCAGAAGGTTCAGTCCGCCAAGAGCGGACTGACTGAAGCCTGTGCCAGCCTTCTAATAGGCTTTGAGGTATGTAAAAAATATGTAAAAGTATTAACGCATAGACAGTAGCCCCTGATGCTCTGTTTGGCGTTCGGAAAGAAAAGCCGAATAGAGGATCTAATAACATTCGCAGGAGTCTAACAAAAGTAAGTCAATATGCATATGCAGGCTTCGTTGCTGGCGTCCGCCGCACTGACTGCGGAGGTGGACACGCTGAAGCAGAACCTCGAGCAGTCCGAGCAAGAGCTCGGGCTTGCCAAGAAGCAGCTTGAGGACAAGGAAGGTAGGAAATACCTTATTAAATATATAGAGAAGATGTGGTTGCAAAAAAATTACAGGATCAACGTGCTATTATAGGGGCCACGACCGAGTTGGCGACCCTTAAGCAGGCGCTGTCCGAGGCCGAGAAGAGGGCAGTGACGGAGCGCACCGAGCGGGAGAAGTATGAGGTGCAGGTTGGCGAGGTGCGGCAAGAGCTCCAGGCTCTCATGAAAAAACATGAGAGTTTGGAGCTTGACTCAAAGATGCGAGAGTCCGAGCTCGCAGCGGCCATTGAGAATGCCAAGTCTACCAAGGCCGAAGCCCAGAAGGCCCTTGAGGAGGTTGAGGCGATGAAAAAGATAGCGGCGGGTAAGGCTTTCTTTATGCAAAGCAAGCATGTGAAAGTGAATTACTTGTTACTTATCCGAATCCGGAGCTCTCCAGGAGCATTCGCAGATTTGCCCCGCAGCGCGTCCGATGCTGCTGCATTCTACCGAGCCGAGGAGGGCAGCTCGACGGAGAAGGTGTTCTGGTCTCAGTATGCTGAGGCCGGACTCCCGATGCCTTTGGGCGACTAGTTGAAGCAACTAGTCGAGCTCCACAAGGTGGCCGAACAGGCCCTGAAGGGCTTTATAGTTCGGCTGTGGCCTGGAGAGGCCCTGCCTGGGAGCTACTTCGGGCTGGTGAGGCGGCTGGTGGACGCCTGTTCGAGGCTTGAAGTCGTTAAGCGCTCCGTCTGCATCGAGGGTGCTCGTAGGGCCCTTGCCCGCGCTAAGGTGCACTGGGGCAAGTTGGACGTTGAGAAGCTTTTGAAGGACGGGCCACCGCCGGGCAAAGAGCATCGCAAGCCCGAGATGTATTATGAGGGCGTTCTGAAGGGTGCCCGCCTTATGGCGGATGAATGTTCCACGGATGTAATTTTTGAGTAAACTTGCTAGTTTTGTCCTGTGCGCCGAAAACTTGTTCATATGCGCTAAGCAACGCTTTTGAATTTAAAATATTACCTTCTGTGCGGCCGTTTATCAAATTTGAGAGAAGGCGAGTCGGCTTCTGCCCCCATGCCACGAGTGCTGGGGTGTTCGGGATAAACTTGAGCGCTCTTTTTCCCATTCTTGGGTCCTTCGAGGGAGGCGCTCAACACAACGAACGAGGCAATCGGACTATAATGCTTGAACACTCTCACTTAGCCATAGAATTCTATAATTTTATATTTTGCCGAAGCCCCTAGTATTCGGAAGACCGAGTTCGGGGCGCTATCCACGCGTAGGCCGGACAAAGCCGACTCCTCGCTCTAAGCGGCATAAGTCTTTAGGGACTCGAAAACCTCTCGAACAGCGACCAGCTCTCGCCTCATCATGACGGTCAGTTTTAGCTTTCTCTACTGAGGTGCTTAGCCCAGCTCAACTGGGGCACAATCGCTGTAGTTCCCCTAGTGCTACCTTAGCCGATATAACGGAACGTAAGGTGCCAAAACATAGGAGCCGGGCAAACCCAACTATTGACCCAAGACATGATTCGGAGCCGATGCATATAATGCTATAAGTTCGGGGTGCCACACTTGTGAAAGTGTTCGGACTTCTCACACCGTGTTGTGGGGTACTTAAGCCCCTGGCGTATTGGCAGTACCAAAGTGTACGGGTGTAACATGTCATTAATGAACATATATTCGTAACAAAGAGTAATGCAATAATAGACAAAAGCTATGCATTGTTTATTTGAAAAAGCTGCGATCAAAGCAGAACGATACAAATAGTGCAATAATCAAAAGGTGGGACTATTTAACTTGTCCTTTCCAGGGGCGGGCTGCGGAATGGTATGCGAAACAGGTATACTGCTCGTTATAGAGACCACCTGAGAGTTCCATAGTGCGATGTAGCTTCCTGCTTCCCTGGTTCTTGCATCGATTGTGCGGCAATTGTACTGCCGGTTAGGCCTTCCGAAGAATGGAGACCTGGAAGTAAGATAAAATTAAGAAATCGGCAGCCCCTAGTGCGGTTTAAGCCATGTTTCGGGCGTGCCATGATGGTGCCCCTCCCCTTGTGCCCATGGTACTTCCAGAGCGTAGTTATGTACGCGCAGCACTGGTTTCGCGATTTCACAAGGGCTGGGGTTGGGGCCGCATTGCTACGCCTGCTCGGAATGTGCCAGGCGGTCTTGCTGTAGGTTACTACGGACGCACTTGACGGTGTCCGGACGTTTAACGGCCGGACTAGAGAATTGCCTTGAGAGGCTGCTTTGTACTTCCGCTGCGAGAGCCGCCGTGTGCTCCTCCGTTCGGAGAGAGCGTTCGCTGTTTCCATTGACCGTAATGACTCCTCGAGGGCCTGGCATCTTGAGCTTAAGGTATGCGTAGTGCGGTACCGCATTGAACTTGGCAAATGCGGTTCGCCCGAGCAGTGCGTGATAGCCACTGCGGAACGGGACTATGTTGAAGATTAACTCCTTGCTTCGGAAATTATTCGGAGATCCGAAGACCACTTCAAGTGTGACTGAGCCTGTACAGTTGGCCTCTACACCTGGTATGACGCCTTTAAAGGTCGTTTTAGTGGGTTTAATCCTCGAGGCATCGATGCCCATCTTCCGCACTGTATCCTGATAAAGCAGGTTCAGGCTGCTGCCGCCGTCCATAAGGACTCTAGTGAGGTGAAATCCGTCAACAATTGGGTCTAGAACCAATGCGGCGAATCCGCCATGACGGATGATAGTGGGGTGGTCCCTTCGATCAAAAGTGATCGGGTAGGAGGACCATGGGTTGAACTTCGGGGCGACTGGCTCCATCGCATATACGTCCCTTAACGCACGCTTCCGCTCCCTCTTGGGGATGTGGGTTGCGTATATCATGTTCATCGTCCGCACTTGTGGGGGAAATCCCTTCTGTCCACTACTGTTCGGCGGCCGGGGCTCCTCCTCGTCGTCGCTATGTAGCCCCTGGTCTCTGTTTTTGGCGTTTAATCCTGCTTGAACACCCAACAATCCCTGTTGGTGTGATTGGCTGGCTTTTTGGGGGTGCCATGTATCTGGCACGAGCGGTCGAGTATTCGGTCCAAACTGGACGGGCCCGGACTATTTTGCTTGAATGGCTTTTTCCGCTGACCGGGTTTAGAGCCTCTGAATCCGACATTAACTGCCTTATCTTCAGCATTGTCGCCGTTAATGCGGCGTTTGTGCTTGTTGCGACGCGACCTGCCATTGCTGTCCTTGGTATCCGAATTACCAAGGCTCTTGGTCATGTTATTACTATGGGCTAGCCAACTATCTTCTCCCGTGCAAAAGACAGGTCATGAGTGTCGTGAGTGCTGCCATAAATTTCGGCTTTTCCTGTCCAAGGTGCCGGGCAAGCCACTCGTCACGGATATTATGATTGAAGGCCGCTAGGGCCTCTGCGTCCGAACAGTCGACGATTTGATTTTTCTTGGTTAGGAACCGTGTCCAGAATTTCCTGGCAGATTCCTCTGGCTGCTGAATTATGTGGCTTAGGTCATCGGCGTCTGGTGGTCGCACATAGGTGCCCTGAAAATTGTCGAGGAATGTGGCTTCCAGGTCCTCCCAACAACCAATTGATTCTGCTGGCAAGCTGTTAAGCCAATGTCGTGCTGGTCCTTTAAGCTTGAGTGGGAGGTATTTGATGGCGTGTAGATCATCACCGCGGGCCATGTGGATATGAAGGAGATAATCCTCGGTCCATACCGCAGGATCTGTTGTGCCATCATATGACTCAATGTTCACGGGTTTGAAACCCTCGGGGATTTGATGATCCATTACTTCATCTGTGAAGCATAGTGGGTGTGCGGCGCCTCTGTACTGGGTTATATCACGACGTAGCTCAAATGAGCTTTGTCTACTGTGTTCGGCCCAGCCGGATTTACTGTATCCGGCATGACGATTACCGTCTCGTGCCGTGGGGCACCCACGCGATCCGTAGATCGACCTTGTTTGCTTTGCCTTGTCCTCCAATATATCTCGCAGGTCTGGCGCATTTCCCCGTGCCTTGGTATTTTTAAAGCGGCGCTGGGGTGCGGCTTGAGTGGAGGGCCGAGAGGCCTCTCTGTCGCGGTCATGAGGTGGCCGGTCGACCGCATCATGCGTTGGTGATGTAGGTGCTTCCTCCTCTAATCGGGGTAGCAACCTGCGCTTTGGGTAGCTCTTGGAGGGGCGTTCGAGTTCATACTCTTCGGCCACAAGGACTTCCGTCCATTTGTTGGCTAGCAAGTCTTGATCAGCTCTAAGCTGCAGCTGTTTTTTCTTGAGGCTGCTCGCCGTGGCCATAAGCTTGCGTTTGAAGCACTCTTGTTCGACGGGATCCTCAGGCATGACAAATTCATCGTCGTCGAGGCTTGCCTCGTCTTCGGAGGGAGGCATGTAATTATCATCCTCGACCTCTCTGTCTGCCGCTCTCTCATGAGGGCTGGCTTCTCCATCCTCCCTTGCTGGATCTTGCTGGAGGGGGTTTTCTTCGGCACTATCCGGAGTGTCATTATCTCCTGTGCCGGAATCACCGTTTTTGCTTTGGTTGGATTTAGAGCGGCGCCGCTGACGCCGACGCTTAGGCTGTTTCTTGGAGGGGTCATCCTCCGTTGTTCCATCGCCATTGCCTTCTTTTGGGGTGTCCACCATGTATATGTCATATGACGAGGTGGCTTTCCAGTGCCCTATAGGCGCTAGTTCCTGATCGTCTCCTGCATCAGCGTCGATACCGTCGATGTCTTCAGAGTCGTAGTCGAGCATGTCGGTTAAATCATCGAAAGTGGCTACAAAGTGGGTGGTGGGTGGGCTTTGAATTTCTTTATCATCCGCATCCCAACCTTGCTGACCGTAGTCCGGCCAGGGCTCTCTTGGTAAAGAGAGAGATTTTAGTGAATTCAGAATATCGCCGAAGGGCGAGTGCTGAAAGATGTCCGCGGCGGTGAACTCCATAATCGGCGCCCAATCGGATTCCATCGGCAAGGGCGCGGGGGGCTCGGAGTCCGGAGAGGATTCCGGCACCTTGGAGTCACGGGCTTCGCAGGGGACAAAGCTGGTGTTCGGCTCGATCGCCGTAGAGATTGCAGCCTCCGAGGCGGCGTCCAACCACCCGTCCTCGATCGGTGCAATTGGCTCTGAACTAAGGGTCGGAGCTCATGCAGGCGCGGCCTCCAGGACACTGTTCGGCGGCAGAGCTAAATCATGCCCTTTGTGACAGTGCGGCGCGCTCGGCTGTGGCTCGAATCCGTCGAAGATCAAGTCCCCGCGGATGTCCGCCGTGTAGTTCAGACTTCCAAATCTGACCTGATGGCCAGGGGCGTAGCTTTCAATCTGCTCCAGATGGCCAAGCGAATTGGCCCGCAGTGCAAAGCCGCCGAATACGAAGATCTGTCCGGGGAGAAAAGTCTCACCCTGGACCGCATCGCTGTTGATGATCGGAGGAGCCATCGGGCCTAAAAGTAACGACACAGAGGGACTCTCAATGAAAGCACCAATGTCGGTGTCAAAACCGGCGGATCTCGGGTAGGGGGTCCCGAACTGTTCGTCTAGGCGGATGGTAACAGGAGACAAGGGACACGATGTTTTTACCCAGGTTCGGGCCCTCTCGATGGAGGTAAAACCCTACTCCTCCTTGATTAATATTGATGATATGGGTAGTACAAGAGTAGATCTACCATGAGATCAAGGAGGCTAAACCCTAGAAGCTAGCCTATGGTATGATTGTTGTTCGTCCTACGGACTAAAACCCTTCGGTTTATATAGACACCGGAGAGGGCTAGGGTTAGACAGAGTCGGTTACAATGGTAGGAGATCTAGATATCCGTATCTCCAAGCTTGCCTCCCACGCCAAGGAAAGTCCCTTCCGGACAAGGGACGAAGTCTTCAATCTTGTATCTTCATAGTCCAGGAGTCCGGCCGAAGGTATAGTCCGGTTATCCGGACACCCCCTAATCCAGGACTCCCTCAGCCGTCCGATCTATATCTAACGGATAGGAAGGAAACTATGACAATTTACCCGCACTCCTCTCCACATTTGCAGATAAGGATTTCCCTCGTTCATCCTTTTCTCCCACAAGATCTTGATCTTCCGTGCAACACACGGGCATCTTGCTAGTACTCCTACAATATGTATATTATTGTGATAGTTCATATACACTGGCCGAGATTAATGCAAACACGGCAGATTTTCATTACATTTTGAACTTTTATAGGACAGAAAAATAAAAGAAACCCAACCCCAAACCTATTCTAAGGCGGCGACCGACGTCCTCCATCTGCGATCTCTATGTACGGGGGCGGGGTTCAAGACCCGTGAAGTGAAGGTGCGGTCTCCGGCGAGGAAGAGTAGAACACGGGATTCGGACCGGCCAGTTGGCACACCATGCCCTGCCGCCTCCCATTCCATACTCATCCTCGGAGGAGTCCCCGACCTTGGCGGTGCCGGACGTTGGACGGCGGCAAGTAGGACGCGTGGTTGACGGTGCTCCCGTCGTTGGCCGCCAGCGTGGCCACCGCTTGTGCGGTCGCGTCCGTGTCCGGCTATGCCTCTATTGCGTCGCGAGAGGCGACTTGAGTTAGGGCGGCGACCTCGAGCTTCATCCCTGAAGACAAGCTCTCCCGCAGAGCGTTCGCACTTGCGGTCATGGCGGATGTGGTGCCAGGTAGGAGGATGATGCACTATGGTGTGGAGGTTAGCTGGCATTGCCGCTTTAAGTAGCGCATTCCGGTGAGGCCAAGCGTCCGGGTGCGTCATTAAGTCACCGGAGTTGGTTCCTCGAGCACCGAGCCTCTTAACGACGACATACGAACGGACAGCATGAATGCGGGCAGCTGGCGCGGGTTGGGAATGCACCGCGCGACGGCGCGAGGGATGAGGGTTTTGGTGTGCCAGGGTAGTCAGCTGCGGTCGTGGCAACGTTGGAGATGCCCTTTGCTCACATGTGATCCCCGCATGTCATTGAAAAAGCAAGACGACCCGGCATGGTCTCAGGTCCAGAGGATGCAGTTGTCCGCGCTACACCACTCCGCGGACGCGTCGCGGCGCCCCGTGCATCCTCAAGGAGTCGGGTGTTGGGGTGTGTTTGGATTGTGGCCAAAGTGCACCTTACCAAAATTTTGGTCATGACCCAAAGATTGGTCTTTGTTTGGATGGTTGCCATTTTCTTGGCATGCCAATGAACTCTAGCCAAGTCTAGTTCATTTTTCTTGCCAATGTCGGCCAAATCATGGGCAACCAATACCTCAACCAAAATTTTGGTCATGACCCAAAGATTGGTCTTTGTTTGGATGGTTGCCATTTCTTTGGCATGCCAATGAACTCTAGCCAACTCTAGTTCATTTTTCTTGCCAATGTCGGCCAAATCATGGGCAACCAATACCTCAACCAAAATTTTGGCTACCCAATGCTTTGATGGGGCAACCTTGGGCACAAACCACACATACAGTTGGTCGTGCCACAGCACTAACGCCACCCTCGGCACACTGAAACTGACCGTGTCTAGCAATGATATGAGCATGTCGCTCACCGCGGTCGCCGTGTCCAGAGGCGGTGCTGGAGCTGCGCCTCGTTGTTGGCCCCAACGACCCACATGAACAGTTGTCGGTGGCGAGGAGGTCGTGGGCCAGCTACTCCATTGGACTAGTCTGTGCTACGTCGTCCCGATGGGTGTGCCCCACATGTCGATATCCCTGTTTTCCCGGCCATATTCGAGCGTCGGTGCTCCGCGTTGCGCATTAGGCCTTTCACTATGTAGGCCAAGCGAGACAACTTATTGTTTATTTGAGCTGTGCAAGTATAGTCGTGTGGCGTTTGCTTATTTCTCATTCCTCTCCAACCCTCTTCTCCATCGATCATGTCGCCCTCCAGTCGAGTCCATCCTCCCGCATGCCTCATTTGAACATTCCGCCCAGTATCATTCGCATGTACCCACCCTAGTCCTCTTTCAATAGATCTCCGTACCCCGAGATGAAATCGAGAGGGAATGAGTGGGGGCACGTGATACCTAAGGCGGATTCAAAATTTTGAACCGGTGATCATAGCATCCGCAAATCATATATAAAGGGTATTCAATGTTCATTTCGTTTTTTAACGTACAATATACTCCCTCCTATCATTTCTAGTTTACATATAAGTTTTATGTGTAGTCAAAGTATCTCTACTTTGATAAAAAAAAAAGGTATCAACATTCAACAACGCCCAATCAATATTGTTAGATTCGTACGTACTCCTAGATTTGTACTCGAGATGGTTTCCAATTTGACTATTGACAAGATTAATAGTACATGAGATGTATAATGTGAAAATTATATCATTGGAAACTCCTTTCACATACGAATTTGACCGTATGCTTTGTGTAAGTTGCATGTCATATATTATTACTCTAACATTTTGTCAAAGTTAGCCTCAAAAAACTCATTAGACCCTGTATGCTTTGTGTAAGTTGCATGTCATATATTATTACTCTAACATTTGTGTAAGTTGCATGTCATATATTATTACTCTAACATTTGGTCAAAGTAGTATAGTGGAAGTGGATCCTCTGGCGTTAGTATCCCTGCCTTACCCTCCCTTTCGGTCACTTACTGGCGGACCCCATGCTTTCTAGGCCCCACATGTCGGTTACTCAATGGGTTCGGCCACGTCAGGGGATCCTCATCCGTAGTATACTCCCTCTGTTTTTATTTACTCCGCATAAAACGGAGGGAGTGGTGGTATAATGAATGACGCGGGCGGGGGAGGGGGAGGGACGTCGGTTTGCTCTCAACTGCGGTCCCACAAGCGAGCGAAAACGCAAGACGAAGCGCGTTCCATTCGGTGAGCGACGTGGAGGGTCCAGCGTGCCGGGCTGCAACGCGAACGCGACAAGAGCGATGTACAGTCAAAACCGATTGACCGGACGTCATCGGAACCACTATTCACACCAGAACCTTCGCTGCTCGGCCTACGCCAGCCACTGCCCTAAAACCACACCAAATATCCAGCCCATTCCCCCACCTTTCAATCCCCTAGCCCGCATCAAGCGTCCCCTAGTTCGCCGGAAAGCCATGGTGCGCCGCAAGATCACTTACTACAAGATGCTAACGCCGGAGCGTCGTGCAGAAATCGCGGTGACGTTCGGCGCCACAGACCTCTATTCCCAAGCTCGCTTTGCGGCGGGCCAATCCCCGAGTTCTCTGGAGCCAAGCTACGAGGAGGAGGAAGCGAATCCAATGTTCATGGCGGAGGTCACGGCGCAGAAGGCCCCCGATGGGTATGAGACGATGGACGTCGACTTCGTGCCGGCGTCCGAGTCCCCCATAGGGATTTAATCGATACAAATCCTCGTTTCACGTGTCAATTAATGCGTATTTTTTTCTCCAAAGACCAAAGAGCTAACCATCTCACTCCTCATCGCTTGATTAATGCAGCGCCATGCAAACCAACCTTCTCACTTCCGCATGCATGCAGGGGATATTAATGTCCTTGGTTGCTAACCCCATCAATTTTGCCTCGATTAATGTTAGTGGCCCGTTGCAAATTGTAATTTTGATATACTGGCCTTGTGTACAAAATAATGGAGGTAGTAACTATATTTGACTTCCTTCCCCATTGCGATGACGTTGACGATATCTTTTTTTGGGTGGTTTGGCGAATTGCGTTCGACGGAGAACACCATTGAGGGAGACCACGGTACGTCGTTCGCAAGTGCTGCCTGCAAGCCGAGACAACCGCCTTATTTGCATCCAGGAAGTCCTTTACTAGTACTACTAGGAGTACTAGTGCGGTGAGATGGTTTCTCGAAGAACACGATGGAGAAGCGGAGTCAGCAAAGAGTGAAATGATGGTTTCTTCGTTCGTGCTTTTGTGATTTGATGCCTCACTGCTTTGTGATTTATGATAGAAGGGACAGGGGAGTAGACTTTGTGCTCTATACTGTACTACATGCGTCCAAGCATGGGAGAAAGAGGAGAGACGTTGCATTTTTCTATTCCTTCAATCAATCAATCAGGGAGCTTCGGTTCCATCTTTTTGGCTTTGGCAACACCGTCCACAATGGTTCCCACGATGCCAAAAGCTATTTTCACATTTGGCTACACATTGTGGATGCGCTTAACCGTACCACTCGGTTTTGCTCCTGTGTGCTATCTATACAAATCTCAATTATATTGATCTAAAAAATTATAGAATCAAGATTAGTAAAAAGGAGGTGATTTTGCCGCGCGGATGCCGGGGGAGGTTTCTTATTTGAGCAATGCTACATCCACGTAATGGTTTACGTGAAGTTACAAACTGATGTGATGTGGGACTATTTGATTGGATTAAAGGAGAGGATTAGGCCCACCCCACCTGAAAATCGGGGGGGCATATATAGATTAGATGGAAAGTATATGTAGCAGCTACGTAGCCCTTTGTAAGTCTAGGATTAGGCTTCTTATTTTTGGAGGACGTTGTCCTGGCGGTTTGCTAACATGCGGTCCCACGTGTCAGTGCTTTACCAAGCCGATCCACGTCCCACATGAGGCAGAACAACGGCAAAAGCAACACGTGGTTAAGTTGAAGAAGATGAGGGAGAAGCGGATTCAGCAATGAGTGAAACGATGGTTGCTTCGTCCCTCCAACTTAACTGCGGGAAAGGTGCACCTTTGTGATTTGACGCCTCATTGCTCATTACTACGCCGGCACCATGACTGGGGTGCTTCACCCCGGCTGCTCTACACTGTATTCCGGTATGGCACGTGGACCCGGTAGCTTAATGTCCCACATGTCGGCGAAAGGGACTAGAAGATTTATGAAAGCGAGCGCTCCACTCTTACGACGGGGGAGTAGACGACACAACAGCCCAGTGAACTGTCACTTGTACTGTATAGTACTATAGTTTTGCTGTTTCGCGCGATCAAACAATACAAACCCGATTAAACAGGAAAGGGCGGAATTTTTCCCGCCCGGTAGATGATATTGGCCATACATTTCAAAGGCAATTTTAATGTATGCAAACTGAATAATTATAAGTAACAATATGATATCTAGTAAAACTAAAAACACATATGATTTATTGTGTTAGAGTGTAGTAGTAGTGTTGTATTGCATAGTTGTTAGATGTAACATGCGAGAACGTGTAGAGATGTAGTTTTGGAGGGCCTACAGAGAGAAAAGCGTAATACGGTCACCGAACTTCAGAATAAGCTGATTACGGTCACTATATACGTTTTGCGGTGATTATATGGTCACTTGCTCACAGTTCAGCATCGGATTGCACTCTGTTGACCGGCCAAATAGTCTGTGTGGCACCATGTTGACTAGTTAAATTGACCACGTTCCTTGTGGGTCCCACCTGTCAGTTCGCATAGGCAAAAGGTCAGATAAACAAAAATTTACACAGGCGCGACAAGGCTCCAACCCGTGCGTGGGAATCACCTAGTTGTGTATGTGTCTATCAGGGCCTGATGTGTGAGCATGCACGTGTAGGTTGAGCACTTGAGCGTGAGAGTGTGTGTTGGTCGTGTGGTGTACTAGTGTGTGCATGCATGCGTGCGTGTGTGCGTGTGAGTGTTGCGTGCGTGCGTGTGAGTGTTGCGTGCATGCGTGGCTGCGTGTGTACGTGTGAGTGTTGCGTGCGTGCGTGGGTGCATGTGTTTGTGTGAGTGTTGCGTGGATGCAGTTCGTGTGCATGCGTGCGTGTGTGTATAATCACCGCACCAGCTCATGTGTGTTAAAACAGACGGCTCAGCATACCAATACAAGGCCACCTTGTCCGCTGTGCCCGTGGTCATGACTTCGAACCACCGTCCAAATATTTTTTTGTCCTTTGTTTTCATTCTTACTAGCAAGATGCCCATTGAGGGAGTCCTGGATTAGGGGGTGTTCGGATAGCCGAACTATATCTTCAGCCGGACTCCAGGACTATGAAGATACAAGATTGAAGACTTCGTCCCGTGTCCGGAAGGTTCTTTCCTTGGCGTGGAAGGCAAGCTAGGCATGCGTATATTCAAGATCTCCTACCAATGTAACCGACTCTGTGTAACCCTAACCCTATCCGGTGCCTATATAAACCGGAGGGTTGTAGTCCGTAGGACGAACACATCATAACCTTCATCATACTCATAGGCTAGCTTCTAGGGTTTAGCCTCCTTGATCTCGTGGTAGATCTACTCTTGTACTACCCATATCATCAATATTAATCTAGCAGGAGTAGGGTTTTACCTCCATCGAGAGGGCCCGAACCTGGGTAAAATAAAGTGTCCCTTGTCTCCTGTTACCATCCGACCTTGACGCACAGATCGGGACCCCCTACCCGAGATCCGCCGGTTTTGACACCGACATTGGTGCTTTCATTGAGAGTTCCTCTGTGTCGTCGCCTTTAGGCCCGATGGCTCCTTTGATCATCAACAACGACGAGGTCTAGGGTGAGACTTTTCTCCCCGGACAGATCTTCGTCTTCGGCGGCTTCGCTCTGCTGGCCAACTCGCTTGGCCATCTGGAGCAGATCCAAAGCCACGCCCCTGGCCATCAAGCCAGGTGGGGAAGCTTAAACTATACGGCAGATACCCTCGGAGACCTGATCTTCGACGGATTCAAGCCACAGCCAAGCGCGCCGCACTATCTCGAGGGGCATGATATAGCTCTGCCTCCGAACAGTGTCCTGGAGGCCGCATACGCTCAGGCCCCGATCCTCGATTCGGAGCCCCCTGCGTTCTTTGAGGATGAACGGTTGGACGTCACCTCGGGGGTTGCGATCTTAAAGGCCATTGAGCCGAACGCAAGCCCCGCGCTCCGCATGGCCTATGACTCCAAGGAGCCGGACTCTTCTCCGAACTTCGGGTCGTCCGTGCCCCCGCCGATCGGATCAGATTGGGCGCCTGTAATGGAGTTCACCGCCACGGACATCTTTCAGTATTCGCCTTTCGGTGATATTCTGAACTCTCTCAAGTCTCTCTCTTTGTCGGGAGAGCCCAGGCCGAACTATGGCCTGCGAGGTTGGGATTCGGACGACGAAGAAATTCAAAGCCCACCCACCACCCACTTAATAGCCACTGTCGACGATTTAACCGACATGCTCGACTTCGGCTCCGAAGACTTCGAAGGTATGGACGACGAAGACGGAGACGAACTGGAACCAGCACCCATAGGGCACTGGACCTCCACCCCATTTAATGACGTGTTCATGGTGGATACACCTGAAAAAACTCACAATGAGGAAGAAGGGGGCGAAAAGAAGGGTAAACCCTCCAAAAGGCACTCAAAATGGCGACGTAAACGCCGAGCGAAGCCCCGCCTCGATCAAGACCCAGCCATAGAGCAGGACGAGCCGGAAGATGACGATCGCACCCCAGAACAGCCGTCCGAATAGGGTAACACGGGCAGAGAGGACGAACAGTCCTCCCCCGGTCATAACAGAACTCCGGACGATACCACGCCAGATAAAATCATGGAGCAGAAGAATCTCCAAGAAAGGCTCGTCGCCACAGCACGAAGCCTGAAGAAGCAGAAGCAAAAGCTAAAGATGGCAGAAGATGCACTCAAAACAAGATGGAGCAAAGTAATCAAGACCGCAGACAAATACGGCGGCAGCCGCCGCACCAAAAGCTATCCAAAGAGAAAGCTACTGCCCGAATTTGACCAGGAGGCCCTAGAGCCCCCAAACTCGAAAAACAAAAAGGCTACACGGTCGAATAAACGACCTCTCGGCCACTACAATACGGCAAACGGCGCCGCACTCAATGCGGCATGCGACCCAATCAAAGACTCGCATCATGGCCCAGCCAGGTCCATTTACGGGCCAAGAAAGCAAGCTCTCACAAGCAATGCAAAAAGTCCACCATCAGAATCCGGCACACCCAAATATAGGGGTTCCGCACACCCTCTATGTTTCACCGATGAGGTCCTAGAATATGAATTCCCAGAGGGATTTAAACCCGTTAACATAGAGGCGTACGATGGAACAACAGATCCTGGAGTCTAGATCGAGGATTATATCCTCCACATACATATGGCTAGAGGAGATGATCTCCACGCCATAAAATATTTACCCCTTAAGCTTAAAGGGCCAGCCCGGCACTGGCTTAAAAGCCTTCCCGAAAACACAATTGGAAGTTGGGAAGAGCTCGAGGACGCTTTCCGAGCAAATTTTCAAGGGACCTACGTCCGTCCCCGGACGCAGACGACCTCAGTCACATAACTCAGCAATCCGGAGAATCAGCTCGGCAGTTCTGGAACAGATTTCTCACTAAAAAGAATCAAATAGTGGATTGTCCGAATGCCGAAGCCCTAGCGGCTTTCAGGCACAATGTCCGAGACGAATGGCTCGCCAGACACCTCGGCCAGGAAAAGCCAAGAACAATGGCCGCACTCACAAGCCTCATGACCCGCTTTTGCGCAGGAGAGGACAGCTGGTTGGCACGATGCAGCCCCAGCGACCCAAGTACATCAGAAATCAGGGATGGAAATGGGAAACCACGGAGAAACAAAGACCTTCGCCGAATCAAAAGAAAAAGTCCAAAGAGCACGACAGTCAATGCCGGATTCAAAGGCTCACGGCAAAATCAAACAAAATCACCCCCTCGGGATAATAGGGAAGATCCGTCCAGCCTAAAGAGAATCATGGACAGGATATGTCAGATACACAGTACTCCTGGAAAGCCTGCTGATCATACCCACAGAGACTGTTGGGTTTTCAAACAATCCGGAAGGCTTAATGCCGAACACAAGGGGCTCGACACACCAAGTGAGGACGAGGACGAACCCCAAAAGGAGAACACCAGGAAGCAAAAGAACTTCCCGCAAGAAGTCAAAACAGTGAAATCACTTCACATAACAAGGCATGAGGCACCCATAAAGGTCCGCACATTCAAGCCTATCCCTCAGGAGTCCCGCCACTGGTCACTAAAGCCAATCATTTTTTATCAGCTAGATTATTCTCGCAACATCAAACACGCAGGCCGGACTGCCCTGATACTTAATCCAATAATAGACGGATTCCAGTTTACCAATGTCCTTATGGACGGTGGCAGTGGACTAAATCTGATATATCAGGATACAATTCACCGCATGGTCATAAACCCAGCACGAATCATTCATAGTAAAACCTCCTTTCAAGGAGTAGCACCAGGCCCGGACACCCACTGTATGGGTTTCCTCCGGCTTGTAGTCATATTTGGCTCTGCCAATAACTTTCGTCGCGAAAAGCTTATCTTCCACATAGTCCTGTTTTCAAGTCGCTATCAAGCACTAATGGGACGCGGAGCTTTCGCTCGCTTTAACGCAATACCGCATTATGCATCCCTCACGCTAAAAATGCCCGGTCCTCGAGGCATCATCTCTTTAAAGGGAGCATACTAAACTACGTCTCCTCCAAACGGAGGATTGCGCGGCCGCTTAAACAGCCGCACAACAAAATGGCCTCGCCAGCCAAAAGACTTTTTTGATGTAAGACACAAAAGGCCGCGGACCCGGACTCAATGAGTTCGGCACAAGCCCATTTTCATTATAGGCTTGGTACGCCTCACCAGGGGCTGTACGCAGAGACAATAAAGCTCGACCGTATCTATTTCTCACTTTACATTTTATTTATTATTCTTTTTGATCCGCACGACCCATTTTCAATTTAGTTCTTCTCTTTTACAGATGAACGTCGTACGGTGCCCGTCCAGGACACGGCACAGCGGAGACACAGGCGCAGACGTGCAGTAGGGACCCGCCCCAAGGATTCTTCTTAGATTAAGACCCTGCGTAAACCTTTTTTACTGTCTCTTGCTGCTATACATCCCCTGGTTTACCTCACTATAACCATGGAAGAGACTGGCGTTTTGGCATGTGGCCACGCTAGAATTCTTGCTCGTACCTGGACACAAGGGGCTTTTTTCTTTTTCAAGGGTGTTGTTTCACACGCACCCACAAAGACCGAACACCTTAGGGAGTGTTCGGCGTCGCGAGTTTTGGCACTATATCCATCAGCTCCGAGTCATGATTTTGGTCACATGTTGGGTTGCCCGGCTCCTGAGTTCGGCCACCTTACGTTCCGTTCTGTCGGCTAAGGTTGCACCAGGAGAACTACTGTGATTGTGCCCCGGTTCGGCCGGGTGAGCACCTCAGTAGAGAAAGCCGAAAACCGACTGTCATGATGTAGCGCGAGACTGGTCGCCACTCGATGACTTATAGGAATTTATCGAATTCCTCCGTTTTGCCGAAGGGCCGCTTCCCGGTCGGGCACATATGCGTCCCGAATTTGGGTAAACGCAGTCGCCATTAAAGGGCTACCTAAAGAGTCCCACTGTCAAGCTCCTATGGCTAAGTGAAAGTGTTAAAGCATTATAGTTCGGTTGCCTAGCCCGCGGCGCTATCACCTCCTTCGTAGGACCAAGACGTTGGGTTAAGTGTGAAAATGCGTTCTCCGCGCGCACCCCCGCACTATGTGCGTGGGGGCTGAAGCCAACGACTGCAATCTTTCAGAATTTATATATTAAAACGGCCGCACAGGAGGTGTTATTAATACTTGAAGGTACAAGTCTAAATTATGCCATTACAATTTATAAAAATATTGATCTACGATTACATATGCTGTCATAAAACAGCATCTTTCGAATACTGCGTCTCCATTATACGAGCGCCCACGAGGACTTCCTCAAAATAGTGCTCGGAAGGAATTCGGCTTTTATCCGAATCACGGGACGCAACAACGGTGGGCTCCATATCTTCCCAGTATGTCTTGACACGGGCAAGAGCCAGCCGCGCGCCCTCTGTGCAAGCTGACCTCTTCAGAGCTTCAATTCGAGGCACCACATCAAGAAATTGCTGCACCAAACTTAAATAGCTTTTCGGCTTCGATCTCCCCGGACACAGGCGATCCATGGCATACTTCATGGCGAGTCCGGACAACCTATTCAGCTCGGCCCATTGGGCCAGGCGATCATCCACTGATAGTGGACGCTCTGGATTAGTGAACTGCGACCAGAAGAGCTTTTCCACTTCATGATCTTTCTTATCTTGAAAGTACCTGGTCACATCAGCGGCACTAGCCGCCAAATCCAGATAGGTGTACTCCATGCTCCATGCTCGGTCCAACGGGGCGAACTTCGGATCATAGAATTTTCTCCGCAGCAGGAAGGGCTTTCCATCTGCAATTAGTCTGGCTTGACGCAGCTCTACCCTTGACGCTCTCATGCCAGAGCGGGCGTCCTTGGCGTCGGCGACGGCCTTCTCTAAATCCGTCTGCCGGGCTCGACCTTCCTCTTCAAGAAGTTTGCAACGGTCAGTAGCACTTTTCAACTTCACGGCCATATCAGCCATCTCCTCCTTGCTTCGGCAATGGGAAGCCTGTTCGGTCTTTAGCTCTTCACGGGCTCTTCCGGCAGCCGCATCGCTTTTTCTAGCTTGTTCCTTTGCTTTGGCGAGTTCGGCCCTAAGTCCTTCTATGGCCGCCGCACCATCTGCATCAAGCATACACACGGTAAGATATTGACATAAAGCTCCTCTTACTAAAAATCGCCAAATAAACTCAATACCTTGAGCATCATCAAGCCGCTTGTTAACAAGCACGATGTCGGCTTCTGCTCATTGAGTTGCCGTTTCATTTCGGCAAAGTCTCGAGTCTGGCTCGACTCCGGACAACCTGCCACCTACATACAAAGGTGCCACTTAAAGGACCTGGGATTAAGATCCTCTGCGCGCCGCACATCTTTGCGGCACACAGAGTCTCAGGGGCTACTATCTACACAGGGCGCATGTTATTATGTGCAATTAACACTAATGTTCGTTATTCAAAACGTACCTCAAGGCCCGCCAGTAAACTCTTGACGGCCTCGTTCAGTCCGCTTTCCGCGGATGAAATCTTCTCAATCACTGTGTGCATCAACACACGATGCTCCTCTGAAACAGAGGCTCGGCCCAGCAGAACCTTCAGCTCCTCCGACCGAACACCAGATGGTGCCGAACTTGTCCCATGGCCTTCTTCGGAGGCCGGACACGGAGAACCCCGGGGGGCGCATGATCACCTTCTGCCTCTGGCAGATTTGGAGAAATCCTCTGCGACGACACTTCGGCGTCGCCCGCCTTGCTAGGCGATGAAGGAGGAGGCGTTCCGCTCTCCATCATGTCCGGAAGAAGATCCCCCGATGACGAGCTCTGCCGAGAAGGGTCGAGGTCCGAACTACAAGGTAAGGTTTCGGTTAAAACTTCTCAGATATAAATTAAGGATTTCTCTTAAAAGAATGACTCTCTTTCTACTTACGGCTCGTTGGAGGGCTGCTCCTTTTGAGGATTTAGTTCGGCCGAGGGACTCCCCAGCGTCGGGTCCTCTGACGAAGATTCTTTCCCCTGATTTGGAGCTACGGTTTCCGGGTCGTCAGAGGCGGCCCTTTTCTTCCCCTTAGGAGAGGAGTTATCGATTCCCCCCTTCGGGATGGCCCCTTTCGAAGAGGCCACGGTTTCCTTGTCCGCCCCTTCATTTCCCTCCAGAGGCGCCACTTCCAACATCCTGACTAGCACAGGATCTAGCCTGGTCTCGGGAAGGGGAGCCGGACACCGGATCAACTTCGCCTTCGCTATCCACTCCTGCGTAAAAAGGAGAAGTATTGTTAAAAGATAAGTCAATTGTACAGATAGAAGGTCCGGGCGCAAGGTCACCTACTTCTGTATCCGGGCGGTTGCGGCTTAAACCAGCATCCTCGGTCAAATCCGGACTCACTCCTTGTGGTCCGAAGAACAGTCTATACATCTCCGTAGGCGTCACGCCCATGAAATTTCGGAGAACTCGCGGCCCCTCTGGGTTGAACTCCCACAAGCGGAGGGGGTGACGTTGGCCGGGCAGTGTCCGGCGAATCAGCATAACCTGTGTCACCTTGACCAGGTTGAGGTCTCCTTTTAGGAGATCCTTTATGCGGCCCTGCAACAGAGGAACATCTTTGGGCAAGCCCCGATCTAACCCTGTGTTGATCCACGATGTTAAAAGTGGTGGGGGGCCCGAACGAAAGGCAGGAGGCGCTACCCAAGTGGTGCCCCGAGGAGAGGTGATATAGAACCACTCCTGTTGCCATAAGTCGAGCTCCTCTTGAAAAGCACCCTCGGGCCATGGAGCATCGGTATTCCTTTTTATAACAGCGCCTCCGCACTCTACGTGACGCCCCTCGATTATCTTCGGTTCTACCTTGAAGGTCTTGAGCCATAATCCGAAGTGAGGAGTGATATGGAGAAACGCTTCACACACAACAATGAAGGAGGAGATATGGAGGATGGACTCCGGAGCTAGGTCATGGAATTCCAGCCCATAATAAAACATCAGCCCCCTTACGAAAGGATCCGTTGGGAAGCCTAATCCCCGAAGGAAGTGGGAGATGAATACTACGCTCTCACCAGGCTGAGGGCTTGGGATCGCTTGTCCTTGAGCAGGCAACCTGTGCGGAATCTCGCTGGTCAGGAACCTAGCCTCCCTCAACCTTGATACGTCCTCCTCCGTAACGGAGGAGGGCATCCATTGGCCTTGAAGGCCGGAGCCAGACATTGTCGAAGGTTCGGTGCGCCTAGAATCTAAAAGCCTGGGGTGTTGGAACTCGAGGCTGTGGGCGAGCTTGTTTTGAGAACACAAGAGGGGAGCAAGGTCTCGGTCTCTTTATAAGAGGCAGAATATCAAGAGCCCTCCCCGTAACCGTCTTGGACTAGCCTTTAATTAAGGCAGGACGTGCTTAACGGGCACGGTTGGGTTACCCACGTCCGTGTTAATGAGAATCCTGTTAAAAGGGGCACACGATCTCTGCTTCGACAAGACGTGCCAAGGAAACCGCCTCGTTGAACGTGCTGCGGTGGAACAACAAAAAATTATCCATACAGAAGGCTTGGTCGCAGTGTTATGACGCACTGCGGAATACGTCAGCAGATTTGATTTGTGTTTGTATTATTCTCTACATGGCAATACGTGGAAACTTGTTTTGCAGAGCCGGACACTGTTTTTTTGGTGTTTATTATCTTCTTGAAGAATTTGGAGGAGGAACCCGCATTGCAATGCCGAAGACAATTTGCGCGCCGGACTCGTCGTCATTGAAGCCTGGTTCAGGGGCTACTGAGGGAGTCCTGGATTAGGGGGTGTTCGGATAGCCGAACTATATCTTCAGCCGGACTCCAGGACTATGAAGATACAAGATTGAAGACTTCGTCCCGTGTCTGGAAGGTTCTTTCCTTGGCGTGGAAGGCAAGCTAGGCGTGCATATATTCAAGATCTCCTACCAATGTAACCGACTCTGTGTAACCCTAACCCTATCCGATGCCTATATAAACCGGAGGGTTGTAGTCCGTAGGACGAACACATCATAACCTTCATCATACTCATAGGCTAGCTTCTAGGGTTTAGCCTCCTTGATCTCGTGGTAGATCTACTCTTGTACTACCCATATCATCAATATTAATCTAGCAGGAGTAGGGTTTTACCTCCATCGAGAGGGCCCTAACCTGGGTAAAATAAAGTGTCCCTTGTCTCCTGTTACCATCCGACCTTGACGCACAGATCGGGACCCCCTACCCGAGATCCGCCGGTTTTGACACCGACACCCGTGCATTGCACGTAACATCAAGATGCATTTGTATGACTTGTTTATCTTGTGAGAGAAAAGGATGAACGAGGGAAGGCCTTATTTGCAAATGTGGAGAGGTGTGTGGGTACCTTTTTGCAAAATTGCCATAGTTTCTTTCCTATCCGTCAGATATAAATCGGACGGCCTATATTGCAGGATGGCAGGCACACCATCATCACCAACTCTATTTTTATAAGAGTGTATTTTATGTATTTTATAAGAGTGTAGATGTAGAGTAGATACAAGTCCACAGGTGGGCACGATGGTAGTGAGATAATGTGATGCAACACTAGAGGTGCCACGTGGAGCGTTTAACTGGTCAACTAGTCATGTCATGAGCAAATACAGAGTTGTACGGTGAGCCCGTGACTGTATAATAACCACTAAACGTAAATGGTGACCGTAATAACTGGATTCTGAAGTCCAAAGTATGTATCGTGCTTTCGCTTCAAATACAATGATCGTCATTGCATATATCGTGAGAGAAAGATGAAACATGCGTGAATTTTCTGGGGGCTTACTTTTAGAGGACCTAGAGATAGTTTTGTGTGCATATGTGAAAGGGGCGTACAGGGGGGTATGCAATGGAGAGAGAGATGTTCTTCGTTTCTCTTTATTATGACTAACTTTGTATATAGTATAAAAATATACAAATTCACAGTGCGGAATAAATATCATTGTGGGCACCATGCAATGTAAATTAGCGTTTGTACTCCTCCATATAACTTTGTAATGTTGTGTATATGTAGAAACTCTAAAATAATTTTTTGGCCACACTTTATTCAAAAGGAATGTTGTATGCAAAATAAACATGAAGAGAGGGCTTTTTAGATCAATGGGGTACGTGATTTAACATGTGTGAATGTGTAGTTGATGCATTTGGTGGGGCCTAGAGAGGTATGTGTGTGTATTACGTATTCGAGAGAGGCATGGATAGAGGGGCCGACGGGGTCGTGGGAGAGATAGCACGAGAAATGAGAGTGGTCTAGAGAGAGAGACGAATATGACGCCACGACAAGAGATTCCATTCCCTTGAGTGTGTATATGCAAGAGGGGAGGGAATAGAGTCACCAGGAGAAATTTTCTATGTGTGTGGTATTTGTGTTGGTATGTGTGGGTGTGAGAAGATAATGAGACGTGGGGGCAGAGGGTGTGTCACCGCGTGAGGTCCGGTGGGTCGAGGTGAGGCACTTCATTCAGTTCCGTCCTGCGCCACATTGGTCGGCCCGTGACGCATTTAGGAAGACCCATGGATGACTAGTCGTACAAGACAAAGATAGCAGAATTGTGAAGGAATCTGTGTCCACTGACAAAGCCGGCTAGGATTTGTAACCCTAGGTTCTCGGACTAAGGTAACCCCTTTATCTCTGATATTACTATTCATCCAACCTAACTTTAAGGGGCATCCTACAGAATGCTCTGCTAGAATCATACTCGTCGATTAGGAAGAGAGGTGTGAGACAATGCGTGAGAGACAGGCGTAAAGATAATGTGCGTACATGAGACACGTAGGCAGGTCCATGTATATAGAAAGGGTCGATGAGGATTGTGCGTGTGTATGTTTGCGAGAGGAAGAGTGCTTGTGATAAAGGTTAGTGAAAACAGTTGTAAATGGTTACGAGAGGGAGGGAGGGTTATATCTAGAGCATGTGTGCGAGAAAGACACCTCGGGAGAGAGTGTGTGAGCATGTGTGAGAGACCATCGATGGAGAGTGAAACTACACGTAAAAGACTGCTCTACACATTGATTAAAGATATAAATTGTATCCAAATATTAGGATGGGATCATGATATTTGCAATTCGCGTAAGGAGCGGACATTGATCCATCAGACATCTAGATTCTATCGAATTTGAGCATGTCTATGTTATTATTCGACACAATTGATCCACATAGTTAGTATTTTGAACTCCAGACAATGCATCGCTTTAGCAATCGAATATAAACGTGAGTATAGTTCATGTTGTGTGTGTAAAGCACATTATACATACGAAAGTTACACAATGGACATTATAAATAGCTACCTATGAACTAGCATACATTTGAATTCAACTTAAGGTGGTTTAAAAAAATCGAATTCAACATGAAGTCCATTCAATTATTTGAATTTGATATCATGGCATTTGTAAACCATACCTAAATTATGGGGGCACCAATCTTTGCTCTGATTTTGTACATAATAGCATATGTAGTCGTGTACAAAATAGATTCAAATTTAGCTCCTCCATTCCAAAATAATCATAGTTATAGGATTTTCAAGTGTCAAAATTTCGAAAAGAAGCGGATAATTTAATGAGGTTTTCAAACATACAAGGTCAAATATAACGTTGTCTATTTAGGTCAATCCTCGTAGTTCAAGAGTACTCTAAACGTGAATGCTTGTGTTTCAAAATTTCAAACGAAGCGCCAAAAGAGCCTCTACTCGCCCGAAACCGCGTGAGACCAATGTTTGGTAGTACAAGGAAATTACTTTTCTAATAACTCCGACCCGTGAAACCTACCGGCCCGACGTCCAAAGGTCTAAACTGGGGTAGGTTTGTAGTTTCATCTAGACGCCACGCAACCGCATCCGAAAAACATTCATACACAATGGCCGCCTAAGCACACATGCGCGCTACCGAAATCGCTCCCGCCCACTATTTGGGACACCTGGGATTATGTAACGCCCTCGATACGGCTATATATCCCACGTGTCGAAGCACGACTTAGAGGCATAACCGCATTGAAAGCAATGTCGCAAGTGAGGTAATGTAACGCCCCGGATCTGATGCGCCAGGTGTCTGTTAGTTATTCGCCGTCGTTGCCATGTCATGTGCTTGCGTGTCGCACTTTGCCATGTCATCATCTGCATTTCATATCATGTCATCATGTGCATCGCATTCGCATACGTGTTCGTTTCATGTATCCGAGCATTTTCCCCGTTGTCCGATTTGCAATCCGGCGCTCCGATGTTTCCCGGCGTCCCCTTTTACCTTTTTCCGTGAGCGTGTATTAAACTTTCTCGGAATGGACCGAGGTTTGCCAAGCGGACTTGGTATAGCACCGGTAGACCGCCTGTCAAGTTTCGGGTCAATCGGAGTTCGTTTAATACTCCAACGGTTAACCGGGTAACCGTGAAGGCCTCTTTCGTGTTGCAGCCCAACAACCCTCCAAAGTGGCCCAAAACCATCTAAGTCATCTCCATCCTCTTGGTCGTTCGATCACGATCGTGTGGGCGAAAACCGCACTCCATTTGGAGCTTCCTAGCCCCCTCTACCTATAAATATGTGTCTCTCCCCGGATTTTCGGGCAGATGAACCCTAGCCCCGCTCCCCTCGCGCCGCCGGACATGTCCGTCCCGCCGCCGGACGTGTCCACCACCACCAGCCACGTCACCTGGACCAATCCCGGGGCGACACGTCAGCGCCGCCACCTCCCTCCTCCACTCACACGCCGCCACGTCGCCCCCGCCTCTCTCTCTTCCGCCGCCGGCCCGCTTGGCCCGGGGCGGGCCCGCCCGGCCCGATCCGCCCCGCGCAGCCCGCGCGCGCGGCGCCCCGCTGCTCGCCGCCCGGCGCACCGGCGCCGCCGCGCCGCGCCGCCGCGCCGTGCCCTGCCTCCGCGTCGCCTCCCCGTCGCGCCCTCCGCCCTGCCGCGCCGTCCCGCGTCCGCTCCGGGCCGGATCCGGCGAGATCCGGCCGGAGGGAGCTCTCCCTCGCCTTCCCCGCTGCTCCGGCCGCCGTACCCTCCAACTCCGACGAGATCCGCGGCCGCGTTGACTTTTGCCCCGAGGTCTATTTTTTCCTCTAAGTCCCCGAAGTTTCCAGATTCATGTGCCTCTGTTCATCGCATCATAACTCTCTGCATACTGCTCCATTTCATGCGTGTAATATGTCAAATTGTTCGCCTCGATGTGTACATCACTTTATCTCATTGCATCATTTTCATTTGAGTTCATCTTGATTCCAGAAATGCTGTTAGAAGAGGGCTATATGATGTTAGTTCCAGATTATTATCAGAACATGCACTTTTGTCATTTTTTCCATGATTGATGTGTGCATCCTATGAAGTTGAGTCCTACTTGTGTTTTGTAATATGCCATGCCTTCTTTCCATAGGTTTATGCCATGTATTTTTGTGATCTATGTGGTGACTAGCACAAGCATGCAAACTAGGGTACTTAATGTTGCTGATTTCAGAGACTTAGTATTTTCACCAAGTCATGCCCTGCTGTTATTTTTATGCCATGTGTTCATGTTGTTTCAGAGAGATCTATGCCTCTTTTGAGCATGATCAGTAAGAGTGTTTTGAGCATATGGATTTTCTCTATCCATCCATGCCTTTGTTTGTAATTATGGAGTGCCATAGCTTGAGTAAATCGAGCTCTACTTTTGCTATAAAATGTTGCTGGCAGATTGTTTACATGTTATTCGATTTTGCCAAGCTTGTTGTAGTTGATCCTTGCATGCTATGATGTTGTTCTTGCCATGTCTAGCTTCTATGCCATATCTTATTGACGGATGTATGCTTGGTTTATCATGCAATGCTCTATAGTGAGTGCATCGTGCTCACGAACATGCCTACTTGTTATCTGTTTTTGACATGTCCAGTTTTCTGCCAAGTCTGAAATCTGTAACGAAACTTGCTTAATTGATATGGGTGTTATTATATTTTCTGATCACTTTTGGCTTATGGTAAGTAAGGGACTTTTGTTAAGTGTTTTGAGTAGATTCATGCCATACCTTATTTTTCTATGTCCTGATCTTGTAGCATGCAGTTTCATTGCTCTAAATATGTCATCCTGATGTTAATTTCTGGCATGTTGTTATTTTCGCTAAGTCTGTGAACCTGATATCTTTTGCACTTTTGCCATGCTTGTTTGAACCTGTGGTGGTGTGATTTAGCCGTAGCTCAGTGTCCATGTTTTGTCAAGCATCTTGAGTAGATCACTGTCATATTCTTTGTTTATATGTTTGGGTGCAGTAGCTTAATTTCTTGTTGCTTGCTAAGTAGCATCATGCTGTTAATGGCAGAATCTTGTCATTCTTGTTTTGCTTGTCTTTTGCAAACCGTGCATCCGATTCCGGTGATCTTTATATCGATTTCAACCGAAATCACCTCACCTTTCCAGTGGAATACTTGGTTTGCCAAGATTATGCCTTGTTCATCTTTTTCTTCCGAAGCATGCATATGCATTGCATACCACATCTCGCATATCATGCCATGTTTATGTGATGGTTGTTTTACTATGTTGTTTGTTTGTTTCCGGGTTGTTTCTCTCGTTAGCTTCGGTTTCGTTCCGGAGTTGTGAGGATTCATTCGTCTACGTCCGTTTGTCTTCATCATGGACTCGTTCTTCTTCCTTGCGGGATCTCAGGCAAGATGACCATACCCTCGAAATCACTTCTATCTTTGCTTGCTAGTTGCTCGCTCTTTTGCTATGCCTATGCTGCGATACCTACCACTTGCTTATCATGCCTCCCATTTTGTCATACCAAGCCTCTAACCCACCTTGTCCTAGCAAACCGTTGTTTGGCTATGTTACCGCTCTGCTCAGCCCCTCTTATAGCGTTGTTAGTTGCAGGTGAAGATGAAGTTTGTTCCTTGTTGGAACATGGAGATGTTGTTCCTTGTTTGGAACATGTTTACTTGTGGGGATATCACAATATATCTTATTTAATTAATGCATCTATGTACTTGGTAAGGGTGGAAGGCTCGGCCTTATGCCTGGTGTTTTGTTCCACTCTTGCCGCCCTAGTTTCCGTCATATCGGCGTTATGTTCCCGGGTTTTGCGTCCCTAACGCGGTCGGGTGATTTATGGGACCCCCTTGACAGTTCGCTTTGAATAAGACTCTTCCAGCAAGGCCCAACCTTGGTTTTACCATTTGCCTACCACATATCCCTTTCCCTTGGGTTTGATCAGCCCGAGGGTCATCTTTATTTAGCCCCCCGGGCCAATGCTTGTCTAAGTGTTGGTCCAAACTAGAGCACCGTGCGGGACCGTCCCTTGGCAACTTGGGTTATGTTGGTACATGTACGCTTCGCTTATCCGGTGTTGCCCTGAGAACGAGATATGTGCAGCTCCTATCAGGATGTCGGCGCATCGGGCGGTTTTGCTGGACTTGTTTTATTACTGTCGAAATGTCTTGTAGCCGGGATTCCGAGACTGATCGGGTCTTCCCGGGGAGAAGGAATATCCTTCGTTGATCGCGAGAGCTTATCATGGGCTAAGTTGGGACACCCCTGCAGGGTTTGAACTTTCGAAAGCCGTGCCCGCGGTTATGTGGCAGATGGGAATTTGTTAATGTCCGGTTGTAGAAAACCCGAAGGCGATCTTAATTAAAATACACCAACCGCGTTTGTAACCGTGATGGTCTCTTCTCGGTGGGGTCCGGGAAGTGAACACGGTTGTTGGAGTTATGTCTGACGTAAGTAGTTCAGGATCACTTCTTGATCATAGTTGTTCGACCGTGCTTTGCCTTCTCTTCTCGCTCTCATTTGCGTATGTTAGCCACCATATATGCTAGTCGCTTGCTGCAGCTCCACCTCACTACCCTGCCCTACCTTTAAGCTTAAATAGTCTTGATCTCGCGGGTGTGAGATTGCTGAGTCCCCGTAACTCACAGATACTTCCAAAACCAGTTTGCAGGTGCCGATGAGACCGTGCAGGTGACGCAACCAAGCTCAAGGAGGAGCTCGATGAAGATCTTGTCCGTTATGTTGTTTCGTTCTAGTCGATCAGTAGTGGAGCCCAGTTGGGGTCGATCGGGGACCTTTGTCGCTTTTGGGGTTTCTTCTTTTATTTTGGCTCCGTAGTCGGGCCCTGATTGTAACTGTATGATGTAATGTTTTATCCATGTATTGTGTGAAGTGGCGATTGTAAGCCAACTATGCATCTCTTTCCCTTATGTATTACATGGGTTGTGTGAAGATTACCTCACTTGCGACCTTGCTTTCAATGCGGTTATGCCTCTAAGTCGTGCTTCGACACGTGGGAGATATAGCCGCATTGAGGGCGTTACAGGTAATCTTCACACAACCCATTTAATACATAAGGGAAAGAGATACATAGTTGGCTTACAATCGCCACTTCACGCAATACATGAGTAAAGCATTACATCAAACAGATACAATCAAGGTCCGACTACGGAACCAAAATAAAAGAAGACTACCCCAAATGCTACACAGATCCCCGATCGTCCCAACTGGGCTCCACTACTGATCAACTGAAATGAAACAACACAATGAACAAGATCTTCATCGAGCTCCTCCTTGAGCTCGGGTGCGTCACCTGCACGGTTTCTTCGGCACCTGCAAACTGGTTTTGGAAGTATCTGTGAGTCACGGGGAATCAGCAATCTCACACCCGCGAGATCAAGACTATTTAAGCTTAAAGGTAGGACAGGGTAGTGAGGTGGAGCTGCAGCAAGCGACTAGCATATATAGTGGCTACCATACGCAAAAGAGAGTGAGAAGAGAAGCACAGCACGGTCGTGAAGCTAGAAGCGATTAAGAAGTGATCCTAAAACTACTTACGTCAAGCATAACTCCAACACCGTGTTCACTTCCCGGGCTCCGCCGAGAAGAGACCATCACGGTTACACACGCGGTTGGTGTATCTTAATTAAGGTCAACTTCGGGTTTTCTACAACCGGACATTAACAAATTCCCATCTGCCTCATAACCACGGGCACGGCTTTCGAAAGATAATACCCTGCAGGGGTGTCCCAACTTAGCCCATGATAAGCTCTCGCGATCAACGAAGGATATTCCTTCTCCCCGGGAAGACCCGATCAGTCTCGGAATCCCGACTACAAGACATTTCGACAGTAATAAAACAAGACCAGCAAAGCCGCCCGACTGTGCCGACAAATCCTGATAGGAGCTGCACATATCTCATTCTCGGGGCACATCCGGATAAGTCAAGCTAAGAGTAAAACCAGGCCTCGAGTTTCCCCGCGGTGGCCCCGCAGGCTGCTCGGTTCGGACCAACACTCAGAGGAGCACTGGCCCGGGGGGGCTAAAATAAAGATGACCCTTGAGTGTGCAGAACCCAAGGGAAGGGGTATATGGTGGTAGGTAGGCAAATGGTAAAACCAAGGTTGGGCCTTGCTGGAGGAGTTTTATTCAAAGCGAACTGTCAAGGGGGTCCCATAAATCACCCAACCGCGTTAGGGACGCAAAATCCGGGAACATAATACCGATATGACGGAAACTAGGGCGGCAAGAGTGGAAGAAAACACCAGGCATAAGGTCGAGCCTTCCACCCTTTACCAAGTATATAGATGCATTAATAATATAAGAGATATTGTGATATCCCAACAAGTAAACATGTTCCAACAAGGAACAACATCTCCATGTTCCAACAAGGAACAAACTTCATCTTCACCTGCAACTAACAACGCTATAAGAGGGGCTGAGCAAAGCGGTAACATAGCCAAACAACGGTTTGCTAGGACAAGGTGGTTAGAGGCTTGGCTTAACAATATGGGAGGCATGAAAAGCAAGTGGTAGGTATCGCAGCATAGGCATAGCAAAAGAGAGAGCATCTAGCAAGCAAAGATAGAAGTGATTGAGGGTATGGTCATCTTGCCTGAAATCCCGCAAGGAAGAAGAACGAGTCCATGAAGAAGACAAGCGGACGTAGTCGAACGAATCCTCACAACTCCGGAACGAAACTGAAGCTAACGAGAGAAGCAACCCGGAAAGAAACAAACAACATAGTAAACAACCATCACATAAACATGGCATGATGCACAACCAAGTATGATGCATGTCCGGTTTAAATAGGCATGTCATGGCAAAATGCAGCAAACAACTCTACAAATTAAGTGGAGCTCAATATGCAACGAGTTGCATATTGACGAGACACCACATCAATTATTTAGTTCTCTCCCGTTATGTACCCAACAACATTAACTGTGATTAAGCATGGCAAGAGGTGAAGCATAATAAAACTATCTATTTAGGCAAGTTTAAATTAGGCCGGAACAACAAACAACAATTCCAGAAAATCCCCATATGTCATTTAGCAATTTATGCAAACACAGTTTTTAACCATTTAAATGTTGTTAACATGATGCGGATGACATAATCAAGGTTTATGCATTTTTTATGAAAATGTTGACATCTAATATGATAGGGAGCATTTGGTCACCATGGCGGAACAAAAGGGGTGCCACGGCAACGATAACGAAATGGTGCCACGGCAACATTCGGGTCCCGGTAACTCGATTGAGATACCGATGCAAGAGAGAAGTGTGCGGATGTGTGGAACACGCAAGAGATGGGGAGTGATCCCGGATACCGGGTGTCCCACATGACGGTGGCATGGCAAACGAGGAACGTGCAAAGACAATTCGATCACGGTGCAAATCTCGAGCATCTCATACAACACAAAAGCATTCGTTCCCGGGCGGTCGTCTCGGGGTTATACCTTCGAAGCGTGCCTTTTCAGAAATGATCAAGTTCGTAGTGGAAGTAGATGTTCTCGCGACGGTAGTGGAAGTAGTGGTACTATCGGTCCTCGACGGTAGTGGTACACGTTTTTTTGTAGATGTTCGGGTCATTGTGGTGGTACTTGCCGCATCACCGGGTGTAGTCGTACACTTGGTCTTGTCGGATGCACGGCAACGGTAGTGGAACTTGGCGCTTGAGGTTCGAATACGGGGTCGGACGTGTAGCCGTTCATAGTCAAACTTGGCGCATCCGGGTCGAGTACTTGGCGAGTCCGCACGTAGAGGTACTTGGCGAAAAAATCCTGGAGACGATGCATCCGCGTATGGTTCTTGGCGGCGTTCTTGCTGGTCCAAAAAGAAGCATACAGAAGGCCGGCGGCAGGGACTTGGCGCTGGTCGATGCGGGCGAGCGGAGGCGCGTCCTCCTCCCCGCTCGAACGAAGCATAGGGGGGGCAGGAGCTTGGACATGTAGAGGCGCTGGAGGTGACGAGCTCCTGGCCGAGTAGAGGGCTCGGGTGTGGAACTTGAGGTGACGAAGCCGAAGGGAAACGCGACGAGGCGGACGGCAGCGGCTTGCTCGCCGGCACAGCTGGAGGTGGAGGTCACCGGTGCAGGCGCATGGGGAGGTGAGGAGGAGGTGAGATGGCGCGGCAGCGGCCTGGTTCTGCGGTGGCTGGCGGCGGATGCAGGCGACGAGGAGGCAGAGGGGACGGGACGAGGGCACGGCTGCTGATGGAAGGGGCCGCGACAGCGGCGAGGAGGCCAACGGGGCTCCGGCCTGGATCTCTTCTCCGGCGAGGGCGGAGCGTGGGTCTCGCACTGGAGGCGTGCGGATGCGGGAGCGAGGGGATCGGGCGCGATGCGGGTATGTGAGTGGCGGCGGTGTGGGAGTACGAGAGGGAGAGATCGAGAGGAGGGGGTCGGGGCTAGGGTTAACAGGGCACCGGCTGGGCTGCGGATGGGCCTAGGAGGTCCAAGTGGCCAGCTGCGCTGCTGGGAGGTGCAGCTGGGCTGGGCTCTCTTCTCTCTCTCTTTAATTTCTTTAACAGAAAAGCATTAGAGAGAAGGAAAATGAAGAGGGGTTAGGGCTAGTAATTTGAGCACGAGGACAATTTTCCTGGACTCATAAAAATGAGCTTGAACCAAGAAAAAATAGAAGTGGGCACGCGTGTGAAGTTGAATTCAAACACATTTGAATTTAATTCAAATGGTTTGAACTAGGACGAGGTTTTAGGAGTGTCCAAAATGTTGAACATTTAGGAAGAGCTTGGAAAAATGATGAAAGGATAAATGGCAAAGTTAGAGACCAAGAATTGTGATAACAAAGGCATTAGGATATTTTGTAAGTGTGTTTGCGGTAAATCCAAATAATTGGAATATTTACTAAAGCTCTCTAAATATCGAGAGGATATGTTTTAAAGAGAATCACCATGTGAATTCCCTCGATTTAAATGGATCAAAGATCCATGCCATTTATTTAGTTGAGTTGCAAAAGATTTATGAGATGATGGCATGATGACATGATGCAATGCAAAAAAAAGGCAGGCACAAATGAAGCACACGGCGAAACCCGGAATATATGGAAGTCTTCTCGAGCATCGGTCTCAGGGCGTTAAAACACTCCACCACTACGAGAGGATCTCGTCCTGAGATCTAGGATGGCACCGGATAGAAAACGGAAGAAGAAAGAGGTAAAACTAAGTTGCTTCTTTGACAAAAGAGAGAAACCAACGAACCTTGAGAGGTTGACAAAATTGAAAGAAAAGAATACAATGAACATGACGAGATTGCAAACACTCCGTAAGATAAGAAGAACATGGGATACAATGAGAACCATGAGGTTAAGTGACAAGATAGATATTGACACCACTCCGGTTAAAACAAGATAGAGAAGGAATAAGAATGATATAATTTGGGCAGCACTCCGACTGATAATGGAAGGAATTAGAATCATGAACTTGGCAAAATGAAAGCACCTGGATGATACTCCGGTTAAAAGAGGAACGATAGACATAACACTCCGGTTAAATCGATAAGCAAGCAAAAGGACATGATCTTGACAAAACAAGATGATGGGTCGAAGAGAGCAACATCACAATGCCTCCGGAAGAAAAATTGAAGATAGATCATTGGAATAAAGGAATGGAGAAGAAAATGACAATTTCTACCACAAATGAGTTTGGAAAGCACCTTTAAAAAGAAGGATATAACGGAGTTGTTGAAAAACCAACAACGAAAAGAATAACCTTGTAGTGGACTTATGGAAACATCTCAACATTATGAGGTGAGCTTCTGCCACCAACGGAAACAAACGATTGGATTGATATCAACAAGGAGACGAGAAACTTATTTCACCGAGAGGACAAATGAAGAACTTGGGTCATTTATAAGCACCATAAATAGCAACAATCCTTAGGGAAAGCTTTAGGTGAAATATAACCCAAGATAACTCCAATGAAGAGATTGGTGGATTTAAAATACCTCATTATTGACAACATGTGAATCATGAAACGCGAACTCGAATTGTCAAGAATGACATAACACCACCTCAAATGATAAGGTAGAACGAATTGCACTTTGGAATGCAGGAAGAAGAATACTTGAACTCCTCAACACAAAACATGTGTTGAACACCATGTTTATTTTTGAGTATAGCTTGGCGGATCATAACTTCAAGAGAAATCTTGAAGAACAATTGAGGAATGAAAAGAATCCTTGACGAACCACCATGTAGCGCCTCCATGAAGAACTCCGGTAAACAAAAGGATGATAGAAAGAAAGAGAAGTTGAAAACACAAGGTGAAGCCTTGCAATGATTTAGATGGATCTTCGTGATGATGAGAGCTTGGAACTCCGGGAAAAGAAAAGATGAAACAATTGAAACCGAGAATTTATTCATCATGAACAAACTCCGAAAGGAGGAATTAATCACTTGGATGAAACAAGAACAAGAATTATGTTATGCGCATCCTTCACCAATTAAATTGATGGCAAGCAATGGATTTGACATACCACTTATTCTCGTAGAAAGGATCAAGAGAGATATAGCACAAACTTGAGAAAATTCTTCAACGATCCGCCCGTAGGATTTGGAAAGAACGAATGAATTGATATGATGACCAAGGAAGAGAACTCTTGAACGAACCACCGTAAGAATCGGAAATGAAAGTAGCGAAAGCACAATTCACCGGGAAGAAATAAAAAACGAATAAAGATACTTGACAGAATTTAGATACATGAGAACGAAGAGATCATGAACTGATTAGAGGATATTTGAACGATGCACCGATAAGATCTGGAGAGCGAGAGCTGAAATTTGGAATTGAATAATTCTGAGATGATGGGCTCCGAAGAATCAAACTGAAAAGACTCCTGAAATGCTCCGGATGCGTGAAAAGAATTCTCACAATTGAAAACAATTATGAGAGGATGGCATCAAGCTAGAACCCTGAATCTTGAAGAGAATGGAGCAAGATTTAAGAGAAACTCTTCTTCGGTCTTCAAATGTTGAAAATGACGATGAGAAACACCATGAACTGTTGAGGCACTCCGGAATGAAGAATAGAAAGGTTGAACCAATGATGAAAAGAATATGAAAGCTCTTGGGGAAAAACATTTGACTGATGGTAAATCATTCTTACGTCAAACTTTTAAATGAATTTGAGAATAGCTCCGGGACAATTAGAAGAGTCAGGTAGGATCCTGGAAAAAGACCTGTGGGTTAGGGCCCACTCAAAAGAATGGTTGAACGATTGCTTGAAAAGAGACATTGCACCGGTTGAATTAAATGGCTTGAATGAGATAGCATCTGTCGGTGTACTAAAGTAGGGGTACCTTAGTATCCCGAACTTGTGCACGGGCAGTCGCAGCCCCCCCACGGCAAGGCTTGCCAGGCGACCGCCAAGGACCGCCGAAGTCCCTTTGGAGCCATTCAAGAACAAAGTATTTAAGCCAAGGAGACAAGGCCCCGGCAAGAGGAGCTTGCCGGGAAGGCCACCCAAAGCACAAGGCCCCGGCAAGAGGAGCTTGCCGGGAAGGCCACTCGAAGCTCAAGACCCCGGCAAGAGGAGCTTGCCGGGAATGTGCGACAAGCCACTACTCCACGGCCCGCGCTCCAGCTCATCCACCAACGTGTCGCTCTGGGGCCGTTCCAGGCGTACGTGGCAAGAAGCTGTGCAGCTAGGGGCATGCGGTGGCAAACGGCGCTGACAAGATAGCCATCATGGCAAACGGTGGCGCCCCTGACGGCCACTTTTTGCACTGTTTGGGCGACACAGATGGGCATTTAATGCCCTTGTCCCCTGCCGTCAGGGTTAGGTATGATAACACTGTACAAGTAGCTGTACCCAACACAGCACTTTTCCATTTTTACCCTTGCCTACGTTGCCACCTGTCGGTAACCCCTTGAGCATATAAAAGGAGGCCCATGCGCAACGTAGGGGGGGGAGGGGAACACTCACGCTCAGTCTCGCCAGCGGCTTGTGTGTACTGTAGCACTCAGCGCTCCCGAGCAAGAACACAATACAATCCACAAAGCAGCAGTAGGGTTTTACGCATCTGTGCAGCCCGAAGCTGGGTAAACCCCTCGCGTGCCTCGCCTCGATCTGCTCTTCGTGCGGCCTCCACCCCCCGCCGAACCGAAAAGGGGCTCCGTCCCCATAGGTGCCCGCGGAGCCAGTTTCTCCCCGGCATCTTTGGCGCGCCAGGTAGGGGGCGTCGAGGTTGTGTGAACCTGATCCGGCGTTCGCACGAGCTAGACCTTCATCGTCATCACCGACAACGGCTGCAGGGCTGCCAGTGGTTCATTGGTCGATCCGGTCGACGCCAAATCGAGCCACTGGCCAGACACCTTTCGCTCTAGTCTATGGAGCAGAGGCAGTTCTCCCCGCGGAACTCGTATACGGGTCACCTCGAGTGCTCGCTTATGATGAGCTTGAGCGAGAGCAGCTGCGGCAAGAGGACGCGCTGCTCCTCGAGGAGGACCGTCTTCAGGCTGCTGTGCGAGCTGCTCGCTACCAGCAAACTTTGCGTCGGTACCATAGCCGCAAAGTTAAAGCCAGAAGTTTCAAGGAAGGCGACCTTGCTCTTCGGCGCGCTCAGTCCGCCAAGAATTCTAGCAAGTTGACGCCGAAGTGGGGAGGCCCTCGCCGGGTGAAACAAGTCACTAGTTTCGCCTTGCCGGGGAGCGGCCTTGCCGGAAAGCAAACAACAGAAAAGCTAAGTTGCCAAAGCTTGAGCAATCAGATCTTTTAAAACTTTTTAGTTATCTTCCTTGAATGACCGTCCTTTGTATGGAAAACCTGTGCGCGGAGGAACCAGCTCGCGGCTAGTTGCGCCCTTACTTCGTTTCGAGCCCACTCAACGACTTAAGTATGCTGCGACTCGAGTCGCGCCCTTACTTTGTTTCAAGCTCGCCCAACAACTTAAGCGTGCCGCGACCAGAATCGCGCCCTTACTTTGTTTCGAGCTTGCTCAAACAACTTAAGCGAAGCTGCAACTAGTCGCGACAAGGTTTCTTGTCGGAGGCGGCACCGCCAGCAGGCTGCTGACGTTCTGCACTCAGCGCTCGCGGCAGAGGTGCCTGCACCGGCAAGTTCCCTAAAAGCGTAGGGCAAAAGCATACAAAGGAAGGAATCAAGTAAAGGAAATAACATTGCAATTACTACCCAAAATAGAGTTATGTTACAAGATAGCTTGTCGCAGCTCTAATAAATTGTTTTCATACCATGACCCGCAGCAGCAAGAAAAGAAGAAGGCAGGCGGCATAGTCTACACGGTCGCCCTCAACCCTGTTGATCCCGCTTACCCTTTCCACGATGGGTTCGATAAGGGCATCGAGCCCCTCCAGATCAGCTTCCGGCGGCAGGGACCTGAGGACGTTGGTAAGGCGGAGGTCCGGGTTGCGGAAGACCACCTTCCTCAGCACCTTTCAGAGAGTTCCCACGCAGATCTCGCGCGACTCGTCGGCCAGCTGCTTCGGGATCCTCTCCCGGAGTTGCCGGAGCACCGTCGTCACGCCTTTGAGGAACAAAGTGAGCTTGGCACTGGGAGCGAGATTCTCGTCAGAAGGATACCCGAGATCCTCCACCCCAACAGCGCCAACTCCTTGTCGATGTCTGCGGCGGCATTCACAAGGCCCTCCGTCCATCGCTCCACAGTCTCCCTAAAAGTGCTCTGGGCGGCAACAGCACTCTCCAGCAGCGTCTCGTTGGCCACGATCTCCTTCTTCAGAGCCACCTCCTGCTCCCTGGCGCTGTCCAGCGTCTTGGTCAAAGTGGCCAGCTTCAACACAAGATCGGTGTTGGAGTCCTTGGTGGCGTCGAGCTCCTTGACCTTCTCGGCGAGGCGGCCCTGCAGCTCGCCAAAGGTGTAGGCGCCCTTCTCGCGCTCCTCCTTGAGCGCGGCAAGCTCTCCGCCGCTCGCCTTGAGGTCGGCCTCCAGCTGCGCCACCTTCGTCTCCAGCTCCTTCTTGGCGGCCTCGGCGGCTGCGGCAGCATCCTGTGCTTCCTTGAGAGCCCCGCCAAGCGCTTGCTCGCGCGCAGCAAGCTCCTCCTCGTGGCTGTCGAGGTCGACCTTCCGCTGCGTCAACTCGCCCTCCTGCGCAGATAGCTTCTCAGCGGCAAGCCGCCGTTGCTCTTCAACTTCCACCTTCTCAAGGATAAAGGCTTTCTGCGCCTCGGCGAGTTGCTCCCGCTCCTCCGCCAGGGCCCGGAGAGCTTCCTGTCTCTGACCCCGAAGCTCCTCCGCGCGCTTCTCAAGGTCCGCTCCCGCCTTCGCGGCAAGCGCCTCGCGGGACTCCAGCTTGGCCTGCCTGGCGCGGTAGAGCAACACCAGCTTCCGGAGCAGCCGCTCCTCCTCAGACTCGCCGCTGCTGCTGCTTGGCGCGTCGACCAGCGTCAGCCCGGCGGAGGCGAGCACTTCTCCGTTGAAGGTTTCTCCCTCGACCGGCGCCCTGGAGCTCGACTCCCAGGGGAGCTTGATGAAGACGTCGTCGCCGGCCTTCAAGTACACGCCTGGCTGGGGCTCTTCGGAGCCCGGCGCCGCGGCGGCGGCGAGTGGGTCGGCGGTCGGAGTAGCGCCTGTCGCTCCTGCGGCCCCAGGGCCGTCAGTGCGATCGCCAGACCCCTCGTTAGCCGCTGCGGCAGCTGCTTTGGCGGCCTCTTCGCCGGCAGGATCGTCGGCATCGACCGTTTCTTCGATGACGATGGCATCGTCGACAGCGACCTCGGTCTCCATCAGCTCCGCGGTAGATGGGACTGACAGCCGGAGAAGGAAGAAAAGTCAAATCAAATATCCAAAAAGAAGATCAAGCAAAGAAGAACCCAAGGGAAGTTTCGAGGCAAGGAGATTACCTGCGCCAGGGTCTGCAGTCACGGTCTCCGTCACCAAGGGGTCGCTGGTGCTGTCCCTTGCCGGGGACTTCTCCCTTACCGGAGACTGCTCCCTTGCCGGGGACTTCTTCCTTGCCGGGGATTCCTCCCTTGCCGGGGAACTCCCCCTTGGCGGTGTAGCTGTAGCAGGTGGCACGTCGGGGGCGGTCTCCGGACGCTCCTGGTGGGGCTGCTCTGCTCCTACACAAATCAACAGTCAGATATCAGAAAGCAAAGAGTATCCTGGCGCGCCCAACAGCAGGAAGCAAATCAAATACTTACGCTGGGGGCTGCGCTGGGGGCTACTCTGAGGATTAGTTGGCGGGTCCGGCAAGGTCATCTCAGGCGCACCCCCTGCCGTCACGGTGGGCTCGTCGTCGAGGATGACCACCGGGACCTTGGCTCTCTTTGCCGCTCTCTGTGCCAGAGTCCTGAAAAGGAGTAAGTTCAGAGAAAAGCAAATGAGATACAAGACACAACTGCAAGAATTGAAGAAATACAAGTTCAACAAGGATCTTACTCCTCTTCTTGTTCCTCATCGGAGCTGAGCGCGGAGAAGTCAAAGCGCGGCCCACCTCCGGAGCGAGGAGGAGTAGGTTCCCTCAGCCGCTTGACGGGGACAGTGCCGGTGGTCTGAGACGACCCCGCTCCAGTTGCCCCTTCAGCGGTCCGCGAAGACCCCGCTCCAGTTGTCGTGGTGGAACGCGTCTCACGGCGCGGGGGCAGTTGACCCGTCTGCCGCTCCGCCACGTCCGCGGCCTTGCGGAGACGCCTTCGTTGCGGGGCCGGGGGCTCTGCTTGTGATGAGCTTCCCAAAGGAGGGGCAGAAGAGGAGTCGATCTCCGGCAATCCACTCGTATCCTCGACGGGCTCGCCCGACTCGGCGTCGTGCCCGGCGGGCTCTTCCTCGCCGACAAGCTCCGTTCACTCGGCAAGGCTTGCCGCCTTTGCCGCATCCGCCTCCGCCACGGTGAATCCAAACTCGCCCGCGGCCGCGGCTGCCGCCGCCTCCTCCAGCCGCGTGGCGATGCGCTTCAGTTCATCTTCGGTGGTGTCTCGGGTGAGGCCCTTCTACTCGTCGGGGCAGATCGGCACCTCTACCAGGTCATCGAAGAACGCCTGCACAACGTCATCTGCCAGCTCTTGCCACGTTGCGTCAACCCCGTGCGAGTCGCACAGCAGCATCATTGCAAGGATGCGGCTGAGCAAAGAATTGTTGCACAGTGGGACGACACCTTGAGGCAGCCTGAACCATTCGGGATGATCAGGGTCATACTTGAACAGCTCCTTGAGCATCGCGTTGAGCTCCAGGACAGTGAAATTAAAATTGAGGCCCCGGCGCAGCCTCATGATATCCGCCGCATTCTGGAACTCCCAAGCAGGCCTCCTCCTCTCCTGCAGGGGGCGATACGGCGGCGGAGGAAATCCGCGCCAACGGCGCCTACAGTGAGCCCGGCAAGCCTGAGGCGTAGGATCCGGGTGACGGCAATCTTCAGCTTGTCGTCATCCGGGGCCGCGTTACTCCAATCGCTGTCGCGCACTACTACGGTTCGGCGCAGGGCGGTGAATGGCTGCGGGTTCTCCTCGGCGATCCAGCACCAGTCTGCTCTCCACTCCTCCCACTTGCTACGGAACTCCCCCTCCAGATAGGCCTCCTTCTTGCCGGCCTTTGAGATCTAGGCGATTCCGCCGGAAAGAGGCTCTCCTCTCTCAACTCGAGGCGAAAAGAAGTGGCGGAAGAGGGCTACGTTTGGGTGGACTCCGACAAAGTTTTTGCAGAGGTGTGCGAAAACTTCCATGGTCAGGACAGCAATGGGGGTGAAGTCAAGGAGATGGAACCCGTAGGTGTTCATGATGTCGCAGAAAAATTCAGAAAAAGGCGGGCAGAGCCCGCAGTAAAAGAACAAGACGAAGAAAGCATATCCAGGCGGAGCTCTTGCCCGGGCGGCGGCTGGAAATACCTTCGTGCGCGGGTGCGCCCGCGTCTCCACCGACTAGAAGAGATAAAAGTCCTCCCTCAGCTCCACCGCGTCGAGCCTGGGGGGGAAGATGGCCCGCTCCTTTCGCAGCGCCTCGAGCCGCTGCGCCTCGACCGACTTCGAGGCTTTTCCCTTCCCCTTGTCGCCCTTCGGGGCCATGGCGGAAGTGGCGAAAAAGGTCGACGGCGTTGATGGTGCTGGCGGCCATGGGGGCGGGGCGCTGCTCTCTTTCGGCTTTGGGAAGAAGGGGAGTGGCGGAGATTTTTGGAAGGCAGAATAGCGACGGGCGGATGGGCGAACTGCCCCTGTTTCCTCTGTTTATAAGGGGGAGGGGGCGGACGTTTCGCCTCTCCGAATAAAGAAACCACCTACGACGTGACGCATGCATGCGGGACTCAGCCCCGTGCACGCCACCCACGTCACGCACGTCTCTCCCCACGACGCCGCAATTGACGCGTGCCGTTCGGGGAAGGCATGGTGGATACAGAGCAAGATACGGCGTGACCCAGGCCGCGAGTGCCCATGCCCTGTTTTGGGCCTGACCCAACAGCGCTCGGCACCGTGTATGGCCCAGGCCCGGGGGCTCCTGTCGGTGTACTAAAGTAGGGGTACCTTAGTATCCCGAACTTGTGCACGGGCAGTCGCAGCCCCCCCCCCCACGGAAAGACTTTCCAGGCGACCGCCAAGGACCGCCGAAGTCCCTTTGGAGCCATTCAAGAACAAAGTATTTAAGCCAAGGAGGCAAGGCCCCGGCAAGAGGAGCTTGCCGGGAAGGCCACCCAAAGCACAAGGCCCCGGCAAGAGGAGCTTGCCGGGAAGGCCACTCGAAGCTCAAGACCCCGGCAAGAGGAGCTTGCCGGGAATGTGCGACAAGCCACTACTCCACGGCCCGTGCTCCAGCTCATCCACCAACGTGTCGCTCTGGGGCCGTTCCAGGCGTACGTGGCAAGAAGCTGTGCAGCTAGGGGCATGCGGTGGCAAACGGCGCTGACAAGATAGCCATCGTGGCAAACGGTGGCGCCCCTGACGGCCACTTTTTGCACTGTTTGGGCGACACAGACGGGCATTTAATGCCCTTGTCCCCTGCCGTCAGGGTTAGGTATGATAACACTGTACAAGTAGCTGTACCCAACACAGCACTTTTCCATTTTTACCCTTGCCTACGTTGCCACCTGTCGGTAATCCCTTGAGCATATAAAAGGAGGCCCATGTGCAACGTAGGGGGGAGGGGAACACTCACGCTCAGTCTCGCCAGCGGCTTGTGTGTACTGTAGCACTCAGCGCTCCCGAGCAAGAACACAATACAATCCACAAAGCAGCAGTAGGGCTTTACGCATCCGTGCGGCCCGAAGCTGGGTAAACCCCTCGCGTGCCTCGCCTCGATCTGCTCTTCGTGCGGCCTCCACCCCCCGCCGAACCGAAAAGGGGCTCCGTCCCCATAGGTGCCCGCGGAGCCAGTTTCTCCCCGGCAGCATCCTCAAAAGAAATTGAGTGAATTGAGAATGGAAACTTGAATCTTCTGAGATATCTTCATCACTCCGGAACAAATAAATAGTGAGAGGTGAATGATTAAGAGGTGCACCGGCATGAGAAAACATTTGAAAAGAGGAAAAGGGATAAGATCAACACCAAAATCTTGAATTAAATCCACCGGAAAAGAAAATTAGAATGGAACAATGATAAAGTTGAAGCTTCCTTAGCGTCTTGATGAGAAATCACTGGATAAAACCATTAAAGGAAAAGAATGAAGAAACTTCACTCAATAAAATGGATACTTGGTTAGGGATATATGAGTCCTTGACGCAAAAGGGTGGGAGGGTGGGAAAACAAAGGCAACTTGGGTCGGATGAAACGAACACCGTTGAAAGAAAAAAACTTAGAATTGATTTTGCGAATGTTGGAATGATCGGATTTACTTGGAGAGAAGCACACCGGTTGGCAAGGATTGAAAAGACAACCTTGATGAACAAGAAGGATTAGCATCCACATAGAAATATGAGAACACCGTTTAGGAAAGGTATGGATTCAACATTTGACTTCGAAGCAACTCGAATACCAAAAATAAAACAAAACAAAGGATTTGGCTTGCAGAATAAGCCGGAACAAATACACATGATAGAGATTTACCCAATCCCATATCATGCATCTGTTGGAAAGATATTCTAGGAGCTACTTGAATTCCCACCTATAAACTCCCGAAACTTTCTGGTTATGCAATCTGGTGTTCGGGATACAGGGGACACAAAATATATCACCCAAACTAACAATACCTAGATCCAGCTGTATCCATCCGTCAACACATAACCAAGAAACCTTCGGAAATCGTGTACCTCGACCTTCGAAAAGCATCTGTTATACGAGTTATGGCAATACTCCCGAACTCCTGCCCCAGTACTGGGTGGCGTCGAGGTGATCTCACCAACAACTGCATAAAAGAGATTTTCGATGTCGGCAAAACTCAGGTATTCCAGAACTGCAACGATAAAATTGTGACGACAACACCTCGGAGCTCAACTCCCCGGGACACTGCCACAACCCCTAAACGTCAGGAGGCACCAAGAACAATGTTCTCGTCACAAAACCATCGGAACGATTCCAAGATACCCGCGTGATCCTAAAAAAAATTTAGTGAAATTTGAGAAGAAGAAAGACAAAACATCTACGTCAGGGGACCTCACCAGAGCGACGAAGGGGCTGAGGAGTAAAAAGAATCCTACTCTCCGATATATATAATCCTAAGACTCAAAACATTTTGTTCTAGACTCAACAAAGTCAGCGATTCAACCAAGCAGGGGGCTCCTAAGTCGGGGATGGCTCTGATTACCAACTTGTAACGCCCTCGATGCGGCTATATCTCCCACGTGTCGAAGCACGACTTAGAGGCATAACCGCATTGAAAGCAATGTCGCAAGTGAGGTAATCTTCACACAACCCATGTAATACATAAGGGAAAGAGATACATAGTTGGCTTACAATCGCCACTTCACGCAATACATGAGTAAAGCATTACATCAAACAGATACAATCAAGGTCCGACTACGGAACCAAAATAAAAGAAGACTACCCCAAATGCTACACAGATCCCCGATCGTCCCAACTGGGCTCCACTACTGATCAACTGAAATGAAACAACACAATGAACAAGATCTTCATCGAGCTCCTCCTTGAGCTCGGGTGCGTCACCTGCACGGTTTCATCGGCACCTGCAAACTGGTTTTGGAAGTATCTGTGAGTCACGGGGACTCAGCAATCTCACACCCGCGAGATCAAGACTATTTAAGCTTAAAGGTAGGACAGGGTAGTGAGGTGGAGCTGCAGCAAGCGACTAGCATATATAGTGGCTACCATACGCAAAAGAGAGCGAGAAGAGAAGCAAAGCACGGTCGTGAAGCTAGAAGCGATCAAGAAGTGATCCTAAAACTACTTACGTCAAGCATAACTCCAGCACCGTGTTCACTTCCCGGACTCCGCCGAGAAGAGATCATCACGGTTACACACGCGGTTGGTGTATTTTAATTAAGGTCAACTTCGGGTTTTCTACAACCGGACATTAACAAATTCCCATCTGCCTCATAACCGCGGGCACAGCTTTCGAAAGATAATACCCTGCAGGGGTGTCCCAACTTAGCCCATGATAAGCTCTCGCGGTCAACGAAGGATATTCCTTCTCCCCGGGAAGACCCGATCAGTCTCGGAATCCCGGCTACAAGACATTTCGACAGTAATAAAACAAGACCAGCAAAGCCGCCCGATTGTGCCGACAAATCCCGATAGGAGCTGCACATATCTCGTTCTCGGGGCACATCCGGATAAGTCAAGCTATGAGTAAAACCAGGCCTCGAGTTTCCCCGCGGTGGCCCCGCAGGCTGCTCGGTTCGGACCAACACTCAGAGGAGCACTGGCCCCGGGGGGCTAAAATAAACATGACCCTTGAGTCTGCAGAACCCAAGGGAAGGGGTATATGGTGGTAGGTAGGCAAATGGTAAAACCAAGGTTGGGCCTTGCTGGAGGAGTTTTATTCAAAGCGAACTGTCAAGGGGGTCCCATAAATCACCCAACCGCGTTAGGGACGCAAAATCCGGGAACATAATACCGATATGACGGAAACTAGAGCGGCAAGAGTGGAAGAAAACACCAGGCATAAGGCCGAGCCTTCCACCCTTTACCAAGTATATAGATGCATTAATAATATAAGAGATATTGTGATATCGCAACAAGTAAACATGTTCCAACAAGGAACAACATCTCTATGTTCCAACAAGGAACAAACTTCATCTTCACCTGCAACTAACAACGCTATAAGAGGGGCTGAGCAAAGCGGTAACATAGCCAAACAACGGTTTGCTAGGACAAGGTGGTTAGAGGCTTGGCTTAACAATATGGGAGGCATGAAAAGCAAGTGGTAGGTATCGTAGCATAGGCATAGCAAAAGAGCGAGCATCTAGCAAGCAAAGATAGAAGTGATTTCGAGGGTATGGTCATCTTGGCTGAAATCCCGCAAGGAAGAAGAACGAGTCCATGAAGAAGACAAGCGGATGTAGTCGAACGAATCCTCACAACTCCGGAACGAAACTGAAGCTAACGAGAGAAGCAACCCGGAAAGAAACAAACAACATAGTAAACAACCATCACATAAACATGGCATGATGCACAACCAAGTATGATGCATGTCCGGTTTAAATAGGCATGTCATGGCAAAATGCAACAAACAACTCTACAAATTAAGTGGAGCTCGATATGCAACGAGTTGCATATTGACGAGACACCACATCAATTATTTAGTTCTCTCCCGTTATGTACCCAACAACATTAACTGTGATTAAGCATGGCAAGAGGTGAAGCATAATAAAACTATCTATTTAGGCAAGTTTAAATGAGGCCGGAACAACAAACAACAATTCCAGAAAATCCCCATATGTCATTTAGCAATTTATGCAAACACAGTTTTTAACCATTTAAATGTTGTTAACATGATGCGGATGACATAATCAAGGTTTATGAAATTTTTATGAAAATGTTGACATCTAATATGATAGGGAGCATTTGGTCACCATGGCGGAACAAAAGGGGTGCCACGGCAACGATAACGAAATGGTGCCACGGCAACATTCGGGTCCCGGTAACTCGATTGAGATACCGATGCAAGAGAGAAGTGTGCGGATGTGTGGAACACGCAAGAGATGGGGAGTGATCCCGGATACCGGGTGTCCCACATGACGGTGGCATGGCAAACGAGGAACGTGCAAAGACAATTCGATCACGGTGCAAATCTCGAGCATCTCATACAACACACAAGCATTCGTTCCCGGGCGGTCGTCTCGGGGTTATACCTTCGAAGCGTGCCTTTTCAGAAAGGATCAAGTTCGTAGTGGAAGTAGACATTCCCGCGACGGTAGTGGAAGTAGTGGTACTATCGGTCCACGACGGTAGTGGTACACGTTTTTTTGTAAATGTTCGGGTCATCGTGGTGGTACTTGCCGCATCACCGGGTGTAGTCGTACACTTGGTCTTGTCGGATGCACGGCAACGATAGTGGAACTTGGCGCTTGAGGTTCGAATACGGGGTCGGACGTGTAGCCGTTCATAGTCAAACTTGGCGCATCCGGGTCGAGTACTTGGCGAGTCCGCATGTAGAGGTACTTGGCGAAAAAATCCTGGAGACGATGCATCCGCGTACGGTTCTTGGCGGCGTTCTTACTGGTCCAAAAAGAAGCATACAGGAGGCCGGCGGCAGGGACTTGGCGCTGGTCGATGCGGGCGAGCGGAGGCGCGTCCTCCTCCCCGCTCGAACGAAGCAGAGGCGGGGCAGGGGCTTGGACATGTAGAGGCGCTGGAGGTGACGAGCTCCTGGCCGAGCAGAGGGCTCGGGTGTGGAACTTGAGGTGACTAAGCCGAAGGGAAACGCGACGAGGCGGACGGCAGCGGCTTGCTCGCCGGCACAGCTGGAGGTGGAGGTCACCGGTGCAGGCGCATGGGGAGGTGAGGAGGAGGTGAGATGGCGCGGCAGCGGCCTGGTTCTGCGGTGGCTGGCGGCGGATGCAGGCGACAAGGAGGCAGAGGGGACGGGACGAGGGCGCGGCTGCTGATGGAAGGGGCCGCGACAGTGGCGAGGAGGCCGACGGGGCTCCGGCCTGGATCTCTTCTCCGGCGAGGGCGGAGCGTGGGTCTCGCACTGGAGGCGTGCGGATGCGGGAGCGAGGGGATCGGGCGCGATGCGGGTACGTGAGTGGCGGCGGTGTGGGAGGACGAGAGGGAGAGATCGAGAGGAGGGGGTCGGGGCTAGGGTTAACAGGGCACCGGCTGGGCTGCGGATGGGCCTAGGAGGTCCAAGTGGCCAGCTGCGCTGCTGGGAGGTGCAGCTGGGCTGGGCTCTCTTCTCTCTCTCTTTAATTTCTTTAACAGAAAAGCATTAGAGAGAAGGAAAATGAAGAGGGGTTAGGGCTAGTAATTTGAGCACGAGGACAATTTTCCTGGACTCATAAAAATGAGCTTGAACCAAGAAAAAATAGAAGTGGGCACGCGTGTGAAGTTGAATTCAAACACATTTGAATTTAATTCAAATGGTTTGAACTAGGACGAGGTTTTAGGAGTGTCCAAAATGTTGAACATTTAGGAAGAGCTTGGAAAAATGATGAAAGGATAAATGGCAAAGTTAGAGACCAAGAATTGTGATAACAAAGGCATTAGGATATTTTGTAAGTGTGTTTGCGGTAAATCCAAATAATTGGAATATTTACTATAGCTCTCTAAATATCGAGAGGATATGTTTTAAAGAGAATCACCATGTGAATTCCCTCGATTTAAATGGATCAAAGATCCATGCCATTTATTTAGTTGAGTTGCAAAAGATTTATGAGATGATGGCATGATGACATGATGCAATGCAAAAAAAACGCAGGCACAAATGAAGCACACGGCGAAACCCGGAATATATGGAAGTCTTCTCGAGCATCGGTCTCGGGGCGTTACAGATTACCATCCTACCCCCGACCCACAGTAGGTCGGAAATTTAAGAGGGGGCAAAGTTTGTACTTTCCCCAAATTTCAAACAAGCATGTCCCATCTTCTGTTCAAAAAAGCCAAAAACAAGCGCGTCCCAGACCGAAACATGGTTCCCCCCACCCGTCTGATTCCCCATTCGTACTCCGTGGGCGCCAAAACTACCTCTCCACCAGCCGTGAACCACCGGCGTCCTCCGTCCGCCACCCCATCCCACCCATCAACTGCCGCCCTCCTCCATCACGCCGGAGCCGATACCCCGATGTCGTCGTCCACCGCAACCTCAACCGCAACGCCCTCCACGGCTAGTAGTTGAAGCCGAGGTCGAGCTGTCCGTACCCGAGCCAGTTCAACCACGCCGTCCTGTGCCTCACCGATGCCGCTCCAACTTCGCCACCCTCCACCGCACCGGAGCTGTTCCTGCTACGCCATCCTTCGCCGCCTCGGATCTGCTTCCCCTCCGCCGACATACGGCCACGGCAACACAGTCAACAATTTGTCCGTGGGTTCGTCCAAGCCTGCACCCTCCAGAACATCCGTTTCCCCGGTAAAAATAAGAAGATCGGCACGACATCTGGAGGTGACCACACCGGCAACCGAAAAAGGTGCTCCTCTTCCCTTATTCGTGCAAATCTTACGTCTCTGCTTGCACGGTATTCATCCCACAGAAGACACTAGTTGACCGCTTCTTCTTGATACTAGATGTTCCTAGTAACTTGCGATGCACAAGGTTTCTCCTCATATACTATTTCACCTTAGCTAGAGGTCCATCGCCCCCCTGAATTTCATTTTCTGGCCAGTTGATTCCCAATTAACGGAAGCATTCCCCGGCGTAACAGGCGCTAGTACGCCTATTACGCCGGGGAAGCAGCGCCTTGGTGTTTATCTTAGGGGCGTGTGCGGCCTAGAGCTATTGGCGCCCGATCTGGAGGTCGGCCGGGATTAAAGGGATGGCCTGGGGGCGCTGCCAAGCATGGCGGTGGTGTGAGGTCGATGGGAGGGCGGGGCGGCGGAGGCAGGGGTCTGGGCCGGTGGTCGCTGGCGGTTCAAGAAAGATCGTCAACAGTGAATGGCGGGAGGTAGACGAAGGCCATCTGCTCGTTCCTTATAGATCGGACGGTTCATTAAAAAATCGACTGACCTATTTATTTTCAATCGACTGTTATCTTAGATATGACCACATGTGGTGGTGTGCTGGAGGAGTACCTGCATTTCCTGTGCTCATATATTACAAAATCATACGGAGTAGAATCTAATTTTGTTTGTCATGCAATGTTGTAGAGCTATCATATGTCTCCTGTCATTTATTTTTCAGTCACCTGCTATCTGCTACTTTTACAGTGCACTAGTTCTGCACACACTTCACCCTTAATCTCACTATTGTGTTTTTATGCAAGGGTATTTCAGACTCTACTGCCATGAGAGAAGCCAAAAAGAAAAGAGAGAAGTCGCTCCAGCTTCGTATGCAGGTAGGCAAGACACGTTACAATGCTATAAAGGGTGCAGTGTCAGCAGATGGAGATGGTAAACGTAGCTCTGGAGTTGATGACCTCGCTCTCTATGAACCACCATCCCAGGTGCTTGCTTTAACTTCATGGTGTCATATGTGGTTGCATGTTCCATATGGTGTCTAGCTTGTATTCGAAAGGCCGAAGTCGGTAAGATAAGGAAAGATGTTTTTTACATGAACCACCATCCTGTGAGCACTAGAAGACAAATAGCTAGTCAGGGCACTGGCCGAGCCAGTGACAAGCCCAGCAAAGATAGGCATCACCTAGAAGCCAACTAAAAAGTTGCGATGGTGGCGAAGCAGCCCGCCTCCCACCAGGCCCTCAGGTCCTAGATGATCATGCTCACCACTCCAGCCGGATGTCTAGCTTGTATTGCTTTAAATTTGGTTAAATTGCATCTGCTTAGCTTACACATTATACCTTTGAATATGACATGCCTTTCTGTTTTTGGTACATACTAGTACATCTGTGTATTAACCATGTTCTTACATCAAACTAATGTTCTTGTGTATCCCTCATCAATCACTTATGACGAGGCAGGCAGGAAAGGGGACTACTCCTCATTTAAAGAATGCAGCGCCAGCCTCCCGACATTATTCTCAAGAAACAGAAATGCTAGATGAAGATAGTGAACGTAACTCTGTAGTTGATTACAACATTTCCCCTACACTAGCATCGCAGGTGCTTGCTCTAACTTGGCGGCGTGATATGTGGTTGCATGTTGCATATGGTGTCTAGATTGTAATTCTTCCAATCTGGTTAAACTGCATGTGCTAGTCTGATTAGCTTATACATTATACCTGTTAATGTGACATGACTTCCTGTATTTAGTACATAGTACATCTGTCTTTTAAGCTTGTCCTTACATAAAACTATTGTTTTTTGTATCTCGCATCAATCAACATGGCGAGACACCTTTAGTATATGCAGTGCGATATTAGTTGCATCTTTCATATGATTTATAGCGTGCGTGCTTCTAATTTGTTGAAATTCCATTTATGATGGGACGCTTTTAACTTGGCAGAGTCATATTGGTTGCATCTTTCATGTGGTGTCTAGCTTGCATTGCTTCTTATTTGCTGGAATGGTTTCTGCTTAGTTTACACAAACAGTTGTGAACATGCCATGTCGTCCTGTTTTTCGTACATATTCCATCCTGGTATCATGTGTTTGCCTTACATCAAAGTAGTGATTTTCAGTATCATGCATGAATGAGTTCTAAAGAGAAAATTTTATTGCTTTTTCTTGTCGGTTTTACTTGACAATTCAAAATCAATAAAGCGGAAGGAATTTAGCAAGGCAGCGGATAAAGGTGCTCCTTCCGAATGGAGGGCCTCTACAGTTTCTACTCCTCCACACCCCCAAGATGATTTCCAAGACAACACATGCATAGACACTCAACAAAGTTGTGTTTATGATGAGCACGTCTCCCCTAGTGCATCATCACCGGTGCTCCCTCTAACTTGGCACTGTTATATGTGGTTGCATGTTATGTGTTGTCGGATCACGGGTTCCGGCAGACCCTTAAGGTTCGAACTCTGCGGTGCGCGCAGAGATTATGCCCTCTACCTCTCCGTCTCGCAAGGATCTAAACTACTAAACGAACTGCACAAGAGACACAGGGTTTATACTAGTTTGGGCCACCATTGTGGTGTAATACCCTACTCTAGTTTGTGGTGGGTGGATTGCCTCTTGGGCTGATGAGGATGAACAGTACAAAGAAGAACAGCCTCGCGAGGGTCTGCTCTTGGTCGAGGGCGATGAACTGCTAGGAGGAGTTCAGTCGCCTCTCTCTCTCTCTCTCTCTCTCTCTCTCTCTCTCTCTCTCTCTCTCTCTCTCTGTTGCCTATGCCTTTCTAACCGGTTTCCTCGATACTAGCTGCTCGATGCTCGCTGCCCCCTCCTCTACCCTGGGGGTGGCTAGTCCAATTTACAGGCAAAGGCCCTGGGCCTCTTCCCAAATATTTGAGCGGGAAGGGCGCCAACAATTGGCCAATTCGAAGGGGAACATCTGGTACACTTATCCTGACCAAAGTTGTTCTTCGCCTGCCAAAGGCCCTGTGGTGACGCCGTCCTGGGCTCCATGGTGACCTCCTTCCCACCATTGGACTGGTCTTGGTCTTGTTGCACCGAAATGGGTGCCTTTGCTTGATCCTCTCGCCTGCGCTTGCTCCCTTTGCACCAAAGAGGAAAGGGGAACGCCGCGCGGGCTGGCGCCCGCCTGGCACACTCGATCGTCATGGCTTGCGTCATGGGCACCTCGTGAGGTACCCTGCCTTGATCTCTCCGCCTCCTCGCGAGCCAGCCTGAGGAGGCCGTGCCTGAGGAAGCGCCGTGTCGTCCGCCTCGCGAGGCTTGGCCCCTCGTGAGGGTCTTGAGTCTTGTGTTGATGAAGATGGGCCACGCTGGGCCCCCATTTGAGCCACGCCGCAGGCAGGCAAGTCTGGGGACCCCCGTTCCCAGAACGCTGACGGTAGCCCCCGGGCCCAAGGCGCGCATGGACTTGGCCGTGCCGAGAGGCGAAAGGGCAAGGGCGAAGCGCCGCGGGCCCTAACAGCCTACGGCCTTGGGCACCGCGTGGCGGTTTGATTGGACGTGGGCGGTACTGTTCACCCACACTCCCTTATTCTGCGCCACGCTAGGTTGCCCCACAGTTGTACACAGCCGCCCCTCTTCCCGTTGCTCGGCCGTCCCCTGCTCTTCCTCCCTCCGAACTCCGACTCTTGCCTCCAATCCCATCTCACATCTCCTCTCTTCCATCCGCCGCCATGGCTCCGACGAAGAAAGAGAAGGGGAAGAAGCCTGCATCTCCATCTCGCCCGCCGCCACCGGTGGCGCCTGCCGTCGGCCGCTCGATCATACTCAATCTGGAATGCCTAGGTAAGCTCAGCCCGGCTCTGGCCACCGCCTTCAACGAGTGTGGGAGGACGACGGCCTGGCCTACGTATCACTTCCCCACTGACAGGATAATCGCCGAGGTCCATTACTTCGCCGACGGCTTGTGGGCGGGTTTGGTTCCTCCCTTCTCTGATTTCTTCAACATCGTCCTCACTCATTATCAGATCCACATGATGCATCTGGGTCCTGAGTCCATTGCCCTCCTTTCAGTCTTTGCTTTTGTTTGTGAGGCGCTGATGGGCATCCCTCCTTCTGTTGCCTTGCTGCGCCATTTCTTCTCTTTGCGCCTTGTCGACCCCACTCAATGCTCGGCATGCGTGAGCTTCGTAGCTTCGCCTGAGACTGCGGCCTCTGGTATTGACTTCAACCTCCCCCCGCCTTCAGCCGGGTTCCGTGAGCGGTGGTTGTACGTTGATGTCGTGGTGCCCAGCCCCCTGCTGGCAAAGCCGACTTCGCCTGTTGTGCCCAGTTCGGGCTGGGGCCAGGAGACGCTCATGAGCCCCCGGCTCGCCTTCGTCTGGCGCCGCTTCATGTTCTTGAAAAAGCTCGGCGTAACGGCGCCCAAGGTGGTGAAGGAGTTCCTATTGCGCCGCATTGCCCTTCTCCAGCACCATTCTTGTTGAATGTGGGCCTTCAGCGGGCATGATGATCGCATGAGGCTTCAGGAAGAAGACTTGACGCCCGCGGCGCTGAGGAAGGTGCTCTTGGTCCTGACTGGCGACCCCAACCCCGGCAGTATCCAGCGGGGAGGAGCTTTGTTGTACCTCTGCCAGAACAGGGATGACTTCGTGAGGCAGATGCCCCCCTTCAACGAGTGGGGGCTACGCCCTGCCAGTCTCCAAGGGCCTCGCGAGAACCCTGTGGCGGTGATTGCCCTTCCGGTCGGCCTAGGCGAATCCTCCTCGAGTGGTGGAGCAGGGGGGCAGGAGACAGCGGGGGTCAAGAGAGCCACTGATGATGTGATCGCATCTGGCGATGCTCTTGATGGGGCAGCTCCTGAGGCCCGTGCTGCCGAGGCTGCGGGTGAGGTGCAGCCGCTTCCGACGCTTGAGGCCGAGGCTCCTGAGCCCCCGGCCGTTCCCTCTGGCGAGGCAACTGACTGTGCGCGTCAGGCATGTGTCCTCGACGTAGGTCGCCTTGGTGCTCCGTCCTCTTCGCAGGTTGATTTCTGTGCACCTCTCCTGAGCCGCTTCCGTGTGGACTTTGAGGCCCTCCGGAGAAAAAGGGAGGCCCTGGGTGATGACTTCCCTTGCCGCTTGCTGAAGCGTCGGAAATACTTTGCTACCGATGAGTAAGTCTCCTCCTTTCCTATTTCCTGGCCCACTTGCTGCATCTACTGATCCTTGCTCCGCAGGCCTCTTCCTACTGAGCTCGCTGAAGCTGCCGAGGTGCCGCCTCCCTCGGCTTTGTCTCCTCCGCCGCCCCTGAGTGCCGCGAGCAGCACTGCCCTTGTGGTTAGGGCGAACGACGGTGTGGACCGCCACATAGCGCACGGCGGCCCTTCTGTCCCCGCGATCTCCTTCTGCGGGCCTTCTCTTGGCATAGGCAGCCTGCCAAGGGCTTCTCGTCTGGTCGCGGGCTGCGACTGGCTGAGGCTCCCCTCGGGCCCTTCTCCTGAGGTCGGGTTGGACTCAGGCCGGGCTTCTGATGCGACGCGGCCGGCCGTCGTGAGGGCGCCAGCCCCCAGCCCCCTGCCCGAGGTCGGAGCGATGGTCCGCGGTCCTCGACGCCCGCTTGGGGCAGATGATGGTGTGGCAGACGTGCTTGAGCATGCTCGGGAGCGCCGTGCCCGTCGCCATGAATTCCTACGAAGGGCGAGTGGCACCGTAGACCTGCTTGGGCAGGAGCTCGCCGATGAAGACGCGCGCTTGGAGGCCGAGGGCCTGCGCCTAGCCGCAGAGAGGCGCGAGCTGGAGGCCGTTGTTGCCCTCGTGCGTCATCAGCGTGACCTCGATGACGAAGAGGCGAAAGCTTCGCTGGAGGCTTCTCTGGCGGCTCGATCCTAGGCCGCTGAGGAGGCCCTGGGAGCGGACCGACGGCGAGAAGCAGCAGAAGAACGGGCTCGGGAGCTCTTGGCCCGGTGTCACTCGTTGGAGGAGCAAGCGGAGCTGCGCGAGGCAGCCCTTGCATCGATGAAGGTGGCTTCTGGTGACCCGGCTGAGCTTCGGAAGCGCGAGGAAGCGTTGGTGCTGGAAGCCGCCGAACGCACCCGCGAGTACGGGCAGCTGGAGACGAGGGAGCGCCTAGTGACGCAGGCGGAAGACGATGTCGCTGCGCGGGAAGCGCGTGTCCTGGAGGAGGTTTGTCGTCGGGTGGCGACGGCGCGCCAAGGCCTCGAGCATGAGTTCGAGGGGAAGCTGAGGATGATCCGGGTCGAAGCCGAGGGCAGAACCGCCGCCTTGAGGGCCCAACAGGATGAGGCGACGCGATGGGCCGATGCCTCCCGGGCCGCTCTTGAGGCAGCGCAAAAGGAGCTGGCCGCCTCCCAGGCCGAGGTGCTCCGCCTTCGCCAGCGGATGGAAGAGGCTGCGGCCGTTGAGCGTCAGAATGCCGACGAGATACGCCAGTGGCAAGTTCTGGAGCACGAGCACGGCCCCATGCTCACATCGCTCAGCGAGAGGGCTAACACTGCCCTGGGCAACATCTGTGAGGCAGCCGTTGGCGAGCCGCACACGATCAACTACGCCGGTAACCTGCAGTTCTTCACCACTGTGGTGACACAGCTGGAGGCGCGGTCGGCCAGGGCCGATAGGTTGGTGGAGGAGAGGAGCCGCGCCCTGCTCGGGCGCGCCTTTTCCCGCGTCTTCAGCCATCTTCAGAACATGGACCCCCACTTCGACTTTGATGCCGCCATCGCCCCAGTCCCCCAGGCCGTCCGAGGCGACCTAGCGGATTGGGTGGAGAACAACGTGGATGCCCTCGTCCGGGCCTTCACTTCGGATGACGACGACGTGATCGTGGCTGCCGACGAGGGCGGTGTGGTGGATGGTCCCGGCGCCGCTGATGGTGACGCAGACAACGAAGGCGGGTTCAGCGACGCCAGCGACAGCTCAGGAGGCGCTTCCGAGGATGCATTGGGGGATTTGTCAGACTGGCCATGTACTACTCCTGTCTTTTTGCCCTGCATGGATAGAACACAGGTGTTTGGCCTGACGGTTGTGAGAGCATTTTTGGGAGGGGAAGCCCCTCATGTAAGAACTTGTATCCATTATATCAGTGGTAGTCAAATCACGCGCATGCCTGACGGTAGGTTGGTTTACCTTTGTTCCTCGCTGGCTCCAAGGCTGCCTGCAGGGGGCGCTGCACCTTGGGTGTTCTCTAGTTGAGACCTCAGGATGTGGGATCGCCGCAGACGGGAAACTTCACAAGCGTGGGCCTCCTCCCGAGCGGGACGCCTTCACAGGCATTCGCCTTCTTCACAGGCTCCGGGCCTTCTCCCGAGCGGGACGTCTTCACAGGCATTCGCCTTCTTCATAGGCTCCGGGCCTTCTCCCGAGCAGGACGTCTTCACAGGCATTCGCCTTCTTCATAGGCTCCGGGCCTTCTCCCGAGCGGGACGTCTTCACAGGCATTCGCCTTCTTCACAGGCTCCGGGCCTTCTCCCGAGCGGGACGTCTTTATAGGCATTCGCCTTCTTCACAGGCTCCGGGCCTTTTCCTAAACGCAATGGCTTCACAGGCATTTGCCTTCTTCACAGGCTCTAGGCCTTTTCCTAAACGCAATGGCTTCACAGGCGTTTGCCTTCTTCACAGGCTCCAGGCCTTTTCCTAAACGCAATGACTTCACAGGCGTTTGCCTTCTTCACAAGCTCCGGGTCTTTTCCTAAACGCAATGACTTCACAGGCGTTTGCCTTCTTCACAGGCTCCGGGCCTTTTCCTAGACGCAATGACTTCACAGGCGTTTGCCTTCTTCACAGGCTCCGGGCCTTTTCCTAAACGCAATGACTTCACAGGCATTTGCCTTCTTCACAGGCTCCGGGCCTTTTTACGAGAAGACAACCTCCGGAAGCACCAAAAGGTCATCTCGCGAGGGAGCGACAGCGGCAGTCTGGGCTGTGCTCAAGCTAGGCCTGGCCCGACTCGCGAGGGGCTCGTGAGGGGAGGCAGCTGCGGCGAGGCGGTGACCAGAACGCGAGAAATGGTTCGAACGAGACCAAGCACCCCTTCCCCGAACACACGCAAAGCTCAAATTCGAATTCAACTTAAATCCAGCGGGGGAAAAGTTACAACTAAAGGAAGAAGGCAATGAAAGCAGACAAAAAAGGCCGCGTCCGGCACCTAATCTAGTCTTGGACGTCTTCTCACCAGCGCGGAGCTAAGTGTTGTCCACTGGGCGTGGGAGGGAGCCCCAGGGCCTGAGGCTGGCACCCCTGAGACTCCGGGGCGTGTACAGCCCCACTCATTATTACGTGAGAGTGTCACGGGGCGGCGAGCTTCACAGGCACTGGGCCTTCTTCACAGGAACCGGCCTTGCTTCATATCGCCAGACGAGGGCCCCGCCTTGCGCCACACTCTAGTGCCACCAACGACGACCGAAAACCAGGACGCCGCCGGTGGGGTAGAGCGGTCGCCAGCGGTTCCCCCGACGACCATGGGTCCTTCGCCAGGGGCAGGCCCGTAGGTGCCTCCCCAGTGGAGGGCCTACCGCCTAAGAACGCCTTGCTCCGAATGCCGTGGTGATGACGTAGGATCTCTGCTCCTCTCCTACAGCCCCCTGCATCCTCCTCCCAAGGGGTAGGAGGCCGCGGGAGCGGGGCAGCTGCTTGCTGCGGCGACCTGCACCTCCTGCGATCCATGGTTAGCGTACGCCTGCTCTTGAGGAATTAGCGGTACCCGATAGTCGTCGCCTCCCGAGTGGCCGAAGGGACCGTCCCGGGGCTCCTGGAAGGGCTCGGCCTCTAGCATCTCGTCTCCCCAGCTAGGGCTGAGGAGTGAACCTTGCTCGCCCTCGTGAGCGTGCCCTTGGTCCATCATGTGGGGCACGTACTCTTCTGGCGCCGCCATCCCGAAGGTTGTGCTGTAGTGCTCCATGCGCCATGTGGCGTTGCTTGACACGCCTACCACGGGGTGGTAGCGCGGCTGCCCACTGGCGCCGTGGGCCGCACCGAGCCCCTCTCCCGCGCGCGCCGGGGGCGGGGGTAGCGCCACCGTCAGTCCAGCGCCGGTGGATTCGCTGGTGTTGGAGCAGCCCTGAGGCCCGCGAGAGCGTGCGGGGCTTCCTCGCGCGTCGCCCTGGACTTGAGGCGGGAGCTGGACGCAGAAAGGGTGAGCCCCCGAGGCGGCAAAGCCCAGGAGTTCGGCGACCCGTTCCAATAGCACATCGCGGCCGCCTTCCAGCAGCCTGCACTGCAGCAGCTCCCGGGCCACCGTGAGCGCGGCCCTTGAATTCGCCTGCTCCCGACGGGTGTACGACATCGTGGTTGCGGCGTGATTGGAGGCCCTCGCCGCCGACCGCGCCTGCCATGGTGTGAGGGTCGCGGAGGCTTGTTCGCATCGCCCGCGGCCCGCAGCGCCCTGCGGACCACGAGCTGCCTGGGGCACGGGGTCGCCCGGGGCGGGCGGCTCCGCGCAGATGGGCCACGCCGCCCATGGACCTTGGTTGCCCGCCTGGTCGCCGGACATGGTGATGACGATGCGACGGGAGGCGGAGCGGTAGGGAGGCAAATTCCGGCGCACCCCTACCTGGCGCGCCAAATGTCGGATCACGGGTTCCGGCAGACCCTTAAGGTTCGAACTCTGGGGTGCGCACGGAGATTATGCCCTCTACCTCTCCGTCTCGCAAGGATCTAAACTACTGAACGAACTGCACAAGAGACACAGGGTTTATACTAGTTCGGGCCATCATTGTGGTGTAATACCCTACTCTAGTTTGTGGTGGGTGGATTGCCTCTTGGGCTGATGAGGATGAACAGTACAAAGAAGAACAGCCTCGCGAGGGTCTGCTCTTGGCCGAGGGCGATGAACTGCTAGGAGGAGTTCGGCCGCCCCTCTCTCTCTCTCTCTCTCTCTCTCTCTCTCTCTCTGTGTGTGTGTGTGTGTGTTGCCTATGCCTTTCTAACCGGTTTCCTCGATACTAGCTGCTCGATGCTCGCTGCCCCCTCCTCTACCCTGGGGGTGGCTAGTCCTATTTATTGGCAAAGGCCCTGGGCCTCTTCCCAAATATTTGAGCGGGAAGGGCGCCAACAATTGGCCAATTCGAAGGGGAACATCGGGTACACTTATCCTGACTAAAGTTGGTCTTCGCCTGCCAAAGGCCCTGTGGTGACGCCGTCCTGGGCTCCATGGTGACCTCCTTCCCACTGTTGGACTCTTGGTCTTGTTGCACCGAAATGGGTGCCTTTGCTTGATCCTCTCGCCTGCGCTTGCCCCCTTTGCACCAAAGAGGAAAGGGGAACGCCGCGCGGGCTGGCGCCCGCCTGGCACACTCGATCGTCATGGCTTGCGTCATGGGCACCTCGTGAGGTACCCCGCCTTGATCTCTCCGCCTCCTCGCGAGCCAGCCTGAGGAGGCCGTGCCTGAGGAAGCGCCATGTCGTCCGCCTCGCGAGGCTTGGCCCCTCGCGAGGGTCTTGAGTCTTGTGTTGATGAAGATGGGCCATGCTGGGCCCCCATTTGAGCCACGCCGCAGGCCGCAGGCAGGCAAGTCTGGGGACCCCCATTCCCAGAACGCCGACATGTGTGATGTCTAGCTTGTATTGCTTCTAATTTTGTCGAATTCCATCTGCTTACTTTACACATTATACTTGAATAAGACACGTGTTCCTGTTTCTAGAACATACAATATCTGTCTATCACACCATGTTCTTACATCAAATTACTACTGTTGTGTAACCTGGAACAATCACTTATCATAAGACATGTTTGACTTCTGAGTGTGATATAGGTTACATCTCACATTCTTTTCTAACTTGTACTACTAATTTGTTGAAATGGCACTTATGACGAGATAGTTTTAACTTGGTTGAGTGATATTCATTGCATCTTTCATATGGTGTCTAGCTTTCATAGCTTCTAATTTGTTGAAATGCCTTCTCCTTAGTTTACACATCATAAGCTGTGAATATGCAATGTTGTGAATATGCAATGGCACTAATGACGAGAGACCTCTAACATGGTAGTGTGATGTTGTTTGCATTTTGCATATGATTTATTTCTTGTACTGCTTCACATTTGTTTAAACGCCATTTAGGATGAGACACTGTTAACTTGGCAGAGCGATATTTGTACCATCTTTCATATGGTGTCTACCTTCCATTGCATTGCTTCTAATTTGGTGAAATGTCTTCTTCTTAGTATACACATCATAGTTCTGGTTATCTGTTCCGTCCAGTTTTTCATACACATTACATCCTCCTATCATGTGGTTGACTAACATCAAAGTTCAGTTCGTCTGCATCACGCATCAATTTGTTCTGAAGAAATAAATTGTTATTTGTTTTTCTTGTCGGCTTGACTTAACATGGCACAGAGAAAGAGGAAGAAACACAGAATGGCAGGGAATGAGAAGCGGACGAATCATGCAGATTCTGTTGGTACTGATGGTGCAATAGAAGGTCAAAGTCCAGCGGAAAATTCTACAAACACGGCATCCCATGCTACACGAGTTGCAAAAAAAGCCAAACAGAAACAAATAGCTGCCACCAAACAAGCAGAGATAGCCCTAGTTCTTGCAACACCTACCACAGTACTACCAGCTGCATGACTTACTCGTGCGTCAGCTGAGCTAGCAGCATGTTCCCAAGCTCCCTTGCCACTTGACACTACTTCCCAAGCACTCTTGACACAAGACGAGTTGGCAATATCAAATGAACCTTGTGAGCTTCAACAACAAGAAGGTAGTTGCTGGAGTCAAGTCATAGTTGCATGCTTCTTTATATGTAGTCTCATAGTTTGATGTACACTAACACTTCCTATGTTTGTTGTTGGACTAGCACCTAGGCGCAAGAGGAAACAAACATCAGGGATAATGCTCGATAGGTTAACTAAATCTAGAGGAGGAAGAATGGTGATCCGTTTTGAGGCAGGTTTAAAAAGGCCACGTGATGCTACAGAGTCAGCCAAGTTAGTATCAGAGGCAGTGGTTGCCGTTAGGTGTCATGTACGTATCCTCCCAACATGGATTCAGTACAGGAATGACAAAGACGAAACCCAGTTCAACACCTTCCTCGACCATTTATCTGTAAGTATGGTTATGTATGGAAACTAGTAATATCGTCTTGCTCTGTCCCATACTTTCTAGGTTGCTGATAATGAGACTCCCATAATTTTCAACAGATGAAGTTCAAGTTGGATAGCCAAGATGATGCAACCAGACAAGCTTGCACCCATGTTTTCCAGTCTGCTCTGCGACAGTATCGGTATAACTTGAGGACAACTCACTTTGAAGGCAAGGCTAACAGTGAACTTTCCCAAACATCTCCAGTGGAAAATATATCAGATGAAGACTGGAGGGGCCTTGTTAAACACTGGTTTGATCCGAAGTATCAGGTACATTATATATATGTGATCAGATCACATGTTGAAGTCCTATTTACGCATGTGCCACACAAATCTATCTTCTTGTAGGTGAACTATTCAAAGAACAAGGCCAATCGTACGAAAGTGAAATTCCAACAGACGACATGATCTCGTAGCTATATTGCACACTGCGAGGCTCTTGTAATTAGCTGTTGTTTCACTCTTTTCGCTGTACCATATTATCATATCTATATTGACTTGTTCGAAATGCAGAGGAAAGCCCGCAAGGACCAAAAAGTACCTGAACCAAATGCTGTGGAAATCTTCAAGGACTGTCACACCAGCAAGAAGAAGGGCATGACTACACCAGTCAAAGCCGCTGTTGTAAGTCCTTAATCCTCATGCCTTTTAACTACTACTTACTCTGACTTGTGCCTTGAACTGCATGGTTTGCAGCCAATGTCTATTACTCTTTTCAATTTTATACACAATTGTCTTAGCGTATCATTGCACCTTACAAGGTTTAAAAGAGAGGAGTGATGTTCCTTTGATCTTGACTCGTAATCTAGTTCCGTGTTGGACTTGCCCACACAACGTTACAACTGCTTGTTTGTCTGTTCTCAGTTGTTTTGTGATATGAATGATGTCATACTATGCTTACCGTATTATGAACTTCGTCTCTTTATCCTTAGCCCTCAATACAATGTGAAGAAATAGACAATACATTAGCGATGGTACATGGTCATATGTTTCGAACCTGGTTTTATTATGTACTTTGCAATAAAATACAACTAATATTTTACATGGGTTCACCAGAATAAGTTATGTATACAGACCAAAGCTATTTTGTTTGGTTTTACTGCCTCCTTAATATCTTCTGTTCTGGTACTACTAATGTAAAACCTCAACTTTTCAGCGAGCTATGGAAAAAATGGTGGAACTGCCACCTTCTGAAGGTGGCAAGGCAACTATAACCGCAATGTCAGCTCTTGCTGCAGTGGGTCATTACCTGTCCACTAACAGTGCCAAAAGCACGTTCCTGCGTAATACAGGGTTGGTTGTTAAGGCAATATTGTCCAAACTGCCTCATGATCAAGATATGCAAGCTGAAAGCAATGTTGTATCTGCGCTCCAGACACAAGTCCATTCCCTAACAGAGACCCTTTGTGAAACAAGGAGAAACATTGCTCAACATCGTCAAGATATGCATGGTTTTGAAACCAGACTATCAGACATTTGCTATGTTGTTTAGGAGCCTAGGGGAAACGAAGCCTAGGGTTATGGTGCTCCATCGGACAATACAGCATGAAAACATAACAGTCAGGTCAAATGAACTGAGCTTCTGAACTTCTGGTGGTGCATTTATCTGCTAGACTGTTAAGTTTTATGCCAACCTTCCTTTTGTTATATAGTTGTAATTTGTTTTGGTGCGATACAAAATTTATTCTTAACGTGCAGCCACCGGCTGAAGAAAACAGCAAGCCATTTTTGTATAGTGTAGGGTGTTCCCTATATTTGCACTGGTGGCGATCTTTGATGCCGAGTGGATGTAATCTGTGCAATCGCCTTAATAGCCTAGCATTAGTTTCGGCCTTATTTATTTCCTAGTCTTCTTTTTCCCTGGTTTGCTAGTGGCCGTAACTACCATGGGCCATATACGGGTCGTAGGATCCATGGGTCTCCTATGGCCGTCGATAAATGGGCCTATAATCGGTGGGCCTCAGGCCGTCGGATAAATGGGTCTACATGGGCCGTAATCGGGCGTAATTGGTATCGGCCCAGCACGGTAACATGTCGTGGGACAGCAAAGGCTTAATTCTATCACAGGCATAACGGGTCGTTAATGGGCCAGAATATAGGACGGGCTGGAAATGGCGCAACGGGTTAACAGGCCAGAAACGGGCCGACTCTTGCCATGGGCCGAATTTGGCCCATTAGGGTAACAGGCCAGTAACGGGCTGACTCTTGCCATGGGCCGAATTTGGCCCATTAGGGGAACAGGCCAGTAACGGGCCGACTCTTGCCATGGGCCGAATTTGGCCCATTAGAGCAACGGGCCAGTAACGGGCTGGAAGTAATCGAGGGCCGAAAAGGAGCCCAATAACGTATGGGCCGTCAATAGGCTGAAAGCTAACACGGGCTAAAAACGGCCCATGTAAATCACGGGCCATTAACGGGTATAAAGAAAATTACTGTTCATTATGGGCTAGAGTCACCGTGGGCCTGTAAAGGGCCGAAAGATACGAAGGCCTCATATGGGCCGAAAGACGTCGTGGGCCATACATGGGCCGAAAGTGAAATGGCTGGTGTTATATTCGACGGCCCACATGATGTTGTTGGGCCGATTTCCTTTAGGGCCTAATGGGCCGTGAGTTAACGGGCCGTAAAATGGGCTATTTGCGAAGAGACCGTTAACAGGCTTTTCATGGGCCAGCCCGTTAACTTTTGACCAAGTCAAATGGGCCGGCTTTGTAAGCTAAATGGGCCAGTGGTGAGCCGTGGCACGTGTCGACATATCATAGGCGCCTATCTGACCCACTGATGAGCTGACACGTGTTTCGTCCGGCCAATAAGAATTTTACACGTGGAAATTTCCCATTGGTCGGGGCTGTTAACGGGTTATCGGATCCAAAACCCGACCCAATAGCTTAACAGCGTTCCGTTACGGTGGATGCCACGTGTCGGTCACCCTTGACGAAAGCACTTCTGTGACGCGCGATTTATCGTCATGGAAGTGGACACTTCCGTGATGATAATTTTGGTAATGTCATGGAACACTTCTACGACAGCACAGGTATGACTATCTTGATTCTGTCATAAAATCGTCATGGATGTACATGCATGATAAAAAACGCGACCTACTATGACAAACACGTATCATCACGGAAGTGTATTTTTTTGTAGTGTGTCTTAAATCATAGAAGAATTTTTCCTTTTGTTGGTATGTAAAGCTAGGTGGTAAGTATTTAGCAACAATGTAATTAGCATAATCAATATACCAAGGAGTATTACGAGCAACATTTATTGCAAGTAACTGCTCATCAGGAAAATTATCATCAATAGGTAGTGGGTCATCAAGCACATTTTCAAGTCTAGACAAGTTATCAGCTACGGGGTTCTCAGCTCCTTTTCTATCAGTGATATGTAAATCAAATTCTTGTAGCAAGAGCACCCATCGAATAAGTCTAGGTTTAGCATCTTTCTTTTCCATAAGATATTTTATAGCAGCTTGATCGGTGTGAAGAATTACTTTTGAATCAACAATGTAGGATCTAAATTTGTACAAGCAAACACCACTGCTAGGAATTCTTTTTCAGTAGTAGCATAATTTTGTTGAGCACTGTCTAGAGTTATACTAGCATAATGAATAACATTCAGTTTCTTATCAACTCTTTGTCCTAGGACAACACCAACAGCATAATCACTAGCATCACACATAATTTCAAAAGGCAAATTCCAATCAGGTGGTTGAACAATAGGTGCAGAAATTAAGGCTTTCTTTAGTGTTTCGAATGCTTCTAAATAATCATCATGAAAAACAGAAGGGACATCCTTTTGCAAAAGGTTTGTAAGAGGCCTAGAAATTTTAGAAAAGTCTTTGATAAATCTCCTATAGAAACCAGCATGACATAGGAAACTACGGATACCTTTGATATCTTTAGGACATGGCATTTTCTCAATTGCATCAACCTTGGCTTTGTCCACTTCAATACCTCTTTCAGAAATTTTATGACCCAAGACAATGCCTTCATTAACCATAAAGTGGCACTTCTCCCAATTCAAGACAAGATTTGTTTGTTCACATCTCTGCAAAACTCGATCAAGATTGCTTAAACAATCATCAAAAGACTTCCCATAAACAGAGAAATCATCCATGAAAACCTCAACAATATTTTCACAAAAGTCAGAGATATAGCAGTCATACATCTTTGAAAGGTAGCAGGCGCATTGCATAAACCAAAAGGCATACGTCTATAAGCATAAGTTCCAAAGGGACAAGTAAAAGTGGTCTTTTCTTGATCAGGTTTAGAAAGAGGTATTTGTGAAAAACCGGAATATCCATCAAGAAAGTAAAAATATGTGTGCTTAGATAATCTTTCTAGCATTTGATCAATAAAAGGCAAAGGGTAATGATGTTTTCTAGTTGCTTTATTTAATTTTCTGAAATCAATTACCATTCTATAGCCTGTAAAAATTCTCTGTGGAATAAGTTCATTCTTATCATTAGGAACAACAGTAACACCTCCTTTCTTAGGGACACAATGAACATGACTTACCCATCTACTATCAGCTAGGATAGATTATACCTGCTTCTAGAAGTTTTAATATTTCCGTTCTTACCACTTCTTTCATCTTCACATTTAACCGACGTTGGTGATCAACAACGGGTTTAGCATCAGGTTCCATATTAATCTTGTGCTGACATAGAGTGGGACTAATGCCCTTTAAATAATTAAGAGTATATCCAATAGCATCTCCGTGCTTCCTTAGAACTTTCAATAATCTTTCTTCTTCATGCTCTGAAAGGTTAACACTAATAATAACAGGATATACCTTCTTTTCATCAAGATAAGCGTATTTCAAAGTGTCTGGAGATTTTTTTAATTCGAATACAGGATCACCCTTAGGTGGAGGGGGACCTCCTAGAGTTTTAATAGGCAAATTGTGTTTAAGTAGAGGACGTTGTTCAAAGAAAACCTTATCTATTTCATTTCTTTCATGCATATGTAAATCATTTTCATGGTCTAGCAAATATTGTTCTAAAGGATCAGTAGGAGGCACAGCAATAGAAGCAAGACCAATTATTTCATCCTTACTAGGCAATTCTTTTTCATGATGCTTTCTACTAAACTTGGAAAAATTAAACTCATGAGGCTCGTCACCAAAACTAACACTCACAGTTTGTTTCTCACAATCTATCTTAGCATTAACGGTGTTTAAGAAAGGTCTACCGAAAATAATGGGACAAAAGTCATCTTGTGGGGAACCAAGAACAAGAAAATCAGTAGGGTATTTTATTTTCCCACACAAGACTTTGACATCTCTAACAATCCCAAGTGGTGTGAGGGTGTCTCTATTAGCAAGTTTAATAGTGGCATCTAATTCCTCTATTTCAGCGGGTGCAATGTCATTCATAATTTCTTGATATGAAGTAAAGGGAATAGCACTGTGCTAGCACCTATGTCACATAAACCATGATAACAGTGATCTCCTATTTTAACTCAGACAACAGGCATGCCAACAACGGTCTATGTTTTTCCTCTTTATTAGGTTTGGCAATTCTAGTAGCTTCATTGCAGAAGTAAATAACATGCCCATCTATATTTTCTTATAGGAGATCTTTAACCATAGCAACACTAGGTTGTACTTTTATTTGTTCATCAGGTTTGGGTGTTCTAATATAAGTTTTGTTAACCACAGTTGAAACCTTAGCATGTTTCTTTATCCTAACAGGGAAAGGTGGTTTCTCAATATAAGTAGTAGGAACAATTGGATCAACATTATAAAGTATAGTTTCTTCTTTAGCTAGTACTAGTTCTTTAATTTCTTCTTTAATAGGTGGGTGATATTTAAACCACTTCTCTTTAGGGAGATCAACATGAGTAGCAAATGATTCACAAAAGGAGGCTACTATCTCAAAGTCAAGTCCATATTTAGTGCTAAAGTTTTGAAAAGCATCAGTATTCACAAAAGATTTAACATAGTCATACTTAAGCTTAATACCTGAATCTTTACCTTCGTCAAGTACCCAATCTTCAGAGTTGCATTTAATTCTTTCCAAAAGATCACACCGAAATTCAATAGTCCTCTTCATGAAAGAACCAGCACAAGAAGTATCAAGCATGGATCGATCATTATGAGGAAGCCGAGCATAAAATTCCGGATAATAATTTCTTTTGAGAGATCATAATTGGGGCATGAATATAACATTGACTTAAGCCTCCCCCAAGCTAGAGCGATACTTTCTCCTTCACGAGGCCAAAAATTATATATGTAATTCCGATCACGATGAACTAGATGCATAGGATAATTTTTTTGGTGGAACTCCAATTTCAATCGATCCCAATTCCAAGATCCAATATCATCGCATAGCCTATACCATGACAATGCTTTTCCCTTCAAAGATAAAGGGAAAACCTTCTTCTTAACATCATATCCGGGTAAACTTGCAAGCTTAAACAATCCACAAATTTGTTCCACATATATCAATCCGCAAAATGGCATGAGGCCATGAAATCTGAGATGGGATCCATGTATGAGAACACAATGTGGACTTTGGTTGACTTGCCCGATGATCAGCAAGCCATAGAGAATAAATGGATCTTCAAGAAGAAGACCGACGCTGACGGTAATGTTACTGTCTACAAAGCTCGACTTGTTGCGAAAGGTTTTCGACAAGTTCAAGGGGTTGACTATGATGAAACTTTCTCACCCGTAGCGATGCTTAAGTCTGTCCGAATCATGTTAGCAATTGCCGCATTTTATGATTATGAAATTTGGCAAATGGATGTCAAAACTGCATTCCTGAATGGATTTCTGGAAGAAGAGTTGTATATGATGCAATCAGAAGGTTTTGTCGATCCAGAGGGAGCTAACAAATTGTGCAAGCTCTAGCGATCCATTTATGGACTGGTGCAAGCCTCTCGGAGTTGGAATAAACGTTTTGATAGTGTGATCAAAGCATATGGATTTATACGGACTTTTGGAGAAGCCTGTATTTACAAGAAAGTGAGTGGGAGCTCTGTAGCATTTCTAATATTATATGTGGATGGCATATTGCTGATTGGAAATGATATAGAATTTCTGAATAGCATAAAAGGATACTTGAATAAGAGTTTTTTAATGAAAGACCTCGGTGAAGCTGCTTACATATTGGGCATCAAGATCTATAGAGATAGATCAAGACGCTTGATTGGACTTTCACAAAGCACATACCTTGACAAAGTTTTGAAAAAGTTCAAAATGGGTCAAGCGAAGAAAGGGTTCTTGCCTGTATTGCAAGGTGTGAAGTTGAGTCAGACTCAATGCCCGACCACTGCAGAAGATAGAGAGAAAATGAAAAGTGTTCCCTATGCTTCAGCCATAGGATCTATCATGTATGCAATGCTGTGTACCAGACCTGATGTGTGCCTTGCTGTTATCTTAGCAGGGAGGTACCAAAGTAATCCAGGAGTGGATCACTGGACAGCGGTCAAGAACATCCTGAAATACCTGAAAAGGACTAAGGATATGTTTCTCATTTATGGAGGTGACAAAGAGCTGGTCGTAAATGGTTACGTCGATGCAAGCTTTGACACTGATCCGGACGATTCTAAATCGCAAATCGGATACGTGTTTACATTAAACAGTGGAGCTGTCAGTTGGTGCAGTTCTAAACAGAGCGTCGTGGCGGGATCTACATGTGAAGCGGAGTACATAGTTGCTTCGGAAGAAGCAAATGAAGGAGTCTAGATGAAGGAGTTCATATCCGATCTAGGTGTCATACTAGTGCATCGGGTCCAATGAAAATCTTTTGTGACAACACTGGTGTAATTGCCTTGGCAAAGGAATACAGATTTCACAAGAGAACCAAGCACATCAAGAGACGCTTCAATTCCATCTGGGATCAAGTCCAGGTGGGAAACATAGAGATTTGCAAGATACAGACGGATCTGAATGTTGCAAACCCGTTGACTAAGCCTCTTCCACGAGCAAAACATGATCAGCACCAAGACTCCATGGGTGTTAGAATCAATACTGTGTAATCTAGATTATTGACTCTAGTGCAAGTGGAAGACTGAAGGAAATATGCCCTAGAGTCAATAATTAAGTTATTATTTATTTCCTCATATCATGATAAATGTTTATTATTCATGCTAGAATTGTATTAACCGGAAACACAATACATGTGTGAATACATAGACAAACATAGTGTCACTAGTATGCCTCTACTTGACTAGCTCGTTGATCAAAGATGGTTGAGTTTCCTAGTCATAGACATGAGTTGTAATTTGATTAATGGGATCACATCATTAGGAGAATGATGTGATTGACTTGACCCATTTTGTTAGCTTAGCACTTGATCGTTTAGTTTACTACTATTGCTTTCTCCATAACTTATACATGTTCCTATGACTATGGGATTATGCAACTCTCGAATACCGGAGGAACACTTTGTGTGCTACCAAACGTCACAACGTAACTGGGTGATTATAAAGGTGCTCTACACGTGTCTCCGATGGTGTTCGTTGAGTTGGCATAGATCGAGAATAGGATTTGTCACTCCGATTGTCGGAGAGGTATCTCTGGGCCCTCTCGGTAATGCACATCACTATAATCCTTGCAAGCAATGTGACTAATGAGTTAGTTACGGGATGATGCACTACAGAACGAGTAAAGAGACTTGCCGGTAATGAGATTGAGCTAGGTATTGAGATACCGACTATCGGATCTCGGGCAAGTAACATACCGATGACAAAGGGAACAACGTATGTTGTTATGCGGTTTGACCGATAAAGATCTTCGTAGAATATGTAGGAACCAATATGAGCATCCAGGTTCCGCTATTGGTTATTGACCGGAGACGTCTCTCGGTCATGTCTAAATAGTTCTCGAACCCGTAGGGTCCGCACGCTTAAAGTTCTGTGACGATCGGTATTATGAGTTTATATGTTTTGATGTACCGAAGGTAGTTCGGAGTCCTGGATATGATCACGGACATGACGAGGAGTCTTGAAATGGTCGAGACATAAAGATTGATATATTGGAAGCCTATATTTGGACATCGGAAGAGTTCCGGGTGAAATCAGGATTTTACCAGAGTGTCAGAGGGGTTACCGGAACCCCCCGGGGGTTAATGGGCCTTGTTGGGCCCTAGTGGAGAGAGAGAGAGAGGGGCCGGCCAGGGCAGGCCGCGCGCCCCCTCCCCCTTTGGTCCGAATTGGACTAGGAAGAGGGGGCGGCGCCCCCCTTTACTTCTCCTTCTCCCCCTTCATTTCCCCCTCCTAGTAGGAGTAGGAAAGAGAGGAGTCCTACTCCTACTAGGAGGAGGACTCCTCCTCTTGGCGCACCCTACAGGGCCGGCCGGCCTCCCCCCCCCCTTGCTCCTTTATATACGGGGGCAGGGGGCACCCTAGAACACACAAGTTGATCATTGATCTCTCCCAGCCGTGTGTGGTGCCCCCCTCCACCATAATCCACCTCGGTCATATCGTAGCGGTGCTTAGGCGAAGCCCTGCGTCGGTAGTTTCATCAACATCGTCACCACGCCGTCGTGTTGACAAAACTCTCCCTCGAGCTCTACTGGATCGTGAGTTCGCGGGACGTCACCGAGCTAAACGTGTGTTGAACGCGGAGGTGACGTACGTTTGGTACTGAAGATCGGTCGATCGTGAAGACGTACGACTACATCAACCGCGTTGTCATAATGCTTCCGCTTAACGGTCTACGAGGGTACGTGGACGACATTCTCCCCCCTTGTTGCTATGCATCACCATGATCTTGCGTGTGCGTAGGATTTTTTTTAAATTACTACGTTCCCCAACAGAATTGCCCTGTGGGTTGGAAGGTTCAGTACAAAGGCCATGTCAACAATCCAACGATCATTCTTGAGGCAGTTGCATCAAAGGATCTTTGGATACGGCATTCATTCTTTGGTCTTCCTGGCTCTCACAATGACTTGAATGTGCTATCAAGATCACCTCTGTTTTCCAGGCTTATAAAAGGTGAAGCTCCCGCTTGCGAGTACTCGGTCAACTGGCACAACTACTCGATGGGTTACTACCTTGCAGATGGCATCTATCCATCATGGACCACCTTGGTCAAAAAAACCGCATCCAAAAGGTAACAAAACACTCACTTTGCCCAATGTCAAGAAGCTGCAAGGAAAGATGTGGAAAGAACCTTCGGTGTGCTTTAGAAGCGTTTTGCAGTTGTTCGTGGCCCAGCCGAATACTGGAACTCCAAGGTTCTATGGGGAATCATGACTTGTTGCATCATATTGCATAACATGATCGTTGAAGACGAGAGAGATATGCCTGAAAACTTTTGGTACATCACCAACAGGACTCCGGTTGAGCCAGAGCATGATACAAACAGGATCTTGACATTGTACCCTTCAGCATGTCGTGATCAAAAGAAGCTGATGCTTCTTTTGATCACGACATGCTGAAGGGTACAATGGGGGCGGTCCTGAGAGACAACAAAGGTAGGTTTTATCGCTAGAGGAAATGGGAAGATTGACTATTGTGCGGATGTTCTGATGGCAGAAGCATTAGCTCTCAAATTTGGCCTAACACTAGCACAAAGGGCGGGGTGTAATCACCTTAACATTAATTCAGACAACCTGGAAGTAATTGACACTATGCAGGATGGAGGACAGTCGGCGGGTATGGCGGCGGCAATTTTCGATGATTGTTTTCACTATGTCTGCGATTTTGTTACAACTAGATTAGAAACATTGTAATAGAGAGACATATAAAGTAGCTCATGAGCTCGCTAAATTAGCTAGATTTTCTTCTACTTCGAATTGGTTCGAGGAGCCTCCAGATGAAATTGTAATGATCCTCACAAACGATGTACTGATTATTTCTAATGAATAAAGTCTTGTTTTATTTCAAAAAAAAACACGATCTTGACATTCCTTGAGGGGTATCGCAAGATCGAGAACCGTCAAGTTCATACTCAGCTCCAACAAGATCTTGTTGAGCATCATTGGCAATGTCTAAGTGAGTCCTAATTGTTCTATGAAATGCTATTTGCTACATTTGAACCATTCGGCATGTTTAAATTCGGTTTGGAAACTTTGAATTCGGTTTGTAAACTATATTCGTAATATGTTTAGTTTATATATGTGTGCCAATATGTAGTTGCAATTTATACTAGAATTGCAAAGTTTAGAAAAACACAAATTTACTTCGTTATATTTAGGGGATCGGTTAGGTCCGGCAAAAAACTTAGTGGAGTATATATACTCCACTCAGCCTTTTACTCCACTAAGTTTTAGGGGATCGGTTAGAAATGCACTTAGAGGCTAAATGGTAAAGGGATCGGTTAGAGATGCTCTTATGCTTTTTTTTTCTGGACATAGTGCTAATAGTGTTGCTCATCTTTGTGCAAGAGAGGCACTTACTTCTGTTTCTGATGCACTTCCTTCATTCCAAAATAATTGACGTTCCTGGAATTTGAAGACAGATTATGGTGGCGGCTGGAATCTTCTTTATATCCTTTGATTTTCTACTGGTGAGTAGTGACTGAACAGCCATCGTTAAAGTGGAGGAGGAGGAGCATGGTAGGAAAAAATGGTGGGAAAGATGAACCAGTGACTCAAAGTATTTCGAAAAAATGTTGCTCCATCCGATCCAGATTAATTGCTGCTATTTTAGTACTCCCTCCGTTCCTAAATATATGTTTTTAAGAGATTTTAATATAAACTACATACGAATGTATATAGACGTATTTTAGAGTATAGATTCATTCATTTTGCTTCGTATATAGTTCATATTAAATGAAATCTCTAAAAGGACTTATATTTAGGAACGGATGGAGTACAACTTTAGAGAGGCATGTCGTTGTTTGGCACTGTCATGCATGCAGCAGGAGATGGAGCTGCCGCAGGTTGGTATGCTCTTCACGGGAGGACAGCTCATCACCTCCACTTCCCGCACGGGACGATGAGTATTTCAGCAGTTGGTGCACTTGCGCTGCCGAGTTTCTCAGTTCAGGGTCTAGGATTTCATGGGTCAATGTATGTGTGTCTTCTTCATCCTAACTGATCATGCATGTGGGAAGAGGCAACAAAGTTAATTGTGTCTTCTTTATGAATGCGAAGGTGGAAAGTGCACATAGATTGAATGATATCCTTAGGATTTATGCTGCCTGCTCTGGTCAGGCAGTAAACCGGGAGAAGAGTGCAGTTTATTTTAGTCCTAATGCTTTGCCTCCTCTAAGGGCTGAGATTAAACAGACACTAGGAATTCTTGTTGAAGCTTTTACCGAACGCTACTTGGGTCTACCAACGGCGGTCGGCAGGATTACAAGTGGAAGCTTTTCTCATATTGGTGAGAGGAGACGGAGTAAGATGCAAGGTTGGTCTGAAAAGAATTTGGCATGTGCTGGGAGGGAAGTTTTGCTCAAATCAGTGGTCCAAGCCATCCCTACTTTCAGCATGACTTGTTTTCAGTTGACCAAGGGGGTCTGCTCACAATTAACTTCTTCTATGGCTAAATATTGGTGGAGCAGTGACATTGACAGGAGATCTCTTCATTGGCTGTCTTGGAAGAATCTCTCTGTACCGAAAGCAGAAGGAGGCATGGGGTTTCGTGACTTTGAGCTTTTTAATCTAGCCCTTCTTGGTAAGCACGGGTGGCGGCTAATGACAAACCCTGACTCCTTGTGTTCGCGAGTTCCGAAGGGAAAGTATTTCCATAATTCCAGTTTTATGGACGCTACAGCGCCTCACTCGGCATCTGCAACGTGGAAAGCTATTATTTCAGGCCGTGCGGCGTTGGAACAAGGCTTGATCAAGAGAGTTGGGGATGGGGAATCCATCTCCATCTGGACAGATCGCTGGATACCGAACACGGCCACTCTCATGCCTATGGGTCGCATCAGGATCGATCCTTTAAATCGTGTCTCTGAATTATTTGATCATGAGAATGGAGCATGGGATGTGGATTTGGTTCGAAGAAATTTTCTTGCACCAGATGCAGACGCAATTTTGAATATACCATTGAGAGCGAATGGTGGTGAAGATTATCTTGCATGGGACTTGGAGAGGTCCGGTGTCTATTCTGTCAAAACGGCTTATCGTGCTCTAGTGACTCGGAAAGAGCGTTCAGCTCTAGAGGAAGGAACGATAGCGGAGTCTTCAGCTTCAGATAGACCCCTGTGGATCGCCTTGTGGAAATTAAAGGTTATTCCCAGAGTCTGTGTTTTCTGGTGGCGGGTCTTGCGTGGAATCCTACCAGACTATGCTACTCTTCAGCATAGGCATATCCGGACAGCAGCAGTGTGTGATCTGTGTAAAGCCTCAGTGGAAGATCTACGACATGCACTGATAAACTGTTCACATGCCAAGCTATTTTGGGCAGCAGCCCGAGATTTCTTGGGTTTGAAGTTACCAAGGTTACACCCTGCCACTTGGGCGAGGGATGTATTGATGGACGGCATCATAAATGATCAAGACAGATGCAAAATAATCATGGTTATGCATGCGATATGGTCTGATCGGAATCGATGGACGCATGACAAGATCGGTTATGATCCAGTTCAGGCGGTAAAGACAGTTCGCGATGATATTTTGATGCTTGATGTTCCAAAACCCACGAGTGGCGTGGCGGGAACGCAGTGGCGCGCGCCGGATGTGGGATGGATTAAGATCAACACGGATGGTGCTATTAATAGCGAAGCTCGATGTGCGGGAGGGGGTGGGATAGCTCGGTCTCATCTCTCGTTCATCAGAGCATGGAGCAAACCCTTCCCAGGGGTGACAGATCCTCTCGTTGCAGAGGCCTTAGCTCTAAGGGAAGGAGTCATCTTCGCTCAGCTGTGTGGTTTCTCACATGTGCTGATGGAGGTAGATTGTTTAGAGGTTGTCAACCTCTGGTTATCGCGTGACAATTCGAGGTCAATTGTTGCGCCTATTTTAGATGACATTGGGGAGAAGTCTTCTTTTTGTATCTCTTTCTCTGTTAGATATGTTCCAAGGGAGGCCAATACTTTGGCAGACTCTTGTGCTAAACGGGCATGTTCCTTGTTGGTTTCAGACTGTTGGCTTGAGAGCTGTCCATCTTTTCTTCTTAGTGGCCTGCGGGCAGATTGTAATCATATGCTAGCTATGCAATAAAGCTTCCCAAGTTCAAAAAAAAAGGGTGCGTTTGAATGAGGAGGCAAATGGAATGGAATGGAGTTTCAGGGTTAAACGGGTCGGTTTCATTCATCTGTTTGGTGTTTGGTTGAAGGTATAAAATGTTATTGTTTCGCTCCTGTGTTTGGTTGGAAAGATGGAATGAGACAAATTTGATTCAGCTCATCTCTTGCATCTCAGGATGGGAATGGGCCGACCCGGCCCTCATGGTCTCGAGGCCAATTTATGAGGCCATGGGTCGACCCATTTTTAAAATGTCAATGGCCTTGCTGGCCCGATGGGTATTTCGGATCGGCCCAAATTATAGTTGTTATCTCAGGTAATCAGATATGTTGCATTTTTTTAAAGGAAAAAATATGTTTAGCTTTTCTTTTAGGGGACAAAATATGTCTAGCTTTTTTTTTTTAGGCAAGTCTAGCTACGGGTGCATATATACGCAAGGCCGCGCTCAACACGCGCCTACTGCACGCGCTATGATCCGTCGGCCCGGCCGCGTCCGCGCACACGACACGGGCCTCCCAGCAGATCCTACATGCATGCACGTTATACGTTCAAACGAATTAGCTAGCTACGTTCAAACGAATTAGCTAGCTACGCCCATGGGCACTTACGCTAACGAACTAACGACTCCACCGCAACAAAACACATGCATGCCCGAGTAACTAGCTAACTCATGCATCGACCAGGAACACATTCCGGTCAAGATTATTCCTAACAGTGGCGAGCTGGACGAACCAGCCGTACTACGCGAGGAAGTGGAGGCGTCGCCACCTCGGAGGTGGGCCGACCCTGCTGACCCATTGGGTCAGCCGGTGCAGGCTCCACTGACCCAACTATTGTTCGAGGCCAACCCATACGGCCCATTGGCCTCGAATTTTCAGGTCGGGTCAGTGACCCGGCAGGCCGACCCGGCCCATTCCCATCCTGACTTGCATCGAGATGATGAGATTGCCTCCCATATGTAGATGCTGTACAATCAAAACAATTATAGCGTTCACAATTTCAGCAACATACTATTTGATTTGAATTTTTTGTAATATACTCAAGTTTCAGATAGCAATTTATTCGTATTTCTAGCGCAATCAGTAAGTAATATACACTTGCAAGCATAACAAATATAGACATCAATTCACTGCTCAATTTGACAGTATAAACATACTGGATCACAGTGCTAAAGATAGAGATTTTAATATTAGACAGAGATAGAGAAAGAGATAAATAGATAGATAGGTAATGTAGGTAGATAGACAGACAGATATATGCATCAAAAGCTAAATCATAAACAATAACACTTTCCATGTAACACATGTTCTTGCAAGTACATTTGCTACACAGTTTTGCCATTGCTTAACACTTTGTAATGTCAGCTATTGCACTCTTCCTCTCATTCAAGTATATGCCTGTATACATATTTCAACAAAACTGAGCTACCTTCCTGCTGGCTTCAATTTGCTTTCTCTATATGCATGTATGAGTAAGACTGGGGAATACAGACCAGACCAGTCCAGAAAAAATGACGATCAGGTCTGTATCCCTTTTCCTATGATGTTAGTCCCGTGAAGTCCCTTGGAATCAGAAACAAAAATCCGATAGGTAAGAGAGTGCCCATCAGCTGAACAGTTAGGCCGAGCGCCAGATTGTCAAACTGTACAGACGAGATGTTCAAAGCTGACGTCAATGCAGCTCCAAGGAATGAACCTAATGTCGAACTGAGGTTGTTAATGGACATGAACAGAGCAAACAGTGTGCCCTCGATTCCAGGTGGGCAAAGTTGTCCCGAGAGGATTAGGAACGGCATCATCCTGCCAAATGAAAACAATAAAGTTAGAAACACTATTGCGTAAATGTGTAGGTAAGATGTCTGATCTTCAGCCATGAGTACAATAATGGATTCATACTGGATAAGTTGAACAATTTCCTCATTTTCCAGTTGTTTTGATTAAGAGAACAATATGAACCTACTCCCTCCGTTCCAAAATAGATGACTCAATTTTATACTAACTTTAGTACAAAGTTAGTACAAAGTTGGGTCATCTATTTTGGAACGGAGGGAGTACTAACTAATGTCAATTATTATACTGGATAAGTTGCAAAAAAGAACATACAGTCATCTAAAGAAATTAATGACATACAGGTCACACTTAACCATGAGCTCAAGAAACATTCATGAGGGCCACTTGTTGACGCTCACCCAAATAAAGGAAATAAATAAAAAAAGACTATGACTGTATCTGTCTTAACTAACTTTTAGTTGAAATGAAGAAGTTTAGGTTGGTGCCTAATGAGTTGCCACAACACTAAAATATTTTAAATGCAAGATTAGTCAATGCAGGATCAGTAACTCTGGGCAGCAACTTAGGGTTCATAACAAAAACGCATCTCAAACTGGTTTTCTAAACTACAGCATTGATTACGAGTCGAAGGACTAGTCGAGACTAGTCGCTAGAGTAGTCTATGAGTCGCATTCTGGGTGTCGACTAGAAATCTCGTGTAGACTAGTTCGCCGAGTCGAGGAGTCGAAGGACTAGTCGTAGACTAGTCTAGACTAGTCGTGCACCTTGAGTCGTTCGACTTAATTTTTTTTAGGGATTGGGAGGGGATAAGTGATCCAGCCACCCTGCCCCTTTCCATCCAGTGCTTCTGCTCTCCATGGATCTGCACTCCTCTGCTCTGGCCCTCTCCCTCCACTGCTTCTGCTCTCCCTAGATCGGCCCCTACGGTCTCCCTCCCTCTGCTGCCTTCTGGCCACTGGATCCGCTCGTCCCTCAGGTTGCAGTAAGCAAGCAAGCATACTAGCAAAGTAATTTCTCCCTTCTCTTCTTCCCTTCTTTGATTCGATTTTTACCCCCTGCCCTCTTCCTTATTTCGTTTTGTTTGCTTCAGTTTCAAGATCCTTAGGTCTGAAGTGCAATGTCTACGCCGGAAATATCTCAAGTATTGTTTCAGCAGCTGCAGCTCAGGCCAATGAGCAATATGATCCATCGAAGGATCCTGCAAGAAGACGACTAGGAGCAAGGACCCAACATGGAAATATGCTTACTGGCCTAATCTGCAGGACAAGTTGACGCTCCAATGCACTTTCTATAGTATATATTACATATTAATACTAGGTTTTGGTAATTGATTACTGCAGTTGTGAACTACAGTACCATGTCGACTAGTCCAGCAGTAGTCTAAACTGGTCATGATTAGTCTATGAGTCTCAACCTTTGAACGACTCATCGAGACATCGACTCGTCGACTCGTAAACGTTGAACTACAGGTCAAGCAGATAACTCAGTTTATGGTTTGCAATCTACTCCCTCCGTCCCAAAAAGCTTGTCTTGGATTTGTCTAAATACAGATGTATCTAACCCTAAGACGTGTCTAGATACATTCGTATCTAGACAAATCTAAGACAAGCTTTTCGGGATGGAGGTAATAGTTCACATGAGCATGAAAGAAATGACAGCTAGAGGATATACTTGAATTGGTTGATTGCATCAGCCAAAGCAGAGCCCCACAGCACCATGTATTTGTCTGCTATTCCATACTGGATATGTAATCTTGACACCAGTAAAATGTCCAGTACAGTAATTATCGCAAGGCCAAGATGTGCAAACCTGTAAAATAAGGACAGCAATTATTAAAGGTGGCACATGTAAGTACCTAACAACTTCAAACAAGTGAATAGATTTACATTGTAGCCAATTACCCCCATCAGTTTTTTAACAACATTAATAAAAGAGCATGCACTTGCACTCACAAAAACACTGACCAAAAGAAGAACAATAAATGGTTTATACCAAAAATACCAAGATGAAAATTCAGTACAATTCATTCGAATTATGGACAGCCAATTTACGGAAAGTTTATAGAAAATTTCAGTCAGTACATTAAGCATATATGCATAACATTTCAACTTCCTTTAAACAAACTATGGCACTAATATAGATAGTGTCTTGACATTTGGAAAAGAAAAACAGCTTGAGAATGACTTACATAAGAATATTCCTGAGTTTTTTATGCTTTAAGTAGCGGTTGTAGATATATGTGCCAAGCATTAGACTGAACCACCCAATCACACGTGCAGTCCCTAAGAAGGATGCCTCCAGATGTAGAACCTCCGTTTGATAATAGAACATTACTGTTGAGATATTTGGAACTGCTGCATTTGAAATGAAAAACCATGCCATAGGTCTAGAGAAAAAGAAAGGAAGTTACCAATTAAGCTCTTCAGTGCAAGAGGCAAACATCAGAGAAAATGAAATTGCAGGGTTAATTACCGCAGAATTGCTGGCTGCTTAAAAGCTGTGCATAAACTGATGAAGGCTGATTTCAGAGATGGGTATAAATTAACTGATTTATTGTGCTTCTCATGACCTTCAGATCGTTTGGACAATGTTCTCCTTTTGTTCTTTTTACGAGCACCCTTTCGCCTCCTAGTGCTCACATATTTAAAAGATTCACCTGAGCCTTGTCCAGCAAAAGCACTATCAATATTCTGATCATCAGCATGATCATGTGCAGCATTATCTATCGTGCTATCAAATCCTTTCGGAGATTCCTTAACAAAAACACATGTAACTAGTTGGAATAGTGGAAGAGCAGAGAAAATAATATAAATAGCATTTATTGGGAGATTGGACAATGCGTATCCTCCCAATAAGCTCCCAAATATCCCCCCTACAGCCATTGATGACCATGATAATGACTGGAGATCACCAGCAAATTCTGGCCTGAAAAGAGAATAATTCAGGTTTTAAGGCATTGTATTGGAGTACTTGCTATAGAAGGTGAGACAAGATGCACGAAATTACTCACCCTGCTGATCGAACTGCCTCTGCAATCATTGCATCTATAACAACATCTGCCATGGCAGATCCCAAGTTCTGTACAATCAACATTAGCGTAAAAAGATTGCTTGAGCTCCTCAAATGTTCTGACAGCCCAATAATAAGCCATGGAAACAGAGAAAGACCACTAGAAATGATCAAATAGGGTACACGCTTCCTCTGCTTAATTGGAATACAGTCCGATACAATCCTGCAAGCACAATTGATATATGGGTGAGTAAATAAAACCAGGATTTTTTTTATCGAGCGTTCAGGAATATGTCCAGTAATGCATGTACCAAGGCATATATGCATGTTTTACAGCTGTTAGCAACAAGTAGTGAACCTTCATCCACAGCAGGACAACTAACGTACTGAACATAGCCAGATGGCAATGCTGCAGACATAGGTTGGATGAGAGATTATTTTGGAGAGAAAAGATTGGTTGTTCCTTCCTGAAACATAGATACATTGCATCTCTATATAATGGGTGCTTAGATATTTGAAACTTTGACTTTTCCTAGCAAGATACAAACTCCTCATGGTTTGACTCCTTTAATCCTAGACTTGCTAATACAATAGTTTTTTCCTAAAAGACTCCTTCCTCCCGTTTCCTTGGTGCTGCAAATCCTTGTCTGACACATGACTGTCTTCTGCTACAGGCCTACAAGGCACCTATGTCCTTGGTCTCCTTGCCAGCCAGCTGGCTGCACCCGAACTGCCACTGGCTTGATGCAACATACTAATGCGTACAACACCACCACTGCCAAAAAGCAGGGCAACTCTGTGGACAGGAAAGTACTAGGACAACCATAGGTCATGGACACTAGCTAGAATACCGATTATGAGTTTGATATTACACGAGTCTATGTACTAGAACAGCTGAATGCCTTAATTTGCAGCAACAAAGCTATTGAACCAACAGATGTGGGAAATACTTTGATGTGTTCCTTTTTGCAATTCCGGGTTACTGTCATGTGCCCATGTCCACAAATGAATTGTTCTTGTTAATCAATTTTCTATTGAAATAACTTGAATACGAACTATGTTCAGATTGTTAGTAATAGGTTCTATTTACGGTAATCTGTAATTAATCAGAAATTGAAAAAAAAATGTTTAGCTCTGGTGAAATAACTACGTATCTATAGCTCTTAAAAGTCCAGTAATAAACTTGTGTTGTGGTGGACACCAATATCAAACAATAACTAAGCTTACGTCTGAAAAAAGGTGTAATTCTGAAAACTGAGATGTAACACTCATGATATAGGCCAAGGACAAGAATGGTTAGTTTGCATCAACCAAGGTTAAATTGTTGGTAAGTTTCGCTTCATATAAAGCAACGAACAAAAGGTAACATTACCCATATATAGGTTTTATGCTCCAAGGGAAAAATGCAGCAGAGACCAAAAACTGTGATGTTGAGGGTGACAGCTTCATGATGTCCTTCATTTGATATGAGACAGCTGTCCAGACAAAAGATCTGAAACCCTAAAACATTGAAGAATACATATCAGAACGTTTAAAATGTTAATGTGTTCTGATTTCTGAAGTAATAATCAAGAAAAACAAACAGATTTGAAGGAGGGCCTCTTTAGTTATGCTGAATCCAGACATGGAATTAGCAACCGAGACATATCACCAAAGCATGCAAGTTGAACAAGTGCTAAGGATATGAATGAACAACCTTGGCCCCCTACATGCTACCTTAGGTATTTGACATGCCACCGATGCTCACTATCCTGTGCGATTATCACATCAAGTTGTTTTAAGGCATCGCAATCCAAGGCAAGACTCGCCAACACTTTGATAGTTTCACATTTCCATGGGGCAGAGAATGATTTATCGATTCTAACCGAATTTCTTAAGCGCAATTGAGTCTCTCTATACAGACAGTGACTGATTTGGCAGCATATAAACACTAGACGTCCATCTCAAGCTACTCTGCCAGCACGGGCTTCACATTCGCAACAAGATAAAAATTAGCGTGATGTCTACAAAAAGAATATTCAAAATAGGGATCCAGGCATCCTTCATCTTGCGTGTTCTGGAAACATAAATTACGAAATGATCCTACGGACACGCAGATGAGCGGCAGATCTATCTAAATCGACGGTGCGTGTGCGGAGAAATGGGTGCGATTACGAGGAGCGTAAGGGTGCCGGGGGAGAGGAAGAGACCTGGATGAAGTATATCAGGCAGACGAGCCACAGGAACGGCGCCCCGAACGCCGCCGCCATCCGCCCCGCCCACCACGGCGAGGCCGGCGCCGCCTCCGCCATGGTCACCACTCACAAGCGAAACTGATTTCCTCCTCCTGATCCGGCAAGAGAAACCTCCGCGAGATCTCGGCGTCTGGATGGATCGGGAGTGGGGGAGAGAGACGGACCGGAGTGAGGGCGGTGCGAGAGATGCGGGAATGCGCTGCCCGTCCCCGTATTACACATGCACGGAGACGTCGGAGGATGGATGTCCTCCGGCTTGACGGGGTTTGTGAGGGCTGACTGAGACGCCACCCGGGGGCCTGGCCGTGTCACAGCTCATCGACATGTGCCGTTTGATTGGCGCGACGGTTTCGGACAACCACTCAGACTCTGCCACGTCGGGAGCTCCAGCAAAGCTGCTCCAGCTTCGTTGACTAGGACGGTCCGTGAAAGCCAAGATAAAATGTCTTCTCTCTTCCTCCATCGATTTTCTATAAAATTAAACATTCTTGCTTGTGACTTTTAAAAATGCCTTCCCGGTCACTTGAGCTAAAATTATCCATCTACCTTGCGAGGGGAATGTTACTAGAACACTCTCCAGTCTTCACGTCTCCTAGTAGAGTCGTCATGTTGTGGTTTTCAAAACCATTTCAGAATGTCCTTCGTAATTTTTTGAAGGCTGAGGAGGGCATGCTCAAACTTAGATTTATTAAATCTCTGATCTCCAAATATTGTCACCCATAATTTTCGCTATAGTTGTGCATATAAATTATATTGTACGGCCATGTTGCATCAATATAATTCAAATATTTTAAGTTTGAACATCAAAATGTTCAGCAACATTTCAATCCGCAAGATCAATTATTAAATACTAGTAAGGTACACGTGCATTGCACGCATGAGATTTGGCAACCAAATTATGAATAAATACCACACTATAGCATGTAAACTTTGAGTCATATATGCATGATGTAGATGTTCGTTTAATTCTTATATTTCATCTCATTCAAAATCAATTAGTTTTTAGAAAAAAATTAATCTATTTTAAGATTCATGGAATTGTGTGTTGTAAAGCATAAAGTAAAAAACAAATAATGGCAATTCATCTAGAAAAAAGTTTGGGCAATTATGATACGGAAGATTCTAGAACAAAGGAGAAGTGCTTGTGTTTTGATGTTTGTGCATTATGCTTAAGTTCAATCATAGAGTCTTCTAGATTGTACATTTGGCAGAATCTGGTGGAATGTAGATGATATCCAACGGCCAGTAGTGCTCGGATTTGTCATCTCTGCACTGTCGGATTGGCTTCATCCAACAACCATCTTTCAAAGTTATTCGCACACTATATAGGGGTATAGAAAATGAACAAATAATCTGGATGCAACAAATGATGAGTCATAATTCAGCTACATGAATCTACGATAAAGGGAGACAAGTGAGCATGAACAAATGTGAGGAAAACATACCTTGGGCTAAGTTGTTGAACACCTTGGTGTCGTCGGGATCTAGCGGGCGAGGTGTGGCACGAATGGGAAGCTAGACTACGCGTGAGAGGGAGTTGTTAACAGCGGAGGGGCGGTGTGTGATGCCAACCTCCTTGGCAAGCCATGGAAGGGAGGAACTCTGGTAGAGAGAGGCCCACCACATCAAACTCTCGTGATGTGGACATGGTGGTGGTTGAGTACACAGTAGAAAGTCGGGATGAGGCTGAGGTGAAATGGGGTAGGGCGGGGAAAGGCTCAGCAGCAGTGAGCGATGCCAAATGGCGGCGGACTAGGCTTTGAGGTGACAGCAAACGGCGCATCGCGGGCATGTCCATCCTAAAATGTTCTCGCACAAAAAAATGATGGATGAAAAGAGCTCCGTATTTCCTCAACCAACCTCTAAATATGGGTTATGGGGTTTTTTTACAACACGATACGAAAATTATGAGAATAAAATGCATGATAACGAATCTTCTATAGCCATTTAAGTAAAAACTCAAAAATAATAATTATAGAGTTCGGATGAATCCAACGATTTTACTAGAACTGGTTTTTACCAAATTCTTACTATTTTTCATCTTCACCGACAATTATTTGACATGACATGTTACAAAAATACATCAACTTAGACATCTCCAGCGGGCTCCCTTACTTTGCTCCCACTTGTCTGTACGGGTAGTTCAGACATGGCAGGACAGAAAAGGCCAATCATCGGGCTCCTCTATATGCAGCCCAAACCTCAAACTATTTGTGGATGCTTAAATCCACCCCAAATAAGCAAATATACCTTTGGCTAACTCATCGAACACCTTGGAGGTCATTAGGATCTGGTGGGCACGATATGGCACGATGGGAAGCTAGACGACGTGGGAGATGGAGTTGGCGGCTACGAACAGTCAGCATTTGACGTCGGCCTCCTTGGTATGTCATGGAAAGGGAGGAACTGCAGCAGAGATAGGCATGCATCAAGCTCCCGTGATGCGGCCTTGGTGGTGGTTGGACACACAATAGGAAATTAGCATGAGGCTGAAGCGAGACGGGGTAAGGCAAGGAACCGGTCGGCGGCAAAAGGTGATGCCAAATGGCGGCGGTCTGGTGTTTGAGGTGGGAGCAAATGCCATGTACAAGGGTGGTGCATCATAATATGCCCCCTGATACAATATTTTGGGTGGATGGAGGGAGCTCTATATTTCCTCGGCCAAACTCCAAACATGACCATTTGAGGCGGGTTTTACCACACGCTCTAAATTATATGAGGATTGAGTGCATGACAATGAATACGCTAGATCCTAGATGCATTTGAATAAAAACTCAAAAAACAATTACAATGAAGTTCACGTGGATATGACTTTGATAAAATTGCTCTTAAAAGGTATATTTATGGAGAGTGTTCAACCTCTTTGTATTATCTATAGTCGATGTTAGATTGTAATGTTTCTTTAAACTAACACTAAATGGAAGAGTTATTATTATATACAACAACATGCAAGACTAATGATGTATACTATAGATCTCCGGTCTTTGTGAAGTCTAAGATGTTTTTCACGGGATCAATGAAAGTTAAATTTACTATGTTCTTACCTTTTCTTCATCTCCATCAACAAATATTCTACGTGGCGTGATAAAAAATCTATCAACTTAGGGCATGTACAATGGTGGCATATGGATACATATGCCCCATGACAAAAAGTAATTTGAAGCATCTACATTATTTTTTTCTCTCCAATGCAAACTATCACTAGTGAGCCTCATTAAAAAATAGAAAATAAAGACTCTAGTACACATGCATTTCTACTTTTCACTCTAACCTTTTCAGCTTTTGTCACCGGACCACACTTTTTCTCTTCAAGCACCCGTCTCCTGAAGAGGATCTCGCTTCCCTATCCGAACCTACTTTACGTCATATCCGATCCTACATGGCATGCGAGGCATCACCTTGAGGCTATGCATTGTACATGCCCTTAGACATCTTGAGCGGGATCCCTCACTTTGCTCCCATTTGCTCATTTAGACAGTTTGTACATAGACATGAACAAGTAAGACCAACCATCAAACTCCTCCAAATGCAGCCCAAATGTACAGGTTGTACACAGACAGTTAAACCCGGTCCATTTGTGGGGAGGAGTGAGGCTAAATCTAGCCAAAATAAGCTAACCCCTACTGCTATAATAATTATGTAGATGTAGACTTTGCGGACATCTCTGCCTACATCCCCTGACGGGATTACCTCTCCGGGGAAGTATCTCGTGCACCCATCTATATGGTGCTACCAGTACACCGATTGATGTTTTTTTAATGATAAAAATATGTTGACATGGATAACACTAACTTCTAACATGTCACAAAAATTTGGAACAAAATTCATAACAAAAGTTGAGAAAGAAAACAGATAAATTCGGCACTAAATAATGTCCAATGTAACATGGGCTTCAAATTTGGCCCAATATCACTATTGACAGCAATTTAGTCATTTTTGTTTGTGGTGCTAGGTTTCAAATTTTGATTAGAATTTTTGTGACATCCTATATTCCTTTTTAACATCTTTACATATAATTTTGTCGTCCGACGCCTTGGTAGCATTATAAAGATGGGTGGATACTTTCCCTTGCCTCTCCACCAGCAATCTGTAACTGTAACATCAAGTTCTTCTGAAGTAGTCCCTCTGTTTTTTAGATATAAATCCTTTTATAGATTTCAATATGGCCTACATACGGATATATATAGATATATTTTAAAGTGCAAATTCACTCATTTTTGCTCCGTATGTAATAGTTCATATTGGAATCTTTAAAAGGCCATATATTTAGGAACGAAGGGAGTAACACGGAGTCATTCCTTGCAGTGATTGTTTCTATTTTCTGTGAAGACTTCTTGGAGGAGTATTTTTAACATTGGACACACGAAAGGAAAAGACCATAAAACGCAATTGTAACCAGCATGGAAATTGGAAAGGCGGTGTTATATGAACGAAATGCCTGTTGCAAGCAACTGATAAGGGACTCGCTGAGTTTCAGCATAGCCAAAGTTTCTGAATTTTCTGAAATACTTCTGTGAAGAAACACCGATCAAATTCCCATCCTCCACATGTCAAAAACATTTCGCAATCTCAGTGAAAAGAAGGAAAACAGAGAGGATGACGACGACTCAGATCGCTGTCCCCCTCGAGCTCTCTGCAGGGGAACATTTTCACGTGCATAAATGCAGGCCAGAAATTTTTCGCAGAAGGCCAGTGCAGTGCTGCAGCACTACTGCGCAGCAGTAACACATTTCTGGCAGCAAATAATACTCGCCCATCGGATCAGAGAAACCGGCGCCAGGCCGGGACTGCGCCCAGAGCAGAAAGAACCAGCCAGCGGAATCTTTCTGCTCACGCCTTGTCTGATCTTTGTTAGCGTTGTGTTAAGCGCGGTGGTTGACGACATCGATGGTTTACGAGCCGATCCACTTGCAAATTCTCCTGTCCCCGTCCCTCTGATCGAATTCGGATTTCTGTTCTTCCTTGCGAGCAGAAATTGTCGCCTCGAGGAATCCTATCGAATGCAGCTCGAGCAAGCCATGAAATCAAACGGTTAGCATTGCACTTTCAAGAAACAGAACTCCTAATTCACCGTGGCACAGCCAAACAAAAGCATAATCCAATCCAATCCAATCCGCAGGGGACAGGCAGGCACATGAATCCCCCGTCTTGTTTCAGAAGGGGAAGAACATTTCAAGAACACAAGAGAGGAGCAGAGCAGCATTTACTTATACAAGTAGTAGCATCAAGAATTTACAAATCAGCGGCAGCACCAGCAGCAGCAATCATCATCGTCGGAATCACAATACCCTTCTGCAATCCCAGGACCCCCTCTCGCGGTAACAATCCATCCATCCATCCAGTAATTAATCGCCCTTATTTTCCCGAGCCCAACACCATCATGTCATCATCAATCTCCCCCTCGGAGGCGAGGCTCGGACCCTCACCTCTCCATCTCGGCCTCGTCGTCGCCACCGGCGGCCGGCGGGGGAGGCGACGACAGCTGGGCCGCCGCGAGCGCGTCGGCGAGCGCGCGCATGGCCTTGACCTGCATCTCCAGCGCGGCCACGTAGTCGGCCGTCTCCTCGAGCAGGTCGGGGGCCTGCAGCTTCCGGCACCCGGGGACGAGCCGGCCCAGCACGCGGAGCCGGTCCTTCACCTTCCGCTCCTTGAGCAACGGCGGCTCGCCGGAGGACGCGGCGGCCGCGGCCTTGGACGCCGCGGCGGCGGCGCGCGCCTGCGGGCGGCGGTGGCGTCGGATCTTCCCGCCGGCCTTGACGAGCACGCGGCGGCGGCAGGACGCGGCGCCGGCCAGCAGGATGGCGCGGCTCCAGCGCGACTGCCCGCGCGCCGTGAGCGCCAGCGCCGAGTCGGCGGCCGCCTTGACGGCGCGCGGCTGCGGGGAAGAGGCGGCGCCCGACCGCGTGGCCCGCAGCGCGTCCAGCAGGCGCCGGCCGTAGATCCGCTCCTGCGTGCCGCTGCGCCACCTGGTCTGTGGCGGCCCCGCGGCCCCCGGCGCGGCGGCCCCGCCCGGTTTGCCCCGCCGCTTGGCCCCGCCCATCCGGACCCCCGCCGCGGCGGAGGAGGAGGAGGACGACGAGGACCCGCCTATAGAGATCATGGCCGCGCACCGCACCTCGATCGAGCAATCAATCGGCGGGTGGCGTGAGGAAGTGACTCAGCGCAGCGGGGGATGGGGCGGCTTAAAGGTGGGTGGGAGAAAGAAGGAGATGGTGGTGGTGGTGGTGGAGGAGATGGTGGGAGTATGAAGAAGAAAGGGGGAGGAGAGATTAGCTTTCCGTCGCGGGGGTGGGCGTACTTATTTGCTGGTGCGGTGGAGGTGATTAGCGAGTGGATTAGACATTGGAGCCAAGGAGTAGTGCGGTGAGGTGAGGGGAGGTGGTGCGGGTGTTGGCTGCTCGTTCGTCGCCGCGCCTTTGTTTGGTGTGGAATGGAATTTGGCGCTGTAGCGTGGCCACGGCGCTGCTCGCTCGCTCGCTACGGTAGGCAGCGGTCGTTATTGAGTGCGCGCTTTCTTATTTCCCCTTTCTTTTATATTTGTATCCTCCCTATTTCTGCAAAGTGTCATGGTATTTTTAAACCCTTCTTAGGCCAACTCCACCGCGCGACCCCAAACGGACGTCCGTTTTGTCCTGTTTTTGTCCCTTTGGGTAGGGATTTGGGGTCGTGTCCGGGCCTGTTCTAGGATGCGGTGGCCGTGCGCCCAGCGCGCGGCCGCATCCTTTTGCCCCATCCTGTCCGTCAGGGCCAAGAATTGACCAAATTTGCATTAAAACTAGTTTCGAATCCAAATATTTGTCTGAAAATTAAAATAGTTTTACAACCCAATTGAAATTGTCTTTAATAAAATAGTTTTACAACCAAATCAAAATTGTCTTGACTGAACATAAAAATGGAGAAATGCATCTATTGGTTGCCAATGTGATCCCACACGTGCTCAACCAAGTCATTTTGAAGATTCACATGAGTGTGCCAATCACGCATCTCACGGTGGAATTGGGCAAACTGTTCAAATGTGGCCGGGTCTTGGTGCAGGGGCTCAATATTTTCACCTTGATAATCAAATCCTTGGTCGAAGATACTCTCATCACGCTCATCCTCGACGATCATGTTGTGCATGATCACACAAGCAGTCATCACCTCCCAAAGCTTCCCTTCATCCCATGACAGTGCAGGGTTTCGAACGATACCCCACCGGGATTGAAGCACACCAAAAGCACGTTTCACATCCTTTCTAACACTCTCTTGCATTTGGGCAAATCTCTTTCTCTTCTCACCTTGGGGTTTCGAGATTGTATTCACAAAAGTTGACCACTGAGGATATATACCATCTGCTAGATAGTATCCCTTGTTGTAATGGTGGCCGTTGATCTCAAAGTTGACGGTGGGGAGTGGCCTTCTGCAAGCCTCGCGAAGACTGGAGAACGTTGCAGCACGTTGATATCATTGTGAGAACCTGCCATGCCGAAAAAAGAATGTCATATCCAAAGATCTTGTGATGCCACCGCTTCTAATATGACAGTGCACCCGTTAACATGCCCCTTGTACTGGCCCTGCCAAGCAAATGGACAGTTCTTCCACTCCCAATGCATACAATCTATGCTGCCAAGCATACCTGGAAAGCCTCTAGCTGCGTTGGTCGCCAACAATCTCTCTGTATCAGCGGCAGTTGGCTGCCTCAAGTACTCTGGGCCAAAGACCTCGATCACAGCCTGCCAAAACTTGTACATTGACATCAGACATGTTGTCTCACTCATACGCACATACTCATCCACCAGATCGCCTGGAATTCCATATGCAAGCATGCGGATGGCCGCAGTGCATTTCTGGTAAGAGGAGAACCCAAGCTTGCCAAGGGCATCCGTCTTGCACTCGAAGTATGGGTCGTGAACAACCACTCCCTCTCGGATACGACTGAACACATGCCTGGCCATACGAAAACGGCGACGAAATTTATCCGGCCTGAAGAGCGGGGTGTTGGCAAAGTAATCTGCATAGAGCAGGGCGTGGCCTCTCTCCCTGTTGCGGTTCATGTTGGGAGCACGACCAGGGACTGACTGTTGGAAATATGCCCTAGAGGCAATAATAAAAGCATTATTATTATATTTCCTTATTCATGATAATTGTCTTTATTCGTGCTATAATTGTGTTATCCGGAAATCGTAATACATGTGTGAATAACAGACAACAATATGTCCCTAGTGAGCCTCTAGTTGACTAGCTCGTTGATCGACAGATAGTCATGGTTTCCTGACTATGGACATTGGATGTCATTGATAACGAGATCACATCATTAGGAGAATGATGTGATGGACAAGACCCAATCCTAAACATAGCATAAGATCGCATAGTTCGTTTGCTAGAGTTTTCCAATGTCAAGTATCCTTTCCTTAGACCATGAGATCGTGTAACTCCCGGACACCGTAGGAGTGCTTTGGGTGTGCCAAACGTCACAACGTAACTGGGTGACTATAAAGGTATACTACGGGTATCTCTGAAAGTGTCTGTTGGGTTGACATGGATCGAGATTGGGATTTGTCACTCCGCTTGACGGAGAGGTATCACCGGGCCCTCTCGGTAATGCATCATCATAATGAGCTCAATGTGATCAAAGTGTTTGATCACGGGATCATGCATTGCGGTACGAGAAAAGTGACTTGCCGGTAACGAGATTGAACGAGGTATTGGGATACCGACGATCGAATCTCGGGCAAGTAAAATACCGATTGACAAAGGGAATCGTATACGGGATTAATTGAATCCTCGACATCGTGGTTCATCCGATAAGATCATCGTGGAGCATGTGGGAGCCAACATGGGTATCCAGATCCCGCTGTTGGTTATTGCCCGAGAGCCGTCTCGGTCATGTCTGCATGTCTCCCGAACCCGTAGGGTCTACACACTTAAGGTTCGGTGACGCTAGGGTTGTGAAGATATGTATATGCAGTAACCCGAATGTTGTTCGGAGTCCCGGATGAGATTCCGGACGTCACGAGGAGTTTCGGAATGGTCCGGAAGTAAAGAATTATATATAGAAAGTGCTGTTTTGGCCATCGGGACAAGTTTCGGGGTTATCGGTATTGTACCGGGACCACCGGAGGGTCCCGGGGGTCCACCGGGTGGGGCCACCTGCCTCGGAGGGGCCCCATGGGCTGTATGAGGAAGGGAGCCAGCCCAAAGTGGGCTGGTGCGCCTCCCCCCCAAGGGCCCATGCGCCTAGGGTTGGGGGGAACCCTAAAGGGGGCGCCCCCCTTGCTTGGGGGGCAAGTCCCCCTCCCTGGCCGCCGCCCCCCCTAGGAGATTCCATCTCCTAGGGCCGCCCCCCCAAGGGGCTATATAAAGGGGGGAGGGGAGGGGGGCTGTGCACCTTTTGCCCTGGCGCCTCCCTCTCCCTCTCCAACACCTCCTCCTCCGTAGAGCTCGACGAAGCCTTGTCGGAGTACTGCGGCTCCACCATCACCACGCCGTCATGCTGCTGCTGGAGTTTTCTTCCCCAACCTCTCCTTTGCCTTGTTGGATCAAGAAGAAGGAGACGTTACGCTGACCGTACGTGTGTTGAACACGGAGGTGCCGTGCTTTCGGTGCTAGGATCTCCGGTGATTTGGATCACGGTGTGTACGACTACTTCATCCCCGTTCGTTGAACGCTTCCGCTCGCGATCTACAAAGTGGTATGTAGATGCAATCTCTCTCTCCCATGACTCGTTGCTAGATGAACTCATAGATGGATCTTGGTGAAACCGTAGGAAAAATTTTAATTTTCTGCAACGTTCCCCAACACTGACCCCCTGTACCGAGGAAGCTGCCGTTGAATATGGTCGTGAATGACCAGTGCAGCCACCACAAGATCGTCATCATCCGACGACGAATCGTCCGATGAACAAAGGAAGTGATGGTAGAAAAACTCGTCTCCACTGTCCATACCTTTGTTGGCAAAAGGTCGAACACCTTGCGCTCGTGGTGGCGAAGAGGCCGCGATGATCACCTCGACGCAGCAGGGTGGTTGCCGGCCGGCTACAGGCCGCTCTGGACCTCTCGTGGGAATCTGCCTCGGCCGCCGTGGTACGTCGCCGGCAGTCGTGTCCCCTCTGCCACCGGCAAGGATGGCGAGGGCCAACCCTCCTCCGATCGACGACCAAAACTACGGCGGAAGCGCGGGCGTGGTGGTGGCCATGTCGAGACGTGGTTTGGTACGGACGGCGGGGGGGCTGCGCGGTGAGGAGGCGGACGGAGAATAGCGGCGGCGCCGGCGGCAGGGCGGAGCGGGGAGAGAGGGTGAAGCGTTGGGAGCGGAGGGACTACTAGTGTCCCCGACAGGCGGGCCACGGGGGGGACAAGGGCGTGCGTCGAGGCCGTCCGCGCGTGTCCGTTTCACCCCAAACCGAGCGCAAGTTTGGGCCGGGGATGGGTCGAAAGCGGACGGAATCCGGACATTTGTCCGTTTGCGCCCGCGCGCTGGGCCGTCTCGTTTGTCCCTTTTACCCCAAACGGACGGGGGCGAACAGGATAGGGTCGCGCGGTGGAGTTGGCCTTAGGCCCAGCTTTCAGTATATCTCCTTCTGAGTGATATTTTGCACTTAAAATTGTGCACACAAAGAATCAGGGTTCTGAATTAGTCGCCAACACTGCTTTGCTAACATAGCAAGATTAAAACTGTGTAGGTCTCTAAATCCCAATCCCCCTTTCCTCTCGGGAATGCACAACTTTCACCATGCAAACCAATGCATTTTCCTTTTATCTTCATTATCACCCCACCAAAACCCAAATATCTCATCAGTGATGCCCTTACAGATCCCCTTAGGCAATTTGAACACAGACATAGCATATGAAGGAATTGCTTGCGCCACAGATTTTACTAGGATCTCTTTACCTTGCATAGATAATGCTTTGGGCATTCAAACTTTTAAGAGAGGATGTATTTGGCGTGTTGGAACTGGCTCCAAAATAAACAAATGGCAAGATCCATGGATCCCATCGAGTCCTTCACGGCGAGTAATCACTCAAGGGGGTGGGATAATGCTCATAAAAGTTCAAGAGTTGATGGACCCGCATATGGAATGGGATAAAGCTTTGATCCGCGACGTATTTTCTCCAATTGATGTGTGTAGAATTCTCAGTATACCACTCAATGTTCAGTTACCAGAGGACAAGAAAGCAGGGAAGAACACCATGCAGTACATGAAGGATTCTCAGTATATGTGTATAGAATTCTCAATATACCACTCAATGTTCAGTTTGCCGCTCCATGTTGGCCCTGAGGTCGTCTATCCGACCGGATGGCTGCTTTGTTTTTTGATTGCGGGGGCTCTAAGGCCTCCTCGTCAAATTCGGGCAGTAGCTTTCGCTTCGGGTAGCTCTTTGTGTGGCGACTGCCGCCATGTTTGTGTGCGGTATTGAGTACCTTGCTCCATCTGATTCTGAGTGCATCTTCCGCAGTCTTGAGCTTCCGCTTCTGCATTTTTAGGCTACGCATAGTGGCGACGAGCCTTTTATAGAGGTTCTTCTGCTCCAGGAACTTGTCCGGCGTGAGGTTATCCGGACTGTTATCCTCGCTGGGGACGGATTGTTCGGTTTGGTTATCCAAGTTGCCTTGTTCGGACGGTTGCTCGATGCCATGTTCATCGTCCGCCGGCTCGCCCTGCTCTATGGCTGGGTCTGTATGACCGCTGTCTCTGTCGAGGCGGGGTTTGGAGCGGCGCTTACGCCGCCGCTTTGACTGCTTTTTGGAGGAACGATCCTTCGTTGCGTCCTTCCGTTCCTCGCCGTCGTTTCCTTTGGGTGTGTCCACCATGCATATATCGTGGGATGAGGTGGTTGTCCAGTGCCCTGAGGGCGCTGGTTCCGTTCGTCTCCTATATCGTCGTCCATACCGTCGATGTCTTCGGAGTCGAAGTCGAGCATGTCGGTTAAATCATCGACATTGGCTATGAAGTGGGTGGTGGGTGGGCGTCGAATTTCTTCGTCGTCCGCATCCCAATCCTGCCGGTCATAATCCGGCCAGGACTCTCCTGACAAAGAGAGAGACCTTAGTGAATTCAGTATGTCGCCGAAGGGCGAGTGCTGAAAGATATCCGCGGCGGTGAACTCCCTGATCGGCGCCCAATCAGATTCAATTGGCAGGGGCGCGGAAGGTTCAGAGTCTGGAGAAGAGTCCGGCAATGTGGAGTCACGGGCCTCGCGAAGGATAAAGCTGGTGTTCAGCTCGATCGTCGTTGAGACTGCAGCCTCCGCGACGGGGTCTAGCCACCCTCCCTCGGTCGGCGCAGTTGGCTCCGAACTAAATGTCGGAGCGGATGGGGTGCGGCCTCCAGGGCACTGTTCAGCGGCAGAGCTAAATCATGCCCATCGTGACAGTGCGACGCACTTGGCAGGGGTTCGAACCCATCGAAGATCAAGTCTCCGCGGATATCGGTCGTGTAGTTTAAGCTTCCAAACCTGACCTGATGGCCAGGGGCGTAGCTTTCAATCTACTCCAGATGGCCAAGCGAATTGGCCCGCGGTGCAAAGCCGCCGAATACAAAGATCTATCCGGGGAGAAAAGTCTCACCCTGGACTGCATCGCCAACGATGATCGAAGGAGCCATCAAGCCTGATGACGATGACACAGAGGAACTCTCAATGAAAGCACCAATGTCGGTGTCAAAACCGGCGGATCTCGGGTAGGGGGTCCCGAACTGTGCGTCTAGGCGGATGGTAACAGGAGACAAGGGACATGATGTTTTTACCCAAGTTCGGGCCCTCTCGATGGAGGTAAAACCCTACTCCTGCTTGATTAATATTGATGATATGGGTAGTACAAGAGTAGATCTACCACGAGATCAGAGAGGCTAAACCCTAGAAGCTAGCCTATGGTATGATTGTTGTTGTTTCCTACGGACTAAACCCTCCGGTTTATATAGACACCGGAGGGGGCTAGGGTTACACAGAGTCGGTTACAATGGAAGGAGATCTAAATATCCGTATTGCCAAGCTTGCCTTCCACGCCAAGGAAAGTCTCATCCGGATACGGGACAAAGTCTTCAATCTTGTATCTTCATAGTCCATCAGTCCGGCCAAAGGTTATAGTCCGGTTGTCCGGACACCCCCTAATCCAGGACTCCCTCAGCTATCATGAAGTGAATCAAGTTGCGGATGAACTAGCAATTAATTCTTTTACAAACAAATCTTCTAGTTCTTGGGAAACTTTAATTCCCGATTTTATTTCTCAACTTCTTAAATGATATGTCTATTATTTGAGAAATAAAGTCTTTTACCCGTCTAAAAAAAGAAGTGTCATGGTATTTCTTTTCCTGAGAAACACCCATTATAAGGACGTAACGATTCAGCTCCCGAGTGTGAACAGTAAAATCAAAAGAAATAACAAAAACATTAAAATGCAAATTACTTGAGTGTGCGATAGCCGTGTCAAATTTGGTGGTGTTTGGACATCTGAGCAGCTCTCAGCGAAAAATAAAATTTGGGCACATGAGAAAGTTTGAAAAAACAGAATGACCCAATTTTGTCTTTTTTGCCACGAGATCCGCACATGTCCAAACACCACAACATTTGCCTGGATATAACGCATTTGAGTATCTTGCTTGACAATTTTTTTGAATTTTCTAGTATTTCTTTGATTTACTGTTCACCGAGGTTAGATGCGTCTAGATTAGAATATTCGCGATTACAACTCATACACTCATCAACGTCCAATGAAGACCGGATCAACTTATATAGCTTGAAGATTGACAAAGTCACCATGGATGTCTCACTATCGATGGAAATGTCCCCTTCCTCTGAAAGAATAATTTGCATTAGTGAGACATCAAAGCATCAAAGTTGGGTTTTACCGCGGACTGAGGTTATCACTGCCCTCATAACCATTCAACCACTAATTGGTTCTCGTGCTATAGCATTTGTGTTTCTCAACGGTGTGGTTAGGGCCTTCTGTTTTAGAGAAATGCGGAAGAGACGCTTTTTTATCTTCACAACTGTTGCAATGGTGTTGTATGGTCACCTTGTAAAAACCATGTGTGCTATCCACACTGGTTGTCCGCGTTGAAGTTGGAGTCACCAAACCCGTTAGGTGATTTGTCATAACTTGAATGTTTGTGAGTTTTGTGTTATTTGTACGTTTGTTAAATTGCTATACATTTTTGTTTAGGTATCAGAGCTATTTTTATCAACTTGCTTACTAAAATGAAGCAAAATTTGTCTCCAGATTGCGAAACATGCATAGCCAGTTGGAGATCTTTTAAGTCCAGTTGACAAAGCTTAGTCACAAAATTAAAATCGCCATTCCTTTTTTCCTTTTTATAAAGAAGTCATACTTTTTTTTTTGTTTTTTTGTAAAGACATTAAGGTTATTGACTGTTTTTTAATGCACTGCTTGTTTCGAACAAGACCTATGTAAGGTGATGGACTTATCAAGTTTAGATTGGGAATCAACATAGAAAATTATTAGTTTGGGCCCTTGAAATATTTTTCTCTGACTTGAACTTTGAACTGTGAAGCTATCTATAAGAAACTTTGGACCTCTTAATTTGTTTTAATGTGAAAGTTGAACCAGTTTTCAAAGTAGTTTGAGTTTTGAACTTCTGAACAAATTTTAAGAAAACATCAATATAGCAAATGTAATAAAATGACGACAACAAAAATGTCACACTGTAAAGTATTTATGTCCTATGCATAATCATAAGAAAAAAAAATGTATTTATCCTTTGTGTTATGTACGGACCACAAGTGATCTAATTAGTTTGCTTATGACTTTTTCAGAGCCTCAAAAGGTGAAACCAAGAAGCATTGCACCCTTCAAAATTTATTTGGATATTTTATGGTGATTTTAAGCATTTGAAATTTAATAAAAGGTGGGAGATTAGGAAAATGGTTGTGCCACCAAAGCTAAAAGTGCATAAATTCATCAATAACTATGAATATCTCTTTTGTATGCAAATGACAGGAGAAATATATGTTTATCTTGTAATTTCTACACATAGTGCTAATGGCTGTTTGTTATAAAATTTTGCACGTTATAACCTCCTAGTGTTTTCCTATATCCATATTTTTCCACATTTTCCAGAAAACTCTAGAACGTGCAAGCACCATGTAAAACATGTATAGGTTTTAAAAGTAAGCAAATTTAGGAAATTTAGAATGTAATACAGACGGCTTCATAGTTTATGTCTAGATCGCGCAGATCTCTGGAGTTGCAATTGGGGTTTCAAGACGGGCTTCACTCCATTAGATACGTAACCATATATAAGAAGAAATACACAGCTTTTAAAGTATATCTTGAACCTTTTTCAACCAACTCTCTGTGAACAGTTGAAAGTATTTATACGTTGAAAAGGAGTGCACACATTACTATTGATAAACCATGTATTTACTAATATTTCTCTTTTTAAAATACAAAGAGGAAACCAGAGTTCTACTACAAGCATCAAGCTGTACGAAAGTAACAAAGCACTATCACGAAAACAGTCCATGGCTAATTATCACTCTTGACTTTCGTATTCCTATTTTCTTCATATATGTTTGAAAACCATAGCATACATGTTTTTTTCTTGTGGAAACACAGGCTTGTGTATAAATCTCTAAATTCAGGCGGGTACATATGGAAAAAGAGTTCCCTTTCCCCTGAATTCTTCATTTTTCAATTAGGATTAGGAGGGCGGTGAGTGGAAGGGAATAACAAGATTTTGTTTGTGAGTTGTTCAGTGGGGTGGGACGGAGACATGTGAACTGGCCCCCTCCTCCCAAAAGGTTTTTCAGCTCATCTACAGGCTTCTCATATCTCATACATCGTGTGTGCCTCACTAGTTTAAGCGTACAACTGTACTAAAACCACTAGCTTAGTTTATTGGCCGTTGCAAGATTGCTTTCTTGCTAATTTTGCGTGGCTTCCATGTGCGCGCGCGCACCCTCCTCCTCTTGAGAACGAAGGAGCTTGTTTCAAAAGCTTTCTAGGGAGGACTCGTGACCTTATTAGTTGTCATGTCTTCTTTTCTGCCGCCGCTGGTCGATCGATAATAAAAATGGCCCTACAGCAGGCTAATGTATTTTATTTAAAATTTGCATGTGTTGGCCCTACTAGTGCAAGCTAGTTAGCTACGTCCACATGCAATCATGGGAGACCTTATCACCAGACAGATTTAGAATCTTATGCAGAGGCGAGGTGAATAGATAACATATTTTCATTCACTTTTAGTTTGCATAATGAATTGCATCACGCAGCCCTTCTTCTATGAGAGCGACAATTTCGCTCCTCATAGTTAGTAGGAAACAGAACAAGCTAATATGCTTGATCGTTTACAAGCTTGCAAAAGAAATCTCTCCAAATTAAGAGGCGATGCCATCATGTACATATTGTGAAGCCTCATCTAATAACAACTTCTTTAAAGTCGGTAGCCTAACATCATGAGTGGACAGACAAGTTTTATAAGTTTTCTTAACTTTATTCCTTGTGTTCACGTCAAGAAACAAAGAGAAGGGAATAGAATAGTGTCCATAGCTCATTCTTTTCTTGGCCTAGTGGAAAAGAGAGTGTCTAATAATCATTTACTTTAAATCATCCCATCCATCTAGTTTCCATGACTTGGCCACCATTATCAATAATCTAATTGCTTGATAAAAGAGAATTTAATTGCTTGAAAAAGAGAGATTCCAGCACCAGATTTATCATGAGAAGGGAGGGAACAGTACTGGTTCTGACCTTCAATTCACACATCAAGGCTCGTACCAGTACAGATTAGCAATCGAGTGGTAGCAAAGGTGGTCCTTGATACTTATATTATGAGTAATTAGTAGCGGTGGAGTAGTAGTAATCGGGCAGTAAGCTGTGCACAGTGGGGGTCCTTGTCGCCGTGCTATTGTCGTCGATGGAAGCAGCGCACGTTGGATCCGGGCGGCAGGCCACATGTCGTGGCCTCCGACCCATCGAAATCCCGACGGAAAAAGGCGAAAAGGAGAAGAGGCTTTGCGCGGGACGCCTTTCCCTTTCTCACCACGTTGTTATCGCCCCACTCCCTCTGTGGAGGATTCATTCGTGTATGTTGTTGTCACATGGTCACCAGAGTAAGTGCGTACGTCGAAAGGAATTTAAGGAGCTGAAACGGCATGCCGTGCTTGCTGCACACCGCAGTAGTATATCCAACGGATCCGTGTACGTATACTCAGACGTACTCCCTCCATAAACTAATATAAAAGCGTTTAGATCACTAGTTTATTGAGGGAGTATATTTTAGGTCTCATAGCTAAAGACGTAGACTATGTGATATGCACGACTTGAAATTGATTAGTTCTGGATTCAAATTCAGACCCCCAGTATATTAGTCTGCTTTGGTTAAGAGGATGGTTGTATCCCCGTTCACCAGGGATCAAACTCCTTTATATGCATCTCATAAAAATTAGATGTTCTTTGAGTGCAAGACGCCGATAGTGAGCGTCCGTGGTGACCTCCTTAATCTTAAAATTCGTGTGTCTAGTCTAGGCCTGTAATACGGAGAGAGCATTTGCCTGTTTGGTGAGCGCTAGTTAGCTAGGAGGAAGTGACCGGCCGGAGACGATCGGCGGAACTAGCTAGCTGTTACAACTTGTGTACGTACCAGACTGCAGTGGCGGTGACGGTGATGATGCGTGGCCCTGGTAATCGGTATGGCCGGCGTAGAGTGTGGCTAGCTAGTACTAGATCAGAGTGGGTGGAGCACCCATGATTTGATGATTGCAGCTGTGGTCGATGGTGGATGGATGGATTGGTGCAACAACGGAGGTGGGTTCACCGCAATTTGGGAGCTAGCACGTTAGATAGATACGCTTGCATGTGTCTGTGTGTGTGGTCCGCCGCTACATCTATCATGGGTTCGCCGCAACCTGCGCCGCCCGGCCGGCCGCCTACACATACGTCGAGCTAAATCATGAGCGATCGATCTGTCAAGCGACACATGTCGGCCATAGAAAAATCGGCTTTTAGCCGCTTTGAGAATATACTATGTACTCTCTCCGTAAAGAAATATAAATGCATTTAGGTCACTAAAATAGTGATCTAAACGCTCTTATATTAGTTTACAGAAGGAGTATATATTTAGATTAGTTCAGGACGGACTAAGTTGAGATTTGTGCAAAAATAGTTTTTTTAAGTCGGATAGAAGAGAATAAACAATACAATTTTCTTTTTGAATTTCTGAACATAGTACAATGACAGATGTTCACACGCATAAACCCTCATCTCTATAAACGCATACATGTACATCCTATCCCTATACTTGTTTAAAAAGAAACCCTACCCCTATAGACACCTCTGAACTACTAAGCCAGCACAACATCTTGAGATTGATGAAGCCACTAGAAGCGTCTCAGAGTATATGACTTGAACCCTGATGGGCTGGTTTCACCACAAGAAATCTAACCATATGGTTTACGCTCAATTCGTATTTTTTAAAAACTTTTGAACATATATGTTAGCATGGTGAACATTGTTTCATATCTCCAAGAACAGGTCTTCTCACACAACCAATTTTTTTTCTAAATTTTTTTATAGACCCATGTTCTTCGTGGAAATCTTTTTTGGTAACATACCGTAGAAACTACTCCATTTTTTGATTTATAAAATTATTAATCAACTCTCATACGTGTAATTTAATCAACTAGGTATTGAGATAGCTAATAACACTTGTCATTGTGCGACTAGGCGGAAGCGTCTTACCTCGATGTGAGGGATGCGTTACGTGTTATATTGAGCAGGGGCGCACCTCCCTGTAGACAGCGCATACATGCGGTTGGAGATCTTCTAGGAAGATAAGAGATTACATCTTGGGGAGAAAGAGATACGAGAGGTTACACAATATGAGATAAACATCTAAACAACCTACTCTATCTACCTCAACCATGCGCCGATGCTCGGCTCAGCCAACGTGACATGATGACATGTTTAACACCCTCCCTTAATCACAACTTCAACAAATTGAGATTATACTTGAAGTCTTCAAAACTTCGGACAGGCAGAGCCTTTGTGAATCCATCAGCTATTTGATCCTTGGAATGCACAAACCGAATGTCAAGTTGCTTTTGAGCCACTCTTTCTCTGACAAAGTGAAAATCAATCTCTATATGTTTTGTTCTGGCATGAAAGACAGGGTTAGCAGACAAATACGTGGCACCCAAGTTATCACACCATAAACAGGGAGCTTTGACATTTTTCACACCGAGCTCCTTCAGCATGGACTGCACCCATATGATCTCAGCTGTAGCATTGGCTAATGCTTTGTATTCTGCCTCTGTACTGGATCCGGAGATTGTGGCTTGTTTCGTTGCACACCATGAAATCAGGTTAGGGCCAAAGAAAATTGCAAAACCACCAGTGGAACGCCTGTCATCCAGGCATCCTGCCCAATCAGAGTCTGAGAAGGCACTTACAAGTGTAGATGATGACTTGTTGAGATTGAGACCAATATGAAGAGTATTTTTAACATATCTGACTATGCGTTTTGCAGCAGTCCAATGAACTGTAGTGGGTGCATGAAGGAACTGACAGACTTTATTGACAGCAAATGAAATATCAGGTTTGGTAAGTGTTAAATATTGAAGTGCACCTACTAGACTTCTGTATTTTGTGCTGTCATCTTGACTTAGGGATTGCCCCTCTGTAAGAGATAGTTTCTCAGAACTAGATAATGGAGTGGGTGAGGGTTTACAACCTTGTAAGCCAGCCTTCTTCACCAAATTTGTTACATACTTTTCCTGAGAGAGATGAATACCATTCTTATGCTTCATTACCTCTATCCCTAGGAAGTAATGCAATTCTCCAAGATCCTTGAGGGCAAACTCTGCACTGAGATCTTTCAAAAGTCCTGTGACAGCCTCATCAGATGAACTTGTGACAATGATATCATCAACATATATGAGAACAAATATGTGTGTGTTGCTTTTATTGTAGATGAACAGTGAGGTGTCAGGCTTAGAAGGAACAAAACCAAGTGCTTTCATTTTGTGACTGGGTCGTGAGCACCATGCCCTAGGAGCTTGCTTCAACCCATATAGTGCTTTATCAAGTTTGCACACATGAGAAGGTGCATTCTTGTTTTCAAACCCAGGAGGTTGTTTCATGTACACTTCCTCTTCCAGAACACCATGAAGAAACGCGTTATGTACATCTAGCTGTCTGAGACTCCAGCCTCTAGAAACTGCAATAGACAAAACAAGACGGATGGTGGCAGCTTTTACAACAGGACTAAAGGTGTCCTCGTAGTCTATACCATACTGTTGTTTAAAGCCCTTAGCCACAAGTCTTGCTTTGTAGCGGTCAATGGTTCCACCAGACTTTCTTTTGATCCTGAATACCCACTTACAATCAATAAGATTTTTACCTTGCTGTGGGGGAACCAAGTGCCAGGTTTTATTTCTTTTCAGAGCCATGTATTCTTCATTCATGGCTTTTCTCCAGTGTTCATCACCGAGTGCTTCTTCAAGTGTGTATGGTTCACCTGGTTCACCTGTGGAACAGATCATACCATATTTTGTTACATGCTTGTAGTCAACAGGTTGGATTACCTCTTTTTGCAGCCATGTACGCCGTGGTGATGGCACAGAGGATCTCGGGCCGCCTACAGGAGTCTCTGCATGCACCGATCCCAAGGAGGATTCGGGGACATCCGTAGTGTCTGGCGGCGGATCTTCTGTGGCTGCGGGCGAAGTGGTGGCGCGCAGATGAGCCACAGAGGATCCAGGCTCATCATTGCCCGTGGCCCCTGGCACCAGCAGTGGAGTCCGTGCCGTCAGTGGAGGGGCCCACGCCGGTCGGGCGACGCAGGTCGCGCCACTTGTAGCAGACCGGTTGGACCGGGAAGCGGGCGCGTGCAGATAGAGTCGGGGACGGCCACGCGGTCGATCGTGGTTGGTGCGGAGTGGGAGGCGCGCTGCGACCAGACGCGGGCGACCATGTGCCAGGCGCGGGAGCAGCCCGGTCGGATGCAGCCGAGGCGCTGACTCCGAGGTGGATCCGCCCAGTCTGTCGACGGGTGTAGATCCCGGTGTGGATCCTGTGGACAGGTCTATCGACCCTGCACGCGCCGATCCCGAGGGGGATTTGTTCCCCGAGCCTGGACACATGAAATATGGCGCTGTAGCACCGATTTCTTCAGGATTTTCACCGATTTCTTCAGGATTTTCGTTCCCAGATTCATATGCGCCATCTCCCGTATCATCACACAACTCATGCAACGTGTTGAGCGGGTTAGTCATCATAGAGTCAACACAGTTATTTTCCCTTGGATCAAGGCCGGTGAGAGTTGATGGTAAAAGGAGAATTTCTTTACGGAGCAAGGCACCGGCATTGGGATGGATAGCAGAAAAGGGAAACTTAGTCACATCGAATACTACGTCGCGAGAGATGTAGACACGACCAGAGGAGACATCGAGACACTTGACCCCCTTGTGTTGAGCACTATACCCAAGGAACACACATTGTTTGGAGCGAAACATGAGTTTTCTGGTGTTATATGGACGGAGATTAGGCCAACATACACAGCCAAAGACGCATAGAGAGGTGTAGTCTGGTTTGACATGAAGAAGTCTTTCGATGGGAGTTTCATTATTGATAACACAGCTAGGGAGCATGTTGATGATATGGACAGCCGTAAGAAAGGCTTCATCCCGGAATTTAAGTGGCATGGAAGCACCGGCTAGGAGGGCTAGGCCGACCTCAACTATGTGTCTATGCTTGCGCTCGGTGGACCCATTCTGCTGGTGAGCATGGGGACACGACACATGGTGGGATATGCCATGTGTTTGGAAGAATGAATTGAGTTTCTCATATTCCCCTCCCCAGTCGGATTGGACGGCAATAATCTTGCGGTCAAACTTGCGTTCAACAAGTGCTTGAAAGTTTCGAAAAACTTGAAAGACTTCGGACCTCTTCTTGAGAAGATAGATCCACGAGAACTTACTATAGTCATCAATGAAGCTAACGCAATATGTGTATCTACCAACCGAGCTAGGAGCAGGGCCCCATACATCAGCAAATATTAATTGTAAAGGTTGACTAGAAACACTAGTAGAGATGGGGTACGGCAATTGATGACATTTTGCTCTTTGGCAAGAATCACAAACAATCTCAACATTGCGCTCACCAACAAACGGGAGCTTATTTTTTTAAGCAAACTTTCAACTAAGGAAAAAGAGGCATGTCCTAAACGATCGTGCCATCGCGTGGACGAAAGCTTGATAGCACCACAAGCTTGTTTATTGGATCTTAGAAACTCCGGAATCAACGGGTAAAGCCCTCGTACGCATCTACCTCGATAGAGAGTTCTCCTCATGGCCTGATCCTTAATCAAGAAGAAAAAAGATGAAACTCAATGAAAACATGATTATCAATGGTGATGCGATGAACGGAGAGAAGATTCTTATTGGCACTAGGAACATGCACAATTTTCCGAAGATGAATTTTACGAGAAGGGGTGTGAATAACTGAGTGACCTATGTGACGTATGCTCATACCTGCACCACTAGTTGTATGGATCTGATCCTTCCCATGATATTTCTCACGGAGGGTCACCTTCTCGAGCTCGCCTGTGAGATGGTTGGTGGTGCCGCTGTCAAGATACCAGTTGGTATCCACGCCATAGGATCCATCGGCAACCGCAGCCACCTTGTCATCTTCTTCAGATGATGCCTCGTCCTAGTCAAACTAGTACCAATAGTCCTTAGCTGTGTGGCCAGGTATCCCACAGATCTGGCAACGGACGTTGTTGGGGCAAGACCAGCCAGATCCATTACGCCGCCCCCTATTGTTGGTGGAGTTGGGGCGGCCAAAGCGTGAACCGGAGCCGTTGGTGTTGCTGGAGCCGCCTTGCTTGCCCTTGGGACGAGGAGGACCATGGTGGTGAGATGAGTAGCCACCACGCCCGCGGGTGGCCACATTCGCAGAGGACTTGAACCCGCCGCCGGAGTTCTAGAAGTGAGCCACGCGCTGGTTGAACTTGCTGAGCATGGCGAAGAGCTCGTCGAGGGTGACGGGGGTGACGCGGTGATGGTAGCTGGAACTACGTCGGTATTTCCCCTGTGACGCCCCCGATTTGACCGTACACTAATCATGCACGCAAATGTGTACGATCAAGATCAGGGACTCACGGGAAGATATCACAACACAACTCTAAAACATAATTAAGTCATACAAGCATCATAATACAAGCCAGGGGCCTCGAGGGCTCGAATACAAGTGCTCGATCATAGACGAGTCAGCGGAAGCAACAATATCTGAGTACAGACATAAGTTAAACAAGTTGCCATAAGATGGCTAGCACAAACGGGGATACAGATCAAACGAGGCGCATGCCTCCTGCCTGGGATCCTCCTAACTACTCCTGGTCGTCGTCCGCAGGCTGCACGTAGTAGTAGGCACCTCCAGGGTATTAGGAGTCGTCGTCGACGGTGGCGTCTGGATCCTGGGCTCCATCGTCTGGTCGCAGCAATCGGGTATAGAAAAGGGAAAAGGGGAACAAGGAAACCGTGAGTACTCATCCAAAGTACTCGAAAGCAAGGAGCTACACTACATATGCATGGATATATGTGTAAAGGGGCATATCGGTGGACTGAACTATAGAATGCCAGAATAAGAGGGGGATACCTAATCCTGTCGAAGACTACGCTTCTGGCAGCCTCCATCTTGCAGCAGGTAGAAGAGAGTAGACTGAAGTCCTCCAAGTAGCATCGCATAGCATAATCCTACCCGGCGATCCCCTCCTCGATGCCCTGTTAGAGAGCGATCACCGGGTTGTATCTGGCACTTGGAAGGGTGTGTTTTATTAAGTATCCAGTTCTAGTTATCATAAGGTCAAGGTACAACTCCAAGTCGTCCTGTTACCGAAGATCACGGCTATTCGAATAGATTAACTTCCCTGAAGGGGTGCACCACATAACCCAACACGCTTGATCCCATTTGGTCGGACACACTTTTCTGGGTCATGACCGGCCTCGGAAGATCAACATGTCGCAGCCCTACCTAGGCACAACAGAGAGGTCAGCACGCCGGTCTAAACCTAAGCGCACAGGGGTCTGGGTCCATCGCCCTTAGCACACCTACACGTTGCGTACGCGGCCGGAAGCAGAACTAGCCCCCTTAATACAAGCGCGAGCTTACGTTCCAATCCGGCGCGCGCCGCTCAGTCGCTGACGTCACGAAGGCTTCGGCTGATACCACGACGCCGAGTGCCCATAACTTTCCCACGTAGTTGGTTAGTGCGTATAGGACAGTAGCCAGACTTAGATCAAATACCAAGATCTCGTTAAGCGTGTTAAGTATCCGCGAACGCCGACAGGGCCAGGCCCACCTCTCACCCAGGTAGTCTCAACCTGCCCTGCCGCTCCGCCACAAAGATCCACGCAGAGAGCCGTCGGGACAAAGGTCCTTTCAGCCCCCAATCCGTGAATCACTCGCGGGTACTCCTCGAGCCGACCCGACTTTAGTCACCACATGTATCATGTATAAAGTATAGTATATACCCGTGATCACCTCCCGAGTGATCACGGCCCGATAGTATAGCACATTAGACGGACAAGAATGTAGGGCCACTGATGGAAAACTAGCATCCTATACTAAGCATGTAGGATTGCAGGTAAAGGTAACAACAGTAGTAGCAAGGACTGCCTATGCATCAGAATAGGATTAACCGAAAGCAGTAACATGTTACACTACTCTAATGCAAGCAGTAGAGAGTAGAGTAGGCGATATCTGGTGATCAAGGGGGGGGGCTTGCCTGATTGCTCTGGCAAGAAGGAGGGGTCGTCAACACCGTAGTCGTACTGGGTAGCAGCGGCGTCGGTCTCGGTGTCTAGCGAGAGAAGAGGGGGAAGAAACAATAAATACAATGCAAACAAATGCATGACGATGCATGACATGACAAGGCGTGATGCTAGGTGTGCCCAATCGCGGTAGTAGGTGATACCGGCGAAGGGGGAGAACATCCGGGAAAGTATCCCCGATGTTTCGCGTTTTCGGACAAATGAACCGGAGGGGGAAAGTTGCGAGTTTGATATGTTAGGGGTGTGTGGTGGACGAACGGGCTGTGTATCTGGATTCGTCTCGTCGTTCTGAGCAACTTTCATGTAGAAAGTATTTTCATCTGAGCTACGATTTATTTTATATGATTTTTAAAAGATTTAAATCATTTTTGGATTAATTTAAATATTCTAATTCAACATTATCCAGAACAGTGACTGCTGACGTCAGCATGACGTCAGCAGTCAACAGGGGGTTGACTGGGTCAAACTGATGTGTGGGTCCCGTCTGTCATAGACACATCACCCTAACAACCAGATTAGATAGGTTAATTATATATTTTAGGTTAATCACGCTTAATTAGTTTAACTAAACAGGATTAATTAAGTTAAGTATTTAGTTAATTAATTAATATTTTTATTTATTTATTTTATTATTATTTTTAGTTCTCTTTTATTAAAAAAAACCTTGCTGGACGTGGGGCCCCCGTGTCATAGGCCCCATGGGAGCCTTAACGGGCGTGCGGGTTATGGGCACTGGCGCCCAGCCCGATTGGGCATCCACCCAGATCGATGGGGAGGCGCCGGCCACGAGCACGGCGAGGCCGGCCGCCTGAGGCGACAGTTGCGAGGACATGGGGAGGCGGGCTCGCCCGGGAGGTAGGGGATGGGGCGACGCGCGGGAGCAGGGGAACAGCGACGCAGCAGTTGGCGGCTGCGGGCATGGACGGCGGCTGTGGTGCTCAACGCGGAGCGATGGTGTGCGGAGCCGAGCGGCAAGGGCGGTCGTAGGCGCGGGCGAAGCGGTGGCGACCAAAGGCGGCCGTGACCGGAACGAGCTGCCGGCGGCAGCGGCGAAACGCAGCAGCAGCAACCGCAGTTCGCAATAGGGAGCGGGGGAAAGAGGCGCGGTCGGGCACTAGGCCAGGACGTGCGAGGGGCGCACAACGCACGCAACCATGCGCGGCGACCGCGGTGCGAGGGTGCGTCCGGGCGCGGACGATGCTGTGACGTGCGAGGGAGGGAGGAGGAGAGGCCGGGAGGAAGGCCTCACCGCGGGTTTGTAGGGAAACGGCAGCGGGGGTCGAGGAGGAAGACGAGGACGACTTGCGTTGATGGAGACGACGGTGGGACAACTCCGGCGAGGTGGTGATCCGGCGAGCGGCAGGGGTGACGGGCGGCATGGTCAATCCTGCGAGGGAGAGGCGCGGGAGGTCCGGCGACGGCCGCGGGCATCGGGGCGCCTACGAGGTCCGACGGTGGTGGTGGTGGTGGGGGGGGGGCGACATCGGCGTCGGCGGGGTTTGAGGGCGCGGTTGCCTCGGGCGAGGGCCGATGGGGATCGATCCCGATCCAGAACTGGATCGGGGGTAGTGGGAGCGAGTGGGGAGGAGGTTAGGGTTTCGGGGGAGTTAGTAGGAGGGGGAAGTGGGCCGGCCTAGTGGGCGGCCGGTTGGGCCGTGGCCCGGTTGGGCCGGGAGGGGTTTGCCTTTTGGTTTCTTTTCTCTTTTATTTATTTTATCTTTTCTGTTTTATTTTATTTTCCAATTTATTTTGGTTTTGTAAAACATATCATTAGTACCTCAATTAGTTTTACTAATTACACCACTGCCACAAATTTTTAAACCCAAATAAAATAATTTAATATTTTCTATTTAATAAAAGGCATTTATTTAATTGTTTAAGCTGTTGTTTTATTTATTTTTGTTCATTTAAATAATTTATAAAAATGTGGTTCCACCACCACAATCATCTACGATTTATTTGCTATATTTTGAACACTTTAGTTTTAATATTTGAAAACTTTTATTGTTTGACTTTATTTTGAATTTGAATTCGAACCAGTTTCAAACTAACGCCAGATTAGCAACAGTAATTGAGGTGACGTGGCATCATTAGCAGAGCTTACTGTAGCTTGATTATCCGGGCGTCACATCCCCGGAGAGGGAGGGATGATGTAGCATAGCAACGGTAGAGTATTGCCCTCAGTTATGAAATCAAGGTATCGAACCAGTAGGAGAACCAAGCAGCACAACGTAAACAACACCTGCACACAAACAACAACACCTCGCAATCCGACGAGTTAAAAGGGTTGTCAATCCCTTCCAGGGTATGGCGCCTCAAGATAGGCAAGCAGACGTGAGATAAATTGTAGTAGATTGATAGATCGAACACCAAATAAAAAAATAAATATAAAATACAGCAAGGTATTTTTGTATTTTTGGTTTAATAGATCCGAATAAAAATGCAAAGGAAAAGTAGATCACAAGGCAAATATATGAGAAAGAAGACCCGGGGGCCGTAGGCTTCACTAGTGGCTTCTCTCGAGAAAAATAGCAAACGGTGGATAAACAAATTATTGTTGGGCAATTGATAGAACTTCAAATAATTATGACGATATCCAGGCAATGATCATTACATAGGCATCACGTCCAAGATTAGTAGATCAACTCATGCCTGCATCTACTACTATTGCTCCACACATCGACCGCTATCCAGTATGCATCTAGTGTATTAAGTTCATGGAAAAATGGAGTAATGCAATAAGAACGATGACATGATGTAGACAAGATCTGTTTATCTATATGGCGGTAGATATAGATCTCATCTTTTTATCCTTAGTAGCAACGATACATATGTGTCGGTTCCCTTCCTGTCACTGGGATCGAGCACCGTAAGATCGAACCCACTATCGGGCACCTATTTCCATTGCAAGATAAATAGATCAAGTTGGCCAAACAAAACTCAAATATCGGAGAAGAAATATGAGGCTATAAGAGATCATGCATATAAAAGATCAAAGAAACTAAAATAACTTTCATGGATATAAAAAGATATGACTGATCATAAACTCGAAGTTCATCAGATCTCAACAAACACACCGCAAAAGAGTTACATCATATGGATCCCCAAGAGACCATTGTATTGAGAATTCAGCGAGAGAGAGAGAAAGCCATCTAGCTCCTAACTACGGGCCCGAAGGTCTATAAAGAACTACTCACACATCATCGGAGAGGCACCAATTGAGGTGGTGAACCCCTCCGTGATGGTGTCTAGATTGGATCTGGTGGTTCTGGACTTTGCGGCGGCTGGATGAATATTTCGACGCTTGTTCTAGGGTTTCTGGAATATTGTGATATTTATAGAGCAAAGAGGTGGTCCGAGGGGCACCCGAGGTGGGAACAACCCACCAGGGCGCACCTGGGCCTCCTGGCGCGCCCTGGTGGGTTGTGCCCCCCTCGGGGCACCCCCCAGGTGCAACCAGGGCCCATTGCCTTCCTTCTGGCCCATAAAAAATCATCGTGGAGTTTCGTGACATTTAGACTCCGTTTGATATTGATTTCCTGTGATGTAAAAGACATGGAAAAAACAGCAACTGGCATTTGGCGCTATGTCAATAGGTTAGTACCAAAAAATGATATAAAATGACTATAAAATGATTATAAAACATTCAAGATTGATAATAAAACATCATGGAACAGTAAAAAAATTATAGATGCGTTGGAGACGTATCACGCGGGCGTCGAGAGCTGAGGCCAGGGGCTGGTAATCTATGTCCAGCCCGTGAAGGATGTAGGAGATGAGCTGGTCTTCCTGGATGGGTTTGCCCGCCGCGGCGATTTCATCGGCGAGGCCGCGCATGAAGGCGAAGTAGGCGGCAACAGATTGGTTTCCCTTCTGAGCATTGATGAGGGCGGTGTGGATGTTGTTGACGCGGCTTAAAGACTGCGACGAAAACATGCCTGCCAGCGCCGACCAGAGGCCGTGCGCGGTGGTGATCGCGGTCACCGTGATCAGCACCTCCTTGGAGAGAATGCTAAGCAGGTAGCCGAGCACCTGCTGGTCCTCCCTGACCCAGATGGGGTGGAGAGGGTTGGGCTCGGAAGTCTCTTTCCCGTTCTTGTCCTTGGTGACGAGAAGGCGCGCTGGTTCTGGCATGGTGCCATCGACATAGCCGAAGAGACCTGCCCCTCTCAGCTAAGGCGTGATCTGTGTACGCCAGAGCACATAGTTTGTGCGAGAGAGTTTCTTCGGAACCTGGCCATTGAGGCTTGAGTGGGATGTGGCGGAGGAAGACATGGAGGCTAGCGCTACTGGATTTTCTAGAACCCTAGATGAGATTGGAAGAGGAGGCTCTGATTACCATGTGCGACTAGGTGGAAGTGTCTTACCTCGATGTGAGGGACGCGTTACGTGCTATGTTGAGTAGGTGCGCACCTCCCTGTAGATAGTGCATACATGCGGTTGGAGATCTTCTAGGAAGATAAGAGATTACATCTTGGGGAGAAAGAGATAAGAGAGGTTACACAATATGAGATAAACTCTAAACAACCTACTCTATCTACCTTAACCATGCGCCGATTCTAGGCTCAGCCAACGTGACATGATGACATGTTAACAGTCATGTGTCAAAAAGGTCCCGAACCGATTTATTCCTACCCCCTAACGTGGCGGCTCTAGGATGGAAGCGATGATATCACCATGCCAACGGCTTGTTCACCTGAGGATAGTGGTCGTTCGGTGGTTCGGGGACTTTAATATAATTTTTATTATGTCTGGGGTGCTTTTTAAAAATAAAAATACGGGGAGTAAATTTTACTAACCTCAAATTTCATTGAAAGCACATGCCAAATGCCTCAAGATCGTTACATGTATAGGCGGCACAGTAGCCACAAAGGGAAGAGAGAGAGAGAGAGAGAGAGAGAGAGAGAGAGAGAGAGAGCTCATGAGTGTGGGCGGCATTGCCGAAGCAAGACAACCAGCCGTCACCGACACTATGAAGAGCAGGGGAAGGCACCCTGTGCCAGAGAATCGCCTCATCATGGCAAAGCTTTAGGGTGCGGGGAACATAGGGCTCCAAACCCTAGAACACAACTTAGTTTCGATGCTTTTGTAGGTGCAAACGACATATCATAACAAAAGGTGGGGCCGGTGGCCGAAGCAACAACTTTGAGCATCAGGCAACCCCACCCACTGTTGAGACGGCTTTCCTCCACGCATTGGTGATCACCTCATCGTTCGGTTCCCCTTTGCCCAACGCTTCTAGGCGGCAATGGGGTTGCCCGACCGAAATGTTGTCGAGGTTCGTCTCCTGCATGAAGAGGCAAGCGACAGGGGACCACCCACCTCCCGCCGCCAGAGCCCCCGCTTGCACCTGATCCATCGGGCCGGAAACACTATTGAGGACGACAGCCCAAATGAAGGACTCAAAGATAGAGTCCATCTAGTCGCACCACCTCTTTAGGAAGCAACAAACCTTCATGAACCGTCGCAGGCTAAGCCAATTGACGGAGTGAAAAAGTTGAGTCTGAGGACAAGTGTGAGGGCCCCTCCCTTTTAAGTAGCGCTGAAAAATTTCAACAACATATATGAAGGTCACAAAGATGCTTCTCCCAACGTTGAAAGAAATACGGGTCCTTTCTTAGAAAATAAATAAGTAAACATATGTCATGTGTGACAACTTTCTCGATTGATGCAGAGGCCGGGGGTTATCCTCCTTTTTAAAAAAGAAAAGAAAAAAGGTGTGACAACTTTTCGAGCTATATAGTATATAACTCGATGAAGACCTGAAAGTCCTCTTCTCGTCCCGAGCTCAAATGAGCTCGGGGTGAACAACAATATCCAAAAAATTCAAAAAATGCAAAAAATCATGTTTATTTTGGCAAACTTTAACAAATGTTTTATGTGCTTGGCAAATTTGAGCACGGAATGACATTCGCCGAAGCCATAGAAAGAAACAAAATCAAGACTCCAAAATGCTTTAAAAAATTGTATCTTTGGAGCGTCAATTTTTTTTGTCATGAATTCCACGAGTGTTATTTCTTGATAAATTTTTGCAATACTAGGAGTTTTTTTTTACCGTTTATCGTCGGGAGGAGATACTCCGTGTCGATGAGAAACCCAAAACTGACGGCGTACGTACGTAGGCAGCGAGTGATGCCAGGAAGGCCGGAGGATACGTGCGGGAATAAGTATATACAGCTACCGAGGAAAGCTCCAGGGCTTGTCGGTAGCACAGTGGACGCCACTGTGCCCCAACGTGGCATGTCGGCGAAGCGCCCCTCAGCCATGCGTGCGCACTGGCGCTGCATGTTCGAGTTCCACTTGGCTCTATCTATGTGCTAGCCTAGCAGTACATGGATATGCATGCATGCTTCCATTCCATTCATGTGCTCGTGACCTAGCCCTGGCTACCGCTCCGTCGCAATAGAACAGGGTATATCCGCATCAGCTCAACACCACACCACACGACCGATCGATCGAGCAGGGAGAGCTATCCGTCTGCAGAGCGATCGCTCGTCAGATAGAGGCCGCGCGTCCGGGGCCCGGGCCGAGCTCTCTGTGCTGCGCTGCGAGACTGGACCGCGATCGATATGACGCTGCCTCTCGCTCGGGTGGGTTCATTCGTAGTACATGGCGCTCTCGCCCACATGCGTTTCGATTCAATTCGGGTCTAGACCTTGTAGCCTGATGGGGTTGCCTTGCCTCAAGATTCGATTCATGCTGAGACTGAGTGAGATGCAGGCAGGCAGAGGCAGAGGCAGAGGCAGAGGACGTATCCTAGAGGCGATTTGATGTGCACCAGTGTAGGGCCGGCTTCTTCGGACATGCCATGTGGCCGGCCCGAGAATCGATTTTGGATCCGGCTTGGATTTGGGACGTTTTTTTAGATAAAGATTGATCGAATTGACGTGGATCGACACATGTGTGGTTGATTGAGAGCTGGGTTCATTGATGGCTTGATGCGCCGAGTTTCCTGCGGAGTTAATTACACATAGGGTACAAAAACTTTCGCCGCGGTAACGGATCCATACACACACAAAAAAAACCATAGAAGTGGTACAACAACTCCGATGCGGTAACAAATTGGTACAAAACAGTTCGAAAAACGACGGGTCGGCTGCCACGTAGGAAGGAGGCACGCCGCCCCCGTCTGAACATTTTGCAAACCCCCCCTGAGTGGTGAATTATATGCGTGGTACGGTCCAGAAACCCTCTCGCGTGTATAACCACCCTGCTGCCCAGAAACCCTCCCTAACCCCCCTCTTTCTATCTCAACCACGCCGCTGCCTCGAGGCCTCCGACGCGGCAGTTCTTCGTCGGTGGCATTGGCGTCGGCACCGTTGATCGACGCGGCATGGAGCCGCTCTTCCGGGAACCCGACATGTTCCCTCCAGAGTACGGTATGAGCCCTCTCTGTCACTTCATGTCGCGAGCACGCCCCCTTTCTGATGGAGCACGCCCCCTTTCGGATGGGTTGGTGTTCTTCATGTTCTGGCCACAAAGAACGATGTTTTTGTTGGTGCTTTGATGTGATCAACCGATTATTGTTGAAGGAAGGACGAATTTTCGGTTTACGGGCTGGTGATCATGATCAAGGGTTTGGCGGTCGATTTAGGGTTAAATTTAGTGCGGGGTGGATTAGTGTTGCCAATCCAACTGTGTAGAATCAATTATGTTATATATGTTGAACTGTAGGACGATGCACTAAATTTGTTGTTTCACCTCTGCCCTGTTTCCTGTTGATTTCAGTTAAGTCTAAACAAGTTCAGTTACAAATATACACGTTGATTTCAGTTAATAATTGCTATTATTTAATGATGTAGTGTAGTACATGGATGAATGCACTTCATTTTGTGTAAAGGATCACTTGCAGTTGCTTAGTTTGAAATGAAATTCAATTATTACAGTGCGCATGAGTTAAGTCTGAAGAAAAGTGTTCATTTTCAGTTACTTCAGGAGAAGAAAACTTATTGTTCTCTGTCGGTGTCAAAACCGGAGGATCTCTGGTAGGGGGTCCTGAACTGTGCGTCTAGGCGGATGGTAACAGGAGACAGGGGACACGATGTTTTTACCCAGGTTCGGGCCCTCTCGATGGAGGTAAAACCCTACTCCTGCTTGATTGATCTTGATGATATGAGTATTACAAGAGTTGATCTACCACGAGATCGAAGAGGCTAAACCCTAGAAGCTAGCCTATGGTATGATTGTTGTTCTTGTCCTATGGACTAAACCCTCCGGTTTATATAGACACCGGAGGGGGCTAGGGTTACACAGAGTCGGTTACAAGGAAGAAGATCTACATATCCGTATTGCCAAGCTTGCCTTCCACGCCAAGAAGAGTCCCATCCGGACACGGGATGAAGTCTTCAATCTTGTATCTTCATAGTCCAACAGTCCGACCAAAGGATATAGTCCGGCTGTCCGGATACCCCCTAATCCAGGACTCCCTCAGTAGCCCCTGAGCCATGCTTCAATGACGATGAGTCCGGCGCGCAGATTTGTCTTCGGCATTGCAAGGCGGGTTCCTCCTCCGAATACTTCATAAAAGATCTTGAACACGAGGATCGTGTCCGGCTCTGCAGAACAAGTTCCACATACAACCGCAGAGAGAATAATATTTCCACAAATCTAATCTGCTGACGTATTTCACAGTGTGACATCACACCGCAGCCAGGTCATTTGTTCGTTTTTCATAACCAACCTCGGCGTGTTTCGCGAGGCGGTTTCCTTGGCACGTCTTGTCGAAGCAGAGATCGTGTCCCTTTTTTACGGGATTCCCATCAATACGGACGTGGGTAACCCAACCGTGCCATCAATTACGGCGCTTGGGGGATAAGCCAGTTTTACCAGGCTGGTGGGGGGCGCATAGTTTCGTCCGCCCTTATAAAGGGATAAGGGTTCCCCTTTTCCTACCCACGCCTTCTTCCTCCTTGCTCATCCATTCTCGCGCACTCGAGCTCCAGCGCCCAAGTCCGCATTCTTCTCCTCGACCTCCTCCAAAAATGTCCGGAGCGGGAGGCAAGTGGATGGTCTCCTCCGTCACGGAGGGAGACGTCCAAAAGCTGAGGGGAGCCGGATACCTGTCTGAGGATATCGCACACCGGCTCCCAGATGAGGGGCAGCTCATCCCCACCCCCAGGCCCCATGAGAGGGTAGTATTCCTTACCCACTTCCTTCGCGGACTGGGATTACCCCTCCACCCATTCGTCTGGGGGCTCATGTTCTACTATGGCCTGGATTTTCACGATCTGGCCCCGAACTTCATCCTCAACGTCTCGGCGTTTATCGTCATGTGTGAGGCCTTCCTCCGCATCAAGCCCCACTTCGGCCTATGGCTGAAGACCTTCAATGTCAAACCGAAGGTGGTGGGCGGCCAGCAGGCAGAGTGCGGAGGCGCCATGGTGGGCAAAATGCCCAACGTCACATGGCTCGAGGGATCCTATGTGGAGACCATAAAGGGGTGGCAATCGGGGTGGTTCTACATCACCGAGCCGCGCGACACCAAATGGGCGGCGCCCCCCCGAGTTGCGAACTGGAATCCCCACGCGGCTCACCTCCTAGAAAGAGAAGGGCCTGCCCTGGGGTAATCCGGTAGAGCTGACCAGACTCCAGACTTGTATCCAAAATATGATAAACAGGAAGCCCAAGCTTGTCAACATAGTCCAGGTCATGCTCATCCGCCGGATCCTCCCGTGTCAACAACGGGCATTCAATTTGTGGGAGTTCGACCCGGCCCAGCACCAGACTCTGAGCGAGCTCTTCGACATGACGCAGAAGGACGCCTGGAGGGTGCTATTTAAGAGCGCCGAGGTCCCCCCTCCACTTACCGAGGATCGCGGACTCAGCGCGCAGCGCCAAGCCGGCGCAGTAAGCTCTTGTATTTCTTATAGGGTATTCATTTTCCCCGATATAATCATATGCGGGATCTGAGCTCCCATGCCTTTGACAGGACTGGGTGGAGACATCGGAGCAGATTGACTGCCCGACCCCTCTGCCCGAAGACCCTGTAGACGCTCTCCTGACGGAGATGCTGACTCCGGCTCCTTATGAGGTGCCGGAGAAGAAGATCCAGAAGAAGGCCGCGGGAACCCGAAAGAGTTCCCGGCGCCAGGTGGTATCGGACTCATCGTCCGATAACTCCGAGACGCACTCCTCCCGTGAAAACGAGGAGGAGGCAGATAAAGGTTCTCCCCCTCCAGCCGGGGGAGACAAGAAAAGGAAGACCGCCCCAACCGGGGAGGCCGGAGGGTCCAAGAAGGGAAGGACGCTCCTTCCGGACTGCTCCACCACCGCCGCCGACAGCGAAGACGAGTGGTTACCCAGGTCAAGCCCCTGGGGAAGTCGTAAGTATTCGAATACCAGAGCAACTCATGGTATGCTTTTATTGCACTGCTTCTCCTTACGCCGAATATAATTATGCAGCCCACCTCGAGCCCGTACCGACGTATCTTCGTCGGACGGTTCTTTGGATCTGTCGGCTATGAGCAACGGATCACTTCCGACCGCCTCCACCCCTCGTCCTACAGACAACGCCGAAGTGTTGTCTCAAAGGGCAACAAGCCGAGGGGAGGTAGTCCTGGAGGCGCCTCAAGGCGACCTTCCGGACTCCAGGCGCAAAGGGAGCAAGGCTCCCAAGGGCTCCAAGTTTGGCCCTAGGCCGAACACCGTGCTGGAACCTCCAGTGGTTCCGGACTCCGGTAGGCGGCCTCCTGCTAAGAGGGGCAAGCCACCTATGCCGGTGACCTCCGTCCATCCGGAGGCAACGGAAAATTCGCTGGAAGTGCTTAGCGGCGCTTCCATCGATGAGGAGCACCACAATATTATGAGTGCGGTGATCAAGAAGGTTCAGTCCGCCAAGAGCGGATTGACTGAAGCCTGTACCATCATTCTAACAGGCTTTGAGGTATGTATTTAAAATATAGGAAAATATTACCGCATAGACAGTAGCCCCTGATGCTCTGTTTGGTGTTCACAAAGAAAAGCCGAATAGAGGATCAAAACAAAATTTGCAGGAGTCTAATACAAGTATGTCTATATGCGTATGCAGGCTTCGGTGCTGACCTCTGCCACACTGACTGCGGAGGTCGCCGTACTGAAGCAGAACCTCGAGCGGTCCGAGTAAGAGCTCGGCCTTGCCAAGAGGCAGCTCGAGGAGAACAAAGGTAAGTAATACCTTGTCTATATATATATATATATATATATATATATATATATATATATATATATATATATATATAAGGATGTGGTTGCAAAATGATAGGATCATCATGAATGTGTCAGGGGCAACAACCGAAGTGGCGGCCCTGAAGCAAGCGCTGTCCGAGGCCGAAAACAAAGCGGCCACGGAGCGCACCAAGCGGGAGAAGCAAGAGGCATGGGTGGGCGAGGTGCAGCAAGAGCTCCAGGCTCTCGTGAAGAAGCACGAGACTTTGGAGCTTGACTCGGAGACGTGAGAGTCCGAGCTTGCCGCGGCCCTCGAGAGCACCAAGCATGCCAAGGCCGAAGCCCAAAAGGTCCTCCAAGAAATTGAGGCGATGAACAAGATAGCGGCGGGTAAGGCATTCATTATGCAAAGCAAGCATGTGATAGTAAAATACTTGTTACTTACCTGAGTCCGGAGCTCTCCAGGAGCATTCGCAGATTTTCCCCGCAGCGTGTCGGATGCCACAAAGTACTACCGGGCCGAGGAAGGGAGCTCAACGGAGAAGGTGTTCTGGTCTCAGTATACTGAGGCCGAACACCCGGTGCCCTTAGGCGACCAGCTGAAGCAATTGGTCGAGCTCCATAAGGCGGCCGAACAGGCCATGAAGGGTCTTATAGTCTAGCTATGGCCTGGAGATGCCATGCCAGGGAGCTACTTCGGGCTGGTGAGGCAGCTTGTGGATGCCTGCCCTTGGTTTGAAGTCATCAAGCGGTCCGTCTGCATCGAGGGCGCCTGCAGGGCGCTTGCTCGTGTTAGAGTACACTGGGCCAAGATGGACGCTGAGAAGCTTGTGAAGGAGGGACCACCGCAGGGCAAGGAGCATCGCCACCCTGAGATGTATTATGAGGGCGTCGTGAAGGGTGCCCGCCTTGTGGCGGATGAGCGTTCCAAAGATGTAATTTTTTAGTGAACTTGCTCGTGTGATCCTGTATTATGAAAACGTGTTCATATGCGCTATGCAACGCTTGTTTGAATTTAAAATATTACCTTTTGTGCGGCTGTTTATCAAATCTGAAAGATGGCCAGTCGTCGGCTTCTGCCCCCATGCCACGAGTGCTGGGGTGCTCGGGATAAATCTAGGCACTCTTTTTCCCATTGTTGGGTCCTTCAAGGGAGGTGCTCAGCGCAACGAACAAGGCAATCGGACTATAATGCTTTATCACTTTCACTTAGCCATAGAAGTCTACAATTTTAAATTTTGGCGAAGCCCCTAGTATTCAGAAGGCCGAATTCGGGGCGCTATACACGGCTAAGACGGACAAAGACGACTCCTCGCCCTAAGAGGCATAAGTCTTTAGGGACTCGAGACCTCTCGAACAGCGACCAACTCTCGCCTTATCATGACAGTCAGTTTTAGCTTTCTCTACTGAGGTGCTTGCCCAGCTGAACCGGGGCACAATCGCAGTAGTTCTCCCAGTGCTACCTTAGCCGATATAGCGGAATGTAAGGTGCCAAAACATGGGAGTCGGGCAAACCCAACTATTGACCCAAGACATGATTCGGAGCTGATGCATATAATGCTATAAGTTCGGGGTGCCGCACTGTTGAAGGTGTTCGGACTTCTCACGCCGTATTATGGGGTACTTAAGCCCCTGGCGCATTGGCCGTACCAGAGTGTACGTGTGCTGAATGTCATAAATGAACATAAATATATATAAAAAAGAATAGAGAATGCGATAATAGACTAGAGCTATGCATTGTTTATTAAAAAAGGTGCGTCGAAGCAGAATGATACAAGTAGTGCGATAAGCAAAAAGTAGGACTATTTGACATGTCCCTCCGAGGGCAAGATGCGGATGGTATTTAAAGCAGGTATTTCGCTCGTTATCAGAGACCACCTGGGAGTTCCATGGTGCGACATAGCTTTCTGCCTCCTTGGTTCTTGTATCGTGTGTCTGGCAATCGTACTGCCGGACAGGGCTTCCAGAGAGTAAAGTCTTGAAAGAGAGAAAAAAATAACAAAGTGGGAAGCCCCTAGTGCGGTTGAGCCGCCTTTTGGGGCGTGCCGTGGTCGTTCCCCCCTCCCCACGTATGCCCATGGTACTTTTAATGCGTAATTATGTACGCGTGGCACGAATTTTGCCGTTTGGATGGGACTGGGGTGGGGGCCGCATTGCTATGCGAGCTCGGAACGTGCCAGGTGGTCTTGTTGCAGATTACTCCGGGCGCGCTTGATGTTGTCCGGGTGTTTGATCGCCGAACTGGTTGATTGCCTTAAGAGGCTGCTTTGCGCTTCTGCTGCAAGGGCCGTAGTGTGCTCCTCTGTGCGGAGAGAACGCTCTGTGTTTCCATTGATTGTGATGACCCCTCGAGGTCCTGGTATCTTGAGCTTGAGGTACGCGTAATGCAGTACCGCATTGAACCTTGCAAATGCGGTTCGCCCGAGTAGTGCGTGATAGCCAATGCGGAACGGGACTATATCGAAGATTAACCCCTCGCTTCGGAAGTTATCCGGGGATCCGAAGACCACTTCTAGTGTGACTGAGCCTGTGCAATGGGCTTCTACACCTGGTATGACGCCTTTGAAGGTCGTTTTTGTGGATTTGATCCTTGAGGGGTCTATACCCATTTTGCGCACTGTGTCCTGATAAAAGCAGGTTCAGGCTGCTGCCGCCATCCATAAGGACTCGAGTGAGGTGAAATCCATCTATGGTTGGGTCTAGGACCAGTGCGGCGAATCCGCCGTGCCGGATACTAGTGGGGTGGTCCCTGCGATCGAAGGTGATCAGACAGGAGGACCATGGGTTGAACTTTGGGGCGACTGGCTCCAACGCATATACGTCCCTTAGCGCACGCTTCCGCTCCCTCTTGGGGATGTGGGTTGCGTATATCATGTTCACCGTCCGCACTTGTGGGGGGAACCTCTTCTGTCCTCCGGTGTTCGGCGGCCGGGGCTCCTCCTCGTCATCGCTATGTTGCCCCTTATCCTTGTTTTCGGCATTTAACTTGCCGGCCTGCTTGAACACCCAACAATCCCTATTGGTGTGGTTGGCTGGCTTGTCGGGGATGCCATGTATTTGACACGAGCGATCGAGTATACGGTCCAAACTGGACGGGCACGGAGTACTCCTTTTGAATGGATTTTTCCGCTGACCGGGTTTAGAGCCTCTGAATCCGGCATTGACTGCCGTATCCTCGGTATTGTCGCTGTTGATGCGGCGCTTGTGTTTGTTGCGACGTGACCTGCCATTGCTATCCTTGGTATCCGAAGTACCAGGGTTCTTTGATATGTTATTGCTGCGAGCCATCCAGTTGTCCTCTCCCTCGCAAAAGCGGGTCATGAGTGTCGTGAGGGCTGCCATAGATTTTGGCTTTTTCCTGGCCCAGGTGCCGGGCGAGCCACTCGTCGCGGATGTTATGCTTAAAAGCTGCTAGAGCCTCTGCATCCGGACAGTCGACGATTTGATTTTTCTTGGTTAGGAACCGTGTCCAGAATTGCCTGGCCGATTCCTCTAGCTGCTGAATTATGTGGCTCAAGTCATCGACATCTGGTGGTCGCACATAAGTGCCCTGGAAGTTGTCGAGGAATGCGGCTTCCAGATCTTCCCAACAGCCAATGGATTCTGCTGGCAAGCTGTCCAGCCAATGCCGAGCTGGTCCTTTGAGTTTGAGTGGAAGGTATTTGATGGCGTGTAGATCGTCACCGCGGGCAATGTGGATATGCAGGAGGCAGTCCTTGATCCATACCGCAGGATCTATTGTACCATCGTATGATTCGATATTTACGGGTTTGAAACCCTCTGGGATTTGGTGATCCATTACTTCATCTGTGAAGCATAGGGGGTGTGCGGCGCCTCTGTACTGGGCTACATTACGACGCAGCTCATATGAGTCTTGTCCGCTGTGTTCGGCCCGACCGGATTTACTTTTACTGTATCCGGCGTGACAGTTATCGTCTCGCGTAGTGGCGCGCCCTCGTGATCCGTAGATCGATCTTGCATGTTTTGCTTTGTCCCCCAATACATCTCGTAGGTCTAGCGTATTTCCTCGTGCCTTTTTATTTGAGTGGCGCCGGGGTGCGGGCTGGGCTTTCGGCAGGAATGCCACTCTGTCGCAGCCACAAGGTGGCCGATCAGCCGCGTCATACGCTGGAGATGTAGGTTTTAATGCTTCCTCCTCTAGTCGGGGTAGCAACCTGCGCTTTGGGTAACTCTTGGAGGGGCGTTCGAGTTCATATTCCTCGGCCGCAAGGACTTCAGTCCATATGTCAGCTAGCAAATCTTGATCAGCTCGAAGCTGCTGTTGCTTTTTCTTAAGGCTATTTGCCGTGGCCATAAGCCGGCGCTTGAAGCGCTCTTGCTCGACGGGATCCTCAGGCACGACAAATTCGTCATCGTCGAGGCTTGCCTCTTCTTCGGAGGGAGGCATGTAATTATCATTCTCCGCCTCTCCATCTGTTGCTCTCTCAGGAGGGCTGACTTCTCCATCCTCCTGCTCTGAATCTTGCTGGAGGGGATTGTCGTTATCTTCGTCACTGTCCAGAGTGTTATTATCTCCTGTGCTGGTATCACCGCTTTTGCTTTGGCGAGACTTAGAGCGGCGCCGCTGACGTCGGCGCTTGGGTTGCTTCTTGGAGGGGTCATCCCCCGTTGTCCCGTCGCCATTGCCATCTTTGGGTGTGTCCACCACATATATATATATATATATATCATATGATGAGGTGGCTGTCCAGTGCCCTGTGGGCAGTGGTTCCTACTCGTCTCCTGCATCGTCGTCCATACCGTTGATGTCTTCGGAGTCGAAGTCGAGCATGTCGGTTAAATCATCGATAGTGGCTACTAAGTGGGTGGTGGGTGGGCGGCGAATTTCTTCGTCATCCGCATCCCAATCCTGCCGGACATAGTTCGGGCAGGTTTCTCCTGACAAGGATAGGGACCTTAATGAGTTTAGTATGTCACCGAAGGGCGAGTGCTGAAAGATATCTGCGGAGGTGAACTCCATGATCGGCGCCCAGTCGGATTCGATAGGCACGGGTGCAGGCGGTTCGGAGTCCGTGGCCGGAGAGGAATCCAGCAGTTTGGCATCACGACTCTTGTGAAGGGTAAGGTCGGTACTCAGCTCGATCGCCGCTGAGAATGCGGCCTCCGTGGCGGGGTCTATCCACCCGTCCATAGATGGCGCAATAGGCTCCGGATTGAGGGTCGGAGCGGTTGCCGGCGCGGTCTCCTGAATACTATCTGATGGTAGAGCTAAATCATGCTCATCATGACCGTGCAGCGCACTCGGCAGGGGCTCGAATCCGTCGAAGATCAAGTCTCCGCGGATGTCGCCCGTGTAGTTTAAGCTTCCAAACTTGACCTGGTGGACAGGGGCGTAACTCTCGATCTACTCCAGATGGCCAAGCGAGTTGGCCCGCAATGCGAAGCCGCCGAATACAAAGATCTGTCCGAGGCGAAAAGTCTCACCCTGGACTACATCACTATCGATGATCAAAGGAGCCATCAAGCCTAACGATGACGACACAGAGGAACTCTCAATGAAAGCACCAATGTCGGTGTCAAAACCGGCGGATCTCGGGTAGGGGGTCCCGAACTGTGCGTCTAGGCGGATGGTAACAGGAGACAGGGGACACGATGTTTTTACCCAGGTTTGGGCCCTCTCGATGGAGGTAAAACCCTACTCCTGCTTGATTGATCTTGATGATATCAATATTACAAGAGTTGATCTACCACGAGATCGAAGAGGCTAAACCCTAGAAGCTAGCCTATGGTATGATTGTTGTTCTTGTCCTACGGACTAAACCCTCTGATTTATATAGACACCGGAGGGGGCTAGGGTTACATGATACGTCTCCAACGTATCTATAATTTTTGATTGCTCCATGCTATATTATCTACTGTTTTGGACTATATTGGGCTTTATTTTCCACTTTTATATTATTTTTGGGACTAACCTATTAACCGGAGGCCCAACCCAGATTTGCTGTTTTTTGCCTATTTCAGTGTTTCGAAGAAAAGGAATATCAAACGGAATTGAAACAGAACGAAATCAACTGGAGAAGTTATTTTTGGAAGGAAAGCTACCGGATGGACTTAGACCCCACGTCAGGAGCCAAGGGAGCTGCTCGGGAGGGTGGGGGGCGTGCCTACCCCCTAGGGCGCGCCCCCATGCCTCGTGGGGCCCCCGAAGCTCCACCGACGTACTTCCTGCACCCATATATACCTACGTACCCTAAAACTTCCAGAACAGAGATTAGATCGGGAGTTCCGCCGCCGCAAGCCTCTGTAGCCACCAAAAACCTCTCGGGACCCTGTTACGGCACCCTTCCGGAGGGGGGGAACCCTCACCGGTGGCCATCTTCATCATCCCGGTGCTCTCCATGACGAGGAGGGAGTAGTTCACCCTCGGGGCTGAGGGTATGTACCAGTAGCTATGTGTTTGATCTCTCTCTCTCTCTCATGTTCTTGATTTGGCACAATCTTGATGTATCGCGAGATTTGCTATTATAGTTGGATCTTATGTTTCTTCTCCCCCTCTTCTCTCTTGTAATGGATTGAGTTTTCCCCTTGAAGTAATCTTATCGGATTGAGTCTTTAAAGATTTGAGAACACTTAATGTATGTCTTGCCGTGCGTATCTGTGGTGACAATGGGATATCACGTGATTCACTTGATGTATGTTTTGTGATCAACTTGCGGGTTCCGCCCATGAACCTATGCATAGGGGTTGGCACACGTTTTCGACGTGATTCTCTGGTAGAAACTTTGGGGCACTCTTTGAGGTTCTATGTGTTGGTTGAATAGATGAATCTGAGATTGTGTGATGCATATCGTATAATCATACCCACGGATACTTGAGGTGACATTGGAGTATCTAGGTGGCATTAGGGTTTTGGTTGATTTGTGTCTTAAGGTGTTATTCTAGTATGAACTCTAGGGCTGTTTGTGACAATTGTAGGAATAGCCCAACAGATTGATTGGAAAGACTAACTTTGAGGTGGTTTCGTACCCTACCATAATCTCTTCGTTTGTTCTCCGCTATTAGTGACTTTGGAGTGACTCTTTGTTGCATGTTGAGGGATAGTTATATGATCCAATTATGTTATTATTGTTGAGAGAACTTGCACTAGTGAAAGTATGAACCCTAGGCCTTGTTTCCTAGCATTGCAATACCGTTTACGCTCACTTTTACCACTTGTTACCTTGCTGTTTTTATATTTTCAGATTACAAAGACTTATATCTACCATCCATATTGCACTTGTATCACCATCTCTTCGCTGAACTAGTGCACCTATACAATTTACCATTGTATTGGGTGCGTTGGGGACACAAGAGACTCTTTGTTATTTGGTTGTAGGGTTGCTTGAGAGAGACCATCTTCATCCTACGCCTCCCACGGATTGATAAACCTTAGGTCATCCACTTGAGGGAAATTTGCTACTGTCCTACAAACCTGTGCACTTGGAGGCCCAACAACGTCTACAAGAAGAAGGTTGTGTAGTAGACATCAAGCTCTTTTCTGACGCCGTTGCCGGGGAGGCTAGGTAAGTGAAGGTATATCTTTAGATCTTGCAATCGAATCTTTTTGTTTCTTGTTTTAGCACTAGTTTATTTTATAAAAGAAAACTACAAAAAAATGGAATTGAGTTTGTCTCATACGCTTCACCTTTTTAATATACTTCGTGAGTATGATGGGAAGGAAAATTGTGCCAAAGTGTTAGAAGAAGAATGCATTAAAATGTTTGGCACTAAATATTTATATGATGAGCATGATTGCAATGTTGTTAGTATGAATTCCTTGAATATCCATGATGCTAATGATATGCAAAGCCACAAGCTTGGGGAAGCTATGTTTGATGAAGATGATATTTTTTGTACCCCAAGCTTTGATGAGAAAGTTTACTATGATGAAAGCATGCCTCCTATCTATGATGATTATTGTGATGACACGTATGCTTTAAAGAATAATGATAACCATGAAACTTGTCATCTTGATCTTAATTTTCAATCACATGATAGTTATTTTGTTGAGTTTTCTCCCACTACTATTGATGAGAATAAATTTGCTTATGTGGAGAGTAGTACAAATTCAATGCTTGTAGATCATGAAAAGAATGCTTTAGGTGCTGGTTATATTGTTGAATTCATTCATGATGCTACTGAAAATTCTTATGAGGGAGGAATGTATGCTTGTAGGAATTGTAATAATATTAAGTTTCCTCTCTATGTGCTTAAAGTTTTGAAGTTATGCTTATTTTGCCTTCCTATGCTAGTTGATTATTGTTCCCATAAGTTGTTTGCTCACAAAATCCCTATGCATAGGAAGTGGGTTAGACTTGAATGTGCTAGTCATATTCTTCATGATGCTCTCTTTATGTTTCAATTCTTACCTCTTATGTGAGCATCATTGAAATCATAATGCCTAGCTAGGGGCGTTAAACGATAGCGCTTGTTGGGAGGCAACCCAACTTTATTTTCGTTTCTTGCTTTTTTGGTTCTGTTTAGGAATAAATAATCCATCTAGCTTCTGTTTAGATGTGGTTTTGTGTTTTAATTAGTGTTTGTGCCAAGTAGAACCTTTGGGAAGACTTGGGTGAAGTCTTTATGATCATGCTATAAAAAAACAGAAACTTTAGCGCTCACGAGATTAGCTTCAACTTTTTACTGGAGAGTGCTATTTAGTTGATTCGTTTTGCATATGATTACTAGACAAATTCCTCAGGTCCACCAATTTATTTTAGAATTTTCGGAGTTCCAGAAGTTTGCGTTAGTTACAGTTTACTACAGACTGTTCTGTTTTTACCAGATTCTCTTTTTCGTGTGCTGTTTGCTTATTTTGATGACTCTATGGCTAGTAAAATAGTTTATAAACCATAGATAAGTTGGAATAAAGTAGTTTTAACACAAATATAAATAAATAATGAGTTCATTACAGTACCATGAAGTAGTGTTTTGTTTTCTTTCACTAACGGAGCTCACGAGTTTCCTGTTAAGTTTTGTGTTGTGAAGTTTTCAAGTTTTGGGTAAAGATTCGATGGACTATGGAATAAGGAGTGGAAAGAGCCTAAGCTTGGGGATTCCCAAGGCAACCCAAGGTAATATTCAAGTATAACCAAGCGTCTAAGCTTGGGGATGCCCCGGATGGCATCCCCTCTTTCATCTTCGTTCATCGGTAACTTTACTTGGAGCTATATTTTTATTCACCACATGATATGTGTTTTGCTTGGAGCGTAATTTTATTTTCTTTAGCTTTGCTTGATGTTTGAATAAAGTTTCAAGATCTTAAATTCTTAAATGTTAGAGAGTCTTCACATAGTTGCATAATTATTCGACTACTCATTGATCTTCACTTATATCTTTCAGAGTAGTTTGTTGTTTGCCCTAGTGCTTCACTTATATCATTTAGAGCATGGTGGTAGTTGTATTTTGAAGAAATAGATGAACTCTCATGCTTCACTTATATTATTTTGAGAGTCTTAAATAGCATGGTAATTGCTTGAATAATCCTAATATGCTAAGCATAAAAGATTTGTAAGCTTTCTTATGAGTGTGTTGAATACTAAGAGAATTTTGATGCTTGATGATTGTTTTGAGATATGGAGGTAATAATATCAAAGTCGTGCTAGTTGAGTAGTTGTGAATTTGAGTAATGCTTGTGTTGAAGTTTGCAAGTCCCATAGCATGCACGTATGGTAAACGTTATGTAACAAATTTGAAACATGAGGTGTTCTTTGATTGTCCTCCTTATGAGTGGCGGTCGGGGACGAGCGATGGTCTTTTCCTACCAATCTATCCCCCTAGGAGCATGCGCGTAGTGCTTTGGTTTTTGATGGCTTGTAGATTTTTGCAATAAGTATGTGAGTTCTTTATGACTAATGTTGAGTCCATGGATTATACGCACTCTCACCTTTCCATCATTGCTAGCCTATTCGGTACTGTGCATTGCCCTTTCTCACATTGAGAGTTGGTGCAAACTTCGCCGGTGCATCCAAACCCCGTGATATGATACGCTCTTTCACACATAAACCTCCTTATATCTTCCTCAAAACAGCCACCATACCTACATATTATGGCATTTCCATAGCCATTCCGAGATATATTGCCATGCAACTTTCCACCATACCGTTCTTCATGACACTTTCATCATTGTCATATTGCTTAGCATGATCATGTACTTGACATAGTATTTGTGGCAAAGCCACCGTTCATAATTATTTCATACATGTCACTCTTGATTCATTTCATATCCCGGTACATCGCCGGAGGCATTCATATAGAGTCATACTTTGTTCTAGTATCGAGTTGTAATAATTGAGTTGTAAATAAATAGAAGTGTGATGATCATCATTCAATAGAGCATTGTCCCAGAAAAAGAGAAAGGCCAAAGAAAAAAAAGAAGGCCCAAAAAAATAAAAATAAAGAGGGGCAATGCTACTATCCTTTTTTCCACACTTGTGCTTCAAAGTAGCATCATAATCTTCATGATAGAGAGTTCTTGTTTGTCACTTTCATATACTAGTGGGAATTTTTCATTATAGAACTTGGCTTGTATATTCCAACGATGGGCCTCCTCAAGTTCTCTAGGTCTTCGTGAGCAAGCAAGTTGGATGCACACCCACTTAGTTTCTTTTGTTGAGCTTTCATGCATTTATAGCTCTAGTGCATCCGTTGCATGGCAATCCCTACTCCTCGCATTAACATCAATCGATGGGCATCTCCATAGCTCATTGATTAGCCTCGTTGATGTGAGACCTTCTCCTTTTTTGTCTTCTCCACATAACCCCCATCATCATATTCTATTCCACCCATAGTACTATATCCATGGCTCGCGCTCATGTATTGCGTGAAGGTTTATAAGTTTGAGATTATTAAAGTATGAAACAATTGGTTGGCTTGTCATCGGGGTTGTGCATGATGAGAGAATTCTTGTGTGACGAAAATGGAGCATGACTAAACTATATGATTTTTTAGGGATGAACTTTCTTTGGCCATGTTATTTTGAGAAGACATAATTGCTTAGTTAGTATGCTTGAAGTATTATTATTCTTATGTCGATATGAACTTTTGTCTTGAATCTTTCGAATCTGAATATTCATATCACAATTAAGAAGAATTACATTGAAATTATGCCAACTAGCATTCCACATCAAAAATTATCTTTTTTATCATTTACCTACTCGAGGACGAGCAGGAATTAAGCTTGGGGATGCTTGATACGTCTCCAACGTATCTATAATTTTTGATTGCTCCATGCTATATTATCTACTGTTTTGGACTATATTGGGCTTTATTTTCCACTTTTATATTATTTTTGGGACTAACCTATTAACCGGAGGCCCAGCCCAGATTTGCTGTTTTTTGCCTATGTCTGTGTTTCGAAGAGAAGGAATATCAAACGGAGTCGAAACGGAACGAATTCAACTGTAGAAGTTATTTTTGGAAGGAAAGCTACCGGATGGACTTGGACCCCATGTCAGGAGCCAAGGGAGGTGCTCGCGAGGGTGGGGGGCGCCCCCACCCCCCTAGGGCGTGCCCCTGCCTCGTGGGCCCCCCGAAGCTCCACCGACGTACTTCCTGCACCCATATAGACCTACGTACCCTAAAACTTCCAGAACAGAGATTAGATCGGGAGTTCAGCCGCCGCAAGCCTCTGTAGCCACCAAAAACCTCTCTGGACCCTGTTCCGGCACCCTGCCGGAGGGGGGGAACCCTCATCGGTGGCCATCTTCACCATCCCGGCGCTCTCCATGACGAGGAGGGAGTAGTTCACCCTCGGGGCTGAGGGTATGTACCAGTAGCTATGTGTTTGATCTCTCTCTCTCTCTCATGTTCTTGATTTTGCACGATCTTGATGTATCGCGAGATTTGCTATTATAGTTGGATCTTATGTTTCTTCTCCCCCTCTTCTCTCTTGTAATGGATTGAGTTTTCCCTTTGAAGTAATCTTATCGGATTGAGTCTTTAAAGATTTGAGAACACTTGATGTATGTCTTACCGTGCGTATCTGTGGTGACAATGGGATATCACGTGATTCACTTGATGTATGTTTTGGTGATCAACTTGCGGGTTCCGCCCATGAACCTATGCATAGGGGTTGGCACACGTTTTCGTCATGATTCTCCGGTAGAAACTTTGGGGCACTCTTTGAGGTTTTATGTGTTGGTTGAATAGATGAATCTGAGATTGTGTGATGCATATCGTATAATCATACCCACGGATACTTGAGGTGACATTGGAGTATCTAGGTGACATTAGGGTTTTGGTTGATTTGTGTCTTAAGGTGTTATTCTAGTACGAACTCTAGGGTTGTTTGTGACAATTATAGGAATAGCCCAACGGATTGATTGGAAAGAATAACTTTGAGGTGGTTTCGTACCCTACCATAATCTCTTCGTTTGTTCTCCGCTATTTGTAACGCCCCGATGTAACTTGCCATATTTGTAATCCAACTCTTGCCATTTCCGGCTATGTGCTATGATATTCCCTCCGTGGTTGGGTTCTCTCCGTTTTGCATTTTGGTCATGTCATGCATTTCATATCATGTCATCATGTGCATCGCATTTGCATACGTGTTCGCCTCATAAATCCGAGCATCTTTCCCGTTGTCCGTTTTGCAATCCGGCGCTCCTATGCCTCCCGGTGTCCCCTTTTACATTTCTTCGTGAGCGGGTATTAAACATTCTCGGAATGGACCGAGGTTTGACATGTGGCCTTGGTATAGCACCGGCAGACCGCCTGTCAACTTTCGGGTCAATCGGAGTTCGTTTGGTACTGCGACGGTTAACCGGGTAACCGTGAAGGCCTTGTGTGTGTTGCAGCCCAACACCCCTTCTAAACAGCCCAATAACCCATCTAAGTCACTCCCATGTCCTCCGCCGTTCGATCCCGATCGCGTGGGCGAAAACCGCACTCCGTTTGGAGCCTCCTAGCTCCTCCTAGCTATAAAAACGCCTTCCCCGTCCAAATCTGGGAGAGAAACAACCCCGAAACCCTAATTCTCCTCGATCCGCGCGCCTCTCCCTCTCCTGCCCGCCGCCGGCGCGCCCCGGGCCAGTGGGAGCGCGCCACGTGGCACCGCGCCGCCCTCCGCCGCCTCGGCCCGCTCGGCCCGCCGCCGGCCCCCGCGGGCCTGAGCGCCGCGCCCCCCCCCCCGCGCGCGACCCGCCTCCCGGCCCGCGCGCCCGCAGCCGCCGCCGCCTGCCTCGCCTGCTCGCGCCCGCCGTCCGCCGCCGTGCGCCGCCGCCTCGCGCCGTCCCCGCCACCTCAGGCCGCCGCCGCGCCTCCCCTCGCCGCCGCCGCGCCTCCCCTCGCCGCCCCGCGCCATTCGCGGCCAGATCCGGGCCGGCGCCGCCCGGATCCGGCCGGATCCGTCTCTGTCGCCGCCACTCCGGCGCGGTTCCGGCGAGCCGCGCCGCCGCCTCGATCCGCGTCCCGGCTGGGTTGACTTTTACCTTCTCCCCGAAATCTCTAAGTCCTTTAATTTTATCATCATCATCGCATCTTCATCATGCCATAACGTTGCATCCTTAGCTCCGTTTCGCGCGTATAATATGTCATTTTGTTCGTTTCGAAGAGTACATCATTTTGTTCCATTGCACCATTTTCATTTGAAGTCATCTGGATGCCCGAAATGCTGTTAGAAGAGGGCTAGTTGATGTTAGTTGCTGGATCTTATCTGAACATGCACTTTTGTCATTTTTGCCATGATTGATGTGTACCTCCTATGAAGTTGAGCCCTACATTAGTTTTGTATTATGCCATGTTACCTATCCAGAGGATTTTTCCATGTATTTTTATGATCTATGTGGTGACTAGCACAAGCATGCAAACTAGGTGTCTTGATGTTGCTGATTTCAGAGACTTAGTGATTTCACTAAGTCCCTGACTGCTGTTATTTTCGAGCCATGTATTCATGTTGTTTCTGAGTGATCTATGCATAATTTGAGCATGATCAGTAAGGGAGTTTTGAACTTGAGTATTTGCTTAATCCATCCATGCCTTTGTTTGCATTTATGGAGTGCCATAGCTTGAGTCAATCGAGCTCTACTTTTGCTTCAAAATATTGCTGGCAGATTGTTTACATGTTATTCGATTTTGCCAAGCTTGGTGTAGTTGATACTTGCATGATATGATGTTATTCTTGCCATGTCTAGCTACTATGCCATGTATTCTTGATGTATGCATGCTTAGTTTACCATGAGATGCTCTGTAGTGAGTGCATCGAGCTCACGAACATGCCTAGTCGTTAACAGTTTTCTGCCATGTCCAGTTTTCTGCTAAGTCTGAAACCTGTAACGAAACTTGCTTATTTGACATGGGTGTAATCATATTTTCTTGTCCTTTTTGGCTTATGGTCAATAAGAGACTTTTGTCAAGTGCTTTGAGTAGATTCATGCCATGCCTTACTTTGCTATGTTCTGAACCTGTAGCATGTTGTTTCGTTGCTCTGAACATGCCATCCTGATGTCAGTTTCTGCTTGTTGATATTTTCACTAAGTCTGAGAAGCTGTTATCGTTTGCACTTTTGCCATGTTTGTTTGAACCTGTTATGATGGGATTGAGCCGTAGCTCAGTGTTCATCTTTTGTCGTGCATCTTGAGTAGATTACTGTCATATGCTTTGTTGCCTTTTTTGGGTGCAGTAGCTTAATTATTTGTTGCTTGCTAAGTAGCATCATGCTGTTTATGGCAGATTCGTGTCATTCTTGTATTGCTTGCCATTTGCAAACCGTGCATCCGAATCCGGTGATCTTTATATCGATTTCAACCGAAATCACCTCATCTATCCAGCGGCATGCTTGGTTTGCCAAGATTATGCCCTGTTCATCCTTGTCCTTCCGGAGCATGCATACGCATTGCATATCACCTCTCGCATATCATGCCATGTTTTGCATCATATTGCTTGCGCATTGCATCGTGGTTGATTTTGGTTCCTTTGCTTGTTCTCTTGTCTTGGGTAGAGCCGGGAGACGAGTACGTGAACGAGGAACCTGTTGAGAACGCATACGAGGACCAAGCTTTCGACAACTCTGAGAACCTTGCAGGCAAGATGACCATACCCTCGAAATCACTTCTATCTTTGCTTGCTAGATTGCTCGCTCTTTTGCTATGCCTATGCTGCGATACCTACCACTTGCTATATCATGCCTCCTATATTGCCATGTCAGCCCCTAACCATGTCCTAGCAAACCGTTGTTTGGCTATGTTACTGCTTTGCTCAGCCCCTCTTATAGCGTTGTTAGTTGCAGGTGAAGATGAAGTTTGTTCCTTGTTGGAACATGGATTTGTTGTTCCTTGTTTGGAACATGTTTACTTGTTGGGATATCACAATACCTCTTATTTAATTAATGCATCTATATACTTGGTAAAGGGTGGAAGGCTCGGCCTTATGCCTGGTGTTTTGTTCCACTCTTGCCACCCTAGTTTCCGTCATACCGGTGTTATGTTCCCGGAGTTTGCGTTCCTTACACGGTTGGGTGATTTATGGGACCCCCTTGACAGTTCGCTTTGAATGAGACTTTTCCAGCAAGGCCCAACATTGGTTTTACCATTTGCCACCACCTACCCTTTTTCCCCCGGGTTTTCGCGAGCCCGAGGGTTATCTTTATTTTAGCCCCCCCGGGCCAGTGCTTCTCTAAGTGCTGGTTCGAACTGAGCAGCCTGCGGGGCCACCTCGTGGCAACTCGAGGGCTGGTTTTACTCGTAGCTTGACTTATCCGGATGTGCCCTGAGACCGAGATATGTGCAGCTCCTATCAGGATTTGTCGGCACAATCGGGCGGTTTTGCTGGACTTGTTTTATTGCTGTTGAAATGTCTTGTAGTCCGGGATTCCGAGATTGATCGGGTCTTCCCGGTAGAAGGAATATCCTTCGTTGACCGTGAGAGCTTATCATGGGTTAAGTTGGGACACCCCTGCAGGGTATTATCTTTCGAAAGCCGTGCCCGCGGTTATGAGGCAGATGGGAATTTGTTGATGTCCGGTTGTAGAAAACCCGAAGTTGACCTTAACTAAAACACATCAACCGCGCGTGTAACCGTGATGGTCTCTTCTCGGCGGGGTCCGGGAAGTGAACACGGTTGTTGGAGTTATGTATGACGTAGGTTGTTTCAGGATCACTTCTTGATCACTTCTAACTTCACGACCGTGCTTTGCCTTCTCTTCTCGCTCTCTTTTGCGCTGTAGCCATCATATGCTAGTCGCTTGCTGCAGCTCCACCTCATAAACCCCTTTTCCCACCTTTAAACTTAAATAGTCTTGATCTCGCGGGTGTGAGATTGCTGAGTCCCCGTGACTCACAGATATTATCACCTCAGTTGCAGGTACCAACGATGTCAGTGCAGATGACGCGACCGAGCTCACTTGGGAGTTCGATGAGGAACGTGGCCGTTACTATGTTTCTTTTCCAGATGATCAGTAGTGGAGCCCAGTTGGGTGATCCGGGGATCTGTTTAGCATTTGGGGTAGTCTTCTTTCATTTTGGTGCCGTAGTCGGACCTTGAGTGTAATCTGTTTGCTGGATGTTATTTATGTACTTGTGTGAAGTGGCGATTGTAAGCCAACTATGTATCTTTCCCTTTTATTTATTACATGGATTGTGTGAAGATTACCTCACTTGCGACATTGCTTTCAATGCGGTTATGCCTCTAAGTCGTGCCTCGACACGTGGGAGATATAGCCGCATCGAGGGCGTTACACTATTAGTGACTTTGGAGTGACTCTATGTTGCATGTTGAGGGATAGTTATATGATCCAATTATGTTATTATTGTTTAGAGAACTTGCACTAGTGAAAGTATGAACCCTAGGCCTTGTTTCCTAGCATTGCAATACCGTTTACGCTCACTTTTACCACTTGTTACCTAGCTGTTTTTATATTTTCAGATTTCAAAAACCTATATGTACCATCCACATTGCACTTGTATCACCATCTCTTCGCCGACTAGTGCACCTATACAATTTAACATTGTATTGGGTGTGTTGGGGACACAAGAGACTCTTTGTTATTTGGTTGCAGAGTTGTTTGAGAGAGACCATCTTCATCCTACGCCTCCCACGGATTGATAAACATTAGGTCATCCACTTGAGGGAAATTTGCCACTGTCCTACAAATCTGTGCACTTGGAGGCCCAACAACGTCTACAAGAAGAAGGTTGCGTAGTAGACATCATTACACAGAGTCGGTTACAAGGAAGGAGATCTACATATCCGTATTGCCAAGCTTGCCTTCCACGCCAAGAAGAGTCCCATCCGGACACGGGACGAAGTCTTCAATCTTGTATCTTCATAGTCCAACAGTCCGGCCAAAGGATATAGTCCGGCTGTCCGGATACCCCCTAATCCAGGACTCCCTCATTCTCAGTTGAGTTTGAGCATAATAGCATATTCATAGGGCAAGGAGTTAACTGATCCTACCTTGGCAGTACATATGCAACTTTTGATTATTGTCATGCAGAAACATGATCACTAGCAATGGTGAAGTACTGTTTGGACAAGTTGGATTACTCACATGGTTCCCCTTATCTGCAAGTGTACTGGTGCTTACCAGGCAAGGACACTGTGGACAATCTTGTTTGTGTGGATACTGAAGAGGTGATTGTTGCTATGGTCAATGCAAGAAAAGAAGCAAAGACTTTGTTGTTGATAGTGGATGAAGAGAATAAGATCAGAACATTATATGATGATGTGATCATTGATGGACCCCCTCTGCCAAGGGTAATCATTCCAAGGAAATTGCCGAGGTCTGCTGAAGGAGGAGAGGAAGAAGATAACGGAGAGGCAGGAGAGGAAACTGATTAAGATTTTGATGAGAGTGAGTATGATGTGGAAGATATGGATGATGATCTATTCCTTGAGAATGTAGATGCAGAAGTTGGTGATAACAATGAACATGAAGGATATGTACAAGAGGACGATCCTTTGGATGATGATGATCTAAACCTGTCCTAAGCAGAACTTGAGAAATTGCAGTACACATTTAGGGCTTACAATCCAGATGTTGACATGAACAATCCAGTGTTCAGAGTAGGGCTTGTGTTTGGTGAAATGAAAGAGCTGAGGATGACATTGGATGCATACACTATAAGGAACAGAGTTAAAATTTTCAAACCAAGAAACGAGAGTGAGAGGCTTAATGCAGTGTGTTCTTAGGGATGCCCTTAGCTGCTTAAAGCTTCAAAGGACAATAGGACTGGAAGCATTGTAATAAGGCAGTACAATGTCAATCACACATGCCGGAAACACTTTGATTCGAAGTGTCTCACTGTTAGTATTCTTATAATGAAATTCATTGATTAGTTTAGAGACAACCAGAAAATGGACCTCACAACATTTGGGAATAAGGTGCAGAGAGAGTTCAAGTTGATGCCCAATAAAATGAAACTGGGAAGAGCTAGAAAGGCAGCACTTGATATCTTCCATGGAGATGAAGCAGATCAATACCGGCAACTACGGGATTATGGCCAAGAACTGAGAAGGTGCAATCCTGGGAGCAAATTTATTGAGAACTACCAAGGTGAAGGAGAAAGATGATGTACTCCCGAAGGACCATTTGTCATCATTGTACTGGTCCTATGATGCTTGCAAGAGATGGTTTCTAAAGGGATGTAGGCCTATAATATTTCTGGGTGGCTGCCACTTGAAGAGCAGGTACAAAGGCCAACTACTAACAGTAGTGGGCATATACCCAAATGACTGCATATTTCCTATTGCTATGGGTTTGGTGGAAGTGGAGTCTACTTATACATGGGAATGGTTCTTGACACCACTTACTCAACATTGTGAACACATGCCCACATAATATCATGAGTGACAAGCAGAAGGTATTGCTGCTTCTTTTAATGGTGTTTTGTTGTACTTGTAATGTACATGTGCTATGTAGAATTGTGCTTCCTTGTGTGTGCTTATGTGTGACTTTGTGCCAATTTTCAGGTTTTAATAAATGCAGTTGGGAAAGTTTCCCGAGATGCTGAGCATAGATTTTGTGTTAGGCACTTATGCCAGAACTTCCACAGTAAGTTCAAAGGGGAGACACTGAAAAACCTGTTGTGGTCCATTGCAAGATCAACAAATTTACCAAAGTGGAATATAAACAGAGAGAAAATGAAAGAGGCCAGCACTGAAGCTTACAACCGGCTTGAGGTCAAAGCACCTAACCAATGGGTTAAGAACTTCTTCAGTGACTTCCCCAAGTGTGATATCCTTCTGAACAACATGTCTGAGGTCTATAATAGGTAAATTCTTAGTTCTTTTTAAATTTCCCTTGATGCTTTCATTGATGAGTGAATTTCTCATTTAAATACATTGCAGCTACATATTATGTTTTCTGCATTTAATCATATAACTCATTTAAATACATTGCGGCTACATACTAAATGCCAGGGGTATGTGCATTATATCCATGTTAGAATGCATCTTGGAAAAAATGTCATTAAGACATGCTAGCAAGCATAGGGAGGCAGTGGAGAAGTGGACTGGAAGAATATGTCCAAAGATTAGAAAGAAGTTAGAAAAGAATGCAGAGTTGAGTGCTAACTGTTTTCCAAGAGATGTTGGCAATGGTACTTATTGAAAGAACATGCGGTGCCCCCATGTTTGGTTTTGGTAATTGATGACAACCTCTATGGACTAATGGTTGCCTTGAGTTATATTTGAAGATTTTGTCCATAGGCTTTTCTTGGAGTACATGTGTTGGTTTCAAGGAGAGTTTGTGTTGACCAAGGTGCTATTAAGGAATTATCCAAAGATTGGTCATGTGAGAGTTGAGATTAATGCAAGCATGTCTTGAAGAAGAAGATTGTGTGATCATTCATGTTTACCTTCAAGACATCATCCAAATGAAGAGAGTTGGAAAGATTCAAGGTTGATCACGACTAAGTCAAGAGTGAATCAAGTTGATCAACTCACAAAGCGTAGAAGATGTACCGAGAGGGGTCAAGTGATCCCATGGCATGGTAAGCATTGTCCATTGCGCTTTGTGTACTAACCCATGGTCTATGTGAGAGTTCTATGTGGGGTTAGGTACGTGTTCATGGGCTTGCGTCAAGAGGAAGATATCCCTCAACCCATGGAGAGGATGACATCAAGTGGTGATTGTCATCAAGATTGTCATGTGCAAGTTCAAGTGGAGCATCATGAAGACATCAAGTGCTTGAAGCGTGCCATCCATTGTGGTGTCAATGGACTTGTGAAGATGTGCCAAAGAGTGGCTCACCCATAGTGGAGTATGGGGGAGCAATCATCTAGTCTCCATCGACCCAACTCAATCAAGAAAGGTGGTCCATCTTGAGGAGGACAAGATCGTCATCATCTAGCCCAAGTGGATCATGTGCAAGGCAAAGGTTTGCCCTTGATAGGTTTTCTATTTTACCGGTCTCATGGTGGTAGTTGGGAGACCGGGTTATAGGATCGATAGCCGCACTATCAAGGGGGGCTCTCTAGTGAGTAGCTTGATCGTATCGTTCGTCGAGAGCTCATACCATTGCATCCTTGCATCATCCTTCTTGGTTCTTGTTTGGTTCTGTTTGTGAGTCTTAGAGCTTATGGTCATCTTGATGACAAGCTTGAGTTCATCGAAAACGGAGCTCAGTCTCATCTTCTATGGTGTTTTCGATGTTGGAGGTTATGCCGGTTCTTCTCGGTTTGAGGTCTCACTCCTCTATTGTGTTAGGCATACCTCCCCTGCCTCTTCTTACTATAACCAGTCGCTATTTTGATGCTACTCGTTGTCTTGTTTCCAACAAGCGTGAGTTCGCTCAATTCGGAGCTCATTTGCAGGAGTTATGGCAGTTCTGGTTTTATTGGATCCGTCTGTTGTCTTTAGCTGCGTTTTGTAGGCATCCAAGTGCTAAAGCCTCTTTGGCGCGCGGTAGTACTGCTCAAGGGAGCGGTAGTACCGCAGGGGCATGCGGTAGTACCGCTCCTGGTGAGCGGTAGTACCGCTGCCTCTTGCCCAGAACGCTGGCGCGCGCGGAAGTAGGCGCGGAAGTAATTTTTTACTTCCACGCCCAACGCGGTAGTACCGCTCTTGGTGAGCGGTAGTACCGCTGCCTCGTGTCCTTGCTTTGTTGCGTGCGGTAGTAGGTGCGGATGTAATTTTTTACATCCTCCCTCAAGCGGTAGTACCGCTTCAGGTGAGCGGTAGTACCGTGCCGTCTTTTTCTCGTAGCTAGCTCCAGCGGAAGTAGGCACAGATGTAATTTTATTTCTTCCGCGCTCTTCCCCGGATAGGGCTTTCCTGCCTTGCGGTAGTACCGCAAGGGGGAGCGGTAGTACCGCGCAAGCGGTAGTACTGCTCTCTGTCAGGCTTGCTCTAGCCCCCGCTGATGCCGCGGTAGTACCGTGGTCGTCCACGGTAGTACCGCGTGGCCTCGCGGTAGTACCGCTTCTCTGGAGCGGTAGTACCGCGCGTCGCGGGCTGGTTAGATGGATAACGGTTGGATTTTCTCCCACCTATAAAAGGGGGTCTTCTTCCCCAATGGAGCTTATCTCTTAAGCTCGTGTTCTTCCCCCATTGTTGACCTTCTTCGAGCTTGCTAACTCTCAATCCCTCCATGGATTCTTGCTTGTTTTTGAGGGAAAAGAGAGAGGAGAACTAGATCCACATTTCCACCAATCACTTTCTCCTCTATGTGAGGGGAACCCCTTGGATCTAGTTCTTGGAGTTCTTGGTGTTCTCCTTCTTGTTCTTCCTCTCATTTTCCTCCCTTGCATTAGTTGCTTTGGTGGGATTTGGGAGAGAAGGACTTGGGCACTCCGTGTGCCCTTGCCATTGCATTTGGTGCATCGGTTTGAGTTCTCCACGGTGATACGTGGAAGTGAAGTTTGAGAAGCTTATTACTCTTGGGTGTTTGGGCACCCTAGATCTTGTTCCTCTTGGGTGCCTTGGCGCCCTAGACGGTTGGTGGTGTTCGGAGCTCAATCATTGTGGTGTAAAGCTCCGGGCAAGCTTCGGGGTCTCCAATTAGGTTGTGGAGATCGCCCCGAGCAATTTGACGGGTTCCGGTGACCGCCCCCAAGGGTTGCCAAAGTGTACGGGTTCGGTGACCGCCCCCAAGGGTTGCCATTTGTACGGGTTCGGTGACCGCCCTCAAGGGTCCCTTAGTGGAATCACGGCATCTTGCATTGTGCGAGGGCGTGAGGAGATTACGGTGGCCCTAGTGGCTTCTTGGGGAGCATTGTGCCTCCACACCGCTCCAAACGGAGATTAGCATCCGCAAGGGTGTGAACTTCGGGATACATCGTCGTCTCCGCGTGCCTCGGTTATCTCTTACCCGAGCCCTCTACTTATGCACTTTACTTTGTGATAGCCATATTGTTTCTTGTCATATATCTTGCTATCACCTAGTAGTTTATCTTGCTTAGCATAAGTTGTTGGTGCACATAGGTGAGCCTAGTTGTTGTAGGTTTTGTGCTTGACAAATTAACCGCTAGGTTTATTCCGCATTTGTTCAAGCCTAAACCGTAATTATTTTAAAGCGCCTATTCACCCCCCCTCTAGGCGACATCCATGATCTTTCAATTGGTATCAGAGCCTCGTCTCTCTTTATAGGGTTTAACCACCTAGAGAGTAAGGATGTCGACTAGGGGTTTAGGATTCTCTGACACTCTTAGTTTCGATGGCACAAATTTTGATGTTTGGGTAATTCGCATGCTTAATCTCTTTAGGGTCATGGACCCAAATTTAGAGCGAATTGTAGATATGGGTTTTTCTCCTCCAAAGGATCCCCAAAGATTATCTTTAGAGGATGAGAAAAACTCTTATCTCAATGCTCAAGCTTCTAATGTGCTTTTCGATGCTTTGAGCAATGTAGTTATATTTCAACTCATGCCATTCTGGGATGCTCATGAGTTGTGGACAAAGCTTAAAGACAAATATGGCGTGTCCAAGTTTTGTGGGGATGATTGTTCTCCCTCCACATCCGCCCGTATAGTCTTCTCAACTTCTTCTACTTCACCTACATGTGGTTTGCCACAAGGTAATGATGTGGTGAGTAGTGTTGGTCATTGCAATGATGATAGTATGCTTATTGTGGATGATTCTTCATCACTATCTTATTGCAATGGTCCTTCTTTGGACTTTAACACTTTGAGCACCTTACATGTTTCACATGCTCATGTTATTAGTCCTTGCATGTCATGTAGAAATTGCTTGCTCAAATCTCATGATGATATGCTTGCTATGTCTTGTTGCCATGATATAAATGCATGTATTTCCTTGAGTTGTTGTGCTAACAATGTAGAGGAAACCCAACACTCCATGGAACAAGATGAGGTCTTGAATGGTGCTTCAAGGGATCCTACATCATCATCTATTGCTTTTTGCCTTATGGCCAAGGCTTCAAAGGTATCTTCCACTTTGAATCCCAATATATCTTGTGATGATATTGATGATGGCAAGAGTGATGATGATGTTGATTATGATGAAGAGAATGATGATGTTGCCTCCTTAAAAATTAAGGGGGAAATGGTTTTTAAAGCTCTTCATAAAAATAAAATTGCTCGTTCCAACTTCATGGAAATCATGTCCATTGCCATTGAGGGCAAGAAATATATTGATGAGTTGGAATCTCGTATTGAGGAGCATGAGGTCACCATTGATAAAATTGAAGGTCATGAGCGTGATTACGCTAATGAGATTGCGGACCTCTCCCAAGCTCTTGAACTTGAACAAACCACCAAGGAATCTCTTGAGGAGACTTTTGCTCTAGAATTATCTAGAGTGAGGGAATCTCGTGATAGAGCTCTTGAGGTGGCGAATGATTTTGAAACTAAAAATGGTAAGCTTGAAGTTGCTCATGCTAGACTCCTTGAGGATTTTGAGCACCTCGAAAATGGCTCAAGGGTCATCAAGGGTGAGCTCATCAAACTCACCGAGTCTCATGCTCAACTTGAAGCTTCTTATTTAAAAGAGCTTGCCAAGTTGCCTTCTCCTCTTGTTGTTAATGATTATGCTTGTGCTACTAACTTCATTTCTTGTGAAGCATCCATTTTAAAGGAGAATGTTGAGCTAAGAGCTCAACTTGAGTTGCTATCTAGCAATTATGGGAAATTGGAAGAAAGTCATGAAAAGCTTTCTAGCTCTCATGATGATCTTCTTATATCCCATAATGTGCTAAAAATAGCTCATGAGGCTATGATTGCTAAGGTAACATCTAGTGAGCCTCATGTCGATACTAGCACTACCTCTAGTCAAAATGCTATATTGCCATGTGCTAGTCCTTGTAATTCATCTACTCATAATGTTGGTACATCTTGTGATGAATTGCTTTCCTTGCCTTGTTGCTCTAATGATGAAGCTTATACCTCCTTTAGTAACCATGTAGAGGAAATCAAAGAGCTCAAGGCCCAAGTCACTTCTTTGAGGAAAGACTTGGAAAAGTGTCATGAAGGGAAATCCACACTCAACAATATCTTGAGTGTGCAAAAATCCCCCAATGACAAAGGTGGACTTGGATTCAACTCCAACAAGAAGAAGAAGTCCATGAAGAACAAGAAGAAGGGCCAAGAACAAGTCAAGAATTCGGCCAAGATTGTTTGCTTCAAGTGCAAAATTGAAGGGCATCATGTTAGATCTTGCCCATTGAAGAAGAAGTCCGTTAATGACAAGCAACAAGGGAAGAGGCCACAAGTTCAATCTCATGCTCAACCACAAGTTGAAGAAAGGCCACTTCCCAAGAAGACTCAAGTTCATGCTTCTCTTGTTGAGAAATCAAGTGAGAAGAAAATGAAGAGTAGACGTTGCTATCTATGTCGTGAGAAAGGTCACCTCGCTTCTTCATGCACTAGTGGTAACTTATCCAACCCAATTGTTATTGATGATGTCTATTCTCTTGGGAAGGATAAGGTTGGCAATGTGTTTGCCAAGTTTGTTGGTACTCAAAGTGGTTTGAAGCAAAGAACCATTTGGGTAGCCAAGCCTATTGTGACTAACCTCTTAGGACCCAACTTGGTTGGGGACCAACTAGCTCAAACTTGATCAATAGGTGTTGATGGAGGGCATTGGAGACTTGGGTACTTTATGAAGAATTAAGGGGACTTCATCATTCTAATTGTCTCAAGCCAAGTCATTCGGATTATCAAGTTTCTATCTTATATCCAATGTTCCTCCTTGCGGTAACTCGTGCTTAAAGTGTTTACATTGATAGTTACTTACCCCTTTGCATGCTTGGTTTCGTTCCTTGCATGTGTTTGTATATGTTGTGCTTCCAACTTGATTATCTTGACCAATCAAGTATATGTGTGTTGGTTTGCACATCATGTACGTGTGTGTTATGCGTTGAGCCTTTTGCATCTTGTTCTTATCTTAGTTGGCTCTTGTGAGAGATTAATGGAATATCCCATTGTGGGGGAGTGATGTGCTTTGTGCACCTCACAATCCTATAAATGTGTGTACATGAGGAATACCATCTAGTATTGATATTTCAAGATTATCTAGTCGCTATGTGGTATGTCTTCTCATGAGAAATTCAAATTCTAAATTGTCCATTAATTATCTCTTGTTGGATCGTTATTTTGCCTCTTGTTTATCTTTAATTGGTATCACATTATGGGGGAGTAATATGCTATGTGTATATTACTAGCCTAGAAAATGTGTACATTGGAGATATTGTCACCTAGAATTGATATTGTAAATTATCTTGTTCCTAGGTGGCATGTTAGCTCTACAAGTTGCAATTTGCTTTTTGTTTGGTGCGAAGATGATGTCGGATATCCTTGCTATCTACCACCGATAATTATTTCCAAATACTTCTTGTCTTTTGACAATTGGTACTCACTTATGTGTGGTAGAAATTATTGATCATCTTTACATTGGCCTTTGTTTTTTTTGCTTTATCTCTTGCCTAGGATTGTGTCAACTCCCATTGTATTCCATACCACTTGTGGATCTTGTAATTTCTTGACCCTATCTAGTGTTTTCTAGATATACTGAAAGTGGTGATCCCACCTCGTGCATTTTGTATTCAAATGCAAATTCTCTATAATGCACTAGTCTTGGGGGAGCTATCCTATTCTCTATAAAACACTCATCTTGTGATCCTTATCAAGTGTGTGTTTGTGGAAGGCAAGCCGTTTCTTTTTGGTACTTTGTGCCATCATGAAACTTTGTAGAGGGCTTGGTTTGTTTGGAACCATTCTCTCTTTTGGGAGTTTGACATCCTTCTTTTTGAGTGTATCAATGGATATCTCATTCCTTGTTGTATCTTTTATGGATATCCTCACAAGTTGAAGAGGAAGAGGAATATGAGTTTGCATGCACTGAAATTCTCCAGGTTAGTGCATATTATTTTACCAGCATTTCATTGCACTTTACTTCATTATGTGAATTAATTGTCATGCGTAGGATATACTGCCTCACAGCATCAATCATAGGCTGGATCCAATCAATGATAGGAGCAACATGGTGTACACAATGGGACAAGAGGTACTAACTCGTATTTCACTGGATTTTAATTAATGTTTCACTTATTATTGCACTTGATGTTGCAGGAGAGGGCTCATGTTACAAGGGTGGTGCCACCTGGACCTCTGCCAGAGGAATCCAGTTTTGTAGCTGATGTCAGGGATTTGATCCCCCGAAGGAGAACAAATACTACTGCAACTGTTAGAGGAAGAACAACAATGGCAAGCAGAGGCAAGAGAAGGGCAAAAACATAAGTGGTACCAAATGCAGGTACCACTTATTTACTTAGGCAGAGCAAATGAAAATGCAGAACAAATACTGCTACAAGTGTTGTTCCTGAATGATTGCATGCATGTACTGAATTTACTATACTTTCCAAAAGCAGATGAGCCAGGAACAAGTGCCAATACAGGCAGGGCAAAGAAGAAAACAAGAGGTGGTGGAAGAGATGGTGCAGGAAATGGTGGAAGGACTGGTGGAAGAGGAGGTAGAACTGGAAGAGCTGCTGGCGGGAGAGGAACTGGAAGAGTTGCTGCTGAAACAGGAGCTGGAGGAGCTGTTGGTGGAAGAGGACCTGGCCGAGAAGCGGTAGGAAGAGGAGCTGGAGGGAGAAGAGTAGAAGATTACCCTCTCTCACAGCTGATGTTTGGATATGATGGAGCAAGGAATGCACTCCCCAGACCTGAATGAAGAGATTCCATTGACACAGAATGCTCCTACGACTCCAGAACATTAGTTCATCACTTAGTTGATTTGCTAAATCAGTTCATCAGTGAACTGCAAAAAATTTGCCAGTTCATGTATGAACTGAAGCTTGCAACACAACAACTTCTGCAATGCATGAACTTCATCTTAACCGTGTTGGATATCTTTTATTATGCATGTATGACCTTCATCTTGGTTATGATCCAGCGAAAGTGTTTTAACAACCTCAAATTGCTATGATCTTGTTTATGACCCAGTTTATGTGTTTGGAGAAAACCAAGTTTATGTGTTTGCAAAAACTCAAATATATGTGTACAAACATGATCTTTTCTATACTTTTTGTACAAGTATTTGCAAAAAGAATTGGCCCCTAAAAAAGTGTGTGATCCTGGGACTCGAACCCAGGACCTGGGTATTCTATCAGTGTGCTCGTACCATTAGGCTGTGAGAGAATATCAAGCATAACATGTCAACTAACTCTTCTGTATATAACACCTATTGGTTGTCCGATCACAAATCGATGAACGCTGCATCGTCTGCCACCTCTGGGCAAACAAGACGCCACACGACGCCGTCCGTACGCCGGTGGGCCATCGCTGCTTCCCGCCACTACCTCTTCCCGTCATGGCCACTTCCCGCGTTCGCCTCTTGCCGCCAACGCCATGCTCGGCCGCTATAAAAGCCGTGGTCACCACGGCCAAGCTCACTCCCTACCGACAATCATGGTGCGAAAGCTCATCACCACCTGGGCTACCATCACCGGAACCTGGGATCACATCACCCATCCTTGTTCCCCTTCAACCACTGTTCCGTGATACGTCCATTTTGCATCATGCTTTTATATTGATATTTATTGCATTATGGGTTGCTATTACACATTATGGTACAATACTTATGCCTTTTCTCTCTTATTTTACGAGATTTAAATGAAGAGGGAGAATGCCGACAGCTGGAATTCTGGACCGAAAAGGAACAAATATGAGAGACCTATTCTACACAACTCCAAAAGTCCTGAAAATTTACGGAGAATTATTTTGGAATATATAAGAAATATTGGGCAGAAAATACAAGAGGGGACCCACCAGGTGGCCACAAGCCTGGGGGGCGCGCCCTACCCCCTTGGGCGTGCCCCTAGGGCTTGTGGTCCCCCGGCAGGTCTCTATTGCCCATGTTCTGCTGTATGAAGCGTTTTGACCTGGGAAAAATCAGAAGGAAGCTTTCGGGACGAAGCGCCGCCGTCTCGAGGTAGAACCTGGGCAGAAGCAATCTAGGGCTCCGGTGGAGCTATTCTGCCGGGGAAACTTCCCTCTAGGAGGGAGAAATCGAAGCCATCATCATCACCAATGATCCCCTCATCGAAAGGGGGTCAATCTCCATCAACATCTGCACCAGCACAATCTCCTCACAAACCGTAGTTCATCTCTTGTACTCGATCTTTGTCTCAAAAACCTCAGATTGCTACCTATGGGTTGCTACCAGTATTGATTACTGCCTGTAGTTGATGCTAGTTGGTTTATTTGGTGGAAGATCATACGTTCAGATCCTTAATGATGTTCAATACTCCTCTGATCTTGAACATGAATATGCTTTATGAGTAGTTACGTTTGTTCCCGAGGACATGGGAGAAGTCTTGCTATAAGTAATCATGTGAATTTGGTATTCGTTCGATATTTTAATGAGATGTATGTTGTCTTTCCTCTAGTGGTGTTATGTGAACATTGACTACATGACACTTCAGCATGATTTGGGCCTAGGGGAAGGCATTGGGAAGTAATAAGTAGATGATGGGTTGCTAGAGTGACAGAAGCTTAAACCCTAGTTTATGCGTTGCTTCGTAAGGGGCTGATTTGGATCCACATGTTTCATGCTATGGTTAGATTTATCTTAATTCTTCTTTCGTAGTTGCGGATGCTTGCGAGAGGGGTTAATCATAAGTGGGAGGCTTGTCCAAGTAAGGACAGTACCCAAGCACCAGTCCACCCACATATCAAATTATCAAAATAACGAACGCGAATCATATGAGCATGATGAAAACTAACATGACGATAATTCCCATGTGTCCTTGGGAGCGCTTTGCTTTATATAAGAGTTTGTCCAGGCTTATCCTTTGCTACAAAAAGGATAGGGCCATGATACGTCTCCAATGGATCTATAATTTTTGATTGTTCCATGCTATTATATTATTTGTTTTGGATGTTTTATATGCATTTATATGCTATTTTATATTATTTTTGGGACTAACCTCTTCACCTAGAGCCCAGTGCCAGTTTATGTTTTTTTCCCTATTTTTGAGTTTTACACAAAAGGAATATCAAATGAAGTCCAAACGGAATAAAACTTTCACGATGATTTTTCTTGGACCAGAAGACATCCAGGATACTCGGGGAGGAGGCCAGAAAACCTATGGGGTGGCCACAAGCCCTTAGGGTGCGCCCCTGGCTTGTGTGCCCCCCATAGATCCTCCAGCCCTAATGTTTGCTCCATAAATACCCAAATATTCCCAAACCATCAGAGAGATCCACCAAAATATTTTCCTGCCGCCGCGAGCCTCTGTTCCCGTGAGATCCCATATTGGGGCCTTTTCCAGCACCCTGCCGGAGGGGGATTCGATCACAGAGGGCATCTTCATCAACCTTGATGCCCTTCCAATGAAGCGTGTGTAGTTTACCATAGACCTACGGGTCCATAGCTAGTAGCTACATGCCTTCTTTTCTCTCTATAATCTTCAATACCTTGTTCTCCTCGATGTTCTTCGAGTTCTATCCAATGTAATATTATTTTGCGGTGTTTTTGTCGAGATCCGATGAATTGTGGATTTATGATCAGATTATCTATGAATATTATTTGAGTCTTTTCTGAACTCTTTTATGCATGATCAAATATCTTTGTATTTCTCTTCTTATTCTCGTTTTGGTTTGGCCAACTAGATTGGTTTCTCCTGCAATGGGAGAGGTGCTTAGTTTTGGGTTCAATCTTGCGGTGTCCTCACCCAGTGACATAGTAGGGGTAGCGAGGCATGTATTGTATTATTGCCATCAAGGGTAAAAAGATGGGGTTTTCATCAAATTGCTTGAGTTTATTCCTCTACATCATGTCATCTTTCTTAAGGCGTGATACTTCCATTTTGCATCATGTTTTCCTATTGTTATTTATGATGTTTTTATCCATAATAATGCTTTTTGGAGTAATTCTAATGCCTTTTCTCTCATAATATGCAAGGTATACACAAAGAGGGAGAATTCCGGCAGCCGGAAATCTGGACCTGGAAAAGCTACATCAAGCCACCTATTCTGCACAACTCCAAACAAGCTGAAACTTCATGGAGATTTTCATTCAATATTTGAAGAATATTAGAGAAAATAACTACTATAGGGGGCCCACCAGGTGGGCACAACCCACCTGGGCGCGCCAAGGAGCCCAAGCGCGCCCTGGTGGGTTGTGCTCACCCAGGCCCACCTCCGGTGCCCATCTTCTGGTATATAAGTCATTCTGACCTAGAAAAAATAAGGTGAGGACTTTCGGGATGGAGCGCCGCCGTCTCGAGGCGGAACTTGGCAGGAGCACTTTTGCCCTTCGGCAGAGCGATTCCGCTGGGGGAACTTCCCTCTCGGAGGGGGAAATCATCGTCCTCATCATCACCAACAACTCTCCCATCTTGGGGAGGGAAATCTCCATCAACATGTTCAACAACACCATCTCATCTCAAACCCTAGTTCATCTCTTGTGTTCAATCTTGTTACCGGAACTATAGATTGGTGCTTGTGGGTGACTAGTAGTGTTGATTACATCTTGTAGTTGATTACTATATGGTTTATTTGGTGGAAGATTATATGTTCAGATCCAATATGCTATTTAATACCCCTCTGATCTTGAGCATGATTATCATTTTGAGTAGTTACTTTTGTTCTTGAGGTCACGGGAGAAATCATGTTGCAAGTAATCATGGGAACTTGATATGTGTTTGATATTTTGATAGTATGTATGTTGTGATTCCCTTAGTGGTGTCATGTGAACATCGACTACATGACACTTCACCATATTTGGCCTAAGGGAATGCATTGTGGAGTAGCAATTAGATGATGGGTTGCGAGAGTGACAGAAGCTTAAACCCCAGTTTATGTGCTACTCCGTAAGGGACCGATTGGATCCAAAAGTTTAATGCTATGGTTAGAATTTATTATTAATACTTTTCTCGTAGTTGCGGATGCTTGTGGGAGAGTTAATCATAAGTAGGAGGTTTGTTCAAGTAATTAAGAAAAGCACCTAAGCACCGGTCCACCCACATATCAAATTATCAAGTACCGAACACGAATCAAACCAACATGGTGAAAGTGACTAAATGAAAATCACGTGTACCCTCAGGAATGCTTTGCCTATCAAAAGAGACCATTTTGGCCTCTCCTTTGCCTCAAAAGGATTGGGCTACCTTGTTGCACTTTTGCTACTATTATCGTTACTTGCTCATTACAAATTATCTTGCTATCAAACTACTGTGTTACTTACAATTTCAGCATTTGCAGACATTACCTTGCTGAAAACCACTTTTCATTTCCTTCCGCTCGTCGTTGGGTTCCACACTCTTACTTATAGAAAATAGCTACAATTGACCCCCTATACTTGTGGGTCATCAAGGCGTTACTTCGTTCTTATGAACTTAATACTCCAGATGCATGCTGGATAGTGGTCGATGTGTGGAGTAATAGTAGTAGATGCATAATCGTTTCGATCTACTTGACACAGACGTGATGCCTATATTCATGATCATTGCCCATGATATCGTCATAACTTTTAACTTTTATATCAATTTCTCGACAGTAATTTGTTTACCCGCCGTATGTTTTCTTTCAAGAAAGAAGCCTCTAGTGAAATCTATGGCCCGCGGGACTATTTTCCATCCTATATTTTTGGATCTATAAACAAAAAAAAACCCAAAAATACCTTGCTGCAATTTATTTAGATTTATTTTAGTTTGCCTTTTTATTTATCTTTTATACCTATCTCTATTAGATCTCACTCTGGTTCGAGACCGTGAAGGGATTGACAACCCCTTTTTTGCGTTGAGTGCAAGTGTTTGTTAGTTTGCGTAGGTGTATAGAATGGAGACTTGCTTATGCCTCATACTGGATTGATACCTTGTTTCTTAACTGAGGGAAATACTTATCTCTACTAAGGAAAAAATCAACGCAAGCTCAAGAAGTAGGACGCCACCTTGCCGCACCTTTGTTACACTTGTTACTTGTTACCCATTACAAAGTATCTTATCAGAAAACTATCTGCTACCGATAATTTCATAGCTTGCAGAGAATACTTTGCTGAAAACCGCTTGTCATTTCCTTCTACTCCTTGCTAGGTTCTCCACTCTTACTTATCGAAAGGACTACGATAGATCCCCTATACTTGTGGGTCATCATTCCACCACCCAATCCATCTCCACAACCAGAGCCGAGCCATGGGAGCCATGGCCGCACACTCTGCTCCGGCCCCAGCCATGGGATCCGTGGCCACGAGCTCTGCTCCTAGTTGTGGTGCATGCAGTTGATTAGTAGACCGCCCTACTGAACTCGTACGACACTGCGGCGAGGGAGGACTCTAGCCGCAGATTCACCGAGGAGCGTGAGATTGTCGTGGGACTGGTGACTCCTGTCGATGCAGACCCCGCTAGAGTGAGGTAGGCTGTGGCATACCACCGCGCTATGCGCGATGCCATGGTCAGAAGTCAAGCTGCAACACCTGGGAAGGCACCAGCGCAGTACAACCATGGTATAAAACCGAGTCGAATCAACATGATGAAAGTGACTAGATGAAATTCCCGTGTACCCTCAAGAACGCTTTGCTTATTATAAGAGACCGTTTTGGCATGTCCTTTGCCTCAAAAGGATTGGGCTATCTTGCTGCACTTTTGCTACTATTATCGTTACTTGCTCGTTACAAATTATCTTGCTATCAAACTACTGTGTTACTTACAATTTCAGCACTTGCATACATTACCTTGCTGAAAACCACTTGTCATTTCCTTCTCCTCCTCGTTGGGTCTGACACTCTTACTTATCGAAAAGAGCTACAATTGATCCCCTATACTTGTGGGTCATCAAGGCTATTTTCTGGCACCGTTGCTGGGGAGTGAAGCGCCTTTGGTAAGTGGAATTTGGTAAGGAAATATTTATATTGTGTGGTGAAATTTACTGTCACTTGATACCATGGAAAGCAATCCTTTGAGGGGTTTGTTCGGGGTATCTTCACCTCGACCGGAACCACAATTAGCTACCCCTCAACCTACTGCACCTACTAAAAATATTGATTATGAAATTCCTTCGGGTATGATAGAACAACTGCTAGCTAATCCTTATGCAGGAGACGGAACCGAACATCGTGATATGCACTTGATATATTTAGAACAAATTTGTGGATTGTTCAAGCTTGCAGGTTTACCCGGAGATGAAATTATGAAGAAGGTTTTCCCTTTATCTTTGAAGGGAAATGCATTGGCATGGTATAGGCTATGCGATGATATTGGATCCTGGAATTGGAATCGATTGAAATTGGAGTTCCATCAAAAAAATTGTCCTATCCATCTAGTTCATCGTGATCGGAATTATATAATTTTTGGCCTCGTGAAGGAGAAAGTATTGCCCTAGCTTGGGGGAGGCTTAAGTCAATGTTATATTCATGCCCCAATCATGTGCTCTCAAGAGAAATTATTATCCAGAATTTTATGCTCGGCTTTCTTGTAATGATCAAACCATGCTTGATACTTATTGCGCTGGTTGTTTTATGAACAAGACTATTGAATTCTGGTGGGATCTTTTGGAAAGCATTAAATGCAGCTCTGAAAATTTGGAACTCGACAAAGGTAAAGAGTCAGGTATTAAACTTAAGTATGATTGTGTTAAATCTTTTATGAATACCGATGCTTTTCAAAAATTTAGCACTAAATATGGACTTGACTCTGAGATAGTAGCCTCCTTTTGTGAATCATTTGCTACTCATGTTGATCTCCCTAAATAGAATTGGTTTAAATATCACCCACCTATTAAAGAAGAAATTAGAGAACCAGTACCAGCTAAAGAAGAAACCATAATTTATAATGTTGATCCAGTTGGTCCTTCTGCTTATATTGAGAAACAACCTTTCCCTGTTAGGATAAAGGAACATGCTAGAGTTTCAACTGTGGTTAACAAAAGCTATATTAGAACATCTAAACCTGACTAACAAATTAAAGTAGAACCTAGTATTGCTATGGTTAAGGATTTCTTGGAAGAAAATATAGATGGGCATGTTATTTACTTCTGCGAAGAAGCTGCTAGAATTGCCAAACCTGATAAAAAGGATAAACATAGACCCGTTGTTGGCATGCCCCTTGTCTCAGTTAAAATAGAAGATCACTCTTATCATGGTTTATGTGACATAGGTGCTAGCGTGAGTGCTATTCCTTATTCCTTATATCAATAAATTATGAATGACATAGCACCCGTAGAGATAGAAGACATAGATGTTACTATTAAACTTGCTAACAGAGACACTATATCACCAATAGTGATTGTTAGAGATATTGAAGTCTTCTGTGGGAAAATAAAATACCCTACTAATTTTCTTGTTCTTGGTTCCCCACAAGATGACTTTTGTCCCATTATCTTTGGTAGACCTTTCTTAAACACCGTTAATGCGAGCATAGGTTGTGAGAAACAAACTGTGGTGTTAGTTTTGGTGATGACTCTCACATGAGTTTTTTTCCAAGTTTAGTAGAAATCTTCATGAAATAGAATTACCTAGTAAAGATGAATTAATTTCTCTTGCTTCTATTGCTGTGCCTCCTACTGATCCTTTAGAACAATATTTGCTAGACCATGAAAATGATTTACATATGCATGAAAGAAATGAAATGGATAAGATTTTCTTTGAACAACGTCCTCTGCTTAAACGCAATTTGCCTATTGATAATCTAGGAGGTCCTCATCCACCTAAAGGTGATCCTGTGTTTGAATTAAAACAATTGCCAGACATTTTCAAATATGCTTATCTTGATGAAAAGAAGATATATCCTATTATTATTAGTGCTAACCTTTCAGAACATGAAGAAGAAAGATTATTGGAAGTTCTAAGGAAACATCGAGCTGCTATTGGATATACTCTTTGATGATGTAAAGGGCATTAGTCCCACTCTATGTCAGCACAAGATTAATATGGAGCCTGATGCTAAACGTGTTGTTGATCACCAACGTCGGTTAAATCCGAAGATGAAAGATGTGGTAAGAACGGAAATATTAGAACTTCTGGAAGCAGGTATAATCTATCCCATAGCTGATAGTAGATGGTAAGTCATGTTCATTGTGTCCCTAAGAAAGGAGGTATTACTGTTGTTCCTAATGATAAGAATGAACTTATTCCATAAAGAACTGTTACAGTCTATCGAATGGTAATTGATTTTAGAAAATTAAACAAAGCAACTAGAAAAGATCATTACCATCTACCATTTATTGATCAAATGCTAGAAAGATTATCTAAGCACACACATTTTTGCTTCCTTGATGGATATTTTGGTTTTTCACAAATACCTATTTCTCAACCTGACCGAGAAAAGACCACTTTTACTTGTCCCTTTGGAACTTATGCTTATAGATGTTTGCCTTTTGGTTTATGCAATGCACCTTCTACCTTTCAAAGATGCATGACTGCTATATTCTCTGACTTTTGTGAAAATATTGTTGAGGTTTTCATGGATGACTTCTCTATTTATGGGAAGTCTTTTGATGATTGTTTAAGCAATCTTGATCGAATTTTGCAGAGATGCGAGCAAACAAATCTTGTCTTGAATTGGGAAAAGTGCCACTTTATGGTTAACGAAGGTATTGTCTTGGGCCATAAAATTTCTAAAATAGGTATTGAAGTGGATAAAGCTAAGGTTGATGTAATTGATAAAATGCCATGTCCTAAAGATATCAAAGGTATTCATAGTTTCCTAGGTCATGCTGGTTTCTATAGGAGATTTATCAAAGACTTTTCTAAAATTTCTAGGCCTCTTACGAATCTAAAACAAAAGGATATACCTGTTGTTTTTTGATGATGATTGTTTAGAAGCCTTTGAAACACTCAAGAAAGCCTTAATTTCTGCACCTATTGTTCAACCACCTAATTGGAACTTGCCTTTTGAAATTATGTGTGATGCTGGTGATTATGCTGTTGGTGCTGTTCTAGGACAAAGAGTTGATAAGAAACTGAATGTTATTCATTATGCTAGTAAAACTCGAGACAGTACTCAACGAAACTATGCTACTACTGAAAAAGAATTCTTAGCAATGGTGTTTGCTTGTGATAAATTTAGATCTTATATTGTTGATTCAAAAGTAATTGATCACACCGATCATGCCGCTATTAAATATCTTATGGAAAAGAAAGATGCTAAACCTAGACTTATTCGATGGTTTCTCTTGCTCCAAGAATTTGATTTACATATTACTGATAGAAAAGGAGCTGAGAACCCCGTAGCTGATAACTTGTCTAGGCTTGAAAATGTGCCTGATGACCCACTACCTATTAATGATAGTTTTCCTGATGAGCAGTTAGCTGCAATAAATGTTGCTCATAATACTCCTTGGTATGCTGACTATGCTAATTACATTGTTGCTAAATATTTACCACCTAGCTTTACTTGCCAACAAAAGAAAAAAAATTCTTCTATGATTTAAGACATTACTTTTGGGATGACCCACATCTTTATAAAGAAGGAGTAGATGGTTTTATTAGACATTGTGTACCTGAGCATGAACAGGGACAAATCCTATGGAAATGTCACTCCGAAGCTTATTGAGGGCATCATGCTGGAGACAGAACTGCTCAAAGGTATTGCAATCTGGATATTATTGGCTTACTCTCTTCTAGGATGTCCGTAAGTTTGTTTTATCTTGTGATAAGCGTCAAGAAATGCCTATGAATTATTCACTTACCATTGAACCATTTGATATTTGGGGATTTGATTACATGGGACCTTTTCCTTCCTCTAATGGGTATACACATATTTCGCTTGTTGTTGATTATGTTACTAAATGGGTAGAAGATATTCCAACCAGTTGTGATGATCACAACACCTCTATTAAAATGCTTAAGGAAGTTATTTTCCCAAGGTTTGGAGTCCCTAGATATTTAATGACTGATGGTGGTTCACACTTTATTCATGTTGCTTTCCGTAAAATGGTTGCCAAGTATGATGTTAACCATAGAATTGCATCACCTTATCATCCTAAGTCTAGTGGTCAAGTTGAATTTAGCCATAGAGAAATAAAATTAATCTTGCAAAAGACTGTCAATAGGTCCTGGAAGAATTGGTCTAAGAAATTAGATGATGCACTTTGGGCTTATAGAACAACATATAAAAATCCTATGGGTATGTCTCCTTATAAAATGGTTTATGAAAAAGCTTGTCATTTGACTCTTGAGTTAGAACATAAAGCATATTGGGTAATCAAAGAACTCAATTATGATTTCAAACTTGCTGGTGAAAAGAGGTTATTTGATATTAGCTCCTTAGATGAATGGAGAACCCAAGCTTATGAAAATGCCAAGTTATTTAAAGAAAAAGTTAAAAGATGGCATGATAAAAGAATCCAAAAGCGTGAGTTTAAAATAGAAGAATATGTTCTTTTGTACAACTCTCGTTTCAGATTCTTTGCAGGGAAACTCCTCTCAAAATGGGAAGGACCCTATGTTATCGAGGAGGTTTATCGATCTGGAGCTATCAAAATAAATCATCCCGAAGGTACTAATCCAAAGGTTGTGAATGGGCAACGAATAAAACACTATAACTCAGGTACGCCCATTAATGTTGAAAGTAATATTATCCAAACTTTGACACTGGAAGAACACATAAAAGAGTCCTTCCGGAACACTCCAGAATCGTGAAAATAAGGAGGTACATGATACGGTAAGTAAACGGACTTCGAAAAATCCGCAAAAATATTTTTTGTCAGTTTTGGAATATTTAGAAAATTAGGAAAATAAGAAACTTCCAGGAAGCGTACCCTGGTGGGCACAAGACACCAGGGCACACCTGGCTTGCCAGGCACGCCCAGGTGGGTTGTGCCCACTTGGGACACCTTCCGGACTCCGTTTTTCTTCCGTTTGCTTGTCTCCCAAGATAAAAAATCTTTATATACTCCCCGAACCTGTTGACCACGGTATCACGAAGAAATCTTCTGTTCTCTTTTCTTGCAGTTTTTGGTCAGATCTGTCGAGCCAGGCATCATGTCTTCCTCACCCTCCAACAATGGAGAAGAAGGCGCATGGGTGGTTCAGGAGGACCTAAGGAGAGAGGAAGCTAAAGAGGTTGCTATGGAGGAGGAGGAAAATCCTTTTGGGGTCCACTCTCCTACTTCTGAGAGAGGCACCTAAGGAGAGAGGAAGCTGAAGAGGTTGCTATGGAGGAGGAGGAGGAGGAAAATCCTTTTGGGGTCCACTCTCCTGCTTTTGAGAGAGGCACCTTGGCTAGCATATCCACTCACTCGAATCATTATCAAGCCATGGGGTCATCAAATAATCAAGGGAGTCTCAAAGTACAAGAATAAACCCCACCAAGGAGGCCTTTACACAGGTTACACCGTAACAATTTTCTCAATTTAATTCACAATTATGTGTTCGAGAATACTCCTCGTAGGCACATACCGTCCAACTGGGACATATCTCACCCAAGAGAAAACAGTGCAGGAACAAAACCCCGGGCCCCTGAAAATAAACACATAATGGCTGAAGTGAAGAAAAACAGTGAGCTACTTCATCAAGCCCCTCAGAAGATTCAAGGGTTGAAGGATCTGCTCATGGTTATATTGGAGAATACCGCATCACCACCACCTTCTTCTTCATCACCAAAGGAAAATTGAGTATCGGGTATGGGCACTCCCCTTAGCTTTCGCCAAGCTTGGGGGAGGTGCCCCGGTATCTTATCATCCCCACTATCCTTTTCCTTTACTTATTTTAGTTTGATATTTTCCTTTAGATGAATAAAAGTTTAGTTCGATCCTTTCTTTTTGAGAGTTTGCTTAGTGCTCTATCCTTGTAATATGTGCAAGACATATAATAAAGTTTAGTTTGAGTTTTCGCTTCCTTTACTTTCTTGTTGCAATGAAAGGAAAAGATATAAATAAAAAGAAAGGAAATGGATTAATAAGATCATATACTAATCTTATGGTAGGTGATGGCACCACATAAGGAAAAGTATAAGTAGAAAATTTTATTAGAGATTGACAAACATAGCATTAGTCAATGATGCAACTCATGAAGGAATTAATAAGGGAAGAGAAGATTCACATATAAATATACTATCCTAGAAATCGTTTGTGATTGTGAGCCCTCATCAAAATATGATATGCCAAAATTGTTGACGTTGGACAAGGAAGACAACTTAATGATTTATGTTTGTTCATATTCATATAGAAGTCATATTGTCATAGATCCTTTAACATGTGGTGCTTGCCCCGTAACTTTCCTAGCCAAAAATTCCGCACAAAGTAGAGATACTACTTGTGCATCAAAAACCCTTAAACCCAAATCTTAATTTCAAGTGTCCACCATACCTACCTAGGGATTGAGCAAGATCCCTCAAGTAAGTTGTCATTGGTGCAACAAGGCAATAAAAATTTCTTCTAAATGTGTGAGATCATTTAGTGTAAGAGAAAATTGAGCGTTGCACGAACTTGTGATGGTGAAGAATAAAAGCGACAGACTGCATAATAAAGGTCGCTATCACAAGGGGCAATGCAACATGACGTTCTTTTGCATTAAGGGGTTGAGCATACAAACAAATAAGCGCATGGAATGTCTGCTTCCCTCTGCGAAGGGCCTATCTTTTACTTTTATGTATTTACTTTTATGCAAAGAGTCAAAGTTTTCTCTCTATTCCTTTTTATTTTCTCCTTTGGCAAGCATCATGTGGTGAGGAAAGATCTAGGCACATATGTCCAGTTGAATATGGGTAGCATGAGTTATTATTGTTGACATCACCCTTGAGGTGAATACGTTGGGAGGCGAAACTCACTACAAAAAAATACACTTCCATGGTGATACATGTTTGTCACAGTAGGTCACATTTGCTGTCATGCATGTACATCCATGACGCTTTTATGACAGAATCAAGATAGTCATACATGTGCTGTCGTAGAAGTGTTCCATGACATTACCAAAATTATCATCACAGAAGCGTTCACTTCCATGACGATAAATGCCGCGTCATGGAAGTGCTTTTGTCAAGGGTGACCGACACGTGGCATCCACCGTAATGGTTCGCCATTAAGCTATCGGGTCCGGTTTTGGATCCGATAACCCGCTAACAGCCACAACCAATGACAATTTTCCACGTGTAAAATTCTCATTGGCCAACAGAACCACATGTCAGCTCTGCGTTGGCACAAGTGTCACTCATTCAATGGGCGAGATGCGCCTATGATATGTCGACATGTGGACCGGCCCAACAGTGGCCCATTCACGTTAAAAGGCCAGGCCTGTCAAAATAAGGGGGCCGACCCGTTAGCGGCCTACTTGAGTCACACCCGTTTACAATCATGACCCATACAAGTTACACAGAATTGGCCCATCAAAGGCCCATTCTACATTTTACAATTTCCAGCTCATCGTCAGCTTTAGCCCGTTAACGGCCCGCTACGTCTTTGGGCCCAATTGCGGCCCGAGCTTCTTTTGGCCTGTTAGCGGCCCATCGTCAGTTCCAGCCCGTTAATGCCCCGGAACATCTTTCGGCCTTTTCTTGGCCCATTCTGTAGTTGGGCAAATTCTAGCCTGCTGTGACTTTAGGCCTGTAATCGGCCCAATCGGTAAATGGGCCAACTCCTTGCCCATTTTGTCTCTCGGCCTGTTAACGGTCCGCACAACAGTTGGGACTTTGACTTTAGGTCCATTAGGGGCCCACGTTCTGCAGGGCATCATTTCAGCCCAGCGCGACTTTTGGCCTGTTAAAACCTAGTTTGCAAATTGGGCCTCCTCTGCCCCCATAACACTTTCGGCCTCTTACTGGCCCGTAAAGTAAAAGGGCCGAGACAAAATTGATATATATTTCGGCCTGCTAGAGGCCCGCGGGCCATTTCCATTTATACGGCCCTATCGAGCTTTTGTCCTGTTAACGGCCTGCTAAGAGCCGTTGTTACGGTGGGCCACATCATTTGGGATCCACTTGATATTATTTTGACCAGCCCAATTAAGGCCCGCTTTGACTACACATGTTTGTTCGTCTGTATGGCGTCCAGGAAATGTTTGGACGTGTGGGCCCCCGTTTCAACGATATAGCATATTCAAGAATTATCCTACTCTATACTATCGCCTCTAAAAAACATACACTACACAATAAAAAGAATAAGGCAGAGAAATGTGGAATAATCCTACACTATACAATAAAGAAATTACAGCCGAATATACCCACTGGGCATTATAGTTCGGCACCAGTGATAATAAAGCTACACAAACAACAAATTACATACACTCGACAAATAATGCTCATACATCATGGACACGCATCAACAGAACTTACCATTTGAACTATAATCTCTTCAGAAAATAGGATTGGCCGGATTCAGATAGCACAAATTTCAGTCTGCAAAATCTCCAATTCCTTCGTGGTTATCTCAGTGTCTTGTTTCATTTTTTGACTCCTGCATCTATTACCTGCATGTCTAGTCTCAACTTGTTGATTGTACATTGAGAATCATGTACACGTTGTCTTGCCACCTCTAGTTGATGGTCGAGAACATCAGCACATTCCAATTCCAATCCATAATCATTCGGTAACGGCCATGCCGCACTACTCGCAGATCTTTGTGTTGATGTCACTTCATCCTGAAGTGTTTCTGTAACTACACATGACTAGGGAAAAAATATAGTTACAACAGTGAAGCGAGCAAGACAGACTATTTTGTACATGGCAAAACAGGAATAACAATCATGTTACACGTCATGAAGCATAAGCAGGTGATATTATAAAAATTATAAAAATGGTAGTCTGTGCAGCCTACATACAGAAATCTTTCTTAGCTCACCAGAGGAGCATGATGTTGGGGCCAAATCCAAAACACAGACAAGTTACAAATTTAGATAGCACGTTGCGTATAAGTAAGCAACTAGTTGGCCAGTCTGTAGCTTAATTAAAGTCTTAGTGAGCATAATGAACAATAGAGGGATTCATACAACCTACTACAGCAAGCAAAGCTATGCAATCATTAGCCTGGTATAAACTAGATTGTGAGCCTCATGCAGTAATAGTTGGTTAATAGACTTCAAAGCTTCAGGCACACTTCGCCAGAGTAATTAAATGGTAAGGCCTTCAATTATGTCAACTAATAGTTATACAAGTACCAAACATCAGGCATCATTGTTTGGGGATCTCATTAACTGAGGACAAATAAAGCAATTGAGAAGAACAAATTAACTATGCCTGAAACAAACAAGGAATTGAACTGTTGAGTTGGATACAGTGACTTACCTTAACTGGTTGAATAGGCTCAGCGCTGCTCCTACTTCTCTTGCAAGGCTCCTTCCTAACATCTTGTACTTGGAAATCCTCAATCTTATCTTCATTGCACCCCCTCTGCAAGGTGACACAAACTACTTACTCATCTCCTTGGAAGACAAATATGCATACTTTCCAGTCTGTGAACAACACAAAAGGATGAGATTATAACAAAACAACACCACATAATGAAACATGCCACATCTCTTGCACTTGCACACAATGAAATGAGCATTTACTATGTGCGCACTATGTAAAAACTAGGCATACCTTCGAACTAGATCTCCAGGTACTCTTGGAGAGCCTACTTTAGTGTACAACCAAACCTTTATGTCACCTATGAACTAGTGTTTAAATTGTTTACAAGCTATGTTAGAGTGTTATGTCAAGAACAACAAGTAATCAAAGCAAACAGTTCTGGTATGGTTGGCTAATGCAAACAAGCAATTGAACATATGTATCAAGAAAATAAGCAAAGAAGGAGGCTTAAAGACCATCACTTGACTGACCATATTTAAGGGGCATTTAAACATAATCTGCAACGTATGAACTAACATAAACATTGCATATTCCAGATTCTACAATGGAATGCACATTTATTAGGTTATGCCATGTATGATGATGCCTAAATGTACACTATAGCAGGCATGAGTGATTCATTATTGTACGCATAATTGAATTGCATGTTAAGGGCCAGTTCTATTCCACCTTTTCAGAGCTTATTGTCAAAATAAGCCATAAAAGATGTAAAGAAGTCATTTTTGAGTTATGGGCTTGGGCTTAACTTATTTCGCTTTGGAGGGGGGTGTTTCACATAGAAGCTCACTAAAAATTTAAGGGAAGGGGAATAATGAAATGACTCTGTTGTCTGCCTATGTTACACTCAAAATGCAATTGTCATGCCCGCTTGCATCTCCTCTCCCCTTTCCCTCTACCTCGATCCCCTACCTGTAGTGCTAGGGTTCCTCCAGCAAGACGTCGCCACCGGTCCCATCTGGCCTGGTCCTCGATGATGCTCTGTCCAGCTAGGCTACATGGCCGACGAGTAGGGCCAAATCTCCCCGGCTGCTCCTCCGTCTGGTGACGCCCCTCATTCTCATGGTCTCCTGCAGCTGATCCACTGTGGTCCGTCCAACGCACTACTCCGGCGGGTGCCGCACAACTACGGCTGATGCCACACTGCGGCAGAAGGCACCTTATTCCCCTCCCCTCCTCCCAGGCCGTGTCCTTGAGGTGCTGTTGAAGGATGAGCTCATCCAACAAGGTGAGGATGTCCACTGATCTTTTTGCCAAATTTTCATTCTGATCCACTATACGATGAATTGCTATGAGCTGCTTCTGCTATAGCTATATGATGCATTGCTATGAGCTGCTCCTGCTGCTTCTAAATGATGAATTGCTATGAGCTGCTGTTGCTATATGATGAATTGCTATGAGCTGCTACTGCTATGTGATGAGTTGCTATAAGCTGCTCCTGCTGCTGCTATATGATGAATTGCTATGAGCTGCTTCTGCTGCTGCTATATGATGAATTGCCATGAGCTGCTCCTGCTGCTGCTATATGATGAATTGCTGTGAGCTGTTGCTGGTATATGATGAATTGCACACTGCTGTTGTTGTTGTATGATGAGTTGCTATGAGTTGTTGCTGCTATGTGATGCTTTCAGGTGGCTGCTATATGATAATAACTAACCACTTGGACCATCGAATTTCAATAAATAATTGTTCTTCATTTAAATGTGGGTCATGCGTTCTTCATTTAAATTAGGCAATGGGATCTCTATGGAAGACATTGACCAAAGCAGATTGTGCCAAGTAGATGGTATCTTTGTATTTGCATTTTGGACAAATAGTGATGGTCTGTTTTCCTATCATATTAATTACTGTAGTGGGTTCAATTTGTGATGTTTGCAAGTCAAATTAATTTTCATACGGGCAGAAAAATGACAAAATATAATGCAATCTAGAGTTTTCACTGATCATACCAAAGATAAGCTGAAAAGGAAGGCAATGAAAAGAACTGGTAGGCTTATTACCTGGAGCTTATATTCGCATGTGCTTATTTTCTTAGGATAACTCGTAATAACTGTCCCTAAGAAACTTGGCCAATAGAACGGACATACAAATAACATGTCACGATGATTGCAATGGAGGAGTGACCTACCATAGCACATTGTATAGGCTCACCGCTGCCTCTCCTTTTTTTTGCGATGTTCCATGAAATTGCCACATACATCTTGTACTTTTTCATTGTGTAACCCTATCTGCAAGTTGACACGGTTAATTTCAGACATCTCTACATGATAATACATTGCATATCCCTTGCGCATATTTAAACCACCATTTAATGATTGTGTGCGTAGCATAAACTAGCCATGACTCTCTGTGCTGGACTAGTAGGCACTCTAAGGGAGCCTAATGTAGTGCACTGGTATTCCTACATGCCACCTACGATTTTGTGTAATGTACTAACCCTGTTCCTAAATATATGTCTTTGTAGAGATTCCAGTATGGACCACACACAGATGTATATAGATGCATTTTTTAGTGTAGATTCACTCATTTTGCTCTGTATGTAGCCTATAGTGGAATCTCTAGAAAGACTTATATTTAGGAACAGAGGTACGAGGTAGTATCATGTATGACATCTACATATCTAATTTAGTAGCCAATAGTAGAAATCATTGTCTGCACAAAGGGATTACTGGTCGAAAATCCTAGCAAAGCACGCTGGCACGCACACAACAATACAAGAAAGAGAGACACACTTACAAGATCGTAGCAATGCCTCAGTCCAGGATCTTGGTTGGCCAAGTTGTTAGATCCATAAGAAACATCGTCCTTGTAGTTTTTGCGAGCTACATAATAGGTAACAACGACATGTTAGTACATTTGAAGTACATCGGGCAGGTGATGCTGGAAGGGTTTAAAGGTGAAGTACCTAGGCCGTCGCGGGTGCTTGGCATCTGGCCAGACGGTGGGAATCAGGTTAGAAACGTCAAGGGTGATGACGCTGCGCTGGCTGTCGGGGTCCGATAAGGAGATCTAGAACCATCGAGTAGGGTGTTTGTGGAGCAGCTCTGGTAGGGTGGACTACGGTGTGGGAGAAGCGGATATGTGGCCGTGGACGAGGGCGTCGGTGAAGCTGCTCTGGTGGTTGGGTTAAGGATGGTGTCGACGATGCAGATCTGCAGCCATGCATGGGGCGTCAGAAGATGCTCCGGTAGGTTGGATGAGGGTGCAATGAAGCGGATCTGTGGACGTGGACTTGTGAGTTGAGAATGGTATAGGCGAAGCTACTCCGGTAGGTTGATGATGGTGTCAGCGAAGCGGCTCCGGTGGGGTTGAGGAAGGTGTCAGCGAAGAGGATCAGAGGCCGTCGACGGGGGCTTCGGTGGGGCGGCTCCGAAAGGGTGTGGACGAAGCGTCTCCGATGGGGAGTACGTATGAGCCATTGCAGATGCGCTTCGGTTGACGAGAGTACCGACGAAGCAGATCCGGCGCCGTGGACAAGGCCGACACTGAATGGGCTATGGTACAGTGGTGGATGAGCAGTCTACTTGTTTCTAGTGGAGGTGGGAGGGGTAGATGCGGCCGCAGAAGCAGATCCGACGAGATGGAAGCCGCTGGCAGTGAGTGGGCTCTGGTACGCCGGTGGATGAGTAGTCTAGGGTTTCGAGAGGGGAGGGGTAGAAAGGTCGATGAAGTACGGACGGCCTGATGTAAGATGCTATAGTGCTGTGGAGTTAGTCATTTTTGCGGGAGGGGAGAGGAAATGGGGGTGCCGTATGGTGGGGGGAACCGAAAGTAACCAAAGCAGCCCCGACCTATTATGTAGATGAGGGCGGTATTTTTACTGTTGTTCTCAGTGCACCAAGGACAAAAGGGGAATTTCGCATGCTAAAGACTAGGTGGCAGAAATTTTAGAAGGAGGCGGGAGATTTTGCCGCCCGCGGGATCATTCGTATCCAGTTTCAACTAATATTGCACCATGCTAGCGGGAAGGTCATGTGAGACTGTGTACACGGGGCACGCGTCAGCCGTTAATAACTGGTGTGAAGTTCACCCCAGGAAAAAGACAATAACTCGGGATGATGCGCCGATAACTTGGACGTTCACACGAGCGCGACCAATCTTACGGGTGTAGAGGCGCGTTCACAAAAAAGGGGATCAAATGCTCAGTCTATGTATTTCTATTGTAAATAGATAATTTAGTGTCATTGGTTATTTACTTTAAACATAATGCATTGACGTGTTAGTGTAGAGGCGCACAAAAAGAAATGGATATTTTAGTACGCTACTTAAAAGTGTTACCTCATATGATTACATAGCCTCCATTTCATAAATTCCGTACCTGTTGAATTCATATATGAATATTACATATATACTTCATAATAGAACCTTAAATCATCCAAGACTAATGAATTTGAAAGCAAGAGTAACGATGGTGCATGTACATGATAGCTACATTGGTTGTTTGAAGAAACATCACTGTAACTTTGGCATGCACAATTGAAAAGGTTTATTTAGATAAAAAATGTGATATGTGAGGGTCGAATATTTATAGCGTCGAATCGATACTGTACCTTTGGCCACGACACAAAGTAGATATTGATTTATGTTCAAGCGATGCACGTCCACGATCGCTAGATAGTGATACGTGAATGAATTGTGCAATCTCTCTCACACGCATACATATCTCATTTCCCTGTGGGAATCTGTCGAATTTCGGGTTCTGGCAAAAGCCTTGAGGTTCGAACACTAGGGTGCGCGCGGAGATCTCCCCCTACCTAATCACGCCCTCAAGGCCTCGCCACAATCTCGAATGCTAGCTCGACGAACCCACAATACAAGAGACACAAGATTTATACTGGTTCGGGCCACCGTTGTGGTGTAATACCCTACTCCAGTGTGGTGTGGTGGATTGCCTCTTGGGCTGAGGATGAACAGTACAAGGGGAAGAACAGCTTCCTGAGGTGAGGTGTTCTTGTGCTTGGTGTGTGTGAGGATGGGGTGGATCCAGTCCAAGCTTAGCTGCCTCCTACTGTGGTGGCTAGTCCATTTTATAGAGGCCCTGGTCCTCTTCCTAAATATTGAGCGGGAAGGGATCCAACAACGGCCCATTTGAGCGGGAAGGGGGCTGGGGGCTTCCAAGAGCCGCGTGCGATCGCTTGCATCTTGGGCGGTGCTCAAGCCCCAGCCTCTCAGCGCATTTTCAAACAGTTCGCTCGGAAAGTGAACGCGGTGCTCCCCAAGCTCGAGGCCACGCACCCGCTCAGGTGGTCTCAATGCGCCATCACCTTCTCAACTCAGCAGACCAGCTCAAGTGCGCAGCCACCGCAGGCGCACTCCATATGCTGTGCTCCCCAGTCATCAGCAATGTGCAAGTCACCAAGACTCTCATTGACGGTGGCGCAGGGCTCAACGTCCTATCCGTCGACACGTTCAACAATCTCCAAGTGCCCTATGAGTGTAAGTGCATCTAGTGCCCCTTAGTGATTTTGGTGTATTGAAGACTTATAGGTTAAGCATCTGATGTGTTTATGAGTGTACACAGGTCTATAGGTCTATGAGGAGTTTGATATTTACAGTAAAAGTCGACCCCTAAAAATGAAGTTCTTCGACTGAAGACTTTGATATTCTGAAGACTTTCTGAAGACTTTGAAAGTGAAGAAATGGGTGTGACCTTGAAGACATGGTATTCGTTCGAGGAACGTGAAGCGTGAAGACTTGTTTACATAGTTTCATTTTTCTCTTTCTTGAGTCATAGGAAACACCGTACTATTAAAGGGGGTCGAGGAAATACTAAGGAGAAAATTTCCATGTGATGCTCAACTCAAATCCTACACCTACCAATCCCTTCGAGTGAAGCCATTGGAAATCTCATACAGTTCAGTCAATTTCTTCAGTGACAGAGACGCAGTTCTTCTGGTCACTGAGGACTTTGCTCTGACTGAGGAGTTAGGAATTCGCCAGTGCGAATTGCCTACACAGTGAGGAACATGATAGCCCTGAGGAATTTGTACTCCAAATTTCCGACCGTTGCTGTGCCACGCGCCAGCTGTCCTAAAATATCTTGTCCACCTAACGGTCATATCATTGAAGGGCATTTATGTCTTATCATGTCGGGCTGCTCCCTAGGCTATAAATAGCCGCCCCCTACAACCACTAGCTGGTTGGCTGCTCCGCGTGAACTTGACACTTGTCATTTGAGAGCAACCCATCCTCCGAGGACTTTGAGCGAAAATGATCTAGTGAGGAAAATCCAAACCCAAACCCAAAACACCTACAAACCAAAGTGATTGAGCATCATTGAAGAAATTGATCCTGCATGGATCCGACGCTTGTTACCTTTGAAGACTGTGCTTCTTCCAGACGGTTAGGCGTCAAGGTCTAGAGCATCCAAGAGGAATTGTGGATCGCCGAGTGACCAAGTCTGTGAAGGTTTGGAAGTCACCTGAAGACTTACCATGAGTGATTGGACGAGGACTGTGTGTCCTTAGTTCAAGGAGAATACGGTGAGGACTTGGTGTCCCGAGCTGCGTGCTCAGGACTGGGTGTCCGGGACTGTGTGTCCTCGAGTTTAAATACTCAGCCGCTCCAACCATACGTACAACTGAGACAGCAGTTGGAACCGGTCTACCAAATCATTGTCTTCACCAAGCTTACTGGTTCCATTTCCTCAACACCTTCATTTCCTCATTACTGTGTTGTCTGTTTGTTCATATATGTGTTTGAAGACTTTGACTGAAGACTTTCACAAATTCTTCAGTTCAATTTCTTCAGTCTGTTTGTCTTCATCTAGAGTTATCCTGTGCATACGCTTTCTGTACTCTGTGTTTGTCTTCATTTCATCATGATGACCATGCATGTAATCTGTTATGCTTACTTCTGAGTACTTATTCCGCTGCTAGTATTTCTTCGCTAAGGAATTTCCTCGAGCAAATTCCTCAGTGAAGAATTTCATAAAAATCGCCTATTCACCCCCCCTCTAGTCGATATAACGCACTTTCAATTGGTATCAGAGCAAGGTACTCCTTTGTTCTGTGTGATTTTGGTTTAACCGCCTGGAGTTTTAGTTATGTCGACCGCAGGTATGATCAAGGTCTCTGCTGGGTGTCCTACCTTTGATGGGACGGACTACCCCTACTGGAAGAACAAGATGCGCATGCATCTTGAGGCAATTGATAACGATCTCTAGTATGTTGTGGAAAATGGTGTTCCCTCCGTCTCACCCTCACTGAACGCTACCGATGTGAAGAGATTCAAGCAACTTGATTCCCAAGCGAAGAATATCATATGTGGCCATCTGAGCAAAGGACAGTATGGTAGAGTGAGTGCTTTGGAAACTGCTAAGCTTATCTGGGATAGGCTGTCCAAAGTCAATGAAGGAGTTTCAACTCAGCGTGATTCTCGAGTTGATGTTCTTCGCAATCTCTTCAACCGCTTCAAAAGACTCGACAATGAAAATGTTCAGCAAACCTTCGATCGCCTCACTGACATCTCAAATGAGCTTCAAGCACTTGGTGCCACTGACATCACCGACCATGAGGTGGTGAAGAAATTGCTGAGATCGCTTGATTCCTCATTTGACACTCTGGCACTGATGATTCAAGAGCGTGCTGATTACAAGTCACTTGACCCTGCTGATATCCTCGAGAGGCTAAACACTCATGAGTTCCAGCTTGCTGAGAAGAGAGATCTCTACGGTTCGAGCTATGGCAGATCACATGCACTGAAGGCCAAGGTAGTATCTGAGTCCGAAGATGAAGACTCTGATAGCAGCCTTGGTGATCCTGAAGAACTAAGTCATGATCTGGCGCTGCTTGTGAAGAAATTCCAGAAGTTCTCAAGACGTGGTCGTTTTGGAAAATCCTCAAGGAGCAACGATTCCTCAACTAGTGACTATAAGAAGAGGCTTTGTCACAAGTGCAAGAAACCAGGACATTACATTCAAGATTGTCCTCAGTGGGAAAAGGAATCAAAGAAGAAGAAATACAAGGATTACAGTTCTGATGATGCGAAGAAAAAGAAGAAATCCTCAAAATCTTCATCATCAAAATCCTCGAAGTCTTCGTCTCACAAGAAGAGCAGCTCCAAGAAGGCTCGGGCATTCATTGGCAAGGAAATGGACTCTGAGGCTGAATCTGAAGAAAATGAGGAAGAGGAACAATCTGAAGACTCTGAGTCTAGTGTGGCGAGCCTAGCCCTCACTACTGCATTCGTCAGCAAATCCATCTTCAACACTGAAGAAAGTGATCTCACCAACAAGGCTGACGAAGGCAGTGATGACTACGCTCCCACCTATTGCTTCATGGCAAAGGGTGCCAAGGTACTCAAATACGCCTCCTCTGAATCTAGTGATGATGAATCTGATGAAAATCTTAATCCTAGCTACTCTAAACTTGCTAAGATTGCTGTGCAACAACAAAAGGCTTTTGAAAAGGTTCAAAACATGCTAGACAAAAGTGATGATATGTTGGGTGAAGAAATGGATCGCACTAAGGCCTTGACTGAAAATCTTCAGAGACTTCAGACTAAGCTTGACAACCTTCAAAATCATCATAACACTCTCTTTTCTGATCATGAGAAGCTTTCTTATGAATATCTTCAAAAGAAGCAAGATCTTGAGAAGCTAAGAGTGAGTTATGAAGATCTTCAGAAGGAGCGCGATTCATTACTTGCTCAACAAATCAGCGCTGCTCAGGAAGAATTTATTCCTCCATGTTTAAAATGCATTGAATGAGAATCTGCTAATTCTTCACCTGAATGTTCAAATGCTTCAAATGTTACAAATTCTTCACCTGTCTCTGCTATCACTAATTCCTCATCTGAGGACATTGCTAGTATCACTGACGATGCAGGGCTGAAGGAATTGTACCTGACAGGCATGTACAAAAGCCTCAAAGGGCATCAGGCTCTTTGTGATGTGCTTAAAAAGCAGATCCTCAACAGGAACCCTAGGAAAGAGGGTATTGCCTTTGAGACGAAACTCAATGCGGATGGTACTTATTGGAAGCCTGAGCAGTACCCCAAAACCTCATGGGTTGCTGCAAAGGGACCTTCAGTTGATCCATCTGATTTATCTGGCTATACATGTGAATCTTCTCATTCTTCTGATGAGTCATTTGACTCCAACTATAAACTGTTCAAAAATCAGAATGGTGAAGTATTTGCTAGATATGTTGGCACTAACTGCAGGAACGGTTCCCCTATGAAGAAAATCTGGGTTCCCAAAAGCTTCCTTGAAAGTCTTCAGGTGAATGTCCTCATGACACCACCTATGAAGAAAAGGAACCCCAGATCTAATTCTTCATATGGACCAAATTCTTCATATGGATCCAAGTCCTCATACAGACCAAATTCCTCAAGAGGATCAAATTCCTCACATGGATCAAAGTCCTCATATGAACATCATCGTGCTAACAACTCTGTTTCACAGGGAAGAGCCCAGGGCTATGAATATGAGCATTATTCTTCAAATTATTATGTTCATAAGTCCTCGAAGAATTTATCTGCTTATTCATATGCTTACCCTAACCCCTCTTATGTGCAACAAAATGGTTTGGCTGCTTTGCCACCATTCTTATATGGAGCTCGCAGAGTGATGAACTCTTTGCCACCCCTTCAGATGTGGGTGGTGAAGAAAAAGAACTAATCTCTTCTGCAGGGTCAGGTCTCCAGACGTGCTGTAACGTCTGAAGAATTTGCTGGGGACCTGACAAAAATGCCTGAAAGGACGCAGGCTAACCATGATGAAATGAATTTTCATTTCACACGTCCTCCCTCTGTTTTATCGGTTCTACTGCTTGAAGAAATTGATCTGATGAATTGTGATATCATATTCTTCACTACTGAAGTATATGAGGTTCGTAAGTTGCACTAATTCATCTACAGGATGATCAACCCATAGCCACTGAATGGGTACTTGATAGTGGATGTACAAATCACATGACCGGTGACAAGAATCTGTTGATGGATGCTCCCTTATCAGCATCACACATGAAGCATATCATCTTCGCTGATAAAAGCGAAAGTCAGGTATTGGGTCTAGGTAAGGTTGCTATCACAAAGGATCGACACATGGACAAAGTCATGCTTGTTGAGTCCTTAGGATACAATCTTATGTCTGTCTCAATGCTTTGTGATCTTGATATGGTTGTTTTCTTCGGCAAGTATCGTTGTGTTGTGATTATGGAATCTGACAAATCCAAAGTCTTCGAAGGCTTTAGGAGAGGAGACTTGTATATTGTTGATTTCTCTGCAGATTCACAACCTGCCATGTGCCTACTTGCAAAAACTTCAGAAGGATGGCTATGGCATCGACGACTTGGTCATGCAGGCATGAGGAATCTGCACACGCTTGCGAAGAAGAAGCATGTCATTGGCATTGAGAATGTCAAATTCCTCAAGGATCACTTATGCGGTGCCTGTGAAGCTGGAAAGATGACCAAGGCCAAGCATCCAGCGAAGACTATCATGACCACTACTCGTCCATTCGAATTGCTTCACATGGATCTCTTCGGTCCTAACCATTATTCCTCTGTCTCTAATGAAGCATCTCAATATGGTTTTGTTATTGTTGATGATTACTCTCGTTACACATGGGTGCACCTTGTCTCTTACAAAACTGGAGTGCAGGAAGTCTTCAAACGATTTTCCTTGAGGGCTTCAACTAACTTTGGTGTGAAGATCAAGCACATCAGAAGTGACAATGGCACTGAGTTCAAGAATTCGGGTCTCGATGACTATCTTGATGAACTTGGTATTACTCATGAATTATCTGCTCCTTATACTCCTCAACAGAATGGCATCGTGGAGCGCAAGAACATGACTCTTGCTGAGATGTCTCGCACTATGCTCGATGAGTACAAAACCCCTTGTCGTTTCTGGGTTGATGCAATTGATACTGCGTGCCATATCATCAACAGAGTATATCTTCACAAATTCTTCAAGAAGACTGCCTATGAACTCCTCACTGACAAGAAACCCAATGTGAGTTATTTCAAAGTCTTCGGTGCTAAATGCTGGATTAGAGATCCTCATCACAACTCTAAATTTGCACCGAAAGCACATGAAGGTTTCATGCTTGGTTACGGAAAGGACTCGCACACCTACAGAGTCTTCAACAATGTTCTTCACAAGATTGTTGAAACTGTAGATGTGCGGTTCGATGAAACTAATGGCTCGCAAAGAGAGCACCTACCTTCTGTGTTAGATGAGCCAGCACCTGAGGAATCGATCAAGCACAAGGCTACTGAAGATATCATTCCTACTGAAGAATCTGCTGAAGAATTCGTTCCAGAACGTGAAGAACGTCGAACTGATGCACCTGAAGAAAATGCTGAGGAAATTGATGCTGAAGAAAATGCTGATCAAATTCCTCAACGGCAACCAACTCACCCTCGCATTGCAAAAGAAGTGCAAGTGGAGAAGATCATCGATGACATTAGAGCACCAGGTCCTCTCACATGCTCAAAAGCTTCACATCTATCTAACTTTTGTGGGCACTTTGCTTTTGTCTCTATCACAGAGCCCACTAAGGTAGATGAAGCATTTCTGGAGCCTGAGTGGATTCAGGCCATGCAAGAAGAATTACATCAGTTCAAGCTCAACAACGTATGGGAACTGGTCAATCGTCCCGATCCTCGCAAGCATAACATCATTGGTACAAAGTGGATCTACCGCAACAAGCAAGATTAAAATGGTGTTGTGGTGAGGAATAAGGCACGACTAGTAGCTCAAGGCTACACACAGGTTGAAGGAATTGATTTCGATGAAACTTTTGCACCTGTTGCTAGACTTGAAGCTATTCGCATATTACTTGCTTATGCTAACCATCATGATATCATCTTATACCAAATGGATGTGAAAAGTGCATTCCTCAATGGTAAGATTGAGGAAGAAGTATATGTTGCTCAACCACCAGGTTTTGAAGATCCAAAACATCCTGACAAAGTCTTCAGACTTAACAAGGCCCTCTATGGCCTCAAGCAGGCCCCACGGGCGTGGTATGACACATTGAAGGAATTTCTTCATGAAGAAAGGCTTCACACCCGGTTCACTCGATCCCACTCTTTTTACTAAATCATATGATGGTGAACTGTTTGTGTGCCAAATATATGTTGATGATATCATCTTTGGCTGTACTGACCAACGTTATAGTGATGAATTTGCGTATATGATGAGTGAAGAATATCAAATGTCTATGATGGGAGAATTGAAATTCTTCTTAGGTCTACAAATTCGTCAGCAGCACAATGGGATATTCATATCTCAGGAGAAATACCTCAAGGATGTCCTAAAGAAATTCGGCATGCAAGATTGCAAAGGTCTCAAAATTCCTATGCCCACAAATGGTCATCTATGCACTGATGAAAATGGTACTGACTTCGATCACAAGGTATACCGCTCCATGATTGGCTCTTTATTGTACTTATGTGCATCTAGGCCAGATATAATGCTTAATGTTTGCATGTGTGCACGATTTCAAGCTGCACCGAAGGAATCACACCATACGGCTGTGAAGCATATTCTTCGATATCTAGCTCACACACCAACACTAGGACTATGGTACCCCAAGGGCTCAGACTTTGACCTCATTGGATATTCTGATTCTGACTATGCTGGTGACCGTGTGGATCGCAAGTCAACATCTGGTACTTGTCATTTCCTCGGATGATCTTTGGTCTGTTGGTCCTCGAAGAAACAGAACTGCGTATCACTGTCTACTGCTGAAGTTGAGTACATTGCTGCTGGTTCTTGCTGTGCTCAACTACTATGGATGAAGCAAACACTCGAGGACTATGGAGTCAACGTGAAGAATGTGCCTCTCCTCTGTGACAATGAGAGTGCCATCAAGATTGCTCACAACCCAGTTCAGCACTCGAAGACAAAGCACTCATCCTAACACTTATGCATAATTGATGACTTAGATGTGCAACACATGAAGAAACGTTTTTCTTCAATCAATGAAGAATAACACTCTAAGTGTGAATAAATTAATGAAGAATTTGATTCTCAGAACCCTACGACAATTGTACGCGGTGTCTGAAATCATCATTCTTACACGGTGGGTCACGCCACCACAAAAGTTGAAAATCTTCAATTTGAGTTTTGAAATTCTTCAGTTTTTGAAATTCTTCAAACTTTACAAAGTCTTCACTTGTGCCGTCCTTTTCTTCATTTGCTATATATATATATATATATATATATATATATATATATATATATATATATATATATATATATATATATATATATATATAAGTTTATGTCCTCTACACCATTCACTTATAGCTATTTCTTCAAGTTGGAATTTTTTTTCTGCTAAGTGAATGTGATCGGACCCTTCCCCTCTATGCTATACTCAATCCAGTCTATTCACAAATTCTTCATGTGCGTTCTATTTGAAACTCGTTCAAATTCTTCACTGTGTCCTTGTCAGCTGAAGAAATTGCGAACGGAACGTTAAAACTAATCTTATCCAAACCTTCGGTTTTGCCGCGCAATCCGTTCCACTTCCCACGATGGATTATTTTACTCACCCACGATCTTACACGATCTCTACTACACAGTACGTGGGTGACACATGTCAAGTGAAGGAGAACGGCCAGGGGCATGTTAGTCCTAAATCTTCGGACGAGCAGTTTTTCACTGCGGCTATAAATACCCCTCCGTTGCCATCCTCACTTCCTTTACCCCGCTCGATCTCACTCCCTCGCTCGAGCTCTCCAAACCCTAACGCCGTCGCTACTCCATCGTCGCCGGTGAGGAAAAGCTTCACTGCCTCGACCTCATCGCTGACGTACTCGCGCCGACAGCGGAAATCTTCACCTCCGCCGCCGCCGTAGACGTCTTCCTCCGCCAAGTTAGGGCGTGGAAGATCTGCATTGACGAACTTCAGTGTTCCAACTCACAGTTCGTCGTGTTCTTTATTCGGGGTAATTAAAAGCTATTTTTACTGCCCTCTTTGATTCGAAGTTTTTCTACAAAATCTTCAAAGGTGTTTTTATTCTTCAAATGCTCACACACAAAACACCTCACTTATTCTCTGTTCTTGATTCATTTCCCTAAGTCTAAATTTTTTCAAGATTCCTCAATTGTGTGGATTCTCAATCTATACAACTCTGGAACCTAAGATATATATGGAGCTTAGTGAAATTCCTCAAGATGAATCTGGTAAAATTCCTCAAAACTTGTTCTTTGTGAAAACCCCTCTGAGAACGCATATGACCTCTTCAAATTCCTCGCAACTATACTCTGTTCACAGGTACACATGTCTGCTGCTGAATCCTTAGGTTCTCATCAACTTAACTCATTTGCAGCGTTCCTCGAAGAAAAGTTGCATACTTCTTCAGAGAATTCCATTGTTCAAATTCCTCATCTGAAGAAAATGGCTGAAGGTAAAAGGCCGCAGAAAGGAGGAAAGAGACTAGAGGTCATGACTGCATTTGAAATCCCTAAGGACATTTATGCTGGGTACTGCACACCTCCTGAAGAAGATAGAAATCAGCGCAAGGTGTGCATACAGAAGATTGAAAGGAGATGGGCAAGAGAATGGAGGGAGTACAGATATGTTACTCCTAAGTACATGAAGAAATTCGCCGTAAACCCTCCATGTCAACGCCCTCCATTGGCACCTGGCCAAGTGGCTGATCCCTCTAGTATCAGAAGAGGTGAGGAATTTCCTCAAGAATGGGCCAAGCGCCAGCGTAAACTGCAAAAGCAAGCAAAAGAAGCAGTGAGGAAATTCAATGAAGAATCTGCTGCTGCTGCTGCCACTGAGGCTTCTGCCAAGCCGAGGAAATAAATGATGAAGAAGCCTGCTCGTAAGCCAAGTGCTTCACCTTCAATGCCCTCACGGCCAAGTTCCTCAGCTGCGCCCTCACGGCCAGAACCTTCAAAATCTTCAAAGCAAATTCCTCATGCTGCTCTTGCTCCCACAAAATCCTCAGCTCCTGTGCATCTGGCCTCATGCCAAAGGACAACTGGCATCTCTATTGCCTCTGGTGTCTCAGCTAGTTCCTCAGCTGCACCAAAATCCTCAGCTGGACCCTCGTTACTGAAAAAAAGGCTACCGCTAGACGCGGCACTCGCCCAAGTCCAAAGAAGCAAGTGGTCTTCACTGTGCCATCTGATGATGATAAAGCTGATGAAGAAGAACTCGCTGAAATCATCAGAGACCGCCAAGTAAGGGCTGCTAAAGCCAAAGGCATACCTATGCCCCTGCTTTTGGATCCAAGGGCGATCCTAGACTATATTAATCTCTGGCACAAGGATCCCAACACTCCTATGCCTGATTTCAAGCTGACACCTGGCCAAAGTCACATGCTGACACACTTCATCCAAGAGGAGAAGTGGAAATATGATAGGGCCAGAGAGATCAAGAAATCCCAGTACCGCAAAGAGAAGCTGCTGAAGAAAAATGTTCTCAAAATGAAGCCTGAGGAACTTGTCGAGATGCAGGCTGAGATCAAAGCCCTCAGCGACAACTTTGACTCGTACTATGCTGATTGGCAAGGAGCCAAGGTCAGATTTGTGAGGCTGACTGATACCTTCACTAAGGGTACTGCCTCAAAGCAACAAATTCCTCAAGCTGAAGCATCTGTTCAGCAAACTGAAGAACATGCCAGCACCGCTGATGAAGTTCAGGCTGCTGAAGAAAATGCTAGTTCCAAGGCTGATGACTCTGCTCCAGCCGTTGATGAAATTGCCAGGGCATCCACTAGTGGTGCGCCTGAAGAAAATGAAGAGACCAGGGCAACTGCATCAGTTGTGCCTGAAGAAAATGAACCAGATTCCTCAGCTCCACCTGCACCAACCGCAACTCCAATTCTTCCCTCTGCTTTAGATGTGAAGAAAACCAAGGCTGCAGAGCGAGCTGCAGTGAAGAAAAGGAAAGCATCAAGTGCTTCAGAATCTTCAGTCCCAAAGAAGATGAAGCCCATGACCAGCTCATTTGCCAATCCAATTGATGCTGTTCCTATCTCCTCCATGCCATCAAAGGACCTTGTTCCTTTTGGTGAAGATTATGAGATCCCAAGTGGATCAGATGAAGAAACTCAGTTTGCTGCTTCCTCAGAGTAGATTGATGAAGAAATTGAAGTGGATACAATCCCTTCAACCCCAATAGTCTCATCACCAATGCCTCAGTTTGATGCTGAAGAGGCTGGTGTTGAAGAAATTGATGATGAAGATGTGGATATTCGAAGCACAACTCCCGTAATGAATGACGACTTTTGGGAAAGTCAGCATCCCAATTCCCCACTCTTCACTCCCTTGCAGCAAATTCCTCACTCTCTTTCACCAACCGTAAAATTGGGCTCTGATGCAACTCATCCCACTGCTTCTGTGAATGAAGAAATTCCAGCCACTAGTGCTGAAGAAACTGCTGCTGAAACAGTCAAGGTGACTGCACCTGAGGAAAATCCTGAAATTCCTCAGACTGAAGAACCTGAGCTTGTGATTCCTCAGGTCATGATGCAACTCACTGACACTCCTCTGCCAAGGCCAAAGGATCCATTCTCACGCAAACAGAAATTCAAGGCTGAATACTTCTATGGCGAGCACGTATTCTTCACTGAATACAATCCTTATGACTCTGCTCACATAAGGAAGAGGCGTTTCTGGACTGCCAGCCAAGCAAATTTCTATTCCTCAGTGCTTTACAACAAAGACAAAGTCTTCGACCATGCACATATTCCTCACGTGGATATGGAATCTATGTCGTGCTTTACGCCAGTCCTCAGTGTTCTTCACAACGCTGGGCTACTCAACTTCTGCATAGATATATGCGATTGGAATGAAGAACTTATTCTTTAGTTCTATGCTACACTGCACATCACCGGCAACTCTGAAGATGTCAATTCATGGGTTCTAGACTGGATGACTGAAAATACACATTACAAGGCCCCAGCAACTGAATTGCTTCGCTGCCTTTCTCTTAGTCCACCCACTGAAGATGCGTGTTGCATGTATGATGAACCTGAACTGTCAAACCACTATATCCAAGTGCTCATGAAGCCTCTGAAGCCAGGGCAATCACCTCGTACCAAATTCCTCGTCAAGGAATTGCTGTATGTGCCTAGGACTGTCTATCGCATTCTGACGAAGACAATATGTCCCATCAAAGGACACGATTCTTCCGATGAAGAAATTGTTGGCATCATGAAGAATATGCTTTTCAATATCATACATGGCGTTCCCATAAACTTCCATGATTTCTTCATGAGGACTCAGGCCAACATTGCTATGTCACCATTTGAGCTGAAGCCTTATGCACCTTGGATTATGAGATTCATCAGGACAAGGTCTTCACACAACTACAAGGCTGAAACTCTCAACCACTGCAGCTACTTGCCTCCTATTGAAGTCCTCAAAAGGACATTTTCCTCAGCTGATGAAAAGGGCAAGGCCACTGCTGTGATAGATGAAGGCATTCGTCCATTGGATGGTCAATTTTGCAAGGCTGCTTCTTATTCCACCAATGATGACTCTGCCACACATGACTCTGCTGCTAATACTGCCAAGACAAATCCTCAAGCCACAGCACCCAGGGTGATGACTGATCGTGAGTTACTCCTCAGTCTTCATCAAAAGGTTGATCGCAATCACAAATGGGTCAAGCGTCAGTTTGGTTCAATTCTTCACAACATGACTGCCACACACAATGCAGTGAAGAAAAACCATTACTACCTTCATGAAACCCTCAACCGCACCTGGGCTGTTCTGTCTCAAGTATATAGTGCTGAAGATTTGGAGAACATGAGCCTCAAAGAAGAATTTGCCTGGTCGGCACCTCCGTCGAAGAAATTCAAGAAGGTCAAGGTTCCTTCTCTGGTGGCCAGTTCATATTCTTCATCGCGCGACACTGATGAAAATGAAGACTTGGACGACACTGCAGCAGACCCTACTTCAACAACCGACCCCAACAACACTGGCGCTCCTCCATCAACTTGAATATCTTCAGGGGCGTTAGTCCTCAGTTTCGATCCTTTTGGTCATTTGATGACAAAGGGGGAGAAATCTGGGTTAGTCTTCAAGCGCGTCTATAATAAGGGCATATTTTTTTTAAGTTGCAACTCTCGTTCTTCCGAAACTTTTATTGGATCGAGTTGTAATCTTAAACCCTATGGTGCTCGGTGCTCTGATACTTCGATACATGCTTGAGCTCTGATACTTTTGATGCGCTATTCTGCATGCTTATTCCTCATTAATGTTATCGCACGCATGCTAAATTGCATCAGGCACCATATTTCATCATGCATTTCAAATTCTTCAAATCATATATCAAATGCGTGTATGAATTACTAGATATAGGGGGAGATCTCCATGATTTAACTCTTCAAGTGTGCATTGCCTCAAAAGCAAATTCCTCACTATGCACAACTTCAGGGGGAGTTCTTCTATATCTTGCAATCAAATTCCTCAATATCAGTTTCTACACTTCATATATTTATCCCCGTTGAAAACTTAACCTATGTTGTCATCAATCACCAAAAGGGGGGAGATTGTAAGTGCATCTAGTGCCCCTTAGTGATTTTGGTGTATTGAAGACTTATAGGTTAAGCATCTGATGTGTTTATGAGTGTACACAGGTCTATAGGTCTATGAGGAGTTTGATATTTACAGTAAAAGTCGACCCCTAAAAATGAAGTTCTTCGACTGAAGACTTTGATATTCTGAAGACTTTCTGAAGACTTTGAAAGTGAAGAAATAGGTGTGACCTTGAAGACATGGTATTCCTTCGAGGAACGTGAAGTGTGAAGACTTGTTTACATAGTTTCATTTTTCTCTTTCTTGAGTCATAGGAAACACCATACTGTTAAAGGGGGTCGAGGAAATACTAAGGAGAAAATTTCCATGTGATGCTCAACTCAAATCCTACACCTACCAATCCCTTCGAGTGAAGCCATTGGAAATCTCATACAGTTCAGTCAATTTCTTCAGTGACAGAGACGCAGTTCTTCTGGTCACTGAGGACTTTGCTCTGACTGAGGAGTTAGGAATTCGCCAGTGCGAATTGCCTACACAGTGAGGAACATGATAGCCCTGAGGAATTTGTACTCCAAATTTCCGACCGTTGCTGTGCCACGCGCCAGCTGTCCTAAAATAACTTGTCCACCTAACGATCATATCATTGAAGGGCATTTATGTCTTATCATGTCGGGCTGCTCCCTAGGCTATAAATAGCCGCCCCCTACAACCACTAGCTGGTTGGCTGCTTCGCGTGAACTTGACACTTGTCATTTGAGAGCAACCCATCCTCCGAGGACTTTGAGCGAAAATCATCTAGTGAGGAAAATCCAAATCCAAACCCAAAACACCTACAAACCCAAAGTGATTGAGCATCACTGAAGAAATTGATCCTGCGTGGATCCGACGCTTGTTACCTTTGAAGACTGTGCTTCTTCCAGACGGTTAGGCGTCAAGGTCTAGAGCATCCAAGAGGAATTGTGGATCGCCGAGTGACCAAGTCTGTGAAGGTTTGGAAGTCACCTGAAGACTTACCACGAGTGATTGGACGAGGACTGTGTGTCCTTAGTTCAAGGAGAATACGGTGAGGACTTGGTGTCCCGAGCTGCGTGCTCAGGACTGGGTGTCCGGGACTGTGTGTCCTCGAGTTTAAATACTCAGCTGCTCCAACCAGACGTACAACTGAGACAGCAGTTGGAACTGGTCTACCAAATCATTGTCTTCACCAAGCTTACTGGTTCCATTTCCTCAACACCTTCATTTCCTCATTACTGTGTTGTCTGTTTGTTCATATCTGTGTTTGAAGACTTTGAATGAAGACTTTCACAAATTCCTCAGTTCAATTTCTTCAGTCTGTTTGTCTTCATCTAGAGTTATCCTGTGCCTACGCTTTCTATACTCTGTGTTTTTTTTCATTTCATCATGATGACCATGCATGTAATCTGTTATGCTTACTTCTGAGTACTTATTCCGCTGCTAGTATTTCTTCGCTAAGGAATTTCCTCGAGCAAATTCCTCAGTGAAGAATTTCATAAAAATTGCCTATTCACCCCCCCTCTAGTCGATATAACGCACTTTCAATGAGCAGCTCCAGCCAACCAAGCCTTTCTCAGGAGTGACGGTTCCACCACACCGATAGGGCAAGTCCGCCTGCCTGTCACCTTCGGGGAGTGCAAGAACTACCGCACCGAGCTCATCGACTTCGACGTCGCGCACATCCGCTTGCCGTACAATGCCATCCTCGGGTATCCAGCCCTGGCCAAGTTCATGGCAGTCACTCACCACAGCTACAATGTTCTCAAGATGCCAGGAAGCAGAGGAATCATCACGGTCCCATGTGAAGAGAGGGACGCAATGTGCTCCCTCGAGCACGCCTTCCAAGCTGCAGCAATCGAGGACCCCGACAGCAGAAGTGAAGGCCCTCCGGAGACTATCCCCAAGAAGAAGTTGCCGCGCCGCACAGGACCCCAAGGAGATGGCGCTGCGTCAGGAGCCTCGCCAGCCCGTTCCAGGGGCGCCTCCCTCCGTCGCATAGGAAGGCACGCCCGGCGCCCTCCTCAGGCAGGGCTCGGGGGCTCTCTTGGAGGGCCTCAGACCTTGCCAACCTCATGAGGAAGGCGCTTGGGCACCACTTGGAGGCGTGCTTCGCGACACGTTTCCCTCAGGAGAACACAAGGCAAGGAGTGCCCACCACCCAGGAGTTCATCAGCAAGACCTCCCAGGAACTACAAGAAGCAAGAGCCATGCGCGGCCACAACCGCTCGCAAGGCGCAGCTCCCCATCCAGGCGAGGATGTCGGGCTGCGTGTCTGCATCGACGTCCCAGGGCTCAACAGGGCCGCATCTCAGGAGCGCTTCTGGCCATCACGTGCGGGCCGCTATGAGGGCCCACCACACAGCTATGTTCGCATGCCCTTCGGCTTGCCGAGCGTGGCGTCGGCCTATCAGCAAAACTTGTGGCAGGTTCTGGCGTCTCAGGAGGCCAGGATCCACGCCGTTCAGGAGGAGATGGAGATGGTATCGAGGGAACCTCCTGAGCCCCCAGAGCCTCCCGAGGATCAGGGTCCCGGTGGCTCATGAGGAGTCATTCCTTCAATGTGTGGCTCCATCTACACCAACTCTACTTCATCTACAGAACCAGGTGACATCTTCCAAGTTCGTTTAAGCTGGGAGCGCCCCTCGGGCTGCATTATTCCCAGGCCACACGGGTCCGTCCTTGTGGCATGTATCCCTTTTGCTTAATTCTTTAGCTTACCTTGCTGGGGGCGCCCCTCGGGCGGCATCATCCCCAAGCCGCTCGGGCCAGACCCAGTGTCATGTATCTTCCTACATTTATCCAAGTCGATCTGCTCTTTATGCTTAACCTGCAAACGGCTATCGCCTGCTCGATTGCCGCCCGCCGCGGGCCTATTCACCCTATGCAATCTGCTTGCACGTTAAAAGGGGGGCTCCTGAGCATCACGACTCAGGAGCTCTTACTAGCTCTCCAACCCTCACCCCCTGGCCTTGACCACGGCATCACGACCTAGCATACCAGCGGCGGCTGAGCTCGCTCGAGGGCCGGGACCTGAGGACGTAGAGTGCTTGCATCTAACCGCCTTGCAAGAACATACAGTCACCAAGACTCAAGACCAGGCGCAACCCGCCTTGAGGTAGGGCCTCGCGAGTCCCGCGCTGGCTCACGAGTGCCTAGATACACCTCGCAGCCCTGCCGTGCAAGCCACGTGTCAGGGCGGGGCTGTACACGCCCCGGGGGATCCTCCCGGAGGCCCCCCCATCCCACGCCCAAGTGGAAGCACCATGCTCCGCGTTGGCTGACGACACTGTCGAGTAGCGGCTATGCCCGTGCACAAGCGGAAGCACTATGCTCCGTGCTGGTGATAAACAACTGAGGGCGACCCCACGGTCGTGCCAACCTCAGGGAGCCCAGAGCTCAGCGCCCAGCCTGACCGCAACGCCTCCCCTCGGGAAAGCCGCGCATAGGGGCTGGGCACGGGGGCTGCACACGGGTCACGCCCAAGCGCACGCCACCTAACCAGGTCCCCCGGACCTGGGTATCTCGTGCCCCTCCTGAGGCCTCGGCGAGGGCAGGTATGGGAATTGTTTGCACGTCAAGGGGGACTCCTGAGCATCGTGACTCAGGAGCCTAACTGGTCACGTAGCCCCTCACTCCTTGGTCTGTCCTAGTCTCTGGTCGGCCCAATGGCGGTTGAGGTATGCGCGGGTCCGGGCTCTGCCGACGTAGAACAATAATCTATCCCCGTGAACTCTCCCTATATTCTGTTTGCGCGTCAAGGGGGACTCCTAAGCATCGCGACTCAGGAGCCAAACTGGTCACGTAGCCCCTCACTCCTTGGTCCGTCCTCGTCTCCAGTCGGCCCAATGGCGGTTGAGGTATGCGCGGGGCCGGGCTCTGCCGACGCAGAACACAAAGCAAATAGGAAGGAAATCGCAAAATCTCGAAGCAAATATTACAAGCATATTGTCCTCACAATACCAAATAAAAGTCTAAACGCCTCCACGAGGCCTATTACATGTCACAGGAACGGAACGGGAAGAATGGCCGCGGGTCATCTCTAGACGTCGCCAATGCCTGCGGAAGGCGCTCACTCGTGATCGGCTTTGTCTTCACCACTAGCCGCAAGGTCGACGACGCCGGACAAAGGAGCGGAGACAAAGCCACGAAACCTCCTCAACAAGGCCCCCACTTGATCCCGTAGCAGCTCGTCGAGGCGAGCGTTGGGGTCGCGGAGGTGCAGATGACTGAAGATCTGAGTTAGTGCAGTTGAAGACAGGACACGAGCTTCTGCCTCTGCCATGGGAGCGAGGCCGTCGACGACCTCCTCAAGCGCCTTCACCATGACAGGAAGCAGCTGGGCGGGGCCGTCCTCGTCGTTGTCCAGAGGCTTCTCCAGGCCGTGCCCGTAGAGCGTCTTCAGCGCCGTGCGAGACCTCTTCTCGAGATCGGCGAAGGCTGCGCGGTCTTCGGCCAGGACTCGCAGCTTGGCATCAAGATCGGCCTCCCTTGCCCCCATCTTCTGCTCCAACTCTTCCAACCGTTTGCGCTCGGCAGCCTGCTTCTTCCCTAGCTCCGCCAGCTCAGCATCACGATTCTTGACGCCTTCCTCCCAGGCCTTCATCTCCTCCTCCTTCGCCTGGCGGCAGCGCACCTCTTCAGCGTGCTTGTCGCGCAGGCTCTGCAACTCTCCCTCTAGTTCTTGGCAGCTGTCACGGGCGGCCTTGGCCTCTTTCAGCGCTGCCTCATGATCGGCTGCAGCGCTGGCGGCGCCTTACTTCTCCTTCTCGGAAGCCGCAGCAGCTTGGCCCAGCGCCGCGCGAACTGTCAGGTCAAAGTGAAGCCAGCCAGAGGCTAGTTCCAGACGCCCGGCCACCAGGCGCGGGTCCGCGCTCAGGAGATCCGCCTGCAGCTAGGTCATCTCCGAAAGGGCACGCTCCAAGACAACAGCAAGAGTAGAAGGACCAGGAGGTGGATATGCAGTAGTAGGAGGAAGCGACATCATCACCAGGGCTTGGGAGACTGCGGGTTCCGGAGCAGCTGGGACCTAGTTAGCCGCGCCAAGTACCGGCGCCTCCGGAGCCAGCGGGGCCATGGGGGCTGACTCCACGCGGCAGCGCTCTTCTTGGCCTCACGAGGACGATTGGGCCGGGGAGATGCAGGCGATGTTGCCTCCTTTCTCCGCGGGAGGCACGACCGCTGCGTCTTCTTTCCTCTTCTTCGCTGAGGATGTCGGTCTGATCAACCAAGGGCAAGCATCAGGAAGCGAGGAGTACAAGCAAGGACAAAGAGAAGCTTAAGACACTTACCGATCCACTTCAACATATTCCACTGACCGTTTGAGAAGCTTGAGGCCTGACAGCTTCGGGACCTAAGGGAAGGTGTTATGACACCGGCGGTGCCGGGCGGAGCGGAGGCAGAACCGGATCCAGCCCCAGGAGGAATCGAGTCGGAGGCGGCACCTCGGGTCACCAGCGACGACCTACCCTTCATCGGGACGGGAGGTTGCTCCCTCTCCCCTTGGTGGGCGACGACATCGGCGTCACCAGGAAGGGCGCGGAGAATCTCGGCCTTGCTCAGGGGGAAGTCTCCCCCACCTCTTCCAGGGTCTTCTCCAAGTCCTCCTCCCCTTCTCCCTCTCCGTGGGACTCACCATAAGACAACTCCACCGGGTTCTGCGCCATGGGGGCTTCCAGAAGTGCCGGTGGCACCAGCCCACGCGCATCAAATGTCGGCCTGGAGGCGACGAATTCCTCCGAGTCCGTGCGCTTGAACAGGGGAAGGAAGGCGCTAGCCGGGTACTCCTGGTTGTCCCCGACTATGAGGCGCAAGAAGGCGTCCAATTCATCGCCAGGCAAGTCCCCCCGCCTCAGGCGGGTCTTGGTTTCCTTTTCATCAAGCTCCGAGAGGGGGCGCGCGCGCCTGGAGTGGGGCAACCCGCAGCATCAAGAACTCCCTAAAGAGCATCGCCCCCGTCACCTTGGCTATCCTCGCATTGCTTGGCCTCAGGTCGGTCATCATCTTCCCCAACACCAGCAATGCCCGCTCATCGACAAGCTTCGCCTTGGGCCACCCCCCGTTGGGAGGAGGCGCCGCTGTGGGCAACTCCAGACGCGGGTCAGCGCGCCGAGCATCCATCATGACCCATTTGGATTGGATGTTGTCGGCCCTCTTCCCGGTGCTCGAGATTGAGTTGGCCTTGCCACAGGCGACGAAATTAGCGCATCCGGTGATATGCTCGCCAGTGACACGGAGGAAGAAGAAATGGTGCAAGAGCGCCACAGACGACATGACGCCCAGGTACGCCTCGCAGTAGTAGGCAAAGATGGATAGGAGGAGGACAGAGTTGGAATGGAGATGCAATGCTTGCAGCCCGTAGTGGTCGAGGACTTCATAAAAGAAATCAGAGAAGGGAGGAACCAACCCGACGGCGACACTGCTCGAGAAGAAGGGGAAGAAGGCGCTTCCCTCAGGCTCCGGCACGTCGGAGGCGAGCCGAAGCTCCGTCTTCCCCCACTCATTGCCTTCACCCGCTGTCAGCAGGCGCACGGAGGCGAGGCTCTTCTCCGTGACGGTGGGCGCCTCGAGGGCCGGCTCATACCAAGCCGGTGTTGAGGAGGCCCTGACCTTGCGCGGAGCCATGGGCGGCAGAAGCAGAGCAAGGGTGGAGCAGATCTGGAGATAGCAGCGGCGAAGGGCGAGAAAGGGGATCTAGAGCAAGGCAAGGAAGGAGCAATGAAGGCGAGAACTGCCCATGCCAGCCATTTGTCAGGTCAAGTTGCCGAGGCAGCGCGGAGAAGCGGGGACGCCCATGTCCAATCAACCGCCATGCGTCGACCGAGGTCGCAGGCTTTTGGGGCCTGCGGCGCTCCGAACTTGACCCTTGGCTTCGTCGCGAAGCCAAGCCCGAGCGCACCATGGGCCCAGGGCTACTGTCGTCGTTCTGGGAATGGGGGTCCCCAGACTTGCCTGCCTGCGGCCCACGGTGTGGCTAAGCAGTAGGCCGTACGACCCATCTTCATCAACAAGGCATCCAGGACCCTCGCGAGGGCCCAAGCCTCGTGAGGCGGGCGTCGCAAGACCTCCTCTGGAGTGGCCTAGCTAGGCAGGCTCACGAGGAGCGGAGATATCAAGGCAGGGCAAACCTCACGAGGCTCTCGTGACGTGAGCCATGACGAATGGTGCCAGGCGGGTGCCAGGCGGGCGCCGGTGCACGCAGCGTCCTCATTTCCTCTTTGGTGCTAAGGAGGCAAGCGCAGGCGAAGAGTACCGAGGCATCAGGCAAAGGTTGCCATATTGGTGCAACGAGACCAAGACCAAGAGGACGGCATGGCGGAGGTCATCATGGAGCCCAAGATGGCGTCACCACAGAGCTTTTCGCAGGCAAAGACTGCTTTTGTCAGGATAGCTTGTACTAGCTGTCCCCCTTCAAATTTGCCAGCCGTTGTTGGCTCCCTCCCCGCTCGATATTTGGGAAGAGGACCAGGGCCTATATAAGTAGAGCTAGCCACCATAGTAGAGGCATCTGATCTTAGCTTGATCCAATCCGATCGAGAGCCTAGCCACAAGAACACCTCAACCTTAGGAGGCTGTTCTCCCCTTGTTCTGTTCATCATCAGCCCAAGAGGCAATCCACCACCACCACACTGGAGTAGGGTATTATACCACAACGGTGTCCCGAACCAGTATAAACATCGTGTCCCTTTCTGTGTTGTGAGTTCATCGAGTTCGTCCGCAAGATCTAAGTGATCTAGAGCGTAGATCGGTAGGAGGGAAAGACTTCGCGTGCACCCCAGTGTTCGAACCTTAAGGGTTTGCCGGAACCCCACATCCGACAGGCTCCATGATGACCTCCGTCTTATCGTCCTGCTGGTCTTGGTCTTGTTGCACCGATAAGGAAACTTTTGCCTGATGCCTCGATACTCATCGCCTGCGCTTGCCTCCTTCGCACCAAAGGGGAAGCAAGGACACTGTGCGCGCTGGCGCCCGCCTGGCCTTGCTCGTCATGGCTTACGTCATTGGAACCTCGTGAGGTTCGCCTTGCCTTGATCTCTCCGCCCCTCGCGAGCCAGCCTGAGGAGGCCACTCCCGAGGAGGTCTTGTGTCGTCCGCATCGCGAGGCTTGGCCCCTCGCGAGGGTCTCCGGCGTTTGCTGGTGAAGACGGGCCATACTGGGCCGTGAGTGGAGCCATGCAGTGGGCCGCAGGCAGACAAGTCTAGGGACCCCCGTTCCAAGAACGCCGACAGTAGCCCCCGGGCCCAAGGAGCGCTCGGGCTTGGCTTCGAGGCGAAGCCAAAGGGCATGCGCGGTGCGCCGCGGGCCCCAACAGCCTGTGGCCTTGGTCGACGCATGGCGATTGATTCGACGTGGGCGTCTCCACTTCCCCATGCTGCCTAGGCAACTGCCCAACTTGACGAGTCCCTGGTGCATGCAGAGAAATATCATCATTACCTATGATCGTGGGGATCACTAGTTGGCCTTCTCCTGCTATAAATGGGGAGGGGGCCCCCATCACCCGTCTCTTCCCACTCCGCTCGCTTCTCCTTCCTTTCTCCATTGCCAGTAGCAACTCCCATGGCGCCTGCGAAGAGGTTTTCGGCCGCGGAGAAGGGGAAGGCTTGCCAGGAGGGGCCCGGCTTCCCGCTGCCCAAGCATGGACGCGGTCATCCTCGCAAGCACTCTGCGACACCCCCCGCGACTCCCCGCAGCCGCGGCGGTGCTCCCTCGCGTGGTGGGAGCCGCCCATGTCGAAGCAGTCCCGTCGACGAAGGGAGGCGCGCCATGGTGGCACAGCCTCCCCGGTCGTGCTTCCACTCAGCGGAGGTGCTGCCAGAGTTTGTAGTGTGGTCGGAGAACCCTGCCGGCTCCTGGCTTCAGCTCCCGCGCTTCTTTACCGGCGAACTGCCGGCCACGGGTCCAGGCGGGCTCTGGCTGCAGGCGGAGGGCTGTTGCAGCAAAGCTTCGTGGGTCGCGGTCGAGACCTCCGTTGCTGGCAACGTGGCTCTGGCTCGCGGCTGGCAGACGTTTGCCCGCACGCGTGGCTTGGGCAGGTGGTGCACTCTCCACTTCAAGTACGACAGCAACGCGGCCCTATACGTGAGGGTGTTCGGAGAAGACGGCCGCCGCGCTGGGTGCTGCCCCGAGGACAACGACGGCGACGAGGTGCTTGGCCTTGGCGATGGTCGGGATGAGGGCGAGGACGATCTCGTGCCCAGCTACGGCGGTTCTCCCTCCGGCGACAGCTCCAGTAGCGTTGGCTACGACCAGCCGTCAGACTGCCGCACTCGCTTCGAAGCTGGCAGCGGGTCGTCTCGCCGCCGCGCTCCGGTGCAGCGCGAGGAAGGGTCCGACTCTTTTCCTTCCTGCTTTGAGAGAGACAAGTATATATGGGGCCCTGCGGGGGCATGAGACAAACTATGATTTCCAGGTTGTTATGTTGTGTTTGTCATTCCCGTGCCGCGTCGTGATATCAATGTTTTATATAGGCGCGTAGGAAAAACTTAGCTTGACGCGTTTGAAGTAGTTTCCGCTTCACGAGGTGCGTGCTTCTCGGTACCTAGTGAGGAGGAACTGTGAAAATTTGTTAGGAGATCCGAGCCTTGGTCGCAGGTGCCTCTGGCCACGACACAACGCCTTGTATGGCGGTACCCAAGGGGCACGGATTGAGAGAGGGGCGCCAGCTTGAGGCTCGAATGAGGGTGCCTCGCGAAAAACAGACAAGATGCTCACGAGGGCACGAGGGCACCTGTCCAGCCCCCTTGCGAGGGACGCGAGAGAGGGTATAGGTCAAACAAAGAACCAAAGGTAGAAACAGAGGCAGAAGTCGACGAAACAAGACCAGGAAGCGACACCATAAAGCAAATTTTGATTAAAGAAGGGCAAGCCAATTATAGAAAGCAGATGAAAAGCCGCGCCCGGCACCTAGTCCAGTCCTCTTGTCTTCTGACCAGCGCGGAGCTAAGTGCTGCCACTAGGACGTGGGAGGGAGCCCAGAGGCCCGAGGGCGGCACTCCTGAGACTCCGGGGCGTGTAAAGCCCCACTCATTATTACGTGAGAGTGTCACGAGCGGAGACCTTCACAGGCACGGGGCCTTCTTCACAGGCGCTGGGCCTTTCTTCATGGGTAAAACTTCCGAAGGTGCTGGATGTTCCAGGCGTTCTGGATGGGTACCCCGTCCTGCGTCTCCAGGTGCGCGGCGCCAGGCCCTAAATGGGCCCTCCCACATGGGTGAGAGCTTATGCAGCCCTTCCCTGGAGAGCACCCTCCGTAGGACGAGGTCACCCACCTCAAGCGTCCTGGAGCGGATGCTGCGACAGTGATACCATCGCAGCGCCTGCTGATATCTTGCCGCCCGTAGCGTGGCTTCACGGCGGCATTCCTCCCCCAGCATAAGGTCCATCCCCCGCATGGCGTCCTGCTGCATCTCATCAAACGCCAGGACCAGCGCAGAGCGATGCTTGACCTCGTGAGGGAGAACCGCTTCAGCTCCGTAGACGAGGAAGAATGGGGTCTCGCCCGTTGGCTTGGTGGCGGTGGTGCGGATGGACCGCCGCACGGACTGGAGCTCGTCATGCCAGCTCCTGCCACAGGCCTCGAGCTTCTTCTTGAAGGTCTTGGTCTTGAGGCCTCTCAGGACCTCTGCGTTGGTGCGTTCGGTCTGGCCATTGCTCCGGGGGTGCGCCACCGAAGCATAGAAGATCTGCGGTCCAAGATTAGCACAATATTTCTTGAAGAGGTTACTAGTGAACTGCGAGCCCTTGTCAGTGATGATGCGGTTGGGGACCCCAAACCGGCTCATGAGACCTTTGATGAACTTGACCGCGGAACCGGCCGGGATGGTGCGGACGGCTTGTACCTCCGCCCACTTGGTGAACTTGTCGATGGCGACGTAGAGGTAGCGATAGCCCCCAGGCGCTCGAGGGAACGGGCCCAAGATGTCCAGCCCCCAGACCGCGAATGGCCACGAGAGCGGGATGGTCTGGAGGCCCTAAGCCGGCTGATGGATCTGCTTGGCGTGGAACTAGCATGCCTCACAGGACTTCACCAGCTCAGCCGCGTCATTGAGTGCTGTAGGCCAGTAGAATCCGCTGCGAAACACCTTGCCGACGAGGGTCCGTGACGACGAGTGGTGCCCGCAGTCTCCGCTGTGTATGTCGGCCAGTAGCTCTTTCCCCTACTCCCTGGAGATACAACACAGGGAAATGTCATTCGGCCGCTTCCTGTACAACTCACTGTCCTGGATGCAGTATGTCCTGGCTTGTCGGGCCACATGCTCCGCGTGCTCCTTCTTCTCTGGCAGCGTCCCTTGCGTCAGGTACTCCTTGAATTCCTTGGTCCAGCACCCCTCCTGAGGCTCGAGCGCCAAGAGCAAGTGCGTTCCTAAGCTCGGGCCACAGGTCGGGGCTCCCGAGGCAGGTGGTTGGGGGAGTTCCTCCCGAGGCAGCGCTGTTCTTGAAAGCGGTGGTGCTGCCGATGGCTTGAAGAGCCGTTCCTCGAAGACGCCAGTCTCTTGGGGTAGCCGCTTGGATGCTCTCCTGGCGATGTCGTCGGCCTCCTTGTTGGTACCACGGGGCACATGCTGCAGTTCCAGGCCCAAGAACTGCTTCTCCTTCTTGCGTACCTCCGCGAGGTATGCCTCCATGTGCTCGTCCTTTGGCTCGTACACCTTGTTGGAGAAGTTGACGAGGAGCTGTAAATCGCCCTTGATGGTGAGGCGCTTCACCCCAGGGACACCGCAACCTTGAGGCTAGCTATGAGGCTTCGTACTCGGCTATGTTGTTGGAGACCTTCTCGCCCTGCTGGAAGCAGAGTTGCATAGCGTAGTAAAGCTTGTCTTGAGTGGGTGAGATGAGCACTGCTCCAGCCCCCGTGCCCTGGCGCGCAAAGGCACCATCGAAATACATAACCCAGCAATCTGGCGCTTCACTCCCTAGCGAGAGGGATCTATCCTCGCCTTCTTTGAGCTACGAGGCGTCTGTCCATTCTGCCACAAAATCAGCGAACCCTGCTCCCTTGACGACCCTGGTCGTGCTGAACTCCAACTAGAATGCCTGTAGCTCGATGTTCCACTCAGCGACTCTCCCGGTGGAGTTGGGGCTCCTGAGCACCCTCTCCAACTGATAGAACGATATGACCTTGATGGGATGGCCTTGAAAGTAGTGCCGCAGGAGTGCGAGCAGGAGCTTATGAGGCATGGGGTACCATGCCCTCGCGTCCCGCAACACCATGCTGACAAATACACAGGGTGCTCGACGAGGGCGGGTGCATTGATGAGGCTCGCGGCCTCCGGGGGCTGGGGCGCCTCCTGAGGCGACGAAGCCCCCATAGCCTGGTCGCCCGTTGGGGCTTCCGCAGGCCCTAGCGTGCCATCTTGTTGAGCCTGGTTCTTTGCTGGCGTCGCCGCAGCCTTCGTGGTCTTGTACCGCTTCGGCTGAGGAAGTGGCTTGGCGTGACACACCCTTGTCTCGTCGCTCCTCCCGGACCGCTACCAGAGCTGCGCTAGCGGAGTAAGGGGTGGCGGCAAGGTACAACACCAGAGGCTCGAGAGGTCGGGGCGCCACCATCATCGGAGGGCTGGTCAGGTATCTCTTGAGGTCTTGAAATGCTTGGTCGGCCTCCGGAGTCCATTCGAATGGGCCCTCTTCTTCATCAGCTTGAAGAACGGCAGGGCGCGCTCTCTAGCTTGGAGATGAAATGCCCCAACGCAGTCACGCGACCAGCGAGCTTCTGCATCTCCTTAAGGGTTTGCGGTGGACTCATGTCTTCGATTGCCTTGACCTTCTCCGGGTTTGGCCTCGATCCCTCTGTCCGACACAAGGAAACCCAGCAGCTTGTCGGAAGGGACGCCAAACATGCATTTCCCTGGGTTAAGCCACAAGTCTACCTGGTGTAGGCTTTCGAAGGTCTCCTCCAGGTCTTGAATCAAGGTTCTCGCCTCCCGAGACTTCACCACAATGTCATTGACGTAGGCTTCAACATTCCTCCCGAGCTGCCAGCCCAGGGTGATGTGCATCAGCCGTTGAAAGGTCGCGCCTGCGTTGCGCAGCCTGAACGACGTGCAAGTGTAGCAGTATACCCCGCACAGGGTGAGGAAGGCTGTTTTCTCGACGTCTTAAACTGCCATCTTGATCTGGTGGTAGCCTGAGAACGCATCTAGGAAGCACAACAGGTCACACTCGACGGTGGAGTTGACAATCTGGTCGATGCGTGGAAGCGAGAACAGATCTTGGGGGCATGCCTTGTTGAGGTTGGTGAAGTCGACACACATGCGCTCCTTCCTGCCTTTCTTGGGCACAACGATGGGGTTTGCCAACCATTCAGGGTACCGGACCTCGCGAATGCCGCCTGCCGCCTCCATCTTGCGGGTTTCTTGGACGATGAAGGTCTGCTTCTCTGTGGACTGCCGCGGCGCCCTCTGTTTCACAGGGCATATGTTGGGGCACACCTTCAAGTGATGCTCAATCACTCCTCTTGGGACCCCTACCAGCTGATCGGGCTCCCAGGCGAATACTTCCTTGTTTGCGCGCAAAAACTTCACTAGTTCTTCCACTTGGTCGGGGTCGAGGTTGGCGCCTATGGTGAAGGTGGCCCCTGCGGACCCGTCTTCCTCGACCGGCACCTACTTGGTTTCTGCCTGGTCTTGAGTGAACAACTGTTTCTTCTTGGTAGGTGCGGCCGCCTTAGCTCTGGAGGTACCCGCATCGGCCGGTTGCACTGCTGCGGCAGTCTTGAGGGCAAGCTTGAGTGCTTCCAGAGCCTCCTTGGTATCCCCCACTATGGTGAGGACGTCCTTGCTCCCAGGAATCTTCATGAGGTTGTAGGCCGGATGGGTCGCCGCCATGAACTAAGCTAGAGCCGGGTACCCAAGGATAGCGTTGTACAAGAGGCCGATGTGGGCGATGTCGAATTCGATCAACTCGGTGCGGTAGTTGTCGCAGGTGTCGAAGGTCACGGGAAGACGCATCTGCCCCATGGGGCTGGAGGAGCCGCCTCCGACGCCGGAGAAGGGCTTGCTGGGGCAGAGCCGCTCGAGTGGCACGTGAAGGAGGCCGAAGGCCTCCACCGAGAGCATGTTGAGGCCGGCGCCGCCGTCGATGAGGGTCTTGGTGATGGCTATGTGGCAGATGGTGGGCGTGCAAAGCATCGGGAGCACGCCCGAGCCGACGGTGGTGACAGGGTGATCTTCTGAATTGAAGGTCAGGTCGGCCTTGGGCGCCACCCAACCCGAGGGAGCTCCCTGCCGCATAGAAGCGGCGTTGATCTGGAAAGAGAATGGCTTGGCGTGGCGGTCCGAGGGTGGCGCCCGCGAGCCGTCGAGGAGGATTGCGGCCACTTGGGGCGCCGGTGCCGCGAAGCGCGCGACGAAGAGGCCGCGCAGCTCCTCCCAAGACGTCACCGTGGATCCAGGGAGGTTGAGTAGCCAGGCGCGTGGCACGCCAGTGAGGGCCATGGGAAGCCAGTTGGCCATGACCTTGTCGTCGCCCCCGTCCTGAAGAACGGCCTCCTCGTATGCTAGCAGGAAGGCCACCGGGTCCGTCGTGCTGTCGTAGCACGGTGGCATCTCCGGCTTGAACTTGGGCGGCCACCTTTCCTGCTGCAAGGCGGGGGCCAGGGCTCGGAGCCCCCTGGCCCCGCCGCTAGCATCAACCATCGGAGCGGGAAGTGCGGCGCCTGCCATGTGGGCGAAGTGCGGTGGTGGCGAAGTGCAGATTGATGGAAGGAACGCTCCGGCGCACCCCTACCTGGCATGCCAAATGTCGGATTTCGAGTTCCGGCAAAACCCTTGAGGTTCGAACACTGGGGTGCGTGCGGAGATCTCCCCCTACCTAATCACGCCCTCAAGGCCTCGCCACGATCTTGAATGCTAGCTCGACGAACCCGCAACACAAGAGACACAAGATTTATACTGGTTCGGGCCACCATTGTGGTGTAATACCCTACTCCAGTGTGGTGTGGTGGATTGCCTCTCTGGCTGAAGATGAACAGTACAAGGGGAAGAACAACCTCCTGAGGTGAGGTGTTCTTGTGCTTGGTGTGTGTGAGGATGGAGTGGATCCATTCCAAGCTTAGTTGCCTCCTACTGTGGTGGCTAGTCCTATTTATAGAGGCCCTGGTCCTTGAGGGAGTCCTGGACTAAGCGGTCCTCGTGCGTCCGGCTTGTTATCCATTGGGCCGGACTGATGGGCTGTGAAGACATGAAGGCCGAAGACTGTACCCGTGTCCGGATTGGATTCTACTTGGCGTGGAAGGCAAGCTTGGTGACCAATTATGAAGATTCCTTCTTATGTAACCAACTCCATGTAACCCTAGATCTCTCTGGTGTCTATATAAACCGGAGAGCGTAGTCCGGATACTGATTACCATATTCACATAGGCTAGACTTCTAGGGTTTAGACACTACGATCACGTGGTAGATCAACTCTTGCAACACTCATATTCATCAAGATCAATCAAGCAGGAAGTAGGGTATTATCCCCATAGAGAGGGCCCGAACCTGGGTAAACATCGTGTCCTCTGTCTCCTGTTACCATCGATCCTAGACGCACAGTTGGGGACCCCCTACCCGAGATCTGCCGGTTTTGACACCGACATTGGTGCTTTCATTGAGAGTTCCACTATGTCGTCGGTGAAAGGTTCGATGGACTCTTCAATCGTGGATAGTGACGCCGTCCGAGGAGGAACCTTCCCCCCCGGACAAATTTTCGTGTTCGGCGGCTTCGTACTGCGGGCCAACTCGCTTGGCCATTTGGAGCAGATCGATAGCTACGCCCCTGGCCATCAGGTCAGATTTGGAAGCTTGAACTATGTCGCGGACACCCGTGGAGACTTGATCTTCGACGGATTTGAGACCGCGACAACCGCTCCCCTTCGCCCCGATAAGCATGGCTTAAACCTGCCCATGGGCCGCATCCAGGAGATAGCTCCTGTAACGACTCTGGCCTTAGGTCTGGAACAGATCGAGCCATCCGAAGATGGGAAGCTCAACCCCATCGCGGAGGCTACCGATTCCGCGGTGTTGGAGCCGCCCATAGATTCTACTTCATACGATATCTGCATCAACGAAATCCCAGACTCGTCTCCAGCGATCAGTTCCGAACCCTGCGAGTCCATGGATACCGAACTCGATCGGTTATCGATCTTCATGTTCAGCGCCACAGACGTCTTCCAACACTCGCCCATGGGCGACGTACTAAACTCACTAAAAAACCTATCTCTGGGAGGTGACTCGTTGTCGGACTGTGTTCGGTTCGAACTGGCGGCGGATGATGGAGAATTTTGCTTCCCACCCGCCACCCAGTTCATAGCCACTATCGAAGACCCAACCAACATGCTTGGCCCCAGCTCCAAAGACATCGACGTCATGGACGACGATGAAGGGCAAGGCCAGAACTCACTATCCGCTAGACGTGGGACGGCCACTTCCGGGTATGACGTGTGTATGGTAGACACACCCAACGGCGCTCTCGACGACGACAAGGAGGGTCCAGTTGAGGATAGGCCTCCTGGGACACAGTCCGAACATCGGCGCCCTCGGCGCCGCTCTAGGTCACGTCGCTGAAGAGAAAACAATACTAGCACCAGAGAAGATAACACTCCAGACAATGAAGACCCTGCTGGAGCAATACCCGAACAGGAGGAACAGAAAAACGGGCAAGCCAGCCCCGATGAACAGGCCCTGACCAGCGATAGTTCGATGACGACAACTACCTTCCGCTCTCTGAAGATGAGGTAAGCCTCGGCGAGGAAGACTTCATCGTACCCGAAGAGCCCCTCGAACAGGAACGCTTCAAGCGCAGGCTAATAGCTATGGCAAGGAGCCTGAAAAAGAAGCAGCAGCAGCTTCAAGCTAACCAAAACTTACTCAACGACAGATGGACCGAAGTCCTGGTCACTGAAGAATACGGCCTTAGTTGCCTAGCCAAAAGCTACCCAAAGCACAGATTGCCATACCAGCCCGATGAAGGGGCCTTGGAGCCCGTACCATTGTCACACAATGCGGCAGGTCACCGACAACCCCGTCTGGATAAAAAGGCAACTCAAGCCGAATACCAGACCGCCCACCTCGCTGTAAAGGCAAGAACAACACAGGTCACGATTACCCAGACAACCCGCAGAGGGACTTGGACAATAAAGCAGGACCCGCAAGACCGATCTACGGATCACGAAAGCAGGCATCGACACGTGACGATGGCTACATATTCGGACATGATAAACCTCACCACGCCCGAGCCGAAAACCGCAAACGGAGTCCACCAGAGGTGCTTCACAGTGTGGCCCAACATAGAGGAGCCGCACACCCTCTCTGCTTCACTGACGAGGTAATGGAGCATGAATTTCCAGACGGGTTCAAACCCATTAACATCGCATCATACGACGGAACAACAGATCCCGCTGTATGGATTGAGGATTTCCTCCTCCGTATTCACATGGCTCGCGGAGACGACCTTCATGCCATTAAATACCTACCTCTCAAGCTAAAAGGACTAACTCGACACTGGTTAAACAGCCTGCCTGAAAATTCCATAGGCAGCTGGGAGGACTTGGAAGAGGCTTTCCTCGATAACTTCTGAGGAACATATGTCCGGCCACAAGATGCCGATGACTTAAGTCATATTGTCCAGCATCCCGGTGAATCAGCCAGGGAGCTCTGGACTAGGTTCTTAGTCAAAAAGAACCAAATTGTCGACTGTCCGGACACGGAAGCCCTTGTGGCCTTCAAATATAGCGTCCGGGATGAATGGCTAGCATGCTACCTCGGCCAGGAGGGACCCAATTCCATGACAGAACTTACCGCTCTAATGACTCCCTTTTGCACGGGAGAAGACAACTGGCTCGCTCATAAAAGCAACAATGCCAGCGACCCGGGCACTTCCGAAATCCGAGACGGCAACGGCAAGCCACGACGAACCGAACACAACAGTCGCAATAACAATGACATATCACGCGACACAGCAGTTAACGCCGGATTCAACAATCCGAAACCCGGTCAACAGAAGAAGCCACTGAAGGCAAATCAAGACGGGCCATCCACCCTCGACAGGATATTGGACCGACCTTGCCACATTCACGGCCACCCTGATAAGCCAGCCACTCATACCAACAGAAACTGTTGGGTCTTCAAGCAGGCAGGCAAGCTCAACGCTGAACACAAGGGGAGGAGGCCGCCAGGCGATAAAGACGACGGAGCGGCTCACCAGCCAAATACCAGGGGCCAGAAAAAGTTTCCCTCTGAAGTTCGACCACTCTCGGAACGGAAATAGCAGTTCGGCTTCCGCCGCCCACCTCTTATACCGGTAAGATTTACACCGCGCATACATCACTACGCACTCAAGATACCATGGGCGCCGACGGAAGCACAATACGTACAACCCTGCAATCATTCCTGTAATGTTTTTATCTGTTTTCTGTCTTTCTTTCTTTATTATCTCTTAAAAAACAGGTGACAAAAAGGATACCATCTACAACGGACTCTATCAGAGTTCGGATCCGTACACTCACCTAAGGGGCTACTTCCGTTAAGGATCCCCCTCCCCGAGGATGGGCGGCGCACACGTGTGACAGGAGGTCCAAAACCACTTTTTGTCGACCGCAATCTTTATTTTGAGCCTTTACTATGCCTTTTTTTTCCTCCGTTCTCGAGCCCGAGCATGTCAAATAGTCGGGTTTGTGGTCTCTTATATATGAATTTATCATTGGCATATTGCTTCGCTCCCAGTAAACTTTATCCGAACTAATCTTCCATACTCTTTCAACAATGAGTACAGCCTTAACGCCTGCTTTACATATGCACCTTGGCATAACCTGCCAGGGGCTCGGTATGGGAACAAATGAGTTGCCAGCAAAAGCCCGAACAGCTCTACAGCGTACTTCGGCGTCGCAAGTTTGGCCTTATATGCATCAGCTCCGAATCATTGTCTTGGGTCAATAGTTGGGTTGCCCGACTCCTGTACTTGCTACCCTACGTTCCGCTCTATTGCTAGGGTAGTAAAGGGAGAACTACTGCGATTGTGCCCTGGTCTAAACCGGATGAGCACCTTAGTAGAGAAAGCCGAAAACTGATTGTCATGATGCGGCGAGAGCTGGTCAACCACTTGACGACTTCTTGGAGTCCTTAGTGATTCCCCGTGTCACACGGAGGATCTTCTTCAGATCAGATATGTAAGGCACCATACGCCGCATACATACTAGGGGCTATGTCGTAGTCTCACCATAAAACTCCTATGGCTAAGTGAAAGTGTTAATGCCTTATAGTCCAATTGCCTGGTTCGCCGCATTATCACCTCCTTCATGGACCAAGATGTTGGATAAAGAGTGATTAAATGCTTTTCCGAACACCCCCGTACTTCCTACGAGGGGGCTGAAGCCGACGACTGGAAAACTTTCAGATTATATCAAAATGGCCGCACAGGAGGAATTCACACTATCAAGCAAAACATAAATATATTAACTATAAATTGTATTTTACAATTATCATACACCTCACTCGAACGTTATGTCTTTCGAGCATTGACCCTCTATCAAGTGGGCGCCCTCTAGGACGTCTTCAAAATAATGCTCTGGTTCTGGACGGTCCCTGCCTTTGGGTGGACCCTTCGTCACAACATCGATGGCTTTCATCTTCCCCCAGAACGTCTTGACTCGGGCAAAAGCCATCCGTGCACCCTCAATGCACATTGGCTGCTTCACATTGTCGATACGCGACACCGTGTCAACAAGCCTTTGCACCAAACCAAAATAGCTATTCGGAACAAGCTCGGTTGTCCACAACCGGATTATGACATCCTTCATGGTGGCGCCGGATATCCTATGAAGTTCGGCCCACTGGGACATCTGTTCATTGAGCAACAGGGGCACTTTGATGCGCCAAACTGCGACCAAAAAAGCTTCGTCGTTGCATACCCATCTCGCGCTTGGTAATACTGCACCACATCGGAAGAACTCTTCGGCAAGTCCAAGAACTCGTTCGGAGAACTCCACACTTGGTTAAGCTGGGCATAGCTCGGGTCACCGAACTTAATTTACAGCAGAAAGGGCTTTCCAGCCGCAATTTCCCTCGCCCGTCGAACCTCCTCACGGGCTGCTCTGGATTCCGACTGCGCTTCTCGTGCCTCTTGTAAGGCCTTATCAAGTTCAACCGTTTTGGCTTTATTCTCTTTCTCAAGATATTCACAACGGCTAGCAGCATTCTTCAATTCAAGCGCCAGTGTGTATACTTTCTCCTCATTTTGGCGCTGAGCTGCTTGTTCGGCTCTTAGATCAACTGATGCCTTTTCGGCAGCCGCATTACTACACCGAGCCTGTCCCTTTGCACGGGCTACCTTCGCTCGAAGAGCTTCAATGGCGGGAGCACCATCTGCATTCATGCACATTTCATATAAAACTCTTTTCAGCGTCAGGCTTAAATTACAAGCACGTTGGTGTAAGGAATGCTCGAAATATATACCTTGCGAGTCGTTAAGACGCCTATTGATCAAAGCAATGTCATCCTTCGCAATATCTAGCTTTCGCTGCAGTTCGGCCACTTCCGTATTTCGGGTAGCCGCGGGAGGGGAGGCAGCCTATATTCCAAGTTAAATCAAGGTTAGTACCTGAGCATATCTTTTTGATCCTCCGATCACTTCCTTTGGAAGGCAATCCGAGTCTCAGGGGCTACTACATATACAACAGATGCATTCTGTCAATAAAATTCAATTGGCAAAATTACATCACAAACCTCAAAACCTCTTAGAAGGATCGTGAACGCCTCGTTCAATCCGCTCTTCGCGGATAGAACGTTTTCGACCACCGTAACCATCAAGGCATGGTGCTCCTCTGAAATGGACGCTTGTCGCAGCACGTCCGTCAGCATCTCCGACGTTCCTGGATCTTTGGAAACCGCCGCCGGAGTACGGCAGTCCTTTGAAGGAATCCTCTTACTCGCCTCCAGAATCATCTCCGGCTGTAAACCGGACAGTTTGGGGCCATCTTTCTTGATTCCCGAACCCTGAGTGACAGAGCCACCACCTTCGGGTAACACCTTCCTCGTTTCCTGCACTACTTGTCGATCAGGAGGAGCCCTCCGGGCCGATACCTCAGAATCAGCCATCCTGTCGGGCGAGGAGGCCGAAGAAGGCGTGTCACTCTCCATCATCTCCGGAAGAAGGTCTCCCAAGGAGGAGGACGATTGATAAACACTAGGCGTTAACCTGCGAGGATGTACATATGTCGGACGATTACTTCACTAATAAGAAAAGAATGAGGTAAGTTTGAAGTGCCCCAGCTTCACTTACGGTCTGGCCAGAGGATCATCCTCATCATAAAGCTCTACGGCAACATCGCTTGCCTGGCCCAAGCCGCCTGATGATGGCATTTTTCCTCTCTTGGAAGGTTTCCCCTCCTGATCTCCGAAAGCGGCCCTCTTCTTGCCATGGAGGGCTTCCTCTGCACCTTTGCCCTCTGGCAAAAGAGTTTCAGTTTCCCCGAGCACAGCGTCTAATTCATCCTCAGGGCGAGGATCACCCCTGGTCTCCCTGTTCTCGCCCCCCTCTTGAGACACCTGGTACGGTGTCGGAGTCAGCATTCTCGTCAGCAGGGTGGTCACAGAGTCTTCGGGAAGGGGCGCCAGACACCAGATTAATACCGCTTTCTTTATCTAGTCCTGTATAGGGACGAATGGTTCAGTATCTTGTCAAGAGATGCTTGAATAGAAGGTGTTCGGAGATTGAATACTTTCCGAAGTGTCCGGATGATTGCAGTCAAGGCCAACATCTTCGGTGGTGTCCGACCATTGCTCTTGTTCCCCGAAATATAATTTCCACATTCCTTCATGCGTGGTGCCGAAGAAATGCTGAAGAGTCCGCCGCCCTTCTGGATTAAACTCCCACATGCGAAGAGGCCGCCGCTGACATGGCAGGGTTCGATGGACTAGCATTACTTGAACGACGTTCACAAGATCGATGCCCTTCTCGGTAAGGATTCGGAGGCGACTTTGCAGAGTCTGCACTTCATTGACGGATCCCCAGTCCAATCCTTTATTGATCCATGAAGCAAGCTGAATTGGAGGGCCGGGTCGGAACGCAGGCATAGCCGCCCACCTGGAGCAACACGGCTCGTTGATATAAAACCACCCCTACTGCCATAGGTCGGAAGACTTGGTGAAAGATCCTTCAAACCAAACCGCACTGGCAAGCTTTCCTATTATGACGCTGCCACATTCTGCCTGCTCCTCCTCTGTCACCCGCGGCCTCACGTCAAAGGTCTTGAGCCACAAACCAAAGTGCGGAGGAGTCCGGAGGAAGGCCTCACATGTGATGATAAATGTCAAGATGAGAAGAATAGAGTCCGGGGCCAGATCATGAAAATCTATCCCATAGTTGAACATGATCCCCCGTACGAAGGGGTTAAGCGCGAACCCCAACCCGTGGAGGAAGTGGGACACAAATACTACCCTCTCGCCGGATTGGGGGGGTAGCCGATGAAGGATTTCATGGGTCAGATACCTCGCCGTGCGAAGCTTTGAAATATCCTCCTCCGTAACGGAAGAAGCCACCCACCGGCCTGGACGGCTGGATCCAGACATGATTGGGGCTGGTGGTGATTGGAACCCGAGGTGGCTAGGGTTGAGGAAGAAGCGAGCGCAAAAGGAAAAGTCGAGTCTGGGTCCCTATATAAAGACCCCGAATACTGGGCCTCTCCTCCTAGGTCTCGAAACTTAGCTATCCTCAAAGAATTGTACCCAGGGGACAGTTGGGTTACCCACACCTGCATTAATGAAAATCCCGTGAATAAGGGGACACGATCTCTGCCTCGACAAGACGTGCCAGTAAAACCGTGTCCCGAGATGTGGGGCGACGGGCTAGCCAACGGTTGGAGATGATAGCTGGGCAGGCGTGATACGATGTCACAAACAGTTGTCAACAGATTGGACTCATGGAATATTGTATTCTCTGCAATTGTATACACAAGTCCAGATAATCGTTTCATCGGAAGACTATCTTGGAGTTTGAAAAAGGGAACCCGCCTTGCAATGTCGAAGACAATCTGCGCGCCGAACTCCTCGTCATTGAAGCCAAGTTGAGGGGCTACTGAGGGAGTCCTGGACTAAGGGGTCCTCGGGCGTCCGGCCTGTTATCCATTGGGCCAGACTGATGGGCTGTGAAGACATGAAGGCCAAAGACTGTACCCGTGTCTGGATTGGACTGTACTTGGCGTGGAAGACAAGCTTCGCGACCAATTATGAAGATTCCTTCTTACGTAACTGACTCCATGTAACCCTAGATCTCTCCGGTGTCTATATAAACTAGAGAGCGTAGTCCGGATACGGATTACCATATTCACATAGGCTAGACTTCTAGGGTTTAGCCACTACGATCTCGTGGTAGATCAACTCTTGTAACACTCATATTCATCAAGATCAATCAAGCAGGAAGTAGGGTATTACCTCCATAGAGAGGACCCGAACCTGGGTAAACATCGTGTCCCCCGTCTCCTGTTACGATTGATCCTAGACGCACAGTTCGGGACCCCCTACCCGAGATCCGCCGGTTTTGACACCGACAGTCCTCTTCCCAAATATTGAGTGGGAAGGGATCCAACAACGGCCAATTTGAAAGGGGACAACTAGTACAAGCTATCCTGACTAAAGGTGGTCTTCGCCTGCCAAAGGCTCTAGTGGTGATGCCGTCTTGGGCTCCACGGTGACCTCCGTCTTGCCGTCCTACTAGTCTTGGTCTCGTTGCACCGATAAGGAAACGTTTGCCTGATGTCTCGGTACTCATCGCCTGTGCTTGCCTCCTTAGCACCAAAGGGGAAGCGAGGACACTGTGCGCGCTGGCGCCCGCCTGTCCTTGGTCATCATGGCTTACGTCATTGGAACCTCGCGAGGTTCGCCTTGCCTTGATCTCTCCGCCCCTCGCGAGCCAGCCTGAGGAAGCCACTCCCGAGGAGGTCTTGTGCCGTCCGCCTTGCGAGGCTTGGCCCCTCACGAGGGTCTTGGGCATTTGCTGGTGAAGAAGGGCCGTACTGGGCCGCGAGTGGAGCCACACCGTGGGCCGCAGGCAGGCAAGTCTGGGGACCCCCATTCCCAGAACACCGTCAGCATCGGAATCACACACGCGCACTTCATGTATTTCTCTCCCTCCGTCAAGGTTAGAATTCATCTTTCTACCCCATCCTACAAGTCTCTCAAACAGAAACACAACACGCCCACCCCTTTAATTCCGCCCACCCACAGCCACTAATGTCTCAGAGGATAATTATGTCTCTCACACATATGCCCAATGTTAACTCGAGTTCCGGAACCATATGAATACATACAATGGGATTCTACCAGAGCACCTTTTGTTTTGAGATTCGCTCTCTCTCTCTCTCTCTCTCTCACACACACACACACACACACACACACAGACATACATGAGCGCGCGCGTAGACATTGTTTATCGCTTCATTTTTTTGGGCACTTGCATGCACACCATTTGTTTATCTTCGTGATGCTTTAAGTATGCCTCGCACACATCCTATCTACCTATCCCTTAATATAGGCATGTGTCACACAAACTCCTTCTCCCTACTAGCAAGATGCCCATGCGTTGCACGGAACATCAAGATGCATTTGTATGAATAGTTTATCTTGTGGGAGAAAAGGATGAACGAGGGAATGCCTTATTTGCAAATGTGGAGAGGGGTGTGGGTATCTTTTTGCAAAATTGCCATAGTTTCCTTCCTATACGTCTGATATAAATCGGATGGCCTATATTGCAGGATGGAAGGAACAACATCATCACCAACTCTGTTTTTATAAGAGTAGAGATATGTAATTGTCACTACCCCCACCCACCCACCCCCCCACACACACACTTCCCAACACCGAAGGAGTAGGGTGACACCTCGATCTTGATACTAATCTATCGACTGGGTTCTCTCTCTCTCTCTCTCTCTCACACACACACACACACACACACACACTACCTGACACCGAAGGAGTAGGGTGGCACCTCTATGTTGATAGTAATCTATCTACTCCTCTTTCAAACACACACAGATACACACACACACTCACTAGTTGTGCCTCTGTGCCTACCGCGCACACTCTCGATACGTCTTTCTCTCCCTCCCCCTCCCGCCCCAACCCCAACATTGACAACAGAAGGGTGACAACTCGATCCGATCTTAATTTGTCAATTGGTTTCTCTCTCAAACATTGTGTCTATGTGCCTCGCTCAGACACACTCGATACGTCTTTTTCTCCGTAGCCCCTTCGATATGAAGACTTCTCGTGCGCGCACAGTTGTAGTGACAATGATGCTGAACCCAATGTGCCTTGTTTTTACCGGCCTCATGTGATGGTTTTCACCCTGTTTTCTGTTAATTAACAAGAAAACCTTTTCTTTGTTACTACTAGTGAATCTGAAATCATTCGGGGCAGACATAAAATATATCACGTCAACCCAATTATCGCAGTAACTATTTTAAAAGAAACTAGCTAGATGCCCGTGTGTTGCACGGAACATCAAGATGCATTTGTATGAGTAGTTTATCTTGTGAGAGACTAGCAAGATGCCCGTTGCATGGAACATCAAGATGCATTTATATGAGTAGTTTATCTTGTAAGAGAAAAGGATGAACGAGGGAAGGCCTTATTTGCAAATGCGGAGAGGGGTGTGGGTATCTTTTTGCAAAATTGCCATAGTTTCCTTCCTATCTGTCAGATATAAATCGCACGGCCTATATTGCAGGATGGCACGCACACCATCATCATCAACTCTGTTTTTTATCTCTACTAGCAAGATGCCCATGCGTTGCACAAAACATCAAGATGCATTTGTATGGGTAGTTTATCTTGTGGGAGAAAAGGATGAATGAGGGAATGCCTTACTTGCAAATGTGGAGAGGGGTGTGGGTATCTTTTTGCAAAACTGCCATAGTTTCCTTCCTATCCGTTAGATATAGATCAGATGGCCTATATTGTAGGATGGCACGAACACCATCATCACCAACTCTGTTTTTTTAAGAGTAGAGACTCCTATAAACTACTTAGTTGGTGATGATGGTGTGTCTGCCATCTATCATTTCTGACCATCAGACCTGCATCTAACGACTATGATGTAAGTTGTGGCATTTTTGCAACAAGACCCCACTTCTTTGCTCCAATTTGCAGAAAGCCCTTAGTATCTTGAAACCAACCACATCCCTCCCCCACCTCATCAAAATAGCCACAAGGAATATATTTTGAGTGAAACCTAATACGTGTATATTTTGTGTGATATATACACCAAACTAGAGTGTTTTTCTTTCAAGTTTGTGAACATGTATTATTATACTCCCTCCGTTCGGAAATACTTGTCATCAAAATGGATAAAAGGGGCGTATTTTAGTTCTAGGTGCATTTCTTTTTATCCATTTTGATGACAAGTATTTCCGGACGGAGGGAGTATTTTCGATCTGTTGCAACGCACAGAAACCTTGCTACTAAGAGTAGAGAAAGGGATGAACGAGGGAAGGCCTCATTTGTAAACATGGAGAGGGGTGTGGGTATCTTTTTGCAAAATTTCCATAGTTTCCTTCCTATCCGTTAGATATAAATCATATGGCCTATATTGCAGGATGGCACGCACACCATCATCACCAACTCTGTTTTCTACTCCCTCCGTTCCTAAATATTTGTCTTTTTAGAGATTTCAACAAGTGACTACATACAGAGCAAAATGAGTGAATCTACACTCTAAAATATGTCTACATACACATTCGTATGTGGTAGTCCATTTGAACCCTGAACAAAACAAATATTTAGGAACAAATGGAGTATAAGAGTAGACATGGATATATATCTCCAGCATGGTCTACAACAAAAATGTGTTGGGCTAGTTAGCGCAGGATGCTTGCAACGCGATGACCTGAGTTCGAATTCTGTCTTTAACTTTATATTTTTATGTTATATATTACTTATTTAATATATACTTCTTTCGCTACTGTACTGACAGTGGAAACCACCGAGTACTTAGAATACAAGACTAAGGATGGACTTGTTTCTTTTTAACTTTCTGTACGAAGTTGTAGCCACCCTGCAAGTCACGTGTACACTGACATGCAATTAACTTTTTATAGAGGGAGAATCCTACACGCAATTAACTCAAATGGATTGGATGTGACTCTATTATTTCCAGCATAAGAGCATATCCAACGGCAGCCGGCAAATTTCCTCCCGCTTCCTTCCGTGAAGGACGACATCAAATGCCAGCAGCATACATTTTCACAACTCTAACCAACCAGATGAAATCCGTGCAAACACGGACTGTTTTCATATAAGCATGCAAGATTTCATATAAAAAAGCCGGATCTTCATATAAACATGATGAATTTCATTACATTTACATAAACTAAGCGGTGCTAATCCAGCTCTCTTGGTATAATTAATACTCCTTCCGTCCGAAAATACTTGTCCTAGAAATGGATGTATCTAGACTTATTTTAGTTATAGATACATCCAATTTATTCATTCTTAGAACAAATATTTCCCGCCAGCCGGAGAGGGAGTACCTAATCCAAATGGCCGCCCACGGATCCCTTTGTCTTCCTCATGTCTGGCAGACACTTGCGGGGTCGACGAAGGTCCTGGAAGAGACGAAGCAGCAAAGAAACCACTTGAATGCGCAGTCATCGCCTCGGCGGTGTCCTTCATGGGACCCAAGTGGCGGCGGCCTCCGTGTTCTACTTCTCCTCGATGATGGCGGCGGACATGGAGAAGCTGGCCACCGACTCGTCGCTCTCCACGCACCCGGCTTCTGTCTCTGCCTGCATGGCGTTGCCGCAGGCACGGGAGGCGCTGCCGCAGGCACGGGCGGCGGGCCCACAGACACGGGAGGTGCAACCACTGGTGGCGTGGTATGACGCGGCAGCCATAATGCCCATACCGGGGTGCTCACCACCGTACCGGCGTGGAGCAACTCGCCACTCTTCATCGAGCTAAACTGGAGCGGCGAGTTGCTGAACCACGCGCCAGATTGGGGTGGAAACTGGCTCCATCGGGCCAAGCGAGGTTGATGAAGCATCAAGCGGCCTCGCCCGTATCCAGAGGGCTCGGAGGGCCACCCAGCCGGGTAGTATGCCGGAGAACGGCTCCTCGGAAGCCATCGGAAGAGTGGAGAAAATGGTGAAGGAGGAGACGGGGGAGCAGCGGAGGGGTGCGATTCTTGCCCACTGTCTGTATGGCCTCGTTTAAATAGAGGGCTGATAACCCACAAGTATAGGGGATCACAACAGTTTTCGAGGGTAGAGTATTCAACTCAAATTTATTGATTCGACACAAGGGGAGCCAAAGAATATTCTCAAGTATTAGCAGTTGAGTTGTCAATTCAACCACACCTGGATAACTTAGTATCTACAACAAAGTATTTAGTAGCAAAGTAATATGGAAGTAACGGTAACGATAGCAAAAGTAATATTTTTGGGTTTTGTAGTGATTGAAACAGTAGCAACGGAAAAGTAAATATGCGAAGAACAATATGTAAAAAGCTCGTAGGCATTGGATCGGTGATGGAGAATTATGTCGGATGCGGTTCATCATGTAACAGTCATAACATAGGGTGACACAGAACTAGCTCCAATTCATCAATGTAATGTAGGCCTGTATTCCGAATATAGTCATACATGCTTATGGAAAAGAACTTGCATGACATCTTTTGTCCTACCCTCTCATGGCAGTAGGGTCCTGTAAGTGCATCTAGTGCCCCTTAGTGATTGTGGTGTATTGAAGACTTATAGTTTAAGGATCTAATTTGTTTATGAGTGTACACAGGTCTATAAGTCTATGAGGAGTTTGATACTTACAGTGAAAATCGACCCCTAAAAATGAAGTTCTTCGACTGAAGACTTTGATACACCGAAGACCTTCTGAAGACTTTGAAAGTGAAGAAATTGGTGTGACCTTGAAGACTTGGTATTCATTCGAGGAACATGAATCATGAAGACTTTTGTTTTCGTAGTTTCATTTTCTCTTTCTTGAGTCATAGGAAACACCGTACTGTTAAAGGGGGTCGAGGAAATACTAAGGAAAAATTTCCATTTGATGCTCAACTCAAATCCTACACCTACCAATCCCTTCGAGTGAAGCCATTGGAAATCTCAGACAGTTCAGTAAATTTCATCAGTGACAGAGACGCAGTTCTTCTGGTCACTGAGGACTTTGTTCTGACTGAGGAGTTAGGAATTCGCCAGTGCGGATTGCCTACACAGTGAGGAACATGATAGCCCTGAGGAATTTGTACCTCAATTCCGACCGTTGCTGTGCTACGCGCCAGCTGTCCCAAAATATCTTATCCATCCAATGGTCATATCATTGAAGGGCATTTATGTCTTATCATGTTGGGCTGCTCCCTAGGTTATAAATAGCCGCCCCCTACAACCACTAGCTGGTTGGATGCTCCGAGAGAAACTGACACTTGTCATCTGAGAGCAACCCATCCTCCGAGGACTTTGAGCGAAAATCATCAAGTGAGGAAAATCCAAACCCAAACCCAAACCCAAACACCTACAAACCCAAAGTGATTGAGCATCACTGAAGAGATTGATCCTGTGTGGATCCGACGCTTGTTACCTTTGAAGACTATGCTTCTTCCAGACGGTTAGGCGTCATGGTCTAGAGCATCCAAGAGGAATTGTGGATCGCCGAGTGATCGAGTTTGTTAAGGTTCGGAAGTCACCTGAAGACTTACCACGAGTGATTGGACGCGGACTGTGTGTCCTTACTTCAAGGATAATACGATGAGGACTTGGTGTCCCGAGCTGCATGCTCAGGACTGGGTGTCCTCGAGTTTAAATACTCAGCCGCTCCAACCAGATGTACAACTGAGACAACAGTTGGAACTGGTCTACCAAATCATTGTCTTCACCAAGCTTACTGGTTCCATTTCCTCAACTCTTTCATTTCCTCAGTATTGTGCTGCTTGTTTATCATATCTGTGTTTGAAGACTTTGACTGAAGGCTTTGTCAATTTCCTCAGTTCAAATTCTTCAGTCTGTTTGTCTTCATCTTGTGTTATCCTGTGATTACGCTTTCTGTACTCAGTGCTTGTCTTCATTTCATCGTGATGACCATGCTTGTGTTCTGCTTTGTTTTCATCTGAGTACTTATTCCGCTGCTAGTAGTTCTTCGCTAAGGAATTTCCTCACTAGCAAATTCCTCAGTGAAGAATTTCATAAAAATCGCCTATTCACCCCCCCTCTAGTCGATATAACGCACTTTCAATTGGTATCAGAGCAAGGTACTCCCTTGTTCTGTTGGATTTTGGTTTAACCACCTGGAGTTTTAGTTATGTCGACCGCAGGTATGATCAAGGTCTCTGCTGGGTGTCCTACCTTCGATGGGACGGACTACCCCTACTGGAAGAATAAGATGCGAATGCATCCTGAGGCAATTGATAACGATCTCTGGCATGTTGTGGAAAATGGTGTTCCCTCAGTCACACCTTCTCTGAATGCTGCTGATGTGAAGAGATTCAAGCAACTCGACTCTCAAGCGAAGAATATCATATGTGGCCATCTGAGCAAAGGATGGTATGGAAGAGTGAGTGCTTTGGAGACTGCCAAGCTTATCTGGGATAGGCTGTCCAAAGTCAATGAAGGAGTTTCAACTCAGCGTGACTCTCGAGTTGATGTTCTTCACAATCTCTTCAACCGCTTTAAAAGACTCGACAATGAAAATGTTCAGCAAACCTTCGATCCCCTCACTGACATCTCAAATGAGCTTCAAGCACTTGGTGCCACTGACATCACCGACCATGAGGTGGTGAAGAAATTGCTGAGATCACTTGATTCCTCATTTAGTACTCTGGCACTGATGATACAAGAGCGTGCTGATTAAAATTCACTTGACCCCGCTGATATCCTCGAGAGGGTAAATACTCATGAATTCCAGCTTGCTGAAAAGAGAGATCTCTATGGTTCGAGCTATGGCAGATCACATGCACTGAAGGCCAAGGTAGTATCTGAGTCCGAAGATGAAGACTCTGGTAGCAGCCTTGGCGACCCTGAAGAACTAAGTCATGATCTAGCGCTGCTCATGAAGAAATTCCAAAAGTTCTCAAGACGAGGTCGCTTTGGAAGACCCTCAAAGAGCAATGATTCCTCATCCAGTGACTACAAGAGAAGGCTTTGTCACAAGTGCAAAAATCCTGGACACTACATTCAAGATTGTCCTCAGTGGGAAAAGGAATCAAAGAAGAAGAAATACAAGGATTACAGTTCTGATGATGCGAAGAAAAATAAGAAATCCTCAAAATCTTCATCATCAAAATCCTCGAAGTCTTCGTCTCACAGGAAGAGCAGCTCCAAGAAGGCTCAGGCATTCATTGGCAAGGAAATGGACTCTGAGGCTGAATCTGAAGAAAATGAGGAAGAAGAGGAATCTGATGATTCTGAGTCTGGTGTGGCGAGCCTAGCCCTCGCTACTGCATTCGTCAGCAAGTCCATCTTCACCTCTAAAGAAAGTGATCTCACCAACAAGGCTGCTGAAGGCAGTAATGACCACGCTCCCACCTATTGCTTCATGGCAAAAGGTGCCAATGTACTCAAATATGCCTCCTCTGAATCTAGTGAGGATGAATCTGATGAAAATCTTAAGCCTAGCTACTCTAAACTTGCTAAGATTGCTATGCAACAACAAAAGTCTTTTGAAAAGGTTCAAAACATGCTAGACAAAAGTGATGATATGTTGGGTGAAGAAATGGATCGCACTAAAGCCTTAACTGAAAATCTTCAAAGACTTCAGACCAGGTTTGACAATCTTCAAGGTCATCATAACACTCTCTTGTCTGACCATGAGAAGCTTTCTTATGAATTTCTTCAAAAGAAGCAAGATCTTAAGAAGCTAAGAGTGAGTTATGAAGATCTTCAGAAGGAGCGCGATTCATTACTTGATCAACAAATCAGCGCTGCTCAGGAAGAATTTATTCCTCCATGTTTGAAATGCATTGAACGAGAATCTGCTAATTCCTCACCTAATGTTCAAATGATTCTAATGTTACAAATTCTTCACCTGTCTCTGCTATCACTAATTCCTCATCTGAGGACATTGCTAGTATCACTGACGATGCAGGGCTGAAGGAATTGTACCTGACAGGCATGTACAAAAGCCTCAAAGGGCATCAGACCCTTTGTAATGTGCTTAAAAAGCAGATCCTCAACAGGAACCCTAGGAAAGAGGGTATTGCCTTTGAGAGGAAACTCAATGCTGATGGTAGATATTGGAAGCCTGAGCAGTACCCCAAAACCTCATGGGTTGCTGCAAAGGGACCTCCAGTTGATCCATCTAATTTATTTGGTTATACATGTGAATCTTCTCATTCTTCTGATGAGTCATTTGACTCCAACTATAAACTGTTCAAAAATTAGAATGGTGAAGTATTTGCTAGATATGTTGGCACTAACTGCAGGAATGGTTCCCCTATGAAGAAAATCTGGGTTCCCAAAAGGTGCCTTGAAAGTCTTTAGGTGAATGTCCTCATGACACCACCTGTGGAGAATAGGAACCCCAGATCAAATTCTTCATATGGACCAAATTCTTCATATGGATCCAAGTCCTCATATGGACCATATTCCTCAAGGGGATCAAATTCCTCACATGGATCAAAGTCCTCATATGAACATCATCGTGCTAACAACTCTGTTTCGCAGGGAAGAGCCAAGGGCTATGAATATGAGCATTATTCTTCAAATTATTATGTTCATAAGTCCTCGAAGAATTTCTCTGCTTATTCATATGCTTACCCTAAACACTCTTATGTGAAACAAAATGGTTTGGCCTCTATGCCACCATTCTCATATGGAGCTCGCATAGTGATGAACTCTTTGCCACCCCTTCAGATGTGGGTGGTGAAGAAAAAGAACTAATCTCTTCTGCAGGGTCAGGTCTCCAGACGTACTATAACGTCTGAAGAATTTGCTGGGGACCTGACAAAGTGCCTGAAAGGACGCAGGCTAATCATGAAGAAATGAACTTTCATTTCACACGTCCTTCTACTGCTTTATTTGTCTTACTACTTGATGAGATTGATCTGATGAATTGTGATATCATATTCTTCACTACTGAAGTATATGAGGTTCGTAAGTTGCACTAATTCATCTGCAGGATGATCAACCCAAAGCCACTGAGTGGGTCCTCGATAGTGGATGTACAAATCACATGACTGGTGGCAAGAATCTATTGATGGATGCCCCCTTATCATCATCACATCTGAAGCATATCATCTTCACTGACAAAAGCAAAAGTCAGGTATTGGGTCTAGGTAAAGGTTGCTATCACAAAGGATCGACACATGGACAAATTCATACTTGTTGAGTCCTTAGGATATAACCTTATGTCTGTCTCAATGCTTTGTGACCTTGATATGGTTGTTGTCTTTGGCAAGTATCGTTGTGTTGTGATTATGGAAGCTGACAATTCCAAAGTCTTCGAAGGCTTTAGGAGAGGAGACTTGTATATTGTTGATTTCTCTGCAGATTCACAACCAGTCGTGTGCCTACTTGCAAAATCTTCAGAAGGATGGCTATGGCATCGACGACTTGGTCATGCAGGCATGACGAATTTGCACACACTTGCGAAGAAGAAACATGTCATTGGCATTGAGAATGTCAAATTCCTCACGGATCACTTATGCGGTGCCTGTGAAACTGGAAAGATGACAAAGGCCAAGCATCCAACGAAGACTATCATGACTACCACTCGTCCATTTGAATTGCTTCACATGGATCTCTTCGGTCCTAATCATTATTCTTCTGTGTCAAATGAAGCATCTCAATATGGCTTTGTTATTGTTGATGATTACTCTTGTTACACATGGGTACACCTTGTCTCTTACAAACATGAAGTGCAGGAAGTCTTCAAACGATTTTCCTCAAGGGCTTCAACCAACTTTGGTGTGAAGATCAAGCACATCAGAAGTGACAATGGCACTGAGTTCAAGAATTTGGGTCTCGATGACTATCTTGATGAACTTGGTATTACTCATGAGTTATCTGCTCCTTATACTCCTCAACAGAATGGCATCATGGAGCGCAAGAACATGACTCTTGCTGTGATGGCTCGCACTATGCTCGATGAGTACAAAACCCCTCGTCGTTTCTGGGTTGATGCAATTGATACTGCGTACAACATCATCAACATAGTATATCTTTACAAATTCTTCAAGAAGACTGCCTATGAACTCCTCACTGACAAGAAACCCAATGTGAGTTATTTCAAAGTCTTCGGTGCTAAATGCTGGATTAGAGATCCTCATCACAACTCTAAATTTGCACCGAAAGCACATGAAGGGTTTATGCTTGGTTACGGAAAGGACTCGCACACCTACAGAGTCTTCAACAATGTTCTTCACAAGATTGTTGAAACTGTAGATGTGCGGTTCGATGAAACTAATGGCTCGCAAAGAGAGCACCTACCTTCTGTGTTAGATGAACCAGCACCCGAGGATTCTATCAAGCACAAGGCTACCGAAGATGTCATTACTACTGAAGAATCTGCTGAAGAATTCATTCCAGAACGTGAAGAACGTCGAGGTGACGCACCTGAAGAAAATGCTGAGGAAATTGATGCTGAAGAAAATGCTGATCAAATTCCTCAACGACAACCAGCTCATCCTCGCGTTGCAAAAGAAGTGCAAGTAGAGAAGATCATCGATGACATTAGAGCACCAGGTCCTCTCACACGCTCAAAAGCTTCACATCTATCTAACTTTTGTGGGCACTTTGCTTTTGTCTCTATCACAGAGCCCACTAAGGTAGATGAAGCATTTCTGGAGCCTGAGTGGATTCAGGCCATGCAAGAAGAATTACATCAGTTCAAGCTCAACAACGTTTGGGAACTGGTCAATCGTCCAGATCCTCGCAAGCATAATATCATTGGCACAAAGTGGATCTACCGCAACAAGCAAGATGAAAATGGTGTTGTGGTGAGGAATAAGGCACGTTTAGTAGCTCAAGGCTACACACAGGTTGAAGGAGTTGATTTTGATGAAACTTTTGCACATGTTGCTAGACTTGAGGCTATTCACATATTACTTGCTTATGCTAACCATCATGATATCATCTTATATCAAATGGATGTGAAAAGTGCATTCCTCAATGGTAAGCTTGAGGAAGAAGTATATGTTGCTCAACCCCCAGGTTTTGAAGATCCAAAGAATCCTGACAAAGTCTTCAGACTCAATAAGGCCCTCTATGGCCTCAAGCAAGCCCCACGGGCGTGGTATGATACTTTGAAGGAATTCTTCATGAAGAAAGGCTTCACACCCGGTTCACTCGATCCTACTCTCTTTACTAAGTCTTATGATGGTGAACAGTTTCTGTGCCAAATATATGTTGATGATATTATCTTTGGCGGTACTGACCAACATTATAGTGATGAATTTGCCTATATGATGAGTGAAGAATATCAAATGTCTATGATGGGAGAGTTGAAATTCTTCTTAGGTCTTCAAATTCGTCAACAACACAATGGCATATTCATATCTCAGGAGAAATACCTCAAGGATGTCCTGAAGAAATTCGGCATGCAAGATTGCAAAGGCATCAAAATTCCTATGCCCATAAATGGTCAATTATGTTCTGATGAAAATGGTATTGACTTCGATCATAAGGTATACCGCTCCATGATTAGCTCTTTATTGTACTTATGTGCATCTAGGCCAGATATAATGCTTAGTGTTTGCATGTGTGCCCGATTTCAAGCTGCACTGAAGGAATCACACCATAAGGCTGTGAAGCATATTCATCGATATCTAGCTCACACACCAACACTAGGATTATGGTATCCCAAGGGCTCAGATTTTGATCTCATTGGATATTCTGACTCTTACTATGCTGGTGATCGTGTGGACCGCAAGTCAACATCTGGTACATGTCATTTCCTCGGACGATCTTTGGTCTGATGGTCCTCGAAGAAACAGAACTGCGTATCACTGTCTACTGCTGAAGCTGAGTACATTGCTGCTGGTTCTTGCTGTGCTCAACTGCCATGGATGAAGCAAACACTCAAGGACTATGGCATCAACGTGAAGAATGTGCCTCTCCTCTGTGATAATGAGAGTGCCATCAAGATTGCTCACAACCCAGTTCAGCACTCGAAGACAAAGCACATTCAGATTCGTCATCATTTTCTTCGCGATCATGTGTTGAAGGGCGACATTTCTATTGAGCATGTGAAGACTGAAGAACAGCTAGCCGATATATTCACTAAGCCCTTGGATGAGAAGAGATTTAGCAAGTTGCAGTGTGAGCTAAATATCTTAGAATCTTTGAATGTACTTTGAAAAGGCACTCATACTAACACTTATGCAAAATTGATGACTTAGATGTGCAACACATGAAGAAACGTTTTTCTTCAATCCATGAAGAATAACACTCTAAATGTGAAGGAATTAATGAAGAATTTGATTCTCAGAACCCTACGACAATTGTACGCGCTGTCTGAAATCAGCATTCTTATACGGTGGGTCACGCCACCACAAAAGTTTAAAATCTTCAATTTGAGTTTTTCCTCAACTTTTGAAATTCCTCAGTTGTTCAAATTCTTCAACTTTTCAAAATCTTCACTGTTTCCGTTGTTTTTCTTCATTGGCAATATATATATGAGTTTATGTCCTCTACAGCATTCACTTATGGCTATTACTTCAAGTTGGTGTTTTCTGCTAAGTGGATGTGATCGGACCCTTTCCCCTCTATGCTATACTCAATCCAATCTATTCACAAATTCTTCGTGTGCGTTCTATTTGAAACTCGTTCAAAATCTTCACTGTGTCCTTGTCAGCTGAAGAAATTGCGAACGGAACTTTAAAACTAATCTTATCCAAATTTTCGGTTTTGCCGCTCAAACCGTTCCGCATCCCACGATGCATTATTCTACTCACCCACGATCTCCACTACACTGTACGTGGGTGACTCATGTCGTGCGAAGGAGAAGGGTCAGGGGCACGTTCGTCCCAAATCTTCGGGCGAACAGTTTTTCACTGCTACTATATATACCCCCTCACCCCTTCCTCACTTCTTTTACTCCGCTCAATCTCTCTCCCACTCGAGCTTCTCAAACCCTAGCGCCGACGCTACTCCATTGTCGCCGGTGAGGAAGAGCTTCACTGCCTCGACCTCGTCACCGTCGTACTCGTGCCGACCGCGGAAATCTTCACCTCCGCCGCCGCCGTAGACGTCCTCCTCCGCCAAGTTAGGGCGTGGAAGATCTACACCGAAGAACTTCACTGTTTCACCTCTTTGTTTGTCGTGTTCTTCATTCAGGGTAATTAAAAGTTACTTTTACTGCCCTCTTTGATTCGAAGTTTTTCTACAAAATGTTCAAAGGTGTTTTATTCTTCAAATCTTCACACACAAAACACCTCACATGTCATCTGTTCTTGATTCATTTCCCTAAGCATCATTTTCTTCAAGATTCCTCAATTGTGTGGATCTTCGATCTATACAACTCTGGAACCTAAGATAAAGCGCGCTTAGTGAAATTCTTCAAGACGCATCTAGTCAAATTCCTCAAACTTGTTATTTTTGAAAAACCCTCTGAGAACGCATATGACCTCTCCAAATTCCTCGCAACTATACTCTGTTCACAAGTACACATGTCCGCTGGCGAATCACTAGGTTATCATCAACTTAACTTATTTGCAGCGTTCCTTGAAGAAAAGTTGCACACTTCTTCAGAGAATTCGATTGTTCAAATACCTCAACTGAAATAAATGGCTGACAGTAAAAGGCCACAGAAAGGAGGAAAGAAGCCTGAGGTCATGACTGCCTTCGAAATCCCTGAGGACATCTATGCTGGGTACTGCACACCTCCTGAGGAAGATAAAAATCAGTGCAAGGTGCGCATTCAGAAGATTGAACGGACATGGGCACGCTTATGGAGGGAATACAGATATGTAACCCCAAAGTATATGAAGAAATTTGCACTGAATCCTCCATGCCCAAGAGCCCCATTGGCACCTGGCCAAGTGGCTGATCCCACTAGCATCAAACGCGGTAAGGATTTTCCTGAGGAATGGGCAAGGCGTCAAGCCAAGCTGGCAAGACAAGCCAGAGAAGCAGTGAAGAAATTCAATGAAGATTCTGCTGCTGCTGCTGCCACTAAGGCCTCTATCAAGCCGAGGAAATCAATGGCAAAGAAGCCCGCTCAAAAACCAAGTGCTTCACCCTCAGTCGCGCCCTCACGGCCAGGAACTTCAAAATGTTCAAAGCAAATTCCTCATGCTGCTCCTGCTCCACCAAAGTCCTCAGCACCTCCTCCACAATCCTCAGCTGTTCCGACAAAGTCCTCAGCACCTATGCATCTGGCCTCGTGCCAAAGGACTACAGGCATCTCCATTGCCTCTGATGTCTCAGCAAGTTCCTCAGCTGCACCCTCTTTGCTGAAGAAAAAGGCTACTGCTGGACGAGGTTCTCGCCCAAGTCCTAAGAAGAAGCAGGTTGTCTTCAATGTGCCGTCTGAAGAAGATGAGGCTGATGAAGAAGAACTTGCAGAAATCATCAGAGATAGACAAGTAAGGGCCGCTAGAGCCAAAGGCACACCTGTGCCCCTACTGTTGGATCCAAGGGCGATCCTTGATTATATTGATCTCTGGCATAAGGACCCAAATACTCCTATGCCTGACTTAAAGTTGACACCTGGTCAAAGTCACATGCTGACTCATTTCATCCAAGAGGAGAAACGAAAATATGATAGGGCCAGAGAGATCAAGAAATCGCAGTACAGAAAAGAGAAACTGCTGAAGAAAAACATTGTTAAGATGACAACTGAAGAACTTGTCAAGATGCAGGCTGACATCAAAGCCCTCAGCGACAAATTTGACTCATACTATGCTAATTGGAAGGGAGCCAAAGTCAGGTTTGTGAAACTGACTGAGAAGTTCACCAATGTTGCAGCTCCAATGCAACAAGAAGTTCCTCAAGCTGAAGCTTCTGCTCAGCCCACTGAAGAACATGCTGGCACCGCTGATGACTTTTAGGCTGCTGAAGAAAATGCTAGTTCCAGGGCTGATGACTCCATCCTAGCCGCTAAACAAACTGCCAGGGCATCCACTAGTGGTGCGCCTGAAGAAACTGAAGAAGTCAGGGCAACTGCATCAGTTGCGCCTGAGGAAATTCAAACAGATTCCTCAGTTCCACCTGCGCCTACACCAACTCCTATCCTTCCATCTGCATCAGATGTGAAGAAGACCAAGGCTGCAGAGCTGCAGTGAAGAAAAGGAAAGCATCAAGTGCTTCAGAATCTTCAGCTCCAAAGAAGATGAAGCCTATGACCAGCTCGTTTGACAATCCAATTGATGTTGTTCCAATTTCAACTATGCCATCAAAGGACCTTGTTCCTTTTGATGATGACTATGAGATCCCAAGCGGATCTGATGAAGAAACTCAATCTGCTGCTTTGTCAGAGCAGATTGATGAGGAAATTGAAGTGGACACGATCCCTTCAACCCCAGTGGTATCATCACCAATGCCTCAGTTTACTGATGAAGAGGCTGGTGTTGAAGAAATTGATGATGAAGACGTGGACATTGGCAGCACAACGCCAGTGATGAATGATGATTTTTGGGAAAGTCAGCATCCCAACTCTCCACTCTTCACTCCACTGCAGCAAATTCCTCACTCCCCTGCACCAACAGTTCAATTGGGCTCTGAAGAAACTCACCCCACTTCACCTGTCCATGAAGATATTCCAGCCACTAGTGCTGAAGAAACTACTGCAGCTGAAAATGTGACTGCACCTGAGGAGGAACCAGACATTCCTCAGCCTGAAGAACCTGAGCTCGCGATTCCTGAGGTCGTGATGCAACTCACTGATACTCCATTGCCAAAGCCAAAGGATCCATTCTCAAGGAAGCAAATTTTCAAGGCTGAAGACTTCTTTGGTGAGCACGTGTTCTTCACAGATTATAATCCATATGACTCTGCTCGCATAAGGAAGAGGCGTTTCGGGACTGCTAGTCAAGCCAACTTCTATTCCTCAGTGCTGTTCAGCAAAGACAAAGTCTTTGACCATGCACATATTCCTCACGTGGATATGGAGTCTCTGCCGTGCTTCGAGCCAGTTCTCAGTGTTCTTCATGACGCTGGGCTCCTGAATTTCTGCACTGACATCTGTGATTGGAATGAAGAACTCATTTTTTAGTTCTACGCAACGCTGCATGTCACAGGCGATTCTGAAGATGTGAATTCATGGGTTCTGGACTGGATGACAGAGAAGACTCATTACAAGGCACCAGCGTCTGAATTGCTTCGTGCCCTTCCTCTAAGTCCTCCCCTTGATGTTGCACGTTGTGTCTATAGTGAACCTGAGCTTTCAAATCACTACATGCAAGTTCTGATGAAGCCTTTGAAGCCAGGGCATGCCTCTAGAACCAATTTTCTCGTCAAGGAATTGCTCTATGTTCCTCGGACTGTCTATCGCATACTGACAAATACATTGAGTCCTATCAAAGGCCATGACACGAATGATGAAGAAGTCGTTGGCATCATGAAGAATCTGCTTTTCAACATCATTCACGGCGTTCCCGTCAACTTCCATGATTTCTTCATGAGGACTCTGGCCAGTATTGCCATGTCACCGTTTGAGCTGAAGCCTTATGCGCCATGGATAATGAGATTCATCAGGACAAGGTCTTCACTCAACTACAAAGCTGACACTATGAACCACTGCAGCTACTTGCCTCCAATTGAAGTCCTCAAAAGGACATTTTCCTCAGCTGATGACGAAGGCAAGGCAACTGCTGTGATAGATGAAGGCATTCGTCCATCGGATGGTCAATTTTGCAAGGCTGCATCCTATTCCACCAATGATGACTCTGCCACACATGACTCTGCCGCCAACAATGCCAAGCAAAATCCAGGGTGATGATTGATCGTGAGTTACTCCTTAGTCTTCATTAGAAGGTTGATCGCAATCACAAATGGGTCAAGTGTCAGTTTGGTTCAATTCTTCACAACTTGACTTCAACACACAATGTAGTGAAGAAAAACCACTGCTACCTCCATGAAACCCTCAACCGCACCTGGGCTGTTCTGTCTCAAGTCTACAGCGCCGAAGATCTGAAGAAAATGGGTCTCAAAGAAGAGTTTGACTGGTCTGCACCTCCTCCGAAGAAATTCAAGAAGGTCAAAGTTCCTTCTTTGGTGGCCAGCTCCTATTCTTCATCGCGCGACACTGATGAACATGAAGACTTGGACGACACAGCGGCAGGCCCTACTTCAACAACCGAACCCAACAATGCTGGCGCTCCTTCATCAACTTGATTATCTTCAGGGGCGTTAGTCCTCAGTTTCGATCCTTTTGGTCATTCGATGACAAAGGGGGAGAAATCTGAGTTAGTCTTCAAGCCGGTCCACTATAAGGGCGTTTTTTGCTAAGTTACAACTCTCATTCTTCCGAAACTTTTATTGGATCGAGTTGTAAACTTAAACCCGATGGTGGTCTGATACTTCTGCTACGTTATTCTGCATGCATATTCCTCGTTAATGTTATTGCACGCATGCTGAATTACATCAGTCACCATATTTCATCATGCACTTCAAATTCTTCATATTATATGTCAAATGCGTGTATGAATTACAAGATATAGGGGGAGATCTCCATGATTCATCTCTTCAAGTGTGCATTGCTTCAAAAGCAAATTCCTCACCATGCACAACTTCAGGGGGAGTTCTTCTATATCATGCAATCAAATTCCTCAGTATCAGCATTTACACTTATATGTTTATCCCCGTTGAAAACTTAACCTATATTGTCATCAATCACCAAAAAGGGGGAGATTGTAAGTGCATCTGGTGCCCCTTAGTGATTTTGGTGTATTGAAGACTTATAGGTTAAGGATCTAATGTGTTTATGAGTGTACACATGTCTATAAGTCTATGAGGAGTTTGATACTTACAGTGAAAGTCGACACCTAAAAATGAAGTTCTTCGACTGAAGACTTTGATACACCAAAGACCTTCTGAAGACTTTGAAAGTGAAGAAATTGGTGTGACCTTGAAGACTTGGTATTCATTCGAGGAACATGAAGCGTGAAGACTTTTGTTTTCGTAGTTTCATTTTCTCTTTCTTGAGTCATAGGAAACACCGTACTGTTAAAGGGGGTCGAGGAAATACTAAGGAAAAATTTCCATTTGATGCTCAACTCAAATCCTACACCTACCAATCCCTTCGAGTGAAGCCATTGGAAATCTCAGATAGTTCAGTCAATTTCTTCAGTGATAGAGACGCAGTTCTTCTGGTCACTGAGGACTTTGTTCTGACTAAGGAGTTAGGAATTCGCCAGTGTGGATTGCCTACACGGTGAGGAACATGATAGCCCTGAGGAATTTGTACCTCAATTCCGACCGTTGATGTGCTACGCTCCAGCTGTCCCAAAATATCTTATCCATCCAACGGTCATATCATTGAAGGGCATTTATGTCTTATCATGTCGGGCTGCTCCCTAGGCTATAAATAGCCGCCCCCTACAACCACTAGCTGGTTGGCTGCTCCGAGAGAAACTGACACTTCTCATTTGAGAGCAACCCATCCTCTGAGGACTTTGAGCGAAAATCATCAAGTGAGGAAAATCCAAACCCAAACCCAAACACCTACAAACCCAAAGTGATTGAGCATCACTGAAGAGATTGATCCTGTGTGGATCCGACGCTTCTTACCCTTGAAGACTGTGCTTCTTCCAGACGGTTAGGCGTCATGGTCTAGAGCATCCAAGAGGAATTGTGGATTGCCGAGTGACCGAGCTTTTAAGGTTCGGAAGTCACCTGAAGACTTACCACGAGTGATTGGACGAGGACTGTGTGTCCTTAGTTCAAGGAGAATACGGTGAGGACTTGGTGTCCTGAGCTGCGTGCTCAGGATTGGGTGTCCGGGACTGTGTGTCCTCGAGTTTAAATACTCAGCCGCTCCAACCAGATGTACAACTAAGACAGCAGTTGGAACTGGTCTACCAAATCATTGTCTTCACCAAGCTTACTGGTTCCATTTCCTCAACTCTTTCATTTCCTCAGTATTGTGCTGCTTGTTTATCATATCTGTGTTTGAAGACTTTGACTGAAGACTTCCTCAATTTCCTCAGTTCAAATTCTTCAGTCTGTTTGTCTTCATCTTGTGGTTATCCTGTGATTACGCTTTCTGTACTCAGTGCTTGTCTTCATTTCATCGTGATGACCATGCTTGTTGTTCTGCTTTGTTTTCATCTGAGTACTTATTCCGCTGCTAGTAGTTCTTCGCTAAGGAATTTCCTCACTAGCAAATTCCTCAGTGAAGAATTTCATAAAAATCGACTATTCACCCCCCTCTAGTCGATATAACGCACTTTCAGGTCCTAATGGAAACTAAGGGATATTAAGGTCTCCTTTTAATAGAGTACTGGAACAAAGCATTAACACATAGTGAGTACATGAACTCCTCAAACTACGGTCATCACTGGGAGTGGTCCCGATTATTGTCACTTCGGGGTTGCCCGATCATAACACATTGTAGGTGACTATAGACTTGCAAGATAGGATCAAGAACGCACATATATTCATGAAAACATAATAGGTTCAGATCTGAAATCATGGCACTCGGGCCCAAGTGACAAGCATTAAGCATAGCAAAGTCATAGCAACAACAATCTCAGAACATAATGGATACTAGGGATCAAACCCTAACAAAACTAACTCGATTACATGATAGATCTCATCCAACCCATCACCGTCCAGCAAGCCTACGATGGAATTACTCACGCACGGCGGTGGGCATCATGAAATTGGTGATGGAGGATGGTTGATGATGACCACGGCGACGAATCCCCCTCTCCGGAGCCCTGAACGGACTCCAGATCAGCCCTCCCGAGAGGTTTTAGGGCTTGGCGGCGGCTCCGTATCGTAAAACGCGATGAATCCTTCTCTCTGATTTTTTTTCCTCCCCAAAAGTGAATATATGGAGTTGGAGTTGAGGTCGGTGGAGCGTCAGGGGGCCCACGAGGCAGGGGGCATGCCCAGGGGGCAGGCGCGCCCCCACCCTCATGGGCAGGGTGTGGGGCCCCACCCTAGTCGTACGTCTCCAACGTATCTATAATTTTTGATTGCTCCATGCAATATTATCTACTGTTTTGGACATTATTGGGCTTTATCATCCACTTTTATATTATTTTTGGGACTAACCTATTAACCGGAGGCCCGGCCCAGAATTGCTGGGTTTTTTTTTTCTATTTCAGAGTTTCGAAGAAACAAAATATCAAACGAATTCCAAATGGAATGAAACCTTCGGGAACGTGATTTTCTCACCGAACATGATCCAGGAGACTTGGACCCTACGTCAAGAAACCAAATAGGAAGGCACGAGGTAGGGGGGCAAGCCCTCCACCCTCGTGGGCCTCCTGTTGCTCCACCGACGTACTCCTTCCTCCTATATATACCTACGTACCCCCAAACGATCAGATACGGAGCCAAAAACCTAATTCCACCGCCGCAACCTTATGTACCCACGAGATCCCATCTTGGGGCCTGTTCCGGAGCTCCGTCGGAGGGGGCATCCATCACGGCAATAGCCTCTCTGATGAAGTGTGAGTAGTTTACTTCAGACCTTCGGGTCCATAGTTAGTAGCTAGATGGCTTCTTCTCTTTTTTTGGATCTCAATACAATGTTCTCCCCCTCTCTCGTGGGGATCTATTCGATGTAATCTTCTTTTTGCGGTGTGTTTGTTGAGACTGATGAATTGTGGGTTTATGATCAAGATTATCTATCAACAATATTTGAATCTTCTCTGAATTCTTCTATGTATGATTGATTATCTTTGCAAGTCTCTTCGAATTATCAGTTTGGTTTGGCCTACTAGATTGGTTTTTCCTGCAATGGGAGAAGTGCTTAGCTTTGGGTTCAATTTGCGGTGTCCTTTCCCAGTGACAGTAGGGGCAACAAGGCACGTATTGTATTGTTGCCATCGAGGATAACAAGATGGGGTTTTTATCATATTGCATGAATTTATCCCTCTACATCATGTCATCTTGCTTAAGGCGTTACTCTGTTTTCTTGAACTTAATACTCTAGATGCATGTTGGATAGCGGTCGATGAGTGGAGTAATAGTAGTAGATGCAGGCAGGAGTCGGTCTACTTGTCTCGGACGTGATGCCTATATACATGATCATACCTAGATATTCTCATAACTATGCTCAATTCCGTCAATTGCTCAACAGTAATTCGTTCACCCACCGTAAAATACTTATGCTCTTGAGAGAAGCCACTAGTGAAATCTATGGCCCCCGGGTCTATGTTCATCATATTAATCTTCCATCACTTACTTTTTTCCTTTTGCTTTTATTTTACTTTGCATCTTTATCACAAAAATACCAAAAATAGTATCCTATCATATCTATCAAATCTCACTCTCGTAAGTGACCGTGAAGGGATTGACAACCCCTTATCGCGTTGGTTGCGAGGAGTTATTTGTTTTGTGCAGGTGCGAGGGACTCACACGTAGCCTCCTACTGGATTGATACCTTGGTTCTCAAAAACTGAGGGAAATACTTACGCTACTGTGCTGCATCACCTTTCCTCTTCAAGGAAATCCAACGCAGTGCTCAAGAGGTAGCACCTAGCATTTTCACTTTCATGTGGGACCGTCGTTGAGCAAACCGACTATTGGGAAACCGCACCCCGCCCGCCGACCGGGTTGGAAAACAGATACGAGGGGAAGATCTAACTGTAGCATGGAAGCCAAGAAATTTGGTGTCTGATGGGGCTCGTTGATAGAGTGTTATTTATTCATAAGTAGCAAGATGCCCATGCATTGCACGGAAAATCAAGATGCATTTGTATGAGTAGTTTATGTTGTGGGAGAAAAGGATGAACAAGAGAAGGCCTTATATTTGCAAATGTGGAGAGGGGTGTGGGTATCTTTATGCAAAATTGCCATAGTTTCCTTCCTATCCGTCAGATATAAATCGGACGGCCTATATTGCAGGATGGCAGGCACACCATCATCACCAACTCTATTTTTCATAAGAGTAGAGACACGTAGACAGGATGCACATAGAGGAATTTTGTTACTGCATGTTGTTACATACTACTAGTACCTACTCCCTCCTTCTGGTTCACTACTAGTACTCCCTCTGTCCTGGCTTATTGGTCCCCTTTATACTCAATTCATGAGCTCATTTTCCTCAAGAAATTGTCTTTACCAATGTATTGATATCGGGAATGCATGCATGCAACATTTTGACAAAGCATTGACTTACAAACAGGTGAATGTGAGGGACTACAACCTCGTGCATGCATGGAACAATCACACGTACACATGGACGCAAAAACACGCGTGACGCCCTAATGCATGCATGTCCGAGCACACGACGGAACACACATGGTCACGCTCAAGTGCTCAACCTACACGTGCATGCACACACATACTCAGCCAGGGTGTGCTAGTGACTGTATAAACACCGGAAAATGTATATGTTGACCGCAATGAGCGTATTATGAAGTCCACTGACCGAATTTTTACAAATATACAGATATAGAGAGTAGAGATTTGGTTACCAAATCTCATGCGTGCAATGCACGTGTACCATACTAGTTGGTTACCAAATCTCATCCGGGTTTGGCACGAGCTCGTACTGCGGGAGCACCACAAGGCCTGCCGCAGGAGTTACATTTCCCTCTCGGGGCCCACAGGACGGAGCTTCAGTGGCTTAGTGCACCGGCCTATGATTCAATGACATGCGAACCTTAAATGCGGCTGGCCAACAGTCATTCTCATGGTGGTGGTGTGGTCCGTGACTCAAACGTTCGAGATGAACCGGCCAGTGGTGGCATGGCCGTGGCGAGGGTGCCACACCTGGGCGTTGAGGCGTAGAAGGCCACACCGGCGGGTACCTACCTGTAGTACACAAGTACTCCAGCTGAGGATTGATGCCCGGGACGAAATGTGTCACAGCCGCTGGATGGAAATTTGATGGTGCGAAACTACATATCGGAGCACAGGAGCGGAGCAGGCAAACTGCGTCCAATCGGGTGTAGCTATGGTAGAAAGTTGATGGTCACCGCAGTTCAGCTGGCCCGCATGTCATGCACACAAAGGCAGAGGAGCGGTGGGGCCGAGAGGGATGAGGCGCACGTCGGGGGACGTCGTGCTGTGGGTTGGAGCGGCGTCGTGGGAATCGCGTGTGGGTGTGGCAGTGGTACAAACAAGAAACGTGATGGTCGCCGTGGTTCAACTTCCATAGACAAGATGTCATGTCTGCTGACACATGCATTTCATACTGCTCACTTCAAGGAGCAGTAGTAGAGAAAACTTGTTCCAAAGATACCATTTTTCCGATAAAATTCTCGAGATATCATTGGTTTATACACATGGGATTACTCCTGCAAGGGTCAATCACAACAGGTGTTCTGTAAAAAAATGCATCTTGATGTTCCCTGCAATGCACGGGCATCTTGCTAGTTACAGAGGAAGCCCACACGGGCATCTTGCCGCAGGGTGTGCCACCGACCCAAACTCAATTTTTTTTCAGACGCTTAAGTGCACCGGATGCCGTGCCACGCTACAAAATGTAAAAAAACAGCTCCATTTTTTTAAACCTGTTATCTTCAAACCATCAAAACAGCCCGAGGAATATATTTTGAGTGAAGCATGATTTACTCTTACTGATATATGTATATCAAAACTAGAGTGTTTATATTTCAAGCCCGTGAACAAGTATTATTCTACTACTTTGGATCCATTGAACGCACGTGCCAGCACATTGGTAGTACTGGTCTCTATCTCTATCTCTACTCTACTCTTACTAGTAAGGTACACGTGCATTGCACGCATGAGATTTGGCAACCAAATTATGAATACACACCGCACTATAGCATGTAAGCTTTGAGTCATGTATGCGTAATGTAGATGTTCGTTTAATTTTTATAGTTCATCTCATTCAAAATCAGTTAGCTTTTATAAAAAAAGTTAATCTATTTTAAGATTCATGGAATTGTGCGTTGTAAAGCATAAAGTAAAAACAAATAATGGCAATTCATCTAGGAAAAAAACTTGGCATTTATGATACGGAAGATTCTAGAACAAAGGAGAAGTGCTTGTGTTTTGAAATTTGTGTATTATGCTTTAGTTCAACCATGGAGTATTCTACATGTGGTAGAATCTGGTTAAATGTAGATGATATCCAACGGTCGGTAGTGCTTGGATTTGCCATCTCTGCACCGTCGGACTGGCTTCATCCAACGACCATCTTTCAAAATTATTCACACACTATATAGGGCTATAGGTAAAAAAACAGAGTTGTTAATGATGGCGTGCCTACTATCCTGCAGTATATGCCATCTGATTTATATCTGACGAATAGGAAGGAAACTATGGCAATTTTGAAAAAAAATACCCACACCCCTCTTATACTAGCAAGATGCCCGTGCGTTGCACGAAACATCAAGATGCATTTGTATGAATAGTTTATCTTGTGGGAGAAAAGGATGAATGAGGGAAGGCCTTATTTCCAAATGTGGATAGGGGTGTGGGTATCTTTTTGCAAAATTGCCATAGTTTCCTTCCTATCCGTTAGATATAGATCGGACGGCCTATATTGCAGGATGGCAGGCACACCATCATCACCAACTCTGGCAATTTACCCGCACTCCTCTCCACATTTGTAGATAAGGCCTTCGCTCGTTCATTCTTTTCTCCCACAAGATCTTGATATTCCATGCTACGCAAGGGCATCTTGCTAATCTCTACTCTTATAAAAAACAGAGTTGGTGATGATGGTGTGCCTGCCACCCTGCAATATAGGCCGTCCGATTTATATCTGATGGATAGGAAGAAAACTGTGGAAATTTTGCAAAAAGAAACCTACAACCCTCTCCACATTTGCAAATAAGGCCTTCCCTCATTCATCCTTTTCTCTCACAAGATAAACTACTCAAACAAATGCATCTTGATGTTCCGTGCAACGCACGAGGATGTTTCCTTGGGGGTCTCTCCAGCGCGGCGTGGCCGTAGTTGCAAGTTGACGCCCCTTGAGATGCCGACGTTGAGGGGCACTCAGATTTTCTCCGATGAGCATGTAAGATGAGTTTGATCATGTAGTAAATGCATTCTAAAGACTACTTCTGTGTCCATTTCCTAATTCTCCCCCTGCTCACTGTTTCACAGGTTAGGCTCGGTGCGAGCGGAGATTGGCTTGCATATGTGCGGGAGGGTACCAACATCAATTTGCACAACATTTACAATGGTGACGCCGTTTCCGTAGAACCTTTGCCCAACATTGGGATCAGCCATGCAACGGGCCACCACCTGAATTGGTAAGATGGAACCACGGTGAGATTGAAGAAGGTAGCATGAACCTTGCACATGGCGGTCAAAGGTGGACGATGCTGTCTGCGGCCGATTTGTTGCCATACGAGTACGAAGAAGTTGTGGTCCTTTCTAACCGTATCTTCGCATTGCCAAACCAGGGGACTTGTTTCGTATGGGACACATCCTACGGTATACTCCCTCTCTCCTAGTTTATTTGTTTTGATTTTTTCGTTTTATAAGTTTCAAATTCAAATTTAGAGCTCCCCATCACATGTTGAGATTACAATGTCCATTAAATCGTTGCGTGCATGTATAGTAAAGAAACAAATCTCGAGTTTGCCACGAGTTCATGCAGCGGTAGCACCACAAGGCCTAGCGCGGGAGTTACATTTACCTCTCGGGTCCCTGGGGTCTGATCTTCAGCGCCTTATGACACCTGCCTTTGAGTCAATAACATGTGGACCCGATAGGTGGCTGGTCCACATGTAATGCTCCTGAAGGCAGAGGTGCAGTGGGGCCGAGAGGGGTGAGCCGCAGGTCGGGGGACGTGTGGTGTCATGGGTTCGAGCGGCGTCGTTGGAATCACGTGTGGCTTTGGTAGAAACTTGATGCTCGCCGCATTTCAGTTGGCCCACATGTCATGCACACAAAGGCAGAGGGGTGGTGCTGCCGAGAGGGGTGAGGCGCACGTCGGAGGACGTGGTGCCGTGGGTGGGAGCGGCGTCGTGGGAATCGCGAGTGGCAGTGGATGAAACGTGATGGTCGTTGTAGTTGAACTTCCATGGACAAGCTGTCATGTCTACGGACACATGCATTGCATACCGATCACTGGAAGGAGTAGTAGAGAAAGCTAGGTGGATAAATAGTTCATTATAGTCAAGCGGACCCACGCTACTACTTGTTCCAAATACATACACACCATCGAAATAGTCCAACTATATCAATATACACACAGAGAGAATATTTTTTTACAAGAGAAGAAAATAGTTCATCCATCCATAATGCCCTGCAGCTGCTTCTTCTTCTTCTTCTTCTTCTTCTTCTTCTTCTTCTTCTTCTTCTTCTTCTTCTTCTTCTTCTTCTTCTTCTTCTCATTTTCTCGGGAGACGGCTTCGCAACAAGCTCTCTGGACCTTGCAGCTATCTCGAAACTCACACGGGCATCGAGGGCAGCATATTTTATCCGCTCGTACGTCACCCTTCTGAAGATTTGTTCCGAACACAAAATTTTCTACGTCGAATAGGGATGGTGTCAGTTTATCACAATCTTCTACAGGAATTTTTATTTTGGTTTGTACATCAGCGATGCTTTTCAAATCAAGGTTGTATGGCTCCAACTTCTGTTTGTCCCCTGCGATGGCTACCCCACAGAAGTATATGTCCTCCCGAGACAAGAAATCGTGAAGCTCACCTGGTATGGAGGGCGCATGTATGATGTGGTACACCAAAACATCATCTTCGAGGCACAGCTAAAGGACGGCGGCGTGTTGGCTCTTCCCAGTGGCACGCTCCGTGTACTCTGCGTCGAGACCGGTGACCTTCATCTCCACCTTTTGGAGGGAGTTGCATACATTGTTGATCCGCTTCCGAACAACCCTTGGGTGGTCGGTGACTGTGGCAACTATGCTCAACGAGCCTTCGACGAGGACATGTTGGATGCTAAAAACCTGCATCTCGATCTCTTTCACCATTTGGAACCGCTGGACCAGAGGGCTATGGTTTGGAGAATTAGGGTTAGATGGCTAGTCTAACTGAAGAAGGTGATTATTTAAAGGGGCTTCGGAATTACTCCAGGAGGATGTGAAGAGGTTAAAACAATGTGAATGCAGTGTGGTTTGGATGCAAATGAAGATGAAGGAGTAGTGAAGAAGTCGAGGAAAATCGGTTCACGATGGAGAAGTAAATGGGAGAAGTCTCCTGCACGCAATTGATTAGACGGCTAGGTAGACGAAACGAAAAGGCTACGTGGGTAGACTGAGGAGTGGGGCATGTCCCTGTACGTGCCCATCCTTCTAGCGCTACATGTGCCACTAGCTAGTTGAGGTCACTCTTTCGAATCACCGTGGCGAGACATTTTATGATTGCTTTTATTTCTGCACCCCTCCTGACAGGTGGGACCTATGCAAACAGATAAAAAATGTGTGCAGCTGGTTCATATGGATATTAGCGCATGCGGGGGAGACACAACATTCTCTAGTTAAGGAATATGCGGTTATCCTCAAAAAAGAAAAGTCCTCCTTCGCGCTTCCGCATGCACGAGAATTTGGTTTTGCTCGCAATATGGATGATACCTGGAGGATGAAGTGAACCCAGAGGCATGCTAGCAAGGGAGTACTACTCATGTTCCTACTACTCCTACTACTACTACTACTAGTAGTAGTATAACTGTGGTACACTTGATGGTCAAAATACTATTATGCATCCGGTCCTCACAGTGAAGTGACAGGACCCTGCGCCCGAGGTGACACCAGTCCAGGCGGCATGTCCGGGTTACCAAAGTTAGACTCACCTTGTGCACTGTGCAGTCACTGTCACCGTCGCTGTATAGCATGCCTCGCCTTGTCTCCCTCTCCCCTAGCACCACTCCATCTCCATCTCCATCTCGCCGGAGATCCTGAGGTCACTCTTCATCATCTCACTATGCCCCCGCGTACCCTCGCCTCGCCCAGTACCTCTATTCCCTCGCTAGCCGCTCCAGCACCGAGAGCCTTCTCCCCCATAAACCAAGCCCCCAAAACCCCACCTTCCAAACTTCACCATGGCCGAACGCGAACCGCGCAGCATCCATATGAGCCGCAATTGGAGCAATCTCCCCAGTGACGTCCTCGACCTCTGTTGTTCGTGTATCGATATGTTGAGCGCCCTGCCGCTGGCTGCATGCTCGAGGGGCATGCACAGGGCCATCGTCGAAGCAAGGCCTAAGCTTTTCAAGACACCATGCTTGCTGCCATCTGGTCTTGCGAGATTTTCTCACCATGATACGGAGGCGTACATGATGCCGCTCGACTTCAATCTGATCTCCATTAGCCGAAACTTCTTTGCAGGTATGTAGTGGGTCGCCGTACATCATTTCCCTCGACTACGATCCTATCACCATCGACCGAAACTTCTTGCAGGTATGTACTGGGTCGGCATGAACTCCCACTGGATGGCTGCCATCAGAGAAGACAGGAAAAAGTTAGTGCTCGTGAACTTACAGACCTCCCATGAGATTATCCTTCCTCCGTTGCATGATATAGAGTTTTACCGTCGCGGTCCGAGTCATCTAGATTACGTCGTCAGTTGGACGCACCTTGTTTTGCAGAAGATTGTAATCTGCCAAGTGCCCACACGACATGCGGATTACGCAGACTTCAAGCTAATTGCCTTGTTCGACAAGGGACTCGCCTATCTTTCCACTGGTGCCTTCTTTAGCTGGAGATAGCTCAGCTCGCAGTGGATCGTTGTCAAAGCTGATACACACTTCTGTGATGCTATTGAACACAATGGCATCATCTACGCGATCGACAAAGCAGATGGCACCACGTATTGCTGGGACGGCGCGAGTAAGTTGTTTTCGTCTGATGTTAATGATGACGCCATGACACTGTTTGAACTTTTTGTGATGATTGACATATCCGTGTTTGAGCAGAATTTGAGTAGAACTATGGCAATGTATTAGAGACGTCGTAAATCAGCTATATTTGGAATGAGTTAATTCATGTGATTGTGACCATGTCATTATAGCCAATTTGTACCCCTGAATAATCAAACGGTTAGGAAGATATTGATATTCTCCTTATTTTATAGTAATCTATATACTACTAAATATGAGTGTGTATCAATGGCCATGTTAGTTTCCTCATTTTCATGATGTAGAAACATGCACCGCACTGTTGGTTTCATCTAACCATACATTAGGGAAGTAATGTGCATATGGAGAACTCTATATTTGGAAGTAGTGAAATCCTGTAATGCTTACCATGTGTACATACCTATGTTCGCCCTTCAGCAATCAATGGCTAGAATAATATCCTCACAAAAAAATTGCCCATAGAACATGAGTATATAACAATGCATGGTCTGTTAGTTTCCTTGAAGAATTTGTTTGTGAGGACAGAACATGATTACATAACATGCGTGACATGGTAGTTTCCTGTGAAGAATCGATTGTGAGATAACATGAGTATAACCATGCATGGCACTTCTATATTTTCGAACCCGGTTTACATTTCCCTGTATTTTCCTCCCAGTTCTAACAGGGACATATCAATGTTGTTTCTTGCATTATCCTACTCATACTCTGAACAATGCTGATCTTACATTAACAATGCCTGTCCTTTTTGATATGATGCAGTGTCCCTATAGTTACGGCCCTTTGTAATCACACCACCTTTGCCAAAAATAGGGAAGGACAACTTGTTCCTCGCTCGATGAGACAATGGCAAAAGACCGACGATCATTCGGACACATGAGATGAAAAAGTTATATTGCAAAAACCCCACTATATGCAAGCACCGTGAAATACGTGAGTATCCGGACAGTGGTTGTTACGTCTATGAGCAGGATACCAGCTTGTTGGGGCCTTCAGGATTTTTGAGTTGGAGGCGGGTAAACAGCCTTGGTTCACACTCTCTGTTTCTCAGACTCAATTATCTGATTAACCAGGAGATCACCGTTGGCAAGGACCTTGATTGCAGAGAGGCTCTGTTTGCTATGGAAAACTATGTCTACATGGCGAGCCCTAGGAGTTCGGGAGCAAACTCCCCTGATTGTCAACGATACAGCCTGCAGCCAAAAGAAGGTGAGAATGACAAAGGCATATGGATTAACTTTGATCCTTGGTTGTCTCGAGTCCGACAGGCAGTGATGTGGTTCAAGCCTTCAGGTTGATAGGTAATTGGGTTGTTGTGTCGAAAGGGTGGTGTACTGGTGTCTCCGGATCACTGGTGGCTGAACCGAGGGTGCAAATTATGATGGTGTTGGATCATCCCTCTTTGAATAACTTGTTGCCTTTACTTCTTGTTCTGGATGGGTAGTTCTCTCTTTTGTTATGCATATGCCTTGTTGTTTGGTCATCCTCGTCTATGATACTCTTACTATGTAATAGTTGCCTCTATTTAGAATGTCATTCTTGTCTGGATCACGAGAGTCTGAGCGCTGCAGATGGGTGCGTTTTGGTGGTGTAGCAAGACTTCTTATGAACTATCATGTCTTGCTCTTTATGTCAGTAGTAGTCACTAGTCAGTGTTTGAATGTTGTATATATCGTTATTTCGAACTATTTATTCTCTCAAACTACTCATGGGCTAAATGAGGGCATCACCATTCTCTAGTGTTCAGAGTATATCTTCTTTTTTCAAGTTATAATTTGAGCTCAGTGTCTTTTCGATGATGTACACTTGTTTGGGCCAGTGAGGTGTCACTGAATATGGTCCTAGTAGTAACGCAATGCCAAATAGGTCAATTATGACTCTCAGGCCGGGCTCTCAAAAGATCCTAAAAAAAGGTCGGGCTCTAAAGAAAGAATAGGGACTCTTAGGCCGACATGTGGGCACCACAGGTGTTTTTGTGCGCTTGCGCGCCGAGAGCATATTGGCGTGTGTTCAAAATTAATGCTACCTTTTCATCCCCAATCTCCCGCCCCTCCCCCACCTCCGGAATCTTGATTCCTACTCTAGTTCCCCCCAAATCCCCCTCCTGTACTCCCTGTACTCAAGAGCACTATCATGTCGCCGGTCAACGCGGATCTCCAAGCCGGAGATCCTGAGGTCCATCCTGCCTTCGGGCGCTTTGTGCTATGGCTCAACAGTGGCATGGCGGCGCGTGACGACCAGTTTGCCGGCAAAGTGAGGATGGTAACCATCAACCGTGACCGGCTTCCCGTCTCACCGGACAACCTTGTCAAAGCTCTTGGCATTGCGCACGGCATCCAAACAAGTGACTTGCTCGTTGAAGTCTGTCCGCCATCGGCTGATTTCTTCGTCAGGTTCCGGACAACTTTTAACTGCAATTGTGTGTTCGAATCTTCCCAGTGTTTGTTCTGCGATGGCGCGCTGGTGAGCTTTGATCGGTGGCACCCAGTATGGGGCTCGGTGCCCTCTGAGCTTGATCTTTTAAGAAATCTTACCTTCCACGGCATGCCTTGACGTGATTGGAACAACGAGTCCATGAACGAGCTTATCAACGACTTTGGAGGTGAGCTCATAAGTATGTTTGTTCCTCTAGACAGCTGGATTCTGACGGTATGGCATGGATGAAGAAGCCATCCACCATACCGAAGGTGATTGGTGTTGAGATACCGGTGCAGGAACCGGGGTTGTACTATTCGTCGCCACCAAGGCCGCTATGGACCACGTTAGGGATGTACCTGTATCGAGTGTTTGTGCATGTCAAAGAAGTGGTCAATCCATCAATCGAAGTCCTGTCGCCGCCGCTGGTGCCCGGGTCCGTCGACGACGTCCATTACAGGAGTCAACGTCAGACTTTCCCCATGTTGCTCGGAACGATGGATGGAACAGGGCCTACTCCATCGCGCGGCGGAGGCCACTGCTTCTTTGGGAGAAGAGGCAGGCCTGGATGCCTGGATGTGCTCTAATTTGAGGTAACAACTGAATCTTGTCAGATACTGGTTAAATCCGAGCTATGGGTGTGAAGCACTGATGTGCTAGTACATTTAATTGTGACCTGTTCTATTTTTTACCTGAATTTTTTACAAAGGGTTGTACGTCAACTTAATGTTCTAGCAGAACTTATATATTGTGTTGTCTGTCTGTGATCTTTGCACAGCATTCAAGATATTTCCCCGTCATTGATAAAGATGATAAACCGTTATGTACGAGTTCGTTGGTTTCAACATAGCCCTACCCGTAGCGATCCACTGCTTCCACCCTGATTGTGGCGCCTGCGTGAAATTTTTGTATGCAAGTTCAGTGTGCTATGATGTTCTATATGATTGTGTCAACTATATAAGTTTTTACTGAGCATCATCAATGCATATGGCTGAAAGATGTATTTACGAGCATCGACCAATGGGTCTGTCTGTATCTTTCTCTCTCTCTCTCCTACACACACACACACACAAGAGGCACCCGTTGAATTATTTCTTCGCTCGTGACAGCTTTTAATTAGGTCCCACTGTACTCTAACTTTTTCCTTAAGTTATTAATTGAGCTCAGTGACTTCAAAAGGTTGTACAGAAACCTTGTTTGGGCCTTTCCGGCATCGCTGAATGCGGCCTGAGTAGCCATGTAAGGTTGTACTGTACTACACAGGCCTTTAATTTAATATCAGCAATGCAACTCGGCCGATAGTTGTACACAATCCGGGGCAACTTGTTATTCTCCGCTCCGTTGGGCTGCAAATCTTTCCTAGGAGGGATGCATTAGGCTTAACAAGAAAATGAGCTTTAAGAAATAATAAATGGGATGTAATTATAAAAATTGGGCAGTAACTACAAAAAAGTGCACCAAACACGTAATTAGTTTATAAAATATTACTTTCGAATTTTGAAAATTTTAATTTCATTAATTTTTGCGCGCGCAATGGTTCGTTGGATTCTTACGTAACACAAGTTTATATTGAAATTGTATTTAATTTGACTAGAAATTTCGGGACAAAAACATTTCAGATCCCATCAAAATGTGGGAAATTTTACTTAGTTCTGTTTTCAATGGTTGGTTGAAATTATTAATCGTTGCCCTAGCTAGAAAATGGGCTGTACTTTTAACAAACTATAAATGGGCTGTCATAATTCCATTAGAATTCAAAAATGGGGTGCACATTCGTACAAATCGAAAATGGGCTATAAGTTCTCTGCCACACACTTATGGGCCTACTAAGTTGACGCGTATGCAAGGCTTTGTCAACTTATAGTCAACACACGGTTCTAGCTGCAGTGTCCATTGGATATTCATCCATCGTATGTCGTGCTTCTTCTTCAATCTTGGATATTCTAGCTTCAGCCGCCCAAAAACTGATTCCTCCCCCTGACATCTGGGGCGCACCATTTCAAAGGCTAACCTGTGGGCCTACTAAGTTGATGTGTACCAAGGGCTTTGTTAACTTAGTCAATATAAACGATTCTAGCTGCAGTGACCGTACGATGTCCATCCAAGGGCCGTCGTGATTCTTCAACCTCTGGTCTTCTTGCTCCAGCCGCCCAAAGCAGCACTGGTCGTGCCGCCTGCTCCAGCCTTTCGTGGTCGGTTGTGCTTCCGCGGAGGCCTCACCGCCCCCTACCACTCCCACCGCTGGCCGGGCCCTATGGCGACGGCATCCTCACACCGCAGCCGAACCAGTGAACCCTCGTACTCTTCTCCGCTTGGGCATCCACTGCCGCGTCTTCCTCGACTCTGGGTCGTCCCCTTCCTAGGCCTCGCCGTCGGCCACCGCCCTAGTGCTCTCGGCGCGGCGTGGTCAATGTGATCAACGAACGACTTCCATCGGGCAAGTACTATACATGGAGAGGCTGACAGTTGGGTCCACGACCGCAGCAAGGAAGTGCCTCCTTATTACGCGCAAAATAATTATTCCTCCACCTGACAGGAGAGACCCACTGGATGGGCCACCGTATTTCGCGAAAAAAAACGTTTCCCCCTGACTGCTGGGACCCACCAGCTACATCTTCGCACGCAAGGAAGCGCGTCCATATTACGGGCAAAAAAATGATTCGCCCCCTGACTGATGGGACCCACCAGCTACATCTTCGCACGCAAGGAAGTGCCTGACAGTTGGGACCCACCTGGTCGAAGCGTACGTAGCGTTGTCATTCTGGTCGCGAACGTGTACGTACATACTGGTCAATGTAGAGGCGCGCACGTGTCATAGTAGAGGTGTGCACGTGTTGTAGTAGAGGCGCGCACGTGTCGTAGTAGAGGCGCGCATGTAGCATGTACACGTACGTAGAGCGGTCAGGGTGCAAGAAATAAAATACGGCCACGTACGTACATATGGGCGGGGTCTCGAACGCCTACTCGCGCATACGTACGGCCAGGGCTCGTGTACATGGCTGGATTGGAATGGAGAAACTGCGTCGGCGTCGTGTACATGGGGAGGTTCCGGAATGCGTCGTGTTCATCACGAGGCAACAAACCGTGTGCTGTTCATCGAGAGCCAACTGCTTGGACGGAACAGCCGATGGAAACGAGGCCTGGCATACCGCAGAATGGAGGAAACGGCCTTGTTGTTCAACCGGCCACGGTCGACACGTGGTCCTGTTCATCGGGAAGGGTCTGTCGTACCGCAAAACGGAGGAAACGGACCTCCTATGGTGGAAACGGGGTCCTGTTGATCGGGAGGGGTGTGGCGTACCACAAAACGAAGGAAACGGACTTGTGTTGGAGCGCTACGGTCGAAACGGGGGCCCTGTTCATTGGGAGGTGCTGGCGAGGGAGTCCTGGATTAGGGGGTATCCGGACAGCCGGACTATATCCTTTGGCCGGACTGTTGGACTATGAAGATACAAGATTGAAGACTTCGTCCCGTGTCCGGATGGGACTCTCCTTGGCGTGGAAGGCAAGCTTGGCAATACTGATATGTAGATCTCCTTCCTTGTAACCGACTCTGTGTAACCCTAGCCCCCTTCGGTGTCTATATAAACCGGAGGGTTTAGTCCATAGGACTAAGAAGAAGAACAACAATCATACCATAGGCTAGCTTCTAGGGTTTAGCCTCTCTGATCTCGTGGTAGATCAACTCTTGTAATACTCATATCATCAAGATCAACCAAGCAGGAGTAGGGTTTTACCTCCATCGAGAGGGACCGAACCTAGGTAAAACATCGTGTCCCCTGTCTCATGTTTCCATCCGCCTAGACGCACAGTTCGGGACCCCCTACCCGAGATCCGCCGGTTTTGACACCGACATTGGTGCTTTCATTGAGAGTTCCTCTTTGTCATCATCGTTAGGCTTGATGGCTCCTTCGATCATCGATAGCGATGCAGTCAAGGGTGAGACTTTTCTCCCCGGACAAATCTTTGTATTTGGCGGCTTCGCACTGCGGGCCAACTCGCTTGGCCATCTAGAGCAGATCGAGAGTTACGCCCCTGGCCACCAGGTCAGGTTTGGAAGCCTAAACTACACGGCCGACATATGCGGAGACTTGATCTTCGACGGATTCGAGCCCCTGCCCAGTGCGCCGCACGGTCACGATGAGCATGATTTAGCTCTACCATCGGACAGTGTTCAGAAGACTGCACCGGCAACCGCTCCGACCCTCAAGCCGAAGCCTATTGCGCCATCTATGGACGGGTGGATAGACCCCGCAACGGAGGCCGCGTTCTCAGCGGCGATCGAGCCGAGTACCGACCTTACCCTTCACGAGAGCCGTGACGCCGAACTGCCGAATTCTTCTCCAGCCACGGACTCCGAACCGCCTGCGCCCGTGCCTATCGAATCCGACTGGGCACCGATCATGGAGTTCACCTCCGCGGATATCTTTTAGCACTCGCCCTTTGGCGACATACTGAACTCATTAATGTCCCTCTCCTTGTCAGGAGAAACCTGGCCGAACTATGTCTGGCAGGATTGGGATGCGGATGACGAAGAAATTCGCCGCCCACCCACCCCCCACTTAGTAGCCACTGTCGATGATTTGACCGACATGCTCGACTTCGACTCCGAAGAGATCGACGGTATGGACAACGATGCAGGAGACGAACAGGAACCACTGCCCACAGGGCACTGGACAGCCACCTCATCCCATGATGTATACATGGTGGACACAACCAAAGAAAACAATGACAAGGAACGGAAGGACGCAACGAAGGATCGTTCCCTTGAGAAGCAGTCAAAGCGGCAGCGTAAACGCCGCTCCAAATCCTGCCTCAGTAGAAACAACGATCATATAGGCCCAGCGATAGAGCAGGGTGAGCCAGCGGACGACGAACACGACATTGAACAACCGTCCGACAATGGCAACACAGAGAATCAAACCGAACAACCCGTCTCTGGTGAAGATAATAGTCCGGACGATATCACACCGGACAGGCTCCTGGAGCAGAAGAATCTCCATCAAAGGCTTGTCGCCACTGCGCGGAGCCTGAAAAAGCAGAAGCGAAAGCTCAAGGCTGCGGAAGATACACTCAGAATTAGATGGAGTGAAGTACTCAACACCGCAGAAAAGTATGGCGGCAGTCGCTAGACAAAGAGCTACCCGAAGCGAAAGCTACTACCTGAATTCGATGATGAGGCCTTAGAGCTCCCTCAATCAAAAAACAAAATAGAAATCCAGTCGGATAGACGACCTCGTGGCCAACATAGAGCGACGAACAATGCCGCACACAAGCCAGTACGCGATCCACATGAGGACTCGCATCAAAAGGACGGCCCAACTAGATCCATCTACGGGCCAAGAAAGCACGCTCTAGCACGCAATGCAACACAACAAAAATCCAAACACCACGGTACACACAAATACAGGGGTGCCACACACCCCCTATGTTTCACCGATGAGGTGCTGGACCATGAATTTCCAGAAGGATCCAAACCCGTAAACATAGAGGCATACGACGGAACAACAGACCCTGGGGTCTGGATTGAGGACTATATCCTCCATATCCACATGGCTCGAGGAGACGATCTCCATGCCATCAAGTACTTACCCCTCAAGCTCAAAGGGCCAGCCCGGCACTGGCTTAAAAGCCTCCCCGAAAACACCATTGGAAGTTGGGAGGAGCTCGAGGACGCTTTTCGGGAAAATTTTCAAGGGACCTATGTCCGACCACCGGATGCAGACGATTTAAGTCATATAACTCAACAGCCCAGAGAGTCAGCCTAAAAGCTTTGGAACATGTTTCTCACTAAAAAGAACCAAATAGTCGATTGTCCGGACGCCGAAGCCTTAGCAGCTTTCAAACACAGCGTTCGAGATGAATGGCTTGCCAGACACCTCGGCCAAGAAAAGCCAAGAACAATGGTAGCATTAACAAGCCTCATGACCCGCTTTTGCGTGGGCGAGGACAGTTGGTTAGCCCGATGTAGCACCAGTGACCCAAGTACATCCAAAGTCAGGGATGTAAACGGGAAGCCGCGACGCAGCAAAAACAAGCGCCGGAATAAAGAAGACAGCCCGAAGAGCACGGCGGTAAACGCCGGATTCAGAAGCTCTCGGTCAGGTCAGCAAAAGCTGCCCTCCAAAGGCGATAGAGACGGACTGTCCAGCCTAAACAAGATTCTGGACAAACTATGTCAGATCCACAGCACCCCCGACAAACCTGCAAATCATATCCATAGAGAATGTTGGGTCTTCAAGCAGTCCGGCAAGCTCAACGCCGAACACAAGGGGCAGGATACACCAAACGAAGACGAGGACGAGCCTCGCAAGCAAAGCACTGGGGAACAGAAGAAATTCCCACTAGAAGTCAAAACAGTAAACGTGTTACACGTGATAAGGAAAAACAATGCGACACCCATAGAGACAAGTGCCCCAGGGCCAATCACCGCGGAGTTCCGCCACTGGTCGTCCCAACCGATCACCTTCGACCATCGGGATTACTCGGCAAGTATCCGACATGCAGGATGGGCTGCCTTGGTGTTAGACCCGATAATTCACGGATACCACTTCACACAAGTCTTGATGGACGGCGGCAGTAGTTTAAACCTGATATATCAGGACACAGTCCGCAAAATGGGGATAGACCCAACAAAAATCAGCCATAGCAATACTACCTTTAAAGGAGTAACGCCAGGCCTAGAAGCCCGTTGCATGGCTCCCTGCTACTAGAAGTTATATTCGGCTTTCCCGATAACTTCCGCAGCAAAAAGTTAACCTTCCACGTCGCTCCGTTTCAAAGTGGCTATCAAGAACTACTCGGACGCGAAGCTTTCGCTCGCTTTAATGCAATACCGTATTACGCTTCTCTCATGCTCAAAATGCCCAGACCACGTGGCACCATTACAGTAAATGGAAATATTGAGCGCTCCTTGCGCGCGGAAGACCGTGCGGCTGCTTTGGCAGCCGCACACTAAACGGCCTCACCAGCTAGAACATCTGACAGATCGTTAAGACCACGGACACGGTTAGACGAGTCCGGCATAGCTATCTAATTGACACAGGTTCGATGGCTATACCCCTATAACAATACAATGGGCTCAACGCGTGTAAACAAGTGACAATCAGGCTCAATTTTACTCATCTTGAACTGTACTTGGTTTATTTAGTATAACCTACCTTTTGCACGACAACTTTTCAGCTAAGTTCCTCTCTTTTACACATGACCATCGTGCTACACCCGTCCAGGATATGACACAACAGAGACACAGGCGCAGACGTGCAGCAGGGACCCGTTCCAAGGATTCTCTTTAGATTAAGACCCTGTGTAAACCTTTTTTACTATCTCTGGTTGATATACATCCCCCGGATTCTCAGTACAACAGAGATGGATGCTGACGTATTGGCATGTGGCCACGTCAGAATATTGCACGTACCTGGACACCAGGGGCTTATTACAAAGGGCACTGCTTAGCCCGGTTTACATCATAAAGACCGAATACCTTAGGGAGTGTTCGGCGTCGCGAGTTTGGCCTTATTTGCATCAGCTCCGAATCATGTCTTTGGTCAAATGTTGGGTTTGCCCGGCTCCTATGTTTTGCTGCCTTACATTCCGCTCTATCGGCTAAGGCGGCACCAAGGGAACTATTGCGATTGTGCCCTGATTTATCCGGACGAGCACCTCAGTAGAGAAAGCCGAAAATTGACTGTCATGATATAGCGTGAGACCGGACAACCACTCGATGACCTAGCGGAATCTTTGGGATTACTCCGCCTTAACGAAGGGTCGTTTCCCGGCCAGGCATGTACGCACCCCGAATTTGGATCAGCGCGGAGCCACCAGGGGCTATATAGTAGCCCCACTGTCAAACTCCTCTGGCTAAGTGAAAGTGTTAAAGCATTATAGTCCGATTGCCTAGTTCGCTGCGCTATCACCTCCTTAATGGACCAAGACGTTGGATCAAGTGTGAACATGCGACTTCTGCGAACACCCCCGCATCATATGCGTGGGGGCTGAAGCCGACGACTGCCATCTTTCAGGTTATATACATACATACATAAAACGGCCGCACAGGAGGTATTATAATTCTTGTAGGCACAAGTATTAAATAGCCTCCATAATTCAGTAAAAACATTGTTTTTCAATGGGAATACATGTCATTAGAACATAATATTCTTCGAGCACTGCGCCTCTATGGAGCGAGCGCCCTCAAGAACTTCTCGAAAGTAGTGCTCGGCAGGTACTCGGCTCTCGTCCGAATCTTGGGCCGCAATGGCGGTGACCTCCATCTCCACCCAGTATGTCTTCACACGGGCAAGGGCCGTCCGCGCACACTCTACGCATGCCGACCTCTTCATCGCGTTGATATGCGGCACTGCACCAAGGAACTGCTGCAACAAACTAAAATAACTGTTCGGCTCAGCCCATTCGGCCAACCGATCAGATGATCCACAATAGACCTCATGGCGAGTCCGGACAATCTATTCAGCTCGGCCCATTCGGCCAACCGATCAGTCAATGGAAGCGGGCGCTCTGGTTCGTGAAATTGTGACCAGAACATCTTTTCTACTTCGCGATCTTTTTTATCTCGAAAGTATTCGGCCGCATCGGCAGCACTCGCCGCTAAGTCCAGATATGCGTCCGCAGAACTCCACAGCCGGTCCAAAGGAGCGTACTTAGGATCTCCGAACTTCATCCGCAACATAAAGGGCTTCCCAGCCACGATATCCCCGGCTTGACGTAGCTCCTCCTTCATCGCTCTCATTGCAGAGCGGGTGTCTTTGGCCGCCATTGTGGCCTTCTCTAGGTCTGTCCTCTTCGCTTGATCTTCCTTTTCAAGAAGCTTGCAACGGTCAGCGGCATTCTTCAATTCCACAGCCATCTTGGCTATTTCCTCCTTGCTTTGGCAGTGAGTAGCCTGTTCGGCTTTCAGGTCCTCGATTGCCTTTAGGGCAGCCGCATCGCTTTTCCTGGCTTGTTCTTTGGCTCGGGCAAGTTCTGCCCGAAGGTTCTCCACAGCCGCAGCTCCATCTGCATTCAAAAACATGTTATAGATACTGGCATCTTGCTCCTCTTATCATGTGTCACTAGAGAAATTACATACCCTGTGCCTCATCAAGCCGCCTGTTGACAAGTACGATGTCGGCGTCTGCCACATCAAGCTGCCGCTTTAGATCGGCAAACTCATTAGTCCGGCTGGCCACCGGATCCTCCGCCACCTGCATATCAAGGCGGCACGATTATTAATTCCTAGGACTATGATCCTCTGTGCGTCGTCGTCTTCGACGACACCTAGAGTCTCAGGGGCTACTATCTACACAGGGCACATCTAAAAATGTGCGGTACTGTTAAAAAATGTACATCATTTTGCGTACCTCAAAACCCGTCAGTAGACTCATAACAGCTTCATGCAACCCGCTTTCGGTGGACGAAATCCTTTCAATCATCGCACTCATAAACGTATGGTGCTCTTCTGAGATAGCTGCTCGCTCTAGCAGATCCCTCAGTACGTCCGACTGCACACCAGACGGTGCCGGACTCTTTCGATTGCTTTCTTCAAAAGCTGGATACTGAGGACTTCGGGTGGCCATATGACTACCTTCTGGCCTTGCCAGATCCAGAGAAACCTTCTGCGACGACACCTCGGGGTCGCCCGCCTCATGAGGCGGTATGGCAGGGGGAGGCATTTCGCTCTCCATCATCTCTGGAAGAAGATCCCCCGAAGACGAGCTCTGCTGAGAAGGGCTAAGATCTGAACTGCAACATAAATGCTTCATTATTTTCCTCAGAAGTAAAGCAAGGTATTTTCATTATTAAGGTACCCTTTTACTTACAGCTCGGTGGAGGACTGATCCCCTTGAGGGCATAGTGCGGCCGTGGTATCCCCCGGGGCAGGACCCTCCGGCGAAGATTTCTTCCCCCGTTTGGAGACCATTGTCTCCGGGTCCTTGGAGGCGGTCCTCTTTCTTCCCTGGGGAGAGGAAGTTTTAGTTCCTCCTCCCCGGCTAACCTCCTTCGCGGAGGCCCTACCCTCCTTGTTCCCCCCTTTATCTTCTCCTGAAGGCGCTTGATAAGGCGCGATCTCCAGCATCCTAGTTAACACGGGGTCTGGTGAGGTCTCAGGGAGGGGGGCCGGACACCTGATCAACTTTGCCTTCGCTATCCAATTCTGGTCAAGGAGCGGCTTCTTTAGGGCGACGTTGCAATAAATAAACGGACAGTGTGTTCGGATGCGGAGCTACTTACCTGGGTATCCGGGCGATTGCAGCTCAGACCTGCATCCTCAGTGGTGTCCGGACACATTATTTGTGGTCCGAAGAACAATTTGTACATGTCCTCGAGCATCATGCCGAGGAAGTGTTGAAGAGCTCGTGGTCCCTCCGGATTGAACCCCCACATGCGAAGGGGATGACATTTGCAGGGCAGGACTCGACGAATTAACATGACTTGCATCACCGTGACCAGACTAACATTTCTCTCAAGGAGATCTCGGATGCGGCTCTGCAATGTGGGCACATCCTTTACTGGCCCCAGTCCAGCCCCTTGTTGACCCATGACGTTAGTCGTGGCGGGGGACCCGAGCGAAAGACAGGGGAGCCACCCACTTGGTGCCCCTGGGAGCTGTGATATAAAACCACTCTTGTTGCCATTGATGTCTACTACACAACCTTTTTCTTGTAGACGTTGTTGGGCCTCCAAGTGCAGAGGTTTGTAGGACAGTAGCAAATTTCCCTCAAGTGGATGACCTAAGGTTTATCAATCTGTGGGAGGCGTAGGATGAAGATGGTCTCTCTCAAACAACCCTGTAACCAAATAACAAAGAGTCTCTTGTGTCCCCAACACACCCAATACAATGGTAAATTGTATAGGTGCACTAGTTCGGCGAAGAGATGGTGATACAGGTGCGATATGGATGGTAGATATAGGTTTTTGTAAACTGAAAATATAAAAACAGCAAGGTAACAAGTGGTAAAAGTGAGCATAAACAGTATTGCAATGATAGGAAACAAGGCCTAGGGTTCATACTTTCACTAGTGCAAGTTCTCTCAACAATAATAACATAATTGGATCATATAACTATCCCTCAACATGCAACAAAGAGTCACTCCAAAGTCACTAATAGCGGAGAACAAACGAAGAGATTATGGTAGGGTACGAAACCACCTCAAAGTTATTCTTTCCAATCAATCCGTTGGGCTATTCCTATAAGTGTCACAAACAGCCCTAGAGTTCGTACTAGAATAACACCTTAAGACACAAATCAACCAAAACCCTAATGTCACCTAGATACTCCAATGTCACCTCAAGTATCCGTGGGTATGATTATACGATATGCATCACACAATCTCAGATTCATCTATTCAACCAACACAAAGAACCTCAAAGAGTGCACAAAGTTTCTACCGGAGAATCACGATGAAAATGTGTGCCAACCCCTATGCATAGGTTCATGGGCGGAATCCGCAAGTTGATCACCAAAACATACATCAAGTGAATCACGTGATATCCCATTGTCGACACAGATACGCACGGCAACACATACATCAAGTGTTCTCAAATCTTTAAAGACTCAGTCCGATAAGATAACTTCAAAGGGAAAACTCAATCCATTACAAGAGAGTAGAGGGGGAGAAGAAACATAAGACCCAACTATAATAGCAAAGCTCGCGATACATCAAGATCGTGCCAAATCAAGAACACGAGAGAGAGATCAAACACATAGCTACTGGTACATACCCTCAGCCCCGAGGGTGAACTACTCCCTCCTCGTCATGGAGAGCGCCGGGATGATGAAGATGGCCACCGGTGAGGGTTCCCCCCTTCGGCAGGGTGCCGGAACAGGCTCCCGAGAGGTTTTTGGTGGCTACAGAGGCTTGCGGCGGCGGAACTCCCGATCTAATCTCTGTTCTTGAAGTTTTAGGGTACGTGAGTATATATGGGTGCAGGAATTACGTCGGTGGAGCTTCGGGGGCCCCACGAGGCAGGGGGGCTCGCCCTAGGGGGTGGGCGCGCCCCCCACCCTCGTGAGCACCTCCCTTATCTCCTGACGTGGGGTCCAAGTCCATCCGATAGCTTTCCTTCCAAAAATATTTCTCCAGTTGATTTTGTTCCGTTTCGACTCCGTTTGATATTCCTTTTCTTCGAAACACTAAAATAGGCAAAAAATAGCAAATCTTGGCTGGGCCTCGGGTTAATAGGTTAGTCCCAAAAATAATATAAAAGTGACTAATAGAGCCCAATATTGCCCAAAACAGTAGATAATATAGAATGGAGCAATCAAAAACTATAGATACGTTGGAGACGTATCAGCCATAAACTAGGCACCTCGTGGAAAGAGCCCTCGGGCCATGGGGCGTCGGTGTTTTTTCTTATTACGGCGCCTCCGCACTCTGCGTGCTGCCCCTCGATCATCTTCGGCTCCACTTTGAAGGTCTTGAGCCATAGTCCGAAGTGTGGGGTAAAACGAAGGAAAGCTTCGCATACGACGATGAACGATGAGATGTGGAGGATAGACTCCGGAGCTAAATCGTGGAAGTCCATCCCATAATAGAACATAAGCCTCCTCACGAAGGGATCTGGCGCGAAGCCTAGCTCTCGGAGGAAGTGAGATACGAACACGACGCTCTCACCGGGCTGGGGAGTGGGAATAACCTGCCCTTGGGCAGGCAGCCTATGTGGGATTTCGCCGGTCAAGTATCAAGCCTCCCTTAGCTTTATTACGTCTTCCTCCGTGATGGAGCAAGGCATCCACCGACCTTGAAGGTTGGATCCGGACATAGTCGGAGGTCCGAAGCGCATGAACCTGAGCTTTGGGTGTTGGAACTCGAGGCGGGAGGCGGATTCGATTAAGACCGAGAGGAAAAAGAATAGGCCTTGGTCTCTTTATAAAGAGGTTGAATACCAAGAGCCCTCCTCATGACCGTTTGGGACTTACCTTCAATCGAGGGGTCATACCAACACGCACGATTGGGTTACCCACGTCCGTGTTGATGAGAATCCCGTAATAAAGGGAACACGATCTCTGCTTCGACAAGACGTGCCGAGGAAACCGCCTCGCGGAACACGCTGAGATCGGTTATAAAAAACGATTCGAATAAAGACCTAGCTGTGGTGTGATGTCACACTGCGGGGTACGTCAGCAGATTAGATTTGTGGAAATATTATTCTCTCTACGGTTGTATGTGGAACTTGTTTTGCAGAGCTGGACACATTCCTCGTGTTCAAAATCTTTTATGAAGTATTCGGAGGAGGAACCTGTCTTGCAATGCCGAAGACAAATCTGCGCGCCAGACTCATCGTCATTGAAGCCTGGTTCAGGGGCTACTGAGGGAGTCCTAGAATAGGGGGTATCCAGACAGCCGGACTATATCCTTTGGTCGGACTATTGGACTATGAAGATACAAGATTGAAGACTTCGTCCCGTGTCCAGATGGGATTCTCCTTGGCGTGGAAGGCAAGCTTGGCAATACGGATATGTAGATCTCCTTCCTTGTAACCGACTCTGTGTAACCCTAGCCCCCTCCGGTGTCTATATAAACCGGAGGGTTTAGTCCGTAGGACTAATAAGAAGAACAACAATCATACCATAGGCTAGCTTCTAGGGTTTCGCCTCTCTGATCTCGTGGTAGATCAACTCTTGTAATACTCATATCATCCAGATCAATCAAGCAGGAGTAGGGGTTTACCTCCATCGAGAGGGCCCGAACCTGGGTAAAAACATCATGTCCCCTATCTCCTGTTACCATCCGCCTAGATGCACAGTTCGGGACCCCTTACCCGAGATCCGCCGGTTTTGACACCAACAGTTGGGGATATCACTATCAGGTACGACCCGCTCAGGAGGGGCCGGGTCATCCCTGTGGCGGTTCATCTCAATGAAGCCCAAGAGTATAATAACAATGGCGGTTCATAGATGGGCTTAGTAGAGGTCCCAGACCCGAAGGCGACTCAAGGCCCACAAATATAAACTGCCATGTATATGTAGACTTGTATTGTAAGGCATGTAAGAAAGGTCGCCGAGCCGGACACGTTGTATGAGCCGGCCGGGACTCTGTAGGCTGCAGGGCGTCAACCCGTGTATATAAGGGGACGACCCAGCAGCGGCTTAGGACAAGAGACAACAGATCAAGAGCCAGGTTAAGCGTATTCGCTCCCCGGTAATCGAAACCCTAGTAATACCACCTCAAACTGGATTAGGCCTTTACCTTCAGCGCAAGGGGACGAACCAGTATAAACTCCTCGTGTCCTTTGTCCTAATTAACCCCTTTAAGCTAATCTCGTTGCGATGGCTCCACGACTAAGTCCTCGCACTAGGACATCTGTCGTAATAATTCCACGACAGTTGGCGCCCACCATGGGGCTATCGCACGATGGTTTCAAGTTCTTAGAGGGCAACTTCGAAGGGATCAAGGGATACGCCGTGGGCCGGATGACCTAAGGTTTATCAATACGTGGGAGGCGTAGGACGAAGATGGTCTCTCTCAAACAACCCTGCAACCAAATAACAAAGAGTCTCTTGTGTCCCCAACACACCCAATACAATGGTAAATTGTATAGGTGCACTAGTTCGGCGAAGAGATGGTGATACAAGTGCAATATGGATGGTAGATATAGGTTTTTGTAAACTGAAAATATAAAAACAGCAAGGTAACAAGTGGTAAAAGTGAGCATAAACGGTATTGCAATGATAGGAAACAAGGCCTAGGGTTCATACTTTCACTAGTGCAAGTTCTCTCAATAATAATAACATAATTGGATCATATAACTATCCCTCAACATGCAACAAAGAGTCACTCCAAAGTCACTAATAGCGGAGAACAAACGAAGAGATTATGGTAGGGTACGAAACCACCTCAAAGTTATTCTTTCCAATCAATCCGTTGGGCTATTCCTATAAGTGTCACAAACAGCCCTAGAGTTCGTACTAGAATAACACCTTAAGACACAAATCAACCAAAACCCTAATGTCACCTAGATACTCCAATGTCACCTCAAGTATCCGTGGGTATGATTATACGATATGCATCACACAATCTCAGATTCATCTATTCAACCAACACAAAGAACCTCAAAGAGTGCCCAAAGTTTCTACTGGAGAATCACGACGAAAACGTGTGCCAACCCCTATGCATAGGTTCATGGGCGGAACCCGCAAGTTGATCACCAAAACATACATCAAGTGAATCACGTGATATCCCATTGTCACCACAGATACGCACGGCAAGACATACATCAAGTGTTCTCAAATCTTTAAAGACTCAATCCGATAAGATAACTTCAAAGGGAAAACTCAGTCCATTATAAGAGAGTAGAGGGGGAGAAGAAACATAAGATCCAACTATAATAGAAAAGCTTGCGATACATCAAGATCGTGCCAAATCAAGAACATGAGAGAGAGAGAGAGAGATCAAACACATAGCTACTGGTACATACCCTCAGCCCTGAGGGTGAACTACTCCCGCCTCGTCATGGAGAGCGCCGAGATGATGAAGATGGCCACCGGTGAGGGTTCCCCCCTCCGGCAGGGTGCCGGAACAAGGTCCCGAGAGGTTTTTGGTGGCTACAGAGGCTTGCGGCGGCGGAACTCCCGATCTAATCTCCGTTCTGAAAGTTTTAGGGTACGTGAGTATATATGGGTGCAGGAAGTACGTTAGTGGAGCTTCGGGGGCCCCATGAGGCAGGGGGCGCGCCCCCCACCCTCGTGAGCACCTCCCTTATCTCCTGACGTGGGGTCCAAGTCCATCCGGTAGCTTTCCTTACAAAAATAACTTCTCCAGTTGATTTCGTTCCGTTTCGACTCCGTTTGGTATTCCTTTTCTTTGAAACACTGAAATAGGCAAGAAACAGCAAATCTGGGTTGGGCCTCCGGTTAATAGGTTAGTCCCAAAAAGAATAATAAAGTGAATAATAAAGCCCAATATTGCCCAAAACAGTAGATAATATAGCATGGAGCAATCAAAAATTATAGATACGTTGGAGACGTATCAAGCATCCGCAAGCTTAATTCCTGCTCGTCCTCGAGTAGGTAAATGATAAAAAAGATATTTTTTGATGTGGAATGCTAGTTGGCATAATTTCATTGTAATTCTTCTTAATTGTGATTTGAATATTCAGATCCGAAAGATTCAAGACAAAAGTTCATATTTCCATAAAAATAATAATACTTCAAGCATACTAACTAAGCAATTATGTCTTCTCAAAATAACATGGCCAAAGAAAGTTCGTCCCTACAAAATCATATAGTTTAGTCATGCTCCATTTTCGTCACACAAGAATGCTCTCATCATGCAACCCCGATGACAAGCCAAACAATTGTTTCATACTTTAATAATCTCAAACTTATTGACCCTCACGCAATACATGAGCGTGAGCCATGGATATAGCACTATGGGTGGAATAGAATATGATGATGGGGGTTATGTGGAGAAGACAAAAAAGGAGAAGGTCTCACATCAACGAGGCTAATCAATGATCTATGGAGATGCCCATCGATTGATGTTAATGCGAGGAGTAGGGATTGCCATGCAACGGATGCACTAGAGCTATAAATGTATGAAAGCTCAACAAAAGAAACTAAGTGGGTGTGCATCCAACTTGCTTGCTCACAAAGACCTAGGGCACTTGAGGAGGCCCATCGTTGGAATATACAAGCCAAGTTCTATAATGAAAAAATTCCCACTAGTATATGAAAGTGACAAAACAAGAGACTCTCTATCATGAAGATTATGCTGCTACTTTGAAGCACAAGTGTGGAAAAAAGGATAGTAGCATTGCCCCTTTTTTCCTTTTTTGGGCCTTCTTTTTTTTGTTTGGCCTTTCTCTTTTTTGGGGGGACAATGCTCTATCGAATGATGATCATCACACTTCTATTTAGTTACAACTCAATTATTACAACTCGAAACTAGAACAAAGTATGACTCTATATGAATGCCTCCGGCGGTGTACCGGGATATGAAATGAATCAAGAGTGACATATATGAAAGAATTATGAACGGTGGCTTTGCCACGAATACTATGTCAACTACATGATCATGCTAAGTAATATGACAATGATGGATGTGTCATGATGAACGGAATGGTGGAAAGTTGCATGGCAATATATCTCGGAATGGCTATGGAAATGCCATAATAGGTAGGTATGGTGGCTATTTTGAGGAAGATATAAGGAGGTTTATGTGTGAAAGAGCGTATCATATCACAGGGTTTGGATGCACCGGCGAAGTTTGCACCAACTCTCAATATGAGAAAGGGCAATGCACGGTACCGAAGAGGCTAGCAATGATGGAAGGGTGAGTGCGTATAATCCATGGACTCAACATTAGTCATAAAGAACTCATATACTTACTGAAAAAATCTACAAGCCATCAAAAACCAAAGCATTACGCGCATGCTCCTAGGGGGATAGATTGGTAGGAAAAGACCATCGCTCGTCCCCGACCGCCACTCATAAGGAGGACAATCAAATAACACCTCATGTTTCAAATTTGTTACATAATGTTTACCATACGTGCATGCTACGGGACTTGCAAACTTCAACACAAGAATTTCTCAAATTCACAACTACTCAACTAGCACGACTTTAATATCATCACCTCCATATCTCAAAACAATTATCAAGCATCAAACTTTTCTTAGTATTCAACACACTCATAAGAATTCTTACAAATCTTGTATGCTTAGCATATTAGGATTTTAAGCAAATTACCATGCTATTTAAGACTCTCAAAATAATCTAAGTTAAGCATGAGAGTTCATCTAATTCTTCAAAATAAAACCACCATTGTGCTCTAAAAGATATAAGTGAAGCACTAGTGCAAATGACAAACTACTCCGAAAGATATAAGTGAAGATCAATGAGTAGTCGGATAATTATGCAACCATGTGAAGACTCTCTCATTTATGAATTTCAGATCTTGAAACTTTATTCAAACAGCAAGCAAAGCAAAATAAAATGACATGACGCTCCAAGCAAAACACATATCATGTGGTGAATAAAAATATAGCTCCAAGTAAAGTTACCGATGAACGAAGACGAAAGAGGGGATGCCTTTCGGGGCATCCCCAAGCTTAGACGCTTGGTTATCCTTGAATATTACCTTGGGGTGCCTTGGGCATCCCCAAGCTTAGACGCTTGCTACTCCTTATTCCATAGTCCATCGAATCCTTACCCAAAACTTGAAAAGTTCACAACACAAAACTTAACAGAAAACTCGTAAGCTCCATTAGCGAAAGAAAACAAAACACCACTTAAAGGTACTGTAATGAACTCATTATTAATCTATATTGGTGTTAAACCTAATGTATTCCAATTTCTCTATGGTTTATAAACTATTTTACTAGCCATAGATTCATCAAAATAAGCAAACAACACACGAAAAACAGAATCTGCCAAAAACAGAACAGTCTGTAGTAATATGTAACTAACGCAAACTTCTGGAACTCCAAAAAATCTACCAAAATAGGAAGACCTAGACAATTTGTTTATTGATCAGCAGCAATTCGAATCGGTATTTTATCATGTTCTGGTGATTTTTAACAATTGTTTTCGTGAACAGAAAGATTCTGGAAATTACAGCAAGATCAAATAACTATCATCCAAGAAGATCCTATAGGTCTAACTTGGCACAAACACTAATTAAAACATAAAACCACATCTAAACAGAATCTAGATGGATTATTTATTCCTAAACAGAACCAAAAAGCAAGAAACTAAAGTAAAATTGGGTTGCCTCCCAACAAGCGCTATCGTTTAACGCCCCTAGCTAGGCATGATGATTTCAATGATGCTCACACAAAAGATAAGAATTGAAACATAAAGAGAGCATCATGAAGAATATGAATAGCATATTTAAGTCTAACCCACTTCCTATGCATAGGGATTTTGTGAGCAAACAACTTATGGGAACAAGAATCAACTTGCATAGGAAGGTAAAACAAGCATAACTTCAAAACTTTAAGCACATAGAGAGGAAACTTGATATTATTGCGATTCCTACAAGAATATATTCCTCCCTCATAATAATTTTCAGTAGCATCATGAATGAATTCAACAATATAACCAGCACCTAAACCATTCTTTTCATGATCTACAAGCATAGAAAATTTACTACTCTCCACATAAGCAAAATTCTTCTCATTCGGGATAGTGGGAGTAAACTCAACAAAACAACTATCATGTGATTGAAAATTAAGATCAAGATGACAAGTTTCATGGTTATCATTATTCTTTAAAGCATACGTGTCATCACAATAATCATCATAGATAGGAGGCATGCTTTCATCATAGTAAATTTGCTCATCAAAGCTTGGGGGACAAAAAATATCATCTTCATCAAACATAGCTTCCCCAAGCTTGTGGCTTTGCATATCATTAGCATCATGGATATTCAAGGAATTCATACTAACAACATTGCAATCATGCTCATCATTCAAAGATTTAGTGCCAAACATTCTAATGCATTCTTCTTCTAACACTTTGGCACAATTTTCTTTTCCATCATACTCACAAAAGATATTAAAAAGATGAAGCGTAAGAGACAAACTCAATTCCATTTTTTTGTAATTTTATTTTATAGACTAACTAGTGCTAAAACTAGAAACAAAAAGATTCGATTGCAAGATCTAAAGATATACCTTCACTTACCTAGCCTCCCCGGCAACGGCGCAAGAAAAGAGCTTGATGTCTACTACACAACCTTCCTCTTGTAGACGTTGTTGGGCCTCCAAGTGCAGAGGTTTGTAGGACAGTAGCAAATTTCCCTCAAGTGGATGACCTAAGGTTTATCAATCCGTGGGAGGCGTAGGATGAAGATGGTCTCTCTCAAACAACCCTGCAACCAAATAACAAAGAGTCTCTTGTGTCCCCAACACACCCAATACAATGGTAAATTGTATAGGTGCACTAGTTCGGTGAAGAGATGGTGATACAAGTGCAATATGGATGGTAGATATAGGTTTTTGTAAACTGAAAATATAAAAACAGCAAGGTAACAAGTGGTAAAAGTGAGCATAAACGGTATTGCAATGATAGGAAACAAGGCCTAGGGTTCATACTTTCACTAGTGCAAGTTCTCTCAACAATAATGACATAATTGGATCATATAACTATCCCTCAACATGCAACAAAGAGTCACTCCAAAGTCACTAATAGCAGAGAACAAACGAAGAGATTATGGTAGGGTATGAAACCACCTCAAAGTTATTCTTTCCAATCAATCCGTTGGGCTATTCCTATAAGTGTCACAAACAGCCCTAGAGTTCGTACTAGAATAACACCTTAAGACACAAATCAACCAAAACCCTAATGTCACCTAGATACTCCAATGTCACCTCAAGTATCCGTGGGTATGATTATACGATATGCATCACACAATCTCAGATTCATCTATTCAACCAACACAAAGAACCTCAAAGAGTGCCCAAAGTTTCTACCAGAGAATCACGACGAAAACGTGTGCCAACCCCTATGCATAGGTTCATGGGCAGAACCCGCAAGTTGATCACCAAAACATACATCAAGTGAATCACGTGATATCCCATTGTCACCACAGATATGCACGGCAAGACATACATCAAGTGTTCTCAAATCTTTAAAGACTCAATCCGATAAGATAACTTCAAAGGGAAAACTCAGTCCATTACAAGAGAGTAGAGGGGGAGAAGAAACATAAGATCCAACTATAATAGCAAAGCTCGCGATAAATCAAGATCGTGCCAAATCAAGAACACGAGAGAGAGAGAGATCAAACACATAGCTACTGGTACTTACTCTCGGCCCCGAGGGTGAACTACTCCCTCCTCGTCATGGAGAGCGCCGGGATGATGAAGATGGCCACCGGTGAGGGTTCCGTGTCAGCCTGATAATAATAAGTGTCCATAAGATAAATGAAAAATAAGCCAAGAGAGTCAAGGGCTACCTCCGACTCATAGGTGTCATCTAGCTTGAGTAGCTCAGAGGCGCTTGGTTTCTTCTTCTTCTTGGTGGTCTTTTTGACAGCTTTTATAGCCGCCTTTTTGACAGCCCTGGCCTTCTTAGCAGCCTCGTGATCATACTCCACTTTCCAAAATTCAGACTTAGCCTGCAAAGGTTATTAAAGGTCGAGTAAATAAGATATTCAAATGAGGAGGTGAAGGTAAGTAAGTTCAAAGGCTTACATCTAATGGCGGGTTAAGCTTGTAGAAAGGGGCCAAACCCACTTTGGCACAATCTTCCGGGTCTTCATTCAGAAGAGACTTAACCATTTCATTGATTGCTTCATCAGTTAATGGTGCGGAGCTATGGCGCAGTGAATCTTTTTCACCACTAGTGTAAGTATACATTAAGCCGGTACGGCGGCTTAACGGAATGATCTGCCAAGAAACCCAACACCTGACTAAATCAACGCCCGTCAGCCCATTTCCTAGCAGAGCTTTGACCTTCACAATAGTAGGTGCAATATTCTTCCGTTCAGCAGCAGTAAGCTTTTCAGGAAGATTATGTTTTGGGTCCAGGCGCTCAACACGATAACCCGGCAGTGGATTCTCGTCAGCCGGGGAAGTGTCTTTGCAATAAAACCACGTCTGGTTCTAGTCTTTGGGGTGACTTGGCAAGCAGACGTAAGGAAAGATGGCGTCTCTTCTGCGTTGAATTGAAATACCACCGAGCTCCAAGCTAGGACCATTTGTGAACTCAGTCTGTCGGTTTAAGTATAAATACTCTCTGAAGAGCTCAACACTGGGCTCCTCTTGAAGGTACACTTCACAGAAGACTTGAAAGTTGCAGATATTTGACACGGAATTGGGTCCGATGTCTTGAGGGTGGAGCTGAAAAAAGTGCAGAACGTCTCGGAAGAATTTAGAGCCGAGCAGTGAGAAGCCCCGGTTCATGTGGTCAGTAAAAACGATGACTTCGTCGTCTTTCGGCTGAGGTTTTTCTTCTCCCAGGTCAGGAGCATGGCAATGCATCACACTCTTGGCGGGTAGATACCCGACTTTGAAAAAATCCTTAAAAGTACCCTCAGTGACGATGGAGGGAACCCAGTTGCCTGTGTAGACTGTTTTGGGCGGCATTGTGGAAGAAAGAAAGCCTAAAGGAAAGGAAAAATTTGTCGGTTCAAGTCAATTGGTGAAATCACAGGTTAAGTGCTGACAGTATACATTATAAATGGCGGCTTAAGTGAGGGCTAATGGTATATGAATAATTGTAAGCCGGACGTGTAAGCCGCCATGATAGGTACATGTATTCAAATCTGACAAAGGGTAAAATTCTACTAAGTGTTGGACAAACAGGTTTCACATATTAAAGTTATAGATTTGGATCTGAAACTGTTCAGGAAAAAGAGAATAAATTTGAAACCTACAGAGGAGACAGTGGAAAAGTAGAGGTGCTTTAGAGGGGATCTATAGCGATGAGGGTATATTCTAGTATAAAAAACATGTGCTAAAACTACTACCACGCAAGATTTATGTGGTTTTTGATCTAATCCATGGATATAAACAAGGATAAAGAAGGGCGGCGACGAACACCGACAAACACTGATGAACACCGAAACCCTAATGCCAGATCTATGGTGAAAGAAAGGAGGGCTTACTGATGCTGATGGGATGGTGGAGAGGCGCCGCGGTTCTCTAGTCCGTTCAGGGTGATGCAGCGGCCGAAGTTGAGGTCGGAGACGAAGGTCGACAGCGGCGTAGCTCGTGCGGGTTGGTGCATCGTGAGGAGGAAGAAGAAAGTGAGAAGGAAAGGGGGGAGAATGAAAGGAGAGTCCGAGGTCTTATTTATAAGACTGGAAGGACAAACGACAGGTGCGGGAATCGAGGAGGTAGAAAATGGATAAGCGATGGCGCGGGCGCCTCGATTTTCGGAGGGTCAGTAAAGAAAGAGATTCATTAAGATTTGGATTCTGTGTAGCATTAATCACAGGTGACGTCATGGCGGGTTATCACAATTTTTGGAGATGATGTCATGGCGAGTTACAATATTTCACAGTAAGAGGAGGAAGGATTTTTCTAAGTATTGAAGATTGACATGAACAAGTTCAAATCAACCTGGGGCCTAATGTTGGGGATATGACTATCATGTATGACCCGCCCAGGAGGGGCCGGATCATCCCTGTGGTGGTTCATCTCAATGAAGCCCAAGAGTATAATAACAATGGTGGTTCATAGATAGGCTTAGTAGAGGGCCCAGACCCGAAGGCGGCTCAAGGCCCACGAATATAAACCGCCATGTATATGTAGACTTGTATTGTAAGGCATGTAAGAAAGGTCACCGAGCCGGACACGCTGTATGAGCCGGCCGGGACTCTGTAGGCTACAGGGCATCAATCCGTGTATATAAGGGGACGACCCAGCGGCGGCTTAGGACAAGAGACAACAGATCGAGAGACAACAGAAAAAAATTGTTCGGCCCAAAATGTCACGGATGAGTCTTTTTTTGTAGTGACTATAAGCACCTATCTTCTTAGGTGTCCGGTTGAAACGTTTTGCTCATGTGTATGCGGTGAGTGTTAGAAATCATAGAAGACTATATGATGGTTGAGTATGTGGACTTGCCTAGAGGCTCCGATACGTGACCCTTCCTGAAAAGATGATGAATTGTAGTTGCAAAGTTGACTGAGAACATAGTTTGTTGGTTTTTAATAGGGCTTTTGCTTATACTTCAATTGTGTGATGAATTGTTACTTATTCTTGAGAAGTATATGATAAAAGTTCTGTGATAAGAGCCTTATGTTTTATTTTGTTGCTGTTATAATAATCTACATGATGCTTCTATGTCCGTATTTTGTTTTTGTCGACACCTCTCTCTCTAACCATGTGGACATGTTTTTCGATTTCAGTTTTCGCTTGAGGACAAGCGAGGTCTAAGCTTGGGGGAGTTGATACGTCCATTTTGCATCATGTTTTCACTGGTACGCGTCGGTGCTATACAAACGGTTTTTAACCCCTTTCCGTGACGGCATTCAGAACCGTCGCCAAGTGAGTGACGGCGATAAGGGGGTCCTTCCCACATGACCCAAAAACCCTCGGGGATATTACCTCCTAGCACACACGCTCGGCAAAATGAGGTCGTGTGCAACCGGCGAGCGCTCAAATATGGAAATACATACAGTAGAGCTAAATAAATACAATTATACAGGCAAAATTGTTTCCGGTCACAAGTAGATTCCACACAGTCAGTCCCCGCTAGACGTTTATGTTCATATGTACATCCGACATAGTCGCTCCAAGGAAAACATTTCCATTCACAGGTACATCACACACAATTTTCCCCGTTAAATCGTTTGTGATAGTGTTGCCATTGCACACGATATTAACAATTTTATCGTTTGTGTTATTGAATGCATCACACATGGTGCGTAGAAGAAACAGTGTGACAAAGGTTGTCCATCACACACAGTTTTTATGTGGTCAACGTTTGCGCAAGGTGGCCTAACGCAAACAGTTTTCAAGAGAAGGTCATGTGTGATTGTTCATTGATCCAACACGGTTTATTCCTAGAAACCGTGTGCGTTGCCGGCAGTCATCGCCCACGGTATTTTCTGAATAACCGTTTGCAATAGCAAAACCCAATTAGTAGGCTAATTCGCCATTAGTAGGCTAATTCGCCGTTAGTGGGCTAATTGACCTATTATTAATAATCCATTTATTAATCTAATTGACATTCATATTAAGCACATAATATATTTCATTTCCATATCAAGGAAGCAGGATTTCATAATTGAAATACATCCGAGTACAACATGATATATCTTCACCACTCAGCTACCATGTTACACAACTGCACCAGCACCAAGTTTCACATGCAACATCTAGAACCTTTCGAAATTAGCATCATAGACGGTACATAGACAGATGCATCTCATCTGGAAAACTGCTGAAGCGGAAGGCGAATATTGAGCCTTCATTCATGTTGAAGGTCTTTGCAACTTTAGGCCAGTGCTTGTGGATGATTGACCGTCCAACCTTCGACCTATTTAGGAACACTTCAATATTGAACCGTGGGTGTTGTATGAAAACTTTCCTCGCCTCCTGACCATAGAGGTGGTTTGAGAGGTAATCATCAGTGAACTGCTTTGGAAAGGCCTGAAAACAAGGATGTGCATAAATATCTTCTCTATATTGGAAATGGGGCGAAGGAATAAAAAAGGCAAGGTATAATAGTTAGTAACATCTTGTAAACCTCAGTGCTTCCCATTATTTCCCTGCAACACATATAAGGTAGTTAGTCATCAGGTTAAGTAAGGGTTCGCATGCTATCAGTAAAATATGTTGATGATAAATAAGCACATTCCGGATTCATCAGATTAATTCAAGCCACATGGAAACCCCATTTATCCAAACCAATCAAGATTAAGAACTAGGAAATATAGCACTTGTATATGTTTCTCATGTATTAAGGGCAGCCAAATTTGTTTTATTCCTTACATGGTATACAATAACAGAATGCAGCCAGAACAATTAAACATCGCACTGCAGAGTTGAACCAAGCAGTTAACTAAACACCACAACAAATGGACCAAACGTTAAATGAGCACCACATTGCACAATATAAAATACTCCTAATAGAAGATCAGACAGTTAACCAAACCAAGCATGCTTAACAACTTGGAAATATAGCAATTGTATTTGTTTCTCATGTATTTAGTACAACCAAATTCGATTTATTTCTCACATGGTATACAATAACAGAATGCAGCCACAACAATTGAACATCGCATTGCAGAATTGAACCAAGCAGTTAACTAAACACCGTAACAAATGAACCATACGTTAACTGAGCACCACATTGCACAATATAACATACTCCTAATAGAAGATCAGAAAGTTAACCAAACCAAGCATGCTTAGAAACATGGAAATGTAGTAATTGTATTTGTTTCTCATGTATTTCGTACAGCCAAATTCTATTTATTTCTCACATGGTATACAATAACAGAATGCAACCACAACAACTGAACATCACGTTGCAGAATTTAACCAACCAGTTAACTAAACACCACAACAAATGAACCAAACGTTAACTGAGCACCACATTGCACAATATAACATATTGCTAATAAAAGACCGGCTAGTTAACCAAACCAAGCATGCTTGACTGCTTGGAAAATTGCACCCAGAAGAATTGAACATCACATTTGCAGAATTGAACCAAGCAGTTAACTGAACACCACATTGCACGACATATAGAACATATACTCTAGAGCAGAAGATTGCATGGTAAAAGTAGATAGCACAATTTGACGATGAGATTAACCTAGTGCAAAGTCATAGGCCTGACCTAGACGCCCCACCCAAGGACATTGCCCTAGAGTCAATGACACTCAAAGTACAACAGAAGATACCGACTGAAAACACCTTTGGGTACAATCCACTCGACCAGTTATCCACTCGGATATCCCAATTCCATTCGACCAAGATAGAGTCACTCGACCACTAGAAGAATCACTCGAAGAACAGAAGGTCTAAAGCCACTCCGGAGGCCAACGATCAGGCGTTCATTCCGTAGTCTTAAAGAACATTTATAGCTCTTTATAGCTAGCGTTACCAGTAACGCCCTATATTAACGTACATTGAATCTTGTGTAACGTGGGATGGCTGGGGTCCTGGCGCACTCTATATAAGCCACCCCCTCGTCTGGGAAAAGGGTTCACACCCCCTGTAACTCTGGCACACAATCTAGTCGACCAAGCCTCCGGGCACCGGGACGTAGGGTTGTTACTTCCTCCGAGAAGGGCCTGAACTTGTACATCATGCGTGCACAACCTCGTCGTAGCTAGGATCTTGCCTCCTCCTACGTACCCCCTATTCTTACGGTCAGACTTACCCCCACGACAGTTGGAGCCCACCCTGGGGTAGGTGTCTTAGCGACTTCCGGCGAGGTTGCAGTTTTTCCGATCTGCATCAACATGGTTTCTGGCGGTGGTTTGGCTTTGGGCCACGAGATTCGTCTTGGCGCGCTCGTTTTTATCGCCGACGACTCCGCCTGGCTCCAAGAGGCCCCCCTCTACGTGGAGGCCCTTCCCATCCGCGGGGCGGCGCACTTCCATGTGAGTGCCTACGGCGTCCTCCTGCGACAGCCGTCGACCCATTATCGGTCGGCTCCCATGTCGTCCACTCATCCCGCTATACGTCGTCGCAAGAGATCTGGTTGATCGCAGCTTCAGCGATGGGTGAAGCATGCGGTGGCCTGCCAGTCGGCCACCCCTCAAGTCGCGGCAATTAAGCCCGACGAATCTCTCTACGGACTATTCGACCTGTCGACTGGTTCCGCCGAGACCCTGTCGAAGTGCGGGAGCAGCGACCTAGCGGTGGAGGTCCTAATGGTCGACACACTGTGCAGCCCGCCTGGTTTCCGTCGCAGTGGTGGTGGCAGTCCGTCGCATGGTCATGATGAGTATCATCCCGAGGCCCTGACATCGGAGCAGAGGGATGCGTTGCATCGACACAACATGGAGGCCCTCCGCACCTCCATCGTCAGAGAAATCTCTGAGGCTCGGGCCTTGGAGGCTGCGTGCCTGGCCACCTTGGCTGAGCGCGCACGGCTGGAGAATCTCCAACATTCACTCGACGAACGCGCTCGTCGGCAGATTCCTGAATCCAGTCGATGCCACTGTCAGTTGTTTCCGCCTGAACCTTAGGTATATCGCACACCAGTCCAGAATCGTGCAGCTGCAACCAGTATAGGAGACTTGATTCAGGCATCCTGTATAGAGGCTGGTAGGGGTCTGCTGCAGATCTGAGCGTTCCTCCGGGCGGCAGGTGAACAAAATTCAGCTATTCCCAAGTCATGCAACAGGATCCACAGCAGGTCTGTGATGGTAGACACAGTCCAGTCGGCTCACAGCCCAAGATCGCCTCTGCGGCGTGAGGGTCGTGGGCACTGCCAGGAATAGTATCTGGATCGGAACCATGAATAATATGATCATCGATTCGGCCGTGATGACCGCCGTTGAGTGCCTACGCCCCTCCGAGGGGCGGATCGTACGCGCCCTTCCGGTGATGACCGGAGGGTTCTAGTCGACCCAAGAGAGCCCAGATTTGATGCAAGATCAATTCTTGTTCAAGGTCTGGTCGACAAAGGCCGGGCACACATAGAAGGAAAAGACAGAGATCGTCCGACTGGAAGCAGAGTACATGTTTCTGGACCTGAATGTTTCAGTAGAGCCATCAGAGCTGCTGAGATCCCTCCCAACTTCAGGTTGGCGATGGGAGTGAGTAAGTTCACCGGTGAGTCAAAGCTGGACACCTGGCTAGAAGATTACCGAGTGGCATTGCAAATCGGTGGCGGCAATGATGATGTGGCCATGAAGCACCTCCCTTTGATGCTTGAAGGTTCGGCCAGGGCTTGGTTGAATCAGTTGGCCCCTGGAAGTATTTTCGGTTGGGAAGAGTTGGCCCGAGTGTTCGTTAAAACATTCGAGGGCACCTGCAAGCGACCAGCCGGGTTGACTGAGTTACAACATTGTGTCCAGAAACCGAATGAGACCTTGAGAGATTACATTCAGAGGTGGACTACCCTTCATCATACAGTGGAAAATGTGTCACAGCACCAAGCAGTTTGTGCCTTCAAAGAGGGTGTTCGGTACAGAGAGCTCAACCTGAAATTCAGTCAGACAGGAGATATGACCCTGGCCCGAATGATGGAAATAGCCACTCGGTACGCCAACGGCGAAGAAGAAGACCGACTCCACGGTGGCAAGAACAAACCAGTCGCCCAGGACACCAGAGGAGGAAATTCTAGTCAGAAGCAGAAGCGAAAAGCTGAAACTGCATGTCCTGCTGAAGCCGCAGTTGTGAATCAAGGGAAGTTCAAGGGAAAGCCGAAAGGGCCTTGGATCCTCAAAAAAGTGAAAGATCAAGCGGGAAATGATGTTCTTGATTTGTCGTGCCACATACACACCAAAAAAGATGAAGAGCTTCCGAGAGGGTCAGCCCAGCGAAAAAGAGAAGGAATCTGATAAGGAAGAGGACAAAGAGGAAGATGATGGTTACCCCAATGTCAATGCCACTTTAGTGATTTTTGCTGAATTCAAGAGCAAAAGTCGACTGAAAGTTATCAATCGAGAAGTGAACATGGTTGCTCCGGCAACTACGACATATTTGAAGTGGTCGAAGACTCCCATTACATTTGACCAGTCTGATCACCCAGTGCACGTTGCTACCCCCGGGCGGCAAGCGTTGGTGGTCGACCCAGTCATTGGGGGCACCCGACTGGCCAAGGTTCTGACGGATGGTGGTAGTGGTTTGAACATTCTGTACGCCGAGACCCTCCGGGGGATGGGCATTTCGATGTCCAAGCTCAGTGAGAGCAACATGAGGTTCCACGGAGTCATCCCAGGAAAGAAAGTCGATTCACTCGGTGAGATCATTTTTGATGTGGTTTTCGGTGATTCAAAGAATTACCGTAAGGAAAAGTTAACATTTGAGGTGGTGGATTTTCACAGTGCCTATCTTGCTATTCTGGGCAGGACTGCATATGCTCGTTTCATGTCTCAAACATGTTACATGTACCTCAAGTTGAAGATGCCTCGCCCCAGGGGCGTGAACACAGTCACAGGGAATCAGCAAAGGGTAGAAGAGTGCCTCCAGAAGGGCTCGAAGATTGCCGATGAGCAAATGGCAGTAGTAGAAATGGAAAAGTACAACAAGAATGCAGATCCGAGGGATTTGTTGCGAGCTAAGAAGCCTGCTTCAGAGTCCGCAATCCAGTCGGCTGGTGAAACAAAGCCTGTCCATATTCACCCAATTGATCCCAATGCTGCTCCGACCAGATCTCAACAACACTCGACAACAAATAGGAAGAAGCGCTCATCTAGTTGCTCCGTGAGAACTGGGACATCTTTGCATGGATACCATGTGACATGTCGGGTGTACCCAGGGGACTGGCTGAGCACCGTTCGTGAGTCGACCCAAAAGCAAAACCTGTCAAAGAGCATCTCCGTAGGTCCGCTGTGGAGAAAAGGAAGGCAATTGGTGAGGAGGTGGCTCAGCTTCTGGCAGCTGAGTTCATCCGCGAGATATACCACTCCGAGTGGCTCGCCAATGTTGTCATGGTCCCCAAGAAATATGATTCACTTCGTATGTGTATCGATTTCAAACACATCAATCGGTCCTGCCCGAAATTTCCCTCTCCCCCGCATCGACTAGATTGTCGAATCAACTACAGGGTGTGAGCGTTTGTCCTTTTGGATGCGTATTCCGGGTACCATCAGATCCGACTGTATGGACCCGATGAAATAAAAACAGCCTTCATCACCCCATTTGGGTGTTTTTTCTATGTTACCATGCCTTTTTGCCTCAAGAATGCTGGCGCCACATTCATGTTCATGATTCAGAAGTGCATGCTTGCTCAAATCAGGCGGAACATGGAAGCATACATGGATGATATCATGGTCAAGTCACGCAATGGTTCCGACCTATTGACTGACCTTGCTGAAATCTTTGCCAACCTAAGAAGATATTGTATCAAGCTCAATCCATCAAAGTGCACATTCCAAGTCCCGGGCGGAAAGTTACTCGGTCTCCTTGTTTATGAATGAGGGGTCGACACAAACTCAGAAAAGGTTGGTGCAATTCTATGAATGAAAAGCCCCATGCGTGTACACGACGTTCAGAAGCTTACTGGTTGTTTGGCTGCATTGAGCCGATTCATCTCTCGTCTCGGTGAAAAGGCATTGCCTCTTCACCGACTGATGAAGAAGTCTGATAAGTTCGAGTGGACTCCTGAAGCCGAAGCAGCGTTTGTAGAGCTCAAAGCCCTGCTTTCCACCCAGCCGATGCTTGCTGCCCCAATCAGCAAAGTGCCTCTACTATTGTATATCACAGCCACTAGACAGGTTGTCAGCACAGTGCTCACAGTCAAGCAGGAAGAAGAAGGCAAAGCCTAGAAAGTTCAACACCCAGTGTACTATATTTCTGGAGTCTTGACTTCGTCCAAGCAAAGAAATCCGCATTATCAGAAGCTTGTTTATGGAATTTACTTGCCCACGAAGAAAGTTGCACACTACTTCGCAGACCACTCGGTTTCAGTCGTCAGCGATGCTCCATTATCAGAAATTCTGAACAATAGGGACGCAACTGGTCGAGTGGCAAAGTGGGCGATTGAACTCCTCCCGTTGGATATCAAGTTCGAGGCAAAGAAACCAATCAAGTCTCAAGCAATAGCAAATTTCCTCGCCGAGTGGATTGAACAGCAGCAATTGACTCAGGTTCACTCGGAACATTGGACTATGTTCTTCGATGGGTCCAAAATGTTGAATGGTTCTAGTGCTGGAGTGGTCCTGGTATCCCCAAGAGGCGACAAGCTTAATTATGTCCTCCAGATTCACTTTGATTCTGCGAACAATGAAGCTGAATATGAGGCACTTCTGTACGGGTTGCGTATGGCCATCGGCGTCCGTCGCCTGATGGTTTACGGTGACTCAGACTTGGTGGTCAATCAAGTGATGAAGGAGTGGGATATCAGGAGCCCAGCTATGACTGGTTATTGTAATGCAGTAAGAAAGATGGAGAAGAAGTTTTAGGGGTTAGAGCTCCACCACATACCCCGAATCAAGAATCAAGTTGCAGATGATTTGGCAAAGTTAGGTTCCACTAGGAAACCTATACCTAACAATGTGTTCTTGGAGCATCTCCACACCTCGTCAGTTCAAGAAGATCCTTTTACAGAGGAGCCCCCGCAACCGATAAGCTCAACCAATCCGACTGAGATCAAAGTCCCGACTGTGGTCGACCTGATCATGGGGGTTTTGGTGATCATCCCCGACTGGACGGTGCCATACATAGCATACCTGCTCAGGCAGGAGCTCCCAGAGGATGAAGATGGGGCCCGCTAGATCATCCGCCGATCCAAAGCCTTTACCGTAATAGATGGACAACTTTATAGAGAAACCGTTACCGGAGTTGCCCAGCGCTGCATCTCCCTAGAAGAAGGTCGAATGATCCTAAATGAGATCCAAACAGGGACCTGTGGTCACCATGCGTCCTCTTGGACCATCGTGGCCAAAGCATACTAAGCACGTTTTTCTGGCTGCGTGCAAATGAGATGGCTAAAGATGTAGTTGACAAGTGCGAAGGCTGCCAGTTCTACTCAAACATGTCTCATAAAGCCTGCATCTGCCTTGAAGAGTATTCCACTCGTCTGGCCATTTGCAGTTTGGGGGTTGGACATGGTTGGACCTTTCAAGACCGACAGAAGTGGTTTTACCCACTTGCTCGTGGCAGTCGACAAATTCACCAAACGGATAGAAGCCAAGCCTATCAGGAATCTTGACTCAAGCATTGCCATCAGTTTCATCCGAGAGCTGGTATTCAGATATGGAGTTCCTCGCAGCATTATCACAGACAATGGCTCCAACTTTGATTCTGATGAGTTCAGAGCATTTTGCGCTTCCCAAGGCACTCAGGTCGATTACACATCTGTTGCGCACCCGCAGTCGAATGGGCAGGCAGAGAGAGCGATTGGCATGATCTTTCAAGGGTTGAAGCCCTGACTGATGCACGCCTCAAGCATGCTGCTGGAGCTTGGGTGACAGAGTTGCCATCTGTCTTATGGGGACTGAGAACAACTCCCAACTGGTTGACTGATCGGACTCCCTTCTTCATGGTGTACGAAGGTGAAGCCGTGCTTCCAAGTGATCTGTTGCACAATGCACCCCGAGTGGAACTCTTCTCAGAAGCTGAAGCAGAATAGGCACGCCAGGATACAATTGATCTCCTAGAGGAGGAACAAGAGATGGCTCTGATCCGGTCAGACATCTATCAACAAGACCTGCGCCGATTCCATGCCCGAAATGTCAGAGGCCGAGCATTTCAGGAAGGAGACTTTGTGCTCCGAGTGCACCAGAAATGGCCTCACAAGCTCGCTCCGGCCTGGGAAGGCCCCTTCATCATCACTAAGGTACTCCACAACGGGGCATATCAACTCTACAACATAGCCAAGAAAGAAGATGAGCCACACTCGTGGAATGCGGAGCTGCTCCGCCTTCTTCATACCCAAACACTCGGATCGACGAGTTGTAATAAGAATCCTTCAGTTTGCTTATCAAAGACAAGATTTTTGCGGTATCTTAATGATTGTTATTCCGTAAGCATATGTGTCCAAATCCCCCAGTGGGTGGCTTAGCCGCGAACCCGATTCACCTAATTTTCAAAAACACTCCGAGTGAAGAGAAACCCTCTCACTCGGGGGCTTAGCCGCGAACCCGATTCGCCTAAGTTTCAAAAACTACTCCGAGTGGAGAGCAATCCTCCCACTCGGGAGCTTAGCTGCAACCCCGTACTCGCCTAAGTTACAAAAACACTCCGAGTGAAGAGCAACCCTCTCACTCAGGGGCTTAGCCGCGAACCCGATTTGCCTAAGTTTCAAAAACTACTCCGAGTGGAGAGCAATCCTCCCACTCGGGGGCATAGCTGCGACCCCGTACTCGCCTAAGTTACAACACTACTCAGAGTGAAGAGCAACCCTCTCACTCGGGGGCTTAGCCGCGAACCCGATTCGCCCAAGTTTCAAAAACTACTCCGAGTGGAGAGCAATCCTCCCACTCGGGGGCTTAGCTGCGACCCCGTACTCGCCTAAGTTACAATACTACTCCAAGTGGAGAGCAATCCTCCCACTCGGGGACTTAGCTATGACCCCGTACACTTAAGTTACAAAACTACTCTGAGTAGAGAGCAATCCTCCCACTCGGGGGCTTAGTTGCGGCCCCGTACTCGCCTAAGTTACAAAAACACTCCGAGTGAAGAGCAACCCTCTCACTCGGGGGCTTAGCTGCGACCCCGTGCTCGCCTAAGTTACAACACTACTCCGAGTGGAGAGCAATCCTCCCACTCGGGGACTTAGTTGCAACCCTGTACTCTCCTAAGTTACAAAACTACTCCGAGTGGAGAGCAATCCTCCCACTCGGGGACTTAGTTGCGACCTCGTACTCGCCTAAGTTACAAAACTACTCCGAGTGGAGAGAAATCCTCCCAGTCGGGGACTTAGCTACGACCCCGTGCCTGCCTAAGTTACAAAACTACTCCGAGTGGAGAGCAATCCTCCCACTCAGGGGACTTAGCAGCAACCCCGTACTCGCCTAAGTTACAAAACTACTCTGAGTGGAGAGCAATCCTCCCACTCGGGGGCTTAGCTGCAACCCCGTACTCGCCTAAGTTACAAAACTACGTCGAGTGGAGAGCAATCCTCCCACTCAGCGGCATGGTTGCACTTGGAGCTGTGCCACTAATACAACATATGGTTGCACTCGGAGCTGCGCCACAAGTACAATGTATGCTTGCACTCGGATCTGCGCCACAAGTACAACGTATGGTTGCACTCGGAGCTGCACCACAAGTACAACGTCTATTCCGAGTGAAGAGTCAAGTTTCACTCGGAGTAAAGAAATCCGGAAGTGGTGAAAATAAATCCATGAAGGTTCAGAACTGCGAAGAAGTACTCGGACGCGAAAGAGTTTAATGGTTACAAAATCACTCGGCATTCCGAGGCAAATAAAGTCAAGGCATCAAGTTTTTTCACTCAGCAGGAGGAGGGCTAGCTGGCTCGACGAACTCATCCAGGTCGATTCCATCTGCAATATGAGTGGCAGCGTTGATGAAGGTCTCCATGAAGGACTGGAACTGAAGCTTCTTGGTATTGGCGACCTTGAGAGCTGCCAACTTCTCTTCTCTAACTTCCATGCAATGGACACGGGCCAGAGACAGAGCCACATCAGCGCCGCACCGGGCAGATGACTTCTTCCATGCCTGCACTCTGCCAGGGATTTCATTGAGCCAAGTCATCAGAGACTCGAGATCATTCTGGAATGTCACACCTGGCCAGAGCTCTGTGTCGATCCGCGACACCACCACTTTCAGACGAGCAAGATAATCCATAACACTGGCGAGGCGGGATTCCAGTCGCAGCACGTTCATCGTGGCTTCATCCTTGACGGGGGAGTTTATAGGGTCCAGATTCGTCTCAATTCGCCCAGTCTCTTCCTCAGAATTTTGACAGAATTCTGCACGCACAGAAAAATAATGAGTCGACAGTCATATGATGAGTCGACAGTTGCAAACCAGACGGACAAGGAAAAGTACCTTCAATCATAAGGAACATCTTCTTCCCAAGGCCTCCCAGATAAGTCTCCAGTTCGTCTCTCCACCGAGAGAGATCTCCGACTTTCTGGTCAAGGCCACCTTGTCCTTCTTCAGCTGCACGACTTCTTTGTTTGCTTCATCAATGGCAGTCTTCAACTTGGCGTTTTCTTCTTCCAACTTGTCGATTGAAGCCAGCGTCTTATCAGCAAGTTCAGTTTTCTCTCGCGCCGTCTTCTGTGCTGCTGCAAGGTCGAGGTCCTTCTGCTCTAGAGCCTGCTTCATTTTGTCTAAAGAAAATAACATTCTTTAGACGAGCATGGAGTTGTCTATTTTCACTACGCACATCTGTTCGAGTGGAGTCACTCGGTTCAAAAGACGAAAAGAAAAGATCTCAGGGCGAACAGTCGACAAATTATTACCTCCCATGGTAGTTGCTTCATCCTTAGCCTTCTGCAAATTTTGCTTGGCCAGTTCCACATCAAGCTTGAGCTGAATTTGTTTCCTCTCCAATTCAGCGAACTGGGCCCCGAGCTCACAAGATTTCTGCATTAAACAACAATACAAGGGTCAGTCACTTTCGAGTGATAATATGCAAAAATCGATTGCTTCCAAGCGATAAGATACAAGTTCAAGCTATTACGGCAAAAAGAGTTCTAAGACTAATGCCGAATCAAACATTCAACACTAGTCTCGGGACTACACCCAGTGGGTGCACTTTGAAGGAAATATGCCCTAGAGGCAATAATAAAGTTATTATTTATTTCCTTATATCATGATAAATGTTTATTATTCATGCTAGAATTGTATTAACTGGAAACATAATACATGTGTGAATACATAGACAAACAGAGTGTCACTAGTATGCCTCTACTTGACTAGCTCATTAATCAAAGATGGTTATGTTTCCTAACCATGAACAAAGAGTTGTTATTTGATTAACGAGATCACATCATTAGTTGAATGATCTGATTGACATGACCCATTCCATTAGCATAGCACCCGATCGTTTAGTATGTTGCTATTGCTTTTATCCATGACTTATACATGTTCCTTTAACTATGAGATTATGCAACTCCCGTTTACCGTAGGAACACTTTGTGTGCTACCAAACGTCACAACGTAACTGGGTGATTATAAAGGTGCTCTACAGGTGTCTCCGAAGGTACATGTTGGGTTGGCGTATTTCAAGATTAGGATTTGTCACTCCGATTGTCGGAGAGGTATCTCTGGGCCCTCTCGGTAATGCACATCACATAAGCCTTGCAAGCATTGCAACTAATGTGTTAGTTGTGAGATGATGTATTACGGAACGAGTAAAGAGACTTGCCGGTAACGAGATTGAACTAGGTATTGGATACCGACGATCAAATCTCGGGCAAGTGACATACCGATGACAAAGGGAACAACGTATGTTGTTATGCGGTCTGACCGATAAAGATCTTCGCAGAATATGTAGGAGCCAATATGGGCATCCAGGTCCCGCTATTGGTTATTGACCGGAGACGTGTCTCGGTCATGTCTACATTGTTCTCGAACCGTAGGGTCCGCACGCTTAAGGTTTCGATGACAGTTATATTATGAGTTTATGAGTTTTGATGTACCGAAGGAGTTCGGAGTCCCGGATGAGATCGGGGACATGACGAGGAGTCTCGAAATGGTCGAGACGTAAAGATCGATATATTGGACGACTATATTCGGACATCGGAAAGGTTCTGAGTGATCCGGGTATTTTCGGAGGTACCGGGGAGTTACGGGATTACGGGAGAAGTAATGGGCCTTGATGGGCTTTAGTGGGAAGAGGAAAAAAAAGGCTGCTACGCCCCCCCTCCCCTCTAGTCCGAATTGGACTAGGGAAAAGGGGGCCGGCCACCTTTCCTTCTCCTCCTATTCCTTCTCCCTTCCTCCCCTCTTGGTGGACTCCTACTAGGACTTGGAGACCTAGTAGGACTCCACACCCTGGCGCGCCAAGCCTTGGCCGGCCTCCTCCTCCTCCATCCTTTATATACAGGGGCAGGGGGCACCCCATAGAGACACAATTGATCAACGTGATCGTTCCTTAGCCGTGTGCGGTGCCCCCCTCCACCATATTCCACCTCGGTCATATTGTCGCGGTGCTTAGGCGAAGCCCTGCGCCGGTAACACATCAAGATCGTCACCACGCCGTCGTGCTGACGGAACTCTTCCCCGACGCTTTGCTGGATCGGAGCCCGGGGATCGTCATCGAGCTGAACGTGTGCTAAGAACTCGGAGGTGCCGGAGTAACGGTGTTGTGATCGGTCGGATCGCGAGGAGAACGTACGACTACTTCCTCTACGTTGTGTCAACGCTTCCGCTTCGGTCTACGAGGGTACGTAGACAACACTCTCCCCTCTCGTTGCTATGAATCACCATGATCTTGCGTGTGCGTAGGAAATTTTTTGAAATTACTACGTTCTCCAACAGTGGCATCCGAGCCCAGGTTTTTATGGTATGATGTTATTTGCACGAGTAGAACACAAATGAGTTGTGGACGATACAAGTCATACTGCCTACCAGCATGTCATACTTTGGTTCAACGGTATTGTTGGACGAGACGATCCGGACCAACCTTACGCGTACTCTTACGCGAGACCGGTTCCCTCGACGTGCTTTGCACATAGATGGCTTGCGCAAGACTGTCTCTCCATCTTTAGTTGAACCGAGTGTGGCTACGCCCGGTCCTTGAGAAGGTTAAAACGGAGTCTATTTGACAAACTATCGTTGTGATTTTGATGCGTAGGTAAGATGAGTTCTTGCTTAAGCCCGTAGCAGCCACGTAAAACTTGCAACAACAAAGTAGAGGACGTCTAACTTGTTTTTGCAGGGCATGTTGTGATGTGATATGGTCAAGACATGATGCTAAATTTTATTGTATGAGATGATCATGTTTTGTAACCGAGTTATCGGCAACCGGCAGGAGCCATATGGTTGTCGCTTTATTGTATGCAATGCAGTCGCCCTGTAATGCTTTACTTTATCACTAAGCGGTAGCGATAGTCGTAGAAGCATAAGATTGGCGAGACGACAACGATGCTACGATGGAGATCAAGGTGTCGCGCCGGTGACGATGGTGATCATGACGGTGCTTCGAAGATGGAGATCACAAGCACGAGATGATGATGGCCATATCATATCACTTATATTGATTGCATGTGATGTTTATCTTTTATGCATCTTATCTTGCTTTGATTGACGGTAGCATTATAAGATGATCTCTCACTAATTATCAAGAAGTGTTCTCCCTGAGTATGCACCGTTGCGAAAGTTCTTCATGGTGAGACACCACGTGATGATCGGGTGTGATAGGCTCTACGTTCAAATACAACGGGTGCAAAACAGTTGCACACGCGGAATACTCAGGTTATACTTGACGAGCCTAGCATATAACAGATATGGCCTCGGAACACGGAGACCGAAAGGTCGAGCGTGAATCATATAGTAGATATGATCAACATAGTGATGTTCACCATTGAAACTACTCCATCTCACGTGATGATCGGACATGGTTTAGTTGCTTTGGATCACGTGATCACTTAGAGGATTAGAGGGATGTCTATCTAAGTGGGAGTTCTTAAGTAATATGATTAATTGAACTTTAATTTATCATGAACTTAGTCCTGGTAGTATTAGCATATCTATGTTGTAGATCAATAGCTCGCGTTGATACTTCCCTATGTTTATTTTGATATGTTCCTAGAGAAAATTGTGTTGAAAAATGTTAGTAGCAATGATGCGGATTGGATCCATGATCTGAGGTTTATCCTCATTGCTGCACAGAAGAATTATGTCCTTGATGCACCGCTAGGTGACGGACCTTTTGCAGGAGCAGATGCAGACGTTATGAACGTTTTGCTAGCTCAATATGATGACTACTTAATAGTTTAGTGCACCATGCTTAACTGCTTAGAATCGGGACTTCAAAGACGTTTTGAACGTCATGGAGCCTATGAGATGTTCCAGGAGTTGAAGTTAATATTTCAAGCAAATACCCGAGTTGAGAGATATGAAGTCTCCAACAAGTTCTATAGCTAAAAGATGGAGGAGAATTGCTCAACTAGTGAGCATGTGCTCAGATAGTTTGAGTACTACAATCGCTTGAATCAAGTGGGAGTTAATCTTCCAGATAAGATAGTGATTGACAGAATTCTCTAGTCACCATCACCAAGTTAGTAGAACTTCGTGATGAACTATAATATGCAAGGGATAACGGAAAATATTCCCAAGCTCTTCGCGATGCTAAAATCAGCGAAGGTAGAAATCAAAGAAAAACATCAAGTGTTGATGGTTGACAAGATCACTAGTTTCAAGAAAAGGGCAAAAGGAAAGAAGGGGAACTTCAAGAAGAACGGCAAGCAAGTTGCTGCTCAAGTGAAAAAGCCCAAGTATGGTCCTAAGCCTGAGACTAAGTGCTTCTACTGCAAAGGGACTGGTCACTGGAAGCGGAACTACCCCAAGTGATTGGCGGATAAGAAGGATGGCAAAGTGAACATAAGTTTATTTGATATACATGTTATTGATGTGTACTTTACTAGTGTTCATAGCAACCCCTTAGTATTTGGTACTAGTTCAGTTGCTAAAATTTAGTAACTCGAAACGGGAGTTGCGGAATGAACAAAGACTAGTTAAAGGGCAAGGTGACGATGTGTGTTGGAAGTGGTTCCAAGATTGATATAATCATCGTCACACACTCCCTATACTTTCGGGATTAGTGTTGAAACTAAATAAGTGTTATTTGGTGTTTGCGTTGAGCATGAATATGATTTGATCATGTTTATTGCAATACGGCTATTCATTTAAGTAAGAGAATAAATTGTTGTTCTGTTTACATGAATAAAACCTTCTATGGTTATACACACCAACGAAATGGTTTGTTGGATCTCGATCATAGTGATACACATATTCATAATATTGAAGCCAAAAGATCCAAAGTTAATAATGATAGTGCAACTTATTTGTGGCACTGCCGTTTAGGTCATATTGGAGTAAAGCGCATGAAGAAACTCCATGCTGATGGATTTTTGGAATCACTTGATTATGAATCACTTGATGCTTGCGAACCGTGCCTCATGGGCAAGATGACTAAGACGCCGTTCTCCGGAACAATGGACCAAGCAACAGATTTGTTGGAAATCATACATACTGATGTATGTGGTCCGATGAATATTAAGGCTCGCGACAAGTATCATTATTTTCAGAACTTCACAGATGATTTAAGCAGATATGGGTATATCAACTTAATGAAACATAAGTCTGAAACGTTTGAAAAGTTCAAAGAATTTCAGAGTGAAGTGGATAATCATCGTAACAAGAAAATAAAAAATATATACGATATGATCGCAGAGGTAAAATATTTGAGTTACGAGTTTTGGCCTTCAGTTAAAACCGTGTGGAATAGTTTCACAAATTCATGCCACCTGGAACACCACAGCATAATGGTGTGTCCGAACGTCATAACCGTACTTTATTGGATATAGTACAATCTATGATGTTTCTTACCGATTTACCAATATCGTTTTGGGATCATGCATTAGAGACAGCTGCATTCACGTTAAAAGGGGCACCATCTAAGTCCGTTGAGACGACACAATATGAACTGTGGTTTAGCAAGAAACCAAAGTTGTCGTTTCTTAAAGTTTGGGGTTGTGATGCTTATATGGAAAAGTTTCATCCTGATAAGCTCAAACCCAAATCGGAGAAATATGTCTTCATAGGATACCCAAAGGAAATTGTTGGGTACACCTTCTATCACAGATCCAAAGGCAAGACATTTGTTGCTGAGAATGGATCCTTTCTAGAGAAGGAGATTCTCTCGAAAGAAGTGAGTGGGAGGAAAGTAAAAACTTGATAAGATAATTGTACCTTCTCCCTTATTGGAAAGTAGTTCATCACAGAAATCTGTTCTTGTGACTACTACACCAATGAGTAAGGAAGCTAATGATGATGATCACGTAACTTCAAGATAAAGTTACTACCGAATCTCGTAAGTAAACTAGAGTGAGATCCGCACCAGAGTGGTACGGTAACCCTGTTCTGGAAGTCATGTTACTAGACCATAACGAACTTGCGAACTATGAGGAAGCGATGATGAGCCCAGATTCTGCAAAATGGTTAGAGGCCATGAAATCTGAGATATGATCCATGTATGAGAACAAAGTATGGACTTTGATAGATTTGCCCAATGATCGGCAAGCCAAAGAAAATAAATGGATCTTGAAGAGGAAGACGGACACTGATAGTAGTATTACTATCTACAAAGCTAGAATTGTCGCAAAAGGTTTTCGACAAGTTCAAGGTGTTGACTACGATGAGAGTTTCTCACTCGTATCTATGCTTAAGTCTGTCCGAATCAGGTTAGCAATTGCCGCATTTTATGAAATCCGGCAAATGGATAAACAAAACTACATTCCTTAATGGATTTATTAAAGAAGAGTCGTATACGATGCAACTAGAAGGTTTTGTCGATCCTGAAGGTGTTAACAAAATATGCAAGCTCCAGCGATCCATCTATGGACTGGTGCAAGCATCTCAGAGTTGGAATATACGCTTTGATAAGTTGATCAAAGCATATAGTTTTATACAGACTTGCGGTGAAGCCTGTATTTACAAGAAAGTGAGTGGGAGCACTACAGCATTTCTGATAAGTATATGTGAATGACATATTGTTGATCGGAAATAATGTAGAATTATTCTGCAAAGCATAAAGGAGTGTTTGAAAAGAGTTTTTCAAAGAAAGACCTCGGGGAAGCTACTTACATATCGAGCATCAAGATCTATAGAGATAGATCGAGATGCTTGATAAGTTTTTTCAATGAGTACATACCTTGACAAGATTTTGAAGTAGTTCAAAATGGAACAGTCAAAGAAAGAGTTCTTGCCTGTGTTACAAGGTGTGAAATTGAGTAAGACTCAAAGCCCGACCACGGCAGAAGATAGAAAGAGAATGAAAGTCATTCCCTATGCTTTGGCCATAGGTTCTATAAAGTATGCCATGCTGTGTTCCAGACCTATTGTATACCCTACCCTGAGATTGGCACGGGAGTACAATAGTGATCTAGGAGTAGATCACTGGACGGCGGTCAAAATTATCCTTAGTGGAATAAGGATATGTTTCTCGATTATGGAGGTGACAAAAAGGTTCGTCGTAAAGAGTTACGTCGATGCAAGTTTTGACACTGATCCAGATGACTCTAAGTCTCAATCTGGATACATATTTTAAGTGGGAGCAATTAGCTAGAGTAGCTCCATGCAGAGCATTGTTGACATAGAAATTTGCAAAGTACATGCGGATCTGAATGTAGCAGACCCGTTGACTAAGATTCTCTCACAAGCAAAACATGATCACACCTTAGTACTCTTTGGGTGTTAATTACATAGCGATGTAAACTAGATTACTGAATCTAGTAAACCCTTTGGGTGTCGGTCACATAGCGATGTGAACTATGGGTGTTAATCACATGATGATGTGAACTATGTATGTTAATCACATGGTGATGTGATCTAGATTATTGACTCTAGTGCAAGTGGGAGACTGAAGGAAACATGCCCTAGAGGCAATAATAAAGTTATTATTTATTTCCTTATATCATGATAAATGTTTATTATTCATGCTAGAATTGTATTAACTGGAAACATAATACATGTGTGAATACATAGACAAACAGAGTGTCACTAGTATGCCTCTACTTGACTAGCTCATTAATCAAAGATGGTTATGTTTCCTAACCATGAACAAAGAGTTGTTATTTGATTAACGAGATCACATCATTAGTTGAATGATCTGATTGACATGACCCATTCCATTAGCATAGCACCCGATCGTTTAGTATGTTGCTATTGCTTTTATCCATGACTTATACATGTTCCTTTAACTATGAGATTATGCAACTCCCGTTTACCGTAGGAACACTTTGTGTGCTACCAAACGTCACAACGTAACTGGGTGATTATAAAGGTGCTCTACAGGTGTCTCCGAAGGTACATGTTGGGTTGGCGTATTTCGAGATTAGGATTTGTCACTCCGATTGTCGGAGAGGTATCTCTGGGCCCTCTCGGTAATGCACATCACATAAGCCTTGCAAGCATTGCAACTAATGTGTTAGTTGTGAGATGATGTATTACGGAACGAGTAAAGAGACTTGCCGGTAACGAGATTGAACTAGGTATTGGATACCGACGATCAAATCTCGGGCAAGTGACATACCGATGACAAAGGGAACAACGTATGTTGTTATGCGGTCTGACCGATAAAGATCTTCGCAGAATATGTAGGAGCCAATATGGGCATCCAGGTCCCGCTATTGGTTATTGACCGGAGACGTGTCTCGGTCATGTCTACATTGTTCTCGAACCGTAGGGTCCGCACGCTTAAGGTTTTGATGACAGTTATATTATGAGTTTATGAGTTTTGATGTACCGAAGGAGTTCGGAGTCCCGGATGAGATCGGGGACATGACGAGGAGTCTCGAAATGGTCGAGACGTAAAGATCGATATATTGGACGACTATATTCGGACATCGGAAAGGTTCTGAGTGATCCGGGTATTTTCGGAGGTACCGGGGAGTTACGGGATTACGGGAGAAGTAATGGGCCTTGATGGGCTTTAGTGGGAAGAGGAAAAAAAAGGCTGCTACGCCCCCCCTCCCCTCTAGTCCGAATTGGACTAGGGAAAAGGGGGCCGGCCACCTTTCCTTCTCCTCCTATTCCTTCTCCCTTCCTCCCCTCTTGGTGGACTCCTACTAGGACTTGGAGACCTAGTAGGACTCCACACCCTGGCGCGCCAAGCCTTGGCCGGCCTCCTCCTCCTCCATCCTTTATATACAGGGGCAGGGGGCACCCCATAGAGACACAATTGATCAACGTGATCGTTCCTTAGCCGTGTGCGGTGCCCCCCTCCACCATATTCCACCTCGGTCATATTGTCGCGGTGCTTAGGCGAAGCCCTGCGCCGGTAACACATCAAGATCGTCACCACGCCGTCGTGCTGACGGAACTCTTCCCCGACGCTTTGCTGGATCGGAGCCCGGGGATCATCATCGAGCTGAACGTGTGCTAAGAACTCGGAGGTGCCGGAGTAACGGTGTTGTGATCGGTCGGATCGCGAGGAGAACGTACGACTACTTCCTCTACGTTGTGTCAACGCTTCCGCTTCGGTCTACGAGGGTACGTAGACAACACTCTCCCCTCTCGTTGCTATGCATCACCATGATCTTGCGTGTGCGTAGGAAATTTTTTGAAATTACTACGTGCCCCAACACACTTGGCGTGCCCCCACTGGTTCGACTTCCCACTCGACATGGCCCGTCCAGTCCGAGTGGAAGGAGTAAAACGACAACAACATTTACGCTCAGACCACCGCCAACTGCCCGCAGTCGACCGCGGTCTCGGGGACTATACCCAGTGGGTGCACTTATCGTGCCCCCACTGGCTCGGAGTTCACTCGGCGAGATCCGTCCAAAGCCGAGCGAATACACTACAAACAAACAAGTTCTATGACCCCCACCGAATCAAACATTCGACGGCGGTTTCAGGGACTACACCCAGTGGGTGCACTCAGCGTGCCCCCACTGATTCAAGAGTTCACTCGACGCGACATGGTCGACTCAAGTGAAAAGAGCTACACAGCAGAAGTTAAAACACCCAGTGGGTGAGTGGATGCAAGACACAGACTCATGATAGATGCACATTAAAGGTTCCAAAACACTCATCCGCGGACATCTTACGAATAATAAAGCAGCAGTTTTCAAGTACCATATCCTAACAGAGCAAAGATCAAGATAAAGACCAGTCGGAAATCAACTCACCTGGATGTTGGTTTGAAGGCAGAGCTTGCATCGTAGGCAGCCTTGCTGGCCTCGTGCACCACCTTCATTTGCTCCATCATAAGGCCTGCTTGGCGTATAGCTTCCCTAGTAGCGCTTACTTGGTCCTCTAGGACATGATGGGTAACAAAGAGCGGAGTTGGTGGAACAGACAAGGCAGCCAGGGAATCTAAAGCATGGAGTTGCATAGATGGAGCAAGGACTTGGGAAGTCGATGCCGAGGGACGATCAGTCGACACAGGATCGGCAAAAGAAACAGTAGCCCGAATTGGATCTCCCGATTGCTGGATGACTCGTTCTAGCGCTGGTGTCGACTGAGGCACCTTGCTGGGAGGCACCCTTCTGCTCGAATTCCTGCCCTTTCTTCCTGTGTTCTTCTGAGGCACGTCTTTATGGTCGTCGTCGTCTGTAATTTCAATAACATTCGGTGGTGCTACAAAACAATCGACCGTAAGAGTTTAGTCGACCAACAGAACAATTGACAAAGTGAGAGCAAGGTTGTAGAGTTATACCTGCTCGAGAAGTGGACACATCTGCAGTCTCCTCGTCATCTTGCTCCTTATCAATATTCATGGACGTCCCAGAAGTAGCCGCACTGAAAGTTCGAAAAACTCACTCGGTCAAGCAAGCAGATGAGTCAGACAAAAGCATAGAAGGCAAAGAGAGGAAGCAAAACACTTACACAGAAGTGACAGGAACATCCACCTTGATCTTGGGCAAGGCCTTCCGAGGCTTCGATGGGGTGACCTTGGGCTGCTTAGCACCCTTTTCAGACGGTTCCAGGGACAAAGTCCGAGTACGCTTTTGCACTTGTACGCTTGGAGGAGCTACCTTGCCGCACCCTCCTGCAGGATCCTGTGACTGTTTGGATCAACGTTCTGAGCGAGGCGGCGAGTCGATCTCCTCACTACCGCCCGAGTTGTCACTGTCATCTGGGGATTTCCAGTCGCCACTCTCGTCTGTGCTCTCCTCTCCTTCCTGGAACTGCTCTCCGTTTGGCATCGAATACATCTTGGTGTAGATCTGCAAGGCGCAAGTCAACAAGAGTCAGTCAGATGTAAGAGCGGTTATAGGTTAAAAGAAGAAATCACTCGGTATATTGAACATAACCACTTCCGTTTCATGATTGGTGGCGAATGGCTGAACTCTCCTGGACCCCCTGGGGTTGTCCTTGTTTCCGGTGATGCTTTGCAGCCACTGAGCCACCGTCTCCTCGGCAACCTCCTCTGGGTAGACCCGAGCGGTGTCTCCAGGGCCTGAGTACATCCACATCGGACGGTCTCGGGCTTGGAGAGGCTGGATGCGTCAACTGAGGAACACCTCCAATAGATCCATGCCAGTCATCCCCTCCCGGACCAAGTTGATGACCTGGTCAACTAAAAGATTCACCTCACCTCTCTCCTCGGGGGCCACGGCCAATGAAGAATGCTGGCGGAGTCGTTCCATAGTGAAAGGGGGGAGGCCGGTCGACTAACCAGGAGTCGGGACATCCTTGCAGTAGAATCAGGTCGACTGCCATCCCCAAACTGAGTCATGAAGGGTAGTGGAAGGAAAAGTACTCCTACCTCTGGTCTGAATCCCTAAACCCCCGCACCTCTAACACATGCGTCTTTTTGTCAGTCGGATGTGCTTTCTTCACTGACTGAGATCAACAAGTGAAGATATGCTTGAACAGACCCCGGTGCGGTTGGCAACCCAAGAATTTTTCACACATCAAGATGAAAGTAGCAAGATACGTGACGGTGTTTGGAGGGAAATGGTGGATTTGGGCACCGAAGAAGTCCAAGAAACCCCTAAAGAATGGGTGCGGAGGAAGAGAGAAACCTCGGTCAACATGGATGGTGAGGAGAACACGCTCACCCTCACGCGGCTGGGGCTCAAATTCCCCCTCTGGCAATCTCCAAGACTTGTCAGTGATTAGGCCATCCTCCACGAGCTTCTCCATGTCGTCCCTCTCGACGGTGGAGTGGATCCAATCTCCCTGGATCCAGCCCGGCGGGAGACTGGATTGCGATGACGTCCCCCGAGCCGTCTTCTTGCCCTTCGTCATCGTCGTCGCCTTCTTCACGCGCTCCAGGGTGAAGGAAATATGCCCTAGAGGCAATAATAAAGTTATTATTTATTTCCTTAATTCATGATAAATGTTTATTATTCATGCTAGAATTGTATTAACAGGAAACATAATACATGTGTGAATACATAGACAAACAGAGTGTCACTAGTATGCCTCTACTTGACTAGCTCATTAATCAAAGATGGTTATGTTTCCTAACCATGAACAAAGAGTTGTTATTTGATTAACGAGATCACATCATTAGTTGAATGATCTGATTGACATGACCCATTCCATTAGCATAGCACTCGATCGTTTAGTATGTTGCTATTGCTTTTTATCCATGACTTATACATGTTCCTTTAACTATGAGATTATGCAACTCCCGTTTACCGTAGGAACACTTTGTGTGCTACCAAACGTCACAACGTAACTGGGTGATTATAAAGGTGCTCTACAGGTGTCTCCAAAGGTACATATTGGGTTGGCGTATTTCGAGATTAGGATTTGTCACTCCGATTGTCAGGGAGGTATCTCAGGGCCTGCTCGGTAATGCACATCACATAAGCCTTGCAAGCATTGCAACTAATGAGTTAGTTGCGGGATGATGTATTACGGAACGAGTAAAGAGACTTGCCGGTAACGAGATTGAACTAGGTATTGGATACCGACGGTCGAATCTCGGGCAAGTAACATACCGATGACAAAGGGAACAACGTATGTTGTTATGCGGTCTGACCGATAAAGATCTTCGTAGAATATGTAGGAGCCAATATGGGCATCCAGGTCCCGCTATTGGTTATTGACCGGAGACGTGTCTCGGTCATGTCTACATTGTTCTCGAACCGTAGGGTCCGCACGCTTAACGTTACGATGACAGTTATTATGAGTTTATGCATTTTGATGTACCGAAGGAGTTCGGAGTCCCGGATGTGATCACGGACATGACGAGGAGTCTCGAAATGGTCGAGACGTAAAGAATGATATATTGGAAGCCTATGTTTGGACATCGGATGCATTCCAGGTGAAATCAGGATTTTACCGGAATACCGGGAGGGTTACCGGAACCCCCCAGGAGCATAATGGGCCAACATGGGCCTTGGAGGAGAGGTGAGAGGGCTGCCCTCATGGGCTTCGCGCCTCCCCCCCTTCCCCTAGTCCTATTAGGACTAGGAGAGGTGGGCGCCCCCTCTCTCTCTCTCTCCCCCTTGGAGAATCCTAGTCCAACTAGGATTGGGGGGGGGGGAATCCTACTCCCAGAGGGAGTAGGACTCTCTGGCGCGCCAAGGCTTGGCCGGCCAGCCCCTCCCCCTTGGCTCCTTTATATACGGGGGCAGGGGACACCCCAGGGACACACAATTGATCATTGAGATCTTTCCTTAGCCGTGTGCGGTGCCCCCTTCCACCAAATTCCACCTCGATCATATCGTTGCAGTGCTTAGGCGAAGCCCTGCGCCGGTAACACATCAAGATCGTCACCACGCCGTCGTGCTGGCGAAACTCTTCCTCGACGCTTTGCTGGATCGGAGCCCGGGGATCGTCATCGAGCTGAACGTGTGCCAAGAACTCGGAGGTGCCGGAGTAACGGTGCTGTGACCGATCGGATCGCGAGGAGAACGTACGACTACTTCCTCTACGTTGTGTCAACGCTTCCGCTTCGGTCTACGAGGGTACGTAGACAACACTCTCCCCTCTCGTTGCTATGCATCACCATGATCTTGCGTGTGCGTAGGAAATTTTTTGAAATTACTACATAACCCAACAGTGGCATCCGAGCCTAGGTTTTTTATGGTTTGATGTTATTTGCACGAGTAGAACACAAGTGAGTTGTGGACGATACAAGTCATACTGCCTACCAGCATGTCATACTTTGGTTCAGCGGTATTGTTGGACGAGACGATCCGGACCAACTTTACGCGTACTCTTACGCGAGACCGGTTCCCTCGACGTGCTTTGCACATAGATGGCTTGCGGAAGACTGTCTCTCCAACTTTAGTTGAACCGAGTGTGGCTACGCCCGGTCCTTGAGAAGGTTAAAACGGAGTCTATTTGACAAACTATCGTTGTGGTTTTGATGCGTAGGTAAGATGAGTTCTTGCTTAAGCCCGTAGCAGCCACGTAAAATTTGCAACAACAAAGTAGAGAACGTCTAACTTGTTTTTGCAGGGCATGTTGTGATGTGATATGGTCAAGACATGATGCTAAATTTTATTGTATGAGATGATCATGTTTTGTAACCGAGTTATCGGCAACTGGCAGGAGCCATATGGTTGTCGCTTTATTGTATGCAATGCAATCGCGATGTAATGCTTTACTTTATTACTAAGCGGTAGTGATAGTCGTGGAAGCATAAGATTGGCGAGACGACAACGATGCTGCGATGGAGATCAAGGTGTCGCGCCGGTGACGATGGTGATCATGACGGTGCTTCGAAGATGGAGATCACAAGCACGAGATGATGATGGCCATATCATATCACTTATATTGATTGCATGTGATGTTTATCCTTTTATGCATCTTATCTTGCTTTGATTGACGGTAGCATTATAAGATGATCTCTCACTAAATTATCAAGAAGTGTTCTCCCTGAGTATGCACCGTTGCGAAAGTTCTTCGTGCTGAGACACCACGTGATGATCGGGTGTGATAGGCTCTACGTTCAAATACAACGGGTGCAAAACAGTTGCACACGCAGAATACTCAGGTTTAACTTGACGAGCCTAGCATATAACAGATATGGCCTCGGAACACGGAGACCGAAAGGTCGAGCGTGAATCATATAGTAGATATGATCAACATAGTGATGTTCACCATTGAAACTACTCCATCTCACGTGATGATCGGACATGGTTTAGTTGATTTGGATCACGTGATCACTTAGGGGATTAGAGGGATGTCTATCTAAGTGGGAGTTCTTAAGTAATATGATTAATTGAACTTAAATTTATCATGAACTTAGTCCTGGTAGTATTAGCATATCTATGTTGTAGATCAATAGCTCGCGTTGTTGCTTCCCTGTGTTTATTTTGATATGTTCCTAGAGAAAATTGTGTTGAAAAATGTTAGTAGCAATGATGCGGATTGGATCCGTGATCTGAGGTTTATCCTCATTGCTGCACAGAAGAATTATGTCCTTGATGCACCGCTAGGTGACAGACCTATTGCAGGAGCAGATGCAGACGTTATGAACGTTTGACTAGCTCAATATGATGACTACTTAATAGTTTAGTGCACCATGCTTAACGGCTTAGAATCGGGACTTCAAAGACGTTTTGAACGTCATGGACCATACGAGATGTTCCAGTAGTTGAAGTTAATATTTCAAGCAAATACCCGAGTTGAGAGATATGAAGTCTCCAACAAGTTCTGTAGCTAAAAGATGGAGGAGAATCGCTCAACTAGTGAGCATGTGCTCAGATTGTCTGGGTACTACAATCGCTTGAATCAAGTGGGAGTTAATCTTCCAGATAAGATAGTGATTGACAGAATTCTCTAGTCACCATCACCAAGTTAGTAGAACTTCGTGATGAACTATAATATGCAAGGGATAACGGAAAATATTCCCAAGCTCTTCGCAATGCTAAAATCAGCGAAGGTAGAAATCAAAGAAAAACATCAAGTGTTGATGGTAGACAAGATCACTAGTTTCAAGAAAAGGGCAAAAAGGAAAGAAGGGGAACTTCAAGAAGAACGGCAAGCCAGTTGCTGCTCAAGTGAAAAAGCCCAAGTCTGGTCCTAAGCCTGAGACTAAGTGCTTCTACTGCAAAGGGACTGGTCACTGGAAGCGGAACTACCCCAAGTGATTGGTGGATAAGAAGGATGGCAAAGTGAACATAAGTATATTTGATATACATGTTATTGATGTGTACTTTACTAGTGTTCATAGCAACCCCTCAGTATTTGGTACTAGTTCAGTTGCTAAAATTTAGTAACTCGAAACGGGAGTTGCAGAATGAACAAAGACTAGTTAAAGGGCAAGGTGACGATGTGTGTTGGAAGTGGTTCCAAGATTGATATGATCATCATCACACACTCCCTATACTTTCGGGATTAGTGTTGAAACTAAATAAGTGTTATTTGGTGTTTGCGTTGAGCATGAATATGATTTGATCATGTTAATTGCAGTACAGTTATTCATTTAAGTTAGAGAACAATTGTTGTTCTGTTTACATGAATAAAACCTTCTATGGTTATACACACCAACGAAATTGGTTTGTTGGATCTCGATCGTAGTAATACACATATTCATAAAATTGAAGCCAAAAGATGCAAAGTTAATAATGATAGTGCAACTTATTTGTGGCACTGCCGTTTAGGTCATATCGGTGTACAGCGCATGAAGAAACTCCATACTGATGGACTTTTGGAACCACTTGATTATGAATCACTTGGTACTTGCGAACCGTGCCTCATGGGCAAGATGACTAAAACACCGTTCTCCGGTACTTTGGAGAGAGCAACAGATTTGTTGGAAATCATACATACCGATGTATGTGGACCGATGAATATTGAGGCTCGTGGCGGATATCGTTATTTCCTCAACTTCACAGATGACTTAAGTAGATATGGGTATATCTACTTGATGAAACATAAGTCTGAAACGTTTGAAAAGTTCAAAGAATTTTAGAGTGAAGTGAAAATCATCGTGACAAGAAAATAAGGTTTCTACGATCTGATCGCGGAGACAAATATTTGAGTTACGAGTTTGGTCTTCAATTAAAACAATGTGGAATAGTTTCACAAAATCATGCCACCTGGAACACCACAGCATAATGGTGTGTCCGAACGTCATAACCGTACTTTATTGGATATAGTACAATCTATGATGTTTCTTACCGATTTACCAATATCGTTTTGGGATCATGCATTAGAGACAGCTGCATTCACGTTAAAAGGGGCACCATCTAAGTCCGTTGAGACGACACAATATGAACTATGGTTTGGCAAGAAACCAAAGTTGTCGTTTCTTAAAGTTTGGGGTTGTGATGCTTATGTGAAAATTTTCATCCTGATAAGCTCAAACCCAAATCGGAGAAATGTGTCTTCATAGGATACCCAAAGGAGACAATTGGGTATACCTTCTATCACAGATCCGAAGGCAAAATTTTTGTTGCTAAAGTCGAAAACTTTCTAGAGAAGGAGTTTCTCTCGAAAGAAGTGAGTGGGAGGAAGGTAGAACTTGATGAGATAACAGTATCTACTCCCTTATTGAGAAGTAGTACATCACAGAAATCTGTTTCTATGACACCTACATCAAATAGGGAGGAAGCTAATGATAATGATCATGAAACTTCAGATCAAGTTTCTACTGAACTTCGTAGATCAACCAAAGTAAGATCCGCACCAGAGTGGTACGGTAATCTTATTTTGGAAGTCATGTTACTAGACCATGATGAACCTACGAACTATGAAGAAGCGATGGTGAGCCCAGATTCTGCAAAATGGCTTGAGGCCATGAAATCTGAGATGGGATCCATGTATGAGAACAAAGTGTGGACTTTGGTTGACTTGCCCGATGATCGGCAAGCAATTGAGAATAAATGGATTTTCAAGAGGAAGACGGACACTGATAGTAGTGTTACTATCTACAAAGCTAGAATTGTCGCAAAATGTTTTCGACAAGTTCAAAGGTGTTGACTACGATGAGAGTTTCTCACTCGTATCTATGCTTAAGTCTGTCTGAATCATGTTAGCAATTGCCGCATTTTATGAAATTTGGCAAATGGATCAACAAAACTGCATTCCTCAATGGATTTATTAAAAAAAGAGTTGTATACGATGCAACTAGAAGGTTTTGTCGATCCTAAAGGTGTTAACAAAATATGCAAGCTCCAGCGATCCATCTATGGACTGGTGCAAGCATCTCGGAGTTGGAATATACACTTTGATAAGTTGATCAAAGCATATAGTTTTATACAGACTTGCGGTGAAGCCTGTATTTACAAGAAAGTGAGTGGGAGCACTACAGCATTTCTGATAAGTATATGTAAATGACATATCATTGATCGGAAATAATGTAGAATTATTCTGTGAAGCATAAAGGAGTATTTGAAAGGAGTTTTTCGAAGAAGGACCTCGGTGAAGCTGTTTACATATTGAGCATCAAGATCTATAGAGATAGATCAAGACGCTTGATAAGTTTTTCAATAAGTACATACCTTGAAAGAATTTTGAAGTAGTTCAAAATGGAACAGTCAAAGAAAGAGTTCTTGCCTGTATTACAAGGTGTGAAATTGAGTAAGACTCAAAGCCCGACCACGGCAGATGATAGAAAGAGAATGAAAGTCATTTCCTATGCCTCAGCCATAGATTCTATAAAGTATGCCATGCTATGTACCAGATCTATTGTATACCCTACACTGTATTAAGCAAGGGAGTACAATAGTGATCTAGGAAGTAGATCACTGGACATCGGTCAAAATTATCCTTAGTAAAATAAGGATATGTTTCTCGATTATGGATGTGACAAAAAGGTTCGTCGTAAAAAGGTTACATCGATGCAAGTTTTGACACTAAATCTAGATGACTCTAAGTCTCAATCTAGATACATATTGAAAGTGGGAGCAATTAGCTAAAGTAGCTCCGTGCAGAGCATTGTAGACATAGAAAATTGCAAAATACATAACGGATCTGAATGTGGCAGACCCGTTGACTAAACTTCTCTCACAAGCAAAACATGATCACACCGTAGTACTCTTTGGGTGTTAATCACATAGCGATGTGAACTAGATTACTGAATCTAGTAAACCCTTTGGGTGTTGGTCACATATCGATGTGAACTATGGGTGTTAATCACATGGTGACGTGAACTATTGCTATTAAATCACATGGCGATGTGAACTAGATTATTGACTCTAGTGCAAGTGGGAGACTGAAGGAAATATGCCCTAGAGGCAATAATAAAGTTATTATTTATTTCCTTACATGTCATGATAAATGTTTATTATTCATGCTAGAATTGTATTAACTGGAAACATAATACATGTGTGGATACATAGACAAACAGAGTGTCACTAGTATGCCTCTACCTGACTAGCTCGTTAATCAAAGATGGTTATGTTCCTAACCATGAACAAAGAGTTGTTATTTGATTAACGAGGTCACATCATTAGTTGAATGATCTGATTGACATGACCCATTCCATTAGCTTAGCACCCGATCGTTTAGTATGTTGCTATTGCTTTTATCCATGACTTATACATGTTCCTTTGACTATGAGATTATGCAACTCCCATTTGCCGGAGGAACACTTTGGGTGCTACCAAACGTCACAACGTAACTGGGTGATTATAAAGGAGTACTACAGGTGTCACCAAAGGTAGATGTTGGGTTGGCGTATTTCGAGATTAGGATTTGTCACTCCGATTGTCGGAGAGGTATCTCTGGGCCCTCTCGGTAATGCGCATCACTTAAAGCCTTGCAAGCATTGCAACTAATGAGTTAGTTGCGGGATGATGTATTACGGAACGAGTAAAGAGACTTGCCGGTAACGAGATTGAACTAGGTATTGGATACCGACGATCGAATCTCGGGCAAGTAACATACTGATGGACAAATGGAACAATGTATGTTGTTATGCGGTCTGACCGATAAAGATCTTCGCAGAATATGTAGGAGCCAATATGGGCATCCAGGTCCCGCTATTGGTTATTGACAGGAGACGTATCTCGGTCATGTCTACATTGTTCTCGAACCGTAGGGTCCGCACGCTTAAGGTTTCGATGACAGTTATATTATGAGTTTATGAGTTTTGATGTACCGAAGGAGTTCGGAGTCCCGGATGTGATCACGGACATGACGAGGAGTCTCGAAATGGTCGAGACGTAAAGAATGATATATTGGAAGCCTATGTTTGGACATCGGATGCATTCCAGGTGAAATCAGGATTTTACCGGAATACCGGGAGGGTTACCGGAACCCCCCGGGAGCATAATGGGCCAACATGGGCCTTGGTGGAGAGGTGAGAGGGCTGCCCTCATGGGCTGCGCGCCTCCCCCCCTTCCCCTAGTCCTATTTGGACTAGGAGAGGTGGGCGCCCCCTCTCTCTCTCTCTCTCCCCCTTGGAGAATCCTAGTCCAACTAGGATTGGGGGGGGGGGGGGAATACTACTCCCAGAGGGAGTAGGACTCTCTGGCGCGCCAAGGCTTGGCCGGCCAGCCCCTCCCCCTTGGCTCCTTTATATACGGGGGCAGGGGACACCCCAGGGACACACAATTGATCATTGAGATCTTTCCTTAGCCGTGTGCGGTGCCCCCTTCCACCAAATTCCACCTCGATCATATCGTTGCAGTGCTTAGGCGAAGCCCTGCGCCGGTAACACATCAAGATCGTCACCACGCCGTCGTGCTGACGAAACTCTTCCTCGATGCTTTGCTGGATCGGAGCCCGGGGATCGTCATCGAGCTGAACGTGTGCCAAGAACTCGGAGGTGCCGGAGTAACGGTGCTGTGATCGGTTGGATCGCGAGGAGAACGTACGACTACTTCCTCTATGTTGTGTCAACGCTTCCGCTTCGGTCTACGAGGGTACGTAGACAACACTCTCCCCTCTCGTTGCTATGCATCACCATGATCTTGCGTGTGCGTAGGAAATTTTTTGAAATTACTACATAACCCAACACAGGGCCGCCATCTTGTCCTTTCCCATTGCGGCGGACTGCACACGGGCAGAGCTGCGGCGCCGAGAGTAGAGGAGGATGCGGTGGAGAAGCGGAGGAAAAGAGAGAGAATGAGGTGCACTATGCAAACGCATCGGCCTCGACCCCATTTATGGGCCAACTTCCGAGTGGCTGACCCATGGGCCCGAGCAATCCTGTAAAATCCCGCAACAGTCGCTCACCCGATACGTGGCGAAAAAGGCGGCACGAAAATCGAGGCATCCCTATCTACCACTCCAATTACTGCGGCACGCTCCGTCCCGCGCGCTTCCCCAAAATTTCGAATCCCGTGAGATCCGGGAACCGCAAAGCAACCAATCGCGCCAAAGATTTCACACCATATTTACACTTGAAGATAGTCAGTATAGTTCACTCGACGGCCTCTGAATTGATCAAGGCGACTGAAACGGGGTTGAAACTTCAGCATGATTCGCAGATTCCAGTGAAATGCCTCCGAAGCATGGAATCGAGTCGGAATCAATTTCAACTCTTTCTTCACTCGGGCCTCAATCCATTCGGGGGCTAATGACGATGACATGTACCTAGGGTAGGGTCATAGGCCTGGCCTAGACGCCCTACCCCAAGGACACTGCCCTAGAGTCAAAGACACTCAAAGTACAACAGAAGATACCGACTAAAAACACCTTGGGGTACAATCCACTCGGATATCCCAATTCCATTCGACCAAGATAGAGTCACTCGACCACAAGAAGAATCACTCGGAGAATAGAAGGTCTAAAGCCACTCCGGAGGGCAACGGTCAGGCGTTCACTCCCTAGTATTAAAGATCATTTATAGCTCTTTATAGCTAGCGTTACCAGTAACGCCCTGTCTTAACGTACATTGAACCATGTGTAACGTGGGATGGCTGGGGTCCTAGCGCACTCTATATAAGCCACCCCCCTCCTATGGCACAAGGGTTCGCACCCCCTGTAACTCCCGCGCATAATCGAGTCGACCAAGCCTCCGGGCACCGAGACGTAGGGCTGTTACTTCCTCCGAGAAGGGCCTGAACTCGTACATCTTGTGTGCACAACCTCGCCATAGCTAGGATCTTGCCTCATCCTATGTACCCCTATTCTTACTGTCAGACTTACTCCCATGACACAATCCACTAGTATTTGTTGAGGAAAGGCAGTAGCTAGCAAACTGAACATGGGTCCTTATAGTGAGCTAATAAGACAAGCTACTCCTCATTGTCAGATATATCGATGATGATTGGCTCCTTGGACGTGGAAGAGGGCGATGCATCCACATCGTGGGTGCCCTCGTCGTAGTGGTGAGTTGCCTGAGCCGCTCCGGGCACCAACCTGCTGGCTCTCGAGATGAGGTAAGCATGTGCACGCTGAGAAAACACCTCGTAGTCTTAGTCAAAGGCACCGAAGGTGGCCTCGAGAAAACGCGACTAACTCTCGTTTAAAGCAGCCAACTGCGTCGCGGCGTCGGCGCGCGAGGCGTCGACGGTGGCCTCGACGGCGGGGTGCTCCTCCAAGATCCAGGGGTTGGCATGAATGGGATCCATCGCGACCTCATCCGGACGTACGGCCGTGATTTCCTTCTCCACTGCCAAATGCTCCTCGAGCTCCTGGCTATACTGCGTGTACCATGGCTTAGGGTGGCGCTTATTTGGTGGAGGGGTCGGTGATTTGGGTGGAAGGTGTGGCGCCGGCGATCGGGGCATGTGGGATGTGGAAGGAGGAGGAGGATGGGGGTCGGGTGTGGATTACCTGCCTGGATAGACGAGGCCGAGCAGCATGAAGGAGGGTCGCCGATGAGGAGGCGGCGCTGCAAGCAAGGAGTGAAGGTTTCAACTTGGAAAGAAAGGCGGAAAGAGGGGAAATGTGGCTTTTGGTAAGGGGGAGGGGCGGGGAGGTAGATATTTCCGCGAAAGCCGAAAATTTGGAATCGCTTCAGCGAAAAAACTGTCGCGCAAAATGTCATCAGACACGGTCCCTTATTCAGAGCGGGCTGTGGACTGTAGCCGTCGCACCTTCTCGCGTAAGTCGTATGCGTACTATACTCCGACGGTGCTCCAAGATATTTTGTGTTGCATCTCACACGGTTGGTTATAATAAACTGTGTGGGATCTACTTGATTTTTCATCCTGATTTGAATTACATAATGGGGTCACAACGACAATGGACGGTGATTGCTAGACCTTTTGTCTGCAGTGAATATGCAACTATATTTGTGTCGTAAAATAATTGGAATTATTATGGGTTCCTTTGGACATTTTATACATTAAGTTGGGTTTCTAGCCATTCCAGGTGGACAATTCGAAATTAAACTACATGCACATGCTCTGGTGCACCAACATGGGTTGTAAAATCATATATGTGTCCATGGGTTTATGCTTATGTCCCATGCAAGAAATGGGGATGAATTTCGAACACCACGGCACCGTGGCTCTCCGGTAAATGTTGACGTACTTGCTTTTGTAATTCTAGTAAATCCAAAGATCGTCCGAGATTCATGAAACTTGGCATGATATCATGGAGCGACATCAATATGTCATGGTAAATTTTTGTCCCATTTGGGGCAGGTTTGGGTATAAGCTTCTCATAAACCAGAGCTTCTCACAACAAGCGTGATGGTTTCGGTAGGGAACGTTTCACCTTTCTGGACGAAACAATATCCGTTGCTTCTTCTCGATTCCAATTTTTTTCCTAGTGTCAACATAGAACAACAGGAGTGTTGTGTCAATTTTTGGAATTTTTCAGGGTTCGCTTGGACATTTTTATGCATTAACTGAGTTTTCTATGCATTCATGTGCATAATTCAAATTCGAACTACATACACATGCTCCAATGCATATAAATTATTTAAAAATTCAAATATGTATCCTTGGTTGCATGCTTAGGTCCCATGCAAGAAATGGGAATGAATGTCAAACACCCTGCCACTGTCACTCGGCCGCAGACATTGAGATACCTGATTTTTAAATTCTAGTAAATCCAAAACTCGTCAGAAATTCATGAAACTTGGCATGCTATTATGGAGCGGCATCAACATGCCGTGGTAAATTCTTTGTCCCATTTGGGGTAGGTTTGGGGATATGCTTGTCACAAACCAGAGCTTCTCACAACAAGCGTGATGGTTTCGGTAGGGAACGTCCTACCTTTGGGGACGAAATGATATTGATATCCATTGCCTCTTCTCGATTTCAATTTTTTCCTAGTGTCAACATAGAACAACAGGAGTGTTGTGTCAATTTTTGGGATTTTTCGGGGTTCGTTTGGACATTTTTATGCATTAAGAGAGTTTTCAATGCATTCATGTGCATAATTGAAACTTGAACTACATGCACATGCTCTAATGCATATAAATTGATTGAAAATTGAAATTTGTGTCCTTGGTTTCATGCTTATTTCCCATGCAAGAAATGGGAATGAATGTCAAACACCCTACCACCGTCAATCGGCCACAAACATTGAGATACCTGGTTTTTAAATTCTAGTAAATCCAAAACTCGTCTGAAATTCATGAAACTTGGCATCAACATGTTGTGGTATCATGGAGCGGCATCAACATGTTGTGGTAAATTTTTTGTCCCATTTGGAGCAGGTTTGGGTATATGTTTCTCACAAACCAGAGCTTCTCACAAGAAGCCTGATGGTTTCGGTAGGGAACGTCCTACCTTTGGGGACGAAACGATATCCATCGCCTCTTCTCGATTTCATTTTTTCCCTAGTGTCAACGTAGAACAACAGGAGTGTTGTGTCAATTTGGGGATTTTTCGGGGTTCGTTTGGACATTTTTATGCATTAACTGAATTTTCAATGCATTTATGTGCATAACTCAAATTTGAACTACATGCACATGCTCTAGTGCATATAAATTGGTTGAAAAATCAAATCTTTGTCCTTGGGTGCATGCTTAGGTCCAATGCAAGAAATGGGAATGAATTTCAAACACCGGGGCACCGTTGATTGCCGGCAAAACATTGAGATACTTTGTTTTTAATTTCTAGTAAATCCAAAACTCGTCTAAAATTCATGAAACTTGGCTTGCTATAATGGAATGGCACCCGACATGCTGTACATGTTGTGGTATTTTACGTGTCCATTTTGAGAGAAGGCGCACTCGAATAACAGCCAACAAAGGCATTTTGAAAAAATAGCCGCCACTTTAATATCTCAAATGTTTGTATAATTCAAACCGTATGTGTTCTGTTAATCATTAACGTGACGCTATGTTTCTTGGTTTTAATGGCTATAGGTTTTAATGGCTCTTGATCGCAAACATTTTAGATAGAACACCTGCAAAGTGAGAGCAGTATTTGTGCATCTCTTGAATGCAAACGGTTCTTTTGGATGACCCGTGTGCAACCACTTACAAACAATTTGGTAAGATTTGCATCTGTCATATTGGGTATGTTGCCATTTGTCAAACTGGAAAGATTGACATTTGTTGATCTAGTAACATTGCCATTTGTCAACTTTGTAATACTGCGATTTGTCAAAATATGAAGCTAAAAATCACTAGGAGTATCTAATTTTTGCAACTAAAATTCAGTAATTAAGCATAGATGGAGGCGAGAAGGCGTGTTCAGCAGGGCGTGCAGCGGGCTGCGCAGTACTATTCAATTTGACAGCGGGCGGTGCAGCTCCCGATACGGCTTTATTGCAGACGAGGGAGAGGGTAGCGGTTCCCGAAATATTGAACGGCCAATAATGCATCCTCCTTCAATTAGCATCGTGTGAATGCATGAGGGAAGTAATGGGAGGAGGACCGGGAAAAGAGGCAGCACGATGTGAATGCAACGTAGTTTGCACTCATATAAAGGTGCCCCTCCATTCCAATGCATCTACAACATCGTACGCACCTAAGCATTTGCCTAAGCACCTACACTAATAAGCTCAAAGTGCTCACTCCAGACCCATGGCGGCGATGCGCGCGAGCGGCCAGCGGCTGTGCCAGATGGTCCACGACGCTAGCTACGGCTCTCAGTTGGACCAGATGATTGTTGCCACCACCAACAATTTCACCGTCGTCAACAAGCTCGCGGACGACATCGCCGTACTCCTCCAGCCCGCGCGCCCGGGCTCCTCATTGACTTCCACCCTAATTGGCCTCCATGGTCGGAACCTCTTTCAAACACTGGTGGCCCTGCGACTGCCCGCCGACCCCATGAAGAATGTCCACCTAGAGGTCGCGCTCGCCGCGAGGCGCCTCGCCCTGCAAGAATTCGTCGACCTACACATCCACATGTATGAGCAAATCATGTACATAGGCATCTACAAGGCTAGTGAGGACGCTACGATGTTGGCCTTCTTCAACCGGCTGGAAGCCTTGGATGCCTTTGCTGAGAAGCACCTTGACCTCGCCACAAAAGTCGCCGCTCCTTAGCCGCCGGTCGGTGGCCCGGCGCACTGAGTTGAGGAGGAGGAGGTCGTACGTTGATGGATGCATCTTTCTTCTTGCCTCCTGTAACCGCCACTGCGATCGCATCATCGTGGCCTTAATTCTTATTATGCTATTGCATTCTTACTCCAGTCAATACAGACATGTCCGATCCCTTTGTATAATTATATGCATCACTGTAACTAGTACTCTATCCGTTAATTTATAAGTTGTGCCGCCAGTGTTTGGGGCCGGCGCACGATCACGCACGTTCGTGTGCATGCGGTTGCGCCGGGCGCGACGCGACGATGCAGTTACCCGCTGCAAAAACTGCCATGCGATGGACGTGGCATTGACCATTGGGCGGCAACAGTCGGTCATCTAGGTGCCCAATAAAGGATACAAAGAGGGATCCTGCAGCAGCAAGGACCAGCTTCCCTACCGATAGCTCATCTAACAGAACTCCCAAGTTAAGTGTGCTGAGGCTTGAGTAGTCATGAGATGGGTGACCGGATGGGAAGTGGCCTCGATGATAAATTAATCGATGTGATGGGTCACTATAAACATTTAATTGCGTTAAATGTATATAGTTCTCCATCATATTAGTTCAATTAACCTCGAGGTCCTTGTTTTGTAATTTTTGACATTTTTTGTTTCTTGTACACATGTTGATTGGCTTGAAGAAGGTCTATCTCGTTACTTTTTGATAATTTTTGTTTTTTGAACACATGTTGATTAGCTTGAATGAAGGTCTATCCCGTTACTTTACGACATGTTTCCAAAACATGGACCTCGAGGTTAATTCAACTAATAGGACAGAGCACTGTATACATTCAACGCAATTAAATGTTTTCCAAAAAAGTGATATGATTTCTGTGAAACTTATAAGTCATGTATGTCAAATTAATCTCTGTGTACTTGTTCTCGAATTAACCTCCGGGCCTTTTTGCCGCGTATCACACACATCTTGTTAAGTTGAACCGTTCATGTTCTCTTTCCTAATTGAAAACAGTTCATTCGACTGAACCGTATGTCATATATCACACACACCTTGATCTAAATGACCGTTTCTGTTGCTTTCCCTAATAGCAAACAGTTCATTGGAGAACCTGTATGCCGTATATCACACACACATTGATATGGCTGCCCGTTTTTGTTGTTCTGTCTAATCACAAATAGTTCGAATGGATTAACCGTGTGCCCTGCATCGCACACGCAACTAAAATCTGAACCGTGTTTGATGGCTCCGCCATCGCAAAAGTTTTGCAGCTTTTTTGACGATTTTTTTACACCACTGTTTGCGATTATTGCATCGCACACAGTTTCGTCAAAGGGTCTCTGATCGTAGCGTCGCGTTAGCAGCATCCTGCAGTAGTGTTTCCTACTGATATTTATGATGTTTTTATCCATAATAATGCTTTTTGGAGTAATTCTAATGCCTTTTCTCTCATAATATGCAAGGTATACACAAAGAGGGAGAATTCCAGTAGCTGGAAATCTGGACCTGGAAAAGCTACGTCAGGCCATCTATTCTGCACAACTCCAAACAAGTTGAAACTTCACGGAGATTTTTTATTGAATATATGAAGAATATTAGAGCAAATAACTACCAGAGGGGGACCACCAGGTGGGCACAACCCACCTGGGCGCGCCAGGAAGCCCATGCGCTCCCTGGTGGGTTGTGCTCACCCAGGCCCACCTCCGGTGCCCATCTTCTGGTATATAAGTCATTTTGACCTAGAAAAAAAATAAGGTGAGGACTTTCGGGACGGAGCGCCGCCGTCTCGAGGCAGAACTTGGGTAGGAGCACTTTTGCCCTCCGGCGGAGCGATTCCCCCGGGGGAACTTCCCTCCCGGAGGGGGAAATCATCGTCCTCATCAGTCATCATCACCAACAACTCTCCCATCTTGGGGAGGGAAATCTCCATCAACATCTTCAACAACACCATATCATCTCAAACCCTAGTTCATCTCTTGTGTTCAATCTTGTTACCGGAACTATAGATTGGTGGTTGTGGGTGACTAGTAGTGTTGATTACATCTTGTAGTTGATTACTATATGGTTTATTTGGTGGAAGATTATATGTTCAGATCCAATATGCTATTTAATACCCCTCTAATATTGAACATGATTATCATTTGTGAGTAGTTACTTTTGTTCTTGAGGTCATGGAATAAATCATGTTGCAAGTAATCATGTGAACTTGATATGTGTTTGATATTTTGATAGTATGTATGTTGTGATTCCCTTAGTGGTGTCATGTGAACGTCGACTACATGACACTTCACCATATTTGGGCCTAAGGGAATGCATTGTGGAGTAGCAATTAGATGATGGGTTGCGAGAGTGATAGACGCTTAAACCCCAGTTTATGCGCTATTCCATAAGGGACCGATTGGATCCAAAAGTTTAATGCTATGGTTAGAATTTAATCTTAATACTTTTCTCATAGTTGCGGATACTTGCGGAAGGGTTAATCATAAGTAGGAGGTTTGTTCAAGTAAGAACAACACCTAAGCACCGGTCCACCCACATATCAAATTATCAAAGTACCGAACACGAATCAAACAAACATGGTGAAAGTGGCTAGATGAAAATCCCGTGTACCCTCAAGAACACTTTGCCTATCAAAAGAGACCGTTTTGGCCTCTCCTTTGCCTCAAAAGTATTGGGCTACCTTGCTGCACTTTTGCTACTATTACCGTTATTTGCTCGTTACTAATTATCTTGCTATCAAACTACTATGTTACTTACAATTTCAGCATTTGCAGACATTACCTTGCTGAAAACCACTTGTCATTTCCTTCCGCTGCTCGTTGGGTTCGACACTCTTACTTATCAAAAATAGCTACAATTGATCCCCTATACTTGTGGGTCATCAAGGCGTTACTTCGTTCTTATGAACTTAATACTCTAGATGCATGCTGGATAGTGGTCGATGTGTGGAGTAATAGTGGTAGATGCATAATCGTTTCGGTCTACTTGACACGGACGTGATGCCTATATTCATGATCATTGCCCGTGATATCGTCATACCTTTTCACTTCTCTATCAATTGCTCGGCAGTAATTTGTTTACCCACCGTGTGTTTTCTTTCAAGAGAGAAGCCTCTAGTGAAATCTATGGCCCCTGGGACTATTTTCCATCATATATTTTCAGATCTATAAACAAAAAAAACAAAATTACCTTACTGCAGTTTATTTAGATTTATTTTAGTTTGCCTTTTTATTTATCTTTTATACCTATCTCTATTAGATCTCACTCTGGTTCGAGACGATGAAGGTATTGACAACCCCTTTTTCGCGTTGAGTGCAAGTGTTTGTTAGTTTGTGTAGGTGCATAGAATGGAGACTTGCTTATGCCTCATACTGGATTGATACCTTGTTTCTTAACAGAGGGAAATACTTATCTCTACTAATGGAAAAATCAACACAAGCTCAAGAAGTAGCACACCACCTTGTCGCACCTTTGTTACACTTGTTACTTGTTACCCATTATAAATTATCTTATCACAAAATTATCTGCTACCGATAATTTCAGTGCTTGCAGAGAATACCTTGCTGAAAACGCTTGTCATTTCCTTCTACTCCTCACTGGGTTCTCCACTCTTACTTATCAAAAGGACTACGATAGATCCCCTATACTTGTGGGTCATCATTCCGCCACCCAATCCATCTCCACAGCCAGAGCCTGAGCCATGGGAGCCATGGCCGCACACTCCGCTCCAGCCCCAGCCATGGGATCCATGGCCACGAGCTCCGCTCCCAGCCATGGTGCATGCAGTTGATCAGTAGACTGTCGTACTGAACTCGTACGACACTGCGGCGAGGGAGGACTCCAGCCGTAGATTCACCTAGGAGCGTGAGATTGTCGTGGGACTAGTGGCTCCTATCGATGCAGACCCCGCTAGAGTGAGGCAGGCCATGGAATACCACCGCGCTACGCGCGATGCCATGGTCAGAAGTCAAGCTGCAACACCTGGGAAGGCACCAGCGCAGTACAACCTGTTGGGGAACGTAGCAGAAATTCAAAAATTTTCCTACGTGTCACCAAGATCTATCTATGGAGAAACCAGCAACGAGGGGAAGAAGAGTGCATCTACATACCCTTGTAGATCGCTAAGCTGAAGCGTTCAAGTGAACGGGGTTGATGGAGTCGTACTCGTCGTGATCCAAATCACCGATGATCCTAGTGCCGAACGGACAGCACCTCCACGTTCAACACACGTACAGCCCGGTGACGTCTCCCATGCCTTGATCCAGCAAGGGGAGAGGGAGAGGTTGAGGAATACTCCATCCAGCAGCAGCACAACGGCATGGTGATGATGGAGGAGCGTGGTACTCCAGCAGGGCTTCGCCAAGCATGTGACGGAGGTGAAGGAAATATGCCCTAGAGGCAATAATAAAGTTATTATTTATTTCCTTATATCATGATAGAGGTTTATTATTCATGCTATAATTGTATTAACCGGAAACATAATACATGTGTGAATACATAGACAAACAGAGTGTCACTAGTATGCCTCTACTTGACTAGCTCATTAATCAAAGATGGTTATGTTTCCTAACCATGAACAAAGAGTTGTTGTTTGATTAACGAGATCACATCATTAGTTGAATGATCTGATTGACATGACCCATTCCATTAGCATAGCACCCGATCGTTTAGTATGTTGCTATTACTTTTATCCATGACTTACACATGTTCCTTTAACTATGAGATTATGCAACTCCCGTTTACCGTAGGAACACTTTGTGTGCTACCAAACGTCACAACGTAACTGGGTGATTATAAAGGTGCTCTACAGGTGTCTCCGAAGGTACATGTTGGGTTGGCGTATTTCGAGATTAGGATTTGTCACTCCGATTGTCGGAGAGGTATCTCTGGGCCCTCTCGGTAATGCACATCACATAAGCCTTGCAAGCATTGCAACTAATGTGTTAGTTGTGAGATGATGTATTACGGAACGAGTAAAGAGACTTGCCGGTAACGAGATTGAACTAGGTATTGGATACCGACGATCAAATCTCGGGCAAGTGACATACCGATGACAAAGGGAACAACGTATGTTGTTATGCGGTCTGACCGATAAAGATCTTCGCAGAATATGTAGGAGCCAATATGGGCATCCAGGTCCCGCTATTGGTTATTGACCGGAGACGTGTCTCGGTCATGTCTACATTGTTCTCGAACCGTAGGGTCCGCACGCTTAAGGTTTCGATGACAGTTATATTATGAGTTTATGAGTTTTGATGTACCGAAGGAGTTCGGAGTCCCGGATGAGATCGGGGACATGACGAGGAGTCTCGAAATGGTCGAGACGTAAAGATCGATATATTGGACGACTATATTCGGACATCGGAAGGGTTCTGAGTGGTTCGGGTATTTTCGGAGGTACCGGGAAGTTACGGGATTACGGGAGAAGTAATGGGCCTTGATGGGCTTTAGTGGGAAGAGGAAAAAAAAGGCTGCTGCGCCCCCCCTCCCCTCTAGTCCGAATTGGACTAGGGAAAAGGGGGCCGGCCACCTCTCCTTCTCCTCCTATTCCTTCTCCCTTCCTCCCCTCTTGGTGGACTCCTACTAGGACTTGGAGTCCTAGTAGGAATCCATATCCTGGCCGCACCTTTGCCTTGGCCGGCCTCCTCCTCCTCCATCCTTTATATACAGGGGCAGGGGGCACCCCATAGACACACAATTGATCAACGTGATCGTTCCTTAGCCGTGTGCGGTGCCCCCCTCCACCATATTCCACCTCGGTCATATTGTCGCGGTGCTTAGGCGAAGCCCTGCGCCGGTAGTACATCAAGATCGTCACCACGCCTTCGTGCTGACGGAACTCCTCCCCGAAGCTTTGCTGGATCGGAGCCCGGGGATCGTCATCGAGCTGAACGTGTGCCAAGAACTCGGAGGTGCCGGAGTAACGGTGCTGTGACCGATCGGATCGCGAGGAGAACGTACGACTACTTCCTCTACGTTGTGTCAACGCTTACACTTCGGTCTACGAGGGTACGTAGACAACACTCTCCCCTCTCGTTGCTATGCATCACCATGATCTTGCGTGTGCGTAGGAAATTTTTTGAAATTACTACGTTCCCCAACAGTGGCATCCGAGCCTAGGTTTTTATGGTTTGATGTTCTTTGCACGAGTAGAACACAAGTGAGTTGTGGACGATACAAGTCATACTGCCTACCAGCATGTCATACTTTGGTTCAGCGGTATTGTTGGATGAGATGACCCGGACCAACCTTACGCGTACGCTTACGCGAGACCGGTTCCCTCGACGTGCTTTGCACACAGATGGCTTGCGGGAGACATCTCACCAACTTTAGTTGAACCAAGTTTGGCTACGCCCGGTCCTTGAGAAGGTTAAAACGGAGTCTATTTGACGAACTATCGTTGTGGTTTTGATGCGTAGGTAAGATGAGTTCTTGCTTAAGCCCGTAGCAGCCACGTAAAACTTGCAACAACAAAGTAGAGGACGTCTAACTTGTTTTTGCAGGGCATGTTGTGATGTGATATGGTCAAGACATGATACTAAATTTTATTGTATGAGATGATCATGTTTTGTAACCGAGTTATCGGCAACTGGCAGGAGCCATATGGTTGTCGCTTTATTGTATGCAATGCAATCGCGATGTAATGCTTTACTTTATTACTAAGCGGTAGTGATAGTCGTGGAAGCATAAGATTGGCGATACAACAACGATGCTACGATGGAGATCAAGGTGTCGCGCCGGTGACGATGGTGATCATGACGGTGCTTCGAAGATGGAGATCACAAGCACGAGATGATGATGGCCATATCATATCACTTATATTGATTGCATGTGATGTTTATCCTTTTATGCATCTTATCTTGCTTTGATTGACGGTAGCATTATAAGATGATCTCTCACTAATTATCAAGAAGTGTTCTCCCTGAGTATGCACCGTTGCGAAAGTTCTTCGTGCTGAGACACCACGTGATGATCGGGTGTGATAGGCTCTACGTTCAAATACAACGGGTGCAAAACAGTTGCACACGCGGAATACTCAGGTTATACTTGACGAGCCTAGCATATAACAGATATGGCCTCGGAACACGGAGACCGAAAGGTCGAGCGTGAATCATATAGTAGATATGATCAACATAGTGATGTTCACCATTGAAACTACTCCATCTCACGTGATGATCGGACATGGTTTAGTTGATTTGGATCACGTGATCACTTAGAGGATTAGAGGGATGTCTATCTAAGTGGGAGTTCTTAAGTAATATGATTAATTGAACTTTAATTTATCATGAACTTAGTCCTGGTAGTATTAGCATATCTATGTTGTAGATCAATAGCTCGCATTGTTACTTCCCTATGTTTATTTTGATATGTTCCTAGAGAAAATTGTGTTGAAAAATGTTAGTAGCAATGATGCGGATTGGATCCGTGATCTGAGGTTTATCCTCATTGCTGCACAGAAGAATTATGTCCTTGATGCACCGCTAGGTGACGGATCTATTGCAGGAGCAGATGCAGACATTATGAACGTTTTGCTAGCTCAATATGATGACTACTTAATAGTTTAGTGCACCATGCTTAACTGCTTAGAATCGGGACTTCAAAGACGTTTTGAACGTCATGGAGCATATGAGATGTTCTAGGAGTTGAAGTTAATATTTCAAGCAAATACCCGAGTTGAGAGATATGAAGTCTCCAACAAGTTCTATAGCTAAAAGATGGAGGAGAATCGCTCAACTAGTGAGCATATGCTCAGATTGTCTGGGTACTACAATCGCTTGAATCAAGTGGGAGTTAATCTTCCAGATAAGATAGTGATTGACAGAATTCTCTAGTCACCATCACCAAGTTAGTAGAACTTCGTGATGAACTATAATATGCAAGGGATAACGGAAAATATTCTCAAGCTCTTCGCGATGCTAAAATCAGCGAAGGTAGAAATCAAAGAAAAACATCAAGTGTTGATGGTTGACAAGATCACTAGTTTCAAGAAAAGGGCAAAAGGAAAGAAGGGGAACTTCAAGAAGAACGGCAAGCAAGTTGCTGCTCAAAGTGAAAAAGCCCAAGTATGGTCCTAAGCCTGAGACTAAGTGCTTCTACTGCAAAGGGACTGGTCACTGGAAGCGGAACTACCCCAAGTGATTGGCGGATAAGAAGGATGGCAAAGTGAACATAAGTATATTTGATATACATGTTATTGATGTGTACTTTACTAGTGTTCATAGCAACCCCTTAGTATTTGGTACTAGTTCAGTTGCTAAAATTTAGTAACTCGAAACGGGAGTTGCAGAATGAACAAAGACTAGTTAAAGGGCAAGGTGACGATGTGCGTTGGAAGTGGTTCCAAGATTGATATGATCATCATCACACACTCCCTATACTTTCGGGATTAGTGTTGAAACTAAATAAGTGTTATTTGGTGTTTGCGTTGAGCATGAACATGATTTGATCATGTTAATTGCAATACAGTTATTCATTTAAGTTAGAGAACAATTGTTGTTCTGTTTACATGAATAAAAACCTTCTATGGTCATACACACCAATGAAAATAGTTCATTGGATCTCGATCGTAGTGATACACATATTCATGATATTGAAACCAAAAAGATGCGAAGTTAATAATGATAGTGCAACCTATTTGTGGCACTGCCGTTTAGGTCATATTGGTGTAAAGCGCATGAAGAAACTCCATGCTGATGGGATTTTGGAATCACTTGATTATGAATCACTTGATGCTTGCGAACCATGCCTCTTGGGCAAGATGACTAAAAACGCCGTTCTCCGGAACAATGGAGCAAGCAACAGATTTGTTGGAAATCATACATACTGATGTATATGATCCGATGAATATTAAGGCTCGCGACAAGTATCATTATTTTCTAACCTTCACAGATGATTTGAGCAGATATGGGTATATCTACTTGATGAAACATAAGTCTGAAACGTTTGAAAAGTTCAAAGAATTTTAGAGTGAAGTGAAAATCATCGTGACAAGAAAATAGGGTTTCTACGATCTGATCGCGGAGACAAATATTTGAGTTACGAGTTTTGGTCTTCAATTAAAACAATGTGGAATAGTTTCACAAATTCATGCCACCTGGAACACCACAGCATAATGGTGTGTCCGAACGTCATAACCGTACTTTATTGGATATAGTACAATCTATGATGTTTCTTACCGATTTACCAATATCGTTTTGGGATCATGCATTAGAGACAGCTGCATTCACGTTAAAAGGGGCACCATCTAAATCCGTTGAGACGACACCGTATGAACTATGGTTTAGCAATAAACCTAAGCTGTCGTTTCTTAAAGTTTGGGGCTGCGATGCTTATGTGAAAAAGCTTCAACCTGATAAGCTCGAACCCAAATCGGAGAAAAGTGTCTTCATAGGATACCCAAAGGAGATTGTTGGGTACACTTTCTATCACAGATCCAAAGGCAAAATCGTTGCTAAAAATGGATCCTTTCTAGAGAAGGAGATTCTCTCGAAAGAAGTGAGTGGGAGGAAAGTAGAAAACTTGATAAGGTAATTGTACCTTCTCCCTTATTGGAAAGTAGTTCATCACAGAAATCTGTTCTTGTGACTACTACACCAATTAGTAAGGAAGCTAATGATAATGATCATATAACTTCAAGATCAAGTTACTACCGAATCTCGTAAGTAAACCAGAGTGAGATCCGCACCAGAGTGGTACGGTAATCCTGTTCTGGAAGTCATGTTACTAGACCATGATGAACTTGCGAACTATGAGGAAGCGATGATGAGCCCAGATTCCGCAAAGTGGCTTGAGGCCATGAAATCTGAGATGGGATCCATGTATGAGAACAAAGTGTGGACTTTGATGGATTTGCCCGATGATCGGCAAGCCAAAGAAAATAAATGGATCTTGAAGAGGAAGACGGACACTGATAGTAGTGTTACTATCTACAAAGCTAGAATTGTCGCAAAAGGTTTTTGACAAGTTCAAGGTGTTGACTACCATGAGAGTTTCTCACTCATATCTATGCTTAAGTCTTTCCGAATCATGTTAGCAGTTGCCGCATTTTATGAAATCCGGCAAATGGATAAACAAAACTACATTCCTTAATGGATTTATTAAAGAAGAGTTGTATACGATGCAACTAGAAGGTTTTGTCGATCCTGAAGGTGTTAACAAAGTATGCAAGCTCCAGCGATCCATCTATGGACTGGTGCAAGCATCTCGGAGTTGGAATATACGCTTCGATGAGTTGATCAAAGCATATAGTTTTATACAGACTTGCGGTGAAGCCTGTATTTACAAGAAAGTGAGTGGGAGCACTACAGCATTTCTGATAAGTATATGTAAATGACATATTATTGATCGGAAATAATGTAGAATTATTCTGTGAAGCATAAAGGAAGTATTTGAAAGGAGTTTTTTCGAAGAAGGACCTCGGTGAAGCTGCTTACATATCGAGCATCAAGATCTATAGAGATAGATCGAGACGCTTGATAAGTTTTTTCAATGAGTACATACCTTGACAAGATTTTGAAGTAGTTCAAAATGGAACAGTCAAAGAAAGAGTTCTTGCCTGTGTTACAAGGTGTGAAATTGAGTAAGACTCAAAGCCCGACCACGGCAGAAGATAGAAAGAGAATGAAAGTCATTCCCTATGCTTTGGCCATAGGTTCTATAAAGTATGCCATGCTGTGTACCAGATCTATTGTATACACTACCCTGAGATAAGCAAGGGAGTACAATAGTGATCTAGGAAGTAGATCACTGGACATCGGTCAAAATTATCCTTAGTAAAATAAGGATATGTTTCTCGATTATGGATGTGACAAAAAGGTTCGTCGTAAAAGGTTACGTCGATGCAAGTTTTGACACTAATCTAGATGACTCTAAGTCTCAATCTAGATACATATTGAAAGTGGGAGAAATTAGCTAAAGTAGCTCCGTGCAGAGCATTGTAGACATAGAAAATTGCAAAATACATAACGGATCTGAATGTGGCAGACCCGTTGACTAAATTTCTCTCACAAGCAAAACATGATCACACCGTAGTACTCTTTGGGTGTTAATCACATAGCGATGTGAACTAGATTACTGAATCTAGTAAACCCTTTGGGTGTTGGTCACATATCGATGTGAACTATGGGTGTTAATCACATGATGATGTGAACTATTGATGTTAATCACATGGTGATGTGAACTAGATTATTGACTCTAGTGCAAGTGGGAGACTGAAGGAAATATGCCCTAGAGGCAATAATAAAGTTATTATTTATTTCCTTATATCATGATAAAGGTTTATTATTCATGCTAGAATTGTATTAACCGGAAACATAATACATGTGTGAATACATAGACAAACAGAGTGTCACTAGTATGCCTCTACTTGACTAGCTCATTAATCAAAGATGGTTATGTTTCCTAACCATGAACAAAGAGTTGTTGTTTGATTAACGAGATCACATCATTAGTTGAATGATCTGATTGACATGACCCATTCCATTAGCATAGCACCCGATCGTTTAGTATGTTGCTATTACTTTTATCCATGACTTACACATGTTCCTTTAACTATGAGATTATGCAACTCCCGTTTACCGTAGGAACACTTTGTGTGCTACCAAACGTCACAACGTAACTGGGTGATTATAAAGGTGCTCTACAGGTGTCTCCAAAGGTACATGTTGGGTTGGCGTATTTCGAGATTAGGATTTGTCACTCCGATTGTCGGAGAGGTATCTCTGGGCCCTCTCGGTAATGCACATCACATAAGCCTTGCAAGCATTGCAACTAATGTGTTAGTTGTGAGATGATGTATTACGGAACGAGTAAAGAGACTTGCCGGTAACGAGATTGAACTAGGTATTGGATACCGACGATCGAATCTCGGGCAAGTAAACATACCGATGACAAAGGGAACGACGTATGTTGTTATGCGGTCTGACCGATAAAGATCTTCGTAGAATATGTAGGAACCAATATGGGCATCCAGGTCCCGCTATTGGTTATTGACCGGAGACGTGTCTCGGTCATGTCTACATTGTTCTCGAACCGTAGGGTCCGCACGCTTAAGGTTTCGATGACAGTTATATTATGAGTTTATGAGTTTTGATGTACCGAAGGACTTCGGAGTCCCGGATGAGATCGGGGACATGACGAGGAGTCTCGAAATGGTCGAGACGTAAAGATCGATATATTGGACGACTATATTCGGACATCGGAAGGGTTCTGAGTGGTTCGGGTATTTTCGGAGGTACCGGGAAGTTACGGGATTACGGGAGAAGTAATGGGCCTTGATGGGCTTTAGTGGGAAGAGGAAAAAAAAGGCTGCTGCGCCCCCCCTCCCCTCTAGTCCGAATTGGACTAGGGGAAAGGGGGCCGGCCACCTCTCCTTCTCCTCCTATTCCTTCTCCCTTCCTCCCCTCTTGGTGGACTCCTACTAGGACTTGGAGTCCTAGTAGGAATCCATATCCTGGCCGCACCTTTGCCTTGGCCGGCCTCCTCCTCCTCCATCCTTTATATACAGGGGCAGGGGGCACCCCATAGACACACAATTGATCAACGTGATCGTTCCTTAGCCGTGTGCGGTGCCCCCCTCCACCATATTCCACCTCGGTCATATCGTTGCAGTGCTTAGGCGAAGCCCTGTGCCGGTAGTACATCAAGATCGTCACCACGCCTTCGTGCTGACGGAACTCCTCCCCGAAGCTTTGCTGGATCGGAGCCCGGGGATCGTCATCGAGCTGAACGTGTGCCAAGAACTCGGAGGTGCCGGAGTAACGGTGCTGTGATCGGTTGGATCGCGAGGAGAACGTACGACTACTTCCTCTACGTTGTGTCAACGCTTCCGCTTCGGTCTACGAGGGTACGTAGACAACACTCTCCCCTCTCGTTGCTATGCATCACCATGATCTTGCGTGTGCGTAGGAAAATTTTTGAAATTACTACGTTCCCCAACAGGAGGAGGAGAGGTGTTGGGGAGGGGAGGGGCTGCGCCTTGAGTTGTCCTCTGCAGCCCTCCCCTCACCCCTCTATTTATAGGGGAAGGGGCAAGGGGGGCCGGCCCCTCTAGATGGGATCTAGAGGGGGGCGGCGGCCAGGGAGGGGGGACTTGCCCCCCAAGCAAGGGGGGCGCCCCCTTTAGGGTTTCCCCCAACCCTAGGGTTTCCCCCAACACTTTGGGCTGGTTCCCTTCCTCATACAGCCCATAAGGCCCTCCGGGACCGGTGGTCCCACTTGGTGGACCCCCGGGACCCTCCTGGTGGTCTCGGTACGTTACCGATAAAACCCGAAACCCTTTCGGTGACCAAAACAGGACTTCCCATATATAAATCTTTACCTCTGGACCATTTCGGAACTCCTCGTGACGTCCGGGATCTCATCCGGGACTCCGAACAACATTCGGTAACCACATACAAACTTCCTTTATAACCCTAGCGTCATCGAACCTTAAGTGTGTAGACCCTACGGGTTCGGGAGACATGCAGACATGACCGAGACGTTCTCCGGTCAATAACCAACAGCGGGATCTGGATACCCATGTTGGCTCCCACATGTTCCACGATGATCTCATCGGATGAACCACGATGTCAAGGACTTAATCAATCCCGTATACAATTCCCTTTGTCTATCGGTATGATACTTGCCCGAGATTCGATCGTCGGTATCCCGATACCTTGTTCAATCTCGTTACCGGCAAGTCTCTTTTACTCGTTCCGCAACACATCATCCCGTGATCAACTCCTTGATCACATTGTGCACATTATGATGATGTACTACCGAGTGGGCCCAGAGATACCTCTCCGTCACACGGAGTGACAAATCCCAGTCTCGATTCGTGCCAACCCAACAGACACTTTCGGAGATACCTGTAGTGAACCTTTATAGTCACCCAGTTACGTTGTGATGTTTGGCACACCCAAAGCACTCCTACGGTATCCAGGAGTTGCACAATCTCATGGTCTAAGGAAACGATACTTGACATTAGAAAAGCTTTAGCATACGAACTACATGATCTTGTACTAGGCTTAGGATTGGGTCTTGTCCATCACATCGTTCTTCTAATGATGTGATCCCGTTATCAATGACAACCAATGTCCATGGTCAGGAAACCGTAACCATCTATTGATCAATGAGCTAGTCAACTAGAGGCTTACTAGGGACATGGTGTTGTCTATGTATCCACACATGTATCTGAGTTTCCTATCAATACAATTCTAGCATGGATAATAAACGATTATCATGAACAAGGAAATATAATAATAACCTATTTATTATTGCCTCTAGGGCATATTTCCAACACAACCATGGTATAAAACCGAGCTGTAGTCGTCCGGCACCTGAGTATCGAGTTGTCGTCCGACGAGGACTAGAGTTTCCGAAAGTTTAGAAATTTCAGAACTACAAACTGAATTTCTGCTCTGTGAGTAAGTGGTCAGTGTTAGTGCTCAAGTTTCACAACTGTTAGTGCTCTAGTCAGTGTTAATCAAGTTAGTGGTCAGCGCTAATCGAGTTAGTGCTCAAGTCAAAGCTTTGTTACTACTCTAGTCAGTGTTATTGGTCAGTGTTGTACTGAAATTCAGTTTCAACTGTCTCCTAAGTACATTGCCTTCTTTCTCTGCATTTCTCAGTTGGATGGATGATCTTGTCACATTTGCACAATAACAAAGGCAGAAAACTTCATATAACACTTTCCAAACTTGCCAAATTTTCAACATCACACATTCTAATTTCTTCATCTTACAATTACACAAAACCCCTGCTAAGCAATGCAACCGCGGCATAAACCACAACACCAGCAAGAATCACAAGTACAAGAAACAGATCTAGTTTTTTCCTAGTTTTCCTTTGCTCATCTAATTTATTCCTCTCTTTCTTCATCCTCTGAATCCCCTGTTCCTTCTCAAACATACTAAGTTGTAGCTTCTTGTTATCATCTGCAAGCTTCTAAATTACAAGCCTTGATCTCCCCTGCCATGCATCATCCATCCAATTCAAATACCCACAGGAGTTCAACCCCTGTCCATTTCAATTGCAGAAACACATTCAGTGAAAAAATCAAACAGGGCAAAATTCAGCGAAACATGCAAAATTCAGTGAAACCAAATCGGATACCTCATATGGATAGCTCAGAAAACGTCGTCCTGCATCAAATCCTTCATTGCACACTCTCACAATAGGTGTCAGTTTGTAGCCACATTCAGCCGTACGATCTTGGCGATTTTCATCTGCACTGTTCTCCCCTCCCTACAAATCGTGCGTGCAATCAGAAACAACAACCTTCATGTAAGCTCAAAGCAAGAATCAACAACAAAACGATGAAAGAACACAACTTTCATGGATTCTTTCGAGCCAAATGTAAGCTCTGAGCTTACTCTCCACTCGCCATCCATGTTGCCGGAGTTGAGCAGCCGTTCTTGCTGCTGCTGCCGCCGACGTGGTTGAGGCCGGTGTTCCGACCGCCTACCACTGGCGCATGACAAGATCTGGCCATCATTGCCTCCATGGCAGCCGTGTCGCCTTCGCCATCGGCCATAGTTATGGATTTGGAGAGGGGAATTGGGGATAGAAAGGAGTGGGCCACGGGTCAGTATAAACCAAACTCGGAGGTTATCTGCAAAATTCCCCATGGCACAGTCGACCGACCCACGCGTGCGTGGCAGCCATGTGTCCACTTTGCATGCGATTTGGGCTTAAATGAGTCTGCATCAGAGTTGTTGCACCACTTTTATGGTTTTTTTTGTTTGTGTATAAATCCGTTACCGCAATGAAAGTTTTTTTTTACGGGCACGCAATGAAAGTTTATGTACCCTAGATGTAATTAACTCTTTCCTACGGCCTACGTATTCGATGAGAAGCTAATACCGGGGATCTACGATACCCGTTCCATGAGGGCATAACTGTAAGACAGATATATATTGTAGTAGTACTACAACAAAGAGTACGTGTGCCAACAAAGAAAAAGGCAGAGTAGACGCACATGAAAGCCGTACGTACGCAAACTGTTTCCACTTTAACACATTAATTAGATACTAGTCGAAGCTGCGCTGATCAAGAACGTGGTGAGCCCTGAATGAAAAGTAAACCAAAGTCCATGGTCAGACAGCAGAGGCAGTGCATGCATGTGCTTTGGTATGAACGGCGTGCATGTGCTGCATGTGACATCCACAGCTCTTCAAACCCTACTAATACAGCTCGTCAACTATTGGAAATTTATTAAGCGCGTCCATGTTGTTAGGAGCCGGGCATACCAGTCTGTACCAATACAGCGAACAGATAAGAAACCACAAATTCAAAGACGTACGTACTGGTACCACTACCACCGGTGGAAAGAAAAAGGGACCGATCGATCGAGGACACCCGTCGACGGAGGACGGAGCAACGATTAGCCGCCAATCATTAGTCGGGCGCGCACGAATCGCGACGCACCGGCGGCTCGGGCAGACGGACAGCTATGGCAGCGCCCGACAGCGCCAACGAGCCAAAGTGGAGGCAATCATGTCAGACGCTTAGCTAGCTAGCTCCCGCCGACTAATCATTCCTTGAACCGTCACATGCATGCATGATGCCTGCCCTCGTCTCGTCTCGTCCGTCTCTCACCGGTTTTGCTGTTAGCGTTAGCTAGGGAGAGCTAGGGCAGATTAATCCCTCCGGTGGACACGTCCACGTCCGACGACGGGCCATCTCATCTAGCACTAGCAATCCTCTCTTGTTTGGGCTGGATATACATAATTATTCAGGCCCCCGGCCTGGCAGGAATGGTTGGGTATGGTGGATCATCCCCTAAAGAAGAGAAGCAGGATTGGATCGTGCATGATCATGATTAGGGTGCGACGGCACGAGATTTGTTTAGGGAGCGATCAAGTCACCCGTCAGTCAGTCAGTCAGGTCAGGTCAGTACCACATGTGCATTGACGTCTCAGCCCAGACACTAGTGTATGGATACATACTACTCCTACCTGCAAGTTAAATTAAATTATGCAGCGGATAAAGAGTCACCGGCTTTTCCATCCTTGGAGGACCTGCTATTAGAATACTAACAAGAAAAATCCCTGAATGCAGTGCACGGCCCTGCCCGGTTTGGTCTCTCAGAAATGTGTGGAATTAACTGGTAAAATCGAGAGCGCACAAGATCGAGATTAACTGAAGTTGAGAGAATGGATCACGCATGCTGCACGTGCAATTTGTAGACACTAACAGCAATTGACACATCATTCTTCAGCATAGGACAGCATGAATCCGGCGTGATGCGATCATGAGGCTGCCGCGATTGAGAGTTCGTGGAGATGCAGCCAGGGAAGGTGGGCTGCTGGATTCGTTGTCGACCGAAGGATTATGAGGGCTGGGTGAAAACCCGTTTCTGGCTTTGGCTGGAGCCTGTGACTGCAGCGTCCATAGACGTCGTAACCTTTCTGAAGGCATCGACGGGATGCCCTCTCCTCCTCTATGAGGGACAACTTCGGGGAAAACGACGATGAAGGCGTCGAAGGCGTTGGTGTGGCGTCGAGACTTTTGTGGCAACGATGATGGAGCAAGTGAAGTCAGAGGCATTGCAGTGGTAGTCGGCTCTTCTCCGATGTGCTTGTGGAATTACCTCGGTTTGTTTGTTGAGGTGAAGTCGGACCTGCGGCGGCGGGCCCTCTGTGGCAACGATGACAGACAACAGGTGATCCGTTCGGTGTTCTTCCACGAGTTCTAGCATTGAGCTTCATGTGTTTCTACACGGCCTCTGCGGTGAGGGTTGAGTCGATGTTCGTCCACAACGAAGTCGGAGTCGCTTGTTCGGGGATTAAGAATGGCGATGACGCCTGTTTGGGGAGAACTGATGGCAATGACGCTTGTGTGCTAGCTCGAGGAGTCACTCTTTGTAAAGGTGTGTGTATGTGTGTGTGATATCTGTGTATGCCGCTCAGCGGTTGTGACGGTTTTCATCCGTTTTTTTGTTAATTAATTGGATAATTCTCTTCTGCTTAATTAATGGATGAGGCAAAACCGTTTCCAGAGAAAAAATAATCAGCAGCCAATTGACATGTTATTCTTGTTGTTGAGATCGAACGATCGATGTACGTACGGCGGAATCAAATGCAGGTTGCGATCAGTGCCCAAACTCCGATGGGGTCGATCGGTCGAATCATTGCCCAATCATCTGACAGGAACTGGTGGTGTTCGGGATACGCCCGCCCGTCCGTCCGTCCGTTCGTTCGTATTTCTGTATCCCAGCGCGAAGTAGTAGTTTGTGAGTACTTGACGGAGAAGGATCGACAGGGAGTCAAGGACCACTAGAATCATGTATTGACCTGCCCATGGCCAGCAAAATTCAAGAATTCGAGGCCACACCACGAGATCGGTTGGTGGCCGAGCTCCAAGATATTGGGAGCACGATGTAGTAGCCATGTTCCCACAGGTTTTTCGAGCAAGCAAATGTAGCCGCGAAAATTTCTTCTTCCATGCAGGCACCCTTGCATAAGTTGATCGAGCAATGGAAACAAGAGGCAAAAGAAAGGAAAATAAAAATACCAACAGACGTATCATCATCCGTGATCCATCATCATCAACCGCACCGCGCATTCGCACCGGCCATGTCAAGGGACGAACACGGATCATGCACGCACGCATCGCGGCACAGTTCCGCGAGCCCCATCGTGGCGCTGTAGCTTAAATAAGATAAGGCGCCGATGTCGCAACGGTGCCGCTGCCGGTGCCGGTGCGGTGCGGTGCGAACGAAACGTACTCTGCCGTGCTAGCGCTGGTGCGGCAAGGGGCCCTACCACTTGTGCTCTCCAACCACGACGTCTCCTCCGATGGCCTCTCCCACCTCCTATCCTAGCCGCATGTTCTTCAGCCAGCCGCGCGCGGCACGTTCCTCCCTCCTGGAATCTTGCTGTGCAACGAAAGAAAGAAAGAGCCGAAGCTGGCCCTGGATTTGACCTGAGGTGACGCCGAGTGAGGAGGGACGGGACGACAAGGATCCGTAGGTAGGCAGCTTGTTTTTGCCGATGGCATGGCCGATCGGTCTTTCCAAACGTGGCCAGGCAGCGCCGGGATCAGCTGGCCTCCGAGAGGATAACGTGCCCGGGTTAGTAAGCCGATGCTGCCACTTGTGGCGCCGCAGAATGTGGTGGCGTTCGGCTGTACGTTCGCAAATGGCTCGTACGTACTGGAACTGGAAGGATGTGATCAAGACCGCTGAGAGTTGTCATGCCTGCCTCTGCCTGTCTGCCAGCCAGGCGTGTCGTTCTGGGATTTTTTGTCGAAACAGACCCTCTGCCCACTGGAATTATCAAAAAAGACCCCCTGCGGACGAAATCGACAAAAAAGACCCCCTCACTAGTGGCGGCAGGCGCGGCAGGCGACACGTGTCACCTGCCGCCACGCCAGGAGGCGGCGGGCCCTGCCGCCACGGCTGGAGGCGGCGGCGCGGTGTATAACGGCCTTCCCACAGTTCAGCGCGCCAGGACGGAACGGGCGAGCCTTGTGGGCCCGGCCGCCACCGGGTGAGGCGGCCCCTCCCTGCTCCTGCCGCTCGCAGGCCGACAGGCTCTGTGCACGCGCGACGTGACTGCGGGCCACGCCGCCACCGGGTGAGGCGGCCTCTCTGCCAAAAGCGACAAGGGGTCATTGACGGCGCTGATTTCCGTGTGCGACAACGACGCTGACAGCGGTGATTCCCACGCACGGGAAAATGCACGCTGATGCCCTGCTTTAGCTTCATTCGCCCGAGAATCAGTCCCACTTTAGCTTTTTTTGCCTCAGCGGATGGGACGGCACTGTGAGAATTGCTTGATGCGACGACACTGCGGGAATTAGTCACTCGTTACGGGAAGCTGTTGTGCCGACACTACAGGGATCCTAAAATTTCTCGCTTAATTTCCTCGCCATCATTTATCGTCTGAGCTTATAAAAGGAGACACCGATGCTCTCGTCCAGCCATCTTCGAAAGCGCCACTACGCAAAGTGTGTAACATATTTTTTCAGTCGGTATGAGTTTGCCTTGCTCGGATCAAAGCATTAGGCCGAGGAAAATGAAGAATGCAAGTTTGCCTCCGGGGTGGCAGTCCTGCGGTGTTGGTGTGGCGATCTTTGCAAGGTGAAGGAGGTTACGGATTTTTCAGATTGGTTGGGCATGAAGTTTTTCATGTGCGCCAATTATGAGGAAGATCCACCCATAGCTATTTCAGAGTACGACAAGCCTACGGTATGCTTTAACCATCACAAATAGATATTGTTGGTATTTTGATAGATTCTTTAATAACATTCTTGTTTATTGTTGTAGTCTCCTCCGCCTCTGTGCATGTACTATCGTTGGATTGACACGGAGATGCCGGCGTGGGCAGTGACTGAGATTCGTGAAAGAAGTCGCCGTGCGTGGAATAATTTCTATGCGGAAGAGCGACGCGAGAAGGCGGAAGCTGAGGAGAAAGCAGAGCAAGAGAGAGAGTTAAAAACAATATTATGCGGAGCAGCACCGTTTTTTTCAAGATTTAGGAAAGAAAAACAGGGAAGAGGCTCGTCGCATGGAGGAGCAGGAACGACAGCGAAAGGAGGCTCGTGAGGCAGAGAGGCAGAGAAAGAAAGAAAGGGCTCGTCAGGCCAAGGCAGCAGAAGAAGCTGGCGATGGAAAAGAAAAATATCCACGTTGGACTCAGTAGATTCCTGTGGTAGTATTTTTAAATTTCGCAATCATTTGTATCTTTATTTCTGCAGTTTAATGTAGCTTTATTTCAGTAGTAAAATGTAGATTTATTTAAATTCTACGATGTATCTTATTTTCAGTTGTACCTTGTCGTGTTGTATCTTATTTTCAGTTGTACCTTGTCGTGATGGAAAAAATATATAATTTTAGAATAAAGTAGTGGCATTTTCTTTCCCTCCACTAATTATCGAACATCGTGCAACAACTATAAAATAAAATTAAGATAGAACATAATGCCTTACAATAAGAGAGTACAAACTAATAATGCAAGTACATCTGAATTAAACGGTACAACTGGAATACAGCTTAAAAACTACATGAAGGCATCATCGTTATCCTCCGTCGATGCAGAACTCTTGCCCTTCGAGGATGCAGAACTCTTATCCTTGGACGATGAAGAACTCTTGCCCTTCGATGATGCAGTACTCTTGCCCTTGGACGTTGCAGAACTCTTGCCCTTTGACGATGCAGAACCCGGAAGCGGCGGCATGAAGATATCATCTTCGTCCTCGCTCTCCTCAGTCCATAAAAATGGATGCTTTTCTGCAGTCCTTCTAAAAGTTTCACTCTTCGGCTCCACAACCTTCTTCCACCTTGCATCCAACCTAAGAAGTTCTTTACGTACCTCCTCATAGGTCCTTTCAGGCCACCCAGACCTACGTAATTGGTGAGCCAACTCATTCATTATGGTGTCACTACCGGTGAGTTCGTCCTATGGAACTATCCTATTGTCCATCCTGAAATCGGTAGCTAGCCTCAGAAGAGTGCTGCTCATCCCAGGGTGAAAACTACAATCGAAAGGATAATGGGACATCTCGACTACACTACACTCGAATGCTTATGCACCTCCGTCTGAAGGGAGTTTTATAGGTAAAGAGGAGAAAATGGCGGGAAAAAACGACTGCGGTATGGAGGGAAAGGGTTGGCGGGAACATATGGCGGGAAACGGGTGGCAAGAAGATATGGCGGGAAGGGGTTGGCGGGAAACGGGTGGCGGAACATATGGAGGGAAAGCGTTGGCGGGAAAATATTGAGGGAAAAGCGTTGCTTGAAAATATATTTTTTCAATGTCTAAGACGGGCAATGGTTGCACAGTATTCATCAGTCAAAATTTTAAAAAAAATTCATTTCGGCCTAACATAAGCAAAAGAGTGCAGCGGGATAGTATGGCGGGAGATATATGCGGGAAAAATTGTTCCTGACTGGTGCATTTTTATTTCAGTATACATAGATGTTCAAATCGAAAAGTCTGATACAGACATAAATTGTACACGTGCATAGATGAATCACCCTACTTAACGACGACCACATGGCCTTTCCTTACGACCGGAAGGCGACAAGCAATTAGGTGGCCGGGTCACACGAAGACCGCGGTCGTACTCCAATTCGGCTTCATGTGTCTGTAGTCGACTCGCACAAGGACACATCCACCCCGAATGGACCGTCGCGTAAGACGTTCCCATAGTACACTACTAAATTTTCCATAGTACCTAACCAACATACACGTTTACATTTCAAATAATTAATAACTGAACATTTAGTAACGATGACAACATTTACATATCATACGACTAAAATAATAACCGTATTTTTGTTACAAATATTCGGTTTGTTTCTAGAATCATTTGCTTACAAAAATTTGGTTAACGGGTATTTAAAGATATATTTTTTTCTCAAACTTGTCTACGAGAGTAAAAACGACTATTACTAAAAACTAATTTTGATAATATTTTTTCTCAAACTCGTCTACGAGAGTAAAAACGACTATTACTAAAAACTAATTTTGATATATTTTTTCTCAAACTCGTCTACGAGAGTAAAACCGATGGTAATTACTAGCTATCCAAACAACCATTAAACATAATAGTACGATAATAACATTTTAATATCATATGAGTAAACATTTAATTTCTTCCGGCTTTATATAATTTTTAAATATCATACGGTAGCAATCATTTATTTACAAATAATAATATTTGCAGCGGCATGCACACATTATTCGCAACAGTACATCAATATAAAAAATATTAACAAAATCACAGTGTCATTTTATACCTTAGCTCCAATATGGATGTGCTTGCGAATGCAATTAAGAGTCCAAATAGTTCGAATAAATTTCCGTCACCAGTACTATATGAACGGAGTCAACCTATTATCACATGAACATCAATATTACACACGGATTTTTCTTTCTGCTATCAAAAGTATGAAAATAGCACTTGCATGTATGTGGTCATCACCTCAAAAGGGACAGCGAAGATGGAAACACAATTTCTTCAATCACGTCATCTCCTCCTTGTTTGCTACTAAGATGAATTATTTTACCTAATTACATACATCATTAAGTACATTAGCACCTAATCTTAACATAGAAAATTTAGATTACCGCAACATAACAAAGTAGACCTACGGTTTCCTAACCATGGATTTATTAATAAACATACCACATGAGATAACATACCACATGCAATGAACAATTGCAGTGCAATTTTTTTTCTTAATTACCGTATTAATAGCTTCTCGCATGTCAATACTAATGGACGCAACTATCATTGATACAACATCTTCAACCTACTCTTCTCAAAAAATAACATAAATGTTATATCTGTCGTTTGAAATTATTTCTAACCTCTAAGCACTAACATCGCATAGCTAATGAATGACTAAAAGACTAACTAATTACCATCATGCATGCACAAAAAAATTCATGTATTGCGAAGCTCATACCTTGATCTTCAACTTCGTATTTCACTTCGCTACGCAAATCCTACTCCTGAAGCTCTAAATGACTCCTCCTCCAAGTGCTGAAATAATGCCTAAAACAACATAGAATACACACTTAGGAACTAATCAAACAGAACAAAAACATCATGCATGCAAACAAAACCAACAAAAATGGATAGATCTTGCCTTAATCTATCTTTTCTTCAACTTCACCATCTTCGAAAACCAACTCTAGATCGGCCAAAATCACGAGTGAAAGTGGCTACCAAGTATTTCCTTCTGTGTATTCTTGTAGACTTAGACAAAGTAGAGAGGCAGTGAAGGCAACGAGAGATATAAGAGAGAGCGTATGCGCAGCCGCGGTTGTGTCTATATAAAGACGAGGAGCACTGTATTGTCGGCAGAACGAGGTACATTCACCTACCACAGCCTCGGATTCCAGCATCGCGGTGTCTCATCACACGCAGCAACTACAACGCTCTCGGGTGTCGGCAAGAAGCAGAAATCACGCAGGCGGGAATCTGATTCCAAATTACAAAGCATCAGTGTCAGCAGCAAAACAATGCGGAAATCACGCGCCGCAGCAGCAATTTCCGGGGAAAAGCAGGAGCACATTTCCCGTCGTCGAAATTAGCGTCGTCAGGTCGCTGTCATAGAAATCAGCGCCGTCAGGGGTCAGGGGCTGTGGGGCCGCATGCAGCGCTGCCGCCTCACCCGGTGGCGGCCGGGCCCGCGCCTCGCATTCTGTGCAGATGCTTTTGTCGGCTTGGGCGCGGCATGGGCGAGAGTGGCCGCCTCACCCAGTGGCGGCGTGGCCCACCTGGCCTCGCCCGTTCCGTCGCGCACGCTGCACTGTGCAGATGCCGTTGTGCCCGGCGCGGCCGCCTCCTGCGGTGGCGGCGGGGCCCGCCGCCTCATGGCGTGGCGGCAGGTGACGTGTCGCCTGCCGCGCCTGCCGCCATTAGTGAGGGGGTCTTTTTTGATAATTTTATCCGCTGATAGTCTTTTTTGTCAATAGCGTTCGGCAGGGGGTCCTTTTGGACAAAAAATCGTCGTTCTGGTGCTGGTGTTGTCAAGTCATCTCCTCATGGCTTCTTCTTTGCGAGCGAGCGAGCTTCCTGGAAGCTGATGGAAAAGCAGGCAGGCCACGTTGGGGCGATGGCGCCACCGCGCCTAACCCGGCCCGGCCCGGAGGTTCGCTTCGCCATGACACCGTGCCCGTGCGTGCGTGCGATCGCTACGTCCCACTGACACGGAGACGGCACGGCGCTATCCACCCCGCACGACTGACTCTGTCTAGGCAACTCTAGCATCTTCAGACTTCAGATAAACTTAGCACGTGTTGTTGAGCTCGAATCAATGCCATACCATCGCCTTAGAAGACCACAGACCATCCTTTTCATGGCAGAAAATTGCTGCCAGGAAATTGGCATCCACCTTAATTTCTTAAATGATACTCCCTCCACAAAGACTTGTAAGAGAGTATTTTACAGGCCGTTTCGAATCCACCTTTTTTTTGAAGTAAATTCGAATCCACCTTTGGAAAGCCATTCTTCATCGAAAGCCTGACCATGGCATCTCGGCCCATATCCATCTCCAAGCAGAGAAACGCCAAGATCTTTGACAATATTAGCACTGGCCCTAGCTCCTGGTTTCACAACTTTAGGAAACAATGCCTTTTTTTCTTACAATTCAGGGTTTCCCTAGTCAAGGTTGATGCTATTCGTTTGTGGCTCAGCACTCTTGTCTAGCTCGGTTTAGAATGTTTCCCCGCTTCTGTACCTCCTCTCCCCTCCCTCTGTGCTTTTGTAGTAGTATATTTGTAAAAGAAAAACATGCATACAATGCGACGCACATTCAGAAGGCCAGACACAACTCAGGAAGTCAGAATGGTTAAGTAGTACGCTCATCACTGGGTGTTCAAAATCAGAGATATCCATCCACAAATAGGACAATGGTCCAGTCTATAACAGTAACATTTGGGCACATAGCAAGGTAGCTGTTCGATGAATTACAAACCCGCAGCCGCAGTCCTTGAAATCACAACCGTCTCTTTTCTTATCTATGGACGCAAGCATACATCCCTTCCCTGCGGTCCACAGACAATGAAAGCAAGCTGCTTCTTCAGACGACGAGGCCCCTTCGCACCGACAACAGGAGTTTCCACGCTGTTGATCAGTTGATATTCATGTCCTCCGACCCAGCGCCATCTCCATCTGCATGTTTGTGCATCTAATTGTTTAGAGGGGTCATTCCAGCGTATACAAGGGGCTGATTGGTAGGTAGGTCATTACGCATTAAAAAGACGAGATTCATGCAAAACCATCAGTAACATACCCTCGTTTTCGGATGAACTGTAGATAGAGCTCCTTGAACGCTGTTGCTGTTGTCGTGTGGGCTGAAATAAGAGCAGTGTACAGGGATGAGTTTATGCTGCACATTTATTTTGCAGGCTTTCAGAACTCAAGAGAACTGAACTTTTTAAGGCAAAATCAAAGCTGAACTTGACAAAAACACAAGTTTGGCTCCTCCCAGCATATGATAAGTAGTACCTGCAACTTTGGCCTGAGTGCCTCGAGCGGTCCTTTGGGTTTCGCAACACCTTGCTGTCCAGACTGCAAAGCAAAATATCCCCAAAGAACTCAAGCACTGAACAAACGAATATTGACTGAAGCTACAGAAGGATAATTCAATACCTTTCCGAGAGCCCAATCAGCAGAATCAAAATAGGCCCGCTCATGGTCCTACAATTATGAAGAGCAATTTAAATGCCGAGAACTGGTGTTGTTTATGCAGATACCTGATATGGACTGTTCAATTTTGGGATGAGATATCCGAATTCAAGTACCTTTGAGATGAGTGGTGGCTTTTTAGGAATTAATCCTCCAAACTTCTTCTTGATTGCTTGTTCCTGCGCATAACAGAATGTGCTTGATGTTAACCACAAGTAATTGATCATGCCAGCTATAGAGATCAACCTTCTTTGTTGCTCAGTTAACCAGAATACAAGATTGACATTTAAATGACCATATAATCTTCAGAACTAGTCCAAAAAATAACCTGTTGCTGAGCCGAGGGCATGGGATTATCTCCACTTTGGTCCATAGGTTCAGAATTTCCAACGTTATCGTGCCCAGCAGCATTGGTATCCTTCATTCCCGACATGGTGCTAAAAACAGAACATACAGATGTTAGTATTTATCACATTACAAAGCACTAAAGTAAGTCATTTTTAGGGAAGAAATGTTTGAGCAATAGAGTTTGAGATAAACCAAAAACAGAAGCTACTATTGTCCAATTGTTGACTATTTGCAGTTTGACTCTCAGAACAAAATGGCAACATTTTGAATAGCTGGTGTATTTTGAAATGGGTATACTTTTCGGTTTAAACATTATAATCAAGGAACCTTAGCAAGCTTTTGTACTGCTAGTTTCTGGATTAGTTCTCAGCCTTCTAAATCGTCATGGGTGTGCTACTTGTAGCTAAATATTATCGCCCTACTATTTTCAGCTGATGAGTACCCCCTATAATGAGCAATTGATGTTGGCAAATCTGAACAACTTACTCGAAGTCAAAGAATGTGCTTCAGTTACAGAAATCAGCACATTACTTTTCTCTTGTTAGTTGTATTACTACGCTTCCTATCTGTCATTCAAAAATGAAACTATATGCTTCCCATCTTCATGGCGTCAGGTATGCTAACATTAATATCCCATAAAAACCGTGGCCTCTAGACGAGCCCATCCAAAAAAAAAACGGGAAGGCCAGTAAGAAAGAAACGTGTATTTATCTCTTGGTCGATAGAACAAATAACATCAATATGAAACTGGATATATGGAACGTAAACAGATCAAACTGTTTTATATTATTAATTCCCTAGCATTGTTCATATTTCATATATGTTTTGAAATCTTTATAAGAAGGTTAAATACAACCCACTGGTCAGCACATCGACTCATTCTACAGCCCATTGGATCGACAAAAATTCAAGTACATGCAAACTCAATGTTAGCCTGTCATGACAAGCAGAAACCTTCGAGTATCTGTTTTATCGACAACTTGCCTGAGGATCCACACAGATTGTTCTTTTTTAGCCCATCAGGTTCAATCCTTTCTTTACAAAATTGGGCAAAAACAAGCTAGTGCCTCAGGGGCCCTTCTAAATGGTAACACCTCCTACGGTCCTACCATGGTTCTAGATACAGAAATGAAGCAGCAGCTTGATACCCCCGCATCCCTAGTGGTACACAGAAAAACTCTATCTACATATTGTCATCCAGAGCCTAAGTATGACAAGGCGAGGTCAGAATACTGACTAGTTGACTACTACTTGTGTGTTTTCTTTGCTTGCTATACAAATCTGAACACCGGGTTGTCCCTGAATGCCAGGTAAACTGACGCTATCCTAGAGACGGGACTTCCAGCAGGTGCCTGCAATCTGTTTGACCGCATGACAACCCAAAATGCTCTCATAAAGCACACAATCCTCCGTGACCGAAAATCTAACAGGACCTTCTGATCCCCTTTCTTGCTCTGCTGACACACGCATGGTCTCTGCCACTTCACTTGCTTGTTTGATCAGCTGACTGCACCAGCTGGTTGTTCAATTATCCATCTTAAACATACAGAGGTGAACTATTCTCGAATTATGCCCAATTCTGAGCGTGAAGCATGTGCGGATCTCTCGTTCCCTCTGGACCGTCGGCACCACCTAACCTACATGATCAGTGGCAGTCCGGGTAATTCTCTTGCTAAATTTCTCCCGCACATCCCGGATCAGAAAACAAAAACCAGCCGACGAACGCTGACTAGTCAAAATTACCAGAGAACGCACTCCTCCTCCCAAATTCGGACGAGGCAACGCCGAGAAACCGGCCGGATCTAGCGACGGCGGGATCTACCAATCTACGGAGACAGCAGGCCAACGACTCAGTCCCGACGGCAGGCTAAGTAAGTAAGTTGCTCGGACTGTGAGCCGAAGAGGAGGAGGAGATCACTTACAGTTACGGTCACAGAGACGTCGGCGGCGAGGGAAGCGTCGGCTCGGCTGCTCCGAGGTGGAGAAATGGGGAACCGAGGGAGGGACGGCGAGCAGCAGCGCAGCGGCTCTCCAATGAGTGGAGGTATGTTTGTTTGTTGGCTGCTGCTGCTGCGATCGGATCGGTCTCGAATTCTGAGATGCACGGAAGAAATAGACTACACGTAGCTCCGTGTGGGGCCCGGTCGCACTGGATTTCGGCCGTTGCTATCGTAGGCTGCCGGGCCGGCCGTGCAAGTTGCTACTCGGCCGGTCACCGGAGAAAAGGACATTTTTCTTCCTGTGGATTTTTTTTTCGAATCTCCTGTAGTTATTTGTTCTTTCCTTATTACTTCTCCGTTGAAAATATCATTTTTTCTGCCCAAATGATAAGTGTAACACGTGTGGCACGAAACACTCCAGTCATGACATTATTAGGGCACGAAACATTTCATTCCTGACGTTTTTGTCATCGCGACTCCTGGCACTTCAATGGATAATGTAAAACCGGAGGCCAATTTTTTTTACCTTCTTCTCTTACTCTATAATCGCATACAATCCATGATCAAACAAAACATATAATGAAACAATATATCAACTTCAAGTTCAAATTCGCTAATCAACTTCAAATTCAAACCACAAGCATACTGCATCACAACTACAAACAAAAGTGCATATATAAATACGTAGCACTCTCAAATAGCATTGCCTCCATCGCTTGATTTCTCTTCGTCATCGTTCGCTTCCACTCCATTGCCATCATTGGCCCATTGTTTTCATTCTCATCCGTGGCACCATTCACACACGGCTAATGAACAAGACTCGGCGGCCTCCGCTTAAGCGGTGGAATTTTTGGGGATCATCCACTCTCCTATGGATCACATGGTTTGGAAGGATTGGGCTCCTTCAAAGGTCAAGATTTTTTGCTGCCTCTCGAAATAGGCTTTCGCCCCTCTATATTAATATAGCAACCACTCGATACAACTGTTCGATCATCGCTGGGGCAAACAACACAATCACGCCCAAAAGAAAAACAAGAAAAAAATGCCAACAACGTCGGATCGACGAAAGCAACGGTATCCCGCAACCGCGGCGCGCTCCGAAGAATGCCACCACACTCCTATGCTTCTGAATTTCCGCTTACCAAGCAACACCTTCAAGAAGGACTGCGACGACGACGCTGCCGCCCGAACGGATCCTAGGATTTCTCCTGCTACACGGAGGGGAGTGGGGGAGAGGTACATTCGACGCCCTTCAAGAAGGATGGCGGCGCCCCCATGAGTCATTGCGTCGGTGCGGCAAAACCCGACAAAGATTTCTCCCGGCCCCTCACACCCACCACCCAGGACCAACCGTCGGCTCCACCATGCTTGTCGCCCACCAACATGTGCCAGTATAGTCTTGAGGACACCACCGACGCCTCACCATGGCAAACGCTGGGAGGCCGACCGGACCTAAACGAAGCAACCATAGACAGGGGCCGACAGTACCGCAGTCGCTGGGAGGGAACAACCTCCACTGGCTCAGGCGATAGCAGACCAAATGTAGCAACAGGAGCACACCAGGCCAACTACCCCGCCAGGCCCAGATCGGGCCCGTGAAGCTCCGGCCGCCGCGGTGCAGCTGACGCACCACAGTAGCCCCCCCCCCCTTCGCAAGGAGCTCGCCAGACCAGCCGGAAGCGACCCGGTGGAATCCAAACCGGCCCGCCCTAACCCAGATTGGGCCCAAAGGGTCTAGATGTAAGCCTGCAGGGGGCCGCCGGCCAGCCCCCGCATCCAACCGCCAAGGGGCCACACCACCGCTTCGCCGCCACCCGACCAGGACTGGAACGCCGTCGCCGAGCCACACCGTCGTCGGAGCAGACCCACCCAAGCCGGCCGTCCGCGACAGGGAAAGGAAAAGGCTGCCACCGCCTGCCACGCAAGGGGGAGGTGCGGGGAGCTTTGTACGGAGCGGGGAGAGGAGGCCGCCCCGGTCGCCTCGCTCGGGGAGGCGACGCGGGGGATACGGGGCAGGTCTTGCTGAAGGTTTGGGGAATGTTTCCTATTTTTGCTGGCTAGCCATTCAAGATAGGATATGGATCGATGGATTGACCAAGCGTGGGTGACCAAATTGTGATCTTTGCCCTCTATGCAAGAGGGAAAAAGAATCTGGGATGCACTTTTTCTTGAAGTGCCGCTTCACTATTAGGCTATCGAATTTGGCAAATGAGTGGTTTCACCTTGGGTCCATTGGTACCTCCTCTTGGCATTTGGAGCGATCCCTCATGGAGTGGTGGGTCAATTTGTCTGCCAAGTGCATCCCCAATAGAAAGGCTAGCTATGGCCTCCCTCACAATGTTTATTTCCTGGACCGTTTGGAATGAACGGAATGTCCGTGTCTTCTGACATAAAAGCGCCCCTCCAATCCTTCTCAACAACATCAAATATGATGCGGAACTTTGGGTCACCGCGGGAGCCAAGAAACTAGGGAAGGGAACATAATACCAGGAGAATGATGATTTTTGTACTAAGGGGCATATGTCGTCATGTGCATGTTTAAACCAAATTCTATTCCCTTCTTAATTAATGGACGAGGCAAATCTTATGCATCTGTTTTGAAAAGAAAATCATTTACATGTGGCTATTATCTGAGAAAGACAAATTTAGATTGCCAAAATGTCATAAGCTGAATTGGCTATGGCACATACGTAGTTACCCTCTTTCGACTGCCATAAAATTAACTTCCATGTACATGCTCGATATGAACTCTGAACCGACTACCTGTGTATGGTAAGTGGTTCAAAAAAACTTTTCAACTAATGGGGTGACCTTTACAGTGATTCATAATGATTTAATTTACTTTTGAGGAGATAACTTTAAGCCGTGACCGTTAAAAAAGATTAGCATGTGCACCTGTCATTTCTTGAACGCTAGCTCAATTTAATCAATACATGTCCAGCTGATCAATGCAAAATTTACCAAGCATCTCTAAAAGGGACATCAACATTTTTTTAAGACAGACTCATCCACGGAAAGGATCAGCCCTCATATCAGAACATTCCCATGTTTGAGGAAATTATGCATTATGTTATGCTTCCTACATAAACTCTCCTTGAACTCATTTTGGATCATAGGTAGGTTTCACCTGATCCCAAATTTAACCGTCATCGGTGTGTAGGAAGCTGTTTACCAAGAAGGAATGTGTCGATCAGCGCTATCCCTTCTGTGGGCTTGTTGAGGGGTACCAAGTGGCCAGCCCCTCTTATTGTCACCATGGTCATACCATGGTACTCCACAAATCTTCCAGCAACCTACAGTGCAAATGTCTCTCTCGTCAGGGCCAGTGGAGTCTAGATTCCGTTCAGAAACTAACTTAACTAGAAGTATCATTGTAGCCCCAGAGAATGTTCACTTGATTGTTCAGAATTTCTGACCTGTTTGTTCAGGTACCATGGTTGCCACTGTGACTTGATAGGCAAGCCAAGTGCTTCCACACAATATCGTGACCCGATCACTGGGACCCTGCCATCCGCATCTCCACTGCATGCACAAAGTTATAGGCCACTGGCGATTCTGAAACACCAACATAGCACCTATTCTAACATGCCAGTGAAAAGAACATCTATTCTAAGATTTTTAAGCCATCAGAGAACAGCAAAATTGTGTTTTAAGGTTACCGAAAGTAATTTGGGAGGATAATATCAGTACATGGAAGTAATAAATAATGTCTACTTTGAATGCATATGAGAACTGACACATGGTGATAGGGTACAAGATGCAGAAATACACCTGTAGAGCCAGACTCTCAGTCCTGCTTTGATGAGCTTGGAGTATATTGGTAGAATGGAAAGTACCGAAAAGTTGTACGACTTCAGAATGGAGTCACTGCATGGTAAATGAAAATGGAAATAAGTCAAATTCATATTAACATGCTCAATTTCTTCTCCACGTGTAAAATGATCTCTTTTGAGCATTTCCCGAATTTGAGTCGGTAGTTGTCCATTTGACATTTGTTTGGAGTCCCTGGATAGAATGTTAATGACACAAAGTAGAATCTGTTATGAGCAGCATATATATTACAGTCCAGGCAGTTAGGGGCCTGGTCCAATTATCTTATCGTGTTAGGGGCTTAGCCCAATTATATCATTAGGAGGATTATATAAACTCATGTAAGGACCCGTTTTGAGATTAAGCAAGAAGCAATCATTATTTGCTCAGCTTCTTGAAGGGAGCCGGGAGACCTAACCCTAGCCGCCTCCTGCCAACGCCGCCCCCTTCTCCCTCGCGCACGACGGCGCCCAGCCGCCGGCGACCGCGAGTTCGCCCTCATCCAGCCCCCTCATTCCCCTACACCCTCCGGCCTAGACCCGGTAGAATCCTAGTTCCTACCACTTTGGCAAGAATTAATAAGGAAATCCCTTCCCTCTTGCCCGGCCGCAGGCAAAAAGGCCCCTGGCCGGCCCTCTCGCGCCCTCCTTCTAGCAGCACCATAACACTTTGGTATCAGCTAGCTCGGTTCCGGTCATGTCTTCTGCGCCACCGCCCACCCCACCCGCGCCGCTGCCCACCCGAACCGCGCCGCTGCCCATCACCACCGCGCTGCTGCCCATCACCACCTCGCCGCTGTCCTCCCCACCCGCGCTGCTGCCTATCACCACCTCGCCGCTGTCCTCCCCACCCGCGCCGCTGGCCTCCACCTCCGGCGCCCCCACCGCCCAGCTGCCGGCGCCCTCCACCGCGCCGTCCGCCGCCGTCTACACCCCGGAGGAGGTCACTGGGGTCCTCCACGCCCTCTTCACAGCGGTCCAGGAGATCTGGCTGTACTTGGCCAGCCCCTACGGGCCTCCGCCAGCCCTGCCGTGGTACTCGCCGCACTCCGCGGCGTTCGCTGGGCCGCTGCAGCCCCAGCTGCTGCTGTAGCCGCCGCCCGCCACCACCCCGCAGTGGCCGTCACCGGCTCTCACGGTGCCCCCCGCGCCCATCGCCCCCATGCAGCAGCTGCTGCCGCTTCAGCCGCCCCCCGCCAGCACTCCACTTTGGCCGCACTGGCCATCGACGGCCTTCGCGGCTCCCACCGCGCCCGTCGCCCACATGCAGCAGCTGCTGCAGCTTCATCCCGCCGCGCCCGTCGCGCCCATACAGCAGCCGTTGCAGCCAGAGGCACCCCCGCCGCTCAGCACCGGGCCGGCGACGACCGCGCCGGCGGGCGTTCCGATCCAGCAGGTCCGTTCCCACCCTCACCGTCACCACTTCCGGCCTGGTTGGCCGGGTCGACGCCGCAGCCGGTCTACACTATGGCCGGGGAACAGCCGGCGCCCACCCTGCAGTACGGCGGGCCCTCTGGCTCCGCGGGTGCCTACGCGGGCCTCGACGGACTGCCGTTTCACGGGGGACCCCGATGCCCACCGACACGGCGTCATCCTCTTCGCTGCCCCGTACCACCGAGTCGTATGCCCACGGCGGTCAGGCTCCGCCCCCGCCGCGCTTCGCCAAGCTCGACTTCGTGACCTACGACGGCACCGAGGACCCCCTCAACTGGCTCAACCAGTGCGAGGAGTTCTTCCGGGGGCAACGGACGCTCGCGTCGGACCGCACCTGGCTCGCCTCTTATCACCTCCGCGGCGCCGCCCAGACGTGGTACTACACCCTCGAGCAGGACGAGGGCAGCATGCCCCCATGGGAGCGTCTTCGCGAGCTTTGCCTCCTTCACTTCGGACCGCCGATACGCGGGAGCTGGCTGGCGGAGTTGGGCCGCCTTCCCTTCACCTCTACGGTGCAGGACTTCACTGACCGCTTTCAGGCCCTGGCGTGCCACGCGCCCGGCGTGACGGCTCGCCAGCGGGCCGAACTCTTCGTCGGGGGTCTGCCAGATCATATCCGCGTGAACGTGGAGTTGCAGGGACCACGGGACCTCCAGACGGCCATGTACTACGCACGAGCGTTTGAGTGCCACGCGGTGGCCGTCCAGCAGGCATCACCATCCCGGGCCGCTGGGCCGCCGCCCTGGCCGGATGTTCCCTCGCAGGGTCGGCCTGCTCAGGCTTCCGCGGCACCCCTCGCTGCGACCGCGGCACGCCCATTCCGCCGGCTCACCTCGGCCGAGCTACTTGAGCGTCGCCGCCAAGGGTTATGCTTCAACTGCGACGAGCCCTACGTGCCCGGCCACGTCTGCCCGCACCTCTTCTACCTGGAGGTTGCCGACTACATGGAGGAGGACGCCGCCGGCGGCCTCGGCGACCTGCCCGCCCAAGCTGTCGCGGAGGTGTGTAGCGACGGTTGATCACCTCGAGGAGTTCCGCAAGTGCTTCCCCGCCTTCCAGCTCGAGGACGAGCTGTTTGTGCAGGCGAGGAGAAGTGTTATGAGCAACATATATATTATAGTCCAGACAGTTAGGGGCCTAGTCTAGTTATCTTATCGTGTTACGGGCTCAGCCCAATTATATCATTAGGTGGATTATATAAACTCATGTAAGGACCCGTTTTGAGATTAAGCAAGAAGCAATCATTATTTGCTCGGCTTCCCGAAGGGAGCCGGGAGACCTAACCCTAGCCGCCTCCTGCCAACGCCGCCGCCTCCTCCCTCGCGCACGACGGCGCCCAGCAGCCGGCGACCGCGAGTTCGCCCTCATCCAGCCCCCTCCTTCCCCTACACCCTCCGGCCTAGACCCGGTAGAACCCTAGTTCCTATCAGAATCACATCAAACTATATAACCATTGCAACGCTTATTTTAAACTATGTCCCATGATATAATTCAACTCAGAGTTGTAACTACTAGATTAAAACTTCATAGATAAAAAATGAAAAGATCTGCAGAAATCACCTGCAAACTTGCCATTTCCCAGGCAACATCCCATTGACATTTGCATGAAGTGCCCTTTGCACATCTGCCTTATTGAAGTACTCCTGAGCATACGATGAGTAGCACTCATCGTATCCCGAGAACAACCTAATCCTCCTCCTGAAAGGTTCCTACCATGCCAAAGAAATTAACATACTTAGAAATTCAGAAGCAGAAGTTCTAGTTTAAACTGTCTGTCCCTTACATGGTCACTATATTTGAGTTCTTTATCAACAACAGATGCTGCTGATGTTTGTCCAAGATTGCACTTGGGCGCATAAATGTTGTATATGTCGATCAACTGGTACTGTCCATAGATAGTGTTCATGGCTTTGTTGCAACCATCGGTCCAATTTGAGGCTCTAAAATCACAATCCTTTTTTATGCGATCGTAAACTTCATCTGATACAACTGCATGGCTCCAAGCATATTCGGCAAGTCCCTTCGAGTCATAGTAATCATCAATTAATGGATTGCCAACCTACATTGGGCCAATATAAATGTTATGATGTCATAAAATTTCAAACTATCCACAGAAAACCTAGGCAATACATACATTTATAGAACAAAGGGAAGTTCATCAGAATGTTAACAAATCCCAAGATTGTTGTAATTTTCACAGAAACAAGTGTGCAATGTTTTTCATCTAAATTATCCCAGGAAATACATGAATTGTTTCAAAGTTATAAACTAGGAGTATTAAAAACGATACATTATATGATCCCATTTTCAAACAAGAATGAACAAGGCCACTGGCCGAACCAGCAATATAAACAACAGAAGCTGTCAAATTATATACTCACAATGAACCCTTTAAAGTTGATGTATGTGCTGGCCTTCTTGTCTTTGTTCCTCTCATAGACAAGGTCAGCTAGTTGTGGCACATAATGACCTGTATAAAATTTAAAGTTCTTCATCAGTGATCTGAGAGGAGAAGTTGGAGAATACAATATGAGCTCAATAGAGTCGTCCCCTCCCCCGCGCCGCCCCTAGTGGGCGTCTCGGGGGCAACTCCCCCCTCGCCGGAGTAGCCCCTCTCCCTCCCCTCTCCCCCTCGCCGCCGCACGAGGCTGCTGCCGGGCAAGGCCCATGGCGCAGCCGAGGACTGCGGCGGCGGGGCATGCGCTGCTCTGGTTCACATCGGAGGGTCTTGGATCTGGGCGGCGGCCCCCGGCGAGGCCCCTTGTCACCTGCGGTGAGCAGTGGGGTGGGCGCGGTGCTGGCGATCTGGTCGGGTGGCCGGCGGATCTTCGGTGGGCTGGGACCTCGCGTGGCTGCCCTGGTGGCTGGCGGCGTCAGATCTGGCTGCTGGCCATCTTCCCCTGCTCGGTGCGTTTCACCCACGACGGTCCCTGGCTGTGCAGGCGTCTGGCCTGCCTCTGGGTTGCGGGTGATTCTGGTGGTCGAGATCTAGATTGGGGGAAACCCCTGGTCGGCTCCAGCCGGCCGCGACGACGACGACGTCCGCGGGCGCCGATTTCTTCATGGAGACGTCGGTCAAGGTCTGCCCTTCCACACCCCACCACCTTGCTTCTCGGGTGAAAACCTAACTTCGGTGGGCGGCGGCGGCGTCCTTGGCGCCGTGACCTTCTTGAAGGTGTCGCCTTGAGAGCAGTGTGGTGGCGGGCTCAGTATGGGGCGGTGACAGCAGCCGAGGATCGAGGGACCAGTGGGCGCCTTTTTTGGTGGAGCGGTGCTTCATCCTACACATTGATGACGGCGGATCTCGACGGCATGGTGCAGTGGAGACTCGGCGCCCGATGCGCGGTGATGGATTCGCGCAGGTGGAGGCAGTTATCTGGCGTCATGGTGGCGTGGATGGCAGAGTGGCCTGACAAGGTAGAAGTCTCAATATCTGCTCTGAAGACGGACCTGTGGAAGATGGCGGCGACGACACATGTGAGTGCGTCAGACCAGTTTATGCCCCAGACCCGGTATGTGGCTCGGCTGAGGCTTCTGGCTTTTGATGATAGGCTTATGTGAGTGGTCCGGGTATTTGGCCCAGGTAGCACCCCTTCATCATATGGATAGGAGTAGTGGCATATGTTGCCAAGATGGCGGATTCAGGCATATTGTTGTAATACTTTGTAAGGTCCTCGAAAATAATCAATAAAGTGGCCGTATACATCTCCTAGATGCAGAGGCCGGGGGTCATCCTCCTTTTCTAAAAAAAAAAAATCAGTGATCTACAAAAATAGAATTGTAGCGCGTCTCTTGCTCCACCATGTCTGAGATATCACAGAAGTCTAATATGACCATTGGACATATCAGGAATACCAGAACCAATCTAAAGGGCCATGCCACCAAAATGTTATTCACTTTGGTTTGTTTCCATGGTATGGTAAACCTCTGGTTCTCCCAGATTACAAGACACATAGCAATGTAGGCCCAATCTGAGGTTGCTGAACCGTGTTGTGTGCGTGTTTGATAATATGTTGTAGAAAATGAGTCACAAAATTAGACAAAAGCGGGTCAAAAGAACACGAAAATTTGCCAAAAAGAAGGTAGGCAGGAATTGGTGGGGAAAATGAGATGATCATAGTACCCACCATTAAGTTTCCTATGAACTACAGGAGCATCATGACTTGCCAGGATTAATATTTTAAAATGTTCTCACCAAAATTTCCCATCTATGCTTTAACATCAATTATTGCCCAGTTCCTTTAAATTTAATGATTTATGGATTATACAGAAATAAATAGGAATTGGTAGAGAACTTAATTTGAAAGGCCAGGTCGACTTATTATTTTTACGACTTTGTCAGACATGTAGGACAGCTATGTTGAAAAATTTAAGTTTGCAGGTTACTAAGATCAACTCTGGAAATCAAGGCCTGAAGAACAAGTGTCTTGTTGATGTAAATATTCACTTCTGCTTCGGTACACCCCCCTTAAACACAAGGACGGCTCAGATTAGCCCGTACCTCTTCATAAATAAGGGCATGATAGTCATATTTTATAAACTCTTTGTCTTTTTTTTTAAGCATCAGTACAGACACAAGCGCTCATATACACGCGCATACACTCACCCCTATAAACTCTCTTCGTGTATTAGCACAGCCGCACTGTCCAACTGGACAATCACACCTCAGGTGTTATGAACGTTTTTTTAGACTTCAAATAGAACACTGGAAAAGCGCAATATTTTCTGTTTGTTTTATTCCTTTTCTTTTTTGTTTCCTTTTTCTTTCTTAGATGCGTGAACTTTTTAACTTTCGTAATTTATTTTTTCAAAAATATGACAAATTTTCAAATTTGAATTTTTCTTCCAAATTGGTGAACTCCTTTTTTTTCAAAATTGTTCCTTTTTTCACAAATTTGTGAAATATTTTCAAAATAGGCGATTTTTTGAAAATTAAATTTATATAATGATGAACTTTGTTTCTAAGTCAATGAACTTTTTTCAAATCTGTGAACTTTTTTTCCAAATCAATGAGCTTTTCTTCTAAATCCATGAACTTTTTAAAAAAGATTTGATGAACTTTTTTCAAAATCAATAGAAGAAACAAAAACAGAAACAAGAAAATAGAAACAAAAACAAAATTATAGAAAAACCCGCGTAAAAACCAAAGAAAAAACCAGCCCGATTGAAAAGGAAAACTAGAGTCTTTCTTTTTAGCATTATATCTGACGCACTACAAAAGATGGAAAAAGCAAAACTTAGACCATGATCAACGGAGGGTGTTCGAGTAGGCGAGAAGGCTCCGTCTGAGAGTAAGTCGTTTCCATGCATTCTTGAAATGGCCTCAATTTTTTTCATGCCTTGTACGACCAATTCAAGGCATCATGCCAAGTTGTTTTTGGAGTTTTCTCGGTCAAAAGTGACCGATAAATGGGCGGGCGTGTCGCCACTTGCACACGGTGTTAAGAATCGTTCAAACTTGGCATGGATGACTATCATGGTCATGCCCGCTTGCTTGAAAAAGTTAGGGTCATTTTAAAAATATCCAAAACTAGACCATGTTTAGTGAAGTGTGTTCGGGTTGGCCAAAAAGCTCCGCCTGTGGGTACGTCGTTTATTGACATCCTCCAAATGGCCTAAAAAATTTCACCTCATTCTATGATCAAATCAAGGCACCATGCCAAGTTGTTTGAGTTTTCGATAATTCTGGCATTTTCTGGAGTTTCTCGGTGAAAATTGACCGATAAATGGCCGGACGTGACACAACTTGCATACGGTGTGGGAAATTTGTTCAAACTTGGCATGGGTGTCTACCAGGGGAATGCCCACCTACTGGAAAAAGTTGGGTCATTTCATGCATGTCAAAAAAAGATCATGTTCAATAGAGGGTGTTTGGGTAGGCGAGAAGGATCTGCGTGAGAGCATGGTTTTTCGGCATCCATCAATTGACCACAATTTTTTTCCATGATCTTATATGACCAAGTAAAGGCACCATGCCAAGTTGTGTTGGTTTTTGACAAATATGGTATTTTTGGAAATTTTTTCAATTATAAAAGGCAGATAAATGGCCGGACGTGTCGCAGCTTGCATATGGTGTTGGAAATTGTTCAAGCCTGGCATGGTTACCTACCATGGGCATGCCCATACGGGTGCACTCCGTTGAACATGGTCTAGTTTTGAACATTTAAAAATTACCACAACTTTTGCAGGCAGGTGGGCACGCCCATGATAAGGATCCATGCCAGGGTTGAACAATTTCCGACACCATATGCAAGTTGCGACACATCCGGGCATTTTATTGAGCCATTGTCTACAGTGTATGTAAGTTGTCACACGTTCGACCATTTATCGCCCTTTTTTGAGGGATTTCAAGAAACAACATGCTCTCAAACTAAACTTTCTGGCCTACCCAGACATAGTATATTGAACATGATATTTTTTGGACATTCTTGAAATGATTCCAACTTTTGCTAGCCGGTGGGCATTGCCCATCATAGACATCCATGGTATGTTTGAAGGGAAAAAATATTTAAAATAATAATTTGAATAGGTACTTAAAATTGTTATTTTGAATTGTAAACATAAAATAAATACAAAGGGATAAAACTGAAAACTGTATGTTCTCGGTTTTGGGAACCTCTGCTTCCCAGCCATTTTTTTTCTGGTTTTGGGAACCTTCTCAGAGGTCGTGAACCACGTTATTTCTGTTTCTTCTTTTCCATTTTCGTTTTCTTTGACTTTTCATTTTTTTGTTTATTATTTATATTTCTTATAAATTCAAAATTTCCAGAATTCAGATTTTGTTCGTGTTTTCTGATTTTTTAATTCCAAATTTGTTACTGTTTTTTAAATACATGTTTCAAAATTTTGTTCGCTTTTTTTAGAAAATGTTTGTTTTTTGAAATTCTGAGTAAGTTTGAAAGACATGAATATTTTTTCAAAATTTCTGTGCAATTTTCTAAAATTTGAAAATTTGTATTTTATGAACAAAAAAGAAATCTAAAAAACCGTGAAGAAAATAAATAAAACAAAGTAAAACCAAAGAGTTGGTGCATATTTTCCTTAGCGTTATCTGTCTCGGATAAGAATTTTAAGACAAGGTTCGTAAGCACATTACATTAGCTATCCCAGCTGGTTAGCGCACTCACGCATAGTGCGTGAGGCCTGCAGTTCGAATCACATGTATGTCAGCTAATTTTTTTGAAGCTTAAAACCAAAAAAAGCTAAACGGGCTGAGCCCATGAAGGTGTGTTGTGTGACGGGAATTGTACGAACCATACACCGTATACGTTCTACTACATAGGAAAGTGCGTACAATTTGTGAAAGGTCCATACTACCCTTTATACGTTTCGTGAGGGGGTGTACCAAAGCGCTTCTCGTAAATATTTACCTGCATAGCTCTCTCCTGAGATATAGAATTCCCGGTCCTTGTACTGCGGAAACCTCTTGAACCAATTAATCAGGAAAGTATATGTATCCTCAGCTATACAAAAGACAAAATGGAAATTGATGAACATTTCAAAACGCCTCAAACAGTTATGAAAAGCAAGCACACTTCCCGAAAAGAATACTCAGTTACCTACAAAAACATCATTCAGGTTGGTGAGGTCAGAGGATGTGTTTGTGTAGGAGAAGCCAACCCCAACAGGAGACTCCACGAAGAGCAAGTTGGCTTCTGGCAAGAATCAATCGAGAACAACACCAACAATATTCAGATTTTTTTACATAGAACCGTTGGGATAATCATAATTTCATAATCAATTAGCACAAGTGCAATGCTTGCAAGCTGCAACACCTTTGTTCCACGCAAACTTGTTGAACTCGAGCCCTGCTGCAAATCTGCTCACCCTGAGAGGTCCTAGCTCAGAAGCAGCTCCGTATCCAACTGATGAGCAGCCTGGTCCTGCATGCATGTGCAGGGAACAAAAAAGTTGTTTATTTTTCACCCCAAGTAGCAACCGAATTATTACTGAACCGCGAGGAACACAAGATAATCTCTACAAAACATTTCCTGAAATAAGTGAGGTAAAATAAAAGAGAGAGAACAGACAAGTGAATAAGTGCAAAGTAAGAAACCTCCGTTGAGCCAGAGCAGGAGAGGTTTGTGCGAGGGCTGTGACTGAGCCTCGAAGAACCAGTAGAAGAGCGCCCTTCCATTCCGCTTGTTCACGGTGACATGCCCGGCGAACTGAGAGACCTGCGGGCTCCTTGGCTGACCGGGGAGGAAGACCACCCTATCAGCTTCCTGCCCACTACCGTAACCTGCAGAGCAGCAGCGCCAACTCTGGGAGGCCAAGACGAGGAGAAAGAGAGCAAGGATGAGCTGCCACCGCTGCTTGTCTTGGTTCGCCGCTGCCGCCATGAGAATGTGCAAATGTGAAAGTGAGTGGCTTGGCTGGGACAGCAAGAGCAGAGAGGCAGGGGCTGGGCGCAACTCAATGTGTGTGAGAGTGAGATCACACTAGAAGATCATGTGAAGTTGGAGGGAGCTCAGAGCTGGGGGTGGGGGTGGGGGTGAGAGTGAGAGGAGGCCATTGGCCGGCTTGGCTGCATGTGAACCAGGGATAACGAATTTTATTTGCTGCGGCACCGGCACCGCAGCCTTGCCGAGGGCATCTCCGACTCGTGTCTGTGCGTTGTTCGCGTATGCGTCTGATGCTTTTGGCGGCTTGCCTTGTGACTGACTAAACGCTGACACGGTCACACGTACCGATTCATCAAGTTGGACGAGCATACAGTAGAAACCTTCGTGCATGAGACAAGTGAGGTTGGCGTTTGCAGTTTCTGTTTTCTCTCTTTCTTTTTCATTTTTACCGAAAACAGTACCATTGTACTACATGTTCTTTTTCTCGAAAGCCTCTATGCACGTAGCCATATATTATTAAAAATAAAAAAATAGCAGCCGAACACCAGACCCGGAAAAAGGCAAAAATAAAATTCGAGGCCGAATGCCTCGCGACAGTAGCTCCGCCCGATAGACATTAACCCTAGGGGCAGAGCTAGCTCCCGGCAACCCGGGGCGGCTGCCCGAGCTGCTCCGGCCAGTCTCTATTAAATAAATAATACTATGAGAACATGGTTAGTAATGCTAATTGCTGATGTCCCTACTACTCGAGGGAGCATCGATGGCGTCCCAACGGTCATCTTGCTCCCACGCTCCGCCTGCGCCCCGTGTCGCCTCCGGCCCCCGTCGAGCCCACCCTCAGCCCCACCCGCCGGTCCGTCTCTCCGACGCCCATCGGCCAGATAACGCTCCTGCCTGCTCGCGTGTTGGTACGGATGGCTCCGCCCGTCCGACCTCCGATGTTCTGTTACCGGGCCGTTCCAGGCCCGCCTCGATGGATCTTGAACCTGACAATGACGGCTGGATGGAGGTGCGCAGCCGTCGCCACCAGCACCGTCAAGAGAAGTTGCCCACTGTCAGCCGTTCGCCGGGGCCCAAGCTTTGGATTCCCCGGTGGCTGCTGGACAGGTGTTTTAGGTGTCTGGAGTCGGGGCACCATAAAGAGGTGTGCACCGGTGAGATTCGTTGCCATAAGTGCTGGGTCTCTAGACACATCGCCCGTGACTGCCCCCTCCTCTCGCTCTACGCCTCCCTCCCCGCCGCTCAGATCCGTCCGGGCCACCCAGTGCGGTGCCGCCCGTTCGCTGGTCCGGTCGCCCCCCCCTCCCGCACTACCCTCCGCTGGCCCAGGTGCGCTTCCCGAGGGAGGTCCTCACGCATGGGGACCCAGATCTGCGGCCGGAGCGCGGCGGCGGAATCATCTCCCGCACCCCGGGTATGGATGCGCTGGAGGCGGACTTTCGCTGCTGGGCGCTGCTGGCCACGGTGGGGGGCCGGCGGCCGCCCATCTCTCCGGAGGCCCTGGTCCAATCCCTCACCCGGATCTGCGGCGTGGAGCGGCGGCATGTCCGGGTGGAGGTCTCTCATCCGGCGGATTTTTTCACCACTTTTTCTTCCACTGCGGACTGCGATAGGGTCTTCCTCGACTCCGGCAAGCTGCGCTGCAAGGGGGCGCCTATCGCGTTCCAGCGTTGGCACCGGAGTGCGCTTGCCTCCAGTGGCTCTATGGAGTTCTTTTGCCGGCTGGGGATCGAGGGGCTGCCGGCGAATGAGTGGGAGTGCGGCGCCATCAGCCAGCTGCTCAACAATCTCAATGTCCAGCTAGTTGAAATCCTTCCGCCGGACGACCGGTGGCAACTCCAGGTCACTGCCTGGTTGAAGAATCCGTCGGCGATCCCGAAGATCTATGATTTGGAGATTCCGGAGCCGGTGGGCTTACCGGCCTCTTTCGACGAAGACAACCCGGCATCACCTCCTCTCCCTGCACCGCCGACAGAGAGGATCACGCTCATCCACCCGCTCACCATCCATGTCATCGATGTGGTGGATCGTACTGTCCCATACTTGGAGCTGCGCCCCAATTTCCAACCAGATGACAATGAGGATCTCACAAGGCGGCATGACTATTCGAGAAGCTGCTACTGGGGTAGGATTGATGGTACCGGAAGGGGCAATGTGCCCAACTCCGGTGGGCATCCGTTCGGTGGGCCTGGTGGTTATGGCATGGCAGGTGATTGGGGAGGTGGCCGCAGGGTCATGGGTGTCCTGGCGCCGGCAGGGGGAATGGCGGTGCCTGCGCGCCTCCTTGCTCCGGGGTCTACTCATCCTCAGGAAGCTCCGGTCCTAGTGACGCGCTCGACGCAGATGGCAATCTCTGGGAGGTCTGGCTCGTCGTCCTCTTCGGCGGCCGCAACCGGTGTGCATGCCGGCTTGCCGGCTGGGAATGTGGCTGGGAGTCTTGTCACCGGGTCGCCCCTGCCCGCCGTGCGCTCCGGTGGTTCACTGGCATCAACTGCTGTTGGCTCGAGGGCCCTGGCGGACACGCTTATGCTGCTCTGTTCCGAGGCTTCCACTGCGGTTGGATCTCAAGCATTTGGATGCACGCCTCCTGTTCGGAATTCCGCGCTCTGGGGCACGCCGCCGCATCGAAGGCTGTCCTTCAGCCCGGCGACACAAATGCAGACGGGGAAACGCATTCTGGAGGAGGCGGGGATGATACACGCTGGCCAGGCTGGGGAAGAGGAGGTGGATGTTCAGGGATGCCTGGGGCACCCACAAGCTCATCAAGAGGACGACACCGACTTGCTCCAGGCGGTGGGTTTATCCGTGCGGGTAACGCCGACTCGCAGTGCCAGCACCAGCCCAGCCCAGACTCCCTTCACCGTTCCTCTCCCTCAGCACATGCTGCTACCGCCGGCATCGGCTGGGGTTGGAGCAGGCACTATGCAGGGGCCTTTGACGGCATCAGAGACACTGAGGCTCGGCCTGGTGGCGTCCCCGGCGCCGTCCATTCTTGGCCCCAAGCCGGCGGCGTCGGCCCCTGTCAGGCACAGGAAGGCCCTCCCGCCCAATTTTACACCCAGGAGGAGCACAAGGCTGTGCAAAAATGCACCAGGCCACAACACGGGGCCTGTGCAGCGGGCGCAATCAGTGCTCTTGAAGCGGATGGGGGTGATTCAGGCTAAAGAACATGTCTCTTCAGAAGCTATGGACGAGTACCTCAAGTTGTTCGACAAGCCGCTTGCTCCTCACCACGTCAAGGCAATCACCGCGATCTTCGCTCCCGGGGAGGTCGACTTGGACGAGCGTCCACAAGCGGGCTTTGATGCCTTCTCCCCGCCGGAGATGGTAGAGCCGTGTGGTGCTTAAAGCTACACTGTTTTATCGGTGGTTCTACTTTAATCATCATGAATATGTCTTTAGCTGTCACGGTATGGAATGTAAGGGGGCTTAATAACCCTGCTTGGAAGAACGCAGTTAGGCTTTTCGTGCAATCTCTCAATGTATCCCTAGTTTGCTTTCAAGAGTCCAAGTTGGCACTTGTGAATGACACTGTGGTTCGGGAAACTCTGGGGCCTGCCTTCGATGGTTTTGATTTCCTGCCGGCTGAAGGAACACGTGGTGGCATATTGTTGGCTTGGAAGTCTGAAATGCTGCGGGTGACTAACATCCTGAAAGATGAGTTCATGATATCGACACAAATTCTTTCTCTGGCAGAGGGCAAAGAGCGGTTGGTTTCTTCGGTGTATGGGCCGCAAGAAGACACAGACAAAGCAAGATTCCTTGAGGCAATTGTGCAGTTTGGAGACCGCGTGAGCTTGCCGTGGATCCTGAATGGTGATTTCAACATCGTGTGCAATCCAGAAGAGCGCAACACTGGGAGAGTGAACAGGAGGCTGATGAATAAGTTCCGGCACATGATCAACAAGCTGGGGCTCCACGACATGCCTTTGATTGGGCATCGCTTCTCTTGGTGCAATCAACAAGAGAACGCTATCTTGGCAAGGCTGGACCGTGTGCTCTTTAACAATGCATGGGAGGACTTGTACCCCATCAGTGATTTGCTTCCGCTTAGTTCCAGTATCTCAGATCACACCCCTCTGCTGCTCACCTGTTCGTCCACACGACCAAGGGATTTTCGGTTTCGCTTTGAGAATTATTGGTGTAAGCTGCCTAGCTTTTTGGATGTGGTGAAAGACGCCTGGGCTCCAGAGGTTTCGGGGAGTGACCCCATGAAAATCTTCAACACTAAGCTTCACAGAACTGCAAAAGCCCTACGCAGCTGGGGTCAAAGGAGCATGAGTCATCTGACGCTTCAGTTCCAGGTGGCCAGCGAGGTGATCTTACGCCTCGACAGCGCGCAAGAAAGACGTCCTCTTTCCAGCGAGGAAAAGAAGCTGCGTGCTTTACTCAGGGGGAAGTGCCTGGCGTTTGCATCCCTCGAGCGGGTGCGGCTGCGGCAGAGAGCCAGGATCCGGGATCTTCGGGAAGGGGATGCCAACTCCAGATACTTTCATATGAAGGCCAATGGGCGCCGTCAGAAACACCTCATACCGTATCTCAAACACAGGGATAGAACAGCTACTGCCATGGAAGACAAATTGAGCATGGCCAGCGAGTTCTTTTGCAGGCTAATGGGTGCACTAGATCAGAACCATACGAGAGCCTGCCTGCGCCTGGAGGAGTTGGGCTTGAGGATGCTGTCACCAGAGGTGGCCGACAGGCTTGAATCGGAGTTCACGATCGATGAGGTGAAGCGTATTGTCATGGACATGCCCCCTGACAGGGCACCAGGGCCAGACGGTTTCTCAGGGCTCTTCTTCAAATCGTGTTGGGACATTGTAGCCACTGATCTGATGGCGGTGATGAAGGCTCTGCATGACGGCCGTTTCTACTCCTTTGGAGGTTTTAACACCTCGATACTCACACTCCTGCCTAAGAAAGCTAACTCGCTGGAGATTAGTGACTTTAGACCCATCAACCTGATTCACGGGGTAGCTAAGATATTTGCTAAGGTCCTCGCTACTCGTCTGGCTCCGCTTCTGCCAAGTCTGATTTCGAAAGTCCAAAGTGCTTTTGTGACCAACCGCAATATCCATGAGAACTTCAAGTTTGTGAGGAACAAAGCTAGGTGGCTGCACAGACGGCGCTGCTCCTCGGTGCTAATGAAAATTAACATATCCAAGGCCTTTGATACTCTATCATGGGAATTTCTTCTGGAGGTGCCGTCTGCTCGGGGATTCGGTCGGAGGTGGCGCTCCTGGATTGGCTGGCTGCTATCCACTGCCTCCACCTCCGTCCTTATCAATGGCGAGCTTGGGCCCCCCCTTCGCCCTCGGCCAAGGCGTCCGCCAGGGCGACCCCGTATCTCCGGCCTTATTCATTCTGGCTATGGACGCCCTTCACGGCATGTTGGAATGGGAAAGGCAGCGCCATCTTCTCTCCGATCTTGGCTGCGACAGAGGGGTGCCTCGTGCATCTGTTTTTGCCGATGACGCGGTTCTGTTTTTCAAGCCAGAGCGTAATGATCTCCTGCTCATATCAACCCTACTGCAGCTCTTTGGGGAGGCGTCGGGGCTTCAGATCAATATGCACAAGAGCACCATCACTTGCATATGATGTGATGAGGTGCAGGCTGCAGAGGTAGCTGGACACTTCCAGTGCAGGCAACAGGCTTTTCCTATCTTATATCTCGGTATAGCTCTATCAATATACAGGCTCAAGCGGCACGAGTTGCTGCCCTTGGTTGATAAGCTCTCTAACAAGATGAAGGGCTGGAAACCGAAGATGTTGGCAGTTGCAGGCCGGCTCTCGCTCACCTCTTCGGTCCTCATGGCGCTGCCCATGCACATCATGGCAGCGCTGCCGCTGCCGGCCTGGGCTATCAAGACTATCAACCACCGCTGCCGTGGATTTATTTGGAAGGGGGAGGAGGAGACTAGTGGTGGCCATTGCCTTATGCCTTGGAACAGGGTGTGCATGCCGCGGGAGCTTGGAGGATTGGGTGTTTTGAATATCAAATGGTTCAGGTTCGCTCTGCGCTGCAGATGGCCTTGGTTACGTTGGAGTGCAGAGGAGCGGCCGTGGCATAGCCTGCCTGATACTACAGAGAAGGAGGTCCACACAATCTTCAATGCAGCCTGCCGCATCACGCTCGGGTCAGGAGAGGTAGCCAAGTTCTGGACTGACAAGTGGTTGGACACCGGCTGCTCAATTGCTCAAACAACACCGCAACTCTACTCCTTTGTCAATGACAGGGGGAGATCTGTCAAGGAGGCGCTGACCGGGCAGGCTTGGGTACATGACATTGCCGGTGGGCTCTCCCTCCCTGCCATAGCTCAGTACCTCTTGGTCTGGGATATTGCACACGCCACTATGTTAAATCCTGAGGCGAGAGACACGCTGCGGTGGCTCCTGACGGAAAACCAGCAGTTCTCTGTCCAAAGTGCATACTGCATGTTCTTTCTGGGCAACGTTCGCTTCGACTGCTACAAGCCTATTTGGAAATCCAAGGCGCCTCCCCGCGGCAAATTCTTCATGTGGCTCGTGGTGCACCGTCGTTGCCTTACGACGGACAATCTGCAGAAAAGGAATTGGCCTTCCAACGGAACTTGCCCCTTGTGTCTTCAGGCGCGTGAAGACTGTACCCACTTGTTTCTCCACTGCCGTTTTACACAACAAGTTTGGGCGCGCTTCAGATCTTGGACCGGCGCCGATTTCCTTATCCCCGATAACACCTTTGCCTCCACTCGGGAGTGGTGGTTGCAGACTAGGGCTGTCATTCCCAAGCACATCCGAAGGAATTTTGACACGATGGTGATCTTGATGCACTGGAGGACATGGAAAGAAAGAAATTCCAGGATCTTTGACCAGGTGGCAGCTTCGCCGTCCGGCGTTTTGGAGCGGTAGCAGAAGATGTGGCCATGTGGAGGGCCGCCGGATGCATCGTTGATCTGCCAACTTAGTTGTTGTTGGGGTGTTCATGTCTTGGGAGGCCGACCCTCACCTGGGTGGTCTGAGATCGTTGCTGTTGCGGGGGCGCCTCTATTTTCTGGAGGCCGTCCCTTGGCAGGGCTGTTTGTAAACTCTGGGTTCAGTCTAAGCTTCCTAGACTGTCCTTGCTGTACTCTCTTTTCTATCTAATAAAGATCGGCCAATGGCCTTTCGAATGCTAATTGCTGATTCTCTGATGCAAATACTGGGCAACGTCACTATGCACGCATAGACTTTGCCCGAGCTCTTTGAAAGGTTGGCTCCACCACTGGCTAACCTTATGATATAAGACAAAATTAAAATGAAAAATACACAACTTCTAGGCTACGCCTTCAAGAAAAAAAAATCGCCAAACGTGCGTCGATGTTGGTGAGTCCAACCCAAGGTTGAAATCCGTATTCTCATCCCCAAAGTGAAGCTTCAATCCACCATCTTCAGTAAGGACACGACGCAGGCACACATCGGCATAGCCAGGTCATAGATCTTGTGTTTCCACCGGAGTACACAAACTCATCATTGAAGCCTTACATCCCATATCCGGCTACCGACTCCTCGATAACCGGATACCTCTGGAGAAGATACCGAAAGACAAAGAAATCCCATAGCCTGCCTCCCGCCACTACCCCTCCGTATGAGACGTCGTGTGTAGCATCCACCGGCACGCATCGCCGACGGCTTCACTTGAGGGCGTTAGCATTGCTCGACGTCTCCGAAAAAACTCATGTGTCACCTGCTGAGCCGCATCGGACCCGATCTGTTGATGGAGGGGACTTCCCATACCGTCCCATACAATTGTACTGCATGTATTTTTTTGTCTGTCTTTGCTTGCACCTCTACAAAGGTAGTTATAGAAAAAGCAAGAAAAATGAGAGAAGTATGCAAATCTTTCTATCCAAGATTGCAAGTCGGAATATGCCTTTCTCTTAGTAGTATGGCCGAGCAAAAATAATTCAGGCTTGAAATCCTTTTGGCACTTTGTCACACCGACAGTGCTCGACACCACCGTGTTACTGACAAGTGGGTCCCAGGGACCAGAGATTCATGCGTGCGTGGCCAGCTGGTCGTGGGTGTTGCATCTATACTTAAGCCCATTAGGGCGCGCGTGTGTGTGGACATACTATATTGATGAATTCTGAAATCCCATCTCGCTTCACTCTTGTGCCCACCACCTTCTCCAAGTCTCGCTCATCCACTTCCTGATTTCCCAAGCCTACTCTGGTCGCCCACGATCCAGATCGGGGCGTGACACTTTGTAATCAGAGCCAATGATTCTTGCCCCCCCCCCCAAAAAAAATTCTCCGCTGCTATGCAATCCTCTTGATCTAGAACGGTAACATCCACTGTCGCAGGTGTGACTTGCTTCGGGGAGATCACCCAAAATCCCCGACTGTGTTCGATCGGTTCAGAGAGTAAGCAACAGCGCCGTCAGAACCCTCTGCACGGGCACGACAGCTGCTGGCGGCCATGGATGGCAACACCACCAGCCTCAAGTCCATGCTCGAGTCTCTCATTACCCGTTCTGACAACCAAAAGATCGACAACGACAAGCGGCTTGAAGCACAAACTACCTTCAACAACTAGGTCTCCCACGAGCTGCGCAACCTCGCCAAGCAAATCAATCTCACGCAAGGCAATGTGGATGATGCATGCAAGACCATGGAGCAATCCCCTTCGCTGCATCCACCGGATATGGCGCCGTGTTCAACCCTCCGCCGCCACCACCACTCCGCTAGCTGCTCGGACCAGCACATGGGTTTTCACCATCGCTAAGGCTCTTCAATCAATGACCACCGCTACTAGCGCAACCGGCTGCACGGGGACCATAGTACTGCCCGTGGCAGTCCATCACCAGCCGTTGCAAGAGATCCATGATCAACAAGGGCAACACGCGACGACTACATCAAGCCGCCCAAGCATGACTTCTCGCGTTTCAACGACAGCGTGCTCTGCTTGTGGCTCGGCAGTGTTCGATATCTATAGAATGCCGATGCACAGTTAGGTGACTACGTCCAGCCTGCACATCCAAGGGCAAGTAACACACTGGCTCCAAGCATTTCGCTGAACGCATGGCATCCTGACATGGGAGGCGTTCTGTGCTGCGATCACCAGGGAGTTTGGAATCGACGAGTTCGATCTAGAAATGCACAAGCTACTCCATCTGTGGCAAAGAGGCTCCATGAGCGAGTACTGCCAGGTATTTGACACCCACATGTGCCACCTCCTGGCACTCGATCCGACACTCAACACCAAATTCTTCATCCAGAGCAAGATAATTCGTAGCAAGTAATAAGTAACAAAGTAACAAGGTGCCGCAAGGTGGCCCAATCCTTTTTATTACAAAGGACAAGCCGGAAGTACTTCTTATAGTGATTAAAGCATTCTCGAGGACACATGGGAATTTCGTCTAGTTATCTTCATCACGATTCATTGACTCGCTTTCACTGCTTTGATAAGATGCTATGTGGGTGGATCGGTGCTAAGGTGTTGTTCTTACTTGAACAAGCTACCTACTTATGATTACCCCCTCTCGCAAGCATCCACAACTATGAAAGAAAAAATAAGATAAATCGAACCATAACATGAAACATATGGCTCCAAATCAGCCCCTTACGGAATAGCAAATTAACTAGGGTTGAAGCTTCTATCACTCTCGCAACCCATCATCTACTTACTAATCCCACAATGCCTTACCCTAGGCCCAAGCATGGTAATGTGTCATGTAGTCAGCGTTCACGCGACACCACTAGAGGAAGAAAAAATAACACATCATCGAAACTTTGAATGAAAACCAACTTCACATGATTAGTTATAACGAGATTTCTCCCATGTCCTCAAGAACAAACGAAACTACTCATAAATCATCTTCATGTTCATGAGTAGAGGACAATAATATATGATTAACAATCTATACATATGATCTTCCACCAAATAAACCAACTAGCATCAACTACAAGATGTAATCAACACTACTAGTAACCCACATGTACCAATCTGAGGTTTGAGACAAAGATTGTATACAAGAGATGAACTAGGGTTTAGAGATGAGATGGTGCTAGTGAAGATGTTGATGTAGATGAGTCCTCCCACGATGAGAGGAGCGTTGGTGATGATGATGACAATCGGAGGGAAGTATCCCCGGCGGAATCATTCCGCCGGAGAGCAAAACTTCTCCTGCATAGGTTCCACCTCGAGATGGCGGCGCTTTGTCCCGAAAGTCTTCTTCTGATTTGTTCTCTTGGGCAATGGCTTAGCGGAAGATGGGCCTCAAGGCCCCTCTGTGGAACCCACAAGCTTGCATGGTGTGCCTCGGGGGGCCACCCAAGCTTGTGGCTCCCTGGTGACACTACAGAAAAAAAGACACATCCGTGACATTTTGGCCCGAACGAAAAAAAATTATGTCATGGTTATGACACTTCTATGACGATAATTGTGACAAAAACACGTATCATCATAGATGTGGTGGGCTCCTACTTCTATGACAAAAAATCATGATAGAAAATGGGCTTTTCGTCCTGGGCGGGCCGGGGATGCACCTGCATGACATTCTTTGGGCTGTCCATCACATAAAAAATCATGGTAGAAGTGAGGGCGAGAAAATTTTCGCGGAGTTCTCGGTTACGGTGGGTGGTCGAGCCGAGCGATGCAATGTTGTTTGCACGTTTCTCTCTTGTACGCGCGCGTGGTGTGCGAGTCGTGTTCTCTATAACTGAACCCGAGCGAGGCACTCGCTTACTGAACTCGAGCGATCGATCTGTCAATCCCACTAGCTAGCTATGTATTGAAGCCGATCGATCCCTTGGCTACTAATTGAACCTGAGCAATTCCTTGGCTGCATGGTGCTGCTAACTGAACCTGAGCGATTATTGAAGCCGATCGAGCCCCCGTGCGAGACGTAGCCACCTGGTGTGTTGGGTTGCCTCTGGATGAACAGTGCATATTGCTACCGCGCGCGTGATACGTAAAACGAGTCGAGACGTGGTGAGTCGACCTAGCCGGTTGGTTGGCTATGGATGAACAGTTCTCGGTGGGGGTTGGATATGAACAGGACCCCGACCGTGTGTAGGCGGTTGGCGCTGGATGAACAGGACCCCGTGATAGTAGGCGGTTGTCGCTGGATGAACAGGACCCTGAGGAGGCCGCCACATCCCAGCCGGTTGGGGGTGGATGAACAGGATCCCATGGAGGCTCTATGAACAGTAGCCGGTGGAGTATGAAGGACAACTGTGGATGAACAGTAGCCCGTGGAGTCTCGTATTGTGGTACGCCACACCCGTCCCGATGAACAGGACCCCGTTTCGACCCTAGGCGCTCCAACAGAAGTTTGTTTCCTCCGTTTTGCGATACGCCAGACCCCTCTCGATGAACAGGATCCCGTTTCAACCATGGCCGGTAGAACAGAAGGTCGTTTCCTCCGCTCTGCGGTATGCCAGACCCTGTTTCGGCTGTTTCGTCCAAGCCAGTTGGCTCCCGTTGAACAGGACGCATTCCGACCCAGTCTGTTGCCTCCCGATGAACAGGACGTTGTTTCTCCGTTCCGACCCAGCCAGTTGGCTGGCCGATGAATAAGACGCCGTTGCTGTCATCTATTGCCTCTCCAGGTACACAAGCCCTGGCCGTCCATATGCGCCAGTACGCATTCGAGACCCCGCACGTATGTACGTACGTGGCCGCATTTTTTACTATGTGGCTGTACGTACGTGTACATGATTTAGACGGGACTGCGTGAACTACTACGTCGGGTGCTCTACTATGACACGTGCCGCTACTTACTCGGCCACGGTTTATACTTCCAGAGAGACCGATCGACCAGTACGTACATACACGTTCGCGACCAGATAGACAACGCAAGTATGCTTCGACCGGATGGGTCCCAGCTATCAGGGTGGATAAGGACACACTTCCTTGTGTGCGAAGATATAGCTGTTGGGTCCCAGATGTGAGGGGAGGAATCATTTTTATCTTGCGATTAATAAGGAAGCACTTCCTTTTGTTCAAAGATGTAGCTGGTGGGTCCAACTATCAGCCTCACCGACTAAATTCCTCTCCCAATGACTGTCGTTCGTTGACCTCGTTGACCACGCCGCGCCGAGAGCATCAAGGCGGTGGACGACGACGAGTGTTGGGGAACGTAGCATGCAATTTCAAAAAAATTCCTACGCACACGCAAGACCTATCTAGGAGATGCATAACAAAGGGAAGGGGAGAGTGTGTCCACGTACCCTCGAAGACCGAAAGCGGAAGTGTTAGTTTAACGTGGTTGATGTAGTCGAACGTCTTCCCGATCCAACCGATCAAGTACCGAATTTACGACACCTCCGAGTTCAGCACACATTCAGCTCGATGACGTCTCTCGAACTCTTGATCCAGCAGAGTGTTGAGGGAGAGTTTCATCAGCATGATGGTGTGGTGACGGTGATGGTGATGTGATCCGTGCAGGGCTTCGCCTAAGCACTATGACAATATGACCGGAGGAGTAAACCATGGAGGGAGACACCGCACATGGCTTGGAAAAATTGGTGTGTCTCCAAGGGGTGCCCTGCCCACGTATATAAAGGAGGAGAGGGAGGAGGCCGGCCCTAGGGGGCGCGCCATGGTGGGGGGGGGAACAGACTTGGACTCCTAGTCCTAGTCGCCCCCCCTTCCTTCTAACGGAGGAGGAAAGGGGCAAGGAGAGGAGAGGGAGAAGTAAAGGGGGTCGCGCCCCCTCCCCTTGTCATATTCGGTCTCCCCTTGGGGGGGGGGGCGCCACCCCCTTGTGGGCTGCCCTCTCTCTCCCCTATGGCCCATGAGGCCCAATACTTTCCCCGGGGGGTGCTACCTCTTGAGCAAGCATTGGTTTTCCCTTGAAGAGGAAAGGGTGATGCAGCAAAGTAGCGTAAGTACTTCCTTCAGTTTTTGACAACCAAGGTATCAATCCAGTAGGAGGCCACACGCAAGTCCCTCGTACCTACACAAACAAATAAGAACCTTGCAACCAACGTGATAAAGGGGTTGTCAATCCCTTCACGGCCACCTGCAAAAGTTAGATCTAATAGAGATGATAAGATAATATTGTTGGTATTTTTATGGTAAAGGTTAAAATTAAAGATTGCAAAATAAACGGCGACAGAAATAGCAAGTTAACGAAAGATTAATATGATGGAAAATAGACCCGGGGGCCATAGGTTTCACTAGTGGCTTCTCTCAAGATAGCATAAGTATTATGGTGGGTGAACAAATTACTGTCGAGCAATTAATAGAAAAGTGCATAGTTATGAGAATATCTAGGTATGATGATGTATATAGGCATCACGTCCGCGACAAAGTAGACCGAAATGATTCTACATCTACTACTATTACTCCACACATCGATCGCTATCCAGCATGCATCTAGAGTATTAAGTTCATAAGAACAGATAACGCATTAGGCAAGATGACATGATGTAGAGGTATAAAATCAAGCAATATGATATAAACCCCATCTTTTTATCCTCGATGGAAACAATACAATGTGTGCCTTGCTGCCCCTGCTGTCACTGGGAAAGGACACCGCAAGATTGAACCCAAAGCTAAGCACTTCTCCCATTGCAAGAAAGATCAATCTAGTAGGCCAAACCAAACTGATAATTCTAAGAGACTTGTAAAGATAACCAATCATACATAAAAGAATTCAGAAGAGATTCAAATATTTTTCATAGATAAACTTGATCATAAACCCACAATTCATCGGATCTCGACAAACACACGGCAAAAAGAGTTACATCGAATAGATCTCCAAGAAGATCAATGAGAACTTTGTATTGAGATCCAAAGAGGTATAAGAAGCCATCTAGCTAATAACTATGGACCCGAAGGTCTGAGGTAAACTACTCACACATCATCGGAGAGGCTATGGTGTTGATGTAGAAGCCCTCCATGATCGATTCCCCCTCCGGTGGAGTGCCGGAAAAGGCCCCAAGATGGGATCTCACAGGTACAGAAGGTTGCGGCGGTGGAAATAGGGTTTTGTGGTGCTCCTGGATGTTTTCGGGGTATATGGGTATATATAGGAGGAAGAAGTAGGTCGGTGGAGCTGCGAGGGGCCCACGAGGGTGGGGGGCGCGCCCGGGGGGCAGGCGCGCCTCCCTGTCTCGCGGCCTCCTCTCTTCTTTCTTGATGTCCACTCCAAGTCCTCTGGATCACGTTTGTTCCAAAAATCACGCTCCCGAAGGTTTCATTCCGTTTGGATTCCGTTATTCCTTTTCTGCGAAACACTGAAATAGGCAAAAAAATAGCAATTTGCACTGGGCCTTGGGTTAGTAGGTTAGTCCCAAAAATAATATAAAAGTGTATAATAAAGCCCATTAAACATCCAAAACAGATAATATAATAGCATGGAACAATAAAAAATTATAGATACGTTGGAGACGTATCAAGCATCCCCAAGCTTAATTCCTGCTCGTCCTCGAGTAGGTAAATGATAAAAACAGAATTTTTGATGTGGAATGCTACCTAGCATATTCTTCAATGAAATTTTCTTTAGTGTGGCATGAATGTTCAAATCCGAAAGATTCAATATAAAAGTTTAATATTGACATAAAAATAATAATACTTCAAGCATACTAACTAAGCAATCATGTCTTCTCAAAATAACATGGCCAAAGAAAGTTCATCCCTACAAAATCATATAGTTTGGTCATGCTCCATTTTTGTCACACAAGAATGCTCTCATCATGCACAACCCCGATGACAAGCCAAGCAATTGTTTCATACTTTAGTAATCTCAAACATTTTTCAACTTTCACGCAATACATGAGCGTGAGCCATGGATATAACACTATGGGTGGAATAGAATATAATGATGGGGGTTATGTGGAGAAGACAAAAAAGGAGAAAGTCTCACATTGACACGCCTAATCAACGGGCTAGGGAGATGCCCATCAATTGATGTCAATGCAAGGAGTAGGGATTGCCATGCAACGGATGCACTAGAGCTATAAATGTATGAAAGCTCAACAAAAGAATCTAAGTGGGTGTGCATCAAACTTGTTTGCTCACGAAGACCTAGGGCATTTGAGGAAGCCCATTGTTGGAATATACAAGACAAGTTCTATAATTAAAAATTCCCACTAGTATATGAAAGTGACAAAACAAGAGACTCTATCATAAAGATCATGGTGCTACTTTGAAGCACAAGTGTGGAAAAAGGATAGTAGCATTGTCCCTTTTTATTTTATCCTTTTCTCTTTTTTTGGGCCTTCCCTTTTTTTCATTTGGCCTTTCTCTTTTTTTATTTGGGACAATGCTCTATTAATGATGATCATCACACTTCTATTTATTTACAACTCAATTATTATAACTCGATACTAGAACAAAATATGACTCTATATGAATGCCTCCGGCGGTGTACCGGGATGGGCAATGAATCAAGAGTGACATGTATGAAATAATATGCATGGTGGCTTTGCCACAAATACGATGTCAACTACATGATCATGCAAGGCAATATGACAATGATGAAGCGCGTCATAATAAATGGAACAGTGGAAAGTTGCATGGAAATATATCTCGGAATGGCTATGGAAATGCCATAATAGGTAGGTATGGTGGCTGTTTTGAGGAAGATATAAGGAGGTTTATGTGTGATAGAGTGTATCATATCACGGGGGTTTGGATGCACCGGCGAAGTTTGCACCAACTCTCAAGGTGAGAAAGGGCAATGCACGATACCGAAGAGGCTAGCAATGATAGAAGGGTGAGAGTGCGTATAATCCATGGACTCAACATTAGCCATAAAGAACTCATATACTTATTGCAAAAATCTACAAGTCATCAAAAATCAAGCACTATGCGCATGCTCCTAGGGGGATATATTGGTAGGAAAAGACCATGGCTCGTCCCCGACCGCCACTCATAAGGATGACAATCAAAGAACACCTAATGTTTCAAATTTGTTACACAATGTTTACCATACGTGCATGATACGGGACTTGCAAACTTCAACACAAGTATTTCTCAGATTCACAACTACTCAACTAGCACAACTTTAATATCACTATCTCCATATCTCAAGACAATCATCAAGCATCAAACTTCTCTTAGTATTCAATGCACTTATATGATTTTTTTTATTATATCCATCTTGGATGCCTATCATATTAGGACTAATTTTATAGCCAAAGCAAATTACCATGCTGTTCTAAGAGACTCTAAAAATAATATAAGTTAAGCATGAGAGATCAATAATTTCTATAAAATAAAACCACCACCGTGCTCTAAAAGATATAAGTGAAGCACTAGAGCAAAATTATTTAGCTCAAAAGATATAAGTGAAGCACATAGAGTATTCTAATAAATTCCGACTCATGTGTGTCTCTCCCAAAAGGTGTGTACAGCAAGGATGATTATGGTGAAATAAAAAGAAAAAACGCAAATCATACAAGACGCTCCAAGCAAAACACATATCATGTGGTGAATAAAAATATAGCATCAAGTAAAGTTACCGATGGACGAAGACAAAAGAGGGGATGCCTTCAGGGGCATCCCCAAGCTTAGGCTTTTGGTTGTCCTTGGATTTTACCTTGGGATGCCTTGGGAATCCCCAAGCTTAGGCTCTTGCCACTCCTTGTTCCATACTCCATCAAATCTTTACCCAAAACTTGAAAACTTCACAACACAAAACTTAACAGAAAAATCTCATGAGCTCCGTTAGTGAAAGAAAACAAACCACCACCTCAAGGTACTGTAATGAACTCATTCTTTATTTATATTGGTGTTAAACCTACTGTATTCCAACTTCTCTATGGTTCATAACCTCCGATACTAGCCATAGATTCATCAAAATAAGCAAACAACACACGAAAAACAGAATCTGTCAAAAACAGAACAGTCTGTAGTAATCCGTATCAAACGTATACTTCTGGAACTCCAAAAATTCTAAAATAAATTGCTGAACGTGAGGAATTTGTATATTAATCATCTTCAGAAAGAATCAACTAAATAGCACTCTCCAGTAAAAAGTTGTAGCTAATCTCGTGAGCGCTAAAGTTTCTGTTTTTTACAGCAAGATCAAAAAGACTTCACCCAAGTCTTCCCAAAGGTTCTACTTGGTGCAAAAACTAATTAAAACATAAAACCACATATTAAAAGGAGCTAGATGAAATATTTATTACTAAACAGAACCAAAAAGCAAGAAATAAAAATAAAATTGGGTTGCCTCCCAACAAGCGCTATTGTTTAACGCCCCTATCTAGGCATAAAGGCAAGAATAGATCTAGGTATTATCATCTTTGGTAGGCAATTCTTCAATAGAACACTTATAACCCTTAGGAGTTTCCTTCTTTTTATTAATGATCAAACTCCTAGGAAAGAAGTCGAGAAAATCATTTGTAGCAAAAGGTTCCTTAATGATAGCGAGAAAGTTGGGGTGAACACTTATGGATTTGAGATCCGCATTTTCCTTACTAGAAGTTTCACCCTTATTTTTAGGAACATACATCAGTTTGGCAATTTTAGCATTAGGAGGTTTTGGAGTATTTTTATGGAAGAAAAGGCAGACCCTAAGTTGGTAATAATATCTTCAATTTTATCAATTCTTGTGGAGTCTTGATCTGTCTTTTCGTTAACTATGGGTTCCTTCTCTTTAAATTTTTTTAGAGTAACTCCTACCTTAGATCCATATTGGGTCATTTGATGGTGGATCTTTTTATCCAAATTTTCAATCAACTCTACGGTGGCAACTTTATTTTCAATAATTTCAAGCCATTGCATCACATGCTCCAAAGTTAAAATAGTTCCATTAACCAAAAGAGGTGGTGGGCCAAACAAATCTATCATAGCATTATAAGAATCAAAAGTATGGCTCCCAAGAAATTCCCTCCGGTAATGGTATCAAGAATATATCTATTCCAAAGAGTGATGCCTACATAAAAATTGCGAAGAAGAACAGAAGTAGATTGCTTCCTAGTAGATCTATTTTGAGCATTGCAAATTCTGTACCAAGCATCTTTTAGATTTTCTCCCTCCCTTTGTTTAAAATTAAGAAGTTCATTCTCGGGAGACAAGGGAGTAGATAAAGGACTGGCCATGACGGCACACGGGATACAAGAAGCAAGTGAAAAAGAGGCGAACAGAAAAAGAGGGCGAATAAAACGGCAAGGGTGAAGTGGGGGAGAGGAAATTGAGAGGCAAATGGCAAATAATGTAATGCAAGGGATACGAGTTTGTGATGGGTACTTGGTATGTCTTGACTTTTGCGTAGACTCCCCGGCAACGGCGCCGAAAATCCTTCTTGCTACCTCTTGAGCATGCCTTGGTTTTCCCTTGAAGAGGAAAGGGTGATGCAACAAAGTAGTGTAAGTCTTTTCCTCAGTTTTTGAGAACCAAGGTATCAATCCAGTAGGAGGCCACACGCAAGTCCCTCGTACCTACACAAACAAATAAGAACCTTGCAACCAACACGATAAAGGGGCTGTCAATCCCTTCACGGCCACTTGCAAAAGTGAGATCTGATAGAGATGATAAGATAATATTTTTGGTATTTTTATGGTAAAGGTTAAAAGTAAAGATTGCAAAATAGACAGCGACAGAAATAGCTAGTTAACGGAAGATTAATATGATGGAAAATAGACCCGGGGGCCATAGGTTTCACTAGTGGCTTCTCTCAAGATAGCATAAGTATTACGGTGGGTGAACAAATTATTGTTGAGCAATTGATAGAAAAGTGCATAGTTATGAGAATATCTAGGCATGATCATGTATATAGGCATCACGTCCGCGACAAGTAGACCAAAACGATTCTGCATCTACTACTATTACTCCACACATCGACCGCTATCCAGTATGCATCTAGAGTATTATGCTCATAAGAATAGAGTAACGCATTAGGCAAGATGACATGATGTAGAGGGATAAACTCAAGCAGTATGATATAAACCCCATCTTTTTTTATCCTCGATGGCAACAATACAATACGTGCCTTGCTGCCCCTGCTGTCACTGGGAAAAGGACACCGCAAGATTGGACCCAAAGCTAAGCACTTCTCCCATTGCAAGAAAGATCAATCTAGTAGGCCAAACCAAACTGATAATTCGAAGAGACTTGCAAAGATAACCAATCATACATAAAAGAATCCAGAAGAGATTCAAATATTGTTCATAGTTAAACTTGATCATAAACCCACAATTCATCGGATCTCGACAAACACACCGCAAAAAGAGTTACATCGAATAGATCTCCGAGAAGATTGAGGAGAACTTTGTATTGAGATCTAAAGAGAGAGAAGAAGCCATCTAGCTAATAACTATGGACCCGAAGGTCTGAGGTAAACTACTCACACATCATTGGAGAGGCTATGGTGTTGATGTAGAAGCCCTCCATGATCGATTCCCCCTCCGGCGAAGCGCCGATGAAGGCACCAAGATGGGATCTCACGGGTACAGAAGGTTGCGGTGGTGGAAATAGGGTTTCGTGGTGCTCCTGGATGTTTTTGGGGTATATGGGTATATATAGGAGGAAGAAGTAGATCGGTGGAGCTGCGAAGGGCCCACGAGGGTGGGGGCACGCCCAGGGTGGCAAGCACGCCTCCCTACCTCGTGTCCTCCTCGCTTCTTTCTTGAAGTCCACTCAAAGTCCTCTGGATCACATTTGTTCCAAAAATCACGCTCCCAATGGTTACATTCCGTTTGGATTCCGTTTGATATTCCTTTCTGCGAAACACTAAAATAGAAAAAAAACAGCAATTTGCAATGGGCCTTGGGTTAGTAGTTTAGTCCCAAAAATAATATAAAAGTGTACAATAAAGCCCATTAAACATCCAAAACATATAATATAATAGCATGGAACAATAAAAAATTATAGATCTGTTCGAGACGTATATGGGGGTTCCGGTAACCTCCCAGTACTCCGAAAATACCCGAAACATTCTGGAACTATTCTGGTGTCATGTAGATGTGACCGAGACACATCTCTGGTCAATAACCAACAGCGGAACCTGGATGCTCATATTGGTTCCCACATATTCTACGAAGATCTTTAGCGTTCAAACCACAATGACAACTTACATTATTCCCTTTGTCATCGGTATGTTTACTTGCCCGAGATTCGATCGTCGGTATCTTCATACCTAGTTCAATCTTGTTACCGACAAGTCTCTTTACTTGTTCCGTAATGCAACAACCCGTAACTAACTCATTAGTCACATTGTTTGCAAGGCTTATCATGATGTGTATTACCGAGAGGGCCGAGAGATACCTCTCCGATACTCGGAGTGACAAATCCTAATCTTGATCTATGCCAACCCAACAAACACCTTCGGAGACACCTGTAGAGCACCTTTATAATCACCCAATTACATTGTGATGTTTGATAGCACACCAGTTGTTCCTCCGGTATTCTGGAGTTGCATAATCTCATAGTCAATAGAATATGTATAAGTCATGAAGAAAGCAATAGCAATAAAATTTAACGATCATTATGCTAAGCTAACGGATGGGTCTTGTCCATCACATCATTCTCCTAATTATGTGATCCCATTCATCAAATGACAACACATGTCTATGGTCAGGAAACTTAACCATCTTTGATTAATGAGCTAGTCAAGTAGAGGCATACTAGGGACACTTTGTTTTGTCTATGTATTCACACATGTATCAAGTTTCCGGTTAATACAATTCTAGCATGAATAATAAAAATTTATCATGATATAAGGAAATATAAATAACAACTTTATTATTGACTCTAGGGCATATTTCCTTCAGTCTCCCACTTGCACTAGAGTCAATAATCTAGATTACATTGTAATGATTCTAACACCCATGGAGTCTTGGTGCTGATCATGTTTTGCTCGTGGAAGAGGCTTAGTCAACGGGTCTGAAACATTCAGATCCGTATGTATTTTGCAAATCTCTATCTCCCTCCTTGAATTGATCATGAATGGAGTTGAAGCGTCTCTTAATGTGTTTGGTTCTCTTGTGAAATCTGGATTCCTTTGCTAAGGCAATTGCTCTAGTATTGTCACAAATCATTTTCATTGGACCGGATGCACTAGGTACTACACCTAGATCGGATATGAACTCCTCCATCCAGACTCCTTCATTTGCTGCTTCCGAAGCAGCTATGTACTCCGCTTCACACGTAGATCCCGCCACCACACTTTGCTTGGAACTGCACTAGCTGACAGCTCCACCATTCAATATAAATACGTATCCGGTTTGTGACTTAGAGTCATCCAGATCAGTGTCAAAGCTAGCATCGACATAAACATTTACGACGAGCTCTTTGTCACCCCCATAAATAAGAAACATATCCTTAGTCCTTTTCTGGTATTTTAGGATGTTCCTGAGCGCTGTCCAGTGATCCACTCCTGGATTACTTTGGTACCTCCCTGCTAAACTTATAGCAAGGCACACATCAGGTTTGGTACACAACATTGCATACATGATAGAACCTATGGCTGAGGCATAGGGAATGACTTTCAATTTCTATCAATCTTCTGTGGTCGGGCATTGAGTCTGACTCAATTTCAGACCTTGTGACACAGGCAAGAACCCTTTCTTTGACTGATCCATTTTGAACTTCTTAAAAACTTTATCAAGGTATGTGCTTTATGAAAGTCCAATTAAGCGTCTTGATCTATCTCTATAGATCTTGATGCCCAATATATAAGCAGCTTCACCGAGCTCTTTCATTGAAAAATTCTTATTCAAGTATCATTTTATGCTATCCAGAAATTCTATATCATTTCCAATCAACAATATGTCATCCACATATAATATTAGAAATGCTACAGAGCTCCCACTCACTTTATTGTAAATACAGGCTTCTCCGAAAGTCTGTATAAAACCATATGCTTTGATCACACTATCAAAGCGTATATTCCAACTCCGAGAGGTTTGCACCAGTCCATAAATGGATCGCTATAGCTTGCACACTTTGTTCGCACCTTTAGGATCGACAAAACCTTCTGGTTGCATCATATACAACTCTTCTTTTAGAAATCCAGTAAGGAATGCAGTTTTGACGTCCATTTTCTAGATTTCATAATCATAAAATGTGGCAATTGCTAACATGATTCGGACAGACTTAAGCATCGCTGCGGGTGAGAAGGTCTCATTGTAGTCAACTCCTTGAACTTGTCAAAAACCTTTCACAACAAGTTGAGCTTTGTAGATAGTAACATTACATCAGTGTCAGTCTTCTTCTTGAAGATCCATTTATTCTCTATGGCTTGCCGATCATCGGGCAAGTCAACCAAAGTCCATACTTTGTTCTCATACATAGATCCCATCTCAGATTTCATGGCCTCAAGCCATTTTGCGGGATCTGGGCTCATCATCGCTTCCTCATAGTTCGTAAGTTCGTCATGGTCTAGTAACATGACTTACAGAACAGGATTACCGTACCACTCTAGCACGGAACGTACTCTGGTTGACCTATGAGGTTCACTTGATCTGAAGTTTTATGATCATCATCACTAGCTTCCTCACTAATTGGTGTAGGCATCACAGGAACTGATTTCTGTGATGAACTACTTTCCAATTCAAGAGAAGGTACAATTACCTCATCAAGTTCTACTTTCCTCCCACCCACTTCTTTCGAGAGAAACTCCTTCTCTAGAAAGGATCCATTCTTAGCAACAAAGATCTTGCCTTCAAATCTGTGATAGAAGGTGTACCCAACAGTTTCTTTTGGGTATCCTATGAAGACGCACTTCTCTGATTTGGGTTCGAGCTTATCAGGCTAAAGCTTTTTCACAAAAGCATTGCAACCCCAAACTTTAAGAAATAACAGCTTAGGTTTCTTGCCAAACCATAGTTCATACGGTGTCGTCTCATCGAATTTAGATGGTGCCCTATTTAACGTGAATGAGCTGTCTCTAATGCATAACCCCAAAACGATAGTGGTAAATCGGTAAGAGACATCATAGATCACACCATATCTAATAAAGTACGGTTACGATGTTCAGACACACCATTACGCTGTGGTGTTCCAGGTGGCGTGAGTTGCGAAACTATTGCACCTTGTTTTAAATGAAGGCCAAACTCGTAACTAAATATTTGCCCCCACAATCAGATCGTAGAAACTTTATTTTCTTGTTACGATGATTCTCCACTTCACTCTGAAATTATTTGAACTTCTCAAATGTTTCATACTTGTGTTTCATTAAGTAGATATACCCATATCTGCTCAAATCATCTGTGAAGGTCAGAAAATAACGATACCTGCCGCGAGCCTCAACACTCATCGGACCGCATACATCAGTATGTATTATTTCCAATAAGTCAGTAGCTCGCTCCATTGTTCCGGAGAATAGAGTCTTAGTCATCTTGCCCATGAGGCATGGTTCGCAAGCATCAAATGATTCATAATCAAGTGATTCCAAAAGTCCATCTGTATGGAGTTTCTTCATGCACTTTACACCAATATGACCTAAACGGCAGTGCCACAAATATGTTGCACTATCATTATCAACTTTGCATCTTTTGGCATCAATATTATGAATATGTGTATCACTACGATTGAGATTCAACAAAAATAGACCACTCTTCAAGGGTGCATGACCATAAAAGATATTACTCATATAAATAGAACAACCATTATTCTCTGATTTAAATGAATAATCGTCTCACATCAAACAAGATCTAGATATAATGTTCATGCTCAACGCTGGCACTAAATAACAATTATTCAGGTCATAACTAATCCTGAAGGTAGGTGTAGAGGTAGCGTGCCGACGGCGATCACATCGACCTTGGAACCATTCCCGACGTGCATCGTCATCTCGTCCTTAGCCAATCTTCGTTTAATCCGTAGCCCCTATTTCGAGTTGCATATATGAGCAACAGAACCAATATCAAATACTCAGGCGCTACTACGAGCATTAGTAAGGTACACATCAATAACATGTATATGAAATATACCTTTGTTCACTTTGCCGTCCATCTTATCCGCCAAATACTTGGGGCAGTTCTGCTTCCAGTGTCCAGTCCCTTTCCAGGCTTAGGTCCAGACTTGGGCTTCTTCCCGGGAGTAGCTGTCAGATTTTGGGTTCCGCAGACCCTTTAGAGGTTCAAACTCTAGGGTGCGCACGAAGAACACTCCCTCCCCAGCCTGCACACTCAGCGATTCCACGGCCTCAGGAGGAGAGGTGTTCTTGAGCTCGAAGAGCTGATGAGGTGGTTGGGTGATCTGAATGATCCGCCCCCCCTCTACGGTGGTGGCGAAGTCCTATTTATAGTGGCCTTGGCCCTCTTCCCAAATGTAGGCGGGAAGAGATCCCACAACGGCCAAGTTTGAAGGGAGAAAACTAGTACAAGCTATCCTGACAAAAGTAGTCTTCGCCTGCTAAAGGCTCTGGTGGTGAGGCCGTCGTGAGCTCCGCAATGACCTCCGTCCTGGCGTCCTGCTGGTCTTTAACTCGTTGCACCGATAAGGAAACCTTTGCTTGATTCCTCGAGACTCTGCGCCTGCACTTGCCTCCTTGGCGCCAAAGGGGAAACTGGTACACTGCGCCCGCTGGCGCCCGCCTGGCCTTGATCGTCATGGCTCACGTCGCGCCAACCTCGTGAGGTGCTCCTTGCATAGATATCTCCACTCCTCAGGAGCCTTCCTGGTGTGGCTACCCCTAGGGAGGTCTTGGTGCCGTCCGCCTCGCGAGGCTTGGCTCCTCGCGAGGGTCTTGAGCTGTTGCTGCTGAAGCTGGGCCTTACCGGGCCGTTGATGAAGCCATGCCTTGGGCCGCAGGCAGGCAAGCCTGGGTACCCCCATTCCCAGGACGCTGACAGTAGCCCCCGGGCCCAAGGCGCGCCCGGACTTGGCTTCGAGGCGAAGCCAAAGGGCAAGTGTGAAGCACCGCAGGCCCCAACAGCCTGCGGCCTCGATCGTCGCATTGCAATTGATGGGATGTGGGTGCCTCCGCTTCTCCCACGCTGCCTCAGCAACCGCCCTCGACTTGACGAGACCCTACTGTATGTAGAGAAAAACCATCATTATGCACGATCGTGGAGGCCAGTGGTTGGCCTCCTTCTGGCTATAAATGGGGGGGGGGGGGTGAAGCCCCCGTTGCTCATCTCCTTCTCCTCGCCGCCTGCTAATTCTTCTTCTTCCTCACTTTCGCCGTCTTGCCACAGCCCCCATGGCGCCAACGAACAGGTTCTCGGCCGCGAAGAAGGGGAAGGCATGCCAGGAGGGGCCCGGCTCGCCACCTCCCAAGAGGGGGCGGGGCCGCCCCCGCAAGCACGCCGCAACCCCTGCAGTGGCTCCCCGGGGGCGCGGGCGTACTCCATCGGGGACCGGTGTCGTCCTCGGCGGCCGCAGCAGCGTCTCCTCCCACGGCGGGGGCCGCTCGAGGCGAAGCAGCCCTTGTGCTGAAGGGAGGCACGCCGTGGTCGCCCGGCCTCCTCGGCCGCGCTTCCACTCGGCGGAGGTGCTACCAGAGTTCGTCGTGTGGTCAGAGAGTCCCGCCGACACTTGGCTTTAGCTTCCGCGCTCCTTTGCCGGCGAGTTGCCAGTCGCGGGTCCTGGCGGCCTCTGGCTGCAGGCCGATGGTTGCTGCAGCAAGGCCTCTTGGGTGACGATGGAGGTCTCCGCCGCAGACAGTGTGGCCCTGGCCCGCAGCTGCAGGCGTTTGCCCGTGCGCGCGGCCTGAGCAGGAGGTGCACCCTCCACTTCAAGTACGACGATGTAGCGACCCTCTTTGTGAGGGTGTTTGGGGAATATGGCCGTCGCGCAGGCTGCTGCCCCGAAGATAGCGACAGTGAGCTCGGCCGTGGCGATGGTCGTGGTGGTGCCGAGGGCGAGCTTGCCCTTGGTGGCGGTCGTGACTAGACCAACGGCGGCAACTCCTCCGCCAGCGAGAGCACCAGCAGCGCCGGCAACGACCAGCCGCCTCGCCGCCGCGCTCGCTTCGAGGACGGCGGCGGGTCATCCCGCCGTCACGCGTCGGTGAAGCACGAGGAGGGCTCGGACTAAGCTGGGACTGGGAGTTGCTGCGGTTGTGCGAACCGCTTTTGTTTAACCTTCCTTTTCTTCCTGCATTTGAAAAAAGTAGATGGCCCTGCTGGGGCATGTAATGAATTGTGGTACTTATGCCGCTATGCTATGTTTATTGCTCTTGTGTTATGCTACTATATGCATGCTCCACATAGATGTAGAAGGATAACTTAGCTTGATGCGCTCGGGGTAGCTTCCCGTCTCGCGAGGGCGCACCTCGTGGCATCTGGTGAGGCCTCTTTGCTGCCGGCTCGGGAGGCATCATGAAGCTGCAGTGTTTGTTTAGGAAATCCTTGTGCGAGTCCTCTGGCATGGGCTAATCATGGCTTAACGCACCACGTCACGGTACCCGGGGTGCACGGACTTAAGAGGGTGCGCCAATCATGAGCTCATTCGAGGGCGCCTCGCGAAGATCAAGGGAGCTGAAGCTTTGGTGCGATAGGGCTTTGGCGAGGTGTGTCCGTCCGCAGTCTAGGTTAGCCCAGCGCATGCACACACCTGCCCAGCCCCCGTGCGAGGCACACAAGGGAGAGCGTCGGGCAACTGCCGCCCTCCCTTACGCAAGACAAAGAAGCAAGCAAGGTAAAAAGAGGGAAACTCAACCAAGCAATCGAGAAACACCAGAACTCCAAACTTCATTAAAAGGTTGCAAACTAGCTACATAAAGCAAATGAACAGCCGCGTCCGGCACCTAATCTAGTATTCTCACTAGTGCGGAGCTAAGTGATGCCACTAGGACGTGGGAGGGAGCCCCCGAGGCCCGGGGGCGGCACTCCGGAGACTCCAGGGCGTGTACAGCCCCACTCATTATTACGTGAGAGTGTCATGAGCGGAGACCTTCACAGGGACGTAGCCTTGCTTCATGGGTAGAGCTTCCGGAGGTGCTGGATGTTCCAGGCATTATGGATGGGGATCCCGTCCTGCATCTCCAGGAGCACGACGCCAGGCCTGCAGACACTAGCGATCCTGAACGGGCCCTCCCACATGGGTGAGAGCTTATGCAGCCCCTCCCGGGAGAGCACCCGCCTCAGGATGAGATCGCCCACCTCGAGCGTCCTGGAGTGGACACTGCGGCAGTGGTACTACTGCAGCGCCTGCTGGTACCTTGCCACTTGGAGCGAGGCTTGACGACGGCATTCCTTCCCTAGCACAAGGTCCATCCCTCGCTTGGCGTCCTAGCGTGCCTCGTCAAACGCCAAGACCCGTGCGGAGCGATGCCTGACCTTGTGAGGGAGAACCGCTTCTGCTCCGTAGACGAGGAAGAATGGAGTCTCTCCCGTGGGCTTGGTGGCGGTGGTGCGGATGGACCATAGCACGGACTAGAGCTCGTCGTGCCAGCCTCTGCCGCAGGTCTCGAGCTTCTTTTTGAAGGTTCTTGTCTTGAGGCCTCTCAAGACCTCCGCGTTGGCGCGCTCAGCTTGGCCATTGCTTCTGGGGTGCGCCACTGAGGCATAGCATATCTGTGTTCCAAGATTAGCACAATATGTTTTGAAGAGATTGCTAGTGAACTGTGAACCGTTGTCAGTGAGTATACGATTAGGGACCTCCGAACTGGCTCATGAGGACCTTGATGAACTTCACCGCCGAGCCGACAGGGATGGTACGTACTGGCTCCACCTCCTCCCACTTGGTGACTTGTCGATGGCGACGTAGAGGTAGCGGTAGCCCCCGGGCGCTCATGGGAATGGACCCAGGATGTCCAGCCCCTAGACCGCAAATGGCCATGAGAGCGGGATAGTCTGGAGGCCCTGAGATGGCTGGTGGATTTGCTTGGCATGGAACTGGCAGGCCTCGCAGGACCTCACCAGCTCGGTTGCATCGTTGAGTGCCATGGGCAGTAGAATCCGCTATGAAACGCCTTGCCCACCAAGGTGCGTGATGACGAATGATGTCCGCAGTCCCCGCCGTGTATGCCGGCCAACAGCTCGCACCCTTGCTCCCTGGAGATGCATCGCAAGGAAACATCGTTCGGTCGTTTTCGGTATAGCTCACCATCCTGAATGCAATAGGCTGTAGCTTGCCGGGCCACATGCTCCGTGTCTTCCTCCTTCTTCGGCAGGGTCCCCTGCTGCAGGTACATCTTGAATTCTTCGGTCCAGCACCCCTCCTGGGGCTCGAGCGTGAGGGTCATCGCTGAGGCCGGGCCGCAGGCGGGGGCTCCCGAGGTTGGTGGTCGGGGAAGCTCCTCCTGAGGCATCGCTGGATCCGCAGCCGGAGGGGCTGCTGAAGGCTTGAAGAGCCGTTCCTCAAAGACACCAGGCTCCTGAGACTGGTGCCTGGACGCCCTCTTGGCGATATTGTAAGCTTCCTTGTTCGTGTCGTGGGGTACATGCTACAGTTCCAGGCCCAAGAATTACTTATCCATCTTACGTACCTCTGCGAGGTACGCCTCCATGTGCTTGTCCTTTGGCTCGTATACCTTGTTGGAGAAGTTGACGAGGAGCTGGGAGTCGCCCCTGATAGTGAGGCGCTTCATTCCGAAGGCCGCTACAGCCTTGAGGCTGGCAATCAAACTTCGTACTCCGTGATGTTGTTGGAGACTTTCTCGCCTCGCTGGAAGCAAAACTGCACGGCGTAGTAGTGCTTGTCCTGGGTGGGCGAGATGAGCACGGTTCCAGCCCCCGCGCCCTGCCGTGCGAAGGCGCCGTCAGAGTACATGATCCAGCCATCTAGTGCTTCACTCCCTGGCGAGAGAGACCGGCCTTCGCCTGCTTCGGGAGCTGGAGCGTCGGTCCACTCCGCCACGAAGTCGGCGAGCATGACTCCCTTGATGACCCTGGTGGTACTGAACTCCAGCTGGAATGCCTGCAACTCAATGTTCCACTCTGCGACCCTCCCTGCAGCATTGGGGCTCCAAAGCGCCCTTTCCAATGGGTAAGCTGAGACGACTTTGATGGGATGGCCTTGGAAGTAGTGGCGCAGCTTGCGCGAGGCAACGAGGAGTGCAAGCAGAAGCTTCTGCGACATGGGGCAGCATGCCCGTGCGTGACGCAGCACGGTGCTGACGAAGTACACTGGGTGCTCGATGAGGGCAGAAGCATTGGTGGAGTCCGAGGCCTCCTGAGGCTGGGGCGTCTCCTGAGGCCGGGGGACCTCAGGAGCTTGGTCATTTGTCGGGGTAGCTGCAGCCTTAGGAGCCCCTTCTTGTAGAGCTCGGTCGTCCTCCGGTGCCACTGCGGCTCCAGGGGCGCTGTGTTGTTGTTGCATTGTCTCGGCCAGCTCCGCGGTTCCGTTCGGCAGGCCCTCGGCCTGGCGCCCTTCCCGGAGGGCCAGCAGCGCGACGCTGACAGAGTGGGGCGTGGCAGCCAGGTAGAGCACCAGGGGCTCGAGGGGACACGGTGCCACCATCACCGGCGGGCTGGTGAGGTATCTCTTGAGGTATTGAAACGATGCGTTGGCTTCCGGAGTCCACTTGAACGGGCCCTTCTTCTTCATCAGCTTGAAGAACGGGAGGGCGCGTTCCCCCAGCTTGGAGATGAAGAGCCCCAGCAAAGTCACGCAGCCCACGAGCTTTTGCATTTCCTTTAGAGTCTACGGCGGGCTCATGTCTTCTATCGCTTTGACCTTCTCCAGGTTCGCCTCAATCCCCCTGTGTGACACAAGGAAACCAAGCAGCTTACCGGAGGGGACGCCGAACACACACTTCTCTGGGTTGAGCCGCAGGTCCACCTTGCGCAGGCTGGTGAAGGTCTCCTCAATATTCTGGATGAGGGTCCTCGCCTCCCGAGATTTCACCATGATGTCGTCGACGTATGCCTCAGCGTTTCTCCCGAGTTGCTGGCCTAGAGCGATGTGCATCAGCCATTGGAAAGTTGCCCCCGCATTGCACAGATCGAACGCATGCAGGTGTAGCAGTATACCCCGCACGGGGTCAAGAAGGCAATCTTCTCGACGTCATGTATCGCCATCTTGATCTGGTGGTAACCTGAGAAGGAGTCTAGGAAACACAGCAGGTCGCACTCGGCGGTGGAATCAACGATCTAGTCGATGCGCGGAAGCGGGAACGTGTCTTGAGGGCATGCCTTGTTGAGATTGGTGAAGTCGACACACATGCGTTCCTTCCCGCCTTTCTTGGGCACAACCACCGGGTCTGCCAGCCACTCCGGGTACCGCACCTCGCGGATGACACCTGCTTCTTGCAGTTTGGGGGTCTCTTGGATGATGAAAGACTGCTTCTCTGTGGACTGCCGTCACGCCTTCTGCTTCACTGGGCGCATGTTGGGGCACACCCTCAGATGATGCTTGATTATCCCCCTCGGGACCCCAACCAGCCGTATGGGCTCCCAGGCGAACACCTCCTTATTCGCACGTAGGAAATCCACCAATGCCTTCTCCTAGTCCAGGGCGAGGTCGACCCCTATGGTGAAGGTGGCTCCTGAGGCCCCTTCCTCATCGACCGGTACTTGCTTCGTCTTGGCTCGATCCTGAGAGAACAACTATTTCTTCTTGGTCGTCACAGCCCCCTGGGCCCCAGGTGCTGTTTCGTCAGTTGAGCGAGCTGCTGCTGTGCCCCTGAAGGCGAGCCTGAGGGCCGTAAGGGCCTCCTTGGTGTCTCCAGCCACTGTGAGGATGTCGCTGCTTCCCGGCATCTTCATGAGGTTGTAGGCAGGATAGGTCGCTGCCATAAACTGAGCCAGGGCCGGGTACCCGAGGATGGAGTTGTACGGGAGGCCGATGCGGGCGATGTCGAAGTCGATAAGCTCGGTGCGGCAATTGTCCCGGGTGCCGAAGGTGACAGGGAGGCGAATCTGCCCTAGGGGGCTGGTGGATCCGCTGCCAACCCGGGGAAGGGCTCGGTGGGGTGGAGCCGGTCGTGCGGCACGTGGAGCAAGCCGAAAGCTTCCATGTGGAGTATGTTGAGGCCAGCCCCGCTGTCAATGAGGGTCTTGGTCGCCGCCACGTTGTAGATGGTGGGTGTGCAAAGCATCGGGAGCACGCCTGAGCCAGCGGTGGTCGCCGGATGGTCCCTTGAGTCGAAGGCGAGGTCGGCCTTGGGCGCCGCCCATCCCGGGGGAGCTCCCTATTGCACGGAAGCAGCACCTATTTGGCGGAAGAACTGCTTGACATGGCGATCCGAGGGCGGTGCCTGCAAACTGCTGAGGAGGGCTGCAACGGCGAGGAGCGCTGGTGCTGCGAAGCGCGCGACGAACAGATCACGCAACTCTCCCAGGAGGCCATGGAGGATCCCGGTCGGTTGAGCAGCCAGGCGCGTTGCACGCCGGCGAGGGCCATGGGAAACTAGTTGGCCATGACCTTGTCGTCGCCTCCAGCTTCCCGAACAGCCTCCTCGTACACCAGGAGGAAGGCTGCTGGATCTGCGACGCCATCATAGCGAAGCGGCATCTCCGGCTTGAACTTGTGGGGACACCGCACTTGTCGTAAGGCGGGGGTGAAGGCCCGGAGGCCCATGGCGCCTCCGTGCGTGCCTGCCGATCCAGCTGGAGGGGCGGCGCCTGCGATGAGAGCCGAACGGAGAGACGAATCGGGCGGAGGGGCGAAGCAGCTGGTGAGGCAAAGCTTCGGCGCACCCCTTCCTGGCGCGCCAAATGTCAGATTTCGGGTTCCGCTGACCCTTGAGAGGTCCAAACTCTGGGGTGCGCATGAAGAACACTCCCTTCCCAGCCTGCACACTCAGCGATTCCACAACCTAGCTCGACGAATCCAAAGAACAAGAGACACAGGGATTTATACTGGTTCGGGCCACCGTGTGGTGTAATACCCTACTCCAGTGTTGTGGTGGATTGCCTCGGAGGGCTGGGGATGAACTAGTATAGTGGATGAACACCCTCAGGGGGAGAGGTGTTCTTGAGCTCGAAGAGCTGGTGAGGTGGTAGGGTGATCTGAATGATCCGTCCCCCTCTACGGTGGTGGCTAAGCCCTATTTATAGTGGCCTTGGTCCTCTTCCCAAATGTAGGCGGGAAGGGATCCCACAACGACCAAGTTTGAAGGGATACAACTAGTACAAGCTATCCTAACAAAAGTAGTCTTTGCCTGCCAAAGGCTCTGGTGGTGACGCCATCGTGGGCTCCGCGATGACCTCCGTCCTGGCGTCTTGCTGGTATTGGTCTCGTTGCACCGATAAGGAAACCTTTGCTTGATTCCTCTAGACTCTGCACCTGCGCTTGCCTCCTTGGCACCAAAGGGGAAACTGGTACACTGCGCCCGCTGGCGCCCGCCTGGCCTTTATCGTAATGGATCATATCATGCAAACCTCGCGAGGTGCTCCTTGCATAGATATCTCCGCTCCTTAGGAGCCTTCTTGGTGTGGCCGCCCGTAGGGAGGTCTTGGTGCCGTCTGCCTCACGAGGCTTGGCTCCTCGTGAGGGTCTTGAGCTGTTGCTGCTGAAGCTGGGTTGTACCGGGCCGTTGATGAAGCCACGCCTTGGGCCGCAGGCAGGCAAGTCTGGGCATCCCCGTTCCCAGGACGCCGACAGTGGCAACCTGCTTGCCATTCTTCTTGAAGTTCCCCTTCTTTCCTTTTCCCTTTTTCTTGAAACTAGTGGTCTTGTTAACCATCAACACTTGATGCTCCTTGTTGATTTCTACCTCCATAGCTTTGAGCATAGCGAAGAGCTTGGGAATTGTCTTATCCATCCCTTGCATATTATAGTTCATCACGAAGCGTTTGTAGCTTGGTGGCAGTGATTGAAGAACTCTGTCAATAACACTATCATCCGAAAGATTAACTCCCAGCTGAGTCAAGTGGTTATGGTACCCAGACATTATGAGTATGTGTTCGCTGATAGAACTGTTCTCCTCCATCTTGCAGCTATAGAACTTGTTGGAGACTTCATATCTCTCAACTCGGGCATTTGCTTGAAATATTAACTTCAACTCCTGGAACATCTCATATGGTCCATGACGTTCAAAACGTCTTTGAAGTCCCGATTCTAAGCCGTAAAGCATGGCACACTGAACTATCGAGTAGTCATCAGATCAAGCTTGTCAAACGTTCATAACGTCAACATCTGCTCCTACAACAAGCCTTTCACCCAGCGGTGCATCAAGGACATAATTCTTCTGTGCAGCAATGAGGATAGTCCTCAAGTTACGGCCCCAGTCTGTGTAGTTGCTACCATCATCTTTCAACTTAGCTTTCTCTAGGAACGCACTACAACATAGATATGCAAAAAGTATCAGGACTAAGTTCATGATAAATTAAGTTCAATTAATCATATTACTTAAGAACTCCCACTTAGATAGACATCCCTCGAGTCAACTAAATGATCACGTGATCCATATCAACTAAACCATGTCTGATCATCATGTGAGATGGAGTAGTTTTCAATGGTGAACATCTCTATGTTGATCATATCTACTATATGATTCACGTTTGACCTTTCGGTCTCAGTGTTCCGAGGCCATGTCTGTAGATGCTAGGCTCGTCAAGTTTAACCTGAGTATTCCTCACATGCAAAACTGTCTTGCACCCGTTGTATGTGAACGTAGAGCTTATCACACCCGATCATCACGTGGTGTCTCGGCACGGCGAACTATAGCAACAGTGCATACTCATGGAGAACACTTATACCTTGAAATTTTAGTGCGGGATCATCTTATAATGCTACCGCAGTACTAAGCAAAATAAGATGCATAAAAGATAAACATCACATGCAATCAAAATATGTGACATGATATTGCCATCATCATCTTGTGCCTTTGATCTCCATCTCCAAAGCACCATCATGATCTCCATCATCACCAGCTTGACACCTTGATCTCCATCGTAGTGTCGTTGTCGTCTCGCCATCTATTGCTACTACAACTATCGCTAACAAATAGTGATAAAGTAAAGCAATTACATGGCGATATCATTTCATACAATAAAGAGACAACCTATAAGGCTCCATCCAGTTGCCGATAACTTTTACAAAACATGATCATCTCATACAATAACGTATATCACATCAAGTCTTGACCATATCACATCACAACATGCCCTGCAAAAACAAGTTAGACGTCCTCTACTTTGTTGTTGCAAGTTTTACATGGATGCTACGGGCTTCTAGTAAGAACCATTCTTACCTACGCATCAAAACCACAACAATGTTTCGTCAAGTTTGTTGTTTTAACTTTCAACAAGGACCGGCCGTAGTCAAATTCGATTAGACTAAAGTTGGAGAAACATACACCCGCCAGCCACCTTTATGCAAAACAAGTTGCATGTCTCTCGGTGGAACCGGTCTCATGAACGTGGTCATGTAAGGTTGGTCCGGGCCGCTTCATCCAACAATACCGTTGAATCAAAATAAGACATTGGTGGTAAGCAGTATGACTATCATCGCCTACTACTCTTTGTGTTCTACTCGTGCATATCATCTATGCATAGACCTGGCTCTGATACCACTGTTGGGGAACGTAGGATGCAATTTCAAAAAAATTCCTACACACACAAGATCTATCTAGGAGATGCGTAGCAATGAGAAGGGGAGAGTGTGTCCACGTACCCTCGTAGACCGAAAGCGGAAGCATTAGTTTAACATGGTTGATGTAGTCGAACGTCTTCGTGATCCAACCGATCAAGTACCAAACGTACGACACCTCCGAGTTCAGCACACGTTCAGCTCGATGACATCCCTCAAACTTTTGATCCAGCAAAGTGTCGAGGGAGATTTTCGTCAGTACAACGGCATGGTGACGGTGATGGTGATGTGATCTGCGCAGGGCTTCGCCTAAGCACTACGACAATATGACCGAAGGAGTAAACCGTGGAGGGAGATGCCGCACACGGCTTGGAACAATTGGTGTGTCTCCAAGGGGTGCCCTGCCCACGTATATAAAGGTGGAGAGGGAGGAGGCCGGCCCTAGGGGGTGCGCCATGGGGGGAACCGACTTGGACTCCTAGTCCTATTCGCCCCCTTCCTTCTAACGGAGGGGGAAAGGGGGAAGGAGAGGAGAGGGAGAAGGAAAGGGGGCCGCACCCCCTCCCCTTGTCCTATTCGGACTCCCCTTGGGGGGGCGCCACCCCTTGTGGGCTGACCTCTGTCCCCCTATGGCCCATGAGGCCCAATACTTTCCCCGGGGGGTTCAGGTAACCTCCTAGCACTCCTCGTCATGCCGGGAACACTATCGTCCAACATATCAATCTTTACCTATCGACCATTCCGAGACTCCTTGTCATGTCTGTGATCTCATCCGGGACTCTGAACAATCTTCGGTCACCAAAACACATAACTCATAATACAAATCGTCATCGAACGTTAAGCGTGCGGACCCTAAGGGTTCGAGAACTATGTAGACATGACCGAGACACATCTCCGGTCAATAACCAACAACGGATCCTGGATGCTCATATTGGTTCCCACATATTCTACGAAGATCTTTATTGGTCAAACCGCAATGACAACATACATTATTTCCTTTGTCATTGGTATGCTTACTTACCCGAGATTCCATCGTCGTTATCTTCATACCTAGTTCAATCTCGTTACCGGCAAGTCTCTTTACTCGTTCCATAATGCATCATCCCGTAACTAACTCATTAGTCACATTGCTTGCAAGGATTATCATGATGTGCATTACCGAGAGGGCCCAGAGATACCTCTCTAATACTCGGAGTGACAAATCCTAATCTTGATCTATGCCAATCCAACAAACACCTTCGGAGAAACCTGTAGAGCATCTTTATAATCACCCAATTACACTGTGATGTTTGATAGCACACAAGGTGTTCCTCCGGTATTCGGGAGTTGCATAATCTCATAGTCAAAGGAATATGTATAAGTCATGAAGAAAGCAATAGCAATAAGACTTAACGATCATTATGCTAAGCTAATGGATGGGTCTTGTCCATCACATCATTCTCCTAATGATGTGATCCCGTTCATCAAATGACAACACATGTCTATGATCAGGAAACTTAACCATCTTTGATTACCGAGCTAGTCAAGTAGAGGCATACTAGGGACACTTTGTTTTGTCTATGTATTCACACATGTATCAAGTTTCTGGTTAATACAATTCTAGCATGAATAACAAACATTTCTCATGATATAAGGAAATATAAATAACAACTTTATTATTGCCTCTAGGGCCTATTTCCTTCAGCGAGGCCTAGGAAGGGAACGACACGGAGCCAGGGAAGACGAGGCAGGTGGATGCCCATGCGGAGGGGAGTACGAGGGTTCACTGGTTCGGCTGCGGTGCAAGGTTGTCATTGCTGGAGAATAACATGGGGTGTGGGTGAGTAGAGGAAAGGCCTGGCCAGCGGTGGGAGTAGGGTGGGGCGGTGAGGCCTGCGCGGCAGCACAGCTGGCCACCGGAGGCAGGAGCAGACGGTACGGCTGGCGCTAGTTTGGGCGGCTAGAGCTAGATGATCAGAGGTTGAAGAAGTAGCCCTGCCGTTGGATTGACATCCAACTGTCACTGCTGCTAGAATCGTTTGTTAACTAAGTTGACAAAGCCATGCATACGAGTCACCTTAGTAGGCCCACGAATCAGCCACCTTACCTAGTGGGACCCTGCTGGCAGCGGGAGTAATCATTTTTCTTGCGCATAATAAAGAGGCACTTCCTTGCATGCAAAGATGTAACTAGTGGGTCTCAGCTCTTAGGTGGAGAAAAAAATGCCGGGTAGTAAGGAGGCACTTCCTTGCCTACGAAGATGTAGCTGGTGGGTTCCAACTGTCAATAGGAGCAATCATTTTAGTTCACATAATAAGGAGGCACTTACGTGCCTGCAACCTTGGACCATGCGGATCCCTACTGTCAGCATCCCACTTACATCCCTCTTCCGATGGTTGTCTTTTGTTGACCACATTGACCACGCCACACCGAGAGCATCAACGTGGTGGACGACGACGAGGCCCAGGAAGGGAACGACCTGGAGCCGGTGAAGCCACATAAGTGGATGCCCATGCTGAGGGGAGTACGAGGGTTGTGACTGATTCAGCTGCGGGTTGAGGCTGGTGTCACTGGAAAATAACAGGAGGTGCGGGTGGGTAGAGGGATGGCCTGACCAGCTGTGGGAGTAGGGTGGGCCGGTGAGGCCTGTGCGACAGCACAAACGGCCACGGGAGGAAGGAGCAGGGTGTCCAGCTGGCGCTGGTTTGGGCGGGTGGAGCAGGAAGATCAGACATCGAAGAAGCTCGACGACCATTGGATGGACATCCAACAGTCACTGCTCTCGTGTGTTGACTAAGTTGACACAGCCTTACATACACGTCAATCTTTTTTTAGGAAAGCGTACGCGTCAACCTAGTAGGCCCACAAGCCAGCCTCAAATCTATGGAAAACAACATACAACCCATCTGCCATTATTTCTAATAATTTACAACCCATTTGCTAATTCTTAGGATTTTTTTGGAGCCCATATTCTTTTTGTTAGCATTACAACCCATATTGTGGCCACAATTAAAAAACTCAAGGGAATTTTGCATATTTCGGTGCGGTCCGAACTGTTTTTAATCCCAAAATTTCGAGTCACATTCAAACTAATTTGAAAAGTAAATTCATATCAAATTAAAATCGAAATAATTTTTCCCGCATAAAAATCAATGAAGTTTAAAATGTAGAAATGCAAAAAAGAAATTTGAAACTAATTATTGATTTGTCGTGTCTTAAAAATGTGCATCCCATTTCTCATTATTGATAGCCCATTTTCTGGGCATGCCGAATGCATCCCTTGCAGCCCAGCAGGGCTGACAAAAGCAAGTAGGCCTCGGTTGGGTATTCTGCAAAAAAACAAAAAAACTAGGCTAGCCATTTTCACAAAGAAAAAAACAACTGGGCTGGTCTTGTGGTAAACATAAAATAAAAGGCTGGCTAGACTAGCAAGAGTGCCCCGCACATCCCAGTTGATACCCTTCTCCGTCTGAAAAATAAAAAGAACTGGGCGAGCTGCTGGGTCCCTGGTGTCAGCCACTCGTTGTGCAATTCTCTTGTTTATTGACTATGTTGACAATGGCATGGGGCCCAGATGTCAGGAATCCATTAGGAGGAACCACTTTTTTCGCTTGAAAGAAGGATGCACTTGCTTGTGTACTACCATGACCCTAGTGGGTCCCTGCTGTCATCCTCTCCACGTACAATCATCTCCTGATTGTATACGCGTCAACCTAGCAGGCCCACAAGTCAACCTCTAAATCTGTGGCGGACAAATACAACCCATTCCACATGTTCACACGAAAAGTTCAACATTCAGAGAAAAGTAATAGGTCTGATCCAAAGATAGAGTACTGAACTTCCAAGTTGACAACCATCATAGCCAACTTAACTAACTACCCCCACTAATACTCTAGTGTACAAGTACTAACTTACTCTTAGCTAACTAGACGATGCCGGCCACCATATGCGGTACACGCTAAACGCCGGCACCGACATCCTCCTCCTTGCCTCGGACTTGCCAGAGGTGCGATAGGGCGCGTTGCTCGCGCACGTTGGCCCTTTCTGGGCCAGCGTGGTCCACCGAAGCTTTGGCTTCTAAGCAGGAAACCCACTTGATGAGCTGGTAGTAAAATTCGGCGTCGCGAACGCGTGTGTGCCTGACAGCCTCTAGGGCTATTTGCCGGGCGTCGGCCTCCACGTAGTCGGCCCAGATGCAGGCGCTCTGCTCGCGACTCAGATCGTCGGTGCGCTGATGCTCCATGCCCCGCTGGCGGTGCAAATCAGCGATACGCTGCTCCTCCGCCAGGCGGTCGCGCTCCAACAAGTCCTCATACTCTGTATTGCCATCTAAAGACCAATAGAATGCCTCCTCCCTCCGTCTGCCTTCCGGTGAAAAACCAAACATTGGTTCCGATGGTGAGCGCATCCAGCATCGCCTATTGCGGATGGGCGGGGACATGACGGACATGGCGAGAGAAAGGGCAAGTGGCGAGTGACATTGGGCTGGTGGGGGCTTATGAGGATAGGGCGAGTTGGGTGATGATGCCAACGGAGAATGCCAGGAACCAATAATTATAGGCGGAAGGTAGGTGAACCAACGTGTCACACGAAACACGACAGTCATCGCGGTCATCGGAATTCAATGCATAAGTAGGCATGGCTTAGCGCGTTAGCTTGCCGTGGAAAACTAGAAAAACTGAAATTATGATTGTGTCGTTTTGTCCCATCCGCTCAGTGGTGCGTCTCGTCCGTGATTGGTCACACATCGACATGATGGTCAAATGAGTGCACTCGATTCATCCAGATGAGGTACGTGCATGATCAACTGGTTATTCGTGTAGGATCGAGTCGGTCGGATAGTGTTCATGTAGGATTGCAATAGCTGATGAACGTTCTCTAGGAGATAAGGCATTTGCGAATGTTTTTTGCTGGCAGTTTCTTCAGATTCGCATGGCATTTTCTTCAGAATAGAGTGCCAGTTTCTTCAGTGGTAGGCATTTTTATTCAAAAAGCTGCCACCGGATCTTGCGTCGCAACTAAAACTGCCAGGAGCGCATCAGTAGGCTAGCTAGTGATAGGTCAGTAACTTGTAAACACTGAGCAAAGAGAAATAAGGAGTTTCTAGTAAATTGTAAACAATGAGCAGACGGAAATAAGGATCATGTTGTGCACAGTAGTAAGAGCCAATCCGTTCGAAATGTGCACACAAGACTCACATGCCTAGCATTTTAATATGCTCACATTAGTAGCCCAAATTCACAACCAACTAGTATGATTCCCGTACATAAGATCAGCATGTTAATGCATCTCAATGATTCACAGATCATATACAATATGTAGCTCCTAAAGCAAAGATGAAGAAAAATGTATGTTCTTGCTACTAACACGGATGCTTCTCTGGGCCAACATTCAATACAGAGTGAAAGACAAATTTGTTTGTGAAGTCTACATTTCCTATTGCAAACGTAAGTGGTTTCACCAACAGATGGAACGATGAGAATGAACCACACAGGATGGAGGAACATCCACTGAAATATGAATTGGTCATCTGTCGATCATATGGTGAGACTATTTTCGGAATACAACTTTAGCTTAGGCAAAATGATGCCCATTGGATAATCAGACCAAAGCAATGAAGCACCTAGTATTGGCCAAGAAATAGTACAATACGTACTACTTTTGTGCAATCTATGAAGTGACTATCCAATCTTTCTGTGTCTATTTTCATATGGCACTGCATGTAGTGACTATACTATTCTCTTGTGTAGTTCCACAAAAGTTGAGGTCACTTCATTTGCGGTGATGGAAGAGGTGAAATCAATACAACCGAAATTGAGCATCCAATCAATGAATCATGTCCTGCACCACCAACATAGGTCCACCCTGCCAATAGATTTACATGCAAACCACTAATGTTACTATATAATGACAGTACAACAACAGCAGCCATATTGTAGCAAACCTACCTTGGTAATGAATAGCTCATAGTGCCACCAATTGGATATAACTGTTTGGAAGAAAAAATGCTCATAATGTTGAACCATATGGACTTTTTGTGCAGTTCCACTAAAATTGACCATCCTTGTTTGCACAGATATTGAAAGTGTGTTTACTATAAAAGTGGCACTAGTTGAAGCATAGACTCACACATGTAAGCATTCCAATTTCTTAATGGGAAAAGGTTGCAATACTGTTTCTAACACCCTGTTTGAAGGAATAAATAATGCAACAATGGCCGATGTTAGGAAGGCATGCATAGTACTTTCTAAAAGATTGAACCATTTATTGCATGGATCTAATGTTAGCGGGTCATCATGTTCTGCTAGTCTGCTACAACAACAATCATTTCCAACATGATGCTGGTTCCATCAGTGTGGATTTTGAGGACTTACATCTCTTCGTCAACTTCGACGTGCTCGATGCCACTCTTGTTAGATGCATGATTTTGTAAGTACTTAACAAACTCTGATCAACTTCTCCATACACTAGCACAGCGAGCTCCTACAAACGGTTTTTAACCCCTTTCCGCAACGACATTTGGAACCGCCGCCAAGTGAGTGTGGGCGATAGGGGGGGGGTCCTTCCCACACGACCCAGAAACCGTTGGGGATATGCCCTCTTGGCACACACGTTCGGCAAAATGAGGTCGTGTGCGACCGGCGAGCACTCAAATACGGAAATACATACAATAGAGCTAAAAAAAAATACAATTATACGGTGAATTTGTTTCCGGTCGCAAGTACATCCCACACAGTCAGTCCCCACTAAACGTTTCCGTTCGTATGTAGATCCCACACAGTCGCTCCAAGGAAAATGTTTCCGTTCACAGGTACATCACACACAATTTTTCTCGTTAAATCGCTTGCGTTATTGAATATATCACACACGGTCCGTGGAATAAAATGTGTGGCAAAGGCTATCCATCACACACAGTTTGCATGTGGAAAACGTTTGCACAAGGTGGCCTAACGCAAACAGTTTTCAAGAGAAAGTCGTGTGTGATTGTTCATTCATCCAATACGGTTTATTCCTAGAAACTGTGTGCGTTGCCTGAGGTCATCGACCACGGTATTTTTTCAACAACCGTTTGCAATAGCAAAACCCAATTAGTAGGCTAATTACCCAATTATTCATAATCCATTTATTAATCTAATTGACAGTTCATATTAAGCACACAATATATTTCGTTTTCATAATTGAAATACATCAGAGTACAACATCATATAGCTTCAACACTCAGCTACCCCATTACACAAGTACACCGGGACCAAGTTTCACATGCAACATCTATAACCTTTCGAAATTAGCATCATAGACGGTACATAGACATATGTATCTCATCTGGAAAACTGCTGAAGCAGAAGGAGAATATTGAGCCTTCATTGATGTTGAAGGTCTTCGTAACTTTAGGCCAGTCCCTGTGGATGATTGACCGTCCATCCTTCGTCCTTTTCTGGAACACTTCAATATTGAACCGTGGGTGTTGTATGAATACCTTCCTCGCCTCCTGACCATACAGGTGGTTTGAGAGGTAATCATTAGTGAACTGCTTTGGAAAGGCCTGAAAACAAGGATGTGCATAAATATCTTCTCTATATTGGAAATGGGGCAAAGGAATAAAAAAGGCAAGGTATAATAGTTAGTACCATCCTGTAGTGAACTGATGTCTTCTTCATTGTGCAGACAAAGATCTTGTTGTTTTTTGTCGCTAATTTCTTTATCCTAACAATCTTTCTTAGTTTCTTGACTTGACTGATATTCATGGACAACTCATTCCCCATATGCAAAAGGGGTCGAACAGTGGGTCAAAACCTCTGACAGCAGGACCTACATGTGCAAGACCAAATTGTTAAAAACCTAAATATTAGAATGGTTCCTGCAATTGCACAATAATGTGCTATTAGGCAACGAACCATGCACGTGCTAACCTCGATTGTAAACCTCAGTGCTTCCCATTGTTTCCCTGCAACACATATAAGGTAGTTAGTCATCAGGTAAAGTAAGGGTTCGCATGCTATCAGTAAAATATGTTGATGAAAAATAATCACATTGCAGATTCATCAGATTAATTGAAGCACATGGAAAACCCATTTATCCAAACCAAGCATGATTAAGAACTAGGAAATATAGCACTTGTATATGTTTCTCATGTATTAAGTGCAGCCAAATTCGATTTATTCCTCACATGCACAACAATACAAAATTCTACCCACGACAATTGGACTACGCATTGCAGAAGTGAACCAAGCAGTTAACTAAACATCACAACAAATGAACCAAACATTAACTGAGCACCACATTGCACAATATAACATACTCCTAATAGAAGATCAGATAGTTAACCAAACAGTTAACTACATCCAATTGTAGCAATTGTATATGTTTCCCATGTATTTACTACAGCCAAATTCAATTTATTCCTCACATGGTATACAATAACAGAATGCACCCACAATTTTGTAAAGATAAATTCGATTTATTTCTCACATGGAAGACAATACAAAATTGCAGCCTGAAGAATTGAACATCACATTTACAGAATTGAACCAAACAGTTAACTGAAGACGACAAATAATTAACAAAATTTAATAAGTGAGCGCCACACTGCACGACATATAGAACATATACACTAGAGCAACAAATTGCATAGTAAAATTAGATAGCACAATTCACAAGAATATGTGAAGGAAAGGCAGGAGCAGCACACGCAATGGGTAAACCGAGCATGCTTAACCAGCGTAGCTAGCAAATGGCAAGGTGCTCCTTCAAGATCTGGGGGTCGACACGAATGGTAGCCATCGCGACCTCATCCGCACGTGCAGCTGCGATTTGCTTCTCCGCTACCAAATGCTCCTTGAGGTCCTCGCTATATTGCATGCACCATGGCTTAGGCTGACGCTTATTCGGTGGAGGGGTCGGTGATTTGGGTGGAAGGTGCTGTGCTCGCGCTGGCGGTAGGGGCATGTGGGATGTGGAAGGAGGAGGAGGATGGGGGTCGGGTGTGGATTACCTGCCTGGATAGGCGAGGCCGAGGAGCGTGAAGGAGGGTCGCCGGCGAGGAGGCGGCGGTGCTGCAAGCAAGGAGTGAAGGTTTCAACTTGGAAAGGAAGGCGTAAAGAGGGGAAATGTGGCTTTTGGAAAGGGGGAGGGGGCGGGGAGGTAGATATTTTCGCGGAAGCCGAAAATTTGAAATCGCTTCAGCCAAAAACTGGCGCGCAAAGTGTCATCAGACACGGCCCCTTATTCAGAATTGTGTACGATATGTGAACATCACAAATGATTCGGATAGCTTAACCCGTCTGTGTTGAGTTTGCACGTAAAAATTTTTGGTTTGAATTTCCCTGGTTAGAGTGGTCATCCACGTCATTGCATAATTTGGGTACTATACACCAACGGTGCTCCAAGATATTTTGTGCTGCATCTCACACGGTTGGTGATAATAAACTGTGTGCGATCTACTTGATTTATCGTCTTGATCATTTGAATTACGTAATGGGGTCACAGCTACAAAGGATGGTGTCTGAATTATTAGAACTTTTATCTGCAGTGAACATGCAACTATTGGTGTGTCGTCAAAAAAATTGGAATTATTCAGGGTTCATTTGTACATTTTTATATATTAACTGGGTTTTCCAGGCATTTTATGCGCATAATTCAAATTTGAACAACATGCACATTCTCCAGTGCATATAAACTTATTGAAAAATCAAATATTGTGTCCTTGGTTGCATTCTTAGGTCCCATGCAAGAAATGGGAATGAATTTCAAACACCTTGCCACTGTCACTCGGCCGCAAACATTGAGATACCTGGTTTTTAAATTCTAGTAAATCCAAAACTCGTCTTAAATTCATGAAACTTGGCAAGCTATCATGTAGCGGCATCAACATGCCGTGGTAAATTTTTTGTCCCATTTGGGGCAGGTTTGGGTATAAGCTTCTCACAACAAGCGTGATGGTTTCGGTAGGGAACGTGCCACCTTTGGGGACGAAATGATATCCGTTCCCTCTTATTTCTTTCAATATTTTTTCTCATGTCAACATAGAACAACAAGGGTGTTGTGTGAATTTTTGTGATTTTTCGGGGTTCGTTTGGACATTTTTATGCATGAACTGAGTTTTCAATGCATTTATGTGCATAATTCAAATTTGAACTACATGCACATGCTCCAGTGCATATAAATTGGTTGAAAAATCAAATATGTGTCCTTGGGTGCATGCTTAGGTCCCATGCAAGAAATGGGAATGAATTTCAAACACCAGGGCACCGTTGATTGCCGGCAAAACATTGAGTTGCCTGGTTTTTAAATTCTAGTAAATCCAAAAATCGTCTGAAATTCATGAAACTTGGCATGCTATCATGGAGCGGCATCAACATGCCGTGGTACAAATTTTGTCCCATTTGGGGCAGGTTTGGGTATATGCTTCTCACAAACCGGAGCTTCTCACAACAAGCATGATGGTTTTCGGTAGGGAACATCCCACCTTTGGGGACGAAACGATATCCATTGCCTCTTATTGCTTCCAATTTTTTTCTCGTGTCAACAGAGAACAAAAGGAGTGTTGTGTGAATTTTTGTGATTTTTCGGGGTTCGTTTGGACATTTTTATGCGTTAACTGAGTTTTCAATGCATTTATGTGCATAATTCAAATTTGAACTACATGCACATGCTCAAGTGCATATAAATTGGTTGAAAAATCAAATATGTCCCTGGGTGCATGCTTAGGTCCCATGCAAGAAATGGAAATGAATTTCAAACACCAGGGCACTGTTCATTGCCGGCAAAACATTGAGTTGCCTGGTTTTTAAATTCTAGTAAATCCAAAATTCTGTTAACCATTGACGTGACGCCACATGTCTTGGTTTTAATGGCTGTAGGAGGTGTCGTGCGGAGAGCTGCTTGACCTTGACTGAACGGGAGGCGTGCAAGCGCCGTCCGGCGCGCAGGTTGACCGAGAGGCGTGCAAGCTGTCCTCGAGTGCGCAGGCTCACCGGGAAGCGTGCGAGCTGTACGCTGCGCAGGCTCACTAGGAAGCGAGCCCTTTGACTTCCATGGCCGCCTGCCTTGCTCGCATCCTCTCCATTAATGGCGCTCAAGCCGCAATTTAATTCGCTTTTTAAATTTAAAATACTCATTGCAAATGTTTTAGTTAGAATGCATGTATGCAAACCGACAGCTTCCCCAGGAAGTCAAGAGAAAATGTGCCGAGCACTATTTCTGCAGCTCTTGATCGCAAATGATTTAGATAGAACACCTATATGCAAAGTGAGAGCTGCGCAAGATTTGTTTACCCCTTCAATGCAAACGTTTGTTTTGGATGACCCGTGTGCAACCACGTACAAACAATTTGGTAAGATTTGCATCTGTCATATTGGGTATGTTGCCATTTGTCAAACTAGAAAGATTTACATTTGTTGATCTAGTAACGTTGCCATTTGTCAATCCTTGTAACACTGCGATTTGTCAAAATATGCAGCTAGAAATCTTCAGCACTATGTAATTTTTGCAACTAAAATTCAGTAATTAAGCATAGATTTCTTTCATAGATTAAGCAGTCGTTCTTAATTTATACAAACAGTTCAACTCGATGGCTGAACCAACCAAACTTCTTCCCAATTGTTGCCAACCACGTACTGAAATAGCTAGTTCAACTATATATACTAGCTAATTTTAAATATGTTGTACAGTTCGACCACACATCTATAGTCAGATGAATTGAACAAAATAGCCCTTAAATACTACTACCACCACGGAGGGGCTTTGTGCTACTTCCGGCGGCCTCTCCTCTACCGAGCGCTTAGTAAGAGGCCGAGGAGGAGGAGGAGCCTACCGACGAGCTAGACAAATGCAATTCGATGCCTGCCACTGCTGCACGTTCAGTCACGCTCACCAGCTCGGATGCCCACTGCCACTCCAGGTGATCCCTCTCAAAGCGGCCAGACTGCTCGTAGATCTCCTGATTCCTCGCCTCTGCGTCGGCGTGTGCTACGGCCATGGCTGCGGTAAGGCTCTTTGCGTGCTCGACGAGGCGCTCCTCCCCCTCCCGCAGGAACTCGATGTAGCGCGCAAGGTTGCTGACGCACGTGCGGGCCTCCACTGCGCCTCCCTCCTTCAGGCTGCGGTGGCGGAGCGGGTGATGATACCGGTGGTCGACGGTGGGCTGACGGCCACGGTGGCCGACGATGGGGTGGCGGCCATGACGACCACCTCCCACCTTCGGGCCATGGTGGCGGAGCGGGTGATGGCCACGATGGCCAGCAGTGGGGTGCCGGCGACGACGGCCACCTCCTGCCTTTGGGCCGCGCCGGCGGAGCGGGAGATGGCCCTGGCTTTCGACGGTGGTGTGGCGGCAACGTTGGCCGGCAACAGCTGCCGACGGGCAGCGGTGGAGGAGCGTGTGGTGGGTGTTCCGTGCACACCCAACAGGGACGCCACACACACTACACTACGCTGGGGACTGCACCGCCGCCGCGGTGTAGCCTCCCAGCTGGAGCTGTCCTCTGATGACGGTGGAGTGGCTGAGCGATGATGACGGACCGGTGCCATTGGCGATTATGGGAGAAGCAGGCGAAATAAGCTACACGGAGGGAGGGGAAAATGCGACGCTGGACTCGCTGGCCGTGAGGGTTTTTATAGCAGGCCGGCAAGCATTGGGATTTTGGGGGATTTCACCGAGTCGGGCGGGAAGCTTGCGCGGGATCCTGTGAGGTTGCGTGGGAACGGGCTCACCGACGATTCATTGGCGCCACCGTTTGGCCAAAAGGACGCCCTCGCGCGGTGCGCAAGCTTGCGCCGTAAGCCGTCTGCAGCGGCGGGGTGACAAGACGTGCAAGAGGAGGACGAGATGACACGTAAACATACAGTTAATAAAAAAACTTTTGCGATTTAATTACCTACTATACCCCCGTCCTGGTTTATAAGTAGGATTCAACTAATATAATATGAATGCATGTCGCCAAAGATTATATCTTTGGAGTCATATTTGAACATAGTTTCGAGCTATACAGTTTCTGTAACATGCATTAACAATTTTTTGGTTAAATTTAAGGTTATACACCAGCAAGCGTTTGCCCGCAACACACACAACTTATTCCATCACAAACAGCTCTGATGGATCAACTGTCTGCCACGTATCGCACACGCAACTCTAATCTGATTCGTGCTTGATGTCTCTAACATCGCTCGCACAGTTCGTCTTATTTGCCACGTATCACTATGTCGTCCTCTGCTCGCGTCCCTCAGCAAGCTCTGCTCGCCGTTAGGCGCTGCGGCGCGCTCTGTCGCGTCCGTTGGCGCACTCTGCTCGCGTCCATCGGCGCACTCGGCTTGTGGACAACTTTTCTTGGGGCGACCGTGGAGCGCTCTGCTCGCGTCCCTCCGTGCGCGCTCTGCCAATGGTTGGGCATGCGCACGATCACGTTGGGGGCCCCATATGCATGCAATTGCACCGCGCGCGTTGCCACGTGATGCAGTTACTTGCGGCACGATGGAGTTATGCGCTGCAAATTAGAACTGCCATCAGGGCCTGCCGATATTCCTGGCCGTCCGGCTTCCCCTTTAATTCCCGCGGCCATTATAATATTAGTCTCTTCAACCTTTCAATCGCGCCCCACAACACAACAAGCACACCCACGACGACACATAGAGAGGGGATGTCCGGCGGCGCTCCAATGGAGTTCGGCGAGCATAGAGTGGAGACCCACGCGAGGGAGACAGATCTCTCGGTGGTGTACACCATCGACCCGGCAGTGGTGGACGACTACACACTACAAAAAAAAGACACATCCGTGCCATTTTGGGCCGAACAAAAGTTTTTTCTGTCATACTTATGACACTTCTATGACGATAATTGTGACAAAACCCGGTATCATCATAGATGTGGTGGGCTCCTACTTCTGTGACAAAAAATCATGACAGAAAATGGGTTTTCCGTCCTGGGCGGGCCAGAGACGCAGCTGCATGACATTCTTTGGGCCGTCCTTGACGAAAAAAACCGTGGTAGAAGCGAGGGCGAGGAAAATATCAGGGTGTTCCCGGTTACGGTGGTTTGTCGGGGCCGAGCGATGCGCGTTTCTCTCGTACACGCACGCGCGTGGGTACGAGGCGTTGGGCTCTAACTGAACCCGAGCGAGGCGTTGGGCTCTAACTGAACCCGAGCGATTGCACTGCAGGATACGCGTTACTGAACCCGAGCGATCGATCGATGGCTGTTAACTGAACCCGATCATGCGATTCCTTCGCTACTGCTATGAACTGAAGCCGATCGACGCTGGCTCTGGATGAACAGTGAGTGTTGCTGGGGGGTTTGGATGAACAGGACCCCGTGGTGTTGCCTCTGGATGAACAGGACCCTGATCGATCGAGACGGTTGGGGCTGGATGAACAGGACCCCGTGGAGGGTTGGACGAACAGGACCACCCCGTGGAGGGCTAGATGAACATTAGACGGTGGAGGGCTGGATGAACAGTAGCCCGTGGAGGGGTGGTTGAACAGGAGCCCGTGGAGAGGGCTGGTTGAACAGTAGCCAGTAGTCGGTGGAGTAGCGCGCGATGGAGGCTGGACGAACAGGAGCCCTTGGATGAACAGTCGCAGGTGGAGGCTGGAGGAGGTCGACGGTGGATGAACATTAGCCCGTGGAGGCTGGAGGGGGTCGACGGTGGAGATCAACAGTATCCCGTGGAGTCCCGTTTTGCGGTACGCCACACCCCTCCCGATAAACAGGACCCCCGTTTCGACCGTAGCGCTCCAACACAAGTACGTTTCCTCCGTTTTGCAGTACGCCAGACCCCTCCCGATCGACAGGACCCCGTTTTGACCGTAGGAGGTCCGTTTCCTCCATTTTGCGGTACGCCAGACCCTTCCCGATGAACAGGATCGCGTTTCAAACGTGGCCGGTCGAACACAAGGCCGTTTCCTCCGTTCTGCGGTACGCCAGGCCTCGCTTCCATTGGCTATTCCGTCCAAGCCGGTTGGCTCCCACGCATTAGGTTGCCTCCTGATGAACACGGCGCATTCTGTTGCCTCCCCATGAACACGACGACGACGCAGTTTCTCCGTTCCGACCTAGCCATGTACACGAGCCCTGGCCGTACGTACGCGCGAGTAGGCGTTCGAGACCCTACGTGGCTGTATTTACTTTCTTGCACCCTGGCCGCTATACGTACATGTACATGCTACATGCGTGCCTCTACATCAACCAGTATGTACATACACGTTCGCGACCAGAATGACAACGCTATGTACGCTTCGACCAGGTGGGTCCCGACTGTCAGTCACTTCCTGTGTTCGAAGATGTAGCTGGTGGGTCCCAACAGTCAGGGAGGTGAATCATTTTTTTTGCTCGGACGCACTTCCTTGCGTGCGAAGATGTAGCTGGTAGGTCCCAGTAATCAGGGGGAAACGTTTTTTTCATGAAATACGGTTGCCCGTCCGGTGGGTCCCTGCTGTCAGGTGGAGGAATCATTATTTTCCATGTAATAAGGAGGCACTTCCTTGCTGAGGTCGTGGACCCAGCCGTCAGCCTCTCCATGTACAGTCCACGTCCAATGTAAGCCGTTCCTTGACCACGTTGACCACGCCGCGCCGAGAGCACTAGGGCGGTGGACGACGGCGAGGCCTAGGAACGGGACAACGTGGAGCTGGGGAAGACGCGGCAGTGGATGCCCACGCGTAGAGGAGTATGAGGGTTCACTGGTTCGCTGCGGTGTGAGGCTGCCGTCGTCGCAGAATAACAGGGGGTGTGGGTGAGTAGAGGGATGGCCTGGCCAGCAGTGTTAGTAGTAGGGGGCGGTGAGGCCTCCACGACATCGCAGCCGGCCACAGGAGGCAGGAGCACGAGGCACGGCCGGCGCTGGTTTGGGCGGCTGGATCAAGAAGACCAGAGGTTGAAGAAGCACTACGGATGTTGGATGGACATCGTACGGTCTCTGGAGCTAGAATCGTTCATATTGACTAAGTTGACAAAGCCCTCTGTCCCCGTCAACTTAGTTGGCCCACAAGTTAGCCTCCCACTATTGTGGGTCCCAGCTAGCAGGGGGAGTATTCATTTTCTTGTGCGTAATAAGGAGCCACTTCCTTGCGTGCGAAGATATAGCTGGTGGGTCCGAGCTATCAGCGGCGGTAATGTTTTTCTCGCGAAATACAGAGGCCCTTTCGGTGGGTCCCAGATGTCAGGTGGAGGAATCATTATTTTGCGTGTAATAAGGAGGCATTTCCTTGCGTGCGGCCGTGGACCCAGTTGTGAGCCTCTCCACGTACAGTCTAGTTCAGTTGCATGTCGGTCATTGACCACGTTGACCAGGCCGTGCCGAGAGCACCAGGGCGATGGACGACGGCGAGGCCTAGGAAGGGAACGACACGGAGGCAGAGAAGACTCGACAGTTGTTTCCCATGCGGAGGGGAGTACGACCATACAAGGATTTACTTGTTCGTCTGCCATCGCCTGAGAATAACAACATGTGTGGGTGAGTAGAGGGATGGCTAGTACAGCGATGGGAGTACGGCGGGGCGGTGAGGCCTGCGCGGCAGCATAGCCGGTCGCGGGGAGGAGGGAGCAGGCAGTCCCGCCGGCGCTTGTTTGAGCGGCTGGAGCAGGAAGAGCAGAGATTGAAGAAGCACGATGGCCATTGGATGGACATCCAACAGTCACTGCTTGTGCATCAACCTTTTTTTAGGAATGCCTCAAATCTGTGGAAAACAACATACAACCCATCTGCCATTATTTGTAATAATTTACAGCCCATTTGCTAATTCTTAAGGTTTTTCTGGAGCCCATATTCTTTTTGTTAGCATTACAGCCCACATTGTGGCCACGATTAAAAAATTGTATGAAATTTTGCATATTTCGGTGCGGTCTGAACTGTATTTAATCTCGAAATTTCGAGTCACATTCAAACTGATTTTAAAAATAAATGTATATCAATATAAAATCCAACAAATTTTTCACGCATAAAAATCAATGCAATTTAAAATCTCGAAATGAAAAAAAAGAAATTTGAAACTAATTGCCGGTTTGATGTGTTTTAAAAATGTACAACCCATTTCTCATTACTGATAGGCCATTTTCTCGGCCAACCGAATGAAGCTCTCCTCGTCTTGAAAGATTTGCAGCCCAACAGGCCTGACAAAGCGACTTACTTGGCAAATCACAAAAAAACTGGGCTGTGGCCGTGGACCCAGCTATCAGCCTCTCCACGTACAGTACTCTTCCGATGGAAGTCGGTCGTTGACCACATTGACCACGCCGCACCGAGAGGACCAAGGCGGTGGACGACGGCGAGGCGTAGGAAGGGGACGACGTGGAACCGGGGAAGACGCGGCAGTGGATGCCCACGCGGTGAGGAGTACGAGGGTTCACTGGTTCGTCTGCGGTGTGAGGCTACCATCGCCGCAAAATAACAGGGGGTGTGGGTGAGTAGAGGGATGCCCTGGCCAACGGTGGGAGTAGTAGGGGGCGGTGAGGCCTCTGCGGCATCATAGCCGGCCACGGGAGGCAGGAGCATGCGGCACGACTGGCACTTGTTTGGGCGGCTGGAGCAAGAAGACCAGAGGTTGAAGAAGCACTACGGCCGTTGGATGAAAAAATCGTACGGTAACTGGAGCTAGAATCGTTCATATTGACTAAGTTGACAAAGCCCTCTATCCCCGTCAACTTGGTAGGCCCACAGGTTAGCCTCCCACTATGTTGGGTTCCAGCTGGCAGGGGGAGTATTCATTTTATTGTGCATAACAAGGAGGCACTTCCTTGCGTCCGAAGATAGCTAGTGGGTCCGACCTGTCAGCGGGGGGCACGTTTTTTTCACGAAATATAGAGGCCCTTCCCATGGGTCCCAGATGTCAGGTGGAGGAATCAAAGACTTAAGAAGGCGTACAGAACAAGCTAGTGTACCGGTAAAGAGACGTTGCTGAGTTTTATAAAAAAGAGACACGTGCTCCTGTAGTTGGTTCGAATCCAAACCTAGACTATGACTATATATGGTGTTATGCTACTCTGCAAGTAATGAAACTGACATATCCAACGTTCGCTTCTCCTCTTCTCTACTTACTCTGCCTAGCATCACAACCATGTCCGCTGGCTGCTCGTCCACCTGCTCTTCAGCAGGCAACAACCATATATGTGCCAAGTCTCCACCTGTACCATCACCTATTGGTCTCATCACACCCCCGCCGGCACGCGCATCGCAGCCGGTTGCTCATCGCAACCCGCTGCCGTTGGTGTGGTGCCACTGCTGCAAATCACGCAGAGTCATCCGTCTCGTCTCAACCACAATCCTCAACCCTGGTCGAGTCTTCTACAAATGCCTGAATCATGGGGTAATAATATGTTTAAGTGTTGTTCTGCTGATTTCAGTTGCTGATTTTTTGAATAGTTTGGTTGATGATCTTCCAATTTGATTCATGCAGAAAAGGGAAGATTCGTGTGATTTGTATTTATGGGAAGTTGCTGATGTGGGGGAGTGCAACTACGCTGATTATTTGGTTAGCCGAGGAATCCCAATACCAGCAGGTTGGGGTGTGGGACAAGTAACTGAAGGAACGACAGAAGAGGAAGATGCAGAGCAGAAGGTTAAAGATGCAGTTCCTCTGATCATGGCCAAGCAACAGCTGCTAAACGGCCTTGACAGCAATGAGGAGATGAAAGAGCTTGTGAAGATAATGGGAAAAATCGGTGTGCTCTGTAGGATGATTGTCTCTTTATTTGCAGTGTATGTAGCACTCGTGATGTATTCCGTGGCTATGACACGAGCACTTTGCTGAAACTAGTAATGAATGAAACCTGTGTAGCAGGCTGGGCGTAGTGTTGTGAACATCTAATGATTTCTATTAACGGAAATCAGTGGGTATCCCCTTTTGCTCATAAATAAATAAATAACAGAGGCCCTTTTGGTAATAAATAAATAAATTAGCAGAGGCCCTATCGGTTTAGCTTTGTTCTCATTTGAAGACGTCGAGCAAATTGCAGTCCAACAGCAAACTATGTCATCAAATTCAAGTTTCACAGCCAAATATGAGTACAACTAAACAACAATGTCATCATGTTTTAGTCATCATACAATCACCAAACACATATCAGCATACATAACAAGTGATGTTCTCACAAGAAAATACTAAACAACATGTTCATCAGGTTTCAGTTGTCATAGCAAACACAATTTCAAATAGTAGATAAAAAACGTCTTCTGACAGGCAAATACGACAAAAGCAATGTAATCATCATCTTCAACAGCAGCTTCAACATCTTTGCCATGTCTATCAGTCTGAATCGTAATTCCCCACGGTGTCATCTTCTTCTTCGTCCTCAACGTCCTCAAACGTTGGCTTCTTCTTGATCAACTCTTGTATGTCCACAACACGACAGACAATCTTTTCGCCGGTGTCATTGACGTGATGGTTCTCAAAGATATTAGGAACATCTATGTTATCATGTACATCAGGAGCAGCGTAAGCATCATCTTGTTGTGCAACTTCATTAAACGAATTCCTCTGCTCAAACCTTTGCAATACTCACCAGTCATCGCTATGTGCAAATGTGTCTTCCAAGAAAAAAATATGTGTTGCTTGATTTGCCAAAATAAAAGGCTCATTGGTCTGGCACGCTGCCTTGACATTGATGGATTTGGAATAATCATCAGCTCTAGGTTTTGCGATCCTGGAAAATAGGTTATACCAATGACAACACAACAGAAACACACACCGATGATCCTCGAAACTGGAGATATACTGCAACTGAACAATGTCTGTTATGTTAGCATACGTTTCAGTTGTCTATTTGTCATACGTATCCGTGCTCATGATGGCACTGTTTTGTGCCTTCCTGCCTTCATCTCGTGCAAGGGTGTTGTAGCGCACATCTCCAACAACGCAGGATTCATAATGTCTTACCCGAGTATGAGGACCCATTGCTAGTGAGTAAAGGGCATCATCAACTGCCTGCCCATCCTCCCGCATCTTCTTAACCTATGGTTAGAGAATACACAAGCTGATCATCTTATGTACTCAATATATTAAAAAAACTGACAGTGCAATTCAAAAGCTTACATGGCTCTTGAACCATTTCGCAAATCCTGCCATAACCAGTTTGTCTATGTTTCTCGGATTTTGCGCCAGTAACTCCTTTTTGTAGATGCTGCACAACATAGTGATCGCGTCAAACATCTAAATATATAAGAATGTGCTGCAAGTTTAGTAGATTACGATGTATAAGCTGCAGTACTTAGCACTTACTTGATATAAGGTAGTATCTCAGGACAGTTATTCAACACATACCAAACCATTTTGTCCAAATATTTAGGTTTGTCCTCTTGTCGACTCTTCCCTGTAACTCGAACAGAATAATCAAAAACATTGAGCCCGGGATTGTCTTCATCCACCTCTTTGCTAAGTTGATCAGCTGTTTCAATGTATTTTGAGCAGAATGTCAACGCTTCTGTAGCAATGTAGGCCTCTACAATGGAACCCTCGGGTCTAGCTCTGTTCCTAACATAGCCCTTGAAAGTGCCTAGCCGCCTTTCAATAGGGTACATCTAGCCATACTGTACTGGACCTCTAAGTAGTGCCTCATCAGGTAGATGAACAACCAAATGCACCATCACATCAAAGAAGGCTGGAGGATATATCTTCTCAAGGTCGCATAGGATAGTTAGTATCTTGTCTCTAAGACGCTCCAAAGCATCTATCCTGATATTTCTACTGCAGAGTTCCCTGAAGAATTGTCCCAACTCTGCAACTGCTCTGTATAAGTCAGGGCGGCCCAATCCTGTAAGGATAATAGGTAAAACCCTTTGAAGTAGGATGTGGCAGTCATGAGTTTTTTTCAACCCTTGTACCTTGTTTCCATATGCACTGACTCTCCTTTCAGGGTTGGAAGCAAATCCATGTGGGAATCTCACGCGTGACAGGACCTCGCAGAATTCTTTTCTTTTTACCTTGTCCAAGACGTACACGGATGGTGCCATATCCCGTGGTTTACCTTCATCTTGCACCTGCAAATCCTGTCTGATACCCAGATGTGTCAAATCAATCCTAGATTTTAAGGTATCTTTCATCTTGCCTTCAATATTAAGAAGTGTGCCGATAATGTTGTCGTATATATTTTTCTCGATGTGCATCACATTAAGATTATGCCGCAGATCCAAATCTTTCCAATACTCCAAGTCCCACAAATTGGACCTACGGGTAAACAATAAACTCTCTTCTGCCATGCCACGCTTCCTTTTCCCCCTACCATTACCAGGATGGTTTCCTGCTGTAATATGCCTGACCTTCTCTAATTCCACTTGCAACTCATCGGCGGTGAGCCTCTTTGGCGCATCACGGTTTTCATGATTTGCATTGAACACATGTCTTCGGTATTTTCTAGGATGCGGCTTGTCCTTGGCAAGGAAATGGTGGTGTCCAATGTAACAGATCTTGCTAAGTATTGCGTATGACAGCGGATTCCTACCACAGCGAACACATGCATTGTAACCATGTGTCGTTCGCCCTGACATAGTGCCCAAAGCCGGATAATCATGGATGCACCAAATTATAACAGCACGCAGAAAGAAATCAGCTGGTGGGCTGCTATATAGGTCTCGAGTGAGAACACCCCTCCATAGTTGTTGAAGTTCCTCCACAAGAGGCTCCGTGAACAAATCAAAATCCTTTCCAGGACTTTTTGGACCTGGGATGAGCAAGGCCATCATGTAGTTTGATTCTTTGGTGTAGACATTTGGAGGCATGTTGTAAGGGATAACAAGCACTGGCCACATGCTATATATGGCGCTCTGGCGGCCAAATTGGTTAAATCTATCTGAAGCTAAGCCAAGTCTAATGTTTCTCGAGTCAGCAGCAAACTTTTCGTGTTTCTGGTTGAAGCTTTTCCACTCACTACCATGTGATGGATGGCTCATTACATTCTGATCTCTGTACTCCTGGTTCCTAGAATGCCACAGTACACGCTCTCTTGTTTCAGCATCATGAAACAACCTCTGCAATCTTGGTGTAATTAGAAAATCTCTCAGAACATTATGAGGAATCCTCTTCACAGCATCGCCATCTTTCCATCTTGATGATTTGCATTTCGGGCATTCACTTAAGTTGGCATAATCCTTCTGGAACAGAACACAATTATTCTTACAAACATGGATCATATCATGTCACAGCCCTAGAATTTGCTTGTAAATAGTTGCATCAGAGTGCATCATGCATCATGTCTAGATTCAAGAAACTTGAATTGAGGAAAATTTTGAAGCCTCAAATTTTAATTAGAAGAAGGGCAAAGAACCCTGGGGAAAATTGCATTCATCGTTTTCCTAAATGTTCTTATTAATTATTTGATATTTTTGGAAAGGCTTTTGCACCAAACCAAAAATAATGAACATTTTTAAGGAATATTTTGGGACTTTGAATTTAAATCGTTATCCTATTTGAATTTGAATTTATATTCATATAATTAGAATATAACTTCAAATGCCACTGAAATGTTTTATGTGCTTTGGAAAAGTCCATCTAGCAACATAAACATATTTCAGAGAAGTTGGCACTGGCTTTGAATCTTGTTTGAATTTAAAACAGTGGCCAAGTAAATAAAAAGAAAAGAAATAGAAAATAAAACAGAACAAGGCAGAAAGAACTCACCTGGCCCAACTTACCTGGCCAGCCCAGCCCACCAGGGGCGTTGTGGTCTTCTTCAACCTCTGCTAGTAGGCAGAGGCGAAGTCACGCACGCGCGCGCTGGGAGGTTGCCACCTCCTGCCTCGCGCTGGAGGCTCAGCCATCTCCCTTCTCCGCTCCTAGGGACGTCCCGTGACCCCCCTGCCCCTCTCCCCTCTCTCTGGTCGTTCTCCCTCCTTCCCCTCGCGTTCCCGCAGCCACCCGAGAGCCAGCCGTCGCGGCCGTGCTTCGCTCGCCTAGCCGCTGTCATCACCAAGCGCCACCGGCCGACCCCAGAGCTACACCATGCTGAGCCACGTCCCGCCGCCGAAGATCATGAGCCCGGAGGCCCTGCATCCTCGTCGCCATCATCGTCCCCTTCCTCGGGCGATCGAGATCGCCGTCGTCGGTTTGCTTCGCTCGAGCTGTCCCTGAGACCGCTGAGACCCCCGCCGACCTCTCTGTGAGCTCCTCTGCCTCTCCCCCTAGCTTCCGTTCTCATTTTGCCATCGAAGCCGCCGTTCCCATCCTGGCCGAGAACCGCCGCCACCACGGACTCGTTTCCGATGAGTTCGGGCGCCCCCATACCCAGCCGCATGCTTCCCTGGATGCGCGCGTGCTCGGGCTACCCCTGGTGCCCTTAGCCGCCGCTCCCGAGGCCTCAAACGCGGATTCCACCGCGACCAGTGGTCGCCGGCGAGGAGCCATCACCTAAGCCACTAATCGGTGGCCCCCGCCGGCCAGGAGATTAGTTAAGGCTAATCACCGCCCTTAGTGACACTGACGGGTGGCCCCTTCTTGTTTAATTAGCGGGCAAAACAAATAGTTAGTTTAAATAACCCTCTGTTAACACTGCGCCACTGCCGTGTGGACCCCGCACGTCAGGTTTGACCTGGACCCGGTCAGCTCACCTGCTGATGTCAGTCTGACGTCATGCTGACGCAGTAAGCATTTTCTGGAATATTTCTATTTCAAAAATGATTTGGAAATTTCAGAAAATCTTGCAAACTTTGAAAAATCATAGAAATTCAATCGTAACTCCAAATGAAATAAATTATATATGAAAAATGATCAGAAAAATCCAAACTATATGTTTATTGCGTGTACATGCATGTTGGAACAACTTAAAGTTGCTGAATTGGACAAAACAATTAAATGGCATTTAAACAAATACATATGGAGTTTGAATTTGAATCTTTGATTCAAACCAACTTCATTTAATCTGGTTGCTAGATGCGTTAGCCCAAATCACATCATATTGCCATGTCATGATGATGCATCATACTGTTGCATTGCATTGATTGTGTTCTCTCTTGTTTGCCGGTGTTTGTCCCGTCTCAGTAGACATTGTTCCGACGATAAGATCGATGGCATCGATGAAGAGCTATACTATCTTCAGAAGTGCCAGGCAAGAAAAACCCCCTTGTTCATTCCGATACAAACCCATTCTCTCGCTCCCGCTCTCTTTTACTGCATTAGGACAACAACGATTCAAGGGTTGCATGCTGCGGTAGTTGAACCCCTATCCTCTGCATGACCTGTCATTGACACAGTAAATAGATGAAACCCACTAGCATGAGTAGGAGTTGTTTGAGCCCTGATGTGCCTACTCATTCATGCTTGTTTGTCATGCCTGCTATTGCTTAGAGTTGTGTTAGGTCCGGTTCATCGGGGATGAATTGTAAGTGTGTGAGCATGTCCTACTATTGAGAGCTAAGTGTGTGAACACGATTTGGTAAAGGTATCCGTGAGGGGCCATGTAGGAGTACATGGTGGGTTGTCTCATTGAAGCCGTCCTCAGGAACTGAGCTCTGTGTTTGTGATCCATGAACACTTACTACCACACATTGGGTTCCGGTAACTCGACCCCTCTCGACTAATTAATCATCTTGAACTCTGTCCAGGAGTTGCAACTAGTTTCTGGTGTTTGTAGGTAGTGTTAGTAGTCTACCAAGTGGCACCCGGTATAGGTGGGCTTGGGACAGACTAGGCACAGTGGCACGGTGTACCAAGTGGCACCCAGATGGTGGGCTTGGGAACCTTGCTCACATCATTTGGGGCCGTGAGCGATACCCCGGCCGGATCTCCTTGCGGATGGAACCCGAATAGGTGATAAACCTGGACTAGAGACTTGTGTGGTTAGTCAGGTCATGGCCGACTCCCTTGCCAGGCTTTCGCTTGAAGGTTGCCGAGATACACAACGTGTACATGGTGGTAAGTGGCGAGAGCGTGTGTGAAGAGGTACACCCCTGCAGGGTTAACATCATCTATTTGAATAGCCGTGTCCGCGGAAAAGGACTTCTAGGTTGCCTGTACAGTTCATAGACAAGTGAAAGTGGATACTCTAAAATACGCAAGATAAGCGTGAGTGCTATGGATGGCCTTCTCGTAGGGAGACGGGAGCGGATCCATAGTGGTGTCTTGATTGGTGAATATGTGGACTCGTGTGCGCCACCTCAAAAGAGTTACTTGTAGTCGTATTTTAGGACAGCCACCGAGTCAAAGCTGGCTTGCTGTAGTTAAACTCCACCACCCCCTTTATTGATACCGATGCATATGTAGCTAGTTCTGATGTAAGTCTTGCTGGGTACATTTGTACTCATGTTTGCTTATTTTATGTTTTGCAGAGAGACTTCAGTCCCACTAGTAGTTCCGTGTGGACTTCGACGTTTAGCTTGTTACCTCAGCTACAATCTTGTACCCTTGGGAGGATCTTGTAGATAGTCAGGCTTCTCAGCCTTTTTCATTTGTAGTTGTCTGTACTCAGACAAGTTAAGCTTCCACATGTTCTTGTTGCTTGTATGCCCTGTATGTTGGGTCATGAGACCCTTGTTTGTAATACTTGGCTCCTCGGTGCCTAATGAATAAATACTTGAATTGTAGAGTTATGTTGTGATGCCATGTTGTATTTACACATATCGAGCATATTGTGTATATGATTGAAATGCTTGGTATGTGTGGGATCCGACAACCTAGTTGTTTATCCTTGGTAGCCTCTCTTATGGGGAAATGTAGTCTTGTGCTTCCACGAGCCATAGTAGTCCGCTACAGCCCAGTTCACCGGAGTCCTGCTAGCCCAGCACTACTGCTCCGGAACACTTGACTGGCTGGCATGTGATTCACTTCGTTCCTGTGTCTGTCCCTTCGGGGAAATGTCACGCGGTGACATCCAGAGTCCTGCCTAGCCTGCTACAGCCCGGTTCATCGGAGTCCTATTAGCCCAGTGATATAGCCCGGATTCACACGCTGCTGACCAACATGCTCGATGTTGATTCATGTATGCATGTCCCCGTAAGTTAGTGCCACTTTGGGTTCACGACTAGTCATGTCGGCCCGTGTTCTCTGTCATATGGATGCTAGCGACACTATCATATACGTGAGCCAAAAGGCGCAAACGGTCCCGGGCCATGGTAAGGCGACACCCGTGGGAATACCGTGCGTGAGGTCGCAAAGTGATATGACGTGTTACAGGCTAGATCGGTGTGACTTAGAATCGGGGTCCTGGCAACTTTGGTATCAGAGCCTAACTGCCTGCAGGATTACCAAGCCAAACTGGTCGAAGTTGAGTCTAGAAATGCTTGAAATATATAAGGGAATTGATTGTGGAAGGGAATGTAAGGCTCTTTTTACTCCTTTACCTTATGTCCTTTTGATCTGAGTCACCCTCGTCTTTTCTACGGGGTTAAGAAATTAGGCCTTCTCATCTATGTATCAGGATGACGAGTTACTATGCTAGAGACTTATAGGTATGATGGATTCGAGTCTGAGTTCAGTTTCTAGTACTTCCGTGTGTTAACAGTTGACCTCAGAACCTTGATATTGTGATGTTAAGTGGTTATGCCACCATTTTGCAGGATGTCTCAAATCTTTTTTAGCATTTACAGCCGTTATGATGTCCGAGTCATCCTAGATTTCTAAGTAGTCTGATGCATTTGCACATCCTGTCTTTCCGTTTCCGATGTCCTTTTGGTCAGAATAAGCACACTAATCGGTGAGTTGAGGTACTCTATTGCCTCGACATATATGTTGGAGCTATTATTATGACCCTAGGCATCTTATAGAATCACCTAGTAATCTAGCCATGTTTTGTGTTCCAGTGCGATGATTCTGGCCGTCATTCTCAAAAGCATCTCGTGATGCCACTTAGTAGTAGGTATTCTATTCCTGGGTTATTGAACCTGAGATTCACCCTACTTGCTTCATGTTGATAGTGTTTGCTAGTTCCTTAGGACATTAGTAACCTTTATGATAGTCCTCGAGATTCATGGTTTTCCCTTCTTCCAAATACCATGAACTGCTTATGGCAGGAGTTCTTGAACCACAAGATCACAACAAGAGTGTTCTCGATGAGTTCCCCAATCTATATTGTGACTCTGCCAGTCCTACCTTTCTGCATGGGTTATCCGAAAGAAATATGTTGGACTTTGTTTGACATGCTAATCTATGCATCCACAACTCAGAAAATCATATGTTCCTATGAGTTGTCCCTCTTTAGCTGTTTTCTGACCTCCGTCTATCATTTGATAGACAAGAGCATGTCATGCATTCATGCTCATCGGTACCTCATATTCTTGTGGTTCGTCAAGCCGTTCTATTTTATGAATGACTAGGAGAAACAAAATTCCAGTACCTCATCCATATCCAGGATTGGGTCAAAGTAATTGTATTCCGCGGTTCAAATTGCCAATCCAGCTTTTGTTCTGTTCAACCTTGGAGTGTTGCCCTATTTATGTCAAGAATATCATAGGAATTGCACACCCTCTTATGAGTTATTGATGCAGTGATACTTCTTGCCATCATCATTCATTTCTTGGTTCCGTGTCGTTGTAAGTGGAATGCCGACAAGTGAACTATGATGTGTGAAATCAATACTCCTAGCAACCTCATTGCTTGGTAGTTAATGGACAATAACTTCATTCTTCGCATGTTGGTTATTGAATCATCATTCTAAGATTGATCGTGCTACCTAGTCCTTATTTCTGGTGCACTCTTCGATCAATGAGTTAGGATTGTGTCAACCCTTTTCTATTTTCATCATATCATCTTGCCTGAAAAGCAAGATTGTTCTCGAGCTTAATAACATATCAGTGGTTCATGATTTTCTGATTATCTTCACGAAAGTATCACCAGGTTGTCCCCTGACTGTTATGTTGAGCTCGTGATCAAGTTGGTTTGTTAACCACCCGTTCCCCAAGGAGCTGTGTTGGATACCCCTGAGCTAGTTGGTTAAGCTAAACAACAACTTGGAGAGTTGGAAGATAAAAGCTTGCCTAACTTAGTTCATTCCAAAGGGATATCCTTGTGTTTGTGTGTTAGTTGAAGAAAGATGATATCTTCATCGATTGGTCCCTGTGATTAGTTGTTGGACCTATTGTCTTATCAAAACTTTGATTTGGGTATGGGCTACCACCAAATCAAATCAGTACCAACGATGTTCGTAATGTTGTCTTACTCGTGGTTGATTCCTCAAGCATACACCATTATAACTTTTGGTCTGACCAATGCCATGTCCTTGTCCACATAATTACGGAGTTCCATTTATATGGTCATTCCGATGACTTGTTGTTGAGCCCATCAACAACATTATATTTCCTCCATGATTCATGTCGAACATCAAGCTAGTGTTGGAAACTTTGGTAAGCATCTCCTTCATGCCAGCTCATGAAGTATATGTTTGGATGAAAGAAGTGAGTTCCTCTAATTCATGAGCATTTGATGCAAGTTGCCGCTGTGAATCCGAGAAAGTCAATGTTGCTCCCTCTGGAATCATTCCAAGTCAGCCATGCACGTGCAAAGTATTATGTGGTCCGTTAGACTGATCAGCTTTGTTCCATATGAATTTCATAGCACACTAAGCCACTGATTGATTTGTTCGGGGAGAAGGAGTTCCATCATAAGAGATAATCCGGACTTATGAAAGGACTTTGATATCCTCGATGATGGTTCCCCATCAGAACTCGATAGTGTTTTATTGTAAGACTACTCTATGGTCATGCTTGTCTTGGACAACATGTTCACATGTGTGTAGAAGAACCCGCTCATGTTATGGAGCTTGCTATCGTAGTTCATTTCCCGAGAATCTTGCAACGTCATCTTTTTGACTTGTGTTGCTACCTTTCTTTTTCCAGATATGCTGTCTGGAATATTCCGTTACCAACCAGATCTGAATCTCAGGCAGATATGATGGTTGGAACATCCCCAACATTTGCATTTTGTTCCCAACTTGCACCCGCCTTTGTGTCATTTTACCTATGGTCTGCCTTTTCAGTAATTGCTATTCGGGATCATCTTCAAAAGTGGGCTTACCATGGGTCCCATCCATTTCCTATGATAAGCAAAAATCATCCATTCCGTTGTCTTCAACAAGTTAGTCCACATCATCCATCCTAGTATGAGTATGCCACTCCTTCGAACTCTTCCAGACGATCATTTGAGAATTGCCTTAGGCTGGTATAGAGAGTTTCAATGGTCTTTGTATCAAAAGTAAATCTTTTTTGCCACTTAAGGGAATAGTTCTACGAGTCAGCTTCCCTAAGGTGCTCTGTTATGGAATCATGGCAATTATCCCCTCGCTACTTTGGAACCATGCACCATCCTACTCCAGCGTGAAGTTCTTGCCTACCAAATTGAAACTTTGTCATCTGCTACCTTTCCTCATTCCAAATGTGTGTCTTGTGTCTCAGCTCAAGGGACGTTCTTTCGTCTCACTCCGTGAGTTTATCCCGAGTTGCTTGATCCTCGAGGAGATCGATTCCTGTAGAGTTTCTTTCTATCGTCATCATGTTGGATGAAGATCTCGAAAGCACAGATGTCAATATCAATATGAAGAAATGAATCAACATCTTTGAGAAGGGCAGTTGGGTCGAGAAGATTGTGTTGGCTTCGTGTCCCCTCTGTCTTCTTACCTCACGTCTTGAATCTCGGGACGAGATTCTTGTTTAGTGGGGTTGAGTTGTCACAACCCTAGAATTTTCTTGTAAATAGTTGCATCAGAGTGCATCTTGCATCATGTCTAGATTCAAGAAACTTGAATTGAGGAAAATTTGGAAGCCTCAAAATTTTAATTAGAAGAAGGGCAAATAACCCTAGGGAAAATTGCATTCATCGTTTTCCAAAATGTTCTTATTAATTGTTTGATATTTTTGGAAAGGATTTTGCACCAAACCAAAAATAATGAACATTTTTAAGGAATATTTTGGGACTTTGAATTTAAATCATTGTCCTATTTGAATTTGAATTTATATTCATATAATTAGAATATAACTTCAAATGCCACAGAAATGTTTTATGTGCTTTGGAAAAGTCCATCTAGCAACATAAACATATTTCAGAGAAGTTGGAACTGGTTTTGAATCTTGTTTCAATTTAAAACAGTAGCCAAGTAAATAAAAAGAAAACAAACAGAACAGAGCAGAAAGAACTCACCTGGCCCAACTTACCTGGCCAGCCCAGCCCACCAGGGGCGTTGTGGTCTTCTTCAGCCTCTGCCAGTAGGCAGAGGTGAAGTCACGCACGCGCGCGCTGGGAGGTTGCCACCTCCTGCCTCGTGCTGGAGGCTCAGCCCTCTCCCTTCTCCGCTCCTGGAGACGTCTTGTGAACCCCCTGCACCTCTCCCCTCTCTCTGGTCATTCTCCCTCCTTCCCCTCGCGTTCCCGCAGCCAGCCGAGAGCCAGCCGTCACCGCCGTGCTTCGCTCGCGTGGCCGCCGTCGTCACCAAGCGCCACCGGCCGACCCCAAAGCTACGTCGTGCTGAGCCACGTCCGGCCGCCGAAGATCACAAGCCCAGAGACCCTGCATCCTCGTCGCCATCATCGTCCCCTTCCTCGGGCGACCGAGATCGCCATCGTCGGTTTGCTTCGCTCGAGCCGTCCCCGAGCCCGCTGAGACCCCCGCCGACCTCTCTGTGAGCTGCTCTGTCTCTCCTGTAGCTTCCGTTCTCGTTTGGCCGTCGAAGCCGCCGTTCCCATCCTGGCCGAGAACCACCGCCACCACGGACTCGTTTCCGACGAGCTCCGGCGCCCCCGCACCCAGCCGCCTGCTTCCCTGGATGCGCGCGTGCTCGGGCTACCCCTGGTGCCCTTAGCCCCCGCTCCCGAGGCCTCAAACGCAGATTCCACCAGGACCAGTGGTCGCCGGCGACGAGCCGTCGCCTGAGCCACTAATTGGTGGTCCCTGCCGGTCAGGAGATTAGTTAAGGCTAATCACCGCCCTTAGTGACACTAACGGGTGGCCCTTGCTTGTTTAATTAGCGGGCAAAACAAATAGTTAGTTTAAATAACCCTCTGTTAACACTGTGCCACTGACGTGTGGACCCCACACGTCAGGTTTGACCTGGACCCGGTCAGCTGACCTGCTGATGTCAGTCTGACGTCATGCTGACGCAGTAAGCATTTTCTGGAATATTTCTATTTCAAAAATGATTTGGAAATTTCAGAAAATGTTGCAAACTTTGAAAAATCATAGAAATTCAATCGTAGCTCCAGATGAAATAAATTATATATGAAAAATGATCAGAAAAATCCAATCTATCTTTTTACTGCATTTACATGCATGTTGGAACAACTTCAAGTTGCTGAATTGGACAAAACAATTAAATGGCATTTAAAAAATACATATGGAGTTTGAATTTGAATCTTTGATTCAAACCAACTTCATTTAATTTGGTTGCTAGATGCATTAGCTCAAATCACAACATATTGCCATGTCATGATCATGCATCGTACTGTTGCATTGCATTGATTGTGTTCTCTCTTGTTTGCCGGTGTTTGTCCCCTCTCAGTAGACATTGTTCCGACTATGAGATCGATGACACCGATGAAGAGCTATACTATCTTCAGAAGTGCCAGGCAAGCAAAACCCCCTTGTTCATTCCAATACAAACCCATTCTCTCGCTCCTGCTCTCTTTTACTGCATTAGGACAACAACGATTCAACGGTTGCATGTTGCGGTAGTTGAACCCCTATCCTCTGCATGACCTGTCATTGCCACAGTAAATAGATGAAATCCACTAGCATGAGTAGGAGTTGTTTGAGCCCTGATGTGCCTACTCATTCATGCTTGTTTGTCATGCCTGCTATTTCTTAGAGTTGTGTCAGGTCCGGTTCATCGGGAATGAATTGTAAGTGTGTGAGCATGTCCTACTATTGAGAGCTAAGTGTGCGAACACGATTTGGTAAAGGTATCCGTGAGGGTCCATGTAGGAGTACATGGTGGGTTGTCTCATTGAAGCCGTCCTCAGGAACTAAGTTTTGTGTTTGTGATCCATGAACAGTTACTACCACACATTGGGTTCCGGTAACTCGAGCCCTCTCAACTTATTAATAATCTTGATCTCTGTCCAGGAGTTGCAACTAGTTTCTGGTGTTTGTAGGTAGTGTTAGTAGTTTACCAAGTGGCACCCGGTACAGGTGGGCTTGGGACAGACTAGGCACAGTGGCACGGTGTACCAAGTGGCACCCGGATGGTGGGCTTGGGAACCCTGCTCACATCGTTTGGGGCCATGAGCGACACCCCGGCCGGATCTCCTTGCGGATGGAACCCAAATAGGCGATAAACCTGGACTAGAGACTTGTGTGCTTAGTTAGGTCGTGGCTGACTCCCTCGCAAGGCTTCCGCTTGAAGGTTGCCGAGATACACAACGTGTACATGGTGGTAAGTGGCAAGAGCGTGTGTGAAGAGGTACACCCCTGCAGGGTTAACATAATATATTTGAATAGCCGTGTCCGCGGAAAAGGACTTCTGGGTTGCCTGTACAGTTCATAGACAAGTGAAAGTGGATACTCTAAAATGCGCAAGATAAGCGTGAGTGCTATGGATGGCCTTCTCGTAGGGAGACGGGAGCGGATCCATAGTGGTGTCTTGATTGGTGAATATGTGGACTCGTGTGCGCCACCTCAAAAGAGTTACTTGCAGTCGTAGTTTAGGATAGCCACCGAGTCAAAGCTGGCTTGCTGCAGTTAAAATCCACCACCCCCTTTATTGATACCAATGAATATGTAGCTAGTTCTGATGTAAGTCTTGCTGGGTACATTTGTACTCATGTTTGCTTATTTTATGTTTTGCAGAGAGACTTCAGTCTCACTAGTAGTTCCGTGTGGACTTCGAGGTTTAGCTTGTTACCTCAGCTACGATCTTGTACCCTTGGGAGGATATTATAGATAGTCAGGCTTCTCAGCCTTTTTCATTTGTAGTTGTCTGTACTCAGACAAGTTAAGCTTCCGCATGTGCTTGTTGCTTGTATGCCCTGTATGTTGGGTCATGAGACCCTTGTTTGTAATACTTGGCTCCTCGGAGCATAATGAATAAATACTTGAGTCATAGAGTTATGTTGTGATGCCACGTTGTATTTACACATATCGAGCATATTGTGTGTATGATTGAAATGCTTGGTATGTGTGGGATCCGACAACCTAGTTGTTTATCCTTGGTAGCTTCTCTTATGGGGAAATGTAGTCTTGTGCTTCCATGAGCCATAGTAGTCCGCTACAGCCCGGTTCACCGAAGCCCTGCTAGCCCAGCACTACTGCTCCGGAACACTTGACTGGCCGGCATGTGATTCACTTCGTTCCTGTGTCTGTCCCTTCAGGGAAATGTCACGCGGTGACATCCGGAGTCCTGCCTAGCCTACTACAGCCCGGTTCAACGGAGTCCTGTTAGCCCAGTGCTACAGCCCGGATTCGCACGCTGCTGACCGACATGCTTGATGTTTATTCATGTATGCCTGTCCCTGTAAGTTAGTGTCACTTTGGGTTCACGACTAGTCATGTCGGCCCGGGTTCTCTGTCATATGGATGCTAGCGACACTATCATATACGTGAGCCAAAAGGCGCAAATGGTCCCGGGCCATGGTAAGGCGACACCCGTGGGAATACCGTGCGTGCGTCCGCAAAGTGATATGAGGTGTTACAGGCTAGATCGGTGTGACTTAGAATCGGGGTCTTGACATATCATATCCAATTCCAATTGCACGAAGGAAATCCTTCATTTTATTGTAGGTGTGTGGCAGCTCAGACGCATCTGGGAAAGTTTTGCGGAAAGCACCTAACATCCCATCGAATGATTTGTTGGTCATCCGCTCAGATGCCTTCACCTGAAGAAAGGTCACCATAGCTGAGAATACTGAAAGCTTATTTCCTGGGGTGACAGCCACGTTGCATTGTTCCAACATGCGGGCGCACCATTTTTCTTTTGTAGGTGAATGTTCACAGAATGCACGAGCATTTCGTAGCATTGTTTCAATGTTGGTCTAACTCACTGGCTTCGCCACCACCACCTCCTCCTCCTCCTCCTCTTCCACCTGAGCATCACGCAAATCAAGATGGTGATCTGCTGCTTCCACGTAGTCAATAACATTGACATTCATAGCTTCACCATGATGAACCCACCTAGTATATGTGACCGACATCCCATACAAGTGTAGATGATTTTGCACAGTTGACTGGGGTCTTGTAACTGAATTCATACAACTGCTACACGGACATTGTGTCGGTGTCAAAACCGACGGATCTCGGGTAGGGGGTCCCGAACTGTGCCTCTTAGGTCAATGGTAACAGGAGACAGGGGACACGATGTTTACCCAGGTTTGGGCCCTCTCTATGGAGGTAATACCCTACTTCCTGCTTGATTGATCTTGATGAATATGAGTATTACAAGAGTTGATCTACCACGAGATCATAGTGGCTAAACCCTAGAAGTCTAGCCTGTATGACTATGGTAATGGCTGTCTCCCCTTTCCGGACTAAGTCCTCCGGTTTATATAGACACTGAGAGGATCTAGGGTTACATAAGGTAGGTTACAAAGGAAAGGAATCTTCATATTCGGTCGCTAGGCTTGCCTTCCACGCCAAGGAGAGTCCCATCCGGACACGGGTATAGTCTTCGGCCTTCATATCTTCACAGTCCATCAGTCCGGCCCAAGGCTAACAGGACGGACGCCCGAGGACCCCTTAGTCCAGGACTCCCTCAGTAGCCCCTGAACCTGGCTTCAATGTCGAGGAGTCCGGCGCGCATATTTATCTTCGGCATTGCAAGGCGGGTTCCCTTCTTTCCGACCCTAAAATAGTATTCGGACGTATCGATGTGTTCGGACCTGTAACACACACACCACACACAACCGCAGAGAGAATATAATTTTACACGAGTTCAATCCGTTGATGACGTCATATCTGTCCGGTCGTAATTTCAAACCGTTTTTTGTCTGCCGCTCCACGTTCCGAGACGCGGTTGTCGCTGGCACATCTTGTCAAAGCAGAGATCATGTCCCCTTATTGCGGGATTCTCATCAATGCGGGCGTGGGTAACCCAACCGTGCCGTTTACACAACCCTTGGGAATAGGCAAGTTTTAGGGCGAGTGGGGAGGTGTTGAATATTCACTGCCTTTATAAGGGGATAAGGACTTGTCCTCATTCACCTACGCCTTCTCCTTCCTCTGCCCTTCCATCCTTGAGCTCTAGCACCCAAGTCCTCATCTTTCTTCATCTCCGAAAAGCATCCGACCATGTCCGGATCCGGAGGTCAAGGCAAATGGATGGTCTCCTCCGTCAAGGAGAAAGACATTGTCGAGCTTCGAGCAGCCGGGTATTTGGCCAAGGAAATCGCCCGCCGTCTTCCAGCCCAGGGGCAAGTCATCCCCACGCCGAAGCCCAACGAGAGGGTGGTATTCATCCCTCATTTCTTCCACGGGCTAGGGTTTCTGCTCCACCCTTTCATCCGTAGGCTAATGTATTATTACGGAATGGACTTCCATGATCTATCCCCGAACTCTTTCCTCAACATCTCGGCGTTCATCATTGTATGTGAGGCCTTCCTCCGCATCCAACCCCACTTCGGGCTGTGGCTCAAAGTCTTCAACGTGAAGCCGAAGGTAGTGGACGGCCAGGACGTGGAGTGTGGAGGAGCCATGGTGAGTAAGCTGGCCAATGTCTCCTGGCCAAAAGGCACTTTTGTGGAGACTGTCAAGGAATGGCAAAAACAATGGTTCTACATCACAGAGCTACGCGGCACAAACTAGGCCGCGACTGTCGAATTCAGCTCCGACGCTCCCATGCGACTCACCTCCTGGGTAGAGAAGAGCCCGAACTGGTGTTTGCCAGACGAGACGATAGCGCTGCAGACACGCGTTCAAAGCATGGTGGACAAGAATGTCAAACTTGTCGATGTAATTCAAGTGATGATGGTTCGCCGAATCCTCCCTTGCCAAAGGCGAAAACGCCCCCTTTGGGAGTTTAATCCGAGGAGGCACCAAACCCTGGAGAGGCTCTTCGGAACGACTCACGAAGATGCTTAGAAGTTGCTCTTCAAGGGCGACGAGATACCGCCAGCCATGGATTCAGATCGTGGGCACGACACTAACCACCCTACCAGTGAGATAAGTTTCTATCGCGTCCTCTACTTATTTGCTTCAAGGAGGATATCTGAACTTTTACTATCATTGCCTCTTCAGGAACGGATGGAGAGGGCGAAGCGGATCCAGTGTCCGACCCCGCTACCTGAAGAACCAGTCATTCTGCGTTTAGCGAAGATGCTGGTGCCGGCGCCCTATACAACGCCGATGAAGAAGGCCAAGGGGAAGGCCAAGGGGGCCGGAGTGGCCCCCGTCGCAAGAGTGCTTCGGACGCGACGTCCGAAGACAAGACCCGCTCCTCCGCCGCCGAAGACGACGACGATGAGGAGGAGGACCAGAACAACCCTCCCCCTGATGGGGGAAGGAAGAAGAGGGCGGCCTCCACGAGCCTCGAGGCGGGGACGTCCAAGAAGGAGAAGGGCTCCTTCACGGATAAATCCACGTGGGATGTCAACAGTAGTCCAGAGCGACACCCCCGCACCAAACCTCAAGCTGCTTCGTAAGTGCTATGACTCCCGCATACCCATTTGTCCAACCTCTCCATTTCAATGTATTGACATGGCTACTTATGCTATTGCAGTCCGGCCCATGACAGTTCCCAGCGATCCTCATCAAGAGGTTTGTTGGACCCACAGGAGATGGCCTGCGAGACAACGCCAGCCGCTTACTCTCCCAAGGCCAAAGGGGACGACGAGGTGCTCTCCCAACGGACCTTCCTAGGCCGGGGAGAGGCTCAAGAAGCGCCCGAAGGCGAAGCCCCCATTGCCGAACACCAGGGGAAACCAATCCCCCGGGAGACTGGGGAGGAGGGCCGTACTCCGTTTGGCCCTCAACCGGACTTGATGCCGGAGACCAATACGGCTCCAGAATCCGGCACGCAACCTCCTTCGAAAGGAGGGGGTATGCCTATTCCAACCAGGGGCGCCAGATGATCTGCTGGGAGTGCTGTGAGGCGCTTCCATTGTGGATGAGCATCGTGTTCTTATGGGCACGGTGATTGAAAGGGTTCAGTCTGCCAAGAGCGGACTAACCGAAGCCTGCAATAGCCTACCGACAGGTTTTGAGGTAAGCGACGAAAAAGGAGAAAATCCCCATATAGATAGTAGCCCATGAGACACTGTCCGGTGTTCGGAAAGAAAATACGGACAGAGGATCATTCCTTTATTGCAGGGAACTAACGGAATTTGTCTGGAATGCATATGCAGGCGTCGCCGCTGGCCACGGCCTCACATGCTGCCGAAGTCTCCGAACTTAAGCGGAGGCTGGAGCAGGCTGAGGAGGAGCTCGGCCAGGTGAAGAGGCAGCTCCAGGAGAATCAAGGTATGTAATAACCCAAGAAGTATTCGGAAAGAGTAGGATGTTATTTATCGACCGAAGTGTCTTGATATAACTAGGAGCAACGACCGAGGTCGAGGCCCTGAAAAAGGCCCTGGGCGAAGCCGAGGGGAAGGTCATCAAACGAAGGCTGCCCGTAAGAAGCTCCAGGCCCGGGTCAACGAGGTCCAACAAGAGCTCCATGACGCGGTGAAGAAGTGCGAGACATTGGAGCGTGACGCGCCGGCTAAAGAGGCCGAACTTTCCAAGGCTCGTCAAAGTGTGGAGATGGCCCGGAATGAGGCCCAGGGCACCCTCCAAGAGATCCAAGAGGCGAGGAAGATCGCAGCGGGTAAGGCATTCAGTATGCAAATCAAATATGCGAAGAGGAAGTATCTTTTACTAACCCGGATTCGGAGTTCTCCAGGGGCTTTTGCTGATCTGCCGCGAAGTGTGTCCGACGCCGGGGAGTTCTTCCGAGCCGAAGAAGGGAGCTCCACGGAGAAGCTGTTCTGGTCGCAATATCTTGGCGAGAGCATCCCGTGCCCTTCACCGATTAGCTGAAACAACTGGTGGAGCTGCATAGGGTAGCCGAACTAGCCATGAAGGATTTGATAATCCGGCTATGGCCAGCCGAAGCTATGCCCAGCAGCTACTTCGGACTCGTGAGGCGGCTAGTGGATGCCTGTCCTCAGCTGGATATCGCCAAGCGATCGGCCTGTATTGTGGGTGCTCATATGGCCTTCGCCCGTTGCAAGATGTGGTGGGCGAAGATGAACGCCGTCGAGCTGGCCCGGGGGCCGCTAGAGGGCAAGGAGCACCACACACCCGAGCGCTATTTCGCGGATGTCTTGGAGGGGTCTCGCATTGTAGCAACGTAGTGTGGGCAGGACATTATTTTCGAATGAATACATTCATGTTGTCTTTGCCTTGTATAGTGAAGCAAAGTGGGTTTGTAATATAATGATTGTTATATATTTAATTTTACCTCCTGTTCGGCTGTGTTTATATGAAATCTGAGGGTTGGCCAGTCTTCGGCTTATGCCCCCATGTAGGTAGTACAGAGGTGTTCGGGATGGAATCTAAACAATCTTGATCCAATTATATGGTCCTTGAAGGAGTTGTTTAGCGCAACGAACCAGGCAATCAGACTATTCGGCTTTAACGCCCTCACTTAGCCATAGGAGTTCGACAATATAAACATGGACGCAGCCCCTAGTTTTTGAACTAGAGTGCTATAGGCGTCTGATCGGGAAGTACCAATCCTTCGCGAAACGCGGAAGAAATCTGTAATGATTTGCAACCTCTGAACAGCTGAACGGCTCTTGCCGCATCATGACAGTCAGTTTTCGGCTTTCTCTACTGAGGTGCTCCCTTGGATAAACAAGGGCACAATCGCAGTAGTTCTCCCTTTACTACCTTAGCCGACATAGCAGAACGTAAGGTAGTAAGCACAGGAGGCGGGCAACCCAACTATTGACCAAAGACATGATTCGGAGCCAATGCATATAGTGCTAAATTCGGGGTGCCGAACTATACTGTAAAAAGTGTTCAGACTTTGTTGCCATAGTGCGGGGCGCTATGAAGCCCCTGGCAAAGTGAAACGTACAACAGTGTACGGGTGCTATCTGATAAGCTTATTAATAGTAAAAAAGGAAAACAAAAAAGGAGCAAAAAGCAATGAGCAGGGGCCCTAAAATTTGGGCTGCAAACTGTTTGCATTATGATTTGATTAATACGTCAAAGCGCATTGGTACAAATGGTGTGATAGGCAACGGGATATTTGACATGCCAAGACCAAGGGAGAGCTGCGCGCGGGACCCTGGAGACAGGTAGAGTGGTTGTTTAAGAAACAACTTAGAAATTTCCCTCTGCGTCTGAGCTGACTGCCGGCTTGGTGTATTTGTCCTTTGAAAAGATCCGTGATCAAGTCGTCTGGGAAGGCCTCTAGAAAAGAAACCTGAAAAGTAGAAAATAAATAGTGAAAGTATATGTGTCCGGGAGCGGTCGAGCCGTATTGCGGATCACCAGCTAGTTGTGGCTCCGTCGCTGCCCATGGGATTTCTAGTGCATAATTATGCACGCGTGGTACGAATGCCACTACCTGATCGGGGCTGGGACGGAGGCCAAATTGCTAATCAAGCTCTTGATGAGCCGAGCTATCCTATTGCAGTGTAGTTCGGACCCTCTTTACGATGTCCAGGGGCTCGGCAGCCAGATTACGGTTCTGCTTGAGAAGGCCACTCTGTACTTCTGCTACTAGGGCAGCGGTGTGCTCCTCTGTACGGAGGGAGCATTCCGTGTTTCCGTTGACCGTTATGATGCTGCGTGGACCGAGCATCTTGAGATTAAGGTAAGCATAGTGCGGCACTGTGTTGAACCGAGCAAATGCAGTCCGTCTGAGCAGTGCGTGATAACCACTACGGAATGGGACGATGTCGAAGATTAACTCTTCGCTTCGGAAGTTGTCGGGGGATCCGAAGACAACCTCCAGTGTGATTGAGCCCGTACAGCGGGCCTCTACACCTGGTATGAGTCCTTTGAAGGTAGTCTTCATGGGCTTGATCCTTGATAGATTAATGCCCATTTTGCGCAATGTGTCTTGATAGAGCAGATTGCGGCTGCTGCCGGCGTCCATGAGGACTCGCGTGAGGTGGAATCCATCAATGATTGGGTCCAGGACTAGTGCGGCTGATCCGCCATGCCAGATACTGGTCGCATGGTCCCGACGATCAAAGGTGATCAGAAATGACGAGCATGGATTGAATTTTGGGGCGACTGGCTCTATCGCGTAGACGTCCCTTAATGCGTGTTTGCGCTCCCTTTTGGGGATGTGTGTAACATATATCATGTTTACTGTTTTCACTTGAGGGGGAAACTTCTTCTGTCCCTCTGTGTTCGGTTGTCGGGGCTCCTCGTCATCGTCCTCTCTTTGTGATCCCTTTTCCCTGTTCTCAGCGTTTAATTTGCCGGCCTGATTAAGAACCCAACAGTCTTTGTTGGTATGGTTGGCTGGTTTTTCTAGGGTGCCATGTATCTGGCATGGGTGATCGAGTATGCGATTCAGGCTGGATGGTCCCTGATTGTTTCTCTTGTATGGTTTCTTCCACTGGTTGGACTTGAAGCCACTGAATCTGGCGTTGACTGTAGTGTTGTCAGTATTATCACCATTGCTTCGGCATTTGTGTCTTTTATGTCGAAGCTTGCCGTTGTTGTTCTTAATCTCGGAGGGGCCTGCCTCGCTAGCTGTGTTTTTGCGGCGAGCCAACCAACTATCCTCACCCGCGAAAAAGCGGGTCATGAATGCCGTGAGGGCTGCCATAGATTTTGGCTTTTCTTGGCTGAGGTGGCGAGCGAGCCATTCATCGCGGATGCTATGTTTAAAGGCCGCTAAGGCTTCGGCATCCAGACAGTTGACGATCTGGTTCTTTTTAGTTAGAAACCTAGTCCAGAACTTCCTGGCTGACTCCCCGAGCTGTTGAACTATGTGACTTAAGTCATCGGCGTCCGGCGGCCGAACATATGTACCTTGGAAGTTGTCGAGAAAAGCTTCTTCCAGGTCCTCCCAGTTGCCAATAGAATTCTCGGGCAGACTGTTTAGCCAGCGCCGGGCTGGCCCTTTAAGCTTTAGTGGGAGGTATTTGATAGCGTGAAGATCATCCCTGTGGTCCATGTGGATGTGGAGAATAAAATCCTCGATCCATACCGCGGGATCGGTAGTTCCATCGTATGATTCGATGTTTACGGGTTTAAACCCTTCTGGGAATTCATGATCCATTACTTCGTCAGTGAAGCAAAGAGGGTGCGCAGCGCCTCTATATTGGGCCACATCGCGACGTAGCTCTGATGGAGTCCGTCTGCGATATTCGGCCCGGGTGTGGTTAGGTTTATCACGTCCAAATAGGTAGTTGTCGCCGTGTGTCAAGGCACGTCCTCGCAATCCGTAGATCGATCTTGTATGCCCTGCTCTACTACCCAGGGTTTGCCGGAGGTCGTATGTATGACCCCAAACTATTTTGTCTCTATTTTTCCGTGGCGGCGGGGCGGGCTGTGCGGCTTGAATTGCCTCTCTATCCCGACCACGAGGTGGTCGATCTATCACACTATCCTGACCGTGTAGTGTTCGGTCGGCCGCGTTACGCGTGGGAGGTATGGGCTCCGGCGCCTCTTCTTCGAACTAAGGTAGCAACCTTCTCTTTGGGTAACTCTTCGCTAGGCGTCTGAGGCCGTATTCTTTGGCTGCCAAGACATCAGTCCATCTATCGACGCGCAGATCTTGGTCAGCTTGAAGCTGCTGCTGTCTCTTTTTCAGGCTCCTTGCGGTGGCTATTAGCTGGCGCTCGAAGCGCTCCTGCTCCAGGGGTTCCTCAGGCATGATGAAATCTTCGTTGCCGAGACTCACCTCCTCTTCAGAGGGCAGACGGTAACTACCGTCCTCTGAGTCTTCTTCTATGGCCTGTTCGTCAGGGCTGGCATGCCCTGATTCCCGATTGTCTCGTTCGACAGTTTCTTCATCGAGTTCTTCTGTGTCTTCGGTACCATACGGAGTGTTGTCGTCTCCTGTGCCGGTGTTGCTATCCCTGTTGTGGCGGGATTTAGAGCGACGCCGCTGACGCCGGCGCTTTGGTTGTGTTTTAGGAGGGTCCTCCTTTGCTGGGTTTTCCTTGTCATCGCCGCTATTATTTTTTGGTGTATCTACCATGTAGACGTCATATGAGGAAGTGGCCATCCATCGTCCAGTGAACGGCAGATTTTGGGCCTCCTCGTCTCCAGCATCGTCGTCCATACCGTCGATGTCTTCGGAGTCATAGTCAAGCACGTCGGTTAAGTCTTCGACAGTGGCTATGGAGTGGGTGGTGGGTGGGAAGCGAAGTTCTCCTTCATCATCAGCCTCCAGTTCGAACCGGACATAATGCGGCTGTGAGTCCCCCGCCAAGGACAAGTTTCTTAATGAGTTTAGCACATCGCCCAAGGGTGAATGCTGGAAGATGTATGCGGCGCTAAACTCAAAGATCAATAAACGATCCAGTTCGGCGTCCGCGGATGCACATGGCTCAGAATTTATGACCAGAGGCGAGTCCGGAGTTTCGGTGACAAAGACGTCGTGTGACTTTAGGTCTATGTTCGGCTCCAACACCGTGGAATCTGCGGCCTTCGCAGTGGGGTTGAGCCTCCCGTCCTTGGACAGCGCAATATGCTCCGGATCTACGGCCAGAGCAGTTACAGGAGCAATCTCCTGGATGCGGCCCGATAACAGATTTAGGTCATGTTCATCGGGGTGACTAGGAGCGGTCACCGCGGTCTCGAATCCGGCGAAGATCAAATCTCCACGGATGTCTGCAACATGATTCAAGCTTCCAAATCTGACCTGACGGCCAGGGGCGTAGCTGTCCATCTGCTCTAGGTGGCCAAGCGAGTTAGCCCGCAGTGCGAAGCCGCCGAACACGAAGATCTGTCCGGGGAGGAAGGTTTCCCCTTGGACAGCATTTTTGTTGACGATTGAAGGGGCCATCAAACCTTTTGAGGACGGCACAGTGGAACTCTCAATGAAAGCACCAATGTCGGTGTCAAAACCGGCGGATCTTGGGTAGGGGGTCCCGAACTGTGCGTCTTAGGTCGATGGTAACAGGAGACAGGGGACACGATGTTTACCCAGGTTCGGGCCCTCTCTATGGAGGTAATACCCTACTTCCTACTTGATTGATCTTGATGAATATGAGTATTACAAGAGTTGATCTACCACGAGATCGTAGTGGCTAAACCCTAGAAGTCTAGCCTGTATGACTATGCTAATGTCTATCTCCCCTTTCCGGACTAAGTCATCTGGTTTATATAGACACCGGGAGGATCTAGGGTTACATAAGGTCGGTTACAAAGGAAAGGAATCTTCATATTCGGTCGCCAAGCTTGCCTTCCATGCCAAGGAGAGTCCCATCCGGTCACGGGTACAGTCTTCGGTCTTCGTATCTTCACAACCCATCAGTCCGGCCCATGGCTAACAGTCCGGACGCCCAAGGACCCCTTATTCCAAGACTCCTCACAGAGCACATCTGATTTCGGGCCACCGTACTCAGCTCTGATAAAGTTCATGAAGTTTTCAACCCTGTCGACCTATGCAGCGAAGAATCTTCGAGCAGAAGTTATCCAAGTCCTGTCCATCTGTTAGACATACAAAGTAGTTCTTCTACTAGATATTACAGGAAAATCATATATGCTTTGTCATGAAGTCCAGAAAAAATACCTAGGTCTATGTCTAAAGCTATGGCAAGATATTTGGACAAGCAGATCTAAGTAACGAAATATATGTAAAGCTAATTAAGCAAACACATTTGAGTGCTAAATTATGGCAGGCTGTTTCAGTAGTCAATGAGGCCGAGCACACAGCCATCGAACTATCGAAGGCCATCGCAACAAAAAAGATCGAGTATAAAACGGTGTAGAGCTATTTCACCTAACAGATTGGCTACTAGACCATGGCAATCTACGTCACAATAAATATATAGCAGGATATTTTAGCAACTAATCGGCCATGGCATGCCATCTCAGCTAAGCAGGTTGAGTGCAGAATAGGGCCAGGAAGCTTCTTAAGCAGAGCATATTGACTATAAACTACTTTGGCAAACAGTGAGATTAATAGCGTCTATCAGCTAACATTCAGCTCTACACCGACATGCACGGGGCCTCAGTCTAGAATGTGCGTACCGTGGGAGAAGCTAACCGCCGTGCGTCTCCTCACGAACGTCGCCAGCGGTGGCGGCGCTGACCGCCATGCGCCTCCACAAGAACGTCGCCAGCAGTGGCGGCGCGGCTAGAGGATGGCAGTCTACGAGAGCGTACTGTAGGGAGCGAGAGGATCACCGTGTGTCCCCCTCAACGAACCGCGGCGCCGACGTATCGGCGTGGCGGGGAGGCCGGCTTTGGCGGAGTGAATGGAGTGGAGGGGGACAGGGGGAGGGGGGTTTGGGGAATATTATCGGCTAGTTGGCCGAAGGGCGGTTGAATCTAGGATTTGGGGGGAATTTTTGGGTGGGGGGGGGAGGATTTTCGCGCGGTGGGCGGGGGGAGTTTTGCGCATGGTCGGTTTCTCCAAGTGCAGTCCCACGTGTCATTGAAGAGGCAAGCCGAAGTGCGTTCCGTTTGCGTCAGCCATGTCCAGGACCGAACGTGTGTGGGGTGCAATGCGACCGCGACAGGGGTGCTATGATTGTACCACCTTTTTTCCTTTTAAACTAGGTGCATCGCCCCCTAAAAAAAACTTGTTGCTTCACGCGATCCATCGATACTACTACTAGTAATCCGGTAATCCAGACTAAAACAACGCGGCCGGGTCTTTTCCCGCGCGATATGCTGGGAGGTTGGCTTAGTTTGGTTTTTAGGACAAGTAATGCTACACCTACGTAATCCCAGTTACGTAATTAACGTAATGTGAAACATGTGAGTTATTGATTGTAGATTGGGGGGGGGGGTGAGGGAGGGGTCTACCACCATGAAAATCAGGGGAGGAGAGAGAGATGCAATTTACGTTAACCCTTTCGTGGGTTCCCGTAGATGTAGAAAGATGTGAAATGCGTGAATGTGTAGTGGACGTACTATTGGAGTGCCTAAGATAAATTGTGTATGTATAGACCCTATTTGTTTATTTTACTTCGCATGTTAGATTTGTCTCGGTTCAATAAAAAGCAGAGTTGGTGATGATGGTGTGCCTGTCATCCTGCAATATAGGCCGTCTGATCTATATCTAACGGATAAGAAGGAAACTATGACAATTTACCCGCACTCCTCTCCACATTTGCAGATAAGGCCTTCCCTCGTTCATCCTTTTCTCCCACAAGATCTTGATCTTCCGTGCAGTGCAGGGGCATCTTGCTAGTACTTCTACAATATACTATATTATTGTGAAAGTTCATATACATTAGCCGAGATTAATGCAAACATGACATATTTTCAGTACATTTCAAACCTTTATAGGACAGAAAATTAAAAGAAACCCGACCCTAAACCTATTCTACAGCGGCGACCGACGTCCTCCATCTGTGATCTCTATGTACGGGGGCGGGGTTTAAGACCCATGAAGTGAAGGTGCGATCTCCGGCGAGGAAGAGTAGAACACGGGATACGAACTGGCCAGTTGGCACACCATGCCCTGCCGCCTCCCATGCCCTACTCATCCTCGGAGGAGTCCCCAACCTCAGCGGTGCCGGACATTGGACGGCGGCAAGTAGGGCGCATGGCTGGCAGTGCTCCCGTCGTCGGCGGCCAGCGTGGCCACCGCTTGTGCGGTCGCGTCCGTGTCCAGCTATGCCGCTATTGCGTCGCGAGAGGCGACTTGAGCGAGGGCGGCGACCTCGAGCTTCATCCCCGAAGACAAGCTCTCCCGCAGAGCGTTCGCGCTTGCGGTCATGGCAGATGTGGTGCCAGGTAGGAGGACGATGCGCTATGGTGTGGAGGTTAGCTGGGCGTTACCGCTTTAAGTAGCGCATTCTGGTGAGGCCAAGCGTCCTGGTGCATCATTAAGTGGCCGGAGTTGGTTCCTCGGGCACCGAGCGTCCTAACGACGACATACAGATGGACGACATGAATGCGGGCAGCTGGCGCCGACTGGGAACGCACAAGGTTTTTGGTGTGCCAGGGCAGTCAGCTGCGGTCGTGGTAACGTTGGAGATGCCCTTTGCTCACATGCGATCGACGCATGTCATTGAAAAAGCAAGACGACCCGGCATGGTCTCAGGTCCTGAGGATGCAGTTCACCGAAATACACCACTCCGCGAACGCGTCCCGGCGCCCCGTGCATCCTCGACGAGCCGGGTGTTGGGGTGTGTTTGGATTGTGGCCAAAGTGCCCTTACCAAAATTTTGGTCATGGCCCAAAGATTGGTCCTTGTTTGGATGGTTGCCATTTTTTTGGCATGCCAATGAACTCCAGCCAACTCTAGTTCATTTTTCTTGCCATTGTCGGCCAAATCATGGGCAACCAAAACCTCAACCAAAATTTTGGCTACCCAATGCTTTGATGGGGCAACCTTGGGCACAAACCAAACATACTGTTGGTCGTACCACAGCACTAACGCCACCCTCGGCATAATGAAACCGACCGTGTCTAGCGACGATGAGCGTGTCGCTCACCGCGGTCGCTGTGTCCAGAGGCGGTGCTGGAGCTGCACCACGTTGTTGGTCCCCACGACCCACATGAACGGTTGTCAGTGGCGAGGAGGTCATGGGCCAGCTCCTCCATTGGACTACTGTCGTGGTTTTGTCACGGCAGATGTCCTAGTGTCAGGACTTAGTCGTGGAGCCATCGCGATGGGTTAGCTTGAAGGGGTTAAAGCGGACACTGGGACGCAAGAGAGTTTATACTAGTTCGGCCCCTTCGATGAAGGTAAAAGCCTATGTCTAGTTGTGATGGAATTGATGGGGTTTCGAGGGCTTAGGGAGCAAACAAGCTTCGCCTAAGTCTCGAGTTGTTGTCTGTTTTTCTTGAACCGCCGCCGGGTCGTCCCCTTATATACACGGGTGAAGCCCGTTGATTCATAGAGTCCCAACACCGGTTCATATTCGTATCCGGGTTCGTCTCTTCTTATTCCTAACTTACAATACAAGTTTATATACATATGTCCGTTTACGGCTACAATTCTTAAACCGACTATGGGCCCCAGGCCCTCATCTGCCTTCTTGGGCTTTCATACTCTTGAACTACTGATGGAGTAGATCCGGCCCAGATAGGCTGGTTTACGCCCAGCAGTAATATCCCCAACATTAGGCCCCAGATTGATTTGAATGGGTTCATGCCCAATCCTTAGCAAAGCTTCATCTTCAACATCTTCTCATAAGTTGGTGAACCGCTATGATGTCATCTTCCCTGATTGCTGTAAACCGGAGTGACATCACCTATCATAAAGAGAGCATCCATGATACCGTCTTGCTTAATAGATCCGCAATAACCGAGGCGACTGCTCTGCTTCCAAAATTCACGGTCCCTTGATTGACGCGCCTGACCCATGTCCTTTTTCCTTATAAATAGGACCGAAGGGTCATTTCTTTTCTCCCCTTCGTGCCCTTCTTCTTCGTCTTCCTTGCGTCGCCAGCCTCAGAGCTCCGCCGCCGCCATCAACTTCTGCACCGACCTTGGCCGCTGCATCAGCCTGAACTCACTAGAGCACCGCGGCGACCTCCCGCGTCTTCCTCAACCCTAGTAAGCCTTCTGCTCTTCTCAACACAGATCTGTTCTAGGGTTTCGTGTTCTTGCAGTGTTCATCACCTGTTCATGTTCATATACTAGCCCCTGGATGCATCTGTGAATCCCTGCTCTGTGCAGCAGTGACTTTTAGTATCCACCTTTAGTTTCGTGCCCAGGACCATAGATCTCACATATATTTCTGCCCATTGATTCAATACTGTCCATCTTTAAGCTTTTTGGCTATTTTTCTTCTTTTCTGAACTTGCTTTAGATCCAATGCTGTAGAAAAATCTTGTGAAATCTGTTTGTGCATTGATAGAGGCGGGGTGTCCCGATCTTTCGATGAGATGATAACTATCGATTTGGTGGAGACGACTTTGACGATCCGACTACAAACGTGCACGACATTGCGCCTTAGCAATCGCTAAACCAACTCCGAGAGGTTATTGACCACGCCGGAGCACAATCAACCTGACCACAAAGGTCTATTCCTGCAAGCAATCGAAGAACAAGCAAGAATATGATAAAGCAATCTGAATATTGCGAATATAGATGAAGTATTGATAAAGGTGGGGATCCAAAAGCGGTCTTAGTCTGGTTGTTGGACACAAACGAAGTACACGAAGTTGCAATGGCTAACTTTTAACTAAACAAATCCCAAGGAAAAAGCTACTAGGTGGATCTACTTATATAGGAGCAAGGGGTGGCGGCCAAGGAGGTGGGAGGACGTCCCAAGGCAGCCTAAAACCAACCCTAGGTTGTACAAGGCTCATGGGCCCAAGTGGAGGTGATGCAACACCTTTGGACTTGTTGTTTGACTCGGATTCTATTGCAGCGTCAGATTGTTTCGTACATATCTCAATGCTCCGGATGAATTTAAAGGTGATTCCAATTGTTTTGGAAACAGGACGAAATCTACTTTCCAACAAAAAAAGAATCACCCAATTCGGAGTCTGTATGAAAAAGTTGTTGGCGTTTTGAGTCAGGTATATCTGTGCAGTCCGAATCTGAATCCAGAACATGAGAGACTTGGACTCTATCTTCTCTTGGTCCAAAAGTGACGTGAGAGGACTTTTTGAACAGCACCTAAGCTTCTCTTTTTCCCTTATCTTCATATGTGGATTGCACAAATGTCTCATACACCTGCAATTAGACAAAACACAAAAGTGTGTGAAGTATTTTTGTTCTGGATAACATAAATAGATTATTGAATAGTTTGCACTAGAAATCACCTGACAAATATGCATGTATGCAATATTTTTGGTCGTATCCAAGGTAGTCATGTCCTCCTCATCCTCCCCTTTTTGAAAATAAAGCCGTCCTCGGCGTTGCTTAATCTGAAATGTGGCTAACAAAAGAGACAAGGTGTACATGTTGTATATGTATATGTCATCCATTTTTACTTCCCTTGGTTTTTGCACATATGACACATGTATAGATGAGTAACTTGCATAGTTCATAAAATCTGAAGCCAAAATATTATCACTAGAAGTAGAAGACATGAAAATGTTGCAACTCAATTTGCACATATAAGTGATGCTCTTATTCATATCAAAAGATTGACAATGTTCATCATTAAACCATCCCAACATTGGTGAATAAACCTTACTTGCATCTAATTTACATGCTACAACATGCTTAAATAGGCAAACATGCAATAAGTCTTTGGTCACAGAATCATCACCAAGATTAGAGGTCATATCAAAATGATTAAACATTGATTCTTTTGCATCAACAGTTAACTCAATGGGTGCACTCAAAATTGTTAGTATTTCAGTTGTTTGATCACATGACGCATTCATGACAGTATCAAGATTCTCTAAAATAGGTGTTGTGCTCAAATCACCAGGTAACTGAACACATGATGCATTTAAGTTAACTAGGGATGCATCATTCTCATGTGAAGTTATATCATCAATACCTTTACTGTTACCTTGTCGCAAAGACGTAGCTGATGTAGGTACGGACGTTGACAATGCACCATACTCTTGAGATGATGTCGCGCTCACAATCCGAGGTGGGGCTGCTCTAGTAGGTGCAACGGTGGAGGAACCAACCGGCGGTGGTGAGCACGAACTGGAATAGTAGTTGTTGTAGTCACCCAATGCATCCTCCTGCATCTGTCTCTCAATGGTACAAGCACGAACATACATACCAGTAATGCAACGGGGAATATACTGAAATCTTGCCTGAATATCATGGTTCAAACCACCAAAAAAATCTATTCATTGTATCATCCTTAGATTCTTCTATGTCACAATGATGCATATAAGATTTGAACTCTTGGTAGTAAGCATGAACAGTGTTGTTGCCTTGTTTAAATTGTTCAAATTTGCGAAGCAATTCACGACGATAGTAAGGAGGGAAAAAATGTTGTCTCATTACATCTTTCAAATCTTTCCAAGTTGTGGGTTGGTTATCAATGTTTTTCTTACAATGCACATTCCACCAAACAGAAGCAAAACCAGTAAATGCTCTAGTGGCAGCTCGTACTCGCTCAAGTTCAGAAAAGTCATGGTGACTAAAAACTTGTTCAACTTCAATCTCCCAAGCTAGATAAATAGCAGGATTAAATCTACCCTCAAATGACGGTAAAGAGATAACCTGACCATGCGCTTCTATGTGTTGTCCCAACTCTCGTGATGGTGAAGATGTGTCCGTCATCCAAGAACTTCTATCTCCGGAACCTGTCATGATTAGTAGAAACAAGAAACAAAATTCGAGAATAATGTTCCTATGAACTACTAGGATGTGGTTGTAAAGTGTTCACAGTAAAGCAAATATCAATATCTTACAAGTTCTTACCATGCGGCAGGTGGTGACAGGCAACCAGCGGTGTCAAATAACTCTGAAGATTGTGTAAAGCGATTGCCAGGGGAACGTACGTATACACGGTGTAGAAATATGTGGAGCTGGGTTGGCTATATATGGTAGCAAAAGATTAGCAATAATCAATTCAAAGATGCAATGTTGAATAAACGCTCAACGACGGTACTGTGCTGGTCCTAGGCTAGACCGGACTAGAGACGCGATCCTAGAACACCAATAAGGTCACAGCGTAGCACAACTAGCATCAATAAAGGATATGAAGTAGCTCTGGACAGCAAGATATAAGTGAAGATCACAATAGCAGTAAAGATAATGATGTGAAACAACTGCCAAGCAGGATAAACAACAACTCTCTCTCCAACTTTCCTCTTGAAAAGTTTGAGCAAGTTTTCTGATAACTTTTTTCAAAGAATGCTACTAGCTCAAGAGGGTCCCCGGTACAGAATGTCCTCCCACACCTCAAGAGGGAGAGGTCGTCGTTTTCGCAGATCACTTAGCCCGGGGCTTTAATCCGCCCGGTTCAAAATTCTACCGGGATGTCTTAGCCAATTTTCAACTCCGCCCGCAAGACACCGGCCCCAATTCTGTTACCAACATATGTCACTTCCAAGTGCTCTGTGAGGTGTTCTTTCAAGAGGAACCCACAGTTGAGTTGTTCAGAGACTGCTTTCATCTAAGCCGCCGCACAGAGTTTACTGATGGCTCCAATACGGAATTGGGTGGTGTGGCGATTCAGAAAAGAAAAGAGGTCACTTACCCTCACGCTAAACTGCACATCCATCCCAAAGAGTGGAATCAATCATGGTTCTATTGCAAAGACACCTCCCCTGCTGATGAAAATCCTTTGCCTGGCTTTCGTCCGGAGGGACTAAGCAATACCCATCCTTTTCCACAAAGGTTAACTGCCAAAGAGAGAAGTAAATATGCTCCCCAACTTTCCAAACTCAGGGCCTTCATGGCTAACGGTTTAACAGGAGTTGATCTTGCTCGCTGTTGGATATCGTGGAGCATACTGCCCCTCAGTCAGCGCTCCGGTTTGATGTGCGAATATACTGGCAGTGTCGATGACCCACTGCGACATGTTAACATCCAGCTCACCGATGATGAAGTCACAGAAGCTGTGAAGAAAATGTTGAACGAACCAGAACACATCTGTGCTCGAACCGGCCTGCTTCCCTTCTGTGCCACCAACAAACCGCCAGCTGCAAGATTTAATTTTACCTTTTACTGAGCCTGTCATTGCTATATCTGCCCATTATTTAACATCAACATCTGTTTAAACAGGGCGATGATCCGTTTTGGAGCAAGAAGCTTCTACAGGAGAAACCAGAAAAACCAGACAAACCGGAAAGACCAATCCGGCCAAAGACTAAAGTCGTGAAGAGGTCCTCCCACAGGAAGAAAACCACTGCATCTTTTGATCCAGCCGCTGATGATGATGTGGGTAATCCGGACCTTGAGGTAGAGCTTGATTCACTAGGCTTATTTTTCACACGCCTTATTGATGATGATATTTGTCAGGATGATGCTGAAGCCAGCCATGCTGATGCTGCAGAGGTAATTATTCTCTCTTCCGATTCAGACCCTTTGCCTTCGCTAAAAATCTATCAGGCAAACCGGAAGGTTAAATTTTCTCATCCTCTTGCTTACTTGGATCCCAACTTTCTTATGAAGACCCAGAAGCACGAAGCCCGCCGCACAACCCGGCATAGCGGCCAGGTAGTTACCTCCACCGGTTTAACAAACAGTCCGGTTCGGAAATGCCGTTCAGAGGTCTCTAATTTGCTTGTCAGTGCTTGTCCTAAAGCAGGCTGTTTTCGTCAACCCCTTAATCCATCTGACTCCGATTATCAGGTCACCTCCCATTCATCCTCTAGCGGGTCATCAGCTACTCAGCTGCCACCGCTCAAAACGGTGATTGGGTAAGCTATACTTATCATAATGTTTCTGGTGTGTTACTTTGTAACATATACTGTATTGACCTTGGTTATTCATTTCAGGGCCAAGCCTAGGCCAAGCAAAAAGGCTCGCCTAGATAAAGCGGCTGAAGAAGATGCTATTCCTAAACCGGACAGAGTAGCTGGTTCTGAAACGGCTATCCGTGAAGATGCGCCAAATGACCCGCCACCACAAGATGATGACTGTATTGCTGAAGAGAGACATGTTGATACCTCCAGTCCTGCTGGCCAGCCCGGAAGCCCCATCCGGATTGAGAAATCCACTAGTCCATCCAAGCCTACTGATAAACTGACGGCCCCAGTGCAAACCCGTGACGCCCAGGATGATGAAGTTATTATTACTGGTGTTGGCCATACAGAGCCAAGCAATCCTGTCGCTTTGTCTAAACATACTGCCAAGGAAGAATTTGCTGCAATTGGCAAGGGCAAATGGAATGCCGATTTGTCAACTTATGCTGCTTTGTCTCCTGAAGATCTTCATTCTGGTTATCTAAACCGGTTATAAACCAGCCGTGATTATGAAGCCGGCCTGGTTAACATGATGAAGGATAAATATGAGGTAATTTCCATATGCTCCTCTGCTTGTAATTCGTCAACTCCAATAGCCCCCAAGTGTCGGTTTAAGATATCATTTAAAACCGGGACTTGTCGTTTAGACTTCAATATGCCTGAATTTGCTGATGTAGCCCCCAAGGGCCGGTTCAACTTAGTATAGTTAAACCGGGACTTTAGGTAATAAAGATTGTAGCCTCAGTACTTAATTGAACAAATAGCCATTAGCCCCCAAGTGCCAAGTTGAATATTTGTATTGAGCTTGGGACTTTCACAAAAATTGTAAGATAAAGATCAAATAGGCATTAGCCCCCAAGTACCAAGGGCATAACTTGTTGTGTGATTGGTGCTTCACTTCTGTCGGATCACGGGTTCCGGCAGACCCTTAAGGTTCGAACTCTGGGGTGCGTGCAGAGATTATGCCCTCTACCTCCCCGTCTCGCAAGGATCTAAACTACAGAACGAACAGCACAAGAGACACAGGGTTTATACTAGTTCGGGCCACCATTGTGGTGTAATACCCTACTCTAGTTTGTGGTGGATGGATTTCCTCTTGGGCTGATGAGGATGAACAGTACAAGGAAGCACAGCCTCGCGAGGGTCTGTTCTTGGCTAGGGGATGCACTGCTGGGGGAGTTCAATCGCCCTTCTCTTTCTCTGGGTGTGTTGCTAGCTCCGTTTGTGGATGCTGCGTTCTAGCTGGTTTCTTCATGATCCTCTACCCTGGGGGTGGCCAGTCCTATTTATAGGCAAAGGCCCTGGGCCTCTTCCCAAATATTTGAGCGGGAAGGGCGCCAACAATTGGCCAATTCGAAGGGGAACATCTGGTACACTTATCCTGACTAAAGTTGGTCCTCGCCTGCCAAAGGCCCTGTGGTGACGCCGTCCTGGGCTCCACGATGACCTCCTTCCCACCGTTGGACTGGTCTTGGTCTTGTTGCACCGAAATGGATGCCTTTGCTTGATCCTCTCGCCTGCGCTTGCCCCCTTTGCACCATAGAGGAAAGGGGAGGACACTGCGCGGTCTGGCACCCGCCTGGCACCCTTGGTCATCATGGCTTGTGTCATGGGCACCTCGCGAGGTACCCTGCCTTGATCTCTCCACCTCCTCGTGAGCCATCCTGAGGAGGCCGCGCCTGAGGAAGCACCGCGTCGTCCGCCCCGCGAGGCTTGGCCCCTCGCGAGGGTCTTGAGTCTTGTGCTGATGAAGATGGGCTGTGCTGGGCCCCTATTTGAGCCACACCGCAGGTCGCAGGCAGGCAAGTCTGGGGACCCCCGTTCCCAGAACGCCAATAGTAGTCCCCGGGCCCAAGGCGCGCATGGACTTGGCCGTGCTGAAAGGCGAAAGGGCAAGGGCGAAGCGCCGCGGGCCCTAACATCCTGCGGCCTTGGGCGCCGCGTGGCGGTTGATTGGACGTGGGCGGTACTGTTTGCCCACGCTCCCTTATTTTGCGCCGCGCTAGGTTGCCCCACGCTTGTACACAGTCGCCCCTCTTCCTGTTGCTCGACTGTCCCTTGTTCTTCCTTCCTTCCTTCGAACTCTGACTCTTGCCTCTAATCCCTTCTCACATCTCCTCTCTCCCGTCCACCGCCATGGCTCCGACGAAGAAAGAGAAAGGGAAGAAGCCTGCGCCTCCATCTCGCCCGCCGCCGCCGGTGGCTCCCGCCGTCGGCCACTCAATCATACTCAATCTGGAGTGCCTGGACAAGCTCAGTCCTACTCTAGCCACCGTCTTCAACGACTATGGGAGGACGACGGCTTGGCCTATGTCTCACTTCCCCACGGATAGGATTATCACCGAGGTTCACTATTTTGCCGACGCCTTGTGGGCGGGTCTGGTTCCCCCCTTCTCTGATTTCTTCAACGCCGTCCTCACCCATTACCAGATCCACATGATGCATCTGGGCCCTGAATCCATCGCCCTCCTTTCGGTCTTTGCTTTTGTTTGCGAGGCGCTGATGGGCATCCCTCCTTCCGTTGCCTTGTTGCGCCACTTCTTCTCTCTGCGTCTTGCCGACCCCGCTCAATGCTCTGCATGCGTGAGCTTCGTCGCTACGCCTGAGACTGCAGCTTCTGGCATTGACTTCAAGCTCCCTCCACCTTCAGCTGGGTTCCGTGAGCGGTGGTTGTGCATTGATGTCGGGGTGCCCAGCCCCCTGCTGGTGAAGCCAACTTCGCCTGTTGTACCCAATTCTGGCTAGGGCCAGGAGACGCTCGAGAGCCCCCGGCTCGCCTTCATCTGGCGCCGCTTCATGCTCTTGAAGAAGCTCGGCGTAACGGCGCCCAAGGTGGTGAAGGAGTTCCTATTGCACCGCATTGCCCCTCTCCAGCGCCATTCTCGTCGAATGTGGGCCTTCAGCGGGCATGGTGATCGCATGAGGCTTCAGGAAGTAGACTTGATGCCCGCGGCGCGTAGGAAGGTGCTCTTGGTCCTGACTGGCGATCCCAACCCCGGTAGCATTCAGTGGGGAGGAGCTTTGATGTACCTCTGCCAGAACAGGGATGACTTCGTGAGGCAGATGCCCCGTTTCGACGAGTGGGGGCTACGCCCTGCCGTCCTCTAAGGGCCTCGCGACAACCCTGTGGTGGTGACTGCCCTTCCGGTCGGCCTAGGAAAATCCTCCTCAAGTGGTGGAGCAGGGAGGCAGGAGACAGCGGGGGTCGAGAGAGCCACTGATGATGTGACCGCACCTGGCGATGTTCTTGATGGGGCAGCTCCTGAGGCCCGTGCCGCCGAGGCTGCGGGCGAGGTGCAGCCGCTTCTGACGCTTGAGGCCGGGGCTCCTGAGCCCCCCGCCGTGCCCTCTGGCGAGGCAACTGACTGTGCGCGCCAGGCATGCGTCCTCGATGCAGGTCGCCTTGGCGCTCCGTCCTCTTCACAGGTTGATTCCTGTGCACCTCTCCTGGGCCGCTTCCGTGTGGACTTTGAGGCCCTTCGGAGGAAAAGGGAGGCCCTAGGTGACGACTCCCCTTGTCGCCTGCTGAAGCGCCGGAAGTACTTCGCCACCGACGAGTAAGCCTTCTCCTTTCCCGGATCCTGATCCCCTTGTTGCGTCTATTGATCCTTGCTCTGCAGGCCCCTTCCTGCCGAGGTCATGGAGGCCGCTGAGGTGCCGCCTCCTTTGGCTCCACCTCCCCCGTCGCCCCAAGACGTCCCGAGCAACACGGCTCTTGTGGTGAGGGCGAACGAAGGGGCGGACCGTCCTGAGGTGCCCCACAGCCCTTCTCTTCCTGCGATCTTCCTCCATGGGCCCTCTCTTGGCATTGGCAGCCTGCCATGGGCCTCTCATCTGGTCGCGGGTTGCGACTGGCTGAGGCACCCCTTGTGCCCTTCTCCTGAGGTCGGGCTGGACTCAGGCCAGGCTTCTGATGCGGCGCGGCCGGCCGTCGTGAGGGCTTCCCCCAGCCTCCTGCCCGGGGCCGGGGCGATGGTCCGCGGTCCTCGACGCCTGCTTGGGGCAGATGATGGTGTGGCAGATGTGCTTGAGCGTGCTCGGGAGCGCCGTGCCCGTCGCCACGAGTTCCTTCGAAGGGCGAGTGGCGGTGTAGACCTGCTTGGGTAGGAGTTTGCCGATGAAGACACGCGCCTGGAAGCCGAGGGCCTGTGCCTGGCCGCAGAGAGGCGCGAGCTGGAGGCCGCCGTTGCCCTCACGCGTCATCAGCGCAACCTTGATGACGAAAAGGCGAAGGCGTCGCTGGAGGCCTCTCGGGCGGCTCGATCCCAGGCCGCTGAGGAGGCCCGGAGAGCTGACCGACAGCGAGACGCAGCAGAAGAATAGACCCGGGAGCTCCTGGCCCGGTGCCGCTCGTTGGAGGAGCAGGTGGAGCTGCGCGAGGCGACCCTTGTGTCAATGAAGGTGGCCTCCGGTGACCCGGTTGAGCTTCGGAAGCACGAGGAAGCGCTGGTGCTGGAAGCTACCGAACGCTCCCTCGAGTACGAGCGGCTGGAGACGAGGGAGCGCCTGGCGACGCAGGCGGAAGACGATGTCGCCACGCGAGAGACGCGTGTCTTGGAGGAGGTTGGTCATCGGGTGGCGATGGCGCGCCAAGGCCTCGAGCGCGAGTTCGAGAGGAAGCTGGAGCTGATCCGGGTCGAGGCCGAGGGGAGGACCACAGCCTTCAGGGCCCAGCGGGAGGAGGCGACGCGGCGGGCCGATGCTTCTCGGGCCGCCCTTGAGGCAGCGCAGAAGGAATCGTCCGCCCTCCAGGCCGAGGTGCTCCGTCTCCGCCAGCGGGTGGAGAAGGCCGAGGCCGTCGAGCGTCAGAATGCCGATGAGATACGCCAGCGGCAAGTCCTGGAGCATGTGCACGGCCCCATCCTCACAACGCTCAGGGAGAGGGCTAACACTGCCCTGGGCAACATCTGTGAGGCACCCGTTGGCGAGCCACACACGATCAACTACGCCGGTAACCTGCAGTTCTTCACCGCTGTGGTGACGCAGCTGGAGGCACGGTCGGCCAGGGCCGACAAGTTGGTGGAAGAGAGGAGCCGCGCCCTGCTCGGGCGCGCCTTTTCTCGTGTCTTCAGCCATCTTCAGGACATGGACCCCCACTTCGACTTCGATGCCGCCATCGCCCCAGTCCCCCAGGCCGTCCGAGGTGACCTGGCGGATTGGGTGGAGAACAACATGGATGCTCTCGTCCGGGCCTTCACTTCGGATGATGACGATGTAATCGTGGCTGCCGACGAGGGCGGCGTGGTGGATGATCCCGGCGCCGCTGGTGGTGGCGCAGACAACGAAGGCGAGTTCAGCGACGCTAGCGACAGCTCAGGAGGCGCTCCCGAGGATGCATTGGGAGACTTGTCAGACTGACCATGTACCACTCCCGTCTTTTTACCCTGCATGGATAGAACTCAGGTGTTTGGCCTGATGGTTGTGAGAGCATTTTTGGGAGGGGAAGCCCCTCATGTAAGAACTTGTGTCCATTATATCAGTGGTAGTCAAATCGTGCGCGTGCCCTATGGTAGGCTGGTTTACCTTTGTTCCTCGCTGGCTCCAAGGCTGCCTGCAGGAGGGCGCTGCATCTTGGGTGTTATCTAGTTGAGATCTTCGGATGTGGGATCGTTGCTGACGGGAAACTTTGCAGGTGTGGGCCTTCTTCACAGGCTCCGGGCCTTCTCCCGAGCGGGACGTCTTCACATGCATTCGCCTTCTTCACAGGCTTCGGGCCTTTTCCTAAACGCAATGGCTTCACAGGCATTTGCCTTCTTCGCAGGCTCCGGGCCTTCTCCCGAACGGGACGTCTTCACAGGCATTCGCCTTCTTTACAGGCTCCGGGCCTTTTCCTAAACGCAATGGCTTCACAGGCATTTGCCTTCTTCACAGGCTCCGGGCCTTTTCCTAAACGCAATGGCTTCACAGGCATTCGCCTTCTTCACAGGCTCTGGGTCTTTCCATAAACGCGATAGCTTCACAGGCATTCGCCTTCTTCACAGGCTCCGGGCCTTTCCATAAACGCGGTAGCTTCACAGGCATTCGCCTTCTTCATAGGCTCTGGGCCTTCTTAGGAAAAGACAACCTCCGCAGTCACCAAAAGGTAATCTCGTGAGGAAGCAACAGTGGCAGTCAGGGCTGCGCTCGAGCTAGGCCTGGCCCGACTCGCGAGGGGCTCGCGAGGGGAGGCAGCTGTGGTGAGGCGGTGACCAGAACGCGAGAAATGGTTCGAACGAGACCAAACACCCCTTCCCCGAACACACGCAAAGCTCAAATTCGAATTCAACTTAAATCCAGCGGGGGAAAGTTACAATCAAAGGGAAAAGGCAATGAAAGCAGACAAAAAGCCGCGTCCGGCACCTAATCTAGTCTTGGACGTCTTCTCACCAGCGCGGAGCTAAGTGCTGTCCACTAGGCGTGGGAGGGAGCCCCAGGGCCTGAGGCCGGCACCCCTGAGACTTCGGGGCGTGTACAGCCCCACTCATTATTACGTGAGAGTGTCACGGGGCGGCGAGCTTCATAGGCACTGGGCCTTCTTCACAGGAACCAGCCTTGCTTCATATCGCTAGACGAGGGCCCCGCCTTGCGCCACACTCTAGTGCCACCAACGACGACCGGAAACTAGGACGCCGCCGGTTGGGTAGAGCGGTCGCCGGCGGTTCCCCCGACGACCACGGGTCCTCCGCCAGGGGCAGGCCCTCAGGCGCCTCCCCAGCGGAGGGCCTACCTTCTAAGAACACCTTGCTCCGAACACCGCAGTGGTGATGTAGGATCCCTGCCCCTCTCCTGCAGCCCCCTGCGTCCTCCTCCCGAGGGGTAGGAGGCCGCGGGAGCGGGGCAGCTGCTCGCTGCGGCGACCTGCACCTCCTGTGACCCATGATTAGCGTACGCCTGCTCTTGAGGAATTAACGGTACCCGATAGTTGTCGCCTCCAGCGTGGCCGACGGAGCCGTCCTGGGGCTCTTGGAAGGGCTCGGCCTCTGGCGTCTCGTCTCCCCAGCTGGGGCTGAAGAGGGAGCCTTGCTCGCCCTCATGAGCGTGCCCTTGGTCCATCATGTGTGGCACGTGACGCTTCATCCGCCCCAACTTCAACTTTAGAGGCCCAAACCGGCAGTTGCCTTCTAGGGTGACAACAGCAGTGTCAGCGTTGATGCGGTCCGATGAATGCAGAACTTGCGAGACCCAGCGCACCCAATGGGTCGTCGATTCTCCTTCCTCCTGGACACAGGCTGCTAAGTCCACAATAGACATAGGCTGCTTACATGTATTCTTGAAATTACTGATAAACCGGGCTCGCAATTGGGCCCATGAACTGATAGAATTGGCTGGTAGGCTTTTTAATCAAGTACAGGCCGTTCCTTCGAGCATCATGGTGAAGTACTTCGCACATGCCGCATCGTCCACATCAAGCATCTCCATGGCCATCTCATAACTTTCTACCCATGTCTCAAGAGGTTGATCCGCCGTGTAATTTGGTACCTTGCGTGGGCCCTTGAAATCCTTGGGCAGGCGCACATTACAAAAAGCGGGGACAAGGCAAGGCACCCCCAAAGAACTAGAAGTAACACCAGGCTCGACCGAGGTAGTCGGACGAACCGGCGTAAGCTGCCGAGCCTGATACTGTGTGGCTAACTCGGCCTCCCTGCACGCTCGGGTCCGGTCCACCACTTCTTGAGCATTATCAGCACCACACGCCGGGTTGTTACCGGGGGGTGCTCCACGTCGTGCATTACTTGATACGGCCGGTTCATCCATATGCCTGCTATAGCTCCGGCTTGGACGAGGGGTGGAGTGGATCCGGTCGCGGCTCTACGAGTATGCTTCCTGCTGGACCAAAGCTGTCCTAAGAAGCTCCTTGACCCGGCGCGTCTCTACTGCCTGCGGCGAATCACCTTCAATTGGAATGGCCTCCAGCCGTGCAGCAGCTGCAACTAGGTTGTCCATCGGGTTGGAGTAGTGACCCGTAGGTGTTGAAACAGCCTGAGGTACACCAGTGTTATGATGAGGCAGATCCATCAAACCGGGCTGAACCGGCGCGCCCGTCTCAGGAACTTCCGCCCGGTTTACCACCGGCGGATTACAGGTTCCCGCTCCTGGGCTGTTGAAGAGGTCTCTGGCTTCAAAAACCGAAGGCAAACGGGATCGGTACTTCCTCTTCATGACTTCATGCGACGCGTTCTGGTCCAACATGAGCCTGTAGGCTTGCGCATCTAAAGCGGCCCGCTCTGCAGTCATCCTGGTATTTTTAGCTGCTAGGTCCGCCTTGGCCTGAGTGATCTGTTCCCTCACCTTTGCAATCTCCGCGTTGTGGGCGTCCTGATCCACCGGGTTAGCCTCTGCCATAAGCGCAGCCAACGCATCAAATAGATCCGATAAAACTTGAGCCGGCGGGCGCACAGGGCCTCCTGCCTCGGCAACCATCGCCGCTACTGAACCAGAGACCATTGCCGCAGTAGTCGAAGAATGAAGCACTGCTTGTGTACCGGCCATGAATATTCCAATCCGGTTGGGCAGATCAGAGGGGTCCGGAATACTGTCGCCATAGGAACAACCCCCAACCCGGCCATCTTGTAGGTGATACAGAGATTCAGTTTCTCCGGTTGATGACTCGTCGCCAGAGTAAGCGACGGTCTCGCCACCAGATTCCGATCCATCTTCATAATTTCCTCCATGGATGACTCCCACGAAGGCACGCTTCACGGCCGTTTTAACCTGGGTAGATCACGCACGCTAAGCCGTTTCGACGAGGTCGGTGCAGATGTCTGGCTCAGGGCCCGGTTCATCGATCTTGCCGATGAAAACGTGTATGCCACCAAAGGGGACCCGGTACCCGTACTCAATTGAGCCGGCCTTGGGGCCCCAGCCTGCATCGTCGATGTAGAGCTTGCCGCGACGACTCTTAGTCATCCGGCCCATAGCGTAGCCCTCGAGTCCTTCGAAGCGGCCCTCCAAGAACTTGAAACCATCGTGCAATAGCCCCACGGTGGTTGCCAACTGTCGTGGTTTTGTCACAGCAGATGTCCTAGTGTCAGGACTTAGTCGTGGAGCCATCGCAACGGGTTAGCTCGAAGGGGTTAAAGCGAACACAGGGACACAAGAGAGTTTATACTAGTTCGGCCCCTTCGATGAAGGTAAAAGCCTACGTCTAGTTGTGATGGAATTGATGGGGTTTCGAGGGCTTAGGGAGCAAACAAGCTTCGCCTAAGTCTCGAGTTGTTGTCTGTTTTTCTTGAACCGCCGCCGGGTCGTCCCCTTATATACACGGGTGACGCCCGTGGGTTCACAGAGTCCCAACACCGGTTCATATTCGTATCCGGGTTGGTCTCTTCTTATTCCTAACTTACAATACAAGTTTATATACATATGTCGGTTTACGGCTACAATTCTTAAACCGACTATGGGCCCTAGGCCCTCATCTGCCTTTCTTGGGCTTTCAAACTCTTGAACTACTGATGGAGTTGATCCGGCCCAGATAGGCCGGTTTACGCCCAGTAGTAATATCCCCAATAACTACTCTATGCTACGTCATCCCGGCAGGTGTGCCCCACATGTCGGTTTCCCTGTTTTCCCGGCCATATTCGAGCGTCAGTGCTCCGCGTTGCGCATTAGGCCTTTCACTATGTAGGCCAAGCGAGACAACTTATTGTTTATTTGAGCCGTTCAAGTATAATCATGTGGCGTTTGCTTATTTCTCTTTCCTCTCCAACCCTCTTCTCCATCGATCATGTCGCCCTTCGGTCGAGTCCATCCTCCCGCATGCCTCATTTGAACATTCTGCCGAGTATTATTCGCATGTGGGCCTTGACCATGCTTGTATTTCCAATGTTTTGTAATTTGTCTGACATGCATACAAACAAATGGTTTGTTTAAAGTTTCACTTTGCCTCCACTACGTGTCGCTTCGCATCTTAGTTTTAACATGCCATTACATTCATGCCCCAACACATGTTGACGAGATCGATTGATGTTCAGAGATCAATTGCGTGTCATGCAAGGAGATAAAGGTTTGGTCTGTTTCTATGATAGAAATGACCCGCGGGGGGGGGGGGGGGTCTGTGGGGATCAGAGGGAGTATATTGTATGTTCATAAGCGAAACGAACGTATCGTACCCACCCTTGTCCTCTTTCAATCGATCTCCGGACCCCGAGATGAAATCGAGAGAGAACGAATGGGGGTATGTGTGATACCTAAGGAGGATTCGAAATTTTGAACCGGTGATCATAGCATCCTCAAATCATATATAAAGGGTATTCAATGTTCGTTTCGTTTTTGAACGTACAATATACTCCCTCCTATCCTTCCTAGTTTACATATAAGTTTTATGTGTAGTCAAAGTATCTCTACTTTGATAAAAAAGTATCAACATTCAACAACGCCCAATCAATATTGTTAGATTCGTATGTACTCCTAGATGTGTACTTGAGATGGTTTCAAATTTGTTTTCAACCACGTGAATGTGCTTGTTCTCGCGCATGCTCTTCCTACTAGGATTTCGCCACGTATAGACAGTACAATAGTAACTTTTTTAAGCTCTCTGTCCAATAGTACTAGTGGAGTACTGACAACATCTGTACTAGGGTATGCAGTACTCATAGTAGTACTCCCTCCTTCCATTTATATAGGGCCTATGTGGAGGAGAGAGATGTGAAAAAGTAAGGGGAGTGAGCTCTCATGCAAGAGCCTAGCTATATACGCATTCCTAGTTAAATACAATAAATATGAAGAAAGAGATGGAGAGGAGATGGAAAAAAGTACTAATACAATAGCCAACTTTATAATTTTTTTGCGGGAAATAGCCAACCTTATAACCCACACTACTATATGAGTGCATATAATAGATGATGGCTATAGATGACATGGCAGTTCCTTATAGCCATCGACTGGCTATATTATTAACCATGCTCTAATGCATTTTTCAAGACCGCATTTGACTATTGATAAGATTAATAGTACATGAGATGTATAATGTGAAAATTATATCATTGGAAGCTCCTTTCACATACGAATTTGGCTGTATGCTTTGTGTAAGTTGCATGTCATATATTATTACTCTAACATTTGGTCAAAGTTAGCCTCGAAAAATGCATTAGGCCCTGTATAGTAAATGGAAGGAGGGAGTAGTAGTGGAAGTGGATCCTCTGACGTAGGTATCCCTTCCTTACCCTCCCTTTCGGTCACTTACTGGCAGACCACATGCTTTCTAGGCCCCGCATGTCAGTTACTCAATGGGTTCGGCCACGTCAGGGGATCCTCATTCGTAGTATACTCCCCCTGTTTTTATTTACTCCGCATAAAACAGAGGGAGTGGTAGTATAAATGACGCGGGCGGGGGAGGGGAAGGGACGTCGGTTTGCTCTCAAGTGCGGTCCCACAAGCGAGCGAAAATGCAAGACGAAGCGCGTTCCATTCGGTGAGCGACATGGAGGGTCCAGCATGCTGGGCTGCAACGCGAACGTGACAAGAGCGATGTACAGTCAAAACCGATTGACCGGTCGTCACCGGAACCACTATTCACACCAGAACCTTCGCTGCTTGGCCTATGCCGGCCACTGCCCTAAAACCAGACCTAATCTCCAGCCCCTTCCCCCACCTTTCGATCCCCAAGCCCGCATCAAGCGCCCCCTAGTTCACCGGAAAGCCATGGTGCGTCGCAAGATCACGTACCACAAGATGCTGACGCCGGAGCGCCGCGCAGAAATCGCGGCGGCGGTCGGCGCCACAGACCTCCGTTCCCAAGCTTGCTTTGCGGCGGGCCGATCCCCGAGTTCTCTGGAGCCAAGCTACAAGGAGGAGGAAGCCGATCCAATGTTCATGGCGGAGGTCGCGGTGCAGAAGGCCCCCGATTGGTATGAGACGATGGACGTTGACTTCGTGCCCGCGTCCGAGTCCCCCATGGTGCAGGCGGACCAGCGATTCAACTTAGCGATACTAAAGGAGAACCGGGAGGCAGAGGCTCTACTCGACATGGAGCGCGCGCATGCCGCTGCCATCGAGGCTCTCCTGCAGGCAGAACCGGATGTCGTGGATCTGAACCGGGCGGCGGAGGCTCAACTTGAGGTGGAGCGCGGATGCCGCTGCCATCGACGCCCTGCTGCAGGCGGAACCGGACGTCTTGGACTTGAATCGGGTGGCAGAGGCTCAACTCAATGCGGAGCGCACGGATGTCGTTCTCATCGAGGCCCTCCTACAGGAGGAACTGGACGTCCTGGACTTGAACCGAGCGGCGGAGGCTCGACTCGACACGGCACGTGCGGATGCCGCTGCCATCGGGGCCCTCCTATAGGCGGAACTGGACGTCCTCGACTTGAACCGGGCGGTGCTCTCGTCCGTGCAGAGCGCCCGCACGCTCCGCGTGAATGAGTAGCTGGAGGCCAACGACAACCACGGTGCGGAGACACACGTCGGCAGCTACGGCTGGTTCACGCCGTCAGACAAAGAAGACGAGGCTGTCTCGTTCCGCCAGTAGTGATAGTTTTTCTTTATGTTGTTGTTTTTATGGATCTTTTGTTGTGTAAAAACATATATTGTTATGCAAGTCGCCTGATAAACATACATGTCAGTGGTAGGACGACTGTGTTTGGTTTGTTCACATGCGACAGCACGTGTCAGTGAGGGTGCGTTCCCTTGGTTGGGTTTACGGCGTGCAGGAGCAACTGTGTGAGGGTGCGGTGCAACCGCGGCGTGCAGGAGCGACCGTGTGAGGGTGCGGTGCGACCGCGACAGCTGTGCGCAAGTGTACCTCCTTTTCATTTTGAAATCTTTAGGCAAGCTTGGCAAAAATGTGTGGTGAAGTATGGCAATTCAAGGCCTAGACCCCAACAGGATAAGTACGTACTATGTACTAGGAGTACTAGTGTTAAAAAAGAAAGGTGGGGTTTTCCTTCGCGGGATTAATCGATACAAATCCTCATTTCACGTGTCAATTAATGCGTCTTTTTTTCTCCAAAGCCCAAAGAGCTAACCATATCACTCCTCATCGCTTGATTAATGCAGCGCCATGCAAACCAACACTACTAAAAAAATACACTTTCGTGATGATACGTGTTTGTCACAGTAGGTCGCGTTTTTTGTCATGCATGTACATCCATGACAAATTTATGACAGAATCAAGATAGTCATACATGTGCTGTCGTAGAAGTGTTCCATGACATTACCAAAATTATCGTCACGGAAGTGTCCACTTCCATGACGATAAATCGCGCGTCACAGAAGTGCTTTCGTCAAGGGTGACTGACACATGGCATCCACCGTAACAGAACGCCGTTAAGCTAGCGGGTCGGGTTTTGGATCCGATAACCCGTTAACAGCCCCGACCAATGGGAAATTTCCACGTGTAAAATTCTTATTGGCTGGACGAAACACGTGTCAGCTCGTCAGTGGGTCAGATAGGCGCCTATGATACGTCGACACGTTGCACGGCCCAACAGAGGCCCATTCCTGTGAAAAGGCCGGCCTGTTTGACTTGGTCAAAAGGTGGCGGGCCGGCCCATGGAAAGCCTGTTAACGGCCTGTTCGCATATAGCCCATTTACAGCCCGCTAACCCAAGGCCCGTTACGCCCTATCCGAATTAAGCCCAGTAGCGTCATCTGGGCCATTCAATATGATTCCTGCCCGTTTTCACTTTTGGCCCATGTATGGCCCATGACATCTTTCGGCCCATATGAGGCCCTATGTAACTCTTGGCCTATTAACGGCCCGTGGTGAAACTAGCCCGTAATGAATAGTGTATCACTTTACACCCATTAACGGCCCGTGGTGAAACTGGCCCGTAATGAACAGTGTATCACTTTATACCCATTAACTGCACGTTATTCCGTTGGTCCGTTTCCAGCCCATGTTATCTTTCGGCCTTCTCAGAGCCCATTTATTCTTGGGCTCATTTCCAGCACTCGTTTACTTACGGCCCGTTACTGTCATTTTCTGCTTGTGGGCCAAATTCAGCCCGTGGTTATAGTCGGGCCATTTGTGGTTCGTTAATTCATTGGGCCATTTTCATAGCGTCATCAAATATGGCCTAGTAATGATGGCCCGTTATGGCCGGCCCATGAACGGACGATTCCAACTCTAGCCCGTTTACGGCCATAATGAGGCCTGTTATTGGCCCATGTTTGGCCAATCGATCATATGGCCCGTATAAGGCCCATTGATGATACGACCCGTAGAAGGCCCATTGTTTCTACGGCCCGTAGAAGGCCCATTGTTTCTACGGCCCGTAGAAGGACTACTGTTTCTACAGCCCGTAGAAGGCCCACTGTTTCTACGGCCCGTAGGAGGCCCAGTGTCACTACAGTAAATATTAGCCCATGGTTATTGTGGCCTAGTTTAAAAAAAAGGTTATTGCAACCACTAGCAAACCGCAGAAAAAGAACTGCACTGACTACAAGCAAACAAATAAACAAGACAACAAGGAAATAAATAAGCAAGCAACTTATGCTAGGCTATCATGGCTATTACACATATTACATCCACTGGGCATCAAAGTTCGCCACCAGTGCAAATATAGGGAACACATCAGCATATAAACGCCGCAGCAAAACAAGTCCAGAACTAAAACCACTTCAGAAGAGCTCAAGAAACAATATCCTGGGTACCCATAATGCTGGCAAGATGCTTAGCAAGCTTATTAACTTTCTCTTGTTTGGCGCTTAAATCCTCCAGCGCTTGCTGTTGGACAAGAAAGTACGCATCTGAATTCTGCAGGGACTTCCTCAGTCCTTCGGCTTCTTGCCGCAGCACAGCTGACTGATGCCTTTCAGCTTGTAGCTGAGACTGAAGAAGCTGAAGTGATTCAGGCAGCGAGTTCGAAGAGCTTGTGCCAACGGTACTGGCCAGTAACTCGAACACTACATCAACGCAGGACTGTGGGGTTTTCTCACTATCTACAAGATCGTTTTTATCACCTTTCTTGGAGACTAACAGGGTTGTCTCACTATCTTGAACCTTATCTGCATTACTTTCTCTACCATTGCATAGTGGGGTGCTCTTCTCCAATATTCTGTTTGCATACTACAAGAGAAACAAGTAGACACATCACATGTTTAGCTTGTAGTATACGAAACTCATTTTCGTAAACTGGTTCAGTAGTAAGGTGGACAGGATAACAGCATGAAACAAACATATATCTATGCACTATGGTCACTGTATTGTCCATATCATTGTAGTTTATGTTCCCTAATCAAGATAGAGACACACTTCAACTCATATATTTTTAAGACACGGCAACATAGATAGAATATAAGTGTGAGAAACTACACAGCATTGGCAGCACTTGTAATGTGCATCACATGAGAACATAACTGTTTATGCAACTTAAACTGAAATCAACATAGAGCAAGAAGTTAGAACAACAATCCAGTTAAAGAAATAGGTTTAAAACATACCTGTTGCGCCATTGGAGTTTCAATTGGATCCTTCAAATTCGAAAGTAGTTGGTATGAGTAAATACAGTGATGCAACAGCAAAGGAGTATGGACCATAGCTACGGAATCTGACCTGAGAACAGTTGCTCTTCTGCTTTAAACGTGGAGTTTGGGTTAGCTGTGGTGGTCTTCATGCTTTGGGCACTGCAGTAGCTTTACAAACTGCTCGTGTGGGGGTACTCTGTGGTGGACATGGTGCTTTGTCAATTATAAGTGGGTTACTATCCGCTGGGGCTGCGGTTAGATGGGTTGTAGCTGGTTCTCTGCCCAACGGTGTAAGTGTGCAATCTGGAAGAGTCTCGATTATGTGTGGTGGGGCTAGTTTGTGGGCCAGTACAACCATGGTTCTATCTGCATCAACGGGTAGCACTATCTTTTGTGAAGAACGGGTTTTTGCTCCCTTAGATACTGCCATCACCCCCTCCAATTTAAATGGCTGATAAACAAGAAAAGAAATTGAACGTACAGACATTGTATGACAGACAGATATGGTAATTCACATGTATGTTGTCTAACCAAACAGGACAGCATGACAAAATTTCACATATATGATGCCTAACTAAACAGGATAGCATGACACAGTTTCAGATATATGATGGATAACTTAACAGGATATAATGGCATAATTCAACATATGATGAGTACCTAAACAGGATGACATGACAAAACTATATGATGTCTTTCTAAAATAGGTTGGGATGAAGTAATTCACATACATGTTGTCTAAGTATACAGGATGGCATGATATAATTGACATAATTGATTCATATACTAAGCAACTGGCACTCGCATGTATGATCTCTAAACTAAGCAGATAGAATTCAATAGTGTGCATATGATGTCTAAACTAAGCAATGCAAGACACCATATGCATCATATGAGAAATATAAACATTGAAACTTAGAGCATACACCTCAGGTGGGATATAGGACTGGTCATCTGTCTCTGAATCCTCCTCTAAGGAGCTCCCTATAACCATCGAGATATATGCTTCAACAGGTACCATTGCCTGCTCTGAAGACCTTGTTTTCACTCCAGATTTTTCCATAACCGGCTCAAATGGCTGATACACATGAAGAGTAGTTCAATATACACAGATTGTCGACAAATGGAATACGTAATGAATAAAAGATGGCATGGGATAATTCACATATATGATGTCTGGCTCCATGGCGGTGCATAATTCACATATATGATAACTGGCTGAAAAACATGGCATTGCATAATTCACATATTTGATATAGAAAGCAAGCAGATGGCATATCAATGCAAGATATGCAAGATATGAGCAATATAACCCAGCCAAGTTAGAGCATGCACCTCGGGGGGGGGGGGGAATACGACTGGTCATCTCTCTCCGAATCCTCCTCTAAGGAGCTATCTGTAACTAGCAAGAAATCTACATCGACAGGTAGCACTGACTACTCAGAAGACCTTGTTTTCACTCCAGATTTTCCCATGACTGACTCAAATGGCTGATGCACACGAAGAGTAGATGGATGTATAAACATTGTTGACAAATGGAATACATTATGGAAAAAAATATGGCACGATACAATTCACATATACGATGACTGGCTAAACAGGATGGCATTGCTTGATTCACGTATATGATGCCTGGCTAAAGAAGATGGCATTGCATAATTCCCATATACTCCCTCCGTTCCTAAATAATTGTCTTTTTGGAGATTTCAAATGGACTACCACATACGGATGTATAAAGACATATTTTAGAGTGTAGATTCACTCATTTTGTTCCGTATGTAGTCACTTGTTGAAATCTCTAAAAAGACAAATATTTAGGAATGGTGGGAGTATGATATGGAAACCAAACAGGTGGCATTCACACAAAGCAAATCTAAACTAAGCTGATGACATTTAAGATGTATAATGTAAGCAATGCAAGGCGCCATATGCATGATATGACCAACATCAGCATGCCAGGTTAGAGCAAACACCTCAGGTGGTAAACAGGCGTGGTCGGCTCCTTTTGAATCTCCATCTGAATAGTTATCTTCCTCTGGAATACAATCCGGAAATGCAGGAGGGGGGGGGGGGCACTTCGCCCACCATGGAGCGGCGTCTACATGACATTATATTCGCACGCAACGGTCTTCTCTATTTCTCTACATGTTCAGTACGATTGTGTACAATATCTAACATGCATAATAAAAAAATAGTTAGATTTTGTAAGGCCTAAGGGGTGCATGCAAAAATCAAGACTGATGGTAGCAAACGAGTGGATGGATCCAAAACTAATGATACCAGGTAGATTATAGCTTCAGTTTAAAAAGATAGACAATGGATCATCTATTGTTTGTTGCCCACCCAACATGAACCACATAGAAGACCCCAGATGAACCAGATAGTAGACAGATACTATTCGTTGCTGGCTCAATATGAGACCCATGGGCAATTCAAAACTCAAGATTGAACGATAAAGTAGCAGGTAATAATAACCGCTGTATAACGTAAGCAAACACGAAAGACTGCGACCTCTCTTCAGGAACTATGTAGTCCTCATGTTCATCTGCTCAGTCGGTGATGGTAATGCGCTTGGCATGGCTGCCGGCAACGGGGAAGATGATCTGAGGTGGCGAAAGGAAGTCTGCAGGGGGGATCTCTGCTGCAGTGAACACTTCTATCGATGGTGCACCTCAGGTGGGGTGGATGACGGCACGGCAGGAGCAGGACATAACACACAGAGTTTTTGTTTAACGCCTATTTGAAAATGAAGTAAATCTGTAAGGGCTCCTTAGAATTGGAGGATTCTATAAACGCAGGGACAGGAAAAACACAGGAATAGGATAGGAATGCACGTGCGAAATAGATCATTTGGAAACATAGGATTTCAGTCAACATGTGTGTTTGGCTCACATGAATTGGAAGAACAGAGGAATGGAGAAACAAAGTGATGCGACGAGTGTACAACCTGTTTGGCATAGCCTTGTGGACCTCAGCATCATTGGGTTGGACGTGGAGGATGGTGATGATGCTGGTGTGACTGTCGGAGGCGGGGAAGAAGATCCGAGGCCTCTGGAAACGGCGCCGAGGGTACTGATCCGCTGTGATGGACGGTTCCGTCGTTGGAGCAACTCCGCTAAGGTGTACGGCGACGAGGCTGAAGCATGACAAGACAGACAACGTTAATCTGAAGTGGGACCCTAATATCATCTGCAATAGATGATGTAAAATACATCACCAAAAAGTGCTAGATGTAAAGCGCATCAGCCGCGCCACGGCCGCTCCGACAGATGCTGTAAGTACTGTTCACTCTGAACTTAACTGAAGAAAATGAACTTCACAGTCAAAACTGAATTTTACTGTCGAAACTGATTGAACTAGTAACAGAGCATTGCAATAGTTGTTTAGGGGGTTCGAGCACTAGTAGCAGAGAAGCAGTGATCTAAATCAGCAGACACTCGAGCAGGGAACGCACTAGTAGAGAGCAAGTCGTGCAGTAGTACCGCGAGCGAGTGCTAAAGAAGCAAATCCTGTAGCTGCCGGAGGTCGTGCAGCAGCAACAGTGCAAGCGAGAGCAAGAGCAGAGCAGCATCACGAACGAAAGCAGGAGCAGTGCAGCAGCGCGACCGGCGGCAAGAACAGAGCCGCAGCACGAGCCAGAGCTGGAGCAGCTGCAGTTAGTGCCATTGTGGAAGTCGTCGCCGAGGAAGCAACGACATGGGGGAGAGACGCCGTGGATGATGTGGCCGGCGACGGCGCCGTCGATGGAGACACGCCATGTCTGCTCGGTATCGAGCACCAGCAGCCCTGTGAGATCGAATAAAAGATAAAATGTAGCTGTGAGTGCAAAACCTCCTTGGTTGCACCGAGTTGGCCTCGGCTTCATCAGAGGAATTGGTGAGGGTGCTGCAGTTCCGGTGGGGCAGGTCAAAACGGCGCTGTGGGGATCGAGGTGGCGCGATAGACGAGGCGAACGTCGGGGCAGCTCCTTGGAGGTGGAGGACGGGGCGGCTGATCCGGCGGGACGACGATATCGACAACGAATCCACATCCGGTGCGGTGGATGAGGGACGGCGAGCTGTTGCGGTGGACGACGTAGTCGGGGAAGAGTCTCTGGCTGGGCGGCGGTCGGGAGGCTGACGGAGGAGCGTGGGGTTTCGCGGGTTTTGGCGGCCTCGGTGTACGAATGGGGGGGGGGGCGAAGGGGGAGGGGGAGCCAAGCTTAGGGACGTGCTTGTACGAAATGTAGGGTAAGTTACCAGCGTACCCCCACTGGTTTTGACACCGCGACATGGAGCTTCATTTCCGACTGAGGGGTAGAAGGGGGATTTGGCATGTCTGGGCTGCGGGAGCGATTTTAGATGAGGAGGGAGTTCTCGCGCGCGTCCAAATTTCGGGATAACAAGGCGCGGCGTGGGTTGAAGAAGCGGGAGTTTCAAAGCAGGTGAGACAAAGGATACTCGAGTTTGAAAATTTTGGGATAACAAGGTGCGGATTCCTTGTTCGGCAGAACAAACTTAACGTGTGTCGGCGTACTAAAGTAGGGGTACCTTAGTACCCCAAACTTGTGCACGGGCAGTCGTAGCACCCCGCGGCAAGGCTTGCCAGGCGATCGCCAAGACTCTCCATGGTCCCTTTTTGGGCCATCCAAGAACAAAGTATTTGAGCCAAGACCCCGGCAGGAGGAGCCTGCCGGGAAGGCCACCCGAAGAGAGCAAGGCCCCGGCAAGAGGAGCTTGCCGGGACGACCGCTCGAAGCACAAGGCCCCGGCAGGAGGAGCTTGCCGGGAAGGCCGACCGAGGCACGACAAGATACTTGCTGCGACGCGCCCCGCGTCCCGGCAAGGACCGGTGAGCGACTAGCTCCCGGGCGCGACAAGACATCAGCCGCGGCAAGGCACTTGCCGCGGCAAGTCACCACCCCGCGCCTGCGCTCCAGCTCATCCACCCACGCGTCGCTCTGGGGCCGTTCCAGGCCTACGTGGTGAGAGGCTGCGCGACCAGGGGCATGCGGTGGTGAAGCAACGCTGACAGAGTAGCCATCGTGGCAAACGGTGGCGCTCCTGACGGTGCACTTCCTGCACCGTCTGGGCGATGCGGACAGGCATTTAATGCCCTTGTCCCCTGCCATCAGAGTTAGGTATGATAGCACTGTACAACCACTGTGCAGGCAGCTGTACCCACTACAGCATTCTCCCATTTTTGCCCCCACCTGCGCTGCCACCTGTGGGTAACCCCTTGAGCATATAAAAGGAGGCCCCATGCGCACGTAGGGAGGGGAGACACCCACCGCTACACTCTCTCTCGCCAGCAGCTCGCGTGTACTATAGCACCACACGCTCCCGAGCAAGAACACAATACAATCCACAAAGCAGCAGTAGGGTTTTACGCATCCTTGTGACCCGAAGCTGGGTAAAATCCCTTGTGTGCATCGCCTCGATCCGCTCTTCGCGTGACCTCCGCCCCCAGCCGAACCAAGAAAGGGGCTCGGTCCCCATAGGTGTTCGAGGAAGCCGATTTCCCCCGACATCTTTGGCGCGCCAGGTAGGGGGCGTCGAAGTTGTGCGAACCTGATCCGGCGTCCGCACAGACTAGATCTCCATCATCTTCATCGACATGCCACCGAAGAAGAAAGCTTCGGAGGTGGCCGGTCCGTCCGCGTCGAACCCACCGCCCCTTGGAGCAAATGGGTGGTAGGGACGGCACCGGCGGCGGAACGGGCGTCGTCGAGCCAGCTCATGGAGCCACGGCGTCCGAACATGCGCCGCGCCCCTCTCAGGAGGCCCGGGACCAGCAGCGTCTTGGCACCCACGGCACCATACGCTCGCTGGACCCAGATCGAGCCGGCGGATCCCAGGGCGCCCAAGGCCAGCACTCACACCTACGTGTTGGCGCGAGCGTGGCGCGGCTGCCTGGTCCGGGTGTTGCTCCTTCTAACGTAGTTAGAAGTTCGAGCACATCCCGCTCCACGTGCCGTTCGCCACCGCTGCCCGCCACTCCAGCAGAAGCTCTGGCGCGAGCTCAACTGCTCCTAGACTACCCTCCAACGGCGGACAAGCTCGACGATAGGAGGGCCACGATACAGAGCCTCATCGGTTTCGCTAACGGCGACACCCCGCGGCAGCACATCACGTCACAGCCGCGGCGGGACGACGAGGAGAGAACCGATGGCGCCAAGACCGGCGGGGGTGCGGCCACCGTACACTCCCTGCCCCAGAGGCCAAGATCGCCGACTCGCCGGAACCATCATGACAACGACTCCACCGCGTCATCGAATCCGCGAACTCGTCGCGATCAACGCCAAGTTCTTCACGAGCGAGAGCAAGAGGACGCTCGTACTCGCATCGAGCGTCGGAGAGAAGCGCGGCGTCAATCAGATCAGCGCGCTGGGCCCTCTGTCGGCATGCATGCACCGGGAGAACCAGGCGACCTGCCGCACGCGGTGGGCTGCCCTGCGTTCACCCGTGAGCTGCAGCAAGTCCAGTGGCCCAGCACGAAGAATTTCAAGCCAGACGTACCAGAGAAGTACGACGGCAAGTCGCATCCGTCGGAGTTCCTCAACATCTACACCATCGCGGTGCAGGCTGCTGGAGGGCGAGACGACAAGATCCTTGCCAACTACTTCCCACTGGTACTCAAATCCAACGTCAGATCCTGGCTCATGCACTTGCCGGACAACTCCATAACCTCCTGGACAGACTTGTGCCATCAGTTTGTTGGCGCCTTTACGGGCGGCCACAAACCCCATGGCCAAGCGAGCGACCTTCATCTGCTCGTCCAGAAGGAAGGGGAACCCCTGCGCAAGTTCATCCAGAGATTCAGCCGTGTACACTACAACATCCCAGACGTCCATCCCGCCGCGGTCATCAGCGCGTTCCATTAGAACGTGCGTAACCGCAGGATGCGGGAGGAGATGGCGATTTGCAAGATCAAAGACGTCAGCGAGCTATATGCCCTGGACGACAAGTGTGCCCGTGCTGAGGAAGGGAGGAGACTCCCTGGAGAGAACGCTAGAGCAGGAGAGTCTGACAGTGAGGATACCGCCGCGGCAAGGAAGAGCCAGCGACGGAGCAACAGGAAGAAGAAGAGCCAAGAAGTACTGGTTGTTGAGCAGTTCGGCGATGAAGGCGCCGCCAAGAAGGCCCAGGCTGGTAGCTCCGGCAAGGAGGTTGCCGGATGTGCCAACTGCCAGGCTGTGGCGGCCGCCGACAAGCGGGACGGCACCAACAAACAGTACTGCAAGATCCATCGCACCAAGGTCCATGACCTCCAGAGCTGCAAGCAGGTCGAGCGGCTCGTCGAGCTGCAAAAGGCCGAGTACGAGCGGCGCGACAAGGAGAGAGCCCGGGGAGGTGGCGGAGGATCAGGCACAAAGCGCCCCGGCCAGGGAGGACGCCGCGACAAGGACAAGCAGCGGCAAGCGGACAGACCTCCCCGCGGCCGCGACAAGAACGAAGACGATGACGAAGACGAAGACATGGATGACGTCGAGACCAGTGAGCAGGAGTTTCAGAAAGCCATAGAGGTCTTGTGCGTAGATGGCGGTGCTTCCCTGCATACTTCTCACCGCCAGCTCAAGCAGTGGGCGCGAGAAGTCAATGCGGCGGAACCACCCGTCGAGTCGCGCAAGCCTCTGAAATGGTCCAGCACGCCTATCATCTTTGATATTGAGGACCGCCCTGATCGCACAACTGCGATCGGGTGCCTGCCGATGTTGGTCTCACCAACAGTCTGCAACCTCAAGGTCACTAAGATGCTAGTTGACGGCGGGGCCGGCTTGAACCTGATCTCCTCCGCTGTGCTCCGGAAACTCCAAGTCCCCGACAGCGAGCTCGAAGAGACCGGCACGTTCCAAGGAATCAACCCGGGAAGGAGCAAGCCGAAGGGGAAGATAACGTTGCCAGTGACATTTGGCAGCGAGCTGAACTTCAGGACAGACAGGATCACCTTTGACGTTGCCGATTTTCCATTGCCCTACAATGGAATTCTTGGCCGTCCAGCACTCGCCAAGTTCATGGCGGCCTCTCACTACGCATACAACATGCTCAAGATGCCAGGCCCGATAAGCGTCATCTCTGTCCCCGGCGACAAGAAGGATGCCCTTATCTGTGCCGACAAGATCTACCGGGAAGCAGCAGCTGCAGCGGATCACAAGCCACTTGCCGCTGAAGCTCCCGGAGGGAAGAAGAGGACCAAGCCCGGCAACTGCTCTGGTGCCCACTCCGGGAAGCGCACCTCTTCGGAGTGCTGCGCTACCGTCGAGGACGCGCCATCGAGCTCCACCGGCAAGAGTAAGAAGACAATGGCAGCTCCGCCAATGACCAAGAAGGTGTCCGCCAAGGAGGACGGCACTGGTGGTACCTTCACCATCAGTGCCACACTCGACCCCAAATAGGAAAGCGCGCTCGTTGCTTTCCTGCGGGCGAATGTCGACGTGTTTGCCTGGCAACCGTCTGACATCCCCGGCGTTCCCAGGAAAGTGATTGAGCACCACCTCGCCATCTGTCCCCATGCGCGGCCCGTCAAGCAGAGAGTCAGGAAGCAAGCGGTGGAGCGCCAAGAGTTCATCGCAGAAGAGATCAAGAAGTTGGAAGCAGCAGGCCTCGTCAGGGGTGTGCTCCATCCGACGTGGTTGGCCAATCCTGTTGTCGTGCGCAAAGCAAATGGGAAATGGAGGCTTTGCATCGACTTCACTGATGTTAACAAGGCTTGTCCCAAAGATCCCTTTCCCTTGCCGCGCATTGACCAGATTGTTGACTCCACGGCCGGATGCGACCTGCTTTCATTTCTTGACGCCTACTCAGGATATCATCAGATCTTCATGGCTGAAGAAGATGAAGAGAAGACCGCGTTCATCACTCCATGTGGCACGTACTGCTTCGTGCGGATGCCTTTCGGACTGAAGAATGCTGGTTCAACGTTTACAGGGGTTGTCCACACCGCTCTTGAGCCGCAAATCCACAGGAATGTGGAGGCCTACATGGTTGACATAGTGGTCAAGAGCAGAGACAGGGCAACCCTGATTCAAGACTTAGAAGAGACCTTTGCGAACCTGCGCAGGATCAACCTCAAGCTCAACCCCGAGAAGTGCGTGTTCGGAGTCCCTTTCGGCAAGCTTCTCGGGTTCTTCATGTCTCAGCGAGGAATCGAAGCCAACCCAGACAAGATCAAGGCCATCGAGCAGATTGAAGCACCAATACGTGTCAAGGACGTACGAAGGCTTGCCGGCTGTGTCGCGGCTCTCAGCAGGTTTATTTCCAAGTCTGCAGAATGCGCCCTGCCGTTTTTCAAAATTTTGTAAAAGGCGGGTCCAGTAAAATGGACTCCGGAAGCGGAGGCTGCGCTGCAGGACTTGAAGAAATACTTGTCCTCCGCTCCAATACTTGTCGCGCCTAAACCACAAGAGAAGTTGCTGCTATACCTGGCGGCAACCAATCAAGTGGTTAGTGCTGCGTTAGTAGTGGAGAGGGAGGCAGACGATGAGCCAGCAACCGCGACAAGCACGTCCAACGACAAGCAAGGGGCTTCCTCGACAAGCTCTGGCCCCGACAAGGATGAATCTACGTAGGAGCAAGTGGAGATGCTGAAGAAGAAAATGGTGCAGCGCCCAGTTTACTTTGTCAGCTCCCTCCTGCAGGGGGCTAGGTCAAGGTACTCTGGTGTGCAGAAATTGCTTTTCGGCCTCCTTATGGCCTCGAGAAAGCTGCGCCATTACTTCCAAGCACACGAGATTACATTTGTCACCCGCTTTCCGCTGAAGAGGATACTGCAGAATCCAGAAGCAACAGGCAGGATTGTCGAGTGGGCACTAGAACTGTCGAGCTTCGGTCTCCAGTTTGAGAGCACCTCGACTATCCAAAGCAGAGCATTGGCGGAGTTCATAGCGGAGTGGACACCGACACCGGACGAAGATATTCCAGAGACGAGCATCCCCGCCAAGGAAGCGAGCAAAGAGTGGCTGATGTACTTTGACGGTGCTTTCTCGCTGCAAGGCGCCGGTGCTGGCGCGTTACTCATCGCGCCCACCGGAGAGCACCTCAAGTACGTAGTCCAGATGCACTTCCCCAAGGAGCAAGCAACCAACAATACTGCAGAGTATGAAGGTCTGCTCGCCGGTCTCAGGATCGCGGCAGAACTAGGGATTAAGAAGCTCATTGTCAGGGGTGACTCGCAGCTTGTCGTCCGCCAAGTGAACAAGGATTACCAGAGTCCGTTGATGGAGGCGTACGTTGATGAAGTGAGTAAGCTGGAAGAGCACTTTGATGGCCTGCAAATGGAACACATTCCAAGAGCTGAGAACGACATCGCTGATGGCCTGTCAAAGTGCGCAGCATTTAACTTACCTGTGGAACCAGGAACCTTTGTGCTCAAGCTAACTCAGCCATCCGTAACGCCATCAACCTGACAAAGCAAGAAGAGGAAGTTGGTCTCCGGCGACTATCTTCCGGCAGAGCTCCCCGGAGCCGCCGCCAATAAGGTCCCCAAGATCGACGCCAAGAGCGCTGCGGATCCGTCTGCTCCGGAAAACCCCAGGGTTTGTTCCGTAGAAGCAGGCGTTCCCGACAAGTTTTGCTCCGGCAAGCTTGCCGGGGAACGTCAAGCTCCGGCTGAGCCCCATATCCTCGCCGTAGAAGCGGACGTTCCCGCAGCAGCAGATGTGCCTTCAGTCCTTGTTGTCGAGCCACAGGCTCCAGCATGGGCGCAACAGACTGTCCATTTCCTCCAGCACGGAGAACTTTCCGAAGAACAAGAAGAAGTGGAAAGAGTAGCCCGACGCTCGAGTATGTACCAGTTCGTCAACAACACACTATACAGAAGAGGGCGCAACGGTGTGAAATTGAAGTGTATTTCCCGGGAAGACGGACAGGGGCTGTTGGCAGAGATACATGGAGGCATATGTGGTCACCACATTGGCGCAAGAGCACTTGCCGGCAAAGCGTTCCGACAGGGTTTCTTCTGGCCGACAACCCTCCAGGATGCAACTGCACAAGTAACCAAGTGTGAAGCGTGTCAGTTTCATTCCAAGCAGATACACCAGCCAGCTCAAGCTCTCCAGACGATCCCTTTATCCTGGCCATTTTCAGTCTGAGGGCTCGACGTCCTCGGCCCCTTCCCCCGAGCTGTCGGGGGCTTTGAGTACTTGTACATCGCAATCGACAAGTTCACAAAGTGGCCAGAAGTGGAATCAGTGAGGAAGATGACAGCACAGCCAGCCATCAAGTTCTTCAGGTCGATTGTCTGCCGCTTCGGGATCCCCAACAGGATCATCACCGACAACGGTACACAATTCACGAGCCGCGCCTTCATGCAATACGTCCAAGATCTCGGCGCCAAGGTCTGCTTCGCTTCTGTTGCTCATCCCAGGAGCAACGGTCAAGCTGAAAGGGCCAATGCCGAAGTACTGCGCGGGCTCAAGACCAGAACTTTCGACAGGCTGCACAAGTGCGGAAGAAACTGGATCGAGGAGCTGCCGGTGGCTCTTTGGTCGATCAGAACGACGCCAAATCGAGCCACTGGCCAGACACCATTTGCTCTAGTCTATGGAGCAGAAGCAGTTACCCCCACGGAACTCGTATATGGGTCACCTCGAGTGCTCGCTTATGATGAGCTTGAGCAAGAGCGGCTGCCTGAAGATGACGCGCTGCTCCTTGAGGAAGATCGTCTTCAGGCTGCTGTGCGAGCCTCTCGCTACCAGCAAGCTTTGCGTCGCTACCATAGCCGCAAAGTTAAAGCCAGAAGCTTCGAGGAAGGCGACCTTGTTCTTCGGCGTGCCCCGTCCGCCAAGAATCATAACAAGTTGACGCCGAAGTGGGAAGGCCCTTACCGGGTGAGACGAGTCACGAGGCCCGGCGCTGTCCGCCTCGAGACCGAAGATGGCACTCCGGTGAGCAAGTCCTGGAATATTGAGCATCTTCGTAAGTTTTACCCGTAAGGCGCGGTTGTCGGGCCCCGCCCGGCAACCAACCTTTTGTACAAGTCTTGCCGCAGTTGCATGTAATCCTTTGTACAAAGCCAGGCACAGACCCTGAGCAACAGTAAATGAAGCGCTGGCGCCCTAAGTTTTAGCATGCATGCTGAGTCGAGTCTCGTCCTTGGTTAGGGTTGATAGTGCCTAACAGCTGCTAACCCCTAGCTTAGAGGTCGAGTCTGCGTCCTTTTTCCTGTTCCTTCGTTTCCTTTGGTTCGCAGGGTTTTGCATATCCTGGCCAGGCCGCTTAAGGACGAAGAAGAGAAGAAGGGCGGGCCAGCATCTGGTCCCCGGCAAGCCAGTGTTGCCGGGGGCTGCAAGTACGAAGATTCGCCCGTGGCAAGCCAAAGTCGCCGGGGGCTGCAATCCCAGATAAGTTTTTGCATCCCTTGTCATGCATTCTCTTATGAACTATGGAATACGAAAACCTTGTTTCCTCCTAAAAGCTACCGTGCTCCCTTAATGACAGGCCCCAAAGCGTGTTCCTGGGGCCCGTTTTGGTAGTAGTCGCAGCGGCAAAGGGGCAGAACGAGGAGCCCGAACCCGCCTCATCCTTTCCTCCGCCAAAGGCGTGAGAGAGGTCAAGTGGCGCGGGAAGACGGCAGGGCCTGTTGCCGGGCAAAGAAGTGTCTATCTTAACGATACAAAGGGTTCGCTCCTTGGCGTGGGTTTTACCCACGGGACAAATGGCCCGGCAAACATCCCCTTTTCATTAAAAACATTCCGCTCAGGTACAGTTCAGAGAGAATGAAAAACATAAAAGATGGGATTACAAGTTTTCAATACGGCTAAGGCCCGAGGGCTTACAGATTAAAAAAAGATAAGATGCCCGTAATCCCTTTCTTGTCTCTCTCCTCAGGAGGTAGGACAAGGAGGCGAAAAGGGAAAAAGGGGCGCCTAGGCGAGCTACGGGTGCCAGAAGACACCAACAGAACGCCCCGGGGGCCGTCCGGAGGCTCCGGAGGCTGGATGGTGACGGCGGCGCCGGAAGTGGAGCTCGAAGATGAGGCAGCGGGACGTCAACACGCTGTCGAGGGCATCTAGCCCTCGTACTCCGAGTTGAGGGCCTTGCCGCCCGCCCTTTTCCTCTTCCGCAGCCTCCCTATGCCAGCCGCCAAGGAGACGACCCCGGGAAGCTCAAGAAGCCCGCGAAGCGGATGATGGGGTCGCCAGTGCCACGCGGAGCCGCGACTGGCGCCTAGTCGGACCCGTCATCCCGATGACCGCTGCCCTTATCGTCGCTGTCGCTCCCTTCCTCGTCACTCTCGCTCGAGGAGGAGCCTTCGCTGTCGGAGGAGCTATCCACGCAGCACCGGGCCCGGGTCCCGAAGTCCCCGAAGGCCTTGACGGAGAGGAGATCGCCCTCCATCAACTTAAAATGGAGGGTGAACCCCTCCATCAAGCTGTGGATACGGGCGAATGTCTTCCACCCTCGGCCAAGATACACCACACCGGGGGCTGGGGACTCGACGTGGACCCGCGTGCCGCTGATCCCGCAGCCCTTCATGCGCATCCTTAGCGTCTCGGGTTGCTCCATCTCCATCACGCTTGCGAAGGGAGCCGGGAGGCGGAGGCGGCGGCGAGGCGCCCGGCGCAGCCTGACGAAGAACTCACAAGGACTGTCCCCCTTTATTGCGACGTGACGCATGCCTGCGGGGTTCAGCCCCGCGCTTGCCGCCCACGTCACGCACGCCTCTCCCCACGATGCCGCATTCGACGCGTGCCGTTCGGGGAGAACATGGTGGACGCAGAAGCAGATGCAGCGTGACCCAAGCCGCGCGTGCCCGTGCACTGTTTTGGGCCTGGCCCAACAGCGCTCGGCACCGTGTATGGCCCAGGCCCGGGGGCTCCTATTGGTGTACTAAAGTAGGGGTACCTTAGTACCCCGAACTTGTGCACGGGCAGTCGTAGCACCCCGCGGCAAGGCTTGCCAGGCGATCGCCAAGACTCTCCATGGTCCCTTTTTGGGCCATCCAAGAACAAAGTATTTGAGCCAAGACCCCGGCAGGAGGAGCCTGCCGGGAAGGCTACCCGAAGAGAGCAAGGCCCCGGCAAGAGGAGCTTGCCGGGACGACCGCTCGAAGCACAAGGCCCCGGCAGGAGGAGCTTGCCGGGAAGGCCGATCGAGGCACGACAAGATACTTGCTGCGACACGCCCCGCGTCCCGGCAAGGACCGGTGAGCGACTAGCTCCCGGGCGCGACAAGACATCAGCCGCGGCAAGGCACTTGCCGCGGCAAGTCACCACCCCGCGCCTGCGCTCCAGCTCATCCACCCACGCGTCGCTCTGGGCCGTTCCAGGCCTACGTGGTGAGAGGCTGCGCGGCCAGGGGCATGCGGTGGCGAAGCAACGCTGACAGAGTAGCCATCGTGGCAAACGGTGGCGCTCCTGACGGTGCACTTCCTGCACCGTCTGGGCGATGCGGACAGGCATTTAATGCCCTTGTCCCCTGCCGTCAGAGTTAGGTATGATAGCACTGTACAACCACTGTGCTGGCAGCTGTACCCACTACAGCATTCTCCCATTTTTGCCCACACCTGCGCTGCCACCTGTGGGTAACCCCTTGAGCATATAAAAGGAGGCCCCATGCGCACGTAGGGAGGGGAGACACCCATTGCTACACTCTCTCTCGCCAGCAGCTCGCGTGTACTGTAGCACCACACGCTCCCGAGCAAGAACACAATACAATCCACAAAGCAGCAGTAGGGTTTTACGCATCCTTGCGGCCCGAAGCTGGGTAAAATCCTTGTGTGCATCGCCTTGATCCGCTCTTCGCGTGACCTCCGCCCCCCGCCGAACCAAGAAAGGGGCTCGGTCCCCGTAGGTGTTCGAGGAAGCCGATTTCCCCCGACAACGTGTAAAAAAAACAATTCATACAAGATACAAGAGAGTCATGTCCCCTTTTACTATATTGCTATAGATGCCATTGAAAAAACTACAAGAAAAATGTAAAAAAAGTCGGGAGAACAAGATTACCCTGCACAGTACCAAATCGATTCGCACTTCCCTCAACAAGAACAAAAAACAAATCAATTCCCACCAAAGAAAGAGTAATGTCCCTTTTTATATGATTACAGATGCAATGATCTCGAATTTCAATTTTTGAATCCACGTTATGTTGAATTCGAATATATCGTTACGTGACCTTGCAGTTTATAATTGATGTAGTCGTACATTTTGATCTTCCATCATATATGAACATTTTACTCCACCATGTGAACATATATATTGTCGTCTACCATATGGACTAAATTTGAATCAATTTTCCTTATTTGAATACGATTGTTGTCAAGTTATATAATAATTGAAATATTATCTTGATAACAAAAAACATACATATAGCAGTAATCATATTTCACTATGAACTACATGTACCATACGCTCTCCAATTCAAATATTTGTATCCATTTTATGTTGAATTCAAATCATAGTACATTATTGGTCTAGGTAGCAAGATGTTTGGGATAATCTAAACCCTGTTTTCATACGTATAATTTTGGCTGAATCAGGACAAGTTTTCGTATAAGCCTCTTGCAAAACTGGAGATTCTCTCAACAAGCCTCGTGGTTCCGAGAGGGAACGTGTCACCTTTGTGTGCGAAACGATATACTCTGCCTCCCCCCTGATTTTATTTACAGAGGCAACATAGAACTATATGAGTGCCTTGTTAAGTTTTGGAATTATTCCGGGTTCATTTGGCCTTTTTATACATTAATTGAGTTTCTGGACTTTTAATGTGCATAATCTAAATATGAATTGCATGCACATGCTCCGGTGCACCAAAGTGGGTTGAAAAATCACATGTGTGTCCTTGGTTGAATTTCTAGGTCCCATGGAAGAAATGAGAATGAAATTCAAACATCTGGGCGTCGTGGCTCGGCCGAGAACATTGAGAAACTTGGTTTTAAAATTCTTGTAAATCCAAAACACGTCTGAAAATCATGAAACTTGGCATGCATGTCACGTCATGGTACTACCATGTTGTGGTAAAAAATTTGGCCGAATAGGAACATATTTTGGTATAAGCTTCTTGCAAACCCAAGCTTCTCTCAAGAAGGCTCGTGGTTCTGAGAGGGAACATGCCACCTTTGAGTGCGAAACGATATACGGTGTCCCCCTTGAGTTTATTTACAAAGGCAACATAGAACTACATCAGTGCCCTGTTAAATTTTGGAATTATTCCGGCTTCGTTTGGCCTTATTTACACATTAATTGAGTTTTTGGTCATTTAATGTGCATAATTCAAATTTGAACTACAAGCACATGCTCCCGTGCACCAAAGTTGGTTGAAAAATCACATTTGTGTCCTCGGGTGAATTTCTAGGTCCCATGCAAAAAATGAGAATCAAATTCAAACATCTGGGCATCGTGGCTCGGTCGAGAACATTGAGAAACTTGGTTTTAAAATCATGAAACTTGGCATGGTGTCATGTCATGGTAGTACCATGCCGTGGTAAAAAAAATTGGCCGAATAGGAACAAATTTTGGTATAAGCTTCTTGCAAATCGGAGCTTCTCTCAAGAAGGCTCGTGGTTCTGGGAGGGAACGTGTCACCTTTGTGTGCATAATTCAAATTTGAAATACAAGCACATGTTCCAGTGCACCAAAGTTGGTTGAAAAATCACATGTGTGTCCTCAGGTAAATTTCTAAGTTACATGCAAGAAATGGGAATGAAATTCAAAATTCTGGGCGTCGTGGCTGGGTTGGAAACATTGAGAAACTTAGTTTTTTAATTCCTGTAAATCCAAAACACGCATGAAAATAATGAAACTTGGCTTGGTGCCATGACATGGAACCAACATGTTGTGGTAAATTTGCAGTCCGATTTGCGAAGGCACACACATTAACAATCAACAAAGTCATTTTGGAACAAGTGCTGTCACGTTACAATCGGAAACACATGTATTGTTGAAACCGTGGGCGTTCTACTCACTAGTATCATTTACGCGCCGCCATGCGTCCCCATTTTTTATTAGCTAGGAGGCGCCGTGCAGGGTAGCTATCTGAGTACGAGAGGCGTGCGATCAGACCCCTGCGCGTGCTTTTCGGGAGGAGAGCCCTTTGACCTCCATCTGCCGTCCACCTCTCTCCCAAGGTCTCCATTAATGGCGCCCGAGCCTCTGTTTAATGGCGTGGCTATGTCTCACTCGACTGAGATTTAAGAGAGAAAAAAGAAAATCTGAAAGCACGGATCTTGATGTAAGATCCGACGGACCTATATAGCATCTACTGCGACTTATAGCAAGACTGATGAATATATAAGGACGATTAAATTTTTTTGATCAAAGAAGGGCTTGTCCCTTCCGATTTTCGTTACTGAAAACCACCATAATTCACAAGAAGTTCAGCACAACTCCAGCCTAACACGAAGGACTAAAAGCTACCAGATTGAAATCGCAACATCCCAAGAGGCCAACAAAGGCCAAACATCCACGCTAGAACCCAACATTTCACAACCGACGACACAATCCACATCCTAAACCGATTATTACATAAAAAGAAACCAGGAAACTGAAGGAAGCCCAGCAGCAACTAGAAGAACAACAACGTCAGGGTCGCCACAGCAAGAGTTTTCTTCATTCCAGCCTCACAACATTGATCTTCCATAGAAAGATAAGGACGATTAATTGTCTTACGTAATTAGAAAGATAATTAAAAAAGCCACATGCGGCTACGCCCGAAATACACAAGGGCAAAATAAGAAGGAAGACAAGGATCTGGCTCGCTGATCTCTACTTTCTTGATGCGTTGCTGCAGGCCGCGGGAACTAGTCTCCGCGGCGAGCGGCGATGAGCTCTTTCGTGTCCTCAAGATGCTGCTTGAGAACATCCACGGATTCCTCCACCAGCCTTTGGCGCTCGTTGCGGAGCATGTCATTCTCGTCCATAAGTTTCTTGATGATGACGCCGGTCCTCTTCAACAAGGCACTGGTCTCCTCCTACTGGTCTGCACTTCGGACGATCTTCTCCCTCAGCAGGTCGTGCTCATCCCGAAGCCTCTCATTGCCCTCCCTTAGTACGTTGATAGCCTGTTCAAACGAGGCTTTCATGTCGTCTTGCAACCTCGCCCAGCCGGAGGTCTGCTCCATCTGGATATGGACGATCGCATGCATGCACGTGTAACAGTCGTCACCTGCCCGCGAGAAATTTTCCCAGGCCGCCGCGGCGCGGTGGGACATCTCTGCCGCATTCGTGGCGCGGCGGGACATCTCTGCTGCTTCCGCGGCGTGGCCGGACCAGTCTGCTGCATCGACGGCACGGCGGGACCTCTGTGTTGCTACTTCCACGCGGCGGGACATGTCGGCTGCTCTCGCGGCGAGGCGGGACATCTCTCGTGCTTCCGCTTCCATGCTCGCCTCTCCCTGGTGGCAATCTCTCGACCCAGAACTCACACTGGCCATGTGTAGGATCGGAAGTATGTCTAGAGGGGGGGGGTGATTAGACTACTTGACCAAATAAAAACTTAACCTTTTCCCAATTTTAGTTCTTGGCAGATTTTAGCAACTTTAGGACAAGTCAAGCAATCATCACACAATTCAAGCAAGCATGCAAAGAGTATATAAGCAACGGAAAGTAAAGCATGCAACTTGCAAGAATGTAAAGGGAAGGGTTTGGAGAATTCAAACGCAATTGGAGACACGAATGTTTTTCCCGTGGTTCGGATAGGTGGTGCTATCCTACATCCACGTTGATGAAGACTTCAACCCACGAAGGGTAACGGTTGCGCGAGTCCACGGAGGGCTCCACCCACGAAGGGTCCATGAAGAAGCAACCTTGTCTATCCCACCATGGCCATCGCCCACGAAGGACTTGCCTCACTAGCGGTAGATCTTCGTGAAGTAGGCAATCTCCTTGCCCTTACAAACTTCTTGGTTCAACTCCACAATCTTGTCGGAGGCTCCCAAGTGACACCTAGCCAATCTAGGAGACACCACTCTCCAAGAAGTAACAAATGGTGTGTTGATGATGAACTCCTTGCTCTTGTGCTTCAAATGATAGTCTCCCCAACACTCAACTCTCTCTCACAGGATTTGGATTTGGTGGAAAGAAGATTTGAGTGGAAAGCAACTTGGGGAAGGCTAGAGATCAAGATTCATATGGTAGGAATGGAATATCTTGGCCTCAACACAAGGGTAGGTGGTTCTCTCTCAGAACATATGAGTTGGAAGTGTAGATGTGTTCTGATGGCTCTCTCCTCGAATGAAGAGGAGGTGGAGGGGTATATATAGCCTCCACACAAAATCCAACCGTTACACACAATTTACCAATCTCGGTGGGACCGAATCAACAAACTCGGTCGGACCGAAATAGTAAACCTAGTGACCGTTAGAGATTTTCCGTGGGACTGACATGCAACTTGGTAGGACCGATATGTTAGGGTTAGGGCATAACGTAATCTCGGTGAGACCGATTACACAAACTCGGTGAGACCGATTTGGTAATTAGCTAACCAGAGAGTTGGTCAGGTAAACTCGGTGGGACCGATTTGCTCTTTCGGTGAGACCGAAAAGTTACAAAAGGGAAACACAGAGTTTACATTGCAATCTCGGTGGAACCGATCCGCTCTTTCGGTGAGACCAAAAAGTTACGAAAAGGAAACAGAGAAATTGCAATCCCATCTCGGTGAGACCGAGATCCCTATCGGTAGACCGATTTGCTAGGGTTTGGCAGTGGCTTATGACATGTGAAACTCGGTGGCGCCGGATAGAAAGAATCGGTAGGACCTAGTTTGGCTTGGAGTTTAGGTCATATGTGGATATGGGAAAGTAGCTGAGGATTTTGGAGCATATCATTAAGCACATGAAGCAAAAGGCTCATTAAGCAACACCTCATCCCTCCTTGATAGTATCGGCTTTTCCTATGGACTCAATGTGATCTTGGATCACTAAAATGTAAAATGAAGAGTCTTGAGCTTTTGAGCTTGAGCCAATCCTTTGTCCTTAGCATTTTGAGGGTTCCACTTTCACCATCCATGCCATGCCAATCATTGAGGTTTCCTGAAATAATTGTCTTGGAATAGCATTAGCTCAATGAGCTATATGTTGTTATGAATTACCAAAACCACCTAGGGATAGTTGCACTTTCAATCTCCCCCTTTTTGGTAATTGATGACAACATATAGATCAAAGCTTCGACAAATGATAATAAGAATGAATTACATCGTCGCTTCGAGAAGTATGTGATAAGTAAGAGCTCCCACTAAATTTGTGCATATTTAAAATTTTCTTTGGACTGCAAATGCACAAAGAGTTAGAATTATGGGTTACTCTTCCATGTCACATACATCTTGGTGGAGCGCTCAAAATGATAATAATGAAATACATGCACTCATCACCAAGGAAAAAGTGAATGACCACATAAGATAGATAAGATGTATCAAGCATGCATAAGTGTAGCTAATGATCAAACACATGATCATCAATGTCTCACAAGCATATCAAAGTATCTCGACCAAAAGCAAACAATGTTTCAAAAACCACCAAATAAAGCAAGAGAGAAAAACAACACTCTCTCTCTCGAAGCCTATGATCTATACACTTTCTCCCCCTTTGGCAACAAGTTACCAAAAAGTTCCTAGAAAATGCATAGTGCTAGATCAACACTCAGGCTTGATCTTCTGGTGGTGGTGGAGTCTGGATCACTCCAAGGACGAAGGCTTCTGTTGAAATGTTCCTTGTCCAACAAGTATGCGTCTGTGCCCATTCGTGAGTTAATCAACATCTGGATCTGAGGGGCATAACCACAGCTCCTCTTCTGATCTGCTGCAGTCCTCTTGATAGTCTCTACTATGAGGCTCATGACCTTAAATTTCTGAGGCACATCAAAAATATGTAGCAAGTTAATGGCATGACCTCTGATCATCCTGTGATCTCCAGACTTGGGCAAAAGTGTGTGCCTAAGGATCCAGTTGATCGTAGGCAGTCCTGACAACAAGTGTTTTACAGACCCAAACTGGTTAGTGTCAAGATCATCTGCTGGAATCTCCTTGTACATATTTGCCATAGTGTTATGATCCATCTTTTTCTTGGCATAGACATCCAAGTCATCTTCATTTTCATCTGGGGCATTGATCAACTTTGCCCATTCCTCAACAGTTGATTGGTACCTTGTACCTTCAGACATCCATACAATTCTGTCATCTGGATAAAAATGTGCTGTGGAGTAGAATTGCATGATCAGCTCCTCATTCCACTTTGTGAGCTTCTGCCCAACAAAGTCAGCTACTCCACATGCCTTGAAGGTGTCTTGCACTCCGGGGTAGTGCTCTTCATTGTCCTTGATGTATTCCCAGTCGACCCATCTCATATCACACACAATGGGCTTCTTGTCTAACAAGACTGTCTCATAGAAGTCCTACTGTTCCTTAGTGTGGAACCTGTAGTCAACATCAGTCCTCCTCCTGGTAGCATATGGATCCTCTGCTCTCCACTTTCTTAGCCCAGAGTCTCTTCTGATCTTCATATCCTCAGCCACAGGATGAGCATCATTGTGGTCTGGGATCTTGGGCTTCAACTTTCTCAGCACTTGGCCTTCTTCTTCTTCTGCAGTGTCAGGCACTGGGGCCTTGTTCTTCTTAGCAGCTGGGATGCTCCTTGTATTTCTCTTTGGTTTTGGCTTTGGAGCTGGCTTGGCTTTGGATGCAGCCTTGGGGGCTTCCTTGGGCTTAGATGCAGTTGCCCCTGATCTTATAGCATCACCCATCAGCTTGGGTGCCTTAGGTGCTGGTGCAGCAACCTCTTATTCTTCCTCTTCTGAATAATCTCTCCTCATAGAAGGCTTGCCAACAACTCTGGCAGTGGTTGTTCTAGCTCTCTTCTTTTTCTTGTCCTGGCCAATTTCTTCCTCTTCAGATTCCATAGTGAATTTTATAGTTTCCTCAGGAACAGGCTTCCTAGGCTTGGAGGTAGGAACTCTCCTAGCAGGTGCTTTCTTGTGCATTCCTGGCTTGATGGCTGCAGCTGAGCCATACTCCTTTTTGAGCACAACTTTCTTGGAAGTTGCTTCCTCTTCTGCCACATAGTCCTCATCCTCTGATTCTGAGGTTCTCTTCTTCCTTTGTCTTGTGGCAGCTTTTGGCAGGTTGCTGGGGGGTGCTCCTGCTGCCTTCATCTGAAGAACTGGAGGGACTAGTGCCCTCACTCATCTGCACTGGCTGTTCTGACAAGTTCTGGCTGTCACTCTGGTCTGACATGGTGAACAAGCTGACTGCTGACTCTGTGAATAGTTTATAGATGAGGTAGAGTGGATGAGCATCACAAAATGCAGAGATCTTTGCAAAAGAATGATTCAAAAACTTAGTTTTAGTTTCCCACAGAAAGCATTTCAGATCTACCGATATTTAAACTCGGTGATACCGAAGCAGCTTTTGGAACCTAAACTAGTGAACTTGGTCAGACCGAGTCACAGTTCGGTTGCACCGAGACTGCTAGGGTTTCACAAAGTTCCAAAATCGGTCACACCGATTAGCAATACTTGGTCAGACCGAGTCTTACTTGTGCAATGGCATAAGCCAAATCGGTGGGACCGAGTTTTTCAACTCGGTGGGTCCGAGATGGTTTTGACGGAAACCTAACCCTAAAATTTTCGAATCAAACCTATTCTACGAGTTCATTGACTGGATAGGAGTTTATCAAACGTGGCTAGAATAAATATGATCACAATGTGCTAGGAATCGGATTGGGGAATAGCACAAAGATCGAGTCCATACCCTAGTTCGGCGGAGACTCGCTATGGCGGCAACGGCGGGGTCGATTCCCGTTGACGGCGACGGAGACCAGCGACTGGAGTCGGCTGGCGGTGAGGAGACGATCCGGAGACCACGTTGGCAGAGCGAGCTATCGCGGGCGAAGGGGTTCGAAGAAATTTCCAAATTTTTGCCCGTGTCTATATATAGCCCGACCCTGTCGATGTGACCGAGTGGAACAACTCGGTGGAACCAAGATGCAAAACTGTATACAGTTGTTGCAACTCGGTGTGACCGAATGGTTCAAATCGGTTGCACCGAGATTGAAAACATAGATCAACTAAATGATCTCGGTAAGACCGAAAGTGGGGTATCGGTCAGACCGAGAATCACAAAGAGGTTTTGTAAGTTTAAGTCTACGATGAATCGGGGACTCCGAGTGCTCCTCACACAGAGTGGTTCGAATCTGACTTGATCAATTTTGTGATGTAGCATGAATAGAGTTTGAGACGAGAAAAGCATAGATAGCTAGAGGAGGTTCTTAGACATTCTTGTCCATCCACTTGGCAAAAGAAAAATAAAGCCAAACAATCAAAACAACAAGTGGATGTCCTCAAATGAGTAAAATATGCAACCAACATGCTCACACAATAAAATGGCAATTGAAATATGTGACAAAGCATGCACAACCAATTCTAGCATCTATCAAGCAATTGGCGATGACTAGGTCATCTATATATGAGCATATTGACTTAGGAGTCAAATGAGAACATTTGATCATAGGTCATACTCATCATTTAAGCTCAAGTGGGGTTACCACTTTTACATAAAGCATTGTTGTGTTCACATCATTAGAGTTGCTTTAACTCAAGTCTTAGAGTAAAGCTCCCCCTAGATGTGATATCCCCCCTAAGAGGGATGAACTAACCTTGGGTTTTGTCGATGATGACTTCATGTAGATGTTGAAGATGTGGATGCTCAATGTAGATCACTTGGAGCTATCCTTTTGAGTGAATTGCACTTTCAATACCTACATGGGTTAGTCCCACAAGGAACAAACAAGGATATCCATATACATAGAGTGATGCACACACAAGATGATGTCTATGAAAGCTTTTAGGTTACCTTGTCCCTTGACTTACTAACAAGAGGGTTTGTGACTCCTTGAACTAGTGCAAGATGTGGAAGTTGATTGCACTTGTTCTTGCCAAAATGATAAAAGTGAAGTATGTTGGCGGAGTCACCCTCAATAACTCTCCAGTTCTTCTTCTTTTGGATCCACACCATCTTGATGGGAATCCTTGGAGTTGTAGTCGTACTTGATGAAGTGGAACTTGAAGTAGTCTTGGGAATCCACTTGACTAAGGTCTTAGGAGCTTCTTCGAATGCATCAATTTCCTCTTGAAGCTTGTCCTTGCCTTTTTTCTTGTAGTCTTGTGGTGGAAGATCATCTTGAGCTTGTGTCTCTTTGAAAGAAGTAGGATCATAATTCTCTTGTTGAGGAACAAACTTTGTCTTGGGGTATTGATCTTCTTCCCACTCAACTCCATTGGCATTGAACTTTCGTTCAAAACCAACACCTTGATTCTTCCGGTGCCTTCCTTGCTTGCGTACAATCTCCTCGAATTGCTTACTTCCGGCAAGGCTTTTGTACACTCCTTTCTCTATGATTCCCTTCAATAAGCTATTTTCTTGCTCAAGTGTAACTTGGCTAAGAGAATCATTAGTGGAATCAAGAGAACTACTAGAAGCAACAATATTGGATTTAACATGATCATTGCTACTACTGGAGGAAGAATCTTTCTTGTTCTTGTTATTAGACGTGACTTGAGGCATGTAAGTGGATAAGAGTAAACGCTTGGCAATGTAAGAAGAACTTTTCTTGCAGAGGTCATCGTTGATTGCCTTTAAAAACTCATGCTCTTGCTCAAGATTGAGCTTTTCAAAGCGTAACTTCTCATGAGCTCTTAAAAGTTCTCGATGATCTTCGAAGATAGTTTCATGAGCTAAGTTAAGACTGTTTAGTTCTTTAGTTAGAGCTTCAATTTTCTCCTTATCATTGTCATTCGTTTTATCCTGATTAGCATGATTAATTGGCGTTTCATCATAGTATTCATCACTAGAGTTGTCAACAAGTAAATCATCATCACCTAACAAGTCATCTTCATCACTATTGAAATCAACATACTCAGGGTGAGTTACCTTAGGACCTTTGGCCATGAAGCATCTTCCAATTCCTTCATTTGGTGAGTCAAATATGTCGTAGGAGTTGGTTGACAGAAGTGCTAGACGGGCAACACCTTCATCTTGAGTATATTCAGAATCGGAGTGATAACTTCTCTCGGAGTGGTTGTTGGAGTCGGAGCCGGATACCCATTCACCAACATGAGCTTGATGTCTTCGTTTTGTGTAGCTCCTTGATGATTTTTCCTTTCTTTCCGAATCCTTGCTTCTCCGTGAGTATCTTCGTTCATAACGATCATCTCTACTCCTTCTCTCTCTTGATGATGATTCTTCTCTTTTGCCTCTTCTTTTTGGAGAATCTTCTCTTCTTTTGTAGGGAGCCGTACACTCATTGGAATAGTGTCCGGGTCTTCCACAATTGTAGCAGTTTCGCTCTCGACTAGAAGATCTTTTGTCATTGTAGGACCTTGACTTGGAGCTTCTATCTTTGCTTCTACTCTTGTAGAGCTTGTTCAAGTTCTTCACCATTAGGCTCAATTCTTCGTTGAAGTTTTGTTTCTCACTTGATGATGTGGGGGCTTCACATGAGGCTTTGTAGGCACCACTTGATTTGTTGTGAAGTTCCTCTTTATCCTTGAGCGACATCTCATGAGCAACAACTCTTCCAATGACCTCTGTTGGCTTGAGATCTTTGTAATTGGGCATCATTTGGATCAATGTGCACACGGTATCATATTTTCCAGCCAAGGCTCTTATGATCTTCTTGATGATGAATCTGTCGGTCATCTCTTCACTCCCTAAGCCGCCAATCTCGTTTGTGATGAGAGCAAGCCTAGAGTACATTTCAGCGACACCTTCACCATCCTTCATTTTGAACTTGTCAAGTTTACTTTGAAGCACATCCAATTTTGATTCCTTGACGGAGTCGGTACCTTCATGCATATCAATCAAAGTATCCCAAATTTCCTTTGCATTCTCAAGACGGCTGATTTTGTTGAATTCTTCGGGGCACAGTCCGTTGAAGAGAATATCACAAACTTGAGCGTTGTATTGTAGCATCTTCAACTCATCCGCGGTAGCTTCATGGTTTGGTTCTTTCCCATCGAAGAAGTCACCTTGCAAACCAACACACACAATAGTCCAAACGGCGGGGTTATGCCCAAGAATATGCATTTTCATTTTATGCTTCCAACTAGCAAAATTAGTACCATCAAAGTAAGGACCTCTACGGTGATAATTTCCCTCGCTAGACGCCATACTCTCCTAGGTTGTGAAACCAAGGCTATGACCACCAAAAGCTATGGAAATCAAAGCAAATGGAGACCAAAGCTCTGATACCACTTGTAGGATCGTAAGTATGTCTAGAGGGGGGGGGGGGTGATTAGACTACTTGACCAAATAAAAATTTAACCTTTTCCCAATTTTAGTTCTTGGCAGATTTTAGCAACTTTAGGACAAGTCAAGCAATCATCACACAATTCAAGCAAGCATGCAAAGAGTATATAAGCAACGGAAAGTAAAGCATGCAACTTGCAAGAATGTAAAGGGAAGGGTTTGGAGAATTCAAACGCAATTGGAGACATGAATGTTTTTCCCGTGGTTCGGATAGGTGGTGCTATCCTACATCCACGTTGATGGAGACTTCAACCCACGAAGGGTAACGGTTGCGCGAGTCCACGGAGGGCTCCACCCACGAAGGGTCCACGAAGAAGCAACCTTGTCTATCCCACCATGGCCATCGCCCACGAAGGACTTGCCTCACTAGCGGTAGATCTTCATGAAGTAGGCGATCTCCTTGCCCTTACAAACTCCTTGGTTCAACTCCACAATCTTCTCGGAGGATCCCAAGTGACACCTAGCCAATCTAGGAGACACCACTCTCCAAGAAGTAACAAATGGTGTGTTGATGATGAACTCCTTGCTCTTGTGCTTCAAATGATAGTCTCCCCAACACTCAACTCTCTCTCACAGGATTTGGATTTGGTGGAAAGAAGATTTGAGTGGAAAGCAACTTGGGGAAGGATAGAGATCAAGATTCATATGGTAGGAATGGAATATCTTGGCCTCAACACAAGGGTAGGTGGTTCTCTCTCAGAACATATGAGTTGGAAGTGTAGATGTGTTCTGATGGCTCTCTCCTCGAATGAAGAGGAGGTGGAGGGGTATATATAGCCTGCACACAAAATCCAACCGTTACACACAATTTACCAATCTCGGTGGGACCGAATCAACAAACTCGGTCGGACCGAAATAGTAAACCTAGTGACCGTTAGAGATTTTCGGTGGGACTGACATGCAACTCGGTAGGACCGATATGGTTAGGGTTAGGGCATAACGTAATCTCGGTGAGACCGATTACACAAACTCGGTGAGACTGATTTGGTAATTAGCTAACTAGAGAGTTGGTCAGGTAAACTCGGTGGGACCGATTTGCTCTTTCGGTGAGACCGAAAAGTTACAAAAGGGAAACAGAGAGTTTACATTGCAATCTCGGTGGGACAGATCCGCTCTTTCGGTGAGACCGAAAAGTTACGAAAAGGAAACAGAGAAATTGCAATCCCATCTCGGTGACACCGAGATCCCTATCGGTAGAACCGATTTGCTAGGCTTTGGCAGTGGCTTATGACATGTGAAACTCGGTGGCGCCGGATAGAAAGAATCGGTAGGACCGAGTTTGGCTTGGAGTTTAGGTCATATGTGGATATGGGAATGTAGCTGAGTATTTTGGAGCATATCATTAACCACATGAAGCAAAAGGCTCATTAAGCAACACCTCATCCCTCCTTGATAGTATCAGCTTTTCCTATGGACTCAATGTGATCTTGGATCACTAAAATGTAAAATGAAGAGTCTTGAGCTTTTGAGCTTGAGCCAATCCTTTGTCCTTAGCATTTTGAGGGTTCCACTTTCACCATCCATGCCATGCCAATCATTGAGCTTTCCTGAAATAATTGTCTTGGAATAGCATTAGCTCAATGAGCTATATGTTGTTATGAATTACCAAAACCACCTAGGGATAGTTACACTTTCACCATGGCAGACGCAAGGGAAGGATGCTGAATGGCTTGTTTGTTTTTGTGGATGAGGAGTTGAGGAGGAATGCGCAGTCATCTTGGCATACTAGTCCGTATTTATAACCGAGTACTAATACGCTCCTAAGTGGGAAACCGTTTAGGTTGTGATCGGTGTGAACAGGTTTGCAATTCAATATAGCATGGAGTAATTTGGAATGTGACGAGACGCAAGCTCAAAATTTATTGACGGTTCAAGTTTCAAAGTGCGGCACTATTCCCGGATGGAGTACTTCTTTTGTACTCTCTCCTTTCCAATTTTATAGGGCTTATCTCAAAATTTTAGTTTTTCCATTTTATAAGGCTCAATTTGGTTGTTCCCCAACACATGTTCAGATTCCATGGTGCATTAAATCATTGCATGCAAGTATTAAGAGAAAATTGACCAATGGATGTACTTTATGCATGCATGCATTGATAAACATAATTTTTTATCGCCACCAAAACCCACCATTTCTTAAGCTAAAGTAGACCAAGGTAATCCCTATATTAGCATATTACTAAGATAAACAGAAGGCACTGTAGAAACATTTAGGACGTGAGCTTGTCAATCTGAATGTGGAGGGACACAAGCTTAGCCCCGACCAGCAGCTTGGGCGGAACTGTCAAGAAGGTCAGCTCCTGCACGTCGACGTCGCCGGGATCCTTGCTGCTTGTCACCTCCATTTCCACTTGATGGCGTCGGTCGTGCCTTTGGGCTCCCTCGGCGGGCCGTTCGCCCACAGCTTGGCCACGTAGTGCGGCAGTGGGGACGCCCCCTCTCTGATGCAGACGACCGACACGATGATAGGCGTGCCGATGTCGAGCACGCCACCAACCAAGAAAAACATGCGTCGGTCCTCCTCCGCGAACAGCAAGAGTTGTGGCTCCAAAAGTGGCACTTGCAGCTAGAGCACCTTGCCGTACTGGATCCTGTGCACGGGCATGGGATGCGTGGTGCTGATGTGGTGGTAGAGCGCCGGTGGCGAGCCTTCGTAGCCGCAGACGGGCACGGGGCATTTGCAGGGCGCGAGCGGACACACGCTCTGGTGATCGGCGAGCTTATGGTAAGTGACGTAGAGCCCACAGCCTTCGTGCGGGCACTCCACCCTCACCGACGAGAGGACGGAGTCCACCGCCGTGTTCCGCACGTCGAAGCCACCGCCGCGCTCGCACTTCTGGCACTGCCGCTGGTTCCCGGGGTGCTCGATGCGGCAGTCCGTGTAGGCCAGGTGCCCTCCCTTGCACTGCAGAAATCAATCGAACATCACATCAATCAAGAAACATGCACCTTGCTCAATCAGCCGAATGGACGAGGTGTATTCGAACCTCATACACTGGAGGCGTTAAGGGGCGGAGGCACAAGGGGCAGTGGAGCACGGTGAGGTCCATCGAGACCTTAGAGAGCTCCATCGCCGGGTCCTGTTCGGTCTGCATGATCTCGGCCTCCTCATGCACAACCATCTCTCCACTTGGGCCGGGGTATTACAAAGCTTTACCGTCACATATTTTATACTACTTCAAGGTGCATTAAATCAACACATGCAAGTATCAAAAGGAGAGTCACGACATGCATGCATGCGTTGTAATTAATGCATCGGTAAACGCAAATTATTGAAATATATCAAGTGCAGTGCTTTGATGTGTCGCGTCAACTCATACATCAATGAGAAGTTTGATTATCCTCTCCCTCGCCGACTTAACTGCATCTACCTTTGGCTGTATGACAGGTTGGCCACACACCTGTCGGGCCCACCTGTCATACAAGCAAAGGCAGGAGCGTCCCTCCCTCGCCCATGAGCGTGGTGGCTGGAAAGACTAGGAGAAGCTTTCACTACACGCTCTCCCTCCCGCACGCGGTGGACATGCAGCAGTTCAATCGGTGTCAGATGGCCAGAATTGTACTATAGTACTCCTCCAGTGCAGTAGTACTCCATCATTGTTCGACTTCCCGAAGAGGCGAAGAGCCAAGCGCAGCCCGGACGCTCGTGTGGCAGTTTCATGTGTAGAGTAGTCTAGAATAGCGTGTACCGTGCTTGTAAGCTTAAAATCGTTGGGGTCGGCTCCATGCTATGTGGCCGTCTCGAAGTTTTTAAAAAAAAATTAAAATAGTCTTCTGGCCCTACCTGACACCCTGGTGATTGTAGTTTGCACGCTCATCTGGTCAAGACAGGAATATATATTTTAATTTGTTTTTTCTTCGAAAAGGGGGGACTCCCCGGCCTCTGCATCAGAACGATGCATACGGCCACATATATTTTAATTTGTGGTGGGTAAATGTTAGAGGTTGCAGCAAATATATTGTACACTACGGGTCTTTCAGCCAAGTTTTGAGGCAAGCATGTGGGGCCAGTGCTATGATGTGTCGCGTCAACTTGTACAACGAGGAGAAGCTTGATTTTACTACACGTCTTCTCCCTCACCCATGCGCGCGGTTGCTCGCAAACGAGGACAGGCTTTTACTTAGTAGTACTTCTACAACAAGCTATCCGTCCCGCTCGCGGTGGACGAACATGCAGCAGTGGATTCGACACTGTAGAAGTAGTAGTAGTAACATCATTGTTCGTCTTCTTGAAGAGGCGAAGAGCCAAGCGCAAACCGAACGTTCAGTTGTGAACATTGGAGCACGCATATAGCCAGGCTCTTGCATGAGACAAAATTGCTATGTGAGCCCACTATTGTACTAGTACGTACAACTACTTGCTAGTATAGCCCTGTAAACCAGAAATGAGTATTTGCCCTTCTAGAGATTTCAACAAGTGACTAGACTACACCAAGACGGAGTACATATGGAGCAAAATGAGTGAATCTGCACCGTAAATAAATACTCCCTCCGTCCCATAATATAAGAGCGTTTTTGACACTACACTAGTGTCAAAAACTTTCTTATATTATGGAACGGAGGGAGTACGTACTAGTTCTATCATTTTCCTCTCCGAGGTGCACAATATTGATTATACTAACTAGTCTCTTTTTGACACGCATTTACGTTTTTTTACACAGTACAGACGCAAGCGCTCATATACACGCGCATACACTCACCCCTATGAACGCACACACGCACGACACTATCATCTTGAAATTTACAAAGTCACCATAGGCACCTCATCATCGACGGGTCCATAGGTGCTTGAATGCCAAGCAGGGAGAGGGTAGCGGTTCCCGAGACGTTGAATGGTCAATGATGCATCCTCAATTACATGCAGAGGGAATTAATTGGAGAAGCAGAATAGAGCCAACACGATGTGAATGCAACATAGTTTGGACTCTCATATAATAAAGGCGCCCCACCACTCCAACCCATCTACTCCCAAGTCTCTGCGCAACACTGCTCACTCCAATCCAAGACCAAGTGACCAGAAGCCACAAGCACCTATGGAGGCGATGGACGCGAGTGGCAGTCGGCTATGCCAAATCATCCAAGGCGCCGGCCTGCGGCCGCGCACCGCGCAGCGTTTCCAGACGGTGCTAGCGACTGCAGGCATCGTAGCCCTCGCCGACGCCGGCTTCGCCTCTCGCATGGATGACATGTTGGTCAACTCCATCCGCAAGTTCACCGCTGTTAAGAAGCGCGTGCACGACCTTGCCGTACTGCTCCAGCCCGCGCGCCCAGGATCCTCATTGCCTGCCACCCTCATCGGCCTCCATGGTGACGAACTCTTTCAAGCCCTGGTGGCCCTACAGGTGCCGGAGGTCGCGACGAAGAATGTGCACCTCGAGGCCGCGCTCGCCGCGCAGCGCCTCGCCATGCAAGAAACCGTCGACCTGCACATCCATGTCTACGAGGAAATCGTCTACATAGGCCACTACAAGGCAAGCGAGGATAGAAAGACGTTGGCCTTCTTCCAGCGGCTGGAATCTTTTGACGCCATTGTTCCGAAGCACGTCGACCTGGCCACGAAATCCGCTGCTACTTAGGCGCCGTTCGGTGAGCCGGCGCCCTGAGTCGACGAGGTGGACGTCGCCGATGGATGCATCTCTTCTTCTTGCCTCCTGTAACCAGCACTGCATCGCCTCGTGGCCTTAATGTTTTATTAGTATAGTACTCCCTTCGTTCCCAAATATAAGTCTTTCTAAAGATTCCAGCAAGTGACTACTACGTAGGGAGCAAAATGAGTGAATCTACACTCTAAACTATGTCTACATACATCTGTATACTGTATTCCATTTGAAATAGTATCTAAAAAGGCTTATATTTATGAACGGAGGGAGCATATGGCATTTTTATTCCAGTCGTAACGTTTTCACTGTGAGGTGGGGCCGCAGTTGAGCATACCCACCCCGCCCGCCGGGCATCGGCCGAGTTTAGAATTAGAAGAGAGAAACGAGGGAGGATAGCTAGCTGTAGCACGGACGCTGTTGTCAGATGGGACTCGTGTTTATAGAATAGGAGTACTGAGCACTCGTGCCTCTTTTTTTTCTTTTTTGAGGAAAAAAATTAGTCGTATGTCTAGTACCACTAGTTGGGTGCGTGCGACCTATAGCTGTCATCACTTTAGGTCTCCTTTTCGAACCGCGGCTACGCTTCACAATACATATTATTTCACGCATTTATCCTCCTATATGTACTCCTAGGCTATTTCCACGTGCTCCCATTCGCCAACATGTGGGACATAGAGCATCTGGGTCGTAGTGCATGCACGACTCAGAGCATATGCCGGGGTACTTTACATTTCAGACCTCACGAATTTCATGCAAACCCCTCGTAGAAGAATAAATAAATGAATGAATTACTACATGAAACCGGATTATTTTCGTGGAAACCGGAGCACATTCATTAAATTTTGGACATAACACGTTTATAAAAAATGACCGGACCGAAACCAGTCTAAGGGCCTCTTTGATTTTTCCCGCAGAAAAAGGGCCTCTTTGATTCGCAGGATACTGAAAACACAGGAATGGGGAAAGTATGATGGCGATGAACCGAGACGAGGAGAACTCTAACTAAGTTAGATGTTAGAGTTAGATTCTAACCCTGAACTAACTCTAAACCAAAGATGTGTATGGATGGCAGGGTTAGATTGACAATAAATGCTCTATCTCAATCATTTGACTATTTGGACCCTATTTCCTGCCGGATTTGGAGGGTGCTTGGATACATTTTAGTTCCATGACTAAAAGTAGTGAGACTAAAACTTGCTAGCCTCACCCATGCTTGGATCCAAATACTAAAGAGACTAAAATCAAGTTAATGAGCATTTATTATCCTCCAAACCCTCCAATCCAGAACTCGCCTGTGTTAAAGGAGAGGATTTAAATGAGGAGAGAGATGACTAATCCACATTTTAGTAGGGGTACCCTTGACTAAATTTTTTTAGTCTCAAGACTAGTTTTAGCCCCTCTTTAGTCAGGGATGCTTGGAACTTTTATCCTCTTAAAGAGACTGTTTTTAGTTAGACTAAAATAAGTCCCTTGGATCCAAGCACCCTCTTGGTGTGGCCGGCTCTTCTGTGGCCTCCTCCCGCTCACAATTGACATAAACGAACCATCTATACAAATCAAGCATGCAAAACATGATAATTTTTTACTTTGTCCATACAAATGAGATATCCCACTTAAACATACAAGTCGTTAATCAAGCTTCACAAAATAAAAAAACACTTCACGAAACAAAGAATGAGCAAACTCATCATGGAAGTCATTCACGATAGGGAGGGAGCCCAGAGCCCCTCACGCACCGAGCGAGGAGCTCTCCATTGTCACTCTAGAGGAAGCCTCTGTAGAGCCCAAGCCCCGGGAACCCCTCCGACGCCGGCCCTTGTGAGTTGAGGTCGACACCGACATGGGTAGCAGGGCCGCTTGCCGCCAACTGGGAACTTAATCTTTGGGCCTCTAGAAATAATGCAAGCCTGTAACTAAAATACCTAGAAAGGTGAACTGAATCTTTGGGCCTCTAGAAATAATGCAAGCCTGAAACTGAAATACCTAGAAGGTGAACTGAATCTTTGGGCCTCTAGAAATAATACAAGCCTGAAATTGAAATACCTAGAAAGGTGAACTAAATCTTTGGGCCTCTAGAAATAATGCAAGCCTGAAATTGAAATACCTAGAAAGGTGACCTGAATCTTTGGGCCTCTAGAAAGATTTATTACCTCCTCAAGCAGCATCAAACAATTCCATGCGCGCACCACAAATCTATACCATGTTTGATCAGGATCTACTTTTCCAAATCAGAATTAGCGCTAGAGCAAGCAAGATCACTGATATGGCTGTGAGACAGAGAAGGAACGAACAAACTCACCCCTCTCGCGCCCTCCCTGGTAGATGCGCCGCCGCTGCGCACGAAAGAGGGAGAAAAACTAACCCCTCTTGTTTCGGTAATTTGAGGCTATTTCAACCCAAACTAGCTCTAACTCAGGGATCCAAACAAAGAGGAGTGTTACTGTACTTGCTACAGTGTGGACCGTAGCACATTGTTTTTTATGGCCATATCACCACATTGTTTCCTACTGCTGGTTCACTGGGCTACCGTGGTTCGCACTGCTGGTTCACTGGGCTGTGTGGTTCGCACTCCTCCGACCTAAGTAGTACTCCCTCCATTCCTAAACATAAGTCTTCGTAGATATTTCACTGTGGACCAGATATGGATGTATATAGATGCATTTTATGTGTAGATTCACTCATTTTTCTCCGTATGTGGTCCATAGTGAAATCTCTCCAAAGACTTATATTTAGGAACGGAGGGAGTAGTATAGTACTAGTATATACCACATCATTCTATGCTCCTTCTTACTACTCCGACATGTGGGAGAGCCAGCATCCGGGTCAACGTGTCATGCACCAGATTAGAGCGCGGAACGGAAGGGGGGCATCACCCCGGTCGGAGCGGCAGTAATTCATGACTATAGTGAGTGGTCATATCACAAGTCTTTCCGGCAGTAACGCGCCGTCAAATCGCACAGCCCCACTCGCTTACCCTCCTCGCCTCTCTGTCAAACCGCCTACCCGAAAACTGCCGCGCGTACTGCCCGGGAAAAGCCCCGCCCTCAACTTTTAACTACGCGAAAATAGTTCGAGCTTGTTCGTTCTATATAAATACAGTAAGTAATGTATGTTTATTCACCCGTGGGGTTGTTCGATGAATGGAGGGGCGGGGAGCACAAGTGAACAATACTGTAGTACTACTAGTAGTAGTAAGTAGGAGTCGTACTGTAGTCACCTTAAATAGAGAGTTTCTTTTCTTTAATGCCACGTACACAAATTGAAACGCTTGTTGTGGAGAGAAAAAATATAATCACTCCACTATATATGGACGCAGGGTCCTGAGCGCTTGCTTTACTAGGGTTGCTCTCTTCATTCTCTCATCCTCTCCAGATATAAACAAGACAGCGGTAGCGACATTTTCTCTCTACTCACCACTAGTCATAGATCCGGCCGGATCCCTTCGGCTGGTGTGTGTAGAGGACTAAAAGGTGCATCGTTCATGCGGTCATCGCCGCCGAGGGAGAAAACCCATAGCTGCCAGAGGGGCCCGATCTTCTTCCCGTGCCGTTCTCTCCGACACAGCGCCAGCTCGGGAGGTCCTCCGACCCTTCTTCCTCCCTGCCGCATTGTTCACGGATCCGACCTGCCGTCGCGGACATCCCGACGACCCTCAGGTATAAGTTCTTCGAAAGCAGCCTTGCTCTACTGCACCATCTCCTCACGTTTCTGCATGTGCATCTTTTTCTACTCCCATCAGCTCTTCCAAAGCCACCTAAATTTTTAGTATTATTAGAGGTAAAGCTACTTCATGCATTCGAATCTAGGGCTTTGTTCAAACAACGAAGAAAGGGGGGAAAGTTGTAGCATGAATCTAGGACTTGATTCAAAGAGGAAATAATATGGTGAAAGTAGTAGAGACCGGATACCCAACCGGTCTCTTGGCTGAAAAGGGAAATAATGGGAAAACACAGTACAAACTGGATATGGAGCAGATCTATTATTGGTTGAAAAAAGGATAGAAAGTGGCGGTTGGTGGACAAGTCAACAGAGTATGTCCAGGATTTGATTTGCTGCCATCACATAGTAAAAGGTCTCCAGGATTAGATTTGTTGCCCTCACATAGTAAAAGGTCTCAGGATTAGATTTGCTGCCCTCACATAGTAGAAGGTCTCAGGATTAGATTTGGTGCCCTCACATAGTAAAATGTCTCCAGGATTAGATTTGCTGCTCTCACATAGTAAAAGGTCTCCAGGATTTGATTTGCTGCCCTCACATAGTACAAGGTCTCCAGGATTAGGTTTGCTGCCCTCACATAGCATGAACAAACTTGGCATCACCACTTTATGCCTCCTTGTAGGTACATTGTGCTGATGCGTCCACTGTCGCATGTCCTTATACCAACCTTTTGATGTTGTTAATGTAAGGTCACATGTAAAATGAAGCGATCACACTATTACCTTAGGGACATGTCTAACCAGTGTTATTGTTAATCTAATGCCTCCAGTGATAAGATGCAAGTAAACTGTGTTACAAATGGCACTCCTGCTGTTTTCCCCAGTATGATAAGTAAGTTGCTCCTTTACCCTACTAAGTATCCTAGTGTCCCCACGGTCCCATACCCTTAAACCAACTCTTTAGCTGTTGTTGATTTACTGTGTCTGGTAAACAAGCAATGCCACCATTAAAGTAATCCCATATTTGAGGAATCTCATTGTTGATCGTAATGCTTCTAGTAACATGAAGCATTGCTAAAGTTTTAAAATTTCTGCTGTCCTTGCGTGATTGCCATGAACATAATTAAGATGCTTCTTTTCATTTTGTATATGTTTCGTATATTCTTATTGACCAGCAACTGTTTACTTTCTATCTTTTTGTGCAGATAGGGATATCCATTTCACCTTGTTGCTATTGTGACCTTTTGGTGAACTGCACAAAACACTTTTTCTGGAGTGAGTGTCTTGTGCAGTTCAACTAAAATGTCACGTGGGCAACATCTCTCAATTTTGGTGGAACTGCACAAAATGGTGATTGGAGTTTCCAAAATCTCCGTCTAGTTCTGCTGGTAATCTCGTGCAACATTTTATTAGCCTTTGCAAGATGAGCTGTCACTGTCACCACAATGGCACTTTATTTTAGTGGAACTGCACAAAAGGATAACAAAATTATAGTTGCACCTTACATGAGCCGGACTGCCAACCTTAATGTTCCTCAATTTTAGTGGAACTACTAAAGAAGAACCTGCCAGCTCACGAGAGCAAGTACTTCTTGCTAGCTGAATGATGCAATCTTTGCTTCATTTCAGGTGAACTGCAGAAAAAGGCGCATGAATTGAATCATGGAACTCCAGGCAGGCTTCATCCAAGTGGAGCCGCAGGTTGAGTAAAGGAGGCCACTATTAAAGTGAAATCATGCTCTCCTGGTTTGTGCTATGCAAACAGGAATACTCAACTACAGATGTTGTGACGGTCAAGAGCATTCGCCAAGTTCTTCGATTGTATGACATGGCTAGCGAAGATGGATTTAATCTCGATGTCCACTTTATCAAAAGGCTCTAATGGGTTGGTTCTGAATCTTGCAAGCTGGGAATTAGTGAGATGTGTAGGCATCTTTGTTGTACTTATTATTTGAATCTTATTTGTTGGTTCTGAATCTTGCAAGCTGGGAATCAATGAGGTGTGTAGGAACCTTTGTTGTACTTATTATTTGGATCTTATTTGTTGGTTCTGGATCTTGCAAGCTGGGAATCAATGAGATGTGTAGGCATCTTTGTTGTACTTATTATTTGGATCTTATTTGTTGGTTCTGAATCTTGCAAGCTGGGAAACACGGCGTGATGATGCAGATGACAACAACCATAACAAACAGTTCAAACTTGGTAGTATTATCTTTGTGAAAGTGCGACAAATGTGCTGATCGTGTGCGTCCTGAGAATAATAATTATAATTGTTGTGTGTTGATCCTGTGACACTGATAGAACGGGCGAATGCATTGCTTGTTTTAAGTATAAATTTCTATTAGAGCTAATTAAATTTAAGTAAAGTGACCACTAACTCCTATTATTACAGTACCAATACAGACCCGCTCGTGAACCGACGTGTGGCCGAGGGTGCATCTTCTGTCGGGCGTGCAGCGGACGAGGGAGGGGTAGTAACTGTTGTCGCCTGTACACACTCAGCTTACTGTTGAATCCAGTTCCCTAGGAGTTGAAAAACGAACTGCTGCAGCCGCCTACACACTCGTTCACTCGAAGAGACTTCAATGGCGATCCGAGGGATGAGCCTGTTGGATATGGACTTCAGCAAGGAGTTCCCCTTAAAGTTCTCCGTTCAGTCCTATGGCTGCACCAAGTTGAATGTGATGTACACCAACGATACGGACTCGGTGAAGCTCTGCCTCGCCTCTGCCCTATGGCTGCACCAGGTTCTGGAACATTCGCTCGTTTCATCGGCAGCGTCGACTGCACCTTCGCTACGGTGGAGGGAAGGAAGAACGCGACGATTCGGCCATCTGGTGCAACAAGCTTGTCGACATCCAGAAGCAATACAAGATCATCAGCAACGGGCAGGAGAAGGACTTCGTGGTTGACCTCGTTGAGCCCATCATCGACCCTTGATACGCAAACATGAAAGAAGATGACCTAAACACGTGGGAGGTACCTCTGCATCTAGCCTACATAACCTACGCGGCCAAGGACGCATACGCATGCTACGACATGTACAGGCAGATCTTGGACATGAGGGCGTGTCTGCTTCCCGTAACCGACGAGTACACGGACAGCCGCAGCATCATGATCAAGCCTGCCAGGAAGGTCTAGATGTTGTACTTTATCTGTTTATAAGCACCTTTATCATTTGAGTGTTTCATGCATTAGCCTATGTGTCGTCATTATCTGTTTTGTCCGAAATATTTCTTTTAAGAACCCATTAATCTGATTGCTTTTTTAGTGGCTATTTGCTTATGTATGTAAACTAGTTCACTTGTCCGTAAAAAAACTAGTTCACTCGGCTGCCGTGCTTTGAATCTCCTTCCTCCCAACATATTCCCCTCCTCAGGTGGACCCAGCAGGTCTCTGAATTTTCTCCCACTTTCTTTTTCGATGTAAACTGAGTTTTCTCCCAGTACTTTCCCCTAGAACCAACTCAACTGTCCCACGTCTAGCCTAAAAATAATAATACCCCACGTACTATTAACTCATCAAATTAAAATGATATTTTATTTCGTAAGTTGAAATATCTTACAAAATAATAATAATAATTGTTTATATATAACTTGGCAAGTTAACTCCTAGTGATTGCGTACATAAGCTTGCAAAGATTTTACTGACGTGCAATCATGTGTTTATGTTTTATAACATTTCTCCGTCTAGCCCAACATGATATTTTCACCCAGCCCAGCAAGTCCGCGGTTTTCGAGAAAAATACAAATGGGATTTAAACGGGCTGCATAGTTGCTACATCATTATTTCACCCAACCCACCAAATGGACTAAAAAAACGTTCCCCCCACTGACAGGTCGGACCCACCAACTATATCTTCGCATGCAAATAAGTGCCTCCTTATTACGCACAAAAAAATGAATACCCCCTGCTAGCTGGGACCCACCATAGTGGGAGGATGACTTGTGGGCCAACAAAGTTGACGGGGATGGAGGGCTTTGTCAACTTAGTCAATATGAACGATTCTAGCTCCAGTGACCGTACGATGTCCATCCAACGACCGTAGTGCTTCTTCAACCTCTGGTCTTCTTGCTCCAGCCGCCCAAAGCAGCGCCGGTCGTGCCGCATGCTCCTGCCTCCCGTGGCCGGCTGTGTTGCCGTGGAGGCTTCACCGCCCCCTACTATTCCCACCGCTGGCCAGGCCCTGCGGCGACGGCAGCCTCACACCGTAGCCGAACCAGTGAACCCTCATACTCCTCTCCACGTGGGCTTCCACTGCTGCGTCTTCCCGGGCTCCGCGTCGTCCCCTTCTTAGGCCTCGCCGTCGTCCACCACCGTGATGCTCTCCGCGTGGCGTGGTCAACATGGTCAACGAACGACTTCCATCGAAAGAGTACTGTACGTGGAGAGGCTGACACCTGGGTCCACGGCCACAGTCCAGTTTTTTGTGATTCGCCAAGCAAGTCGCTTTGTCAGGCCTGTTGGGCTGCAAATCTTTCAAGACGAGGAGAACTTTCATTTGGCTGGCCGAGAAAATGGCCCATCAGTAATGAGAAATGGGCTGTACATTTTTAAAACACATCAAACCGGCAATTAGTTTCAAATATCTTTTTTTCATTTCAAGATTTTAAATTACATTAATTTTTATGCGTGGAGAATTTGTTGGATTTTATATTGATATAAATTTATTATTAAAATAAGTTTGATTGCGATTTGAAATTTTGGGATTAAAAACAGTTCAGACCGCACCGAAATATGCAGAATTTCGTATAATTTTTTAACCGTGGCCACAATTTGGGCTGTAATGCTAACAAAAAGAATATGGTCTCCAAAAAAACCCTTAAGAATTAGCAAATGGGCTGAAAATTATTAGAAATAATGGCAGATGGGTTGTATGTTGTTTTCCACAGATTTGAGATCTTCCTAAAAAAAGGTTGACGCACAAGCAGTGACTGTTGGATGTCCATCCAACGGCCGTCGTGCTTCTTCAATCTCTGCTCTTCCTGCTCCAGCCGCTCAAACAAGCGCCGGTGGGACTGCCTGCTCCCTCCTCCCCGCGGCCGGCTGTGCTGCCGCGCAGGCCTCACTGCCCCACCGTACTCACATCGCTGGCCTAGCCATCCCTCTACTCACCCACACCTGCTGTTATTCTCCGGCGACGGCAGACGAACCAATAAACCCTCGTACAGTCGTACTCCCCTCCGCGTGGGAAACAACTGCCGAGTCTTCCCTGCCTCCATGTCGTTCCCTTCCTAGGCCTCGCCGTCGTACACCGCCCTAGTGCTCTCGGCGCGGCCTGGTCAACGTGGTCAACGACCGACATGCATCTGAAGTGGAATGTACGTGGAGAGGCCGACAGCTGGGTCCACGGTCGCACGCAAGGAAATGCCTCCTTATTACGCGCAAAATAATGATTCCTCCACCTGACATGAGGGACCCACCGAAATGGCCTCTGTATTTCGCGAAAAAAATGTTATCGCCGCTGACAGCTCGGACCCACCAGCTATATCTTCGCACATAAGGAAGTGCCTCCTTATTACGCACAAAAAATGAATACTCCCCATGTTAGCTGGGACCCACCTTGGTGGCAGGCTGACTTGTGGGCCTACTAAGTTGACGGGGACGGAGGTCTTTGTCAACTTAGTCAATATGCACGATTCTAGCTCCAGTGACCGTACGATGTCCATCCAACGACCGTAGTGCTTCTTCAACCTCTGGTCTTCTTGCTCCAGCCGCCCAAAGCAGCGCGAGTCGTGCCGCCTGCTCCTGCCTCCCATGGCCGGCTATGCTGTCGCGGAGGCCTCACCGCCCCCTACTATTCCCATCGCTGGCCAGGCCCTACGGCACGGCAGCCTCACACCGCAGCCGAACGAGTGAACCCTCATACTCCTCTCCGCGTGGGCATCCACTGCCGCGTCTTCACTGGCTCCGCGTCGTCCCCTTCCTAGGCCTCGCCGTCATCCACCGCCCTGGTGCTCTCGACGCGGTGTGGTCAACGTTGTCAAGGAACGTCTTCCATCGACGTGGACTATACGTGGAGAGGCTGACAACGGGGTCCACGGCGGCAGCAAAGAAGTGCGTCCTTATTACGCGGAAAATAATGATTCCTCCACCTGACAGCAGGGACCCACCGGACGGGACACCGTATTTCGCTAAAAAATGTTTCCCCCCTGACTGCTGGGACCCACCAGCTACACCTTCGCACGCAAGGAAGTGCGTCCGGGCAAAAAAAAACGATTCTCCCGCCTGACTGCTGGGACCCACCAGCTACATCTTCGCAAGAAAGGAAGTGCGTGATAGTCGGGACCCACCTGGTCGAAGCGTACATAGCGTTGTCATTCTGGTCGTGAACATGTATGTACATATATACTGGTCGATGTAGAGGCGCGCATGTGTCGTAGTAGAGGCGCGCACGTAGCATGCACACGTACGTATAGTGGCCAGGGTGCAAGAAAGAAAATAGGGCCACGTATGTGTACATACGGGCGGGGTCTCGAACGCCTACTCGCGCATACGTACGGCCAGGGCTCGTGTACATGGCTAGGTCAGAACGAAGAAACAACATCGTCGTCGTGTTCATGGGGAGGCAACGGAATGCGTCGTGTTCATTGGGAGGCAACGGAATGCGTCGTGTTCATCGGGAGGGCTTGGACGAAAGAGGCGATGGAAACAAGGCCTGGCGTACCGCACAACGGAGGAAACGGACCTCCTACGGTCGAAAGGGGGTCCTGTTGATCGGGAGGGGTGTGGCGTACCGTAAAACGGATGAAACGGACCTCCTACGTTCGAAACGGGGGTCCTGTTGATCGGGAGGGGTGTGGCGTACTGCAAAACGGACCTCCTAAGGTCGAAACGGGGGTCCTGTTGATCGGGAGGGGTGTGGCGTACCGCAAAACGGACGAAACGGACTTGTGTTGGAGTGCTACGGTCGAAACGGGGGTCCTGTTCATCGGGAGGGGTGTGGCGTACCACAAAACGGGACTCCACGGGATACTATTCATCTCCACCGTCGACCCCCTCCAGCCTCCACGAGCTATTGTTCATCCACCATCGACCTCCTCCAGCCTCCACGGGCTCCTGTTCATCCAGTCTCCACTGCGCGCTACTCCACCGGCTACTGTTCAACCAACCCTCTCCACGGGCTCCTGTTCAACCACCCCTCCACGGGCTACTGTTCATCCTGCCCTCCACCTTCTACTGTTCATCCAGCCCTCCACGGGGTGGTCCTGTTCATCCAGCCCTCCACGGGGTCCTATTCATCCAGCCCCAACTGGCTGATCGATCAGGGTCCTGTTCATCCAGAGGCAACACCGCGGGGTCATGTTCATCCACCCCCACCGCAAACTGTTCATCCAACCCCCCCCCCCCCCCCCACAACGCTCACTGTTCATCCAGAGGCAACATCGATCGGCTTCAGTTAGCAGCAGTACCAAAGGAATCGCTCGATCGGGTTCAGTTAACAGCCATCGATCGATCGCTCAGGTTCAGTAACGCGTAGCCTGCAATGCAATCCCTCGGGTTCAGTTAGAGCCCAACGCCTCGCTCGGGTTCAGTTAGAGCCAACGCCTCGCACACATGCACGTACCTGTACGAGAGAAACACACATTGCTCGGCCCCCGACCTCCCACCATAACCGGGAACTCCCCGAAATTTTCTTCCCCCTCGATTCTACCATGGTTTTTTCCGTCATGGACGGCCCAAAGAATGTCATGTAGCTGCGTCTCCGGCCCGCCTAGGATGAAAAGCCCATTTTATGTCATGATTTTTTGTCATAGAAGTAGGAGCCCACCACATCTATGATGATACCGGGTTTTGTCACAATTATCGTCATAGAAGTGTAATATGTATGACAGAAAAAAAATTCGTTCGTCCCAAAATGTCACGGATGTGTCTTTTTTTGGAGTGCAACCGTCTCACTTCCGCATGCATGCAGGGTATATTAATGTCCTTGGTTGCTAGTACGAGGCAAACCCCATCAATTTTGCCTCGATTAGTGTTATCGGCCTTTTGCAAATTGTAATTTTGATATGTTGGCCTTGTGTACAAAAAAATGGAGGTAGTAACTATATTTGACTTCCTTCACCATTGCTGTGACGTCGACGATATCTCGAACATTGTGGTTTGGCGAAGTGCGTTCGACGGACCATTGAGGGAGACCACGGTAATTCGTTTGCAAGTGTTGCCTGCAAGCCGAGACAACCACCTTATTTGCATCCTGGAAGTTCGTTGAACCAAAGGACACATAAATGTACTAGTACTACTCGTACACAATAGCGTCGTCCGTCCAGCTTAGTGTGGTGAGATGGTTTCTCGAAGAAGACGATGGAGAAGCGGAGTCGGCGGAGAGTGAAATGATGGTTGCTTCTTCCGTGCTTTGTGATTTGATGCCTCACTGCTTTGTGATTTGTGATAGAAGGGACAGGGGAGTAGACTCTGTGCTCTATACTGTACATGCGTCCAAGCACGGGAGAAAGAGGAGAGACGTTGCATTTTTCCATTCCTTCAATCAATCAATCAGAGAGCTTCGGTTCCATCCTTTTGGCTTTGGCAACACCATCCACAATGGTTCCCATGATAGCAAAATCCATTTTCACATTTGGCTACACATTGTGGATGCCCTTAACCGTACCACTTGGTTTTGCTCCTATGTGCTATTATCGGCGTTTTGGGAACGGGGGTCCCCAGACTTGCCTGCCTGCGGCCTGCGGCATGGCTCAAAGGGGGGCCCAGCACGGCCCATCTTCATCAACACAGACCCAAGACCCTCGCAAGGGGCCAAGCCTCGCGGGGCGGACGACACGGAGCTTCCTCAGGCACGGCCTCATCAGGCTGGCTCGCGAGGAGGGAGAGAGATCAAGGTGGGGTACCTCACGAGGTGCCCGTGACGCAAGCCATGACGACCAAGGGCGCCAGGCGGGCGCCAGCCCGCGCAGTGTCCTCCTTTCCTCTTTGGTGCAAAGGGAGCAAGCGCAGGCGAGAGCATCAAGCAAAGGCACTCGTTTCGGTGCAACGAGACCAAGACCAGCCCAACGGCAGGGAGGAATTCATTGTGGAGCCCAAGCCAGTGTCACCACCAGAGCCTTTGGCAGGCGAGGACCAACTTTAGTCAGGATAAGTGTACCAAATGTTCCCCTTCAAAATGGCCAATTGTTGGCGCCCTTCCCGCTCAATATTTGGGAAGAGGCCCAGGGCCTTTGCCTATAAATAGGACTAGCCACCCCCAGGGTAGAGGCAATCGGCCAATCCAGAAACAAGCTGGGATCGGATCGAGTAGCATCACACACACACAGAGAGAGAGAGAGAGAGAGAGAGAGAGAGAGAGAAGGGTGACTGAACTCCTCCTAGTAGTTCATCGCCCCAGCCAAGAGCAGACCCTCGCGAGGTTGTTCTTCCTTGTAATGCTCATCATCTTCAGCCTAAGAGGCAATCCACCACACCACAAACTAGAGTAGGGTATTACACCACAATGGTGGCCCGAACTAGTACAAACCATGTGTCTCTTGTGCTGTTCTTTCCATAGCTTAGATCTTAGCGAGGCGGTGGGGTGCAGGTAGGTAGAAGGCGAAATCTCCACGCGCACCCCAGTGTTCGAACCTCAAGGGTCTGCCGGAACCCGAAATCCAACATTTAGCGCGCCAGGTAGGGGTGCGCCGGAATTCTTCTTCCACCGCCCCGTTCTCCTCCGACCATCGCGTCCATGTCTAACGGTCGTTGGGCCCGCGCCGAGCGCCGAGCCGCTCTCGCTTCCCGCGTCGCCCAGACGGCTCCTATCGGCGGGCGTCCTCGACGTTCCCCGTCACCTGCCGTCAACGCCGCCACCGGCCCGGCGGGAAATGAGCAGCAAGCATCGTCTCAGCATCCGTCTGTGTGGCAAGACGGCCGCACCGCTACTCCCTCGCTCACCCCAGCTGGTTCTTCGTCCCGCGCGCTCCACGCACCAATGGAGGCTCGAGCTGCGCTCATCGCGGCAAACGAGCTCCTGCGCTACCGTCCCGTCGACAACGTCTACGAAGAATGGCTCGACCGCGTCGCCGAGCTCGTCCGCACCGCAGGGGGCTCTCCTGCGCCGTCCTTTCCGCTGCACCGCACCCCGCCCTGCGCGGGCGACGAAGCTCCGGGGGCGCCCCAGCCGCCTCCTCCTCAAGAAGGCGCCCTGGCTCCAAGGCGCGTGGCCCCTGGGCGGAACCCGCTCCGTCAGGTGCCAGCGCGGCAAGAGCAGAGCTGCCAAGAAGTCCCTCGCCCGCAAGAAGCTGCCCGGGCGCTCCCTGCTCTAGCACGTCGCGACCATGCTCCTGCTCCCGCACGTCAAGACCCCGCGCTGCTCCCAGCTGCAGCGCATGGGGACCAAGGCCTCCAATGGCCACAGCAGGCTGCCGTGCTTTCACCACCGAGCTACGCAGCATCACGTGGCCCGGCAAGTTCAAGCCAGACCTGCCTCCTCGTTACGACGGCACGGCCGACCCTGCGGAGTTCCTCCAGCTCTATGAGCTAGGCATCAAAGCTGCCAACGGAGACGAGAAGGTCATGGCGAACTGGTTTCCCATGGCGCTCAAGGACGGGGCCCGCACCTGGCTCCTGAACCTGGCTCCAGGCACGATCTCCTCCTGGGACGAGATGCGCACCCGCTTCATCGCCAACTTCCAAGGTACTCGCGACCGGCCACCCGCCATGAGCGACATGCGCCGCATCAAGCAACAACCCGGAGAGACCCTGCAGAAGTACATCCAGTGCTTCAACAACGCACGCCTCAAGATTCCCAAGGTGACCGAGGAGGCCATCATCTCAGCCTTCTCCGACGGCGTGCGCGACGTCAAGATGAAGGAGGAGCTGGCGATGCATGAAGACCTGTGCACTTCCTTGGAGCTGTTCCACTTGGCGACCAAGTGCGCCAGGGCTGAGGAAGGGCGTCTCTCCCTCCTCGAGCTGCCTGCCGCAGACCCAGAAGAGAAGAAGCCTAAGGCCAAGGATGTGAAGCGCAAGGGGGCTGCCGTGCTCGCGGCAGAACCAGACACCAAGCGGGGCAGAGATTAGCCCGAGTCTTCCAAGGGCAGTCGGTACTGTGTGTACCACGATCTCCACACCCACAACACCAACGAATGTCAAGAGCTCCGAGCCGTGCGAGAAGGAAGGATCGGCCGTCGTCCCGACCGCGGTGACCGGGGCTACGGTCGAGGAGGAGGAAGGAACGCAGGACGCTGGGAAGACCGCGGACCGCGCCATGGGTGGCTCGATCGACCTTGCGAGGACCGCTGGCAAGACCCACCTCGCGAGGGAGACTGGAGGGATCAGCCTCGCGAGGATCGCCCGCAAGGCAACATAGGCCTCACACCGCTGCCGCTGCAGCCAAGGAGAAACGAGGACCGCCATCAGGACGAGGGGGCTGGGGGCTTCCAGGAGCCGCGCGCGATTGAAGGTGCAATTATCCCTGGGTGGTTTTGGTAATTCCTAACAACATATAGCTCATTGATCTAACATTATTCCAAGATGAATATTTCAGAAAAGCTCAATGGATGGCATGGCATGGATGAGGAAAGTGGATCCCTCAAAACTAAGGACAAAGGATTGGATCAAGCTTTAAGAACAAGACTCTACATTTTATACTTTAATGATCCAAGATCACATTGAGTCCATAGGAAAAGCCAATACTATTAAGGAGTGATGAGGTGTTGCTTAATGAGCCTCTTGCTTCATGTGCTTAGTGATATGCTTCATGAGTTTGTAAGGGCAAGGAGATTGCCTACTTCGTGAAGATCTACCGCTAGTGAGGCAAGTCCTTCATGGGCGACGGCCATGATGGAATAGACAAGGTTGCTTCTTCGTGGACCCTTCGTGGGTGGAGCCCTCCGTGGACTCGCGCGACCGTTACCCTCCTTGGGTTGAAGTCTCCATCAACGTGGATGTACAATAGCACCACCTATTGGAACCACGACAAAAACATCCGTGCCTCCAATTGCGTTTGAATCCTCCAAACCCTTCCCCTTTACATTCTTGCAAGTTGTATGCGTTACTTTCCTCTGCTGATATACTCTTTGCATGCTTGCTTGAATTGTGTGAAGATTGCTTGACTTGTGCTAAGATAGCCAAAATCTGCCAAGAACTAAAATTGGGAAAAGGATAGATTTTTATTTGGTCAAGTAGTCTAATCACCCCCCCCTCTAGACATACTTCCGATCCTACAGCGATCGCCTGCATCCTGGGCGGGGCTCAAGCCCCAGCCTCTCAGCGCATCTTCAAGCAGTTCGCCCGTGAAGTAAATGCAGTCCTCCCCAAGCTCGAAGCCACGTGCCCTCTCAGGTGGTCGGCGTGCGCCATCACGTTCAGCTCCGCAGATCAGCTCAAGTGTGCGGCCACAGCCAGAGTCCTCCCGATGCTTTGTTCCCCAATCATCAGCAACGTGCTGGTCACCAGGACCCTCATCGATGGCGGGGCAGGGCTCAACGTCCTGTCCGTGGAAACATTCAACAATCTCCAAGTGCCCTACAACCAGCTTCAGCCAACCAAGCCTTTCTCCGGAGTCACCGACGGCTCCACGGTCCCGATTGGGCAGGTCCGCCTCCCTGTCACCTTCGGGGCACGCGACAACTACCGCATCGAGCTCATCAACTTCGACGTCGCTCACATTCGCCTGCCGTACAACGCCATCCTTGGGTACCCAGCGCTGGCCAAGTTCATGGTCGTAACTCACCACGGCTACAACGTCCTCAAGATGCCAGGAAGTGGCCGAGTCATCACGGTGCCCTGTGAAGAGAAGGACGCGGTGTGTTCCCTGGAACGAGCCTTTCAGGCCGCATCACTGGAAGACCCGGATCGCGGAAGCAGGAGGCTTCCCAAGACCACCCCCAAGAAGAAGAAGACATCGTCCGGCCTGGCCCCTCAGGAGGCAGGCCCCTCAGGGCCCGCGCCAGCCCAGGGGGAACCTCCTTCCATCGCATAGGATAGCGCGCCCGGCGCCCTCCTCAGGCAGGGCTCGGGGGCTCTCCCCTGGAGGGCCACCGACCTGGCTAAGGTCACGAGGGAGGCGCTTGGGCACCACATGGAGGCGTGTTTCGAAGCACGTTTCCCTCAAGAAGGAGAAAGACAAGGAGGGCCAGACCCTCAGGAGTTCGTCAGCAAGGCCATTCAGGAGCTACAGGAGTCAAGAGTCATGAGAGGTGGCCGCCGCCTACCAGCTGTGGCTCCCCATCCAGGCGAGGATGGTGGGCTGGGCGTCTGCATCGCATACCAGGGCTTAATCGAGTCGCCTCTCTGGAGCGCCTCTGGCCCTCGCGAGTGGGGCGCTGCGAAGGTCCACCCCACAGCTACATTCACATGCCTTACGGCTTGCCGAACGCGGCTACCACGTACCAGCGCCTCATGAGGGGCATCACGGAGGCTCAAGAGGCCAGGCGTTCCGCAGCCTTGGCGTAGATGGAGATGGTCCGCGAGGAGCCACCAGCGCCTCCGGAGCCTCCCAAGGCCCCTGGGCCTCGGGGCTCGTGAGGATCGGCTTCCGCAGCCCACCGAGTCTGCTACACCAACACTCATCCGTCCTCAACATCATTAGGTGACATCTTTCAAGTTTCATTTCCAGCTGGGAGAGCCCCCCAGGGCTGCATTATTCCCAGGCCGCGTGGGTTTGTCCCTACGGCATGTATCCCTTTTATTTCATGTTGTTAGCTTACTTTGTTGGGGGGCGCCCCTCGGGCTGCATCATCCCCAAGTTGCTCGGTCCTAACCCAGTGATGTCCGCCTTCCCAGCATCTATTTGAATGAATCCACTCCTTCGCGGCTAATGTGTTTGACCTAGTTGCCTGCTCAACTGACGCCAACTGACGGAGCTGCTCCCAAATGGCACAACGCTTGCGCATGGGTCCGTCCCTGCAACGCCGACAAACCTGAATGGCTGAGCTCTGCCGCGGCAGCCCCGCATGGCGCCACCTCGTCAAGCCTTCAATGCCTCTTCGCCCCTCAAAAGCAACCAACGGCTGACGGTCAATTGTCATGGCAATCCCTCGTTCTTTCTATGATGGGTCTACAGGATCTCCTAAAGGAGTTGCGTCAGGAGAGGCCCTTGCGGTGCCTCCTTCACTCTCATCTGCGCGAACCGCTTGCACGTTAAAGGGAGGGTGCCTGATCATCACGACTCAAGGCTCCTACTAGCTCTCCAGCCTTCACCCTCTGGCTTTGTCCACGGCATCACGACCTGGCATACCAGCGACGGCTGAGACTCGCTCGAGGGCCAGGACCCGAGGACGTAGAGCAGAATGGGGAGAAAAGGCGAGAGGGGAGGGACACGCGAGGACCTCGCTGAGCAACCTCACGCCTGCTGATGCACGGGCCCGGCGACACACCAGGGAGCGGTCCCTGATCCTCGAGATAAGTCACCACCCGGAAGCACCAGCTACCGTGGCACCGTCCCCGCACCTAACGCAATCCCGTGTTAGCGACGCCGCTCTCCTTTCTCACCGAACGACGGCTGCTTGAGCGCCAAAGGGGACCTCCTGAGCATCGCGACTCAGGGGCTCTTACCGGACCCCGGGTCGCTCACCTCCTGGCCTTGACCACGGCATCGCGACCTGGCATACCAGCGATGGCAGAGCACCAAGCCCTCGTGAGGTTCGAAAGGGAGAACTGAGCTAAGACGGAATGAGCAACTCGCAGAATTCTACGACAAGGGTTATATTAACAAACAGGATCACATGCACCTTACAAGCCCCCATGGGACGCGTCTTTGATTCCTCGTAGGGAACATATCCTAAAAGGATGCTAACTACACGCGCCCCTGCAAAAGACGCCATCATCAACAGTGGGCCATCAAGCACCAGCGCCAACCCCGTCCAGATCAGAGTCGGCGATGGCCTGACGAGCCCGCCCTGCTCCAGGAGCGGCGCCGGCTCGGGGGCTCGTAGCTGTCGTCGCTCGTCTCCGGAGTCGCGAAGAGCTCGCCGGAGTCGCTGGATCCTCCGATGCCTCCGCCGCCTGAGGAGCCGCCAAGGGAGCGGTCGGCAGGCCCAGTCCTCGCCATAGCAGGGTCCCGACCACCTCTCCCGGGGCAGCACTCCAGCCGGCGCCCGTTCGCATCGAAGTCCTTGAAGAACATCACTGAAGCACCGTCGTACTCCAAGTGGATCACGAAGGAGCCTCTTGTCCTGCAAACCCTGGCGATTTTGCCCCAGCCTTGAGTCATGAATACCTCGCCCGGGGCAACGACCGCGACCTCTGCTTCGGTCGCGAGGGTGCTGCAGCCGGCGTGCTGCGGCCAAAGTTCCAGGAGTTCTCCCTGCGGGATGATGGAGGCGAAGAAGGGAGGAAGGTGAATCCAAGATTGAGGAGGCATGGCGGCGTGGAGCATGAACTCTCAGGAGGAGCCCTCGGTGTGGACCCCAGGGGGGACGACCCACACCTTCCTGACCCGTCAGCGCCGACGGCGGCGCCGCCCGTGGCAATTGGCATCGACTCCTTCAGAGCCCTCGATGTGGGCGTACAAGGGAAGCGGGAACCCCGGCGGTGGCCGCTCGCACCAGGGCCCTGACACCACCTGATGGGACCCCTCGTCCCGGCGGCAGAGGGTGAGCCGTTTCTTCGGCTGGAGTGGGTCTAGTTCCTCTCGGGGAGCCTTTCTCTTCTCTGCCGCCGAGAACCGGCGGATCGGAGCCATCGCTGCAAGATGGAGCAAGGACCGGGAAGAAGGAGAAGCAAGAAGAGATGGACTGGAAGGGCGCGTGCCGTTCCGTACTTATGGCTGGCGAAGGCCAACCGCTGACCTCCATGATCGCAGGTAATCATGACCCGCTTTGCATGCGGGGACTTGTCCAATCCGTGCAGTTGCCGAGGCGTCATGGGGAAGTGGAGACGCCCACGTCCAATCAACCGCCACGCGGCGCCAAAGGCCGCAGGCTGTTAGGGCCCACGACGCTTTGCCCTTGCCCTTTCGCCTCCCTGCACGGCCAAGTCCAGGCGCGCCTTGGGCCCGGGGGCTACTGTCGGCGTTCTGGGAATGGGGGTCCCCAGAGTTGCCTGCCTGTGGCCTGCGGCATGGCTCAAAGGGGGGCCCAGCACGGCCCATCTTCATCAACACAGACCCAAGACCCTCGCGAGGGGCCAAGCCTCACGGGGCGGACGACACGGAGCTTCCTCAGGCACGGCCTCATCAGGCTGGCTCGCGAGGAGGCAGAGAGATCAAGGCGGGGTACCTCACGAGGTGCCCGTGATGCAAGCCATGACGACCAAGGGCGCCAGGCGGGCGCCAGCCCGCGCAGTGTCCTCCTTTCCTCTTTGGTGCAAAGGGAGCAAGCGTTGGCGAGAGCATCAAGCAAAGGTACCCGTTTCGGTGCAACGAGACCAAGACCAGCCTAATGGCAGGGAGGAAGTCATTGTAGAGCCCATGCCAGCGTCACCACCAGAGCCTTTGGCATGCGAGGACCAACTTTAGTCAGGATAAGTGTACCAGATGTTCCCCTTCAAAATGGCCAATTGTTGGTGCCCTTCCCACTCAATATTTGGGAAGAGGCCCAGGGCCTTTGCCTATAAATAGGACTAGCCACCCCCACGGTAGAGGCAATCGGCCAATCCAGAAACAAGCTGGGATCGGATCGAGTAGCATCACACACACAGAGAGAGAGAAGGGTGACTGAATTCCTCCTAGCAGTTCATCGCCCCAGCCAAGAACAGACCCTCGCGAGGCTGTTCTTCCTTGTATTGCTCATCATCATCAGCCCAAGAGGCAATCCACCACACCACAAACTAGAGTAGGGTATTACACCACAATGGTGGCCCGAACTAGTATAAACCCTGTGTCTCTTGTGCTGTTCTTTCCATAGCTTAGATCTTAGCAAGGCGGTGGGGTGCATGTAGGTAGAAGGCAAAATCTCCGCGCACACCCCAGTGTTCGAACCTCAAGGGTCTGCCAGAACCCGAAATCTGACAGCTGTCTATACAAATCACAGTTATATTGATCTAAAAAATTATAGAATCAAGATTATTAAAAAGGAGGTGATTTTGCCGCGCGGATGGCGGGGGAGGTTTCTTATTTTAGAGGTCGTTGTCCTGGCGGTTTGCTAACATGCGGTCCCACGTGTCAGTGCTTTACCAAGGCGATCCGCGTCCCACATGAGGTAGAACAACGGCAGAAGCAACACGTGGTTAATTGAAGAAGATGAGGGAGAAGCGGATTCAGCAACGAGTGAAATGATGGTTTCTTCGTCCCTCCAACTTATTTTTTTAGCATTATTACTTCGTCCCTCCAACTTAACTGCGGGAAAGGTGCAACTTTGTGATTTGACACCTCATTGCTCATTACTGTGTCGGCGCCATGACTGGGTGCTTCACCCCGGTTGCTCTGCACTGTCGGTATGGCACATGGACCCGGTAGCTTGATGTCCCACATGCTGGCGAAAGGGACTAGAAGATTTATGAAAGCTAGCGCTCCACTCTTACAACGGAGGAGTACACGACATGACGGCCCAGTGAACTGTCACTTGTACTGTATAGTACTATAGTTTTGCTGTTTCGCACGATCCATTGATACAAACCCGATTAAATAGGAAAGCGCAGGATTTTTTCCGCGCGGTATATGATATTGGCCATACATTTCAAAGGCAATTTTAATGTATGCAAACTGAATAATTAAGTAACACTATGATATCTAGTAAAACTAAAAACACATATGATTTATTGTGTTAGAGTGTAGTAGTAGTGTTGTATTGCATAGTTGTTAGATGTAACATGCGAGAACATGTAGATATGTAGTTTTGGAGGGCCTACAGAGAGAAAACCGTAATACGTTCACCGAACTTCAGAATAAGCTGATTACGGCCACTATATACGTTTTGCGGTGATTATGCGGTCACTTGCTCACGGTTCAGCATCGGATTGCACTCTGTTGACCGACCAAATAGTCTGCGTGGCAGCATGTTGACTAGTTAAATTGACCATGTTCCTTGTGGGTCCCACATGTCAGTTCACATAGGGAAAAGGTCATTTTAACACAAATTTATGCAGGCGTGACAAGACTCCAACCCGTGTGCGGGAATCACCTAGTTGTGTATGTGTATGTCAGGGCCTGATGTGCGCATGCATGTGTAGGTTGAGCACTTGAGCGTGAGAGTGTGTGCTGGTCATGTGGTGTACTGGTGTGTGCATGCATGCGTGCGTGTGTGCGTGTGAGTGTTGCGTGCGTGCGTGGCTGCGTGTGTACGTGTGAGTGTTGCGTGCGTGCGTGGGTGCATGTGTTCGTGTGAGTGTTGCGTGCATGCAGTTCGTGTGCATGCGTGCGTGTGTGTATAATCACCACACCAGCTCAGGTGTGTTAAAATAGACGGCTTAGCATACCAATACAAGGCCACCTTGTTCGCTGTGCCCGCGGTCATGACTTCGAACCACCGTCCAATATTTTTTTGTCTTTTTTTTTCATTCTTACTAGCAAGATGCCCGTGCGTTGCACGTAACATCAAGATGCATTTGTACGACTAGTTTATCTTGTGAGAGAAAAGGATGAATGAGGGAAGGCCTTATTTGCAAATGTGGAAGGTGTGTGGGTACCTTTTTGCAAAATTGTCATAGTTTCTTTCCTATCCGTCAGATATAAATCAGACGGCCTATATTGCAGGATGGCAGGCACACCATCATCACCAACTCTATTTTTATGGGAGTGTATTTTATATTTTCTAAGAGTGTAGATGTAGAGTAGATACAAGCCGATAGGTGGGCCCGATGGTAGTGAGATAATGTGATGCAACACTAGAGGTGCCACATGGAGCATTTAACTGGTCAACTAGTCGTGTCTTGAGCAAATACAGAGTTGTACGGTGAGCCTGTGACCGTATAATAACCACAAAACGTAAATGGTGACCATAATGAGTGGATTCCGAAGTCCAATGTGCGTATCGTGCTTTCGCTTCAAATACAATGATCATCACTGTATATATCGCGAGAGAAAGATGAAAATGCGTGAATGTGCTGGGGCTTACTTTTAGAGGACCTGGAGATAGTTTGTGTGCGTAGATGAAAGGGGCGTAGAGGGGGGTATGCGATGGAGAGAGAGATGCTCTTCGTTTCTCTTTATTATGACTAACTTTATATATAGTATAAAAATATAAAAATTCATAGTGCGGAATAAATATCATTGTGGGCACCATGCAATGCAAATTAGCATTCATACTCCTCCATATAACTTTGTAATGTTGTATGTATGTAGAAATTCTAAAATAATTTTTTGGCCACACTTTATTCAAAAGGAATGTTGTATGCGAAATAAACGTGAAGAGAGGGCTTTTTAGATCAATGGGGTACGTGATGTAACATTTGTGAATGTGTATTTGATGCATTTGGCAGGGCCTAGAGAGGTATGTGTGTGTATTACGTATTCGAGGGAGGCATGGATAGAGGGGCCGGCGGGGGGGGGGGGGGGGGGCGTGGGAGAGATAGCACGAGAAATGAGAGTGGTCTAGAGAGAGAGACGAATATGATGTCACAACGAGAGATTCCCTTGAGTGTGTATATGCAAGGGGGGAGTGGATAGAGGCACCAGGAGAATATATTTTTTGTGTGTGGTGTCTGTGTTGGTATGTGTGGGTGTGAGAAGATAACGAGACGTGGGTGCAGAGGGTGTGTCACCGCGTGAGGTCCAGTGGGTCGAGGTGAGGCCCTTCGTTCCGTTCTGTCCTGCGCCACAATGGTCGGCCCGTGACGCATTTAGGGAGATCCATGGATGACTAGTCGTACAAGACAAAGATAGCATAATTGTGAAGGACTCTATGTCCACTGACAAAGCCGGCTAGGATTTGTAATTCTAGGTTCTCGGACTAAGGTAACCCCTTTATCTCTGATATTACTATTCATCCAACCTAACTTTAAGGGGCATCCTACAGAATGCTCTGATAGAATCATACTCGTGGATTAGGAAGAGAGGTGTGAGACAATGCGTGAGAGACAGGCCTAAAGATAATGTGCGTACAGGAGACACGTAGGCAGGTCTATGTATATAGAAAGGGTCAATGCGAATTGTGCGTGTGTATGTTTGCGAGAGGAAGAGTGGTTGTGATAAAGGTTAGTGAAAACAGTAGTAAATGGTTACGAGAGGGAGGGAGGGTTATATCGAGAGCATGTGTGCGATAAAGACACCTCGGGAGAGAGTGTGTGAGCATGTGTGAGAGACCACCGATGGAGAGTGAAACTACACGTAAAAGACTGTTGTACACATTGACTAAAGATATAAATTGTATCCAAATATTAGGATGGGATCATGATATTTGCAGTTCACGTAAGGAACGGTCATTGATCCATCAGACATCTAGATTCAATCCTGTTTTTCGTACATATTCCATCCTAGTATCATGTGTTTGCCTTACATCAAAGTAGTGATTGTCAGTATCATTCATGAATGAGTTCTGAAGAGAGAAATTTATTGCTTTTCCTTGTCGGTTTTGCTTGACAATTCAAAATCAATAAAGCGGGAGGAAGTTAGCAAGGCAGCGGATAAAGGTGCTCCTTCCAAACGGAGGGCCTCTACAGTTTCTACTCCTCCATCCCCCCAAGATGATTTCCAGGAAAACACATGCATAGACACTCAACGTAGTTGTGTTTATGATGAGCACGTCTCCCCTAGTGCACCATCACCGGTGCTCCCTCTAACTTGGCACTGTTATATGTGGTTGCATGTTATGTGTGATGTCTAGCTTGTATTGCTTCTAATTTTGTTGAATTCCATTTGCTTACTTTACACATTATACTTGAATAAGACACGTGTTCCTGTTTCTAGAACATACAGTATCTGTCTATCAAACCATGTTCTTACATCAAATTACTACTGTTGTGTAACCTGCAATAATCACTTATCATAAGACACGTGTTTGACTTCGGAGTGTGATATAGGTTACATTTCACATTCTTTTCTAGCTTGTACAACTAATTTGTTGAAATGGCACTTATGACGAGACAATTTTAACTTGGTAGAGTGATATTCGTTGCATCTTTCATATGGTGTCTAGCTTTGATTGCTTCTAATTTGTTGAAATGCCTTCTCCTTAGTTTACACATCATAAGCTGTGAATATGCAATGGCACTAGTGACGAGAGACCTCTAACTTGGTAGTGTGATGTTGTTTGCATCTTGCATATGATTTATTTCTTGTACTGCTTCACATTTTTTTAAACGCCATTTTTGATGAGACACTGTTAACTTGGCAGAGCGATATTTGTAGCATCTTTCATATGGTGTCTACCTTCCATTGCATTGCTTCTAATTTGGTGAAATGTCTTCTGCTTAGTTTACACATCATAGTTCTGGTTATCTCTTCCGTCCTGTTTTTCATACATATTACATCCTCCTATCATGTGGTTGTCTAACATCAAAGTTCAGTTCGTTTGTATCACGCATCAATTTGTTCTGAAGAACTAAATTGTTATTCGTTTTTTCTTGCCGGCTTGACTTAACATGGAACAGAGAAAGAGGAAGAAACACATAATGGCAGGGAATGGGAACCGAAAGAATCCTACAGATTCTGCTGGTACTGATGGTGCAATAGAAGGTCAAAGTCCAGCGGAAAATTCTACAAACAGGGTATCCCATGCTACACGATCTGCAGGAAAAGCCAAACAGAAACAAATAGCTGCCACCAAACAAGCAGAGACAGCCCTAGTTCTTGCAACACCTTCCACAGTACTACCAGCTGCACGAGTTACTTGTGCGTCAACTGAGCTAGCAACACGTTCCCAAGCTCCCTTGCCGCCTGACACTAGTTCCCAAGCACTCTTGACACAAGATGAGTTGGCAAGATCAGATGAACCTTGTAAACTTCAACAGCAAGAAGGTAGTTGCTGGAGTCAAGTTACAGTTGCATGCTTCCTTATATGTAGTCTCACGGTTTGATGTACACTAACATTTCCTATGTTCGTTGTTGGACTAGCACCTAGGCGCAAGAGGAAACAAACATCAGGGATAATGCTCAATAGGTTAACTAAATCTAGAGGACGAAGAATGGAGATCCGTTTTGAGGCAGGTTTAAAAAGGCCACGTGATGCTATAGAGTCAGCCAAGTTAGTATCAGAGGAAGCGGCTGTCGTTAGGTGTCATGTACGTATCCTCCCAACATGGATTCAGTACATGAATGACAAAGTCGAAACCCAGTTCAACACCTTCCTCGACCATTTATCTGTAAGTATGGTTATGTATGGAAACTAGTAATATCGTCTTGCTCTGTCCCATACTTTCTAGGTTGCTGATAATGAGACTTCCATAATTTTCAACAGATGAGGTTCAAGTTGGATAGCCAAGATGATGCAACCAGACAAGCTTGCACCCATGTTTTCAAGTCTGCTCTGCGACAGCATCGGTATAACTTGAGAAAAACTCGCTTTGAAGGCAAGGCTAACATTGAACTTTCCCAAACATCTCGAGTCAAAAATATATCAGATGAAGACTGGAGGGGCCTCAAAACACTGGTCTGATCCGAACTATTAGGTACATTGTATATATGTGATCAGATCACATGTTGAAGTCCTATTGACGCATGTGCCACACAAATCTATCTTCTTGTAGGCGAACTGTTCAAAGAACAAGGCCAACCGTACGAAAGTGAAATTCCAACAGACGACAGGATCTCGTAGCTATATTGCACACTACGAGGCTCTTGTAATTAGCTGTTGTTTCACTCTTTTCGCTGTACCATATTATCAGATCTATATTGACTTGTTCTAAATGCAGAGGAAAGGCCGCAAGGACCAAAGACTACCTGAACCAAATGTTGTGGAAATCTTCAAGGACTGTCACACCAGCAAGAAGAAGGGCATGACTACACCAGTCAAAGCCGCTGTTGTGAGTCCTTAATCCTCATGCCTTATAACTACTACTTACTCTGACTTGTGCCTTGAACTGCATGGTTTGCAGCCAATGTCTATTACTCTTTTCAATTTTATACACAATTGTCTTAGCGTGTCATTGCACGTTACAAGGTTTAAAAGAGAGGAGTGATGTTCCTTTGATCTTGACCTGTAATCTAGTTCCGTGCTGGACTTACCCACACAATGTTACAATTGCCTGTTTGTCTGGTCTCAGTTGTTTTGTGATATGAATGATGTCATACTATGCTTACCGTATTATAAACTTCATCTCTTTATCTTTAGCCCTCAATACAATGTGAAGAAATAGACAATGCATTAGCGATGGTACATGGTCATATGTTTGGAACCTGGTTTTATTATGTACTTTGCAACAAAATACAACTAATATTTTACATGGGTTCACAAGAATAAGTTCTGTATATAGAACAAAGCTATTTTGTTTGGTTTTGCTGCCTCCTTAATATCTTTTGTTCTGTTACTACTAATGTAAAACCTCAACTTTTCAGCGAGCTATGGAAAAAATGGTGGAACCGCCACCTTCTGGAGGTGGCGAGGCAACTATAACCGCAATGTCAGCTCTTGCTGCAGTGGGACAGTACCTGTCCACTAACAGTGCCAAAAGCAGGTTCCTGCGTAATACTAGGTTGGTTGTTAAGGCAATCTCGTCCAAACTGCCTCATGATCAAGATATGCAAGCTCAAAACAATGTTGTATCTGCGCTCCAGACACAAGTCCATTCCCTAACAGAGACCCTTTGTGAAACAAGGAGAGACATTGTTCGATGTTGTCAAGATATGCATGGTTTTGAAACCAGACTATCAGACATTTGCTATGTTGTTCAAGAGCCTAGGAGAACTGAAGGCGAAGTTTATGGTGCTCCATCGGACAATACAGCATGAAAACATAACAGTTATGTCAAAAGAACTGAGCTTGTGAACTTCTGGTGGTGCATTTATCTGCTAGACTGTTAACTTTTATGCCAACCTTCCTTTCGTTTTATAGTTGTAATTTGTTTTGGTGCGATACAAAATTTGTTCTTAATGTGCAGCCATTGGCTGAAGAAAACAGCAAGCCATTTTTGTATAGTGTAGGGTGTTCCCTATATTTGCACTGGTGGCGAACTTTGATGCCCACCGGCTGTAGTTAACATGGGCCTCCTATGAGCCGTAGAAACAATGGGCCTTCTAAGGGCCATAGAAACAATGGGCCTTCTACGGGGCGTAGAAACAATGGGCCTTATACGGGCCGTATACACAACGGGCCTTCTACGAGCCGTATCATCAATGGGCCTTCTACGGGCCATATGATCGGTTGGCCAAACATGGGCCAATAATAGACCAAATTATGGTTGTAAATGGGCTAGAGTTGAAATCATCAGTTCATGGACCGACTATAACGGGTCGTCGTGAATCGGCCGTATTTGATGACGCTATGAAAATGGCCCAACGTATTAACGGGCCACAACGGGCTGACTGTAACCACGGGCTGAATTTGGCCCACAAGCAGCAAATGACAGTAACGGATCATAAGTAAATGAATGCTGGAAATGAGCCCAAGAATAAATGGGCCCTAAGAAGGCCGAAAGATAACATAGGTTGGAAACAACCCAACGGAATAATGCGCAATTAATGGGTATAAAGTGATACACTGTTCATTACGGGCCAGTTTCACCACGTCCGTTAATGGGTATAAAGTGATACACTGTTCATTACGGGCCAGTTTTACCATGGGTCGAGAGTTACTAAGGGCCTCATATGGGCCGAAAGACGTCATGGGCCATACATGGGCCGAAAGTTAAAACGGGCTGGAATTATATTGGACGGCCCAGATGACGCTACTAGGCCTAATTTGAGTCGGCCGGAAACGGGCCCTGGGTTAGCGGGCTGTAAATGGGCGATATGCTAACAGGCCGTTAACAGGCTTGCTGTTGGCCGGCCCGCCACCTTTTGACCAAGTCAAATGGGCCGGCCTTTTCACAGGAATGGGGCTCTGTTGGGTCATGCCATGTGTCAACGTATCATAGGCACTTTGGGTCCAATGAGTGGATGACATCTGTCCCAACGGTGAGCCGACACGTGTTTCCTCCTGCCAATGATGATTTTACACGTGGAAAATCAGCATTGGTCGGGGCTGTTAACGGGTTATCGGATCCAAAACCGGACCCGGTAGTTTAACGGCATTCCGTTACAGTGGATGCCACGTGTCGGTCACCCTTGACGAAAGCACTTCTATGATGCGCGATTTATCGTCATGGAAGTGGACACTTCCGTGATGATAATTTTGGTAATGTCATGGAACACTTCTATGACAGTACATGTATGACTATCTTGATTCTGTCATAAAATCGTCATGGATGTACATGCATGACAGAAAACTTGACCTACAGTGACAAACACGTATCATCACGGAAGTGTATTTTTTTTGTATTGACATCAACAGCGTTGAGCAGTTGCTTGCTGGAGAAAAGTACAAGGTGGTCGGCATCGACCTCTAGTACATCATCGATCATCCCGGCATAGATCAAAAGGTTGTCGTCGCCCAGTTGTGCGTGCGCCATCATGTCCTCATCTACCACTATTGCATGGCCACAGAGCCTTGCGACTATTTCAACAGGTTTGTCAACAGCATTGACTACAAGTTTGACATGGTGGATACCACCAACAATGTAAAAGCGCTCAGTGTTACGGGCTTGGGCTGCAAGAACCTTGTCGAAATCTATGACCACAACACGGTCTGGGGTAGCACGATGAAGGACTCGCTGGTCGAACTCGCCTCGGCCATCATCGACCCCTACTACGAAAAGATGAAGCAAGATGCACAGAAAATAAGTCTCGTATCCTGGCACGGGGCCTGGATGCGGCAACTGGATGAACCTCACCTCAGGTTTGCGTCCAAGAGTGTGTACACATGCTACGAGATGCACATGCGGATCGTTGACATGAGGAAGTGCCTCGTTACCCAAATCGACGAGCCCGGATCGAGCCACAAGCAGAGCAAGCGTCAAAAGAAGTAGATGATGATCAGATGATCGTTTATGCTAGTTAATCATGCATGTAATATATAGTTTACTTTATTGGTGTGTGTGGAAATGTCATGTGTGCAGTAGCTACCTATGTGATTATGCATGTAATATTTGATTTTGGTGTGTGCAAATGCCATGGTTGTAGTAGCCACCTATGTAAGTGGATGTTTAATTTGGTTATGCAAGCATGTCCTAATAAGTGTGTGTGTGTGTGTGTGTGTGTGTGTGTGTGCGTCTATATATATATATGTGTTGTTGTTCTATATGCAATCCCATCGCTCTACACACACGTCTTATTAGTAGCAACCGTCTGTGTTATTATCGGTCTTCACACACATTTCTGATTATAGACCTATTTGTCGCATATCACACACATTTTTGTTAAGTTGAACCGTTTCTGTTCTCATGTCTCAACGCAAGCAGTTCATCCGACTAAACCGCATGCCGTATATCGCACACACCTTGATTTGGCTGGCCGTTTCTTTTGTGTTTCCTAATCACAAACAGTACATCCGAGTGAACCATATGTTGTGTATCGCACAAGCCTTCATCTGGCTACCCATTCCTTTTGTTCCTCCTCATCGCAAACAATTAAATGAACTGGAACGTATGCCCTTCATCGCACACGCAACTTAAACCTGAATTGTGTTTGATGCACCCGTCATCGCAAACGTTTTACACATTTCTATTGGTTTTCATACATCACTGTTTGCAATTATTGCATCACACATAGTTTCTCGAAGGGTCTCTGATCGTAGTGTCGTGTTAGCAGCATCCTGCAGTAGTGATACAAGGTTGTAAATGATAAACAACTAACTGCATTTAATTCATCTAAGGGGATTGACCACGCAGGGAAGAAAAAGGGACAGTGTGTATTTCATATATCCTGCATCAGCAAATGGCACAAGATGGCATGGTAAGGATGATTAGGAGGGGGTCGTTAACACGGTCGCCTGTATCTTCGAAAACACGTCCCATGCAAAATCATTTCTATGGCAATATCATGAATGGTAAGTCAAATAAACAACCACACATACACTAATTGTCTTTCAGATTTTGACATAATTCATAATTTCATAGTTTTCTTAATATGTAGCAATCATTGGATCTCGGTATTCATTGTTCCAAACAAGAACATAGTTTACTACATGGATTCTCTTAGAGAGTCAATAAAGGCTCAGGATCTTATGCATCTTCAGCAATTCATGGATAGGTATTGAATTCTATGATGTCGTAATTAACTTGTATTCATATCGGGTTCAAGAACTGATTTTGTGAAAATTCATCTTCATTCGCAGTGTGTTTGCATTGTGGAAAACTAAACTAGGGAACCTGTTCAAGAGGAACTACCTCTGTAGCACGAGATCATTTCTTCAGTAACACACCGAAATACATTATTTTCGGAAAATGTATCCAATATTCTGCAAAACCTTTTCTTACACTAGTCAAATGTTCAAGCTTGTAAACAAACCTCTTTCTATTTCTGTCCAAAGAAAAAAATACATGTAACACTGGTTAGGTTGTTCCTAACAGGACAAATACATGACGAATTATGTACAAAAAATTTCAGTGTCCTCGGCAACAAGCAAGGACCACCCTTTGTGGACACTATGTTTGCAGACACATGATCTCCATCTGCAAATCTGCTGATAGTTGTGAAGATGCTTGCGAATTAGTACCAGTAAGTCTATCTTAATTAATATCTTCTACTCCACTCATATGGCACATTCTGATCTTAAAAATACTGCAGCTCATCTTAGAACCATGGACCCCTGAACCGCTCCTCGCTGGTGAATTGTTGATGGTTCGGAGATTTATCAGTGACTTCTTTCTGAATCACTACATCAATCGCGCTGGTGATAATGAAGATTTCAGCATGCCTTCTCCTGAAACATTGAGTAAGAGTTAGCTGCTTAACATATACGCATGGATCCATTGTTTTCCATGTGATGAGGTCTTGTATTTCGTACACTATGATTAATTATGTAATGCATATATATGTCGACAAATCATTGGAATTTAGCTACCATTTGTTCAATTGCAATTGTTGCGACATCCGATGAATGTTCTTCCTGTGGTCACTATTTGTTCAATTGCATATTGTGACGAATTTGCTTTCTACATGCCGATTCAAATGGTATATTTTTTCTTTAACCTGGCAATTGTTGCGAACACGGTTCAACTAAATGAGTGAGTGCAATCTACAGCAGAAAGCATACGTCAATCATTGCGGAACCATCGGTTATACACAGCAGATCGCAGACGATTTTCAGCATTGATGACCGACAAGTATAGGGGATCTATCGTAGTCCTTTCGATAAGTAAGAGTGTCGAAACCAACGAGGAGCAGAAGGAAATGACAAGTAGTTTTCAGTAAGGTATTCTCTACAAGCACTGAAATTATCGGTAATAGATAGTTTTATGATAAGGTAATTCATAACGGGTAACAAGTAACAAAAGTAAACAAGGTGCAGCAAGGTGGTCCAATCTTTTTGTAGCAAAGGACAAGCCTGGACAAACTCTTATATAAAGTAAAGCGCTCCGAAGGACACATGGGAATTATCGTCAAGCTAGTTTCCATCATGCTCATATGATTCGCGTTCGTTACTTTGCTAATTTGATATGTGGGTGGACCGGTGCTTGGATACTGCCCTTCCTTGGACAAGCATCCCACTTATGATTAAACCCCCTCGCAAGCATCTGCAACTACGAAAGAAGAATTAAGGTAAACCTAACCATAGCATGAAACATATGGATCCAAATCATCCCCTTACGAAGCAACGCATAAACTAGGGTTTAAGCTTCTATCACTCTAGCAACGCATCATCTACTTATTACTTCCCAATGCCTTCCCCTAGGCCCAAACAATGGTGAAGTGTCATGTAGTCCACGTTCACATAACACCACTAGAGGAAAGACAACATAGATCTCATCAAAATATCTAACGAATACCAAATTCACATGACTACTTATAACAAGACTTCTCCCATGTCCTCAGGAACAAACGTAACTACTCACAAATCATATTCATGTTCATAATCAGAGGGGTATTAATGTGCATAAAGGATTGAACATATAGTCTTCCACCAAATAAACCAACTAGCATCAACTACAAGGAGTAATCAACACTACTAGCAACCCACAGGTACCAATCTGAAGTTTTGAGACAAAGATCAGATACAAGAGATGAACTAGGGTTTGAGAGGAGATGGTACTGGTGAAGATGTTGATGGAGATTGACCCCCTCCCGATGAGAGGATCAATGGTGATGACGATGGTGACGATTTTCCCCTCCCGGAGGGATGTTTCCCCGGTAGAACAGCTCTGTCAGAGCCCTAGATTGGTTCCGCCAAGGTTCCGCCTCGAGACGGCGGCGCTTCTCCCGAAATCTTCCTTATGATTTTTTCCAGGGGAAAATACACCTTATACCAAAAGATGGACATCGGGGGCTTCAACGTGGCCCACGAGGCACGGGCGCGCGCACAAGGGGGTAGGGCATGCCCTCCACCCTCGTGGACAGTGGGTGGCCCCCCTCTGTTGCTTTCTTCACCCAATATTTTTAATATTTTCCAAAACTGACTTTCATGGAGTTTCAGGACTTTTGGAGTTGTGCAGAATAGGTCTGTAATATTCTCTCCTTTTCCAGCCTAGAATTCCAGCTGCCGGCATTCTCCCTCTTCATGTAAACCTTGTAAAATAAGAGAGAGAGGGCATAAGTATTGTGACATAATGTGAAGTAATAGACCATAATGCAATAAATATCAATATAAAATCATGATGCAAAATGGACGCATCAAGCACTACTACGTGTGCATAGGGGCTCTCGAACCGTTTGTGATACCACATTATCGCACACGAGAGCTCAGAGAAACCGTGCCCAATGCCAAATACAATCCCAGTCGTAAATTTTTAAGGAAACGTGTGGGATCCCAAACCAAAAGCACACTTCACTCACACCACAACCGTCGGTGATACTCAACATATCACAAACGGTCTGCAGCACTTGTATGTGTGCGAAGGGGCTCTTGAACCGTTTGTGATAGAACATTATCGCACACGGTAATTGTTCGGAAACGTGTGCGATGGAGTCATGCATGGCATAAGAGTTCCGTGGAAAACTAGTGTGTGATGGGGCACATATGGCACATAGTTCATATGTTGGCCTGTGTGCCTTAGATACTGTTTCCCAAACGGTTCATAAGGAAACACCGTTTGGTTTCATTGCATCATTAGAAACGTTTAATCACCGATCCCATGCGTGTGACAGAATTTGGTGTGCGTTGCATCACATATGATTACATTTGGCAAGGCGTCTGCATCATGGCTCCCTATCCCCAACGATTTTTGGGTCGTGTGGGAAGGACCTCGACCCCCCCCCCCTATTGCACACACTCACTAGGCAACGGTTTAAATGTCGTCGCAGAAAGGAGTTAAAAACTGTTTGTATAGCAGCTCATTGTACCAGTGACCTCTCCATCCATAACATAACGCTCAGGTATCTTACGAAATTCATATCTAGGAGAGCTAGGTATAAAAGGTGTTCCATAATTCTCAATTTCAAAGACTTCATCAGTTTCAGTAATTTCATCAGTCTCAGCATTCTCAATATTTTTAGCTCTAGCAAGTTGTTCATCAAGAAATTCACCTAGTGGCACAGTCTTATCAAGAAAGGTACTAGCATCATCAATAGCATCATTCATAGCAGAAGTAGCACAATCAATAACTGGCGACATATCAGGATTAATAGCATGTGGCGGCGTTGCAAGTTTACTCAAAACAGAAAGTGAATCCAGTGCAGAGCTAGATAACCCACAAGTATAGGGGGTCGCAACAGTTTTCAAGGGTAGAGTATTCAACCCAAATTTATTGATTCGACACAAGGGGAGCCAAAGAGTATCTGTAAGTATTAGCTCTTGAGTTGTCAATTCAACTGCACCTAGAGATTTAATATCTGCAGCAAAGTGATCAGTAGCACAGTAGTATGATAGTTTGATAGTGATATCAATAGTAGTAGCAGCAATAGTAACGGTAACAACAATAGCAGTAATTTTGTAGTAGTTGTAACAATAGTAGCAACGATAGTAACTTAGCAAGAACAATATGTGGAAAGCTCGTAGGCATTGGATAGGTGAATTCTTTGGATGATATTCACCATATATCAGTCATAACCTAGGGTGATACAAAACTAGCTCTAGTTCATAAATATAATGTAGGCATGTATTCCGTAAATAGTCATATGTGCTTATGGAAAAGAACTTGCATGACATCTTTTGTCCTACCCTCCCGTGGCATCGTAGTCCATAAGGAAACTGAGGGATATTAAGGCCTCCGTTTAATAAAGAACCGGAACAAAGCATTGGCATATAGTGAATACATGAACTCCTCAAACTACGGTCATCACCAGAAAGTATCCCAATTATTGTCACCTTGGGGTTTATGGATCATAACACGTAATAGGTGCATATGACTTGCAAGATCAGATCATGAACATAGATATAATGGTGAGAACATAAACGGTTCGGATCTTAAATCATGGCACTCGGGGCCTAGTGACAATCATTAGGCATAGCAAAATCATAGCAACATCAATCTCAGAACATAGTGGATAATATGGATCAAGCCCTAACAAAACTAACTCGATTACATGATCAATCTCATCCAACTCCTCACCGACCAGCGAGCCTACGAAGGAATTACTCACTCCCGGGGTGAGCATCATGAAATTCATGATGCAGGATGGTTGGTGATGACAAAGACCGAAGACCCCCCTCTCCGGAGCCCCGAACGGGCTCCAGATCTGGCCTCCCGATGAGGAACAGGATGGCGGCGGCTCTGTATCGTAAAACATGATGGAACTTCCTCTCCTATTTTTTCTGAAAAATAGGATTTTATAGCGTCGGAATTAGGGTCAGTGGAGCCTCGTGGGCGCCACTACCCACCAGGGCGCGCGAGAGCGGGTGGCGCGCCCTGGTGCCTTGTGGGCAGCTGCCCCCCCTCCAGTGGGTCTTGGTTGCAATATTTTATATTTATTCCAAAATAATTCTCCAAAAAGTTTCGTCCAAATCCAAGAACTTTTATTTCTGCACAAAAACAACACCATGGTAGTTTTGTTGAAAACAGCGTCACTCCAGGTTAGTTTCATTCAAATCATGTAAATTAGTGTCCAAAACAAGAGCAAAAGCTTTACGAAAAGTAGATACTGTGAAGATGTATCATTGACTAGCATGTCAACCTTTACAATCTATATCGTGGGCCTTTTATTTGACCCCTTATTTTGTCGCGCTACGACCAGTGTCAGTCTCTGCATGCAGTACCGCATCCTCTAATTTTGTGGATGCCAAGCCGGCCGAGAAGGAGCTATAACTTCTTTTTCAAGTTGAAAAATGTTACCAATGATGAGCCATAAGCTGGACGCGTCTATTTTTTTTTCTTTCAAATGGGCAATAAACTAGAGAGTGTCTCTAATGGGCTGCCTCTAGTGTTAAGGTTGTCTAGTATGAAAGGCAACCGACTAGACCAATACAAAAGCCTATCCATCCTAAAGCCCATTTGTTTTTTTGCGGGGAAAAGCCCATATTTCTTGAAAAGGGGCGATCCCAGAAAAACCCTCCTTCCTCCTCGCCTCCACTTACAGCATCTCGCTGGACTCTCCCTCTTTCGTCGCCCCTAATTGCCCCCGCTACCCATCTTCCTCACTCGTACAAAAAACCCCCACTCACCTTCTTCCTAGCTCGTACAGAAAATGCCTGCTCCTCTTCTTCCTTGCTCCTACAGAAAACCCCAGCCCTCCTTCTTCCCCACTTGCACTGCCACTAGGCTCATCTCTTGCTACTCTTCTCAAACCCGTGAGGTCGGCGCGACGCCCACAAGGAAAATGGAGTCAGATGGCCCAAGCGCCAAGAAGATGAGGCTCCTGCTAGCGGCGATGCCGGTTGTGGATCCCACACCCGGCAACGCAGGGAGAAGAGGCGAGCCCCCCCCCACTGGATCTAAGGAACCTGTAGAATCTCGGGTGGACCACATCAGTGATCTCCCGGACGCCATCCTTGGGGAGATTATATCGCTTCTCCCCGCCAAGGATTGCTGCCACACCCAAGTCCTCTCAACTCGGTGGCGCCCTCTATGGCGCGCCACACCCCTTAATCTCGACCATTGTCAGCTATCTATCATTCATGATTTTGAACTCCTCAAAGCCATCATCTCCTCCCACCAGGGCTACGTTCAATGCCTCTGCATGCCGACATGCTACCTGCTGTCCATACCCTGCATGGTGGACGCCTGGCTGACATTCCCTGGATTCAAAAAAACACAACAGCTTGAGTTCTACCATTACCAGGAAAATTACATACCACAAACCGAACGCCATGTATTTGTGCCCACACCACCGTTGTCCATATCGTGGTCTTCCTCATCTCTCCACACCGCCACCTTCGCCCAGTGCCATCTACCAGACAATCTAATACAAACGCTTCAACTCCCATTTCTAAAAAAACTTTTGCTTGTGGTGGTTGATCCGTCGGAGGCCTCACTGCACAACATCATCCACTCCAGTTGCCCTGCCCTAGAGCGCTTGCTGCTTGTTTTGGGAATAAAAATCTATGTCGATTGTCTCGAAATAAAGTCGCCTCACCTTTCATTGGAATTTGTTTTGAAGGACATCAGCTCATCATCGAAGAAGCCCCTTCACTTAAAAGGTTGCTCCTTGATCATTGTTATATACCTTTGCAAATAATTGTCGTCTTTGCGCCTAAATTGGAGACCTTGGGTGTAATTTGTGATCCGTTTAAATTTCACAAGATGGTGTTTGGCTCCACACTTATTCAGGTATTGTATATTATCATCTACACTTTTGTAATCATAATCTACATTTTTCATTTGTGCGCATAAGTTTTATATCATCTTGGAGTACACTTTGGATACTAATATTATGTTATATGCTCAATAAAGAGTTCGATCATCGATAGCCTATCAATGGTGCTGGATTCTGTCAAGATCTTATATATCGGAATGTTTAGTATTGATCTAAACACAATTGTTGGCTTGATGCCATGCTTTCCATGTCTGGAGAATTTGTATATAAATGTGATTATTTCATGCACATTGAAAGCCCATATATATTGTACTAGACTCACTGTTCAGTTGTCGCTCTTTCGACATACTCTTTTTTTAGACCTTAATTGTTTTCAATCTTCATGTCTACGTAGGCACTAACACATGGAGAAAAACATATAACAAATCAGTGGCGTAATAAGCACCAGGATTTTTCAGTTCTCATGACATTTTTTTGAAGACAATAACGAAGGAAGGATATGCATCCAACCAGGCAAACAGAAGCTTGGTCACATTCTTCCTGTTGAATGCGAGGTTACTATTGTCAATGAGGCTTAAGTTTTTTAACAAGAAATTTCTCATGGATGGATACGTTGAGCAAAAAAAAGAAGTTTCCGGTGGAAAAATGGGCTTCTGAATGTGCTCGGCTTCTATTTACAACAACTTGTGGTCCTATTCCAGTAAACCTTTTGGCACATGATGTTGATTTATGGATTAGACCGGTCCATTTGTTTGTGACTGCCAAAAACAATGGTTGCTTTAGATGTTATTGCCATGTTTAGTCTGGGTTTTGTCTCAACCTAATGAACAATTAATCCTTGGGCTTTTGTACCGGTTGTAAGCTTGAGTTAGATGTTGTTGCCCTTTTCAACTTGGCTATGACTATCATATTTTCTTTCAAACAAGGCAAATGGCTTGCCATTTCCTTAATTAAAGAGAGGAATATTGTAAGAAATCCCAACCAAGGCAAATAACATCACTCTCGTCGGTTGCTTGAGCTCATTGTGCATTACAGAACCCAAGTGCTTAGCGCCCGGCAGCACCCACAAACTTATTTTGAGCTAGCACACCAAATAGGCTATAATTCTTCATAAGAAAGGATGCATGGCCATGACAGATTTGGATTCTGACATTTGGGATCCACGAGGAAAAAGCCTATCCAAGGTGGTGTTGACTTAGTCAACAAATGATTCTGCCTACCAGCCGTTGGATTGACATCCAACATCTGTCGTGTTTCTTCTGTCTCTTGTCTTCTTCCTCCAGCAGTCCAAACCAAACCATGCTGTCGGTCCCGCCTGCTCCTGCCTCACATGGCTAGTAGCACCTCTGGACATATTGTACACTCAAATGTTGGCTAGTCCATCCCCTCTATTCCCCTACACATCCTATTCTTCTCCGGCGACGTCAGCCCCAACCCACACCGGCCGTACCCGAACCAGTCAACCCTCGTACACCCCTCCGCCTGCGACTACATTGCCGCATCTTCCACGACTCCTGTTCGTTCCCATTTGAGGCCTCGTTGTTGTCCTTCGCCTTGGTTCGCTCACTGTGCATGGTGCGCCGCCATCTAGCATAGTCGGAGGATAACAGACAGTACGCAAGCAACTGCCTTGTTATTGCAAGCCAAAAAATGCTTCCTCCTAATGGTTTGACATCTGGGTCCCACACCATTGTCAACGTATAGTCAATAAATGAGAGAATTACACAACGAGCGGATGACACCAGGGACCCAGTAGGTCGCGCAATTGTTATTTAGTTTTAAAGACGGAGCTGGGTATCAAAGGGGCTGTGGCCTATCTAGCCTAGGGTTTTATTTTATGTTTACCACATGACGAGCCCAGTTGTTTTTATTTTGTTTTCAAAAATGGCGAGCCCAGTTCTTATTTTTACAGAATACCCAACCGGGGCCTATTGGGCTGCAAATCTTTCAAGACGACGACAGATGTATTCGCTTGCCCAGAAAATGGGCTATAAGTAGTAAGAAATGGGCTGTAAATATAAAAAAACCGGCAATTAATTTCAAATTGCTTTTTTTAGGATTTCATGATTTTAAATTTCATTGATTGTTTTTGCGGGGGAAATTAAGTTGGATTTTAAATTGATATAAACTTATTTTTCAAATTAGTTTGAATGTGACTTGAAGTTTCGTGATTAAAAAAGTTTGAACCGCACTGAAATATGCAAAGTTTCATTGTATTTTTTAACCGTGGCCAAAATATGGGTTGTAATGCTACGAAAAGAATATGGCTCCAAAAAAATCCTTAAGAATTAGCAAATGGGATGTAAAGTATAATAAAGTGGAGAGGCTGACTGTAGGGTCCCATGTGGTCCATGGCCGCATGCAAGCAAGTGCCTCCTTATCACGGAACAGAAATGATTGCACCTCCTAACAGTTGGGACCCACCAGCTACATCTTCGCACGCAAGGAAGTGCATCCTTATTACACGGGGAAAAAAGTTTCCTCCACCTGACAGCTGAGACCCACCAGCTACATCTTCGCACACAAGGAAGTGCCTCCTTATTCCGCGCAAGAAAAGTGATTCCTCCCACTGCTAGGTGGGACCCACCAGATTTGGTGGCTGACTCGTGGGCCTACTAGGTTGACGTGTACGCAGGGTTTTCTCAACCTAGTCAACAAACGATTCTAGTAGCAATGACCATTGGATGTTGATCAAATAGCCATGTTGCTTCTTCAACCTCTGATCTTCTTGCTCCAGCCACCCAAACCAGCGCCGGTGGGTTCGCCTGCTCCTGCCTCCCGTGGCCGGTTGTGCTGCCACCGCTGGCCATGCCATCTCTCTACTCACCCTCACCTCATGTTATTCTCCAGCGACAGCAGCCTCACACCGCAGTTGAACCAGTCAACACTCGTACTCCCCTCCATGTGGGCATTCGTTGTCGGGTGTTCCCCGGCTCTATGTCGTTCCCTTCCTAGCCTCGTTGTCATCCGCCGCCTTGGTACTCTTGGCGTGGCATGGTCAATGAATGACAACCTTCAGAAGATGACTGTACACGGTGACGCTGACAGCTGGACCCACCAGCTACATCTTCGGATGCAAGGAAGTGCCTCCTTATTACGCGCAAAAAAATGATTCCTCCCCGTGACAGCTGGGACCCACCAGCTATATCTTCGCATGCAAAGAAGTGCCTCCTTATCCTCCCTGACAGCTTGGACCAACCCGGTCGAAGCGTGTGTAGCATTGTCCGTCTGGTCACGAATGTGTACGTAGCGTTGTCGTAGTACAGTCCGACCCCTATGGAGTAGTCCATGCAGTCCCGCCTAAACTGAGTACATGTGCGTGCAGCCACGCTGCAAAAAATACAGGCACGTATGTACATACGGCCGGGGTCTCGAACATGTACTCGCGCATATGTACGGCCAGGGCTCATGTACATGGATAGGCAATGGATGACAACAACGGCCACCTGTTCATCGGCACCCAACCGGCTGGGTCGGAACAGAGGAGACAACATCGTGTTCACCGGGAGCCAAGCGACTAGGTCGGAACGCATCATGTTCATCGGGAGTGAAGCCACTGGGTTGAAACGACTGTTGTTCATCGGGAGCCAACCGGCTTGGACAGAACAGCCGAAACGGGGTCTGACGTACCGCAAAACAGAGGGAAAAACCTTTCATTCGACCACGTATGGTTGAAACGGGGCCCTGTTCATCGGGAGGGGTCCGGCGTACCGCAAAACAAAGGAAACAGACTTTTGTTCGAGGGCCTACGGTCGAAACGGGGTCCTGTTGATCGGGAGGGGTGTAGCGTACCGCAAAACGAAGGAAACAGACTTCTCTTCGACCACCTACGGTCGAAACGGGGTCCTGTTCATCGTGAGGGGTGTGGCGTACCTTAAAATAGGACTCCACATGCTACTGTTCATCCATCATCTAGCTACTAGCTCTCGCTCCAGCCTCCATAGGGGTACTATTCATCCACCGTCGTTCTCCAGGCTCCACCGACTACTATTCATAGAGCCTCCATGGGGTCATGTTCATCCACCCCCAATTGGCTGGGATGTGGCGGACTCCTCGGGATCCTGTTCATCCAGTGGCAATCGCCTACTACCACAAGTCTTGTTCATCCAACCCCCACCGGGAACTGTTCATCTAGAGCCAACCAACCGGCTCGTCTCACCACGTCTCGACTCATTCTATGTACCGCACGCATGGTAGCAATGGTCACTGTTCATCGAGAGGCAACCCAACACCAGCTGGCTACGTCTCGCACGGGGGCTCGATCGGCTTCAGTAAGCAGTAGCAGTGATCGATCGCTCGGGTTCAGTTAGCAGCAGTAGCGAAAGAATCGCGATCGGGTTCAGTCAGCAACGAATGAATTGCTCGGGTTTAGTTAACAGCAAGGGATCGATCGCTCGGGTTTAGTAACATTGCTAGTGCGATCGCTCGGGCTCAGTTAGCCAACGCCCTCGCACACACGCTCCGTATGAGAGAAACACGCAAACGGCAATGCATCGTTAGGCCCCTACTACCCACCGTAACCGGGAACTCCCTGATATTTTCTTCGCCCTTGCTTCTACCGCGATTTTTTCCATCATGGACGGCCCAAAGAATGTCATGCAGGTGCGTCTCTGCCCTGCCCAGGACGAAAAGCCCATTTTCTGTCATGAATTTTTGTCATAGAAGTAGGATTCCACCACATCTACGGTGTTACGTGTTTTTGTCACAATTATCATCATAGAAGTGTCATAAGCATGACAGGAAAACTTTTCGTTCGGGCCAAAATTTCACGGATATGTCTTCTTTTGTAGTGTGCCGATGAAGCCGTGGTAGATGGTGGCAAAGGTATATTTCTTGGATTTAGGCTAACTTCTCACCGGGATTCGGAACACGGCACGAACGGGATTTCTCCAGAGTCTAAGTTACAAACCTTCTTGGAATTGAAGATGTGGCTCGATGACTACTCGGTTACGCATTATCGTCCACACAAGGTGGTTCACCTGGACGTCAATGTGCGTTACGCGGTTGGATGTGAGCAGGACCGATGTCCATGGATTGTGCCTGCAACACCATGGAAAGGAGGGCCCACGTGGCACATAGTGACTTGTGTACCAAGTCACATGTGCTGAGGCAAGAAGGTCGATGGCAAGGTTGTGTCCCAAAACAATAGACAACTCACGTCCAAATTTAGCGCTTACAGGCTTTGCAACTCAATATCCTCACTTCCAACCATGAGCATTCAACAAGTCATGGACCTTGTGAAAGCTATCTTTCATTACAAGGTGAAATGAGGCAAGGCATGGAAGGCGAAGCAAGCCGCATTTAAGATGTTGTATGGTAGTTGGGATGAAGCATACAGCCAAATCCCTAGGTTGTTGTTAGCTATGTTCCAATTTACATGTTTTTCCATATGTTCTTCTCGTCATTACTAACTATTATGTTTCTATCATCGTAGGTATGGCGGCTTCTCAACCCAACAAACCAACAATGAAGGGGGTGGAGGAGAAGGATGGGGAAGGTGACATGGTAGGGTGGTGGGAGAAGGCTGCGAGGAAGCTGAGAGAGGAGGATGCAACCACATTAGAGAAGAATAAGCGACATGAGTTAGAAGCCTCGGGATCTACACAGTGTCATATGGTGCCTGAGAGCAAGCTGTTGCACGTACACTTAGAATTTTTTTGGCCCCAGAATCTGCCTGTAACCTTCTGTTGCTCTCTGGACTGCATGTCAATATGTGCGATGCCTTGCTCTCAGACACCACACCACACTGTGCACCGCCTGACTGCACTGCGTTCTGTGGCTTCTGAGAGCAAGGCATTGCACGTACACTTAGAATTTTTTGACCCCAGCTTCAGCCTATAACCTTCTGTTGCTCTCTGGACTACATGTCCAGATGTGTGATGCCTTGCTCTCAGGCGCCACACCACACAGTGCAGCGCCTGACCCTTAGGCGCTGCACTGTGTGGTGCAGCGCCTTGGTGTTAGGCGCCATGCATTTGTTAACTGCAAAATTAGAAAAGTGACTATTGGATAAATTTTCATGCAATATTTTGATTAATAATAGATAACATGCATCACAAATACAACATTAAGGAACAACATTATCACTATTTCGGCATCACTTCAACTTAACAAAGACAACAAGTTCAGAGGTACTGTCACTTCAAATTCAACAAAAACAAGTTCAACATCACTAAGAGTGCTACAAGTTCGACAACATGACAAAATGACGACTAGTCGAGTTACATAAGAAAATGACGACGACGACTAGTTCCTTCCGCGCTTATTGTCGCCTCTTCCCCTCTTGACGGCTAGCTTCTCCTTCCTAGAAGGAGCAACCAGCTCCGGATCCTCCTCCTCCACCTCGTTCACATAATCATCCAATCTCGCCATCCGCGAGGTGCCATCGACCGTCCTCTTGCATTTATTGTTCAACTTTGGGCGTGTACCGATCGATTCCCGTCCTAGGCTTTAACATGTATGCTGACCGAACTTGATGGTTCTGCAAGGTCATGTCATCATCAACCTATTGCTACCTCTTGAGCACTGCGTTGGATTTCCTTGAAGAGGAAAGGGTGATGCAGCAGAGTAGAGTAAGTATTTCCCTTAGTTTTTTAGAACCAAGGTATCAATCCAGTAGGAGGCTACGCGCGAGACCCTCGTACCTACACAAACAAATAGCTCAACGCAACCAACACGATTAGGGGTTGTCAATCCCTTCACGGTCACTTACGAGAGTGAGTTCTGATAGATATGATAGGTAATATTTTTCGTATTTTTGATATAAAGATGCAAAGTAAAATATAAGGAAAAGTAAAAAAGCAAAGCAATAATAAAGTGATAGAAGATTGATATGATGAGAATAGACCCGGGGGCCATAGGTTTCACTAGTGGCTTCTCTCAAGAGCATAAGTATTCTACGGTGGGTGAACAAATTACTATTGAGCAATTGACAGAACTGAGCATAGTTATGAGAATATTTAGGTATGATCATGTTTATAGGAATCACGTCCGAGACAAGTAGACCGACTACTTCCTGCATCTACGACTATTACTCCACTCATCGATCGCTATCCAGCATGCATCTAGAGTATTAAGTTCAAGAAAACAGAGTAACGCCTTAAGCAAGATGACATGATGTAGAGGAATAAATTCATGCAATATGATAAATACCCCATCTTGTTATCCTCGATGGCAACAATACAATACATGCCTTGCTGCACCTACTGTCACTGGAAAAGGACACCACATGATTGAACCCAAAGCTAAGCACTTCTCCCATTGTAAGAAAAACCAATCTAGTAGGCCAAACTAAATTGATAATTCAAAGAGACTTGCAAAGATAACCAATCATACATACAATAATTCAGAGAAGATTCAAATATTGTTCATAGATAGACTTGATCGTAAACAAACAATTCATAGGTCTCAACAAACACACCACAAAAAGAAGATTACATCAAATAGATCTCCATGAGAGAGGGGGAGAACATTGTATTGAGATCCAAATAGAGGGAAGAAGCCATCTAGCTACTAACTATGGACCCGAAGGTCTGAGGTAAACTACTCACACTTCATCGGAGGGGCTATGGTGATGATGTAGAAGCCCTCCATGGTGGATTTCCCTTCCGGCGGAGCTCCGGAACAGGCCCCAAGATGGGATCTCATGGGTATAGAAGGTTGCCGCGGTGGAATTAGGTTTTTGGCTCCGTATCTGATCGTTTGGGGGTACATAGGTATATATGGGAGGAATGAGTACGTCGGTGGAGCTTCGGGGGGCCCACGAGGCAAGGGGCGCGCCCTCCACCCTCGTGACCGCCTCTCTCCTTTCTTGATGGAGGGTCCAAGTCTCCTGGATCATATTTGTTGAGAAAATCACGTTCCCGAAGGTTTCATTCCATTTGGACTCTGTTTGGTATTCCATTTCTTCGAAACACTGAAATAGGCAAAAAAACAACAATTCTGGGTTGGGCCTTCGGTTAATAGGTTAGTCACGTAAATAATATATAGAAGTGGAAAATAAAGCCCAATATAGTCCAAAACAGTAGATAATATAGCATGGAGCAATAAAAAATTATAGATACGTTGGAGACGTATCAGGCATCCCCAAGCTTAATTCCTGCTCGTCCTCGAGTAGGTAAATGATAAAAAGAGAATTTTCTATGCAGAGTGCTACATGGAATAAGTTCAATGTAATTCTTCTTAATTGTGGTATGAATATTCAGATCTGAAAGATTCAAGACAAAATTTCATATTGACATAAAAATAATAATACTTCAAGCATACTAACTAAGCAATTATGTCCTCTCAAAATAACATGGCAAAGAAAGTTCATCCCTACAAAATCATATAGTTTAGTCATACTCCATTTTTGTCACACAAGAATTCTCTTATCATACACAACCCCGATGACAAGCCAAGCAATTGTTGCATACTTTAGTAATCTCAAACTTATAAACCTTCACGCAATACATGAGCGTGAGCCATGGATATAGCACTATGGGTAGAATAGAATATGATGATGGGGGTTATGTGGAGAAGACAAAAAGGAGAAGATCTCACATCAACTAGGCTAATCAATAGGCTATGGAGATGGCCATCGATTGATGTTAATGCAAGGAGTAGGGATTGCCATGCAACGGATGCACTAGAGCTATAAATGTATGAAAGCTCAACAAAAGAAACTAAGTGGGTGTGCATCCAACTTGCTTGCTCATGAAGACCTAGGGCATTTGAGGAAGCCCATTGTTGGAATATACAAGCCCAGTTCTATAATGAAAGATTCCCACTAGTATATGAAAATGACAAAACAAGAGACTATCTATCATGAAGATTATGGTGCTACTTTGAAACACAAGTGTGGAAAAAAGGATAGTAGCATTGCCCCTTTTTATATTTCTTTTTTTCTTTTTTGGGCCTTTCTTTTTTTCTTTGGCCTTTCTCTTTTTTTTGGGACAATGCTCTATTGAATGATGATCATCACACTTCTATTTATTTACAACTCAATGATTACAACTCGATACTAGAACAAAGTATGACTCTATATGAATGCTTTCGGCGGTGTACCGGTACATGCAATGAACCAAGAATGACATGTATGAAAGAATTATCAACGGTGGCTTTGCCACGAATACTATGCCAACTACGTGATCATGCTAAGCAATATGACAATGTTGAATGTGTCATGATGAACGGAATGGTGGAAAGTTGCATGGCAATATATCTCGGAATGGCTATGGAAATGCCATAATAGGTAGATATGGTGGCTGTTTTGAGGAAGATATAAGGAGGTTTATGTGTGAAAGAGCGTATCATATCACGGGGTTTGGATGCACCGGCGAAGTTTGCACCAACTCTCAATGTGAGAAAGGGCAATGCACGGTACCGAAGAGGCTAGCAATGATGGAAGGGTGAGAGTGCGTATAATCCATGGACTCAACATTAGTCATAAAGAACTCATATACTTATTGCAAAAATCTACAAGCCATCAAAAACCAAAGTACTACGCGCATGCTCCTAGGGGGATAGATTGGTAGTAAAATACCATCGCTCGTCCCCGACCACCACTCATAAGGAGGACAATCAAATAACACCTCATGTTTCAAATTTGTTACATAACGTTTACCATACGTGCATGCTATGGGACTTGCAAACTTCAACACAAGCATTTCTCAAATTCACAACTACTCAACTAGCACGACTTTGATATTATCACCTCCATATCTCAAAACAATTATCAAGCATCAAACTTTTCTTAGTATTCAACGCACTCAAAAGAAAGTTTTACAAATCTTGAATACCAAGCATATTATTATTATTAAGCAAATTACCATGCTATTTAAGACTCTCAAAATAATCTAAGTGAAGCATGAGAGATCAATAGTTTCTCTAAAACAAATCCACCATCGTGCTCTAAAAGATATAAGTGAAGCACTAGAGCAAAACTATAAAGCTCAAAAGATATAAGTGAAGCACATAGAGTAGTATAACAAATTCCAATTCATGTATGGCTCTCTCAAAAGGTGTGTACAGCAAGGATGATTGTGGTGAACTAAAAAGCAATGACTCAAATCATACAAGACGCTCCAAGCAAAACACATATCATGTGGTGAATAAAAATATAGCTCCAAGTAAAATTACCGATGGAAGTAGACGAAAGAGGCGATGCCTTCCGGGGCATCCCCAAGATTTGACTTTTTGGTGTCCTTGGATTATATTTGGGGTTCCATGGGCATCCCCAAGCTTAGGCTCTTTCCACTCCTTGTTCCATAATCCATCAAAAGATTTCACCCAAAACTTGAAAACTTCACATCACAAAACTCAAACGAAATCTCGTGAGCTCCGTTAGCGAAAGAAAACAAAAGACCACTTCAAGGTACTGTAATGAACTCGTTATTTATTTATATTGGTGTTAAACCTACTGTATTCCAACTTATCTATGGATTATAAACTATTTTACTAGCCATAGATTCATCAAAATAAGCAAACAACACACGAAAAACATAATCTATCAAAAACAGAACAGACAGTAGTAATCTGTAACTAACGCAAACTTATGGAACTCCAACAAATCAGAAAAAATAGGATGACCTAGGCAATTTCTTTATTGATCAGAAGCAATTGGAATCACTATTTTATCACGTTCTGGTAATTTTTAATAATTGTTTTCATGAATAGAAAGTTTCTGGAAATTACAGCAAGATCAAATAACTATCATCCAAGAAGATCCTATAGGTTTAACTTGGCACAAACACTAATTAAAAAATAAAACCACATCTAAACAGACGGTAGATGGATTATTTATTCCTAAACAGAAACAAAAGCAAAAAAACTAAAAATAAAATTGGGTTGCCTCCCAACAAGCGCTATCGTTTAACGCCCCTAGCTAGGCATAAAAGCAAGGATAGATCTAGGTATTGCCATCTTTGGTAGGCAATCCATAAGTGGCTCTCATGATAGATTCATATGGTAATTTTATTTTCTTCCTAGGGAAGTGTTACATGCCCTTCTTTAATGGAAATTGGAATCTAATATTCCCTTACTTCATATCAATAATTGCACCAATCGTTCTAAGGAAAGGTCTACCAAGAATAATAGGGCAAGAAGGATTGCAATCTATATCAAGAACGATAAAATCTATGGGCACATAATTCCTATTCGCGACAATAAGAACATCATTAATTCTTCCCATAGGTTTCTTAATAGTGGAATCCGCAAGGTGCAAGTTTAGAGAGCAATCATCAAAATCACGGAAAGCTAGCAAATCACACAAAGTTTTGGGATAGTGGAAACACTAGCACCCAAATCACATAAAGCATAAAATTCATGATCCTTAATCTTAATTTTAATAGTTGGTTCCCACTTATCATAAAGTTTTCTAGGGATAGAAACTTCCAACTCAAGTTTTCTTCATAAGATTGCATCAAGGCGTCAACCATATGTTTAGTAAACGCTTTATTTTGATTATAAGCATGAGGAGAATTTAGCACGGATTGCAAAAAGGAAATACAATCAATTCAAGAGCAACTTTAATAATTAAATTCCTTGAAATCCAAAATAGTGGGTTTAGCAACATCTAGGGTTTTATTCTTTTCAATCCCACTTTTCTCAATTTCATCATCAAGAGATCTAAAAACTCTGAATTTTTAGAACGCCTTCTAGGTAAAGGTGGATCATATTCAGTTTCATCAAGATTCATATTGCAAAAAAAAGATATAATAGGGGACACATTAATAACTTTTAGAACTTCATCTTGATTTTCATAGGAATTTGTTTTAGCGGCCATCTTATTGACTAAGGTAGCTTGCTTATCCGAAATTTCGGCAGTCAATTTTTCAAGACGAGCAATTTGAGATCTTATACCATCAAATTCTTTAGACATATCATCGAGCTCTTTATTCATATAACTCATAAAACTTTTTTGTTCCTTAAGCTCGTTTCTGAAGAAATTATTATGCTCAAATTGCAAAACCATAAAACTCCTGACATTGCTTTCGATCTCTTTTAACCTTTTAAGGCGAAGATCACCAAATCTAGGTAGAGCCATTGAGACAAACAAGCAATCCAACACACAAGCAAACAAAAGCAAGCGAGAGAAAGGCAAACGGAAAAGAGAGGGCGAATAAAACGGCAAGGGTGAAGTGGGGGAGAGGAAAACGAGAGGCAAATGGCAAATAATGTAATGCGAGAGATAAGGGATTGTGATGGGTACTTGGTATGTTGACTTTTGCGTAGACTCCCCGGCAATGGCGCCAAAAATCTTCCTGCTACCTCTTGAGCACTGCGTTGGATTTCCATGAAGAGGAAAGGGTGATGCAGCAGACTAGAGTAAGTATTTCCCTCAGTTTTTGAGAACCAAGGTATCAATCCAGTAGGAGGCTATGCGCGAGTCCCTCGTACCTACACAAAACAAATAGCTCAATGCAACCAACGTGATTAGGGGTTGTCAATCCCTTCACGGCCACTTATGAGAGTGAGATCTGATAGAGATGATAGATAATATTTTTGGTATTTTTGATATAAAGATGCAAAGTAAAATAAAAGGCAAAGTAAAAAGGCAAAGCAATAATAAAGTGATAGAAGATTGATGTGATGAGAATAGACCCGTGGGCAATAGATTTCACTAGTGGCTTCTCTCAAGAGCATAAGTATTCTACGGTGGGTGAACAAATTACTGTTGAGCAATTGACAGAATTGAGCATAGTTATGAGAATATCTAGGTATGATCATGTATATAGGCATCACGTCTGAGACAAGTAGACCGACTCCTGTCTGCATCTACTACTATTACTCCACTCATCGACCGCTATCCATCATGCATCTAGAGTATTAAGTTCAAGAAAACAGAGTAACGCCTTAAGCAAGATGACATGATGTAGAGGAATAAATTCATGCAATATGATAAATACCCCATCTTGTTATCCTCGATGGCAACAATACAATACGTGCCTTGCTACCCCTACTGTCACTGGGAAAGGACACCGCAAGATTGAACCCAAAGCTAAGCACTTCTCCCATTGCAAGAAAAACCAATCTAGTAGGACAAACCAAACTGATAATTCGAAGAGACTTGCAAAGATAACCAATCATACATACAATAATTCAGAGAAGATTCAAATATTGTTCATAGATAAACTTGATCATAAACCCACAATTCATCGGTCTCAACAAACACATCGCAAAAAGAAGATTACATCGAATAAATCTCCACGAGAGAGGGGGAGAACATTGTATTGAGATCCAAAAAGAGGGAAGAAGCCATCTAGCTACTAACTATGGACCCGAAGGTCTGAGGTAAACTACTCACACTTCATCGGAGGGGCTATGGTGATGATGTAGAAGCCCTCCATGGTGGATTCCCCTTCCGGCGGAGCTCCGAAACAGGCCCCAAGATGGGATCTCGTGGGTACAGAAGGTTGCGGTGGTGGAATTAGGTTTTTGGCTTCGTATCTGATCGTTTGGGAGTACGTAGGTATATATAGGAGGAAGGAGTACGTCGGTGGAGCTTCGGGGGGCCCACGAGGCAGGGGGCGCGCCCTACACCGTTGTGACCGCCTCCCTCCTTTCTTGACGGAGGGTCCAAGTCTCCTGGATCATATTTGTTGAGAAAATCACGTTCCTGAAGGTTTCATTCCGTTTGGACTCCGTCTGATATTCCGTTTCTTCGAAAAACTGAAATAGGCAAAAAAACAGCAATTCTGGGCTGGGCCTGCGGTTAATAGGTTAGTCCCAAAAATAATATAAAAGTGGAAAATAAAGCCCAATATAGTCCAAAACAGTAGATAATATAGCATGGAACAATCAAAAATTATAGATACGTTGGAGACGTATCACCTATCATAAAAGCAAACGATATGGTAAAGAACATGCGTCATGATGAAGTTAGCAATGCATCAAAGAGATGAATATGTGTTGTTGTCATACCTATTGGGTGAGCACACCCTCACCCTCCAGATGAGCCGTCGACGTATTCTCATCCTCCAAATGAGTCCCATGCTCAGATTGGGGATCAGAGGGTGTAGCGGACCTAGGCAACATAGGTTCTGAGTATTCGGGGTCACGGCCACCGACAAGGTTGGAAAACCGCCTTAACCTTTGGCCTTGACGTTGTAACATGGACAAGTGAATATGATATCAAACTTAGCAACATATGTAACATGAACAACTGAATGAGATTTATACCTTAATGAATGCTTGAAGTGCACCTTCCTCTTTGCCTTATCCAAGCGGGGTCGTTTCCAGAATAGCCTGGCTTTTATCAGCTAATTTCTTGATCTGGTTGCATTGTGGACCGGAATGACATAAAGATGTTAGTCAAGCAAAGATGTAATATGTCCAATAGTGAAATGCAGAGGGGAACACTTTACCAGAAAGTTCATCACTGGAGCATAAGGGACTCGGGTCCCTTCCTTGACATATTTGTTGTATTTGTGTTGGGATAGCTCATCAAAGACAGTGGGATCTTCCAAAATCTCCTCACCATACATCAGCTTACATAAATCCACACGAGTACTTGCAAGATAGTATTTCAAGTAATCGTTGAACGCAAGTGGGTAGTGCTCACAAAGCTTGGATCCTACAGTAGCCCGAGCTTGCTCCACACTAAGCTCGAACATGGTGACATACTTCTTATGATGTTTGTCCCAGTCCTTGATCTTTCGCTACTTTTTCATATCCAACCTGCATGTTAAAACATCAAATATTAGCACCATAAAAAAGGACCTAACAATGCTAGGTGCACAAGGTTAATTCTATCTTACCTGTGAAGCGCTTTGTCCGTGTCCTGCCATTCTGATAGGTGAGCCTGGAACAAACCAAACTGGCGGTAGATACGATGTGGCATGTGAAGCTCAATCGCCCGGTTGCATATGAGTGGGCACCACATAAGCCAAAGATGCCTTTCCTGCATGCACATCGGATTCATGATGAGATCTCCTGCATTACCTAATCTATCACCAGCGCCATATGGCTCCCGTTCCACCTACAACATAGCACAACAAGCAACATTGATGTCGAGTTCTCATGAAAGCATGAGAATGAGTGAAGTAGTGTGAATGCTTACCTGCTCAACAGTAATCGTGTCCAACTTGTTGGGGATACTACTACTGGGCGTAAACCGGCCAGGTGGGCCGGGTTAACTTCATCAGTAGTTAAGTGTGTTAAAGCCCAAGAAGGCAGATGAGGGCCTAGGGCCCATAGTCGGTTTAAGACTTGTAGCCGTAAACCGGCATGTGTATAGAAACTTGTATTGTAAGTTAGGAATAAGGAGAGACCAACCCAGATACGAATATGAACCGGTGTTGGGACTCTATGAACCGACGGGCGTCAGCCGTGTATATAAGGGGACGACCCAGCGGCGGTTCAAGGAACAACAGACAACAACTCGAGACTTAGGCGAACCTTGTTTGCTCCCTAAGCCCTCGAAACCCCATCAATTCCATCAGAACTAGACGTAGGGTTTTACCTTCATCGAAGGGGCCGAACTAGTATAAACTCTCTTGCGTCCCTGTGTCCGCTTTAACCCCTTCAAGCTAACCCGTCGCGATGGCTCCACGACTAAGTCCTAACACTAGGACATCTGCCGTGACAAAAGCACGACAGTTGGCGCCCACCGTGGGGCTATCGCACGATGGTTTCAAGTTCTTGGAGGGCCGCTTCAAAGGACTCGAGGGCTACGCTGTGGGCCGGATGACTAAGAGTCGTCGCGGCAAGCTCTACATCGACGATGCAGGCTGGGGCCCCGAGGCCGGCTCAGTTGAGTACGGGTATCGGGTCCCCTTTGGTGGCATACACGTTTTCATCGGCAAGATCGGTAAACCGGGCCCTGAGCCGGACGTCTGCACCGACCTCGTCGAAACAGCTCAGCGTGCGTGATCTGCCCAGGTTAAACCGGCTGTGAAGCGTGCCTTTGTGGGAGTCATCCATGGAGGAAATTATGAGGACGGATCGGAATCTGGTGGCGAGACCGTCGTTTACTCCGGCGACGAGTCATCCACCGGAGAAACTGAATCTCTGTATGAGCTACAAGAGGGCCGGATTGGGGGCTGTTCCGATGGCGACAGTATTCCGGACCCCTTTGATCTGCCCAACCGGGTTGGAATATTCATGGCCGGTACACAAGCAGTGCTTCATTCTTCAACCACTGCGGCAATGATCTCCGTTTCAGTGGCGGCGACAGCGGCCAGGGCAGGAGGCCCTGTGCACCCGCCGGCTCAAGTTTTATCAGATCTGTTTGATGTGTTGGCTGCGCTTATGGCAAAGGCTAACTCGGCGGATCAGGACGCCCACAACACAGAGATTGCAAAGGTGAGGGAACAGATCACTCAGGCCAAGGCGGACCTAGCAGCTGAAAATACCAGGATGACGGCAGAGCGGGCCGCTTTAGATGCGCAAGCCTACAGGCTCATGCTGGACCAGAACGCGTCGCATGAAGTCATGAAAAGGAAGTACCGATCCCGTTTGCCTTCGGTTTTCGAAGCCAGAGACCTCTTCAACACCCCAGGAGCAGGAACCAGTAATCCGCCAGTGGTAAACCGGGCGGAAGCTCCTGGGACGGGCGCGCCGGTTCAGCCCCGTTTAATGGATCTGCCTCATCATAACACTGTTGTACCTCAGGCTGTTCCAACACCTCCGAGTCACTACTCCAACCCGATGGACAACCTTGTTGCAGCTGCTGCACGGCTGGAGGCCATTCCAATTGAAGGTGATTCACCGCAGGCAGTAGAGACGCGCCGGGTCAAAGAGCTTCTTAGGACAGCTTTGGTCCAACAGGAAGCATACTTGTACAGCCGCGACCGGATCCACTCCACCCCTCGTCCAAGCCGGAGCTATAGCAAACGTATGGATGAACCGGCCATATCGAGCAATGCATGACGTGGAGCACCCCGTGGTGACAACCTAGCGGTCGGTGCTGATAATGCTCAGGAAGTGGTAGACCGGGCCCGAGCGCACAGGGAGGCCGAGTTAGCAGCGCAGTATCAGGCTCGTCAGCTCACGCCGGTTCGTCCAACCATCTCGGTCGAACCTGGTGTTACTTCTAGTTCTTTGGGGGTACCTTGCCTTGTCCCCGCTTTATGCAATGTGCGCCTGCCCAAGGATTTCAAGGGCCCGCGCAAGGTACCGAATTACATGGCAGATCAACCTCCAGAGACATGGGTAGAAAGTTATGAGATGGCCATGGAGATGCTTGATATGGACGATGCGGCATGTGCAAAGTATTTCACCATGATGCTCGAAGGAACGGCCCGCACTTGGTTAAAAAGCTTACCGGCCAATTCTATCAGTTCATGGGTCCAATTGCGAGCCCGGTTTATCAGTAATTTCGAGGATACATGTAAGCGGCCTATGTCTATAGTGGACTTAGCAGCATGTGTCCAGGAGGAAGGAGAATCGACGACCCATTGGGTGCGCCGGGTCTCGCAAGTTCTACATTCATGGGACCGCATCAATGCTGACACCGCTGTTATTACCCTGGAAGGCAACTGCCGGTTTGGGCCTCTAAAGTTGAAATTGGGGTGGATGAAGCATCATTGCACGGATATGGGGACTCTCATGGCTGCATTAGTGAAGTATGCTTATTCTGATAGTACCAAGGATCCCGAGTCTGATGAGGACAAGACAGGGAAGGGAAAGAAGAACATCAACGCCAGAGCACAGCAGCATAATCTAGCAGGTAATGGTGGCGGAGGCAAGCGTAAAGCGGACGGCAACATGGACTTCGTGGCTAATACCAACGCATAGGACAAGGGCCAGCGACGCAAGTGTAAACCGCCAAATCGCGGTGGAACGCCTAATCCTAACACGGACAGCTTAAATTATCTATTAAACCAGCCCTGCCCAAAGCATGGGACGAAGGAGGTGCCAGCCGATCACCTTTGGAAGGACTGCTACATTATGCAGGAACTCAAGAATTCTAATGCTTTCCGGCATGATCACGGCTCCGGTGGTGGCTCAGGATCCGGGCCGGGTTACGGTGGAGGAAATTCCGGTCCAGGATTTAATGGTAATCCGGCCGGACATAACAATCAAAATAATAGCCAGGGTGGTTACAATCAGCAGCAGCAGCAGCAGTCGGGTTACCAGAGTCACCCGAAGCAGTTGAATAGTGGGCAATATCATGTCTTCACCACTAGTTTGGACAAGCAAGACCGGAAGGTTCAAAGGAGGGCTGTGAATTCGATTGAACCGGCCGTGCCCCAATATCTACGCTGGTCTGAACAGCCAATCGTGTGGAGCAGAGAGGATCACCCTCCCCGGGTTGATAATCCGGGTCAGCTAGCATTGGTGGTGGTGCCTCAGGTGGGAGGTTATAAGTTCACCAAGGTACTCATGGATGGAGGGAGCAGTATTAATATCTTATACTATGAGACCTTCCGTCGTATGGGACTAACAGATAAAAATCTTAAACCGTCCAATACGGTATTCCATGGTGTGGTACCTAGTAAGTCAGCATATCATGTTGGTAAGATAGCCCTGGAAGTGGCCTTTGGAGATGATCATGATTCCAGGTCGGAGACGTTGACTTTTGAGGTGGTAAAAATCCAGAGTCCATATCACGCCTTGTTTGGGCGGCCGGCTTACGCCAAGTTTATGGCACGGCCCTGTTATGTGTATTTGCAGCCCAAGAAGCTGGGTCACAAGGGGACAATAATGGTTCATGGAAGCCGCAAGGTTGCCTTGGAGTGTGAAGAAGGTGATGTGGCCTACGCAAAGTCGGTTTGTGCCATAGAGGAGCTGAAATACTATAAGGATAATGTTGATCCGGCGAACATGACTCCATTGAAGAAGCCAACCACGGAGCATGATCCGGCCTTGAAGTTCAAATCGACAGCTGAGACTAAACTTGTTCACTTCGTACCTGGCGATTCGTCCAAACAGTTCAGCATCAGTTCCAATTTGGATCCGAAATAGGAAAGCGCGCTCATCGAGTTCATCCGTGAGAATCGGGACATTTTTGCATCGAAGCCCTCTAACATGCCAGGTGTACCGAGGCAACTCACTGAGCACACTCTTAATGTGGATCCTAAGTATAAACCGGTGAAACAGTTCCTCCGCCGGTTCATTGAAGAAAGGCGCAAAGCTATTGGAGAAGAGGTAGCCAGGCTCTTTGCAGCTGGTTTTATTGTTGAAGTTTTCCACCCTGAATGGATGGCAAATCCGGTGCTAGTCCTTAAGAAAAACGGCACGTGGCGCATGTGTGTGGATTACATAGATCTCAACAAGGCTTGTCCAGCAGATCCTTTTGCCCTCCCCCGTATTGATCAAATTATTAATGCTCCGGCGGGTTGTGAGCGTTTGAGTTTTCTGGATGCATATTCCGGTTATCATCAGATCAAGATGGCAGTTAAGGACCAGGACAAGGCAGCGTTCATAACTCGCTTTGGAGCCTTCTGCTATGTGTCTATGCCCTTCGGGCTCAAGAGTGCCCAGGAAAATTATCAGCGGTGTGTACAGAATTGCCTTCATAAACAGATTGGCCGTAATGTACATGCTTATGTAGATGACATCGTGGTTAAGTCAAGGGAGAAGGAAACTCTGGTTGATGAGTTGAAGGAAACCTTTGATAACCTAAGGACGTACAAGATGATGCTCAATCCGGCCAAGTGTGTCTTTGGTGCACCGGCACGCAAGTTATTGGGTTTTCTGGTGTCCAACAGGGGAATCGAAGGCAATCCGGAGAAGATTACAGCCATCACCTCTCTGGCCAAACCAAAGTGTATCAATGATGTCCAACGTTTGGCTGGCCGGATTGCCGCGTTGAGCCGGTTTATCAGCCGCCTTGGTGAGAAGGCAATCCCTTTGTATCAGATGTTGAAAAAGACGAATCATTTTGTCTGGAGTTCTGATGCTGATAAAGCATTTGAGGATTTAAAGCGGCAGTTGGCCAATCCGCCTGTACTCGCTGCTCCAATTGATAAGGAGCCATTGCTATTATATATTGCTGCTAATGCTCGTACAGTCAGTGTGGCTATTGTGGTGGAGCGCAAGGAGGCAGGCAAGGAGCATCCGGTTCAACGTCTGGTTTACTATATCAGCGAGGTGCTTATTGAATCCAAGCAAAGGTATCCGCATTGGCAGAAGCTGGTATATGGAGTTTTCATGGCGAGCCGGAAGCTTAAGCAGTATTTCCAAGGGCACCCCATCACAGTGGTTAGTTCTGCTCCCTTGGGAGATATCATCCAGAACCGTGAAGCAACTGGCCGGATTGCCAAGTGGGCTATAGAGCTTGGGCCGCACGGATTGAAATATGTGTTGCGGACGGCGGTCAAGTCTCAAGCACTTGTTGATTTCATCAATGATTGGACAGAACTGCAAGCGCCTGAAGAAAAGCCGGATCACACATATTGGATCATCCATTTTGACGAATCTAGGAAATTGGAAGGCTCGGGGGCTGGAGTCGTATTAACTTCCCCATGAGGTGATAAGTTTTGTTACGTTCTCCACTTAATGTCCCCTTGTACTAACAATGCAGCTGAGTATGAAGCCTTACTCCATGGTCTCCGGATGGCTAAGGAAATGAATCTAATCCGAGTTAAGTGCTTCGGTGACTCGGACCTGGTGGTTCAACAGGTGTTTGGCACTTGGGATTCCAAGGACCCACTCATGGCTGCATATCGTCGTGAGGTGGATATTGTCGCAGGTCACTTCAAGGGCTATCTGGTGGACCATGTGGCCCGCCGGAAGAATGAAGCGGCGGATGCCTTAAGCCGGCTGGGCTCTCAACGTAAACCGGTCCCGCCCAATATATTTCTGGATGTGCTGCACAACCCGTCGGTCAAGCTCCTTGGTGAAGCAGATTTGGCTATTCCTAATCCAGAGGCTCAATTGGTGGCAGCCCTTCATGTCATTCCAGATTGGACGCTTCCTTACCTTGCGTACATGAACCGGGGCGAGTTACCAGAGGATGAGACTCTGGCCCGGCAGATAATCCGGCGATCCAAGTCCATGACTATTGTCAATGGTGAGTTGCATCACTGCAGTGTATCAGGGGCGTTTCAACGCTGTGTGACTCCTGAGGAAGGCTGTGAAATTTTGCGTGAGATCCACGAAGGAGATTTTGGTCACCACGCCGGTTCAAAATCTCTGGTGGCTAAAGCATTCCGCCATGGCTTCTATTGGTTGACTGCTCATGCTGATGCGGAAGATCTGGTCAGACGATGTGACGGTTGCCAAAAGTTCTCATGACGTGCTCATGTACCGACTCAAGAATTGAGAATGATCCCAATTACTTGGCCGTTAGCGACTTGGGGGCTAGATATGGTTGGACCTTTCAAAAGGTCCAAGGATAAGAAGACCCACCTTCTGGTGGCGATTGATAAATTTACAAAGTGGGTGGAGGCAGAACCCGTTAGCAAGTGTGATGCAGCCACGGCGGTTCAGTTCATCAAAAAAGTGATTTTCCGGTTTGGCTTTCCACACAGTATCATCACAGATAATGGTAGTAATTTGTCCAAGGGTGCCATGAAGGAGTTCTGCGAACGTGAGCACATCCGGCTTGATGTTTCATCAGTAGCCCACCCATAGTCCAATGGTCAAGCAGAGCGAGCTAATCAAGAGATCTTGAGAGGCATCAAAACCCGGCTTATGGTTCCTTTGCAGAGAACACCGGGTTGTTGGGTAGAAGAGTTACCATCTGTGTTATGGAGCATCAATACTACACCCAACAGATCAACAGGATACACACCGTTCTACATGGTCTACGGAGCGGAGGCGATTCTCCCCAGTGATATCCGTCATGACTCACCTCGTGTGGCAGCTTATGTTGAAGCGGACAACGAGACAGCACGACAAGATGCGTTGGACCTGTTGGATGAAGAGCGTGACATAGCTGCTGCCCGCTCGGCGATTTACCAACATGATCTTCGTCGTTATCACAGTCGCTGAGTCAGAACCAGAACCTTTCAAGAGGGAGATTTGGTGCTTCGGCTCATCCAAGATCAGACTGATATGCATAAGTTATCCCCACCTTGGGAGGGGCCTTTCGTGGTCAGCAAGAATCTGCACAATGGGTCATACTATCTGATCGATATTCGAGAGCACAAAGACTCACGTACATCAGAGGAGGAAACCAACAGGCCGTGGAACATAGCTCATCTTCGGCCTTATTATACCTGAGCCATCGGCTCTACCTATGTATATATTATGACACTATTTATATTATGATTAATACAATAAACCGGAGCCTCAGCTAAAGCGGGGTCTCTGTTCTTTTTACATCATGAGTGGTTACACAGAGTTGTTCTGTCTTAAAGCGGCCTCCGGCTTACCCCTTGAATTTGCTTTTCAAAAGCTTTATGACATCACTTGGGGGCTTGGTCATATCCGAACCAATGCAACACCTTTTGATAGGCGAAAGCCACTAGATCACTTGGGGACATGGTCAAGTCTGAACCAGTCACGCCTCTTGATCGGCCTAAGGCCACAGAATCACTTGGGGGCTTGGTTGAACCCGAACCATTGCCACGCCTCTTGATCGGCATAATGCCACTGTTTCATTTGGGGACCTGGCTGACTTGAACCATAGCTACGCCTATCGGGGGCTTGGTCGTGTCCGACCATGGTAACGTCATCTGATCGGCTCAATAAAGCCTCTTTTTGCAAACGGTTTTTATCATTACCTTTGCTTAAAAAATTCTTTAATAAATATCTCTTTATTCTTGTTGCGTTTTTAAACCGACAAAAGTTTTTTAAACCGGTTCAAACTATCAATTGACGGAACATGGTCCATTTTTAATTCGGAGTTTATTTGCCCGGTTTGATTTTGTTTGTTGAACATCCTATTGAGGAGTAACATGGTGTTTATTATAACACCTGGCACGGTTTTACAAGGTAAACCGACATTACATATATATAGGATTTGTTATCTCCTCCAATAGTGTGGGTTTATAAAACCTCCGCTTCAAGATTGGCTAAGCCAGCTTCATGCCCAACGATGGAAGGTATTATGTATCACAAAGATTAGATCATATACTTCAAATTTCAGATATTTTGATTTCATAACATTCCGCCTGACGGTACGAAGATTAGATAATATACTTCAAATTTCACCAAATGGTTGGGTTCAAAAGCTTTGATCCACCTCTGGTCAAAAAGACAAATTTCCGACGATTCAATAGGAAGCGGGTCAAATTTGAACTGTAGCTGCCTCATAGTTTGCTATTTATTTTTTCCAAAAATCATTTGTAGGTACATAAGTATCTATTTAATTAGAGAAACATCAAAAGTTCTCCAAGATTCAACCACTAGCTAGGAACGGTCAAGCCCGCCGTTTTGACCGCATTTTGAAACGAGCATAACAAATTAAAAAAAACAAAAAATTGGAAAACCTTCGCATTGTGTCATTATATGCGACCAAGTTTCTAGGAAAAATAATAAACTTGTAATACGACAATTATTCTAAAAAAGTGTTCTAAAAAATGAGCTATCATGCATGAAGATTCATGGCTTTCAGGCCAAATGATCAATCTTATGGCCACATTCATGGCATAGTTTGTTCAAATGATCTCACATTGTGCACAAGGGTGCATCTTGGAATTCCAAACAATGTTGCCTAAGGGAGTTTTTATTTTCTTTGCACGGAAAATTCATTTTCCATTTTTCGAGTGCCCGAAATGATTTTTTTAAGGACCTACCATATATTTGTTGCAAAATTGGACCAACTCAATTTTCTAAAATACTAGGCCATATTTCATGCACAATTGACCAAATGGTTGGGTGTCAAAAGCTTTGATCCACCTCTGGTCAAAAAGACAAATTTCCGCTGATTCAGCAGGAAGCGGGTCAAATTTGAACTGTAGCTGCCTCATAGTTTACTATTTATTTTTTTCCAAAAATCATTTCTAGGTACATAAGTATCTATTTAATAAGAGAAACATCAAAAGTTTTCCAAGATTCAACCACTAGCTAGGAACGGTCAAACCCGTCGTTTTGACCGCATTTTAAAACGGGCATAAAAATAAAAAAATAATTGGAAAACCTTCGCATTGTGTCATTATATGTTACCAACTTTCCAGGAAAAATAATAAACTTGTAATACAACAATTATTTTAAAATAGTGTTCTCAGAGATGAGCTATCATACGTGAAGATTCATGGCTTTCAAGCAAATGATCAATCTTATGGCCACATTCATGGCATAGTTTGTTCAAATGATCTCATATTGTGCACAAGGGTGCATATTGGAATTCCAAACAATGTTGCCTGATAACCCACAAGTATAAGGGATCGCAACAGTTTTCGAGGGTAGAGTATTCAACCCAAATTTATTGATTTGACACAAGGGGAGCCAAAGAATATTCTCAAGTATTTGCAGTTGAGTTGTCAATTCGACCACACCTGGATAACTTAGTATCTGCAGTAAAGTAATTAGTAGCAAAGTAATATGGAAGTAACGGTAACGATAGCAAAAGTAATATTTTTGGGTTTTGTGGTGATTGTAACAGTAGCAACGGAAAAGTAAATAAGCGAAGAAAAATATGTGAAAAGCTCGTAGGCATTTGATCGGTGATGGAGAATTATGCCGGATGCGGTTCATCATGTAACAATCATAACATAGGGTGACACAGAACTAACTCCAATTCATCAATGTAATGTAGGCATGTATTCCGAATATAGTTATACGTGCTTATGGGAAAGAACTTGCATGACATCTTTTGTCCTACCCTCCTGTGGCAGCGGGGTCCTAATGGAAACTAAGGGATATTAAGGCCTCCTTTTAATAGAGTACCGGACCAAAGCATTAACACATAGTGAATAAGTGAACCCCTCAAACTATGGTCATCACCGGGAGTGGTCCCGATTATTGTCACTTCGGGGTTGCCGGATCATAACACATAGTATGTGACTATAGACTTGCAAGATAGGATCAAGAACTCACATATATTCATGTAAACATAATAGGTTCAGATCTGAAATTATGGCATTCGGGCCCTAGTGACAAGCATTAAGCATAGCAAAGTCATAGCAACATCAATCTCAAAACATAGTGGATACTAGGGATCAAACCCTAACAAAACTAACTCGATTACATGATAGATCTCATCCAACCCATCACCGTCCAACAAGCCTACGATGGAATTACTCATGCACGGCGGTGAGCATCATGAAATTGGTGATGGAGGATGGTTGATGATGACGACGGCGATGAATCCCCCTCTCCAGAGCCCCGAACGGACTCTAGATCAGCCCTCGCGAGAGAGTTTAGAGCTTGGCGGCGGCTCCATATCGTAAAACGCGATGAATCCTTCTCTCTGATTTTTTTCTCCCCGAACACGAATATATGGAGTTGGAGTTGAGGTCGGTAGAGCGTCAGGGGGCCCATGAGGCAGGGGGCGCGCCCTCCACCCTCGTGGACAGGTGGTGCCCCGTGATGTGGATTCTTCTTCTAGTATTTTTTATATTTTCCAAAAATAAGTTCCGTGGAGTTTCAGGTCATTCCAAGAACGTTTGTTTCTGCACATAAATAACACCATAGAAAGTCTACTGAAAACAGCGTCAGTCCGGGTTAGTTCCATTCAAATCATGCAAGTTAGAGTCCAAAACAAGGAAAAAAGTGTTTGGAAAAGTAGATACGACAGAGACGTATCAACTCCCCCAAGCTTAAACCTTTGCTTGTCCTCAAGCAATTCAGTTGATAAACTGAAAGTGATAAAGAAAAACTTTTACAAACTATGTTTGCTCTTGTTGTTGTAAATATGTAAAGCCAGCATTCAAGTTTTCAGCAAAGATTATGACTAACCATATTCACAATAACATTTAGGTCTCATGTTTACTCATGTCAATAGCATAATCAACTAGCGAGCAATAATAATAAATCTTGGATGACAACACTTTCTCAAAACAATCATGATATGATATAATAAGATGGTATCTCGCTAGCCCTTTCTGAGACCGCAAAACATAAATGCATAGCACCTTTAAAGATCAAGGTCTGACTAAACATTGTAATTCATGGTAAAAGAGATCCAATCATAGTCATACCCAATATAAATTAATAGTAATGGATACAAATGATAGCTGCGCTCTCCAGCTAGTGCTTTTTAATAAGAGGGTGATGACTCAACATAAAAGTAAATAGATAGGCCCTTCGCAGAGGGAAGCAGGGATTTTTAGAGGTGCCAGAGCTCGATTTTAAAGCAGAGATAAATAATATTTTGAGCGGCATACTTTCATTGTCAACATAACAACCAAGAGATGGCGATATCTTCCATGCTACACACATTATAGGCGGTTCCCAAACATAATGGTAAAGCTTATACTCCCCCTCCACCAACAAGCATCAATCCATGGCTTGCTCGAAACAACGAGTGCCTCCAACTAGCAACAGCTGTCGTGGTTCTAAGTCTGACAGTAGTGTAGGGGGGTAGTAATGGAGAGGCAAGATCCTAGCTATGGAGTAGTTGTAAGCACACAAGGTTTACGAGTTCAGGCCCTTCTCGGAGGAAGTAACAGCCCTACATCTCGGAGCCCGGAGGCGGTCGACTGGATTATGTGTGTATGAATTACATGGGTGCGAACCCTTTACACTAAGGAGGGGGGTGGTGAGAGGATCGAGAAGAGGTGTCTAGAGGGGGGGTGATTAGACACTAAGTGCCAAAGTTGCAGTTTTTAAACTTTTTCGGTTTAAGTGGAGTTTTATGCACAAGCTTAATGATCATAAAACATATCAAGAAAGCATGCAAAGAGTATATGAGCAGCGGAAAGTAAAGCATGCAACTTGCAAGAATGTAAAGGGAAGGGTTTGGAGAATTCAAACGCAATTGGAGAGATGGATGTTTTTGGCGTGGTTCGGATAGGTGGTGCTATCCTACATCCACGTTGATGGAGACTTCAACCCACGAAGGATAACGGTTGCGCGAGTCCACGGAGGGCTCCACCCACGAAGGGTCCCCGAAGAAGCAACATTGTCTATCCCACCATGGCCATCTCCCACGAAGGACTTGCCTCACTAGTGGTAGATCTTCATGAAGTAGGCGATCTCCTTGCCCTTACAAACTCCTTGGTTCAACTCCACAATATTGTCGGAGGCTCCCAAGTGACACCTAGCCAATCTAGGAGACACCACTCTCCAAGAAGTAACAAATGGTGTGTTGATGATGAACTCCTTGCTCTTGTGCTTCAAATGATAGTCTCCCCAACACTCAACTCTCTCTCATAGGATTTGGATTTGGTGGAAAGAAGATTTGAGTGGAAAGCAACTTGGGGAAGGCTAGAGATCAAGATTCATATGGTAGGAATGGAATATCTTGAGCTCAACACAAGGGTAGGTGGTTCTCTCTCAGAAAATGTGTATTGGTAGTGAAGATCTGATCTGATGGCTCTCTCCACGAGTGAAGAGGAGGTGGAGGGGTATATAGAGCCTCCACACAAAATCCAACCGTTACAGACAATTTACCAATCTCGGTGGGACCGAATCAACAAACTCGGTCGGACCGATTTAGTAAACCTAGTGACCGTTAGGATTTTCGGTGGGACCGATATGCAACTCGGTAGGACCGATATGGTTAGGGTTAGGGCATAATGTAATCTCGGTGAGACCGATTACACAAACTTGGTGTGACCGATTTGAAGGAAATATGCCCTAGAGGCAATAATAAAGTTATTATTTATTTCCTTATATCATGATAAATGTTTATTATTCATGCTAGAATTGTATTAACTGGAAACATAATACATGTGTGAATACATAGACAAACAGAGTGTCACTAGTATGCCTCTACTTGACTAGCTCATTAATCAAAGATGGTTATGTTTCCTAGCCATGAACAAAGAGTTGTTATTTGATTAACGAGATCACATCATTAGTTGAATGATCTGATTGACATGACCCATTCCATTAGCATAGCACTCGATCGTTTAGTATGTTGCTATTGCTTTTATCCATGACTTATACATGTTCCTTTAACTATGAGAATATGCAACTCCCATTTACCGTAGGAACACTTTGTGTGCTACCAAACGTCACAACGTAACTGGGTGATCCGAAGGTACATGTTGAGTTGGCATACTTCGAGATTAGGATTTGTCACTCCGATTGTCGGAGAGGTATCTCAGGGCCTTCTCGGTAATGCACATCACATAAAGCCTTGCAAGCATTGCAACCAATGAGTTAGTTGCGAGATGATGTATTACGGAACGAGAAAAGAGACTTGCCAGTAACGAGATTGAACTAGGTATTGGATACCGACGATCGAATCTCGGGCAAGTAACATACCGATGACAAAGGGAACAACGTATGTTGTTGTGCGGTCTGACCGATAAAGATCTTCGTAGAATATGTAGGAGCCAATATGGGCATCCAGGTCCCGCTATTGGTTATTGACCGGAAACGTGTCTCGGTCATGTCTACATTGTTCTCGAACCGTAGGGTCCGCACGCTTAACGTTACGATGACAGTTATTATGAGTTTATGCATTTTGATGTACCGAAGGAGTTCGGAGTCCCGGATGTGATCACGGACGTGACGAGGAGTCTCAAAATGGTCGAGACATAAAGAATTATATATTGGAAGCCTATGTTTGGACATCGGATGCATTCCAGGTGAAATCAGGATTTTACCGGAATACCGGGAGGGTTACCGGAACCCCCCGGGAGCATAATGGGCCAACATGGGCCTTGGAGGAAAGGTGAGAGGGCAGCCCTAGGGGCTGCGCGCCTCCCCCCCTTCCCTAGTCCTATTAGGACTAGGAGAAGTGGGGCGCCCCCTCTCTCTCTCTCTCCCCCTTGGAGCAATCCTAGTCCAACTAGGATTGGGGGGGGGGGGAATCCTACTCCCAGAGGGAGTAGGACTCTCCTGGCGCACCAAACCTGGCCGGCCAGCCCCTCCCCCTTGGATCCTTTATATACAGGGGCAGGGGGCACCCCAAAGACACACAAGTTGATCTACGGATCGTTCCTTAGCCGTGTGCGGTGCCCCCTTCCACCAAATTCCACCTCGATTATATCGTTGCAGTGCTTAGGCGAAGCCCTGCGCCGGTAACACATCAAGATCGTCACCACGCCGTCGTGCTGACGGAACTCTTCCTCGACGCTTTGCTGGATCGGAGCCCGGGGATCGTCATCGAGCTGAACGTGTGCCAAGAACTCGGAGGTGCCGGAGTAACGGTGCTGTGATCGGTTGGATCGCGAGGAGAACGTACGACTACTTCCTCTACGTACGACTACTTCCTCTACGTTGTGTCAACGCTTCCGCTTCGGTCTACGAGGGTACGTAGACAAACACTCTCCCCGCTCGTTGCTATGCATCACCATGATCTTGCGTGTGCGTAGGAAAATTTTTGAAATTACTGCGTTCCCCAACAGTGGCATCCGAGCCTAGGTTTTTATGGTTTGATGTTATTTACACGAGTAGAACACAAGTGAGTTGTGGACGATACAAGTCATACTGCCTACCAGCATGTCATACTTTGGTTCAGCGGTATTGTTGGACGAGACGATCCGGACCAACCTTACGCGTACGCTTACGCGAGACCGGTTCCCTCGACGTGCTTTGCACATAGATGGATTGCGGAAGACTGTCTCTCCAACTTTAGTTGAACCGAGTGTGGCTACGCCCGGTCCTTGAGAAGGTTAAAACGGAGTCTATTTGACAAACTATCGTTGTGGTTTTGATGCGTAGGTAAGATGAGTTCTTGCTTAAGCCCGTAGCAGCCACGTAAAACTTGCAACAACAAAGTAGAGGACGTCTAACTTGTTTTTGCAGGGCATGTTGTGATGTGATATGGTCAAGACGTGATGCTAAATTTTATTGTATGAGATGATCATGTTTTGTAACCGAGTTATCGGCAACTGGCAGGAGCCATATGGTTGTCGCTTTATTGTATGCAATGCAATCGCGATGTAATGCTTTACTTTATTGCTAAACGGTAGTGATAGTCGTAGAAGCATAAGATTAGCGTGACGACAACGATGCTGCGATGAAGATCAAGGTGTCGCGCCGGTGACGATGGTGATCATGACGGTGCTTCGAAGATGGAGATCACAAGCACAAGATGATGATGGCCATATCATATCACTTATATTGATTGCATGTGATGTTTATCCTTTTATGCATCTTATCTTGCTTTGATTGACGGTAGCATTATAAGATGATCTCTCACTAAATTATCAAGAAGTGTTCTCCCTGAGTATGCACCGTTGCGAAAGTTCTTCGTGCTGAGACACCACGTGATGATCGGGTGTGATAGGCTCTACGTTCAAATACAACGGGTGCAAAATAGTTGCACACGCGGAATACTCAGGTTTAACTTGACGAGCCTAGCATATACAGATATGGCCTCGGAACACAGAGACCGAAAGGTCGAGCGTGAATCATATAGTAGATATGATCAACATAATGATGTTCACCATTGAAACTACTCCATCTCACGTGATGATCGGACATGGTTTAGTTGATTTGGATCACGTGATCACTTAGAGGATTAGAGGGATGTCTATCTAAGTGGGAGTTCTTAAGTAATATGATTAATTGAACTTTAATTTATCATGAACTTAGTCCTGGTAGTATTAGCATATCTATGTTGTAGATCAATAGCTCGCGTTGTTACTTCCCTATGTTTATTTTGATATGTTCCTAGAGAAAATTATGTTGAAAAATGTTAGTAGCAATGATGCGGATTGGATCCGTGATCTGAGGTTTATCCTCATTGCTGCACAGAAGAATTATGTCCTTGATGCACCGCTAGGTGACGGACCTATTGCAGGAGCAGATGCAGACATTATGAACGTTTTGCTAGCTCAATATGATGACTACTTAATAGTTTAGTGCACCATGCTTAACTGCTTAGAATCGGGACTTCAAAGACGTTTTGAACGTCATGGAGCATATGAGATGTTCTAGGAATTGAAGTTAATATTTCAAGCAAATACCCGAGTTGAGAGATATGAAGTCTCCAACAAGTTCTATAGCTAAAAGATGGAGGAGAATCGCTCAACTAGTGAGCATGTGCTCAGATTGTCTGGGTACTACAATCGCTTGAATCAAGTGGGAGTTAATCTTCCAGATAAGATAGTGATTGACAGAATTCTCTAGTCACCATCACCAAGTTAGTAGAACTTCGTGATGAACTATAATATGCAAGGGACAACGGAAAATATTCCCAAGCTCTTCGCGATGCTAAAATCGGCGAAGGTAGAAATCAAAGAAAAACATCAAGTGTTGATGATTGACAAGATCACTAGTTTCAAGAAAAGGGCAAAAGGAAAGAAGGGGAACTTCAAGAAGAACGGCAAGCAAGTTGCTGCTCAAGTGAAAAAGCCCAAGTCTGGTCCTAAGCCTGAGACTAAGTGCTTCTACTGCAAAGGGACTGGTCACTGGAAGCGGAACTACCCCAAGTGATTGGCGGATAAGAAGGATGGCAAAGTGAACATAAGTATATTTGATATACATGTTATTGATGTGTACTTTACTAGTGTTCATAGCAACCCCTCAGTATTTGGTACTAGTTCAAGTTGCTAAGATTAGTAACTCGAAACAGGAATTGCAGAATGAACAAAAACTAGTTAAAGGGCAAGGTGACGATGTGTGTTGGAAGTGGTTCCAAGATTGATATGATCATCATCACACACTCCCTATACTTTCGGGATTAGTGTTGAAACTAAATAAGTGTTATTTGGTGTTTGCTTTGAGCATGAATATGATTTGATCATGTTAATTGCAATACGGTTATTCATTTAAGTAAGAGAATAAATTGTTGTTCTGTTTACATGAATAAAACCTTCTATGGTCATACACACCAATGAAAATAGTTCATTGAATCTCGATCGCAGTGATACACATATTCATAATATTGAAGCCAAAAGATGCAAAGTTAATAATGATAGTGCAACTTATTTGTGGCACTGCAGTTTAGGTCATATTGGTGTAAAGCGCATGAAGAAACTCCATGCTGATGGGATTTTGGAATCACTTGATTATGAATCACTTGATGCTTGCGAATCATGCCTCTTGGGCAAGATGACTAAAACTCCGTTCTCCGGAACAATGGAGCAAGCAACAGATTTGTTGGAAATCATACATACTGATGTATGTGGTCCAATAAATATTAAGGCTCGCGACAAGTATCATTATTTTCAGAACTTCACAGATGATTTAAGCAGATATGGGTATATCTACTTAATGAAACACAAGTCTGAAACATTTGAAAAGTTCAAAGAATTTCAGAGTGAAGTGGAAAATCATCGTAACAAGAAAATAAAGTTTCTACGATCTGATCGTGGAGGAGAATATTTGAGTTACGAGTTTGGTCTACATTTGAAACAATGCGGAATAGTTTCGCAACTCACGCCACCCGGAACACCACAACGTAATGGTGTGTCCGAACGTCGTAATCGTACTTTACTGGATATGGTGCGATCTATGATGTCTCTTACCGATTTACCGCTATCTTTTTGGGGTTCTGCTCTAGAGACGGCCGCATTCACGTTAAATAGGGCACCATCAAAATCAGTTGAGACGATGCCTTATGAACTGTGGTTTGGCAAGAAACCAAAGTTGTCGTTTCTTAAAGTTTGGGGCTGCGATGCTTATGTGAAAAAACTTCAACCTGATAAGCTCGAACCCAAATCGGAAAAATGTGTCTTCATAGGATACCCAAAGGAGACTATTGGGTATACCTTCTATCACAGATCCGAAGGCAAAAAAAATTTTGTTGCCAAAAGTCGGAAACTTTCTAGAGAAGGAGTTTCTCTCGAAAGAAGTGAGTGGGAGGAAAGTAGAACTTGATGAGATAACAGTATCTGCTCCTTTATTGAGAAGTAGTACATCACAGAAATCTGTTTCTGTGACACCTACATCAAATAGGGAGGAAGCTAATGATAATGATCATGAAACTTCAGATCAATGTTCTACTGAACTTCGTAGATCAACCAGAGTAAGATCCGCACCAGAGTGGTACGGTAATCCTATTTTGGAAGTCATGTTACTAGACCATGATGAACCTACGAACTATGAAGAAGCGATGGTGAGCCCAGATTCCGCAAAATGGCTTGAGGCCATGAAATCTGAGATGGGATCCATATATGATAACAAAGTGTGGACTTTGGTTGACTTGCCCGATGATCGGCAAGCAATAGAAAATAAATGGATTTTCAAAAAGAAGACTGACGCTGATGGTAATGTTACTGTCTATAAAGCTCGACTTGTTGCAAAAGGTTTTCGACAAGTTCAAGGGATTGACTACGATGAGACTTTCTCACCCGTAGCGATGCTTAAGTCTGTCCGAATCATGTTAGCAGTTGCCGCATTTTATGATTATGAAATTTGGCAAATGGATGTCAAAACTGCATTCCTGAATGGATTTCTGGAAGAAGAGTTGTATATGATGCAACCAGAAGGTTTTGTCGATCCAAAGGGAGCTAACAAAGTGTGCAAGCTCCAGCGATCCATTTATGGACTGGTGCAAGCCTCTCGGAGTTGGAATAAACGCTTTGATAAGTTGATCAAAGCATATAGTTTTATACAGACTTGCGGTGAAGCCTGTAATTACAAGAAAGTGAGTGGGAGCACTACAACATTTCTGATAAGTATATGTAAATGACATATTATTGATCGGAAAATAATGTAGAATTATTCTGTAAAGCATAAAGGAGTATTTGAAAGGAGTTTTTCGAAGAAGGACCTCGGTGAAGCTGCTTACATATTGAGCATCAAGATCTATAAGAGATAGATCAAGACGCTTGATAAGTTTTTCAATAAATACATACCTTGAAAAGATTTTTGAAGTAGTTCAAAATGGAACAGTCAAAGAAAGAGTTCTTGCCTGTATTACAAGGTGTGAAATTGAGTAAGACTCAAAGCCCGACCACGGCAGAAGATAGAAAGAGAATGAAAGTCATTCCCTATGCCTCAGCCATAGGTTCTATAAAGTATGCCATGCTGTGTACCAGACCTATTGTATACCCTACCCTGAGATTGGCACGGGAGTACAATAGTGATCTAGGAGTAGATCACTGGACGGCGGTCAAAATTATCCTTAGTGGAATAAGGATATGTTTCTCGATTATGGAGGTGACAAAAAGGGTCGTCGTAAAAGGTTACGTCGATGCAAGTTTTGACACTAATCTGGATGACTCTAAAGTCTCAATCTAGATACATATTGAAAGTGGGAGCAATTAGCTAAAGTAGCTCCGTGCAGAGCATTGTAGACATAGAAAATTGCAAAATACATAACGGATCTGAATGTGGCAGACCCGTTGACTAAACTTCTCTCACAAGCATAAGTCACACTGTAGTACTCTTTGGGTGTTAATCACATAGCAATGTGAACTAGATTACTGAATCTAGTAAACCCTTTGGGTGTTGGTCACATATCGATGTGAACTATTGCTGATAAATCACATGGCGATGTGAACTAGATTATTGACTCTAGTGCAAGTGGGAGACTGAAGGAAATATGCCCTAGAGGCAATAATAAAGTTATTATTTATTTCCTTATATCATGATAAATGTTTATTATTCATGCTAGAATTGTATTAACTGGAAACATAATACATGTGTGAATACATAGACAAACAGAGTGTCACTAGTATGCCTCTACTTGACTAGCTCATTAATCAAAGATGGTTATGTTTCCTAGCCATGAATAAAGAGTTGTTATTTGATTAACGAGATCACATCATTAGTTGAATGATCTGATTGACATGACCCATTCCATTAGCATAGCACTCGATCGTTTAGTATGTTGCTATTGCTTTTATCCATGACTTATACATGTTCCTTTAACTATGAGAATATGCAACTCCCATTTACCGTAGGAACACTTTGTGTGCTACCAAACGTCACAACATAACTGGGTGATTATAAAGGTGCTCTACAAGTGTCTCCGAAGGTACATGTTGAGTTGGCATACTTCGAGATTAGGATTTGTCACTCCGATTGTCGGAGAGGTATCTCAGGGCCTTCTCGGTAATGCACATCACATAAAGCCTTGCAAGCATTGCAACCAATGAGTTAGTGCGAGATGATGTATTACGGAACGAGAAAAGAGACTTGCCAGTAACGAGATTGAACTAGGTATTGGATACCGACGATCGAATCTCGGGCAAGTAACATACCGATGACAAAGGGAACAACGTATGTTGTTATGCGGTCTGACCGATAAAGATCTTCGTAGAATATGTAGGAGCCAATATGGGCATCCAGGTCCCGCTATTGGTTATTGACCGGAAACGTGTCTCGGTCATGTCTACATTGTTCTCGAACCGTAGGGTCCGCACGCTTAACGTTACGATGACAGTTATTATGAGTTTATGCATTTTGATGTACCGAAGGAGTTCGGAGTCCCGGATGTGATCACGGACGTGACGAGGAGTCTCGAAATGGTCGAGACATAAAGAATTATATATTGGAAGCCTATGTTTGGACATCGGATGCATTCCAGGTGAAATCAGGATTTTACCGGAATACCGGGAGGGTTACCGGAACCCCCCGGGAGCATAATGGGCCAACATGGGCCTTGGAGGAAAGGTGAGAGGGCAGCCCTAGGGGCTGTGCGCCTCCCCCCCTTCCCTAGTCCTATTAGGACTAGGAGAAGTGGGGCGCCCCCTCTCTCTCTCTCTCCCCCTTGGAGCAATCCTAGTCCAACTAGGATTGGGGGGGGGGGGGAATCCTACTCCCAGAGGGAGTAGGACTCTCCTGGCGCACCAAACCTGGCCGGCCAGCCCCTCCCCCTTGGATCCTTTATATACGGGGGCAGGGGGCACCCCAAAGACACACAAGTTGATCTACGGATCGTTCCTTAGCCGTGTGCGGTGCCCCCTTCCACCAAATTCCACCTCGATTATATCGTTGCAGTGCTTAGGCGAAGCCCTGCGCCGGTAACACATCAAGATCGTCACCACGCCGTCGTGCTGACGGAACTCTTCCTCGACGCTTTGCTGGATCGGAGCCCGGGGATCGTCATCGAGCTGAACGTGTGCCAAGAACTCGGAGGTGCCGGAGTAACGGTGCTATGATCGGTTGGATCGCGAGGAGAATGTACGACTACTTCCTCTACGTACGACTACTTCCTCTACGTTGTGTCAACGCTTCCGCTTCGGTCTACGAGGGTACGTAGACAAACACTCTCCCTGCTCGTTGCTATGCATCACCATGATCTTGCGTGTGCGTAGGAAAATTTTTGAAATTACTGCGTTCCCCAACACGATTTTGGTAATTAGCTAACCAGAGAGTTGGTCAGGCAAACTCGATGGGACCGATTACTAAACTCGGTTGGACCGATTTTGGTAATAGGTTAACCAGAGAGTTTGCATTGTAATCTCGGTAGTACCGATTGCTCAAGCTCGGTGAGACCGATTTTGACAATGGACGAACACAGTGAGATTGCAATCCCATCTCGGTGAGACCGAGATCCCTATCGGTAGAACCGATTTGCTTAGGGTTTGGCAGTGGCTATGACATGTGAAACTCGGTGGCGCCGGGTTGAAAGAATCGGTAGGGCCGAGTTTGACTTTAGGTTTAGGTCATATGTGGAAGTGGGAAAGTAGCTGAGGGTTTTGGAGCATATCACTAAGCACATGAAGCAAGAGGCTCATTAAGCAACACCTCATCCCTTCTTAATAGTATTGGCTTTTCCTATAGACTCAATGTGATCTTGGATCACTAAAATGTAAAATGAAGAGTCTTGAGCTTGAAGCTTTAGCCAATCCTTTGACCTTAGCATCTTGAAGGAGTTCCCACATCCTTTAGTCCATGCCACTCCATTGTTGAACTTATCTGAAACATACTAGATAAAAGTGTTAGTCCAACACGAGATATGTTGACATTAATTACCAAAACCACCTGGGGAGCACTTGTGCTTTCAATCTCCCCATTTTTGGTAATTGATGGCAACATACATCAAAGCTTTAGATAAAGATATAAAGAATAGCAAGTAAAGCTTTGGAAGAACATGTAACAACCATAGGCTCCCCCTACATGTATGCAATCATGTGAATATAAAATATAGAAGCATGTGAGAGCATAACCATGACAGAGTAGGCAATGTGTTACATGTATCTTGGCCATATGCATCAGAGCAAAAGATTATTAAGGAAAATACCTTCATGCTCATGAGTCCTTCTTGCAAACAGTATGTACATAAGCAAGAATTCCTCATACTCATGATTCTGATGCATATACTTACCTTGTAGTCTTGAGTTGGCTTAGGATGGAATGAACCTGCACAAACAAGGTTAGATAACACAGGTACATCCACTAGCCAGAGCAAACAAAAGAAACCACAAGAATACCAAGACTGGGATGACATGTAGAGAATGAGTACAAGGTACCACATTGGATTAGAAATGTCCCCAAGAATAAAGATCTGCAATGAATTTGAATGATTTCTTTCCCTTAGATGTCTTGCTCCCCCTGAATCTGATATGGGATATTGGGAGAAGATAGGGAACAGAAAATCAAAGATGAAAGATAAAAATGGATAGAGCTTAATGCAAATAAGCACATATGAACATGTCTTTCCCCCAAAAAGACATGTGGCATCTCTCCTCTTGAACATCAAGCATCTGGGATCCTTGAGTATTCTCTCCCTCTGGAGATCTCTTTCTCCCCCTTAATACTCTCTCCCTTGTAGGTGATAAGCTTTGATGTGGTCTCTCTCTCCCCCTTTGACATCAATTTCCAAGAAGGGCTTTCTTGAATCTGTCGAATGGGTTTGGTCCTTGAGACTCAGCACAAAGCAATGGATAAAACTGTGATGCTTGTAGAGGACAAGATTCATTGAGTGGAGCTGGATCAGAGGAAATATAAAACAAGTGGCAAACTGTTTTTCCTCTTGTGAAATCGGTGGCACCGAGTGGCATGTTTCGGTGGTACCAAAAGGATTCGGTTGGACCGAAAACTACAAGTCGGTGAAACCGAGTTCATCACAGAGAAAAACACTTGTCACCTCAGCTCACTAGACAATTAAGATCTCACAAAGATTTGCAATGAATTATCTGAAAGATTTGCAATGAATTAGATGCAGAAAATGCAGAACAAAAACAAATATAGAAAAGACAAGAAACTGAAAGATCTAGATGAAGTTTTTTTTGTTTGAAAGGGGAAACAAATATGCAAGAAACAAATGCAATAACACAGAAAAGAACACAAGAGAACTTCATCTAGAGTTGGGCGGTGACATAGTCACCTATGTTAGAGTATATTGACTTAGGAATCAAGTGAGAGCACTTGATCATAGGTCATACTCATCGTTTAAGCTCAAAATGGGTTACCATTTTTCGTTTAAGCATCTTGATGTATTCACATCTTGTTGAGTTGCTTTGACTCATGACTTGGAGTAAAGCTTCTCTAAGATGGAATAACATACCTTGGGTGGTGGTGTGGATCTTGCTCATGTAGTTGAACTTGTGTGGGTGCTCAAGGTTGATGTAGCTTATCAAGAATTTGGAGCACCACTTGGAATTTAAGTCCATCTACCTACATGGGTTAGTCTTGCAAGGAAGAGCACTTGTGTATCCAAAAATGACAATCATGAAGCTCAACATAGAATTTGTCAAAGGATATGTTTGAATGGTTTTGTGCTTCCTTGTCTTCAACCACCATTGTGTAGAGACTTGGTGATGTAGAGATTGCTCAAGATGTGAGTGAGTTGCAATCTCATAGAATTAGATTCAACCAAGTACCTACATGGGTTAGATAACATGCAAGATGCAAATTTGTCCAAGACATAAGATAATCATCATAAGAGATATATCATGGATTAGTCATAAGCTCATGTCTTGCATGTATCAAATGGAGTTCCTACTCCAAGTTTGAAGCATCAATGATGTTCAATTCACCTCTTAACCTGCAAAACACTTTCTCATCAAGTGGTTTAGTGAATATATCCGCCAATTGCTTATCGGTGCGAACATGCTTAAGGTTAATGTCCCCTTTGGCAACACGATCTCGAATGAAATGATGACGAACTTCAATATGCTTAGTTCGAGAGTGTTGAACGGGATTGTGAGCAATCTTAATAGCACTTTCATTATCACATAGCAATGGAACATGTTTCACATAGATCCCATAATCTTTAAGAGTTTGGGTCATCCAAAGTAATTGAGCACAACATAAACCAGCGGCAATGTATTCCGCTTCGGCGGTGGATAAGGATACCGAGTTTTGTTTCTTGGAAGACCAAGACACAAGAGATCTACCAAGAAATTGACAAGTACCCGAAGTGGACTTTCTATCAACCTTGTCTCTGGCATAATCTGAGTCGGAATAGCCAACAAGATCAAAAGAGGACCTCTTAGGATACCAAATGCCAAAATTTGGTGTATGAATTAAGTATCTCACTATCCTTTTCACAGCTTTAAGATGACATTCTTTAGGAGCAGCTTGATATCGTGCACACATGCACACACTTAGCATAATATCGGGACGTGAGGCACATAGATATAACAATGAACCGATCATAGAGCGATAAACTTTTTGATCAACCGGTTCACCATCTTTGGTCAAATCAAGATGTCCACTAGTAGTCATGGGTGTAGACATACCTTTGCATCTTGCATATTGAACTTCTTGAATAAGTCTTTGGTGTACTTCGTTTGAGAGACAAATGTACCTTCCTTAGTTTGCTTGATTTCCAACCCGAGAAAGAATTTGAGTTCACTCATCATAGACATCTCAAACTTCTCCGACATTAGCTTTCCAAACTTTTCACTAAAATGAGGGTTAGTAGATCCAAATATGATATCATCGACATAAATTTGGCACACAAATAGTTCTCCATCAACCCTTTTAGTAAAAAGAGTAGAATCAACTTTACCAATTTCAAAGCCTTTTGCAGTAAGGAACTTGGTCAAGCATTTATACCATGCTCTAGGAGCTTGTTTAAGACCATAAAGGGCTTTGTGAAGTTTGTAAACATGATTAGGTTTCTTAGGATTAACAAAGCCGGGAGGTTGCTTAACATAAACTTCCTCCTCAATTTTGCCATTTAGAAAAGCACTTTTAATGTCCATTTGGTATAAGGTGATATCATGGTGATTAGCATAGGCAAGTAAGATGCGAATGGACTCAAGTCTAGCAACGGGAGCATATGTCTCACCATAGTCCATACCTTCAACTTGTGTATAACCTTGGGCGACGAGACGTGCTTTGTTGCGAACCACTTGTCCATCTTCATCTTGCTTGTTGCGAAACACCCATTTGGTACCAATGATGTTGTGGTTGTTGTCGGGCTTCTCGACCAATCTCCACACTTTATTTCTCTCGAAGTTGTGTAGCTCTTCATGCATAGCATTTATCCAATCTGGATCCTTCAATGCTTCTTCAACCTTCATAGGCTCAATGTTAGAAATGAATGAGTAATGCTCACAAAAGTTAGCTAAACGAGTTTTAGAGCGAGTGATTCTCCCGGTTTGGATATCTTTGTAGATTTGCTCGACGGGATGATCTTTGGCAGTTCTTGCTCGAACTCGTGTAAGCTTTTGCTTGGGTCGGGGTGGAACATCCTCTTCATCTTGTTCTTCCTCTTCTTTGCCTTCTTCTTCTTGGCCTTCTTCATTGTTGACATTGTTGTTCTCTTGTCGTGGTGGAGAAGGAGGTTGTTGATGTTCATCTTGGTGTACTTCCTCGTTTTCTTCATCTTGACGTGTCCCACTTGTGGATGCTTCCGTATCAACTCTTGGTTCACCTTGACGTGATGTAGAAGCTTCCACTTGGACGGAAGAGGTACTCTCCTTCATTTCCGTTGGACGAATCTTGCCACTGGACAAGTCTTGAATTGCTTCCGAAGGGTCTTTGTCTCCTACATCAATTGGCAATTGCTATACTTGCGAGCCGTTAGATTCATCAAACTTCACATCCACCGTCTCTTCAACCTTTCGGGTGAAATTGTTGTAGACACGGTAAGTGTGAGAGTTTGAGCCATAACCAAGTAGAAAACCTTCATGAGACTTAGGAGCAAATTTAGAACGACGATGCTTGTCAAGAATGTAGCACTTTGAGCCGAATACTAGAAAGTATCGAACTTGGGGTTTGTTACCGGTGAGGAGCTCGTATGCCGTCTTGCCGAGTAGCTTGTGAAGATACAAGCGATTTGTTGCATGACAAGCTGTCTCAACCGCTTCCGCCCAAAAGTGCTTTGGCGTCTTGTACTCATCAAGCATCGTTCTTGCCATTTCGATGAGCGTCCGGTTCTTCCGCTCAACAACTCCATTTTGTTGAGGTGTGTACGTAGACGAGAACTCGTGTGAAATCCCTTCTTCGTCAAGAAAGGTGTCCACATTTGCGTTCTTGAACTCCGTTCCGTTGTCGCTGTGAACCTTCTTGATCTTTACTTCAAATTGATTTTGGGCCTTCCTAGCGAAGTTTTTGAAGATCTTTTGGACCTGCGATTTATCATCAAGAAATAACACCCACGTAAATCTTGAAAAATCATCAACTATAACTAGACCAAAAGAATTTCCACCGAGACTCTTGTAGGCGTTGGGACCAAAAAGATCCATATGAAGTAGCTCGAGTGGCCTCCTTGTGGTCATGATGTTCTTCACGGGATGCCTTCCTCCAACCCGTTTACCCGCTTGACAAGCACTGCAAAGTCTATCCTTATCAAATATGACATCATTAACTACAAGGATATGATTTCCTTTAATAAGCTTGTCAAGGTTTCTCATGCCAACGTGACCTAGTCGTCTATGCCACAACCAACCTTTTGAGGATTTAGCAATAAAGCAAATTTTAGGTTGTGCGTTTTTAGTGAAATCAACAATGTAAAGATCACCTCTACGTATACCGGTAAAGACCATTTTATGATTGTCTCTACAAAACACTTGGCAATCTACTTCAGTAAATAAGACATTGAAACTGAAATCCGCAAGTCTAGAAACTGAAAGTAAATTATATCCAAGAGATTCAACGAGCATGACATTTTGTATGGAGCTATCGTGTGAGATGGCCACCTTACCAAGGCCAACCACCTTACCCTTTGAATTATCACCAAAGGTGACATATTTTCGAGGGTCGTCATTTTCAGCAAGCTCATTGAACATATCTTCGTCTCCGGTCCTATGATCAGTACATCCACTATCAAGGACCCACTCCTTTCCTCCAGCCATGTAGCCGCGAACATTTGCCATAAGACCAAAATGTCTCATTGCATCATCAAGATCATAGTCACTATCATCATCTTCGTCATAGTATCCATGTTGAACATCATCTTGTGATTGATCAAATCCTAGAGAGGGTAATTCATTAGGTACATGATCATCAAAGTGGTTACCTTTATGAATTCTTATAGCTTCGGATATGATATCACTAATGATTCCACGAAGAAGCAACCTTGTCTATCCCACCATGGCCATCGCCCACGAAGGACTTGCCTCACTAGCGGTAGATCTTCACGAAGTAGGCGATCTCCTTGCCCTTACAAACTCCTTGGTTCAACTCCACAATCTTGTCGGAGGCTCCCAAGTGACACCTAGCCAATCTAGGAGACACCACTCTCCAAGAAGTAACAAATGGTGTGTTGATGATGAACTCCTTGCTCTTGTGCTTCAAATGATAGTCTCCCCAACACTCAACTCTCTCTCATAGGATTTGGATTTGGTGGAAAGAAGATTTGAGTGGAAAGCAACTTGGGGAAGGCTAGAGATCAAGATTCATATGGTAGGAATGGAATATCTTGAGCTCAACACAAGGGTAGGTGGTTCTCTCTCAGAAAATGTGTATTGGAAGTGAAGATCTGTTCTAATGGCTCTCGCCACGAGTGAAGAGGAGGTGGAGGGGTATATATAGCCTCCACACAAAATCCAACCGTTACACACAATTTACCAATCTCGGTGGGACCGAATCAACAAACTCGGTCGGACCGATTTAGTAAACCTAGTGACCGTTAGGATTTTCGGTGGGACCAATATGCAACTCGGTAGGACCGATATGGTTAGGGTTAGGGCATAACGTAATCTCGGTGAGACCGATTACACAAACTCGGTGTGACCGATTTTGGTAATTAGCTAACCAGAGAGTTGGTCAGGCAAACTCGATGGGACCGATTACTAAACTCGGTTGGACCGATTTTGGTAATAGGTTAACCAGAGAGTTTGCATTGTAATCTCGGTAGTACCGATTGCTCAAGCTCGGTGAGACCGATTTTGACAATGGACGAACACAGTGAGATTGCAATCCCATCTCGGTGAGACCGAGATCCCTATCGGTAGAACCGATTTGCTTAGGGTGTGGCAGTGGCTATGACATGTGAAACTCGGTGGCGCCGGGTTGAAAGAATCGGTAGGGCCGAGTTTGACTTTAGGTTTAGGTCATATGTGGAAGTGGGAAAGTAGCTGAGGGTTTTGGAGCATATCACTAAGCACATGAAGCAAGAGGCTCATTAAGCAACACCTCATCCCTTCTTAATAGTATTGGCTTTTCCTATAGACTCAATGTGATCTTGGATCACTAAAATGTAAAATGAAGAGTCTTGAGCTTGAAGCTTTAGCCAATCCTTTGTCCTTAGCATCTTGAAGGAGTTCCCACATCCTTTAGTCCATGGCACTCCATTGTTGAACTTATCTGAAACATACTAGATAAAAGTGTTAGTCCAACAAGAGATATGCTGACATTAATTACCAAAACCACCTAGGGAGCACTTGTGCTTTCAGGTGTCTTATATAGAGTTCGCCAGACCCCTCCGGCCCTCTGTTATGCCGGGTTTAAAGTACATTAAGGTCGGGCGTTACTGGTAACGCCACTAATAAAGTGTTATAAAGATCATAAAGGCTACTTAATGTCCGACCGTTAGCGCGCGGAGCGTCTCTAGATCTCCTGGCCGTCGAGTGGGCGGATCTTGGTCAAGTGGTAGGCTTCACGGTCGAGTGTCCTCGAGTTCGTCGAGTGGATCACCTTCAAGTCGATTGAAAGGTGATTTCTTCTAGGGATGTCCTTGGGTAGGGTAGTTTGGACAGGTCCATGACCCTACCCTAGGTACACAGCTTCATCATTAGCCCCCGAATGGGTCGAGGTTTGAGTGGGGAAGGAGTTGAGCATTCCGTCGACCCATCCTTCGTGTCATGTGTACATCTTGTTTTGGATCAATGAACCTGGGTGTCGTTACCAACTTATTCTCCGATTGCCTTGGTCCATTCATAATTTTCTTTAGTCGAGTGAATTTCTTTACTTGTAAACTCCCGAGTGGTTGCGTGGAGGAGATCCTCCGTCTGACGAGTTGTTCCGCTGCCCGCCGATTTCACGGTATTCGAATTTCGGGAAGCGCACGGGACGGGGGAGGCCGCAGTAATCAGATGGGATAGAACGGAGCCTCCTCGATCTCCACGCCACCTTTTTCGCCATGTATCGTGCGCGCGACTGTTGCGGGATTTGACAGGATCGCCTGAGCCTACAGGGCAGTCACTCGGAAGCGACCCCATATAAGCTGCCGACCCAGGGCTTTTGAACAGTGCGCCTTGACTTTTCCCCTTCCTTCTCGAATTCTTCCGCCACCTCTGCTCTCGTCTCGGCACTGCCGGCCTGTTCGAGCTTCATCCGCGGCGATGGCGAAGGAGAAGACGGCGGCCCTGGAGCGTTTGAAGAAAGCGACGGCGCAGGCGAAGGCAAGGAAGTCCGGTCGGGGCGGATCTTCTTCGAGGTCCGCTCTGCCGAAGGACTGGATCCAGGGCGATTGGATGCCTTCGGCGATTCGGCAAGAGGACATCGATGATCTAATCAAAAGGGGGTTCATTCCCCATGAATCTGTGCGTCTTCCGGGGAACGAGATCGAACCTCAGCCTCGCGAGGGTGAGTGCGTCCTCCTCACCACTCACATCGACCACGGATTTTCTCTGCCTCCTCATTCTTTCTTCCGGAGCTTCTTGAACTTTTTTGGAGCGCAGCTCCATCACTTTACTCCAAATTCCATTGTGTATCTTGCTGCCTTTGTATCTTTGTGTGAGAATTTCTTGGGTTGCCGTCCCCATTGGGGCCTCTTCAAGCACATTTTCACTTGTCGTTCTCAGCCGGTTAAGAAAGCCAAGTCGAGTGACGAAAAGACGCAAGTGATTCAGATGTGCGGGGGTCTTGGGATCCAAATGAGAAGCAAAAGTTCTTTTCCAGCTATGACTTTTCCCGAGTCAGTCCGCGGGTGGCAGTCGACCTGGTTCTACTGCAAAGACCAGGCGAGTCCAGGACAGGCGACGGGCCTTCCCCCTTTCTCCCTGAACCGAGCAAAAAAACCTTCCTCTCTGAGAGTGAGACCAGAAGAAAAGGCGCAAGTCAAAGTGCTGGTTGGTCGAGTGGTTCAGCTTATCTGCGACGGGGTGACCGGCATGGATTTATTAGAGGTCTTCCTCCGGAGGCACATCCAGCCGCTCCAAGCTCGTGACCATCCGATGTGGATGTATTCGGGCCTCGATGACACCACTCGGATTCATCCGGAGGAGGTCGACAACGAGACGTTGGAAGGGTGGTTGTCCAGTATCACAGGGAACAAGGACAACCCCCGAGGAGCCAGGGGGATTCCTCCACTCGACCAAACATATGAAGTAGACCAGGTCCAATTCTGCATCTCTGACTGTAACCTTGCTTTCTTTGTTCTGTTTGCTTAGAATCAGTCGATTGACTTTTGTCTTGTTTGTTGTCTTCCAGGCCATTACTGATATGTACTCGATGCCCAACGGGGCGCAAGAGCAGGCCGAGGAGGGGGAGGCGAGCGGAGGCGAAAGTGGGGAGGAGTGGCAACCTGACGATGAAGGGGAGGAGGATGATGACGACGACTCCAGTGGAGAGGAGGAAGAAGAAGTCGATCCTCCCTGCACGGAAAGGCGATCCAAGCTCACACACGACCTTGCGCGCGAACGTGGTAAGGCGACTGTGCCTGTTGGGCAGTCGTCAAAACGCCCTCGGTCGTCTTCCCCAGCGCCGACTGAAAAAGCTCCAAAGCATCCACGAGTGACGCCGTCAAAGCCGCCGAAGGCCCTGCCCAAGATGAAGATGATCGTTCCCACCATTTCTGGGTAACAGCAGAACTTGCTTTTTTTTGTTGAACATGGACAGACTCTTGGTCGACTCATTGACTAAACCGACTGGTTTCTGAAATCTGCAGTGCTGCTACCTCCGAGATCTCTGCGAAGAACGATGACCAGGAAATGGAAGACGCTGTTACCTCCAACCTTGGTATAGTTTTTGATGTTTCACTCTTAGTCGATTGACGGCCTCCTCTGGTTGATTGGATTTTCGTCTTTAACTTTGGATTTTTCTTATAGCTCCTCCTCATGTCATTGATCTTCCTAATGATGATGATGAAGTGCCGCTGAGGGCGAGGAAGAATAGGAAGGCGTCAACTGGCAAGGCACCACAAACTGCATCAGCGCCTGAGACAGTGGTTCAGGAGGGTGGTAATATCACTCGGACTTCTGTGTCTTTCACTGTGCCGCTGACGAGTGTTCGGCTTTCATCGTCGACTGCTGATCCGCCCTCCCTTTTTGCCATACACCATGTCCCAGAGGACCAAGTGGGTGCTGCTAAAGAGGCTATACACCAGGCGGGGATCATGATGGAGCAGGTGAAGGTGGTCCGGGAAGCCAGCCAAGCGGCCTATGATGCCAGTTCAGCTCTTCAAAGCAATGTCCAGGTTAGTTGATCACCGCTTGTTCTGTTAGGATGTGCTATCTGAAGATTCTCTTTTCCGAAGATCTTTGCATCTGTACACCCACTGGGTGTGTCGATTGGATATTTTGGACTAGTGGGGGCATGCTGAGTGCACCCACTGGGTGTAGTCCCCGAGACTACGGTGGACTGCTGGCAGTCGTTTGTAGTCTTTATATTGTGCTGCTTCACTCGAATTTCTTCACTCGGTCTGGCCAGGCCATTTTGAATGGAATCTTGGAACCAGTGGGGGCATGCTGAGTGCACCCACTGGGTGTAGTGCCCGAGACCATGGTCGACTGCTGGCAGTCGACCAAGGTCTGAAGAACCCCCTTTTTTGCAGATCATGATGAGATCATAACCTCTTAGTCTCTTTCGGTCGACTGGTCGAGCCGAGTCTGTCAAACCAGTGGGGGCACGCTGAGTGCACCCACTGGGTGTAGTCCCCGAGACTACTGTCGGATATTTTTGATTCGACTGTAGTCTTAGAAATGTTATGTTTTTTCTCTTAGTCGCTCGGAGGCAACCTATCTTTGACGTCTGTCGACTCACTCTTCGCAGAAATCCTGCGAGCTTGTGGCTCGCTATACTGAATTGGAAAACAAACAGATCCAGCTCAACCTCGACCTGGCTGGAGAACTTTGCAGAAGGTGAGGGACGAAGCGCAAGGTATGGCTGGTGAGAACTTGATGATTGTCTTACTTTTCTGCCCATTCTTGATGCTTATCTTGTTGATGTTTTGCAGATAAAATGGAGGAGGCTCTCAAGAAGAAGGACCATGACCTTGCTGAGGCACAGAAGGCGGCTTTGGACAAAACGAGGCCCGCGGAAGAAAAGCTGGCTTCAGTCGGCAATCTCGAAGAGGAGAACTCCAAACTAAAAGCTGCTCTCGACGCAGCCAACAAAGAGGCCAGTCGTCTGAAGAATGACAATATAGCCCTAAATGACAAGGCAGGTTAACTGGCAGGGAAGAGGAACGATCTGGAGGCTTATCTGTGTGAACTCGCCAAGAAGTTATTCGTCATGCTTGAGGGTAAACACTCCTACCCGACAGACTTGTTGTCATCAATCCATTGTAGAGCCACTGACTTATCTTTGAATTATTTTTACAGGATTCTGCCAGAACTTCGAGGAGGAGACCAGTCGAGTGGAGACGAACTTGGACCCCATTCATTCTCCGGTGAAGGATGAGGCTGCTATGAACGTGCTCCGACTGGAGTCTCGTATTGCTGGAGTGGTTGACTACCTTGCTCGACTGAAGGTTGCGGCGTCGCGGATCGACACGGCGCTCTGGCCTGGAACGACACTTCAAAATGACCTCGAGTCTCTGATGACTCGACTGAATGAAGTTCCAGGTTGAGTGCAGGAATGGAAGAAGTCTTCTGCTAGGTGTGGCGCTGACGTTGCTCTGACCTTGGTCCATGTTCACTGCAAGGAGTCACGAGAGGAAAAGCTGGCGGATCTCCAAGTTGCCAATACCAGGAAGCACAACTTTCAGTCTTTCATGGAGACATTCATTGCTGCTGCCACTCGGATTGCTGACGGGACTGACCTGGACCAGTTTGTCGCGCCCTCCAGTCCTCCACCTGAGGAGTAAAACTTCTATGCTCCGCTTTAAATTTGCCTCGGAATGCCGAGTGATGGTGTAACCGTTATACTTCTTTGGGATTGATGCTCGAATACTTTTGATCTGCCGTTTGGAACCTTGGGATTTATCCAAATTTGGTTTGTTTCTAAATATGCTGGTGTTTCCTTTCGAGTGGAACTTGTTTTTACTTGGAATACTCTTTGTGCTTGGAACGCAGCTCTGAGCTGGAGAACGCTTAGGAGAGTACTGGACTGCAGCTAAGCCTCCCGAGTGGGAGGAACACTCACCACTCGATAAGATTTTTAAACTTAGGCGAGTACTGGGACTGCAGCTAAGCCCCTCGAGTGGGAGGTCGGGAGGAACACTCACCACTCGATAAGATTTTTAAACTTAGGCGAGTACTGGGACTGCAGCTAAGCCCCTCGAGTGGGAGGATTGATCACCACTCGGTAGGATTTTTGTAAACTTAGGCGAGTACTGGGACTGCAGCTAAGCCTCCGAGTGGGAGGATTGCTCACCACTCGGTAGGATTTTTTAAACTTAGGCGAGTACTAGGACTGCAACTAAGCCTCCGAGTGGGAGGATTGCTCACCACTCGGTGGGATTTTTCAAACTTAGGCGAGTACTGGGACTGCAACTAAGCCCCCGAGTGGGAGGATTGCTCATCACTCGGTAGGATTTTCAAATACTTAGGCGAGTACTCGACTGCAGCTAAGCCCCCGAGTGGGAGGATTGCTCTCCACTCGGTGGGATTTTTCAAATACTTAGGCGAGTACTGGGACTGCACCTAAGCCCCCGAGTGGGAGGATTGCTCACCACTCGGTAGGATTTTCAAATACTTAGGCGAGTACTGGGACTGTAGCTAAGCCCCCGAGTGGGAGGATTGCTCACCACTCGGTAGGATATTCAAATACTTAGGCGAGTACTGGACTGCAGCTAAACCCCCGAGTGGGAGGATTGCTCACAACTCGGTAGGATTTTTCAAACTTAGGCGAGTACTGGGACTACAGCTAAGCCCCCAAGTGGGAGGATTCCTCACCACTCGGTAGGATTTTCAAATACTTAGGCGAGTACTGGACTGCAGCTATGCCCCCGAGTGGGAGGTTTGCTCACCACTCGGTAGGATTTTCAAGTACTTAGGCGAGTACTAGACTGCAGCTAAGCCCCCGAGTGGGAGGGTTGCTCACCACTCGGTAGGATTTTCAAATACTTAGGCGAGTACTGGACTGCAGCTAAGCCCCCGAGTGGGAGGATTGCTCACCACTCGGTAGGATTTTCAAATACTTAGGCGAGTACTGGACTGCAGCTAAGCCCCCGAGTGGGAGGCTGGCTCACCACTCGGTAGGATTTTCTAATACTTAGGAGAGTACTGGACTGCAGCTAAGCCCCCGAGTGGGAGGCTGGCTCACAACTCGGTAGGATTTTCAAATACTTAGGCGAAACGGGTTCGCAGCTAAGCCCCCGAGTGGGAGGCTGGCTCACCACTCGGTAGGATTTTTTTTGACAAACTTAGGCGAAGAGGATTCGCAGCTAAGTCACCCACTGGGGGATTTCTCACGCAAACAAAAGCAACAACAATCACTGGGAAAATTATAACACTCTTGTCTTTGATAAATAAACTACAGAAGTTTTTCTTATTACATCTCATCCGAGTGAGAATTCAAGTATAAAAGGGGCGGAGCAGCTCCGCATTCCAGGCTCGTGGCTCATCAATCTGGCGCTCGACATTATAAAGGTGGTACGCTCCATTGTGGAGGACTCTGGTGACGATGAAGGGACCTTCCCAAGTAGGAGCGAGTTTGTGTGGTTTCTGTTGATCCACTCGGAGGACCAAGTCTCCTTGTTGGAAGGCTCGACTCTTCACATTTCTGGCATGGAATCGACGCAAGTCTTGCTGATAGATGGTCGATCGGATCATGTCCATTTCTCTTTCTTCTTCCAGGAGGTCGACTGCATCCTACCGGGCTTGTTCTGCTTCATCTTCAGAGTAGAGCTCGACTCGGGGTGCGTTGTGAAGCAGGTCACTCGGCAAAACTGCTTCAGCTCCGTAGACCAGAAAGAATGGGGTTCTTCCAGTCGACCGGTTGGGGGTGGTCCTCAATCCCCAAAGAACTGATGGAAGCTCGTCGACCCATGCATCCGCTGCGTGCTTGAGATCGCACATCAGTCGGGGTTTCAGTCCTTTGAGAATTAGACGGTTTGCTCTTTCCGCTTGTCCATTCGACTGGGGATGAGCGACTGAGGCTTAGTCGACTCGTGTGCCTTGAGAGGCGCAAAAAGCTCTGAACTTGTCCGAATCGAAGTTTAACCCATTGTCAGTGATGATGCTATGCGGAACCCCATATCTGAATATCAACTCTCTGATGAAACTGACAGCAGTGCAGGCATCGAGATTCTTGATAGGCTTAGCTTAAATCCATTTGGTAAACTTGTCGACTGCCACTAGCACATGAGTGAATCCGCTCCTGCCTGTTCTCAATGGTCCAACCATATCCAATCCCCAAACAGCGAAGGGCCAGACGAGTGGAATGGTCTTCAGGGCTGACGCGGGTTTGTGGGAGATGTTGGAGTAGAACTGACATCCTTCACATTTGTCGACTATCTCTTTCGCCATTTCATTTGCTCTTGGCCAGTAGAATCCCGCTCGGTGTGCTTTAGCCACAATGGTCCGAGAAGATGCATGATGACCACAGGTCCCCGAGTGGATATCATCAAGGATTATTTGACCTTCTTCTGGTGTTATACACTTCTGACTGACTCCAGCCGCGCTTTCTCTATACAACTGTCCCTTTATGACTGTAAAGGCCTTGGACCGACGGACGATCTATCGAGCCTCTTCTTCGTCCTCTGGGAGTTCTTTCCTTAGGATGTACGCGATGTACGGTACCGTCCAATCGGGAGTGATGACCAAAACTTCCATGATCAGGTCGACCACAGCTGGGACTTCAACTTCAGTCGGATCCATGGCACTTTTTGGCTGCGGGGCTTCTTCAGTGAAGGGATCCTCTTGAACTGATGGTGTGTGGATGTGTTCCAAAAACACATTGCTGGGAATGGCTTCTCTCTTGGAACCTATTTTTGCCAAATCATCAGCTGCTTGATTTTTCAGTCGGGGTATGTGATGAAGCTCTAACCCCTCGAATTTCTTCTCTAGCTTTCTCACTGCATTGCAATAACCAGTCATGGCTGGACTTCTGACGTCCCACTCCTTCATCACTTGATTAACCACCAAATCTGAGTCGCCATAGACCATGAGACGGCGGACGCCGAGTGAAATGGCCATGCACAACCCATACAAAAGTGCTTCATATTCTGCTTTGTTATTGGAGGAATCAAAGTGGATTTGGAGAACATATATGAGCTTATCTCCTCGGGGGGAAACCAATACTACCCCAGCACCGGAACCATTCAGCATCTTGGAACCATCGAAGAACATGGTCCAGTGCTCCGAGTGAACTTGAGTCGGCAGTTGCTGTTCAATCCACTCGGCGACGAAATCCGCTATTGCTTGGGACTTGATAGCTTTCTTTGCCTCAAACTTGATATCTAGGGGAAGGAGTTCAATCACCCATTTTGCCACTCGACCAGTTGCATCTCTGTTGTGCAGAATCTCTGACAATGGAGCGTCGCTGACGATTGTAATGGAATGGTCAGAGAAGTAATGTGCAACCTTCTTCGTGGTCATATAAATCCCATATACAAGCTTCTGGTAATGAGGATATCTTTTCTTTGATGGAGTCAAAACTTCAGAAACATAATATACTGGGCGCTGAACTTTAAAGGCCTTTCCTTCTTCTTCCCGCTCGACCGTAAGTACTGTACTGACGACTTGTCCCGTGGCTGCAATGTAAAGCAGCAATGGCTCTTTGCTGATTGGGGCAGCAAGCACCGGCTGGGTGGAGAGCAGAGCTTTGAGCTCTGCAAACGCTGCATCAGCTTCTGGAGTCCACTCGAACTTGTCTAACTTCTTCATCAGTCGGTAAAGAGGAAATGCCTTTTCACCGAAATGAGAGATGAATCGACTTAAAGCGGCCAAGCAACTAGTAAGCTTCTGTACGTCATGCACACGCACAGGACGTTTCATCCGGAGTATAGTACCAAGTTTTTCTGGGTTGGCGTCGATTCCCCGTTCGGAAACGAGAAATCCGAGTAACTTTCCGCCAGGAACTCCGAATGTGCACTTTGATGGATTGAGCTTGATATCATATCTTCTGAGATTAGCAAAGGTTTCAGCAAGGTTAGTCAGTAGGTCGGAACCTTTCCGTGACTTGACCACAATATCATCCATGTATGCTTCCACGTTCCGACTGATCTGAGTGAGTAGACACTTTTGAATCATCCTCATGAACGTGGCTCCGGCATTCTTGAGGCCGAAGGGCATGGTGACATAACAGAAGCACCCAAATGGAGTGATGAAAGCCGTTTTGACCTCGTCAGGTCCATACAGACGGATCTGATGGTACCCTGAATAGGCATCCAAAAAAGACAAATGCTCACACCCTGCGGTCGAGTCGACTATTTGGTCGATGCGGGGGAGAGGGAAATGATCTTTCGGGAAGGCCCGATTGATATGTTTAAAGTCAATGCACATGCGAAGTGACTTGTCCTTCTTGGGGACCATGGCAACATTGGTGAGCCACTCGGAGTGGTAAATCTCTCGGATGAACTCTGCTGCTAAAAGCCGAGCCACCTCCTCACCAATAGCCTTTCTCTTCTGGACGGCGGACCGTCGGAGATGTTCTTTGACAGGTTTCACGTTTGGGTCGACTCGTAGGCGGTGCTTAGCCAGCCCCATGGGAACACCTGGCATGTCAGAAGGCTTACATGCGAAGATGTCCCAGTTCTCACGGAGGAACTGGATGAGCGCTTCTTCCTATTTGGAGTCGAGTGTTGTTGAGATATGAGTCGGAGCAGCATTGGGATCGGTCGGGTGAATGTGAACCGGCTTCGTTTCACCAGACGACAGAAAAGTTGATTCCATAGCAGGCTTCTTGGCTCGCAACAAATCACTCGGGTCTGCAGTCTTCTGGTACTCCTGCAACTCTACCACTGCCATCTGAGCATCAATCATTGTGCCTTTCTGAAAACACTCTTCTGCCTTCTTCCGATTGCCCATAACAGTGATCACACCTTTGAGACCAGGCATCTTCAATTTGAGATACACATAACATGGTCGAGCCATGAAGCGTGCATAAGCTGGCCTGCCCAAAATAGCGTGATAAGCACTATGGAAATCCACAACTTCGAACATCAACTTTTCTTTGCGGTAATTCTTGGAATCACCGAAAACCACATCAAGAGCAATTTGGCCGAGTGACTCAGCCTTCTTCCCAGGAATGACCCCATGGAAACTCATGTTGCTGGTACTGAGTCTGGACATCGGGATGCCCATCCCTTTCAACATCTCTGCATACAGTATGTTCAAACCACTGCCACCATCAATCAAACCTTTGGTTAGTTGAGTGCCTTCGACAACTGGGTCGACCACCAAAGCTTGCCTCCCAGGGGTGGCAATGTGCTTTGGGTGATCGGACTGGTCGAATGTGATGGCAGTCTGAGACCACTTCAAATAGCTGGGTGTCGTCGGAGCAACCATATTCACCTCACGGTTGATAACTTTCAGTCGACTTTTGCTTTCGACATCAGCAAAAATCATCAGGGTGGAATTGAACTGGGGGTATCCATCATCACTATCTTCCTTGTCCTCAACTTTGTCCGACTCCTTTTCCTTATCTTTGGGTTGTTTGCCCTGGAACTGCTGGATCAAGAGCCGACACTGTCGAGTGGTATGTTTCGGGTAAATGAGTCTACCCTCTTCATCATTCTTTGTGTGAATGTGACATGGCAAATCCAACACATCATTTCCATCCTGGTCTTTAACTTTCTTGGGGTTCCAAGGCCCTTTGGGTTTCCCCTTAAACTTTCCTTGAGTTACAGCCAATGCTTCCCCAGGAGCAGCTGGCTCGACTTTCCGCTTCTGTTTTAGATTGGAATTTCCTCCTCCGGTTTCTTGGGCGACCGACTTGAGCTTGCCACTCTGGAGTCGATCCTCATCTTCATCATTAGCGTACTTGGTAGCAATCTCCATCATCCGACTCAGAGACATGTCCCCGATTCGACCAAATTTCAAATTCAGCTCTCTGTATTTGACGCCTTCCTTGAAGGCACAGACTGCTTGGTGATCAGATACATTCTCCACTGTGTGGTCCAACGTGATCCATCTCTGGATGTAATCCCTCAAAGTTTCATTCGGCTTCTGCACACAAGACCGAAGTTCCATCAGCCCTGCCGGTCGCTTGCATGTTCCTTCAAATGTTGTGACAAACACTCGGGCGAGATCTTCCCAAGTGCAAATGCTGCTGGGTGCTAACTGATTCAGCCACGCTCTGGCTGACCCCTCCAACATGAGAGGCAGGTGCTTCATGGCCACTTCATCATTGCCACCGCTGATCTGGACAGCCACTCGGTAGTATTCAAGCCAAGTATCGGGCTTGGACTCACCAGCGAACTTACTGACTCCAGTGGCCAACCTGAAGTTGGGAGGAATCACTGCGGCCCTGATGGCTCTGTTAAAGCACTCTGGCCCTGAAACATGCACTCTGCTGCTGGTAGGTGCATCTCTGTCGTGACCTTCTCGGTGAGCTATGTTCCTGTCGACCAAACCTTGAACGAGAATGGATCTCGCATCAAAGCCTGGCTCCCTGGGGTCGACTGGGATCCTTCGCCCAACACTGTGAGGGCGCCTGTCATCCTGCTGTCGAGGCACATACGACCCACTCCTCGGGGGAGGGGTAGGCACTCGACGTCGATCATCACGATCGAGTCGGTGATCATACTGCTCACGGTTCCTGTACTGATCGCGCCGGTCCCCACGTCCTTCACGCCTCGGGGGCGATCTTGGGCTGTGAGCCGACTGGACTGTATCTGCAGCCACGGATCTGCTGTGGATCCTGTTCCACGACTATGAAACAGCTGAGTTCTGGTCCCCTGCTGCCCGAAGTAATGCTCTGATCTGCAACAAGCCTCTGTCAGCCTCTGACTGGGAAGGCTGAATCGACTCTACTATACGGGCCGCAGCTACTAAATTCTGAATCGGGGTTCGATATACCTGCGGGGGCGGAAAGAGCTGACGTCGACTGGATTCTGGAACCTGTTGTCGCGCATGCACGTCGAGTGCTCGCTGGAGGTTCTCCAGTCGAGTGCGTTCAGCCAAGTTGGCCAAACGTGCATCCTCCAAGGCATGTGCCTCAGGGGTTTCTCCAACGATAGGAGTGTGCAGCGCATCCATGTTCCGGCGGCGAAGTTCTTCTCTTTGAAGTGAAGTGAGAGGCTCGGGGAGATACTCCTCATGGGCATGCGACGGGTCGCCTCTGCCCTCGCCTCCGTCTGTGCGGGGAAAGCCAGGAGGACTGCGTGGTCCATCGACCATCAGAACCTCCGCTGCTGGATCATTACTGTCGCACTCGGATGCAGTCTTTGCGGAGCCAGTCGACAGGTCGAACATGCCATAGAGGGATTCGTCGGGCTCGATCGCCGCGACTTGAGGGGTGGCCGACTGGCGGGCCACCGCATGCCTCACCCACCGCTGAAGCCTCGACCGACCGGAGCGCTTGCGCTGGCGGGAGATAGGGAGGGAGGATGCCACAGGAGCCGACCGGTACTGGGTCGACGATTGCCGCAGGAGGACGCTGCGGGCGCATGCGCGAAAGTGCGTCGCCCCGCGGACGGGGAGCGCATCAACGTTGAGTGGAGCCTCCTGAAGCCAAGCGGAGTCGTCGGCGACGAACGTGAGCGCGCCGAGACGGATCTCGCGGCCCTCCACCAAAACTCCGCCCGAAACCATGATCAAGGGGATCGGAAAATCGCAACTTCTCCAACAAGTCGCTAAGACACCTGCCCCACGGTGGGCGCCAACTGTCGTGGTTCTAAGTCTGACAGTAGTGTAGGGGGGTAGTAATGGAGAGGCAAGATCCCAGCTATGGAGTAGTTGTAAGCACACAAGGTTTACGAGTTCAGGCCCTTCTCGGAGGAAGTAACAGCCCTACGTCTTGGAGCCCGGAGGCGGTCGACTGGATTATGTGTGTATGAATTACAGGGGTGCGAACCCTTTACACAAAGGAGGGGGGTGGCTTATATAGAGTTCGCCAGACCCCTCCAGCCCTCAGTTATGCCGGGTTTAATGTACATTAAGGTCGGGCGTTACTGGTAGTGCCACTAATAAAGTGTTATAAAGATCATAAAGGCTACTTAATGTCCGACCGTTAGCGCGCGGAGCGTCTCTAGATCTCCTGGCCGTCGAGTGGGCGGATCTTGGTTGAGTGGTAGGCTTCACGGTCGAGTGTCCTTGAGTTCATCGAGTGGATCACCTTCAAGTCGATTGAAAGGTGATTTCTTCTAGGGATGTCCTTGGGTAGGGTAGTTTGGACAGGTCCATGACCCTACCCTAGGTACATAGCTTCACCAACAGCCCCGGGGGAGTTTTGTTTGCAATTAATTTGATTTGATTTGCATAAAGCATGGGACTGGGCATCCCGGTGACCAGCCATTTTCTCATGAATGAGGAGCGGAGTCCACCTCTTGAGAATAACCCACCTAACATGGAAGATAAGGACAGACCTAGTAGATACATGAGCTATTCGAGCATACTAAACCGAATTTCATTTGAAGGTTTAGAGTTTGGCACATACAAATTTACTTGGAACGGCAGGTAGATACCGTATATAGGAAGGTATGGTGGACTCATATGGCATAACTTTGGGGGTTAAGGGATTGGATGCACAAGCAGTATTCCCGCTTAGTACAAGTGAAGGCTAGCAAAAGACTGGGAAGCGACCAACTAGAGAGCGACAACAGTCATGAACATGCATTAAAATTAATAGACATTGAGTACAAGCATGAGTAGGATATAATCCACCATGAACATAAATATCGTGAAGGCTATGTTGATTTGTTTCAACTACATGTGTGAACATGTGCCAAGTCGAGTCACTTAAATCTTTCAAAAGAGGATACCACCCCACTATACCACATCACAACCATTTTAATAGCATGTTGGCATGAAAGGTAAACCATTATAACTCATAGCTCATCAAGCATGGCATAAGTAACTATAATCTCTAATTGTCATTGCAAACATGTTATTCATAATAGGTTGAATCAGGAACGATGAACTAATCATATTTACAAAAACAAGAGAGGTCGGGTTCATACCAGCTTTTCTCATCTTAGTCAGTCCATCATATATCGTCATAATTGCCTTTCACTTGCACGACCGAACGATCTGAATAATAATAGTGCATGTGCATTGGACAAAGCTGGAATCTGCGAGCATTCAATAAACAGGAGAAGACAAGGCAATATGGGCTCTTGGTTAAATCAACAATAATGCATATAAGAGCCACTTCAACAATTTAATCATGGTCTTCACCTATCGACCCCCAAAGAAAAGAAAAGAAATAAAACTATTTACACGGGAAAGCTCCCTACAAGCAAAAGAAGAGCAGGAAATATTTTTGGGTTTTCTTTTTTAATTATTACCACTACAGCAAGAAAGTAAACTAACTAAAAGCTATTACTAATTTTTTTGGTTTTTCTTAAGGTTTAACAAACATACAAGAAGAAAGCATAAAAAGGAAAATAAACTAGCATGGATATTACAGTGAAAAGTATGAGCACCGACATCTAGCAATGAGTGTGTGAACATAAATGTAATGTCAGTGGGAAATACGTACTCCCCCAAGCTTAGGCCTTTGGCCTAAGTTGGTTTATTGCCACGGATGGCCTGGCGGATATCCATAATTGTAGCCAGGGTCATACTGAGATGCAGTGGCTATTGCCTCCTGGGCTGCAGCGTGGCGACGAGCTGCCTCCGCCCTCCTCTTGTACTCATCTGCCTCCTCTCTGGTAATAAAATGTCTTCCTTTTGCCCGATAATCAAAGAAGGCAGGAGCAGGGAGAGTAATACGGACAACACGGCGTCTGTCAAAGATTAAACGATACTGTAGAGGCGATTCGTTCCTCTCGACAAACTGGTGGTGAACCATAGCATTAAAGTCTAGGTCAGTAGGAGGCAATTCAATATCATCATTACGTATGGTTACACCAAGAAAATCAGCTAAGCGGGTTGCATAAATTCCTCCAAAGAAATCTCCATTAAATCTATTATGATGTAACCTACGTGCAACAATGGCTCCCAAATTATAGGATTTGTCTCCTGACACAGCACTCCTAAGAATACTGAGGTCAGGGACACACATATGACATGCTTCATCTTTACCATTTATGCACCTACCTAGGAAGAGAGCAAAATAATGTATAGCAGGAAAATGAATGCTCCCTATGGTAGCTTGTGCTATATCTCTAGATTCCCCCACAGTTATACTAGCAAGAAAATTTCTAAATTCAGATTTGCGAGGTTCACTAGCAGGAAAATGAATGCTCCCTATGGTAACCCCATTGTGGAAGTTTGCAAGCAGTGGTAAAATCCTCTAAGTCCATCATATAAGATTTTTCATAAAGATCAAACAAGACAGTTGGAGAATTGCGCGAAGATGAAAATTCAAACCTACTCACAAAGGGACTAGTGAGATAGTGGTACTGGCGGCATTTTTCTTCCTCAAAGCTCACAAGATCAACGTTACGCAAATATGCGTTAAATTCTTCCTTGATTCCCGCTCGATCCATAAAGTTTTCTAAAGGCCATTCACAAGGCCGCACTGGAGCGTCCCTTGGTGGCTCATCGTCTGCATCACGCATTGCAAGCCTAGGTCCTTGCTTCCTTGAAGAACCACCTTGGTACATTTTCCTAAGCATATTTCGTCCTCTGAAAAGTTTCTGAAATTTTTAGTAACCTCAAATAAAAGTGAACCAAGCTAAACGAAATTGATAGCAACTACTCCTACAAGTGCCTAGAGCCTATATCATGCATTGGAACTACTTGGAACCATATAAATTTGACATGCAAGCTCAAGAACATGATCACCTAGGCAGCACAAATTTGCAATGAATAAAGCACTAGAGCAAAAACTAATTGGACCAATGGAGGAGTCACATACCAAGGAACAATCGCCCAAGCAGTTTTGTGAGAGGTGCTTTGAGCAAGGAGATCTAAAATCGCAGCAAAATGAGCTAGAACTCGTGCTTGAGCTGGATAGTGATTTTTTGGGAGCAAGAAGAAGTGTCTGGATGCAGGAATAAGTGGAGGGGAGCCACCGTGGGCCCACGAGGCAGGGGGGCGCGCCCAGGGGGTGGGCGCTCCCTCCACCCTCGTGGCCAGGTGCTTGCTCCCCCTGTTGTGTTCTCAGTGCCAGATATTCTCAAATATTCTAGAAAAAATCAGAATTCATTTTCGGGGCATTTGGAGAACTTCTATTTTCAGGGTATTTTTATATTGCACGGATAATTCAGACGACAGAAAGGAAAATACTATTTTTACTTTATTTCCACTAAATAACAGAAAGTAGAGAGAGGGTACAGAAGGTTGTGCTTTCTAGTTTCATCCATCTCATGCTCATCAAAAGGAATCCACTAACAAGGTTGATCAGGTCTTGTTAACAAACTCATTCCGAATAACATGGAACCGGAGAAATTTTGAATAACACTATGTTACCTCGTCGGGGATATGCACATCCCCAATAATAAGAATATCATATTCTTTTTTATAGTAGGAAGAGGAAATTCAAAACCTCAAAAAATAATCGATGAAAATTTTCCAGTAGAATTGATACTGTGGACTTGAGGTTGTTTCCTCGGAAAGTGTACCGTATGCTCATTACCATTAACATGAAAAGTGACATTGCCTTTGTTGCAATCAATAACAGCCCCTGCAGTATTCAAAAAGGGTCTTCCAAGAATAATAGACATACAATCGTCCTCAGGGATATCAAGAATAAGAAAGTCCGTTAAAATAGTAAGGTTTGCAATCACAACAGGCACATCCTCACAAATACCGATAGGTATAGCAGTTGATTTATCAGCCATCTGCAAAGATATTTCAGTATGTGTCAACTTATTCAAATCAAGTCTACGACATAAAGAGAGAGGCATAACACTAACACCGGCTCCAAGATCACATAAAGCAGTTTTAACATAATTTCTTTTAATGGAGCATGGTATAGTTGGTACTCCTGGATCTCCAAGTTTCTTTGGTATTCCACCCTTAAAAGTATAATTAGCAAGCATGGTGGAGATTTTAGCTTCTGGTATCTTTCTTTAATTAGTAACAATTTCTTTCATGTACTTAGCATAAGGATTCATTTTGAGCATATCAGTTAATCGCATACGCAAAAAGATAGGTCTAATCATTTCAGCAAAGCGCTCAAAATCCTCATCATCCTTTTTGTTGGATGGTTTGGGAGGAAAAGGCATTGGTTTCTTGGATGGTTTGGGAGGAAAAGGCATTGGTTTCTGAACCTATGGTTCTCTTTCTTTACCATGTTTCCTAGCAACAAAGTCTCTCTTATCATAATGTTGGTTCTTTGATTGTGGGTTATCAAGATAAACAGCAGGTTCAATTTCTACATCATTGTCATTACTTGGTTGAGCATCATCATGCACATCATCATTAACATTTTCATCAGGTTCATGTTCATTACCAGGTTGTGTGTCAGCATCAGAAATAGAAATATCATTTGGATTCTCAGGTGTTTCAGCAATAGGTTCACTAGAAGCATGCAAAGTCCTATCATTTTTCTTTTTCTTCTTTTTAGAAGGACTAGGTGCATCAATATTATTTCTCTGAGAATCTTGTTCAATTCTCTTAGGGTGGCCTTTAGGATACAAAGGTTCTTGAGTCATTCTACCAGTTCTAGTAGCCACTCTAACAGCATAATCATTTTTCTTACTATTCAATTCATTGAGCAAATCATTTTGAGCTTTAAGTACTTGTTCTACTTGAGTGGTAACCATAGAAGCATGTGTACTAATGAGTTTAAGTTCACCTGTAACTCTGGACATATAATCACCCAAGTGTTCAAGCATATTTGAATTGTATTTCAATTGTCTACCAAAATAAGCATTGAAGTTTTCTTGTTTGACAATAAAATTATCAAACTCTTCTAAGCATTGTCTAGCAGACTTATAGTGAGGAATATCACCTTCATCGAATCTATAGAGAGAATTTACCTTTACTACCTGTGTCGGGTTATCAAGACCATGAGTTTCTTCAATAGGTGATGGAATAAGATCATATGTTTCTTCAATAGGTGGTAAATTAAGACCATGTATTTCTTCAATAGGAGGTAAATTCTTAACATCTTCAAGTTTTATACCTTTTTCTTTCATAGATTTCCTTGCCTCTTGCATATCTTCAGGACTGAGAAATAGAACACCTCTTTTCTTCGGAGTTGGTTTAGGAATAGGCTCGGGTATTGGCTCAGGAGCTGGCTCAGGAAGTGTCCAATTATTTTAATTTGTCAACATATTATTCAATAGAATTTCAGCTTCATCCGGTGTTCTTTCCCTGAAAACAGAACGAGCACAACTATCCAGGTAATCTTTGGAAGCATCGGTTAGTCCATTATAAAAGATATCAAGTATTTCATTTTTCTTAAGAGGATGATCAGGCAAAGCATTAAGTAATTGGAGAAGCCTCCCCCAAGCTTGTGGGAGACTCTCTTCTTCAATTTGCACAAAATTGTATATTTCCCTCAAAGCAGCTTGTTTCTTATGAGCAGGGAAATATTTATCAGAGAAGTAATAAAATATCCTAGGGACTACGCACACAACCAGGATCAAGAGAATTAAACCATATCTTAGCATCACCCTTTAATGAGAATGGAAATATTTTAAGGATATAAAAGTAGCGAGTTCTCTCATCATTAGTGAACAGGGTCGCTATATCATTTAATTTAGTAAGATGTGCCACAACAGTTTCAGATTCATAACCATAGAAAGGATCAGATTCAACCAAAGTAATTATATCAGGATCAAAAGAGAATTCCTAATCATTATCAGTAACACACATAGGTGAAGTAGCAAAAGCAGGGTCAGGTTTCATTCTAGCATTAAGAGATTGTTGCTTCCATTTAGCTAATAACCTCTTGAGGTCGTATCTATCATTGCAAGCTAAAATAGCTCTAGCAGCTTCTTTTTCCAGAACATAATCCTCAAGAACAACATGCAACTCATATTTATTAGGGGGAGAGTCTTCATCATCACTTTCTTCAATGTTATGAATAATTTCATTCACTCTAGCCCTAGCAAGTTGTTCATCAAGAAATTCACCAAGTGGCACAATAGTATCAAGCATAAAAGTAGTTTCATCATAAGTATCATGCATAGCAGAAGTGGCATCATCAATAACATGCGACATATCAGAACGAATAGCAGAAGCAGGTTTAGGTGTCGCAAGCTTACTCAAAACAGAAGGTGAATCAAGTGCAGAGCTACATGGCAGTTCCATACCTTCCCTTGTAGTTGAGGGATAAATTGTTGTTTTCACGTCTTTCAAGTTCTTCATAGTGACTAGCAGATATAAATCCCAAGTGACTCAAAGAATAGAGCTATGCTCCCCGGCAACGGCGCCAGAAAATAGTCTTGATAACCCACAAGTATAGGGGATCGCAACAGTTTTCGAGGGTAGAGTATTCAACCCAAATTTATCGATTCGACACAAGGGGAGCCAAAGAATATTCTCAAGTATTAGCAGTTGAGTTGTCAATTCAACCACACCTGGATAACTTAGTATCTGCAGCAAAGTATTTAGTAGCAAAGTAATATGGAAGTAACGGTAACGATAGCAAAAGTAATATTTTTGGGTTTTGTGGTGATTGTAACAGTAGCAACGGAAAAGTAAATAAGCGAAGAACAATATGTGAAAAGCTCGTAGGCATTGGATCGGTGATGGAGAATTATGCCGGATGCGGTTCATCATGTAACAATCATAACATAGGGTGACACAGAACTAGCTCCAATTCATCAATGTAATGTAGGCATGTATTCCGAATATAGTCATACGTGCTTATGGAAAAGAACTTGCATGACATATTTTGTCCTACCCTCCTGTGGCAGCGGGGTCCTAATGGAAACTAAGGGTTATTAAGGCCTCCTTTTAATAGAGTACCGGACCAAAGCATTAGCACATAGTGAATACATGAACTCCTCAAACTATGGTCATCACTGGGAGTGGTCCGATTATTGTCACTTCGGGGTTGCCGGATCATAACACATAGTAGGTGACTATAGACTTGCAAGATAGGATCAAGAACTCACATATATTCATGAAAATATAATAGGTTCAGATTTGAAATCATGGCACTCGGGCCCTAGTGACAAGCATTAAGCATAGCAAAGTGATAGCAACATCAATCTCAGAACATGGTGGATACTAGGGATCAAACCCTAACAAAACTAACTTGATTACATGATAGATCTCATCCAACCCATCACCGTCCAGCAAGCCTACGATGGAATTACTCACGCACGGCGGTGAGCATCATGAAATTGGTGATGGAGGATGGTTGATGATGATGACGGCGTCGAATCCCCCTCTCCGGAGCCCTGAACGGACTCCGGATCAGCCCTCCCGAGAGAGTTTAGGGCTTGGCGGCGGCTCCGTATCCTAAAACATGATGAATCCTTCTCTCTGATTTTTTTCTCCCCGAACACGAATATATGAAGTTGGAGTTGAGGTCGGTGGAGCGTCAGGGGGCCCACGACGCAGGGGGCGCGCCCAGGGGGCAGGCGTGCCCTCCACCCTCGTGGACAGGTGGTGGCCCCCTGACGTGGATTCTTCTTCCAGTATTTTTTATATTTTCCAAAAATAAGTTCCGTGGAGTTTCAGGTCATTCCGAGAACGTCTGTTTCTGGACAGAAATAACAACATAGAAAGTGTGCTGAAAACAGCGTCAGTCTGGGTTAGTTCCATTCAAATCATGCAAGTTAGAGTCCAAAACAAGGGCAAAAGTGTTTGGAAAAGTAGATACGACGGAGACGTATCATTGCCTAAGGGAGTTTTCATTTTCTTTGCATGGAAAATTCATTTTCCATTTTCCGAGTGCCCAAAATGAGTTATTTTTGTGAAGGACCTACCATATATTTGTTGCAAAATTGGGCCAAATCAATTTTCTAAAATACTAGGCCATATTTAATTCACAACTGACAAAATGGTTGGCTGTCAAAAGTTTCGATCCACCTCTGGTGAAAAAGACAAATTTCCGCTGATTCAGTAGGAAGCGGGTCAAATTTGAACTACAGCCAAGGTTGTCAGAATCGCGATTCTGTTGTACGATTCTACGACTTTACAATCCAAACTAACCCCTTTGATTCTACAATTTTGGTTCATAGAATCTACGTTTCTATGATCCTGATAGTGAAGATTCTATGATTTGCGATCCTATCATCAGAGCTCCGATCCGATTCATGATCACGATTCTGACAACCTTGACTGCAGTTGCCTTATAGTTTGCTCTTTATTTTTTCCAAAAATCATTTCTAGATAAATAAGTATATATTTAATCAGAAATACATGGTTTGCTGGCGATATGTCGATGTTTGGACGGTGGCCGAGGGCCCCAACTCCAGAGCGCGTAAACTCGCATGACCGTCGCGTGGTCGCCGCGTGACCGTGGCATTGCCCTGCGTTCTGGACGACATAGGCATGTCTAGTGGGTTGGGAACTCCCCAGGTAGGTGCTAGGAAGAAAATGACAATAGAAGAATCTAACGAGGAGACTGAACTATGCTCGAACATGAATTAGCAACCAAGTGTTTGATTAGCGGTACGGGAAATGCACATGGCCAATGGGCGTGAGTTTTGGCTGAGGATGATCATCTACTAAGAAGACTGTCGTCACAAAGTTTCAGCTCAAATGGAGGAGCTTAGGTGGCATTTACTTTATAACATACCACATTGGACAAAAATATGGATGTTGAAGCTAGACTCAAATGAATGAATGCATTGATCTGAAATTTGGAGGAGGATGATAATTTGGGCATGTGAAGCCACTTTAAAAATTTCATACCATTTGGATACATAAAATTGGTACTTCCTTCAAAGTGCTCTCCACTGAACAGAAAATTGGGAAAAATGCTGAGGGAAATCGGCTAGAATAAATGAGCTAAAATTTGGTGGAGGGAGGTTCTATGGGCAGGTTCATGTCGTGGTAAATTTTCAGCAATTATAAATTAACATAAATAATAGTTGCTTCACAAACTGAAAATATCACTAGAAACAAAGATTGGATGCTGAGCTCACATGTATTGTTAGATGGGGCTCAAATTTCGTGGAGAGCTATGATTTGGGAATATAGAAGATGTGGCAAAAATTCAGCTCATTAGGATATGCCTAGCCAGTACTTCCTTCACAACAGTTCGATCTAAACAAAAACTTTGGAAATTTGCCAAGGTAGATTTACCAGGTAAATGGAGTTGAATATTGTCATGAGGCAATGATTTGTATAGTAAAGAATGCCCAATTTTTTTGGGAATTTTGGGAATGACAGAAATATAGGTTGCTTCACAACCTAGGGCAAAAATTGACACATGAACAAGACACGTAGGCAAAACTGATGAGGTGGCACCTAGTCATAGCAATCCACCACAATTTACAAGGTTATGACCACCTATATTGGTCGTGATCAGCTAGAAATAAGGCAGCGAACCAGTGTTGTATGCTTTATGACCATTTCTTGTAAGGAAATTGCGACCTTTCTGACCGAAATGGTTGTTATAGTCTAGGGTTTGGAACCCCCCCGAACAGCTTTTGACCGATTGGTCTCAAATGGTCGTAGATTTATGAGCAATTCTTCCAGGGTCACTGACAAAAGGTCACAAGTTAACATATTTCTTGTAGTGTGAGGGAATAAAAGAAATAATAAAAAGAATTAAAGAGATCATATTGATCTTATGGAGAGTAATGACTTCACATATAAAAGAGTATGATGAATAAAAGTTGTTGAGAGTTGACAAACATAGTTTTGATCATCGTTGCAATTAATAGGAAATAATAAAGAAAGAGAGGTTTTCACATATAGATACACTATCTTGGACATCTTTTATGATTGTGAGCACTCATTAAAATCCGACATGCTAAAAAGTTGATGTTGGACAAGGAAGACGACGTAATGGGTTATGTTTTCTTATATCCGAAATAAAGTATATTGTCATGGATCATCCAACATGTTGAGCTTGCCTTTCCTCCTCATGCTAGCCAAATTCTTTGCCCCACGTAGAGATACTACTTGTGCTTCCAAATATCCTTAAACCCAGTTTTGCGATGAGAGTCCACCATATCTACCTATGGATTGAGTAAGATCCTTCAAGTAAGTTGTCATTGTTGCATGCAATAAAAATTGCTCTCTAAATATGTATGGTCTATTAGTGTGAATAAAATAAGCTTTATACGATCTTGTGATATGGAAGCAATAAAAGCGACGGACTGCATAATAAAGGTCCCTATCACAAGTGGCAATATAAAGTGACGTTCTTTCGCATTAAGATTTTGTGCATACAACCATAAAAGCACATGACAACCTCTGCTTCCCTCTGCGAAGGGCCTATCTTTTATTTTTGTCTTATGCCTTATCTAAGAGTCATGGTGATCCTCACATTTTCTTTTTTACATTTTATCCTTTGGCAAGCACATTGTGTTGGAAAGATCCTGATATATATATCCAATTGGATTTAAGTTATCATAAACTATTATTGTTGACATTACCCTTGAGGTAAAAGGTTGGGAGGCAAAACTATAAGCCCCTATCTTTCTCTATGTCCGATTAAAACTCCATACCATGAATATTGCATGAGTGTTAGCAATTGTGAAAGACTAAATGATAGTTCAGTATGTGGACTTGCTGAAAAGCTCTTATATTGACTCTTATGATAAATTGCAATTGCTTCAATGACCGAGATCATAGTTTGTTAGTTCTCAATGAAGTTTCTGTTTCATACTTGACATTGTGAATAGATTGTTACTTTAGCATAAGAAATCATATGACAATATATACATGTTGGTGTTATAAGAATGATCATGATGCTCTCATGTACGTATTTTATTTTTTATCGACACCTCTATCTCTAAACATGTGGACATATTTTTCGTTATTGGCTTCCGCTTGAGGACAAGCGAGGTCTAAGCTTGGGGGAGTTGATACGTCCATTTTGTATCATGCTTTTCTATCGATATTTATTGCATTATGGGCTGCTACTACACATTATGTCACAATACTTATGCCTATTCTCTCTTATTTTACAAGGTTTACATGAAGAGGGACAATGCAGGCAGCTGGAATTCTAAGCTGGAAAAGGAGCAAATATTAGAGACCTATTCTGCACAACTCCAAAAATCCTGAAACTCCACGAAAGTCAGTTTTGGAATATATAAAAATAATTGGGCAAAGAAAGCACCAGAGGGGCCACCCACCGTCCACGAGGGTGGGGGGCGCGCCCTACCCCCTGGGCACGCCCCCTGCCTCGTGGGCCCCCTAGCAGGCCTCCGGTGCCCATCTTTGGCTATATGAAGTCTTTCACCCTGGAAAAAATCATAAGCAAGCTTTCGGGACGAAGCGCCGCCGCCACGAGGCGGAACCTGGCGAAACCAATCTAGGGCTCCGGCGGAGCTATTCTGCCGGGGAAACATCCCTCCGGGAGGGGGAAATCATAACCATCGATCCTCTCATCGGGAGGGGGTCAATCTCCATCAACATCTTCACCAGCACCATCTCCTCTAAAATCCTAGTTCATCTTTGTATCCAATCTTTGTCCCAAAACCTCATATTGGTACCTGTGGCTGCTAGTAGTGTTGATTACTCCTTGTAGTTGATGCTAGTTGGTTTATTTGGTGGAAGATCATATGTTCAGATCCTTTATGCATATTAATACCCCTCTGATTACGAACATGAATATGATTTGCGAGTAGTTATGTTTGTTCCTGAGGATATGGGAGAAGTCTTGCTATAAGTAGTCATGTGAATTTGGTATCCGTTCAATATTTTGATGAGATGTATGTTGTCTTTCCTCTAGTGGTGTTATATGAACGTCGACTACATGACACTTCACCATTGTTTGGGCCTAGAGGAAGGCATTGGGAAGTAATAAGTAGATGATGGGTTGCTAGAGTGACAGAAGGTTAAACCCTAGTTTATGAGTTGCTTCGTAAGGGGCTGATTTGGATCCATATGTTTAATGCTATGGTTAGGTTTACCTTAATACTTTTTTTGTAGTTGTCGATGCTTGCAATAGGGGTTAATCATAAGTGGGATGCTTGTCCAAGGAAGGGCAGTACCCAAGCACCGGTCCACCCACATATCAAATTATCAAAGTAACGAACACGAATCATATGAGCGTGATGAAAACTAGCTTGATGATAATTCCCATGTGTCCTCGGGAGCATTTTCCTTTATATAAGAGTTTGTCTAGGCTTGTCCTTTGCTACAAAAAGGATTGGGCCACCTTGTTGCACCTTATTTACTTTTATTACTTGTTACCTGTTACAAATTACCTTATCACAAAACTATTTGTTACCAATAATTTCAGTGCTTGCAGAGAATACCTTACTGAAAACCGCTTGTCATTTCCTTCTGCTCCTCGTTGGGTTCGACACTCTTACTTATCGAAAGGACTAAGATAGATCTCCTATACTTGTGGTTCATCACAAGGTAGCTTCATCGATGATGGTAGCTCTAAGCCACCTGCTGGACAACAAGGCCTAGGGTGTTGGGTTTGTTGCTATGGCAGACGCCCACATGGTGCTCTGGCTCAGGAGCTGGCTGGGTAAACACTACTACTAGAGCTTGTTGGTTACCGTGTGCATGATCCTGGATGGCGATGGCAACGGCGATGATGACCTATATTTTGTGTAGCTAGGGATTGATAACTATTTGATGGTTTGTATATTTTGTTGAGGTGGTATATACTAACCCCTCATGATGACCATGAACTTGAGGTGGTAGGATGACACCCTCTTTTGGATGTGGTGGTAGGATGATACCATAGTAGTGCTAGGTTAGAACTTGCTATGCCATATGATCATGCATGCTTTCTACTTTTGCTCCATTGCTTGCTTCTTGATTGTTCTTTTGCTTGCTGCTTCAACTGCTGCTCTTGTGCACCGCTAGGACAAATGGTATGCGGTGTTCAGCGGGAGGGCACTAGGGGTTTACAGTTCATGGGAAGCTTGCAGTGAACAAGTTGCATCTTACAACAACAACAACTATAGAGGGTTTAAGACTAGGCAGGCGACAGAAAAAGCTTACGCCAACTGTGTGCTTTGCACATAGTTGGCGTGGTTGCAGTTGCCAATGCGGCGCCACACCTTGTGGTGAAGAACTTCATCATCATCGTGCAGTTCGTCGCCACTGCAGTGCTATTGCGCTGGTGTGCTAGATGTCATCATGTGTCAGGTAACCTCATCACATAGGGTACAAGGTTAGCACACCTCGCACCGTGTGTGCAATCAAACAACATGCTTATGTGTGAGTTCAGACAATGCGGGCAACCAAACACTGTGCGCTAAGCTATCCCCTAGTACATGAGAACTAAATGCGGGCAACCAAACAGGTTGCAAATGTTGATTTAGAGGCTGCATTTTCTTAACCAACCTCATGTGAGCTAGGCTTGAGCTAGTTGGCCTGACTGGCTGCCAAACACGCCATTAATCTTGTGGCGTGACACAACGATCGCATCTTGCTCGGCACGAACGACGTGTGCACGAGGCGTGCTACCTCTTGAGCTTGCGTTGGTTTTCCCCGAAGAGGAGAGGATGATGTAGCAGAGTAGCGTAAGTATTTCCCTCAGTTTTTGAGAACCAAGGTATCAATCCAGTAGGAGGCCACGCTCAAGTCCCTCGTACCTGCACAAATCGATAGCAACTTGCAACCAACACGATTAGGGGTTGTCAATCCCTTCACGGTCACTTACGAGAGTGAGATCTGATAGAGATAATATTTTTTGTATTTTTGGTATAGAGATGCAAAGTGAAAAGTAAAGGCAAAGTAAAAAGCAAAAAAAGATTAAAGTGACGGAGATTGATATGGTGAGAATAGACCCGGGGGCCATAGGTTTCACTAGTGGCTTCTCTCAAGAGCATAAGTTTTCTACGGTGGGTGAACAAATTACTGTTGAGCAATTGACAGAATTGAGCATAGTTATGAGAATATCTAGGCATGATCATGTATATAGGCATCACGTCCGTGACAAGTAGATCGAAACGATTCTGCATCTACTACTATTACTCCACTCATCGACCGCTATCCAGCATGCATCTAGAGTATTAAGTTAAAAACAGAGTAACGCTTTAAGCAAGATGACATGATGTAGAGAGATATATTCATGCAATATGAAATAAACCCCATCTTGTTATACTCGATGGCAACGATACAATACGTGCCTTGCTGCCCCTTCTGTCACTGGGAAAGGACACTGCAAGATTGAACCCAAAGCTAAGCACTTCTCCCATGGCAAGAACTACCAATCTAGTCAGCCAAACCAAACAGATAATTCAAAGAGACTTGCAAAGATAACCAATCATACATAAAAGAATTCAGAGAGGATTCAAATATTGTTCATAGATAGACTTGATCATAAACCCACAATTCATCGGTCTCGACAAACACACCGCAAAAATAAGAATATTACATTGAATAGATCTCCACAAGAGAGGGGGAGAACATTGTATTGAGATCCAAAAAGAGAGAAGAAGCCATCTAGCTAATAACTATGGACCCGAAGGTCTGAGGTAAACTACTCACAATTCATTGGAGAGGCTATGATGATGTAGAAGCCCTCCGTGATGACGGCCCTCTCCGGCGGAGCTCCGGAGCAGGCCCCAAGATGGGATCTCGTGGATACAGAAAGTTGCGGCGGTGGAATTAGGTTTTTGGCTCCTGTTCTGATCGTTTGGGGGTACGTGGGTATATATAGGAGGAAGAAGTACGTCGGTGGAGCCTCGGTGGGCCCATGAGGGTGGGGGCGCGCCTGGGGGTGTAGGGCGCGCCCCCCAACCTCGTGCCCACCTTGAAGCTTCCTTGGCGTAGGGTCCAAGTCTCCTGGGTCATATTCGGGAAGAAAATCACGTTCTAGAAAGGATTATTCTGTTTGGACTCCGTTTAATATTCTGTTTCTTCAAAACACTGAAATAGGCAAAAAACAGCAATTCTGGGCTGGGCCTCCGGTTAATAGGTTAGTCCCAAAAAATAATATAAAAGTGGAAAATAAAGCCCAATGTAGTCCAAAACAGTAGATAATATAGCATGGAGCAATCAAAAATTATAGATACGTTAGAGACGTATCAAGGTGTCATTCGCAGAAATTCACCTCCCATCTTACCCCGTGCACTCGTCGCTACGTCCCCTGTCATCCCGTCACCTTGCCCGACGCCAGTTGCCATTGTGATCTCTAGACTACAGTTGACGATCCGCTTCGTTTTTCTAAGCCAAGTGGCCCCTGACCGAGACCACAAGTAATGAAACAAGGGCCGCCGCCGCTCGGAAAACCGGAATGCTCGCCTGACCGGGAAGTAAAGCCAGAGAAATCGGTTTGGAAAAGGTGGCATGCACCTGCACCTGCTACTGCCTGCCCCAGGGGAGGGGAGGAACCCATGAGGAAACAACTTCTCAAGGGTCGTGTTCCCAACCTGGTCGCTGTCCAACTTGCTCCTCCCAAGTGGTACTTCTCATACCTACACCCTTTAATTAGGAGTTGACAATCAGGTCAAGCAAAGATCCGCGTCATCACCATGTATCCATCGATGATCGATCTTTTGCCTCCCCTAGGAAAAGTCTTGGCAGCAATATTTCATATGAAGGAACACCAATATTTCATATGTACTCCCTCTGTAAACCAATATAGCTAATATTAATTACCTATTCATTTTCATGTAGTTACTCATTCCTGTTTCTACTGTACCCACGCTTGGAGGAAAACTAGCAATTCACTAAGTAGTTTAATTAGTGCTACATCAGTTAGTTACCTAGCCTGCTGATGCCCACAGTGTGACATCACAACCTCAAGGTCCAGGGCACGAGGGGTTTGAAGAATTGGCACTCCTTTGGCCCTGTTTGGATACTCTAACCCAGTTAGAGTTAGAGTTATTTTTTAACCCACTCTAACCCAAATAAGCGCCTCTCCACTGGGATAGTTGGGTTAGATGGAACTAACCCATTCTAACCCTCCCTGTTTGGATACTTTTGGGTTATTTGAGCCCCCAACTAACCCAAACTAGCTCTAACCCCGTGATCCAAACAGGGCCTTTGTTTACGCAAGAAATATCTCATTCATGGACGTACGTGGATCCAACCGATGACGCAGGACGTTGGCAATAAGAAACAAAGTACCCAGCAGCTCCAGTTATTGTCTATTAGTGCGTCTCTTTCAATTAACACAGTTGATGAGGACACACCATGCTGTGGTTGGCCGTTGGGGCGGCCTCGAAGGGTGGCAAGCCTCTAATGGTCCAATTAGTAGTAGCTTACAACTGGTTAGTAGGTCAGAGAGCTTTCGACTCAAATGTCGTCGTGCTAATCAACTAGTTTCTCTGCACATGATTTTGGTCTCTTAACTTGCATCTTGTGTTCGAAATATTAGCACTTTTCTGACTAATCTAATCCACGAGTAAACAGTAAGCATGGCAAATATGGTATGCATCTCATACGATACGTAAGCATGTGAGCACGTACAGTACATAAAACCAAAACATCTATGAACAGCATATATACGGCCAACACATGAACGAGAAGATAGGGGATGAATGAGTCATACCCTCCGGTTGGCCAGGCCAACGCGGCGGCGGCAGCGGCAGCCTCGGCATTGGTCGAGGCCTTCTTCTTGACGGCGGCGGCGTCGCCATATGGTCGATGCAGGGGAAGTAGTGGAAACAGAGGTAGACGGATCGGGAGCAGTCGCGTCGAGAAGCTCCCCAAAAACCTTATTGCCGTTCTCCCGTGCAGGATCTCGAACGACAGGGTTCTGGAGACACCTGCTCTCCTGACCAACCGTGCACGTGGTCATCGGGATGGGATCGCTGGAAGCAGCACAGAGAAAGGAACAGTAGATGATGGCTTGTACGAGAGGGAGTGAGTGAACTGAGTTAGGGTTCACTCCATTGGCCAGCGCCTTCTTATATAGGCCGTCAGGTAGATGGGCCTGGGCCAGGCCCATGACTGAGTCCGCGAACAGCCCATAGTCCAACATCTCGGACAGTGGCGCTTTCGTAAGCGACTCGTTAATTAATTAACCATTCTTGAGTGAAAAAAATAAGCTTCGGCTCGCCTCATTCCCGCAACCCGCAACCCGCAGCGCGTGCGCGTCGTATTGAGGCGAGGCAGGTGGCGGAGGAGAAGGAGCACACGTGTACAGCTCCTATTCCCAAGCTCCCAATAGCAAGTGGTAGAGCAGCCCTTATAAAGAGGTCTCACTCTTCTTACTGTAGCAGTATGGGACTAAACTTACCACACTTCCCACCACTTGCCGTACACATGCATGGGCCTTAGAGATTAACCAGGGATTATTATCTTATATGGGCCTAAGTCCATCCATAATCCATCAATCCCCCACCAGATCTCCAGGCACATAAGTTTGTCAACTGTTCCAAACAATGTTTGGTATACCAGAATTTTCAGTGGAGATTGTTAAGTTGAACTTCCACCTAGAGCAAAAGGATAGACTTCTTCACAATTGAATAATGGACTATGCCTTGAATTGTCAGTTTGGCGTCTAGAAGTTTTGCCTATTGTCAGATGATACGTGGCCGCCGAAAGCTAAACCCCATAGGTGGAGCTTATTAGTCATACTCCGTACCTTCTCATGAGCTTTCTAGAGATCAGCCAATCTTATAGACTGTGACCAGCAGTTGGGCTCACATAGGTGTGTTCCTCCAAAGAATGCTTTGTAGATTAGCATCTTGCTTACATAAGCTTTGGAACATATTAAGACAAAAGTCAGTCTGCCTTACAGAACTGAGAGTATTATGCATCTCCAACGGAGTGGGTTAATTAAGGATACTCTCCTTAGTTGACCGCTGAATTGTTTTCCCAGGTCCTAATTCACGGGATCTCCAATCACATAGGTTGGGTTACCCCTTGGCAATTTACGTGGGTCTCATACTCATCTCCCTCGATGCATTTTCTATCACAATCCGTGATAGCCCTTTCATAAAAGGGTCTGCCAGATTCTTAGCCGTCTGGATATAATCCAACGCTATTACTCCACAGTTTCTTGATTTTCTGACAGATTTTAAACTTCTTCTTATGTGCTTTATGGATTTCATATTGTCCTTTGAACTCTTAGCCTTGGCAATCACAGTTTGATTGTCACAGTTCATGAGGACAGTCGGGACTGGTTTATCAACCACCGGCAAATCCATCAAAAGCTCTTGAAGCCATTCTGCTTCGACGCATGATGTGTCTAACACTGTCAATTCTGCTTCCATAGTCGATCTGGTTAAGATTGTCTGCTTGCAAGACTTCCAGGAAACAACACCACCACCAAGTGTGAAGACGTATCCACTTGTGGCTTTCATCTCATCATCATCAAATATCAAATTAGAATCACTATACCCCCCAAGTGCCATCGGGTACCCAGAATAGTGAATCCCGTAGTTCACAGTACCTTGCAAATAGCGCATCACTCGCTCAATAGCATGCCAATGCACATCTCCCGGACTGGAAACAAAATGGCTCAGTTTGCACACAACAAATGAGATGCGAGGGCGAGTAGCACAGGCTAGGTACATGAGTGAACCAACCACTTGAGAATATCTCAATTGATCTACAGTCGTGCCTTCGAACTTTCGAATCCGCACGTTAGGATCATATGGTGTTGCAGAAGGTTTGCAGTCCGAATATCCAAAACGGCTCAAAATCTTCTGAACATAGTGGGATTGCAAAAGTGTAATTCCACCCTTAGTATTTCTCAGTAGCTTGATGTTCAAGATAACATCAGCCACGCCCAGGTCCTTCATCTCAAAATTATGAGATAAAAAGGCCTTAACCTCCTCAATTACTTTGAGGTGGGCCTCAAATATCAGTATGTCATCGACATACAGACACAGTATAACTCCTTCGCCCCCACCATATCTATAGTATACACATTTGTCAGCTTCGTTAATAGCAAAGCCAACAGATGTCAAAGTTGTATTAAACTTCGCATGCCATTACTTAGGCGCTTGTTTCAGGCCATACAAAGATTTCACTAGCTTACACACCTTTCTTTCCTGACCATTTACTACAAAGCCATCTGGCTGTTGCATGTAAATTTCCTTGTCTAGCTCTCTGCTAAGGAAAGTCGTCTTAACGTCCATCTGATGAACGAGAAGACCATGCGAGGCAGCCAAAGCGAGTAGCACTCGAATGGTTGTTAGCCTAGCCATAGTTGAGTAAGTGTCGAAGAAATCCTTTTCTTATTTTTGGGTATAACCCTTGGCCACAAGCCTAGCCTTGTGCTTCTCAACAGTACCATCGGGCCTAAGCTTCCTCTTAAACACCCACTTACGTCCCAATGGTTGGCAACCATAAGGACGATCAGTGGTCTCCCATGTCTCGTTAGCCATGATGGAATCCATCTCGCTACGGACCGCATCCTTCCATTAGTCAGCATCCGAAGATGCATAAGCTTCTGAAATGGAACTGTGAGTGTCATCATCCACGAGGTACACAAGGAAATCATCACCAAAAGACTTTGCAGTCCTTTGTCTCTTGCTCCTAACATGAGCTTCCTCGTCATCCTCTGATGAACTTTCATCACTTTTGTGTTCATGAACTTTCATCACTTTTGTGTTCATAATATTCCATCGGAATGGCAGGTTCAGGAGTCTCATCAGATTCCAGTCTAGAAGTGCTTTGCATATATCTCATGGAAAATATCCTCAAAGAATGTAACATCCTTAGACTCTATAATTGTACTGACCTTCTGGTCAGGTCCCTCAGATTTCACCACTAGAAATCTATAGCCAACGCTGTCCTTAGCGTAGCCCAAATTAACGCAGTCCACGGTCTTTGGTCCAAACTTACGCTTTTTGGGGATTGGCACATTGACTTTCGCCAAACAGCCCCAAGGGCGCAAGTAAGAGAGTGTAGTTCTTTTCTTTTCCCATTGCTCATAGGGAGTAGTCTCATTATCCTTCGCGGGAACTTTATTCAGGACATGACATGATATCAATACAACCTCCCCCACCATGCCTTGGATAAACCCGATGTATCTAACATGGCATTAGCCAAATCAGTTAGAGTACGGTTTTTCCGTTGGGCAACCCCGTTTGACTGGGGTGAATAGGAAGGCGTCCTTTCATGAATAATACCATGTTCCGCACAGAATAAATCAAACTCACTAGAAAAGTACTCTCCACCACGATCAGACCGGACTCGTTTTATTTTCTTCTCAAGTTGGTTCTCAACTTCAGCCTTATATATTTCAAAGTAGTGTAGAGCCTCATCCTTTGTATTTAACAAATACACATAACAGAATCTAGTGGAATCATCAATTAAAGTCATGAAGTATTTCTTTCCACCTTTAGTCAACACACCATTCATCTCACAGAGATCTGAATGTATAAGCTCTAGTGGTGCCAAGTGCCTCTCCTTCGCAGGCTTATGAGGCTTACGAGGTTCTTTGCTTGCACACACGCATGCCACTTAGAGCCTTTGGTTAAAGAGAAACTCGGGATTAGATTCATCTTAGCCAGCCGCGTCAACCAAAATTTATGTGACAAAGACGTGAATGCCAAACCTCACATTCGTTCACATTAGAATGAACTTGGTTCACAACTTTATTACAGAAATCCTCCAGGGAAAGGCGGAACAAACCACCACAATCATATCATTTTCCAACAAATAGCCCATACCGAGATACGACAACTTTGTTGGAATCAAATACTATCTTAAACCCTTCTTTACATAGAAGGGAGCCACTAACGAGATTCTTCTTGATGGCGGGGACATGCTGCACGTTCTTCAGTTGCACGATCTTTCTCAAAGTAAACTTCAGATCTACTGTGCCAACACCATGAATAGAAGCATGCGAGCCATTCCCCATCAGGACGAAACAATCTCGTGCAAACTGGTAAGAAGAAAATAAAGACACATCAGCACACACATGAATATTGGCCCCAGTTTCAACCCACCAATCGGTGGACTGACAAACTGAAAGTATGCTAAAAAGATTACCATACCCAGATGCCCCGTCATTGTTGCTCAGAGTGACATTGATAGACTTGGCGTCCTGTCCTGGCTTCTTGTACTTGTTTGGGCACTTGTTTGCCCAATGTTCCTCTGAACCACAAGTGAAGCAGCCATCTCTCTTTTTATCTTTCTTCTTACCCTTCTTCTTAAAGGTAGTATTTTGTTGGACACAGTTCTTTCCCTTGAACTTGTGGAAGTTCTTCTGCACCATATTGGAGCTAGAAGAACCCTCTGCCCCTTTCATGTGTGTGTCATTTGCTCTCGAGTTCTGCTCAACACTTAGATGACCAATGACATCCTCAACAGAGAATTGACGTCTCAAGTGCTTGAGAGAAGTAGCAAAGTTCCTCCATCCAGGAGGGAGTTTTGCAATAATGCAGCCCGCGACAAGCTTGTCCGGTAACTCACACTTCAGGAGCTCCAGCTCCTTAGCGGTGCATTGTATCTCATGGGCCTGGTCCAATACAGAACGGTTATCAACCATTTTGCAATCATGGAACTGCTCCATAGCATACAATTCGCTTCCAGCATCGGTTGCGCCGAACTTAGCTTCGAGCGCATCCCACAAATTCTTGGCAACGCGCATACGGAGATATGCATCGACTAGCTTGTCTCCGATCACAGTAAGAATGGCTCCCACAAAGATGGTGGTTGCCTCCCTAAACGCATTCTCCTATTCAGGAGCAACCGTTACCGTGGGAGACACACTACCAACCCAGAACACGTTGATTGCTGTGAGCCACAAGGTAGTCCTTGTCTGCCAACGCTTAAAATGTGTTCCAGTAAACTTTTTTGGTTTCAGAGTAGCGGTGAAGCCATGAGTCGAAAAGTGCCTAAGAGTCGAAAAGTGTCTAAAATAAGGTTTTTGGATTGTTGGAAATATTAGCACTTTTCTGACTAATCTAATTCAGGAGTAAACAGTAAGCATGGAAAATACGGTATGCATCTCATACCGATACGTAAGCATGTGAGCACGTACAGTACACAGAACCGAAACATCTATGAACATCATATATACGGCCATCACATGAACGAGCAGATAGGGGATGAACGAGTCATACCCTCCGGTTGGCCAGACCAACGTGGCGGCGGCAGTCTCAGCATCGGTCGAGGCCTTCTTCTTCGCGGCGGCGGCGTCAGCCATGGGGTCGATGTAGAGGAAGTAGTGGAAGCAGAGGCGGACGGATCGGGAGCAGTCGCGTCGAGATGCTCCCCAAAAACCTTATTGCCGTTCTACCGGGCAGGATCTCGAACGACAGGGTTCCGGAGGCACCTGCTCTCCCGACCAATCGTGCACGCGATCGTCAGGATGGGATCGCCGGAAGCAGCACAGAGGGAGGAATAGTAGATGATGGCTAGGGTTGTACGAGAGGGAGTGAATGAACTGAGTTAGGGTTCACTCCACTAGCCAGCGCCTTCTTATATAGGCCTTCAGGTAGATGGGCCTGGGCCAGGCCCATGACCGAGTCCGCGAACAGCCCACGGTCCAACGTCTCGGACAGTGGCGCTTCCGTAAGAGACTCGTTAATTAATTAAGAATTAATTTACCATTCTTGAGCGGAAAAAGGCGAGGCGAGGCGGGCAGCGAAGGAGGAGGAGCGCGTGTGTACATCTCATATTCCCAAACTCCCAATAGCAAGTGGTAGAGCAGCCCTTATAAAGAGGTCTCATTCTTCTTACTGTAGCAGTATGAGACTAAACTTCTCATACTTTCCACCACTTGTCGTACACATGCATGGGCCTTAGAGATTAACCAGGGATTACCGTCTTATATGGGCCTGAGCCCATCCATAATCTATCATCTTGCCCAGATGGGTACTTAGCTAGGCTTTCCTATTTGGCGCTTCAGGCGCCGGTTATAGTTGTTTCTGCAAACCGGCGCCTGCAGCGGCGCTACCTGGGCTCGGCCCAACTATCATTTTCCCCGTTTTCTTAAATCTAGATCATAAACTGCAAAAAGGGCGCGCTAGCTAGGATTCGAACGTGCGACGCGGGTCATCTGTTATCGACACATTACCAACTCATCCACTTCATCACGTATGAAAGCATACATGTTTTCGTTCATTTATTTATTCCTATTTTTCATGTTCCTTTTTCTTTTTTCTCTATCCTTTTTTACTTTCTTTTTTTACAAATTCGTAATTGTTTTCTTTAAATAGATGAACTTCTTTCTCTAAATCCGTGGACTGAATTTGTCAAAACTCGTGAACTTTTTTCAAATTGATGAATCTTTTTCAAAATAGAGGAACTTATTTTTTAAATTTGATGAACTTTTTACAATTTTCTGAACTTTTTCTTAAAATCGATGAACTTATTTTCAAAATCGATGAACTTTTTCTCAAAATGGATGAACTTATTTTCAAAATCGATGAACTTTTTTCAATTTAGATGAACTTTTTCTAATTTCCATGAACTTTTTTAGAAATTCAATGAACTTGTTTTGAAAATCTATGAACTTCTTTTGAATTCAAGAACTATTTTTTCAATACATGAAATTTTTCAATTTGGTGAACTACTTTTTGAATACGTGAACTTTTTTTGCACGCTCATGAACTCCATTTGTAGTATGTGAACATATTTTCAAATAATTGAAAAATATAATGCTACAGTGCAATGCCCAATAAATAGCGGTCTAGATTTCTATACTTTAATGATTCCACGCTGTTAGTATTTACTAGTGCTTATCCGGTGCGGTGGCTAGCCTGTCTGTGGGGAAGGGAGAGTGAGCGAGTTTGATTCCTAGTCGGGACGTATTTTTGCCGGTCATTTTGCGCGTTGCTTGTTGCGCGATCGTGGGCCGGCCCATCCAGCCGCCGCTGCAGGCGCCACTTCTCTTCCGCGGCGCTCAAGGCGCGGTATAGGAGGTCCCACTTAGCTATCGACTAGTTGTTTCCGCAGTTTTCTTTTTGCGATTTTTATTTTGTAGTTGCTTACTCAGAAGCAAAATTAATTCTTTATACATAATCATTCCGAACAAAAACTCAAAAGCCAGAAGAAAAGGCCATCAAATTAAGAGGCCGAACGCAGAAAAAGAATATATAATGGGGCTCTTGGTAAATACTAATGTTGCAAGGCCTCTAGCATTCATACACCATTGTAAGCAAACGCCAATATTCGGTGGTTCTGTTCTTGCCCGTTTTGCCTAGATACAAAGCACTTATATACACCAGTTAGAAACCCAAAGAAAACATGTATGATGTCTTTAGTGTAGATGGAGGGGTATGTGCATGAATCCAGAATTGAATTTTTGCCGAGAGAGCAAGGAATTAAAGCCATGAGAGTGACAAAGAGGCTAAGGTGACTAATGATAGACTTTGAGAGGGTTCAAATGGACACTAATCTATTTAACGCGGGGAGGAACTTCTTCCATGCATTTAAGGGCTGAAAGTGAGATGAAAGGTTGCTCATTGCGCATAATATCCTAGGATTTTTATCATTGGATAAGATGCACCGTACACCATACCCGTGCCGCCTACCGTAAAAGTCGCGTCAGATCCGGCCGGCACGCCCCCACCTCCATCAGCTCCAGCCCACCTCCGACCCCGACCGAGAGGAGAGGGAGGCCGAGCCAGAGCCCTAGAGAAGGGATCCACCAGATCCACCCGCAGCAGCCCGTGGTCAGATCCGAACCACCGCCGCCACCACGGGCACGCAGCCGCCGCGCTGCCGCCGTCGCCCACCACTCCGCTGCTCGCACGCCGCCGCCGGGAGCCAACGCCGCCGCACCACCGAGCCCAACGTACGCCCGGCGCCGCTGCACCACCGAGCCCAACGTACGTCCGGCGCCGCCGCCAGACCAAGCCGCCTCGCACCGGCCAACCCCGCGCGGCGGAGAGAGGGGCCCCGCCGCCAGCCACCGCGAGGGGCTTTGCCCTAGCGGCTGCGGCCGGCGGCGAGGGCGGGGGATGGGAAGAGGAGGGGGAAGGTGTGCCACCGCCCGCAGGGGGATGACGCGGGGGCTAGGTCTTTTTTCCCCAAGGGGATCAAGGGTTTTCGTCGGTATACAATGGAGCAGCTCCAATTCAGTAGCTACTAGCTACACCAGACAAGGATGCTCTGATAAGTGATGTCTGTTTTTATGTTTACTAATTGCAAAATGATGTGGACAATTAGGTGTGTATATGTGACTATAAAAAGATCCGCATTGCCTTGATGGGAATAACTCTATTTTTTATACCAGCATTCTTTCTAGGTGAAGTCTTTAATAGTCCGGTTGTGTGTTGTCATGGGTAATATGGCGGAGGAAGCGAAGAGAACCACCATGCCCGCTCCCGCTCCACACCCAGGCCCTGCGCCGGCGCCGGCGCTGGCGCCCGCCCCGGCTGCCCTCGCTGACCTGGCGGCCTCCTGGTTCATGCCGCTGCCGCCTCCGCCGCATGGTCGACCGGCTGCTGCCGCCCCTGCGAAGCTCTCCTCCCCGCTGCGGCCGTCGGATGCCCACCTGCCAGATCTAGATTCCCTGACGCCCGGTGGCTCCGACGCGCGCGCGTCCTCCGGATCCGAGTTCGTCCCCGAGTCGCCGTTGGGTCCTGGCCCGGGCTCGGTCGCTCCTCCAGCTGCGTCATCCCTGGCGCGCATTGATGGGAGGTTGGTGGCTCGCCATTACTGCTCCACGTCGGTGGAGAGCTCCAGCTCGCCTCCTGCTGCGACTTCAAGGCCAACGCCAGGCGCGTCTTCAAGGCCGGCGACAGGCGCGGGGCGCAAGGCGGACAAGGCGGACATGACCGGCGGCTGGCGCCTTGTAAAATCGCGGCGAGGCCCGCGCCGCCCGGCTTTGGAGCCTCAGGCATTCATGCCTCCTCCCCTCCCGCTGTGGCTTAAAGGCCGATGATGTCGTTGCCTCGCTCCTGGGCATAAAGCGCTGCTGTGCCGAGAGCCCATCCGCTGCGCTCGCTGCCTCGAGAACGGTCACCGTGCCCGTGGCTGCAAGAACCGGTGGCGGCCTCTCAGCTCTCTGCCTTGCCTCTCGTTCATCCCGCCACCACCTCTCCCTCGCCCGTCACCTGCTGCTCCTCGGGCTCAGGAGCCCAAGTTCGGCGCTGGTCGGGGCTGGCCTCTCCCCAAACCTGCGCCGGCACCGCTGCTGCTCCCCCAACCACCAGCACCCCCTCTGCTGCTCGACACCGCCACCACCACCATGCCGCGTCTGGGTGATGCTGCTCTCAGGCCTGAGGAGGACTTCGTGGTCGTCCCTGCCATGCCGGAGATGCAGGCTGAAGCTGCCCTGCTCTCCACCAACGCCGCCGTTGCTTGGTTCGAAGGAGCTCGGGAGGATGTCCCCTGCAACACGGTGGCTGCTGCGTTCGCCGCCACCTTCGGCTTCAGGCAGGAGGATGTGAGTGTCGTCCGACACTACCCCGAGCAGTACCTGGTGTGGTTCTTGTACCAGCACAACTGCGCCGACGCCGTCGACTGTGGCAACTTCCTCGTTGGCAACTCCAGGCTCTTTGTCCGCGGGTGGCGGCTCGAGGCGCACGCGGACAATGAGGACATGTTGTACCATGTCCGCCTCTGCCTTGAAGGGATCCCGGTGCACGGCTGGAACAACTACATCGCCTTGTTCGTCATCGGTCGTGGCTGCTCGCTGGACTACATCGAGCAAAGGTCGGTGCGTAGGAACGACACGCGCGACCTCTCGCTCTGGGCATGGACGTCTGACCCCAACCACATCCCCAAGGTGAAGTGGCTCACCTTACCGGCTCGTGGCCATCGGTGTCGCGGCCGTCGTGGCCTCCGGCACCGCGTGCTGGTGCACCTTGATCTGCTGGAAGACCACACCAAGGCCAAGGATGACGACGACAACCCACCTCCTGCGGAAATCCAGGAGTACACTTGGTACCGGCGCTGTGTGGATGGCACGGTGGGATGCGGTGAGTGCCGGGCCGCTCAGGGCAGAGATGAGAGGAGGCCACCTCGCCGGGAAGACGAAGACAACTGTGACGGCCGGCGGTGCCGTGGTGCTCCACGTCCACGCGAGGGATGGGGCGCCCGTATCCGGCGCTCCCTCTCCAGGGGAGCCACTGATCGCCAGCGGACGGAGGGGCAAGACCGCAGCCGCGATCGTTCTGGTGGGCGGCGTCGGAGCGACGCCCCTGAGATGGCCGGCCTCGCGCCTACTCCTGCTAGCGTCGCGCCCGCCACGGTCATTCTGGGCTCCGGGTCCACCAGCGCTGAGGAGACCCGTGCCCTGGAGTTGCTGCCGGTGCATGGGCGTAGCCCGGCACGCCAAGTCTCGCCACGGGCTGTGCGCCGGCGCGCCGAGGAGGCTCTCATGCCGCCAGCCTCGCCCCCTCTATCTCCCACGCCGGTGCTGCCACATCAACTCCTCTCCAAGCGAGACGATCCCAGGGCGTCGGCCATCTCTCTAGCGGCTCAAAACCCGGCAGTGACACACCTCTGCTCGCCCACGGTGCTTCTTCCGCCTCTGTCGCCGGCTAGGCCACCGGGCTTCGAGTCGTCGCCCACTCCTCCCCTGGTCTCCAGCGGCCCGGTGCGACGCACCCCCTCTCCGATGCAAAGGCACAGAGCGGCTGCGGACATCCAGCCGGCGAGTGTTGGCCTGGCTGTGCTCTTCGACGAGAGGCCGGAGCCGATTCTGCCATCCCCGGCGTCCACGCCGCCGCGTCCACCTCCTGCTTGTCGCAAGACGCTTGCGGGTGTTACCATCTCCAGGTCCGCTGCGGGTCTCTCCCTGCACAGGACATGTGTGAAGAACAAAGCCCCTGGGCGAGCCAAGGAGGCGCCTGCTACCAAGGCGGCTGAGCTGCTGGTTTGCCGCAGCCTGGGAATAGTCAAGAATGGCAAAGATGTTACAGCGGCGGCCTTAGATGCTTTTGCAGAGAAGTTCAAAGACACTCTGCCCCCGGAGGTGATCAGCTCCATGCGTGAGCTTTTCAAGCTTGATGATGTGCAGGCTGCTGGAGTGGAGGTTGCGCTTATCCAGCACGGCGGGGCTGGCGCCATCGACCTGGATGGTCCTGAGGATGCGGCTGAAGCCTTGTTGGCTGCAATCTAATTGATGGTCCTTGTTCTTTGGGTTTAGTAGTTCCCAATGTTAGATCAACATCATGTGTCTGTAGTGTGGTGCGTGCACAAGGTGCAGTGTCATGTTTTCTTCTGGTGTCTTTGTAGCTCCAGGAGCTTTGCTAAGCTCAGAGTTGGGTTCTGTCAGCCCAGCTTGCTGCTGCTTTTGCATGTGTGTGTGGCTGATGGATGTTCATCATGCCTCTATGTGTACTCCCTATTATCATGTTAGAGCAAGCTATCAATGTTTTATGTTGGAACGTCCGAGGCCTCAATTGTCCGGATCGACGGTCCACTGTCAACGCCACCATCACCTCCTCCTCCTGTCATATTGCATGCCTTCAGGAGACGAAACTTGTCAATGTCGACGTGTTCACGGCCTCCTTCCTTGGGGGAAACAGACTACACAACTTTGCGCAGAGGCCAGCCGAAGGCACAAGGGGGGGGGAATGCTTCTGCTTTGGGATGACCAGTTGGTGGACCTAGTTGACATCAACTACACCGCCTTCTGTTTATCCGCGATGGTCCGAGTCCGAAACTCCGACGTGCAATACAAGATCACCACCGTTTACGGCCCCACCGACTCTTCTTGCAAAGAGTCTTTCTTCGCGGAGCTCATCGACCAAAAGCCACCTGTCAGAGTCCTATGGCTTGTGGCAGGAGATTTCAATCAAATGTATCGCGCGCGCGACAAGAGTAATAGAAACATTAACCGGAGTCGCATCAACCGGTTTCGAACGGCTCTCCAGAGTTGCGAGTTGAAAGAAATTCATCTACAACATAGGAGGTTCACCTGGAGCAACGAGAGGGCAAACCCGACCTTGTGCAAACTTGATTCGTTCTTCTGCAATGCTGAATGGGACGCCGCCTTCGGCACCCACGTGCTCCACGCCCTATCTTCCTCCCTTTCCGACCACTGCCCTCTCCTTCTCGCAGATGACAAAGGCCCGATGAGACCCAAGACCTTCAAGTTCGAAAACTTCTGGGTCTCCATGCCGGGTTTCATGGAAGTTGTTAGCAAGTCTTGGGATGAGCAGCTTCCGCACTTGAGCCGTATCAGATCTTGTTCCACAAACTCAGAAAGGTTGGACAACGCCTTTTTGAGTGGAGTAGGGGACTCTTCTCAAAGGCAAAAATTCAGCTCATGCGGCCCTTTTGGTGATCCTGCACCTTGACATTGCGCAAGAAAACAGACATCTTTCCCCCGACGAGGTTGATCTAAGGGCTAGGCTTAAGAGGAGGGTAATAAGCTTGGCCATGCTTGAGAGGGCTCGGAAAAAGCAATGTGCGAGAATTGCTAACCTCAAGGAAGGAGATGCAAATACCAAATTCTTCCATCGCCGGGTCAATGCAAGGAGGAGAAAGAATCATATCCTCAAGCTAAAGCATGGCCAGGGTTGGGTCACTGACCATGATGCTAAGGAGAAGATAATTCATGACCACTTTTCTACGGTCATGAGGAGAGGGTCTTTGTCAACAAAAGACTTCAACTGGGACGAGCTCAACCTGGAGTCTCACGAGTTGGAGCTGCGCGAGCTTGGATCGCCCATCATCGAGGAGGAGGTGCTTGGGGCATTAAACGACATGCCCAATGATAAGGCGCCAGGCCCGGACGGCTTCACGGGCATTTTCTTCAAGAAGTGCTGGGGCATAATCAAGCATGATGTGATGAGGGTGACTCTCCAGTTTGACTCCTTACACACGTCCGATCTACACTGGCTCAACTCTGCCAACGCCGTGCTTCTGCCCAAGAAGGAGGGAGCTGAGGGTATTGGCGATTATAGACCCATTAGCCTTATCCATGCTATCGCCAAAATCCTCGCGAAGGTGCTATCCCTCCGCCTTGCTCCGCACATGAACAAACTTGTCTCCAACGCCCAAAGCGCCTTCATCAAGACGAGAAGCATACACGATAACTTCATGTGCGTGCGCAACTTTGCCCGTCGGCTCCATAAGTGCAAGACTCCATCGCTCCTGTTCAAGCTTGACATCCGAAAGGCATTTGATTCGGTCAGATGGGAGTATGTGCTGGACCTCCTCCGACGCCGTGGGTTCCCATGCAAATTTCGTAACTGGATTGCGGCGCTTCTTTGCACCTCTTCCTCGAGGATCATCCTAAATGGTGTGCCCGGCCCGTCAATCATTCACGGTCAGGGCCTTCGCCAGGGGGACCCAATTTCACCGTTGCTATTCGTCATCGCCATTGATCCGCTACAACGGCTCCTTGACTTGGCTACCCGCAAGAAATTGCTCCACCGGATCCGTGGAAGAGGTGTCATGGTGCGTACCTCGCTTTATGCGGATGATGCCGCGGTGTTCATGGCCCCTATAGAAAAAGACATTGACAACTTCTCGGCAATTTTACATGGTTTTGGGGAGGTCACCGGGCTATGCACCAACTTTCACAAGAGCTCCGTTGTGCCTATCCGGTGCAATAACCTTAACTTGGGACACATTCTGCAAAGCATGCCGGCCACTGTGGCTTCCTTCCCTCTACGGTACTTAGGCCTCCCGCTATCCGTCTGGCAGCTGAAAAAGGCGGATTTCCAATTTCTTGAAGACAAGGTGGCGAGCAAATTGGTTACGTATGAGGGGCAGAACATTACTACCATTGGGCGCACGACATTAGTAAAATTGGTCATCTCCTCACTTGCGGTCTACTTCATCACCTCCTTGATTGTCCCTCCGTCCATCTTGCAAAATGTGAACAAGCTGGAGCGTGCTTTCCTATGGTCCGGGTCGGATAAGACCACGGGAGCAAAGTGCAAGGTTAATTGGAATATTGTCTGCCGCCCATCGGAGTACGGTGGCCTTGGAGTCCTTAACACCGCCAAGTTTGCTCGCGCCTTGCGACTGAGATGGCCTTGGCTCGAATGGACGGAGCCAAATAAGATGTGGGTCGGTTTGGGCAACCCTTGTGACGAGGCTGACATGTCTTTCTTCTATGCCTCAACCACCATTTCTGTGGGGAATGGGGCCAAAACGCCCTTCTGGGAATCCCCTTGGCTACAGGGAGCCAAACCAAAAGATGTTGCTCCCCTAATTTTCGAGGCCTCCATGAGGAAAAATTGGAAGGTGCGCGAGTCCCTCAAAAACAATGATTGGATTCTCAAGATCAACCCCTCCACGACCGTCTCCATCGAGCACATCCGGCAATTCTTCACCCTTTGGATGCTCTTGCACAACTTCCATCTTGATGAGCTTTCCGAGGATTCCATTATATGGAAGCACACGGCCGATGGGTGCTACACCGCCGCCTCCGCATATCAAGCGCAATTCCTCGGGCTAGTTCTCTCCCCCATGGAGCACATGATTTGGAAGGCTTGGGCGCCTCCAAAGGCAAAGTTCTTCGCTTGGTTGGCAACCCAAGATAGAATCTGGACGGCGGATAGGCTCGCCAAGCGGGGTTGGCCGAACTGTGGTCTTTGCCCTCTTTGCAAAAGGGAGCAAGAGAGCGGTCCTCATCTTTTTTTCAAGTGTCGTTACACCATCCGCCTTTGGAAGATGGTCATTGAGAAATTTCAGCTTACGCATTTGGACACCTCTTCATGGCATTTGGAGGCTTCAGTCAAGAGTTGGTGGGAAAATTTGACCGGCACAGGAGTACCCGACAGAAAGGCGATGGCCTCGATGACTATGCTCGTGTCGTGGACCGTCTGAAACGAAAGGAATGCACGGATCTTCCGGCATAAGTGTGCTCCACCGCCTATTTTACTAGCTTCCATTGCCAATGAGGCAAAGCTTTGGGTCACCGCCGGGGCAAAGAAATTAGGGGCCATTATTTTGCGCGAGTAATCACTCATGCCGTGTAAGGGTGCCCATTGTAACAATACCTATTCTCTACTTAATTAATATATGAGGCAAATCTTTTGCCTCGGTTTCAAAAAAAAAGCACGCTGGCAGAAAACGATGGTTGCGGTATGCTAATCCGTATAGGCAACTTGCTTACTGGCATCTTAAACAAGATCCGGTGGTTCTTGTTTAATAATTTGTTCTCAATTTTGGAACAATCACACATAATAGTACTACAGATATAATATTAGATAGTCGTACCAAAGGGTAACACTAAAATTCAGATCAAGATATGGATGCACAAATTTAGTTGACTACTACTCCCTCCATTTCATAATGTAAGACATTTTCTGATACTAGTGGCTTTTATTCAGCTCCTTGTTAAATGTCAATCAATGGCCAAAGGCTAAGGACATATCTGGTACTCATCTACAGTAAAGACATATCCTAGGCTGCGTGCTCGTGGTGGCGGCGGTGGTCCGGATCTGACCACGGGCTGCTGCGGGTGGATCTGGTGGATCCCTTCTTTACGGGCTCTGGCTCGGCCTCCCTCTCCTCTCGGTCGGGGTCGAAGGTGGGGGCGTGCCGGCCGGATCTGACGCGACTTTTCCAATAGGCGGCGCGGATTGGGGCAGCGGCCGGGCGTGGCTGTTGCTCCGGCCGTGGGTGGCAGCGCGGGGAGGTCCGTGGGTGGTGGCCTCCTGGTGGCGCGGCTACTACACTGCGGCCGGCGGCTCTGGCCGCGGCGGCGGCCGGCTTTTCCGACGTCGGCCCATCTACAGTCGGGCCGTTTCGACCTTTGCTTCACCTCCTCGTCGTGCGGGCTCTACTTGCATCGAAGGGCTGGCCCACTCCCAGCTATGGGCCATCGCTTGTCTCGCGCCCGGTGCCGCAGGACCGAGCTCGTCTCGCGCCCGGCGGCAGGATCGAGCTCGTCTCACGCCCGGTGCTGCAGGACGGCGCGATGGTGGCCAGTCGTGGTCGGTCTATTGGATCTCGGCGCTGGGGGCCGCTCAGGGGTGCGAAAGGCCGGGCCTTTCCGCTCGTCTCTTAGGTTGGGGTAGCGATGGGTCTTGGTTGAGGTCGTGTCTTGGTCTTGGATGCCGGGGCGGCGGCCCTGGTGGCGGTAGCACGGTGGTCATGGGCAGAGCCCGTGGCTTGGTGCTGCACGGCTGCTATGGTCGTGTGGGCGGCGTGGTGGCCTAGGTGTGGCGTTCGGTGGCGGTGAGTGTTGGCCGGGGTGAAAACCTGCTCTATCCTTGGACGAACCGGCGACGGCGAAGCTCGTTCCCTTCTTGAAGGCGTCGGCGCGGCTCTCATTGCCCGTTCCGTTGCTCCAGGGGAAACTCTGACCCTCAGGCGGGCAGCGGCGGCGCTTCGGTGTCGTATCCTTCTTGAAGGCGCCGCCTTGGAGTTCACAATTCGTTGTATACGGCTTCATCTCTTCGTAGATAGGGATGGTGTTGCTGCGCTCAACACTTATGTATCCTGTTTTAGGTGTGTGCATGTGTGATGGCGTGCGTTTGTACCGTTGTGTCGATACTGAATTGATGGAATCATGGAGCTCCATCTTAAGCAAACAAAGGAAAGTATTATTCAGTTTGAGTACGGTTTTCCTTCCAAAACAGGGTACTTGGAATGATGTGCATGCGCAATTACAGAAGTGCACCGGTTTCGATGGAGTTTTGAAACCATCACTGTTCTGATTGTTCTCCAAATGAGAGTAAATTGCAGAAAACCACCGGTTTGAAGGTTAGGTTTGCGAGAAACACTATAAAATAATTTTTTTTTGCAAAAAACACCATGTCTTTAGTAATGTTTTTTTTAAATGATCGGCGGATATGGCTCATTTAAGTGTGCTTATGATAGATGGAGTCCGTTTTCTGCTTACGTGGCATAACAGTTTAGGTTTAATGCGAGAAAGCCCCCAAATTTCTCTCCTTGCTTCCCAGGCCCACCCGACCCCGACCACCATCCGTCCCATCCCGACCCCTGACGAAGCAGAGGCCCGCTGTCGTCGTTCTTGCACCTAGGGCGAGGCAGAGGACGTCGCCCGTGGCCCCTCCCCCCCCCCTCGGCCTGGCCGAGGAGCGCCCTTCTGCCATGCGCTGGTGAGTCTTGGTCTTGACGGAGCCGGCGTCCCCCGCCCCTTCCTCCCCGGGCTACCGTCATCGTGCCCCCAACCTGAGCCGGCCACATCGGCCTCCACTGTCCCCGCTAGGCACCGGGTCCGACAGGAATGACCCGACCAGCTCGGTGTGGTGAGCGCGTGGGGCTACAGTGGAAGGACGACAACCAGAGCAGCAGGGGTGTCCTGCCGTTCCTCGACGCTCCGGCTCCGGCGACGATGGCCAGCACGTAAGGGAGCGCGACGGGAGCGGCGTCCTCGAGCCACAGCCAGAATGCCTCCATGGCCGGGACGAGCTCATGGGCCTTGCTCATGGCCGTGGCCACGAAGGGCGGCGGCGACGGCGTTCTGCACCCACCGCTGGCAACGGCAGATCAAGGATAATGCCAGCAATGGCGTTATGCACCCACCACCGACAGTGCGGACAACGCGCCACCGATCTGCTGCAGAACGAGAAGCGGTGGCTAATTGCGTTTTTCATTTTTGATTTAGGGGTGTTTATGTAAAATTTTAGGGTCTAATTTGTAATTTTAGATTAAAATCCATCTGGCATAAAAAGTTACGCCACGTAGGAAAAAAACAGGCCCCACCTGTCATAAACTCATTTAACTGAGCCCAATGCGCCGATCAATGTCTTTTGCAAAAATATTACTAAAGACATGATGTTTTCTATAAAAAAATAATGTATTATAGTGGTTTCTTGCAAACCTAATCTTTAAACGGGTAGTTTTCTGCAATTTACTCCCACATGGCACTATCAAGATAGAACAATTATTTACATTTCTGATAGAGACCAAAAACAAATGTAGGCACCCAAACTGATCATTCCTTGAATTATAATTGATTATCATCCCAGGAGGGAAGCTTAGATAATAAATAATATTTGCAACCATGGGTGCATGTTCTTCCAAGACCAGTGAAATTATGTTCATCAGACAAAGGGACGAGAGAAAAAGAATCAAGTTCTTTCAACCAATGTGCAAAAAATCCTCACAAAAACAAGAAAAAGACCACAAGAACAGCTCTAGCTAACTAACTAAGCGCACATTTCGCCAACCAAATCCATCCTCGGCGTCGGTGCCCCCAGAGGCTGCTGCAGCAAGTCAGGAGCCATCATCCCCTGGAAGACGTCCTCCTCGAAGAAGCTCAGGAATCCCCCGGGGTTGAGATCCATCCACAGCTCGCTGAAATCGAGATCACCGCCGACGCCGCAGCCGAATCCTCCTTCCTCCACCTTCACCACCTCGCACTTGATCCTCTTCCTCCTCCTGTTCTCCTGTTGCGCAACGAAATCGTCGGCCAACGGTAGCGGCGCTGGCGCCAGCCTCTTCTTCTGCGGCTGTGGTTTCTCCTTTATGGGGGACGGCGGCGTTGGCGCCACGCCCACCGTCACCGCCTTGCTGTTGTCATCGTCGTCCGCCCTGGCATCGGCGGTCTGGTGGTGGTGCCTCCCGGTGAGGCGCTGCACGAGGTCCCGGAAGTTGGCGGCGTCGGTCTTGATGATCTCCGGCGCGATGATGTGGATGATCCTTATCGCCGGTCGCGTTGTGGCGGCCCTTGGCACCGTCGCGTGGCGCGAGGGCCCCCTGCGCTGGTGCACCGGCGGCGTCGACGGGCTCATGCCACCGCCGCCACCGCTGCTGTGGTCGTACGCGTGCTCCTCCATTAGAGATGGATGTAGAGGCCGGAGTGTAGAGCTCGGAGGCGTAGAGATAGAGAGCCTTGAGTTTCTCTTGAGGGAGACGAGAGACTTTAGTTTTGTCGATCGAGGGAGGGTGACCTTGCTAGGAATGATCGATGATGAGATGAGAAGGGCGAGGAGGAGGCGTGGAGGCATATATGGCGGAGGCGGGAGGAAGGGAAGGGGTGACTTGCAACTTGTCGTGACGATGGCGACGGTGACGAGGAAGGCTTGAAATATCGATGAAGGGACATCGCCAACCGTGTGTTTCTCATACTCTTTTCGTCCTAAAATAAATAAGTGTCTCAACTTTGTACTACTTTTAGTATATCGCATTGTCTGCCCATCGATCGCCGGCCGTGTGGATTTTTCTTGGGTTGTTGCGGGTGATCGTATTGCCTTGTAAGTTTGCGACGCGTGCTAGGTGCCATCATCTCGATAGAAAGTTGATATCTTCCGTCGACGATCCACTAGCTGTGTTTGTCTTGCTTGACTATCTGGTTAGCGCGCGCACACATACATACATCTTTTGGAAATAAACCTGACCCCGCGACCAGTTGGTAAGTAAACGCGGGAGGCACTAAAAAGAGAAGGAGCTAGTGTGCAGGTTGGTTGACTAGACTTGACGACCCATGGGTCATGGGTGGACGACGCACAAGCAGAGAGAGTAGAGTAGAGAGACAGGTATCGCTATATCAGACCTCGTGCTCCCACCGCTCTACACACCGGGGATATATGGGAGTTGTCCGAAATACTCCACGGCGTACGTCCAGCCAGCCACGGAGTTCTCCGAAATGTTACTACAATACATGCGTTGTCACGGCGTCCAGCTAGCTTTTTCGAGGCCCATGCGAAAACGACGTGCCCCGATCGAGGATTTTCCACGGGGATCGGAGCTAGCGTGCGATCGATCATGGACCGCGGTGCTCGTGTTAATTGGGTTTCGCCGTCGGCGTCTCATCACTACTCCCACAGCGATCGATCGCGCACGAAACGTACCTGCGCTCGCGGAAGGATCGCCGCCTTCTTTTTATTTGCTGCTGTTGCGGGTGGCCCGGGACCGACGGCGACGTGCGGCGGCAAATGGCGACCCGCGGGCGTCACGTACGTACGCAGCCTGTTCGGCTGCTCCAGCAGCACCACCACCACCACCAGCAGCTCGACCAGTGACGTGACGGCGCCGGCGGCGAGAGCGTGAGACGGCTGGCCGGCCGGCCGGCCCAATAGTCGATACTGCTCCAAGGTACGTATATTATTATTACCTCTTTGGTCATGTATAATTGGGAACAGAAGCAATGCGGTGGCGTGCGTGGTGACCAGTCCGGCAGTCCGGGGTCCCGACCATCTCCTTCCCAGGTCGTGTCACCACAAGCTGAAACAAACGTGAGGAATCGTCCGCTTCGGCGTCGTTGCCTCGACCGTCGCTCTCACTCGTCCCCGTCCCGCTTTTAATTCTCGAGAGGCCTGCCTATTTGTATACAGGGAAGCTGGCTGAATGGATCGGATCATGCATCATCCAGGGACGACGTCCTGCTGCGAACGTTCTCATCTTCCGCATTTAAACTCTTGCGGGTTCGTATGTATCCACGACGTTTCCGATGGAGCAACTTGTGCTTCTGCTAGTGGGGCAAGAGTCAACATCCGGAAAAGAAGAGGGAAAGGGTGTGTGTGTTAGAGTTAAACACGACTTAGTTTTCATATGTGTAGATGGACTAGGTTACTTGTACGTGTGTGTATCCGAGTAGGTCTAGTACAGGAGACCGGGTAGGTTTGCTTGGCTAGATAGCTCCTATATATATATAGGTACAAGCCCCCTGTAAACAATCAGATCGTACCGATCAGAAGCAATAAAGAATCAGGAACGTCACGTTCCTGTGGCAATACCTTGGCTTTGTGTGCGTGGTGGCGTTTGGTTTCCGGCCGGCTGGCCGTAGTGTACGCTCACATGTTTCTGGTGTTGCTTGCCGTATCTATCGATCAGGAGTTCATCGACTAGCAGAAGGCTACCTTTGCACTTTGGTACATCGTGCATCTCGGCATAAAGTATTTCGTCAGGCTGAGCCAGCTTGGGGCAGGAACCAAGACAGACAGCGTCGCTTTGCTTCGTCGTCGGTTGTATCACCATCGCCGGAAAGTACTCGGCGTCGGGTCTGGGCCAACAATTGGTATCAGAGCAAGGTTGATCTTCTAGTAACGGAGGATCATGGCGGACGACGAGAAGAACAAGCAGCTGGCGGAGTACTCCGGTGCGGCTAAAGTATTTGCTGCTCTGGCGAGTTCGTCGTACCCATGATTTGATCGCGAGAACTTCGGGGTCTGGAAGGCCCTCATGGAGTGTGGTCTCCGCGCCAACGAGCTATGGGACGCGGTGAATCCCGGAGGCGACGCGTTCAAGAAGGAGCGAGCCGAGCACCGGAAGGATCGGCAGGCGGCGTCGGCGATTTATTCGGTGATGCCGATGGATGTCCTCCAGCACCTGATCGCCAAAGCAACGGCAAAGGAGGTGTGGGATACGCTGAAACTCATGTTCGAGGGACACACCCGTGTCAAGCAAGCCAATCTCCAAACTCTCCTAAGGAACTACGAGACTTTGGTCATGGGCGACAATGAGTCCGTGGATGCGTTCGCTTCACGGGTAGCTACTCTCGTCAATCGGATTCGCGCGCTTGGAGAAAACCTAACGGAGGCCTCGGTTGTCCGGCGGTTCTTGCGTGCGGCCCCTCCCCGGTACCTGCAAATTGTCACGGCGATCGAGCAGTGCGTCGATCTCGCGACTCTCTCCATCGACGATCTTGTCGGACGGTACAAGGCTCACGATGAGAGGATGCGATACAGTCTTGGGGATGGAAAGAACGACGAGCTTATGATGCTCACAAAGGCGCAGTGGGACGCCCTAGAAAAACGAGTCGGGTCCACTAGCAGCAGCAAGAAGAAAGGGAAGCAGCGCTCGGCGAGAAAGAAATTTGCCAACTCGGATGACGACTCAGAGGATGAGGCTACACCACAGCCAAGGAGAAAGTTTGACATCAGGAAAGTGAGGTGTTATAACTGTGGCCTCCTTGGTCACTTCTGTTGAGGAACGTTGCAGAAATTAAAATTTTTCCTACGGTTTCACTAAGATCCATCTATGAGTTCATCTAGCAACGAGTATTCAGATTAGATAGCATCTACATACCACTTTGTAGATCGCAACGGAAGCGTTCGAGTGAACGTGGATGAGGTAGTCGTACTTGCCGTGATCCAATTCACCGATGATCTAGTACCGAACGGACGGCACCTCCGCGTTCAACACACGTACGGGACGGGAGACGTCTCCTCCTTCTTGATCCAGCAAGGGGGAAGGAGAGGTTGAGGAAGATCCAGCACGACGGTGTGGTGGTGGATGCAGCAGAACTCCGGCAGGGCTTCGCTAAGCAACTACGGGAGGAGGAGGAGGTGTTGCAGGGAGGAGGGGGCGCCAGGGCAATTGGTGCGCTGCCCCCCTCCCCTGCCCCCCTTTATATAGGTGCATTAGAGGGGGGAGGGCGCAGCCTTGCCCCTTCCTCCAAGGAAGGGGTGCGGCCAAGAGGGGGGGAGGAGTCCATCCTCCCCAAGGCACCTCGGAGGTGCCTTCCCCCCTTTGGACTCTCCCTCCTCCAAGTTTCCTTGGCGCATGGGCCCTTGGGGCTGGTTCCCCTTGGCCCAAGTGGGCCAAGGCGCACCCCCTAAGGCCCATGTGGCCCCCCAAGGCAGGTGGCCCCACCTGGTGGACCCCGGGACCCCTCCGGTGGTCCCGGTACAATACCGATAACACCGAAACTTGTCCCGATGGCCAAAATAGCACTTCCTATATATAATTCTTTACCTCCGGACCATTCCGGAACTCCTCGTGATGTCCGGGATCTCATCCGGGACTCCGAACAACATTTGGGTTACTGCACATACATATCTTCACAACCCTAGCGTCACCGAACCTTAAGTGTGTAGACCCTACGGGTTCGGGAGACATGCAGACATGACCGAGACGGCTCTCGGGCAATAACCAACAGCGGGATCTGGATACCCATGTTGGCTCCCACATGCTCCACGATGATCTCATCGGATGAACCACGATGTCAAGGATTCAATTAATCCCGTATACGATTCCCTTTGTCAATCGGTATTTTACTTGCCCGAGATTCGATCGTCGGTATACCAATACCTCGTTCAATCTCGTTACCGGCAAGTCACTTTTCTCGTTACCGTAATGCATGATCCCGTGATCAAACACTTTGATCACATTGAGCTCATTGTGATGATGCATTACCGAGAGGGCCCGGTGATACCTCTCCGTCAAGCGGAGTGACAAATCCCAGTCTCGATCCATGTCAACCCAACAGACACTTTCAGAGATACCCGTAGTATACCTTTATAGTCACCCAGTTACGTTGTGACGTTTGGCATACCCAAAGCACTCCTACGGTATCCGGGAGTTACACGATCTCATGGTCTAAGGAAAGGATACTTGACATTGGAAAACTCTAGCAAACGAACTATGCGATCTTATGCTATGTTTAGAATTGGGTCTTGTCCATCACATCATTCTCCTAATGATGTGATCCCGTTATCGATGACATCTAATGTCCATAGTCAGGAAACCATGACTATCTGTCGATCAACAAGCTAGTCAACTAGAGGCTCACTAGGGACATGTTTGTTGTCTGTTATTCACACATGTATTACGATTTCCGGATAACACAATTATAGCACGAATAAAGACAATTATCATGAATAAGGAAATATAATAATAATGCTTTTATTATTGCCTCTAGGGCATATTTCCAACAGTCTCCCACTTGCACTAGAGTCAATAATCTAGTTACATTGTGATGAATCGAACACCCATAGAGTTCTGGTGCTGATCATGTTTTGTCTTAGGGAGAGGTTTAGTCAACGGATCTGCGACATTCAGATCCGTGTGCACTTTACAAATTTCTATGTCTCCATCTTGAACATTTTCACGAATGGAGTTGAAGCGACGCTTGATGTGCCTGGTCTTCGTGAAACCTGGGCTCCTTTGCAAGTGCAATAGCTCCAGTGTTGTCACAGAAGAGCTTGATTGGCCCCGACGCATTGGGTATGACTCCGAGGTCGGTGATGAACTCCTTCACCCAAATTGCTTCATGTGCTGCCTCCGAGGCTGCCATGTACTCCGCTTCACATGTAGATCCCGCCACGACACTTTGCTTGCAACTGCACCAGCTTACTGCCCCACCATTCAAAATATACACGTATCCGGTTTGCGACTTAGAGTCATCCAGATCTGTGTCGAAGCTAGCGTCGACGTAACCTTTTACGACGAGCTCTTCGTCACCTCCATAAACGAGAAACATTTCCTTAGTCCTTTTCAGGTACTTCAGGATATTCTTGACCGCTGTCCAGTGTTCCTTGCCGGGATTACTTTGGTACCTACCTACCAAACTTACGGCAAGGTTTACATCAGGTCTGGTACACAGCATGGCATACATAATAGAACCTATGGCTGAGGCATAGGGGATGACGCTCATCTCTTCTATTTCTTCTGCCGTGGTCGGACATTGAGCTAAGCTCAATTTCACACCTTGTAACACAGGTAAGAACCCCTTCTTAGATTGATCCATATTGAACTTCTTCAATATCTTATCAAGGTATGTGCTTTGTGAAAGACCTATGAGGCGTCTCGATCTATCTCTATAGATCTTGATGCCTAATATATAAGCAGCTTCTCCAAGGTCCTTCATTGAAAAAATCTTATTCAAGTAGGCCTTGATGCTGTCCAAGAGTTCTATATCATTTCCCATCAAAAGTATGTCGTCTACATATAATATGAGAAATGCTACAGAGCTCCCACTCACTTTCTTGTAAACACAGGCTTCTCCATAAGTCTGTGTAAACCCAAACGCTTTGATCATCTCATCAAAGCGAATGTTCCAACTCCGAGATGCTTGCACCAGCCCATAAATCGAGCGTTGGAGCTTGCACACCTTGTCAGCATTCTTAGGATCGACAAAACCTTCCGGCTGCATCATATACAATTCTTCCTTAAGGAAACCATTAAGGAATGTCGTTTTGACGTCCATTTGCCATATCTCATAATCATAGTATGCGGCAATTGCTAACATGATTCGGACGGACTTCAGCTTCGCTACCGGTGAGAAAGTCTCATCGTAGTCAACCCCTTGAACTTGTCGATAACCCTTAGCGACAAGCCGAGCTTTATAGATGGTCACATTACCATCCGCGTCTGTCTTCTTCTTAAAGATCCATTTATTTTCTATGGCTCGCCGTTCAACGGGCAAGTCAGTCAAAGTCCATACTTCGTTTTCATACATGGATCCTATCTCGGATTTCATGGCTTCCAGCCATTTGTCGGAATCCGGGCCCGCCATTGCTTCCTCATAGTTCGAAGGTTCACCGTTGTCTAACAACATGATTTCCAAGACAGGGTTGCCGTACCACTCTGGTGCGGAACGTGTCCTTGTGGACCTTCGAATTTCAGTAGGAGCTTGATCAGAAGCCTCTTGATCATCATCATTAATTTCCTCTCTAGTCGGTGCAGGCACCTCAGAAACGTTTTCTTGAGTTTCGCCATTTTCCGGTTCAAGAGGTAACACTTCATCAAGTTCTACTTTCCTCCCACTTACTTCTTTCGAGAGAAACTCTTTCTCCAGAAAGGATCCATTCTTGGCAACAAAGATCTTGCCTTCGGATCTGAGGTAGAAGGTATACCCAACAGTTTCTTTTGGGTATCCTATGAAGACGCATTTTTCCGATTTGGGTTCGAGCTTTTCAGGTTGAAGTTTCTTGACATAAGCATCGCATCCCCAAACTTTTAGAAACGACAGCTTAGGTTTCTTCCCAAACCATAATTCATACGGTGTCGTCTCAACGGATTTCGACGGAGCCCTATTTAAAGTGAATGCGGCAGTCTCTAAAGCATAGCCCCAAAAAGATAGCGGTAAATCGGTAAGAGACATCATAGATCGCACCGTATCTAATAGAGTGCGATTACGACGTTCGGACACACCATTACGCTGAGGTGTTCCAGGCGGCGTGAGTTGTGAAACTATTCCACATTTTCTTAAGTGTGTGCCAAATTCGTGACTCAAGTATTCTCCTCCACGATCTGATTGTAGAAACTTGATCTTTCTATCACGTTGATTTTCAACCTCACTCTGAAATTCCTTGAACTTTTCAAAGGTCTCAGACTTGTGTTTCATTAAGTAGATATACCCATATCTACTCAAGTCATCAGTGAGGGTGAGAACATAACGATAGCCTCCGCGAGCCTCAACACTCATTGGACCGCACACATCGGTATGTATGATTTCCAATAAGTTGGTTGCTCGCTCCATTGTTCCTGAGAACGGAGTCTTGGTCATTTTACCCATGAGGCATGGTTCGCACGTGTCAAATGATTCATAATCAAGAGACTCTAAAAGTCCATCTGCATGGAGCTTCTTCATGCGTTTGACACCTATGTGACCAAGGCGGCAGTGCCACAAATATGTGGGACTATTGTTATCAACTTTAACTCTTTTGGTATTCACACTATGAATATGTGTATCATCACGTACGAGATTCATTAAGAATAAACCATCAACCATCGGAGCATGACCATAAAACATATCTCTCATATAAATAGAACAACCATTATTCTCGGATTTAAATGAGTAGCCATCTCGAATTAAACGAGATCCAGATACAATGTTCATGCTCAAACTTGGCACTAAATAACAATTATTGAGGTTTAAAACTAATCCCGTAGGTAAATGTAGAGGCAGCGTGCCGACGGCGATCACATCGACCTTGGAACCATTCCCGACGCGCATCGTCACCTCGTCCCTCGCCAGTCTCCGTTTATTCCGCAGCTCCTGCTTTGAGTTACAAATATGAGCAACTGCACCGGTATCAAATACCCAAGAGCTACTACGAGTACTGGTAAGGTACACATCAATTACATGTATATCACATATACCTTTGGTTTTGCCGGCCTTCTTGTCCGCTAAGTATTTGGAGCAGTTCCGCTTCCAGTGACCACTTCCCTTGCAATAAAAACACTCAGTCTCGGGCTTGGGTCCATTCTTTGGCTTCTTCCCGGCAACTTGCTTACCGGGCGCGGCAACTTCCTTGCCGTCCTTCTTGAAGTTCTTTTTACCCTTGCCCTTCTTGAACTTAGTGGTTTTATTCACCATCAACACTTGATGCTCCTTCTTGATTTCTACCTCTGCTGATTTCAGCATAGCATATACCTCAGGAATGGTCTTTACCATCCCCTGCATATTGTAGTTCATCACAAAGCTCTTGTAGCTAGGTGGAAGCGACTGGAGGATTCTGTCAATGACCGCTTCTTCCGGGAGATTAACTTCCAGTTGAGTCATGCGGTTGTGCAACCCAGACATTTTGAGTATGTGTTCACTGACAGAACTATTTTCCTCCATCTTACAGCTAAAGAATTTGTCGGAGACTTCATATCTCTCGACCCGGGCATGAGCTTGGAAAACCATTTTCAACTCTTCGAACATCTCATATGCTCCATGTCTCTCAAAACGCTTTTGGAGTCCCGGCTCTAAGCTGTAAAGCATGCCGCACTGAACGAGGGAGTAATCATCGCAGCGTGACTGCCAAGCGTTCATAACGTCTTGTTCTGCAGGGAGAATAGGTGCGTCACCCAGCGGTGCTCTTAGGACATAATCTTTCTTGGCAGCTATGAGGATGATCCTCAGGTTCCGGACCCAGTCCGTATAGTTGCTACCATCGTCTTTCAGCTTGGTTTTCTCTAGGAACGCGTTGAAGTTGAGGACTACGTTGGCCATTTGATCTACAAGACATATTGTAAAGATTTAGACTAAGTTCATGATAATAAAGTTCATTTAATCAAATTATTTAATGAACTCCCACTTAGATAGACATCCCTCTTCTAGTCATCTAAGTATTACATGATCCGAGTCAACTAGGCCGTGTCCGATCATCACGTGAGACGGACTAGTCAACATCGGTGAACATCTTCATGTTGATCGTATCTTCTATACGACTCATGCTCGACCTTTCGGTCTTCTGTGTTCCGAGGCCATGTCTGTACATGCTAGGCTCGTCAAGTCAACCTAAGTGTTTTGCGTGTGTAAATCTGTCTTACACCCGTTGTATGCGAACGTAAGGACCTATCACACCCGATCATCACGTGGTGCTTCGGAACGACGAACCTTAGCAACGGTGCACAGTTAGGGTGAACACTTTCTTGAAATTATTATGAGGGATCATCTTATTTACTACCGTCGTTCTAAGTAAACAAGATGCAAAACATGATAAACATCACATGCAATCAAATAATAAACGTGACATGATATGGCCAATATCACATTGCTCCTTTGATCTCCATCTTGGGGCTCCATGATCATCTTGTCACCGGCTTGACACCATGATCTTCATCATCATGATCTTCATCATCGTGTCTCCATGAAGTTGCTCGCCAACTATTACTTCTACTACTATGGCTAACGCGTTTAGCAATAAAGTAAAGTAACTTACATGGCGATTCTCAATGACACGCAGGTCATACAAAAAATAAAGACAACTCCTATGGCTCCTGCCGGTTGTCATACTCATCGACATGCAAGTCGTGATTCCTATTACAATAGCATGAACATCTCATACATCACATATAGATCATTCATCATACATCACAACTTTGGCCATATCATATCACAAAGCACTTGCTGCAAAAACAAGTTAGACGTCCTCTAATTGTTGTTGCAAGTTTTACGTGGCTGAATTAGGGTTCTAGCAAGAACGTTTTCTTACCTACGTTCAAACCACAACGTGATTTGCCAATCTCTATTTACCCTTCATAAGGACCCTGTTCATCGAATCCGATCCAACTAAAGTAGGAGAGACAGACACCCGCCAGCCACCTTATGCAACTAGTGCATGTTAGTCGGTGGAACCGGTCTCACGTAAGCGTACGTGTAAGGTTGGTCCGGGCCGCTTCATCCCACAATACCGATGAATCAAGATTGACTAGTAACGGCAAGAAGAATTGACAACATCTACGCCCACAACAAATTGTGTTCTACTCGCACAAGAAGAACTACGCATAGACCTAGCTCATGATGCCACTGTTGAGGAACGTTGCAGAAAATTAAAATTTTTCCTACGGTTTCACCAAGATCCATCTATGAGTTCATCTAGCAACGAGTATTCAGATTAGATAGCATCTACATACCACTTTGTAGATCGCAACGGAAGCGTTCGAGTGAACGTGGATGAGGTAGTCGTACTTGCCGTGATCCAATTCACCGATGATCTAGTACCGAACGGACGGCACCTCCGCGTTCAACACACGTACGGGACGGGAGACGTCTCCTCCTTCTTGATCCAGCAAGGGGGAAGGAGAGGTTGAGGAAGATCCAGCACGACGGTGTGGTGGTGGATGCAGCAGAACTCCGGCAGGGCTTCGCTAAGCAACTACGGGAGGAGGAGGAGGTGTTGCAGGGAGGAGGGGGCGCCAGGGCAATTGGTGCGCTGCCCCCCTCCCCTGCCCCCCTTTATATAGGTGCATTAGAGGGGGGAGGGCGCAGCCTTGCCCCTTCCTCCAAGGAAGGGGTGCGGCCAAGAGGGGGGGAGGAGTCCATCCTCCCCAAGGCACCTCGGAGGTGCCTTCCCCCCTTTGGACTCTCCCTCCTCCAAGTTTCCTTGGCGCATGGGCCCTTGGGGCTGGTTCCCCTTGGCCCAAGTGGGCCAAGGCGCACCCCCTAAGGCCCATGTGGCCCCCCAAGGCAGGTGGCCCCACCTGGTGGACCCCGGGACCCCTCCGGTGGTCCCGGTACAATACCGATAACACCGAAACTTGTCCCGATGGCCAAAATAGCACTTCCTATATATAATTCTTTACCTCCGGACCATTCCGGAACTCCTCGTGACGTCCGGGATCTCATCCGGGACTCCGAACAACATTCGGGTTACTGCACATACATATCTTCACAACCCTAGCGTCACCGAACCTTAAGTGTGTAGACCCTACGGGTTCGGGAGACATGCAGACATGACCGAGACGGCTCTCGGGCAATAACCAACAGCGGGATCTGGATACCCATGTTGGCTCCCACATGCTCCACGATGATCTCATCGGATGAACCACGATGTCAAGGATTCAATTAATCCCGTATACGATTCCCTTTGTCAATCGGTATTTTACTTGCCCGAGATTCGATCGTCGGTATACCAATACCTCGTTCAATCTCGTTACCGGAAAGTCACTTTTCTCGTTACCGTAATGCATGATCCCGTGATCAAACACTTTGATCACATTGAGCTCATTGTGATGATGCATTACCGAGAGGGCCCGGTGATACCTCTCCGTCAAGCGGAGTGACAAATCCCAGTCTCGATCCATGTCAACCCAACAGACACTTTCAGAGATACCCGTAGTATACCTTTATAGTCACCCAGTTACGTTGTGACGTTTGGCATACCCAAAGCACTCCTACGGTATCCGGGAGTTACACGATCTCATGGTCTAAGGAAAGGATACTTGACATTGGAAAACTCTAGCAAACGAACTATGCGATCTTATGCTATGTTTAGAATTGGGTCTTGTCCATCACATCATTCTCCTAATGATGTGATCCCGTTATCGATGACATCTAATGTCCATAGTTAGGAAACCATGACTATCTGTCGATCAACAAGCTAGTCAACTAGAGGCTCACTAGGGACATGTTTGTTGTCTGTTATTCACACATGTATTACGATTTCCGGATAACACAATTATAGCACGAATAAAGACAATTATCATGAATAAGGAAATATAATAATAATGCTTTTATTATTGCCTCTAGGGCATATTTCCAACAACTTCAAGGCTGACTGCGAGGAAGCACCGAAGCAGAAGGCACTCATTGCCCAGCAAGGAGATGATGGTGACATGATGTTGATGTGTAAACTGGTGGACGAGGAGGATCCAGACTCTCAAGCGTTGACTAAAGAAATTGTCGAGCTTGCCGAAGAAAAAGTTTGCCATCATGATCGTGGTTCGGAAACCTGTGTCGAAGCTACAGATGCGGGGAGTGATTCCGAAACTTATGTCAGTGCTATGGACGTAAGTGCCAACTTTGTTGCAGCGGATGCGGCGATAGCTGCGTGTGCGCGGCCATGGAAATGCAGTCTCTGTGCTGATTGGCGGGAGAAGAGGTCTGTTGATGGCCAGAAAAGCGACACGAAAGTTTCGACTCCAGGCGAAGACGTGACATCAGAAGACCATGATGTGAGGCTTGACACGTGGCAAGTCGTGTCGCTAGTACCAACCAAGCATGGTGCATACTTGGCGTCGGGCAACACTTCCAGACGCGTGAGCGTTGAATCAGAGGATGGCCAAGAATTCACGGACGTGTCAGATGCTGCAGTGCATGTGGCTAGCGGAGGCCACGTGCAGCGTGCCCAGCATCCAGAAGGAAGCAACGCTCGGCCAAGAGGAACGCCAGGAGGTGGAGCGGATGGGCTTGACTCATCAGGTGAAACTCCACTAGGGTGCAACTCAGATGTGGAAGCGGCCACCGTGGCCGAGAGAGAAAAGGAGTATTGGCGTCAGGCTACGGAAGAGGAGTTGAGGTCGATCCACGACAACAATGCATGGGAGCTTGTGGATCTTCCCAACAATGAAAAAGTCATGGATCTCAAGTGGGAATTTATGATCAAGAAAGATGCCGATGGGTCCGTGAAGCACAAAGCAAGGCTAGTAGCCAAAGAGTACGTGCAAGAGGAAGGTGTGGACTTCAAAAAAGTGTTCGTTCCTATTGAAAAGATGGAATCGGTGAGACTACTTATCGCTCTCGCAGTTCAGGAATCATGGAAGATACATCACATGGATGTAAAATCCGTGTTTTTGAAAGGCGAGTTAGAAGGAGATGTGTATGTGAATCAGTCACGGGGATTCATCAAAGAGGGAGAGGAACACAAGGTACTGAAGTTACACAAAGTCTTGTACGGGCTATGACAAGGCTCTCGGGCGTGGAACATCAAACTTGATCAGACGATGATTTCTCTTGGATTTGAGAAAGCCCCACTAGAGCATGTGATGTACAAGAGAGGTGAAGGAAGGGATCGTCTACTAGTTGTCATCTACGTCGACGGCCTGTTGATAACTGGAGCAGATGAAGAGGTGATTGCAAAGTTCAAGCTACTGATGAAAGAGCTTTTCAAGATGGATGATCTAGGTCTTTTGAGCTACTACCCCGGGATAGAGGTACATCAAAAGACGGAGAGGATCACACCATGCCATGAGGCATACACAAGGAAGGTACTTGAAAGCCCTGTCATGAGATATTGCAATCCAATTGACGCTCCAATAATGGAACCTCGTCTTGAGCTGAGTAAGAAGAGTAAAGCACCCGCAGTTAATGCAATAGAGTATACTGCTGGTATCGTTGCGGTGTGTCGAGGTGTATGGCTAGGAAGGCTACATGGCGATCTCATGGATCGAGATCCGGAACAAGTGGTGTTCAATGTTGACGGCGAGTCTACAACTTTTCCATGCGAGGATCCAGTGCGGCATGAAAGGAGCAAGCACATTGATACGATGTATCAATACATAAAGGACTGCATGAAAGAAGGTAAGATGAAGGTCAACTACATTCGCACCGACGATCAACTGGCGGATATGCTAACCAAGGCTTTGGATCGAGAAAAGTTCTTGGAGATACAAAGAAGAATCGGCATCGGAGCTGTGACATGACGACGTCTTGTTTAGGGGGGTGATTGTTAGAGTTAAACACGACTTAGTTTCCATATGTGTAGATGGACTAGGTTACTTGTACGTGTGTGTATCCGAGTAGGACTAGTACATGAGACCGGGTAGGTTTGCTTGGCTAGATAGCTCCTATATATATACGTACAAGCCCCCTGTAAACAATCAGATCGTACCGATCAGAAGCAATAAAGAATCAGGAACGTCACGTTCCTGTGGCAATACCTTGGCTTTGTGTGCGTGGTGGCGTTTGGTTTCCGGCCGGCTGGCCGTAGTGTACGCTCACGTGTTTCTGGTGTTGCTTGCCGTATCTATCGATCAGGAGTTCATCGACTAGCAGAAGGCTACCTTTGCACTTTGGTACATCGTGCATCTCGGCGTAAAGTATTTCGTCGGGCTGAGCCAGCTTGGGGCAGGAACCAAGACAGACAGCGTCGCTTTGCTTCGTCATCGTTCGTCGTCGGTTGTATCACCATCGCCGGAAAGTACTCGGCGTCGGGTCTGGGCCAACAGTGTGGATTCGGATATTATAGGCCTGTTTGGAGTCCCTCCCCTCCACAATTCCGCTGGAGCAGCAGTTTAAAATCACGGAGCGGGAAAAGAGCTGCTCCATAGATCCTGAGATTTCACGGAGTGGGAGTATTGCCAAATAGCTCCTATAAGTCCACTCGCTCACCGAGTAAGAGCTTATGTAATGTTTTTTTTCCAGTGTGGGTACTAACCGTGTGATCTGTATTGACACAGGCCTCTCAAGGGAGTACCAAACTATAGTGATGAGCTAGCTAGCCGGCCAGCCCAGGTACATGAATCCTCGCACAGCCGTCCGTACTCACCTTTTTTTAGCACAACCTCTCTCTCTCTCTCCTTTTCTTTTGGAGAATTTGCCAAGCTTTATTGATCAACAGAATGAACATTGGGATACATACTGGTCATGTGGTTATCCTAGCAGGTTGTGACCCTGATCAAGAGAATGTGAAAACTCTGGCAAGATTGTGGGCCTCTTTGTAGGAGGCTGGGCCTTCAAAGGTAAATCTGTATATACTAATCACTCATGATCATTGATCAATAAAGCCGCTCATACTGTGCATGTGATCTGGAGGCCGATTTTCCTCTCCGAAGGCTATATCTCGCTTACAGAGGATATAGCGTCCGTCTCGTCTGAAGGATCCCTCCACATGTAGCTACTGGGCTGCTCCATTTTTTGTGTTCTCTTTTTGTTCGCTGGGTTTCCATCGAGACGAGTGTGGTTTTGTTCCGCCACTGTACTGGTTTTGGCTCGTTTTCTTAGTTTTCTTTTCTGTTTTTTTTTTCACTCGTTTTCTATGTTTCATTTATCTGTTTTCTTTGTTTTTTCACCGGGTTTTTTGGTTTCTTTCTCGGTTTTCACTATTTTTTATTTTCATTTTTTCTTTCTTTTTGGACCGTTTTCTTTGTTTCTTACTTAGTTTTTATTGATTTTATTTTCTTTCTTTTTTCCTTTTCTTTTTGTCGACTTTCATCTATTTTTCTTTTTTAACACATGTCTAATTTTTTATCCACAATATACATTTTTAGTGTACACATGAACTAGTTTTTTTATACATGTTGAACATTTTCGAAAACATGATGAACAATTTTTTTAATATATGGTTTTGAAAACCTTTTTACATGGTTAATATTTTTAAAATACACATTGAATTTTTAATGGAAATAATCAGTTTTTAAATGCAAAATATTTTTTAACATTGTATAAATATTTTTAGGAAGCACATGAATATTGCTTTTAAAATGCCATGCACACATTTTTAATAGAAATAAGCATTTTTTTAAACTACGCGAACATTTTATTACATCATATAAGCATTTTTTGTGTACAGTTGAACATTTTTTCAAATTCATGGTTAATATTTTTCAAACATATATTTTCATGCCAACTATTTTCAATACATATTCTACAATTTACATATACACCAGTAATATTTTTTATATACATGTTTAACATTTTTGCATATACATCATTAACATATTCTACATCTTATTTACACACATTGATGTGGACATCACTGATGACGTAAACTTCAACCGGTAGGCAAACTTGCCGACCATATCTTCATATGATTCTCGTTCATCTTTCGATTCTTTGTGCTCTGAGCTCAGAACGATTCTGCTAGACTTTCAAGATAACCAAGAGTTTCCGCTTGTGAGGTCTGATCTTCACCCGTCGTACGCCCCATAATCCGTTTGTACTCATGTGGACATGAAGTACTTCGAAAAGCTATGTGTTGTAGACGGTTGCCACACTAGGAAGAGCACTAACTACTTCGAAAAGCTATGTGTTGTAGACGGTTGCTACACTAGGAAGAGCACTAACAACTTGATATTTTTTTACGAGGGATCACTCTAGTAATCGACTATCGTGCAATCAAAAGGTTGCAATCAAAAAGGGATAAATATCTCAGGTAATTCATAATAGCATGATATGCTATAGCCTTTGGCACTTGGAAGTTTTCTCAGTCTTCTTGAATCTTCGATCGAAACGTCACCATGACGGCAGAAAAACCGTTGCTGTGGCAGCTGTTTCAAAATCGCTGCCTTGGTAGCAATTTTAGAAATAGTTGTCGTGGCGACCGTTTCAAAATCGCTGCTTTGGCATCGAATTCAAGAAATGTTGTCATGGCAGCCGTTTCAAAAACGCTGCAGTGGCACAAACTTTTCAGGCCTTCTCCTCCTACGCCTTGATGAAGCCCTCTTACTCCGGGGGTCCTCCGTAGAACATTTCTCACTCCCGTTGATAAAATAAAATAACGAGATTGGACACGCAGGTCATTAAAGTGTCAAACCCTTGTCTCCAGCCATCATGCCGTAAGGTGACGCGCAGGTCACTTAACGTTACATCATATAACCATCTCATACATAAACTCATTATCATGACGAAGGCTATACCACATCACATGTTTTCTGCAAAACCAAGTTAGACATCCTCTAGTCCGGTTCGACAAAATTTTAATTATGTGGCTTCTAGGGTTCTGGAGAACTCTAGCTACCTACATCCACCATTAAGGCGATAATTCTTGTTGCTATTAACTTTCAGGGTGTGTTAGGGAAGAGACTTAAATAAAATCTCCAACCCCACAGTAAACTTCGTCAATATGTGTGACCCCCTAGAAGATCGAACATCTTCATTGCCCTCTCGTGTTTACGACAGTTCACTATTCATGACTATTATGAAGCCCAAAGAACTGTTAGCAGATCGTCGACAGCCAGAATCGATCGATTGACATAATTTTGTATAAAGCTACATCATGTCGTCAATGAATTGAATCGAGCAACACTCGAGGGAAGCAAAAGCAAGAACATCAAACCCTAACATCCACATGTGATCTAAATCGAAACCTACATCTACTCATAAAACCGCTCATGATGCCACTGTTGGGAAACACAGTAGAAAATAAAAAAAGATCGTCCTGGGATCAAACCAAGAATAATATGAAGATGCATTAGTGGTTTAGATCGATAGCAACTCCGAGTTGCAGCTAAAGAAGAGTTGGTGTAAATCATACTTGAAGTCCCTCGAACCATCCACGGTGATCCCCCGAACCATCCACGACGATCCCTCGAACAAAAGATCGAAAGCATGGCCTCTCTATAGTTTGCAAGCGCACAAGTTTCACGATTCGTCAATGCTTCGCCGTTCAGGGCTAATCATCACCAGAGAATTAGAGGGAGAATATTGTAGTCACATGGGGCCTCTAATCATGAGGATTAGAGAGAACTATATCTAGCTCTAATTGGATCAACCAGAACTAGAGAACTAGAGGACGCTGCAAAAATTTGTATCTACAAAGGCCAAAATCCTCTAGTATATATAGGTTGAAGGGAGAGGGAAGGGTGGCTGACTTTGGGAGGGGTTTGCCTTCCCTTGCGCCGGCCTAGGGGTTGGTGGAATCCAACTCCACCTCCCAAATTCGGCGTCCCCTTTGGGCGCCTCCACTAATGGGCCATAGGGCCCAATAACTCTCCCCTAATATGCCTTTTGTTATTTTCTTTAGCCCATTGACTATAAATAAATTCAAGGGGCTTCCTTATCATATTAGAGCCTTTTATTATTTATATTTAAGTCCTAGAAACAACTTCCACCTATATATCAATTTCTGGTATTACCCAATAAACCCCGAAACTCTTCTAGTGACTCTGAAACGCTTCCGGTTTCTCTCGAAACTATTTCTAATATTACTGAAATTATTTCATGAATATTTTCTCATAACTCTTACTACACTAACATTCAACAGATCGTGATTCCCTTAAGCTTGTGCCCGTGTAGGTTTGGTAAATCATAGACATGAATAAAGTCCCTTTCGCTCAATGATCAATAGCAGAACCCTAGACATCCATATTGATTCCTATGAATACATGAATGGCATTTGAGTGAACTTTTGGTTATCATGTGCTATTCTCTTTGCTTGGCGATACATTATAAAATCTGAGGTGAGATGTATCGGTATCCTCTTGAGTCATTCTCATGCTCACTATAGCGGTTTTGTTCTTCTTTCTCATTGACATGTTTCGACATCCCCGTGACCTAGTCACATGTGTCTGGCCAGACGATGATGGATGTCATCACACCGAGAGGGTCCTAAGAATATCTCTCCATCGTCGAAGGATCAAATCCCACTCTTGAGCTATCTAGTCCCTTGTCAAACTTACTAATGCACCTGTAAGTTATCGTTATGATCATCGTGTTACAATTGACGTTTGAGCAACCCCAAAGTCCATCATACGGTAAGAAGTGACTACGACACTCTCATGGTCTAAGAAACTAAAGCATAGGTTAACTTGACTTGTGACGACAACATCTCAAAGTATAACAATCAAGTTGGGTCAATTTAATATGATTGTTCTTCCAACGTCATATTCTCAAAATTGTTTTGGGACCATCGTTACACTTAACGATATCCCAATATCTGGAAAGCATGATAAAAACAACACTTGAACTAGTCCTTGAGGCAAGACTAGGAATCAGATTTTACCATTTATAACACGTGCATATGAGTTTCCACTGAATCGCATATTCTAGGATCATAGCAGTTATAACATAGAATATAAATCTTAATTATAAACATGAAAATAAATAATATAATATTATTGCCTCTAGGGCTTATTTCCAATAATTAGCCCATCGTGTAATGACGACCATAGTTGCAAAGGATGAGCATCTCCTGCAACAAGCCTTCCGAATAGTGGTGATCTCAAAAGCACACTCAGGTCATTATGAGAGCCATGTAATCCATAAAATGAATGTCAAATCCGTAGATCCTCTAATGCAACTCTCTCAAGAATAATTGTTCGATCTTTGGAATTCCCTTTGTACTGACCTTCCCACCCATAAGACAATTCTTTCATGTTCGGTGCATGCAATCAATTGATCCGAGCATCTTTGGTCATCCTCGTTCTTCACTCAAACCCAAGAGTCTCTAGATGTCTTCATATTGGGTGCCCTGAAATACTTCATTCCATAGAGTCAATCATGGCTTGCGTGCATCTTTGAACAACCTCTAGGATTATATATTTCCCAATGCGTACATAGTCACCAATGGTGTTGGCCGAACACCCATAGGAAAGCACTCGAACAGCCGCGACACACTTCATTGATGAGCTCACACTTATTTCTCCCGATGCACTCCTACTTAGTTTAAACCATGGATCATGCTCCTCAATAGCTTTTGCAATGGTGTTGAAGAGACTTAGACGCGTCCGAAATCACCACTGAAAATACTTCTCCAATAGGTTGAACTGGGGTGTAAAGTAAGTCTTGATAAGCTTGACACAACCTTTGCTATATCCTGATTGACATAAAAGCGGCCAAACTGCGATCCTAGTTTTGGTTGCCAAAATTCCTTGTGAACGATCACGACAGCGGTCAATTCAAAATCATCATCTTATTCTTCCTCCTCCTTGGGTCAAAGAGTCTTGGAAGAACATCTCCCTTAACCTCTTCATCTACACTATGCAATATTTCATGTTGGATTTGATTGCAAAACTAGTAAGACACAATGAAAAAAGCAATGAAAATCTTACCTATGCGATTCATGGAGCACTTTGCGAACGGAGGAGGTGAGAGCCTCCGCCGACAACATTGAGGCGACGCCGAGGCTGCTGGTGGATGGTTGGGCTGTGGAGTGGGAGGAACATTCTCCTCGAAGTCGTGCTCGTGATTAACTAGGCTCTTCACGGTTGAACTCCGGTTTTCGAAATAACACTAGTGTGGCCACAATTCCGACGCCGCCTAGCTCTTCCATGGGTGCTTAATATGGTCGTCCGCCGGTTCTGTTTTGGACGAAACCGAGCTCAGCGGTGTCACCTGATGAAGCTATGTACCTAGGGTAGGGGCATGGACCTGTCCTAAGTGCCCTACCCAAGGACATCCCTAGAAGAAGTCGCCTTTCAATCGACTTGGAGGTATCCCACTCGACGGATTCAAGACACTCGACCATGACGCTATCACTCGACCACCAAGCAAAGCACTCGACTGCAAGGAGTTCTACAACCACTCCGCAAGCAAACGGTCGGCCACTAAATAGCTCTTATGGTCATTATAGCACTTTATTAGGGGCATTACCAGTAACGCCTAACCTTAATGTACTCTAAACCCAGCATTACTGAGGGGCTGGAGGGGCCTGGCGAACTCTATATAAGCCACCCCCTCCTCAATATCAAGGGTTCGCATCCCTGTTATCCTCCCACGCATAATCCAATCGACCGCCTCCGGGCACTGAGACGTAGGGCTATTACTTCCTCTAAGAAGGGCCTAAACTCGTAAACCCTGTGTTCTTACAACTTCTACATAGCTAAGATCTAGCCTCTCCATACTTACCCCCCTACATCACTGTCAGACTTAGTACCACGACAGTTGGCGCCCACCGTGGGGCTGGTATCTTAGCGCTTGGTTGTAGGAGTTGCGATTTTTCCGATCTCCTTGATCATGGTTTCGGGCGGAGCTTTGGTGGAGGGCCGCGAGATCCGTCTCGGCGCGCTCACGTTCACCGCCGATGACTCCGCTTGGCTTCAGGAGGCGCCACTCGACATCGACGCGCTCCCCGTCCGCGGGGCGTCGCACTTCCGCGCATGTGTTCGTGGCGTCCTCTTGCGGCAGCCGTCGACCCAGTATTGGACGGCTCCCGTGCCATCTCGCCACCTTGTCTCTCGCCGGCGCAAGCGCTCTGGTCGATCGAGACTTCAGAGGTGGGTGAGGCATGCGGTGGCTCGCCAGTTGGCCACCCCACAAGTCGCGGCAATCGAGCCCGACGAATCTCTCTACGGCCTGTTCGATCTGTCGATTGGCTCCGCAGAGACGGCATCCGAATGCGACAGCAGTGACCCTGCGGCGGAGGTTCTGGCGATTGATGGGACACGCAGCCCTCCCGGTTTTCCCGGTACCGATGGAGGCGCGGGTGGGGGCGACCCGGCGCATCCCCACGAAGAGTATCTCCCCGAGCCTCTCACGTTGTTGCAGCAAGAGGAACTTCGCCGCCGGAACATGGATGCACTCCACACTCCTATCGTCGGAGAAACCCCTGAGGCCTGAGCCTTGGAGGACGCGCGCCTGGCTAACTTGGCCGAGCGCACTCGACTGGAGAATCTCCAGCGAGCACTCGACGAGAGAGCGCGTCAGCGGGCTCCCGAGTCCAGTCGACGTCAGCTCTTCCCGCCAACGCAGGTATATTGAACTCCAGTTCAGAATCTGGCAGCCGCGGCCCGAATAGCGGAATCAATTCAGCCCTCCCAGTCAGAGGCTGGTCCGGGCTTGTTGCAAATCAGGGCGTTGCTCCGGGCAGCGGGAAACCAGAATTCCGCGGTTTCTTAGTCGCGGAATAGGATCCACAGTCGGTCCGTTGCAGCGGATACAGTGCAGTCGGCTCACAGCCCAAGATCGCCCCCGCGGCGTGAGGGACGTGGAGACAGACACGATCAGTACAGAAGAAATGAGCAGTATGATCACCGATTCGATCGTGATGATCGGCGTCGAGTGCCAACCCCTCCCCCGAGGAGTGGGTCTTATGCGCCTCGACAGCAGGATGACAGACGCCCTCACAGTGGTGGGCGGAGGATTCCAGCCGACCCCAGGGAACCAGGCTTTGATGCGAGATCTATCCTCGTTCAAAGCTTGGTTGACAGGAACAGAGCCCACCGAGAAGGCCACGACAGAGATGCGCCTACCAGCAGCAGGGTGCATGTTTCAGGGCCAGAGTGTTTAAGTCGAGCCATCAGGGCCGCAGTGATTCCTCCCAATTTCAGATTGGCGACTGGAGTCAGCAAGTTCACTGGTGAGTCTAAGCCTGACACTTGGCTCGAAGATTACCGAGTGGCTGTCCAGATTGGCGGTGGCAACGATGAGGTGGCTATGAAGCATTTGCCTCTCCTGTTAGAGGGCTCAGCCAGAGCGTGGCTGAATCAGCTAGCGCCCAGCAGCATCTACACTTGGGAGGACCTCTCCTGAGTGTTTGTCACAACCTTTGAAGGAACATGCAAACGACCGGCCGGCCTCACAGAGTTGCGGTCTTGCGTGCAAAAACTGAATGAAACTTTGAGGGATTACATCTAGAGGTGGATCACTTTGCATCATACAGTTGAGAATGTACCAGATCATCAAGCAGTTTGTGCCTTTAAAGTAGGCGTTAAGAACAGAGAATTGAATCTGAAGTTCGGTCGGACCGGAGAAATGTCTCTGAATCGAATGATGGAGATTGCCACCAAATACGCTAACGGAGAAGATGAGGATCGACTCCGGAGTGGCAAGCAAAAGGCAGTCGCCCAGGAAACCGGAGGCAATTCCGGTCGGAAATATAAGCGGAAGGCCGAGCCGGCCGCCCCTGGAGAGGCCCTGGCCGTAACTCAGGGAAAATTCAAGGGAAAACCCAAGGGGCCCTGGAACCCCAAGAAAGTCAAGGATAAAGATGGAAATGATGTTTTGGATCTGCCTTGCCACATTCACACCAAGAAAGATGAAGAGGGTAAACTCATTTACCCGAAGCATACCACTTGACAGTGTCGGCTCCTGGTCCAGCAGTTTCAAGGCAAACAGTCCAAAGACAAGGAAAAAGAGTCGGACAAAGTTGAGGACAAGGAAGATAGTGACGACGGATACCCTCAGGTCAATTCCACCTTGATGATTTTTGCTGATGTTGAAAGCAAAAGTCGACTGAAAGTCATTAACCGTGAGGTGAATATGGTTGCCCCGGCAACACCCAGTTACCTGAAGTGGTCTCAGACTGCCATCACATTCGACCAGTCCGACCACCCCACGCACATTGCCACCCCTGGGAGGCAAGCTTTGGTAGTCGACCCAATTGTTGAAGGCACTCGACTGACCAAAGTCCTGATGGATGGTGGCAGCAGCCTGCACATTCTGTATGCAGAAACGTTGAAAGGGATGGGCATTTCGATGTCCAGGCTCAGTACCAATAACATGAGCTTCCATGGACTCATTCCCGGAAAGAAAGCCGAGTCACTCGGCCAGATTGCTCTTGACGTGGTTTTCGGCGATTCGAAGAATTACCGCAAGGAAAAGTTGACATTCGAGGTCGTGGACTTCCAAAGTGCTTATCATGCTATTTTGGGCAGGCCAGCCTATGCATGCTTCATGGCTCGACCATGTTACGTGTATCTCAAATTGAAGATGCCCGGCCCCAGAGGTGTGATCACTGTTACGGGCAATCGGAAGAAAGCAGAAGAGTGTTTTCAGAAGGGCTCAAAAATTGCCGACGCCCAGATGGCAGTGGTCGAGTTGCAAGAGTACCAGAAGACTGCAGATCCGAGTGAATTGCTACGAGCCAAGAAGCCTGCTTCAGAGTCAGCATTTCAGTCGTCCGGCGAAACGAAGCCAGTCCACATTCACCCGACCGATCCCAATGCAGCTCCGACTCACATCTCAACGACGCTCGATTCCAAATAGGAAGAAGCGCTCATCCAGTTCCTCCGTGAGAACTGGGACATCTTCGCATGGAAGCCTTCTGACATGCCTGGAGTTCCCAGGGGACTGGCTGAGCACCGTCTACGAGTCGACCCGAAAGTTAAGCCGGTGAAGGAACATCTTCGATGGTCCGCCGTCCAGAAGAGGAAAGCCATCGGCGAAGAGGTAGCTCGACTCTTAGCAGCAGAATTCATCAGAGAGATTTACCACTCCGAGTGGCTCACCAATGTTGTCATGGTCCCCAAGAAGGACAAGTCACTTCGCATGTGCATTGACTTTAAACATATCAATCGGGCCTGCCCGAAAGTGAAGGAAATATGCCCTAGAGGCAATAATAAAGTTATTATTTATTTCCTTATATCATGATAAATGTTTATTATTCATGCTAGAATTGTATTAACTGGAAACATAATACATGTGTGAATACATAGACAAACAGAGTGTCACTAGTATGCCTCTACTTGACTAGCTCATTAATCAAAGATGGTTATGTTTCCTAGCCATGAACAAAGAGTTGTTATTTGATTAACGAGATCACATCATTAGTTGAATGATCTGATTGACATGACCCATTCCATTAGCATAGCACCCGATCGTTTAGTGTGTTGCTATTGCTTTTATCCATGACTTATACATGTTCCTTTAACTATGAGATTATGCAACTCCCATTTACCGTAGGAACACTTTGTGTGCTACCAAACGTCACAACGTAACTGGGTGATTATAAAGGTGCTCTACAGGTGTCTCCGAAGGTACATATTGGGTTGGCGTATTTCGAGATTAGGATTTGTCACTCCGATTGTCGGAGAGGTATCTCAGGGCCTTCTCGGTAATGCACATCACATAAAGCCTTGCAAGCATTGCAACCAATGAGTTAGTTGCGAGATGATGTATTACAAAACGAGTAAAGAGACTTGCCGGTAACGAGATTGAACTAGGTATTGGATACCGACGATCGAATCTCGGGCAAGTAACATACCGATGACAAAGGGAACAACGTATGTTGTTATGCGGTCTGACCGATAAAGATCTTCGTAGAATATGTAGGAACCAATATGGGCATCCAGGTCCCGCTGTTGGTTATTGACCGGAGACGTGTCTCGGTCATGTCTACATTGTTCTCGAACCGTAGGGTCCGCACGCTTAATGTTACGATGACAGTTATTATGAGTTTATGCATTTTGATGTACCGAAGGAGTTCGGAGTCCCAGATGTGATCACGGACGTGACGAGGAGTCTCGAAATGGTCGAGACATAAAGAATTATATATTGGAAGCCTATGTTTGGACATCGGATGCATTCCAGGTGAAATCAGGATTTTACCGGAATACCGGGAGGGTTACCGGAACCCCCCGGGAGCATAATGGGCCAACATGGGCCTTGGAGGAGAGGTGAGAGGGCTGCCCTAGGGGCTGCGCGCCTCCCCCCCTTCCCCTAGTCCTATTAGGACTAGGAGAGGTGGGCTCCCCCATCTCCCTCTCTCTCCCCCTTGGAGAATCCTAGTCCAACTAGGATTGGGGGGGGGGGGGAATCCTACTCCCAGAGGGAGTAGGACTCTCTGGCGCGCCAAGGCTTGGCCGGCCAGCCCCTCCCCCTTGGCTCCTTTATATACGGGGGCAGGGGGCACCCCAAAGACACACAACTTGATCTACGGATCGTTCCTTAGCCGTGTGCGGTGCCCCCTTCCACCAAATTCCACCTCGATCATATCGTTGCAGTGCTTAGGCGAAGCCCTGCGCCGGTAACACATCAAGATCGTCACCACGCCGTCGTGCTGACGGAACTCTTCCTCGACGCTTTGCTGGATCGGAGCCCGGGGATCGTCATCGAGCTGAACGTGTGCCAAGAACTCGGAGGTGCCGGAGTAACGGTGCTGTGATCGGTTGGATCGCGAGGAGAACGTACGACTACTTCCTCTACGTTGTGTCAACGCTTCCGCTTCGGTCTACGAGGGTACGTAGACAACACTCTTCCCTCTCGTTGCTATGCATCACCATGATCTTGCGTGTGCGTAGGAATTTTTTTGAAATTACTACGTTCCCCAACAGTGGCATCCGAGCCTAGGTTTTATGGTTTGATGTTATTTGCACGAGTAGAACACAAGTGAGTTGTGGACGATACAAGTCATACTGCCTACCAGCATGTCATACTTTGGTTCAGCGGTATTGTTGGACGAGACGATCCGGACCAACCTTACGCGTACGCTTACGCGAGACCGGTTCCCTCGACGTGCTTTGCACATAGATGGCTTGCGGAAGACTGTCTCTCCAACTTTAGTTGAACCGAGTGTGGCTACGCCCGGTCCTTGAGAAGGTTAAAACGGAGTCTATTTGACAAACTATCGTTGTGGTTTCGATGCGTAGGTAAGATGAGTTCTTGCTTAAAGCCCGTAGCAGCCACGTAAAAACTTGCAACAACAAAGTAGAGGACGTCTAACTTGTTTTTGCAGGGCATGTTGTGATGTGATATGGTCAAGACGTGATGCTAAATTTTATTGTATGAGATGATCATGTTTTGTAACCGAGTTATCGGCAACTGGCAGGAGCCATATGGTTGTCGCTTTATTGTATGCAATGCAATCGCGATGTAATGCTTTACTTTATTACTAAGCGGTAGTGATAGTCGTAGAAGCATAAGATTGGCGAGACGACAACGATGCTGCGATGAAGATCAAGGTGTCGCGCCGGTGACGATGGTGATCATGACGGTGCTTCGAAGATGGAGATCACAAGCACAAGATGATGATGGCCATATCATATCACTTATATTGATTGCATGTGATGTTTATCCTTTTATGCATCTTATCTTGCTTTGATTGACGGTAGCATTATAAGATGATCTCTCACTAAATTATCAAGAAGTGTTCTCCCTAAGTATGCACCGTTGCGAAAGTTCTTCGTGCTGAGACACCACGTGATGATCGGGTGTGATAGGCTCTACGTTCAAATACAACGGGTGCAAAACAGTTGCACACGCGGAATACTCAGGTTTAACTTGACGAGCCTAGCATATAACAGATATGGCCTCGGAACACGGAGACCGAAAGGTCGAGCGTGAATCATATAGTAGATATGATCAACATAGTGATGTTCACCATTGAAACTACTCCATCTCACGTGATGACCGGACATGGTTTAGTTGATTTGGATCACGTGATCACTTAGAGGATTAGAGGGATGTCTATCTAAGTGGGAGTTCTTAAGTAATATGATTAATTGAACTTAAATTTATCATGAACTTAGTACCTGATAGTATCTTGCTTGTCTATGTTGTGTAGATAGATGGCTCGTGCTGTTGTTCCGTTGAATTTTAATGCGTTCCTTGAGAAAGCAAAGTTGAAAGATGATGGTAGCAATTACACGGACTGGGTCCGTAACTTGAGGATTATCCTCATTGCTGCACAGAAGAATTACGTCCTGGAAGCACCGCTGGGTGCCAGGCCTGGTGCAAGAGCTACGCCAGATGTTGTGAACGTCTGGCAAAGCAAAGCTGATGACTACTCTATAGTTCAGTGTGCCATGCTTTACGGCTTAGAACCGGGACTTCAACGACGTTTTGAACACCATGGAGCATATGAGATGTTCCAGGAGTTGAAGTTAATATTTCAAGCAAATGCCCGGATTGAGAGATATGAAGTCTCCAATAAGTTCTATAGCTGTAAAATGGAGGAGAACGGTTCTGTCAGTGAGCATATACTCAGAATGTCTGGGTATAACAATTACTTGATTCAACTGGGAGTTAATCTTCCGGATGATTGCGTCATTGACAGAATTCTCCAATCACTGCCACCAAGCTACAAAAGCTTCGTGATGAACTATAATATGCAAGGGATGACCAAAACTATGCCCGAGCTCTTCGCGATGCTAAAAGCCGCGGAGGTAGAAATCAAAAAGGAGCATCAAGTGTTGATGGTTAACAAAACCACTAGTTTCAAGAAAAAGGGCAAAGGGAAGAAAAAGGGGAACTTCAAAAAGAACAGCAAGCAAGTTGCTACTCAAGAGAAGAAACCCAAGTCTGGACCTAAGCCTGAAACTGAGTGCTTCTATTGCAAGCAGACTGGTCACTGGAAGCGGAACTGCCCCAAGTATTTGGCGGATAAGAAGGATGGCAAGGTTAACAAAGGTATATATGATATACATGTTATTGATGTGTACCTTACTAATTCTCGCAGTAGCACCTGGGTATTTGATACTGGTTCTGTTGCTAATATTTGCAACTCAAAACAGGGGCTACGGATTAAGCGAAGATTGGCTAAGGACAAGGTGACGATGCGCGTGGGAAATGGTTCCAAAGTCGATGTGATCGCGGTCGGCACGCTACCTCTACATCTACCTTCGGGATTAATATTAGATCTAAATAATTGTTATTTAGTACCAGCGTTGAGCATGAACATTATATCTGGATCTTGTTTGATGCGAGACGGTTATTCATTTAAATCAGAGAATAATGGTTGTTCTATTTATATGAATAATATCTTTTATGGTCATGCGCCATTAAAGAGTGGTTTGTTCTTACTTAATCTCGATAGTAGTAATACACATATTCATAATGTTGAAGCCAAAAGATGCAGAGTTGATAATGATAGTGCAACTTATTTGTGGCACTGCCGTTTAGGTCATATTGGTGTAAAGCGCATGAAGAAACTCCATACTGATGGACTTTTGGAGTCACTTGATTATGAATCACTTGGCACTTGCGAACCGTGCCTTATGGGCAAGATGACTAAAACACCGTTCTACGGTACTGTGGAGAGAGCAACAGATTTATTGGAAATCATACATACTGATGTATGTGGTCCAATGAATGTTGAGGCTCGTGGCGGATATCGTTATTTTCTCACCTTCACTGATGATTTAAGCAGATATGGGTATATCTACTTAATGAAACACAAGTCTGAAACATTTGAAAAGTTCAAAGAATTTCAGAGTGAAGTAGAAAATCATCGTAACAAGAAAATAAAGTTTCTACGATCTGATCGTGGAGGAGAATATTTGAGTTACGAATTTGGTCTACATTTGAAACAATGCGGAATAGTTTCGCAACTCACGCCACCCGGAACACCACAACGTAATGGTGTGTCCGAACGTCTTAATCATACTTTACTGGATATGGTGCGATCTATGATGTCTCTTACCGATTTACCGCTATCTTTTTGGGGTTATGCTCTAGAGACGGCCGCATTCACGTTAAATAGGGCACCATCAAAATCCGTTGAGACGACGCCTTATGAACTGTGGTTTGGCAAGAAACCAAAGTTGTAGTTTCTTAAAGTTTGGGGCTGCGATGCTTATGTGAAAAAGCTTCAACCTGATAAGCTCGAACCCAAATCGGAGAAATGTGTCTTCATAGGATACCCAAAGGAGACTATTGGGTATACCTTCTATCACAGATCCGAAGGCAAAATTTTTGTTGCTAAAGTCGGAAACTTTCTAGAGAAGGAGTTTCTCTCGAAAGAAGTGAGTGGGAGGAAAGTAGAACTTGATGAGATAACAGTATCTGCTCCCTTATTGAGAAGTAGTACATCACAGAAATCTGTTTCTGTGACACCTACATTAAATAGGGAGGAAGCTAATGATAATGATCATGAAACTTCAGATCAAGTTTCTACTGAACTTCGTAGATCAACCAGAGTAAGATCCGCACCAGAGTGGTACGGTAATCCTATTTTGGAAGTCATGTTACTAGACCATGATGAACCTACGAACTATGAAGAAGCGATGGTGAGCCCAGATTCCGCAAAGTGGCTTGAGGCCATGAAATCTGAGATGGGATCCATGTATGATAACAAAGTGTGGACTTTGGTTGACTTGCCCGATGATTGGCAAGCAATAGAGAATAAATGGATTTTTAAGAAGAAGACTGATGCTGATGGTAATGTTACTGTCTATAAAGCTCGACTTGTTGCAAAAGGTTTTCGACAAGTTCAAGGGATTGACTACGATGAGACTTTCTCACCCGTAGCGATGCTTAAGTCTGTCCGAATCATGTTAGCAGTTGCCGCATTTTATGATTATGAAATTTGGCAAATGGATGTCAAAACTGCATTCCTGAATGGATTTCTGGAAGAAGATTTGTATATGATGCAACCAGAAGGTTTTGTCGATCCGAAGGGAGCTAACAAAGTGTGCAAGCTCTAGCGATCCATTTATGGACTGGTGCAAGCCTCTCGGAGTTGGAATAAATGCTTTGATAGTGTGATCAAAGCATTTGGTTTTATACAGACTTTTGGAGAAGCCTGTATTTACAAGAAAGTGAGTGGGAGCTCTGTAGCATTTCTGATATTATATGTGGATGACATATTACTGATCGGAAATAATATAGAATTTCTGGATAGCATAAAGGGATACTTGAATAAGAGTTTTTCAATGAAAGACCTCGGTGAAGCTGCTTACATATTGGGCATTAAGATCTATAGAGATAGATCAAGACGCTTAATAGGACTTTCACAAAGCACATACCTTGACAAAGTTTTGAAAAAGTTCAAAATGGATCAGGCAAAGAAAGGGTTCTTGCCTGTGGCACAAGGTGTGAAGTTGAGTAAGACTCAATGCCCGACCACCGCAGAAGATAGAGAGAAAATGAAAAATGTTCCCTATGCTTCAGCCATAGGCTCTATCATGTATGCAATGCTGTGTACCAGACCTGATGTGTGCCTTGCTGTAAGTTTAGCAGGCAGGTACCAAAGTAATCCAGGAGTGGATCACTGGACAGCGGTCAAGAACATCCTTAAGTACTTGAGAAGGACTAAGGATATGTTTCTCATTTATGGAGGTGACAAAGAGCTCGTCGTAAACGGTTACGTCGATGCAAGCTTTGACACTGATCCGGACGATTCCAAATCGCAAACCGGATACGTATTTACATTAAACGGTGGAGCTGTCAGTTGGTGCAGTTCTAAACAAAGCGTCGTGGCGGGATCTACATGTGAAGCTGAGTACATAGCCGCTTCGGAAGCAGCTAATGAAGGAGTCTGGATGAAGGAGTTCATATCCGATCTAGGTGTTGTACCTAGCATATCGGGTCCAATGAAAATCTTTTGTGACAATACTGGTGCAATTGCCTTGGCAAAGGAATCCAGATTTCACAAAAGAACCAAACACATCAAAAGACGCTTCAACTCCATCCGGGATTTGGTCCAGGTGGGAGACATAGAGATATGCAAGATACATACGGATCTGAATGTTGCAGACCCGTTGACTAAGCCTCTTCCACGAGCAAAACATGATCAGCACCAAAACTCCATGGGTGTTAGAATCATTACTTTGTAATCTAGATTATTGACTCTAGTGCAAGTGGGAGACTGAAGGAAATATGCCCTAGAGGCAATAATAAAGTTATTATTTATTTCCTTATATCATGATAAATGTTTATTATTCATGCTAGAATTGTATTAACTGGAAACATAATACATGTGTGAATACATAGACAAACAGAGTGTCACTAGTATGCCTCTACTTGACTAGCTCATTAATCAAAGATGGTTATGTTTCCTAGCCATGAACAAAGAGTTGTTATTTGATTAACGAGATCACATCATTAGTTGAATGATCTGATTGACATGACCCATTCCATTAGCATAGCACCCGATCGTTTAGTGTGTTGCTATTGCTTTTATCCATGACTTATACATGTTCCTTTAACTATGAGATTATGCAACTCCCATTTACCGTAGGAACACTTTGTGTGCTACCAAACGTCACAACGTAACTGGGTGATTATAAAGGTGCTCTACAGGTGTCTCCGAAGGTACATATTGGGTTGGCGTATTTCGAGATTAGGATTTGTCACTCCGATTGTCGGAGAGGTATCTCAGGGCCTTCTCGGTAATGCACATCACATAAAGCCTTGCAAGCATTGCAACCAATGAGTTAGTTGCGAGATGATGTATTACAGAACGAGTAAAGAGACTTGCCGGTAACGAGATTGAACTAGGTATTGGATACCGACGATCGAATCTCGGGCAAGTAACGTACCGATGACAAAGGGAACAACGTATGTTGTTATGCGGTCTGACCGATAAAGATCTTCGTAGAATATGTAGGAACCAATATGGGCATCCAGGTCCCGCTGTTGGTTATTGACCGGAGACGTGTCTCGGTCATGTCTACATTGTTCTCGAACCGTAGGGTCCGCACGCTTAACGTTACGATGACAGTTATTATGAGTTTATACATTTTTGATGTACCGAAGGAGTTCGGAGTCCCGGATGTGATCACAAAATGGTCGAGACATAAAGAATTATATATTGGAAGCCTATGTTTGGACATCGGATGCATTCCAGGTGAAATCAGGATTTTACCGGAATACCGGGAGGGTTACCGGAACCCCCCGGGAGCATAATGGGCCAACATGGGCCTTGGAGGAGAGGTGAGAGGGCTGCCCTAGGGGCTGCGCGCCTCCCCCCTTCCCCTAGTCCTATTAGGACTAGGAGAGGTGGGCGCCCCCCTCTCCCTCTCTCTCCCCCTTGGAGAATCCTAGTCCAACTAGGATTGGGGGGGGGGGAATCCTACTCCCAGAGGGAGTAGGACTCTCTGGCGCGCCAAGGCTTGGCCGGCCAGCCCCTCCCCCTTGGCTCCTTTATATACGGGGGCAGGGGGCACCCCAAAGACACACAAGTTGATCTACGGATCGTTCCTTAGCCGTGTGCGGTGCCCCCTTCCACCAAATTCCACCTCGATCATATCGTTGCAGTGCTTAGGCGAAGCCCTGCGCCGGTAACACATCAAGATCGTCACCACGCCGTCGTGCTGACGGAACTCTTCCTCGACGCTTTGCTGGATCGGAGCCCGGGGATCGTCATCGAGCTGAACGTGTGCCAAGAACTCGGAGGTGCCGGAGTAACGGTGCTGTGATCGGTTGGATCGCGAGGAGAACGTACGACTACTTCCTCTATGTTGTGTCAACGCTTCCGCTTCGGTCTACGAGGGTACGTAGACAACACTCTCCCCTCTCGTTGCTATGCATCACCATGATCTTGCGTGTGCGTAGGAAATTTTTTGAAATTACTACGTTCCCCAACAGAAAGATCATTTCCCTCTCCCCCGCATCGACCAAATAGTCGACTCGACCGCAGGGTGTGAGCGTTTGTCTTTTTTGGATGCCTATTCAGGGTACCATCAGATCCGTCTGTATGGACCTGACGAGGTCAAAACGGCTTTCATCACTCCATTTGGGTGCTTCTGTTATGTCACCATGCCCTTCGGCCTCAAGAATGCTGGAGCCACGTTCATGAGGATGATTCAAAAGTGTCTACTCACTCAGATCAGTCGGAACGTGGAAGCATACATGGATGATATTGTGGTCAAGTCATGGAAAGATTCCGACCTACTAACTAACCTTGCTGAAACCTTTGCTAATCTCAGAAGGTATGATATCAAGCTCAATCCATCAAAATGCACATTCGGAGTTCCAGGTGGAAAGTTACTCGGTTTTCTCGTTTCCGAACAAGGAATCGATGCCAATCCCGAAAAAGTTGGCACCATACTCTGGATGAAGCGTCCTATACGTGTGCATGATGTCCAGAAGCTTACAGGTTGCTTGGCCGCTCTAAGTCGATTCATTTCTCGTCTCGGTGAAAAGGCGTTGCCTCTTTATCGACTGATGAAGAAATCTGACAAGTTCGAGTGGACTCCAGAAGCTGATGCAGCGTTCGCAGACCTCAAAGCTCTGCTTTCCACCCAGCCGGTGCTTGCTGCTCCAATCAGTAAAGAGCCTCTGCTGCTTTACATCGCAGCCACGGGACAAGTTGTCAGTACTGTACTCACGATCGAGCGGGAAGAAGAAGGAAAGGCCTTCAGAGTTCAGCGCCCAGTATATTATGTGTCTGAAGTTTTGACTCCTTCAAAGCAAAGATATCCTCATTACCAGAAGCTTGTATATGGGATTTATATGACCACGAAGAAGGTTGCACATTACTTCTCTGACCACTCCATTACAGTCGTCAGCGACGCCCCGCTGTCAGAGATTCTGCACAACAGAGATGCAACTGGTTGAGTGGCAAAGTGGGCGATTGAACTCCTTCCCTTAGATATCAAATTCGAAGCAAAGAAGGCTATCAAGTCCCAAGCAATTGCAGATTTCGTCGCCGAGTGGATTGAACAACAGCTTCCGACTCAAGTTCACTCGGAGCACTGGACCATGTTCTTCGACGGATCTAAGATGCTGAACGGTTCCGGTGCTGGGGTAGTACTGGTCTCCCCCCGAGGAGATAAGCTCAGCTACGTTCTCCAGATTCACTTTGATTCCTCCAACAATGAAGCAGAATATGAAGCACTTTTGTATGGGTTGCGCATGGCCATTTCACTCGGCGTCCGTCGCCTCATGGTTTATGACGACTCAGATTTGGTGGTTAATCAGGTGATGAAGGAGTGGGACGTCAGAAGTCCAGCTATGACTGGTTACTGCAACGCAGTGAGAAAGTTGGAAAAGAAATTCGAGGGGTTAGAGCTTCATCACATCCCCCGACTGAAAAATCAAGCAGCTGATGATCTGGCAAAGATAGGCTCCAAGAGGGAAGCCATTCCCAGCAATGTGTTTTTGGAGCACATTCACTCGCCGTCGGTCCAGGAGGATCCTTTTACAGAAGAAGCCCCGCAGCCGAAAAGCGCCACAGATCCGACTGAAGTCGAAGTTCCTGCTGTGGTTGACCTAATCATGGAAGTCTTGGCAATCACTCCCGACTGGACAATACCGTACATCGCATACATCTTGAGGAAAGAACTCCCAGAAGACGAAGAAGAGGCTCGACAGCTCGTCCGTCGATCCAAAGCCTTCACAGTCATAAAGGGACAATTATATAGAGAAAGCGCGGCTGGAATCGGTCAGAAGTGTATAACGCCAGAAGAGGGTCAGATAATCCTTGATGATATCCACTCGGGGACCTGTGGTCACCATGCGTCCTCTCGGACTATTGTGGCTAAAGCATACCGAGCGGGTTTTTACTGGCCCAGAGCAAATGAAATGGCGAAAGAGATAGTCGACAAGTGTGAAGGCTGCCAGTTCTACTCCAACATGTCGCACAAACTAGCATCAGCCTTGAAGACCATTCCACTCGTCTGGCCCTTCGCTGTATGGGGCCTGGATATGGTTGGTCCACTAAGAACGGGCATGAGCGGTTTCACACACGTGCTCGTGGCAGTCGACAAGTTTACCAAATGGATTGAAGCTAAGCCTATCAAGAATCTAGATGCTAGCACTGCTATCAGTTTCATTAGGGAGTTAACATTCAGATATGGAGTCCCGCATAGCATCATCACTGACAACGGGTCAAACTTCGATTCAGACAGGTTCAGAGCTTTTTGCGCCTCTCAAGGCACACGAGTCGACTACGCGTCAGTCGCACATCCTCAGTCGAATGGACAAGCTGAAAGGGCAAATGGTTTGATTCTCAAAGGGCTAAAACCTCGACTGATGCGCGATCTCAAGCACGCAGCAGGCGCTTGGGTCGACGAGCTTCCGTCAGTTCTGTGGGGATTGAGGACCACCCCGAACCGGTCGAATGGAAGAACTCCGTTCTTTCTGGTTTATGGAGCCGAAGCAGTTCTGCCGAGTGATCTACTTCACAACGCGCCCCGAGTCGAGCTTTATACCGAAGATGAAGCAGAGAAAGCCCGGCAAGACGCAGTCGACCTCCTAGAGGAGGAGAGAGAAATGGCTATGATTAGATCGACCATTTATCTGTTGGGGAACGTAGTAATTTCAAAAAAATTCCTACGCACACGCAAGATCATGGTGATGCATAGCAACGAGAGGGGAGAGTGTTGTCTACGTACCCTCGTAGACCGAAGCGGAAGCGTTGACACAACGTAGAGGAAGTAGTCATACGTTCTCCTCGTGATCCAACCGATCACAGCACCGTTACTCCGGCACCTCCGAGTTCTTGGCACACGTTCAGCTTGATGACGATCCCCGGGCTCCGATCCAGCAAAGCGTCGAGGAAGAGTTCCGTCAGCACGACGGCGTGGTGACGATCTTGATGTGTTACCGGCGCAGGGCTTCACCTAAGCACTGCAACGATATGATCGAGGTGGAATTTGGTGGAAGGGGGCACCGCACACGGCTAAGGAACGATCCGTAGATCAACTTGTGTGTCTTTGGGGTGCCCCCTGCCCCCGTATATAAAGGAGCCAAGGGGGAGGGGCTGGCCGGCCAACTCTTGGTGCGCCAGGAGAGTCCTACTCCCTCTGGGAGTAGGATTCCCCCCCCCCCAATCCTAGTTGGACTAGGATTCTCCAAGGGGGAGAGAGAGAGGGGGGGCGCCCACCTCTCCTAGTCCTAATAGGACTAGGGGAAGGGGGGAGGCGCACAGCCCATGGGGAATCCCTCTCACCTCTCCTCCAAGGCCCATGTTGGCCCATTATGCTCCCGGGGGGTTCCGGTAACCCTCCCGGTATTCCGGTAAAATCCTGATTTCACCTGGAATGCATCCGATGTCCAAACATAGGCTTCCAATATATAATTCTTTATGTCTCGACCATTTCGAGACTCCTCGTCACGTCCGTGATCACATCCGGGACTCCGAACTCCTTCGGTACATCAAAAATGTATAAACTCATAATAACTGTCATCGTAACGTTAAGCGTGCGGACCCTACGGTTCGAGAACAATGTAGACATGACCGAGACACGTCTCCGGTCAATAACCAACAGCGGGACCTGGATGCCCATATTGGCTCCTACATATTCTACGAAGATCTTTATCGGTCAGACCGCATAACAACATACGTTGTTCCCTTTGTCATCGGTATGTTACTTGCCCGAGATTCGATCGTCGGTATCCAATACCTAGTTCAATCTCGTTACCGGCAAGTCTCTTTACTCGTTCTGTAATACATCATCTCGCAACTAACTCATTGGTTGCAATGCTTGCAAGGCTTTATGTGATGTGCATTACCGAGAAGGCCCTGAGATACCTCTCCGACAATCGGAGTGACAAATCCTAATCTTGAAATACGCCAACCCAATATGTACCTTCGGAGACACCTGTAGAGCACCTTTATAATCACCCAGTTATGTTGTGACGTTTGGTAGCACAAAAAGTGTTCCTACGGTAAATGGGAGTTGCATAATCTCGTAGTTAAAGGAACATGTATAAGTCATGGATAAAAGCAATAGCAACACATTAAACGATCGGGTGCTATGCTAATGGAATGGGTCATGTCAATCAGATCATTCAACTAATGATGTGATCTCGTTAATCAAATAACAACTCTTTGTTCATGGCTAGGAAACATAACCATCTTTGATTAATGAGCTAGTCAAGTAGAGGCATACTAGTGACACTCTGTTTTGTCTATGTATTCACACATGTATTATGTTTCCAGTTAATACAATTCTAGCATGAATAATAAACATTTATCATGATATAAGGAAATAAATAATAACTTTATTATTGCCTCTAGGGCATATTTCCTTCAGTCTCCCACTTGCACTAGAGTCAATAATCTAGATTACAAAGTAATGATTCTAACACCCATGGAGTTTTGGTGCTGATCATGTTTTGCTCGTGGAAGAGGCTTAGTCAACGGGTCTGCAACATTCAGATCCGTATGTATCTTGCATATCTCTATGTCTCCCACCTGGACCAAATCCCGGATGGAGTTGAAGCGTCTTTTGATGTGTTTGGTTCTTTTGTGAAATCTGGATTCCTTTGCCAAGGCAATTGCACCAGTATTGTCACAAAAGATTTTCATTGGACCCGATACGCTAGGTACAACACCTAGATCGGATATGAACTCCTTCATCCAGACTCCTTCATTAGCTGCTTCCGAAGCGGCTATGTACTCAGCTTCACATGTAGATCCCGCCACGACGCTTTGTTTAGAACTGCACCAACTGACAGCTCCACCGTTTAATGTAAATACGTATCCGGTTTGCGATTTGGAATCGTCCGGATCAGTGTCAAAGCTTGCATCGACGTAACCGTTTATGACGAGCTCCTTGTCACCTCCATAAATGAGAAACATATCCTTAGTCCTTCTCAAGTACTTAAGGATGTTCTTGACCGCTGTCCAGTGATCCACTCCTGGATTACTTTGGTACCTGCCTGCTAAACTTACAGCAAGGCACACATCAGGTCTGGTACACAGCATTGCATACATGATAGAGCCTATGGCTGAAGCATAGGGAACATTTTTCATTTTCTCTCTATCTTCTGCGGTGGTCGGGCATTGAGTCTTACTCAACTTCACACCTTGTGCCACAGGCAAGAACCCTTTCTTTGCCTGATCCATTTTGAACTTTTTCAAAACTTTGTCAAGGTATGTGCTTTGTGAAAGTCCTATTAAGCGTCTTGATCTATCTCTATAGATCTTAATGCCCAATATGTAAGCAGCTTCACCGAGGTCTTTCATTGAAAAACTTTTATTCAAGTATCCCTTTATGCTATCCAGAAATTCTATATTATTCCCGATCAGTAATATGTCATCCACATATAATATCAGAAATGCTACAGAGCTCCCACTCACTTTCTTGTAAATACAGGCTTCTCCAAAAGTCTGTATAAAACCAAATGCTTTGATCACACTATCAAAGCGTTTATTCCAACTCCGAGAGTCTTGCACCAGTCCATAAATGGATCGCTGGAGCTTGCACACTTTGTTAGCTCCCTTTGGATCGACAAAACCTTCTGGTTGCATCATATACAACTCTTCTTCCAAAAATCCATTCAGGAATGCAGTTTTGACATCCATTTGCCAAATTTCATAATCATAAAATGCGGCAACTGCTAACATGATTCGGACAGACTTAAGCATCGCTACGGGTGAGAAAGTCTCATCGTAGTCAATCCCTTGAACTTGTCGAAAACCTTTTGCAACAAGTCGAGCTTTATAGACAGTAACATTACCATCAGCGTCAGTCTTCTTCTTAAAAATCCATTTATTCTCAATTGCTTGCCGATCATTGGGCAAGTCAACCAAAGTCCACACTTTGTTCTCATACATGGACCCCATCTCAGATTTCATGGCCTCAAGCCACTTTGCGGAATCTGGGCTCACCATCGCTTCTTCATAGTTCGTAGGTTCATCATGGTCTAGCAACATGACTTCCAAAATAGGATTACCGTACCACTCTGGTGCGGATCTTACTCTGGTTGATCTACGAATTTCAGTAGAAACTTGATTTGAAGTTTCATGATCATTATCATTAGCTTCCTCCCTATTTGATGTAGGTGTCACAGAAACAGATTTCTGTGATGTACTACTTCTCAATAAGGGAGTAGATACTGTTATCTCATCAAGTTCTACTTTCCTTCCACTCACTTCTTTCGAGAGAAACTCCTTCTCTAGAAAGTTTCCGACTTTAGCAACAAAAATTTTGCCTTCGGATCTGTGATAGAAGGTATACCCAATAGTCTCCTTTGGGTATCCTATGAAGACACAATTTTCTGATTTGGGTTCGAGCTTATCAGGTTGAAGCTTTTTCACATAAGCATCGCAGCCCCAAACTTTAAGAAATGACAACTTTGGTTTCTTGCCAAACCACAGTTCATAAGGCGTCGTCTCAACAGATTTTGATGGTGCCCTATTTAACGTGAATGCGGCCGTCTCTAGAGCATAACCCCAAAAAGATAGCGGTAAATCGGTAAGAGACATCATAGATCGCACCATATCTAGTAAAGTACGATTACGACGTTCGGACACACCATTACGTTGTGGTGTTCCGGGTGGCGTGAGTTGCGAAACTATTCCGCATTGCTTCAAATGTAGACCAAACTCGTAACTCAAATATTCTCCTCCACGATCAGATCGTAGAAACTTTATTTTCTTGTTACGATGATTTTCCACTTCACTCTGAAATTCTTTGAACTTTTCAAATGTTTCAGACTTGTGTTTCATTAAGTAGATATACCCATATCTGCTTAAATCATCAGTGAAGGTGAGAAAATAACGATATCCGCCACGAGCCTCAACATTCATTGGACCACATACATCAGTATGTATGATTTCCAATAAATCTGTTGCTCTCTCCATAGTACCGGAGAACAGTGTTTTAGTCATCTTGCCCATAAGGCACGGTTCGCAAGTGCCAAGTGATTCATAATCAAGTGACTCCAAAAGTCCATCAGTATGGAGTTTCTTCATGCGCTTTACACCGATATGACCTAAACGGCAGTGCCACAAATAAATTGCACTATCATTATCAACTCTGCATCTTTTGGCTTCAACATTATGAATATGTGTATTACTACTATCGAGATTAAGTAAGAACAAACCACTCTTTAATGGCGCATGACCATAAAAGATATTACTCATATAAATAGAACAACCATTATTCTCTGATTTAAATGAATAACCGTCTCGCATCAAACAAGATCCAGATATAATGTTCATGCTCAACGCTGGTACTAAATAACAATTATTTAGATCTAATATTAATCCCGAAGGTAGATGTAGAGGTAGCGTGCCGACCGCGATCACATCGACTTTGGAACCATTTCCCACGCGCATCGTCACCTCGTCCTTAGCCAATCTTCGCTTAATCCGTAGCCCCTGTTTTGAGTTGCAAATATTAGCAACAGAACCAGTATCAAATACCCAGGTGCTACTGCGAGAATTAGTAAGGTACACATCAATAACATGTATATCATATATACCTTTGTTAACCTTGCCATCCTTCTTATCCGCCAAATACTTGGGGCAGTTCCGCTTCCAGTGACCAGTCTGCTTGCAATAGAAGCACTCAGTTTCAGGCTTAGGTCCAGACTTGGGTTTCTTCTCTTGAGTAGCAACTTGCTTGCTGTTCTTTTTGAAGTTCCCCTTTTTCTTCCCTTTGCCCTTTTTCTTGAAACTAGTGGTTTTGTTAACCATCAACACTTGATGCTCCTTTTTGATTTCTACCTCCGCGGCTTTTAGCATCGCGAAGAGCTCGGGCATAGTTTTGGTCATCCCTTGCATATTATAGTTCATCACGAAGCTCTTGTAGCTTGGTGGCAGTGATTGGAGAATTCTGTCAATGACGCAATCATCCGGAAGATTAACTCCCAGCTGAATCAAGTGATTGTTATACCCAGACATTCTGAGTATATGCTCACTGACAGAACCGTTCTCCTCCATTTTACAGCTATAGAACTTATTGGAGACTTCATATCTCTCAATCCGGGCATTTGCTTGAAATATTAACTTCAACTCCTGGAACATCTCATATGCTCCATGGTGTTCAAAACGTCGTTGAAGTCCCGGTTCTAAGCCGTAAAGCATGGCACACTGAACTATAGAGTAGTCATCAGCTTTGCTTTGCCAGACGTTCACAACATCTGGCGTAGCTCTTGCACCAGGCCTGGCACCTAGCGGTGCTTCCAGGACGTAATTCTTCTGTGCAGCAATGAGGATAATCCTCAAGTTACGGACCCAGTCCGTGTAATTGCTACCATCATCTTTCAACTTTGCTTTCTCAAGGAACGCATTAAAATTCAACGAAACAACAGCACGAGCCATCTATCTACACAACATAGACAAGCAAGATACTATCAGGTACTAAGTTCATGATAAATTTAAGTTCAATTAATCATATTACTTAAGAACTCCCACTTAGATAGACATCCCTCTAATCCTCTAAGTGATCACGTGATCCAAATCAACTAAACCATGTCCGATCATCACGTGAGATGGAGTAGTTTCAATGGTGAACATCACTATGTTGATCATATCTACTATATGATTCACGCTCGACCTTTCGGTCTCTGTGTTCCGAGGCCATATCTGTTATATGCTAGGCTCGTCAAGTTAAACCTGAGTATTCCGCGTGTGCAACTGTTTTGCACCCGTTGTATTTGAACGTAGAGCCTATCACACCCGATCATCACGTGGTGTCTCAGCACGAAGAACTTTCGCAACGGTGCATACTCAGGGAGAACACTTCTTGATAATTTAGTGAGAGATCATCTTATAATGCTACCGTCAATCAAAGCAAGATAAGATGCATAAAAGGATAAACATCACATGCAATCAATATAAGTGATATGATATGGCCATCATCATCTTGTGCTTGTGATCTCCATCTTCGAAGCACCGTCATGATCACCAACGTCACCGGCGCGACACCTTGATCTTCATCGCAGCATCGTTGTCGTCTCGCCAATCATATGCTTCTACGACTATCACTACCGCTTAGCAATAAAGTAAAGCATTACATCGCGATTGCATTGCATACAATAAAGCGACAACCATATGGCTCCTGCCAGTTGCCGATAACTCGGTTACAAAACATGATCATCTCATACAATAAAATTTAGCATCACGTCTTGACCATATCACATCACAACATGCCCTGCAAAAACAAGTTAGACGTCCTCTATTTTGTTGTTGCAAGTTTTACGTGGCTGCTACGGGCTTTAAGCAAGAACTCATCTTACCTACGCATCAAAACCACAACGATAGTTTGTCAAATAGACTCCGTTTTAACCTTCTCAAGGACCGGGCGTAGCCACACTCGGTTCAACTAAAGTTGGAGAGACAGTCTTCCGCAAGCCATCTATGTGCAAAGCACGTCGAGGGAACCGGTCTCGCGTAAGCGTACGCGTAAGGTTGGTCCGGATCGTCTCGTCCAACAATACCGCTGAACCAAAGTATGACATGCTGGTAGGCAGTATGACTTGTATCGTCCACAACTCACTTGTGTTCTCCTCGTGATCCAACCGATCACAGCACCGTTACTCCGGCACCTCCGAGTTCTTGGCACACGTTCAGCTCGATGACGATCCCCGGGCTCCGATCCAGCAAAGCGTCGAGGAAGAGTTCCGTCAACACGACGGCGTGGTGACGATCTTGATGTGTTACCGGCGCAGGGCTTCGCCTAAGCACTGCAACGATATGATCGAGGTGGAATTTGGTGGAAGGGGGCACCGCACACGGCTAAGGAACGATCCGTAGATCAACTTGTGTGTCTTTGGGGTGCCCCCTGCCCCCGTATATAAAGGAGCCAAGGGGGAGGGGCTGGCCGGCCAACTCTTGGTGCGCCAGGAGAGTCCTACTCCCTCTGGGAGTAGGATTCCCCCCCCCCAATCCTAGTTGGACTAGGATTCTCCAAGGGGGAGAGAGAGAGAGGGGGGGGCGCCCACCTCTCCTAGTCCTAATAGGACTAGGGGAAGGGGGGAGGCGCACAGCCCATGGGGCATCCCTCTCACCTCTCCTCCAAGGCCCATGTTGGCCCATTATGCTCCCGGGGGGTTCCGGTAACCCTCCCGGTATTCCGGTAAAATCCTGATTTCACCTGGAATGCATCCGATGTCCAAACATAGGCTTCCAATATATAATTCTTTATGTCTCGACCATTTCGAGACTCCTCGTCACATCCGTGATCACATCCGGGACTCCGAACTCCTTCGGTACATCAAAAATGTATAAACTCATAATAACTGTCATCGTAACGTTAAGCGTGCGGACCCTACGGTTCGAGAACAATGTAGACATGACCGAGACACGTCTCCGGTCAATAACCAACAGCGGGACCTGGATGCCCATATTGGCTCCTACATATTCTACGAAGATCTTTATCGGTCAGACCGCATAACAACATACGTTGTTCCCTTTGTCATCGGTATGTTACTTGCCCGAGATTCGATCGTCGGTATCCAATACCTAGTTCAATCTCGTTACCGGCAAGTCTCTTTACTCGTTCTGTAATACATCATCTCGCAACTAACTCATTGGTTGCAATGCTTGCAAGGCTTTATGTGATGTGCATTACCGAGAAGGCCCTGAGATACCTCTCCGACAATCGGAGTGACAAATCCTAATCTCGAAATACGCCAACCCAATATGTACCTTCGGAGACACCTGTAGAGCACCTTTATAATCACCCAGTTACGTTGTGACGTTTGGTAGCACACAAAGTGTTCCTACGGTAAATGGGAGTTGCATAATCTCGTAGTTAAAGGAACATGTATAAGTCATGGATAAAAGCAATAGCAACACATTAAACGATCGGGTGCTATGCTAATGGAATGGGTCATGTCAATCAGATCATTCAACTAATGATGTGATCTCGTTAATCAAATAACAACTCTTTGTTCATGGCTAGGAAACATAACCATCTTTGATTAATGAGCTAGTCAAGTAGAGGCATACTAGTGACACTCTGTTTTGTCTATGTATTCACACATGTATTATGTTTCCAGTTAATACAATTCTAGCATGAATAATAAACATTTATCATGATATAAGGAAATAAATAATAACTTTATTATTGCCTCTAGGGCATATTTCCTTCATTATCAGCAAGACTTGCGTCGATTCCATGCTAGAAATGTGAAGAGTCGAGCCTTCCAAGAAGGAGATTTGGTCCTCCGAGTGGATCAATAGAAACCACAGAAACTTGCTCCTACTTGGTAAGGTCCCTTAATCGTCTCCAGAGTCCTCCACAATGGAGCATATCACCTCTACAACGTTGATCGCCAGATCGACGAGCCACGAGCTTGGAATGCGGAACTACTCCGCCCATTTTACACTTGAATTCTCACTCGGATGAGATGTAATAAGAAAAACTTCTGTAGTTTATTTTTATCAAAGACAAGAGTGTTCCAATTTCTCCTGTAATTGCTGTCGCTTTTGTTTTGCGTATGAAATCCCCCAGTGGGTGACTTAGCTGCGAATCCGTTTCACCTAAGTTTGCAAAAAAAATCCTACCGAGTGGTGGTCCAGACTCCCACTCGGGGGCTTAGCTGCAGCCCAATGCTCGCCTAAGTTTGAAAAATCCTACCAAGTGGTGACCCATACTCCCACTCGGAGGCTTAGCTGTAGTCCAAGTACTCGCCTAAGTGTTCAAAAATCCTACCGAGTGGTGAGCCAGACTCCCACTCGGGGGCTTAGCTGCAGCCCAGTGCTCGCCTAAGTGTTTAAAAATCCTACCGAGTGGAGAGCAAACCTCCCACTCGGAGGCTTAGCTGCAGTCCCAGCACTCGCCTAAGTTTGAAAAAATCCTACCGAGTGGAGAGCAAACCTCCCACTCGGAGGCTTAGCTGCAGTCCAAGCACTCGCCTAAGTTTGTAAAAATCCTACCGAGTGGAGAGCAAACCTCCCACTCGGGGGCTTAGCTGCAGCCCAGTGCTCGCCTAAGTGTTTAAAAATCCTACCGAGTGGAGAGTAAACCTCCCACTCGGGGGCTTAGCTGCAGCCCAGTGCTCGCCTAAGTGTTTAAAAATCCTATCGAGTGGAGAGCAAACCTCCCACTCGGGGGCTTAGCTGCAGCCCAGTGCTCGCCTAAGTGTTTAAAAATCCTATCGAGTGGAGAGCAAACCTCCCACTCGGGGGCTTAGCTGCAGCCCAGTGCTCGCCTAAGTATTTAAAAATCCTACCGAGTGGAGAGCAAACCTCCCACTCGGGGCTTAGCTGCAGCCCAGTGCTCGCCTAAGTGTATAAAAATCCTACCGAGTGGAGAGCAAACCTCCCACTCGGGGGCTTAGCTGCAGCCCAGTGCTCGCCTAAGTGTTTAAAAATCCTATCGAGTGGAGAGCAAACCTCCCACTCGGGGGCTTAGCTGCAGCCCAGTGCTCGCCTAAGTGTTTAAAATCCTATCGAGTGGAGAGCAAACCTCCCACTCGGGGGCTTAGCTGCAGCCCAGTGCTCGCCTAAGTGTTTAAAATCCTACTGAGTGGAGAGCAAACCTCCCACTCGGGGGCTTAGCTGCAGCCCAACGCTCGCCTAAGTACAGAGCATATCCCGATCCGCAAGGACAGCAAGATGCGAATCGACTGTTACTTCCTCCTTCGGAGCTGCACTACAAATACGAAGTTATTTCGAGTGAAGGTCAAGTTCCACTCGACAGATAATTCATGAAGATATTCGACGATAAAATCAAGTTCAGATAAGATCCAAAGGTCCCAGACCTCAGATCAAAGTACTCGAGCCCTCGGCTCGATAGAGTTTAACGGTTACAAATCCACTCGGCATTCCGAGGCAAATTCAAAGTGAAGCATTGAAGTTTATCATTCCTCAGGCGGAGGACTGGAAGGGGCGACGAACTCATCCAAATCGATCCCGTCTGCAATACGGGTGGCAGCAGCAATGAAAGTCTCCATGAAGTCCTGAAAGTTGAGCTTCCTAGTATTGGCAACCTGAATGGCGGCCAGCTTGTCTTCTCGCATCTCTTTGCAATGGACGCGAACCAGGGACAGAGCGACATCAGCACCACACCTTGCAGAAGATTTCTTCCATTCCGTCACTTGACGAGGGACGTCATTCAGTCGAGTCATCAGGGACTCGAGATCATTCGAAAGCGTCGCCCTGGGCCAGAGAGACGTGTCGATCCGCGACACTGCAACCTTCAGTCGAGCTAGATAATCAACCACGCTGGCAATGCGAGACTCCAGGCGGAGCACATTCATAGAAGCCTCGTCCTTCACGAGTGAATTGGCGGGGTCCAAGCTTGGCTCCGGTCGACTGGTCTCCTCTTCAAAGTTCTGGCAGAATTCTACAAATAACAATTCAAGAATAAGACATCGGCTCTACATGAGTTTGGTTACTGCAAGCCAGTCGGGTGAAAATTGTTACCTTCAAGCATGATGAACAACTTCTTGGCGAGTCCCCCGAGATAAACCTCAAGATCGTTCTTCTTCCCCGCCAGTTCGCCTGCCTTGTCATTCAGAGCAATCTTGTCGTTCTTCAGTCGGCTGACCTCCTTATTAGCTGTGTCGAGAGCAGCTTTCAGTCTGGAGTTCTCCTGTTCAAGAGTATAGACTGAAGCCAGCTTTTCTTCAGCAAACTTTGTTTTGTTCAAGGCCTCCTTCTGCGCTTCGGCAAGATCTTGATCCTTCTTCTTCAGAGCTTCCTCCAGTTTATCTGCGGCACGTCAAGTGCGATCAACATCAAGAATGGACAAAAAAGAAAAAGTCACTCGTCAAGAATGGAGGACCTCACCAGCCATACCTTTTGCCTCTTCCCGAGCCTTCTGCAAGTTCTCGTGAGCAAGTTTTAAGTCAAGGTTGAGCTGGATCTGTTGGTCCTTCAACTCAGTGAAGCGAGCCGCAAGTTCATAGGATTTCTGCGAAAAACCAGTCGACAAACGTCAAGGATAGGTTGCTTCCGAGTAACCAAGAGACAATGATGGCGTTTCTAAGACTATAGCCGAATCAAAAACATTCGACAGCAGTCTCGGGGACTACACCCAGTGGGTGCACTCAGCGTGCCCCCACTGGTTCGACCAAAAAAAAGAGAAAGTCGACTGCCCGCAATCGACCGGATACAATTCCATTCGACATGGCCTGACCAGACCGAGTGAAGAAGTGCAACTACAACAACATAATATAAAGACTACAGACGACTGCCAGCAGTCCACCGTAGTCTCGGGGACTACACCCAGTGGGTGCACTTAGCGTGCCCCCACTCGTCCAAAAGTTGGCAGACACACCCAGCGGGTGTACAGACATAAAGATCTTCAGAAAAGAGCATATCGTAACATACCAAGTGTTGAGTCGACTGACCTGGACGCTGCTTTGAAGAGCTAAACTCGCGTCATATGCCGCTTGGCTGGCGTCCCGAACCACTTTCACTTGCTCCATCATGATGCCCGCCTGGCGTATAGCCTCTTTTGCGGCACCCACTTGATCCTCAGCGACAGGGTATGTGGCAAAAAGTGAAGGCGGATTTGCAGTCGACGTCGAAGGCCGCACACTCGTCAGAGGAACAACGAAAGTCACGGAGGTCCGAGTGGTATCACCACCGTCCCGAGCCACAACCTCAGGCACCGGAGCAGATTGGGAGGTCTTGCCAGCCGGCGCCCTCCTGTTCCTTCTCACTCTCAGCGGCACCTCGTCTTTGTCATCCGGTAGGTTGATAACGTGAGGAGGAGCTGCGAGAAAAGTCAATCGACCAGAGTTACAACAAATATCCAGTCGACTCAAGGCAGAACATCAGTGATCGTACCAGGGTTGGAAGTAACAGCATCCTCCATCTCTTGATCATCCTCCTTGGCGGAGATCTCAGAAGTAGCAGCGCTGCAAATTTCGAAAGTCAGTCAGTTGGCTCAATGATTCGACCAAAGATCTGTTCACAGTCGACAAAGGAAAACAAGTCTTATTATTACCCGGAAATGGTGGGGACAGTCATCTTCATCCTGGGCAGGGCCTTGGGTGGCTTGGACGGCGTCGCGTGTGGGTGCTTGGGAGCCTTTTCAGTCGGCGAAGGAGAAGAGGTCCGAGGGCGTTTCGACGACTGCCCAACAGGAGCAGTCGCCTTACCACGTTCCCGCGCAGGATCGTGCGTAAGCTTGGATCGCCTCTCCGAGCGGGGGGTTCAACTTCCTCCTCCTCCTCTTTGCTGGAGTCGACGTCGTCGTCTCCCTCTCCTTCACCGTCAGACTCCCACTCGCCGTGTTCGTCTCCACTTTCGCCTCCGCTCGCCTCCCCTTCCTCAACCTGCTCCTGTGCTCCGTTGGGTGTCGAATACATCTCAGTAGTTGCCTAGAGAACAACAGACAAGACAAAAGTCAATCGACCGATCCAAAGAAGACCAATAAAGAAAACAAGATCTCATTCAGGAATGCAAGGCTAGACCTGGTCTACTTCGTATGTGTTGTCGAGAGGATGGACTCTCCTGGCTCCTCGGGGGTTGTCTTTGTTCCCTGTGATGCTCGACAACCACCCTTCCAACATCTCATCAGTGACCTCTTCTGGGTGAATCCGAGTGGTGTCTTCAAGACCCGCGTACAGCCACATCGGGTGGTCACGAGCCTGAAGCGGTTGGATGCGCCTCCGAAGGAAGACCTCCAGCAAGTCCATACCGGTCACACCCTCGCGGACAAGTTGAACCACTCGACCCACCAGCACTTTGACTTGCGCATTTTCTTCCGGCGCCACTTTCAGAGAAGCAGGTTTTTGGGCGCGGTCCAGAGAAAAAGGGGGAAGCCCAGTCGACTGTCCTGGGGTCGCCCGGTCTTTACAGTAAAACCAGGTCGACTGCCAACCACAGACCGACTCAGGGAAAGTGATAGATGGAAAGGAACTTTTTCCCCTCGTCTGAATCGCCAGGCCCCCGCACAGCTGGATCACCTGCGTCCTTTCATCACTCGACTTGGCCTTTTTGACCGATTGAGAGCGGCAAGTGAAGATATGCTTAAAGAGCCCCCAATGGGGGCGACAACCCAGGAAACACTCGCACAAGGAAACGAAAGCAGCAAGATACACAATGGAGTTGGGAGTGAAATGATGGAGCTGCGCTCCGAAGAAGTTCAGAAAGCTCCGGAAAAAAGGGTAAGGAGGCAGAGAAAACCCACGATCGATATGGGTGGCGAGGAGGACACACTCACCATCAAGAGGTTGGGGTTCGACTTCTCCCCCTGGGAGACGCGCAGCTTCGTGAAGAATGACTCCTCCCTCGACCATGTCGTCAAGATCTTCCTGCCAAATCACCGACGGCATCCAGTCGCCCTGGATCCAACCTTTGGGCAGAGCAGTCCTTGAGGAAGATCCGCCCCGAGCGGACTTCTTCCCTTTCGCCTGCACCGCCGCCTTCTTCACGCGCTCCAGAGCGGACGTCTTGTCCTTCACCATCGTCGCCGGCGGAGCTCGAGCGGACCTACGGCGCTAAGATGAGAGCGGAGGGGGCGGAAGACCTTGTGCAGAGGGAAGGAAAAGAGAGAGCGCACTGTTGGAGAGCCCCGAGTCTGCGTCTTATAAGATGCTGCTTCCGAGTGGCTGACTGGTAGGCCCGGGCTATCCCGTCAAATCCCGCAGCAGACACGCGCGCAGTACGTGGCGAAAAAGGTGGCACAGAAATCGAGGAGCTTCCGCCTTATCACATCCAATTACCGCGGCCACCCCCGTCCCACGCGCTTTCCAATATTCAAATCCCGCAAAATCCGCGGGTTGCAGAACAATTCGTCAGACAGAAGATCCCTTTCCCACCATCGCTCGGATCTTCACAAATAAGGAAATTCACTCGACGGAAGGCCTAGAATGGATCAAGGCGACTGAAAGAGGTTGACGACGCCATCCGTGACGATTGATCCAAAACAAGGCACTCATGTAACACAGAGAACCGGTCGGAAATGTCCTCAACTCCTTCCCACTCAAACCTCGATCCATTCGGGGGCTAATGATGAAGCTATGTACCTAGGGTAGGGGCATGGACCTGTCCTAAGTGCCCTACCCAAGGACATCCCTAGAAAAAGTCGCCTTTCAATCGACTTGGAGGTATCCCACTCGACGGATTCAAGACACTCGACCATGACGCTATCACTCGACCACCAAGCAAAGCACTCGACTGCAAGGAGTTCCACAGCCACTCCGCACGCAAACGCTCGGCCATTAAATAGCTCTTATGGTCATTATAGCACTTTATTAGGGGCGTTACCAGTAACGCCTAACCTTAATGTATTTTAAACTCAGCATTACTGAGAGCTGGAGGGGCCTGGCGAACTCTATATAAGCCACCCCCCTCCTCATTATCAAGGGTTCGCATCCCTGTTATCCTCACACGCATAATCCAATCGACCGCCTCCGGACACCGAGACGTAGGGCTGTTACTTCCTCCGAGAAGGGACTGAACTCGTAAACTCTGTGTTCTTACAACTTCTACATAGCTAAGATTTAGCCTCTCCATACTTACCCCCCTACATCACTGTCAGACTTAGTACCACGACATCACCCACGAGAGCCCGGCGGCGACGGGGAAGATATGGGATGGTTTCAGCTGCAGCGTTGTCGGCGAGCGAACCTACCATGGTCCGAGAGGTGGGCGGGGTTGTCTGGGTCAAGGGCGTTGAGCGATATGAAAGCGCTGCTCAAATTCGAGAGCCAGTGAAGGGTTCTCCTGGATTTTTTGAGCAGCGAAACCGAGTAGGAGTTCAGCTAGGCTCAGCTTGAGTTAAGACTTTTTGACGGTTTGGCTAGAGATGCTCTTAATAGTAGGCATCATAGCGAATTCCACGATCCCAACCGCAACAGCTGAATTCTATCTGACCGTACTTAGCTTTTAGCACAATTAGATATGCACTATTGTGCCCAAAATTCTGTTTGAACGCACCAAATTAGATGCGCACCTCATGTTGATAAGTTCAGTTCTGCACTATTGCAACAACAAAAAATACTCGGCATTTTAGATAAGATAGTTTACTACTCCCTCCGTCCCATAATATAAGAGCGTTTTTGACACTGCTAATGGCAAAAACGTTTTTATATTATGAAACGAAGGGAGTATATAGCAGAGCAGAATGCAAGTTCTGATTTACATAGGAAATTCAAAACTAGATATTCGACACTAAAATTCCAATCAAACAACCTCTAATATACCGATATTGTCTATATAATGGCCTTTAACCAAGCACTATTTTCCCAAGCTTAAGCGATGATGGGTTTGGGCGGCAATTCCTTGCCGGCGAGGAAGTGCGCGAAGAGCTGCCTGGCCTGCACGGGCGTGACGGTGGGCACCATGTGGCCGGCGCCGCGGATGGTGACGAAGGTGAGGCCGTCGTAGTCCACCTGGTAGCCGCCGACCTGGTCGCTGGTGAACCACTCCCTCCACTGCTTGAGGGTCTTGAGGCCGAGCTTGCGCAGCGCCTGGCGGGTGGACGAGACGGGCACTCGGGCGTCCGTGTCGCCGCTGTACACCCACACGCGGAGGCCGGCGTCGACCATCCTCTTGATCACCGGCAGCGTCGACGCCGGCGAGTCCTTCCAGTGCTCGAACAGCGGGTCGCTGCACGCGGTCCACGCGTAGGGAATGCTCCCGGTGGTGTTGGCATGCAGCGCGTCCTGCACGTCCCGGCGGTTCAGGTACTCGGTGGCGTAGTTGTCCAGGCACGGGTCGTAGCTGTTGTACCGCGGCCGCAGGGACCTGCTGTTGTCGGATTGAGCGGAGGACCGGTGGAGGCGGCGCGGCAGCTGGCCCGCCATGCCGCTGGAGGCGGTGCAGGCGGGGGTGTAGAGGCTGTAGATGTCGATGTGGTCGAACGCCTCGTAGAAGCCGTCCATGGCGCGTTCGCAGGCGGCGTTGCTGGGGTTCTGGTCCGACGAGGAGAAGTCGCTGCTGTTGCCGGCCTGCTCGAACTTGCAGTTCTGGTTGATGGCGTCGTAGACCTCGTCGGAGATGACGGCGTGGTCCCACGCGTAGTCCACCATGCCACGCTCGTCCGACGCCTCGTCGATCGCCGCGTTCCCGATCTGGAAACGTAGCACAAACAATTAGAAATTAATTAAATCATAATTCGTTGATTCCTGTTGCAGCACTACAAAACTGATTGCGTACCATGAAACCCTTGAAATTGATGTGCCTGCTCTTGTGCACCTTCTTGTTCTCCTCCACGATCTTCTCGGCGAGATGGGGGACATAGTGCCCTACAAAATATACAAGATTGATTAGATATTTTTCTACTATTACCTAGTTAATGTGGTGACATAATCACGAGATTAATCGACGGGTAGTAGCAGTAATCACCGGCGTAGCTCTCTCCGGCGATGTAGAAATCGTGGCCCTTGAACTGTGGGAACCTCTCGAACCAGTTGACGAGGAACGTGTACGCGTCATGAGCTAATTCACAAACGCATCCACTCAAGTTAACTAAGAAAAACTAGAGAAATAAATTAATAAGGATAATAATACAATTCATATGTACCAGCGAGGTCGTCGCCAAATCTCTCGAGATCGGCGGTGGTGTTCGTGTAGGAGAATCCGACGCCGGCAGGTTGCTCCAAGAAGAGCAGATTTGCCTCTGCGGTTGCACACACACAAATAATTACTACGTAAAAACTAAGATGAATTGTTTGACGGCAATGTGACGTTCGAATTGTTTGGTACCTTTGTTCCATGCGTCGGGGTTGAGCCTGAGCTCAGGGGTTCCCTTCTGGATCAGCAAGGGCCCCAGCTCTTCCAGTGCTCCGTATCCAAGCGACGAGCATCCAGGCCCTGCATGCATGCATGCAAAGTAGATTTCATATATAATATTAGGACCGTAGTGGAAATAATATATGAAATCTTTCGTGTCCAAGGCATGAAATTGACTTTGTTCTGGTATAAGTACCTCCGTTGAGCCAGAGGACGAGGGGCTTGTTGCTGACGTCGTGGGTGGCCTCGAAGAACCAGTAGAAGAGAGCGCGGCCGTGCGTCTGGTTCACCGTCACGTACCCGGAGAACTGCCGGACGCCGAGCCCCGCCGGCTGCCCCGGCAGCGCCTCCACCAGGTCCGCCTCCTGCCGGTCGAACACCTTTGCGAACCCGTCATGGTGGTGGCCGTGGTGCCTCGCCGCCGCCACGGTCGTCGTCGTCGACACGAACGCGACCGCGAGCAGGAGGACGACCGCCGCCGCCCTCGACATCGTGGCTACTCGACGTAGATCGATATGAAAGACGCTCGTGAACTGCTACGTGGTACTCAGCTATGCGGATATTCCTCCTCGGGGCGTCTGTGCCGTGGGTATATATATGGCATCAGGTTGAAAGTTTTTCAGATCGGTTTCGACCGTGTTTGGATGGAAATCAAATCTTTCGCAGGGAAAAGAGATAGAAAAGGATACGGATATGAGGTCGTAGCTGGCCGTTGCAATGCACGATTGGTTTGTCTGTTAGGGCAACTCTAACCGACCCCATATCCGGTGTTAGTGATTTTTTACTTCTCTAACGCTCATCTAACCGAGCCCCAATGTAGCCAATAAAAAAAGAAAATTCATCCTCCAAGCCGCATCTACGCCAATATTTACTCCACCACTCAGCGGCGGAGTAAAAAATCTTCACATTCTCTCCGCCTCCTTTGCCCCTCCTCCTCCCCCTCCCCACAATCGATGCCTCCTCACGCCATTCCGTGCCGCCCCTATCCTTCCAATGGCCGGACGCGCTGGCCGAAGGTCCCCGTCGCTGATCAACAACGCGGATTCGTGCTGCCACGCGTCCTTCTCCGCCGGATCCTCCTCAAGCAGCCGTTGTGACGATGCCGCCTCCCCGGTCCGCCTCTCCGGCTTCCCCGACCTCCCCGCGCTGCAGCTGTCGCAAAGGAGCTACCACGACATCCGGGAGCGGGGGTGGGGAACATGGGTGGCAGAGATCACAGACAGAGAGACCCAAAAACACCATTGGCTCGGGTCTCGCTGCGCTCGAGCACAACCGGTGCGATGTCCGGCTGCATGATGATGCATGATGGCTCTGGTGGAAGTGTCATGTTTAGTCTGTTGTTGTTCGATCGAAGGTGGTGCGACTGTAGCGGGAGGCAGGCGGTATGGGACGTCTTTATCATTCGTTGTCTTCTCCAGAGGCATCCGGTTATCGAGGCGTCGGTAGACGGATAAGGGCGGATGGTACAGACGGCTTCAACAATGAGTTTATGCACTCCGGTGGAAACACAAGATCTCTGATCGGGCTATGTCGACGCGCGCCTGCGTCATGTCCTTGCTGAAGGTGGTGGCTTGAAGCTTGGCTTTGGGGATGAGAATTCGGAGTTCACCTTGTGGTGGACTTGCTATCATTGGCACACGTACGACGATTCCTTCTTGAAGGTGTAGTCTAAGAGTTGTGTATTTTTGGTTTCTGGGGTGTCTTGTAACATAGGGTTAGTGGCTATCTGCGGGAGTTACTGTTGCGAGGTATACAGCCTCGGAGTTTGTTTTTCGCTTTATTTCTGGGTCGAGATTGTTCGACTGCTGGATTTTGCATTATTAATAATATATGGCTGCATGCATCGTTCTAATGCACAGGCCAGGGGTCATCCTTCGTTTAAATAAATACGGCATAATTCAAACTTGCAGTTTGCGCCACATATTACATCATTGTAGTTCATACGAAAACATAGTTCATACTCGCATAAATGAAATTAAAGCTAAATCTAAGGAGCATCATCATCACCGGGTGCCTTGACGTGGAGGTGGTACTCTATGAGCGAGTTGGAGAGGATGAACGCCATGTCGTACTCCTCCTTCAACGCCACCATCCGCGCTGCTGCAGCTTCGTCTTCAGCGGCGGCCACCTCCTTCATGTCGAACCATGCGTGCTCCGCCGCCCGGAGTCGCTGGATCGCTGGCGAGAAGATCCGGTCGAGGCGATCGAAGTTGCTCCATGGCCACCGTCCGAAGCTGTGGGCGCACTGCGCTTCCGCGCTTGCTCCTTGCGCCAATCCTCCACCGGCGAGAGGAGGGAGGAGCTCCCGGCCTCATCGTCATTGCGGCGCTTGCGAGGCGGCTCGCCGCCGCGCCCACCGAGCCCCCCTCGGCCACCCCTCCCGCCACCCGTGCATTACATTGGGGCTCTATTCCGGTGGCTATGGGCACCGCAAAACGTTGCCGGTGGGAAGGGGATTTGTCGCCGGAGATGTAGGATTGCGGCTGAGTGGGATAGGGGAAATGAAGGACGCGAACCCTAAAACAGCCTCCCTTTGGTATATATTGTGGATTCGGGGGTGGTTTACAGGCCTCCCGTAAAAAATTTAAGGACCGGCCAGTTTTACAGTTCACTTGCTGCTGCAAGCTTCTCACTGTGGTGCTTTGTTTTCGGGGATATATTACATCCCTGTCGGAGGAAACACATAAAAAGTTGGATTGACTGGACAGTAAAGTAAGGTGGGTGCTACAAATAAGTCGGCTTATATCTGCCAGTTTTAAGTCGCCTCGATAGCCGTCAGATCGGACGCGTCCCCGCCATCCGATCCAGATAGAAACTGGGCCAGGAGCGGCCGTTGCCACCGACAAACCGTTGCAACGACGCTCATTCTGCAACACAACAAAGGCGGAACAGACAACACCTCACCTGGCCCCCGCAGATCGCAGGCGGCGACGGCTGCCCCTCCCCCACCCCCAGCGGCCCAGCCTCCGGCGCCGCTCCGCCGCCAAAACTGAACATCCGCAAGACATCCGGCAATGCACCGCCGCCCCGAATCATCGCAGCGCTTCTCCCCCGACCCCTGCATCGACCCCGATGGCGCAACATATCTACATGGATATGCTCGCCTCCGTCTCAACTCCAACCTCCCATGGATCCGCTGCATCCAGGTGGACGGATCCAGCTCCGGGGAGCTACGAAGCACCTGCGGCGAGCAGCTACCGAAATCTGCCGGTGTTCTTCCCAAAAAAACCACCATCCGCAACTACAGTCAATTCCGTCAATTCCTCTGCATATTGGGTAAGTTCCTTAGAAAACCCCTAGCGCACATGCTTGCATTATTTGTTGCAATGGAGCTTCAGTTAGTAATTTGACTGTTGATGGAGTTTCAGTTAGTAATGGATATTTAGTTAGTAATGAAGCTTCAGTTAGTAATGCAGCAAATTCAGTTAGTAAAGGAGCTTCAGTTCGTAATGCAACAGATTCAGTTAGTAAAGGAGCTTCATTTGGTAATGCAGCTTCAATTAGTAATGTAGCAGATTCAGCACATTCAGTTAACGAATTTTAATGGTGCTTCAGTTAGTAATGCAACAGATTCAGTTAGTTATGGAGCTTCAGTTGGTAATGCAGCTTCAGTATACTGTCGATGAAAAAAATTCAGAAAGAATTTTCAGAAATGTTCAGTTTCATTAGTACTAGTACTATTATGTTTCCAGTGGTGCATTTGAAAAAAATCAGAAACAAAAACTGTAGGCTGCTGCCAAAAAAACCAAAAGTTTAGAAAGTTTAGTTTCATTAACTTAACTCCTTCTGCAAAAAATGAAGAAGTTCAGAAAAGTTTTCATTGCCTAGATGATTACAGTGGTTCAGTAGATTGAGATTGTTGTTGTTGAAAAATTCAGAAACCATTGTTTCCACTATGGAGTGTTGAACTGAAAAAATGTGCATGATTTCTTCTTGCTTCTTCCTTCTTCTGTTGAAATGGTAATTACTAACTGATATGGTTGAGCATTTACAGTACTGTTGCATAGAAGACAAATGGTATTAGTACTAAAATCCCTGATGTATTGAGTTTTGTTGAACATTTAGGGTGCTGGTAAAGAGACAGGAGGTGAGGAGAGCTTTGCACAACGACATGTTTCAACAAATGGAAGAATGTCTTCAGATGCCGGGCACAACTCAACCGCTGCAATGTATGATGATGATCAAGAGGATGATGATATTTCATCTCAGCCACTTATGCCCTATGTTGGCATGGAATTTGACTCTATTGATGATGCCAAGGAATTTTACAATGAATATGCATTCAACATGGGCTTTGGAACACACATTTGCGCATCTAAAAAAGCCAAAAGAAAGGTCCTCTAACACTTATCAAGAAGGATTTCCCGTGTGTGCACGCAGGGAAGCCGGAAAGTGAAGGGGATAGTAGCACTGCTTTTGAAGGGATCTCAATGGGAGCAGCATCGTCTAGCAAACATAATTGGTTTGAAATGGATGTCGGCAACAAGCGTCAAAAGAATCGGCTGCTGCGACATGATTGCAAAGCTCACCTGATTGTTGGGATCAAAGGCAATAAATGGGCTGTATCACATTTTGTTGCAGAGCATACACACCCTCTAATGCCACAGCCGGAGCTTGTACGCTACTACCGCTCACACCGTAAAATCCCGGAAGAAGATAAGGATCTCATAATGACTATGCATGATGTAAACTTCTCAACTTTGTCGTGCATGGGAATGCTTGGAAGGGTGCATGGCGGAGACCGCAGGATACTACCATATGCCAAGAGGGATGTTTCAAACTTTCGGTCCAAGCTGCAACAAAACCTACACCTCCGAGACATGGATTTCACAATTCAGTACTTTGAGAGGCGGCAAGCTGAGAACCCTCAATTCTACTATGCAAAAACAGTTGACAAGGAGACCAACTCTGTCACATGACTCTTTTGGGTGGATGGGAGGACAAGGTCATTGTACCCCAAGTACAAAGATTGTATCTTCTTTGATACAACATTTTGCACAAATCGATACTACATGCCGTTCGCTCCGATTGTTGGAGTGAACAACCACTTGCATACGGTGTTGCTGGGTTATGCATTGCTGCCAAATGAACAGATTGAAACTTTCAAGTGGGTGTTCTAGCACTTTTTTCTTGCGATGAACAATGAACACCCATTGAACATTATGACCAACCAGGACAAGGCCATGGAAACTGCCATATCTCAAGTTCTGCCCAACACGGTGCATAGATGCTGCTGATACGTCTCCAATGTATCTATAATTTTTTATTGTTCCATGCTATTATATTATCTATCTAGGATGTTTTACATGCATTTATATGATATTTTATATGATTTTTGGGACTAACCTATTAACCTAGAGCCCAGTGCCAGTTTCTATTTTTTCCTTCTTTGTGAGTTTTGCACAAAAGGAATACCAAACGGAGTCCAATGGACGTGCCAATTTTTGACGATTTTTTATGGAACAAAAGAAGACCCCAGAGTAAAAGAGTTGGGCCAGAAGAGTCCCGGGCCGTCCACGAGGGTGGGGGCCGCCCACCCCCCGGGCACGCCGCCCTATCTCGCGGATGACTCGGGCACCTCCCTGACTTGTTCCCGACGCCAAAAATTCCTATAAATACTGAAACCTCTAGAAAATAACCTAGATCGGGAGTTCTGCCGTCGCAAGCCTCTGTAGCCACCAAAAACCAATCGGGACCCTGTTCCGGCACCCTGCCAGAGGGGGGAATCCCTCTCCGGTGGCCATCTTCATCATCCCGGCGCTCTCCATGACGAGGAGGGAGTAGTTCACCCTTGGGGCTGAGGGTATGTACCAGTAGCTATGTGTTTGATCTCTCTCTCTCTCTCTCTCTCTCTCGCGTGTTCTTGAGGTGGTACGATCTTGATGTATCCTGAGCTTTGCTATTATAGTTGGATCTTATGATGTTTCTCCCCCTCTACTCTCTTGTGATGGATTGAGCTTTCCCTTTGAAGTTATCTTATCAGATTGAGTCTTTAAGGATTTGAGAACACTTGATGTATGACTTGCATTAACTTATCTGTGGTGACAATGGGATATCACGTGATCTACTTGATGTATGTTTTGGTGATCAATTTGCGGGTTCAGTGACCTTGTGAACTTATGCATAGGGGTTGGCACACATTTTTGTCTTGACTCTCCGGTAGAAACTTTGGGGCACTCTTTGAAGTTCTTTTGTGTTGGTTGAATAGATGAATCTGAGATTGTGTGATGCATATCGTATAATCATACCCAAGGATACTTGTGGTGACATTGGAGTATCTAGGTGACATTAGGGTTTTGGTTGATTTGTGTCTTAAGGTGTTATTCTAGTACAAACTCTAGGATAGATCGAACGAAAAGAATAGCTTTGTGCTATTTTACAACAGACTCTTGAATAGATCGATCAGAAAGGATAACTTTGAGGTGCTTTCGTACCCTACCATAATCTCTTCGTTTGTTCTCCGCTATTAGTGATTTTGGAGTGACTCTTTGTTGCATGTTGAGGGATAGTTATATGATCCAATTATGTTATTATCGTTGAGAGAACTTGCACTAGTGAAAGTATGTACCCTAGGCCTTGTTTCAACACATTGCAATACCGTTTGTGCTCACTTTTATCATTAGTTACCTTGCTGTTTTTATATTTTCAGATTACAAAAACCTATATCTACCATCCATATTGCACTTGTATCACCATCTCTTCGCCGAACTAGTGCACCTATACAATTTACCATTGTATTGGGTGTGTTGGGGACACAAGAGACTCTTTGCTATTTGATTGCAGGGTTGTTTGGGAGAGACCATCTTCATCCTACGCCTCCCACGGATTGATTAACCTTAGGTCATCCACTTGAGAGAAATTTTCTACTGTCCTACAAACCTCTGCACTTTGAGGCCCAACAACGTCTACAAGAAGAAGGTTGTGTAGTAGACATCAAGCAGTTTCTGGCGCCGTTGCCGGGGAGGTGAGTGCTTGAAGGTATATCTTTAGATCTTGCAATCGAATTTTTTTGTTTCTTGTTTTATCACTAGTTTAGTCTATAAAACAGAAGTACAAAAAAATGGAATTAAGGTTGCCTCATATGCTTCATCTTTTTAATGTCTTTCATGAAAATAAGGATTCCGATAATTGTGCCAAAGTGTTAGAAGAAGAATGCATTAGAATGTTTGGCACTAAATCTTTGAATGATGAGCATTGTAACATCCCAAATTTTCAATTTGGAATGTCATACATTAGATCATCATGCATATCATATTTTCTTGCATTTTGGTCGATCCTAGAAATTTCACGCAACTCAAGGACCCTTAGAGAGAGTTGGAGATTTCGTTATTTTCATTTTTGAGTTTTCTCAAATTTTGAAAGAAAGGGATCATTGGTTTTGTCGGAGTTTGTTTGCCTTTTATTTGGATAGGGAAAAATGCGTATTTTTCAAAATTGCATTTTAGGCCCGGAGAAAAGTTCATTTTGTTCGACTCATTTTTAGGAGTCGGGGAAAATTTACTTTATTAGTTTTGGAGTCCGGTAGATTTTCTTTTTCTGTGTTTTTTCCGCGCGCGAAACCGATTTCAAAAAAAAAAGTCCCGCGCGCCCTGGGCCAAAGGCCCAGCCGGCCGGCCAGGCCATCGCCCGCGCCGCGCGCGCCAGGCGCCAGGAGGCCGCCGCCGCTGCCCCTTTTGGAAGTCCTAGTAGGACTTTTGTCCTACTTCCGTTTATTCCGTTTTTTGTTTCTAGATCATTCCTACTCCTATTCTTATTCCTTGATCCCTCCTCCAAGTAAACCCCCCTCCCCAATATAAATACCCCCACACCCCCCCTCTAAATCATCAAACCCAAAGCCCCCAAGCCTCCACCGCGCCTCACAAACGCGCCCCTCACCCGCGCCGCCGCCCTAGTGCCGCCGCCGCACCCCGCCGCCGCCGCCGCCGTTCGCCGCCGCCGCCGCCCCACGCCGCCGTTCACCGGAACCTCGCCGAGGTAGCCGCGCCGCGTCTCTTTCTCTTTCATCGGATCGTTTTCTTCTAATCGTTCCGATTCTTTTCTTCTCTTACGATTCGTTTTCTTTCCGTTTCTTTTCTAAACCGTTCCGGTTTTCTAGATCGGTTTTTCGTTCGGTTTTCTTTTCCGAAACCCTAGATCGGATTCGTTTTCTTTTCCGATTTAGTTGCCTCGAGACCGTTCGCCGGACCGTTCGTTCTAATGAATGTGATCACCGGATTATTCTAGGTTAACGAACGTCCGTTCATTCAACCGTTCTTCTTTTCTTCTCATCGGATTTATTCCGCGATCGCGATCTCAGATCCGATCTTCGTTCTAGTTTATCTTTTCGCTCGTTTATCAGAATCAGGTGATTCAAGCGCCTGGAGTTTCGTTTCGAAACCGCCGTTCCGTCTAATCAACTTAAACAAGTTTTTGCCATGGTAAAATTTGACCTAGTTTCACTTTGCTAGAACCGAGTTGTTTTCTTTCGCCGTTTGTTTTCAGTTGCTTTGTCCGATTCGATTCTTTTTGCAACCGGAGTTCTTAAGTTGAACTTTCTGGTTAGATCTTTTATTCGAGTTTTACCTGTGCTTTAGATGAGTACTTATTGTATGTTTGTTGTTTGTATGCGATAGATCACCCGGAGTGCGCCGCCTGTTATTTCGAAGCTCTAGGTTTCGCGGATCCTCAGCAAGGCAAGTAACACTTTGATCATACCTTTTGTACTACCCAGTTTTATTGCATTAGATCAATCCTCAAACACAGCATGATTAGGATCTAATTAACTTGTGGGATGGGAAGTAGTTGAGGTAGTACCTATCACCTGTTTTACTTATGAAACCTTTGGGAGTTACTTCTACGTTTGCTTATTATGCCATGCTATGCTAGTAGACGTGGATTGGGTGAGTGATATCCATGACAGATGTGAGTACTGTTGATTAATGGTTTATCTAAGGTGGCAACTTAAATACACATCTGGGTGGATTGAGGCACCTGGTTTCTATCAGGACTTGCCCGTTTTTCTTCGGACCGCCACCCAGGCTCAAAGGGATCATAAGATCATTCATGCTAGTAGCTTCCGTGTGCAGCCACAAGCCATTATGGGCTCTGGCATAGCTGACTAAGTCGTGCGAACTCTTAAAGTGGTAAACTAGCAGATGTAGGGGATGTAGGTTGGTACGGTCTATCACAACGTAAGGTGTGAGTGCTTCTGAAAGACTATGTCTCGGTCATCAGTCTCTCAAACACCATGTAGTGCGAGAAACCAATGGAGGCGATCGAGTTTTGTGGGGAAAAGTGCGCAAACCTCTGCAGAGTGTACAAACTAATCATGATTAGCCGTGTCCTCGGTTATGGACAACTTGAGTATCTAGTACTTGAATATCATGTGAATCTCATCATGTTACTTCTAATTAATATTGTTGGGTTTATAATTGTTCGCTTAATTGGGATCGGAATGCTGTCAACCATTGTCGATGTTTCAACCACCATGATAGTTAAATAAATTTATTCCTTTGCAGTAGGGAAAAACTGGCTTTACGCAAAACTGTAACCATAGAGCTTTCCACCAGCCATATATGCATGTAGTATAGGCTTATCATTCATTATTCTCTATGTGTTACATTGCCAGCATATTCCATGTGCTGACCCGTTTTCGGGCTGCAACTTTCATGTTGCAGACTTTTCAGACGACGAGTAAGGTGCTTTTAGGTCGTGGTTCTATACTTAGTGATGCCGTTGGAGTTGATGGACTCACTTATCTTCCAAGTCTTCCGCTGTTATCGATATTAGATGGCCTTAAGCCATATTTATTGTAATAAGTTCTCTTTGAGACATCGATGTAATAAGTGTGTGATTGCTACTCTGCTATAAATCCTTCGAAGTACTGTGTGGTGTCAGCATTACTGATCCAGGGATGACACCGGAGCACAGAGACTTGACCATCTGAGGTCGGGTCGCTACAGAGATGGTATCAGAGCACACGCTGACTGTAGGACACGACCACTAAGTTAAAGCCATAGATCACTATTCTCCTCTCATTTTCTAACTCCTCATCTTTTCTACTCTTTTAGGATGACGGACGCGAAGATCAAGTACGCTCAACCGGATGAAGGCAGACCTTTTGGATTTCACTTGAAGGAAGTCACCAAGTACCTGAACATTGGACTACCAAGCTTCACCGGGACCTTCAACGCCACTCTGCCTGAAGAGGAGCGCTTGAAGATTCAAGCTCACATTCCGGGAAGGACATTCGCGCCAATCACGAAGCCCATAGATAGTGTATTCAGTGCACCAACCTGGAGTCTGGGAAAGAGCATGGCAGCTCATATCACCATGGGACACATTGGAGAAGTTTATCAAGAAGACCTCAAGGACACTATCTACCAGATTTGCGGACACCGAGATGAAGAATGGGAGATAGTCAGCACCAAGAAGGATAGATCCATTGCAGCTTTCATCCAGGAGTTAAATCAGCACATTCGATGCCAAGAGAACCAGATGTGCAATGACATGATAGAGTTGAAGAATGCAAAGGCAAGGATCATCGAGCTAGAAGGAGAACTGAAGGGTACACGCGAGGACTACATGGACAAGATCGTAGCTCTAGCAAGGCACAATGGCGATCTTAAGGAGAAGATTAAAGAGCTCATGGGGAATTCAGCACCCAGAAGAGAAGATGAAGATTGCACTTGTCCTGATAACTACATCATCATCGACGACACCGATTCCGAGCCTAGTGATGATGATTTTGAAGACGAAGCTGGAGCAGATATCATGGAGTCTTCATCGGAGCAGTTTTTCTAGTTGACTACCATAACAGTAGTAGTGTTCCACCATGTACATATTATATTATAGTCCACGCACTTTTGCGATAGTTGTAGACCGATTGTATGCCTCTGTTTGATTGAATGAAGTGATTTTGTGTGCATTTGTCTCATGTGCATTTGGGTAGTGTTTTCTCTTTAGACCTCATTCTATTCTTAATTCTCATCTTTTCTAAACCCTCGGACCTAATAGTATTGGAATCTCAAGGATTGGATGTGATATTAGGCATGGATTGGTTATCAAAGTATGAAGGGAACATTGAATGCGCTAGTAAGACAATTTTGCTCACAACGCCCGAAGGAAGAAGAATCAAGTATATATCTCGACATACGCCAAACAGGACACAAGTAAATTCTTTATCAGGAGTCGTACAGGAGGAAGTACCAGTGGGGAAGGATTTTCCTGATGTATTTCCTGAGGAATTGCCAGGCATGCCACCAGATAGAGACATTGAGTTCTTGATTGAGCTTTTGCCAGGCACTGGGCCAATATCGAAGAGACCGTACAGGATGCCCGCACAGGATTTGGTGGAAATTAAGAAGCAGATCAAGGAGTTACTGGATAAAGGTTACATTCACCCAAGTTCTTCGCCTTGGGGATCACCAGTACTTCTAGTGGAGAAGAAGGATGGATCGTTAAGGATGGTTGTCGATTACCGTGGATTGAATGCAGTCAATGATAAATGATCTGTTTGATCGTTTGCAGGGAGCTAAAGTGTTTTCCAAGATCGACTTGCGATCAGGGTACCATCAGTTGAAGATTCGAGAGCAGGACATACCCAAGACCGCTTTTACCACGAGATACGGATTGTATGAGTATACCGTTATGTCATTTGGACTGACTAACGCACCTGCCTATTTCATGAACCTGATGAACAAAGTAATTATGGAGTTTTTGGATAAGTTCGTCGTAGTGTTCATTGATGACATTCTGATTTTCTCAAAGGATGAAGAAGAGCATAAGGAACATTTGCGTTTGGTTTTGGAGAAACTAAGGGAACATCAGTTATATGCCAAATTCAGCAAATGTGAATTTTGGTTGAAGGAAGTTGGATTTCTCAGACATGTTATATCCGGAGAAGGTATAGCAGTTGACCCCACAAAGGTTGAGACCGTAACCGAATGGGAAGCCCCCACGACAGTTGGAGAGATCCGGAGTTTTCTTGGACTCGCAGGATACTATCGGAGATTCATTGAGAATTTCTCAAAGATCGCAAAGCCTATGACTGAATTGTTGAAGAAGGATACTAAGTTCAATTGGACTAAGGAATGTGAGGCCAGTTTTCAGGAGTTGAAGAAACGATTGGTTTCCTCACCAGTGTTGATTTTGCCAGATCAGACCAAGTGTTATGAGGTGTATTGCGACGCTTCACATCGAGGACTTGGAGCAGTGCTTATGCAAGAAGGAAGAGTTGTTTCGTATGCCTCACGACAACTGAAACCTCATGAACTAAATTATGCCACGCATGATTTGGAGTTAGCAGCCGTAGTGCATGCATTGAAGACATGGAGACATTTCCTCATTGGAAATCATTGTGAAGTATATACGGATCACAAGAGTTTGAAGTATATTTTCACACAGAAGGAGTTGAACCTCAGGCAAAGGAGATGGTTGGAACTCATCAAGGATTATGATATGAGATTGCATTACCATCCAGGAAAGGCTAATGTAGTAGCTGACGCATTGAGCCGTAAGAGCCATGCCAATACATTGATGATGGGAGAAATACCAAAGGAGTTAGCCGAGGATCTTCGTGAGCTATGTTTGGAAATAGTTCCGAGAGGCTATGTAGCAGCATTGGAGATCCAGTCAACATTGATGGATAAAATCAGAGAAGCTCAGAAATCTGACAAGGAGATTGCAGACATAAAGAAGAAAATGAGTGAAGGAAAAGCAAAGGGATTTCGTGAGGATGAGCACGATACCCTATGGTTTGAGGACCGTGTTTATGTGCCCAATGACCCGGAGATCAGGAAGTTGATTTTGCAAGAGGCACATGATTCACCCTATTCGATTCACCCAGGAAATACCAAGATGTATTTGGATTTGAAGGAAACATTCTGGTGGACCGGAATGAAGAAGGATATTGCAGCATATGTAGCAATTTGTGATGTGTGTTAGCAATTTGTGATGTGATGTGTGTTAGCAATTTTGTCCTACTTCCGTTTATTCCTTTTTTGTTTCTAGATCTTTCCTACTCCTATTCTTATTCCTTGATCCCTCCTCCAAGTAAACCCCCCCTCCCTAATATAAATACCCCCACACCCCCCCTCTAAATCATAAAACCCAAAGCCCCCAAGCCTCCACCGCGCGTCACACCCGCGCCCCTCACTCGCGCCGCCGCCCTAGTGCCGCCGCCGCACCCCGCCGCCGCCCCGCCGCCGCACCACCGCCGCCGCCGCCCCACGCCGCCGTTCGCCGGAACCTCGCCGAGGTAGCCGCGCTGCGTCTCTTTCTCTTTCATCGGATCGTTTTCTTCTAATCGTTCCGATTCTTTTCTTTTCTTCCGATTCGTTTTCTTTCCGGTTCTTTTCTAAACCGTTCTGGTTTTCTAGATCGGTTTTTCGTTCGGTTTTCTTTTCCGAAACCCTAGATCGGATTCGTTTTCTTTTCCGATTTAGTTGCCTCGAGACCGTTCGCCGGACCGTTCGTTCTAACGAACATGATCACCGGATTCTTCTAGGTTAACGAACGCCCGTTCATTCAACCGTTCTTCTTTTCTTCTCGTCGGATTTATTCCGCGATCGCGATCTCAGATCCGATCTTCGTTCTAGTTTATCTTCTCGCTCGTTTATCGGAATCAGGTGATTCAAGCGCCTGGAGTTTCGTTTTGAAACCGCCGTTCCGTCTAATCAACTTAAACAAGTTTTTTCTATGGTAAAATTTGACCTAGTTTCACTTTGCTAGAACCGAGTTGTTTTCTTTCGCCGTTTGTTTTCCGTTGCTTTGTTCGATTCGATTCCTTTTGCAACCGGAGTTCTTAAGTTGAACTTTCTGCTTAGATCTTTTATTCGAGTTTTACCTGTGCATTAGATGAGTACTTATTGTATGCTTGTTGTTTGTCTGCGATAGATCACCCGAAGTGCGCCGCCTGTTATTTCGAAGCTCTAGGTTTCGCGGATCCTCAGCAAGGCAAGTAACACTTTGATCATACCTTTTCTATTACCCAGTTTTATTGCATTAGATCAATCCTCAAACACAGCATGATTAGGATCTAATTAACTTGTGGGATGGGAAGTAGTTGAGGTAGTACCTATCACCTGTTTTACTTATGAAACCTTTGGGAGTTACTTCTACGTTTGCTTATTATGCCATGCTATGCTAGTAGACGTGGATTGGGTGAGTGATATCCATGACAGATGTGAGTACTTTTGATTAATGGTTTATCTAAGGTGGCAACTTAAATACACATCTGGGTGGATTGAGGCACCTGGTTTCTATCAGGACTTGCCCGTTTTTCTTCGGACCGCCACCCAGGCTCAAAGGGATCATAAGATCATTCATGCTAGTAGCTTCCATGTGCAGCCACAAGCCATTATGGGCTCTGGCATAGCTGACTAAGTCGTGCGAACTCTTAAAGTGGTAGACTAGCAGATGTAGGGGATGTAGGTTGGTACGGTCTATCACAACGTAAGGTGTGAGTGCTTCTGAAAGACTATGTCTCGGTCATCCCTCTCTCAAACACCATGTAGTGCGAGAAACCAACGGAGGCGATCGAGTCTTGTGGGGAAAAGTGCGCAAACCTCTGCAGAGTGTACAAACTAATCATGATTAGCCGTGTCCCCGGTTATGGACAACTTGAGTATCTAGTACTTGAATATCATGTGAATCTCATCATGTTACTTCTAATTAATATTGTTGGGTTTATAATTGTTCACTTAATTGGGGTCGGAATGCTGCCAACCATTCTCGATGTTTCAACCACCATGATAGTTAAATAAATTTATTCCTTTGCAGTAGGGAAAAACTGGCTTTACGCAAAACTGTAACCATAGAGCTTTCCACCAGCCATATATGCATGTAGTATAGGCTTATCATTCATTATTCTCTATGTGTTACATTGCCAGCATATTCCATGTGCTGACCCATTTTCGGGCTGCAACTTTCATGTTGCAGACTTTTCTGACGACGAGTAAGGTGCTTTTAGGTCGTGGTTCTATACTTAGTGATGCCGTTGGAGTTGATGGACTCACTTATCTTCCAAGTCTTCCGCTGTTATCGATATTAGATGGCCTTAAGCCATATTTATTGTAATAAGTTCTCTTTGAGACATCGATGTAATAAGTGTGTGATTGCTACTCTGCTATAAATCCTTCGAAGTACTATGTGGTGTCAGCATTAGTGATCCAGGGATGACACCGGAGCACAGAGACTTGACCATCTGAGGTCGGGTCGCTACAAGCATGATTGCAATGTTGTTAGTATGAGTTCTTTGAATATCCTTAGTACTAATGATGATTGCACTAGTCATGATGAAAATGTCTCTTATAAGCATGTCAACTTTGTGGAGTGCATAGTGTCTGCAAGTACACACCAAATAGGGAAGATAGATTTTGCAAGAGGCATAAGTATTTAAAAACTAAATGGTTGCAAGAGAGGCTAGATGCTTGTGCTGAAAATTTAAAATTTCTTTTCCATCCTTGTGAAGTTTGCAATGAACGTGATCATTTAAATCCCCAATGAAATTGTTTCATGATCTGATCGTGTCCAAAAAGTGTGATGACTTGATTTCCCTTGCACATCATAATGAACTTAGGTTGCTTGTGGGTTATGAAGAAATGAAACGTATAACTAAGGATCTTCTAGAATTTATCCTTGATAAAGTTCTTGATTTTGATCTAGAAGAATTTTTTATGTATTGCGCAGTGAATTGCATTGAAAATCCTTATATTGCTAATTACATAAAGAAAAGAAAACAAATATAAGATGAAGAGAATACTAATGAAAGGGAAGAGACTTCCCCATATCCTCCTATTATTTTTTATGATGAATCAGGTAACGAGAAGGAGCTTTCTATTCAACCAATCTCATTAATAAGGAGCTCAAAAAAGAGGGTTAAACCCACACATGATGTGAAGAAGAAAAAGAAAAGACAGAGAAGCAAAGGTAAAAGGTATCCCTCCCAAATGATGTTGCTCCTATTACTCATTGTGATGATGATAATTGCTATACTATTGGTGTTATCCATACTATCAATGATGAGAGTGATTATGCTTATGATATGAAAAGGCTCAAGCTTAGGGATGCTATGTTTGATGAGAATGACATGTTTGAGAATTTATTTCCTACAATTAATGTTTGTCCCAAGCTTGGGGTTGCTATGCTTTAGGAAGATGATATTTTTAACCTCTCAAGTTTTGATATGCAAATTTATTATGATGATAGCATGCCTCCTATTTATGATGATTATATTGATGAAAGTAGGTTTGGAAGAGTGTCAACTTTAGGAAGTAATGATCCCACTATTTTGGAGGGTGTTGAATCTTATTATGATAATTATAAAAGTGGATTTGGAGAGGTGATGGCTTTATTTAGTAATGATTCCAGTATCTTGGAAGAGGTTTCAATCGATTATGATGAGAACAAAGTTGCTACTTATGATAATTATTGTGACGATACTTATGCTATAAAAAGTAGTGATGATTATATTTATAAAACTTGTCATGATTCTGATTACCCTATTTCTGAACTTTATTCTTTCAATGTGGAAACAATTTATAGTATTCGAGTTTCATATGATACTCCCACTATTCCGAATGAGAAGAATTTTGCTTATGTGGAGAGTAGTAAATTTTCTATGCTTGTAGATCATGAAAAGAATGCTTTATGTGATGGTTATATTGTTGAATTCATTCATGATGCTACTAAAAATAATTATGACGGAGGAATATATGCTTGTAGGAATTGCAATAATACTAAGTTTCCTCTCTATGTGCTTAAAATCTTGAAGTTATGCTTGTTTTGTCTTCCTATGCAAGTTGATTATGGTTCCCATAAGTTGTTTGCTCACAAAATCCCTATGCATAGGAAGTGGGTTAGACTTAAACGTGCTAGTCATATTCTTCATGATGCTCTCTTTATGTTTCAATTCTTATGTTTTACGTGAGCATCATTGAAATCATCATGCCTAGCTAGGGGCGTTAAACGATAGCGCTTGTTAGAAGGCAACCCAATTTTATTTTGTTCCTTGCTTTTTGCTACCGTTTAGTAATAAATAATCCATCTAGCTTCTGTTTACATGTGGTTTTATGTTTAAAAGTAGTGTTTGTGCCAAGTAGAACCTTTGGGAAGACTTGGGTGAAGTCTTTATGATCTTGCTGTAAAAAACAGAAACTTTAGCGCTCACGAGATTAGCTGCCATTTTTTTACTGGAGAGTGCTTTTAGGTTGATTCTTTTTTAAGATGATTAATAAAAAAATTCATAAGGTACACCAAATTATTTCAGAATTTTTGGAGTTACAAAAGTAGTCGAATGATACATATTACTACAGACTGTTCTATTTTTGACAGATTCTGTTTTTATTGTGTTGTTTGCTTATTTTAAGGAATCTATGAGTAGTATCGGAGGGTATGAACCATAGAGAAGTTGGAATATGATGTCTACTACGCAACCTTATTCTTGTAGACGTTGTTGGGCCTGCAAGTGCAGAGGTTTGTAGGATAGTAGCAAATTTCCCTCAAGTGGATGACCTAAGGTTTATCAATCTGTGGGAGGCGTAGGTTGAAGATGGTCTCTCTCAAGCAACCCTGCAACCAAATAGCAAAGAGTCTCTTGTGTCCCCAACACACCCAATACAATGGTAAATTGTATATGTGCACTAGTTCGGCGAAGAGATGGTGATACAAGTGCAATATGGATGGTAGATATAGGTTTTTGTAATCTGAAAAATATAAAAACAGCAAGGTAGCAAGTGGTAAAAGTGAGTGTAAATGGTATTGCAATGCTAGGAAACAAGGCCTAGGGTTCATACTTTCACTAGTGCAAGTTCTCTCAACAATAATAACATAATTGGATCATATAACTATCCCTCAACATGCAACAAAGAGTCATTCCAAAGCCACTAATAGCGGAGAACAAATGAAGAGATCATGGTAGGGTACGAAACCACATCAAAGTTATTCTTTCTGATCAATCCATTGGGATATTCCTATAAGTGTCACAAACAGCCCTAAAGTTTGTAGTAAAATAACACCTTAAGACACACATCAACCAAAACCCAAATATCACCTAGATACTCCAATGTCATCTCAAGTATCCATGGGTATGATTATACGATATGCATCACACAATCTCAGATTCATCTATTCAAACAACACATAGAACCTCAAAGAGTGCCCCAAAGTTTCTACCGGAGAGTCAAGACAAAAACGTGTGCCAACCCCTATGCATAGGTTCATGGGCGGAATCCGCAAGTTGATCACCAAAACATACATCAAGTGAATCAATAGAATAAGCCATTGTCACCACGGTTATCCCATGCAAGACATACATCAAGTGTTCTCAAATTATTAAAGACTCAATCCGATAAGATTACTTCAAAGGAAAAACTCAATCCATTACAAGAGAGTAGCGGGGGAGAAGCAACATAAGACGCAACTATAATAGCAAAGCTCGCGATACATCAAGATCGAATCACCTCAAGAACACGAGAGAGAGAGAGAGAGAGAGAGAGAGATCAAACACATAGCTACTGGTACATACCCTCAACCCCGAGGGTGAACTACTCCCTCCTCGTCATGGAGAGTGCCGGGATGATGAAGATGGCTACCAGTGAGGTATGCCCCCTCCGGCAGGGTGCCGGAACAGGGCCCCCGATTGGTTTTTGGTGGCTATAGAGGCTTGCGGCGGCGGAACTCCTGATCTATTCTGTTCCCCAATGGTTTTAGGGTATATTGGTATATATAGGAGGAAGAAATATGTCAGGGGAGCCACGAGGGGCCGACGAGGGTGGAGGGCGCGCCCCCGCCTCGTGCCTTCCTCGTTGCTTCCCTTACGTACACCCTAAGTCTTCTGGATCACTTTCGTTGCAAAAATAACTCTCCCGAAGGTTTCATTCCGTTTGGACTCCGTTTGATATTCCTTTTCTGCGAAACACTGAAACAAGGTGTCGGTGTACTAAAGTAGGGGTACCTTAGTACCCCGAACTTGTGCACGGGCAGTCGTAGCACCCCGCGGCAAGGCTTGCCAGGCGATCGCCAAGACTCTCCATGGTCCCTTTTTGGGCCGTCCAAGATCAAAGTATTTGAGCCAAGGCCCCGGCGGGAGGAGCCTGCTGGGAAGGCCACCCGAAGAGAGCAAGGCCCCGGCAAGAGGAGCTTGCCGGGACGACCGCTCGAAGCACAAGGCCCCGGCAAGAGGAGCTTGCCGGGAAGACCGACCAAGGCACGACAAGAGACTTGCTGCGACGCGCTCCGCGTCCCGGCAAGGACCGGTGAGCGACAAGCTCCCGAGCACGACAAAGCATCAACCACGGCAAGGCACTTGCCGCGGCGAGTCACCACCCCGCGCCTGCGCTCCAGCTCATCCACCCACGCGTCGCTCTGGGGCCATTCCAGGCGTACGTGGCGAGAGGCTGCGCAGCCAGGGGCATGCGGTGGTGAAGCAACGCTGACAGAGTAGCCATCGTGGCAAACGGTGGCGCTCCTGACGGTCCCCTTTCCTGCACCGTCTGGGCGATGCGGACGGGCATTTAATGCCCTTGTCCCCTGCCGTCAGAGTTAGGTATGTTAGCACTGTGCAAACAGCTGTACCCAACAGCGGTTCCCAGTTTTGCCCCCGCCTGCGTTGCCACCTGTGGGTAACCCCTTGCACATATAAAAGGAGGCCCCATGCGCAACGGAGGGGGGTAGGAGGCCATTCACGCTCTCCCTCGCCAGCAGCTCGTGTGTACTGTAGCACCACACGCTCGCGAGCAAGAACACAATACAAACCACAAAGCGGCAGTAGGGTTTTACGCATCCTTGTGGCCCGAAGCTGGGTAAATCCCTTGTGTGCATCGCCTCGATCCGCTCTTCGCGCGACCTCCGCCCCCTGCCGAACCAAGAAAGGGGCTCGGTCCCCATAGGTGTTCGTGGAGGCAGATTTACCCCGACATCTCTGGCGCGCCAGGTAGGGGGCGTCGAGGTTGTGTGAACCTGATCCGGCGTCTGCAGTGGCTAGATCTCCATCATCTTCGTCGACATGCCATCGAAGAAGAAGGCTCCGGAGGTGGCCAGTCCGTCCGCATCGAACCCACCGCCCTTGGAGCAAACGGGTGGTGGGGATGGCACCGGCGGCGGAACGGGCGTCGTCGAGCCAGCTCATGGCGCCACGGTGTCCGAACATGCACCGAGCTCACGGTGCCACGGCGTCCAAACCTACGCCAACACCTCTCGGCGCAGGTAAGCCCTGTTATGACCAGGCAACCTTTCGCTCTATTCCATGGAGCGGAGGCAGTTAGCCCCACGGATCTCGCATACGGGCCACCTCGAGTGTTCGCTCACGCTGAGCTCGAGCTCGAGCAACTGCGACGAGATGGCACGCTGCTCCTCGAGGAGGACCGCCTTCAGGCCGCTGTGCGAGCTGCTCGCTACCAGCAAGCTTTGCGCCGCTTTTATAGCTGCAAAGTTAGTGCCAGAAGTTCCGAGGAAGTGGGAAGGCCCTTACCGGGTGAAACAAGTCGCTAGGCCTGGCGCTGTCCGCCTTGAGACCGAAGATACCACTCCGGTGAGCAACTCCCGGAACGTTGGGCATCTTCGTAAGTTTCGCCCGTAAGGCGCGGTTGTCGGACCCCGTCCGGCAACCACCCTTCTGTACAAAGTCTTGCCGCTGTTGCATGTGATCCTTTGTACAGAGCCAGGCGCAGACCCTGTGCGCAGATTGAGTTCATGTGCTCCGCGCACCTTGTCGATCTCATGCTCTTTATCCTTTGCATGCATTATCTGACACTCTGTGCAGCACTGACCCCCGGTAAGCAACGGCGAGCCCCATGTTTCGCCCTGCCGGAAAGCGACCTTGCCGGGCAGCGAGCCGCGGAAAAGCTAAGTTGCCAAAGTTTGAGCAATCGAGTTTTTAAAATTTTGAGGTTATCTTCCTCGAACGACCGTACCTTGTATGGAAAACCTGTGCGCGGAGGGACCGGCTCGTGGCTAGTTGCGCCCTTACTTCGTTTCGAGTCCGCTCAATGACTTAAGTGTGCTACAACCAGAGTGGCATCCTTACTTTGTTTCGAGATCGCTCGGCAGCTTAAGTGTGCTGCGACTGCAGTCGCAACACTTACTTTGCTTTGAGCCTGCTCAACAATTTAAGTGAGCTGTGGCTAGCCGCGGCAAGGTTTCTTGCCGGTAGTGGCGCCGCTGGCGGGCTGCTGATGTCCCGCACTCAGAGCCCGCGGTAAGGCAGAGGCCTACGCCGACAAGTCCCCAAAAGCGTAGGGCAAAAAGATACAAAGCACGAAGTCAAGTAGAGGAAATAACAGTGCAATCACTACCTAAGATAGAGTTATATTACAAAGATAAGGTTGTCGCAGCCCTAATGAATCGCTTTCATGACTTGGCCAGCAGCGACAAGAAAAGAAAAGGGCAGGCGGCCTAATCCACGCGGTCGCCCTCGATCCTCTTGATCCCGGCCACCTTCTCCACAATGGGCGCGACGAGGGCCCTGATCTCCTCGAGGTCAGCGTTTGCCGGCAGGGATTTGAGGACGTTGGTGAGCCTGATGCCGGGGTTGCGGAAGGCGATCTTCACCAACACCTTCTCGAGGGCTCCGGCGATGGCGTCGCGCGTCTCGCCGGCCAGCTGCTCTGGGATCGCGTTCCGGAGATGCTGAAGGGCCGCCACCACGCCTTTGAAGAACGAAGTGAGCTTGGCGCTAGGTGGGACGTTTTCGCCAGAGGGATACTCGTGTCCCTCCATCCCCAGCAGCGTCAGCTCCTTGTCGATGGTGGCGGCGATGTCCACGAGACCCTCAGTCCATTGCTCCACCGTCGCCCTGAAGTTGTTCTGGGTAACTACGGCGCTTTTCAGCAGCGCGTCGTTGTCCGTGACCTCCTTCCGCAAGGTCGTCTCCTGCTCCTTGGCGCTCTCCATCGTCTTGGTCAAGGTGCCCAGCTTCACCTCGAGATCGGCGTTGGAGTCCTCAGCGGCGTCGAGCTCCTTGATCTTCTCGGCGAAGCGGCCCTGCAGCTCGCCAAGGGTGTGGGCACCCTTCTCGCGCTCCTGTTTGAGCGCGGCGCGCTCCTCACCGCTTGCCTTGAGATTAGTGTCGAGCTGCGCCACCTTCGCCTCCAGTGCCTCCTTGGCGGCCTCGGCGGCCGCGGCGGCATCTTGCGCTTCCTTGAGGGCTCCGCCAAGCGCTTGCTGACGCGCGGCGACCTCCTCCTCGTGGCTGGCGAGGCTGGCTTTCTGCTACACCAGCTCGCCCTCCCGCGCGGCCAGCCCCGCGGCGACAAGCCTTTGCTGCTCTTCGGCTTCTGCCTTCTCGAGGATGAAGGCCGTCCGCGCCTCGTCGAGCTGCCTTCGCTCCTCCGCCAAGGATCGGAGGGCCTCCTGGTTGAGCTCCCGGATCTCCCCGGCGCGCTTCTCCATGTCCCCTCCCGCCTTCGCGACAAGCGCTTCCCGGCGTTCCACCTGGGCTTGTCGGGCGCGGTAGAGTGACACCAGCTTCCGGAGCAGCCGCTCCTCCTCAGGCTCGCCGCCGCTGCTACTTGGCGCATCAACCAGCGTCAGCCCGGCGGAGGCGAGCACCTCTCCATCCAAGGTCTCCCCCTCGACCGGCGCCCTGGAAGTCGACTCCCAGGGGAGCTTGATGAAGATATCATCGCCGGCCTTCAGGTAGGCGCCTGGCTGGGGCTCCTCGGGGACCAACGCCGCTGCGGAGGCGGGATCGGCAGTCGGCGCAGCGCCTGACGCTCCTGCGGCCCCAGGGCCGTCAGTGCGGTCGCCGGCCCCCTCGCCCGCGGCTGCTCCGGCAGCCTTGGTGGCCTCTTCGCTGGTCGGATCTTCAGCACCATCCGTCTCTTCGGTGGCGGCCACGTCGTTAGTATGGCCGCGCGCCTCCTCCTCGACGACGACCTCGGTCTCCATCGGGTCCGTGGCGGACGGGTCTGAGGGCCGAAAGAAGGGGAGGAATCAAGCAACTATCCAAAGAAGAAGAACCCCAGGGGAGTTTCGAAGCAAGAAAGTTACCTGCGCCAGGGTCTGCAGTCACGGTCTCCGTCGCCGAGGGGTCGCCGGTGTTGTCCCTCGTCGGAGACTGCTCCCTTGCCAGGGATGGCTCCCTCGCCGGGGACTGCCCCCTGCCGGGGACGGCTCCCTCGCCGGAGACTCCCCCCTTGCCGGGGAACTCCCCCTTGGCGGTGTAGTTGTAGCGGGTGGTTCATCGGGGGCGGTCTCCGGACGCTCCTGGTGGGGCTGCTCTGCTCCTACACAAATCGTCAGCCAGATGTCAAGAAAAACGAAGGGTACCCGGGCGCGCCCAACGGTAGAAAGCAAGCCATATGCTTACGCTGGGGGCTGCGCTGGGGGCTGCTCAGAGGATCAGCTGGCGGCTCCGACAAGGTCATCTCAGGCGCACCCCCTGCCGTCACGGTGGGCTCGTCGTCGAGGATGACCACCGGGACCTTGGCTCTCTTTGCCGCCCTCTGAGCCAGAGTCCTAAAAAGGGGCAAATTCAGAGGAAAGCAAATGAGATACGAGACACAACTACAAGAATTGAAGAAACACAAGAACAACAGGGATCTTACTCCTCTCCCTCTTCCTCGTCGGAGCTAAGCGCGAAGAAGTCGAAGACTGGCCCGCTTCTGACGCGAGGAGGCGGAGGAGTAGGCTCCCTCGGCCGCTTGGCGGAGGCAGTGGTGGCGCTAGCCCGAGATGGCTTTGCCCCGGCCGCCGCCGTGGCGCGAGGGGGGCAGGAGCAGAAGCAGCGGCCTGCGAAGACCCCGCTCCTGCTGAAACAGCAGAGCGCGTCACGCGGCGCTGCGGCTGTTGGCTCGCTTGCCGTACCACCTCTCCGGCCTTGCGGAGACGCCTCCGTGGTTGAGCCGGGGCTCCGCTTGCGATGAGCTGCCCGAAGGTCGGGAGGAAGAGGCGTCAGCCTCCGGCAAGCCGCTCGTGCCCTCGGTGGACTCGTCTGTCCCTGCATCGTGCCCGGCAAGCTCTTCCTCGCCGGCAAACTCCGCTCGATCGGCAAGGCTTTCCGCCTCCGCTGCGTCCGCCTCCGCCAATGTGAAGCCAAATTCGCCCGCGGCCGCGGCTGCCGCCGCCTCTTCCATCCTGGAGGCGATGCGCGCCAACTCCGCGTCGGTGGTGTCTCGGGTGAGGCCCTTCTGCTCGTCGGCGTCGACTGGCCTCTCCACCAAGTCGTCAAAGAACGCCCGCACGACATCATCGGCGGGCTCCTGCCAAGTGGAGTCGATCCCGTGCGAGTCGCACAGCGGCATCATTGCAAGGATGCGGCTGAGCGACGAATTGTTGCACAATGGGACGACGCCTCGCGGCACCCTGAACCATTCGGGTTGGTCGGGGTCGTGCTTGAACAGCTCCCTGAGCGTCTCATCAAGCTCCAAGACGGTGAAATTGAAGTTGAGGCCAGGGCGTAGCCTCATGATGTCCGCCGCATTCTGGAACTCCCAGGCGGGTCTCCCCTTCTCCTGCAGGGGAGCGATGCGGCGGCGAAGGAAATCTGCGCCAACGGCGCCAACTGTGAGCCCGACACGCCTAAGCCGCAGGATCCGGGTGACGGCAATCTGCAGCTTGTCGTCGTCCGGAGCCACGTCGCTCCAATCCCTGCCGCGCACCACATGAGTTTGGCGCACGGCAGTGAATGGCTGTGGGTTCTCCTCGACGATCAGACACCAGTCTGCTCTCCACTCCTCCCATTTGCTGCGGAGTTCTCCCTCCAGATAAGCGTCCTTCTTGCCGGGCTTCGAGATCCAGGCGATTCCGCCGGAGAGGGGCTCCCCTCTCTCTACTCGAGGTGTGAAGAAGTGGTGGAAGAGAGCTACGTTTGGAAAGACTCCGACGAAATTTTCGCAAAGATGTGCGAAAATTGCCATGGTCAGGACAGCATTGGGGGTGAAATCAAGGACGTGGAACCCGTAGGTGTTCATGATGTCGCAGAAAAATTCAGAGAAAGGCGGGCAGAGCCCGCAATAGAAGAACAGAGCAAAGAAGGGATACCCGGTCGGATACTCTTCTGGGCGGCGGCGGGAAGAACCCTCGTGCGTGGATGCGCTCGCGTCCCCGTCGACCAGAAGAGGTAGTATTCCTCCCTCAGGACCAACGCGTCGAGCTCAGGGGGGAAGGTCGCCTGCTCCTTTCGCAGCGCCTCAAGCCACTGCGCCTCGGCCGACTTCACGGCCTTCCCTTTCCCCTTGTCACCCTTCGGGGCCATGGCGAAAAGAGGGAGGGAGGTCGACGGCGTCGGTAGCACTGGTGGCGACGGAAGGGGCGGAGCGTTGCTTCTCTTGGGAAGTGGCAGAGGTTTTCGAGGAATCGCAACTGGCGGGTGGGCAGACTGCCCCTGTTTCCCCTGCTTATAAGGAGAGGAGGGGGGCGTTTCGCCTTTCTGAATAAACAAATCACCCGCGACATGACGCGCGCCTGCGGGGCTCAGCCCCTCGCACGCCGCCCACGCCACACACGCCTCTCCCCACGATGCCGCTTTCGACGCGTGCCGTTCGGGGAGGACGTGGTGGACGCAGAAGCAGATGCAGCGTGACCCAGGCCGCGCGTGCCCGTGCACTGTTTTGGGCCTGGCCCAACAGCGCTCGGCACCGTGTATGGCCCAGGCTTGGGGGCTCCTGTCGGTGTACTAAAGTAGGGGTACCTTAGTACCCCGAACTTGTGCACGGGCAGTCGTAGCACCCCGCGACAAGGCTTGCCAGGCGATCGCCAAGACTCTCCATGGTCCCTTTTTGGGCCGTCCAAGAACAAAGTATTTGAGCCAAGGCCCCGGTGGGAGGAGCCTGCCGGGAAGGCCACCCGAAGAGAGCAAGGCCCCGGCAAGAGGAGCTTGCCGGGACGACCGCTCGAAGCACAAGGCCCCGGCAAGAGGAGCTTGCCGGGAAGACCGACCAAGGTACGACAAGAGACTTGCTGCGACGCGCTCCGCGTCCCGGCAAGGACCGGTGAGCGACAAGCTCCCGAGCACGACAAAGCATCAACCACGGCAAGGCGCTTGCCGCGGCGAGTCACCACCCCGCGCCTGCGCTCCAGCTCATCCACCCACGCGTCGCTCTGGGGCCATTCCAGGCGTACGTGGCGAGAGGCTGCGCAACCAGGGGCATGCGGTGGCGAAGGAACGCTGACAGAGTAGCCATCGTGGCAAACGGTGGCGCTCCTGACGGTCCCCTTTCCTGCACCGTCTGGGCGATGCGGACGGGCATTTAATGCCCTTGTCCCCTCCCGTCAGAGTTAGGTATGTTAGCACTGTGCAAACAGCTGTACCCAACACAGTGTTTCCCAGTTTTGCCCCCGCCTGCGTTGCCACCTGTGGGTAACCCCTTGCACATATAAAAGGAGGCCCCATGCGCAACGGAGGGGGGAGGAGGCCATTCACGCTCTCCCTCGCCAGCAGGTCGTGTGTACTGTAGCACCACACGCTCGCGAGCAAGAACACAATACAAACCACAAAGCAGCAGTAGGGTTTTACGCATCCTTGCGGCCCGAAGCTGGGTAAATACCTTGTGTGCATCGCCTCGATCCGCTCTTCGCGCGACCTCCGCCCCCCGCCGAACCAAGAAAGGGGCTCGGTCCCCATAGGTGTTCGTGGAGGCAGATTCCCCCGACACAAGGGGAAAACATAAACTGGCACTGGGCTCTGGGTTAATAGGTTAGTCCCAAAAATAATATAAAAGTGTTTAATAAAGCCCATAAACATCCAAAACAGATAATATAATAGCGTGGAACAATAAAAAATTATAGATACGTTGGAGACGTATCGACATCCCCAAGCTTAATTCCTGCTCGTCCTCGAGTAGGTAAATGATAAAAACAGAATTTTTGATGTGGAATGCTACCTAACATATTTATCAATGTAATCTTCTTTATTGTGGCAAGAATATTCGGATCCATAAGATTCAAGAAAAAAGTTTAATATTGACATGAAAACAATAATGTTTCAAGCATACTAACAAAGCAATTATATCTTCTCAAAATAACATGGCCAAAGAAAGTTATCCCTACAAAATCATATAGTCTGGCTATGCTCTATCTTCATCACACAAAATATTTAAATCATGCACAACCCCGATGACAAGCCAAGCAATTGTTTCATACTTTTGATGTTTTCAAACTTTTTCAATCTTCACGCAATACATGAGCGTGAGCCATGGACATAGCACTATAGGTGGAATAGAATGGTGGTTGTGGAGAAGACAAAAAGGGAGAAGATAGTCTCACATCAACTAGGCGTATCAACGGGCTATGGAGATGCCCATTAATAGATATCAATGTGAGTGAGTAGGGATTGCCATGCAACGGATGCACTAGAGCTATATGTGTATGAAAGCTCAAAAAGAAACTAAGTGGGTGTGCATCCAACTCGCTTGGTCACGAAGACCCAGGGCATTTTGAGGAAGCCCATCATTGGAATATACAAGCCAAGTTCTATAATGAAAATTTCCCACTAGTATATGAAGTGATGTCGTAGGATACTCTCTATCATGAAGATTATGGTGCTACTTTGAAGCACAAGTGTGGTAAAAGGATAGTAGCATTGTCCCTTCTCTCTTTTTCTCTCATTTTTTTGGGCCTTTCTCCTTTTTTTATGGCCTCTTTTTTTCGTCCGGAGTCTCATCCCGACTTGTGGGGGAATCATAGTCTCCATCATCCTTTCCTCACTGGGACAATGCTCTAATAATGATGATCATCACACTTTTATTTACTTACAACTCAAGAACTACAACTCGATACTTAGAACAAAATATGACTCTATATGAATGCCTCCGATGGTGTACCGGGATGTGCGATGACTCATGAGTGACATGTATGAAAGAATTATGAACGGTGGCTTTGCGACAAATACGATGTCAACTACATGATCATGCAAAGCAATATGACAATGATGGAGCGTGTCATAATAAACAGAACGGTGGTAAGTTGCATGGCAATATATCTCGGAATGGCTATGAAAATGCCATGATATGTAGGTATGGTGGCTGTTTTGAGAAAGGTACATGGTGGGTGTATGATACCAGCGAAAGGTGCACGGTATTAGAGAGGCTAGCAATGGTGGAAGGAAGGAAGAAAAGTGCATATAATCCATGGACTCAACATTAGTCATAAAGAACTTATATACTTATTGCAAAAATCTACAAGTTATCAAAGCAAAGTATTACGCGCATGCTCCTAGGGCGATAGATTGGTAGGAAAAGACCATCGCTCGTCCCCGACCGCCACTCATAAGGAAGACAATCAATAAATAAATCATGCTCCGACTTCATCACATAACGGTTCACCATACGTGCATGCTACGGGAATCACAAACTTTAGAACAAGTATCTCTCCAATTCACAACTACTCCACTAGCATGACTCTAATATCACCATCTTCATATCTCAAAACAATCATAAGGAATCAAACTTCTCATAGTATTCAATGCACTTTATATGAAAGTTTTTATTATACCCATCTTGGATGCCCATCATATTAGGACTAGTTTCATAACCCAAGCAAATTACCATGGTGTTTAGGACTCTCAAAATAATATAAGTGAATCATGAGAGTTCATCTATTCATTCAAAATAAAACTACCACCATGCTCTTAAAAGATATAAGTGAAGCACTACAGCAAACAACAAACTACTCCAAAAGATATAAGTGAAGATCAATGAGTAGTCGAACAATTATGCAACTATGTGAAGACTCTCCCATTTTAAGAATTAAAGATCTTGATACTTTATTCAAACATCAAGCAAAACAAAAGAAAATAAAATGACACCCCAAGCAAAACACATATCATGTGGTGAATAAAAATATAGCTCCAAGTAAAGTTACCGATGAACGAAGATGAAAGAGGGGATGCCTTCCGGGGCATCCCCAAGCTTAGGCTCTTGGTCATCCTTGAATATTACCTTGGGGTGCCTTGGGCATCCCCAAGCTTAGGCTCTTGCCACTCCTCATTCCATAGTCCATCGAATCTTTACCCAAAACTTGAAAACTTCACAACACAAAACTTAACAGAAAACTCGTAAGCTCCGTTAGTATAAGAAAATAAATCACCACTTCGGTAATGTAATGACCTCATTCTTTATTTATATTGGTGTTAAACCTACTGTATTACAACTTCTCTATTGTTTATAAACTATTTTACTAGCCATAGATTCATCAAAATAAGCAAACAACACATAGAAAACAGAATCTGTCAAAAACAGAACAGTCTGTAGTAATCTGTATCAAGCGTATACTTCTTGGACTCCAAAAATTCTAAAATAAATTTTTGGAATTGCGTAATTTGTCTAGTAGTCATCTGCAAAACAAATCAACTAAATATCACTCTCCAGTAAAAAGTTGAAGCAAATCTCGTGAGCGCTAAAGTTTCTGTTTTTTTACGGCATGATCATAAAGACTTCACCCAAGTCTTCCCAAAGGTTCTACTTGGCACAAACACTAATTAAAATATAAAACCACATCTAAACATAAGCTAGATGGATTATTTATTCCTAAACAGAACCAAAAATCAAGAAACTAAAATAAAATTAGGTTGCCTCCCAACAAGCGCTATCGTTTAACGCCCCTAGCTAGGCATGATTATTTCAATGATGCTCACAAAAAGATAAGAATTGAAACATAAAGAGAGCATCATGAAGAATATGACTAGCAAATTTAAGTCTAACCCACTTGAGGGAGTCCTGGATTAGGGGTGTCCGGATAGCCGGACTATAACCTTTGGCCGGACTGTTGGACTATGAAGATACAAGATTGAAGACTTCGTCCCGTCTCCGGATGGGACTTTCCTTGGCGTCGAAGGCAAGCTTGGCAATACGGATATGTAGATCTCCTCCCATTGTAACCGACTCTGTGTAACCCTAGCCCACTCCGGTGTCTATATAAACCGAAGGGTTTTAGTCCATAGGACGAACAACAATCATACCATAGGCTAGCTTCTAGGGTTTAGCCTCTCCGATCTCGTGGTAGATCTACTCTTGTACTACCCATATCATCAATATTAATCAAGCAGGAGTAGAGTTTTACCTCCATCGAGAGGGCCAGAACCTGGGTAAAAACATTGTGTCCCTTCTCTCCTGTTACCATCCGCCTAGACGCACAGTTCGGGACCCCCTACCCGAGATCCGCCGGTTTTGACACCGACATTGGTGCTTTCATTGAGAGTTCCTCTGTGTCGTCATCTTTAGGCCCGATGGCTCCTTCGATCATCAACAGCGATGCGGTCCAGGTGAGACTTTTATCCCTAGACAGATCTTCGTACTCGATGGCTTTGCACTGCGGGCCAATTCGCTTGGCCATCTGGAGCGGATAGAAAGCTACGCCCCTGGCCATCAGGTCAGATTTGGAAGTTTGAACTACATGGCTGACATCCGCAGAGACTTGATCTTCGACAGATTCGAGTCACAGCCGAGCGCACCGCACTATCACGGTGGGCATGATTTAGCTCTGCCGCTGAACAGTGCCCTGGAGGCCGCACCCGCATCCGCTCCGACCCTTAGCTCGGAGCCAACTGCGCCGATCGAGGACAGGTGGCTAGACACCGCCTCGGGGGCTGCAGTCTCAACGGCAATCGAGCCGAACACCAGCCTTATCCTCTGCGAAGCCCGTGACTCCAAGGTGCCGGACTCCTATCCGGACTCCGAACCCTCCGCGCCCCTGCCAATCGAATCCGATTGGGCGCCGATCATGGAATTTACCGCCGCGGATATCTTTCAGCACTCGCCCTTCGGCGATATTCTGAATTCACTAAGGTCTCCCTCTTTGTTAGGAGAGTCTTGGCCGTATTATGGCCAACAGGATTGGGATGCGGACGACGAAGAAATTCGATGCCCACCCACCACCCACTTCGTATCCACTTTCGATTATTTAACCTACATGCTAGACTTCGATTCCGAAGGCATCGACGGTATGGACGACGATGTAGGAGACGAACATGAACCAATGCCTATAGGGCACCGGAAAGCCACCTCGTCATATGACATATATATGGTGGACACACCCAAAGAAGGCAATGGCGACGGAACAACGGGGGACGACCCCTCCAAGAAGCAACCCAGGCGCCGGCGTCAGCGGCGCCGCTCTTAGTCCCGCCAAAGAAAAACGGTGATACCGGCACGGGAGATAATAACACCCCGGACAGTGCCGAAGACAACTCCCTCCAGCAAGACTCAGCACAGGAGGATGGAGAAGCCAGCCCTCCTGAGAGGGCGGCAGACAGAGAGGAAGAGGATGATAACTACATGCCTCCCTCCGAAGACGAGGCAAGCCTCGGCGACGACAAATTTGTCGTGCCTGAGGATCCCGTCGAACAAGAGCGCTTTAAGCACAGGCTTATGGCCACGGCGAGTAGCCTTAAGAAAAAGCAGCAACATCTTAGAGCTGATCACGATTTTCTAGCCGACAGATGGACTGAAATCCTTGCGGTCGAGGAATACGAACTCGAACGCCCCTACAAGTGCTACCCAAAGCGCAGGTTGCTACCCCGATTGGAGGAGGAAGCACTTAAACCTAGATCACCAGCGCATGAGGCGGCTGATCGGCCACCTCGCGGCCGCGACAGAGAGGCCTCTCGGCCCTCTACTCAAGCCGCACCCCGGCGTCGCTCAAAAAATACCAAAGCACGGGGAAACGCGCCAGACCTGCGTGATATGTTGGAGGACAAGGCAAGGCAAACAAGATCGATCTACGGATCGCGTGGGCGCCCCATGACACGAGACGATAACCGTCATGCCGGATATAGTAAGTTCGGCCGGGCCGAACACAGTAGACAAAGCTCATTTGAGCTACGTCGTGATATAGCTCAGTACAGAGGGGCCGCACACCCACTATGCTTCATAGATGAAGTAATGGATCATCAAATCCCAGAGGGTTTCAAACCCGTAAACATCGAATCATACGATGGCACCACAGACCCTGCGGTATGGATCAAGGACTATCTCCTTCATATCCACATGGCCCGCGGTGATGATCTACACGCCATCAAATACCTCCCACTCAAGCTTAAAGGACCAGCTCGGCATTGTCTTAACAGCTTGCCAGCAGAATCAATTGGTTGTTGGGAGGACCTGGAAGCCGCATTCCTCGACAATTTCCAGGGCACCTATGTGCGACCACCAAACGTTGACGACCTAAGCCACATAATTCAACAGCCAGAAGAATCTGCCAGACAATTCTGGACACGGTTCTTAACCAAGAAAAATCAAATTGTCGACTGTTCGGACGCCGAGGCCCTAACAGCCTTCAAGCATAACATCCGTGATGAGTGGCTTGCCCGGCACCTCGGACAGGAAAAGTCGAAATCTATGGCAGCCCTCACGACACTCATGACCCGCTTTTGCGCGGGAGAAGATAGCTGGCTGGCTCGTAGCAATAACATGACCAAGAGCCCTGGTAATTCGGATACCAAGGACAACAATGGCAGGTCGTGTCGCAACAAGCACAAGCGCCGCATTAACAGCGAAAATTCAGAGGATACGACAGTTAATGCCGGATTCAGAGGCTCTAAACCCGGTCAGCGGAAAAACCATTCAAAAGAAATACTCCGGGCCCGTCCAGTTTGGACCGAATACTCGATCGCTCGTGCCAGATACATGGCACCCCCGAAAAGCCAGCCAATCACACCAACAGGGATTGTTGGGTGTTCAATCAGGCCGGTAAGTTAAATACCGAAAATGGAGACAAGGGGCTGCACAGCGACGAGGACGAAGAGCCCCGGCCGCCGAACAATAGTGGACAGAAGGGCTTCCCCCCACAAGTGCGGACGGTGAACATGATATACGCAACCCACATCCCCAAGAGGGAGCGGAAGTGTGCGTTAAGGGACGTATACGCGTTAGAGCCAGTCGCCCCAAAGTTCAACCCATGGTCCTCCTGCCCCATCACTTTTGATCGAAGGGACCACCCCACTAGCATCCGTCATGGCGGATTCGCCGCATTGGTTCTTGACCCAATCATTGGCGGATTTCACCTCACTAGATTCCTCATGGACGGCGGCAGCAGCCTGAACCTGCTTTATCAGGATACAGTGCAGAAAATGGGCATAGATCCCTCAAGGATTAAACCCACAAAAACGACCTTTAAAGGCGTCATACCAGGTGTGGAGGCCAACTGCGCAGACTCAATTACACTTGAGGTGGTCTTCGGATCCCCGGATAATTTCCGAAGCGAGGAGTTAATCTTCGACATAGTCCCGTTCCGCAGTGGCTATCACGCACTGCTCGGACGAACCGCATTTGCAAAGTTCAATGCGGTACCGCACTACGCATACCTCAAACTCAAGATGCCAGGCCCTCGAGGAGTCATTACGGTCAATGGAAACACCGAACGCTCTCTCTGAATGGAGGAACATACAACGGCCCTGGCAGCGGAAGTACAAAGCAGCCTCTCAATGCAATTCTTCAATCCGGCTATTAAACGTCTGGGCACCTTCAAGCGCGCCCGGAGCAACCTACAACAAGACCGCCCGGCACGTTCCGAGCAAGCGTAGCAATGCGGCCCCAACCCCAGCCCTCGCGAAACGGCGAAATCAGTGCTACGCGTACATATTTACGCTCTGACAATACCATGGGCACAGGGGGAGGGGCACCATCATGGCACGCCCGAAACGTGGCTTAACCGCACTAGGGGCTGCCGATTTTGTCATTTTTTCTTACTTTCAGGACTCCACTCTCCGGAGGACCGGGTCGACTGCCGCATAAACGATACAACAAACAGGGAAGCAGAAAGCCATGCCGCACTATGGAACTCCCAGGTGGTCTCTATAACGAGCAGTATACCTGTTTCACATGCCATTCCGCAACCTGCACCTGGAGGGGATATGTTAAATAGTCCCATCTCATGCTTACCGCACTATTTGTATCGTTCTGCTTTTTGCAGCAGCCGTTTAAAATAAACAATGCTTAGCTTCAGCTTATTATTGCATTCTCTATTCATTTCTTTTTTAATATATATGTTCAGTTATGACATTTAGCACCCGTACACTTTGGTACGGTCAATACGCCAGGGGCTCAAGCACCCCATAATACGGCGTGAGAAGTCCGAACACTCTCACAAGTGCGGCCCTCCGAACTTATAGCATTATATGCATCAGCTCCGAATCATGTCTTTGGTCAATAGTTGGGTTTGCCCGGCTCCCATGTTTTGGTACCTTACGTTCCGCTATATCAGCTAAGGTAGCGCTGGGAGAACTACTGCGATTGTGCCCCGGTTGAGCTGGGCTAAGCACCTCAGTAGAGAAAGCTAAAACTAACTGTCATGGTAGGGGAGAGCTGGTCGCTGTTCGGGAGGTTTCAGGTCCCTAAAGACTTATGTCGCTTAGAGCGAGGAGTCGGCTTTGTCCGGCCTAGGCGTGTATAGCGCCCCGAACTTGGTCTACCGAATACTAGGGGCTTCGCCGAAATTTAAAATTATAGAATTCTCTGGCCAAGTGAGAGTGATAACGCATTATAGTCAGATTGCCTCGTTCGTTGTGCTGAGCACCTCCCTCGAAGGACCCAAGAATGGGAAAAAGAGTGCTTAGGTTTATCCCGAACACCCCAGCACTCGTGGCATGGGGGCTGAAGCCGACGACTCGCCATCTCTCAGATTTAATAAACGGCCGCATAGAAGGTAATATTTTAAATTAAAACACGAGTTGCATAGCGCATATGAACAAGTTTTCAGCGCACAGGATAAAAACGAGCAAGTTTCACTCAAATATTACATCTTTTGATGATTCGTCCGCCACAAGGCGGGCGCCCCTTCAGGACGCCCTCATAATACATCTCGGGGTGGCGACGCTCCTTGCCCTGCGGTGGCCCGTCCTTCACAAGCTTCTCTGCATCCATCTTGCCCCAGTGCACCTTAGCGTGGGCAAGGGCCCTACGGGCACCTTCGATGCAGATGGAGCGCTTGACGACTTCAAGCCATGGACAGGCATCCACCAGCCGCCTCACCAGCCCGAAGTAGCTCCCACGCAGGGCCTCTCCAGGCCACAGCCGAACTATAAGGCCCCTCATGGCCTGTTCGGCCACCTTGTGGAGCTCGACCAGCTGCTTCAACTGGTCGCTCAAAGGCACCGGGTGTCCGGCCTCAGCATACTGAGACCAGAACACCTTCTCCGTCGAGCTGCCCTACTCGGCTCGGTAGAAAGCGGCGGCATCTGACATGCTACGGGGCAAATCTGCGAATGCTCCTGGAGAGCTCCGGATTCGGGTAAGTAACAAGTAATTCACTTTCACATGCTCGCTTTGCATAAAGAATGCCTTACCCGCCGCTATCTTCTTCATCGCCTCAACTTCCTGGAGGGCTTTCTGGGCTTCGGCCTTGGCAGATTTGGCGCTTTCAAGGGCCGTCGCGAGCTCGGACTCTCGCGTCTTTGAGTCAAGCTCCAAACTCTTGTGTTTTTTCACGAGAGCCTGGAGCTCTTGCTGCACCTCGCCAAACCGCGCCTCATGCTTCTCCCGCTCGGTAGGCTCCGTGGCCGCCCTCTTTTTGGCCTCGGACAACGCTTGCTTGAGGGCCGCCACCTCAGTCGTGGCCCCTATGACACCAATAGCGATCCTGTCAATTTTTGGAACTACATCTTTTTATATTATACTCCACAAGGTATTACTTACCTTCTTTTTCCCCGAGCTCCTTCTTGGCAAGGCCGAGCTCTTGCTCGGACCGCTCGAGGCTCTGCTTCAGCGCATCCACCTCCGCAGTCAGTGCTGCAGAGGCTAGCAGCAAAGCCTGCATACGCATATTGACTTAATTCTGTTAGACTCCTACGAATGTTATTAGATCCTCTATACGGCTTTTCTTTCCGAATGCCAAACAGCGCATCAGGGGCTACTGTCTATGCGGTAATATTTTCACATATTCTTTACATACCTCAAAGCCTGTTAGCAGGTTGGCACAGGCTTCAGTCAACCCGCTCTTAGCGGACTGAACCTTCTGGATCACCGCACTCATAATAGTGCGGTGCTCCTCGTCGATGGAGGCGCCGTTAAGCACCTCCAACAAGTTATCCGGCGCCTCCGGTTGGACGGAGGTTGCCGACGTCGTGGGCCCGCCCTTCTTCTTAGAGGGTCGCCCGCCGGACTCCAGAACCTTTGAAGGTTCCTGTGTAGTGTCCGGCCCAGGGCCGGACTTGGAGCCCTTGGGGGTTTTATCCCCTTTGCACCTGGAGTCCGGGAGGTCGCCTTGCGGCGCGTCCAGGACCACCTCTCTCTGGCTTGGAACCTTATGGGACAACACCTCGGCGTCGTCCGTGGGGGGAGGAGAGGTAGAGGTTGGAAGTGAAATGATATTCACATCCGACGAATCCAAGGAGCCGCTCGTAGATACGTCGAGCCGGCCTCGGGCTGGACTACACAATTATATTTGGCGTTAGGAAAAGCTGTGCAATAAAGAAACACTATGAGTCACTCTGGTGTCCGAATACTTACGACTTCGCCAGGGGCTTGGCCCTGGACGGCCACTCGTGCTCGCTGTCGGTGGCGTTGGTGGAGTAGTCCGGAGGGAGGGTCTTTCCCCTCTTGAACCCTCTGGCCTCCCCAGTTGGGGCGGCCTTTTTTTTCTTTTCTCCCCCTGCCGAGGGAGAATCCTCTCTTTCGTCCTCCTCATCTTCATGGGAGGAGTCCACCTCGGAGTCATCGGACAATGAGTCCGACTCCACCGGACGCTGGGAACTCTTCCGAGTTCCCGTGGCCTTCTTCTCCAGCACCACGTAAGGTGCCGGGACCAGTAGCCCCTCTAGGAGGGCGTCTGCTGGATCTTCGGGCAAAGGAGCCGGACAGTTGATCTGCCCGGACATCTCCTGCCAATCCTGTCAAAGGTACGGGAGTTTAGATCCCGCATAGAGTCAAACTATGAGAGACAAGTATCCTGTAAAAGGTAAAATAGCTTACCGCGTTGGCTTGGCGCTGCGCGGAAAATCCGCGATCCTCGGTGGCGGAAGCGGGAGTCTCGACACCCTTTAATAGCACCTTCCAGGCATCTTTGTACATTGTGTCGAAGAGCCGGCTCAGAGTTTGGTGTTGGGTCGGATCAAACTCCCACAAATTGAAAGCTCGTTGTTGACACGGGAGGATCCGGCGGATAAGCATAACCTGGACTACATTGACTAATTTGAGCTTCTTGCTCACCAGGTTCCGGACACATGTTTGAAGTCCGGTCACCTCTTCCGAACTACCCCACGGCAGGCCCTTCTCTTTCCAGGAGGTGAGCCGCGTAGGGGCTCCGGATCGGAACTCGGGGGCTACAACCCATTTAGGGTCACGCGGCTCGGTGATGTAGAACCACCCTGATTGCCACCCCTTTATGGTCTCCACGAAGGAGCCCTCGAGCCATAGGATGTTGGGCATCTTGCCCAACATGGCGCCTCCGCACTCCGCGTGGCAGCCGCCCACAACCTTCGGCTTGACATTGAAGGTCTTCAGCCATAAGCCGAAGTGGGGCCGGATGCAGAGGAAGGCCTCGCACACGACGATAAACGCCAAGATGTTGAGGATGAAGTTCGGGGCCAGATCGTGGAAATATAGGCCGTAGTAGAACATGAGCCCCCGAATGAATGAATGGAGGGGGAATCCCAGTCCGCGGAGGAAATTGGTAAGGAAGACGACCCTCTCATGGGGCCTGGGGGTGGGGATGAGCTGCCCCTTGTCTGGGAGCCGGTGCGCGATGTCGTCGGGCAGGTATCCGTCTCTCCTCAACTTTTTGATGTCTCCCTCCGTGAAAGAGGAGACCATCCACTTGCCTCCCGCTCCAGACATGATTGGAGAAGGTGGAGGAATAAAATGCGAACTTGGGCGCTGAAGCTCGAGTGTGCGAAAATGGATAGGCAAAGGAGGAAGAAGGCGTGGGTGAAAAGGTGGATCCTTATCCCCTTATATGCGCGGACGAATTTGCGTGTCCCCACCCGCCTGGTAAAACTGGCTTATCTCCCAAGCGCCGTAATCAATGGCACGGTTGGGTTACCCACGCCCGTATTGATGAGAATCCCGGAATAATGGGACACGATCTCTGCTTCGACAAGACATGCCAAGGAAACTGCCTCGCTAAACGCGCTGAGGTGGGACAGTAAAACGACTCGAATAAAGGCTTGGCCGTGGTGTGATATCACGCTGCGGAATACGTCAACAGATTAGATTTGTGTAAATACTATTCTCTCTATGGAAATATGTGGAACTTATTTTGCAGAGCCGGACACTGTCCTGATGTTCAAAATCTTCTATGAAGTATTCGGAGGAGGAACCCGCCTTGCAATGCCGAAGACAATCTGCGCGACGGACTCGTCGTCATTGAAGCCTGGTTCAGGGGCTACTGAGGGAGTCCTGGATTAGGAGGTGTCCGAATAGCCGGAGTATAACCTTTGGCCGGACTGTTGGACTATGAAGATACAAGATTGAAGACTTTGTCCCGTGTCCGGATGGTACTTTCCTTGGCGTGGAAGGCAAGCTTGGCAATACGGATATGTAGAACTCCTCCCATTGTAACCGACTCTGTGTAACCCTAGCCCTCTCTGGTGTCTATATAAACCGAAGGGTTTTAGTCCATAGGACGAACAACAATCATACCATAGGCTAGCTTCTAGGGTTTAGCCTCTCTGATCTCGTGGTAGATCTACTCTTGTACTACCCATATCATCAATATTAATCAAGCAGGAGTAGGGTTTTACCTCCATCGAGAGGGCCCGAACCTGGGTAAAAACATTGTGTCCCTTGTCTCCTGTTACCATCCGCCTAGACACACAGTTCGGGACCCCCTACCCGAGATCCGGCGGTTTTGACACCGACACCACTTCCTATGCATAGGGATTTTGTGATCAAACAACTTATTGGAACAATAATCAAGTAGCATAGGAAGGCAAAACAAGCATAACTTTAAAACTTTAAGCACATAGAGAGGAAACTTGATATTATCGCAATTCCTACAAGCATATATTCCTCCCTTATAATAATTTTCTGTAGCATCATGAATGAATTCAACAATATAACCAGCACATAAAGAATTATTTTCATGATGCACAAGCATAGAAATTTTATTACTCTCCACATAAGCAAATTTCTTCTCATGAATAGTAGTGGGAGCAAACTCAACAAAATAACTATCATATGATTGAAGATTAAGATCAAGATGACAAGTTTCATGGTTATCATTATTCTTTAAAGCATACATGTCATCACAATAGTCATCATAAATAGGAGGCATGCTTTCATCATAGTAAATTTGCTCATCAAAACTTGGGGGACGAAACATATCATCTTCATCAATCATAGCATCCCCAAGCTTGTGGCTTTGCATATCATTAGCATCATGGGTGTTCAAGGAATTCATACTAACAACATTGCAATCATGCTCATCGTTCAAAGATTTAGTGCCAAACATTTTAATGCATTCTTCTTCTAACACTTTCGCACAATTTTCCTTTCCATCATACTCACGAAAGATATTAAAAAGATGACGCGTATGAGGCAAACTCAATTCCATTTTTAATTTTCTTTTATAAACTAAACTAGTGATAAAACAAGAAACAAAAAGATTCGATTGCAAGATCTAAAGATATACCTTCAAGCACTCACCTCCCCGGAAACGGTGCCAGAAAAGAGCTTAGTTGACGGGGTGTGAGTGCCGCTTACCTAGCCTCCCCGGCAAGTGCAATATGGATGGTAGATATAGGTTTTTGTAATCTGAAAATATAAAAATAGCAAGGTAGCAAGTGGTAAAAGTGTGTGTAAATGGTATTGCAATGCTAGGAAACAAGGCCTAGGGTTCATACTTTCACCAGTGCAAGTTCTCTCAACAATAATAACATAATTGGATCATATAACTATCCCTCAACATGCAACAAAGAGTCACTCCAGAGTCACTAATAGCGGAGAACAAACGAAGAGATTATGGTAGGGTACGAAACCACCTCAAAGTTATTCTTTCCGATCAATCCATTGGGCTATTCCTATAAGTGTCACAAACAGCCCTAGAGTTTGTAGTAAAACAACACCTTAAGACACAAATCAACCAAAACCCTAATGTCACCTAGATACTCCAATGTCACCTCAAGTATCCGTGGGATGATTATATGATATGCGTCACACAATCTCGGATTCATCTATTCAACCAACACATAGAACCTCAAATAGTGTCCCAAAGTTTCTACCGGAGAGTCAAGATGAAAACTTGTACCAACCCCTATGCATAGGTTCATGGGCGGAACCCGCAAGTTGATCACCAAAACATACATCAAGTGGATCAATAGAATACCCCATTGTCACCACGGTTATCCCACACAAGACATACATCAAGTGTTCTCAAATCCTTAAAGACTCAATCCGATAAGATAACTTCAAAGGGAAAACTCAATCCATTACAAGAGAGTAGAGGGGGAGAAACATCATAAGATCCAACTATAATAGCAAAGCTCGCGATACATCAAGATCGTACTACCTCAAGAACACGAGAGAGAGAGAGAGATCCAACACATAGTTACTCGTACATACCCTCAACCCCGAGGGTGAACTACTCCCTCCTCGTCATGGAGAGTGCCGGGATGATGAAGATGACCACCGGTGAGGGTTCCCCCTCCGGCAGGGTGCCGGAACAGGGTCTCGATTGGTTTTTGGTGGCTATAGAGGCTTGCGGCGGCGGAACTCCTGATCTGTTCTGTTCCCTGATGGTTTTAGGGTATATTGGTATATATAGGAGGAAGAAATACGTCAGGGGAGGCACGAGGGGCCCACGACGGTGGATGGTGCCCAGGGGGGGTGGGTGTGCCCCCTGCCTCGTGCCTTCCTCGCTGCTTCCCTTACGTACACCCCAAGTCTTCTGGATCGCTTCCATTCCAAAAATAACTATCCCGAAGGTTTCATTCCGTTTGGACTCCGTTTGATATTCCTTTTCTGCGAAACACTAAAACAAGGGAAAAACAGAAACAGGCACTGGGCTCTGGGTTAATAGGTTAGTCCCAAAAACAATATAAAAGTGTTTAATAAAGCCCATAAACATCCAAAACAGATAATATAATAGCTTGGAACAATAAAAAATTATAGATACGTTGGAGACGTATCAGAATGCAGTAGATATTACACCAATATGAATTTAGAACGAGTTCACAACAGTACCTAAGTGGTGATTTCTTTTCTTATACTAACGGAGCTTACGAGTTTTCTGTTGAGTTTTGTGTTGTGAAGTTTTCAAGTTTTGGGTAAAGATTCGATGGACTATGGAATAAGGAGTGGCAAGAGCCTAAGCTTGGGGATGCTTAAGGCACCCCAAGGTAATAATCAAGGACAACCAAGAGCCTAATCTTGGGGATGCCCCGGAAGGCATCCCCTCTTTCGTGTTCATTCATCGGTAACTTTACTTGGAGCTATATTTTTATTCACCACATGATATGTGTTTTGCTTGGAGCATAATTTATTTTCTTTTTTTGCTTGCTGTTTGAGTAAAATACCAAGATCTGATATTCTTAAATGTTATAGTCTTCACATAGTTACATAATTATTCAACTACTCATTGATGTTCACTTATGAGTAGTTTCTCATTTGCTCTAGTGCTTCACTTATACCTTCTTAGAGCATGGTGGTGGTTTTATTTTATAGAAATTATTGATCTCTCATGCTTCACTTATATTATTTTGAGAGTCCTTTAGAACAACATGGTAGTTTGCTTTGGCTATAATATTAGTCCTAATATGATAGGCATCCAAGATCGGTATAATAAAAGCTTTCATAAAAAGTGCATTGAATACTATGAGAAGTTTGATACTTGATGATTGTTTTGAGATATGAAGATGGTAATATTAGAGTCGTGCTAGTTGAGTAGTTGTGAATTTGAGAAATACTTGTGTTGAAGTTTACAAGTCCCGTAGCATGCACGTATGGTAAACGTTATGTGACAAATTTGAAACATGAGGTGTTCTTTGATTGTCATCCTTATGAGTGGCGGTCGGGGACGAGCGATGGTATTTTCCTACCAATCTATCCCCCTAGAAGCATGCGCATAGTGCTTGGTTTTTGATGACTTGTAGATTTTTGCAATAAGTATGTGAGTGCTTTATGACTAATGTTGAGTCCATGGATTATACACACTCTCACCTTTCCATCATTGCTAGCCTCTTCGGTACCGTGCATTGCCCTTTCTCACCTCGAGAGTTGGTGCAAACTTTGCCGGTACATCCAAACCCCGTGATACGATACGCTCTATCACACATAAACCTCCTTATATCTTCCTCAAAACAGCCACCATACCTACCTATTATGGCATTTCCATAGCCATTCCGAGATATATTGCCATGCAACTTTCCACCGTTTCATTTATTATGACATGCTTCATCATATCATATTGCCTTGCGTGATCACATAGTTGACATCGTATATGTGGCAAAGCCACCATGCATAATTTCATACATGTCACTCTTGATTCATTGCCCAACCCGGTACACCGCCGGAGGCATTCATTAGAGTCATACTTGGTTCTAGTATCGAGTTGTAATCTTTGAGTTGTAAATAAATAGAAATGTGATGATCATCATTATTAGAGCATTGTCCCGGAAAAAAAGAGAAAAAAAGAAAGGTCAAAAAAAGAAAAAAAAAAGAGAAAGGCCAAATAAAAAAATAAAAAAAGGTAAAAGGGACAATGCTACTATCCTTTTTCCACACTCGTGCTTCAAAGTAGCACCATGATCTTCATGATAGAAAGTCTCTTATTTTGTCACTTTCATATACTAGTGGGAATTTTTCATTATAGAACTTGGCTTGTATATTCCAACAATGGTTTTCTCAAATGCCTTAGGTCTTTGTGAGCAAGCAAGTTGGATGCACACCCACTTAGTTTCTTTTGTTGAGCTTTCATACATTTATAGCTCTAGTGCATGCATTGCATGGCAATCCCCACTCCTCGCATTGAAATCAATTGATGGGCATCTCCATAGCCCGCTGATTAGCCGCGTCAATGTGAGACTTTCTCCTTTTTTGTCTTCTCCACACAACCTCCATCATCATGTTCTATTCCACCCATAGTGCTATGTCCATGGCTCGCGCTCATGTATTGCATGAAAGTTGAAAAAGTTTGAGAATACTAAAGTATGAAACAATTGCTTGGCTTGTCATCGGGGTTGTGCATGATGAGAGCATTTTGTGTGACGAAGATGGATCATAGCCAAACTATATGATTTTGTAGGGATGAGCTTTCTTTGGCTATGTTATTTTGAGAAGACATAATTGCTTGGTTAGTATGCTTGAAGTATTATTATTTTTATGTCAATATTAAACTTTTGTCTTGAATCTTATGGATCTGAATATTCTTGCCACAATAAAGAAGATTACATTGATAATTATGTTAGGTAGCATTCCACATCAAAAATTCTATTTTTATCATTTACCTACTCGAGGACGAGCACGAATTAAGCTCGGGGATGCTTGATACGTCTCCAACGTATCTATAATTTTTAATTGTTCCATGCTATTATATTATCCATCTACGATGTTTTATATGCATTTATATGCTATTTTATATGATTTTTGGGACTAACCTATTAACCTAGAGCCCAGTGCCAGTTTCTGTTTTTTCCTTGTTTTTGAGTTTTGCACAAAAGGAATACCAAACGGAGTCCAATGGACGTGCCAATTTTCGACGATTTTTTATCGACCAAAAGAAGACCCAGGAGTAAAAGAGTTGGGCCAGAAGAGTCCCGGGCCGTCCACGAGGGTGGTGGGCGCGCCCACCCCGGGCACGCCGCCCTATCTCGTGGACGACTCGGGAACCTCCCTGACTTGTTCTCGACGCCAAAAATTCCTATAAATACTGAAACCTCTAGAAAATAACCTAGATCGGGAGTTCCGCCGCCGCAAGCCTCTTTAGCCACCAAAAACCAATCGGGGCCCTGTTCCAGCACCCTTCTGGAGGGGGGAATCCCTCTCCGGTGGCCATCTTCATCATCCCGGCGCTCTCCATGATGAGGAGGGAGTAGTTCACCCTTGGGGCTGAGGGTATGTACCAGTAGCTATGTGTTTGATCTCTCTCTCTCTCTCTCGCGCGCGCGTGTTCTTGAGGTGGTACGATCTTGATGTATCGGGAGCTTTGCTATTGTAGTTGAATCTTATGATGTTTCTCCCCCTCTACTCTCTTGTAATGGATTGAGTTTTCCCTTTGAAGTTATCTTATCGGATTGAGTCTTTAAGGATTTGAGAACACTTGATATATGTCTTGCATGTGCTTATCTGTGGTGACAATGGGATATCACGTAATCTACTTGATGTATGTTTTGGTGATCAACTTGCGGGTTCAGTGACCTTGTGAACTTATGCATAGGGGTTGGCACACGTTTTCGTCTTGACTCTGCGGTAGAAACTTTGGGGCACTCTTTGAAGTTCTTTGTGTTGGTTGAATAGACGAATCTGAGATTGTGTGATGCATATTGTATAATCATACCCACGAATACTTGTGGTGAGATTGGAGTATCTAGGTGACATTAGGGTTTTGGTTGATTTGTCTTAAGGTGTTATTCTAGTACGAACACTAGGATAGATCGAACAGAAAGAATAGCTTCATGCTATTTTACCACAGACTCTTGAATAGATCGACCAGAAAGGATAACTTTGAGGTGGTCTCGTACCCTACCATAATCTCATCGTTTGTTCTCCGCTATTAGTGATTTTGGAGTGACTCTTTGTTGTATGTTGAGGGATAGTTATATGATCCAATTAGGTTATTATTGTTGAGAGAACTTGCACTAGTGAAAGTATGAACCCTAGGACTTGTTTCAACGCATTGCAATACCGTTTGTGCCCACTTTTATCATTAGTTACCTTGCTGTTTTTATACTTTTAGATTACAAAAACCTATATCTACCATCCATATTGCACTTGTATCACCATCTCTTCGCCGAACTAGTGCACCTATACAATTTACCATTTTATTGGGTGTGTTGGGGACACAAGAGACTGTTTGCTATTTGGTTGCAGGGTTGTTTGAGAGAGACCATCTTCATCCTACGCCTCCCAAGGATTGATAAACCTTAGGTCATCCACTTGAGGGAAATTTGCTACTGTCCTACAAATCTCTGCACTTGGAGGCCCAACAATGTCTACAAGAAGAAGTTTTTGTAGTAGACATCATCTGCAAATGGCACGTCCAACGAAAATGCGTGGGAAGTTGAGCAGGATAATGAGTAGGGATGAGGTTTTTGAGAAAGCTTTCTACACTTGCATCAATGATTTTGACACTGTTGATGAATTTGAAGAGAATTGGCAGCACATGATACATTGCTTCTACTTGGTTGAGAATAGGCATCTATGCAACATGTGGAAGACTCGTGAAACCTGGGCTCCAGCGTTCTTCCGGAAGTGTTTTTGCCCTTTACAAGCACTATGGGGTGATCAGAGGGACTAAACTCCTACTTCAAGACATTTGTTAATCCTCAGGACTCGGTCTGGAGGTTTGTGCAGCAGTATGAGGTGCTGCAAGAGACTATGCTAGACCGTGAGGACAATCAAGCTTTCATTGGCGCGGCAACCACAACCCCGCTTTACTCACGGTATAGAATTGAGCGTCAGGCGGTTGGTTTCTACACCCGCAACATGTTTGGCAAGTTTCAAGCAGAAGTGACTGCCTCCACAGGGTTTCTGATGAACCAGGTTCCTTCTCGTGACATTGGAAGCATGATATTTGAGCTCTTTTCAAATTACTATGAAGACCCCAAGATATTTATAGTGAATGTTGTGCTGGCAGAAGAGACATTTGAGTGCAGCTGCAATTCTTTTGAGATGAATGGAATCATATGTGTACACATCATTAGGGTGATGGTCCACCTAAATGTCCAAGCTATACCGCAGCGCTACTTGCTAGAAAGGTGGTCAGAACGAGCAACAACACCAACAGGTGTTAGCGGCCATCTTCTCGATTTCGCGCTCCCTTCAAACAATACACTCAAGTACAACTCGTTGTGCAGAAAAATTCACATGGTTGGCCTCCCAAGCTTGTAGCGATGATGTTGCCTGCAAAATACTAAATGATGCAGCTCATGCGCTTGAGCCCATTATACTTGCAACTAGGAGAGGGGAACTACCAGAGCAGCAGGAAGTGCAACAGCAGTAGCCAGATCAACATCAGAGCACAACACAGGGGGGAAGGCAGCAAACAACAATGCATCAAAGGGGGGCAACTCATCAGCAAAAACATCCCCAAATGCACCAGCAACAAACACCACTTGAACAAAAGCAACAACAGCCAAAACATCCAAGAAAGAAGCAACCAGATTGCCCCACGCAGCAGCAACAAGCGGCTACCACACATATAGCACATGATACCGAGGAGGTACCCATGCTTCAAAACCCAGCATGTGTGTCGAAGAAAGGGCGACCGACAGAGAAGTCCAAGAGAAGAAAGACTTTACTTGAGCAGCGAGAAGATGCTCAAAAGAAGAAGGCAAAAACAGATGAGAAGAAGAAAGAAACCAAGCCCAAAAGGAAACCTGGACCAAAGAAGAAAATAGATATCTGCTTGTATTACAAAGAAGATGATCACAGTGTTGTAACATGTGAGTTGTTGAAGGCTACAATGGTTGTCCAGAAATGCTACTAATGTAACGAGCCTGATCATGCAGTGAAGCATTGTCCCTACCTAAGGGCTGCGACGTTAATGGAGGCTGGTGTCAGTAGAGCAACAGAGCTTAGGTTCTGAAGAACAAATTATGAGAAGAAAAATGACTGAAAATGCTTTCCTGGAGTGTTTTGTGTCCCTCCAGAATGTATACAATCTCAAATGAACTGATTTTTCATGGTAGTTTTTGTCCACATGAGAAAAAGCCTGCTTCAAACGTGTAAAAAGAAAGTCCCTTATTTGAACAACATTTGTGCTTAAATTGTGTGTTGGGCAACTAAGGGTACCTATATTTACAGTGCTTATAATGCGTTTAATTTCACAGAATTTTGTTTTGTTTCTGTCTGCATATCGGTGTTGGACAAAAATAATGAGGTCTTATTAAATTTGTCTATATATTTGTGCTTCCTTATACTGATGGTCCACTGAGACAAACTGAAAATAAGAGCAAAGTCATGCTTGGAAAGCTATCCTGATGCTTCAATCGGAGAACAGAGTTACTGAGTGAACATATTTATGCAACAAAAATTGCATTTCTTGAGTAGAAAAAAATGCTCCTTGTGTGAAGAAGCGACGAGTTGGAAACTAAAAATATTCGCTATAGGGGTTCGACTGCTTCCTGGAAGCATTTCAAAAAGAAGAAAAAGGAAAAATGTGAACCTGTATATAAAACCTAGTTAGAAATTAGAACCTATGACATTGGTTTTCAATAAACTGAAAACTATATAAAAATAATACCAAAAAGTGATTGTATATTCATCACATGAGCACATGTCGCATTCGGCTTCGACAAAAAAGAAAAAGTATACTAAAAGAAGCAAGTGCGGGTACAGAAGAAAATTTTCAATAAAATGTGCTATATCAACATCCATACAAGACATGAAAAACATGTCGAACCCATGCCAATGTGCGTGTCTAAACAGAAGTACCAATCCAACAAGAGGGTTTGCGTCCATTACATTGAGTCTACATTCTTGTTTACAGCAAAAGTTGTGAACTACAACCCACAAGATAGTTGAGGACAGGCACAAAAGCTCCCCGGAAGAACGAACTCCATCCACCCCCTAGATGTTGCTGATGAAAAATGATCTTCGATCTTCAATCAAAGTTCCAGCAACTTCTTCAACTGGTCTGCAGGGTCAAAGGTATTGCTGGGATGCTTGATAAGATCTGCTGCAATACGTTTCCGGAGGTTTGGGATGCAACTCTGTGACAAATGGAAATGAAAAAAAAGCAGGGATTTAAGAATGGATAGAAATAAAATGGTAAGCTCCTAAGTAGAACAACATTTGCTCCAATTTGTAGAAAGGGATAAAAATTGGCACCTCATCGAAATGCTTCATGACAACACTATCGAAGTTTTCCAAGAAAAGAATTGCATAGAAGCCAAAATTATAACTAAAAAATACATAGAAAGATACAAAAAAATCAATAAACACTAACCATCCACAAATTCAAATCTCTGTAATTTGCACAAAAATTACTGGAAATAAAAAAGCTTACTGCGTTAATTTCTTCGGGTGATCTGGGGTTACCTTATCAAAGCAATCAAGATCAAAATGAAATGAAGATTCTTTGCTTGCAACTTTCTTTATGTTGGCAATCTGATTGGATGCAACACAATAAAAACAGATTGAAAACTAGAAAAAGAGGGGTTGTTTTCTTTGCAGCATACAGGTTTGAAAAAGGATGAAAGAAACAAAATGATAAAGCAAGCAAAGATCATTACCACATTGTTGGTTGCCTTATGGAGCAAATTAACATCCGTGGCGTTCTTGACCGAGTCGAAAACATTGAATTGCTTGTGCAAGAAGTTCACAACAACCACCGCCCAATGCTTATTCTGAACGACACTAATGAAGAGCTGGATCCAACATAAAAGAAACTAGATATTACATAACATGCTTCAGAAAAATAAGGTGAAAAAATGTCATAGCGGTCAAGACAAAAACTTACTGGATCGCTTTTTGAAATATGGTTATTTTCGCATGCCCTTCTGACCTCTCTTTCACAATTCTTGTGATCAAACAAGTCGGGATCCATAGCCAACTGACTCTAGAAAAAAAGAGTAAAAATGCAACAAGATAGCACAGCCAGATGAGTTTATGTATGTTGCAAGAAAGTGACAAAAAAGAACCACTAGATGGAGGAAAGACTAACCCCCATAAACACTGAGAATGCAAACTTCTTCAGCTGCTTGTTGTTGTACAACTACTCCAAGTTGAAAGTTTTCAGATACAGTGTCATTACCTCGCTGTTAAGATCAGCTCGTGGCTTTAATGAAGCATGGAAGTTCTGAAGTGATGTGTGGAAGCCCTCTATTTCAATGAAATTGGGGCTGCAAAACATTTCAACATGGGACAAAGGGACACATGTTGACAGAAAAGAGAAAGGAACAGGAGATTAGTACTATAAAAAGCCACTGACCAGCCATATATTTGGGTAAGGGGAACAAACAGAAAAATAACTCACATTACTTGATCTTTCATTGCTCTTGGTATTTTGTACCTACTCATCACATACTACTGGTACAGAGCATCATCTTTTCGGTCGATCTTGATCCTCTTCATCTTTGGAACACCATCAGGAGTCTGGGCCGTTCTTTTCTTAACTGCCTTCTTCACATGAGCACTGCTCCCACTGTTAGCCTCAACAATCTTCTCCCCTGGCTCATGCAACTCAGCTTCTAATCGATCTTGTTGCACTGGCATGAGATAAAAAATGATGAACTAACTACATGGTACATTCTAGTTTTTAAATGACTCAAGGAGAGCAGACAAAAACCTGAAGATACAACTGGAGCTGTGAATACAATTGGAGATGCATCATATATAGGTCGCCGGGTTTCACCTGACTTTGAAGCTTCGGATCAGTGTCGAAGCATGGAACTGGTGCTTCATATTGCACTGGAAGCTTTGAGCTGCTGCTCTGCCTTGCAAGCACTGGACTATTGTCGAAGGTGGGCCCTGCTAAAAGCGGTTGTTGAACATCAGGAGAGGTGACACCATTAATTTATTTTTTCTTTCTCTTTTCCATAACCTTCCTTGCAGTCTCAACATCCATGTTGAACCACTCGAAGTCTTCGGTTCCCTCTTTGAACAAACTACATGAAGGACCATCATCAAATTCTAACGCAAGTGAATCCAATGCAGCCACCGTACCCTATGATAAAATCACCCGCTCAGCCTCATTAGTAACACATGGGACTTTCGGATCTCCATGGGACTTTCGGATCTCCCGCCACATATTCAGGGGCTACCACCTCCTCCCGGTCCCCCTTATCCTGTCCAAACTACGCATCTTCCTTCCCAAGTTTATCGCAACTCTGCATTTTATCCAAAACAATGTCCTGATCATGTCCATTCTGGTTGTTGTCGGGACAACCTACAGCTTCCATCTCAACCTCGGCTTCTTGTGCTGTGGCACCCATGTGAACTGTAGGGCTAGTTTGGGGTGGAGCCCTGCTACCTCTTGAGCACTGCGTTGGATTTCCCCGAAGAGGAAAGGATAATGCAGCAAAGCAGCGTAAGTATTTCCCTCAGTTCTTGAGAACCAAGGTATCAATCCAGTAGGAGGCTACGCGCGAGTCCCTCGTACCTACACAAAGCAAATAACTCCTCGCAACCAACGCGAATAGGGGTTGTCAATCCCTTCACGGTCACTTATGAGAGTGAGATCTGATAGATATGATAGATAATATTTTTGGTATAAATATGCAAAGTAAAATAAAAGGCAAAGTAAAAAAAGCAAAGCAATAATAAAGTGATGGAAGATTAATATGATGAAGATAGACCCGGGGGCCATAGATTTCGCTAGTGGCTTCTCTCAAGAGCATAAGTATTCTACGGTGGGTGAACAAATTACTGTTGAGCAATTGACAGAACTGAGCATAGTTATGAGAATATCTAGGTATGATCATGTATATAGGCATCACGTCCGAGACAAGTAGACCGACTCCTACCTGCATCTACTACTATTACTCCACTCATCGACCGCTATCCAGCATGCATCTAGAGTATTAAGTTCAAGAAAACAGAGTAACGCCTTAAGCAAGATGACATGATGTAGAGGGATAAATTCATGCAATATGATAAAAACCCCATCTTGTTATCCTCGATGGCAACAATACAATACGGGCCATGCTGCCCCTACTGTCACTAGGAAAGGACACCGCAAGATTGAACCCAGAGCTAAGCACTTCTCCCATTGCAAGAAAAACCAATCTAGTAGGCCAAACCAAACTGATAATTCGAAGAGACTTACAAAGATAACCAATCATACATAAAAGAATTTAGAGAAGATTCAAATATTGTTCATAGATAATCTTGATCATAAACCCACAATTCATCGGTCTCAACAAACACATCGCAAAAAGAAGATTACATCGAATAGATCTCCACGAGAGAGGGGGAGAACATTGTATTGATATCCAAAAAGAGAGAAGAAGCCATCTAGCTACTAACTATGGACCCGAAGGTCTAAGGTAAACTACTCACACTTCATCGGAGGGGCTATGATGATGTAGAAGCCCTCCGTGGTGGATGCCCTCTCCGGCGGAGCTTCGGAATAGGCCCCAAGATAGGATCTCGTGGGTACAGAAGGTTGCAATGGTGGAATTAGGTTTTTGGCTCCGTATCTGATCGTTTGGGGGTACGTAGGTATATATAGGAGGAAGAAGTACGTCGGTGGAACTTCGTGGGCCCGACGAGGGTGGGGGCGCACCCTAGGGGGGTGGGTGCGCCCCCCTACCTCGTGCCCACCTCGTGGATTTCTTGACGTAGGGTCCAAGTCTCCTGGATCATGTTCAGTGAGAAAATCACGTTCCCGAAGGTTTCATTCCGTTTGGACTCCGTTTGATATTCCATTTCTTCGAAACACTGAAATAGGCAAAAAACAGCAATTCCGGGCTGGGCCTCCGGTTAATAGGTTAGTCCCAAAAGTAATATAAAAGTGGAAAATAAAGCCCAATATGGTCCAAAACAGTAGATAATATAGCATGGAGCAATCAAAAATTATAGATACGTTGGAGACGTATCAGGCATCCCCAAGCTTAATTCCTGCTCGTCCTCGAGTAGGTAAATGATAAAAGAAAGAATTTTTGATGTGTAGTGCTACTTGGCATAATTTCAATGTAATTCTTCTTAATTGTGGTATGAATATTCAGATCCGAAAGATTCAAGACAAAAGTTCATATTGACATAAAAATAATAATACTTCAAGCATATTAACTAAGCAATTATGTCCTCTCAAAATAACATGGCCAAAGAAAGTTCATCCCTAAAAAATCATATAGTTTAGTCATGCTCCATTTTCGTCACACAAGAATGCTCTCATCATGCACAACCCCGATGACAAGCCAAGCAATTGTTTCATACTTTAGTAATCTCAAACCTATAAACTTTCACGCAATACATGAGCTTGAGCCATGGACATAGCACTATGGGTGGAATAGAATATGATGATGGGGGTTATGTGGAGAAGACAAAAAAGGAGAAGGTCTCACATCAACAAGGTTAATCAATGGGCTATGGAGATGCCCATCGATTGATGTTAATGCAAGGAGTAGGGATTGCCATGCAACGGATGCACTAGAGCTATAAATGTATGAAAGCTCAACAAAAGAAACTAAGTAGGTGTGCATCCAGCTTGCTTGGTCACAAAGACCTAGGGCACTTGAGGAGGCCCATTGTTGGAATATACAAGCCAAGTTCTATAATGAAAAATTCCCACTAGTATATGAAAGTGACAAAACAAGAGACTCTCTATCAAGATGATTATGGTGCTACTTTGAAGCACAAGTGTGGAAAAGGATAGTAGCATTGTCCCTTCTCTCTGTTTCTCTCATTTTGTTTGGTCCTTCCCTTTCTTTATGGCCTTTCTTTCTCTTTTTTTATTCCTCACTTGGGACAATGCTCTAGAAAATGATGATCATCACACTTCTATTTATTTACAACTCAATGATTACAACTCGATACTAGAACAAAGTATGACTCTATATGAATGCCTCCGGCGGTGTACCGGGATATGCAATGAATCAAGAGTGACATGTATGAAAGAATTATGAATGGTGGCTTTGCCACAAATACTATGTCAACTACATGATCATGCAAAGCAATATGATAATGACGAACGTGTCATGAAGAACGGAACGGTGGAAAGTTGCATGGCAATATATCTCGGAATGGCTATGGAAATGCCATAATAGGTAGGTATGGTGGCTGTTTTGAGGAAGATATAAGGAGGTTTATGTGTGATAGAGCGTATCGTATCACGGGGTTTGGATGTACCGGCAAAGTTTGCACCAACTCTCGAGGTGAGAAAGGGCAATGCACGGTACCGAAGAGGCTAGCAATGATGGAAAGGTGAGAGTGTGTATAATCCATGGACTCAACATTAGTCATAAAGCACTCACATACTTATTGCAAAAATCTACAAGTCATCAAAAACCAAGCACTATGCGCATGCTTCTAGGGGGATAGATTGGTAGGAAAATACCATCGCTCGTCCCCGACCGCCACTCATAAGGATGACAATCAAAGAACACCTCATGTTTCAAATTTGTCACATAACGTTTACCATACGTGCATGCTACGGTACTTGCAAACTTCAACACAAGCATTTCTCAAATTCACAACTACTCAACTAGCACGACTTTGATATTATCACCTCCATATCTCAAAACAATTATCAAGCATGAAACTTCTCTTAGTATCCAACGCACTCAAAAGAAAGTTTTACAAATCTTGAATACCAAGTATATTATTATTATTAAGCAAATTACCATGCTATTTAAGACTCTCAAAATAATCTAAGTGAAGCATGAGAGATCAATAGTTTCTATAAAACAAATACACCACCATGCTCTAAAAGATATAAGTGAAGCACTAGAGCAAAACTATATAGCTCAAAAGATATAAGTGAAGCACATAGAGTATTCTATCAAATTCCAATTCATGTATGGCTCTTTGAAAAGGTGTGTACAGAAAGGATGATTGTGGTAAACTAAAAATCGAAGGCTCAAATCATACAAGACGCTCCAAGCAAAACACATATCATGTGGTGAATAAAAATATAGCTCCAAGTAAAGTTACCGATGGAAGTAGACGAAAGAGGGGATGCCTTCCGGGGCATCCCCAAGCTTTGACTTTTTGGTGACCTTAGATTATCTTGGGGGTACCATGGGCGTCCCCAAGATTAGGCTCTTGCCAATCCTTATTCCATAATCCATCAAAAGATTTCACCAAAAACTTGAAAACTTCACAACACAAAACTCAACAGAAATCTCGTGAGCTCCGTTAGCGAAAGAAAACAAAAGACCACTTCAAGGTGCTGTAATGAACTCATTATTTATTTATATTGGTGTTAAACCTACTGTATTCCAACTTCTCTATGGTTTATAAACTATTTTACTATCCATAGATTCATCAAAATAAGCAATCAACATACGAAAAACAGAATCTGTCAAAAACAGAACAGTTTGTAGTAATCTGTAACTAACGCACAGTTCTGGAACTCCAAAAATTCAGCCAAAATAGGAAGACCTAGAAATTTTGTTTATTGATCAGCAGCAATTGGAATCACTATTTTATCACGTTCTGGTGATTTTTAATAATTGTTTTCGTGGACAGAAAGTTTCTGGAAATTACAGCAAGATCAAATAACTATCATCCAAGAAGATCCTATAGGTTTAACTTGGCACAAACACTAATTAAAACATAAAAACACATCTAACCAGAGGCTAGATCAATATTTATTCCTAAAGAGAATCAAAAGCAAAAAAACTAAAAATAAAATTGGGTTGCCTCCCAACAAGCGCCATCGTTTAACGCCCCTAGCTAGGCATAAAAGCAAGGTTAGATCTAGGTATTGCCATCTTTGGTAGGCAGTTCGTCAATGAGACATCTATTATCCTTAGAAATTTCTTTATTTTTAGTGATTATCAAACTTTTAGGCACAGAATCAAAAAAATTCATTCATAGCAAATGGTTCCTTAATGATAGCAAAAAGATTGGTGTGAATACTTATAGATTTAAGATCCACAGTTTCCTTACTAGAGGATTCACCCTTATTTTTAGGAACATACATAAGCTTGGAAATTTTAGTAGGAGGACTTTGGGTATTCTTTATGGAAGAAAAAGCGGTTCCCAAGTTGGTAATAATACCCTCAAGTTTATCGATTCTAGTGGAGTCTTGATTTATTCTTTCATTAACTATGGGTTCCTTCTCCTTAATATTTTTCAAAGTTACTCCTACCTTAGATCCATATTGGGTAATTTTATTGTGGATATTTTTATCTAGATTTTCAATTAATTCAACGGTAGCAATTTTATTTTCAATAATTTCAAGTCTTTGCATTACATGATCCAAAGTTAACATAGTTCCATTAACCAAAAGAGGTGGTGAGCCAAATAAATCTATCATAGCATTATAAGAATCAAAAGTATGGCTACCCAAGAAATTCCCTCCGGTAATGGTATCGAGGATATATCTATACCAAGGATTAGAACCTCCATAAAAATTGCGGAGAATAAATGAAGTAGATTGCTTCTTGGTAGATCTATTTTGAGCATTGCACATTCTATACCAAGCGTCTTTTAGATTTTCTCCCTCCCTTTGCTTAAAATTTAGAACTTCATTCTCGGGAGACAACGGAGAAGATATAAGACTAGCCATAACGACAAGCAAGTGAGAAAGAGGCAAACGGAAAAGACAAGGCAAATAGAACGGCAAAGGTGAAGTGGGGGAGAGGAAAACGAGAGGCAAATGGCAAATAATGTAATGCGTGAGGTAAGGGATTGTGATGGGTACTTGGTATGTTGACTTTTGCGTAGACCTCCCCGGCAACGGCGCCAGAAATTCTTCTTGCTACCTCTTGAGCACTGCGTTGGATTTCTCCGAAGAGGAAAGGATGATGCAGCAAAGCAGCATAAGTATTTCCCTCAGTTTTTGAGAACCAATGTATCAATCCAGTAGGAGGCTACGCGCGAGTCCCTAGTACCTACACAAAGCAAATAACTCCTCGCAACCAACGCAAATAGGGGTTGTCAATCCCTTCACGGTCACTTACGAGAGTGAGATCTGATAGATATGATAGATAATATTTTTGGTATTTTTGGTATAAAGATGCAAAGTAAAATAAAAGGCAAAGTAAAAAAGCAAAGCAATAATAAAGTGATGGAAGATTAATATGATGAAGATAGACCCGGGGGCCATAGATTTCACTAGTGGCTTCTCTCAAGAGCATAAGTATTCTATGGTTGGTGAACAAATTACTGTTGATCAATTGACAGAATTGAGCATAGTTATGAGAATATCTAGGTATGATCATGTATATAGGCATCACGTCCGAGACAAGTAGACCGACTCCTGCCTGCATATACTACTATTACTCCACTCATCGACCGCTATCCAGCATCCATATAGAGTATTAAGTTCAAGAAAACAGAGTAATGCCTTAAGCAAGATGACATGATGTAGAGGGATACATTCATGCAATATGATAAAAAAACCATCTTATTATCCTTGATGGCAACGATACAATACGTGCCTTACTGCCCCTACTGTCACTGGGAAAGGACACGCAAGATTGAACCCAAAGCTAAGCACTTCTCCCATTGCAAGAAAACCAATCTAGTAGGCCAAACCAAACTGATAATTCAAAGAGACTTGCAAAGATAACCAATCATACATAAAAGAATTCAGAGAAGATTCAAATATTGTTTATAGATAATCTTGATCATAAACCCACAATTCATCGGTCTCAACAAACACACCGCAAAAAGAAGATTACATCGAATAGATCTCCATGATAGAGGGGGAGAACATTGTATTGAGATCCAAAAAGAGGGAAGAAGCCATCTAGCTACTAACTATGGACCCGAAGGTCTAAGGTAAACTACTCACACTTCATCGGAGGGGCTATGATGATGTAGAAGCCCTCCATGGTGGATGCCATCTCCGGGGGAGCTCCGGAACATGCCCCAAGATGGGATCTCGTGGGTCAGAAGGTTGTGGCGGTGAATTAGGTTTTTGGCTCCGTATTTGATCGTTTGGGGGTACGTAGGTATACATACACAACAAAAAAAGACACATCCGTGACATTTTGAGCCGAACGGAATTTTTTTCTGTCATACATATGACACTTCTATGACGATAATTGTGACAAAACCCGTTATCATCATAGATGTGGTGGGCTCCTACTTCTATGACAAAAAATCATGACAGAAAATGGGCTTTTCTTCCTGGGCGGACCGGAGACGCAGCTGCATGACATTCTTTGGGCCGTCCATGACGGAAAAAACCATGGTAGAAGCGAGGGCGAGGAAAATTTCAGGGAGTTCCCGGTTACGGTTGGAGGTCGGGGGCCGAGCGATGCATGTTTCTCTCGTACACGTACGCGCGTGTGTGCGAGGCGTTGGCTCTAACAGAACCCGAGCGAGGCGTTGGGCTCTAACTGAACCCGAGCGATTGCACTGCAGGCTACACGTTACTGAACTCGATCGATCGATCGATGGCCGTTAACTGAACCCGATCGAGCGATTCCTTCGCTACTGCTGCTAACTGAAGCCGGTCGATGCTGCCTCTGGGATGAACAGCGAGCGTTGCGGGGGGGGGGGGTTGGATGAACAGTGAGCAGTGGCGTTGCCTCTGGATGAACAGGACCCCATGGTGTGGTCGAGGGCAGGATGAACAGTAGACGGTGGAGGGGTGCCCGTGGAGGGGTGGTTGAACAGGACCCCGTGGCGTGGAGGGCTGGATGAATAGTAGACGGTGGAGGGGTGCCCGTGGACGGGTGGTTGAACAGTAGCCGGTGGAGTAGCGCGCGGTGGAGGATGGATGAACAGGAGCCCGTGGAGGCTGGAGGAGGTCGATCGTAGCCCGTGGAGGCTGGAGGAGGTCGACGATGGAGATGAACAATATCCCGCGGAGTCCCGTTTTGTTGTACGCAACAGCCCTCCCGATGAACAGGACCCCCGTTTCGACCGTAGGAGGTCCGTTTTGTCCGTTTTGCGGTACGCCACACCCCTCCCGATCAACAGGACCCCCGTTTCGACTGTAGGAGGTCCGTTTCGTCCGTTTTGCGGTATGCCACACCCCTCCCGATCAACAGGACCCCCGTTTCGACCGTAGGAGGTCTGTTTCCTCCGTTTTGCGGTACGCCACACCCCTCCCGATCAATAGAACCCCGTTCCGAACGTAGGAGGTCTGTTTCCTCCGTTTTGCGGTACGCCAGGCCTCGTTTCCATCGCCTGTTCCGTCCAAGCCCTCCTGATGAACACGCCCACGCATTTCGTTTCGACCCAGCCGGTTGGCTCCCACGCGTTCCGTTGCCTCCCGATGAACACGACGCATTCCGTTGCCTCCCCATGAACACGACGCATTCCGTTGCCTCCCATGAACACGACGCATTCCGTTGCCTCCCCATGAACACGACGACGCTGTTTCTCCGTTCCGACCCAGGCATGTACACGAGCCCTGGCCGTACGTATGCGCGAGTAGGCATTCGAGACCCCGCCCGTATGTACCCATACGTGGCTGTATTTTCTTTCTTGCACCCTAGCCGCTGTATGTACGTGTACATGCTACGTGCGCGCCTCTACTACGACACGTGCGCGCCTCTACATCCACCAGTATATATGTACGTATACGTTCGCGACCAGAATGACAACGCTACGTACGCTTCGACCAGGTGGGTCCCGACTGTCAGGCACTTCCTTGCGTGCGAAGATGTTGCTGGTGGGTCCCAACAGTCAGGGGGGAAACGTTTTTTTGCGAAATACGGTGGCCCGTCCGGTGGGTCCCTACTGTCACGTGGAGGAATAATTATTTTGCACGTAACAAGGAGGCACTTCCTTGCTGCGGCCGTGGACCCAGCTGTCAGCCTCTCCACGTACAGTCCACGTCCGATGGAAGCCGTTCCTTGACCACGTTGACCACGCCGCGCCGAGCGCACCAAGGCGGTGGACGACGTCGAGGCCTAGGAAGGGGACGATGGGGAGCCGGGACGCGGCAGTGGATGCCCACGCGTAGAGGAGTACGAGGGTTCAATGGTTCGCTGCGGTGTGAGGCTGCCGTCGCCGCAGAATAACAGGGGGTGTGGGGGAGTAGAGGTATGGCCTGGCCAGCGGTGGGAGTAGTAGGGGGCGGTGAGGCCTCCGCCGCATCGCAGACGACCACGGGAGGCAGGAGCACGAGGCACGACCGGCGCTGGTTTGGGTGGCTGGATCAAGAAGACCAGAGGTTGAAGAAGCACTACGGCCGTTGGATGGACATCGTACGGTCACTGGAGCTAGAATCGTGCATATTGACTAAGCTGACAAAGCCCTCCGTCCTCGTCAACTTAGTAGGCCCACAAGTCAGCCTGCCACTATACTGGGTCCCAGCTAACAAGGGGAGTATTCATTTTTTTTGTGCGTAATAAGGAGGCACTTCCTTGCGTGCGAAGATATAGCTGATGGGTCCGAGCTATCAGCGGCGGTAACGTTTTTTTCGTGAAATACAGAGGCCCTTTCGGTGGGTCCCTGATGTCAGGTGAAGGAATCATTATTTTGCGCGTAATAAGGAGGCATTTCCTTGCGTGCGGCCGTGGACCCAGCTGTTGGCCTCTCCACGTACAGTCCACTTCAGATGCATGTTGGTCGTTGACCACGTTGACCAGGCCGCGCCGAGAGCACCAGGGCGGTGGACGACGGCGAGGCCTAGGAAGGGAACGACACGGAGGCAGGGAAGACTCGACAGTTGTTTCCCACACGGAGGGGAGTACGACTATATGAGGGTTTACTGGTTCGTCTGCCGATGCCGGAGAATAACAGCAGGTGTGGGTGAGTAGAGGGATGGCTAGGCCAGCGATGGGAGTACGGTGGGGCGGTGAGGCCTGCGCGGCAGAAGAGCCAGCCGCGGTGAGGAGGGAGCAGGAAGTCCCGCCGGCGCTTGTTTGAGCGGCTGGAGCAGGAAGAGCATAGATTGAAGAAGCACGACGGTCGTTGGACGGCCATCCAACAGTCACTGGTTGTGCGTCAACCTTTTTTTAGGAAAGCCTCAAATCTGTGGAAAACAGCATACAGCCCATCTGCCATTATTTCTAATAATTTACAACCCATTTGCTAATTATGAATTTTTTTTGGAGCCCATATTCTTTTTGTTAGCATTACAGCCCATATTGTGGCCACGGTTAAAATATTATATGAAATTTTGCATATTTCGGTGCGGTCCGAACTGTTTTTAATCTCGAAATATCGACTCACATTCAAACTGATTCTAAAAATAAATGTATATCAATATAAAATCCAACAAATTCTCCATGCATAAAAATTAATGTAATTTAAAATCTTGAAATGAAAAAAAAAAGATATTTGAAACTAATTGTTGGTTTGATGTGTTTTAAAAATGTACAACCCATTTCTCATTACTGATGGGCCATTTTCTCGGCCAGCCGAATGAAAGCTCTCCTCGTCTTGAAAGATTTGCAGCCCAACAGGTCTGACAAAACGACTTACTTGGCAAATCACAAAAAAACTGGGCTATGGCCGTGGACCCAGCTGTCAGCCTCTCCACGTACAGTACTCTTCCGATGGAATGTCGTTGACCACGTTGACCACGCCGCGCCGAGAGCACCAAGGCGGTGGACGACGGCAAGGCCTAGGAAGGGGACGACGCGGAGCCAGGGAAGACGCGGCAGTGGATGCCCACGCGGAGATGAGTACGAGGGTTCACTGGTTCGGCTGCGGTGTGAGGCTGCCATCGCCGCAGGGCCTGGCTAGCGGTGGGAGTAGTACGGGGCGATGAGGCCTCAACGGCAGCACAGCTGACCACTGGAGGCAGGAGCAGGCGGTCTCCCCGGCGCTGGTTTGGGCAGCTAGTGCAAGAAGAGCAGCGATTGAAGAAGCAGCAGGACCGTTTAATTCAAATCAAACGGTTACTGCTGCTAGAATCGTTTGTTGACTAAGTTGACAAGCCCTGCGTACGCGTCAACTAAGTAGGCACACATGTCAGCCTCCCAACCGGTGCGCCCCAGATATCAATGGGATGAATCATTTTTTTCACGTAATAAGGAGGCAGTTGATTGTGTGCGGCCAGGCCAACGGAGGGAGTAGGGTGGGCCGGGGAAGCCTGTGCGGCATCACAGCGGGCCACAAGAGGAGGGAGCAGGCAGTCCCACCGGCGCTAGTTTAGGCGGCTGGAGCAGGAAGATCAGAGATTGAAGAAGCACGTCGGCCGTTGGATGGACATCCAACAGTCACTACTGCTAGAATCATGTGTACAGTGACAAAGCCTTGCGTAAACAAGTCAACCTCGAAATCTGTGGTGTGTACAACCCATTTGCTATTATTTTTATAATTTTTACTCATTTTCTAATTCATATGGAATTTATTGCAGCCCGTTTTCCATTTTTAGAATTGCTGGCCATTTTCTGGTTAGTACCAGGGTCCAAAAATTAACTAAATATGTGGGAAATTTTGAAAATTCGCAAATTTTTGCTGGGGAACGAAATATTCTTAATCCAAAAATTAATAGCCATAATAAAACAAACTTAAAAATAAATTAGTACTATGTCATGTTAAATCCAATGAAATACGTATAAGATATTAGTGAAGAACAAAATAAAAAAAAGAAACTTATATCCCATTTGCTATAATTTTTTTGAAATTTTCAACCCCTTTTGATATTACTTTTAACAGACATTGACCTTACTCTTAAGCCAGGCCGGAATGCATCCCTCCTCGTCTTGAAAGATTTGCAGCCCAGTAATTCGGAGAAAACAAATAGGTCTAGCTTGGGTATTCTTCAAAAAGAAATACTGGGCTACCTATTTTCCCAAAGAACTGGTGCATGAGCATTTAGCTTTATTTATTTATTTATGTACTTATTTATGTTTAGGGGACCATGAGCTTGTACCTAGGCCGGATTCATGTGAGAGCCTCCGTTCCAGTTAATTATGGGATTCTCTATTGGGCCTTCATCAGTGGGTTGCATGTTATCAACAAGTGGAAAATGTGTTCCGTACGAAAAATAGTATGCGCTACGTACGGTATGGGGAACTAAAGGATCGAACCATGCAATGACTTCCAAAACATTGTGTTTGTCGTTCTAACAACACATTTGTTCAACCAACAAACGAAATATACTACTGATTGTACATTGAAAACAACAGCACCAGCAACCAGGGTTGGGGGTGCAACAAAAGCAGTAAGCAGGCCAGAAGAGTGAAGACGCAGCTCTCTCTTCCAAACCAAACATCAGCCATAATTACAAAAGGGCTACAAAAAAAGAACAAGTGTATGCATCAAACTAAATAAAGATCCTAGTTAGACGTTACTATTTATTAAGCTATGGATATTGGCTGACGGCTTGAACTAGATGGGTGCCTGACGGGGGAAACTCCAGCCAGCAGGTCGAAGTCTGATACTTGCGACCCTCTCTCCTACTTTGGGCTGCAGAGCATGGCGGCACATATCAGGGTATGGTGCATGGAGAGACGCATGGTACTCTGTGTACACATAGTTTTGTCTGGTGAACGAAACCGCGTTGCCATCATGATCCCTGCCGTCGGTTATCTCCTGGTTAATCGGATAATTCAGTCCGACAAACAGAGAGCGTGTACCAAGGCTACTTACCAGCCTCCAGTCAAAAATTCTTGAAGGCCCAGAGAAGCTGGGATCCTGCTCAAAGACCTTGCAGTGACTATGATTGCATTCTGCGAAACAACACGTCCGGTACGTGCGAACGATCATCAATCTTTCGCCGTCATCTGATCGAGCCAGGAACCACCTGCAACTGCCATGCCGCTTTTCTTTGAAAGGTTCTGGGATTAGGAAGGGTAGGGATACCAGGCGGCCTACAACATCATATCAAGTTGGAGTCAAATAAAAAAGGGCTCTTGATTTAGTCAATCTTTAGAACAACATGTTATGAGCATGAATATTTTTTCAGCAAATGTTGACAATAATATAAGCAAGCCATCATGATATCATAGGAAAGTAACAGACTGCTATAACAACCGTTTATAGTGATGACTGGAGTAGGCCAGCAATACGTCTAGCCATAGAAGGAGTCGACAGCGTAAATGAAGCACTTGTGTTCAATGGCATCAGAGAACCATGGAGGATGTATGATCCCGTGATGGACGTGCAGATTTATCCACTTACCAAAGTGACTTGTCAGATAGGCAAGACCGTGGTTGAAGAACGCAATTAGCCTGAAGTCTTTATAATTCGCAGATCTTGTGGGCACTTGGCAGATTACAACCTTGAGCAAATCAAACTTGGTATCATGTTGGCACTGTAAGATTCCGAGTATTCTGGGCCGCGGTGCCAAAGCAATGCAGTATTAATCGAAGGAAGGGGGATCAATCACCGGGTGTAGACCTCCACAAGCATCCAGCTGCCGCGACCGTCGACGAGCACCATCCAAGACGTGTTCATGCCGACCCAGTACATACCGTTAATGTAGTTGAGGCTGACGGGGATCGGATCGCAGTCAAGGGGGTTAATGCTCGCCACCCTACGATCGTTATGCTGCGTGACACGCCGTTTCTGAGGATCAGGCGACATCAGTAAGGAAGGAGCTGGCTTAAAAAGCTCCGGCCTAAGGGCTTTGAGTAAACGGTACAGCCCCGATGAGCACGCAGTGAGAGGCATGGTACTGAGATTGTCCACACGCAAAACAATGAGCTTGATTACCTCTGTGGGGAGCAAATTCCAGCCACTCTTTCGATGGACGCTGCTCGGTTCTGCCATCGTTAGTGCTTGGGTTTCGGACGAGGGGGAGGCGCCTTAGCGGGGATGGAAGATTGGACAAGATTATGTGCGAACAAAGATGGAGAAGCGAATATGTGCTACGGGAAGTGGACAGGTGATGATGACTACAGCACGCCGCTTGACTTATGAGACACATACCAGCAGCATAGGGTCATGTCGATGCCAGACAACTTGCTTGAGTGAGCACAGTACTGGTACTCCCTACAGTGCTATGCCCTAACTTGCTTGAGTAGAGTAGTAGAGTAGGATTCTGCTCTACTACTAGCACCGGAGGAGTAGTATATTCTAATCTAAAATAGTTACAAACTTCAATGCCCGAGCGTGGAACGACTACGAACCATGCTCAAAGACCGTGTCTATGTGGTGTTTGGACATGGGCGACAACCTCAATGCCACCGATGCTGCTCCCGTTGCACCGTATGTGTTTCTGTCCTTCCTGTTCGAAATCGAGGTAGAATTCATGTTTCTACTCTGTATCCTACTACTATGCTAGTCCACATGATTAGTTTCATCTCTGTTATATCCGTCATGATTTATTTTGTGCTTATTCGGATTAAATCTCATAGTAACTTGCTCATATATTCAACTGGCGCAACGTCCTCTATAGCCACTCCTGTTTCATGGACGGCCTGGTCGATGCCTCCAAGGAGCCCTTCGTCCACTACTATGAGTGCCCGATGCCGTTTTGTGGCTCGCCGGCGGACATGGTGCATCACCTCCCGGATGCGTGCGGCGGTCACTGCTGGCCCTTGGCGGAGAACATCAAGTACGAGACGTGCTACCCGTTCACCATGCCGGAGTCGCTGGAGGATCACTGCCGCCTGCTAGTCTCAGAGGAGGACGACAGCATCTTCCTCTTGATCGTGGGCACCAGCGAGGCCCGTGCAGGCCACCGCCCAGTCTCTGTAATGTGCGTCTGGGTGACGCCGCTGACGCTGACACTGACACGAGGCCGATGTACGGGTGCGTGGTCAGTGTTATTACCCCTTCGGGTCGCGTGGGCGGCGACACCGGCCTCATCAAACGGACTTGGACTCTGGGGAGCTGGGACTATCTCGCCAATGTGGACTGGGAAAACCCATGGCATCCTTTACCCGCCGACGTGGTGCACGGGGACTCCAAGGAGGTTCACCTAGACATACACATTATCAAGTTAAATGTTTATCATTAGTCTTCGCGCAATGTAATCCGCTGTCTAAGCATGTGGAGACTTCCATGCAGGATCTTGCTCTATTGGAGTATCGCACATGAATAAAAGTGTATCCGTTTATGGTTTAGTCTAGAATCTTCCATGTATGAATTTTTACTACAGTACTGGTGAAAGACTTACGATGAACCATTTCTTACATCTCCTCTGCCCGCTTGCAAGTCATCCTGATTTAATCCCTCCGTCTAGGTGTATAAGGGCATCATCAATATTACTTAATAGTATAGCCAACTGTTGAGTATAAGAAAGTGCATGTCATCTGTAGCCAACATGTATAACAATTGATACTCAAAAACTAATTCTTAAAGATCATTTCTTGCAAAGCACAATAAGTGTTATTTCTTCACAAGTTTTGGATGCAGGTTGAACCGTTTAACGCTTTTGTTTACAAAAGATACCTTTTTATCTATTTCACCTGGATGTTTGTGAGCTCTAGAGATGAAATAATATTCAAAGAAACCTATCGATACCCGTTACACAAGAGATGACCCCCACATCCTTTGTCAAAATAAACAACTCCCCGATCAATGCATTTCACTCTTCGGTGCAACGCACGGGCACCTTACTACTATAGATTAGTACGACCAAAAAATGAACTAACATTATATATAGTACGATAAATGCTGATGCATGTCACCTAAAATTATATCATTCAAAACTATGTTCAAATGCGAATCCAACGATATAGTTTTTGTTGACATGCACTAACATTTTGTCAGTTAAATCTTCAGTCAAATTCAATGGGGGACTAATAAACCACGACCTATGTAATACAAGTGTAGAGGGCGGCGCTGCACGGGAGTCTCACCTCTCACCCCGCTCGTGGCGCGGCAGTAAATCCGTCATATCACAAAACCCAACCACTCCCAGTAATAAGTGGCCTGGTAAAATAAACGGACAAGCAACCATCACATCCCTCCGTCTTTTTTGCATTTCATCTCTCTGCATTTACTTTCTTCGGTTCATCTCGCACACTCGATCCCTAGCTACTACTCCTAGGGCCAGTTCTTTTGGCGGCCTCCCCAGCTTTTCCCACAAGACTAGTCACAGTGGAGAGTAACAATAAGGCGCCTCACTCATTTATTTGGGCTTCTAAACTACTACTCTGTCCTGGTTTATTCCTCATCATTGTAATTTGTGCTAAATTTTGACCAAAGATTTAACTGGTTTATTCCTCACCATTGTAATCCCTCCGTCTAGGTGTGTAAGTCATCTTACAAAAACCAAATAATCCCAAAACACTTAGGCGCGGTGCATTAACTTCTACCTCGTTTCTTGTTTCTTGACATATCAACCAATAAGAGATAGAGTGTGCATGCTTTTAATGACTTGAGATATCAAACACGACATGCAGTGGTTAGTTTATTGCATGCAATACTATTAATTAGCAAATAAACATTAACGTTTCTCGTTTTCTCCTCCTCCTTGGTCACGGTGCACAGCCTAAGATGACTTACTCACCTAGACTGATGGAGTAGTGCATGTGACATGCACTAACATTTCATTAGTTAAATTTATGATCAAAATTTGACACAGATTACAATGGGGACCAATTAACCAGGACGGAGGTAGTAGTTATGGGATTACTAATATAGAAGCCTAAAAGAACTGGCCCCTGGTACTCCTACTAGTAGTAGTACTCAAGTTGGAATTCCAATTGCACATCACAACTTGTTAGGCAAAAAATTTGATACAGGGTGTAGGAAGCGGTTTGGGAATTTGCATGCCTTTCCAACCAGTGAGATACTCCGTACAAAGTACGACAGAGAAATAACCACAGAGAAGGAAGCTAAAAGTAAACAATCAAATGAGCATTTCTGCATTTGTTTTGCATTGAATCGTTTCACAAGCTTGACTAGTGTTGTTTTTCTACTTTTACAAAAACCGCATCGTAATGTTAAAATGTGCATTTGCACGTACATATGTAATAGTAGTACTCCCTCCGTCTAGGTGTATAAGTCTTCCCTCCTTCTTGGTCATGGTGCACAACCAAAGATGACTTATTGACCTGGACGGAGGGCGTAGCACAGTCTTCAAGCATGTATCGAGAGAGACGTGTAGTGCGATAGTATATAGTAAAGTTTGTGATATATGCACGTACTTGCAAAATGCATACGAATACACAAGGTTTCCAAACTTTCCCTTTTACATACTTAATTAAGGACGCTAAAAATTCCTGAACGTTCGGGATTTATCATTTGCGTCCCAAAACTAATAAGATCGCCTTACGAAACAAAAATTATACTCCTCCTAAAAGCCACGACGCTCGCAGGAGCGCTTGCAGCATGCCACGAGTGCCCTGGTGCGCGACCGTTTCCCAGCGCGCCGACACAACGCCTCTTCCTCAGCCTCGCAACTCGCGAGGTGATGATTGGCGGCTTGCCGGTGGGCGAGCGCGATCTCACCAACGTGGTGATCCAGCGCCAACAGGTACTCCTCCTCGCTGGAAGCATGCACCCGGTCCACGTACCGCCAAGCGTAGATGAGGCGCTTGGGCCCGACTGCACTCAGGGCGTCGGCACGGGCGTCCTCCGCCACTCTCATGGCCCTCGCACGAGCCTTCTTCCAAAGAGCTAATTGCCTGACTCTCTCGGACGCGACATAGGCCTCCGAGGCAGCTTGTTTCGCGGTGCGCTTCTCTTCCTCGGCCTTCTTCTCCGCCTCTATTTTGGCACGCTCTGCTGGAGGCAAAGCCTCCCACAAGGCGACATCCATTTCTTTCCAAAGCTCCTCAAGGCTGGGGGGCTCGGCGGGCGGCACGACGTTCTCCTCGTAGCGGGGAGCCGACGCGTCGTCCGGCGCGTGTGCTGGCGAGATTGGGAACACCGACACATCCACCTTGACGCGTCGCGGCGAGGAGCGGAACGCCGACACGTCCTCCTCGACTAGTGGCGGCGAGGAATGAAACGGCGACCCGTCGCGTCGCGGCGAGAAGCGGAACGCCGACGCGTCCTCCTCGACTAGTGGCGGCGAGGAACGGAACGGCGACGCGTCGCATAGCGGCGAGGAGCGGAACACCAACGCGTCCTCATCGACTAGTGGCAGCGAGGAACGGAATGGCGACGCGTGACCGTCCGCGCGGTGCAGCGAGGGGCTCCTAGGGCTTGGGAGGGGCGATGCCATGGTGGTCGATGTGAGAGGGAGGGGGAGGAGATAGCGATGAACGTGAACGTGAGGGGGAGGAGATAGCGATGTCATGGGAGGCGCAATATTTATAGCAAGCAATGGCACACCTACGTAAGATATGGACTGAGCTGCACTGACTTAACTGCAGGTCCAGTTGCATCACTGACATGTGGGCCAGACCCCTGTTGGGCCCATATGTCAGTGACCCAATGCACCTACAGTTAAGTAACAGCTATGTGGGCATATTTGTTGGAGTAAATTACGGGGGAGCGAAGGGGTGGAAATATTGCTAGTCACAACGGATTGGACGAGCGTGGGGGGAGGAGAGTCATGCATGCAGATTTTTTCACACGGGGTGGAGTGGTGGGACCGCCGGAGGGAGAAGGAGAGTTTGGCAGGCATATTGTTTCCACACATGGAGAGGAAAAGATTTGGAGACGAACGGGCTTCCTACAGGTATGGGGAACAGTGCATAATAAGTCATCTTGCATGTCGGGCTAGGTATAGTCTCAAGTCATTAAAAACATACACGCCTCACACATGTTCATATTTCAAGGTGCACTAAATTATTGATTGCGATGATTAAGGCTGGCCATAGTTGTGGTATCTTAGCTGGTATCATGCACACGAGAATAGCAAACATGCTGATGTGGCAAAGAATTAAAGAATAGAGGGGGGTTAGAGTAACTAGTGTTCATGCATTCATGCATGCATTGGTAAAAAACATTTTTTTTTTGTGAAGAAAGACAACACTAGTTGAGTACTTTTGCAAACTTCAAAAACTATTCCACCGCCTCTACTATCTTGCTAAGAGTAGGTTAAATTTTTGAATCGAGCCCTTTAAACTAGAAGGGAGTTAGTGGTACTCTAATAGCTAACCTTGTTGTGATGACAAGATAGGACATGGCACGCACCTTATCGGGGGGAATCGGCTTCCTCGAACACCTATGGGGACCGAGCCCCTTTCTTGGTTCGGCGGGGGGCGGAGGTCGCACGAAGAGCGGATCGAGGCGATGCACACAAGGGATTTTACCCAGCTCCGGGCCGCAAGGATGCGTAAAACCCTACTGCTGCTTTGTGGATTGTATTGTGTTCTTGCTCGGGAGCGTGTGGAGCTACAGTACACGCGAGCCGCTGGCGAGAGAGAGCGTAGCGATGGGTCTCCTCCCTTCTCCGTGCGCTTGGGGCCTCCTTTTATATGCTCAAGGGGTTACCCACAGGTGGCAGCGCAGGTGGGGGCAAAAATGGGAGAATGCTGTAGTGGGTACAGCTGCCTGCACAGTGGCTGTACAGTGCTATCATACCTAACTCTGACGGCAGGGGACAAGGGCATTAAATGCCCGTCCGCATCGCCCAGACGGCGCAGGGAAGTGGACCGTCAAGAGCGCCACCGTTTGCCACGATGGCTACTCTGTCAGCGTTGCTTTGCCACCGCATGCCCCCGGCTGCGCAGCCTCTCGCCACGTACGCCTGGAATGGCCCTAGAGCGACGCGTGGGTGGATGGGCTGGATCACAGGCGCGGGGTGGTGACTTGCCGCGGCAAACGCCTTGCCGCGGTTGGTGCCTTGTCGCGCCCGGGAGCTTGTCGCTCACCGGTCCTTGCCGGGACGCGGGGCGCGTCGCAGCAAGTATCTTGTTGTGCCTCGGTCGGCCTTCCCAGCAAGATCCTCTTGCCAGGGCCTTGTGCTTCGAGCGAGCGTCCCGGCACGCTCCTCTTGCCGGGGCCTTGCTCTCTTTGGGTGGCCTTCCCGGCAAGCTCCTCCTGCCGGGGTCTTGGCTCAAATACTTTGTTCTTGGATGGCCCAAAAAAGGGACCACGGAGAGTCTTGGCGATCGCCTGGCAAGCCCTGCCGCGGGGTGCTACGACTGCCCATGCACAGGTTCGGGATACTAAGGTACCCCTACTTTAGTACACCGACAGGAGCCCCCGGGCCTGGGCCATACACGGTGCCGAGCGCTGTTGGGCCAGGCCCAAAACAGTGCACGGGCACGCGCGGCCTGGGTCACGCTGCATCTGCTTCTGCGCCCACCACGTCTTCCCCAAACGGCATGCGTCGAACGCGGCATCGTGGGGAGAGGCGTGCGTGACGTGGGTGGCGTGCGCGGGGCTGAGCCCCGCAGGCGCGCGTCACGTCGCAGGCGATTTGTTTATTCGGAAAGGCGAAGCGCCCCCCTCCTCCCCTTATAAGCAGGGGAAACAGGGGCAGTCCGCCCACCCGCCAGTTGCGATTCCTTGAAAACCTCCGCCACTTCCCAAGAGAAGCAGCGCTCCGCCCCCTTCCGCCGCCACCAGTGCTACCGACGCCGTCGATCTCCCTCCCTCCTTCCGCCATGGCCCCGAAGGGTGACAAGGGAAAAGGGAAGGCCGTGAAGTCGGCCGAGGCGCAGCGGCTCGAGGCGCTGTGAAAGGAGCAGGCGACCTTCCCCCCTGAGCTCGACGCGTTGGTCCTGAGCGAGGAATACTACCTCTTCTGGTCGACGGGGACGCGAGCGCACCCGCGCACGAGGGTTCTTCCCGCCGTCGCCCAGAAGGAGTATCCGACCGGGTATCCCTTCTTTGCTCTGTTCTTCTATTGCGGGCTCTGCCCGCCCTTCTCTGAATTTTTCTGCGACATCATGAACACCTACGGGTTCCATCTCCTTGATTTCACCCCCAATGCTGTCCTGACCATGGCAATTTTCGCACATCTTTGCGAAAATTTCGTCGGAGTCTTTCCAAACGTATCTCTCTTCCGCCACTTCTTCACGCCTCGAGTAGAGAGAGGAGAGCCCCTCTCCGGCGGGATCGCCTGGATCTCGAAGCTTGGCAAGAAGGATGCTTATCTGGAGGGAGAGCTCCGCAGCAAATGGGAGGAATGGAGAGCAGACTGGTGCCTGATCGTCGAGGAGAACCCGCAGCCATTCACTGTCGTGCGCCAAACTCCTGTGGTGCACGGCAGGGATTGGAGCGACGTGGCTCCGGACGACGACAAGCTGCAGATTGCCATCACCCGGATCCTGCGGCTCAGGCGTGCCGGGCTCACAGTTGGCGCCGTTGGCGCAGATTTCCTCCGCCGCCGCATCGCTCCCCTACAGGAGAAGGGGAGGCCCGCCTGGGAGTTCCAGAATGCGGCGGACATCATGAGGCTGCGCCCTGGCCTCAACTTCAATTTCACCGTCTTGGAGCTTGACGGGACGCTCAGCGCGCTGTTCAAGCACGACCCCGACCACCCGAATGGTTCAGGCTGCCGCAAGGCGTCGTCCCGTTGTGCAACAATTCGTCGCTCAGCCGCATCCTTGCAATGATGCCGCTGTGCGACTCGCACGGGATCGACTCCACTTGGCAGGAGCCCGCCGACGATGTCGTGCGGGCGTTCTTCGATGACTTCGTGGAGAGGCCAGTCGACGCCGACGAGCAGAGGGGCCTCACCCGAGACACCACGGACGTGGAGTTGGCGCGCATCGCCTCCAGGATGGAAGAGGCGGCGGCAGCCGCGGCCGCGAGCGAATTTGTCTTTGCATTGGCGGAGGCAGACGCAGCGGAGGCGGAAAGCCTTGCCGATCGAGCGGAGTTTGCCGGCGAGGAAGGGCTTGCCGGGCACGGCGCAGGGGCGGACGAGTCCACCGAGGGCACGAGCGGCTTGCTGGAGGCTGACGCCTCTTCCTCCCGACCCTCGGGCAGCTCGTCACAAGCGGAGCCCCCGGCTCAACCACGGAGGCGTCTCCGCAAGGCCGGGGAGGTGGTACGGCAAGCAAGCCAACAGCCGCAGCGCCCCGTGACGTGCTCCGCTGTTTTAGCAGGAGCGGGGTCTTCGCAGGCCGCTGCTTCTGCTCCTGCCGCCCCTCGCGCCACAGCGGCGGCCGGGGCAGAGCCGTCTCGGGCTAGCGCCACCACTGCCTCCGCCAAGCGGCCGAGGGAGCCTACTCCTCCGCCTCCTCGCGCCAGAAGTGGGCCAGTCTTCGACTTCTCCGCGCTTAGCTCCGGCGAGGAAGACGGAGAGGAGTAAGACCCCCGCTGTTCTTGTGTTTCTTCAATTCTCGTAGTTGCGCCTCGCATCTCATTTGCCCTCCTTCTGAATTTGCCCCTGTTCAGGACTCTGGCTCAGAGGGTGGCAAAGAGAGCCAAGGTCTCGGTGGTCATCCTCGATGACAAGCCCACCGTGACGGCAGGGAGTGCGCCTGAGATGACCTTATCGGAGCCGCCAACTGGTCCTCAGAGCAGCCCCCAGCGCAGCCCCAGCGTAAGCATATGGCTTGCTTTCTGCCGTTGGGCGCGCCCGGAGGCCCTTCGCTTTTCCTGACATCTGGCTGACGATTTGTGTAGGAGCAGAGCAGCCCCACCAGGAGCGTCCGGAGACCGTCCCCGATGAGCCACCTGCTACAACTACACCGCCAAGGGGGAGTTCCCTGGCAAGGGAGGAGTCCCCGACAAGGGAGCGATCCCCGGCGAGGGAGCAGTCTCCAGCGAGGGAGCAGTCCCCGGCAAGGGAGCAGTCTCCGGCAAGGGACCGCACCGGCGGCCCCTCGGCGACGGAGACCGTGACTGCAGACCCCGGCCCAGGTAGCCTTCTTGCCTCGAAACTCCCCTGAAGTTCTTCTTCTTTGGATAGTTGCTTGACTTCTCCCCCTCTTTCGGCCTTCAGACCCGCCCGCCACGGACCCGATGGAGACCGAGGTCGTCGTCGAGGAGGACGCGCGCGGCCATATTGATGACATGGCCGCCACCGGAGAGACGGATGGTGCTGAAGATCCGGCCGGCGAAGAGGCCGCCAAGGCTGCCGCAGCTGCCGCGGGTGAGGGGGCCGGCGATCGTACTGACGGCCCTGAGGCCGCAGGAGCGCCAGGCGCTATGCCGACTGCCGATCCCGCCTCCGCAGCGGCGTCGGGCCCCGAGGAGCCCCAGCCAGGCGCCTACCTCAAGGCCGGCGACGATATCTTCATCAAGCTCCCCTGGGAGTCGACTTCCAGGGCGCCGGTCGAGGGGGAGACCTTGGATGGAGAGGTGCTCACCTCCGCCGGGCTGACGCTGGTTGACGCGCCAAGCAGCAGCGGCGGCGAGCCTGAGGAGGAGCGGCTGCTCCGGAAGCTGGTGTCACTCTACCGCGCCCGACAAGCCCAGGTGGAACGCCGGGAAGCGCTTGTCGCGAAGGCGGGAGCGGACATGGAGAAGCGCGCCGGGGAGCTCCGAGAGCTCAACCAGGAGGCCCTTCGATCCTTGGCAGATGAGCGAAGGCAGCTCGACGAGGCGCGGACAGCCTTCATCCTCGAGAAGGCGGAAGCCGAAGAGCAGCAAAGGCTTGCCGCCACGGGGCTAGCCGCGCGGGAGGGTGAGCTGGCGCAGCAGAAAGCCAGCCTCGCCAGCCATGAGGAGGAGGTCGCCGCACGCGAGCAAGCGCTCGACGGAGCCCTCAAGGAGGCGCGAGATGCTGCCGCAGCCGCCGAGACCGCCAAGGAGGCATTGGAGGCGAAGGTGGTGCAGCTCGACACCGACCTCAAGGCGAGCGGTGAGGAGCTCGCCGCGCTCAAGCAGGAGCGCGAGAAGGGTGCCCACACCCTTGGCGAGCTGCAGGGTCGCTTCGCCGAGAAGATCAGGGAGCTCGACGCCGCCAAGGACTCCAAGGCCGATCTCAAGCTGAAGCTGGACACCCTGTCCAAGGCGCTGGACAGCGCCAAGGAGCAAGAGGTGTCTTTGCGGAAGGAGGTCGCGGACAACGAGGCGTTGTTGGAGAGCGCCGCGGTCACCCAGAACGAATTCAGGGCGACGGTGGAGCAGTGGACCGAGGGTCTCGTGGACATCGCCGCCTCCATCGACAAGGAGCTGACGCTGCTGGGGATGGAGGGTCACGAGTATCCCTGTGGTGAAAACGTCCCACCCAGCACCAAGCTTACTTTGTTCTTCAAAGGCGTGGTGGCGGGCCTTCAGCATCTCCGGAACGCGATCCCAGAGCAGCTGCCCGGCGAGACGTGCGAGGCCATCGCCGGAGCCCTCGAGAAGGTGTTGGTGAAGATCGCCTTCCGCAACCCCGGCATCAGGCTCACCAACGTCCTCAAATCCCTGCCGGCAGACGCTGACCTCGAGGAGATCAGGGCCCTCGTCGCGCCCATCGTGGAGAAGGTGTCCGGGATCAAGAGGATCAAGGGCGACCGCGTGGATTAGGCCGCCTCCCCTTTTCTTTTCTTGTCGCTGCCAGCCAAGTCATGAAAGCGATTCATTAGGGCCGCGACAAGCTTATCTTGTAATATAACTTTATCTTAGGTAGTGATTGCACTGTTATTTCCTCTACTTGACTCCGTGCTCTTTATGTTTTTGCCCTACACTTTTGGGGACTTGTCGGCGTAGGCCTCCGCCTTACCGCGGGTTCTGAGTGCGGGACATCAGCAGCCCGCCAGCGGTGCCATTACCGGCAAGAAACCTTGCCGCGGCTAGCTGCAGCTCACTTAAATTGTTGAGCAGGCTCAAAGCAAAGTAAGTGTTGCGACTGCAGTCGCAGCACACTTAAGCTGCCGAGCGAGCTCGAAACAAAGTAAGGATGCCACTCTGGTTGTAGCACACTTAAGTCGTTGAGCGGACTCGAAACGAAGTAAGGGCGCAACTAGCCACGAGCCGGTCCCTCCGCGCACAGGTTTTCCATACAAAGTACGGTCGTTCGAGGAAGATAACCTCAAAATTTTAAAAACTCAATTGCTCAAACTTTGGCAACTTAGCTTTTTCGTGGCTCGCTGCCCGGCAGGGTCGCTTTCCGGTAAGGCGAAACATGGGGCTCGCCGTCGCTTACCGGGGGTCAGTGCTGCACAGAGTGTCAGATAATGCATGCAAAGAACAAAGAGCATGAGATCGATAAGGTGCGCGGAGCACATGAACTCAATCTACGCACAGGGTCTGCGCCTGGCTCTGTACAAAGGATCACATGCAACAGCGGCAAGACTTTGTACAGAAGAGTGGTTGTCGGACGGGGTCCGACAACCGCGCCTTACGGGCGAAACTTACGAAGATGCCCAACGTTCCAGGAGTTGCTCACCGGAGCGGTATCTTCGGTCTCAAGGCGGACAGCGCCAGGCCTATCGACTCGTTTCACCCGGTAAGGGCCTTCCCACTTTCTTGAGACTTCTGGCACTAACCTTGCGGCTTATGAAAGCGGCGCAAGGCGTGCTGGTAGCGAGCAGCTCGCACAGCGGCCTAAAGATGGTCCTCCTCGAGGAGCGGCGCATCATCTCGACGCAGCTGCTCTCGCTCGAGCTCAGCGTGAGCAAACACTCGAGGTGGCCCGCGTGCGAGATCCGTGGGGCTGACTGCCTCCGCTCCATGGAATAGAGCGAAAGGTTGCCTGGTCATACCAGGGCTTACCTGCGCCGAGAGGTGTCGGCGTATGTTCGGATGCCGTGGCATCATGATCTGCCTCGACGACGCCCGTTTCACCGCCGGCGCCGTCCCCACCACCCGTTTGCTCCAAGGGCGGTGGGTTCGACGCGGACGGACCAGCCACCTCTGGAGCCTTCTTCTTCGGTGGCATGTCGACGAAGATGATGGAGATATACCCCGTGCAGACGCCGGATCAGGTTCGCACAACTTCGACGCCCCCTACCTGGCGCGCCAAAGATGTCGGGGGGAATCAACTTCCTCGAACACCTATGGGGACCGAGCCCCTTCGGGCCGCAAGGATGCGTAAAACCCTACTGCTGCTTTGTGGATTGTATTGTGTTCTTGCTCGGGAGCGTGTGGAGTTACAGTACACGCGAGCCGTTCGCGAGAGAGAGCGTAGCGATGGGTCTCCTCCCCTCTCCGTGCGCTTGGGTCCTCCTTTTATATGCTCAAGGGGTTACCCACAGGTGGCAGTGCAGGTGGGGGCAAAAATGGGAGAATGCTGTAGTGGGTACAGCTGCCTGCACAATGGCTGTACAGTGCTATCATACCTAACTCTAACGGCAGGGACAAGGGCATTAAATGCCCGTCCGCTTTGCCCAGACGGCGCAGGGAAGTGGACCGTCAGGAGCGCCACCGTTTGCCACGATGGCTACTCTGACAGCATTGCTTTGCCACCGCATGCCCCCGGCTGCGCAGCCTCTCGCCACGTACGCCTGGAATGGCCCCAGAGCGACGCGTGGGTGGATGGGCTGGAGCGCAGGCGCTGGGTGGTGACTTGCCGCGGCAAACGCCTTGCCGCGGTTGGTGCCTTGTCGCGCCCGGGAGCTTGTCGCTCACCGGTCCTTGCCGGGACGCGGGGCGCGTCGCAGCAAGTATCTTGTTGTGCCTCGGTCGGCCTTCCCAGCAAGCTCCTCTTGCCGGGGCCTTGTGCTTCGAGCGGGCGTCCCGGCAAGCTCCTCTTGCCGGGGCCTTGCTCTCTTCGGGTGGCCTTCCCGGCAAGCTCCTCCTGCCGGGGTCCTGGCTCAAATACTTTGTTCTTGGATGGCCCAAAAAAGGGACCACGGAGAGTCTTGGCGATCGCCTGGCAAGCCCTGCCGCGGGGTGCTACGACTGCCCGTGCACAGGTTCGGGATACTAAGGTACCCCTACTTTAGTACACCGACACACCTCGACGGAGGAACTAGTCTGCATTGTGCATTTAAGTTTTGTCTAAAGTCAATGTACCTCTACTTTCACCAGGCTTATAGAAAAATGTGTCAACATTCACAATGTCAAATCAATATTTTTACACTCATTATAAAACGTAGTTCTTATACTCATTATAATCAGTATTGTAGATATTGATATTTTAGTATAAATTTGGTTGTGGGATTTCATTGATGCCTGTCAAAGCATGGAGGAAGCGGAGCTTAGGGCTTGCATTGCCGGTCTCTACATAGGTATTTCTCTTCATAATCCTATAATTTTAGAGACTGATTGCGCTTTTGTGGTAGCGCCTCTTGCATCGGGGGACTATGACAGGTCTGCTATGCGTGACCTGAAGATGAAAGCGTTGAGCATCTCGAAGTTGATCAATGATATGTCTCCAACGTATCTATAATTTTTTATTGCTCCATGCTATATTATCTACTGTTTTGGGCAATATTGGGCTTTATTATCCACTTTTACATTATTTTTGGGACTAACCTATTAACCGGAGGCCCAGCCCAAATTTGCTGTTTTTTTTTGCCTATTTCAGTGTTTCGAAGAAAAGGAATATCAAACGGATTCGAAACGGAACGAAATCAACTGGAGAAGCTATTTTTGGAAGGAAAGCTACCGGATGGACTTGGACCCCACGTCAGGAAAGGAGGGAGGTGCTCACGAGGGTGGGGGCGCGCCCACCCCCTAGGGCACGCCCCCTGCCTCGTGGTGCCCCCGAAGCTCCACCAACGTACATGATGCACCCATATATACTCACGTACCCTAAAACTTCCAAAACGGAGAATAGATTGGGAGTTCCGCCGCCGCAAGCCTCTGTAGCCACCAAAAGTCAATCGGGACCCTGTTCCGGCACCCTGCCGGAGGGGGGGAACCCTCACCGGTGGCCATCTTCATCATCTCGGCGCTCTCCATGACGAGGAGGGAGTAGTTCACCCTCGGGGCTGAGAGTATGTACCAGTAGCTATGTGTTTGATCTCTCTCTCTCTCTCTCTCTCTCGTGTTCTTGATTTGGCACGATCTTGATGTATCGCGATCTTTGCTATTATAGTTGGATCTTATGTTTCTTCTCCCCCTCTTCTCTCTTGTAATGGATTGAGTTTCCCCTTTGAAGTAATCTTATCGGATTGAGTATTTAAAGATTTGAGAACACTTGATGTATGTCTTGCATGGGATAACCGTGGTGACAATGGGTTATTCTATTGATCCACTTGATGTATGTTTTGGTGATCAACTTGCGGGTTTCGTGACATTGGGAACCTATGCATAGGGGTTGGCACACGTTTTCGTCGTGATTCTCCGGTAGAAACTTTGGGGCACACTTTGAGGTTCTATGTGTTGGTTTGAGTAGATGAATTGAGATTGTGTGATGCATATCGTATAATCATACCCACGGATACTTGAGGTGACATTGGAGTATCTAGGTGACATTAGGGTTTTGGTTGATTTGTATCTTAAGGTGTTATTCTAGTACGAACTCTAGGGCTGTTTGTGACACTTATAGGAATAGCCCAACGGATTGATTGGAAAGAATAACTTTCAGGTGGTTTCGTACCCTACCATAATCTCTTCGTTCGTTCTCCGCTATTAGTGACTTTGGAGTGACTCTTTGTTGCATGTTGAGGGATAGTTATATGATCCAACTATGTTATTGTTGTTGAGAGAACTTGCAGTAGTGAAAGTATGAATCCTAGGCCTTGTTTCAACTCATTGCAATCCCGTTTACACTCACTTTTACCGCTTGTTACCTTGCTGTTTTTATATTTTCAGTTTACAAAAACCCTTATCTACCATCCATATTGCACTTGTATCACCATCTCTTCGCCGAACTAGTGCACCTATACAATTTACCATTGTATTGGGTGTGTTGGCGACACAAGAGACTCTTTGTTGTTTGGTTGAAGGGTTGCTTGAGAGAGACCATCTTCATCCTATGCCTCCCACGGATTGATAAACCTTAGGTCATCCACTTGAGGGAAATTTGCTACTGTCCTACAAACCTCTGCACTTCGAGGCCCAACAACGTCTACAAGAAGAAGGTTGTGTAGTAGACATCAAGCTCTTTTCTGGCGCCATTGCTGGGGAGGCTAGGTAAGCGCTACTCACACCCCGTCAACTAAGCTCTTTTCTGGCGCTGTTGCCGGGGAGGTGAGTGCTTGTAGGTATATCTTTAGATCTAGCAATTGAATCTTTTTGTTTCTTGTTTTAGCAATAGTTGGTTTATAAAAGAAAACTACAAAAAAATGGAATTGAGTTTGCATCATACGCTTCATCTTTTTAATATCTTTCGTGCGTATGATGGAAAGGAAAATTGTGCCAAAGTGTTAGAAGAAGAATGCATTAAATTGTTTGGTACTAGATCTTTGTATGATGAGCATGATTGCAATGTTGTTAGTATGAATTCCTTGAATATCCATGATGCTAATGATATGCAAAGCCACAAGCTTGGGGAAGCTATGTTTGATGAAGATGATATTTTTTGTCCCCCGAGCTTTGATGAGCAAATTTACTATGATGAAAGCATGATTCCTATCTATGATTACTATTGTGATGACATGTATGCTATAAAGAATAATGATAACCATGAAACTTGTCGTCTTGATCTTAATTTTCAATCACATGATTGCTATTTTGTTGAGTTTGCTCCCACTATTATTCATGAGAAGAATTTTGCTTATGTGGAGAGTAGTAAGAATTATATGCTTGTAGATCATGAAAAGAAGGCTTTAGGTGCTGGTTATATTGTTGAATTCATTCATTATTTCCTTTCTATGTGCTTAAAGTTTTGAAGTTATGCTTGTTTTACCTTCCTATGCAAGTTGATTCTTGTTCCCATAAGTTGTTTGCTCACAAAATCCCTATTCACAGGAAGTGGGTTAGACTTAAATGTGCTAGTCATATTCTTCATGATGCTCTCTTTATGTTTCAATTCTTATCTTTCATGTGAGCATCATTGAAATCATCATGCCTAGCTAGGGGCGTTAAACGATAGTGCTTGTTGGGAGGCAACCCAATTTTATTTTAGTTTATTACTTTTTGGTTATTTTTAGGAATAAATACTCCATCTAGCTTCTGTTTAGATGTGGTTTTATGTTTTAATTATTGTTTGTGCCAAGTAGAACCTTTGGGAAGACTTGGGTGAAGTCTGTATGATCATGCTATAAAAAACAGAAACTTTAGCGCTCACGAGATTAGCTAAAACTTTTTACTTGAGAGTTCTATTTAGTTGATTCTTTTTGCAGATGATTACTACACAAATTCCTCTGGTCCACCAATTTATTTTAGAATTTTTTGAGTTCCAGAAGTTTGCGTTAGTTACAGATTACTACAGACTGTTCTGTTTTTGACAGATTCTGTTTTTCGTGTGTTGTTTGCTTATTTTGATGACTCTATGGCTAGTAAAATGGTTTATAAACCATAGAGAAGTTGGAATACAGTAGGTTTAACACCAATATAAATAAAGAATGAGTTCATTACAGTACCATGAAGTGGCGTTTTGTTTTCTTTCGCTAACGGAGCTTACGAGTTTTCCTATCTATGAAGGCCAAAGGAAAAAAAGAAGGCCCCAAAAAAAGAGAAAAAAAGGGGCAATGCTACTATCCTTTCTTTTCTACACTTGTGCTTCAAAGTAGAACCATAATCTTCATGATAGAGAGTCTCTTGTTTTGTCACTTTCATATACTAGTGGGAACTTTTCATTATAGAACTTGGCTTGTATATTCCAACAATGGGCCTCCTCAAGTGCCCTAGGTCTTTGTGAGCAAGCAAGTTGGATGCACACCCACTTAGTTTCTTTTGTTGAGCTTTCATACATTTATAGCTCTAGTGCATCCGTTGCATGGCGATCCCTAATCCTTGCATCAACATCAATCGATGGGCATCTCCATAGCCCATTGGTTAGCCTCGTTGATGTGAGATCTTCTCCTTTTTTTGTCTTCTCTACATAACCCCCATCATCATATTCTATTCCACCCATAGTTCTATATCCATGGCTCACGCTCATGTATTGCGTAAAGGTCTATAAAGTTTGAGATTACTAAAGTATGAAACAATTGCTTGGCTTGTCATCGGGGTTGTGCATGATGAGAGCATTCTTGTGTGACAAAGATGGAGCATGACTAAACTATATGATTTTGTAGGGATGAACTTTCTTTGGCCATGTTATTTTGAGAAGACATAATTGTTTAGTTAGTATGCTTGAAGTATTATTATTTTTATGTCAATATGAACTTTTGTCTTGAATCTTTTGGATCTGAATATTCATATCACAATTAAGAAGAATTACAATGAAATTATGCCAACTAGCATTCCACATCAAAAATTATCTTTTTTATCATTTACCTACTCGAGGACGAGCAGGAATTAAGCTTGGGGGGCTTGATACGTCTCCAACGTATCTATAATTTTTGATTGCTCCATGCTATATTATCTACTGTTTTGGGCAATATTGGGCTTTATTATCCACTTTTATATTATTTTTGGGACTAACCTATTAACCGGAGGCCCAGCCCAGATTTGCTGTTTTTTGCCTATTTCAGTGTTTCGAAGAAAATGAATATCAAACGGAGTCGAAACGAACCAAATCAGCTAGAGAAGTTGTTTTTGGAAGGAAAGCTACCGGATGGACTTGGACCCCACGTAAGGAAAGGAGGGAGGTGCTCACGAGGGTGGGGGGCGCGCCCACCCCCCAGGGCGCGCCCCTACCTCGTGGGGCCCCCGAAGATCCACCGACGTACTTCCTGCACCCATATATACTCACGTACCCTAAAACTTCCAGAACGGAGAATAGACCGGGAGTTCCGCCGTCGCAAGCCTCTGTAGCCACCAAAAGTCAATCGGGACCCTGTTCCGGCACCCTGCCGGAGGGGGGGTGAGGAAGTCCTGGATTAGGGGGTGTCCGGATAGCCGGACTATAACCTTTGGTCGGACACTTGGACTATGAAGATACAAGATTGAAGACTTCGTCCCGTGTCCGAATGGGACTTTCCTTGGCGTGGAAGGCAAGCTTGGCAATCCGGATATGTAGATCTCCTTCCATTGTAACCGACTATGTGTAACCCTAGCCCTCTCCCGTGTCTATATAAACCGGAGGGTTTTAGTCCATAGGACGAACAACTATCATACCATAGGCTAGCTTCTAGGATTTAGCCTCTCTGATCTCGTGGTAGATCTACTCTTGTACTACCCATATCATCAATATTAATCAAGCAAGAGTAGGGTTTTACCTCCATCGAGAGGGCCCGAACCTGGGTAAAAACATTGCGTGCCTTGTCTCCTGTTACCATCTGCCTAGACGCACAGTTCGGGACCCCCTACCCGAGATCCGTCGGTTTTGACACCGACATTGGTGCTTTCATTGAGAGTTCCTCTGTGTCGTCATCTTTAGGACCGATGGCTCCTCCAATCATCAACAGTGATGCAGTCCAGGGTGAGACTTTTCTCCTCGGACAGATCTTCGTATTCGGCGGCTTTGCACTGCGGGCCAATTCGCTTGGCCATCTGGAGCAGATTGAAAGCTACGCCCCTAGCCATCAGGTTAGATTTGGAAGTTTGAACTACACGGCTGACATCCACGGAGACTTGATATTCGACGGATTCGAGCCACAACCGAGCACGCCGCACTATCACGGTGGGCATGATTTAGCTCTGCCGCCGAACAGTGCCCTGGAGGCCGCACCCGTATCCGCTCCGACCCTTAGCTCGGAGCCAACCGCGTCGATCGAGGACGGGTGGCTAGACACCGCCTCGGGGGCTGCAGTCTCAGCGGCGATCGAGCCGAACATCAGCCCTATCCTCTGTGAAACCTGTGACTCCAAGGTGCCGGACTCTTTTCCGGACAACGAACCCTCCGCGCCCCTGCCAATCGAATCTGATTGGGCGCCGATCATGGAATTCACCGCCGCGGATATCTTTCAGCACTCGCCCTTCGGTGACATTCTGAATTCACTAAGGTCTCTCTCTTTGTCAGGAGAGCCCTGGCCGGACTATGGACAACAGGATTGGGATGCGGACGACGAAGAAATTCGACGCCCACCCACCACCCACTTCGTAGCCACTGTCGATGATTTAACCGACATGCTCGACTTCGACTCGAAAGACATCGACGGTATGGATGACGATGTAGGAGATGAACATGAACCGGTGCCTATAGGGCAGTGGACAGCCACCCCATCCTACGATGTATACATGGTGGACACACCCAAAGGAAACGACAAGGAAGAACGGGATGACGCAACGAAGGGTCGTTCCTCCGAAAAGCAGCCAAATCGGCGGCGTAAGCGCCGCTCCAAGCCTCGCCCCGACAGAGACAGCGCTCATACAGACCCAGCCACAGAGCAGGGCGAGCCGGCGAACAATGAACATAGCATCGAGCAACCATCCTAACAAGACAACTTGGATAAACAAACCGCACAACCCGTCCCCGGCGAAGATAACAGTCCGGACGACCTCACGCCGGAAAAGTTCCTAGAACAGGAAAACCTCCACAAAAGGCTCGCCGCCACGGCGCGTAGCCTGAAAAAGCAGAGGCGGAAGCTCAGCCGCGAAAGACGCACTCCGAATCAGATGGAGCAAAGTACTCAACACCGCAGACAAATACGGCGATAGTTGCCACAGAAAGAGCTACCCGAAGCGAAAGCTGCTGCCCGAATTTGATGAGGAGGCCCTAGAACCCCCAAAATAAGAAAATAAGGAAGCCACCCGGTCGGATAGACGACCCCATGGCCAACATAGAGCGGCATATGGCGCCGCACACAAACCAACACGCGATCCACCCAAGGATTCGCATCAAAAGGATGGCCCAGCCAAGTCTCTCTACGGGCCAAGAAAGCAAGCTCTAGTAAGCAATGTGACGTAGCAAATATCCGAACAACACGGCACACCCAAATACAGGGGTGCCGCACACCCCCTCTATTTCACCGATGAGGTGCTAGACCATGAATTTCCAGCGGGCTTTAAGCCCGTAAACATAGAGGCATACGACTGAACATCATACCCTGGAGTCTGGATTGAGGATTATATCCTCCACATACACATGGCCAGAGGAGACGACCTCCACGCCATAAAACACTTGCCTCTCAAGCTCAAAGGGCCAGCCCGGCATTGGCTTAAAGGCCTCCCCGAAAACACCATCGGAAGTTGGGAAGCGCTCGAGGATGCTTTTCGGGCAAATTTTCATGGGACCTATGTCCAACCTCTGGATGTAGACGATTTAAGCCATATAACTCAACAGCCCAGAGAGTCAGCCCGGAAACTCTGGAACATATTTCTTACTAAAAAGAACCAGATAGTCGACTGTCCGGACGCCGAAGCCTTAGCAGCTTTCAAACACAGCCTTCGAGATGAATGGCTCGCCAGACACCTCGGACAAGAAAATCCAAGAACAATGGCCGCATTAACAAGCCTCATGACTCGCTTTTGAGCGGGAGAGGACAGCTGGTTGGCAAGAAGCAGCACCAGCGACCCAAGTACATCCGAAGTCAGGGATGGAAATGGGAAATCACGACGCATCAAGGAACATCGCCGGAGCAAGGAAAGCAGCTCGAAGAGCACGGCAGTCAACATCGGATTCAAAAGCTCTCGGCAGAATCATAAAAAGCAACCCCTCAAGGATAACGGGTGCTAGCTATCTAACCTAAACAAAATCTTGGATAAGATATGTCAAATCCACAGCACCCCCGGAAAGCCTGCAAACCATACCCACAGAGAATGTTGGGTCTTCAAGCAATCCGGCCAACTCAATGTCGAACACAAGGGGCTCGACACAGCAAGTGAGGACGATGACGAACCCCACAAGCAGAGCACCGGGAAACAAAAGAATTTCCCACACGAAGTCAAAACAGTAAACTTACTTCACGTGACAAAAGGGAAAAATAGAGTGGCGCCTATAGAGATACGTGCCATACGGCCTACCCCAAAGGTGTCTCGCCACTAGTTGTTAAAACCGATCACCTTCAACCATTAGGATTACTCTAGAAGTATCCAGAACGCAGGTTGGACTGCCTTAGTATTAGATCCGATAATCGACGGACTCCACTTTACACAAGTCCTGATGGACGGAGGCAGTGGTCTAAACCTTCTATATCAGGACACAGTCCGCAAAATGGGGATGGACCCAACAAAAATTCGCCATAGCAACACTTCCTTTCAAGGAGTAACGCCAGGCCCGAAGGCCCATTGCACGGGTTCTCTCCTGCTAGAAGTTATGTTCGGCTCCCCCGATAACTTCCGCCGCGAAAAGCTAACCTTCCACATCGCCCCATTTTCAAGTAGCTATCAAGCACTACTGGGACGCGAGGCTTTCGCCCGCTTTAACGCAATACCGCATTATGCATCTCTTATGCTTAAGATGCCCAGTCCACGAGGCACCATCTCATTAAAGGGAAATATCGAGTGTTCCTCGCGCGCGGAAGAATATGTGGCTGCCTTGACAGCCACACATTAAAACAGCTTCAGCAACAAAAGCATCTAACAGGTCATTAAGACCACGAACACGGCTAGGTGAGTCTGGAACAAACATATAATTGATAAAGGTTCAGTAACCGTACACCCCTATACAAGGGGCTCCGCGTATGTAAAATAAGTGGCAATAAGGCTCAATTTTACCCGTCTTGAATTATACTTTGTTTATTTAGTGCAACGTACATTCCGCATGACTATTCCTTTTCCTTTTTTTAGCTAAGTTCCTCTCTTTTACAGATGAACACCATGCTACGCCCGTCCAGGACACGGCACAACGGAGACACAGGCGCAGACGTGCAGCAGGGACCCGCCTCCAGGATTCTTTTTAGATTAAAACCCTGCGTAAACCTTTCTTACTGTCTCTTGTTGATACACATCCCCCGGATTCTCAATATAACCGAGGAGGAGGCTGGTGTCTTGGCATGTGGCCACGTCAGAATTTTGCACGTACCTCGACACCAGGGGCTTATTATCAAGGTAACTGCTCAGCTCGTTTTTCATGAAGACCGAATACCTTAGGGAGTGTTCGGCGTCGCGAGTTTGCCCTTATATGCATCAGCTCCGAATTATGTCTTTGGTCAAATGTTGGGTTTGCCCGGCTACTGTGTTTTGCTGCCTTATGTTCTGCTCTATCGGCTAAGGCGGCACCAGGAGAACTACTGCGATTGTGCCCCGGTTCAGCCAAGCGAGCACCTCAGTAGAGAAAGCCGAAAACTGACTGTCATTATATAGCGTGAGACTGGTCAACCACTCGATGACCTATCGGAATCTTCGGGATTCCTCCGCATTAACGAAGGGCCGTTTCCCGGCCAGGCACACATGCGCCCCGAGTTCGGGCGAGCGCGGCGCCACCAGGGGCTATATAGTAGCCTCACTGTCAAACTCCTATGGTCAAGAGAAAGTGATAAAGCATTATAGTCTGGTTGCCTAGCTCGCTGCGCTATCACCTCCTTCATGGACCAAGACGTTGGATCAAGTGTGAAAATGCGCCTTCTACGAACACCCCCGCATTATATGCGTGGGGGCTGAAGCCGACGACTGCCATCTTTCAGGTTATATACACATATACATTAACGGCCGCAAAGGAAGTATTTTAATTCTTGAAGGCACAAGTATAAAAAAGCTTTTACATTCCATCCAAATATTGTTTTACAATAATACATGTTATTCGAACATAGTATCCTTCGAGCACTGCGTCTCCATTAAACGAGCGCCCTGCAGAACTTCCTAAAAATAGTGCTCGGCAGGTACTCGGCTTCCGTCCGAGTCTTGGGATGCAACTGCGGTGGCCTCCATCTCCGCCCAGTATGTCTTGACACGGGCAAGGGCCATCCGCGCACCCTCTATGCATGCTGACCTCTTCATCGCATTGATATGCGGCACTGCACCAACGAACCGCTGCACCAAGCTAAAATAACTGTTCGGCTTTGGCCTCTTCGGCCACAGATGATCCACGACATCCTTCATGGCGAGTCCGGACAACCTATTCAGTTCGGCCCATTCGGCCAAACGATCAGTCAATGGAAGTGGATGCTCCGGATTGTTGAACTGTGACCAGAAGAGCTTTTCCACTTCGCTATCTTTCTGATCTCGAAAATGTTCAGCCGCATCAGCGGCACTCGCAGCCAAATCCAGATAGTCGTCCGCCTAACTCCACATCCGGTCCAGCGGAGCATACTTGGGATCTCCGAACTTCATCCGGAGCATAAAGGGCTTTCGAGCCGCGATATCTCCGACCTGACGCAGCTCCTCCTTCATCGCTCTCATCGCAGAACGAGCATCGTTGGCCGCCGTAATGGCCTTTTCCAGGTCTGTCCGCTCCGCCTGATCTTCTTTCTCAAGAAGCTTGCAGCTGTCAGCAGCGGTCTTCAACTTTGCAGCCATCTTGGCCGTTTCCCTCTTGCTTTGGCAATGAGCAGCCTGTTCGGCTTTCAACTCCTCAACCGCCTTTAGGGCAGCCGCATCGCTTTCCCTGGCTTGCTCCTTGGCTTGGGCAAGCTCTGCCCGAAGGTCCTCCACAGCGGCAACCCCATCTGTATCAAGTGCAGACACTGTAAGTTACTGGCGTCAAGCTCCTCTTACCAGGCGTCTCCGGAGAGATTACATACCTTGTGCCTCGTCAAGCCGCTTGTTGACAAGCGCGATGTCGGCATCCGCCACGTTATGTTGCCGCGATAGCTCGGCAAATTCATCAGTCCGGCTGGCCACCAGACACTTCGCCACCTGCATAAGAAGGCGGCAAAATTATACCTGGGACTATGATCCTCTACATGCTGCCGTCTTCGGCAACACACAGAGTCTCAGGGGATACTATCTAGACAGGGCGCATCTCATATATGCGGAACTGTCAAAAGGTACATCACTTCGCGTACCTCAAAACCTGTCAGCAAACTCCTGACGGCCTCGTGCAACCCGCTTTCCGCGGATGAAATCCTTTCAATTACCGTACCCATCAATGCACGGTGCTCCTCCGAGATAGATGCTCGCCCTAGCAGGTCCTTCAGCTCCTCTAACCGCGCATCAGGCGGTGCCGGACTCGCTCGATGGTTTTTCTCAAAGGCCGGACGCGGAGAGATCTGGGGGGCATATGACTGCCTTCCGTCCCTGCCGGATTAGGAGAAACCCTCCGCGACGACACTTCAGGGTCGCCCGCCTCGTAAGGCGGAACGGCAGGGGGAGGCGTTCCGCTCTCCATCATCTCCGGAAGAAGGTCCCCCGAAGATGAGTCCTGCTGAGAAGGGCTGAGATCCGAACTATAGGGTAACACGTCAGTTATTTTCCTCGGAGATAAAATAAGGATTCCTCTCATTTTAAAACCTCCCCTCTCTACTTACGGCTCGGTGGAGGGCTGATCCCCTTGGGGGCACAGTGCGGACGAGGTATCCCCTGGCACAGGACCCTCAGGCGAAGATTTCTTCCCCCGCTTTGAGGCCATGGTCTCCGGGTCTTCAGAGGCGGTCCTCTTCTTCCCCTAGGTAGAGGAATTTTCGATTCCTCCTTTCCTGACAGCCTCCTTCGCGGAGGCAGTAGCTTCCTTGTCCCCCCTCGTTTTCTTGTAAAGGCATGATCTCCAGCATCCTGGTTAACGTGGGATCCGGCGAGGTCTCAGGAAGGGGGGCCAGACACCTGATTAACTTCACCTTCGCTACCCACTCCTGTTTCAAATGCAACTCTTTTAAGGGTGATGTTGTGATAAATGAACGGATGATGTGTCCGGGAACAGGGTTACTTACTTGAGTATCCGGACGATTGCAGCTTAGTCCTGCGTCCTCTGTAGAATCCGGACACATTACTTGTGATCCGAAGAACAATTTGTACATCTCCACGGGCGTCATGCCAGGAAAGTGTTGGAGAGCTTGCGGTCCCTCCGAATTGAACTCCCACAGGCGGAGAGGGCGACGTTTTCATGGCAGAACTCGGCGAATTAGCATAACCTGCGTCACCACGACCAGGTTGATGTCCCTTTCTAGGAGATCTCGGATGCGGCCCTACAGCAGGGGCACGTCCTTTGCCGGCCCCCAGTCCAGCCCCTTATTGACCCATGACGCTAGTCTTGGTGGGGGACCCGAGCGGAAAGCAGGTGGCGCCACCCACTTGGAGCCCCTGGGAGCGGTGATATAAAACCACTCTTGTTGCCATAAGTTGAACTCCTCTTGAAAAGAGCCCTCGGGCCATGGAGCATCAGCATTCTTGCTTATAACAGCGCCTCCGCACTCCGCGTGCCCTCCCTTGATCATATTCAGTTCTACTTTAAAGGTCTTAAGCCATAGTCCGAAGTGTGGAGTAATATGGAGGAAGGCTTCGCACATGACAATAAACGATGAGATGTGGAGGATGGACTCCGGAGCTAAGTCGTGAAATTCCAGCCCATAATAAAACATGAGCCCCCTCACGAAGGGATCTGTTGCAATGCCTAGCCCTCAAAGGAAGTGAGACACGAACACAACGCTCTCGCCGGGCTTGGGAGTGGGAGTGACCTGCCCTTGAGCGGGTAGCCTATTCGAGATTTCGCCGGTCAAGAACCTGGCCTCTCTCAGCTTTATCACGTCTTCCTCCGTCTTCCTCCGTGACGGAGGAAGGCATCCATCGGCCTCGAAGGTCGGAACTGGACATCGTCGAGGGTCCGAAGCGCCTGAAATCTGGGGCCTTGGGTGTGGGAACTCGAGGCGAAGGGCTAAATCGATTGAGATTAAAAGAAAGAAGCAAGTCCTTGGTCTATTTAAAACAGGTTGAATACCAAGAGCCCTCCCCGTGACCTTTTGGGACTCGCCTTTGATCGAGGAGAACACACCAACGGGCGCGACTGGGTTACCCACATCCGTATTGATGAGAATCCCGTAAATTAAGGGGACACGATCTCTGCTTCGACAAGACGTGCCAAGGAAACTGCCTCGCTAAACGCGCTGAGGTGGGACAGTAAAACGATTTGAATAACGGCTTGGCCGTAGTGTGATGTCACACTGCGGAATACGTCAGCAGATTAGATTTATGTAAATACTATTCTGTCTATGGCAATATGTGCAACTTATTTTGCAGAGCCAGACACTATCCTTGTGTTCAAAATCTTCTACGAGGTATTCGGAGGAGGAACCCGACTTGCAATGCCGAAGACAATTTGCGCGTCGGACTCGTTGCCATTGAAGCCTGGTTCAGGGGCTACTGAGGGAGTCCTGGATTAGGGGGTGTCCGGATAGCCGGACTATAACCTTTGGCCGGACTGTTGGACTATGAAGATACAAGATTGAATACTTCGTCCCGTGTCCGAATGGGACTTTCCTTGGCGTGGAAGGCAAGCTTGGCAATACGGATATGTAGATCTCCTTCCATTGTAACCGACTCGATGTAACCCTAGCCCTCTACGGTGTCTATATAAACCGGAGGGTTTTAGTCCATAGGACGAACAACTATCATACCATAGGCTAGCTTCTAGGGTTTAGCCTCTCTGATCTCGTGGTAGATCTACTCTTGTACTACCCATATCATCAATATTAATCAAGCAGGAGTAGGGTTTTACCTTCATCGAGAGGGCCTGAACCTGGGTAAAAACATTGTGTCCCTTGTCTCCTGTTACCATCCGCCTAGACGCACAGTTCGGGACTCCCTACCCGAGATCCGCCGGTTTTGACACCGACAGGGGGGAACCCTCACCGGTGGCCATCTTCATCATCCCGGCGCTATTCATGACGAGGAGGGAGTAGTTCACCCTCGGGGCTGAGGGTATGTACCAGTAGCTATGTGTTTGATCTCTCTCTCTCTCTCTCTCGTGTTCTTGATTTGGCACGATCTTGATGTATCGCGAGCTTTTCTATTATAGTTGGATCTTATGTTTCTTCTCCCCCTCTTCTCTCTTGTAATGGATTGAGTTTCCCCTTTCAAGTAATCTTATCGGATTGAGTCTTTAAAGATTTGAGAACACTTGATGTATGTCTTGCATGGGATAACCGTGGTGACAATGGGTTATTCTATTGATCCACTTGATGTATGTTTTGGTGATCAACTTGCGGGTTTCGTGACATTGGGAACCTATGCATAGGGGTTGGCACACGTTTTCGTCATGATTCTCCGATAGAAACTTTGGGGCACTCTTTGAGGTTCTATGTGTTGGTTTGAGTAGGTGAATTGAGATTGTGTGATGCATATCATAAAATCATACCCACGGATACTTGAGGTGACATTGGAGTATCTAGGTGATATTAGGGTTTTGGTTTATTTGTATCTTAAGGTGTTATTCTAGTACGAACTCTAGGGCTGTTTGTGACACTTATAGGAATAGCCCAATGGATTGATTGGAAAGAATAACTTTCAGGTGGTTTCGTACCCTACCATAATCTCTTTGTTCGTTCTCCTCTATTAGTGACTTTGGAGTGACTCTTTGTTGCATGTTGAGGGATAGTTATATGATCCAACTATGTTATTATTGTTGAGAGAACTTGCACTAGTTAAAGTATGAACCCTAGGCCTTGTTTCAACTCATTGCAGTACCGTTTACGCTCACTTTTACCGCTTGTTACCTTGCTGTTTTTATATTTTCAGTTTACAAAAACCCTTATCTACCATCCATATTGCACTTGTATCACCATCTCTTCGCCGAACTAGTGCACCTATACAATTTACCATTGTATTGGGTGTGTTGGGGACACAAGAGACTCTCTGTTATTTGGTTGCAGGGTTGCTTGAGAGAGACCATCTTCATCCTACTCCTCCCACGGATTGATAAACCTTAGGTCATCCACTTGAGGGAAATTTGCTACTGTCCTACAAACCTCTGCTATTGGAGGCCCAACATTGTCTACAAGAAGAAGGTTGTGTAGTAGACATCAATCAACAATCTTCAATTGTCATATATTAGCCGTTCGGCCAATAAGGTGGCACACTTAATTGCTAAGTATAGCTTTAACAATAGATTAGATGGTATTCTTGTAAATAATGTACCGCCCTGTGTGGTGAATATTGTATCGAATGAGTGTACTGGTGTGGCTGGTTAATTAATATAAGGTGGTGTTAAAAAAAGTATAAATTTGGTCAAACACTTTGCAAACGGTTGACGGGAGTAAAAAGGACCAGAGGGAGTATCATGCATGCGGAGCAGGCAAAAAAATTGCTTGTCGAAAAAAAGGCAAAAAAATTTGCTCATTTATAGCCGGTCGAAGTCTCAAAGGGCGCGACCGCGCGAGGGAGGAGAAGGTCGTGGGAGGCGTGACGTTTGACGGAATTAAGTGAAGTTACATCCACACGCCGGCATGGCGTGCGAACAGGCAGAAGCTATACCGCCAGGCCTACGATATGGGTCTAGTAGACATGACATCTAGTGGGTCCCGCATAGTTCTGGAGAACTCTTTGGGGGCTTGCAGCCATTTATCCACCGGGCAAGCCAGCAACCCCACGCCGTTCGTGCGCCCTACTCGTCCCTGTCTTCTACCTTACAACAGTTCGCTCGCAGTCGTCCCGTCCTTTCACATTAGTTCGCTCCCAGTTCTTTTGCGGGGTACAACAGTTCAACTTCTCCTAACCCTCCTCCAAAATCCATGGCCTCCCAAATCTCCATGGTCGACGATGAGTACCAGGTTAGAGCCATCACCGGCGATCAGTTCATCGTCATCTACACACGTGGATCCGAGACGGTGAAAGTATGGCTTGCTCGCTTCCTACACATGTTCAACAGTTCAATGGATGAGTGGCTTGCTGGGCTAGATGTTGAGTACACCACAGTCCTAGGACGAGAGAAGGATCTAAAGGACGAAGAGAGGAAGAAGCCCGCCATGATCCAGGTTTGCGTACATAACGTTTACTTGGTCTACCACATATGACATGCCGACGGCGAGTGCCAGGATTTTAAGAACTTCCTCAAGGACAAAAGAGTGAAATTCGTTACTGTAGGCTTTAAGAACGACAGGGATGTCCTGCGTCGGATAGGTCTCGTTGTAGGCCAGCACTTCGATCTCCAGAAGGCAAGCCTGGTGTCCTCCTCTCTACCTTCAGTGCTGACCCTGGCAGCAGCCATGATTGATCCTTCGTATGCTAAGCTAAAGAAACCTCATCACGAGTTTCATCATGCATGGGAGTCAAAGACATTAGATGAAGATCACATCTTGTACGCAGCAATGGATGCCTACCTTTGTTTAAATATCTACAAGGGTTGGATGAAGAAGCAGAGCCCAGTGTCCGGTTCAAGCAAAGACGCGTCGACGAAGAGGAAGAGGAAGAGGGATGAGGACGAAGTCGAGGACGTGGACTCAGACTCCGAGTAGGTGGCAGTGCCGTCGCTCATGCTGGTTCTACTGCAGTGTCAAGCGGACTAGTTGCTTAGTTTATTTTCAAGGGTGTGTTGTGCTGAGGCCCCAGCAGAAATATTTATGCTCTTTCTCGTTATTTGAACTCTTTAGTATGTACAGTAGTACTAGTACTATGTCTTACTACTGTTCTTCTTGCAGTTGGTACTCCTGCTCGTATCTTCGTGTTCCTACTGTACTTAATACGTTCGTACTAGTAGTATAATTTGGGTCAGTCGATTTGTGAAAGAATTTCGACGGAGCGAAGGAAGAAGACGGCAGAAGAGGTGGAAGAAACCCTTCTAGCCATCCATGTTGCATCAAACGGCTCACATGAGTCGACTGACCCAAATTGCTCCTTCAGATTGCAGGATCCACGTGGCATTCAAGGTCTCGAAGGTAGATTCCACGTCCGCACCCAGTTTGCGGGCTCTACGCGCGCGCGACCGGCTTCCGCCGTGACAGCCACCATGCGCGCCTCCTCCGCGCGGGCGGAGACGACAATGACACGCTAGTTCCTCCTCGCCGGCGTGCTGGAGCACGCGCTCGTCCTCCTCTTTGTACGCTGCATGCATAGACGCGGCTCCACCAGCTGCTCGCGTGCTTGGCAGCGTGGCGGCATCGCGAGGAGGGACTGCAGACGACGTGAGCAGGATAGCCTTCGGCTTCATGGCACAGGGACGGCGGCGACACGGCGGTGATGGGAGAGAAATTGTTGGCCGGAGCAGGCGGGTGCCGGCATGCGCAACGGCGGCGGCGGCATATTGATGAGTGCGCGTGTGGGAGCTTACTTTAGTTTTATATATAAGGTTGGTCAAACTTAAAAGAAAACCGTACTAGTACACGTAAACATTAGACTTAGGCAGCGCTTTTATTAGTTAGTACCACAGCCACGATACGGAATCCTGTGCAAGCGCGTAAACCGCGGCCGCACGGTCGATCGAACGGTGCGTCACCGTGTCGCGCTCGAAGGACATCCACCAAACCTTTTTGTGTGTGTGAAAAAAATCCTCGAATATTACTGAATTTTTTTTTCCTGTGAAAGTTCTTGACGCTGCAATATTTCCATATATTTGAATTTAGCTCCAGTTCGTGTTTATTTGGATTTGGATGTTTTAGGTGCGCCCTAGTTTTTTAATACTGATTTTGTGTGTATGACTGAGACAGAATGTGTGTATGTGTCCATATGTGTGTTGTGGCGGAAGGGCAATGTGGAGACGGTGTACGTGTGATACAGACATAGATAGGTGTGAATGTGCAAATGATCATGCATGAGTGAGACATAGACAGATGCCGATATGTTGTGTATACATGAGAGAACGGTCTTCTAGTTTACTTATGTGTGTGTGTCTGAGAGAGAGAGAGAGGGAGGGAGAGAGACAGAGAGAGGAGCATCTGTAACACAACAACCATCTCTCTCGATTCGTCCGTCCCTCGCACAGTCGCATGCAACACATGCATCAATGCGCATATTTTTACACCCTCACCCGACCCCTGCCCACCTCAAGGCCCGCACAATCTCTTCGCGAATACCCATTTCTCTCCTTAGGTTTGTTTTCTCTCAATATCTGACACACACACACACACAGAGGGAGAGAGAGACGGACGCAACACAACACACACACACACTCCCCCGAGCACACAATTCATCCCCATCCAAGGTTATACGGCGACCACTCTCGCTTTGCTTCTTTGCACCCCAACATGCACAACACATCAATCTTCAAAGAGGGCATCGAGCAGATCGAAGACGGCGACCACACCGCGCTAGAGAATGCGGGGTCATTTGGAAGCAGGGTGATGTGACAATGGCTGACTGACTCCTCCCCCCACCCTCTCTCTCTCTCTCTCTCTCTCTCTCTCTTGCACAAAATTACCAATCCCTCTCTCCCCCGCACAAAATTGTCAATCCCTCAACCCACGAGATCCTTCCCGTCTCGTCCATGTTAGCTCTCTCATCAAACATGTTGTCTCTTCTCCTTCCACGTATACAGAATCCAGATGCACACGCATCTCATGTATATTACATGTATCCATCTTTCTCACAGACCTAACTTCTTCCTCTCTCTTTCACTCTCTATCTCTCTCTGTCTTGTTAGGTTTGTCTCCTACTCTCTCATCCACATACATACAATCTTTCCCGCCCTATCTGCTCCATCTTCAAAAGCTCTCTCTGCACGTTTCATTCACACATTGGGATATGTCAAAATGTTGCTTCTATAATGGCTGATGTAGAGTTATGGTTGTTTCTGTTGCATCCTACAAAGTAATAACTATGAAATGCATTTAGATTCTCATTTCACTGGGATTATGTAAGTTTGAGCATGTTGTGAAGTACTATAAACCTTGTATACATCTTGGGATTCGACAATGATTGTAACTATTGAATTGTATAGACCATTACATTCGAAGTCAATAGCCTAATATATTTATTTCACAATTTCAACAAATGATTAGTTCACTACAAACTAAGAAAACAAATGTGTACTCCCTCCGTTTTTACTTAAGTCCGCGTATTAGCATTGGTCAAAGTCAAGTTTTGTAAACTCTCAGAAAGCTTATAACAAAAAATATCAACATATACAATAACAAATAAATACCATTAGATTCATTATTGAATGTACTTTCACATCATACATATTTGTTATGGTAAATGTTTATATTTTTCTATAAACTAGGTCAAACTTTAGGAAGTTTGACTTCGGTCAAACCTAATATGCAGAGTTTACTACTACTACTCGCTAGTTGCTTAGCCGATTCACTCAACACACCACACGGGGAGTCCAGTGTCACAAAATTTTGAGGTCAGCGGGAAAATCTCCCGCAACCCTGATTCGAGCAGTGGGAAGTTACCATCATAGCCTTCGGAACAGGCCTACGGATGACGCTTGGTAGGGGGCTGTTTTCGTAACTTCAGGTTCACCCTACCCAGCCAACCCTACCCCGGCACCCAGAGTAGTACACCTGAATACTCCCCATTTTCTATCCCCACCGCAAAATAGACTTCTCCACGACACCGCAGCGTTCGTGCTCCTCCCCTTTACATTGGCGCACTCCTCCACCGCAGCGCATCTGCCTCATCGACGACCTCGTACGCCGCACTGGAGCCGGTCCACCGTCGTCGTCGTACACAGAGCCTCTTCCCCGGCATCGTCTTCCACGGTCTTGGATCTGCTTCCCGGAAGCCTATGATGCCCCCGATTTAATCGTACACTAATCATGCACGCAAATGTGTACGATCAAGATCAGGGACTCACGGGAAGATATCACAACACAACTCTACAAATAAAATAAGTCATACAAGCATCATAATACAAGCCAGGGGCCTCGAGGGCTCGAATACAAGTGCTCGATCATAGACGAGTCAGCGGAAGCAACAATATCTGAGTACAGACATAAGTTAAACAAGGTTGCCATAAGATGGCTAGCACAAACGGGGATACAGATCGAACGAGGCGCAGGCCTCCTGCCTGGGATCCTCCTAACTACTCCTGGTCGTCGTCAGCGGGCTGCACGTAGTAGTAGGCACCTCTAGTGTAGTAGGAGTCGTCGTCAACGGTGGCGTCTGGATCCTGGGCTCCATCGTCTGATTGCAGCAATCGGGTAGAGAAATGGAGAAAAGGGGGAACAAGGCAACCGTCAGTACTCATCCAAAGTACTCGCAAGCAAGGAGCTACACTACATATGCATGGATATATGTGTAAAGGGCCATATCAGTGGACTGAACTGCAGAATGCCAGAATAAGAGGGGGATATCTAATGCTGTCGAAGACTACGCTTCTGGCAGCCTCCGTCTTGCAGCATATAGAAGAGAGTAGACTGAAGTCCTCCAAGTAGCATCGTATAGCATAATCCTACCCGGCGATCCCCTCCTCGATGCCCTGTTAGAGAGCGATCACCGGGTTGTATCTGGCACTTGGAAGGGTGTGTTTTATTAAGTATCCGGTTATAGTTGTCATAAGGTCAAGGTACAACTCCGGGTGGTCCTTTTACCGAGGGACACGGCTATTCGAATAGATAAACTTCCCTGCAGGGGTGCACCACATAACCCAACACGCTTGATCCCATTTGGCCGGACACACTTTCCTGGGTCATGCCCGGCCTCGGAAGATCAACACGTCGCAGACCCACCTAGGCACAACAGAGCGGTCAGCACGCCGGTCTAAACCTAAGTGCACAGGGGTCTGGGCCCATCGCCCTGAGCACACCTGCACGTTGCGAACGCGGGCGGAAGCAGACCTAGCAACCTCCAGTACAACGGAAGTCACGTTACGCGGCCCAATCTGGCGTGCGCCACTCAGTCGCTGACGTCACGAAGTGCTTCGGCTGATACCACGACGCCGAGTGCCCATATCTTTCCCGCGTAGTTGGTTAGTGCGTATAGGCCAGTAGCCAGACTCAGATCAAATACCCAGATCTCGTTAAGCGTGTTAAGTATCCGCGAATGCCGACCAGGGCCAGGCCACCTCTCTCCTAGGTGGACTCAACCTGCCCTGTCGCTCCGCCTCAAAGTAACAGTCGGGGGCCGTCGGGAACCCAGGCCCACCTCCACCTGCCCCTTCAGCCCCCATCTCCGAACAGTATCACAGGTAATGTAACAGTGTAAAGTATATAGTATATGTCCGCGATCACTTCCCGAAGTGATCACGGCCCAGTAGTATAGCATGGCAGACGGACAAGAGTGTAGGGCCACTGATGGAACACTAGCATCCTATACTAAGCAGTAGGATAGCAGGTAAGGGTAACAACTGTAGCAACAATGACAGGCTATGCAACAGAATAGGATAAACCGAAAGCAGTAACATGCTACACTACTCTAATGCAAGCAGTAGAGAAAAATAGGCGATATCTGGTGATCAAGGGGGGGGGCTTGCCTGGTTGCTCTGGCAAGAGAGAGGGGTCATCTTCGGTGTAGTCGAACACACGGACATCGGCAGCGGTCTCGGAGTCTACCGGAAAGAAGTAACGGAGGGGAAACACAATAAATAACAGAGCAATCGAATGTAACACAAAGCAAGACATGGTAATACGCGGTGCTAGAGGTGACCTTACGCAGCAAGAGGTGATACTGGCAAAGGGGGGGGGGGAAACACCCGGGAAAGTATCCCCGGTGTTTCACGTTTTCGGGCAGAGGGGCCGGAGGGGGAAAGTTGCGAGTTTGATATGTTAGGGGTGTGTGGCGGACGAACTAACTGCGTATCCGGGTTCGTCTCGTCGTTCTGAGCAATTTTCATGTAGAAAGTATTTTCATCCGAGTTATTGATTATTTTATATTAATTTTCAAAGTTTTAAATGATTTTCTAATTTGTGGATATAATTTAATTCGAAATTAAATTAATATTTAAATGTTATGGGTACATAGAAGGTGTACCCAGAAGTGTGCACCTGAGGCTGACAGGTGGGGACAGTTGACTAAGTCAACAACCCAGTCACTAGGTCCAGTCAGCAGTTGACTGGTCAGCTTGACTAGTGAAAGGGGTCTAGTGGGACCCTCCTGTTAATGACTAGGCTAGTCCAGTCAGCAGTTTGACTTGGTCAAACTAGACAGGGGGTCCACCTATCATTGGCTGATATTTTAACAGATTGTTTTTATTGGGATAATTAGTTGGCAGGGCCCATCAGTCAGTGACCCATGTGTTATAACAAATTGCTTAAACCAGTGTAATTAGAGGTGGGGCCCTACTGTCATGGACACATCAAGCTAATTATATTTTAACTAGCTATTTAATCTACATTAATTAATTTTAATTAAAAATTGATTATTATCATGATTCTTTTTACACATTTATTTTTCGTTCTTATCCCGTTGCGGGCCCCAGCGGTCAGTGGTTCAATCGAGCCACCCGGGGATGGGCATGCGAGCACACGCGCAGAGGCGTGGCCGCCGGAGGGCGCCAACGAGCAGGGGCTCGCCCTGCGAGCGCGGCCGGAGTTGGGGTTCGCCGGACGGCGGACACCAACGGTAGGGCGGCGGCGGCGACCAGATGCAGCCATTGCAAGGGGAGCAGCAGCAGGGGAGTCACCCGATGGCACAGCGGCGTGGGAGGCGACGGAAAAGCGCGGGCGTGCAGTCTAGCTGCAGGGTGCGGCGGCGCGAGGAACAGGGGCGTCGGGAGCAGGCACACACGATGCAGGGCACGCGCGACCATGGTAGTAGGTGCGAGCGGGAGGAGGCCGCGGTGGCACGCTGGTGCGCGGCATGTCGGCGACGCACAGTGAGCAGAGAGAGGGAGGAGGGGAGGTGGAGGCTCACTGGGGCCGTAGGGGGAATGGCAGCATGCCCGGGGAGGTCCGGCGAGGCAGACCGTCCACGGGGGGGGGGGGGGCGAGGTGGCGCTGACGGTGAACGGCGTCGAGGCGAGGCCGCGGCGTTAGGCGGGCGCCGCGGGACGGAGAGGACGGGCGGAGGGGAGGCCTTGGGTGTGGCGGCACCGGCGTCGGCGGGTGAAGGCGCAGGGGATGGGCGCCGACGTTGAGGCGCGTTGGGGCGGCGCGGGAACTGGCCCCCCCGATCCAATCGAGTGGGGGTGCCTGGGAGGAGGCTGGGGCGACGTTCGATGGGGTGGAGGGGTCCGGCAAGGGGCGTCGATGGGGTCGGGGCACGGTTGCCTCGATCTAGATCGGGTCGAGGGGGAGGAGACGAGGGAGCGAGGGGAGTGGGGGACGTGGGGAGTGTGCGGGTCAGGCTAGGGTTTGCCCCAGGGGGTTATGGGGAGTGGGGTGGGGCATGGATGGGCCGTCCTGGTTGGCCGGTTGGGCCGTTCGGCCCAGGGAGAGGGGAGAGGGCTTGCTCTCTCTTTTTTTATTTGTTTACTGTTTTGCCTTTTCTTTTATTTATTTTATTTCTTTTCTGTTTGAGCTTAGTTTCCTTTTATTTTGTTTTAGAAAAATACCAAAATGGCACCTAATTTGATGTTACCAAATATGCCAAGGCCACATTAAGTTTGAGGTTCAAAATAAAATTGTTTAGTACCTTTATAATTTAAAAAGCCTTTAATAATTATTTTTAGCCACTGTTATATTTACAAAAGGGCATCTAAATATTTTACAAAAGTGTTGGGTCATCATCATAATTAGTTATGGAATATTTGTCACCCTTAGAACATTTTGTTTTACTGTTTGGAGAAATAATTTATTTGACTTTATTTTAAAAAGTGAATTGAATTGGTTTTAAATCAAAGTGAGATTAGCAACAGTAACAGTGATGACTTGGCATCATTATTAGGGGATTACTGTAGCTTGATTATCCGGGCGTTACAAATCTCCTCCACTACAAGAAATCTCGTCCCGAGATTTAAGAGGTAGTGAAAGGGGGGAAGGTTTGGTAACGATTCTAGCAGGTCTTCTTATCCTGGCTTGCTCTTCTCGAAGAGGTCGGTTCAATACATTGATGTCTTCATTTCTTTGCTTCAGGTCATCATGATGAAGTCGGTGTCCTTTCTTTCGGAACTCCATCGTACTTACAAATGAATAAAGGGTGGGCATACCGGGAGAACAGACCACTGCAAGGTCGACTATCTGGTCAATAACATCGAGGAAGGTGGCGATAGTAACTCCCGAATTGAAACTTTAAGAAAATATCGAGAGCAAAGTAAGGAGGTATCATGGGAAGTTTCGAGCAGCCAAGCAATCGTTCGATGCTTGAAACGAAGTGCTGAAGGGGTTTAGAGCAATGTGAATAAGCATTGCATCAGATACCAGAATAGATCACCGGGCAGGTGGCCCATGACTTACTTACAAAGTCAAGTGCGAGGAATAACTTTGACAACAGGGGGTATAGGGGAGTCAGGTTTCGATCCTATTGAACTGTGGGTTATGGGCCCACCATGTGGGTTAAGAGTAGGAAGGGCGGTAATGTCTCGCACAATCATGTAAGCAAGACATGTCAGAGGATAGCATGTCTGTTATGTCGGTAACAACATCGGTACCACGGGCGAGGGACGAAGAGAACCATTTTTCTGCTCGTTGTATGAGGCGGACCAATAGGCAAAGTTCTCGTCCATCGGTGGTTTCCGAAATGTCATCAACACTAGTAACAGGGTCATACCAACAGAGTGGTGCAACGAGGTGCCTACCTAAGCAGTGAATTATTACTGCTTAGAGTATACAGATCACAAGAAAGGTCAAGGAAACCAATGGAAAGGAAAATGTGATCATCAGGTTAAACAGAACAATGGAAAGGAAAATGCGTTTAAACACATATTTCGGGGGTATATCTTTCCCAAGGACAAGCGGAGCATGATATCCATGACACGATAGAAAGTAGAAAACCATTAAGGTAAGGGGAAGGGATTTCATGATATTACCCAAGTGCCGTACTCCTCTCAACTGGTCTGAAACCGGTGAACGCCAATTGCTTGGCAACGATTTGATCTCAGAGGCTGAGGCAATGTGCAAGGTCATTCGTGAGAACCTCAAAGCCGCGCAGTCGCGCCAGAAGAGCTATTACGATAGCAAACATCGTGATTTGGCATTCGAGATCGGAGACCATGTCTACCTCCGCGTCTCTCCAATGAAAGGAACTCGTCGCTTCGGTATCAAGGGGAAACTTGCCCCTAGCTACGTGGGCCCTTTCAAGATCATTGGCAAACGAGGCGATCTCGCCTATCAACTCGGGCTTCCCTCCAACTTTGCAAATGTGCACGATGTCTTCCATGTGTCACAGCTTCGCAAGTGCTTCAAGACGCCTGAGCGCACCATCAACTTCGAAGAGATTGATCTTCAAGAAGATTTGTCCTATCATGAGCACCCCGTTGCTATTCGTGAAGAAACTGAGCGCAAGACTCGCAACAAGTCAATCAAATTCCTGAAAGTGAAGTGGTCACATCATTCAGACCGGGAAGCCACCTGGGAGCGCGAGGACCACCTACGTTCAGAGTATCCGGAGTTCTTTCAGTCCTAGATCTCGGGACGAGATGCTCTCGTAGTGGTGGAGTGTTGTAACACCCCGGTTGTAACTTGCCATAATTGTAACTCCAACTCTTGCCATTTTCGGCTATGTGATATGATATTCCCTCCGTGGTTGGGTTTCCCGTCAGTTTGCATTTTGTTCATGTCATGCATTTCATATCATTTCATCATGTGCATCGCATTTGCATACGCGTTCGTCTCATGAATCCGAGCATTTTCCCCGTTGTCCGTTTTGCAATCCGACGCTCCTATGTTCCCCGGCGTCTCCTTTTACATTTCTTCGTGAGCGGGTATTAAACCTTCTCGGAATGGACCGAGGTTTGTCAAGCGGCCTTGGTATAGCACCGGTAGACCGCCTGTCAAGTTTCGGGTCATTCGGAGGTCGTTTGATACTCCAACGGTTAACCGGGTAACCGTGAAGGCCTCGTGTGTGTTGCAGCCCAACACCCCTTCAAAACAGCCCAATATCCCATCTAAGACACTCCCATGTCCATCGCCGTTCGATCACGATCGCGTGGCCGAAAACCGCTCTCTATTTGGAGCTTCCTAGCTCCTTCTACCTATAAAAAGGCATCCACCCCTCAAATCCCGGATCAAACTACCCTAACCCTAGCCCCGTTCGTCCCCGCCGCCACCGGACGTGTCCGGGCCGCGCCAGACACCGTCCGCGCCGCCGCCCCGGGCCAACCACGGGCTGCCACGTGGGCAGCCGCGCCCACCTCGTCGTCGGCCCGCCCGAGCCCGGTTCGGGCCCCCAAGCCCGCTCGCCGCCCCCGCGCCCCGCCCGCGGCTCCGCTCCACCGCGCCCAAGCGCCGCCTCCGCCCGGCCGGCCTCCGCCGCCACCACCCGCGCCGGCCGCCGCCGTCGCCCGTCGCCGCACGCCGCCCCCGCCGCCGTCCGCCGCTCCCAGCGCGCGCCCGCACCGTCCCGGCGCCGCTCGCCGCCTCCTCCTCCAGATCCGGCCCGGGGACGGCCGGATCCGGCCACCCCGCGCTGCCCCGCTCCAACTCCGGCGAGATCCTGGCGATCCTCGGACCGCGCGCCGTACAGTTGACTTTTTCTCCCCCCTCAAAATCTGCAAAGTCCCGGGAATTTTGCATTATTGTCGCATGTTCATCGCATCATAACTTGCTGTATATTGCTCCGTTTTGGGCGTATAATATGTCAAATTGTTCGTGTCGATGAGTGCATCATTTCATCCCATTGCATCATTTTCATTTGAGGTCATCTTGATGCCCGAAATGCTGTTACAAGAGGGCTATGTGATGTTAGTTTCAGATCTGTTTCAGTAGATGCACTTTTGTCATTTTTGCCATGATTGATGTGTGCATCCTATGAAGTTGAGTCCTACATGGGTTTTGAAAAATGCCATGCTATATTTCCAGGGGTATATGCCATGTATTTTTGTGATCTATGTGGTGACTAGAACAAGCATGCAAACTAAGGATCATAATGTTGCTGATTTCAGAGACTTGTATTTTCACTAAGTCATGCCCTGCTGTTATTTTTATGCCTTGTGTTCATGTTGTTTCAGAGAGATCTATGCCTCTTTTAGGCATGATCAGTAAGAATGTTTTGAGAATATATATTTGCTCTATCCATCCATGCCTTTTTTTGTAATTATGGAGTGCCATAGCTTGAGCCAATCGAGCTGTACTTTTGCTACATAATGTTGCTGGCAGATTGTTTACATGTTATTCGATTTTGCCAAGCTTGGTGTAGTTGATCCTTGCATGCTATGATGTTTTTATTTCCATTTCTAGCTCCTATACCATGTCTTATTGATGTATGTATGCTTAGTTTATCATGAAATGCTCTGTAGTGAGTGCATCGAGCTCACGAACATGCCTACTTGTTATCTGTTTTAACATGTCCAGTTTTCTGCCAAGTCTGAAACCTGTAACGAAACTTGTTTATTTGACATGGGTGTTACTATATTTTCTGATCCTTTTTGGCTTATGGTCAGTAAGGGACTTTTGTTAAGTGCTTTGAGTAGATTCATGCCATGCCTTACTTTGCTATGTCCTTTTCCTGTAGTATGTTGTTTGCTTGCTCTAAACATGTCATCCTGATGTTAATTGCTGGCATGTTATTTTCACCAAGTCTGTGAACCTGTTATCTTTTGCATTTTGCCATGCTTGTTCGAACCTGTTGTGGTGTGATTTAGCCGTAGCTCATTTTTCATCTTTTGTCAAGCATCTTGAGTAGATTACTTTCATATGCTTTGTTGATATGTTTGGGGCCAGTAGCTTAATTTCTTGTTGCTTGCTAAGTAGCATCATGCTGTTAATTGCAGATTCTTGTCATTGTTGTTTTGCTTCATTTGCAAACCGTGCATCCGATTCCGGTGATCTTTATATCGATTTCAACCGAAATCACCTCACCTATCTAGTGGCATACTTGGTTTGCCAAGATTATGCCTTGTTCATCTTTTTCCTTCCGAAGCACGCATATGCATTGCATATCACATCTCGCATATCATGCCATGTTTTGCATCATGTTGCTTGCGCATTGCATCGTGATTCATGTTTGTCCCCTTTGATTGTGTTCTTGTTGTGGGTAGATCCGGGATACGAGTACGTGAACGAGGAACCTGTTGAGAACGCTTTCGAGGACCAAGCTTTCAAAAACTCTGAGAACCTTGCAGGCAAGATGACCATACCCTCGAAATCACTTCTATCTTTGCTTGCTAGATGCTCGCTCTTTTGCTATGCCTATGTTGCGATACCTACCACTTTCTTATCATGCCTCCCATATTGTTAAACCAAGCCTCTAACCCACCTTGTCCTAGCAAACCGTTGTTTGGCTATGTTACCGCTTTGCTCAGCCCCTCTTATAGCGTTGTTAGTTGCAGGTGAAGATGAAGTTTGTTCCTTGTTGGAACATGGAGATGTTGTTCCTTGTTGGAACATGTTTATTTTTTTGGATATCACAATATATCTTATTTAATTAATGCATCTATATACTTGGTAAAGGGTGGAAGGCTCGACCTTATGCCTGGTGTTTTGTTCCACTCTTGCCGCCCTAGTTTCCGTCATATCGGTATTATGTTCCCGGATTTTGCGTCCCTAACGCGGTCGGGTGATTTATGGGACCCCCTTGACAGTTTGCTTTGAATAAGACTCCTCCAGCAAGGCCCAACATTGGTTTTACCATTTGCCTCACCTATGCCCTTTTATTTCCCTTGGGTTTCCGGAGCCCGAGGGTCATCTTTATTTTAGCCCCCCCGGGCCAGTTCTCCTTCGAGTGCTGGTTCAAACCGAGCGATGTCCGGCGCCCCCTGGGCAATCAGGGTCTATGCCAACCCGACGTCTTGCTCATCCGGTGTGCCCTGAGACCGAGATATGTGCAGCTCCTATCAGGATTTGTCGGCACATCCGGGCGGCTTTGCTGGACTTGTTTTATTACTGTCAAAATGTCTTGTAGCCGGGATTCCGAGACTAATCAGGTCTTCCCGGGGAGAAGGAATATCCTTCGTTGATCGCGAGAGCTTATAATGGGCTAAGTTGGGACACCCCTGCAGGGTTTGAACTTTCGAAAGCCGTGCCCGCGGTTATGTGGCAGATGGGAATTTGTTAATGTCCGGTTGTAGAAAACCCGAAGTTGACCTTAATTAAAATACATCAACCGCGTGTGTAACCGTGATGGTCTCTTCTCGCCGGAGTCCGGGAAGTGAACACGGTGTTGGAGTTATGCTTGACGTAGGTTGTTCTAGGATCACTTCTTGATCATAGTTGTTCGATCGTGCTTTTGCCTTCTCTTCTCGCTCTCATTTGCGTATGTTAGCCACCATATATGCTAGTCGCTTGCTGCAGCTCCACCTCACTACCCTGTCCTACCTTTGAGCTTAAATAGACTTGATCTCGCGGGTGTGAGATTGCTGAGTCCCCGTGACTCACAGATACTTCCAAAACCAGTTTGCAGGTGCCGATGAAACCGTGCAGGTGACGCACCCGAGCTCAAGGAGGAGCTAGATGATGATCTTGTTCATTGTGTTGTTTCGTTTCAGTTGATCAGTAGTGGAGCCTAGTCGGGATGATCGGGGATCTGTGTAGCATTTGGGGTAGTCTTCTTTTATTTTGGTTCCGTAGTCGGACCTTGTTTGTATCTGGATGAGGTAATGCTTTACTCATGTATTGTGTGAAGTGGCGATTGTAAGCCAACTATGTATCTCTTTCCCTTATGTATTACATGGGTTGTGTGAAGATTACCTCACTTGCGACATTGCTTTCAATGCGGTTATGCCTCTAAGTCGTGCTTCGACACGTGGGAGATATAGCCGCATCGAGGGCGTTACACAACGGTGTTTGGATAATTGAGCAAGAAAACATTTAGCATTGGGCTTCAATTGTTCTTGTTGAAAATCGGAGCACCACCAACATGCTTCGAGATAGCATTGACATGGTCTACGAGAAAAGGTCAGACTTTGGAAACAAAAAGGATCCATCAGGAACAACTTATAGTATAAGTCTTGCAATTTCCTCACGGGAGAACGGTTAACCTTGCTAAAAGGAAACCATAACAGTAGATCCTCCAGCCAGGTGTGTTGGGCATGCCATCGCCTTACCGGATCATAAAAGACCAGTGTTATAACTCTTGGAAAAATGTTCCAACCATCATATCTGACTGAGCTTCATATCTGATAGGTGTTAGGATACCTCAGACTCAGGATGCCTGAGAAGAAAAGGTGCCAAACAATTTGTCGAGACGATAATGTCAGATTTTCGAGAAATGAACTATGGGAGCGAGTTCCGACACAAGAGTTCTTCATTAAACCAAGAAGAGGATGAGGAGGTGACTGATTGACCCAGCGGCAATCCATTGATATTTCCGAAAAGATGGATTTCCACAGCTATGTGAACAAGGCCATGACATTAGCTAGATCAAATGACTTAATGATGTATGCTTGAGGAAAACATGCACAATTAAACATTGGTTGAAATGTGCACCCGAAATATGGGCTAGGTAGCACGATCAATGTTCGAATGATGATTCAATAAGCAATAGACTTATAAATAAACTGTAGACCAATAACTTCAAAGCAATAGGGTTGCTAGAAGTTTAGAATTTACACATCACAGACCATTGTCGGTATTCCGCTTAGAAACAACACGGAGACCAAGAAATGAATGCCAATGGCGAGAGATATTACTATATCAAGAATTCTCAAGAGGTGGTAAAATTACCACGGCATTCTTGACATAAAAGGTGGTAATATTCGAAGGCAAAGAAGGACAAATGCTGGATAGCAAGGAACTCAAGGTATAACACAAAACATGAACAAGTTTGTGTTGGAGGGAAGGCAATAAAGTGGCCGATGATAACACAAATCATCGGGGGCAAGGATGGTATCTCTCTTCATGAATTCAGTTGATACCCTTGAAGAGCTCAGAATGCTGATGATTAAAATTAGCACGACAATGATGTATCCGTTCAGTCTAGGACAGACATGGAGTATTAAACTTGTAAGCGATGAAGATCTCCAATCCTCGTTGAATCGCAGTGCAGACTCGATTCCGTTTTCGGTGTCCTTGAGTGTTTCATAACTCAAAGCCCGTGAAAAATTGGAGTCCGTGAGAATGTAATACCTGATGAAGAACTCATAAGGGGTTATGTAGTTCCATGTTAATCTCGAGATACCAGGGGGTAATGCTCGACGACAGATCAAAGTAGAGATTAGACTAGGGTATTGCTCTACAGAAGACAAGTGTTCAAACTTGCACGAGAAATGGAATCAAGGAGAAACATGGTCAGAACCACGGTTGCAAAGGATCAATTCATAGATACCAGATGATATTTATCAAGGAAATAGTTATTATTACAAGAAGCTTCCATGATAGGATCTAAATCGTGTCCATGGGCATGAACACAAAGTTCAAGGTCGACTCCCACTTCTCCAATGCATAACCTTTCATTTACTTCTCGCGTTCGATGAAGTTGTAGTGTTGAAAATTTATCTGGAAAAATACTAGAAGAGTATGACTCGTGAAAACTTTCGAGTTCACACATATTAAGGAAGGCATAAGTTCAAGCCATCGGGGCTCCTTAGAACATATACCACGAACTTCAGGAGTAAATAACACAAGCTCAAAAGTAGAGCATGGTTGACAAAGCAGAGGATACAATTTACCAAAGGCATTATATACCCGTGGAAAGGCTCACAAGGTTATTGAACATGAAGGACGATGTTGGATGAAATCCAACAATGGATCGGGCGATCCACAACGGAGCTGATGTGAGTATCGGTACTCAATCAGAGGAAGAAAAGAATGCACGGACATCATATTATAAAACATCTGAATAATTCGATGCTTAGATAACAAAGGAACTATGATTTCCAAATCAAAGGACCAGAAGCAACGCTCTGATTAAGGATGGATAAGTTGAGTAAGCTTAGGGTAAAATCGACAACAACTTGATTGGTCGAGATTGAGCTCAGGTTTAAAATGACGTCTGAGCCGGAAAGAATAATTTAAAAGGATCAACTGATGATTGCGTGCATTCACACTCATGTTGAATCAATAGGATCAAAATGATGGTGCCTAAGGATACTAACGAATATTGCCAGACATATGGAGAGCATCCATAATGCAAGCAGACAAGTATTGCAGAGCAATAAGCTACTGAGGTTTTGGAGGATCGAATAGTATTTAGAAGACAATTGTGAAACACATGAACAACTGGGGATGAGCGGATACTCGATAAGGGCGAGAAATTATCCGTAGGGGTATTCAGGTGGCAAGGATCTGCAAGGCAGTAAGCTCAAAGGATTATCAAAACAACGACGAGTATTTCGGGTATCTTGTAATATCAAGACCAACTAGGGATGAATGTAAGAATAACAACTGCAAGTAGTTATCTATAAGGGTTGACGGTGGAAGGGGAATCGCAAACGCGATGAACACAAGTTCTCGGGTTAATAGCGGAGAGTATCTTTAGGGTCTTCACGTGCAGCAGACGATCAGCAGTAATAAGGGGCTCTCTGGGTGAAAGTGATAACGAGATCCTAATGTTAGATTTAGCAAAATTCATTTAACCCGAATAGAAGAGAGATCAGAGTCCCGGAGTATAGACAAGGAGTAAAAGATCCTAGTACCACCCGATGGCGACGTGGGCCCGTAAGGCACACAGCCAAGTTAGTAAAAGTTTTGCAATGTCTAGACTCAACTTCGGCCAGGGAGTTTGGAAGGGGGATTCCTACAGGCAGTTGGCTCTGATACCAACTTGTGACGCCCCTGATTTAATTGTACACTAATCATGCACGCAAATGTGTACGATCAAGATCAGGGACTCACGGGAAGATATCACAACACAACTCTACAAATAAAATAAGTCATACAAGCATCATAATACAAGCCAGGGGCCTCGAGGGCTCGAATACAAGTGCTCGATCATAGACGAGTCAGCGGAAGCAACAATATCTGAGTACAGACATAAGTTAAACAAGGTTGCCATAAGATGGCTAGCACAAACGGGGATACAGATCGAACGAGGCGCAGGCCTCCTGCCTGGGATCCTCCTAACTACTCCTGGTCGTCGTCAGCGGGCTGCACGTAGTAGTAGGCACCTCCAGTGTAGTAGGAGTCGTCGTCAACGGTGGCGTCTGGATCCTGGGCTCCATCGTCTGATTGCAGCAATCGGGTAGAGAAATGGAGAAAAGGGGGAACAAGGCAACCGTGAGTACTCATCCAAAGTACTCGCAAGCAAGGAGCTACACTACATATGCATGGATATATGTGTAAAGGGCCATATCAGTGGACTGAACTGCAGAATGCCAGAATAAGAGGGGGATATCTAATCCTGTCGAAGACTACGCTTCTGGCAGCCTCCGTCTTGTAGCATATAGAAGAGAGTAGACTGAAGTCCTCCAAGTAGCATCGTATAGCATAATCCTACCCGGCGATCCCCTCCTCGATGCCCTGTTAGAGAGTGATCACCGTGTTGTATCTGGCACTTGGAAGGGTGTGTTTTATTAAGTATTCGGTTCTAGTTGTCATAAGGTCAAGGTACAACTCCGGGTCGTCCTTTTACCGAGGGACACGGCTATTCGAATAGATAAACTTCCCTGCAGGGGTGCACCACATAACCCAACACGCTTGATCCCATTTGGCCGGACACACTTTCCTGGGTCATGCCCGGCCTCGGAAGATCAACACGTCGCAACCCCACCTAGGCACAACAGAGCGGTTAGCACGCCGGTCTAAACCTAAGCGCGCAGGGGTCTGGGCCCATCGCCCTGAGCACACCTGCACGTTGCGAACGCGGGCGGAAGCAGACCTAGCAACCTCCAGTACAACGGAAGTCACGTTACGCGGCCCAATCTGGCGCGCGCCGCTCAGTCGCTGACGTCACGAAGTGCTTCGGCTAATACCACGACGCCGAGTGCCCATATCTTTCCCACGTAGTTGGTTAGTGCGTATAGGCCAGTAGCCAGACTCAGATCAAATACCCAGATCTCGTTAAGCGTGTTAAGTATCCGCGAACGCCAACCAGGGCCAGGCCACCTCTCCCTAGGTGGATTCAAACTGCCCTGTCGCTCCGCCTCAAAGTAACAGTCGGGGGCCGTCGGGAACCCAGGCCCACCTCTACCGGAATGGAGCCACCTGCCCCTTCAGTCCCCATCTCCGAACAGTATCACAGGTAATGTAACAGTGTAAAGTATATAGTGTATGTCCGCGATCACTTCCCAAAGTGATCACGGCCCAGTAGTATAGCATGGCAGACGGACAAGAGTGTAGGGCCACTGATGGAACACTAGCATCCTATACTAAGCAGTAGGATAGCAGGTAAGGGTAACAAATGTAGCAACAATGACAGGCTATGCAACAGAATAGGATAAACCGAAAGCAGTAACATGCTACACTACTCTAATGCAAGCAGTAGAGAAGAATATGTGATATCTGGTGATCAAGGGGGGGCTTGCCTGGTTGCTCTGGCAAGAGAGAGGGGTCATCTTCGGTGTAGTCGAACACACGGACATCGGCAGCGGTCTCGGAGTCTACCGGAAAGAAGTAACGGAGGGGAAACACAATAAATAACAGAGCAATCGAATGTAACACAAAGCAAGACGCGGTAATACGCGGTGCTAGAGGTGACCTAACGCAGCAAGTGTTGGAAATATGCCCTAGAGGCAATAATAAATTGATTATTATTATATTTCCTTGTTCATGATAATCGTTTATTATCCATGCTAGAATTGTATTGATAGGAAACTCAGATACATGTGTGGATACATAGACAACACCATGTCCCTAGTAAGCCTCTAGTTGACTAGCTCGTTGATCAATAGATGGTTACGGTTTCCTGACCATGGACATTGGATGTCGTTGATAACGGGATCACATCATTAGGAGAATGATGTGATGGACAAGACCCAATCCTAAGCCTAGCACAAGATCATGTAGTTCGTATGCTAAAGCTTTTCTAATGTCAAGTATCGTTTCCTTAGACCATGAGATTGTTCAACTCCCGGATACCGTAGGAGTGCTTTGGGTGTGCCAAACGTCACAACGTAACTGGGTGGCTATAAAGGTACACTACAGGTATCTCCGAAAGTGTCTGTTGGGTTGGCACGAATCGAGACTGGGATTTGTCACTCCGTGTGACGGATAGGTATCTCTGGACCCACTCGGTAGGACATCATCATAATGTGCAAAATGTGATCAAGGAGTTGATCATGGGATGAGGTGTTGCGGAACGAGTAAAAGAGACTTGCTGGTAACGAGATTGAACAAGGTATCGGGATACCGACGATCGAATCTCGGGCAAGTATCGTACCGATAGACAAAGGGAATTGTATACGGGATTGATTAAGTCCTTGACATCGTGGTTCATCCGATGAGATCATCGTGGAACATGTGGGAGCCAACATGGGTATCCAGATCCCGTTGTTGGTTATTGACCGGAGAACGTCTCGTTCATGTCTGCATGTCTCCCGAACCCGTAGGGTCTACACACTTAAGGTTCGATGACGCTAGGGTTATAAAGGAAGTTTGTATGTGGTTACCGAATGTTGTTCGGAGTCCCGGATGAGATCCCGGACGTCACGAGGAGTTTCGGAATGGTCCGTAGGTAAAGATTTATATATAGGAAGTATGGTTTTGGCCACCGGAAGTGTTCTGGGCGTCACCGGTAGTGTACCGGGAACACCGGAAGTGTCCGGGGGTCCACCAAGTGGGGCCACAAGCCCCGGAGGGCTGCATGGGCCAAGTGTGGGAGGGGACCAGCCCCAAGTGGGCTGGTGCGCCCCCCACAAGGGCCCAAGGAGCAAGGGAGAGGAGAAGGGGGCAAACCCTAGGGCAGATGGGCCCTAATTAAGGCCCATACTGGTGCGCCTCCCTCTCCCCTCCCCTCTTGGCCGCCCCCCTGAAACCCATCTAGGGCTGCCGCCCCTCTAGGGGTGGGAACCCTAGAGGGGGCGCACCCTCCTCCCCTTCCCCTATATATATGAAGCCTAGGGGCTGCCCAAAAACACACGATTTGATCTCTCCCTCTTGGCGCAGCCCTACCTCTCTCCCTCCTCCTCTCTCGCGGTGCTTGGCAAAGCCCTGCAGGATTGCCACGCTCCTCCATCATCACCATGCCGTTGTGCTGCTGCTGTATGGAGTCTTCCTCAACCTCTCCCTCTCTCCTTGCTGGATCAAGGCATGGGAGATGTCACCGGGCTGTACGTGTGTTGAACGCGGAGGTGCCGTCCGTTCGGCACTAGGATCATCGGTGATTTGGATCATGACGAGTACGACTCCATCAACCCCGTTCACTTGAACGCTTCCGCTTAGCGATCTACAAGGGTATGTAGATGCACTCTCTTTCCCCTCGTTGTTGGTTTCTCCATAGATAGATCTTGGTGACACGTAGGAAAATTTTGAATTTATGCTACGTTACCCATCAGTGGCATCATGAGCTAGGTCTATTGCGTAGATTCTTTGCACGAGTAGAACACAAAGTAGTTGTGGGCGTTGATTTTGTTCAATATGCTTACCATTACTAGTCAATCTTGATTCGGCGGCATTGTGGGATGAAGCGGCCCGGACCGACCTTACACGTACACTTACGTGAGACAGGTTCCACCGACTGACATGCACTAGTTGCATAAGGTGGCTAGCGGGTGCCAGTCTCTCCCACTTTAGTCGGATCGGATTCGATGAAAAGGGTCCTTATGAAGGGTAAATAGCAAATGACATATCACGTTGTGGTTTTGCGTAGGTAAGAAACGTTCTTGCTAGAAACCCATAGCAGCCACGTAAAACATGTAAACAACAATTTGAGGACGTCTAACTTGTTTTTGCACGGTATGCCATGTGATGTGATATGGCCAAAAGGATGTGATGAATGATATATGTGATGTATGAGATTGATCATGTTCTTGTAATAGGAATCACGACTTGCATGTCGATGAGTATGACAACCGGCAGGAGCCATAGGAGTTGTCTTTAATTTATTTATGACCTGCGTGTCAACATAAACGTCATGTAATTACTTTACTTTATTGCTAAAGCGTTAGCCATAGTAGTAGAAGTAATAGTTGACGTGACAACTTCATGAAGACACGATGATGGAGATCATGATGATGGAGATCATGGTGTCATGCCGTTGACGACGATGATCATGGAGCCCCGAAGATGGAGATCAAAAGGAGCAAAGTGATGATGGCCATATCATGTCACTATTTGATTGCATGTGATGTTTATCATAGTTTTGCATCTTATTTGCTTAGAACGACGGTAGTAAATAAGATGATCCCTCATTAAAATTTCAAGAAAGTGTTCCCCCTAACTGTGCACCGTTGCGAAAGTTCGTCGTTTCGAAGCACCACGTGATGATCGGGTGTGATAGATTCTTAAGTTCGAATACAACGGGTGTTGACGAGCCTAGCATGTACAGACATGGCCTCGGAACACATGCAAACACTTAGGTTGACTTGACGAGCCTAGCATGTACAGACATGGCCTCGGAACACAAGAGACCGAAAGGTCGAGCATGAGTCGTATGGTAGATACGATCAACATGAAGATGTTCACCGATGATGACTAGTCCGTCTCACGTGATGATCGGACACGGCCTAGTTGACTCGGATCATGTAATCACTTAGATGACTAGAGGGATGTCTATCTGAGTGGGAGTTCATAAGATGAACTTAATTGTCCTGAACATAGTCAAAAGATCTTTGCAAATTATGCCGTAAGCTCGCGCTTTAGTTCTACTGTTTTAGATATGTTCCTAGAGAAAATATAGTTGAAAGTTGATAGTAGCAATTATGCGGACAGTAGAAGGCTTGTGTCCTTAATGCACCGCTCGGTGTGCTGGACCTCGAACGTGGTCTGTGGATGTTGCGAACATCTGACATACACGTTTTGATGACTACATGATAGTTCGGTAATGATAAATGGTTTAGAATTGAGGCACCGAAGACATTTTTGAAATGTCGCGGAACATATGAGATGTTTCGAGGGCTGAAATTGGGATTTCAGGCTCGTGCCCACGTCAAGAGGTATAAGACCTCCGATGATTTTCTTGTCCTGCAAACTAAGGGAGAAAAGCTCAATCGTTGAGCTTGTGCTCAGATTGTGTGAGTACAACAATCACTTGAATCGAGTGGGAGTTGATCTTCCAGATAAAATAGTGATGTTTCACCAAAGTCATTGCCACCAAGCTGCTAGAGCTTCATAATGAACTATAACATATCAGGGATAGATATAATGATCCTTGAAATATTCGCGATGTTTGACACCGCGAAAGTAGAAATCAAGAAGGAGCATCAATTGTTGATGGTTAGTGAAACCACTAGTTTCAAGAAGGGCAAGGGCAAGAACGGATACTTCATGAAATGGCAAATCAGCTGCTGCTCTAGTGGAGAAACCCAAGGTTGAACCCAAACCCGAGACTGAGTGCTTCTGTAATAAGGGGAACAGCCACTGGAGCAGAATTACCCTAGATACTTGGTAGATGAGAAGGTTGTCGATAGAAGTATATTGGATATACATTATGTAAATGTGTACTTTACTAGTACTCCTAGTAGCATCAGGGTATTAGATACCGGTTCGGTTGCTAAGTGTTAGTAACTCAAAATAAAAGCTACGGAATAAACGGAGACTAGCTAAAGGTGAGCTGACGAGATGTGTTGGAAGTGTTTCCAAGGTTGATATGATCAAGCATCGCACGCTCCCTCTACCATCGAGATTGGTGTTAAACCTAAATAATTGTTATTTGGTGTTTGCGTTGAGCGTAGACATGATTGGATTATGTCTATCGCAATACGGTTATTCATTTAAGGAGAATAATGGTTACTCTATTTATTTGAATAATTCCTTCAATGGTCTTGCACCTAAAATGAATGGTTTATTGAATCTCGATCATAGTGATACACATGTTCACGCCAAAAGATATAAGATAGTAGTGATAGTACCACCTACTTGTGGCACTGCCATGTAAGTCATATTGGTATAAAACGCATGAAGAAGCTCCATGTTGATGGATCTTTGGACTCACTCATTTTTTTGAAAAATGGATTGAGTAATGTGAACCATGTCTATTGGTATATACGCATGAAGAAACTCCATGCAGATGGACCATTTGGACTCACTTGATTTTGAATCACTTGAGATATGCAAATCATACCACATGGGCAAGATGACTGAAAGCTTCGGTTTCAGTAAAATGGAACAAGAAAGCAACTTGCTGGAAGTAACACATTTTGATGTGTGCAGTCCAATGAGTGCTGAGGCACGCAGTGGATATCGTTATGCTCTTACTTCACAGATGATTTGAGTAGATACTGAGTATATTTACTTGATGAAACACAAGTCTGAATTATTGAATGGTTCAAGTAATTTCAGAATGAAGTTGAAGATCTTCGTGATAAGAGGATAAAATGTCTATGATATGATCATAGAAATGAATATCTGAGTTACGAGTTTGGCACTGTGGAAATTGTTTCACGACTAGTACCGCCTGGAACACCATTGAGTGATGGTGTGTCCGAACATCATAACTATTGGATATGATGATGTCTCTTATCGAATTACCACTATCGTTCATGGGTTAGGCATTGGAGACAACCGCACTCACTTTAAATAGGGCACCACGTAATTCTGATGAGATGACACCGTATGAACTATGGTTTAGAGAAACCTAAGCTGTCATTTCTTAAAAGTTTGGGGCTGCGACGCTTATGTGAAAAAGTTTCAGGCTGATAAGATCTAACCCAAAGCGGATAAATGCATCTTCATAGGACACCCAAAACAGTTGGATATACCTCCTGTCTCAGATCCGAAAGCAATAGGGATTGTTTCTCAAATCGGGTCCTTTCTCGAGGAAAAGTATCTCTCAAAAGAATTGAGTGGGAGGATGGTGGAGACTTGACGAGGTTGTTGAACCGTCACTTCAACTAGTGTGTAGCAGGGCACGGGAAGTTGTTCCTGTGGCACCTACGTCAATTGAAGTAGAAGCTTATGATAGTGATCACGAAACTTCGAATCAAGTCACTACCAAACCTCGTAAGACGACAAGGATGCGTGCTATTTCAAAGTGGCACATAATCCTATCTTGGAAGTCATGTTGCTAGACAACAATGAATCTACGAGCTATGGAGAAGCGATGGTGGGCCCAGATTCCAAGAATGGCTCGAGGCCATAAAATCCGAGAGAGAATCCATATATGAAAACAAAGTGTAGACTTTGGAAGAACTACTTGATGGTCGTAAGGCTGTTGAGTACAGATGGATTTTAAAAGGTAGACGGACAATGATGGTAAATGTCACCATTAAGAAAGCTCGACTTGTCATTAAGATGTTTCCCGACAAGTTCAAGGAGTTGACTACGATGAGACTTTCTCACTCGTAGCGATGCTAAGAGTCTGTTGGAATTATGTTAGCGATTACTGCATTATTTATGAAATTGTGCAGATAGGATGTCAAAAACATTGTTTCCTCGACGATTTTCTTGAGGAAAGGTTGTATGTGATACAACCAGAAGATTTTTGTCAATCCTGAAAGATGCTAACAAGTATGCAAAGCTCCAGCAATCCTTCTAAGGACTGGAGTAAGCATCTCGGAGTTGGAATGTACGCTTTGATGAGATGATCAAAGATTTGGGTTTATACAAAGTTTATGAGAAACTTGTATTTCCAAAGAAGTGAGTGGGAGCACTATAGAATTTCTGATGAGTATATGTTGTTGACATATTGTTGATCAGAAATGATGTAGAATTTCTGGAAAGCATATAGGGTTATTTGAAAAGTGTTTTTGAATGGAAAACCTGGATTAAGCTACTTGAACATTGAGCATCAAGATCTGTAAGGATAGATCAAAATCGCTTAATAGTACTTTCAAACGAACGCATACCATGACGAGATTTTGAAGGAGTTCAAAACAGATCAGCAAAGAAGGAGTTCTCGGCTGTGTTACAAGGTGTGAGTATTGAGCAAGACTCAAGACATGACCACGGCAGAATAGATAGAAAGGACGAAGGTCGTCCCCTATGCTTTAGTCGTAGGCTCTAAAGTATGCTATGTTGTGTACCGCACCTGAAGTGTGCCAAACCATGAGTCAGTCAAGGGGTACAAGTGTGATCTAGAAATGGATCACAGGACAACGGTCAAAGTTATCCTTAGTAACTAGTGGACTAAGGAATTTTCTCGATTATGGAGGTGGTAAAAGAGTTCGTCGTAAAGGGTTACGCCGATGCAAGCTTTGACACTAATCCAGATTATTCTGAGTAGTAAACTGGATTCGTCTAGTAGAATAGTTATTTGGAATAGCACCAAATAGAGCATGGTACCTGCATCTAGGAGATGACATAGATATTTGTAAAGCACACACGGATCTGAAAGGTTCAGACCCGTTGACTATAACATCTCTCACAAGCATAACATGATCAAACCCAGAACTCTGTGAGTGTTAATCACATGGCGATGTGAACTAGATTATTGACTCTAGTGCAAGTGGGAGACTGTTGGAAATATGCCCTAGAGGCAATAATAAATTGATTATTATTACATTTCCTTGTTCATGATAATCGTTTATTATCCATGCTAGAATTGTATTGATAGGAAACTCAGATACATGTGTGGATACATAGACAACACCATGTCCCTAGTAAGCCTCTAGTTGACTAGCTCGTTGATCAATAGATGGTTACGGTTTCCTGACCATGGACATTGGATGTCGTTGATAACGGGATCACATCATTAGGAGAATGATGTGATGGACAAGACCCAATCCTAAGCCTAGCACAAGATCATGTAGTTCGTATGCTAAAGCTTTTCTAATGTCAAGTATCGTTTCCTTAGACCATGAGATTGTGCAACTCCCGGATACCGTAGGAGTGCTTTGGGTGTGCCAAACGTCACAACGTAACTGGGTGGCTATAAAGGTACACTACAGGTATCTCCGAAAGTGTCTGTTGGGTTGGCACGAATCGAGACTGGGATTTGTCACTCCGTGTGACGGAGAGGTATCTTTGGGCCCACTCGGTAGGACATCTTCATAATGTGCACAATGTGATCAAGGAGTTGATCACGGGATGATGTGTTGCGGAACGAGTAAAAGAGACTTGCCGGTAACGAGATTGAACAAGGTATCGGGATACCGACGATCGAATCTCGGGCAAGTATCGTACCGATAGACAAAGGGAATTGTATACGGGATTGATTAAGTCCTTGACATCGTGGTTCATCCGATGAGATCATCGTGGAACATGTGGGAGCCAACTGTAACGCCCTCAATGGGGCTATATCTCCCACGTGTCGAAGCACGACTTAGAGGCATAACCGCATTGAAAGCAATGTCGCAAGTGAGGTAATCTTCACACAACCCATGTAATACATAAGGGTAAGAGATACATAGTTGGCTTACAATCGCCACTTCACACAATTACATGAATAAAACAATACATCATACAGCTACAATCAGGGCCCGACTACGGAGCCAAAATAAAAGAAGAAACCCCAAAAGCGACAAAGGTCCACGATCGACCCCAACTGGGCTCCACTACTGATCGACTAGAACGAAACAACATAAAGGGCAAGATCTTCACCAAGCTCCTCCTTGAGCTCGAGTGCGGCACCTGCACGGTCTCAACGGCACCTGCAAACTGGTATTGGAAGTATCTGGTGAGTCACGAGGACTCAGCAATCTCACACCCGCGAGATCAAGACTATTTAAGCTTATAGGTAGGGTAAAAGGTATGAGGTGGAGCTGCAGCAAGCGACTAGCATGTATGGTGGCTAACATACGCAAATGAGAGCGAGAAGAGAAGGCAAAAGCACGGTCGAACAACTATGATCAATAAGTGATCCTGAACTACTTACGCCAAGCATAACTCCAACAACCGTGTTCACTTCCCGGACCCCGCCGAGAAGAGACCATCACGGTTACACACGCGGTTGGTGTATTTTAATTAAGATCAACTTCGGGTTTTCTACAACCGGACATTAACAAATTCCCATCTGCCACATAACCGCGGGCACGGCTTTCTAAAGTTCAAAACCCTGCAGGGGTGTCCCAACTTAGCCCATGATAAGCTCTCGCGATCAACGAAGGATATTCCTTCTCCCCGGGAAGACCCTATCAGTCTCGGAATCCCGGCTACAAGACATTTCGACAGCAATAAAACAAGTCCAGCAAAGCTTCCCCATGCGCCGACTTCCTGATAGGAGCTGCACATATCTCGTTCTCAGGGCAACACCGGATAAGTCAAGCTACGAGTAAAACCAGCCCTCGAGTTTCCCCGTGGTGGCCCCGCAGGTTGCTCGGTTCGGACCAACACTTAGACAAGCATTGGCCCGGGGGGGGGGGGCTAAATAAAGATGACCCTCGGGTTGATCAGACCCAAGAGAAAAGGGATAGGTGGTAGGCAAATGGTAAAACCAAGGTTGGGCCTTGCTGGAAAAATCTTATTCAAAGCGAACTGTCAAGGGGGTCCCATAAATCACCCGACCGCGTTAGGGACGCAAAATCCGGGAACATAACACCGATATGACGGAAACTAGGGCGGCAAGAGTGGAACAAAACACCAGGCATAAGGCCGAGCCTTCCACCCTTTACCAAGTATATAGATGCATTAATTAAATAAGATATATTGTGATATCCCAACAAGTAAACATGTTCCAACAAGGAACAACAACTCCATGTTCCAACAAGGAACAAACTTCATCTTCACCTGCAACTAACAACGCTATAAGAGGGGCTGAGCAAAGCGGTAACATAGCCAAACAACGGTTTGCTAGGACAAGGTGGGTTAGAGGCTTGGTTGAACAATATGGGAGGCATGATAAGCAAGTGGTAGGTATCGCAGCAAAGGCATAGCAAAAGAGCGAGCAACTAGCAAGCAAAGATAGAAGTGATTTCGAGGGTATGGTCATCTTGCCTGAGATCCCGCAAGGAAGAAGAACGAGTCCATGAAGAAGACAAACGGACGAAGACGAACGGATACTCACAAACGCGATGATAACGGTATCAACCCGAAGAAGCAACACCGGAAAGAAGCACACAACATAGTAAACAAACAACACATCAACATGGCATGATGCACAATCAAGTATGATGCATGTCCGGTTTAAATATGCATGGCATGGCAAGGTGCAACAGACAATTCTACAAATTAAGTGGAGTTCAATATGCAACGAGTTGCATATTGACGAAACACCACAACAAATATTTAGTTCTCTCTCGATTATGTACCCAACAATATTAAATGTTGTTAAACATGGCAAGGGGGTGAAGCACAACAAAACTACCTATCTAGACAAGTTTAAATGAGGCCGGAACAACAAACAATAATTCCGGAAACTCCTCATATGCACATTTCAAATTTGGTACTGTTCTGCCTAAAACATATTTTGATATTGTTGAACAGGAAAATGAAGTGCAACATGTTAAACTAGGCATTTTTCCACCCCATTTACATATATAATTTATTAAAATCCGAGTTACGGTTAAATAGTTATGAATTAAATCATTTTCACATGGCATAGGAGCAAATTTAAACAAACATCATTTTAAACATTTTAAACATGGGTGAAAGTTGAAAATTATTAATCTACACAAAATTCTGAGCAAGTTCCATATATAAATCATTTTAATATGATGCACCGTTGATGAGTTATTAAATGCATGATCTAGAGGGACTTTTCTGTAAAACAGTAATACACTAGATTAATAGGAAATTCGTCCAACGGGAAAAAACACATCATGGGCTGAAACCAGGGGCGGCTGGGCTTGGGGTGGCTCACCATGGGCCTCAGCCCGACACTGTGGAGAGGAGGAGGCAGGCCGGGGCATGGGCCTTGGGGAGGCGCTGGCCCACGGGGTGGAGCGGGCCGGACGCGGGGCCCACGCGGGGTCAACGCGGGCGCGGTCAGATCGGGCTCCTCCCGATCCGGCGTGGGAGTCGACGGCTCCGGCGACGGCGAGCGGCTCCGGCGAGGCCGGAGGCCGGGCGGCGGGGCGCGGCGACGGGACGGAGGACGGCGCCGCGGCGGAGGACGCGGGGGGGCGGCGAGGGGCGGCGACGGAGCACAGGGCGGTGAGGTAGGCGCGCGGCGGCGCGGGATCTGCGGCAGCGCCTGCGACGCGGTTGCGGCATGGAGCGGCACGGGCAGCGCGGCGGAGCACGGGGCCGGCTCGGGCGCGGGGCGCGGGCTCGCGCAGTCGGTGGCAGGGTGGCGGAGCTCGCCGGCGCGCCGGGGAAGGTCGGCGGCCGAGGCACGGGGCCGGGCGGCGGGGAGCCGGCCGAACGCGGGATCCGCACGGGCGGAGGGCGAGCGGGACGAGCGGGGGCGCGGCGGCTGGGCTGCCCCGGGCCCCGATGGGCTCCGGCGGGCCTGGACGGGCCGCCGCGAGGGGAGCTGCCAGGGGGCGCTGGGAGGCCGCGTGGAGGCTATGGGTTGGCTGGAAGCGCGTGGCCCGGTGAGGTGGCACGGCCGGATTGGCTGCGGGGGCGCTGGCGGCGGCGCTAGGTGGCGAGGAGGGAGCGGGGCGTTGCTGAAAACGAGGCGATAGAGGGAGGCGGCGGCTGATCCGAGGGGGAAGGCTAGGGTTAGGTGGAGGTGCTAGGGATGCCCAAAATGGAAGGGAAGGTCTATATATAGACAAGGGGGCTAGGTTAGGGGGATTTTGTCCGTTCCGGAGCCGTTCGATCCCGATCGGACGACCCGGAGCGGAGGGGGCTAGATAGGTGGGCTAGTGGGCTGTGAAGAGAGGTTGGGCTGAGATGAGAGGAGAGGAGTGCAGCCCGGCAACTGTTTCCGGAGACCGAAAACGTCCGACGTTTGCCCGGCTATAATGCCGCTATAGTTATACGGTTGGGCTATCAGACGAACTCCGAATGCGATGAAACTTGGCAGGCGGCCTACCTACAACATAACAACACCACATGCCAACTTACATCCCATTCCAAGAACATTTTCCGGCCACTTATAAAAATACTATTTTGGACATGCCGCGGGCGCGTGCAAGTGTGGTTGGTCTCAGAACGGACAAGGAAGAGAACTCGGAGAACCCGGACGGATGCAAGTTTCGAAAACATGATGATGGAATGCGGATGATGACATGGCAAGATGCGACACGCAAGAAAATGACATGGCAAGGACGGCAAATAACTGGCGGACACCTGGCGCATCGGATCCGGGGCGTTACAACACTCCACCACTACGAGAGGATCTCGTCCCGAGATCTAGAATGGCACTGGAGGGAAAACGGAAGAGCAAGAGGTAAAACAATGTTGCTTCTTTGACAAAAGAGTGAAACCAATGAACCTTGAGAGGTTGAACAAAATGAAAGAAAGAAAACAATGAAGATGAGCAAAGTTGAAAACACTCCGTTAGCAAAGAGGAACAAGTGATACGATGGGAACCAAGAGGTTTAGTGATAAGATAGATATTGAAATCACTCCAGTTAACAAGATGTAGAAGGAATAAGATTGGTATAATTTGGGCAGCACTCTGGCTGAAAATGGAAGGGATTTGAACATGATCTTGACAAGATGAGAGGAACTTGTTGAAATTAACAACACACTGCCTCCGAAACTATTGAAAGAAAGGCACAATGGGTAAGAAAGATTTCATACGGCACTCCGGTTAAAAAGGGGGGGCAAAACTTGTTAAGATGATAGAATTTGAATGAATGACACGACACTCCGGTTGAATGGATAAGCAAAAGCAAAGAACATGATCCTCACCATTCGAGAAGAATAGTGAAGGGAGCAACATCACAATGTCTCCGGAAGAAAGAATAGAAAAATAGATCATTGGAGAAGAAAATGACAACTTCTATCACAATTGAATTTGAAAGAGCCTCCTTAAAAAAGAAGGATCGAACAGAATTGTTGGAAAACCAACAACGAAACAAATAAGCTTGTAGCGGGCTTATAGAAACATCTCAACATTATGAGGTGAGATTCTGCCACCAATGGAAACAAATGATTGGATTGATATCAACAAGGAGACAAGAAACTATTTCACCGGGAGGATAATGAAGAACTTGGGTCATTTATAAGCACCATAAATAGCAACAATCCTTAGGGAAATCTTTAGGTGAAATATACCCCAAGATAACTCCAATGAAGAGATAGATTGGTTGAAAAGATCTCTTGAACGAAGAGAAATGATGGATTTAAATATCTCATTCTTAACAACATGTGAATCATAAGACATGACCTCAAATTATCAAGAATGACATAATACCACCTCAAAAGATAGGGTCGAAATAATTGCACTTTAAAATGCAAGATAAGGAATGCTTGAGCTCGTCCAAGAAGAATCTTGAAGAACGTTTCGAGCCTGAATTAAATCCTTTAGGAACCACCATGAAGAAACTTCATGAAGAACTCCGGTAAACAAAAGGATGATAGGAAGAAAGAGAAGTTGAAAACACCAGGTGAAACCTTGCAGTGATAAGATGAAGCTTCATGATGATATAACCGAGAAAAACTTGGACCTCCGGAAAGAAAGATGAACAAATGAAATCAAGAATTTTGATGAACCTCCAGAATAAGGAATAGAATTTACTCAGTGAAACAAGAATAAGAATTACATTATGCTTATCCTTCACCAATTTAAATTGATGACAAGCAACGGATTTGGCATACTACTTATTCTCGTAGAAAGAATTAAGATAGATATAGCGGAAACTTGAGAAGGACTTCAACGAACCACCGGCAGGGTTGGAAAGAACGAATGAATCTATATGATAACAAAGGAAGAAGGATCTTGAACGAACCACCGTAAGAAATTAAAATGGATGAAGAAAAGATAAAGAAACACCGGGAAGAATTAGCAAATGAACGAAGATGCTTGCTAGGATTTAGATACATGAGAACGAAGAGATCATGAACTGATTAGAGGATATTTGAACGATGCACCGGTAAGATTTGGAGAACGAGAGCTGAAAGCTGAGAATGAATAATTCTGAGATGAAAGGCTTTAGAGAATCAAACTGAAATGACCTCTGAAATGCTCCGGATGGGTATGAAAAGAATTCTCACAATCGAAACAATTATGAGAGGATGGCAACAAGCTAGAACAATGAATCTTGAAGAGAATGGAGCAAGATTTAAATAAACTCTTCTTCGGTCTTCAAATGTTGAGAATGACGACGAGAAACACCAAGAATTAGTTGAGACACTCCGGAATGAAAATTGGAAAAGTTGAAGCAACGATGAAAGAATTGAAAGATCTTGGAGAAAGACATTTGACTGATGATAATTCATTCTTACGTCAAACTTTGCAATGAATTTGGGAATAGCTCCAAGAAAATTAGAAGAGTCAGGTAAGATCCTGGGAAAAGACCTGTGGGTTAGGTCCCACTCAAAAGAAACACCGTTGAACGATTGCTTGGAAGGGAGAACACACCGGTTGATTTAATGACTTGAATGAGATAGCATCCTCAAACGAAATTGAGTGAATTGAGAATGGAAACTTGAATCTTATGAGATATCTTCATCACTCCAGAACAAATGAATAGCGAGAGGTGAATGATTAAGAGATACACCGGTACGAGAAAACATTTGAAACGAGGAAAAAAAATAAGATGGACACCGAAAGCTAGGATTGAAACCACCGAAGAAGAAAAGAATGACGAATGATGAACTTGAAGATCCGTTAGAATCTTCATGGGAAATCACCGGATAAGAACATTGAAGGAAAGAATGAAGAAACTTCCATCAATAAAAAGGATACTTGATTGAGAAATCTGAGTCCTTGAAGAAAAAGGGTGGGAGGGCGGGAAAACAAAGGCAACTTGGGACGGATGAAGCAAACACCATTGAGAAAAACTGATAATTTATTCGCAAGATCAATTATCCACATAGGAATATGAGAACACCGTTTAGGAAAGGTATGGAATCAACACTTGACATTGAAGCAACTCGAATACCACAAATAAAACAAAACAAAAACAAAGGATTGGCTCGCAGAATAAGCCGGAAACAAACATATGATAGATCCCATATCGTATCATGTGTCTGTTGGAAAGATATTCTAAGAGATACTTGAATTCCCACCTATAAACTCCCGAAACTTTCTAGTTATGCAATCAGGTGTTGGGGATACAGGGGACACAAAATATATCACCCAAACTAACAATACCTAGATCCGGCTGTATCCATCCTTCAACACATAACCAAGAAACCTTCGGAAATCATTTACCTCAACCTTCGAAAAGCATCCGTTATACAAGTCATGGCAATGCTCCCGCACTCGCCTCAGTACTGGGCTATCAGGGTTATCTCACCAACAATTGTACAAAAGAGATTTTCGATGTCGGCGTACTAAACTCAGGTATTCCAAAACCGCAACGATAAGATTATGACGACAACACCTCGGAGCTCAACTCCCCGGGACACTGCCACAACCCCTAAATGTCAGGAGGCAACCAAGACAATGTTGTCATCATAAAACCATCGGAACGATTGTAATATACCCGCGTGATCCTAAAAAAAAATTTAGTGAAATTTGAGAAGAGAAGAGTCAAAACTCTATGTCAGGATGCCTTACCAGAAGGTCGAAGGGACTGGGGAGTAAAAAGAATTCCTAAACTCTCCGATATATAATTCCTAAATGACTCAAAACATTTTTCTAGACACAACTCGGCCACTAAAGACGATCAAACAGTGGGGGCTCCTAAGGTCGGAGGAGGCTCTGATACCAACTTGTAACGCCCTCAATGCGGCTATATCTCCCACGTGTCGAAGCATGACTTAGAGGCATAACCGCATTGAAAGTAATGTCGCAAGTGAGGTAATCTTCACACAACCCATGTAATACATAAGGGTAAGAGATACATAGTTGGCTTACAATCGCCACTTCACACAATTACAAGAATAAAACAATACATCATACAGCTACAATCAGGGACCGACTACGGAGCCAAAATAAAAGAAGAAACCCCAAAAGCGACAAAGGTCCACGATCGACCCCAACTGGGCTCCACTACTGATCGACTAGAACGAAACAACATAAAGGGCAAGATCTTCACCAAGCTCCTCCTTGAGCTCGAGTGCGGCACCTGCACGGTCTCAGCGGCACCTGCAAACTGGTATTGGAAGTATCTGGTGAGTCACGAGGACTCAGCAATCTCACACCCGCGAGATCAAGACTATTTAAGCTTATAGGTAGGGTAAAAGGTATGAGGTGGAGCTGCAGCAAGGGACTAGCATGTATGGTGGCTAACATACGCAAATGAGAGCGAGAAGAGAAGGCAAAAGCACGGTCGAACAACTATGATCAATAAGTGATCCTGAACTACTTACGCCAAGCATAACTCCAACAACCGTGTTCACTTCCCGGACCCCGCCGAGAAGAGACCATCACGGTTACACACGCGGTTGGTGTATTTTAATTAAGATCAACTTCGGGTTTTCTACAACCGGACATTAACAAATTCCCATCTGCCACATAACCGCGGGCACGACTTTCGAAAGTTCAAAACCCTGCAGGGGTGTCCCAACTTAGCCCATGATAAGCTCTCGCGATCAACGAAGGATATTCCTTCTCCCCGGGAAGACCCGATCAGTCTCGGAATCCCGGCTACAAGACATTTCGACAGCAATAAAACAAGTCCAGCAAAGCTGCCCGATGCGCCGACATCCTGATAGGAGCTGCACATATCTCGTTCTCAGGGAAACACCGGATAAGTCAAGCTACGAGTAAAATCAGCCCTCGAGTTTCCCCGTGGTGGCCCCGCAGGTTGCTCGGTTCGGACCAACACTTAGACAAGCATTGGCCCGGGGGGGGGGGCTAAATAAAGATGACCCTCGGGTTGATCAGACCCAAGAGAAAAGGGATAGGTGGTAGGCAAATGGTAAAACCAAGGTTGGGCCTTGCTGGAAAAATCTTATTCAAAGCGTACTGTCAAGGGGGTCCCATAAATCACCCGACCGCGTTAGGGACGCAAAATCCGGGAACATAACACCGATATGATGGAAACTAGGGCGGCAAGAGTGGAACAAAACACCAGGCATAAGGCCGAGCCTTCCACCCTTTACCAAGTATATAGATGCATTAATTAAATAAGATATATTGTGATATCCCAACAAGTAAACATGTTCCAACAAGGAACAACAACTCCATGTTCCAACAAGGAACAAACCTCATCTTCACCTGCAACTAACAACGCTATAAGAGGGGCTGAGCAAAGCGGTAACATAGCCAAACAACGGTTTGCTAGGACAAGGTGGGTTAGAGGCTTGGTTTAACAATATGGGAGGCATGATAAGCAAGTGGTAGGTATCGCAGCAAAGGCATAGCAAAAGAGCGAGCAACTAGCAAGCAAAGATAGAAGTGATTTCGAGGGTATGGTCATCTTGCCTGAGATCCCGCAAGGAAGAAGAACGAGTCCATGAAGAAGACAAACGGACGAAGACGAACGGATCCTCACAAACGCGATGATAACGGAATCAACCCGAAGAAGCAACACCGGAAAGAAGCACACAACATAGTAAACAAACAACACATGAACATGGCATGATGCACAATCAAGTATGATGCATGTCCGGTTTAAATATGCATGGCATGGCAAGGTGCAACAGACAATTCTACAAATTAAGTGGAGTTCAATATGCATCGAGTTGCATATTGACGAAACACCACAACAAATATTTAGTTCTCTCTCGATTATGTACCCAACAATATTAAATGTTGTTAAACATGGCAAGGGGGTGAAGCACAACAAAACTACCTATCTAGACAAGTTTAAATGAGGCCGGAACAACAAACAATAATTCCGGAAACTCCTCATATGCACATTTCAAATTTGGTATTGTTCTGCCTAAAACATATTTTAATATTGTTGAACAGGAAAATGAAGTTCAACATGTTAAACTAGGCATTTTTCCACCCCATTTACATATATAATTTATTAAAATCCGAGTTACGGTTAAATAGTTATGAATTAAATCATTTTCACATGGCATAGGAGCAAATTTAAACAAACATCATTTTAAACATTTTAAACATGGGTGAAAGTTACAAATTATTAATCTACACAAAATTCTGAGCAAGTTTCATATATAAATCATTTTTATATGATGCACCGTTGATGAGTTATTAAATGCATGATCTAGAGGGACTTTTCTATAAAACAGTAATACACTGGATTAATAGGAAATTCGTCCAACGGGAAAAAACACATCATGGGCTGAAACCAGGGGCGGCTGGGCTTGGGGTGGCTCACCATGGGCCTCGGCCCGGCACTGTGGAGAGGAGGAGGCAGGCCGGGGCATGGGCCTTGGGGAGGCGCTGGCCCACGGGGTGGAGCGGGCCGGACGCGGGGCCCACGCGGGGTCAACGCGGGCGCGGTCAGATCCGGCTCCTCCCGATCCGGCGTGGGAGTCGACGGCTCCGTTGACGGCGAGCGGCTCCGGCGAGGCCGGAGGCCGGGCGGCGGGGCGCGGCGACGGGACGGAGGACGGCGCCGCGGCGGAGGACGCGGTGGGGCGGCGAGGGGCGGCGACGGAGCGCAGGGCGGTGAGGCAGGCGCGCGGCGGCGCGGGATCTGCGGCAGCGCCTGCGACGCGGTGGCGGCGTGGAGCGGCACGGGCAGCGCGGCGGAGCACGGGGCCGGCTCGGGCGCGGGGCGCGGGCTCGCGCAGTTGGTGGCAGTGTGGCGGAGCTCGCCGGCGCGCCGGGGAAGGTCGGCGGCCGAGGCGCGGGGCCGGGCGGCGGGGAGCCGGCGGAACACGGGATCCGCACGGGCGGAGGGCGAGCGGGACGAGCGGGGGCGCGGCGGCTGGGCTGCCCCGGGCCCCGATGGGCTCCGGCGGGCCTGGCCCGGGCCTGGACGGGCCGCGGCGAGGGGAGCTGCCAGGGGGCGCTGGGCCGCGTGGAGGCTGCGGGTTGGCTGGAAGCGCGTGGCCCGGTGAGGTGGCACGGCCGGATTGGCTACGGGGGCGCTGGCGGCGGCGCCAGGTGGCGAGGAGGGAGCGGGGCGGTGCTGAAAACGAGGCGATAGAGGGAGGCGACGGCGGCTGATCCGAGGGGGAAGGCTAGGGTTAGGTGGAGGTGCTAGGGATGCCAAAATGGAAGGGAAGGTCTATATATAGACAAGGGGGCTAGGTTAGGGGGATTTTGTCCGTTCCGGAGCCGTTCGATCCCGATCGGACGACCCGGAGCGGAGGGGGCTAGATAGGTGGGCTAGTGGGCTGTGAAGAGAGGTTGGGCTGAGATGAGAGGAGAGGAGTGCAGCCCGGCAACTGTTTCCGGGGACCGAAAACGTCCGACGTTTGCCCGGCTATAATGCCGCTATAGTTATACGGTTGGGCTATCAGACGAACTCCGAATGCGATGAAACTTGGCAGGCGGCCTACCTACAACATAACAACACCACATGCCAACTTACATCCCATTCCAAGAACATTTTCCGGCCACTTATAAAAATACTATTTTGGACATGCCGCGGGCGCGTGCAAGTGTGGTTGGTCTCAGAACGGACAAGGAAGAGAACTCGGAGAACCCGGACGGATGCAAGTTTCAGAAACATGATGATGCAATGCGGATGATGACATGGCAAGATGCGACACGCAAGCAAATAACATGGCAAGGACGACGAATAACTGGCGGACACCTGGCGCATCGGATCCGGGGCGTTACACCAACATGGGTATCCAGATCCCGCTGTTGGTTATTGACCGGAGAACGTCTCGGTCATGTCTGCATGTCTCCCGAACCTGTAGGGTCTACACACTTAAGGTTCGATGACGCTAGGGTTATAAAGGAAGTTTGTATGTGGTTACCGAATGTTGTTCGGAGTCCCGGATGAGATCCCGGACGTCACGAGGAGTTCCAGAATGGTCCGGAGGTAAAGATTTATATATAGGAAGTATAGTTTTGACCACCGGAAGTGTTCTGGGCATCACTGGTAGTGTACCGGGACCACCGGAGGTGTCCGGGGGTCCACCAAGTGGGGCCACAAGCCCCGGAGGGCTGCATGGGCCAAGTGTGGGAGGGGACCAGCCCCAAGTGGGCTGGTGCGCCCCCCACAAGGGCCCATGGCGCAAGGGAGAGGAGAAGGGGGCAAACCCTAGGGCAGATGGGCCCTAAGGCCCATACTGGTGCGCCTCCCTCTCCCCTCCCCTCTTGGCCGCCCCCTCAAACCCATCTAGGGCTGCCGCCCCTCTAGGGGTGGGAACCCTAGAGGGGGCGGACCCTCCTCCCCTTCCCCTATATATGAGGCCTAGGGGCTGCCCAAAAACACACGATTTGATCTCTCCCTCTTGGCGCAGCCCTACCTCTCTCCCTCCTCCTCTCTCGCGGTGCTTGGCGAAGCCCTGCAGGATTGCCACGCTCCTCCATCATCACCACGCCGTTGTGCTGCTGCTGGATGGAGTCTTCTTCAACCTCTCCCTCTCTCCTTGCTGGATCAAGGCATGGGAGACGTCACCGGGCTGTACGTGTGTTGAACGCGGAGGTGCCGTCCGTTCGGCACTAGGATCATCGGTGATTTGGATCACGACGAGTACGACTCCATCAACCCCGTTCACTTGAACGCTTCCGCTTAGCGATCTACAAGGGTATGTAGATGCACTCCCTTTCCCCTCGTTGCTGGTTTCTCCATAGATAGATCTTGGTGACACGTAGGAAAATTTTGAATTTATGCTACATTACCCATCAGCAAGCGGTGATACTGGCAAAGGGGGGGAAACACCCGGGAAAGTATACCCGGTGTTTCACGTTTTTGGGCAGAGGGGCCGGAGGGGGAAAGTTGCGAGTTTGATATGTTAGGGGTGTGTGGCGGACGAACTAACTGCGTATCCGGGTTCGTCTCGTCGTTCTGAGCAATTTTCATGTAGAAAGTATTTTCATCCGAGTTATAGATTATTTTATATTAATTTTCAAAGTTTTAAATGATTTTCTAATTTATGGATTTAATTTAATTAGAAATTAAATTAATATTTAAATGTTATGGGTACACAGAAGGTGTACCCAGAAGTGTGCACCTGAGGCTGACAGGTGGGGACAGTTGACTAAGTCAACTACCCAGTCACTAGGTCCAGTCAGCAGTTGACTGGTCAGCTTGACTAGTCAAAGGGGTCTAGTGGGACCCTCCTGTTAATGACTAGGCTAGTCCAGTCAGCAGTTTGACTTGGTCAAACTAGACAGGGGGTCCACCTATCATTGGCTGATATTTTAACAGATTGTTTTTATTGGGATAATTAGTTGGCGGGGCCCATCAGTCAGTGACCCATGTGTTATAACAAATTGCTTAAACCAGTGTAATTAGAGGTGGGGCCCTACTGTCATGGACACATCAAGCTAATTATATTTTAACTAGCTATTTAATCTACATTAATTAATTTTAATTAAAAATTGATTATTATCATGATTCTTTTTACACATTTATTTTTCGTTCTTATCCCATTGCGGGCCCCAGCGGTCAGTGGCTCAATCGAGCCACCCGGGGATGGGCATGCGAGCACACGCACAGAGGCGTGGCCGCCGGAGGGCGCCGACGAGGAGGGGCTCGCCCTACGAGCACGGCCGGAGTTGGGGTTCGCCGGACGGCGGACACCAACGGTAGGGCAGCGGCGGCGACCAGATGCAGCCATTGCAAGGGGAGCAGCAGCAGGGGAGTCACCCGACGGCGCAGCGGCGTGGGAGGCGACGGAAAAGCGCGGGCGTGCAGTCTAGCTGCAGGGTGCCGCGGCGCGAGGAACAGGGGCGTCGGGAGCAGGCACACATGATGCAGGGCACGCGCAGCCATGGTAGTAGGCGCGAGCGGGAGGAGGCCGCGGTGGCACGCTGGTGCGCGGCATGTCAGCGACGCACGATGAGCAGAGAGAGGGAGGAGGGGAGGTGGAGGCTCACTAGGGCCGTAGGGGGAATGGCAGCGTGCCCGGGGAGGTCCGGCGAGGCAGACAGACCACGGGGGGGGGGGGGGGGGGATGTGGCGCTGACGGTGAACGGCGTCGAGGCGAGGCCGCGGCGTCAGGCGGGCGCCGCGGGACGGAGAGGACGGGCGCAGGGGAGGCCTTGGGTGTGGCGGCACCGGCGTCGGCGGGTGAAGGCGCAGGGGATGGGCGCCGACGTTGAGGCGCGTTGGGGCGGCGCGGGAACTGGCCCTCCCGATCCAATCGAGTGGTGGCGCCTGGGAGGAGGCTGGGGCGACGTTCGATGGGGTGGAGGGGTCTGGCGAGGGGCGTCGATGGGGTCGGGGCACGGTTGCCTCGATCCAGATCGGGTCGAGGGGGAGGAGACGAGGGAGCGAGGGGAGTGGGGGACGTGGGGAGTGTGCGGGTCAGGCTAGGGTTTGCCCCGGGGGGTTATGGGGAGTGGGGTGGGGCATGGATGGGCCGGCCTGGTTGGCCGGTTGGGCCGTTCGGCCCAGGGAGAGGGGAGAGGGCTTGCTCTCTTTTTTTTCTTTGTTTACTGTTTTGCCTTTTCTTTTATTTATTTTATTTCTTTTCTGTTTTAGCTTAGTTTCCTTTTATTTTGTTTTAGAAAAATACCAAAATGGCACCTAATTTGATGTTACCAAATATGCCAAGGCCACATTAAGTTTGAGGTTCAAAATAAAATTGTTTAGTACCTTTATAATTTAAAAAGCCTTTAATAATTATTTTTAGCCATTGTTATATTTACAAAAGGGCATCTAAATATTTTACAAAAGTGTTGGGTCTTCATCATAATTAGTTATGGAATATTTGTCACCCTTAGAACATTTTGTTTTACTGTTTGGAGAAATAATTTATTTGACTTTATTTTAAAAAGTGAATTGAATTGGTTTTAAATCAAAGTGAGATTAGCAACAGTAACAGTGATGACTTGGCATCATTAGTAGGGGATTACTGTAGCTTGATTATCCGGGCGTTACAAAGCCGACGCCAAGCGCAGAAGTACCCATCTGTTAGATATGGGTATCTTTTTGCAAAATTCCCATTTGTTTCCTTCCCATCTGTTAGATATAAATCGGACGGCCTATATTGCAAGAAAAAAAGTATAAAGAAAAAAAGTAGACAGTAAAGGAAGTAGAGATAAATATTAAATACTAAATAATAAATAAATATAACAGAGAGAAGAGAGTAGAGATAGTATAGACGTTGGGAAAGGGTCGTGCGTGCGCGGGAAAAAGCGGCCGGGCGTGCGCTAGTTTTGGCGCGCGGCGTCCAGCGTGCTTTATAAAATCCAACGCCCTCCCACCGCTCTGTGCCTTGCCACCGCTCTCTCCCCGCTCTATGCCCCGCCACCGCTCTCTCCCCGCTCTTTTTCGCCTCGCCGCCGCCGCGCCACCACGCCGCCGCGTCGCCGGGAAACTTGGGGATACCACAGCGTCCGCACGCGCCCCTCCGGCGGCCTCTCCCCCGAGATCCGGTTCCGCGGGATGCACCTCGGCCTCGGCAATTTCAACACCGCCAACGAGGCCGCCCGCTCTTATGACGCGGTGGTGTGGCGCCTCCGGTGGCCTCATAGAACATTGAACTTCCCCAACATGCCGACGCGGGAGCGGGCGCAGGAGCTCGCGTGTCTGCCGCAGCTTAGCACCGACGAGGATCGTCGTGACAACCGGAGGCGGGAGCACCGTCTCGGCATCGCCGAGATGGATGAGGAATCCATGGCGCTGTGGCGCCAACACTTCCCGCAAGACATCATCAACGAGCGCGAGTTCTACGCGCAAAGGAGAGCGGAGAGGGATAAGAGGAGGGCTGTCGGTGTCAAAACCGGCGGATCTCGGGTAGGGGGTCCCGAACTGTGCATCTAAGGCGGATGGTAACAGGAGGCAGGGGACACGATGTTTACCCAGGTTCGGGCCCTCTCGATGGAGGTAATACCCTACTTCCTGCTTGATTGATCTTGATGATATGAGTAGTACAAGAGTTGATCTACCACGAGATCAGAGAGGCTAAACCCTAGAAGCTAGCCTATGGTATGATTGTTGTTGTCCTACGGACTAAACCCTCCGGTTTATATAGACACCGGAGGGGGCTAGGGTTACACAGAGTCATTTACAAGGGAGGAGATCTTCATATCCGTATCGCCAAGCTTGCCTTCCACGCCAAGGAGAGACCCATCCAGACATGAGACGAAGTCTTCAATCTTGTATCTTCATAGTCCAACAGTCCTGCCAAAGGATATAGTCCGGCTGTCCGGATACCCCCTAATCCAGGACTCCCTCAGTAGCCCCTGAACCAGGCTTCAATGACGACGAGTCTGGGGCACAGATTGTCTTCGGCATTGCAAGGCGGGTTCCTCCTCCGAATACTCCATAGAAGATCTTGAACACAAGGATAGTGTCCGGCTCTGCAAAACAAGTTCCACATACCACCGTAGAGAGAATAATATTTTCACAAATCTAATCTGCTGACACACTCGATATCATGACAACATACCATGGTCCGGTCCTTATTCGAACCGTTATTCTCAACCAGCCTTGGCGCATATCGCGAGGCGGTTTCCTTGGCATGTCTTGTCGAAGCAGAGATTGTGTCCCCTTATCACGGGATTCCCATCAATATGGGTGTGAGTAACCCAACCGCGCCATTAATTACGGCGCTTGGCGCTTGGGGAATAAGCGAGTTTACCAGGCTAGTGGGGGCGTATAGTTTCGTTCACCTTTATAAAGGGATAAGGGTTCACCTTTTTTCACCCACGCCTTCTTCCTCCTTGCTCATCCATTCTCGCGCACTCGAGCTCCAACACCCAAGTTCGCACCTTTCTCCTCACACCGCCCCAACCATGTCCGGAGTAGGAGGCAAGTGGATGAAATCCTCCATCAGGGAGGAGGACATCAAAAAGTTGCGGGGAGCCGGATACTTGGCCGCGGATATCGCGCACCGGCTGCCCGACGAGGGGCAGATCGTCCCTACCCCGAAACCTTACGAGAGGGTAGTTTTCCTCGCCCACTTTGTCCGTGGACTGGGGTTTCCCCTTCACCCGTTCGTCCTCGGCCTCATGTTCTACTACGGGCTGGACTTCCATGATCTAGCCCCGAACTTTATCCTCAACATCTCGGCGTTTATCGTCGTGTGCGAGGCCTTCCTCCGCGTCCAGCCCCACTTCGACCTGTGGCTGAAGACCTTCAATGTCAAGCCGAAGGTTGTAGGCAGCCAGCAAGCGGAATGCGGAGGCGCCATGGTGGTCAAAATGCCCAATGTCACATGGCTCGAGGGCTCCTACGTGGAGACCATAAAGGGGTGGCAATCGGGGTGGTTCTACATCACCGAGCCGCGCGACACTGACTCGGTGGCGGCCCCCGAGTTCCAGTCCGGAATCCCCATGCGACTTACCTCCTGGAAAGAGAATGGCTTGTCCTGGGGTTCATCGGTGGAGCTGGCCGGACTCCAGAAGTGTATCCGGAACATGATAAGCAAGAAACTCAAGCTTGTCAATGTGGTCCAGGTCATGCTCTTCCGCCGGATCATCCCGTGTCAACAACGACCGTTTAATTTATGGGAGTTCGACCCGGCCCAGCACTAGACTCTACGCGAGCTCTTTGACACGACGCACAAGGATGTCTGGAGGGTGCTGTTCACGGGCGCCGAGGTCGCCCCTCCCTTACCGAGGACCGCGGACTTAGCGCGAAGCGCCCTGCGAATCCGGTAAGTTCTATACACCTTGTAGGGTATTTACCTTCCACGGTTTAATCAAGTGCGGGATCTGAGCTCTCATGCCCTTAACAGGACTGGGTGGAGACATCGGAGCAGATCGACTGCCCAGCCCCCCTGCCCGAAGATCCAGCCAACACTCTCTTGACGGAGATGGTGACTCCGGCACCTTATGAGGTACCGGAGAAGAAGACCAAGAAGAAGGCCACGGGGACCCGAAAGAGTTCCCGGCGTCAGGTGATATCGGACTCATCGTCCGATAACTCCGAGACGCATTCCTCCCGTGAAGACGAGGAGGAGGAAGATGAAGGTTCTCCCCCTCCAGCCGGGGGAGACAGGAAAAGGAAGGCCGCCCCAACCGGGGAGGCTGAAGGGTCCAAGAAGGGAAGGACTCTCCTTCCGGACTGTTCCACGACCACCGCTCGTAGCGAAGACGAGTGGTTGCCCAGGGACAAGCCCCTGGCGAAGCCGGAAGTATTCGGATACCAGAGTAATTCATGGTATCCTTTTATCACATTGCTTCTCCTTACGCCGAACATGATTATGCAGTCCATCCCGAGCCCGTATCAATGTATCTTCGTCGGACGGTTCTTTGGACCCGTCGGATATGAATAGTGATTCACTTCCGACCGCATCCTCCCCTCGCCTTACGGATAACATTGAGGTGTTGTCTCAAAGGGCACCAAGCCGAGGGAAGGTAGTCCTGGAGGCGCCTCAAGGCGACCTTCAGGACTCTGGGCGCAGAGGGAGCAAGACTCCCATGGGCTCCAAGTTCGTCCCTCAGCCGAACACCGCACCGGAACCACCAGTGGTCCCGGGCTCCGGCAGGCGGCCCCCTGTTAAGAGGGGCAAGCCGCCTGTGCCGGTGACCTCTATCCATCCAGAGGCGCCGGACAACTTGCTGGAAGTGCTTCGCAGCGCTTCCATCGACGAAGAGCACCGCACTGTCATGAGTGCGGTGATCAAGAAGGTTCAGTCCGCCAAGAGCGGACTGACCGAAGCCTGTGCCAGCCTCCTAACAGGCTTTGAGGTGAGTAATCGAAATATAGGAAAATATTACCGCATAGACAGTAGCCCCTGATATTCTGTTTGGCGTTCGCGAAGAAAAGCCGAATAGAGGATCAAATAGTAACTGCAGGAGTCTAATCAAATATGTCTGTATGCGTATGCAGGCTTCGCTGCTGGCCGTTGCCGCACGTACTGCGGAGGTCGCCACATTGAAGCAGAACCTCGAGCGGTCCGAGGAAGAACTCGGCCTTGCCAAGAGGCAGCTCGAGGAGAACAAAGGTAAGCAATACCTTGTCTCAACAAAAAGAAATTTGGTTGCAAGATAATAGGATCATCATGAATGTGCCAGGGACCACGACCGAAGTGGAGAATCTGAAGCAGGCGTTGTCCGAGGCCGAAAACAAAGCGGCCAAGGAGCGCCTCAAGTGAGAAAGGCAAGAAGCCTGAGTAGGCGAGGTGCAGCAAGAGCTCCAGGCGCTCATGAAGAAGCATGAGTCCTTGGAGCTTGACTCGAAGACACGAGAGACCGAGCTTGCCAAGGACCTCGAAAGCGCAAAACATGCCAAGACCAAAGCCCGGAAGGCCCTCCAGGAAATTGAGGCGGTGAAGAAGATAGCGGCGGGTAAGGCATTCATTATGCAAAGCAAGCATGTGAAAGAAAATTTCTATTTACTTACCCGAGTTCGGAGCTCTCCACGGGCGTTCGCAGATCTGCCCCGCAGTGTGTCTGACGCCGCGGAGTTCTACTGGGCCGAGGAGGGGAGCTCTACGGAGAAGGTGTTCTGGTCTTAGTATACTGGGACCGAACACCCGATGCCCATGAGCGACCAGCTGAAGCAACTGGTCGAGCTCCACAAGGCGGCCGAACAGGCCATGAAGGGCCTTATAGTCTGGATGTGGCCTGGCGAAGCCTTTCCCAATAGCTACTTTGGCTTGGTGAGGCGGCTTGTGGATGCCTTCCCACGGTTGGAAGTCATAAAGCGGTCCGTCTGCATTGAAGGTGCGCGCAAGGCCTTTGCCCGTGCGAAGGTGCACTGGGCCAAGATGGACGCCGAGAAGCTGGTGAAGGAGGGTTTGCCGCAAGCCAAGGAGCACCGCCACCCCGAAATGTATTATGAGGGTGTCCTAAAGGGTACCCATCTCGTGGCGGACGAGTGTACCAAAGATGTAATGTTTGAATAAACTTGCTGATGTGATCCTGTGTGATGAAAACTAGTTCATGTGCGTTATGCAACGCTTTTTTATTTAATACCTTCTGTGCGGCCGTTTATAAATCTGAGAGTTGGCTAGTTGTCGGCTTCTGCCCCCACGCAACTAGTGTTGGGGTGTTCGGGATAAACCCGAGCACTCTTTTTCCCATTTTTGGGTCTTTCGAGGGAGGTGCTCAGCGCAACGAACCAGGCAATCGGACTATAATGCTTTATCACTCTCACTTAGCCATAGAAGTCTACAATTTTAAATTTTGGCGAAGCCCCTAGTATTCGGAAGGCCGAATTTGGGGCGCTATACACGCCTAAGTCGGACAAGGCCGACTCCTCGCCCGAAGCGGAAAAAGTCTTTAGGGACTTGAGACCTCTCGAACAGCGACCAGCTCTCGTCTTATCATGACAGTCAGTTTTAGCTTTCTCTACTGAGGTGCTCATCCAGAAGAACCGGGGCACAGTCGCAGTAGTTCTCCCAGTGCTACCTTAGCTGATATAGCGGAATGTAAGGCACCAAAACATGGGAGCCGGGCAAACCCAACTATTGACCCAAGACATGATTCGGAGCTGATACATATCATGCTATAAGTTCGGGGTGCCGCACCGTCGAAAGTGTTCGGACTTCTCACGCCGTATTATGGGTTATACGGAAGCCCTTGGCGTACTGGCCGTACCATAGTGTACGGGTGCTGATTGTCATAAATGAAAATATATAAAAAAGAATATAGAATGCGATAATAGACTAGTGCTATGCATTGTTTATTCAATAAATTCGTCGAAGCATACTGATACAAGTAGTGCGGCAAGCAGAAAATAGGACTATTTGACATGTCCCGTCCAAGGGCAAGCTACGGACTGGTATCTTAAAGTAGGTATTTAACTCGTTATAAGAGACCACATGGGTATTCCATTGTACGGCGTAGCTTCCTGCCTCCTTGGATGTTGTATCATATTGTCCGGCAATCGTACTGCCGGATAGGGCTTCCAGATAGTAAAGTCCTGAAAGAGAGAGAATGATAAAGGTAGTAAGCCCCTAGTGCGGTTGAGCCGCATTGTGGGACCTACCATGATCGTGCCCCTACCTACACCTATGGTATTTTCAACGCGTAATTATGTACGCGCTGCGCGAATCTCGCCGTTCGACTGAGACTAGGGCGGGGGCCGAATTGCTAGGCGAGCTCTGAACGTGCCAGGCGATCCTGCTGCAGGTTACTCCGGACGTGCTTGACGGTGTCCGGAGCTTTATCGCCGAACTGGCGGATTGCGTTAAGAGGCTGCTTTGTGCCTCCGCTGCGAGGGCCGCAGTGTGCTCCTCCGTACGGAGTGAGCGCTCTGTGTTTCCATTGACTGTGATGACCCCCCTAGGTCCTGGCATCTTGAGCTTGAGGTATGCGTAATGCGGTACCGCATTGAATGTTGCAAATACGGTTCGCACGAGCAGTGCGTGGTAGCCGTTGCGGAATGGGACGATATCGAAGATTAACTCCTCACTTCGGAAGTTTTCTAGAGATCCGAAGACCACTTCCAGTGTGATTGAGCCCGTACAATGGGCCTCTACACCTGGTATGACACCTTTAAAGGTCGTTTTTGTGGGTTTGATCCTTGAGGGGTCTATACCCATTTTGCGCACCGTATCTTGGTAGAGCAGGTTCAGGCTGCTGCCGCCGTCCATAAGGACTTGAGTGAGGTGAAATCTGTCGATGATGGGGTCTAAGACCAATGCGGCAGATCCGCCATGACGGATACTAGTGGGGTGGTCCCTGCGATCAAAGGTGATCGGACAAGAAGACCATGGGTTGAACTTTAGGGCGATGGGCTCCATCGCATATACGTCCCTTAGTGCACGCTTCCGTTCCCTCTTGGGGATGTGGGTTGCGTATATCATGTTCGCCGTCCTCACTTGCGGGGGAACCTCTTCTATCCTCCCGTGTTCGGCGGCCGTGGCTCGTCTTCGTCAGCGCTATGCAGCCCCTTGTCCTTGTTTTCGGCGTTTAACTTGCCGGCCTGCTTGAACACCCAGCATTCTCTGTTGGTGTGATTGGCTGGCTTATCGGGGGTGCCGTGTATTTGACACGAGCGATCGAGTATGCGGTCCAAACTGGACGGGCCCGGAGTGCTTCTTTTGAATGGCTTTTTCTGCTAACCGGGTTTAGAGCCTCTGAATCCAGCATTGACTATTGTATCCTCGGCGTTATCGCCGTTGCTGCGGCGCTTGTGTTTGCTGCGACGTGGCCTGCCATTACTGTCCTTGGTATCTGAAGTGACAAGGTTCCTTGATATGTTGTTGTTGTGATCCAGCCAGCTATCCTCTCCCGCGCAAAAGCGGGTCATGAGTGTCGTGAGGGCTGCCAAAGACTTCGGCTTTTCCTGGCCGAGATGCCGGGCGAGCCACTCTTCACGGATGTTGTGCTTAAATGCCGCTAAGGCCTCTGCATCCGGACAGTCGACAATTTGATTTTTCTTGGTTAGGAACCATGTATAGAATTGTCTGGCCGATTCCCCTGGCTGCTGAATTATGTGGCTCAAGTCACCGGCATCTGGTGGTCGCACATAAGTGCCCTGGAAGTTGTCAAGGAATGCGTCTTCCAGATCCTCCCAACAACCCACGGAGTCTGCTGGCAAACTATTCAGCCAATGCCGAGCTGGTCCTTTAAGTTTTAACGGGAGGTACTTGATGGCATGTAGATCGTCACCGCGGGCCATGTGGATGTGGAGGAGGAAGTCCTCGATCCATACTGCGGGATCTGTTGTACCATCATATGGTTCGATATTTACGGGTTTAAAACCCTCTGGGAATTCATGCTCCATTACTTCGTCGGTGAAGCATAGGGGGTGTGCCGCGCCTCTGTGCTAGGCTATATCGCGACACAGCTCGTATGAGTCTTCCCTGTTGTATTCGGCCCAGCCGAATTTGCTTTTACTGTGTCTGGCGTGGCGGTCACCGTCCCGTGTAGGGGCGTGCCCTCGTGATTCGTAGATCGATCTTGCGTGTTTTGCCTTGTCTTCCAATAAGTCTCGTAGGTCTCGCGTGTTTCCCGGTGCCTTGGTGTTTTTGTTTGAGTGACGGCAGGGTGCGGGCGGAGCTTCTGGATGAAATGCCTCTCTGTCTCGGCCACGAGGTGGCCGATCACCCGCATCATACGCTGGTGATGTAGGTTTCCATGCTTCCTCCTCAAGTCGGGGTAGCAACCTGCGCTTTGAGTGACCCTTGGAGGGGTGTTCGAGTTCGTATTCCTCGGCCGCAAGGACTTCAGTCCATCTGTCTGCTAGCAAATCCTGATCAGCTCGAAGCTGTTGCTGTTTTTTCTTTAGGCTGTTTGCTGTGGCTATAAGCCGGCGCTTAAAGCGCTCCTGCTCGACGGGATCCTCAGGCACGACAAATTCTTCGTCGTCGAGGCTCACTTCGTCTTCGGAGAGAGGCATGTAATTGTCATCCTCCGCTTCTCTCTCTGCCGCTCGCTTAGGAGGGCTAGCTTGTTCATCTTCCGGCTCTAGATCATGCTGGACGGGATTGTCATCATCCTCCGCACTGTCCGGAGTACTGTTATCTCCAGTGCCGGTATCACCACTTTTGCTGCGGCGAGACTTAGAGCGGCGCCGCTGACGCCGGCGTTTGGGTTGCTTCTTGGTGGGGTTATCCTCCGCTGTCTTGTCGCCATTGCCTTCTTTGGGTGTATCCACCATATATATATCATATGATGAGGTGGCGGTCCAGTGCCCCGTGGGCAGTGGTTCCTGTTCGTCTCCTTCATCGTTGTCCATACCATCGATGTCTTCGGAGTGGAAGTTGAGCATGTCGGTTAAATCATCGACAGTGGCTACTAAGTGGGTGGTGGGTGGGGAGTGAATTTCTTCGTCATCCGCATCCCATTCTAGCCGAACATAGTTCGGCCAAGGTTCTCCTGACAGGGAGAGAGACCTTAACGAGTTCAGTACATCGCCGAAGGGCGAGTGCTGAAAGATATCTACGGAGGTGAACTCCATGATCGGCGCCCAATCGGATTCGATAGGCGTGGGTGCAGGCGGTTCAGAGTCCGTGGCCGGAGACGAGTCCAGTGGTTCGGCGTCATGGCTCTCGTGAAGGGTAAGGTCAGTGTTTGGCTCTATCACCGCTGAAAGTTCGGCCTCCAAGGCGGGGTCTATCCGCCCGTCCTCGGATGGCGCAATCTGCTCTGGATTGAAGGCCGGAGTAGTTACTAGTGTGATCTCCCGAGCACTATCCAATGGCAGAGCTATATCGTGCTCGTCGTGATCGTGTGGCACACCTGGCATGGGCCCGAATCTATCGAAGATCAAGTCTCCACGGATATTGGCAGTGTAATTCAAGTTTCCGAACCTGACCTGGTGGCCAGGGGCGTAGCTCTCGATCTGCTCCAGATGGCCAAAAAAGTTGGCCCGCAGTGCGAAGCCGCAGAATACGAAGATCTGTCCGGGGAGGAAGACCTCACCCTGGACCGCATCATTACCGATGATCGGAGGGGCCATCAAGCCTTACGGCGATGGCACAGTGGAACTCTCAATGAAAGCACCAATGTCGGTGTCAAAACCGGCGGATCTCGGGTAGGGGGTCCCGAACTGTGCGTCTAAGGCCAATGGTAACAGGAGGCAGGGGACACGATGTTTACCCAGGTTCGGGCCCTCTCGATGGAGGTAATACCCTGCTTCCTGCTTGATTGATCTTGATGATATGAGTAGTACAAGAGTTGATCTACCACGAGATCATAGAGGCTAAATCCTAGAAGCTAGCCTATGGTATGATTGTTGTTGTCATACGGACTAAACCCTCTGGTTCATATAGACACCGGAGGGCGCTAGGGTTACACAGGGTCGGTTACAAGGGAGGAGATCTTCATATCTGTATCGCCAAGCTTGCCTTCCATGCCAAGGAGAGTCCCATCCGGACACGAGACGAAGTCTTCAATCTTGTATCCTCATAGTCCACCAGTCCGGCCAAAGGATATAGTCCGGCTGTCCGGATACCCCCTAGTCCAGGACTCCCTCAAGGGGGAGTGAGCCGCCTATCGCGAGGACAGGCGTAGGCAAAAAGTGGACGCTCAATTCAACATGAGGCTAGGAGCAGCGTCGCCTTGGGAATCTGACGACGATCGGTATCTTCACGCCTATAGTCAGACGTCGGAGGAGGACATCACCGAGGAGGAGTCGGACGACAAGGAGTAGTTGAATTATCTTTTTTTATCTATCTATGCTAAGAACTATCCTCTACTCTCCAGTATCTACTTCTCGATCTCAGCACTGTAAACGCTTTTTTAAAGCGCCGCGCGTTGCGATTCTGTTGGAGATGCTCTAACATGGCAGACGAGTGCTTTAATGTTGCCCACAAGATGCGCGAGTATTACTAGTAGTATATTTTTCTTGCCATGTTGAGATTTTAAAACCACGAGTGCGAACATGCAGAGGAGCAATGAAGACCAAACACGGGATATTCGGGACATCTTCAAGGAGCGTGGCAAGTTAAAGAGGAGCTGCACTGAACCTGTAAAACGAGCTTTGGTAAGTAACAGCCTTTCAATTACTGAAAGCACAAGTGCTCCCTGGGTGGTTTTGGTAATTAATGTCAACATATCTCTTGTTGGACTAACACTTTTATCTAGTATGTTTCAGATAAGTTCAACAATGAAGTGGCATGGACTAAAGGTTGTGGGAACTCCTTCAAGATGCTAAGGACAAAGGATTGGCTAAAGCTTCAAGCTCAAGACTCTTCATTTTACATTTTAGTGATCCAAGATCACATTGAGTCCATAGGAAAAGACAATACTATCAAGGAGGGATGAGGTGTTGCTTAATGAGCCTCTTGCTTCATGTGCTTAGTGACATGCTCCAAAACCCTCAACTGCTTTCCCATATCCACATTTGACCTAAACCTAAAGTCAAACTCGGCCCTACCGATTCTTTCTATCCGGCACCACCGAGTTTCATTTGTCATAGCCACTGCCAAACCCTAGCAAATCGGTTTCACCGATAGGGATCTCGATCTCACCGAGATGGGATTGTAATCTCTCTATGTATGTCAATTACCAAAATCGGTCTCACCGAGTTTAGGCAATCGGTACTACCGAGATTACAATGCAAACTCTCTGGTTAACTTATTACCAAAATCGGTCCAACCGAGTTTAGTAATCGGTCCCACCGAGTTTGCCTGACCAACTCTCTGGTTAGCTAATTACCAAAATTGGTCTCACCGAGTTTGTGTAATCGGTCTCACCGAGATTACGTTATGCCCTAACCCTAACCATATCGGTCCTACCGACTTGCATGTCAGTCCCACCGAAAATCTCTAACGGTCACTAGGTTTACTAAATCGGTCCGACCGAGTTTGTTGATTCGGTCCCACCGAGATTGGTAAATTGTGTGTAACAGTTGGATTTTGTGTGGAGGCTATATATACCCCTCCACCTCCTCTTCATTCGTGGAGAGAGCCATCAGAACACATCTACACTTCCAACTCATATGTTCTGAGAGAGAACTACCTACCCTTGTGTTGAGGCCAAGATATTCCATTCCTACCATATGAATCTTGATCTCTAGCCTTCCCCAAGTTGCTTTCCACTCAAATCTTCTTTCCACCAAATCCAAATCCTGTGAGAGAGAGTTGAGTGTTGGGGAGACTATCATTTGAAGCACAAGAGCAAGGAGTTCATCATCAACACACCATTTGTTACTTCTTGGAGAGTGGTGTCTCCTAGATTGGCTAGGTGTCACTTGGGAGCCTCCGACAAGTTTGTGGAGTTGAACCAAGGAGTTTGTAAGGGCAAGGAGATCGCCTAGTTCGTGAAGATCTACCGCTAGTGAGGCAAGTCCTTCATGGGCGATGGCCATGGTGGGATAGACAAGGTTGCTTCTTCGTGGACCCTTCGTGGGTGGAGCCCTCCGTGGATTCGCGCAACCGTTACCCTTCGTGGGTTGAAGTCTCCATCAATGTGGATGTAGGATAGCACCACCTCTCCAAACCACGCCAAAAACATCCGTGTCCCCAATTGCGTTTGAATTCTCCAAACCCTTCCCCTTACATTCTTGCAAGTTGCATGCTTTACTTTCCGCTGCTCATATACTCTTTGCATGCTTGCTTGATATGTATTGTGTAATTGTGCCTAAACTCTACTTAAACCGAAAAAGTTTAAAAACTGCAACTTTAGCACTAAGTGTCTAATCACCCCGCTCTAGACACATCTTCTCAAGATCCCACAAGTGGTATCAGAGCTTTGGTCTCCATTGCCTTGGTTTCATCACCATTGGAGGAATATGGATGAGTCTACTTTGGGGAGTCTTAGACATCGAGTGCCTATTCTTGATGGACAGTATTTTCATGAGTGGAAAAATGAGATGCTTGTAATTTTCAATCAATATCATTTGAACAAGTACATTGCTAGTCCTTGTGCGCCTCATGTGGATCCTATGCAACCTACCCTAGATGAAGATATTGACATGATTCGCAATCTTAGAACTGCTGAGCTCATCATTAGAGGATTGCCTAGAAACTTGATTAGATGTTTGCCTACTCTTGAGTGTGCTTATACTATATGGAAATTTCTTGAGGAACGGTTTCCTGATTATTCCTTGAAAAATTTAGATGAAATTCTCCATAAATCTATTGCCTTGAGTAAGATGAACTCTAGTGATCCTAGTTTTGGTAATTGTCTATTTGAGCTTACCAATCTCATGCGTGCTAAAGGAAATGTTGGAATCATTAGTGATATCATATCGGAAGCTATTAGAATTCATAAAGGTAACCACTTTGATGATCATGTACCTAATGAATTACCCTCTCTAGGATATGATAAATCACAAGATGATGTTGAACATGGATACTATGATGAACATGATGATAGTGACTTCGATCTTGATGATGCAATGAGACATTTTGGTCTTATGGAAAATTCTCGGGGATATGTGTCAGGAGGAAAGGAATGGGTTCTTGACAGTGGATGTACTGATCATATGACCGGAGACAAAGAGATGTTCCGTGAGCTTGCTGAAAATGACGGCCCTCGAAAATATGTCACCTTTGGTGATAATTCAAAGGGTAAGGTGGTTGGCCTTGGTAAGGTGGCCATCTCACACGATAGCTCCATACAAAATGTCATGCTCGTTGAATCTCTTGGATACAACTTACCTTCAGTATCTAGACTTGCTGATTTCGGTTTGAATGTCCTATTTACTGAGGTAGATTGCCAAGTGTTTCGTCGAGACAATCATAAAATGGTCTTTACTAGTATACATAGAGGGGATCTTTACATTGTCGATTTCTCTAAAAAGGCACAACCTAAAACTTGCTTTATCGCTAAATCCTCAAAAGGTTGGTTGTGGCATAGACGACTAGGTCACGTTGGCATGAGAAACCTTGACAAGCTTATTAAAGGAAATCATATCCTTGGAGTTAATGGTGTTATATTTGATAAGGATAGACTTTGCAGTGCTTGTCAAGCAGGTAAACAGGTTGGAGGAAGGCATCCCGTGAAGAACATCATGACCACAAGGAGGCCACTCGAGCTACTTCATATGGATCTTTTTGGTCCCAACGCTTACAAGAGTCTCAGTGGAAATTCTTTTGGTCTAGTTATAGTCGATGATTTTTCAAGATTTACATGGGTGTTCTTTCTTGATGACAAATCGCAGGTCCAAAAGATCTTCAAAAACTTCGCTAAGAAGGCCCAAAGTCAATTTGAAGTGAAAATCAAGAAGGTTCGGAGTGACAACAGAACGGAGTTCAAGAACGCAAATGTGGACACCTTTCTTGACGAAGAAGGGATTTCACACGAGTTCTCGGCTACGTACACACCTCAAAAAAATGGAGTTGTTGAGAGGAAGAACCGGACGCTCATCAAAATGGCGAGAACGATGCTTGATGAGTACAAGACGCCGAAGCACTTTTGGGCAAAAGCGGTTGAGACAGCTTGTCATGCAACAAATCGCTTGTATCTTCACAAGCTACTCGGCAAGACGGCATACGAGCTTCTCACCGGTAACAAACCCCAAGTTGGATACTTTCGAGTATTCGGCTCAAAGTGCTACATTCTTGATAAGCATCGTCATTCAAAGTTTGCTCCTAAATCTCATGAAGGTTTCCTACTTGGTTATGGCTCAAACTCTCACACTTACCGTGTCTACAACAATTTCACCCGAAAGGTTGAAGAGACGGTAGATGTGAAGTTTGATGAATCTAATGGCTCGCAAGTAGAGCAATTTCCAATTGATGTAGCAGACAAAGACCCTTTAGAAGCAATCCAAGACTTGTCTATTGGCAAAATTCGTCCAACGGAGGTGAAAGAGAGTACCTCATCCGTCCAAGTGGAAGCTTCTACTTCACGACAAGGTGAACCAAGAATTGACACGGAAGCATCCACAAGTGGGACACACCCATATGAAGGCGACGACGAAATGAATCAAGACGAACGCCAACAACCTCCTTCTCCACCACGACAAGAGAACGACAACGCCAACAATGAAGAAGGCCAAGAAGAAGAACAAGATGAAGAAGATGTTCAACGAAGACCCAAGCAAAAGCTTTCACGAGTTCGAGCAAGAATTGCTAAGGACCATCCCGTCGAGGAAATCTACAATGATATTCAAACCGGGAGAATCACTCTCTCAAAAACTCGTTTAGCTAACTTTTGTGAAAACTATTCATTCATCTCTAGTATTGAACCTATGAAGGTTGAAGAAGCATTGGAAGATCCGGACTGGATAAACGCTATGCATGAAGAGCTACACAACTTTGAGAGAAACCAAGTTTGGACATTGGTTGAGAAGCCCGACAATAACCACAACATCATTGGTACCAAATGGGTGTTTCGCAACAAGCAAGATGAAGATGGACAAGTGGTTCACAACAAAGCACGTCTCGTCGCCCAAGGGTGCACACAAGTCGAAGGTATGGACTATGGTGAGACATATGCTCCCGTTGCTAGACTTGAGTCGATTCGCATCTTACTTGCCTATGCTAATCACCATAATATCACCTTGTACCAAATGGACATTAAAAGTGCTTTTCTAAATGGTGAAATAGAGGAGGAAGTTTATGTCAAACAACCTCTCGGCTTTGTCAATCCTAAGAAACCAAATCATGTTTACAAACTTCACAAAGCCCTTTATGGTCTTAAACAAGCTCCTAGAGCATGGTATAAATTCTTGACCAAGTTCCTTACTGCAAGTGGTTTTGAAATTGGAAAAATTGATTCCACACTTTTTACTAAAAGAGTTAATGGAGAACTATTTGTATGCCAAATTTATGTTGATGATATCATATTTGGTTCAACTAACCCTCTTTTTGTTGAAAAGTTTGGAAAGCTAATGTCGAAGAAGTTTGAGATGTCTATGATGAGTGAACTCATATTCTTTCTCAGTTTGCAAGTCAAGCAAACTAAGGAAGGTACATTTGTCTCTCAAACGAAGTACACCAAAGACTTATTCAAGAAGTTCAATATGCAAGAATGCAAAGGTATGCCTACACCCATGCCTACTAGTGGACATAATGATTTGACCAAAGATGGTGAACCGGTTGATCAAAAGGTTTATCGCTCTATGATTGGTTCATTGTTATACCTATGTGCTTCACGTCCCGATATTATGCTAAGTGTGTGCATGTGTGCATGATATCAAGATGCTCCTAAAGAATGTCATCTTAAGGCCGTGAAAAGGATAGTGAGATACTTAATTCATACACCAAATTTTGGCATTTGGTATCCTAAGAGGTCTTCTTTTGATCTTGTTGGCTATTCCGACTCAGATTATGCCGGAGACAAGGTTGATAGAAAGTCCACATCGGGTACTTGTCAATTTCTTGGTAGATCCCTTGTGTCTTGGTCCTCCAAGAAACAAAACTCAGTATCCTTATCCACCGCCGAAGCAGAATACATTGCTGCTAGTTCATGTTGTGCTCAATTACTTTGGATGACCCAAACTCTTAAAGATTATGGGATCTATGTGAAACATGTTTCATTACTTTGTGACAATGAAAGTGCTATCAAAATTGGTCATAATCCTGTACAACATTCTCGAACTAAGCATATTGAAGTTCGTCATCATTTCATTCGAGATCATGTTGCTAAGGGTGACATTAATCTTAAACATGTTCGCACCGATAAGCAATTAGCAGATATATTCACTAAACCACTTGATGAGAAAGTGTTTTGCAGGTTGAGAGGTGAATTGAACATTATTGATGCCTCAAACTTGGAGTAGGAACTCCATTGGATACATGCAAGACATGAGCTTATGACTAATCCTTGATATTTCTCTTATGATGCTATTCATATGTCTTGGATATATTTGCATCTTGCATGTTATCTAACCCATGTAGGTACTTGGTTGAATCAAATTCTATGAGATTGCAACTCACTCACATCTTAAGCAATCTCTACATCACCAAGTCTCTACACAATGGTGGTTGAAGACAAGGAAGCACAAAAGCATTCAAACATATCCTTTGACAAATTCTGTGTTGAGCTTCATGATTATCATTTTTGGATACATAAGTGCTATTCTTTGCAAGAACTAATCCATGTAGGTAGATGAACTCAAACTCCAAGTGGTGCTCCCAACTTTTGATGAACTACATCAACCTTGAGCACCCACACAAGTTCAACTACATGAGCAAGATCCACACCACCACCCAAGGTATGTAATTCCATATTAGAGAAGCTTTACTCCAAGTCACGAGTCAAAGCAACTCAACAAGATGTGAATACATCAAGATGCTTAAACCAAAAATGGTAACCCCATTTTGAGCTTAAACGATGAGTACGACCTATGATCAAGTGATCTCACTTGACTCCTAAGTCAATATACTCTAACATAGGTGACTATGTCACCGCCCAACTCTAGATGAAGTTCTCTTGTGTTCTTTTCTGTGTTATTGCATTTGTCCCTTGCATATTTGTTTTCCTTTTTCAAACAACAACAAAAACTTCATCTAGAAATTTCATTCTTTTCTTTTTGCTTTTTGTTCTTCATTTTCTGCATCCAATTCATTGCAAATCTTTCAGATAATTCATTGCAAATCTTTGTAAAATCTTACTTGTCTAGTGAGCTGAGGTGACAAGTGTTTTTCTCTGTGATGAACTCGGTTTCACCGACTTGTAGTTTTCGGTCCAACCGAATCCTTTCGGTACCACCGAAACATGCCACTCGGTGCCACCGAATTCACAACAGGAAAAACAGTTTGCCACTTGTTCTATATTTCTTCTGATCCAGCTTCACTCAATGAATCTTGTCCTCTACAAGCATCACAATTTTATTCATTACTTTGTGCTGAGTCTCAAGGACCAAACCCATTCGACAGATTCTAGAAAGCCCTTCGTGGAAATTGATGTCAAAGGGGGAGAGAGAGATCACATCAAAGCTTATCACCTACAAGAGAGAATATTAGGGGGGAGAAAGAGATCTCCAGGGGGAGAGAATACTCAAGGATCCCAGATGCTTGATGTTCAAGAGGAGAGATGCCACATGTCTTTTTGGGGAAAGACAAGTTCATATGTGCTTATTTGCATTAAGCTCTATTCATTCATATCTTTCAGCTCTGTTTTTTGTTCCCTATCTTCTCCCAATATCCCATGTCAGATTCAGGAGGAGCAAGACATCCAAGGGAAAGAAATCATTCAAATTCATTGCATATCTTTACTCTTGGGGACATGTCTAAACCAATGTGGTACCTTGTATTCACTCTCTATATGTCATCCCAGTCTTGGTATTCTTGTGGTTTCCTTTGGTTTGCTCTGGCTAGTGGATGTACCTGTGTTATCTAACCTTGTTTGTGCAGGTTCATTCCATCGTAAGCAAACTCAAGACTACAAGGTAAGTATATGCATCAAAATCATGAGAATGAGGAATTCTTGCTTATGTACATACTGTTTGCAAGAAGGACTCATGAGCATGAAGGTATTTTTCTTAATAATCTTTTGCTCTCATGTATATGTCCAAGATACATGTAACACATTGCCTACTCTGTCATGGTTATGCCCTCACATGCTTCTATGTTTCATATTCACATGATTGCATACATGTAGGGGGAGCCCACTACAAGGAAAAGGGCTACTAATGGCGCACCACTTTTGCCTACTAATGGCGCATCACTGGTGCGCCATTAGTATCACGCCACTAGAATTTTTTTCTAATGGCGCACCACTAGTGCACCATTAGTATCTGGTATACTAATGGCGCACCAGGCAGTGCGCCATTAGTTTTGCCCACGGTGCGCCACTAGTGTATGCTATACTAATGGCGCACCGCACGGTAATGCTCCATTAGTAACATTTTTTTAATTTTTTTTCTTAATCTCAGGTCACTATTTCACCTATGAGATATCCAACACATATATATACAACAAGCATCCATATAACAATCATAGCCAACACACAAGTTCCATCATATATACATACATAGCCAACACACAAGTTCCATCATATATACATACATAGCCAACACATAGTTCCATCGTTACATATTACAAAAGTTTCACATTGTTCATCCAACACCGTTATCCATCAATTCACAAAAGTTTCACATTGATACAAAATAAAAACACAAATGGAAAAGAAGCACTCCATCCATGCAAGCTTCCGTGAATTAAATCAAATCTGCAAAATAAGCATATAAGCTCTAAGTTAGCATATTAGAGCCAACTTAGGTAAAATGAAGCTAACCTATAGGAAACTAAGCATATTAGAGATAACATAGGAAACTAAGTATATATATATATATATCATTTTGGAGATATCACATACCTGACAAAGTTCAGTTCTCATGCATTGTTCTTCTCCTTCTCCTTCCTCAGCCTGAGGCGCCAAGAGCGGCGAGGCGGTGGAGGCGGTGGCGGCAGTGGGATGTAGTCTTCTACCTCAATTGGCGTGGTCATGTCGCACAGCTGTGGGATCGCCGGCGCCACCACCGGTGCGTGGTCATTGTCAGGCACCACCACCATCGCGAGGCCACCTTCAGGCACGACCATCGCTAGGTCATCCTCAGCCACCTCCATTTCTTGCCCATGGTCAGCCACCACCATCTCTTGCCCTTGGTCAGCCACCACCATCTCTTGCCCTTGGTCAGCCACCACCAGCGCTAGGTCATCCTCAGCCTGATGCCCATCATCATCCTGCAGCTCCTCATCCCCACTCTGCTCCTCTTCTCACACACTCCAGTCCGGATCATCCTTCTTGTTATCTATGCTGCTGCCAGAATCGCTGCTACGTTCGGTACAGCCAGAATCGCTGCTGCTTTCGCTACAGCCATGGTCGCTGCTGCTTTCGCTACAGCCATGGTCGCTGCTGCTGCTCCCATTACCTGTCCAAATGCAACAATGACCATTAACAATCGATGTGAGACAAAGCCAAATGTAGAGGAATAAGAAGAGGCAGAACGTACCGGCATCATAATCTTCAGCGTAGCGCATGCGACACATAGTCGCGTTGAACACCTTCACGATGAGCATGGTGGCATCGTCGTCGTACCTGAAGAGAAGGAAGTACCCCAGCCGCAGGTCGTAGGCACGGTAGAACTTCTCCCACCCACGAGACAAGTACATGTGACCCTCCTTGATCACCAACTCCACATCCCACAGCCTGCGAAACCCGCTGCCGGCCTGTCGCACCTTCACATTATTTGGCGGATCATCACCCATCAGCATGTTCTTAAAACTGTCATGCAGCCTCTGCAGTTTGGGACAATGAGTGATGTAGGAAAACAACAGATATCACAATGAGATGGGTGAAGCTAGGGGAGATCTCTCATTTTATATACCTGCGTCATGGATGATACTGAAGTCCCAAGTATGATAGTGAAGAACTCGGAAGCATCCAACTCGTACTGCGGTGTCGCAGAGCGGCGGTGGCTGCTTCCCGCCATCTCTGATAAGCAGCAGAAGAGACCAATTAGTACCCTTACAACCGAACAAGGCAAGGCAAGGTATTAAGACAGATGTGAACACATGAGATAAAATCTAGAGACGTGAACACATAAGATAATAAGAACTACTCGTCATCTTCACCAATATCTAATTAATGATGCCAGACTCACAGAAGATCCACGAACAACAACGACTGTGTACTGCTGGAAAACTAGAATACCAACCTAATTACATGCCCATTTAATTAATGTAATTATGGCCTAACCAAGCTATTGAATATCTGCTTCTGCATCCCATTGTCAAAAACTGCCTTAAGTGAAAGGAGTAACTCATGCCTTGAGTACATGGGTCAAATACTAGTACAAAAAAACTCCTTTTATCTTTGGAGTCAAAATTGAGACCATATGGATAGCAGAGGAAAATGAGACTTTTTCTCGTGGCTACAAGTGGCAGCAGCTAGCAAGCACATTTTTATTACTATTTATCTCAGGAAAGAATAATAAGCAATACTTAAGTGCAGCTTTAGGATTGGTGTGAGATTAGTCATAGAATAGAGCCGATTGGGGCCTTGATGGCCTGCACATCCCATCTCTGGCCATTCAAATATTTATATTTGTTTAAACATTTGCCCCTTGCAAGCATTATCACAAACACCTACCAAGCAAAAGGCAAATATTTATATGGCACAGTATAAGTTTCCATTTTCAAATAGAACATACCACTGCACCAATAGATTTATCTATTAGCAAAACAGTCAAGCAAAGATAAGTTTAGGCTGGCTGACACCCGAGAAAGCACATACTTGGCTCTTATTCAACCATTCAAAACAATTCTGAGAGAACTGAAAATAAGAGAATTCAGTAGTCTCTCCCAGAGAAGAGGTAACTTGTAACTTTAGCAGCAGTAGTGCAAAGAACAAGCGGTCAAACTTGACCAATGAATTATATAGATAGAACAATAGTAACTCCAAAATTCAGCTAAATAACTGCAAGTTGCCAATTACACACTGGAAATGCAACATACAGCAGACCATCCAACCCAACAACAGATAACTTTCGGTTAAATTCAACCAGCCCACCACTTGGCATGAGTGGTATGCTATATCAAAAAAAATGAACAAAATAAATTCAACCAGCCCATACAAAAGAGAAGCAAGCAGCAGGCACATCAGAAATCTGCAAATCACAAACTCCAGCACTGCTCACCAAGAGATATAACTGAAAAAGATCCATCCTACTTAGATAGTAGTAATAATACATAGGTTCAATGAAAGAGCATGATAACAGATAATAAAGGTATAATTAAATTTGCTCCATGGTCACAACATCTAATTTGCTCCATGGTCACAGCACATATCAACATCTAATTCTAATCTGCACCACACTGCCATTACAATCAACAATGAAAAAGTTGGTTTACAATCTGCCAATTTATCCTCAACACACAAATTTATGACAGTCTCGGAAGGGGGAGAGGGAGGGGCTGGGCGGACTACCTGCTCGACGACGCGGATGGTGGCGAGGGTGTGGATGAGTCGCGGGTTGGGGTTGGCCTCCTGCTCGATGACGCGGGAGATGAGGGCCTGCGCGCGGTCCAGCAGCGCGTCCTCCGCGGCCTCCTGCTCCGCGTCGGCCGCCTCTGTCTCCTCCTCCTACTCGTCCTCCTCCTCTGGCTCGGGGCGCGGGGGCGCTGGGGTGGCGGCGCGGAGGAGCTGCAGTAGTGGGGGCACGGGGACGCGGGGGCGGCGGGAGTCGGGGCGGCGGGGTGGAGAAGAAGGCAGGGAAGGAGAGGCGGCGGCGTCGCCGACGGCATGCAGGCGCGGCAGACGGAGGGGACGGAGCAAGGCGGTGCGGCGGCGTATGGTTGGGGCGGCTTAGGTCGAGAGTGGGGGATCTGGCAAGGGAGGGAGAGAGGCCAAGAAGTTAAAAAAAAATACTGGCGCACTCGGTCGCCAGTGCGCCGTTAGTAGTTCTAACTACTAATGGCGTACTTTGCCCGGATGCGCCATTAGAATGTTTGAAAAAATGAAAAAAAATTGTTTTACTAGTGGCGCACCTTCTGCCTGGTGCACCATTAGTGTATTCCACACTAATGGCGTAGCTCCACCAGGTGCGCCATTAGTATATAGTAGTGGCGCACCACTTCTCTGGTGCGCCATTAGTGTATTCCACACTAATGGCGTATCTCCACCAGGTGCGCCATTAGTATATAGTAGTGGCGCACCACTTCTCTGGTGCGCCATTAGTGTCAATCCTATCTTTAGCCCTTTTCCTAGTAGTGGCCTATGTTTGTTACATGTCCTTCCAAAGCTTTACTTTCTATTCTTTATATCTTAATCTAAAGCTTTGATGTATGTTGCCATCAATTACCAAAAAGGGGGAGATTGAAAGCACAAGTGCTCCCTAGGTGGTTTTGGTAATTAATGTCAACATATCTCTTGTTGGACTAACACTTTTATCTAGTATGTTTCAGATAAGTTCAACAATGAAGTGGCATGGACTAAAGGTTGTGTGAACTCCTTCAAGATGTTAAGGACAAAGGATTGGCTAAAGCTTCAAGCTCAAGACTCTTCATTTTACATTTTAGTGATCCAAGATCACATTGAGTCCATAGGAAAAGCCAATACTATCAAGGAGGGATGAGGTGTTGCTTAATGAGCCTCTTGCTTCATGCGCTTAGTGATATGCTCCAAAACCCTCAACTACTTTCCCATATCCACATTTGACCTAAACCTAAAGTCAAACTCGGCCCTACCGATTCTTTCTATCCGGCGCCACCGAGTTTCATTTGTCATAGCCACTGCCAAACCCTAGCAAATCGGTTTCACCGATAGGGATCTCGGTCTCATCGAGATGGCATTGTAATCTCTCTGTGTATATCCATTACCAAAATCGGTCTCACCGAGTTTAGGCAATCGGTACTACCGAGATTACAATGCAAACTCTCTGGTTAACTTATTGCCAAAATCGGTCCAACCGAGTTTAGTAATCGGTCCCACCGAGTTTGCCTGACCAACTCTCTGGTTAGCTAATTACCAAAAATCGGTCTCACCGAGTTTGTGTAATCGGTCTCACCGAGATTATGTTATGCCCTAACTCTTACCATATCGGTCCTACCGAGTTGCATGTTAGTCCCACCGAAAATCTCTAACGGTCACTAGGTTTACTAAATCGGTCCGACCGAGTTTGTTGATTCGGTCCCAGCAAGATTGGTAAATTATGTGTAACGGTAGGATTTTGTGTGGAGGCTATATATACCCCTCCACCTCCTCTTCATTCGTGGAGAGAGCCATCAGAACACATCTACACTTCCAACTCATATGTTCTGAGAGAGAACTACCTACCCTTGTGTTGAGGCCAAGATATTCCATTCCTACCATATGAATCTTGATCTCTAGCCTTCCCCAATTTGCTTTCCACTCAAATCTTCTTTCCACCAAATCCAAATCCTGTGAGAGAGAGTTGAGTGTTGGGGAGACTATCATTTGAAGCACAAGAGAAAGGAGTTCATCATCAACACACCATTTGTTACTTCTTGGAGAGTGGTGTCTCCTAGATTGGCTAGGTGTCACTTGGGAGCCTCCGACAAGTTTGTGGAGTTGAACCAAGGAGTTTGTAAGGGCAAGGAGATCGCCTACTTTGTGAAGATCTACCGCTAGTGAGGCAAGTCCTTCATGGGCGATGGCCATGGTGGGATAGACAAGGTTGCTTCTTCGTGGACCCTTCGTGGGTGGAGCCCTCCGTGGATTCGCGCAACCGTTACCCTTCGTGGGTTGAAGTCTCCATCAACGTGGATGTAGGATAGCACCACCTCTCCAAACCACGCCAAAAACATCCGTGTCCCCAATTGCGTTTGAATTCTCCAAACCCTTCCCCTTACATTCTTGCAAGTTGCATGCTTTACTTTCCGCTGCTCATATACTCTTTGCATGCTTGCTTGATATGTATTGTGTAATTGTGCCTAAACTCTACTTAAACCGAAAAAGTTTAAAAACTACAACTTTAGCACTAAGTGTCTAATCACCCCCCTCTAGACACATCTTCTCAAGATCCCACAAGTGGTATCAGAGCTTTGGTCTCCATTGCCTTGGTTTCATCACCATTGGAGGAAGATGGATGAGTCTACTTTGGGGAGTCTTAGACATCGAGTGCCTATTCTTGATGGACAGTATTTTCATGAGTGGAAAAATGAGATGCTTGTAATTTTCAATCAATATCATTTAAACAAGTACATTGCTAGTCCTTGTGCGCCTCATGTGGTTCCTATGCAACCTACCCTAGATGAAGATATTGACATGATTCGCAATCTTAGAACTACTGAGCTCATCATTAGAGGATTGCCTAGAAACTTGATTAGATGTTTGCCTACTCTCGGGTGTGCTTATACTATATGGAAATTTCTTGAGGAACGATTTCCCGATTATTCCTTAAAAAATTTAGATGAATTTATCCATAAATCTATTGCCTTGAGTAAGATGAACTCTAGTGATCCTAGTTTTGGTAATTGTCTATTTGAGCAGGGGCGAAATTGGGCCTGGGGCAACTGGGGCTATAGCCCCAGGCGTGGCCCAACTAGCACCTAAACACATAGTAGCAAATATTTGTGAATTTGTGGTACATAGAAGGCCAGCCCCAGGCTTCACATCGGCTTCACATACACGTAAAAGGCTTTAGCCCATTAGCCCAACTCCAGTCGATCATCAGAACAGAAAACCAATCGCGGTTGACGCTTCTATCTATGGCTCGTTCATCAAGGAAAACAATCCCTCTCCCGATCGGCAACAGCAAAACCCTTGCCTCGCTCGTCTGCTCTTGCGCGGCTGCGCCGCCGCCGCCGTTAGTAATAACCTGCGATTCGCTGCAGCGCGGGCCGCCGGGTCCGGTGTCCTAACCACCTGCGTCTCCTTCTTTTGATATTCTACAACTATTGAAACTAGAGTGCATACACATTCTGCTGCACAGGTAATATGTACACTGTATCATCCCTATTTCACTCTTCCTTTATACTCCAACACCTTGGTACCAAACAGTGGATGATACAGTGAATTGATGTTTCCTCCCCACAGGTAATACTGAGCATTAGGCAACCTCACTGAATTGGTGTTGTTATACTATATCACTTAGCCAGTTCTATTTCATGGTCATTAGGAGATTAGAAATCCAAGATAACAAGGATCCGTACAATTAACTTTTTTTTTCAGGATTCTGGATTAAGATTACTCAGTGCTATCAAAAAAAATGAGGAAACGCAAGGTGCTACTACCTCGTGCATTTCGTGATAATGGTATGTAATGTTCTTCTTTTGTAAAATTTCATATGAACAATTGACTTAGTCTTTAAATACTCAATTTTATTTTTGCAGCTCCTGGTCCTTCTACTATTGCTGGTGAAGAAATGATGGCCTCGAATTTAGCAAGTCTTCAATAATTTGGTAAACAGTGTTTGCAATGATGCATTTTTATTAAACTATTTGTTTTATGGAATTTCCTCTCGTGAAATAATGAATTTATATTTTGGTTTTGATGTGAATTTGTGGCATAGTCTAAGACACATTGGCGTGCACGGTATTTCTCACTATTTTTAGTCAGTTAGTTTTAGCCCTAGGCTTTGAGAAATTCTGGTTCCGCCTCTGTATTTGAGCTTACTAATCTCATGCGTGCTAAAGGAAATGTTGGAATCATTAGTGATATCATATCCGAAGCTATTAGAATTCATAAAGGTAACCACTTTGATGATCATGTACCTAATGAATTACCCTCTCTAGGATATGATCAATCACAAGATGATGTTGAACATGGATACTATGATGAAGATGATGATAGTGACTTCGATCTTGATGATGCAATGAGACATTTTGGTCTTATGGCAAATCTTCGGGGATATGTGTCAAGAGGAAAGGAATGGGTTCTTGACAGTGGATGTACTCATCATATGACCAGAGATGAAGAGATGTTCCGTGAGCTTGCTAAAAATGACGGCCCTCGAAAATATGTCACCTTTGGTGATAATTCAAAGGGTAAGGTGGTTGGCCTTGGTAATGTGGCCATCTCACACGATAGCTCCATACAAAATGTCATGCTCGTTGAATCTCTTGGATACAACTTACCTTCAGTATCTAGACTTGCTGATTTCGGTTTGAATGTCCTATTTACTGAGGTAGATTGCCAAGTGTTTCGTCGAGACAATCATAAAATGGTCTTTACCAGTATACGTAGAGGGGATCTTTACATTGTCGATTTCTCTAAAAAGGCACAACCTAAAACTTGCTTTATCGCTAAATCCTCAAAAGGTTGGTTGTGGCATAGACGACTAGGTCATGTTGGCATGACAAACCTTGACAAGCTTATTAAAGGAAATCATATCCTTGGAGTTAATGGTGTTATATTTGATAAGGATAGACTTTGTAGTGCTTGTCAAGCAGGTAAACAGGTTGGAGGAAGGCATCCTGTGAAGAACATCATGACCACAAGGAGGCCACTCGAGCTACTTCATATGGAACTTTTTGGTCCCAACGCTTACAAGAGTCTCAGTGGAAATTCTTTTGGTCTAGTTATCGTTGATGATTTTTCAAGATTTACGTGGGTGTTCTTTCTTGATGACAAATCGCAGGTCCAAAAGATCTTCAAAAACTTCGCTAGGAAGGCCCAAAATCAATTTGAAGTGAAGATCAAGAAGGTTCGGAGTGACAACGGAACGGAGTTCAAGAACGCAAATGTGGACACTTTCTTGACGAAGAAGGGATTTTACACGAGTTCTCGGCTACGTACACACCTCAAAAAATGGAGTTCTTGACAAAGAAGGGATTTCACACGAGTTCTCGGCTACGTACACGAGTTCATTCGTGGAGAGAGCCATCAGAACAAATCTACACTTCCAACTCATATGTTCTGAGAGAGAACTACCTACCCTTGTGTTGAGGCCAAGATATTCCATTCCTACCATATGAATCTTGATCTCTAGCCTTCCCCAAGTTGATTACCACTCAAATCTTCTTTCCACCAAAGCCAAATCCTGTGAGAGAGAGTTGAGTGTTGGGGAGACTATCATTTGAAGCACAAGAGCAAGGAGTTCATCATCAACACACCATTTGTTACTTCTTGGAGAGTGGTGTCTCCTAGATTGGCTATGTGTCACTTGGGAGCCTCCGACAAGATTGTGGAGTTGAACCAAGGAGTTTGTGAGGGCAAGGAGATCGCCTACTTCGTGAAGATCTACCGCTAGTGAGGCAAGTCCTTCGTGGGCGATGGCCATGTTGGGATAGACAAGGTTGCTTCTTCGTGGACCCTTCATGGGTGGAGCCCTCCGTGGACTCGCGCAACGGTTACCCTTCATGGGTTGAAGTCTCCATCAACGTGGATGTAGGATAGCACCACCTATCCGAACCACGCCAAAAACATCCGTGTCTCCAATTGCGTTTGAATTCTCCAAACCCTTCCCCTTACATTCTCGCAAGTTGCATGCTTTACTTTCCGCTGCTCATATACTCTTTGCATGCTTGCTTGATATGTATTGTGTAATTATGCCTAAACTCCACTTAAACCGAAAAAGTTTAAAAACTGCAACTTTAGCACTAAGTGTCTAATCACCCCCCTCTAGACACATCTTCTCAAGATCCCACAATTACTTTCGTGTAGCCTCGTGTTCTTCGATGTGTATATGGTGTAGTTTCTGTTTCTCTTAAGTGTGGTGTTCTTCGATGTGTAATAAGAAGAGTCTTAATCGTCCTAATGCATTCGTTTTTAGCTTGATGTAGGAAGTGGGTGTTCTCACATTGTAGTCTGTTTTTATTTTATTTTTCCTTTTGAATTCACTTCTCCGAGTTCTATTTATGTGGCTTCTACTAAATGGATCTAGGTTGCTCTGAGTATTGATCTAAAAAAGAAGTAACTTCATGTCAGGATGCAGTTCCTTTGAGGAGGGAAGTATGGTCAACCTCGAGATCATGTTTCCAAAATGAGGCTGGATTACACACAAGGTGCCAGTTCCCTAATGATGCTGGATTAGACACAAGGTGCAAATTCCCAGATGATGCTGGATTACACACAAGCCAGGTGGAGTTGTCAGCTGTTCGTGTCCTCGTGGCATTAGTAAAGGCTAAAAGAAAGCGTGCAGCAGCCCTTGAGAATGTAGCTGAGTTCCTGAAGAAGCAAAAAGAGCAATCAGATGCTCTCTTCACCCAAGCCAAAGAAGAGATGGAAGAAGCCAGAAATAAGCTAGCAGAGGCAGGGCAGGCTAGGCGTCTCCTGCTATCTAAAACTGTTGGCAATACAAAATTTCCTTCGTAACAGCTAGGTTCAAATTTTTATCCAGTCAACATGCCTGTTGTGATGTCCATGCATCTACTGATGTGGCACAAAATGTTTTTTTTCGGTCATGTAATAACAGAAATTACTTTCCAAACCAAAACAGACGAAGCATTGGACATGGTATAGTTCACGCGCAAGCCTGACATTCCAAGTTCAACTTCCACATCAAACTCATGTTCGCAGATATCTGCACATTCATACATAATGTCCACAACCTTGATTCACTTCAAAGCCAAAAAAATGTGAGGAGAGTTATAAATAAAGAAAATCCTCTACTAGTTCCTGCTACCAGTGCGAGCACAACAAGTCAAGACCATGCATAAATTAATTATATTTTAGTCAATTTTTGTGTTCTAAAATGCCTGGCGGCTCGTGGAAGGACGTGTTGCCGGCACACATGCGGATTCAATGAAGACAGGCGGTGCAATCTTAAGCTGGTTGCACGTGGCGAGGGGGCGTGCTCAGCCGGGCCTGTAGCGAGTGCGGCCCTCTTGGCCGGCGCGCCAGTTGAATGCCTGCGCTATGAGATGTCGCGTCCGTGTGAGAGCAATCACCCCCTCTAGTCCTTTTTTGTTTGGGTATAACAAAATCTCGTTTTCCATTCACATTTTACAAGTAAAATTCATGGACAAACTTTGACCCAAAGTACGATGGGGACTAGTAAACCAGAATGGAGGTAGTAGTTTTTTTAATCAATGAAGGGTTTCCCCTTCCGATTTTCATTACTAAAAACCAGCATCTAAATCTAAACCATAGTATTTGCCCTAGAACTACCAGGTTCAACATCTCGCAACATAAACCCATACAACCTCCATCGCAAAAAAAACCATACAACCATACGCCAAGGAGGTACGTAGTACTATGAATTCCATTTTTGCTCCACACCAATCGTTCTAAAAACTACTTACTACTTATAACGCGCCATTGAAAATCGGAACTCTTAACCTCTTAACCCCGCTAAAAAACAATATTTTAAATGTGGCTACTCGATATGTGGAAATTGGCGAGCCACCGCGCTCCAAGTCGTTCACCTGTGGTCCCGACCATCAACTCCTACGGATCAAATTATCACGCGAGCTGATTATTCCTACAAAGGTGCTCCACCACGTACCCGGTACCCGCGAATGCAGCAATCGTGCACCTAGGGTTTTAGGGTTTATTTGTTAACGTCGCCTTTACGTAACACTCATGTGTGCGAGACAGCGGCCTGTGTGCGCCTCTTCTCTTCATATGTGTACTCCACCGTTTGTCTGGTGTCCAAAAAATTATAATAACTACTAGCAATGTGCCAATGCGTTGCCACACGATCAAAGTAGATTAATACATATTCACCGATTTGATAGAAAAAAAGTCTAGTTTTGAAATACGTATATCACTAAAAATATGTTATGTTTCACTCAAAATATATTCCTTTGGCGGTTTTGATGAGATAAGGGAGGAATGTTGTTGGTTTCAAGATTTGAGAAGTGGTATATGTCTAATTTCTACTCTTACTAGCAAGATGCCCATGCGTTGCACGGAACATCAAGATCTTGTGGGAGAAAAGGATGAACGAGGGAAGGCCTTATCTGCAAATGTGGTGAAGAGTGCGGGTAAATTGCCGTATTTTCCTTCCTATCCGTCAGATATAAATCGGACGACCTACATTGTAGGATGGCAGGCCCACCATCATCACCAACTCTATTTTTTATCCCTACTCTTATAAAAAGCATTGTCGGTGATGATCGTGTGCCTGCCATCCTGCAATATAGGTCATCCGATCTATATCTGACGGATAGGAAGGAAACTATGGCAATTTTGCAAAAAGATACCCACACCCCTCTCCACATTTGCAAATAAGGCCTTCCCTCGTTCATCCTTTTCCCCCACAAGATAAACTACTCATACAAATGCATCTTGATGTTCCGTGCAACGCATGGGCATCTTGCTAGTTGTTGCAAAAAGCCCATGTGTGTGTGAGAGAGAGAGAGGGAGAGTGGAGGAGGACGGAGTGCATGTGTGACAAAGACACAAGAAGTGTGTGTGCGATAGGTATTAGCTTAAAATGAGGCGATAGTGTGTGTGTGCACGATCGAGAGGGCGTGTCTCAAGAAAGGAAGAAAAATCTACATAGATACAAGGAGCGGGAGAGAGACATGTATGCGATGGTGTAAGCATGAGTGTGCGGTTGTATAAACCTATCTAGAGGCTAGCTAGTCGATAAATGTTTGTGAGAGAAATACGAGTCGGGGTGCGAAAGCGTGAGTTTTGTGTGTGTGAGAGACGGTAGTCGGGAAGGGGAGTGGAAGCAGGAGTTGTGTGTGTGTGTGTGTGTCTGTGAGAGATAGAGGAGACGGTAGTCGGTGTTGTCTGATCGGTAAACAAATGAATAATGTCAGTCTGGGATGGAGACAAAAAGGAGACCGCAACAAATGTTGTGTCTACAGGAGAGAGAGAGAGAGTAATTTTAGTGGTATGAGTCATATGTAGAGACATATAGGGTGTGTAAGAGAATCCCATAGAGAGAAAGACAAAGTGAAAGACGAGTGGAGACTGTGTGTGTGGCGGTGAAAAAGAAAGCTTAGGTACCGAGGGATACCAGAGAACAGTAGAGATGTGAGAGATAATGAAAACCGTGTAGTGTATAATGATAGGGAGAGTGTGACACTTCTCAAGGGAGACGTTGAGAGACCATGTTTGCGAGGATAGGAGAAACATGAAGTGAGCGTGCGGGTCAGCTGGAGAAAATAGAGTGATAGCTACCTGAAGGAGCATGCATGCGAGAGAGATGGGCGTGAAAGGAGTGAACAAAAAAGGGATTCAAATATTTGAATTCGAGATGATGATACATGTAATCCATACTCAAACCAAAATTGATCTATCAAACATGCATACTCATATGAATTCACGCACATCTATGTTATTTAATATGTAGATATTACTGATCCACACATTTTAGTAGAACATAATTTGGTTAAAAAAATTCGAATTCAACCTTAAGATTTTGAGATTGTTGTATTTGTAAATCATATTATACATATAAAGGAGCAGAATTCTTTGTTGTGCTTTTGAAAGTATATATTAAAAATGATGTATATAGAATGTAATTCCAATTGAAAATGGATCCGGCCCGGAAAAAAATAGAATACAAACGGGATTCGAATTGGTTTGGCACGGTAAACGTGCACTCTGCAAAATTTGAACGAAGCGGGGAAAGTCGCAGTAACCGCCCGAAACCAAAATGTGCGAGATGGAAATCACTACTGCCTATCCCTGCCACGCAAAGCCTATCTGCTGGATTTCTATAGGTTTCGATAGGGGTAGGTTTGTAATTTCACCCAAACGTGACCTAACCGCCTCTCACCCGGAATCATACACGGTGGGTGTCGGTGTCAAAACCGGCGGATCTCGGGTAGGGGGTCCCGAACTGTGCGTCTAGGCGGATGGTAACAGGAGACAAGGGACACAATGTTTTACCCAGGTTCAGGCCCTCTTGATGGAGGTAAAACCCTACGTCCTACTTGACTAATATTGATGATATGGGTAGTACAAGAGTAGATCTACCGCGAGATCAAGGAGGCTAAACCCTAGAAGCTAGCCTATGGTATGATTGTTGTATGTTGGAGTTGTTGTCCTACGGACTAAAACCCTCCGGTTTATATAGACACCGGATAGTGTTAGGGTTACACAAAGTCGGTTACAATAATAGGAGATCTAAATATCTGCATCGCCAAGCTTGCCTTCCACGCCAAGGAAAGTCCCTTCCGGACACGGGACGAAGTCTTCAATCTTGTATCTTCATAGTCCCGGAGTCTGACTGAAGGTATAGTTCGGATGGCCGAACACCCCCTAATCCCGGACTCCCTCAGTAGCCCCTGAACCAGGCTTCAATGACGACGAGTCCGGCGCGCAGATTGTCTTCGGCATTGCAAGGCGGGTTCCTCCTCCAAGTTCTTCATAAAAGATTGTAAACACCAAGAGTAGTGTCCGGCTCTGCAAAATAAGTTTCCACATATTGCCATAGAGAGAATAATATTAACACAAATCTAATCTGCTGACGTTTTCCATAGCGTGACATCACACTACGGCCAAGCCTTTATTCGAATCGTTTTCACTTCTCCACCTCAGCGCGTTTTGCGAGGCGGTTTCCTTGGCACATCTTGTCAAAGCAGAGATCATGTCCCCCCTTTACGGGATTCTCATCAATACGTACGTGGGTAACCCAACCGCACCATTTATCACGGCGCTTGGGAGGCAAGCGAGTTTTACTAGGCTGGTGGGGACGCATAGCCGCATCCGCCCATATAAGGGGATAAGGATCCACCTTTTTACCTACGCCTTCTTCCTCCTTTGCCTATCCATCTTCTGCGCACCCGAGCTCCAGTGCCCAAGCCCGCACTTCCCACCTCAACCTTCTCCAGCAATGTCCGGAGTGGGAGGCAAGTGGATGGTCTCCTCCGTCACAGAGGGCCATGTCAAAAAACTAAGGAAGGCCGGATACTTGTCCGATAACATTGCGCACCGGCTTCCTGAAGAGGGGCAGCTTCTCCCCACCCCTAGGCCCCATGAGAGGGTTGTATTCCTTCCCCACTTCCTCCGCGGCCTGGGTTTTCCACTCCACCCATTTGTCCGGGGACTCATGTTCTACTGCGGCCTGGATTTCCACGATCTGGACCCGAACTTTGTCCTCAACATCTCAGCGTTTATCGTCGTGTGTGAGGCTTTCCTCCGCATCCACCCCCATTTTGGTCTTTGGCTCAAGACTTTCAACGTCAAGCCGAAGGTGGTGCGCGGCAGCCAGGCGGAGTGTGGAGGCGCCATGGCGGGCAAGATAGCCAATGTCCTATGGCTCGAGGGCTCCTTTGTGGAGACCCTAAAGGGGTGGCAATCAGGGTGGTTTTACATCACCGAGCCGCGCGACCCTAAATGGGTCGCAGCCCCTGAGTTACGATCCGGACCCCCCACGCGGCTCACGTCCTGGAAAGAGACGGGCCTGTCGTGGGGCAACAAGGAAGAGGTGACTGGACTGCAAACATGCATCCAATCCCTGGCGAACAAGCGGCTCAAGCTTGTCAATATAGTCCAGGTCATGCTCGTCCGCCGGATCCTTCCGTGTCAACAACGGGCTTTCACACTGTGGAAGTTCGATCCGGCACCGCACCAAACCTTAAGCAGGCTCTTCGACACGACGTACGAAGATGCCTGGAAGGTGTTGTTCAAGGGCGCCAAAGCTCCAGCGTCCGCGTCCAAGGACCGCGGATTCAGCACGCAGCGTCCAGCTAGCGCTGTGAGTTATCCTTACCTTTTACAAGAAATTTGTTTCTCGTAGATTGACTTTATGCGGGATCTAAACTCCCCTACCTTTGACAGGCGTGGTAGGAGAAGTCCGGACAGGTCAACTGTCCGGCCCCTTTGCTCCAAGATCCAGCAGATGCTCGTTTGTCGAAGCTGCTGGCTCCGGCGCCTTATGTGGTGCGGAGAAGAAGGCCAAGAAGAAGAAGGCCACGGGGACTCGAAAGAGTTTCCGTAATATGGTGGTGTCGGACTCGTCGTCTGACGAATCCGAGACGCACTTCTCCCGCGAAGACGAGGAGGAGGAAGAAGAAACCTCTCCCCCTCCAGCAGGGGGAGGAAAGAAGAGGAAGGCCGCCCCAACTGGGGAGGACGAAGGGTCCAAGAAGAGGAAAGCCCCTCCACCGGACTACTGCCGCGACGCCGACGAGGACGAAGAGGTGTGGCCGGACAGGACCAAGCGTCCGGCGAAATCATAAGTATTTGGATACCAGAGTAACTCATAATATCCCTGATGTTGCACAGCTTTTCCCTAATGTCGAATGTAATTATGCAGGCCGCCCCGGGCCGGACTCGACGAGTCGTCGAGCGGCTCCCTGGATTCATCAGACGTGAACTCAGTTCCGCCCGCTGTCTCCCCCCGCACTGCGAACGACGCCGAAGTGGCGTCGCGACAAGCTCCGGGGCAAGAGGAGGTGGTCCTGGAGGAGCCGCTAGGCGGCCTCCCGGACTCCAGGAGTAAAGGGGACAAGACTCCCCAGGGCTCCAAGTCCGGCTTTGAGCCGGACACCGCGCCGGAATCCTCAACAGTTCAGGACCACGGTAGGCGAACTCCTTCTAAGAGGAGCAAGCCTTCTGAGCCAGCATCCTCCGTCCAGCCGGAGGTGCCGGACAATCTGCTGGAGGTGCTTAACATCGCCTCCATCGACGAGGAGCACCGTACTATTATGAGTACGGTGATCCAGAAGGTTCAGTCCGCCAAGAGCGGACTGACTGAAGCTTGTGCTAGCCTTTTAACAGGCTTCGAGGTAAGTAAAAATATGTAAAAGTATTACCGCATAGATAGTAGCCCCTGATGCTCTGTTTGGTGTTCGGAAAGAAAAGCCGAATAGAGGATCAAATAATTTCGCAGGAGTCTAACAAAAAAAGAGTCAATATGCGTATGCAGGCTTCGCTGCTTGCTACCGCCGCACTGACTGCGGAGGTAGGTACCCTGAAGCAGGGTCTCGAGCGGACCGAGCAAGAGCTCGGCCTTGCCAAGTGGCAGCTCGAGAAGAAAGAAGGTAAGAGATACCTTATAGAAAAAAAATATAAAAAGATGCAATTGCAAAAAAATTACAGGATTATGCTACTTGTTGCAGGGGCCACGACTGAGGTGGCAACCCTCAAGGAGGCGCTGTCCGAGGCCGAGAAGAGAGCGGCCTCGGAGCGCAATGAGCGGGAGAAATTTGTGGCGCAGGTCGGCGAAGCGCAGCAAGAGCTTTAGGCTCTCATGAAAAAACATGAGAGTTTGGAGCTTGACTCTAAAACGCGAGCGTCCGAGCTCGCCGCGGCCATCAAGACTGTCGAGTCTGCCAAGACCGAAGCTCAGAAGGCCCTCGATGAATTGGATGCGGTAAAAAAGATAGCGGTGGGTAAGGCATTTTTTATGCAAAGCAGACATATAAAAGTAAACTACTTGTTACTTACCCGAATTCGGAGCTCTCCAGGGGCGTTCGCAAATCTTCCCCGCAGCATATCCGATGCCGCTGCATTCTACCGAGCCGAAGAGGGCAGCTCGACGGAGAAGGTGTTCTGGTCTCAGTATGCTGAGGCTGGACACCCTGTGCCCTTGAGCGACCAGCTGAAGCAGCTGGTCGAGCTCCACAAGGCGGCCGAACAGGCCATGAAGGGCTTCATAGTTCGGCTGTGGCCTGGAGAGGCCCTGCCTGGGAGCTACTTCTGGCTGGTGCGGCGGCTGGTGGAGGCCTGTCCAAGGCTCGAGGTCATCAAGCGCTCCGTCTGCATCGAAGGTGCCCGTAGGGCCCTGGCCCGTGTAAAGGTGAATTGGGGTAAGCTGGACGGTGAGAAGCTTGTGAGGGACGGGCCGCCGCCGGGGAAGGAGCATTGCAAGCCCGAGAACTACTATAAGGATGTTCTTGCGGGTGCCTGCCATGTGGCAGATGAATGTACCAAGGATGTAATTTTTGAATGAACTTGCTCGTGTTTATCCTGTGCGCTGAAAACTTGTTCATTTGCGCTAAACAATGCATGTTGAATTTAAAATATTATTTTCTGTGCGGCCGTTTATCAAAAAAATGAGAGATGGCCAGTCGTCGGCTTCCGCCCCCATGCCACTAGTGCTGGGGTGTTCGGGATAAACCTGAGCGCTCTTTTTCCCATGTTTGGGTCCTTCGAGGGAGGCACTCAGCACAACGAACAAGGCAATCAGACTATAATGCTTGAACACTCTCACTTAGCCATAGAACTTTATAATTTTAAATTTCGGCGAAGCCCCTAGTATTTGGAAGACCGAGTTCGGGGCGCTATCCACGCCTTGGCCGGACAAAATCCGGTTCTTCGCTCTAAGCGGCATAGGTCTTTAAGGACCCAAAAAACCTCTCGAACAGCGACCGGTCTCTCGCCTTATCATGACAGTTAGTTTTAGCTTTCTCTACTGAGGTGCTCCGCCCAGCTCAACTGGGGCACAATCGCAGTAGTTCTCCTAGTGCTACCTTAGCCGATATAGCGGAACGTAAGGCACCAAAACATAGGAGCCGGGAAAACCCAACTATTGACCCAAATCATGATTCGGAGCCGATGCATATAGTGCTATAAGTTCGGGGTGCCGCACTTATGAAGTGATTGGACTTCTTACACCATATTAAGGGGTACTAAAGCCCCTGTCATATTTGCCATACCACAGCGTACGGGTGCCACATGTCATTAATGAACATATATATAAAAAGAGGAAAATGCAAAAAATAGACAAAAGCTATGCATTGTTTATAGAAAGGCTGCTATCTAAGCAGAACGATACAAATAGTGCGATAAGCAAAAGAAATTGGACTATTTAACATGTCCTGGCCAGGGGCAGGCCGCGGAATTGTATTCAAAACAGGTATACTGCTCGTAGTAGAGACCACCTAGGAGTTCCATAATGCGGCATGGCTTGTCTGCTTTCCTGGATCTTGCATCGTTTGTGCGGCAGTTGAATTGCCGATCAGGTCGTCCGAAGTGTGGAGTCCTGAAAGTAAGAAAAATTAAAAAAGAATTCGGCAGCCCCTAGTACGGTTTAGGCCGTGTTTTGGGCGTGCCGTGATGGTGCCCCTCCCCTTGTGCCCATGGTATTTCAAGAGCGTAGTTATGTACGCGAAGCACTGGTTTTGCTATATCGAGAGGGCTAGGGTTGGGGCTGCATTGCTACGCTAGCTCGGAACGTGCCAGGCGGTCTTGTTGTAGGTTACTCCGGGCGTGCTTGACAATGTTCAGCTTTTTAAGGGCCGTACTGGAGAACTACCTAGAGAGGCTGCTTTGTACTTCTGCTGCGAGCGCTACCGTGTGCTCCTCCATTCGGAGGGAGCATTCGGTGTTTCCGTTGAACGTGATTACTCCTTGAGGGCCTGGCATCTTGAGCTTGAGGTATGCATAGTGCGGTACCGCATTGAACTTTGCGAATGCGGTTCGCCCGAGCAGTGCGTGATAGCCACTGCGGAACGGGACTATGTCAAAGATTATCTCCTCGCTTCGGAAATTATACGGGGATCCGAAGACCACTTCTAGTGTAACTGAGCCTGTACAATTGGCTTCTACGCCTGGTATGATGCCTTTAAAGGTCGTTTTGGTGGGCTTGATCCTCGAGGGATCTATGCCCATTTTCCACACTGTATCCTGGTAAAGCAGGTTCAGGCTGCTGCTGCCGTCCATGAGGACTCTTGTGAGATGAAATCCGTCAATAATTGGGTCAAGAACCAATGCGGCAAACCCGCCATGACGGATGCTAGTGGGATGGTCCCTTCGATCAAAGGTGATCGGGCAGGAGGACCATGGGTTGAACTTTGGAGCGACTGGCTCCAGCGCGTATACGTCTCGTAGCGCACGCTTCCGCTCCCTCTTGGGAATGTGGGTTGTGGGGGAAAACCCTTCTGTCCACTGCTGTTCGGCGGCTTGGGCTCCTCCTCGTCATCGCTATGCAGCCCCTTGTCTCTGTTTTCGGCTCTTAACTTGTCTGCCTGCTTGAACACCCAACAATCCCTGTTGGTGTGATTTGCTGGCTTTTCGGGGGTGCCATGTATCTGGCACAAGCGGTCGAGTATTCGGTCCAAACTGGACGGGCCCTGGGTATTTCTTTTGAATGGCTTTTTCCGCTGACCAGATTTGTAGCCTCGGAATCCGGCATTTACTGCCGTATCCTTGTTGTTGTCGTTGTTAACGCGACGCTTTTGCTTCTTCCGGCGCGACCAGCCGCTTTTGTCCTTGGTATCCGAATTACCAAGGTTCTTGGTTAAGTTGTTGCTGCGAGCTAGCCAGCTGTCTTCTCCCGCGCAAAAGCGGGTCATGAGTGTCGTGAGGGCTGCCATAGATTTCGGCTTTTCCTGTCCCAGGTGCCGGGCAAGCCACCCGTCGCGGATATTATGCTTGAAGGCTGCTAGGGCCTCCGCGTCTGGACAGTCGACTATTTGATTTTTCTTTGTTAGGAACCGTGTACAGAATTGCCTGGCCGATTCCTCTGGCTGCTGGATTATGTGGCTTAGGTCATCGGCGTCCGGTGGTCGCACATAAGTGCCCTGGAAGTTGTCAAGGAATGCGGCTTCCAGGTCCTCCCAAGAACCGATTGAGTCTGCTGGCAAGCTGTTGAGCCAATGCCGGGCCGGTCCCTTAAGTTTGAGTGGGAGGTATTTGATGGCATGTAGATCATCACCGCGGGCCATGTGGATATGAAGGAGATAATCCTCGATCCATACCGCAGGATCTGTTGTGCCATCGTATGATTCGATGTTTATGGGTTTGAAGCCCTCAGGGATTTTATGATCCATTACTTCATCTGTGAAGCATAGTGGGTGTGCGGCGCCTCTGTACTAGGCTATATCACGACGCAGCTCAAAGGAGCTTTGTCCATTGTGTTCGTCCTGGCCGGATTTATTGTATCCTGAGTGACGATCACCGTCACGTGTCGTGGGGCGCCCGCGCGATCCGTAGATCGATCTTGTTTGCCTTGCCTTGTCCTCCAGTATATCTTGTAGGTCTGGTGCGTTTTCCCGTGCCTTAGCATGTCTTGAGCGGCGTCAGGGCATGGCTTGAGTGGAGGGCTTAGAGGCCTCTCTGTCGCGGCCACGAGGTGGCCGGTCGGCCATGTCATGCGCTGGTGATGTAGGTGCTTCCTCCTCTAATCAGGGTAGCAGCCTGCGCTTTGGGTAATGCTTGGAGGGGCGTTCGAGTTCATACTCTTCGGCCGCAAGGACTTCAGTCCATCTGTCAGCTGGCAAATCTTGATCAGCTCTAAGCTGCTTGCCGTGGCAAAAAGCCTGCGTTTGAAACGCTCTTGTTCGGCGGGGTCTGATGGTTCGACGAGTTCGTCGTCGTTGAGGCTTGCCTCGTCTTCAGAGGGAGGCATATAGTTATTGTCCTCAACCTCTCAGTCTGCCGCTCTCTCATGAGGGCTGGCTTCTCCATCTTCCTGTGCCGAATCTTGCTGGAGGGGGTGTTCTTCGGCGCTATCCGGAGTAGTATTATCTCCGGTGTCGGAATCACCGTTTTTGCCTTGGCGGGATTCAGAACGGCGCCGCTGACGCCGGCGCTTGGTATGTTTCTTAGAGGTGTCATCCCCCGCTTTTCCATCACCATCTCCATCTTTTGGAGTGTCCACCATATATATGTCATATGACGAGGTGGCCTTCCAGCGCCCTACGGGTTCTGGTTCCTGTTCGTCTCCTGCATCGTCGTCCATACCGTCGATGTCTTCGGAGTCGAAGTCGAGCATGTCGGTTAGATCGTCGACAGTGGCTACAAAGTGGGTGGTGGGTGGGCTTTGAATTTCTTCATTGTCCACATCCCATCCTTGCTCACCATAGTCCGGCCAGGGCTCTCCTGATAAAGAGAGAGACTTTAGTGAGTTCAGGATGTCGCCGAAGGGCGAGTGCTGAAAGATGTCCGCAGCGGTGAACTCCATGATCGGCGCTCAATCGGATTCGATCGGTAGGGGCGCGGGGGGTTCGGAGTCCAGAGAGGAATCCAGATCCTCGGAGTCACGGGTCATGCAGAGTGCGGGGCTGGTGTTCAGCTCGATCGCCTTTGAGATCGCAGCCCCTGAGGTGGCGTCCAACCTCTCATCCTCGATCGGCGCAGCAGGCTCCGAATTAAGGGTTGGAACCAACGCGCATGCAGAGCTAGATCATGCCCCTCGAGACAGTGCGGCACGCTTGGCTGTGGCTCGAATCTGTCGAAGATCAAGTCCTCGCGGATGTCAGCCGTGTAGTTCAAACTTCCAAACCTGACCTGATGGCCAGGGGCGTAGCTTTCGATCTGCTCCAGGCGGCCAAACGAATTGGCCCGCAGTGCAAAGCCGCCGAAGACGAAGATCTGACCGGGGAGAAAAGTCTCACCCTGGACCGCATCATCGTTGATGATCAAAGGAGCCATCGGGCCTAAAAGTGACGACACAGAGGAACTCTCAATGGAAGCACCAATGTCGGTGTCAAAACCGGCGGATCTCGGGTAGGGGGTCCCGAACTGTGCGTCTAGGCGAATGGTAACAGGAGACAAGGGACACAATGTTTTACCCGGGTTCGGGCCCTGTTGATGGAGGTAAAACCCTACGTCCTGCTTGATTAGTATTGATGATATGGGTAGTACAAGAGTAGATCTACCACGAGATCAAGGAGGCTAAACCCTAGAAGCTAGCCTATGGTATGATTGTTGTATGTTGGAGTTGTTGTCCTACAGACTAAAACCCTCCGGTTTATATAGACACCGGATAGGGTTAGGGTTACACAAAGTCGGTTACAATAATAGGAGATCTAAATATCCGCATCGCCAAGCTTGCCTTCCACGCCAAGGAAAGTCCCTTCCGGACACGGGACGAAGTCTTCAATCTTGTATCTTCATAGTCCTCGAGTCCGGCTGAAGGTATAGTTCGGATGGCCGAACACCCCCTAATCCCGGACTACCTCAGTGGGCGCCAAAACAAGTGTGTCCTCGGCCGAAATCGACTCCCTCCCCGATTCATATTCATACACGGTGGGCGCCAAAAAAAACTCTCGTCGGCAAATATTCGGTGTATGCGAGATTACCGTCCTATCCCCAACCGACTAATGTTGCTGTGATGTAGTAGAAATTTGAAACGGGGGCTAAGTTTGTAAATTTCCTCACATTTGACACAAGCGCGCCCTGAATACATGGTTCCCCCTTCCTCTCTACCTCCCTTTTCCCATTCGTACTCCATGGGCGCCAAAACACCCTCTCCACCCCACCCTCCTCTGTCTGCTGCCGTCCGCCACCCCATCCACCGCCGTCCTCCTCCACCATGCCGGAACTGATACCCCGACGTCGTTGTCCATTACAAGAGATCGACCTCTCTCATCCACGGCTTCAGACCGGGATCCTTGCATCCCGTCCTCTTGCTTCATCCCCTCCGTCGTCCACCTTGCCGGCGCCGCTCCTACGACCACCTCGTCCACCGTGCCCCACCGCCATCGTCTACCCTCCTAGATCTGCTTCCACGCCACCGACAGCCATCGCTACCGGAGCACCGTCAAATTCTCAGCAGATGCGTACACGGCGCTGCACCTGAGGCGGTACTCTTTCGTATCTGCTCAACTTATTTATCGCAGCAAGAAAATAGATCGCCACTGCTTTACTCAGATTTCTTTTCTTGGTTGCGAAGTTGCCTTTGTCTGGTTTACACCTTTTAATCCTCCATGGCATGCTCAACACTATACTCCCAATGCTTATGGTTTTTCCCTTTTATATTCCACACTAGTTAAATCAAAGTAGACAAAATTTCAAAATTGGGTCAGTCGATTTTTCAGAGCTCGCCGGAGTTCGCCGGTGCGATTGAAGGGGCTCGGGTGGTTGTGGGGCCTTGCCGAACGAAGAAAACTCGACGCGGGTGGGGGTTGGGGCGGGGGTGGGGGTGGCGGAGGAACACATGCGGTGGGGGCCGGTGGTCCGGTCGGCGGCCCGTGCGGTGTTCTGTATGGGAAGAATCAGAGGCGAAGAAGAAGAAGGGTTAGGAGACGTAGGATCTTCATCCAACTGCCTGAAATGGTCGAGAGACAGCTGGGAGTTGAATTCTTAATGCGCTCTGGTTCATCATGTGTGGGCACTGCGCAACCAACATTTTATTATCCAAAATCTGATTGCTCTTCTTTACCATGTTCCTCTTCCGTTCTTCTTTAATATGTAATCTCTCCGTTCCTAAATACAAGTCTTTGTATAGATTCCACAATGGACTACATATGGAGCAAAATGAGTGAATCTACACTCTAGAATGTATCTGGATACATCTATATGTGATCCATAGTGGAAATCTCTACCAAGACTTAAATTTTGGAACGGAGGGAGTATGATAGTAGTATAGTATGTTCCTTGTACTGAAGATGAGCAGGGACATTTGCAGTGTAGAGGTCTATACGGTCGGTTGTGATGGACACTTTGAGCCTCTTTGATTCGTAGGATCTTGTAAACATAGGAATAGGATTTGTAGTGGCCTGCCCACTTGAATCCTATAAGAATAGCAAGGAAATGCGGGGAGCTGTGTCGCCTTTGAGAGTTACACTGATATTAATAGTACCGCACCTTCACTTGAAGAGAGCTGGTATCCGAAGCCTTTCTAGCCGTACCAGCAATACTAGCACATATATTCCAGCAAGTTCCACTTTGCTGATTTTACTCTGATGCTTAAGTTTTTCCCGTTATATCTACACTATGATCTGTGTAGCTGCTTTGTGTCGCACTAGCAGCAGTCCACTCTTGAAGCTAAACACTGCAATGACTTGCAAAATTGGCACCAAGGCATTGAGTGCCATTCTAGATGCAATGAAACTCATCCCCAGCTGTTGATTCTTGTTCAGAATATGATCCTAATGACTATTCTAACCTCGAGGAGTTGATGAACCACAAGTATAGGGGATCTATCGTAGTTCTTTCGATAAGTAAGAGTGTCGAACCCAACGAGGAGCAGAAGGAAATGGTAAGCAGTTTTTAGTAAGGTATTCTCTGCAAGTACTGAAATAAGTGGTAACAGATAGTTTTGTGATAAGGTAAATTGTAATGAGCAACAAGTAAAAAAAGTAAATAAAGTGCAGCAAGGTGGCCCAATCCTTTTTGTAGCAAAGGACAAGCCTGGACAAACTCTTATATAAGGAAAAGCGCTCCCGAGGACACATGGGAATATCGTGAAGCTAGTTTTCATCACGTTCATACGATTCGCGTTCGGTACTTTGATAATTTGTTATGTGGGTGGACCGGTGCTTGGGTGTTGTTCTTACTTGAACAAGCATCCCACTTATGATTAACCTCTATTGCAAGCATCCGCAACTACAACAGAAGTATTAAGGTAAACCTAACCATACCATGAAACATGTGGATCCAAATCAGCCCCTTACGAAGCAACACATAAACTAGAGTTTAAGCTTCTATCACTCTAGCTACCCATCATCTACTTATTACTTCCCAATGCCTTCCTCTAGGCCCAAATAATGGTGAAGTGTTATGTAGTCGACGTTCACATAACACCACTAGAGGCTAGACAACATACATCTCATCAAAATATCGAACGAATACCAAATTCACATGACTACTAATAGCAAGACTTCTCCCTTGTCCTCAGGAACAAACGTAACTACTCACAAAGCATACTCATGTTCATAATCAGAGGGGTAATAATATGCATATAGGATCTGAACATATGGTCTTCCACCAAATAAACCAACTAGCATCAACTACAAAAAGCAATCAACACTACTAGCAACCTACTAGTACCAACCCGGACTTGGAGACAAGAATTGGGTACAAGAGATGAACTAGGGTTTGGAGATGAGATGGTGCTGGTGAAGATGTTGATGGAGATTGCCCTCTCCCGATGAGAGGAGTGTTGGTGATGACGATGGTGATGATTTCCCCCTACTGGAGGGAAGTGTCCCCGGCAGAACAGCTCTAACGGAGCCCTAGATTGGTTCCGCCAAGGTTCCGCCTCGTGGCGGCGGAGTCTCGTCCCGAAAGGTTGCTTCTTATTATTTTTCTCAACGAAAGACTTCATATAGCAGAAGATGGTCATCGGAGAGCCACCAGGGCGCCCACGAGGTAGGGGGCGCGCCCCCACCCTCGTGGACAGGGTGTGGGCCCCCTGACCTTCATCTTTGGCGAGGATTTTTTATTTTTTATTATAAGATATTCCGTGGAGTTTCAGGACTTTTGGAGTTGTGCAGAATAGGTCTCTAATATTTGCTCCTTTTCCAGCCTAGAATTCCAGCTGCCGGCATTCTCCCTCCTTATGTAAACCTTGTAAAATAAGATAGAAAAGCCATAAGTATTGTGACATAATGTGAAATAACAGCCCATAATGCAATAAATATCGATTTAAAAGCATGATGCAAAATGGACGTATCAACTCCCCCAAGCTTAGACCTCGCTTGTCCTCAAGCAAAAGCCGATAACGATAAATGTGTCCTCATGTTTAGAGGTAGAGGCGTCGATAAAAATAAAATACGGACATGAAGGCATCATGATTATTCTCATAACAACAACATTTATAGATATTGTCATATGATTACTTATGTTCAAGTGATGATCTATTCACAATGCAAAAGTATGAATCAGAAACCTTATTGAGAACCAACAAACTATAACCTCAGTCATTGAAGCAATTGCAATTTATCATAACATCGGAAAGAGTCTATGTTAGAGCTTAAAAGCAAGTCCACATACTCAACTATCATCTAGTCCTTCATAATTGCTAACACTCATGCAATACTTGTGGTTACGGAGTTTTAATCGGACACAGAGAAAGATAGGGGCTTATAGTTTTGCCCCACAACCTTTTACCTCAAGGGTAATGTTCAAAAATAATAACTCATGCTCCCCTACATCCAATTATATATATATATATATATATATATATATATATATATATATATATATATATATCATGTTCTTTCCAACATGCTGGGCTTGCCAAAGGATAAAATGAAAAAGGAAAGGTGAAGATCACCATGACACTTGCATAAGACAGAAGATAATAATAAGAGATAGGCCCTTCGCAGAGGGAAGCAGAGGTTGCCATGCGCTTTTATGGTTGGATGCACAAAATCTCAATGTGAAAGAACGTCACTTTATATTTCCCCTTGTGATATGAACCTTTATTATGCAGTCCGTCGCTTTTATTACTTCCACATCACAAGATCATATAAAGCTTATTTCTCCCACACCAATCAATCATACATTTTTAGAGCAATTTTTATTGCTTTGCACCGATGACAACTTACTTGAAGGATCTTACTCAATCCATAGGTAGATATGGTGGACTCTCATGGCAAAACTGGTTTAAGGGTATTTGCAAGCACAAGTAGTATCGCTACTTGGTGCTGAGAATTTGGCTAGCATGAGGGGGAAAGGCAAGCTCAACAAGTTAGAGGATCCATGAAAACATACTTTATCTCAGATATAAGAAAACATAACTCATTACGTTGTCTTCCTTGTCCAACATCAAATCTTTAGCATGTCATATTTTAACGAGTGCTCCCAATCATAAAAGATGTCAATGATAATGTGAAAGCTCTCTTTCCTTATTACTTCCTATTAATTGCAACGATGACCAAAGCTATGTCTGCTAACTCCCAACAACTTCTAATCATCATACTCTTTCTATGTGAAGTCATTACTCTCAATAAGATCAACATGAACTCTTTGTTTCTTTTTTTCTTTTGCTCTTTTCTTTTATTCACCCAAGATCATGACAAAATAATCAAGCCCTTGACTCAACACTAATCTTTATTATATAGCTCATGGACACGATTACATAGAGAGATCATAAAGCAAAACTCAAAACTAGATCATGCCATAAACTTTATTCTACTAGATCAAGATACTACTAAAAGGATTGAACTAAATAAAACAGTAAAGATAGGAGTTGTGATTGTGATATGATACCGGGGCACCTCCCCCAAGCTTGGCAGTTGCCAAGGGGAGTGCCCATACCCATGTGATTATATCTCCTTGGTTGGCGAAGAAGGTGGAGGTGTTGTCGATGATGCGGGCTTGTCCATCTTCCAGGGCATAGGCTCACCATCATAGAAGGATGATCGAGTCTCCGGGATCCTCAAATCTGCAGCCAAACTCATCCTTTTCAACCTATATTCATACTCACAGTTTTGGTTTTGCAGGTCATAGATTTGGGCTTGGAGGTGCTCGATCTTCTCATGAAGCTTGAAGATTGCCTCCCCGATGTTGTCAGCATCCAACTTGTGGTTGCTAGTGAACTCCGCGGTCATCATGTGCCTGGAGTTGAGTCCACGCTCCACCATCACTTGACACTTGAAAACTTGTTGCTCCACTGCTTCGAGCCTCGTCTCCATGCTTCCGGTTCCCTTTGGTCCCTCTTCATCGCGGATGTGCAACAACCCATCACGCAACTCAATGGTTTGAGGGTGTCGCAGCACCTCCGCGAGGTAAGGGTTGATGACCTTCTCGAAGAACTTGTCCTTGGAAGCACTTGGGGACGTCATGATAATCTACATCTGTCAGAAAAACAGCTCGAAACGAAAACAAAGGATATTTGCGTGATACGGGAGTCAAAACCTTTGGGAGAATATATAATGAATTTTTACCGACCAAAATACGTATCGTGCAAGAAAATGGATTCCAGAAGGCACACGAGGTGCTCACGAGGTAGGGGGCGCGCCCAGGGGGTAGGGCGCGCCCACCACCCTCGTGGGGCCCTTGTGTCCTTCCCGGACTGCCACTTATTTTTCTATTTTTCTAAATATTCCAAAACAGAGAAATACTCCCTTAAAAATTGTTTTGGAGTCGGTTTACTTACCGCACCACATACCTATTCCTTTTCGGAGTTCGATACGTTCTGGATAGTGTCTCTTATGTATTTCTCCGGGGTTACGGTTTCAATAATATTGGTTTCAACATTTCTGGGATTGCCTGAGATATAATGTTTAATTCTTTGACCGTTTACCACCTTCGGATTTGTGCCTTTGAAGTTGTTGATTTTTATGGCACCGGAACGATAGATCTCCTCGATGACGTAGGGGCCTTCCCATTTAGCGAGAAGTTTTCCTGCAAAAAATCTTAAACGAGAGTTGTATAGCAATACATAATCACCTACATTAAACTCGCGCTTTTGTATTCTTTTGTCATGCCATCTTTTGACTTTTTCTTTAAACAACTTGGCATTTTCATAAGCTTGGGTTCCCCATTCATCAAGTGATCCAATATCAAATAACCTCTTTTCACCGGCAAGTTTGAAATCATAGTTGACCTCTTTAATAGCCCAATATGCCTTATGTTCTAGTTCGAGAGGTAAGTGACATGCTTTTCCATAAACCATTTTATATGGAGACATACCCATAGGATTTTGTCGGCATTCTGGGAACGGGGGTCCCCAGACTTGCCTGCCTGCGGCATGCGGCATGGTTTGAGGAGGGGCCCAACGCGGCCCATCTTCATCAACACAGACCCAAGACCCTCGCGAGGGGCCAAGCCTCGCGGGGCGGACGACACGGAGCTTCCTCAGGCACGGCCTCATCACGCTGGCTCGCGAGGAGGCGGAGAGATCAAGGCGGGGTACCTCACGAGGTGCCCGTGACGCAAGCCATGACGACCAAGGGCGCCAGGCGGGCGCCAGGCGGGCGCCAGCCCGCGCAGTGTCCTCCTTTCCTCTTTGGTGCAAAGGGAGCAAGCGCAGGCGAGAGCATCAAGCAAAGGCACCCGTTTCGGTGCAACGAGACCAAGACCAGCCCAACGGCAGGGAGGAAGTCATTGTGGAGCCCAAGCCAGCGTCACTACCAGAGCCTTTGGTAGGCGAGGACCAACTTTAGTCAGGATAAGTGTACCAGATGTTCCCCTTCAAAATGGCCAATTGTTGGTGCCCTTCCCGCTCAATATTTGGGAAGAGGCCCAGGGCCTTTGCCTATAAATAGGACTAGCCACCCCCAGGGTAGGAGGAGGGGTCAATCCAGAAACAAGCTGGGATCGGATCGAGTAGCATCACACACACACACACACACACACACACAGAGAGAGAGAGAGAGAGAGAGAGAGAAGGGCGACTGAACTCCTCCTAGCAGTTCATCGCCCCAGCCAAGAACAGACCCTCACAAGGCTGTTCTTCCTTGTATTGCTCATCATCATCAGCCCGAGAGGCAATCCACCACACCACAAACTAGAGTAGGGTATTACACCACAATGGTGGCCCGAACTAGTATAAACCCTGTGTCTCTTGTGTTGTTCTTTCCATAGCTTAGATCTTAGCGAGGCAGTGGGGTGCAGGTAGGTAGAAGGCGAAATCTCCGCGCGCACCCCAGTGTTCGAACCTCAAGGGTCTGCCGGAACCCGAAATCCGACATTTGGCACGCCAGGTAGGGGTGCACCGGAGTTTTCCCTTCCGCCACCGCCACGACCTGCCTTGCGATGAGTAGCGCGTCGCCCGCTCCGGCCGCCGGCGCCAGCATGGGGGCCAGGGGGCTCCGAGCCCTGGCCCCAGCCCTGCAACGGGTACGGTGGCCGAATAAGTTCAAGCCAACGACGCCGCCGCGCTACAGCGGCGCGACTGATCCGCTGGCCTTCTTGCTAGCGTACGAGGAGGCCATCCTCGAAGCTGGAGGTGATGATAGGGTCATGGCCAACTGGCTTCCCATGGCCCTCACCGGCGCTCCGCGCGCATGGCTGCTCCACCTGCCGGCAGCCTCCGTGGCCTCTTGGGAAGAGCTCCGCGGCATCTTCCTCGCCACCACGCTACACCAACACCCCCGATCGTCGCGGCCCTCCTGGGCGGCTCGCAGGCGCCGCCTACAAGTCACCACGTCAAGCCATTCATCCACCGTGTCAGCGCCGCTTCCACGCGGCAGGGGGCTCTCCCGGACCGGGCGGCGCCCAAGGCTGGCCTGACCTTCAGCTCGGAGGACCACCCCTCCAACTCGGCCTGCTCGGGTGCGCTCCCCATGCTGTGCACCCCCACCACCTGCCAGGTGGCCGTCACCAGAACTCTCATCGATGGCGGCGCGGGCCTCAGCATGCTCTCGGTTGAGGACTTCAACCTCCTCTGCATACCCCTGGAACGGCTGCAACCCAGTCAGCCCTTCTCAGGCGTTGGGGGCGGGTCATCTAGCTCCTTGGGATAGATCCGGCTCCCAGTAACCTTCGGCACCTACGACAACTTCCGCACGGAGCTGGTCAACTTCGACATCGCCCCCATCGGCCTCCCCTACAACGCCATCCTCGGCTATCCAGCACTGGCCCAGTTCATGGCCGCGACGCACCCGGCGTACAACCTCATGAAGATGCCCGGGAGCAGCGGTGTCCTCACCGTGCACGGGGACACAGGAGACGCGCTGCGAGTGCTCAAGCTCGCCTTCAAGACGGCGGCGTCGGCACAACCCGCCGACTCGGAGACCCCCGAGCCCAAGGGGGCTGCACCCGCCAAGAAGAAACAGTTTTTCACCCAAGACAAGGCAGAAACCAAGCAGATACCCGTCGATGAGGACGGGTCCACCAACGCCACTTTCACCATAGGCCCCAACCTCGAGCCCGAGCAGGAGGAGGACCTGGTCAAGTTCCTGCGCGCGAACAAGAAGGTATTTGCTTGGGAGCCTGACCAGTTGGCGGGGATCCCTAGGAGCGTAATCGAGCATCACCTCAACGTGTGCCCCAACGTGCGCCCTGTGAAGCAGAAGGCAAGGCGGCAGTCCACAGAAAAGCAGGCCTTCATCGTCCAAGAGACCCGCAAACTAGAGGCCGCTGGGGTCATTCGCGAGGTCTAATACCCGGATTGGTTGGCCAACCCTGTCGTTGTGCCAAAGAATGGAGGGAAGGAGCACATGTGTGTTGACTTCACCAACCTCAACAAGGCATGCTCGCAAGATCCGTTCCCGCTCCCCCACATCGTCCAGATCGTTGATTCCACCGCAGAATGCGACCTACTATGGTTCTTGGATGCCTTCTCTGGGTATCACCAGATCAAGATGGCGGTGGAAGACGTCGAAAAGACAGCCTTCCTAGCCCCGTGTGGGGTGTACTGCTACACATGCATGCCATTTGGGCTGCGTAACGCAGGGGCGACCTTTCAGCGGCTGATGCACATCACCTTGGGCCCGCAGCTCGGGAAAAATGTTGAGGCTTACGTCGATGACATTGTGGTGAAGTCTCGGGAGGCCAGGACCCTAATACAAGACCTGGAGGAAACCTTCGCGAGCCTCAATCCAGTGAACCTGCGGCTCAACCCAGAGAAGTGTGTGTTCGGAGTCCCCTCGGGCAAGCTCTTGGGTTTCCTCGTGTCCCACCGAGGCATCGAGGCTAACCCGGAAAAGGTCAAAGCGGTCGAGGACATGAGCCCGCCAAAGACCCTCAGAGAAATGCAGAAGCTCACTAGGCGTCTGACCACGCTAGGGCGCTTCATCTCCAAGTTGGGGGAGCGAGCGCTGCCCTTCTTCCAGCTAATGAAGAAAAAGGGGCCCTTTGAATGGACTGAAGAGGCCGACAAGGCGTTCCAAGATCTGAAGAGATACCTGACTAGCCCCCCGGTCATGGTGGCTCCGCGCCCTCAAGAGCCCCTGGTGCTTTACCTCGCCACCACTCCCTACTCCGCCAGCGCAGCCCTGGTGGCGGTTAGGGAGGAGCGTCGAATCAGAACCACAGCAGCAGCCCGGGACAAGGCAAAACAGGAACAAGGAAGGCCCACAGAAACCGCCACCGCGGCTGGGGAGGATCAGCCGCCACAGAGGAGTGCACCGGAGGCGGAAGAGGCCTCTCTCCCAGATGGCCAGCCTCCGGAGGCCTCATCGCCTCAGGAGGCGCCATGGTCTCCGGAGGGCGCCACCAGCGCTGACGCACCCAACCTCGTTGAGCACCCAGTGTACTTCGTCAGCACGGTGTTGCAGGACGCGAGGACACGGTACCCCATGCCTCAGAAGCTCCTCCTCGCGCTACTGGTGGCCTCGCGCAAGTTGCGGCACTATTTTCAGGGTCACCCCATCAAGGTCGTCTCGTCATACCCCTTGGAGAGAGTGCTCAGGAGCCCTAACTTAGCCGGAAGGGTCGCTGAGTGGAACATAGAACTGCAAGCGTTTCAGCTCGAATTCAGCATGACCAAAGTCATCAAGGGAGCATCATTAGCGGATTTTGTGGCAGAATGGACGGAGGCACCAGGCCTCAAGGCCGACGAGGATCGATTCCTCTCCCCGGGAAGCAAGGCGCCGGAAGGCTTGGTCATGTACTTCGATGGGGCGTTCTCCAGGCATGGCGCTGGGGCTGGGGCGGTGCTTATATCGCCCACTCAGGACAAGCTCTACTACGCTATACAGCTCTGTTTCCAGCAAGGTCAAAAGGTCTCCAACAACATATTGGAGTATGAAGGTCTAATAGCGGGCTTGAAGGCCGCAGCTGCCCTGGGGGTGAAACGCCTCACCATCAAGGGCGATTCGCAGCTCCTTGTCAATTTCTCCAACAAGGTGTACGAGCCGAAAGATGAGCACATGGAAGCCTACCTTGCGGAGGTCCGCAGGATGGAGAAGCAGTTCTGGGGGTTGGAGTTGCAGCATGTGCCCCGTGGCACCAATCAGGAGGCCGATGACATCGCCAAACGGGCGTCCAGGCGGTTACCTCAGGAGCCTGGCATCTTCGAGGAGCGGCTCTTCAAGCCCTCAGCCCTGCCGTCATTGTCAAACACGGCTCAGCCTCGGGAGGAGCTCCCCCAGCCACCTGCCTCAGGGGCCTCGGTCTGTGTCCCGGCCTCAGGAGCACGCCTGCTCCTGACGATGGAGCATTAGGAGGGGTACTGGATCACGGAGCTCCGGAGTTACTTAACACAAGGGACCCTGCCGGAGAAGGAGGAGGAAGCGGAGCGTGTGGCACGGCTGGCCACGGCATACTGCATCAAGGATGGAGAGCTCTACCGAAAGCGACCAAACGATGTATCCATGCGCTGCATCTCCAAGGAGCAAGGAAAGGAACCGCTGGAAGATATACACGGCGGAGACTGTGGACATCATTCATCATCACGGACCCTCGTCGGCAAGGCGTTCCGCAGTGGGTTTTATTGGCCCACCGCACTCAATGACGCTGCCGAACTGGTGAAGGCTTGTGAGGCCTGCCAGTTCCACGCCAAGCAGATCCATCAGCCGGCAGGAGGCCTGCAGACTATACCCCTTTCGTGGCCGTTCGCAGTCTGGGGGCAGGACATCCTGGGCCCGTTTCCTCGGGCGCCAGGGGGCTACCGCTACCTCTATGTCGCCGTGGACAAGTTCACCAAGTGGGCTGAAGTAGAGGCCGTCCGCACCATCCCCGCGGGTTCCGCGGTCAAGTTCATCAGGGGAATCATGAGCTAGTTCGGGGTGCCGAACCGCATCATCACAGACAACGGTTCGCAGTTCACCAGTAACCTCTTCAAAACATAATGTGCTAACCTTGGAACGCAGATATGCTACGCTTCGGTGGCGCACCCCCGAAGCAACCGCCAGGCCGAGCGAGCCAACGCAGAGATCCTGAGGGGCCTCAAGACCAGGACGTTCAAGAAGAAGCTGGAGGCCTGTGGCAGAGGTTGGTATGATGAGCTTCAGTCCGTGTTGTGGTCCATCCGCACAACCGCGACCAAGCCGAATGGAGAGACCCCGTTCTTCCTGGTCTACGGAGCCAAAGCGGTCCTCCCTCACGAGGTCAGACGTCGCTCCGCACGGGTCCTGGCGTTCGACGAGGCGCAGCAGGACGCCATGCGGGGGATGGACCTCGTGCTGGGGGGGGGACGTCGCCGAGAAGCCGCGCTGCGAGCGGCGAGGTACCAACAAGCACTGCGACGATATCACTGCCGCAACATCCCCCCCTGAACTCTCGAGGTAGGAGACCTCGTGCTCAGGCGAGTTCTCTCCAGGGAGGGACTGCACAAGCTCTCTCCCATGTGGGAGGGCCCGTTCAAGGTTGTTCATGTTTCCAGGCCTGGCTCCGCGCGCTTGGAGACTCAGGAGGGGGTGCCGGTCCAGAACGCATGGAACATCCAGCACCTCCGGAGGTTCTACCCCTAAAAAGGCCCAGAGCCTGTGAAGAAGGCGAATTCCTGTGAAGATAATCCTTTTTGAAAAAGGCCCGGAGCCTGTGAAGAAGGCGAATGCCTATGAAGATTATCCTTTTTGGAAAAGGCCCAGAGCCTGTGAAGAAGGCGAATGCCTGTGAAGATTATCCTTTTTCGAAAAGGCCCAGAGCCTGTGAAGATTATCCTTTTTGGAAAAGGCCTAGAGCCTGTGAAGAAGGCGAATGCCTGTGAAGATTATCCTTTTTGGAAAAGGCCCAGAGCCTATGAAGAAGGCGAATGCCTGTGAAGCTGTCGCGTTTTGGAAAAGGCCCAGGGCCTGTGAAGAGGGCAAATGCCCGTGAAGCTTGCTTCCCCCAAGAAAGGCCCGGAGCCTGTGAAGAAGACCAACGCCTGTGAAGCTCGCCGCCCGTGACACTCTCATGTAATAATGAGTTGGGGCTGTACACGCCCCGGAGTCTCAAGAGCGCCGACCTCAGGCCCTGGGGCTCCCTCCCACGCCCAATGGCAGCACTTAGCTCCGCGCTGGTGAGAAGACGTCGAAGACTAGATTAGGTGCCGGACGCGGCTTTTTCATTTGCTTTCCGTAGTTGGCTTGTTCATTCTCATTCGAAGTTTTGTTGAAGCTATTACCGTCTTTGACTTGTGGTTCTTCGCCTTTTCACTCTCCTGCCTTGATTTCTCTTATGCAAGGCCTCGCGAGGGGGGAAGCCGAGCGCCCTCATGAGTGTTTCTGTCCTAGTCATTCAAAGGTTCCGCGACCTGGGTCCATTACAGGAGCACCCCTCCAGTCCGTGCCCCACAGGCACCGCGACACGAACACAGGGTCTGGGTCGGTCGCCCCCCTCCCCCATGGCTGGGGCCGGGAACTATCCACGCGTGGGCATGTAGCCGGAAGGCACGATAACGAAAGCAAAGCGATGATTAACAACAATAACCCAAACACGCCCCTGCGGGGCTCCATGCTACTTTCTTTTTATGCAGGAAAAAGGAAAAGAAAGAGCAAATCAGGCGCAGCTCGCCTCACACCGGCCTGCAGGGAAGACCCGAGCTGCCTCCGGGGCTCAAGCAGACTCCCTCTCGTGCCTCACCGAGGCGCGACGGCGGGCAGACGCGCTACTACCTTCCAAGCAGGTACGACGGCGTGGAGGCTGACCGCGGCCACTGCTAGAAGAGTTGCCGCATGAAGAAGAACCGTGAAGCTTGGGGAACCCTGAGCGCCGCCAATCACGCGAGCGCTGCCCTCTCCGTCATCACCGGGGCTGGGTCCCCGGCCGCGGTCATCGTCCTAAGGGCAGCACCCTGCGCGGCGACCATCTTCCCCAAACACCCTCACGTAGAGGGCGGCATCGCCGTCAAACTTGAAGTGCAGGGCGCACCGACAGCTCAGGCCATGCGCGCGGGCAAACGTCTGACAACCGCGGGTCAAGGCCAGGCTCCCGGCTGCGGAGACCTCCACTGAAGCCCATGAGGCCGTCTACCTGAAGCCAGAGGCCGCCCGGGGCGCCGGCCGAGAGCTCGCCGAGGAGGAAGCGAGGAAGTTGAAGCCGGGCGCTAGTCGGCTCCGCCGACCACACAACCAACTCCGGCAGCACCTCTGCAGCGCGAAAGCGCGCCCTAGGGGAACGCGCGACCGAAGCGCGCCCCCCGGCCGCAGCTGTCCGCCCGTCACCGTGCTGGAAATCATCTCCACGGCCGCGGGGAGCTGCCGTGGTGGCCACAGGATGTTTGCGAGGGTGCCCTCGGCCGCGCTTGGGCGGGGGAGAGGCAGGCTCAACCTGGCGAGCCTTCCCCTTCTCTGCGGCCGAGAACCTCCTCGACAAAGCCATCGCAGCAAGATGGAGCAAGGACCGGGAAGAAGGAGAAGCAAGAAGAGATGGACTGGAAGGGCGCATGCCATTCCGTACTTATGGCCGGCGAAGGCCAATCGCCGACCTCCACGATCGCAGGTAATCATGACCCGCTTTGCATGCAGGGACTTGTCCAATCCGTGAAGTTGCCGAGGCGTCGTGGGGAAGTGGAGACGCCCACGTCCAATCGACCGCCAGGCGGCGCCCAAGGCCGCAGGCTGTTAGGGCCCGCGGTGCTTCGCCCTTGCCCTTTCGCCTCCCTGCACGGCCAAGTCCGAGCGCGCCTTGGGCCCGGGGGCTACTGTCGGCGTTCTGGGAACGGGGGTCCCCAGACTTGCCTGCCTGCGGCGTGGCTCGAGGAGGGGCCCAGCACGGCCCATCTTCATCAACACAGACTCAAGACCCTCGCGAGGGGCCAAGCCTCGCGGGGCGGACGACACGGAGCTTCCTGAGGCACGGCCTCATCAGGCTGGCTCGCGAGGAGGCGGAGAGATCAAGGCGGGGTACCTCACGAGGTGCCCGTGACGCAAGCCATGACGACCAATGGCGCCAGCCCGCGCAGTGTCCTCCTTTCCTCTTTGGTGCAAAGGGAGCAAGCGCAGGCGAGAGCATCAAGCAAAGGCACCCGTTTCGGTGCAACGAGACCAAGACCAGCCCAACGGCAGGGAGGAAGTCATTGTGGAGCCCAAGCCAGCGTCACCACCAGAGCCTTTGGCAGGCCAGGACCAACTTTAGTCAGGATAAGTGTACCATATGTTCCCCTTCAAAATGGCCAATTGTTGGCGCCCTTCCTGCTCAATATTTGGGAAGAGGCCCAGGGCCTTTGCCTATAAATAGGACTATCCACCCCCAGGGTAGGAGGAGGGGTTAATCCAGAAACAAGCTGGGATCGGATCGAGTAGCATCACACACACACACACACACACACACACACAGAGAGAGAGAGAGAGAGAGAGAAAGAGAGAAGGCTGGCTGAACTCCTCCTAGCAGTTCATCGCCCCAGCCAAGAAGAGACCCTCGCGAGGCTGTTCTTCCTTGTATTGCTCATCATCATCAGCCCGAGAGGCAATCCACCACACCACAAACTAGAGTAGGGTATTACACCACAATGGTGGCCCGAACTAGTATAAACCCCTTGTCTCTGTGACACCCCAAATTTTGGCCTTGTTTTAATAAATTAAAATTTTGCCAGGAAAATTAAAACTTTTATTTTCTCATCTCCCTTTTGATTCTTGAACCATTTTTTTCTCCCTTGTTATTATGGAGTTTTTCCCCAAAGAGAAAACTTTTCAAATATGTTATTGGACTTGTTTAACCCTCATGAAAAACTTTTCTTTTATCAGTACAACTAATTACATAATTAATTTTCTTAATCTTTATTTTCTTGAAAAATAGTTTTTCCAAGGTTATATGGCCATATTTGAACTACAACCATTTGATAAATTCACTTAAAATTTCAACCAAAATTTGGAGATGTCATGTGATGTTTTTAAATCACTTTTATACAAAAATATCTTTTATTCTTGAAATATTTTGAGCTCTACACCCAATTTTCTTCTCTGGTCCAGAGTGCAATTTTGCACTACAACCCATTTAAATATTTCCTTCTAGCCTCCACCAAAATTATGGGATGTTAGTAGTATCATATGATTCAACTTTGTGCAAAAACCCAGTGTTGTTATTTGAAAATTTTGAGTGAATCAACCTCTTTTCCATTCTGGTCCAGCCTTGTGATTTCTACTGCAACCCTATTTATTTTTGCTCCAGTGACCTTGTGCTTTCTCCTGCTTGTAGTCCTCCCTGCAAAACCTCTAAGTCCAGGAGCATGCACCCCCTGGATCATTTTTGGTTCTTGAAATGATGCCATTTATCTCCTGTCCAGAATTGAAGTGTTGTAAAACTTGCACTAGCAAGTTTCTCCTTTTGTCCAAATGACCTTACCACCCTCTCTTTCATCTAAAGAGACCCCACCCTGGAAGATCTGGCCACTCCAAGAAATGCCTAAGTGCCCTTGGCATTTTGTCAAACACCTTAAGTGCATGAACAACTTTGACATGACTTTTGACATTGCACTGTGAACTTGCACCTCTGGGCAGACTAACATGTCCACTAGACTCCCAAATACTCCTAACCTAGGTCTGCTAAGTGCCAGCCTCACCCAAGCTCTGTAGCATGCACTGGCATTTCGTCGAGCATGTTTCGGGCGTGCTCTAGGCGCGAGCAGAGCACGCGTTTTGCACGTGCCGCACCCGAGCCGACGCGTCGCGCCCCTGGGCTTTGCCCGCTCTGCAAAGCCACGCCACTCACTCCCCTTCTCACCGCAACACGCGAAGGGCCCTCGCCACGTCCCCGGCAGGCCAGGAACTAGCCGCCACGGCCGCCGACAGCCCCTGCTCAGTTCGGCGCCGCCCAAGCCACTCCCGTTCGCTAGCTCGCCCCTGGAGCAGTGCCCGCTCGTCCGCTAGCTCCTGCCGTCATCCCCAACCTTGCCACGTTGCCTTGCAAGCTACCGAACGTCGGTTCGCCGGTGAACTTATCCCCGGCCGCCGCGGAACCGACCCCGATCGCCTATTTAAGGAGCCCCGAGCTCGTCTCCGCACGCAGGCAGTCCCAAGCCATCTCCTTAGGACCCCATTGGCAGCCAATCAACCCGGGGAGGTCTCCTTCCCCATCTCCGGCAACCGCAGCCGCCGCCACTGCCCTGGCCATTCCGGCACCACTAGGGCCTCCCCCTCTCCGTTCTCTTCACCAGGAACTCTCTCTTCCTCCCGTGAACCTGTCTTCCTACTCGATTTTGATCGGGAACCAACGTAGCTCAAAACTCACTTTGCTCCCGAAGCCCCCCTCCGCCGCGAAGCTCACCGCCGACGACTCCTTCCACCCCCGTCGACCCAACGACCACCGGGAGGACCGCCCCGATTTCTCGGATCCATCCAGACCCTCTGGAACCCGCGGGGAGCTCCCGTTCGCCGACGTTGATCGTCGTTGCCTCGCCGCCGTTCGGGCAGAGGAAGAGGAGGGAGAGATGGACCGGTCAAACCTGACGAGTGGGCCAGGTGGGCCCACTGTCAGTGACCCACGCGCGGTCCACGCTGGAGTAAGTGGAAGCGTAAATCCAAAATACGCTTTTGACGTGTACGTGTTTATTCGAAACGTTTTCTTTTCTGTTTTATTTAAATGACAGATTTTTGACCACAACTTTGACTGCCTATAATTCCAAATGAATTGATTCTTTTTCCTACCTTTCGCAAATTTTGTCTAGTTTATTTTAAGATTTATTTCAAAAAAATTCAAACAACTTTTTTGTGCTGTTTTGGAAATGTGTGTTAATTCAAAATATTTTTAAATAGGATTTTGAAGAGAGAGGAGAAAACTTTCTAAAAGTTTTGGAGAGCACCTCACCCCTCCACAACTTGAACACAAGCATTCTGAACCCTGGTATAATATTTTTGGTGTGTTAGTTGACACGTTTATAACACCACCTTATTTCGGAGAACTCGTTATTTCATGTAACATGATCATTTGCATGAATGCATATTAGTGATTTCCTTGCTGTTGGGAATGAACATACTTGTGATGGTAATCATCCTCATGTGCCTTACATGCATGCCGGAAAGGAATTCGGGAAAAGCCTCTGCCTTGGGTAGGCGTGAGCTTGTCGCCGGTCTCCGTCGGGACGGCTATGTCCGGTATGACATAGTAAGGTATAATGGGCAGTGATTTTGTTAGGTGAATATATTTGTTATTCATGTCACGCAGGGCATACTTAAACCTCCTGAGTCGACCGTAGATCGAGTCTCGTTCCAGTAACCCCCATACTTGTTTCGTGCTACCACTTGTCTCTAGAACAAGTAGGGTACGGTTCAGTAAGTCGTCAACCCCTTTCCAACACACACCGTACAGAGAGGCCATGGTGGTAGATATCGGTTGTAGCCGGTAGGCATGCCAGCTGGTCAGGGGGCATGGGTGTTTCCGGTTGGGACCGAGAGGGGAGGCCACCCCTTAGAGCGCGCGATATAAATTTGATCCCATGCTACGCGAGGCTGTAGCCTCCCCACTTAGAGTTTTGCTTAACAAGTGTCATGGGTGATTCCAGACACCGTTGAGTTAAGCTGGTGTGTGCAAGTTAGGTGTGTTTTCAACTAAAAGGCCGTAGACGGAATTAGTCCCGATGGACTAAAGGAATCCGTTACTCGTGGGTAAGGAGTACACCCTCTGCAGAGATTAAACCTATTCAAAAAGCCATGTCCATGGTTAAGGACTACAGTCTGGGTCGGGTCAAGTGTCGGTCTTAGTGTCGGTCTTCGGAGGAGAAACTACTAATCCAGAACTTGGATCATGATTTGTGACTTGTGATGTTTATGATGATTACGAGTTATTCTTATTATGGACTAACCCCTTTATATTATTTGAAGTATTGAGTATCCCTAGGATGGTTCTACCTCCTGGATATTCAATGAGATTATTATTTCTCTATAAGCCCTTTATGTGGTGTCGCTCAGACGCCCGACTATGGCATGCTTGTTATTTTCTTTATAAGCCCTTTATGTGGTGTCGCTCAGACGCCCGACTGTGGCATGCTTGTTATTTTCTTTATAAGCCCTTTATGTGGTGTCGCTCAGATGCCCGACTGTGGCATGCTTGTTATTTTCTTTATAAGCCCTTTATGTGGTGTCGCTCAGACGTCGGACTGTGGTATGCTTGTTATTTCCTTTATAATCCCTTTTTGTGGTGTCGCTCAGACGCCCGACTGAGGCATGTTTCATATCATGGTACTTTCGAGGCATCGCTTCAGACACCCGATCGGTACATGCTATTTCTACCCCATTATTGCTTATTCATGTTGCATATGAATAATCTGCTTGCATGCATCAGAGATTTTATTTTATGACTGATGATGTGATCATAAAATATTTCAGCGCCTGATTATCATTTATATTGTACCCGTGTTCTTAAATGTTTGCGAGTACATTCAAAGTACTCACTGGCTTGTCCCTGGCTATTGTCTTGGCCAGATTTCTTGCATGGAGAGGAGCGTTGCGATGACATCCCCGGAAGCTAAGCAACGGTGGTAGCAGCCTCGCGAAGATAGGAGTTAGCCTGGTCAGCTGTTCCTGTGGGAAATGGAGTCCCATAGACACCGATGATCCACAAACCGCTTCCGCCATCAACCACTAGAAACCATTTGTTGTACTCATAGGCCACAATGGTCTTGTACTACATATATTGTATTTTGCTTGGAATTTCTGTATCAAGTTGGTGCCTCATCAGCTAACAGTTATCCTGGGGCTGGTGACCACAAGGGCCATTTTCTGGAAATAAATACCCGGAAAACCGGTCGCGACAGACTTGGTATCAGAGCCAGGCTGATCATTGGCTAATCCTATCTTAGCCAGGTCAATAAACTTAGGCAGACCAACCCACCAGACCATAACCAAACTGAAAGTGCTTGTTATCGACTAGAGGGGGGGTGAATAGGTGATTTTTATGAAAGTCTTCAAAACATGAAAGTTTCAAAGACAAACAGTAGAAATGAACCTATTGATATGCAGCAGAAGATAAACTACACAAGGCAAGCCATAGTCAAGTATGCAATAATGTGAGAGTACGACGACTAATGGCAGCTAGGTAGTAAGGATCAGGATGGAAGATGGTTTGAAGCCAAACAACAATAGTAGTCAAGCAATGAAGTCAAACAGGTATGACAAGCAGGCAATGACTTCACGAAGACAAACTGTAAGTAAAGGGAAGAGAGGATAGAACCATCACTCGTTGAAGACACATGATTTGTTTGACCAGTTCCAGTTGTTGTGAAAACTGTACATCTGGTTAGGGAGGCTGAGATTCAACTCAGAAGACTGTGTCTTCACCTTATTCCCCTTGAGCTAAGGACACACAGTCCTCGCCCAATCACTCTGGTAAGTCTTCAAGGTAGACTTCCAAACCTTCACAGACTTCGTTCACCGGTGATCCACAATGACTCTTGGACGCTCAGAACGTGACGCCTAACCGGCTGGAGGATTCACAGTCCTCAAGTGTAATAAGTCTTCAGGTCACACAGACAGAAAGACTTCAGTGATGCCTAACACTCTTTGGCTCTGGGTGTTTGGGCTTTGTCCTCGCAAGGATTTCTCTCTCAAAGGCTTCGAGGTGGGTTTGCTCTCAAATGACAAAAGCCGTGCACTAACTCTGAGCAGCCACCAATTTATGGTGTAGGGGGTGGGCTATTTATAGCCACTAGGCAACCCGACCTGATATGTCCGAAATGACCCTGGGTCACTAAGGAACTGACACGTGTTCCAACGGTCAGATTTCAAACACACGCGGCAACTTTACTTGGGCTACAAGCAAAGCCGACTTATCCAGCTCTGGATAAGATTTGCTCTCATTGTCTTTGCTCGAAGACATAGGATTTGGGTTGAGCATCACTTCAGTCACTCTGACTGTATTCACTTGGACCCCACTTAACAGTACGGCGGTTCCTATGACTCAACAAAGAAGAAAAGGAAACAACGAAACAACTAAGTCTTCGCGCTCCATAGTCTTCACTGGATGTCTTCTCATGTCATAGTCTTCAATATAATCATCTTCATATACCACCATTGTCTTCAATGTCTTCACACATTTTTAGTGGTCATCTCCGGTAGGTAAACCGAATCAATGAGGGACACCACCTGTGTTATCCTGCAATTCTCACAAACACATTAGTCCCTCAACCAAATTTGTCGTCAATACTCCAAAACCAACTAGGGGTGGCACTAGATGCACTTACACCTCCCCCTTTTTGGTGATTGATGACAAACTGGTTGAAGTTTTCAACGGGGATAAATTATGTGAAATTGTAAAGGGTAGAGGATTGTCTTCATAAGTTTCAAAGGCTCCCCCTGAAGATGTGCATATAAGTAGTTTGCTTTTGGAATGCAAATGCACATGGCAGGTTGTACTTGTGGAGATCCTCTTCAACTTATGACGACAATTCATCATGCATGATAAGATACGACGAAGATTATGACATGGATAATGAAAAATGGACGTCTGCAAAATGACCTAAGTGCGGAAGTTATCATCGCACATGCAGAATTTATCATCGCATCACAGAATATCAAATAAGTAGCAGACGACCATCAAGTTTAAGTGTTACAACTCAAAGAACCAAATGTATCAAAAACGCGAGAGTTGTAAACACTAGGCAAAATATAAAGCAACCGCCCATATGAACCCGCTTGAAGACTGTCAAACTCATACGCTTCTCCCCCTTTTGTCAGTAATGACCAAAAAGGTTTGAAGACATAGAGCATCTACTCGTCCACATGAGGAGTAGTTGAAGCAGCAGGGTTGGTGTTGTCGTTTGGCAGTGCAGACGAGCTTAGTTCAGTGTCGATTCTTGCAGAAGGGGTTGGTGAAGTAGCATCGTCTTCTTCATCGATTACTTTGGCGTTAACAGTTGCAGCAGAAGAGGAATATTCAGAGTCTTCAAGAGATGGAGTGCGACGTAGGACATCATTCCGTGGAGGAGTGGAGTCAAACTTGAATTTTTCTGTGAAGCCATCATCTTGAAGATCCGCTTCAGCACTGAGCAGTGTCAAACTCTTCCATGAATGCCGACACGTTTCATGCGTGACAAAGGCATTCTTGGTGGCAAGATTGTGAATGCGATTGACATCCACCAAGAGGCTCTACATTTGGTGCTTAAGCCAATCATGATGCTTATCATGTTTCTGATGAAGGGCAACCAGAAGCTCTCGGTCATTGAGAATGCGGGAGAGCTTCTTAGGCCTTTGGGCAATTGTGCTCTCAGTGGCTTCTGTTTGCGCACGATGAGGCATGCGAGTAATCCCAGCCAAAGGGTAGACTCGAGCAATAGCTTGAACTCCTTCATTATTTTGAGTGAAGCTTTGATGGTCAGCATTTTGAAGACTAAGAGGCTCCTTTGCAGTCTCTGGGTATATGGCTTCAACAGACAAATCAACATCTGGCATAAATATGATATGATTGCGTGCAGAGGGTTGATAGTTGAAGGCAGAGTGAAGCTTAATCAGTCGCATGATCCAGGGAGCATAGAACTTCAGACCAAAGAGGTCAGATCCAGATGCAGCAAGTTGGCGAATGAAGAAGTCTTGGGCATTGAAGCGTTTGCCATGAAGAATATGGAAAACCAAAGTCTTCATTGCGCCTTCCAGCTTGGCATTAGGAGAGTGTCCTTTGATAGGCCAAAGAGTTTGCCTGACTATATGATAAATGGTGCGGGGCAGATACTCAAGGTATTCAACAAAGAACACCTGCGGGTATTCAACATCTGGAGGCAATGGCTTCATCATGCTGAGCATCTGACTCATATTAGGTTCAGGCTTGTGGAAGATGCTCCCCATAGCATCATTGTGAAGCTGACAGCCAGGTTCATAAAGATCATCTGCTGAGGGCAGGCCTGTAAGCTCAATGACATCAATGGCTTTGGCTTCATGATGAACATTTCCTGTCATCCACTCAAGAACCCATGTCTTGGTATCTCTATAGTAGCCACGGATATGGAGAGTGGCATAGAATTGGAGCAATAACTCTTCGTTCCAGTGCTCCTTATCAGTGACAAACTGCAGCAAGCCGGACTCTCTGAAGCAGTCCAGAGCCTCTTCCAGACAGGGCAGACCAGTGATGGCTTCAGTATCAAGACGCATATGTGGGAAACTGTGACCTTGATTGTACAGAATGCATGAGTAATGGCTTCGCTGCTGATAGCTCCAGAACCGATCAGAAGATATCCTTGCTCTTGAGTAAGGGTTCTTTGCACTGTCAAAGAAGGTATTGTGTGCCTTGAAGCCATTGATATTGAAAGATCCTGGTGCTGATGCAGTACCTGGAAATCTTGGCAACCTGGGCTTTGGCTTCTGAACCCGTGGCCTGTGCTCAACATGGTACTCAAACTGAGGACCAGCAGCGGCAGGCGGAGGAGTCAGAACATGCCATTTGACAGAAATGAGCTGACCATAGTTGAAAGCTTGCTCGATAGTGTGTGGCCTTGGTGGCGGAACAGGAGCAGAGGCGTCAACATTGGCTTCAGGTGCAGATGCAGCATTGGCTTCTGGCACATTTGTCGGTGCAGGCTCCACATTTGCGTCAGCCATGACAACGTCATTGGCCTCATTGGTGTTGGTGGTGGCAGCCTGAAGATTTTCAACCTCCACTTGACTAGCTGGAGGGTCTGGCACTTGCACGTTCACTTATGGAACAGCTTCTTCGATAATGGGGGGAGTTGGGACACGTTCTTCTTCTTGTCTTTCATCGGCTGATGCAGCCGGAATGTCTTCAGCACCTTTGGCTTCAGACTCAGAGACATTCAAAGTGGGAGTGGCATCTGGAAACACTTGACGTGCAACAGATTGTTGAGGCACTTCTCCTTTTGGAACGCTCGAGGTGGTGACTTGAGGCCTTGGTCCTTTGCAAAGCCTGCGTAACGCTGGCAACGCCTTTGGCGATGGAGTTGGTTGGGCCTCAAAGTCGTCATCTTCATTTCGAACAAATGGGGTAGCTTCATGTTGGGGAGAACTTGGGGTGTCTTGTTGCTGTGGGTGATCAGCCCATGAAGCATCCTGTGCAGTTGGCGTCAGAGGGCGACCAATGCTGATGAGTTCGCTGTTCGTGAGAACAGGCGATGATACCAGGTTTTGTTCGATCTGAGGAAGGACTTCATCATCTTCAACATTGTCGTGGTGACCAATGTCTTCAGTAGCGTTGGGGTCAACCGCTGGAATGTCTTCAGCTTCATGAGATGTAACGCCCTCGATGCGGCTATATCTCCCACGTGTCGAAGCACGACTTAGAGGCATAGCCGCATTGAAAGCAATGTCGCAAGTGAGGTAATCTTCACACAACCCATGTAATTCATAAGGGAAAAAGATACATAGTTGGCTTACAATCGCCACTTCACACAATACATGAGTAAAGCATTACATCAGACAGATACAATCAAGGTCCGACTACGGAACCAAAAATGAAAGAAGACTACCCCAAATGCTACACAGATCCCCGATCGACCCCAACTGGGCTCCACTACTGATCAACTGGAACGAAACAACATAATGAACAAGATCTTCATCGAGCTCCTCCTTGAGCTCGGGTGCTTCACTTGCACAGTTTCATCGGCACCTGCAAACTGGTTTTGGAAGTATCTGTGAGTCACGGGGACTCAGCAATCTCACACCCGCGAGATCAAGACTATTTAAGCTTATAGGTAGGGTAAAAGGTATGAGGTGGAGCTGCAGCAAGCGACTAGCATATATGGTGGCTAACATACGCAAATGAGAGCGAGAAGAGAAGGCAAAGCACGGTCGATGAACTATGATCAAGAAGTGATCCTGAAACTACTTACGTCAAGCATAACTCCAACACCGTGTTCACTTCCCGGACTCCGCCGAGAAGAGACCATCACGGATACACACGCGGTTGATGTATTTTAATTAAGATCAACTTCGGGGTTTCTCCAACCGGACATTAACAAATTCCCATCTGCCACATAACCGCGGGCACGGCTTTCGAAAGTTCAAACCCTGCAGGGGTGTCCCAACTTAGCCCATTATAAGCTCTCACGGTCAACGAAGGATATTCCTTCTACCGGGAAGACCCGATCAGTCTCGGAATCCCGGCTACAAGACATTTCGATAGTAATAAAACAAGTCCAGCAAAGCCGCCCGGATGTGCCGACAAATCCTGATAGGAGCTGCGCATATCTCGGTCTCAGGGCACATCCGGATGAGCAGTCCGTACAACTAAAACCAAGTCTCGAGTTGGCCCGAGGTGGCGCTGCAAAGGGCTCTAGTTTGGACTAGCAATCGAAGGAGAACTGGCCCGGGGGGTTAAAATAAGTTGACCCTCGAGAGCGCGACTCCCAAGGGAAAAAAAGGGCTAGGTGAGGCAAATGGTAAAACCAAGGTTGGGCCTTGCTGGAAGAGTCTTATTCAAAGCGAACTGTCAAGGGGGTCCCATAAATCACCCGACCGCATTAGGGACGCAAAATCCGGGAACATAATACCGATATGACAGAAACTAGGGCGGCAAGAGTGGAACAAAACACCAGGCATAAGGCCGAGCCTTCCACCCTTTACCAAGTATATAGATGCATTAATTAAATAAGAGATATTGTGATATCCCAACAAGTAAACATGTTCCAACAAGGAACAACATCCCCATGTTCCAACAAGGAACAAACTTCATCTTCACCTGCAACTAGCAACGCTATAAGAGGGGCTGAGCAAAGCGGTAAAATAGCCAGTCAACGGTTTGCTAGGACATGGATGGTTAGTGGCTGACATGGCAATATGGGTGGCATGATATAGCAAGTGGTAGGTATCGCAGCATAGGCATAGCAAAAGAGCGAGCAACTAGCAAGCAAAGATAGAAGTGATTTCGAGCGTATGGTCATCTTGCCTGAAATCCCGCAAGGAAGAAGAACGAGTCCATGAAGAAAACAGACGGACATAATTGAACGAATCCTCACAATCGCAACGTTATCGGAACTAACCCGAAGAAGCAACACCGGAAAGAAGCAAACAACAAAGTAAACAACCACCACATAAACATGGCATGATATGCGAGATGTGGTATGCAATGCATATGCATGCTCTGGAAGGACAAGGATGAACAATGAATAATCTTGGATAACCAAGTATGCCGCTGGCAAGATGAGGTGATTTCGGTTGAAATCGATATAAAGATCACCGGAATCGGATGCACGGTTTGCAAATGACAAGCAAAACAAGAATGACAAGAATCTGCCATTAACAGCATGATGCTACTTAACAAGCAACAAGAAATTAAGCTACTGCACCCAAACGTACCAGCAAAGCATATGACAGTAATCTACTCAAGATGCTTGACAAAAGATGAACACTGAGCTATAGCTAAATCACACCACAACAGGTTCAAACAAGCATGGCAAAAGTGCAAAAGATAACAGGTTCACAGACTTAGTGAAAATAACAACATGCCCGAAATTAACATCAGGATGACATGTTTAGAGCAAGCAAACAACATGATACAGGAACAGAACATAGCAAAATAAGGCATGGCTACGCAAAGCACTTAACAAAATTCCCTTACTAACCATGGGCCAAAAAGGACCAGAAAATATAATAACACCCATGTCAATTAATCAAGTTTCGTTACAGGTTTCAGACTTAGCAGAAAACTGGACATGTCGAAAACAGATAACAACTAGGCATGTTCGTGAGCTCGATATACTCACTACAGAGCACTACATGATAAACTAAGCATACATCCATCAAGAAGACATGGCATAGGAGCTATACATGGCAAGAACAATATCATAGCATGCAAGGATCAACTACAACAAGCTTTGCAAAATCGAATAACATGTAAACAATCTGCCAGTAACATTTTATAGCAAAAGTAGAGCTCGATTGACTCAAGCTATGGCATTCCATAATTACAAACAAAGGGATGGATTGATAGGGTAAATCCATATGTTCAAAACACCCTTACTGATCATGCTCAAAAGAGGCACAGATCTCTCTGAAACAACATGAACATATGGCATAAAAATAACAGCAGGACATGACTTAGTGAAATTAGTAAGTCTCTGAAATCAGCAACATTATGATCCCTAGTTTGCATGCTTGTGCTAGTCACCAAACAGATCACAAAAATACATGGCATACACCGCTGTAAATATGGCATGGCATATTACAAAACTCATGTAGGACTCAAGTTCATAGGGTGCACACATCAATCATGGCAAAAATGACAAAAGTGCATCTACTGAAACAGATCTGAAACTAACAGCACATAGCCCTCTTCTAACAGCATTTCGGACATCAAGATGAGCTCAAATGAAAATGACGCAATGAGATGAAATGATGTACTCGTCGAGGCGAACAATTTGATATGCTACACGCCTAAAACGGTGCCACGGATGCGGAAATATGGTGCGATGAACATGGCATGAAAATGCAGCAAATCCTGGGGACTTAGAAGAAAATCGAGGGGGGAAAAGTCAACCTCGATTTCGAATCTGAGATCCAGATCCCGCCGGGCGCGGATCCCGAGGTTCGCCGGCCGGAGTTCGTCGGGAGGGCGCCGGAGTCGAGGGAGAGAGGCGGCGGGGAATGGCCGGCGGAGGCGACGGCCGGCGAGCGGGCCGGGAGGCGCGTGCGGGACGGGTCCGGCGAGCGGCGGCGCGGACGCGAGCTCAGGCGCGTGGGCGGCGGGGCGGCGGTGGGGCAGGCGGCGGGGCGGCGCGGGCGCCGGGCGGCGCGCGGGCCGGGCGGGCCCGATCCGGGCTCGCCGGGCCGCGGCGGCGGGAAGGATAGAGTGGCGCGGGCGCGGGACAGGTGGCGGCTTGCGATTGGGCTAAGCGGCGGCGGAGCTGATGTGGCAGCCTCTCATTGGCCGAAGCGACGTGGCAGCGGTGGTGGACACGTCCGGCGGCGGGACGGACATGTCCGGCGGCGCGAGGGGAGCGGGGCTAGGGTTCATCTGCCCGAAATTTCGGGGAGAGACACATATATATAGGTAGGAGGAGCTAGGAAGCTCCAAATGAGGTGCGGTTTTCGGCCACGCGATCGTGATCGAACGACCGAGAGGATGGAAGGGGGTTAGCTGGGTTTTGGGCCACTTTGAAGGGGTGTTGGGCTGCACACAAAAGAGGCCTTTACGGTCCCTCGGTTACCCGTTGGAGTATCAAACGAAGTCCAACTGGTACGAAACTTGACAGGCGGTCTACCGGTAGTAAACCAAGGCCACATGTCAAGCCTCGGTCCATTCCGAGAATTTTTAATACCCGCTCACAGAGAAATGTAAAAGGGGACGTCGGGGAACATAGAAGCGCCGGATTGCAAAACGGACAACGGGGAAAATGCTCGGATGCATGAAACGAGCACGTATGCGAATGCGATGCACATGATGAGCTGATATGAAATGCAGATGATGACATGGCAAAGAGAGACACGCAAGCACATGACATGGCAACGACGGCGAATAACTGGCGGACACCTGGCGCATCGAATCCGGGGCGTTACATGAGCCCCTGTGGAAGCAGGCTCATGAACTATCATCCTTAGTTCTTGATGATCAGATGTAGGAGGGATCACTGAGAGTGGTTCAACAACTAAGGGCTCTGAGGGAGCAGCCCTATCCTTTTTGGTTCTGCGCTTCTTCTTAGTGGGAGCAGCATCAGAGGCGCCAGGATTTTTCCTTTTTCTAGCTTCAGCCTCAGCAGTTCTCGTCTTCTTTAGCTCAGAAGCGGTTGATCTAACCTTTGGCTTCGAGCCGGTCATGCTAGTTGGGAAGACAATGCGCGGCTCTTCCTGCCTTGAAGGAGCAGTTTGGTCAGTTGATGGCTTCTTCTTCTTTGCAGCCATGCGTGGGTCAATGCCAGGACGACCAAGAGCCTTGCGCTTCTCAGCCTCATTGTAGGCTTGCACGCATTTGTCAGCCAGGTTCTTCATGCGCTCTCGAGAACCTTTGGCTTCTTCACACTTCTTGAGGAAGGATTCCTTGAGCTCGTGCATCATAATCTTGAAGTTCTTGACATCTTGCACGCTGAGCTTGGCCACATGCTTCTTGAATTGAGCTTTCTCATGGTCGATCTTGTGCTTCAACTCAACGATGCACTGAGCGAGAGCTAGCTCAGAAGCAATGGCGCCATTGAAGGAAACGCTAAGCCCAATGGGAAGTTGCAGATCATCAAAGTTGAGATTTGGTGAGTCAAACCACTCATCAATGAAGTTGTGAATGATTGCCACATCAAAGAGAGGCAAATCATTGAAGATCTCTGCTTCTTCCTTGCTCTTGATCAGTTGCTCAAGGGCATCATCTGCAAGATCTTCATCACTGGACAGATCGATGTGCTCTTCACGCAGAATAGCAGCAGGGGTCAGTGCCTGATCAGTATGCTTGACAAGTTTCTTCTTCTTCTCCGTCTTCTTGGAGATGCGTGACAAATCTTCAGACTGCACACTGTCTTCAGGAGGTGCAGTTGCCAGTGGCTTCAAGTGTGAAGCTTTTGGTGATGCAGTTGGTTTTGATGCCTTAGCCTTCTTTTGCTTCTGGGGATTTGGGGCAGGAGGTGCTTCATCTGTGTCAGCCTCTTCAGAAGCGTCCCCAACAGTAGCTCCTTGGACTGCAATGTAGGTGAGGAGACCTTGAAAATCATAGAAGGGGCCAATCTCGTTTTGATCAGCTTCACGAGTGCCATCCTCCCTTGGAGCAGATGGGCCAGGGTTGAAGTTCAAACCCAGCGACTTCTTGTTCTCTTTTGCTGAAGCCTTAGCAAATTGAAAGTTGCGTTTGAAAAGGTCGTCATCGCGACACCACAATAGAGAAGTGGGGTCGGCATTGGCAGGCTGTGGTCCTCTGACCATGCACGGGTAGAACCTTTGTGCAATAGCTTCAGCTTTGCTCTTGGGTTGAAGACCTCTATAAGTGATATCTCCCCAAGGACACTTTATCGCATTCTTCTCAGCGTATTCCTTGGTCACGAAGCGGTACTTGAATCATTCTTCAGCCCAATATCTTTGAACCCATTGGATTCGGGTTTTGCTCTGATTGTAATCCTCCTTAGGATCTGTCTTGTAAAGCTCTGCTAGATCTGGTGGCAAATCTTTTTATGTGTTGCCACGGCGCTGCCTGCCACCCTTCCTTGCTGATTTTTTAGTAGCCATAAACTTCAAACTGAATGGTTTCAATACGTTCAAAGGCTTCAAAGGCTTCCTCTTGCTGGACAGACAGGAACTGGCTTCGGGAGAGTTAATATGACGCTGTAAGAATTCTGCAAACGAATGCAGACTATGAGAACCAAGGGATTCTCCCACGGACATGTACCTGTGACAGCATTAGAGATGCGAGGGAAGGGGAAGAGGTCATATGCATTCTCAGAAGATTTTGAAGATAAATTAGTTTGAAGACATTGACCTCATGATGTGAAGACATTCACTTATATGTTGAGAGTTGGTTCCAGATTTGTACGAATCCGCGAATAAGTACAAGTGAGGAATCTAACTTGTTATGAAGCTTAAGTGAATATGCTAGGCAGTATGAGATGCAGACAGAATGGATCTAACTTGTATAGGCAGAAACCTATTTTGGTAGACAGGATGAATCTTTGAAGATCAAAAAGATGGTAAAAAGAGAGTTTTATTTACCACACGAAGAACTGCTAGATGGGAAGACTAGGAGACCGAGCAGTTCAATCCACCGTGCCCTAACTTGGCGACAGAGGACACCTACAGCGGCGGCGGAGAAGACGATGTCCGCGGCTGGCGTGAGGACGGCGTCGGAGAAGTCGCGGCAGCTAAGCGCTTCGTTGTTGGCGTCGTCGAGAGCTAGCGGTGGCGCTAGGGTTTTGACGAGGTGGAGAGGTGGAAGAAGTTTCTTTTACCGCAGGGGACACGTATTTATAAGGAAGTGGGCGGCACAGTGCAATTACGCAGGTGCCCCTGGCGGTTCACATCTGATGGGCACGTGGCAAGCATGCAACATACTTAGAGTTGTCCCACGTTCCCACGCCCGCCAGGTTTGTCGGATAGACGTTCCAGCTTCTCCGGATTTCAGGCAATAAGGATGACACATTTAAACAGATTTAATGTTTTTCTATGTATCTTCTGCTGACAAGGACGCAGAGAAGACATTCGACAGTTTCAATAGAATGCATATGATTTGGACAGATAGAGTTTGAGATAGAAAGCATAGACAGATTAGGGTCCGATCACATTCACTTAGTTCAAAAGATTCAACAAGAAAACATAGCTATAAGTGAATGTTGTAGAGGACAGAACACTAGTATATAAATCAAACAGCAACCAAATCAATGTAATGAAGATAATCATGAAGACAAATTGAAACTGAAGTCAAACCAAAAGTGAAGACATATCAAATGCAACGGCATAAGTGAAACACTTCAAACAGAAAAGTTTGGTGGTGACGTTACCCACCGTATAGGAAGTATTAGACCCAGACACGGCGCACAATTATCATGGCACTCCGAAGTCAAATTCCACGTTAATGTATTCACACTCAGAATGTAAGTCTTCATTGATTGAAGATATACTTTACTTCGTGTGTTGCACAACTAAGTCATCAACATGCATAAGTGTTAGGATGTGTGCCTGATCACAGGACATTTGAGGATTCCAAGATATTTAGCTCACACCGTAACTTGCAAAACCTTTTCTCGTCCAAGGGCTTTGTGAAGATATCTGCCAATTGCTCTTCAGTGTTGACGTGAATGATATGAATATCTTTCTTCATGACATGATCTCTGAGAAAGTGATGACGAATTTCAATGTGCTTTGTTTTTGAGTGCTGGACTGGATTATTGGCAATCTTGATGGCGCTTTCATTGTCGCAGAAAAGAGGCACTTGTTTTAGATTGATGCCATAGTCCTTGAGAGTTTGCTTCATCCATAGAAGCTGAGCACAGCAAGATCCAGCAGCAATGTATTCAGATTCAGCAATTGAGAGTGACACACAGTTCTGCTTCTTTGAGGACCAATAGACAAGTGATCGTCCCAGAAAGTGACATGTGCCTGGTGTAGACTTGCGATCCACCTTGTCACCAGCATAATCAGCATCCGAAAATCCAACCAGATCAAACTCTGAGCCCTTTGGATACCATAATCCTAGTGTTGGGGTGTGAGCCAAATATCGAAGAATTCACTTCACAGCTAGGTGATGTGATTCCTTTGGTGCCGCTTGGAATCGAGCACACATGCAAACACTAAGCATAATATCTGGCCTAGATGCACATAGGTAAAGTAAAGAACCAATCATGGAGCGGTATACCTATTGATCGAACTCTTTACCATTTTCGTCGGGACCCAGATGATGTTTGGCTGGCATTGGCGTCTCGTAACCTTTAAAATCTTGCATTCCAAACTTCTTCAGGTAATCTTTGAGGTATTTCTATTGAGATATGAAGATGGCATTCCTTTGCTGACGAATTTGAAGACCAAGGAAGAACTTCAGCTCACCCATCATGGACATTTGATATTGTTCGTGCATCATGTATCCAAACTCATCACTATACTTTTGGTTGGTGCAGCCTAAGATAATGTCATCCACATAGATTTGGCACACAAACAGTTCACCATCATATGTCTTCGTGAAGAGTGTAGGATCGAGGGATCCAGGTTTGAAGCCTTTGCTCTTCAGGAAGTCTTTGATTGTATCATACCAAGCGCGAGGAGCTTGTTTGAGGCCATACAGTGCTTTGTTTGGTTTGTACACCATATCAGGATGTTTTGGATCTTCAAAGCCAGGAGGTTGTGCGATGTATACTTCTTCTTCAATCTTGCCGTTGAGAAATGCACTCTTCACATCCATTTGATATAGCAAGATATTGTTGTGGTTAGCATAGGCTAGCAATATGCGAATAGCTTCAAGTCTAGCCACAGGAGCAAATGTTTCGTCGAAGTCAATCCCCTCAACTTGAGTATATCCTTGTGCAACGAGACGTGCTTTGTTTCTGACGACTTGGCCATGCTCATCTTGCTTGCTTCGATATATCCATTTTGTTCCAATGATGTTATGCTTGCGAGGGTCAGGATGCTTGACAAGTTCCCAAACATTGTTCAGCCTGAACTGCTGAAGCTCTTCTTGCATTGCTTGAATCCATTCAGGTTCCATAAAGGCTTCAGCAACTTTCTTGGGTTCTGATATTGACACAAAAGAAAAGTGCCGACAGAAATTGGCTAACTGTGTTGCTCTTGAACGAGTAAGTGGACCAGGTGCATTGATGCTATCAATTATCTTCTCAATTTGCACTTCACTTGCAACACCAGGATGAGCTGGGCGAAGAATTTGTTCTTGCTGATCATTGTCATCATTGGGAGGATTGTCTTCAGGTTGGTTGGGTGCAGAAATGATAAGTTCCTCTTCAGGTTGTGCTTTAGCAGGCATGATTTCACCAGTTCCCATTAGCTTGATAGACTCGCTGGGTGGAGCTTCTTCAAGATTACTTGGCAGGAGCTCTCTTTGTGAACCATTGGTTTCATCAAACCGCACATCTACAGTTTCGACGATTTTATAGAGATAGAGGTTGAAGACTCTATAAGAGTGCGAATCCTTTTTGTAACCGAGCATGAAGCCTTCGTGAGCTTTTGGTGCAAATTTTGAATTGTGATGGGGATCCTTGATCCAGCACCGTGCTCCAAATACTCTGAAGTAGCTTACATTTGGCTTCTTGCCAGGGAGGAGCTCATAGGATGTTTTGTTCAGAAGCTTATGGATGTAAACACGGTTGATGACGTGGCATGCTGTATCAATAGCTTCAGGCCAGAACTTTCTTGGTGTTTTGTATTCGTCCAGCATCGTCCGAGCCATCTCAATGAGGGTTCTGTTCTTGCGCTCTACGATGCCATTTTGCTGAGGTGTGTAAGGAGCAGAGAACTCATGAGTGATTCCCATTGTGTCCAGATAAAGACCAAGTCCGGTGTTCTTGAACTCAGTGTCGTTGTCACTTCTGATATGCTTGATCTTGACGCCATAATTGTTCATGGCTCGATTGGCAAAGCGTCTGAAAACATCTTGCACTTCGGTCTTGTAGAGAATTATGTGCACCCATGTATATCTTGAGTAATCATCGACAATAACGAAGCCATAGAGACAGGCAGTTGTAGTGAGGGTAGAGTAGTGAGTAGGGCCAAATAAGTCCATGTGTAGCAGCTCGAAGGGTTGAGACGTAGTCATGATTGTCTTCGAGGGATGCTTGGCCCTAGTTATCTTTCCAGCTTCGCAGGCACCGCACAAATGATCTTTCTTCAACTTGACGTCTTCAATGCCAATGACATGCTTATTCTTGACAAGCGTGTGTAAGTTCCTCATCCCAGCATGCCCCAGCCTCCGATGCCATAGCCAGCATTCTGAAGCTTTTGTAAGAAGACATCTTGCAAGCTGTGGACCTGCTGAGAAATCTACCATGTACAAATCATCTTTCCTGTACCCTTCAAAGACTACAGATTTGTCAGATTCCATTAGTACAAGGCAGCGATACTTTCCAAATATTACAACCATGTTCAGGTCGCAAAGCATTGAGACAGACATTAAGTTGAAGCCAAGGGATTCAACAAGTATCACTTTATCCATGTGTTGATCCCTTGAGATTGCAACTCTACCTAGACCCAATACCTTGCTTTTACCAGTGTCAACAAATGTGATGTGACTCTTATCAGATGGACGTAAGGTTGAGTCCATGAGAAGACTTTGATCACCAGTCATATGATTAGTGCATCCGTTGTCCATAATCCATTCTGAAGCACGAGGTGTCATACTCTGCATTACAGTTAGGAGGATAGGCTTCACCAAGAGTATTGTGAAGCATAAACGTTTGACGCAAGAGGATTATGGAAGCTCAGATCAAGATTAGGACTGATAGGATGAATGGCAAGCGATTCAGGAACAAAGTACATAGTGAGACCATTTGGGCATTTGATCTTGCGCCCTACAAGATATTTTAGGTCCCCAGCAATATCATCAGACGCCTTTAATTTTCGGCTGGAGACCTTTCCCTGCAAAAGAAAGTTAATTCTTCTTAACCACCCACATCTTCAGGGGTGGCTTAGAAGCAATGAGTCTAAGTGCAGCATCTGAGAACTTCGGCTTTGGAGCCCTAGCAAATAGCCTTGCAGGAGATGAATGATACTCATATGAATAAGCAGAAAAGTTCTTAGTTCTGTGAACATAGCGGTTTGAAGATACACGCTCATATTCATAAGTCTGAGTACGGTTTTCCTGCAAAACATTGGCGTTAGGATGACTCAGGTGAGTCCTCTGTCTGTATGAAGCCTTTGGACCATATGAAGCCTTCGGTCTGGGATTTGTCTTCTTCCCAGGTGGTGTCATGATGACATTCATAGGAAGATTCTTAAGACAACTTTTGGGAACCCAGATCTTCTTCATAGGTGGGCCATTCCTGCAGTTAGTACCAATATATCTGGCAAACACTTCACCATTCTGATTCTTGAACAGTTTATAGTTTGCATCAAAGGATTCATCAATGACAACAGGATTAGCACAGGTAAAGCCAGATAAGGTGGATGGATCTACTAAAGGTCCCTTTGCAGTAACCCGTGTGGTTTTGGGATACTGCTCAGGCTTCCAGTAGGAACCATCAACATTCATTTTCCTCTTGAACCCAACACCCTCTTTCCTAGGGTTTCGGTTCAGAATCTGCTTTTTGAGGACATCACAAAGTGTCTGATGCCCTTTCAGACTTTTATACATCCCTATTTCAAGCAATGTCTTCAACCTAGCATTTTCCTCAGCAATAGTAGTGGTATCCTCCGCAGAGGGGTTAGTTACCACATCAATAGTTGAAGACGATGCAACAGTAACAGCAGTGGAACATCCAGCAACAGAGGTAGCTTTATCACGCTCAAGGCATTTTAGACATGGTGGTTCAAATCCATCCTGAGCGGGACTGATCTGTTGAGCGTGAAGTGACTCATTCTCTTTTTGAAGATCTTCATGAGCCGCTCTCAACTTCTCAAGCTCTTGCTTCCTTTGAAGATAATCATAGGAGAGCTTTTCATGAGTGGTTGTGAGCGTATCATGACGACTTTCAAGTTCTTGGTACTTAGCATGAAGATTTTTTATGTCTTCAACTAAGGACTGTGAACGAGTCATTTCCGCGTCCAACAGGTCATCGCTTTTGTCTAACAGTTTTTGAATATGTTCCATAGCCTTTTGTTGTTCAGTTGCAATTTTAGCAAGTGTTTTGTAGCTAGGCTTGGATTCACAATCAGAGTCACCTTCACTAGATGTTTGAAAGTAAGCATCGCGTGATTTTACCTTGGCACCACGTGCCATGAAGCAGTAGGTAGGAGTTGGGTCGTCCATGTCATTAGCTTCAGCGTTGGTGTGGACGTCATTGTCTTCAGTGTTGAAGATGGACTTGGCAACATAAGCAGTGGCTAAAGCTAGACTTGCAACACGAGGGTCGGACTCCTCCTCAGACTCCACCTCCGCCTCCTCAGAAGCAGACTCCTCCTCTGGATCCATTTCCTTCCCAACAAAAGCATGAGCCTTGCCAGATGAGCTCTTCTTGTGAGATGAAGACTTTGATGAGGACTTGGAAGAAGACTTTGAAGATTTCTTCTTTTTCTTGTCATCAGAATCATATTCCTTGCTCTTCTTCTTCTTCTTCTTCTCGTAGTCCCACAGTGGACACTCAGAGATATAGTGTCCAGGTTTCTTGCACTTGTGACATGTTCTCTTCTTGTAGTCATGAGTGGAAGCTTCATCATTTCTTGAGCTGGATCGTGACGACTTTCTGAAGCCCTTCTTCTTGGTGAACTTCTGGAACTTCTTCACAAGCATAGCAAGTTCCTTTCCAATGTCTTCAGGATCATCAGAACTGTAGTCAGATTCTTCTTCAGATGAGGAAACAACTTTTGCCTTCAAAGCGCGAGTTCGGCCATAGTTGATACCATAGATATCTCTTTTCTCAGAAAGCTGGAACTCATGTGTGTTGAGCCTCTCAAGTATATCAGACGAGTGTCTTGAAGTCAGGACGTTCTTGTATCATGAGGGCAAGGGTGTCAAAGGAGCTGTCAAGTGATCTCAGTAGCGTCTTGACGATTTCATGCTTGGTAATCTCAGTGGCGCCGAGAGCACGAAGCTCATTTGTGATGTCAGTGAGGCGATCAAACGTGAGCTGGACATTCTCATTGTCGTTTCTCTTGAAGCGGTTTAAGAGGTTGCGAAGAACACTGATCCTTTGATCTCTCTGGGTTGAGACGCCTTCGTTGACCTTGGACAGCCAGTCCCAGACTAGCTTTGACGTCTCCAGAGCACTCACACGGCCATACTGTCCTTTGGTCATATGACCATAGATGATGTTCTTGGCAGTAGAGTCCAGTTGAATGAACTTCTTGACATCAGTAGGGGTGACACCTTCACCAATCTTGGGAACGCCGTTCTTGATGACATACCAGAGGTCGACATCAATGGCTTCAAGATGCATGCGCATCTTATTCTTCCAGTAGGGATATTCAGTTCCATCGAACACGGGGCAAGCAGCGGAGACTTTGATTATCCCTGCAGTCAACATAGCTAAAACTCCAGGTGGTTAAACCGAATCACACAGAACAAGGGAATACCTTGCTCTGATACCAATTGAAAGTGCTTGTTATCGACTAGAGGGGGGGTGAATAGGCGTTTTTTATGAAAGTCTTCAAAACATGAAAGTTTCGAAGAGAAACAGTAGGAATGAACCTATTGATATGCAGCGGAAGATAAACTACACAAGGCAAGCCATAGTCAAGTATGCAATAATGTGAGAGTACGACGACTAATGGCAGCTAGGTAGTAAGGATTAGGATGGAAGATGGTATGAAGCCAAACAACAATAGTAGTCAAGCAATGAAGTCAAACAGGTATTACAAGCAGGCAATGACTTCACGAAGACAAACTGTAAGTAAAAGGTAGAGAGGATAGAACCAGTCACTCGTTGAAGACACAGGATTTGTTTGACCAGTTCCAGTTGTTGTGACTACTGTACATCTGGTTAGGGAGGCTGAGATTCAACTCAGAAGACTGCGTCTTCACCTTATTCCCCTTGAGCTAAGGACACATAGTCCTCGCCCAATCACTCTGGTAAGTCTTCAAGGTAGACTTCCAAACCTTCACAGACTTCGTTCATCGACGATCCACAATGACTCTTGGACGCTCAGAACGTGACGCCTAACCGGCTGGAGGATTCACAGTACTCAAGTGTAATAAGTCTTTAGGTCACACAGACAGAAAGACTTCAGTGATGCCTAACACTCTTTGGCTCTGGGTGTTTGGGCTTTGTCCTCGCAAGGATTTCTCTCTCAAAGGCTTCGAGGTGGGTTGCTCTCAAACGACAAAAGCCGTGCACTAACTCTGAGCAGCCACCAATTTATGGTGTAGGGGGTGGGCTATTTATAGCCACTAGGCAACCCGACCTGATATGTCCGAAATGACCCTGGGTCACTAAGGAACTGACACGTGTTCCAACGGTCAGATTTCAAACACACGCGGCAACTTTACTTGGGCTACAAGCAAAGCTGACTTATCCAGCTCTGGATAAGATTTGCTCTCATTGTCTTCGCTCGAAGACATAGGATTTGGGTTGAGCATCACTTCAGTCACTCCAACTGTATTCACTTGGACCCCACTTAACAGTACGGTGGTTCCTATGACTCAACAAAGAAGAAAAGGAAACAACGAAACAACTAAGTCTTCGCGCTCCATAGTCTTCACTGGATGTCTTCTCATGTCATAGTCTTCAATATAATCATCTTCATATACCACCATTGTCTTCAATGTCTTCACACATTTTTAGGGGTCATCTCCGGTAGGTAAACCGAATCAATGAGGGACACCACCTGTGTTATCCTGCAATTCTCACAAACACATTAGTCCCTCAACCAAATTTGTCGTCAATACTCCAAAACCAACTAGGGGTGGCACTAGATGCACTTACACAAACCCCAGCCAAGCTTCTCGTGCAAGATAGCCACACAGTGACCCGACACCTTTTGGCAGTCGGTGCCCAACCTATCAACCTAGCCCGTCGATCACGCACCAATGACCCGCACCCAAGGCGTCTCATTCGCAAGCCTAAGAAGGAAGACTCTGTCCCCTTTTTCCTATAAAAACGGCACGCTAGCCTCAACCCAGCACAGCACAGCCGCTACCCCAAACCGAGCCATAATGCCTGGCCCCGTCGTGCACAATGAGACCACAGCAACTGTCGGTGTCAAAACTGGCGGATCTCGGGTAGGGGGTCCCGAACTATGCGTCTAGGCGGATGGTAACAGGAGACAAGGGACACGAAGTTTTACCCAGGTTCGGGCCCTCTTGATGGAGGTAAAACCCTACGTCCTGCTTGATTAATATTGATGATATGGGTAGTACAAGAGTAGATCTACCACGAGATCAAGGAGGCTAAACCCTAGAAGCTGGCCTATGGTATGATTGTTGTATGTTGTATATATTCTATCGACTAGCCTGGCATCGGTTTATATAATGCACCTGAGGCCTAGGATAACAAGAGTCCTAGCCGAATACGCCGGTGGGGAGGAGTCCTTGTATTGATCGCCAAGTCTTGTGGAATATTCCTTGTATGCGGCAGCTGTCCGAACTGGCCCATGAGTATACGGCCATGGGGGTCCTCGGCCCAATCTAACAGATCGGGAGATGACGTGGTGAGTACCCCCTAGTCCAGGACACCGTCAGTAGCCCCCTGAACTGGTCTTCAAGTTAGGGACGCTCCTCGATTCTTCTGAACCTTTCTTCGTCTTCAGTCGTCGGTCTTGAAAACTGGTTCAACAAATATTCTCATCTTCGATCTTGAGGATCGCCGAAATGCATTCGACGAGTTTACACGTCGGGTATCCGAAGAGCCCCTTTAAGTTTCCGGCCTTTATCAATGCCTTGTTTATTTTTATGCCACACCTCGGGTTTGAAGTTGTTCCCGGGAGGCAGTGTCCTCTTGCGTCCGAGCTCCAACGCCGGACTGCATTCAAGGTATCTTTTGCAGCCGAGCACCAACGCCGGACCGCTTCCCAGCTCTAATGCCGGAATGTATCCGAGCTCCAACGCCGGACTGTGTCCGAGGTGTCGTAAATTACCTTGGTTCAAAGAAGTTTGAAGGAGTTTAGCCGATCTTAATGCCGGAAATGCCCTCTATGGAACCAGCCACTAGCGCCCGAGCTTTATGCCGGACATGCTTCCGAGGTGGCGCACCACCCCGAATGTGGGCCGGTTTTTGTCAATATTTTTGATTGGTGCAATTTATTCTCTGCCGAGATATATAGCCAGTAGCCCTCAAGGTGGGTATCGGTCTAAAACCCGAGATGCACATGAAGGATGACATAAGACCGCTAATCCCAGTAGCCGCTGAGACTCAGGTTGATTTGCAAAATCGGCCTGAGGATCAAGTCCTACCTCGTTAGAATACTTCGGGACACTAAAAGCGGCATGCTCAGTTCTCGAGACTCGGGTTGGGTGCGGCCGACCAACCTGAGGATCAAAATCTCCTCGGAAACTGTATTGCACATAAAATTTTCTGCATTGAATATGCAATGCAGTAGCCCCCGAGACACTGGTCGGGTGGCAACACCAGATCAGGGGATCGATGTGCCCCTTTAATATGTTTAAATAATAAGCCCAAAGCCCAGTAGCCCCTGAGCCTTAATGCGGGCACGGGTGGCCGAATTAAGGATCAATATCCATAGTAAAATCACAAATTATGTGTAATGACTCTATGTATCCAAGTACTTTACATTATTAATGCTCGGATCCACATTGTACAAAACTTTGTTGACCGACCATCGGCTTCCACCTCCTCGGCCAGTAGCCGAGGAGTGTTTGTCCTACTTTATAAAGCCTTTATGAGGGCAAAGATTTACAACAAACAAGGCTATCTGGCCATACGGTTTTATAAACAAAGGTACACAGAGATATGTTATATTAGTGTTTATCAGAAGAAATGTCGTCCAAAGAAAATAGTCCCACTATCGGTTCCTTTCTTTGGGTTGTCATGCTAAGCATGATCATTAAACCTCAGCCCTAATGTAAGAGCAAAATATCGAGGATTTAGTTTGGGAGGCCAGTTAATAGCCCCCGGTAGTGTTCGGCGACTGTCGGGGTCGAGCCGTAAACACTTCGGCCAATGTTATGAATGGCCCGTCATTAAACATAGTCATCGGATCACTGACCAGTTTACGCTTATTGTGACAGTCAGTTTTCGGCTTTCTCCACTGAGGTGCTTAACCATGTGAGCTGGAAGCACAATTGCAGCGGTTCTCCCTTTGCACGCCTAACCGAACAAAATGGAAGGTAGGAAGCAAGTGCAGGAGTCGGGCAAGCCAACTATTGACCGAAGACACAATTCGAAACCGATGCATATATAGCAATATCTAAGAATGTTTTTGCCGAATCCCTAAAAGGTGTCCGGTGTTGCACTGCGAGACTAATGCTGGAAAAGCACAAATAGTTTAAAAGTGCCAAAAAGCTTGGAAAACCAAGAAACGTCAGTAAAAACATGACGTCCGAACAATATCAAGTGTTCGGTGCCAATCCGAAAATTGGTCTTAGAAAAAAGAAGTGCTTCTGTCGTGCTTTAACATGATACATCCTATCTCAAGACTTCGAGCGGGTCAGCCTACGGCTTCAACCTCCTATCCCGAGGGCGGAGTACTTCTCATCAAGCCAGTTTAGCAAACTAAACTCTAGCGGCTTTGAGAGAGAAATTAGGCTCCCCGGCTAGTGACCGCACACTCGTGTCGAAAAAAGGAGTGATAAATAATAATAATAAAACTTTGCAACGACTAAGAAGAAGAACTTATTATAAAACGGCTCAAATAAACTTAAGAGTGACTCGGGTAGGAGAATGATTGCATGTACCGAAGTACTTATATCGTATCTATGTTCAACCGAACTTTAAACGCGTCTTAACCGACCGTCGGCTTCTCCCTCTTTGGTCAAGGACCGAAAAGTGTTATGTACTCCATCGGTCGAGAATATCGACGGTGTTTCCAATAACCAGGCAATCAGGCCATAAGGCTGTAACAGACAAAGCGCGCTCATGGAACTTATGCTATATTACTGCAAAGTGTAAGAAGCATCTTCGAAGAAAATAGTACCCCCACCGATACCTTTCTTCGGTGCTCATTGTTATTATGAGACTTGTGCAATAGATTTTTTGTACTCATGAGTTCCGTTGTGTGCCAACCATCATTGAAAACTATAAGAGCGCTAGATTTCGGCTTCACCCAGTCTGAGGTCCAGCTCGGGCGACCCGATCGTGACAATCGCAGAGGTGCTCCCTTTACTCCCTAGCCGAACAATCGGGAACGTAGGGGTAAACACAGGAGCGAGTCAACCCAGCTGGCAAATCGCTTAAGTCAATATGGTGCATATTGTGGCGTAATACACGAACAAGGAACAAAGCCGTACAAGTATAATCATATGCAACATGAAAAGCTTCATAAAGGAAGCCCCCAAGTAAACGGGGTATTTGAATTTATGCGTCACAAACAAAGTTTGGACAAGAAAAAAATTACAAGCAATTTTTTTCCAAAAAACTATAACGCTTGGTCGAACCGAACACCAGTTAGAAATTAAAGCTTTAAGCATGAAAGCGACTTAGCTGGTTAATGTGTTCGCAGTCCGAACTTGATGCGGGACAAGGTTCAATCCCCCAAGCCGGTCCCGAGGTGGCGGAGCGGAGAGCTTGACACGCCGAAGTGGTGACATAGCACGGTCGATGCACACCGGCAGAGTGACGCCGAACTCCCTGGATCATTTTCCTGTGCACAAAAATAGTGCAAACGGGAGATAATAGTAATAATGATAATTACAAAAAAAATCGTTGCATAATGAATAATTTATGCAAAGTGAGTAATAAAAGAAATATGGCCTGGCGCCGAAGTCAATGTCGATGCAGGGTGTGATGCGGTGAAGGCGTGGCAAAGCCTGAATTCGCAGGTCGGTCCGAGCTCCGGATGCGGCGTTCGCCGGACTATGATGGACAAAGCAGAGTAATAATTTCTTGGGAAAATGAACCCACGCAAGCAAAAAATATTAGGGATTGATAGCACCTGGTTTATTTGTTGTAGCAATCCGAAGGAAGGTGATTCCCAAAATTGGGACTCACTCCGCACACCCATTGCCTGATGGGCGATAAAACGACGGCATGGCAATGCTGGCAAAGGTTGGCTCGTCGAGGCAAAGCCCTCGGTCCAGCTAACGTGACGGAGCTGGTCGGCTAGTGGCGCCGAAGTGTCCGGAGTAGGTTGATGAAGAGATGGCGAAGCCCCCGGTCCAGCCAAGATGTCGAAGTAGGTCGGCGTGATGGACACCAGCTTGAAGAAGCAATAGTGCGGCCCTGCCGATGCAGGTCGTGACGTGGTCGATGCCGGCTTGATGAAGCGACCGTGCGGCGATGCCGGTATGCCCGTCCGTGCAATCCGTGGGGTGGCGATGTTGGTGATGATTTATCCTTCGCGATGCCGGACTCTTGTTCGGCTTGCCGAGATGATGATCCCGATAAGTTGAGCTCGGCTCAACAAAGTGACGACGTGTCTAGCGCAGGTCGGCAGCCGTGGAGTAATATTGCCGGACTGGTTTGACACAAGCATGATGTTGAAAATCATGTTCAAAAGATCTTAAAGTTAGCGGGATGTGTTCGGGAACAAAAACAATACCCCATACAAAACCTCCTTCAAAAGGGATGTCCGAAATCCCATTCATAGAAAAGATGAACTCGGGTCGGATTCGTTTTCGCGCAGAAAACAGATCCGAAAAGTGATGCACTAATCGGAAGGTTCCCGGAGTTTGGACGGTTGGATCGAGCTGAAATTTTGAGAGGTGGTAGATACAGGAATTCCGCAGCCGATCAACGGTTGGATCTTCCAAAGGACGTCCGAACTAGAAGCTGGACACCACGCCCTAAACACATCCAAATTCCCGTCCAGATTTGACAGGGCTCCGGTATATCGTGGATTGCCAGAGATTCCTCCATCGGAACTCGACGAAATTTTCCAGGGTTGTTGTAGACTTAATTCCGCACAATTCCACCAAAGCGATCGTCAAAGCGATACTCGAGGAGGTGGTGGCAGCAGATACGAGTTAGTTGTCCAGAAAAACAGCATGGTCGCTTGAGGGCAATGTTGACGTTGAGCCCCCGAGCTCCGTGGATGATTCCTCCGTGATCTTGATAGAGATTGGAGTGGATGATTGATGAAGGCCCTCGTCCGAACATGGTGATCTGAACACGGAGCGCAATTCTTGGTCGAACCAAGGTGACCAGTTGAGCTGGTGACGAAGATGCCGAAGTCGCAGTTGATCTGCAGGCGAGCCATCAATCCTTTTGTCGATCACACAGCGGAACTCTCAATGAAAGCACCAATGTCGGTGTCAAAACCGGCGGATCCCGGGTAGGGGGTCCCGAACTATGCATCTAGGCGGATGGTAACAGGAGACAAGGGACACGAAGTTTTACCCAGGTTCAGGCCCTCTTGATGGAGGTAAAACCCTACGTCCTGCTTGATTAATATTGATGATATGGGTAGTACAAGAGTAGATCTACCACGAGATCAAGGAGGCTAAACCCTAGAAGCTAGCCTATGGTATGATTGTTATATGTTGTATATATTCTATCGACTAGCCTGGCATCGGTTTATATAATGCACCAGAGGCCTAGGATAACAAGAGTCCTAGCCGAATATGCCGGTGGGGAGGAGTCCTTGTCTTGATCGCCAAGTCTTGTGGAATCTTCCTTGTATGCGGCAGCTGTCCGAACTGGCCCATGAGTATACGTCCATGGGGGTCCTTGGCCCAATCTAATAGATCGGGAGATGACGTGGTGAGTACCCCCTAGTCCAGGACACCGTCGGCAACCAACCTTGGAGGCTTTGTGACCATACTCGCAAACCTCACCCGTCGTGCCTATGCGTTAGAAGAGCCCCCAGAATATGTTGTGTACCAAGGACCCATGAGCGGTGAGAGTCGACAATTCTGGGCCACTGTACACATCTACGGTAGGGGTCTAGCGCCCGAGCGCCCCTACAGGTTCACCGGAAGAACAACTTCCTTTGAGCCACAAGCCATCCAACTAGCTGCTCGAGAGGCTATAGTTCATCTCCGGCACTTGTTGCCGAGGGTTAACTGTCGCTCGTTCCACTATTACCCCAGACGTCAAGGGTATGGTAGGCCACCCGAAGTTGCCAACGGAGATCACGAGACAGATCCTGCATTGTTGCACCTAGTGCGCTAAGTGGGTGTACTAGAGGAACTGTTCGATCAACTCATGATTGATCTAATCGCAGCTCGTGGAGAGCTGGTTCGTCGAGCCCCGGCAAGAGAAGAGAACGAGCCCAACGCCGACAACCCAGTCATGCTGTTTGGACATCCGATGGAGTCCCTGAGGTCTGCCCCAGCCATCGGCCAGAGTACTCTGATGACCCCAGAAGTGCTTCGTTGCCTCTTGCGAGCACACTCCAACGGGATTGTAGCCAACAATCCCCGAGATGGTCTTCATCGCTACCCCGAACCTGCAGCCCCTCAACCCACTCCAGCAAATTCCGAGGGTGAGACCCGTGGAGAGGCCTCGACATACACAAGGCACGCCCGCTTGGATGTAAACGAGGTAGACTAAGTCACCCGAGTAGTATTGAGTCCCACTGTATCCTCGCGTTGTAATCGTGTGACCTTGTAAATAAACGCCGCCTATTGCTGTGCCTCTGTTTTAAATAATAGCTTTGCATGGTTGTGCCGGCATGCGGTATAAGTTTTCTATCCCAGACACAGTTTCCAAAAACCTCCCCGACAACCCCCACAGTGATACGTCACTTTAGTAAAATGTGTGTACCCGTGGCTTGACCCCGACCCTAGGAGCAGAGCTGGCAAATTCATTACCTTTCACCACGGTAGAATGACCCAGCTCCGGTGCTATAAAAAGGCCACCGCGTGACCTTGCCAAGCACCCCTCATCTTGTGCACCATCCTCACAACCATTTCTTGCCATGCCGAGCCCTAGTATTTATCTGAGAACCCCAGATGCAGCCCCGGGTAGTTTTATCAAGATATTGTGGGATTTTAACTGTAGTACCATGGGCGCTACCCAGCCACCCCAGTACGAGCTGTTCAAATCGAGAATCACCCAGTCCACCTCGAGATATTGGGCAGCAGTACACATCCCTCCCGCAAATTCAAACCAAGACCCAACGGAGGTCTCCTTCATGGGGAAATCTATGCCAACCCCACAGATGGCCATAGAAGCTGCCGCATACGAAGCGCTTGCTCGCCTTTGATTCGCGTTACCCTATGCCAGCGAACGAGGGTATTATTACTTTCCAAGCCATGCAGCACCCGGAGGAGTAACATCTTCTCCCAGTGGACGGATTGAGAGAGACCCCGTCCTGGCCAACCTTGTCCAGTACGTCATCGCTCAAGAACGTTTAACCCAACGTGTGATGGGTTATCTCTAGAGCCTTGCAGATTTAAATCCTCAGATCGCCATCGGCAGATCACTAAGGCCCGACCAGGAGAGACACATACATCGACTGGTCAATCCGCTTTCCCCGATAGAAGAGGAGTGTATCCCAGTACCAGAGACGTTTTCTCGGGACCCCGTCCAGTTACCATTTCCATTTTAGACGTCGCTGCTGTGTTTATAATTGCAACTTTTATTTATAAGTTGTAACTTGTGCGTGGTACCCCGAGTTTGCGCAGCGAGCAAATCTTTTAGTTTCTATTAATGTGAGTGGTTCTGTTGCGTTTTGACTCTAATGTATTACTGTTTTCTCACGCGAATAATCCTGGAGTGAGAATTGTTTTCCCTGAATTGCTGCATCTGCACCTTCTCACGTCATGGATTATTTTATTTCACGCAACACCACGGCAGCAGACTCACAACCATGATCATTCGAACACGTACACTGTTTGCAAAACCTTGCAACGGTGTTACATTAAGTAAGCACCCCCGAACAACAGTTAGCACCCGGCACACCCCACCTACTCCTCGTGATCACCACCACCGCGGAGAGCCAACACCCGAGCAGCAGCATCACGACGATCATCGAGGATCATCGCGCACAGGAGCACGGAGAGCCCCAGCAGTGTCGCCAGCCCTCCGCATATCAGGATCACAAACCAGTCCGACATCGCCTCCGCCATTGGAGCCTCACCCGACCTCCTGTAAGCAAGAATGGTAGAGGAGAAGGAGAAGCGAGGCCAGGTGTGAGGAAGAAGAGAGGAACACCTCGGCTGTTTTATAGCTCGAGCTCGGTGTACGGTGGGCGAAGTCCACCAATGCCGCTCGTCGCCCGATCGACGATGTTCGGAGACGAATCCGCGAGCAGTGCCGATAGCACGCTCGCCCGCTAGGTGAGTGCACGCTGCCTCGGCAGCTAGCACGCCGCGCACTACCGCGGTACGGCCTAGATGCCCTACGCGCTAAACGTCGCCGGTGGAGAAAGCGCGGGAAAGCGCGCGGGAGAGAGGAAGAAGAAAGAGACAGAGGAAGGAGAAGAGGCCGACAGTGGGCCCTGGGTCCACCTGTCAGCCAGAGAGAGCACTGTGCTCTCGGGTACGACCAGCATATTCTTAAATTTAGAATTTTTTTCTAAATTTACTGTGTCCATCGTAGAAATCTCTCGTAGATTTTTCCACGCAGCGCCAGTATCCACACTGTGGTTTTACACCACTTATTGCCCTCTCACTGTAGCCACATTTTTATTGCATATAATTTTTTATTTTTTTTACAACAGCTTTTAACAAATCTCGAGGACGAGATTTTTCTTAAGGGGGGTAGTGCTGTGACACCCCAAATTTTGGCCTTGTTTTAATAAATTAAATTTTGCCAGGAAAATTAAAACTTTTATTTTCTGGGCTCCCTTTTGATTTTTGAACCATTTTTCTCCCTTGTTATTATGGAGTTTTTCCCCAAAGAGAAACTTTTCAAATATGTTATTGGACTTGTTTAACCCTCATGAAAAACTTTTCTTTTATCAGTAGAACTAATTACATAATTAATTTTCTTAATCTTTATTTTCTTGAAAAATAGTTTTTCCAAGGTTATATGGCCATATTTGAACTACAACCATTTGATAAATTCACTTAAAATTTCAACCAAAATTTGGAGATGTCATGTGATGTTTTTAAATCACTTTTATACAAAAATATCTTTTATTCTTGAAATATTTTAAGCTCTACACCCAATTTTCTTCTCTGGTCCAGAGTGCAATTTTGCACTACAACCCATTTAAATATTTCCTTCTAGCCTCCACCAAAATTATGGGATGTTAGTAGTATCATATGATTCAACTTTGTGCAAAAACCCAGTGTTGTTATTTGAAAATTTTGAGTGAATCGACCTCTTTTCCATTCTGGTCCAGCCTTGTGATTTCTACTGCAACCCTATTTATTTTTGCTCCAGTGACCTTGTGCTTTCTCCTGCTTGTAGTCCTCACTGCAAAACCTCTAAATCCAGGAGCATGCACCCCCTGGATCATTTTTGGTTCTTGAAATGATGCCATTTATCTCCTGTCCAGAATTGAAGTTTTGTAAAACTTGCACTAGCAAGTTTCTCCTTTTGTCCAAATGACCTTACCACCCTCTCTTTCATCTAAAGAGACCCCACCCTGGAAGATCTGGCCACTCCAAGAAATGCCTAAGTGCCCTTGGCATTTTGTCAAACACCTTAAGTGCATGAACAGCGTTGACATGAATTTTGACATTGCACTGTGAACTTGCACCTCTGGGCAGACTAACATGTCCACTAGACTCCCAAATACTCCTAACCTAGGTCTGCTAAGTGCCAGTCTCACCCAAGCTCTCTAGCATGCACTGGCATTTTGTCGAGCATGTTTCGTGCATGCTCTGGGCGCGAGCAGAGCACACGTTTTGCATGTGCCGCACCCGAGCCGACGCGTCGCGCCCCTGGGCTTTGCCCGCTCTGCAAAGCCACGCTACTCACTCCCCTTCTCACCGCAACACGCCAAGAGCCCTCGCCACGTCCCCGGCAGGCCAGGAACTAGCCGCCACGGCCGCCGACAGCCCCTGCTCAGTTCGGCGCCGCCCAAGCCACTCCTGTTCGCCAGCTCCCCCTGGAGCAGTGCCCGCTCGTCCGCTAGCTCCTGCCGTCATCCCCAACCTCGCCACGTTGCCCTGCAAGCTACAGAATGTCGGTTCGCCGGTGAACTTATCCCCGGCCGCCGCGGAACCAACCCCGATCGCCTATTTAAGGAGCCCCGAGCTCGTCTCCGCACGCAGGCAGTCCCAAGCCATCTCCCTAGGACCCCCATTGGCAGCCAATCGACCCGGGGAGGTCTCCTTCCCCATTTCCGGCAACCGCAGCCGCCGCCACTGCCCCGGCCATTCCGGCACCACCAGGGCCTCCCCCTCTCCGTTCTCTTCACCAGGAACTCTCTCTTCCTCCTGTGAACCCGTCTCCCTACTCGATTTTGATCGGGAACCACCGTAGCACAAAACTCACTTTGCTCCCGAAGCCCCCCTCCGCCGTGAAGCTCACCGCCGACGACTCCTTCCACCCCCGTCGACCCAATGACCACCGGGAGGACCGCCCCGGTCTCGCGGATCCATCCAGACCCTCTGGAACACGCGGGGAGCCGCCATTCGCCGGTGTGTTGCCTCGCCGTCGTTCGGGCAGAGGAAGAGGAGGGAGAGATGGACCGGTCAAACCTGACTAGTGGGCCAGGCGGGCCCACTGTCAGTGACCCACGCGCGGTCCACGCTGGAGTAAGTGGAAGCGTAAATCCAAAATACGCTTTCGACGTGTACGTGTTTATTCGAAACGTTTTCTTTTCTGTTTTATTTAAATAACAGATTTTTGACCACAACTTTGACTGCCTACAATTTTTTAAATACAACTCCAAATGAATTGATTCTTTTTCCTACCTTTCGCAAATTTTGTCTAGTTTATTTTAAGATTTATTTCAAAAAAATTCAAACAACTTTTTTGTGCTGTTTTGGAAATGTGTCTTAATTCAAAATATTTTTAAATAGGATTTTGAAGAGAGAGGAGAAAACTTTCTAAAAGTTTTGGAGAGCACCTCACCCCTCCACAACTTGAAGGCAAGCATTCTGAACCCAGGTATAATATTTTTGGTATGTTAGTTGACACGTTTATAACACCACCTTATTTCGGACAACTCGTTATTTCATGTAATATGATCATTTGCATGAATGCATATTAGTGATTTCCTTGCTGTTGGGAATGAACATACTTGTGATGGTAATCATCCTCATGTGCCTTACATGCATGCCGGAAAGGAATTCGGGAAAAGCCTCTGCCTTGGGTAGGCGTGAGCTTGTCGCCGGTCTCCGTCGGGACGACTATGTCCGGTATGACATAGTAAGGTATAATGGCGGTGATTTTGTTAGGTGAATATATTTGTTATTCATGTCACGCAGGGAACACTTAAACCTCTTGAGTCAACCGTAGATCGAGTCTTGTTCTAGTAACCCCCATACTTGTTTTGTGCTACCACTTGTCTCTACAACAAGTAGGGTACGGTTCAGTAAGTCGTCAACCCCTTTCCAGCACACACTGTACAGAGAGGCCATGGTGGTAGATATCGGTTGTAGCCGGTAGGCATGCCACCTGGTCAGGGGGCATGGGTGTTTCCGGTTGGGACCGAGAGGGGAGGCCACCCCTTAGAGCGCGCGATATAAATTTGATCCCATGCTACGCGAGGCTGTAGCCTCCCCACTTAGAGTTTTTCTTAACAAGTGTCATGGGTGATTCCAGACACCGTTGAGTTAAGCTGGTGTGTGCAAGTTAGGTGTGTTTTCAACTAAAAGGTCGTAGACGGAATTAGTCCCGATGGACTAAAGGAATCCGCTACTCGTGGATAAGGAGTACACCCTCTGCAGAGATTAAACCTATTCGAATAGTTGTGTCCATGGTTAAGGACTACAGTCTGGGTCGGGTCAAGTGTCGGTCTTAGTGTCGGTCTTCGGAGGAGAAACTACTAATCCAGAACTTGGATCATGATTTGTGACTTGTGATGATTATGATGATTACGAATTATTCTTATTATGGACTAACCCCTTTATATTATTTGAAGTATTGAGTATCCCTGGGACGGTTCTACCTCCTGGATATTCACTGAGATTATTATTTCTTTATAAGCCCTTTATGTGGTGTCACTCAGACGCCCGACTGTGGCATGCTTGTTATTTTCTTTATAATTCCTTTATGTGGTGTCGCTCAGATGCCCGACTATGGCATGCTTGTTATTTTCTTTATAAGCCCTTTATGTTGTGTCGCTCAGACGCCCGACTGTGGCATGCTTGTTATTTTCTTTATAAGCCCTTTATGTGGTGTCGCTTAGACGCCCCACTGTGGTATGCTTGTTATTTTGTTTATAAGCCCTTTTTGTGGTGTCGCTCAGACGCCCGACTGAGGCATGTTTCATACCATGGTCCTTTCGAGGCGTCGCTTCAGACACCCGATCGGTACATGCTATTTCTACCCCATTATTGCTTATTCATGTTGCATATGAATAATCTACTTGCATGCATCAGAGATTTTATTTTATGACTGATGACGTGATCATAAAATATTTCAGCGCCTGATTATCATTTATATTGTACCCGTGTTCTTAAATGTTTGCGAGTACATTCAAAGTACTCACTGGCTTGTCCCTGGCTATTGTCTTGACCAGATTTCTTGCATGGAGAGGAGCGTTGCGATGACAGCCCCAGAAGCTAAGCAACGGTGGTAGCAGCCTCGCGAAGATAGGAGTTAGCCTGGTCAGCTGTTCCTGTGGGAAATGGAGTCCCATAGACACCGATGATCCACAAACCGCTTCTGCCATCAACCACTAGAAACCATTTGTTGTACTCATAGGCCACAATGGTCTTGTACTACATATATTATATTTTGCTTGGAATTTCTGTATCAAGTTGGTGCCTCATCAGCTAACAGTTATCCTGGGGCTGGTGAGCACAAGGGCCATTTTCTGGAAATCAATACCCGGAAAACCGGTCGCGACAGTCTCTTGTGCTGTTCTTTGCATAGCTTAGATCTTAGCGAGGTGGTGGGGTGCAGGTAGGTAGAAGGCAAAAACTCCGCGCGCACCCCAGTGTTCGAACCTCAAGGGTCTGCCGGAACCCGAAATCTGACAGATTTTTATATGAAGTTCTATAGGACCATAATGGATCATCAAGTTGCTTGGACCAATTCTTTCTAGACCTATTAACAGTCTTCTGCAAAATTAATTTGAGCTCTCTGTTGCTCAATTCGTCTTGACCACTAGACTACGGGTGATAAGGAGATGCAATTCTATGATTAACATCACACTTAGCAAGCATTTTACGGAAAGCACCATGAATAAAGTGTGAACCACCATCAATCATTAAATATCTAGGGGCTCCAAACCTCGGAAAAATGACTTCCTTAAGCATTTTGATAGAAGTGTTATCATCAGCACTACTAGTTGGAATAGCTTCTACCCACTTAGTAACGTAATCAACAGCAACTAAAATATGTGTATATCCATTAGAGGCAGGAAAAGGTCCCATATAATCAAAGCCCCAAACATCAAATGGTTCGATAACGAGTGAATAATTCATAGGCATTTCTTGACGTCTACTAATATTACCAATTCTTTGGCATTCATCGCATGACAAGACAAATTTACCTGCATCCTTGAAGAGAGTGGTCCAATAAAAACTGGATTGCAATACCTTATGTGCAGTTCTATCTCCCGCATGCTGTCCTCCATAAGCTTCGGAGTGACACTTGCGTAGGATCTATTCCTGTTCATGCTCAGGTACACAACGTCTAATAACACCAACTACTCCTTCTTTATAAGGATGTGGGTCATCCCAAAAGTAATGTCTCAAATCATAGAATAACTTTTTCTTTTGTTGGTGTGTGAAACTAGGTGGTATGAATTTAGCAACAATGTAATTAGCATAATCAGCATACCAAGGAGTACTACGAGAAGTACTTATAGCATTTAATTGTTCATCAGGAAAGCTATCATCAATAGGTAGTGGGTCATCAAGAACATTTTCTAACCTAGACAAGTTGTCTGCAACGGGGTTCTCAGCTCCCTTTCTATCAACAATATGCAAATCGAATTCTTGTGGAAAGAGAACCCATCTAATAAGTCTAGGTTTAGCATCTTTCTTTTCCATAAGATATTTAATAGCAGCATGATCGGTGTGAATAGTTACTTTAGAATCAACAATATAGGGTCTGAACTTATCACAAGCAAATACAACTGCTAAAAGTTCTTTTTCAGTAGTAGCATAATTTCTTTGAGCATTGTCTAGAGTCTTACTACCATAATGGATAACATTCAATTTCTTATCAACTCTTTGCCCTAGAACAGCACATACAACATAATCACTAGCATCACACATAATTTCAAAGGGTAAATTCCAATCAGGTGGCTGAACAACAGGTGCAGAGACTAATGCTTTCTTAAGTATTTCAAATGCTTCTACACAATCATCATCAAAGACAAATGGTACATCTTTTTGTAATAAATTAGTCAGAGGCTGAGAAATTTTTGAGAAGTCCTTAATGAACCTCCTATAAAATCCGGCGTGACCAAGGAAACTTCTTATACCTTTGATGTCCTTGGGACATGGCATCTTCTCAATAGCATCAACCTTGGCTTTATCAACTTCAATACCTCTTTCAGAAACTTTATGCCCCAAGACAATACCTTCATTAACGATAAAGTGGCACTTTTCCCATTTCAAGACAAGATTAGTTTCTTCACATCTCTGCAAAACTCAGTTAAGATTGCTCAAGCAATCATCAAAAGAAGATCCATAGACGGAAAAGTCGTCCATGAAAACCTCACAAATCTTTTCACAAAAGTCAGGGAATATAGCCATCATGCATCTTTGAAAGGTAGCAGGTGCATGACATAAACCAAAAGGCATACATCTATAAGCAAAAGTACCAAAAGGGCAAGTAAAAGTAGTTTTTGATTGATCTTTAGCCGACACAGGTATTTGAGAGAAACCAGAATAACCATCTAGAAAGCAGTAATGTGTATGTTTGCCTAATCTTTCTAGCATTTGATCAATAAAAGGTAAGGGATAATGATCTTTCTTAGTAGCACTATTTAATTTGCGGAAATCAATTACCATCCTATACCCTGTGATAATTCTTTGTGGAATCAATTCATCTTTATCATTAGGAACAACAGTAATACCTCCCTTCTTAAGGACACAATGGACAGGACTTACCCACTGACTATCAGCGACGGGATAAATTATACCTGCCTCCATAAGCTTGAGTATTTCTTTTCTTACTACTTATTTCATTTTAGGATTCAAACATCGTTGAGGATCACGAACTGGCTTGGCATCTGCTTCCAAATTTATTTTATGTTGACATAGAGTGGGACTAATGCCCTTAAGATTATCAAGAGTATATCCAATAGCAGCACGATGCTTCTTCAGATTTTTCAATAATCTTTCTTCTTCATGCTCTGAAAGGTTAGCACTAATAATAACAGGATATATCTTCTTTTCATCAAGATAAGCATATTTAAGATTATCAGGCAACGGTTTAAGCTCAAACACGGGATCACCCTTAGGTGGAGGGGGGTCCCCTAAGATTTCAACAGGAAAATTGTGTTTCAGAATAGGTTCCTGCTTAAAGAATATTTCATCTATTTCCCTTCTTTCATTCGTAAACATATCATTTTCATGGTCTAGCAGATAAGGTTCTAAAGGATCACTAGGAGGTACGGCAATAGAAGCAAGACCAATAATTTCATCCTTACTAGGCAATTCTTCTTCACGATGTTGTTTACTAAATTTAGATAAATTAAACTCATGAATCATATCGTCCAAGCCAATAGTAACAACATTCTTTTCGCAGTCTATCCTAGCATTAACAGTGTTCAAGAAAGGTCTACCAAATATAAGGGACAAAAGCTATATTGCGGGGAACTAAGAACAAGAAAATCAGCAGGATATTTAGTTTTCCACCACAAGACTTCAACATCTCTAACAATTCCCACTGGTGATATCGTATCTCTATTGGCAAGTTTAATTGTGACATCAATATCTTCTAACTCAGCAGGTGCAATATCATGCTTAATTTCTTTATACAAGTCATAAGGTATAACACTAGCACTAGCACCCATATCACATAAGCCATGATAACAATGATCTCCTATTTTAACAGAAATAACAGGCACGCCTACCACAGGTCTATGTTTATCTTTAGCACAAGGTTTAGCAATTCTAGCAGTTTCACCGCAGAACTGAATAACATGCCCATCAATATTATCAGACAAGAGATCTTTAACAATAGCAATATTAGGTTCTACTTTAACTTGCTCAGGAGGTGTATAAGTTCTAATATTGCTTTTACGAACAGTAGTTGAAGCTTTAGCATGATCCTTTATTCTAACAGGAAAAGGTGGTCTCTCAACATAAGAAGTAGGAACAATAGGATCATTATAAGTGACAGTCTTTTCTACAACTTTAATAGGTGCAGCTACTTTTACTTCTATGGGAGGATGATATTTAAACCACTTCTCCTTAGGGAGATCAACATAAGTAGCAAAAGATTCACAGAAAGAAGCTACTATCTCAGAGTCAAGTCCATATTTATTGCTAAACTTACGGAACATACCGGTATCCATAAAAGATTTAACACAATCAAACTTAGGTGTCATACCTGACTCCTTACCTTAGTCAAGATCCCAATCTTCAAAGTTGCGTTTAATTCTATCCAATAAGTCCCATTTAAATTCAATAGTCTTCATCATAAAAGAGCTAGCACAAGAAGTATCGAGCATGGTGCGATTGTTTTCAGAAAGCCGACCATAAAGATTTTGAATAATTGTTTCTCTTGGGAGCTCATGATTGGGGCATGAATATAACATTGATTTAAGCCTCCCCCAAGCTTTCTCCTTCGCGAGGCCAAAGATTATATATATAATTACGATCACGATGAACAAGATGCATAGGATAATACTTTTGATGAAATTCCAATTTCAATCTTCTATAGTTCCATGATCTCGTATCATCACATAGCCTATACCATGTCAATGCATCTCCCTTCAAAGATAAAGGGAAGACCTTCTTCTTATCAACATCATCGGGTATACCTGCAAGCTTAAATAATCCACAAACTTCATCAACATATATTAAGTGCTCATCAGGATGCTTTGTTCCATCTCCTGTAAATGGAGTAGCTAGCAGTTTTTCTATCATACCCGAAGGAAACTCAAAAGGAATTTCATTTTCAATAGGTTCAGTAGGTTGAGGAGCAACTCTTTGCTCTACTGGACGGGGTGCGATTGTTGTCAGAAAGCACAAGAAGTATCGAGCATGGTGCGATTGTTGTCAGAAAGTCGAGCATACAATTTTTGAATAATCATTTCTCTTGAGAGATCATGATTGGGGCATGAATATAACATTGATTTAAGCCTCCCCCAAGCTTGAGCGATTCTTTCTCCTTCGTGAGGCCAAAAATTATATATATAATTACGATCACGATGAACAAGATGCATAGGATAAAACTTCTGATGAAATTCCAATTTCAATCGGTTGTAGTTCCATCATCCCATATCATCACATAGCCTATACCATGTCAATGCATCTCCCTTCAAAGATAAAGGGAAGACCTTCTTATTGATAACATCATCGGGCATACCTGCAAGTTTAAATAATCCACAAACTTCATCCACATATATTAGGTGCTCATCAGGATGTAATGTTCCATCTCCTGCAAAAGGATTAGCTAGCAGTTTTTCTATCATACCCGAAGGAATTTCAAAGTAGACATTTTCATTTTCAGTAGGTTCAGTCGGTTCAGTAGATTGAGGAGCAACTCTTTGCTCTACTGGTCGGGGTGAAGATACCCCGAACAAGCCCCTCAAAGGATTACTTTGCATAGTAACAAGTGACAGTAAATTTCAGCACACTATATAAATTTTTCCTTAGCAAATTCCACCTACCAAAGGCGCTTCACTCCCCGGCGATGGCGCCAGAAAAGAGTCTTGATGACCCACAAGTATAGGGGATCTAGCGTAGTCCTTTCGATAAGTAAGAGTGTTGAACCCAACGAGGAGCAGAAGGAAATGATAAGCGGTTTTCAGCAAGGTATTCTCTGCAAGTACTGAAATAAGTGGTAACAGATAGTTTCGTGATAAGGTAAATTGTAACGAGCAACAAGTAACAAAAGTAAATAAAGTGCAGCAAGGTGGCCCAATCCTTTTTGTAGCAAAGGACAAGCCTGGACAAACTCTTATATAAGGAAAAGCGCTCCTGAGGACACATGGGAATATCGTCAAGCTAGTTTTCATCACGTTCATATGATTCACGTTCGGTACTTTGATAATTTGATATGTGGGTGGACCGGTGCTTGGGTGCTGTTCTTACTTGAACAAGCATCCCACTTATGATTAACCTCTATTGCAAGCATCCGCAACTACAACAAAAGTATTAAGGTAAACCTAACCATAGCATGAAACATGTGGATCCAAATCAGCCCCTTACGAAGCAACGCATAAACTAGGGTTTAAGCTTCTGTCACTCTAGCAACCCACCATCTACTTATTACTTCCCAATGCCTTCCTCTAGGCCCAAATAATGGTGAAGTGTTATGTAGTCGACGTTCACATAAGACCACTAGAGGCTAGACAACATACATCTCATCAAAGTATCGAACGAATACCAAATTCACATGACTACTAATAGAAAGACTTCTCCCTTGTCCTCAGGAACAAGCGTAACTACTCACAAAGCATATTCATGTTCATAATCAGAGGGGTAATAATATGCATATAGGATCTGAACATATGATCTTCCACCAAATAAACCAACTAGCGTCAACTACAAGGAGTAATCAACACTACTAGCAACCTACTAGTACCGACCCCGGACTTGGAGACAAGAATTGGGTACAAGAGATGAACTAGGGTTTGGAGATGAGATGGTGCTGGTGAAGATGTTGATGGAGTTTGCCCTCTCCCGATGAGAGGAGCGTTGGTGATGACGATGGTGATGATTTCCCCCTTTCAGAGGGAAGTGTCCCCGGCAGAACAGCTCTGCCGGAGCCCTAGATTGGTTCTGCCAAGGTTCCGCCTCGTGGCGGCGAAGTCTCATCCCAAAAGGTTGCTTCTTATTTTTTTCTCGATGAAAGACTTCATATAGCAGAAGATGGTCATCGGAGAGCCACCAGGGGGCCCACGAGGTAGGGGGCCGCGCCCCCCACCCTCGTGGACAGGGTGTGGGCCCCCTGGCCTTCATCTTTCGCGAGGAGTTTTTATTATTTATTATAATATATTCTGTGGAGTTTCAGGACTATTGGAGTTGTGCAGAATAGGTCTCTAATATTTGCTCCTTTTCCAGCCCAGAATTCCAGCTGCCGGCATTCTCCCTCCTTATGTAAACCTTGTAAAATAAGAGAGAAAAGCCATAAGTATTGTGACATATTGTGGAATAACAGCCCATAATGCAATAAATATCGATATAAAAGCATGATGCAAAATGGACGTATCAGGAGTCAAAGACAGATGGCATGTCCTATTCACCCATCAAGGTGCATGTTCTAATTTGGCAATGTTTTATTGATTGCGGGTATCTTTCATATGTTGTCTTGCATTTATTCTACTTTGTTGCACCGCCATCTGCTTAGTTTACTCATCATATATGTCGAGATGCCATGCCCATCCATTATCAATACATATTCCATCTGTCATCATACCATGTTTTTCCACTCAAATGTTGTTCTTGTGCATCAGACATCAAAAAGGAAGAGGGTGATTGCCGAACCTGAAGGAGCACCAACAAAGTCCTTGAAAATTGTGGTGGTGCCGAAGAAATCATACGGCACCCCACTTATATTGGTTGTACAACCAGTGACACAAAACGTAGGACTGACTCCAGCAGACTGTACCCATACTTCACTGGCTACACCACTAGCCCCACCGCACAGGACCTGCACTCCAGCAAAAGGTATACCGATTTCATTTGCCATAGCACCAGCTGTACCACAGAAAAATCCCACTCCAGCAAAAAGTACAGCAAGTCCACCGGCCGAAGACCTATCACAACTGCAGAGACGGCCAATTCCTGCAGATTGGAACCCCATTCCATTTATTCCCAGTTTAAAAGACAATGCTTTCAATGTTGTTAGAGACTACGTGCATATATTCCCATCATGGGAAGATTATTGTGAAGACAAACACCAGTTTCACATCTTCCTGTCCAACTTACGTGTAAGTGCTATTATTCATGATTATTATTTTCCTGTTTTCTACTGATTGAACACATCAATGATTTACATTACATTGTTGTAACTAGGCGAGGGTCAATCTGGATAGTCATGACGAGCAAAGCTTGCTTGTGCTTTTCAAGGAAGCATTGCAACAGTATCGGTGTTACGTGAGGAAATCACACTTTGATGGCAAGTCTATAAACGAATTTCCGGTGAAGTCTCTTGTGCTAAATTTAGAAGACATTGAATGGAAAAACCTTGTTATGCACTGGTCTCGTTCCCAGGATGAGGTACTGTCTATGAAATCACATGACAATTTGAACTTCTACTTTTCCGCATGTGCCTTACGGATCTTTTTTGCAGGAAATCTGCTCGAAGAAGAATTGCGGTTTGACAAGAACGACAGGATATCGCAAATATGCTGCCCGTTGCTTTGCTCTTGTTAGTACATGTCGTCCTGTATCACTGTACTTGCATACATACCTGGTTCATTATGTGACAGCAGTATGCATGATAGCTTGCTTATCAGTTGTTCGCTCCAAATTATCTGATCTGTATGAATGGTTACATTAGTGTAGAATATATCCAATGCCAATGTTTTTTTATCTCTGCATTGTTCTTGTAAGTACACGCTGTCCTTTCTCAGTGTACTTATAATGACAGGTAGTTGTTCATGTACCATCACTCTGCAGCTTATTTTCCTTTGCCCTCCATTTTGTACACATCAGATCTATATTTACTCTTACCATAAGGTTAGTACTGAAGAAGTTTAGCTGTGCATTGCACTTGGCTGTACCTTTTGCCTGTATCGCTGCACTTACATTTATAGCTACTTGGTTATGTAGCATCACTCTTCATCTTATCTTAAATATTCTCCATTTTTTCGTATATTATCACATCTATATTTACTCTTAACAAAATGTAGAATAAAGGCAATGCTTTTGAAGAAGATTATGTGGTAAACTTCTTGAATTGCCCCCCTATCAGCATGGACAAGGCCTTTATAGAGCCTGGCTTCGCCAATAATGTAAGTTTGTCCATCTCAAGCCTTCAAACTTTGTTGTATATATTTGGTTAGGCATGACTGCAACAGCTATTTATTTTTGGTGTTTGCATCAAATTGCTTGTTTAAAGTTTATTATGTAGTTCATAAACAAAAGTTTGTCCTTTCTCAGTTTAAGTTTTCAGTTGTACAACCAAGTTCCTTCTTCATACCATGTAAATTAAACTATACAGAGCAAGTGATCTTCTTTTGCACTGCATGTATGCTTCTGTTCTTCATCCATAATCCAGTGGTGTGGTGAACCTACCCACTACAGCACAATGTCATATTCTGCAATATCTTAACTATGAACAATGTCATATCATTCTACTATTATTTAAACCATCTCTTTATTTGCCAATCTGAAATGGTATAAATTGACAGCACACTAACCATTGATACTTATGAGTTCTTGATCTGTAATCCAGTGATGTTGTGAAGCTGCCAACTCCTTCACAATGTCATTTCCTGCCATGTCTTGACCTGAACAATACCATATTGTGTTAATGCAATTTTAAACTGTGTCACTTTATTCGTCAGTAAGAAATGTGATTGAGGGAGTCCTGGATTAGGGGGTGTCCGAATAGCCGGACTATAACCTTTGGCCGGACTGTTGGACTATGAAGATACAAGATTGAAGACTTCGTCCCATGTACGGATGGGACTTTCCTTGGCGTGGAAGGAAAACTTGGCAATATGGATATGTAGATCTCTCCCATTGTAACCGACTCTGTGTAACCCTAGCCCTCTCCGGTGTCTATATAAACCGGAGGGTTTAGTCCGTAGGGCAGAACAACGATCATACCATAGGCTAGCTACTAGGGTTTAGCCTCTCTGATCTCGTGATAGATCTACTCTTGTACTACCCATATCATCAATATTAATCAAGCAGGAGTAGGGTTTTACCTCCATCGAGAGGGCCCGAACCTGGGTAAAAACATTGTGTCCCTTGTCTCCTGTTACCATCCGCCTAAATGCACAGTTCGGGACCCCCTACCCGAGATCCGCTGGTTTTGACACCGACATTGGTGTTTTCATTGAGAGTTCCTCTGTGTCGTCATCTTTAGGCCCGATGGGTCCTCCGATCATCAACAATGATGCGGTCCAGGGTGTGACTTTTCTCCCCGGACAGATCTTCGTATTCGGCGGCTTTGCACTGCGGGCTAATTCGCTTGGCCATCTGGAGCAGATTGAAAGCTACGCCCCTGGTCATCAGGTCAGATTTGGAAGTTTGAACTACACGGCTGACATCCGCGGAGACTTGATCTTTGACGGATTCGAGCCACAGCCGAGCGCGCCGCACTGTCTCGATGGGCATGATCTAGCTCTGCTGCCGAACAGTGCCCTGGAAGCCGCACCCGCATCGGCTCCGACCCTTAGCTCAGAGCCAACTGCACCGACCGTGGACGGGTGGCTAGACCCTGCCACGGGGGCTGCAGTCTCAACGGCGATCGAGCCGAACACCAGCCTTATCCTCTGCGAAGCCCGTGACTCCAAAGTGCCGGACACTTCTCCGGGCTCCGAACCCTCCGCGCCCCTGCCAATCGAATCCGATTGGGTGCCAATCATGGAATTCACCGCCGCGGATATCTTTCAGCACTCGCCCTTCGGCGACATTCTGAATTCACTAAGGTCTCTCTCTTTGTCAGGAGAGTCTTGGCCGGATTATGACCGGCGGGATTGGGATGCGGACGACGAAGAAATTCGACGCCCACCCACTTCGTAGCCACTGTCGATGATTTAACTGACATGCTAGACTTTGACTCCGAAGACATCGACGGTATGGACGATGATGTAGGAGACGAACAGGAACCAACGCATATAGGGCACTAGAAAGCCACCTCGTCATATGACATATACATGGTGGATACACCCGAAGAAGGCAATGGCGATGGAACAACGGGGGATGACCCCTCCAAGAAGCAACCTAAGCGCCGACATCAGCGGCGCCGCTCTAAGTCCCGCCAAAGCAAAAACGGTGATACCGCCACGGGAGATAATAACACCCTGGACAGTGCCGAAGAGAACTCCCTCCAGCAAGATTCAGCGCAGGAGGATGAAGAAGCCAGCCCCCCTAAGAGAGCGGCAGACAAAGAGGAAGAGGATGATAATTACATGCCTCCCTCCGAAGATGAGGCAAGCCTCGGTGACGACGAATTTGTCGTGCCTGAGGATCCCATCGAGCAAGAGCGCTTCAAGCGCGGGCTTATGGCCACGGCGAGTAGCCTTAAGAAAAAGCAGCAGCAGCTTAGAGCTGATCAAGACTTGCTAGCCGACAGATGGACTGAAGTCCTTGCGGGCGAGGAATACGAACTCGAACGCCCCTCCAAAAGCTATCCAAAGCGCAGGTTGCTACCCCGATTAGAGGAGGAAGCATCTAAACCTACATCTCCAGCGCATGACGCGGCTGACCGGCCACCTCGTGGCCGCGATAGAGAGGCCTCTCGGCCCACAACTCAAGCCGCACCCCGGCGTCGCTCAAAAAATACCAAGGCACGGGGAAATGGGCTAGACCTGTGTTGGTGTCAAAACCGGCGGATCTCGGGTAGGGGGTCCCGAACTGTGCGTCTAGGCGGATGGTAACAGGAGACAAGGGACACAATGTTTTACCCAGGTTCGGGCCCTCTTGATGGAGGTAAAACCCTACGTCCTGCTTGATTAATGTTGATGATATGGGTAGTACAAGAGTAGATCTACCACGAGATCAAGGAGGCTAAACCCTAGAAGCTAGCCTATGGTATGATTGTTGTATGTTGGAGTTGTTGTCCTACGGACTAAAACCCTCCGGTTTATATAGACACCGGATAGGGTTAGGGTTACACAAAGTCGGTTACAATGATAGGAGATCTAAATATCCACATCGCCAAGCTTGCCTTCCATGCCAAGGGAAGTCCCCTCCGGACACGGGACGAAGTCTTCAATCTTGTATCTTCATAGTCCTGGAGTCCGGCTGAAGGTATAGTTCGGATGGCCGGACACCCCCTAATCCCGGAATCCCTCAGTAGCCCCCGAACCAGGCTTCAATGACGACGAGTCCGGCGCGCAGATTGTCTTCGGCATTGCAAGGCGGGTTCTTCTCCAAATTCTGTGTACCTGTTGAATAATGTCCGGTATTTGTAATGTAGCGCTCCTCGGCTCCTTCGCCCAATAATGGTGGCCTTCCACGTGTTGAACGAATACGAAAAGTCTGGGTGTTTTTACATTCACACCCCTAGTCGCGTAAATGAGCCGCGTATTTAAAGAGATGGCGATTCAGATCCAAACCACACCTTCTCCCTCTCGCGAGTAATCATCAGAGCGCATCTAGCAAAGGTCCATTCCAACATAGCCAACCATCGCAACTCCTCCTCTCGCCCTTCCAGCCCTAGGCCTAGAGACTGGGAGAGGTGCTCCATCCCGCATAGCGAGCTAGTGTCGCTTCAGACCAAGGGATTCCTCCCTCAGGCCTATATGGTTCTGGTTCGAGCCGGACTCGCCACCTATAATGGTGGAGAGCAAGCGGAGAGCACCCCCAATCCCTCCAAAGGAGAGCGGGTATGCCTCGTCCCTTATTTAATAAGAGGACTTGGATTTCCAATTCATCCGTTTCTCTGGGGGCTTATGAAGTTCTACGGCCTCCAGCTACACAATCGCATGCCCACCTCTATACTGCATATCGCGGGCTTCATTGCTCTTTGCGAGCTGTTCTTGGGAGTTGAGGCTCATTTCACGCTGCGGAAGAGGCTATTCTGCCTGGTGCCCCGTTCTCAGGAGGGCGCAATATATCAAGTGGGCGGAGCCAAAGTATGGCGCATCGCCGGGACCGGATACCTATCTGGAACCCTGAAGAAGGCGTCCGAGGACTGGCCTTCAGAATGGTTTTATATGGAGGATGTCCCGCTACCGGATCCTATCCGGATCGGCCTCCCCGAATTCAACAATGCTCCCTTAAAGAAACGCCTAAGCTGGCGTCCGCGGAGCCCTCAGCGGGAAAGTGATAGGGACGTCCTTTACCTGATGGGCCGGATAAGACTACTGGCTCATTCCGGACTAACCATGATTGGAGTCATGGCCGCATGCATTATGCGGGGGGTGCAGCCACTTCAGTATAGAGGCCACCCCATGTGGGATTTTAACGGGGAAGATGACGCCACCCGTTACGGTCGTAAGGGGCCAAACTCGGCTGCCACTCTGATAAAGATCTTGTCCTCTTTGTGTAAGGGAGAAGAGGAGGAATTCCTCTGCGTCAACCCTTAGGGTGGATTTACTATGTACAACCCTCCGAGTTGGGTAAGCGGACAATTTTGCTCACCCATCCGTCTCATATTCCCATGATTAAATATGTAGTCTAACGACTTCAACGCAGGAACTGCGTCAGGAAGTAAAGGATATGACCAGTCGTCCTCCACATCCCGAGGATCCAGAGCGGTCCATTAATCCGGACTCCAAAGAAGATCCGGACTAAACCCGGGCAAACGTTGGGCTGGGTCGGGTTTCGGGCCGGGCTTGTAAAAGCCCGACCTTCATTTCTCAAGCCCGAGCCCAGCCCAAAGCCTGAAATACTCCCTGTTTTGAAGCCCGAGCCCGACCCGAAATCAAGCCCGAAGCCCGAAAGCCCGGCCCAAATGCTGTTTTTTGGTACACGCATGTGTAAGCCAGGCCCGAAGCCTGAAAGCCCGGCCCGAAATTCACAAAAATAGAAGCCCGAGCCCGGCCCGAACTATCTTTCGGGCTGCAAAACAAAGCCCGAGCCCGGCACGAATGTCAAGCCCGACCCGGCCCGGCCCGGGTTTTCCGGGCCGGGCTCGAGCCGGGTCGTTGGGCCGGGCTGTCCATGCCCGGGTTTAATCCGGACATAGCTATGGAGCTAATTGAGGGGGTATTTCATCAGCTAAGCAAGGATGATACCTTGGTGGCCATTACGGCTGATTACCCAGGGTTAATCCCGGCCTCCTAGGTAACAGAGACCGGAGTCTCATCACTTTGGGAAGGAATCCATTCTCACGCATTTCAGTTTCCCTGACAACAACCGTGTTTTGCAGGGGAGGTTTCCGAGGCGGGAGGCCAAGCCTGCGGCTAGCCAACGAGGGGCTGCAGGACCCCGAGGGGTAAAAAGGAATGTAGTCCGGACTGAGACGCTGGCACAAAGGTATAGCGCACTATCTTCTTCCCTGGTGTTGTTCTTTCAGGGCATATTAACGCTCGAGTTCTCTTCAGGACGAAGAGACCTCGCCAGACTATATCCGGAGAGGTTGCCAATCGCGCCTCCACCAGCCAGGCTCCAAAGCCTGGTCCAGAAGCGGAGGTGAACACAAGGCGCGCACCGGACGCTCCTCCGATAGAGGATGCGGACAGGCTGTCTGCCACCAATTCCGAGGTGGAGAGTGCCATGAACCACAGGCGTCGCCGGACGGTTCTTCGCGACGCTTGTTTCTCCCAGGAGACCTTGGATGCCTTTAACTCGGGAGATGCGTACCTCTGTGCCACTCAAAATGGCTTAGCCAGAGCCACGGAGCAATATGTAAAAGACATACGGGTAAGAAAATTTCTGGTAAATATATATATACCAGTAGCCCCCGAGACTTGAAACAGTTAGAATAACTGATTTAAGGATCATATGTTTATGCAGGCTCTTACAGAAAAGAATACCGTACTGTCCCAGGAGCTAGAAGAGTGCAAAGCCCAACTGGAGGCCGCACTAGCCGCGACAGGGGAGCCCAAGGAGACCCCCACTGGTAATATACACTTCAAAAGATAAATATTTTGCGAAGTGCGGCATGGGTGCAAATCTAACGAATCATTTTGCAGATGGCGCCGGACTGGATCCGGAAAAACAACAACTTCTGCGCCAGTTAGAGACTGGCGAGAGCGTGCTGACAAAGGTGAGGCAGGAGAAGAATGATCTTCAGGATGCCAACACCAAGCTGGGAGTTGAACTAAAAGATGTTTGTGCCCAACTGTCGGACTCCACTAAGGAGAATCAACGGCTTCGACGTGGCATATATAGTAAGTGCTTAAACGAACTTCTGAAAAAGAAGGAGTTCGGCGAGGAAGTCAAATGACAGAGTTATGTCTGTAGGTATGCTGACAGGTCGTCCTGTAGAGGAGATGCCCGGTTCAACGGGCGACCTTCTTCCCGAGCTCTCGCAGCTGCACGAGCGAGTTCGGCAGGCGATGCAAGGAGTTGCCCAAGCCTTATGGCCATCCCTCCCCAGGCTCGAGGGCCTTGGAGAGCTTGCAGAGAAGCTAAAGGGAGCGCGGCGGCGCTTCCGGTTGTGGAAGATATCGGCCTGCCGCCAAGGCGCGAGGGAGGCCTGGGCCATGGTAAAGACGCGGTACACAAAGGCTGACCCCAACCACATGGTCGAGGTCGGACCTGTAGGACCGGATGGGAAGGAGATCCCTGTTAGCTTAATATACGGCCAAGTAGAATTGGCCGCAAAGTATTCCCAGCAGGACTGTAAATTAGACAGCCTGTTAGATGGTATTGAAGAGGAATACAATCAGTCAGAGTGACTATGTAATTTTTAAATGACATGTGTAATGCCTTCCAGCCGGATTGTAGATCGTTTGTCGTTGCCGACCTTTTCGCTTCGACCTCGGGACCTGAAGGTCCGGAGTGTGTCCGAATACCCTATCGGTTATGTAAGAACTGGGGTATGCATGGAGACCAGGCGTAGGGGTCATTAGTGCTTTATCAGACAAGTGCCCAACTAGTTATGTTATATTACATGGTTAGTAAGAAACATCTTCCAGAGAGAATAGTTCCGTTAGGGGTTCCTTTCTCTGGGAGGCATGCCCTAAAGTGCATGTCCGGACTGCAAACGCAGGAAAAGCATCTGGGGGCATATATATAAATAAGTAAAAAAAAGGTCATCTTTAGTTCACCGACCGAATATTCCCTTAAGAACGCTAGCTTTCGACTTCACCCAGCTTGAGGTACACATCCGGCTGACCCGGCAGTAACAATCGCAGTGGTGCTCCCTTTACTGCCTAGCCGAACAATCGGGAACGTAGGGGTAAGCACAGGAGCCAGGCAACCCAGCTTGGCCAAACCTTAAGTCATATCGATGCATATAATGGTGAAGAAAAGGTACATGCGGAAGTTTGACACATGTTTTGGGCGTGAAGCCCGTATAAATAAGCTTCGGTTTAAAGAAGCCCCCAGGTATAGTGAGCGCGAGTAGCGCGTCACTTTGTTGATCCTTTAATGGCTATAAAAGAGAAAAAATAAAAGAAAGGGTGGAAGGAGAGAAATGTAAGACAGAAAATGTAAAAAATGGACAGAGGAAGGAGACGAACACAGAGTCCGGTGCTAGGCGTAGAATCTTCGGAGAGGGGCTGCGTTCCATGGGTTCGGCTCGAGTCGGTTATCCGAGGCATCTCGCAGGTGGTACACTCCACCGGTTAGGACTTGGTCAATTATGAAGGGACCTTCCCACTTGGGCTTGAGTTTGTCCTTTTTCTTGTCCGGCAACCGTAGAACTAATTCGCCAACGTTGTAATTTTTGGCCCGCACTTCTCTACTTTGATATCTTCGAGCCTGCTATTGATAGAATGCAGAACGGGCTTTTTCCACGTCGCGCTCCTCCTCCAAGGCGTCCAGACTGTCCTGCCGATCGAGCTCGGCTTCTCTTTCTTCGTACATGCGCACCCGAGGTGAGTCATGAATTATGTCGCAAGGCAGAACTGCCTCTGCGCCGTACACCATAAAGAATGGTGTGTATCCAGTGGTGTGATTCGGCATGGTCCGCAGCCCCCAGAGTACGGAGTCAAGCTCCTCTACCCAGTGTGTGTTAGATTCCTTTAGGGACCGCACTAATCTGGGTTTGATGCCGCTCATGATAAGACCATTTGCACGCTTGACCTGGCCGTTAGTTTGTGGGTGATAGATGGAGGCATAATCGAGCTTAATGCCCATGTTTTTGCACCAGAGTTTTACCTCGTCGGCCGTAAAGTTCGTGCCGTTATCAGTGATGATGCTGTGGGGGATGCCGTAATGGTGTACGACCCCGGATATAAAGTCTATCATCGGTCCGGATTCGGCCTCTTAACAGGCTTGGCTTCTATCCATTTGGTGAACTTATCCACCATGACCAGTAAGTATTTTTTCTTGTTAGTTCCCGCTTTAAGGGGTCCAACCATGTCAAGCCCCCAGACCGCGAAGGGCCAAGTGATGGGGATAGTTTGGAGGGCGGTAGGTGGCATATGGCTTTGGTTTGCAAAGAGCTGGCAACTGACGCATCGTTGGACCAGGTCCTGAGCGTTTGCCCGGGCCATCGGCCAATAGAAGCCTGTACGGAAAGCTTTGCTTACAAGGGACCGAGCTATGGCGTGATGACCATCGAGTCCGGCATGAATTTCAGCCAGCAAGTTCCGCCCTTCCTCTTCGGAGATGCACCTTTGAAGTACTCCGGTAGTGCTTTTCTTATAAAGCTCTCCCTCATGGACTTTATAGGCCTTGGATCGCCGCACTATGCAGCGTGCCTCATTTTGGTCTTCCGGGAGCTCCTGCCTATTATGGTAGGCTAGGAGTGGTTCTGTCCACGGGGTGATGACGGCCATTATGACGTGGGCGGAAGTTGTAATTTCATTGGCAGGGCCGCCGATTATGTTAGATTATTCGGTGCCGGACAGTGCGGATTGGTCCGGGTTGTCATTACCAGGCTCCCGTTCCCATACTATGGATGGCTTGAACAGCCTTTCTAGGAAGACGTTGGGGGGGACTGCATTGCGTTTTGCGCCGATGCATGCCAGGATGTCTGCTGCTTGATTGTTTTCCCGGGCTATGTGGTGAAATTCGAGCCCCTCTAACCGGGCTGACATTTTTAAGACGGCGTTGTGGTAAGCTGCCATTTTTGGATCCTTGGCATCGAAGCCTCCATTTATTTGGGATATCGCGAGGTTCAAATCCCCGCGCACTTCCAGGCGTTGAATGCCCATGGATACTACCATCCGGAGACCATGTAAAAGGGCCTCATATTCGGCAGCATTGTTGGAGTCCGTGTACATAATCTGGAGTACATATTGAACTGTATCTCCTGTGGGGGATGTCAAAACGACGCCAGCCCCTAGTCCGGCCAACATTTTGGAGTCGTCGAAATGCATGATCCAGTTTGAGTATGTGTCGTACTCTTAAGGGAGTTCGGCCTCCGTCCATTCTGCGACGAAGTCAGCCAAAACTTGCGACTTGATAGCTCACCGTGGCTTATAAGTTATGTCGAACGGGAGGAGCTCGATGGCCCATTTTGCAATCCGGCCCGTTGCGTCGCGGTTGTTTATAATATCGTTGAGTGGTACTTCCGATGCTACTGTGATTGAACACTCTTGAAAGTAGTCTCGTAGCTTCCGGGATGCCATGAATACCGCATATGCAATTTTTTGATAATGTGGGTACCGTGATTTGCATGGAGTGAGGACAGTGGTCACGTAGTAAACCGGCTTTTGAAGGGGGAATTTGTGTCCGTCCGTTTCCCGCTCGACGACGAGTACTGCGCTGACAACTTGATGGGTTGTTGCAATGTACAATATCATTGGTTCGCCGATGTTTGGCGCAGCCAGGACTGGGTTTGTTGCCAATATGGCTTTTATTTTGTCGAGTCCGGCCGTGGCGGCATCCGTCCACTCGAAGTGTTCGGTGCGCCGAAGGAGGCAATAGAGGGGTAGTGCCTTTTCTCCCAAGTGGGAGATGAAGCGGCTTAGAGCCACCATGCATCCGGTTAATTTTTGTATTTGTTTGAGGTCCTTTGGGATATCCAATTGTGACAAAGCTCGGATCTTGGGTGGATTTGCTTCGATTCCTCTACTGGATACAATGAAGCCCAAGAGCTTTCCGGCTGGAACGCCAAAAACGCATTTTTCCGGGTTTAGCTTGATGTCATATGTTCGAAGATTATCGAATGTAAGCCTCAAGTTGTCTACTAGAGATTCGACATGTTTTGTTTTTACGACCACATCATCCACGTATGCCTCCACTGTTTTGCCGATCTGGTTTGCCAGACATGTCTGAATCATGCGCTGATATGTTGCGCCGGCGTTTTTGAGCCCAAAAGGCATTGTGTTAAAGAATAATGGGCCGTATGGGGTGATGAATGTCGTTGCGGCTTGGTCTGACTCGGCCATCTTGATTTGATGGTAGCTGGAGTATGCGTCGAGGAAACACAACGAATCGTGTCCTGCTGTGGCATCGATAATTTGATCGATGCGGGGGAGGGGGAAGGGATCCTTTGGGCAAGCCTTGTTAAGGTCTTTAAAATCAACGCACAGGCGCCAGGATTTGTCCTTCTTTGGTACCATCACCAAGTTTGCTGGCCAGTCCGGATGTTTTATATCTCTGATGAATCCGGCCTCCAGTAGCTTGGCTAGCTCCTCTCCCATAGCCTGTCTCTTGGGTTCAGAGAAACGCCGAAGTGCTCGTTTGACAGGTTTGAATCCTTTTAGGATATTTAAGCTGTGTTTGGCCAGCCTGCGTGGGACTCCTGGCATGTCTGAAGGGTGCCAGGCGAAAATGTCCCAGTTCTCGCGTAGGAACTCTCGCAGTGCGGCGTCTACATCAGGGTTTATGCCCCGATGGAAGCTGTTTTATTGGGGTCCGTCGGATGGACCTGGAATTTGACTATTTCATCCGCTGGTTTAAAGGAGGTGGACTTGGATCTTTTGTCGAGTATCACATCGTCCCTGTTTACCGTGGAGCACAGCGCAGTCAGTTCCTCAGCCGCTAGGGCTTCAGACAGTGCCTCGAGGGCCAGTATGGCTGTCTTGTTTTCGGCGCGGAGGGCTATGTCCGGATCACTAGCGAGAGTGATGATTCCGTTTGGCCCGGGCATCTTGAGCTTCATGTACCCGTAATGGGGTATTGCTTGGAAGATTGTAAACGCTTCCCGCCCTAGCAGAGCGTGGTATCCGCTACTGAACGGGGCCACCTGGAATGTGACTTCTTCGGACCTGTAATTATCCGGCATGCCGAACACCACGTCTAGTGTGATTTTTCCTGTACAGCACGCTTCCCGACTGGGGATTATTCCTCTAAAGGTTGTGCTGCTTCGCTCAATGCGGTTCCAGTCTATTTCCATTTTTTCGGAGGGTTTCCTCATAAATGAGGTTCAATCCGCAGCCTCCGTCCATGAGTACCTTGGTGAGGCAAAAGCCATCCACTATTGGACTGAGGACCAATGCGGCGGGTGCTCGGGCTGTTCGGAATTTAGGTTCATCACTGGCATTAAAAGTAATAGCCGTGTCACTCCAAGGGTTTATTGTTGCTACTTGATAGACTTCAGCGAGGCTGCGGAGTGTTCTTTTTCGCATATTATTTGATGCGAAAGTCTCGAAGACTGTTAAGACTGTACTGGAGTCCTTGAGGTGGCTTTCTGCGGACTCCGGAATTAGGAGATCTTCGCCCCTTTTGGCCACCTGCCGGAGTATCCAACATGCTCTAAGGCTGTGAGTTGGTGTGGCGTCCTCTGTACTGTGAATTTTACAGGGTCCATTAAGCCATCCCTCCAGTACGGTTCCATGCCCTGTAGAGGGTTTTGGTTTTTTGGTTTTTAACCCGGGTGTCTGATGATGATGCACCCTTTTATTTCGGACGAGGCTTCTATTCAGGGCCGGATTATCCCAAAATTTAATTTCGGTTTTCCAGGCACTTTCCATCGCACAGTACTTTTGTACTATGGACGCCAAGTCAGCGAAGCGTGTAATATCACGACGACCTGTGGCATTGAGGATTCCCTTGTCTGTGCAATTATTGCAGAAGATTGAGATTGTGTCTTCCTCGCGGCAGTCCTTTATCCTGTTCATAACCAGGAGGAACCTTGCCCAGTAATGATGTACTGTTTCTTCGGGCTTTTGCCTGATTTGGGATAGATCGCTTATGTTCGGGTGGGTGGGTGGAATTACATCCGCAACCTCACCCAATCTAAGACTCGGAGGCCAAGGAGTTTCCGAACTCTGAAGTTTGGATTATTGGATGCTGTCCGGTGAATCTGACCCGTTGCCTGATTCTAAGTTCAGGTCTTGAATTACATCCTCCCCTCCGCGGATATCCGGCTTGGAGGGATCGGGAATCTGGATGTATCTAGTCCTTAGGACAGATGAAGGGTCGCCGCACTGTGCCTCTACTACGGCAACATGATGGGTGACTTGGGGAGAATTAATCTCTCTTAGATCAGGTTTAAGCCCAACCTGGTCATAATCCGTAGTGACCCCCAAGGCGGCGATGCGATCCAAGAGCTCGTTTACGGAAGAGAGCTCCATTGGATCCAACTCCTCGGCGAGTTCCGAGCTGATGTGAAGGTTGCTTTCGATGACCCGAGAGGTCACCGTCGGCGCAATGGCCGAACAGGCGGTCATAAGAAAACCACCTAGCCGGAGAGTTTGGCCGACAGCCAAGGCTCCCTTAGTAACGGCGCCGTCTTTAAAGACGGGAAGAGGCATCCTTCCTGATTGCGACGGCACAGAGGAACTCTCAATGAAAGCACCAATGTCGGTGTCAAAACCGGCGGATCTCGGATAGGGGGTCCCGAACTGTGCGTCTAGGTGGATGGTAACAGGAGACAAGGGACACAATGTTTTACCCAGGTTCGAGCCCTCTTGATGGAGGTAAAACCCTACGTCCTACTTGATTAATATTGATGATATGGGTAGTACAAGAGTAGATCTACCACGAGATCAAGGAGGCTAAACCCTAGAAGGTAGCCTATGGTATGATTGTTGTATGTTGGAGTTGTTGTCCTACGGACTAAATCCCTTCGGTTTATATAGACACCGGATAGGGTTAGGGTTACACAAAGTCGGTTACAATGATAGGAGATCTAAATATCCGCATCGCCAAGCTTGCCTTCCACGCCAAGGAAAGTTCCCTCCGGACACGGGACGAAGTCTTCAATCTTGTATCTTCATAGTCCTGGAGTCCGGCTGAAGATATAATTCGGATGGCCGGACACCCCCTAATCCCGGACTCCCTCAACCTGCGAGATATGTTGGAGGACAAAGCAAGACAAACAAGATCGATCTACAGATCGCGCGGGCGCCCCACGACACGAGACGATAACCCTCACGCCGGATACAGTAAATCCGGTCGGGCCGAACACAGCAGACAAAGCTCATTTGAGCTACGTTGTGATATATCTCAGTACAGAGGCGCCTCACACCCACTATGCTTCACAGATGAAGTAATGGATCATCAAATCCCAGAGGGTTTCAAACACGTAAACATTGAATCATACGATGGCACAACAGATCCTGCGGTATGTATCGAGGACTATCTCCTTCATATCCACATGGCCCGTGGCGATGATCTACACGCCATCAAATACCTCCCACTCAAGCTTAAAGGACCAGCTCGGCATTGGCTTAACAGCTTGCCAGCAGAATCAATTGGTTGTTGGGAGGACCTGGAAGTCGCCTTCCTCGACAATTTCCAGGGCACCTATGTGCGACCACCAGACGCCGATGACCTGAGCCACATAATTCAGCAGCCAGAAGAATCTGCCAAACAATTCTGGACACGGTTCCTAACCAAGAAAAATCAAATCGTCGACTGTCCGGACGCAGAGGCCCTAGCAGCCTTCAAGCATAACATCCGTGACGAGTGGCTTGCCCGGCACCTTGGACAGGAAAAGCCGAAATCTATGGAAGCCCTCACGACACTCATGACTCGCTTTTGCGCGGGAGAAGACAGTTGGCTGGCTCGTAACAATAACATGACCAAGAGCCCTGGTAATTCGGATACCAAGGACAGCAATGGCAGGTCGCGTCGCAACAAGGACAAGCGCCGCATTAACAGCGACAATGCTAAAGATACAGCAGTTAATGCCGGATTCAGAGGCTCTAAACCCGGTCAGCAGAAAAAGCCATTCAAAAGAAACACTCCGGGCCCATCCAGTTTGGACCGAATACTCAATCGCTCGTGCCAGATACATGGCACCCCTGAAAAGCCAGCCAATCACACCAACAGGGATTGTTGGGTGTTCAAGCAGGCCGGCAAGTTAAATGCTGAAAACAGAGACAAGGGGCTACATAGCGACGACGAGGAGGAACCCCGGCCGCCAAACAGTAGAGGACAGAAGGGTTTCCCCCCACAAGTGCGGACGGTGAACATGATATACGCAACCCACATCCCCAAGAGGGAGCGGAAGCGTGCGTTAAGGGATGTATACGAGTTGGAGCCTGTCGCCCCAAAGTTCAACCCATGGTCCTCCTGCCCGATCACTTTCGATCGAAGGGACCACCCCACTCGAGTCCTTATGGACGGCGGGAGTAGCCTGAACCTGCTTTATCAGGACACAGTGCAGAAAATGGGCATAGAACCCTCAAGAATTAAACCCACAAAAACGACCTTCAAGGGCGTCATACCAGGTGTAGAGGCCAACTGTACAGACTCAGTTACACTTGAAGTGGTCTTCGGATCCCCGGATAATTTCCGAAGCGACGAGTTAATCTTCGACATAGTCCCGTTCCGCAGTGGCTATCATGCACTGCTCGAACGAACCGCATTTGCAAAGTTCAATGCAGTACCGCACTACGCATACCTCAAGCTCAAGATTCCAGGACCTCGGGGAATCATTACGGTCAACGGAAACACCGAACGCTCTCTCCGAACGGAGGAGCATACGGCGGCCCTCGCAGCGGAAGTACAAAGCAGCCTTTCAAGGCCATTCTCTAGTCCGGCGATAAAACGTCCGGGCACCGTCAAGCGTGACCGGAGTAACCTACAACAAGACCGCCTGGCATGTTCCGAGCAAGCGTAGCAATGCGGCCCCAACCCCAGCCTTCGCGAAACAGCGAAATCAGTGCTACGCGTACATAATTACGCTCTGAAAATACCATGGGCACAAGGGGAGGGGCAAGACCACGGCATGCCCGAAACACGGCTCAACCGCACTAGGGGCTGCCGATTTGGTCACTTTTTTCTTACTTTTAGGACTCCACTTTTCGAATGATCGGATTGGCAGTACAATTGCCGAACAAATGATACAACAACCAGGGGAGCGGAAAGCTATGCCGCACTATGGAACTCCCAGGTGGTCTCTATAACGAGCAGTATACTTGTTTTACATGCCATTCCGCAGCCTGCCCCTGGAGGGGACATGTTAAAAAGTCCCATCTCATGCTTACCGCATTATTTGTATCGTTCTGCTTTTAATGCACCTTTTTTCGAATAAACAATGCTTAGCCTCAGACTATTACTGCATTCTCTATTCATTCCTTTTATATATATATGTTCAAGCATGACATTTAGCACCCGTACACTTTGGTACGGCCAATACGCCAGGGGCTCAAGCACCCCATAATACGACGTGAGAAGTCCGAACACTTTCATAAGTGCGGCACCCCGAACTTATAGCATTATATGCATCAGCTCCGAATCATGTCTTTGGTCAATAGTTGGGTTTGCCCGGCTCCCATGTTTTGGTATCTTACGTTCCGCTATATCGGCTAAGGTAGCACTGGGAGAACTACTGCGATTGGGCCCCGGTTGAGCTAGGCTAAGCACCTCAGTAGAGAAAGCTAAAACTGACTGTCATGATAGGGCGAGAGCTGGTCGCTGTTCGAGAGGTTTCGAGTCCCTAAAGACTTATGCCGCTTAGAGTGAGGAGTCGGCTTTGTCCGGCCTAGGCGTGTATAGCGCCCCGAACTCGGTCTTCCGAACACTAGGGGATTCGCCGAAATTTATAAATTATAGAATTCTCTGGCTAAGTGAGAGTGATAACGCATTATAGTCCGATTGCCTTGTTCGTTGTGCTGAGCACCTCCCTCGAAGGACCCAAGAATGGGAAAAGAGTGCTTAGGTTTATCCCGAACACCCCAGCACTCGTGGCATGGGGGCAGAAGCCGACGACTCGCCATCTCTCAGATTTTATAAACGACTGCATAGAAGGTAATATTTTAAATTAAAACAAGCGTTGCATAGCGCATATGAACAAGTTTTCAGCGTACAGGATAACACGAGCGAGTTTACTCAAATATTACATCCCTGGAACATTCATCCGCCACAAGGCGGGCACCCTTCAGGACGCCCTCATAGTACATCTCGGGGTGGCGATGCTCCTTGCCCTGCGGTGGCCCGTCCTTCACCAGCTTCTCCGCATCCATCTTGCCCCAGTGCACTTTAGCACGGGCAAGCGCCCTACAGGCGCCCTCAAATGCAGGCGGAGCGCTTGATAACTTCAAGCCATGGACAAGCATCCATCAGCCGCCTCACCAGGCCAAAGTAGCTCCCAGGCATGGCCTCTCCAGGCCACAGCCGAACTATGAGGCCCTTCATTGCCTGTTCGGCCACCTTATGGAGCTCGACCAGTTGCTTCAGCTGGTCGCTCAAGGGCATCGGGTGTCCGGCCTCAGCATACTGAGACCAGAACACCTTCTCCGTCGAGATCCCCTCCTCGGCCCAGTAGAAGGCGGCGGCATCTGACACGCTACGGGGCAAATCTACGAATGCTCCTGGAGAGCTTCGGACTCGGGTAAGTAACAAGTAATTCACTTTCACGTGCTTGCTTTGCATAAAGAATGCCTTAGCAGCCGCTATCTTCTTCATCGCCTCAATTTCCTGGAGGGCTTTCTGGGCTTCGGCCTTGGCAGACTTGGCGCTTTCAAGGACCGCCGCGAGCTCGGACTCTCGCGTCTTTGAGTTAAGCTCCAAACTCTCGTGTTTTTTCACGAGAGCCTGGAGCTCTTGCTGCACCTCGCCAACCCGCGCCTCATGTTTCTCCCGCTCGGTGCGCTCCGTGGCCGCCTTCTTTTCAGCCTCGGAAAGCGCTTGCTTCAGGGTCGCCACCTCGGTCGTGGCCCCTAGCACATAATTAACGATCCTATCATTTTCTGCAACTGCATCTTTTTTATATACACAAATAGACAAGGCATCACGTACCTTGGTTATCCTTGAGCTGCTTCTTGGCAAGGCGGAGCTCTTGCTCGGACCGCTCGAGGTTCTGCTTCAGCGCATCCACCTCCGCAGTCAGTGCGGCAGAGGCTAGCAGCGAAGCCTGCATACGCATATCGACATAATTAATGTTAGACTCCTACGAATATTATTAGATCCTCTATTCGGCTTTTCTTTCTGAACGCCAAACAGAGCATCAGGGGCTACTGTCTATGTGGTAATATTTTCATATATTTTTTACATACCTCGAAGCCTGTCAGCAGGCTAGCACAGGCTTCAGTCAGCCCGCTCTTGGTGGACTGGACCTTCTGGATCACTGCACTCATAATAGTGCGGTGCTCCTCGTCGATGGAGGCGCCGTTAAGCACCTCCAGCAAGTTATCCGGTGCCTCCGGTTGGGTGGAGGCCACCGGCGCAGTAGGCTTGCCTTTCTTAGAAGGAGGCTGCCTGCCGGAGTCCGGAACCGCTGAAGGTTCCGGCGCGGTGTCCGGCCCAAGGCCGGACTCGGAGCCCTTGGGAGCTTTGCTCCCTTTGTGCCTGCAGTCCGGGAGGTCGCCTTGCGGCGCCTCCAGGACCACCTCCCCTTGGCTTGAAACCTTTTGGGACAACACCTCGGCGTCGTCCGTAGGGGGAGGGGGGTAGCGGTCGTAAGTGAAAAACTTTTCACATCCGACGAATCCAGGGAACCGCTCGACGATATGTCGACTCGGGCCTGGGGCGGACTGCATAATTACATTCCATTTCAGGGGAAGCTGTGCAATAAAGGAACGCCACGAGTCACTCTGGTGTCCGAATACTTACGACTTCGCCAGGGGCTTGGCCCTGAGCGGTCATTCCTCTTCACCGTCGTTGGCGTTGGTGGAGTAGTCCGGAGGAAGGGTCCTCCCCTTATTGGACCCTCCGGCCTCCCCAGTTGGGGCGGCCTTCCTTTTCTTTTCTCCCCCTGCTGGGGAAGAAAACTCTCTTTCCTCCTCCTCGTCTTCATGGGAGGAGTGCGCCTCGGAGTTATCGCACGATGAGTCCGACTCCACCGGGCGCCGGGAACTCTTCCGGGTTCCCGTGGCCTCCTTCTTGGCCTTCTTCTCCGGCACCACGTAAGGTACCGGAACCAGCAGCTCCGCCAAGCGGGCGTCTGCTGGGTCTTCGGGCAAAGGAGCCGGACAGTTGATTTGTCCGGACGTCCTCTGCCAGTCCTGTCAAAGGCATAGGGTCTTAGATCCCGCATAGAGTCAAACTATGAAAGACAAATATCCTATAAGAGGTAAAAACAGCTTTCTGCGCTGGCTTGACACTGCGCGTAGAATCCGCGATCCTCGGTGGCAGAAGCGGGAGCCTCGGCGCCCTTGAATAGCGCCTTCCAGGCATCTTCATACGTTGTGTCGAAGAGCCTGTTTAGAGTTCGGTGCTGGTCCAGGTCAAACTTCCACAAGCTGAAAACCCGTTGTTGGCACGGGAGGATCCGGCGGATGAGCATGACCTGGACTACGTTGACGAGTTTGAGCTTCTTGCTCACCAGGTTTTGGACGCATGTTTGGAGTCCAGTCAGCTCTCCCGAACTACCCCACGGCAGGCCCTTCTCTTTCCAGGAGGTGAGCCGCGTAGGGACTCCGGATTGGAACTCGGGGGCTGCGACCCATTCAGGGTCACGCGGCTCAGTGATGTAGAACCACCCCAATTGCCACCCCTTTATGGTCTCCATGAAGGATCCCTCGAGCCATAGGACGATGGGCATCTTGCCCACCATGGCGCCTCCGCACTCCGCCTGGCGGCTGCCCACTACCTTCGGCTTGACATTGAAGGTCTTCAGCCATAGGCCGAAGTGGGGCTGGATGCAGAGGAAGGCCTCACACACGACGATAAACACCGAGATATTGAGGATGAAGTTCGGGGCCAGATCGTGGAAGTCCAGGCCGTAGTAGAACATGAGCCCCCGGACGAATGGGTGGAGAGGGAAGCCTAGTCCGTGGAGGAAATGGGTGAGGAACACCACCCTCTCATGGGGCCTGGGGTGGGGATGAGTTGCCCCTCGTCTGGGAGCCGGTGCGCGATGTCGTCGGACAAGTATCCGGCTCTCCTCAGCTTCTTGATGTGTCCCTCCGTGACGGAGGAGACCATCCACTTGCCTCCCGCTCCGGACATGGTTGGAGAAGGTTGAGGTGGGGAATGCGGATTTCGGTGTTGGAGCTCAAGTGTGCGAAAATGGATGAGCAAAGGAGTAAGAAGGCGTGGATGAAAAGGTGGATCCTTATCCCCTTATATGGGCGGACGAAACTATGTGTCCCCACCAGCCTGGTAAAACTCGCTTATCTCCCAAGCGCCGTAATCAATGGCACGGTTGGGTTACTCACGCCAGTATTGATGAGAATCCCGGGATAAGGGACACGATCTCTGCTTCGACAAGACGTGCCAAGGAAACCGCCTCACAAAACGCGCTGAGGTGGGACAGTAAAAATGATTCGAATAAAGGCTTGGCTGTGGTGTGATGTCACGCTACGGAATACGTCAGCAGATTAAATTTGTGTAAATATTATTCTCTCTACGGCAGTATGTGGAACTTATTTTGCAGAGCCGGACACTATCCTTGTGTTCAAAATCTTCTATGGAGTATTCGGAGGAGGAACCCGCCTTGCAATGCCGAAGACAATCTGCGCGCCGGACACGTCGTCATTGAAGCCTGGTTCAGGGGCTACTGAGGGAGTCCTGGATTAGGGGGTGTCCGGATAGCCGGACTATAACCTTTGGCCGGACTGTTGGACTATGAAGATACAAGATTGAAGACTTCGTCCCGTGTCCGGATGGGACTTTCCTTGGCGTGGAAGGCAAGCTTGGCAATACGGATATGTAGATCTCCTCCCATTGTAACCGACTCTGTGTAACCCTAGCCCTCTCCGATGTCTATATAAACCGGAGGGTTTAGTCCGTAGGGCAGAACAACAATCATACCGTAGGCTAGCTTCTAGGGTTTAGCCTCTCTGATCTCATGGTAGATCTACTCTTGTACTACCCATATCATCAATATTAATCAAGCAGGAGTAGGGTTTTACCTCCATCGAGAGGGCCCGAACCTAGGTAAAAACATTGTGTCCCTTGTCTCCTGTTACCATCCGCCTAGACGCACAGTTCGGGACCCCCTACCCGAGATCCGCCGGTTTTGACACCGACAGTGATGAATTGTCAGCATTGATACTTTTATGTGCAAAACATGTCATATGTCTGCTTGTTTATCTTTTAGAGTGAGGAAGATATAAGTGTTGAACAAGCGCGGTCTCATCATCTTGCTCAGCTGCTTGCGCTGCAGCTCCCCAGCAGGGCTAACCTTTCTTGAGCTCTATTGAAGTGCTGTCGGTTTTGTATATTATTTTGTCGGCGTGTTTATTTGCACTGGTGGCAATCTTTGATGCCCAGTATATGTAATCTGCTGTCTGCTTGTGCTTTATTATCATAGTGGCGAACTTTGATGCCCAGTGGATGTAATATGTCGTAATTTCTTTATTGTATAATCTAGCTTTTTTCTTATTCACGATGCTGCAGTTATTTTACTGTATATATATCCTGTCTTCGTAGTAAACCGGCCAAACCGTAAAATTACGGTACATAATCGGGCCGTCATGCAATCACAATGTAGGTTGGGCCTGAAACGTGCCGAACAGCTCACGGGCCGACAGCAGCCCGAAATGAACCCCGGCCCATGATTGTGCAAATCAAATCACGGGCTTTTAACAGGCCAAAATTGTCTCGGTCCTTGTTTGGCCCAATCAGATATCGGCTGCGAGCAGGCCGGATGCAAACCGGGCCGTAGTTAGGCCCAACTATATGATGGGCTTTTAACAGGCCGAAATTAATATGGGGCCGAAATGTTAAACGGGCCCTTAACAGGCCAAAACTAATATCAGGCAGAATTACTAAGAGGGCCTTTAGCAAGTGGGCCCAAAAGCATAGTGTCCAGTTGACGGGCCGAATCTGATATGGGTCATAATTGAGCCCAAAGCCTCTTAAAGGGCCGGACCTGATCTGGGCCGTAATTTGGCCCAGAACGTGGTAGGATTTTAACGGGTCGGATCTCATATGGGCCACTATTAGGCCCGGAGCGTGGCAGGCCATTAATGGACCGGATCAAATATGGGCCAACATTTGGCCCAAAACATGGCAGCTAGTTAATGGGTCGGCCTACTAGGGTCCTCAAAATCTTGTGGGCCTATAGCTAGGCCGGCCCATTAATGTCGGCGAAATCTCGTGGGCCTTTAGCTGGGCCGGCCCATTATGATCCGCAAGAATCTTGTGGGCCTTTACCTGGGCCGGCCCATTATGGCACACAAAAATCTTGTGGGCCTTTACCTGGGCCAGCCCATTATGGCCCGCAATATCTTGTGGGCCTTTAGCTGGGCCAGCCCATTATGGTCCGCAAAATCTCGTGGGCCTTTAGCTGGGCCGTCCCATTATGGTCCGCAAAATCTTGTGGGCCTTCAGTTGGGTCGGCCCATTTAAACTTGATGGGCCGGTCCACGTGTCAACATATCATAGGCACGTCTCACCCATTGGATGAGTGACACCTGTGCCAACGCGGACCTGACACGTGTCTCCTCCAGCCAATGATGATTTTACACGTGGAAAATCCCCATTGGTCGGGGCTGTTAACGGGTTATCGGATCCAAAACCCGACCCAATAGCTTAACGGCGTTCTGTTACGGTGGATGACACGTGTCGGTCACCCTTGACGAAAGCACTTCTGTGACGCGCGATTTATCGTCATGGAAGTGGACACTTCCGTGATGATAATTTTGGTAATGTCATGGAACACTTCTACGATAGCACACGTATGACTATCTTGATTCTATCATAAAATCGTCATGGATGTACATGCATGACAGAAAACGCGACCTACTATGACAAACACGTATCATCACGGAAGTGTATTTTTTTGTAGTGATAGGAGGAAGAAGTACGTCGGTGGAGCTTCGTGGGCCCCACGAGGGTGGGGGCGCGCCCTAGGGGGTGGGCGCGCCCCCTACCTCGTGCCAACCTCGTGGCTTTCTAGACGTAGGGTCCAAGTCTCCTGGATCATGTTCGGTGAGAAAATCACGTTCCCCAAGGTTTCATTCCATTTGGACTCCGTTTGATATTCCGTTTCTTCGAAACACTTAAATAGGCAAAAAACAACAATCTAGGCTGGGCCTCCGGTTAATAGGTTAGTCCCAAAAGTAATATAAAAGTGGAAAATAAAGCCCAATATGGTCCAAAACAGTAGATAATATAGCATGGAGCAATAAAAATTTATAGATAAGTTGGACACGTATCAAGCCCTAGTGTCACATGCTCCTTCTGCATTGCTTGCTGGAACATCAAAAGTAACACCTTCAGTGTACCTTGGAAGTCGCAGCAATGGAGTTTGCTTCAACCAAAATACGTGCTACACGCTTGCAGAAATTGACTGCATTATCTGGCCGACGGATGTCAGAACATTCTTCACTTCTGTTGCATCCAACTTTTTGTGATTCTCATATAATGGGAGCATGTGAGGTGGGATCTGCTTTAAAGAGATAACGAAAATGAAACAGAGAAAAAAGTTGAGTTTTACATCACCAATGCATGCATTATTTATTTACTACTTATTTACTGAAGGAAATTGAGGACAAAATAAACAAAGAAAAAAACATGCTTACCTCCAAGTCTTGACTAGAAGGAAGCGGCTGCAGCCACTCATCTAGAGAGCCGCACACATCGCCACCGGTCTAGCTCCCATCTATGAATGGATTGGTTGGTATCTCAGGAATGTTTCCACCTCCACTAACTCCATCCACATTGTTGTTCTCGCAATCATCTTCGTTGCAACTCACAATTGATACGTACGGTGTCTGGCAAACGACGAAGCTGTAGATTATCAAAAAAAGGTTGGTCATCAGATCAAAAATAAGGCAGCAAAACAAAAGGAGTTATGATAATTGAAAGGAGGAAAAGAGGTATTACATTCCGTTGTCCAAATTCAATTTTATCAAGGCTGAGCTTGTTTTTATCAATTTCTTCTAGCAACTTGAAGTTGTTGTTGCAAACGAAACATGCCCTTAGGAGAGAGTAGTGGAATCTATGCTCAGTGACCAACCCACGAGGCACATCGACAAAATCCATGTAAATTATCTAAAAACAATCAAAATGCCATTGTGAGCAACGCTTCTGGATGCTACAAATGATACTGGAGTGAATAATAAAAGAAAGAAAAGAGACAAAAGCAATAGGATCATTTGACATACCGCGAAGATGGTCACACAACCGCCAATCCAGAATCCACTTTTCCCTGCCTCCCTCTTCTTTGGTACTTCTTCACCTCCTTCAAAGCAGCAGCCAGGAAATGCTCATCCCACGCAAACTCATTGATCTTGTCCATGTCAACCAAGCTCGCAACATACTCTACGGGGACCATGTTGCCAGTCCCAGGAGATAACATGAGAGCAATGCATAAAAGCACTCAAGTCCTGTTGATGGAAACTACATCACGATCATCTGTCACCTTCAGAACTTGAATAGCATGCTTCATTGGAGCCTTTGACCCTACTCGATAGGGTTCACGGAGCGCATGAGGCTCATTCCTCCTCAATAGCTCCACTGGCCTTGACCCAGAAGGGACATTAAAAAAATTGCACCATGTCTTTCGTGAACAATATAGACTTCTTCTTGTGACTTCAAAAAATAGATGCAACATACTGATGTGAAAAATACAACAAAATCAATTGCAACACGAGGAACCAGCGACAAGCAAATACAAAGGTAAAAAGATGATGGTGCATTATGCTTGTCGTGCATACCTAAACATTGCCTTTTCTGTGTCAATTTTCATCACTATCCAATCAAGCAAATCGGCCGACACAAAGAAAGAATTGATGTTTAGGAGGGACCCAAAGCTGCTTTTGCTAATAACTTGCTTCTTAGTTTCAAAATGAATATTCGCAACCTGGCACAGCCGGGTGGCTGAGAAACGTGTTGAGAATGACCCATCGGCAGTACAATCGTCATCGTCCATTCTGCAAAAAAGAAGAAGAAAATAAGAGCATGAGGATGCATCATCTATATGTGACTGTAGTATTGCAGTGCAACACTACCACTGAAATAACAAAGACCTACTTCTAAAAACAAAGCTGAATCTGAACACATGAGTACATTCCTTAAAAAAACACAGCCCTACTTCTATATGTCACTGGACTACATCTGAATAATGAAAAAAATGGTGTGCTGCAATACAACTGAAAAATTTAGGTTTAGTTACACACTGACTTTAATTTGAACTAGATGAAAACATTCAATTTTCAAGTTAAGTTCCAAAAAAACCTAAACCTCATGGGTGGTAGCAGTCATCTTTTAGACTAGCATAGTGTTTCCTCACATTTCTTTTTCCATGGAAAAAAGAAACCACTTAATTAACAATACTTAGTATGAGTGAAGCGGAGCATTTCACTGCCTTTAGCAGCAGGGCATCCACATACAGGCAGCATGCCATGATGCCTATTTGCTTCAGTTGAGATCAGCAGAAACTAAAGTATAGAGGGCATGCTATGATTTTTATAAAATTAGCTAACAGGAAAGCACAAACTAAAATGAAAAATGAATGTGGCAGTGATTTCAATGGATGAATGGATAGTTAAGTAAATGGAATGAATGGATAAGCTAGGCTAGGATTATTATCACTAGTCAGGCAACTGAAAAAGCTAGGCTATGAACAAGCAAGCAAGCAAAACAAAACAAAGCAAGCTAGCTAGGCTGAATCCAGCGTACAAATACAATTGACAAAAATACTCTGCTCCAACTAACATTCAATTTCAGGTTAAAGTTCCCATAGAAATTGAGGTGTGCTCTGCTGCAAAAGACAGAGTAAAAAATGAGGTGTGTTGTAGTGCTAGTCTGAAAAATACTCTGCTACAACAAAACTAAGAAATTCAGATTCAAAACTGAATTTGCTTTAAACTAGCAAAACAAGTCAGATTACCATCTTACGTTTCAATGCAACTAACACCTGGGCACACCTACGGACACCACCCCTCAAACACCAAAAAGCACACCTCCGACGAGCACTTCCTCCTCCGACGACCACAACTCCAACCCCAACACGCTCTCCAACCTCTTGCATAGCAGCTCCGACGAGCACAGCCCCAACCCCGACCCGCTCCCCCTCCTCCTGTCTAGCAGATCTGACGAGACAAACCCAACCCCAACCCGCACTGCCCCCTCCGGGCAAGCAGATACGACGAGCCCCATCGCTACCACGGATCCACTGCTACATCGCGCGTTTAGGGATGACGGAAGACAAAAATGTTGAGATCTGGAAGACAAACCTAAAATATGCGTCGTCATCGTCCATGGAGTGCGACGACGATGCGCGTGTCTCCACTCCCACCCCAGCCGCCGGCGCCCCCGTTCCTTTCCCTAGCAGCCGCGTCGACCGTCGCATTCCATGGTTGGATCTGCACGAGGGGAAGAAGGTGGGGAAGAGGACGAAATGGAAGAGGAGGAAGGAAACAGAGCGAGATCTCACCTGGGGCCGATGTTGCAATCAATCGACGAGTCAACCAACGCACCTGGTCGGGCTGCGCGTGACCCGACCGAGACAGAAACAGCCGCACGATCAGCAGCGATCCGACGGCTCTGGAGGAGGTTTACGCGTGCGAGAAAAAAGTCAGATGGAAATAAACGTTTTCCACACAGTAAAGGGGTATGGATGTATTTACGAGTACAATAGATTTTCATTACATGACGTGAGAAGTACCAAGTAGTTCAAAGCACCACAGTGAGAAGCCTGCAGTAGCCATTGAACTGTGAAGTACTGCATTTAGGGTCATGATGAAACTCCAACCTTGCGGTAATTATCAGCTTATATTCAAGACTCAAGGATATCCCATTATTTCACAGATGGCATGTGTTGTTGTGTAGATAATTGGTCATGATTACTGTATAACTGAATGCATACTGACCGAAAGAGAGTTTCCTGGACAATGCAACTGTCGCAGATTTGATCAGGGAAAGTGATATTTGTGAATCCGAAATGAGGTTCCTCGTAGGTCAAGATGACAAGCGCATCTACATTTCTTGGTGGTTAAATACAAAGGTAAAATTTTGTCGCTTCATACTTTTATATTTTAGTCTGCCAAAAACAGTAGGGTGTTGCTCATTTGCTTTGCTGGGGCATAAATAAATTGTAACTGTAGAGTATCATCTCATATATGTTTCATATATGCAAAGTCTTCAATTCTAGGGTCCTCAAAAGTTAAAACTAGCACTGAGCCAATAATCCATAGTCCATTCCTTTGTAACATGTAAGATGGCCACTTGGCCAGGCCAGTTTGCTGCTGACTAATAATTTTGGAGAGAATTCCTTATTTGACATTTTCTTAAAGTTTGGTTCCTTATTTGGCCTAAATAAAAATTTCTTTCCTATTTGACAGCAAAAGTAATTTTTGTTCCTTATATGACACTTTCATCCATTTTAGACGCTAATGGTGTTGAGTGTGAGGTGAAAAGACCATGTTGCCCCTGTAATATTTTTATACCCATGTTACGTACAAAGAAAGAAGCAACAGCCTGTGGCTATGGCCACTAAATCTCACGTGTTGGCAGAAATCACATATTTGACCTGAGGGCGAAACCAAATCACGATCTGACTTGCTCTCAAAAAAATTTCACATAACAGACCGTTCTGTGTGGCGCCCCACAGCCAGCCGTGCAGCGCCCAACGCATATGCGCCACACTTGTAATGTGCAGCGCTTAGCTCTTAGGCGCTGCACGGTGACTTAAGTGCATCGGCCCAGCCCGACCAGGCAGTTCTTCCCCCTCTCCAGGAAGTTGCTCTCTAGACAGAGAGCAGCAGTGGCGCCCCCTTCGGATCCCCCCCCCCCACATCCCTCTCGGATCTGAAGATTTGATCCATGGATTCGATCTCCAATCCCTCCTACTAGGTAAACTCCTCCGTTCCCTTTCTTTTCCTCCGTAAATTTGTTGTCATTTTAGAGATTTGTCCAAGATTTGCTGGAACCCATGATTTGCTTGATTTGCTTGATTTAGGATGTTTAGTCGTAGTGGTACTACCGTAGTGTTTTTCATTAGTTCACAATATATGATTCTTGTTAGTGAAACCCTAGATAGTTTTGTTTTTTTAGATATATATGAGATGCCTATTTTTGTAGATAACTATGAGATGTTGATTTTTGTAGACATATATGAGATGTTTAGTTTTTTTAGATATACATTAGATGTTGAGTTTATTTGATATGAGATGTTGAGTTTATTTGAACACATATGACATATTCATTGTGTGAGAAGGAGATGTTGAGATTCTTGTAGTTGAACACATATTAGATGTTTAGTCTATACCGATATTTGAAGATGAAGATGAACTCATATATGTTTATTGTTTGAACTTTGTAAGGATGGTTTGGCTTCTCGACAATGCCTACGACACACGACATCGGGCCTACATGATACGCGAGAAGGAGATGGTAATAATGAGTAGTCTAAATAGTTTGCAAATTTGCCTTTAGTTGAAACTAACATGCCCTAAGATTTTTCATTACTTGTTTTTTGCAGAAGCTTGAACCTCTGAAGATTCGGTATCACGGGGTCTCTTGTCCTGCAATGCCCTACGATGAGCAGTACACGTCGTACATCCAGCAGGCAGGACTCCTCCCGTGGATTCAGTTAGTCAGCCGGTCCACGCCTAACCTCAATGCTCCACTCTCCTCTCTTGTTGAACGGTGGAGGCCGGAGACACATAGTTTCCATCTTCGGACTGGGGAGATGACCGTGACGCTCGAGGATGTTGCCTTGATCACCGGTCTTCCTATCAACGAGAGGCCTCTATGTATGAGCACCAATTCTGATGAGTGGCGCGAGCAGATGATTGCTCTTATCAGTAGGGATCCTACCAAGGCTGAGGATGATGTAGAGGAGGGAGAAGAGAAGAAGAAGAAGAGGGAAAGGAAAGCAGCCGGAGCTGCTTTCACGTGGATTCAAAATAACTTTGTGACGTGCCCTGTGGATGCCACTGATGCTATGATCCAGACACATGCTCGTGTCTATATGTGGTACGTTGTCTCGAGGACTTTGTTTCCTGACTCCACGGGCAAGAACGCTCCATGGATGTGGCTGAAGGCGTTGACCGTCTTCGATAGCGGATGGAGCTGGGGTTCAGCGACTCTTGCCTACTTGTACCGACATGTAGTTGGTCTGTTTTGTTATCAAGTCATTTCTTCATTAGCAATGCAACCTTGCTGTCAAGTTAACATTGTTTTCTTTCATATGCAGCTGGACGATGCGTGTTGCAGGATCACAGATAGTGTAGGCATTGGTGGTAATATGCTTCTACTTTCTGTATGGAGCTGGGAGCGTCTGCCTGTTGGACGCCCGAAGAGCGTCAAGTTTAATCCTTGGGATGAAAAAGAGGAATTACGGCTCCCCACTTGGGCTTACAAGTGGGATGTGGTATCCGAGATGACGAACGATGTCAATCTCATGTCCCAAAAGTACATTGTCGAGTTGGACACGATTACTCCTGAGCAGGTAACGAGGACATTACTACAGCCATTTCTCATGCTTGCCTGAAAAATAGTCATCAATGTTGCGTTGTTGCCCTATTTCATAGGTGGTATGGCAGCCATATGGCGCGAATGACACATTAGGGTACACTCCAGAGTTTGCCATCAACCCGATGTGCTTGCGGGATAGGGATCTGTGGCTCATGCAGTGCCCACTGATATGTAACTGGGCGGTTGAGTTTCACTTGCCACATCGCGTGTATCGTCAGTTTGGTTTGTTCCATCCTCACCCGCGGAATGGGTGGATACGGACAAAGCACTTCATAGGTAAGAGAGCATGAACCGCATTGACTAAGCATCGCCACTCCTTCTTGGTTTTGCTAATGTTTGGTTTTATACCATGCAGGTTGGACAGGAGAAAGCAGCAGTAGATAAAGGACTGGGACAAGCATCATGCTTCGTATGTTACCCGCTTCCATCTTTGTGTGGATTAAGCTCGTAGCAGTGCACGCGCCCAGCTTCGTGAGCATAACTCACTTGCTTTTGATAACTACATACGATGGCTTCTTGAAAATACTCGAGTTGAGATATGTCCGCCGGCATACAATGAGGATATTCTTGAAGAACCTGTAAACTTTGAGCATCTATCAAAGGGGAAGTACAACAGAGATGTCAGGGAAGGGCAAGGAGTCCCTACTATTCCGGTGATTAACTATGTGGTAAAGTGTTCCCTTCTTTACTTTCCCGTTGGTCATATTACACATGTTTGAATGGCTAACGTATTCATTCGTTCTCATCTGCAGCGTAACGAGATCAAGAAAGCAACTGATGAAAGCCAGTCTATTCTGGAGAAGACACCGGTTGGAGAAGGCAATGATGATGGTTCACTACGAGCATTCCTCAAGGTACATATCGCTTTCAGGTGTCCATATTACATATGTTGCGGAGTTTGATATCTTATACACATGTTCACGTTACAGCGTCAGGCCAAGAAGTTAAGGCGGTTATCGAATCTTCTCGGTTGCCGTGATCCCGAATTTGATGAACCATCTGCCTCTAGGTCTGGTACACCATCAGACCCCTTATCTCACCATCAGGAGGATGATGTGAGTTCCTCATTTTCCTATCTGGATGATGAGGGTGTGGTCACCCAAGAGGTATGACTAATCCTTTTGATGTGATTCTCACTTGATTACGACGCCAGTCTTTACCATATTGTTTGATTGTGTGATAGGGCCATGAGCTTGATGATGACATGACTTTGGTGGACGCTCAAGTTTGGTCTGCATATATGTTCAAGCCTAGGCAGCACATACGCCGGTACACGCCCACCGACTTTAACAACGGAGACAACCCAAAGGTGGTCGTAGGGACCTCGCGGATGGCTAGCTTGGATGATGAGGCGGAGGAGGAAGTGGAGGAAGAGGAGGCTCGTCCTAATAGGAAGAAGAAGATTGCCTCCAGGCGTGGCACTAGGAACATGCACGAAAAGCATTAGTGCTTGTGTTTTTTACAATGGAAGTGCTCTTGTAGCCGCTTCATTAGGTTGATGAACTTGTGAGGTTATGTCATATGTTGGTGAACTCTTATTAGTGTGGTACTTGTGTTTGCGAACTTGTAGTAATGTTGAATTGTCCTAAATGATGTGATGTTCAAGTTATTAGTTCTCTTTGTTCAGTTTCCGCAGTTTACAGCACTACATTCATACTTGTGATTTCAGACTTGTAGTAATGTTGAATTGTCCTAAATGATGTGATGTTCAAGTTATTAGTTCTCTTTGTTCAGTTTCCGCAGTTTACAGCACTACATTCATACTTGTGATTTCAGTTTGCAGCCAAAATTGCATCTGTTTCTGCAGTTTAGCAGTTAACAGCACTGTAGCGCGCAACACTAAGGCGCTGCACTATACTGTGCAGGGCCCAACACTTAGGCGCCGCACTATATAGTGTAGCGCCAGTCCCCTAGGTGATGCACATCTAGCCATGGCTATCCAGAGAGCCACAGAAGCTTTGCAACATTGACCATACCCGAAAATTGCTAAAATCACTATGCAACACCCAAGGCTCATGCGTTGCACATTTGGACATGGGGCTATCTAGAGAGCAAAATAATGGTTCTAGTAGGTTTTGGACATTTTCTCTCTGGATAGCCCCATGTCCAAATGTGCAACGCCTAAGGGAGAGGCGCTGCACATCTGGACATGGCTATCCAGAGAGCAAAATAGCCTATCCGGAGAGCAAAATTTCTAAGTCAGAGTGCAACGCCTATGTGTCAGGCGCTGCACTCTCTGCTGATTTTAAATACCAATTTTTTTTAGGTTTTGTGGTTCGCATACTATATCACATAATGTAGTCACACACTCAGACACACATAGCACATAAAGTAGTCCAACCACATAGTCATGCACACATAGCCCATAGAGTAGTCCAATCACATAGTCATACACACATGAAGGAGTCATAGCACATAGAGTTGTCCAAAACACATAGTCATTTATGACTCATAGCACACATCTTCCTCTCTTCTACTTCTTCTTCCTCCTCCCACCACACCGGCATCTCACCTTCCCCCTCCGTGTCCTCCACCCCCTTCATTGTTTTCGTACCTACGAAAATGGCAACATAATAGTTAGTCACACAATGCAAAATGACAACACAAACATTGAGCCAAAATAACAAGATCATAGTAAGTCACATACGACAATGGTCCATTGAGCCAAGAAAACATTCCTCCACTACGACCGCCGCCATAGCCACCACCAAGGCCTAGGCCATCACCACGGCATCTACGACCACCACGGCCTAGACCACCACGGCGTAGACCACCACCACGGCTTAGACCACCACCACGGCCTCTACCACCACCACGGCCAAGACCATCACCACGGCCTAGACCTTCACCACGGCCTAAACCTTCACCACGTCCAAGACCATCACCACCGCCTCTACCACCACCACGGCTAAGACCATCACCACGGCCTCTTCTAAGACCTGACTCCCTCTTTGTTGCCTAGTTCCTCGTTGTCTTGATTGGTTTGGCACTTGGGCGCTTGTTTGACTTGGTTGGCTACTCCTTGGTTGACTTGGTTGGCTATCATTTGCTTGGCTTGTTCTTGCATCATTTTTCTTTGATCTCTTTCTTGGTTTCAGACAAGTTCTTGTGGTGTGTCCCCCATGATTGCACTCCCCACAACGGGATTGCTCACGAGGCTCTTGGAATTGGCCGGTGTCGTATTCTCGACCGCCACCACGGCCCCATCCGTCCATGTCACCTCTAAGACGCTTTGTCTTATGTCTTCCCTGTCTAATGACCTTCAATTCCGGGTTCGGCCATAGTTGAACTCCATGATACTCCGGCCATTGTGATTGGTCCAAGTATGGCTCAAATCGGGGAGCCCATGTATTCTTTACCATCATGATTGAGAACTTGGACTCCCGCACGGTAAGAGGGTGATTGACATCAACATTCCTAACACGGGATGCGTTTAACAAGTGCGAGCATGGAAGATGAAGCAACGATGGCTTCATGCAACTGCAATCACACCGTGTTAGGGAGACCTTGAAAGCGCAGCCTCCGTGTTGGTGGCCATCGTTTGAGGTTCCTCCAGGCTCTTTCACTTCATACTTCCACTCGTTGTCGTCATATAGAACAACTTCTTGGGAGTCTGCCTTTCGTGATTGAAATTCCAACCATTCTTGAACCTTTGGTGGGAAATTATACTTGTGCTTTTCCTTGTTCTCACCAGCAATCTGCTTATCCGTCTCCATTGAGTACTTTAAAAAGTACGCATTCATCTTGTCAAATGTGTATTGAACTATTGTTGTCATTGGTAATGCACGTACACCCTTGAGCACCTTATTGAAGCATTCTGCCATGTTGCTTGTCACTTGACCATACCTCCGGCCATCTTCATCGAAAGCACATGCCCACATATTCCTTTCTACAATGTTCTTATTGAGAAACTCAAGACCACCGGGATCAAGTATCTTGTGTGTGACCAATGCATTGTACAAGTTGGACTGCTTGTCGGAGAAAGCGAGACAACAATCTTGAAGATGACCGGCCAACTCCTTGATACCACATGCCCTATAGAAGTTTGCAAAAAAGTGCCTCATGCACCATCGATGGTGCAACTTTGTATGTCCGGGAATGTCAGCCACAACCGCATTTAGAATCCTGGATGGCGATCCGATATGACACAAATTTCCCTTTCATCCGGTAATACCCTTGTTCTCAATTGACGCAAGAACCACTCCCAGTTATCATTATTCTCCGCCTCAACCAAAGCGAAAGCCAAAGGCAACACCCGGTTATTGGCATCTTATACGTCTCCAACGTATCTATAATTTATGAAGTATTCATGCTATTATATTATTCATCCTGGATGTTTATGGGCTTTACTATGCACTTTTATATTACTTTCGGGACTAACCTATTGACCCAGAGCCCAGTGCCAGTTCCTGTTTTTTCCCTTGTTTCGGTGTTTCGAAGAAAAGGAATATCAAACGGAGTCGAAACGGAATGAAACCTTCTGGAGAAGTTATTTTTGGAAGGAAAGCAACCCGGGAGACTTGGAGAACACGTCAAGAAAGCAACAAGGAAGGCACGAGGCAGGGGGCGCCCACCCCCCTAGGCGCGCCCTCCACCCTCGTGGGCCCCTCTCGGCTCCCCTAGCGTATTTCTTCCGCCTATATATACCAATATACCCTAAAACCGTCGGGGAACAGAATAGATCAGGAGTTCCACCGCCGCAAGCCTCTATAGCCATGAAAAACCAATCGGTACCCTGTTCCGGCACCCTGCCGGAGGGGGGAACCCTCACCGGTGACCATCTTCATCATCCCGGCGCTCTCCATGACGAGGAGAGAGTAGTTCACCCTCGGGGCTGAGGGTATGTACCAGTAGTTATGTGTTTGATCTCTCTCTCTCTCTTGTGTTCTTGAGGTGATTCGATCTTGATGTATCGCGAGCTTTGCTATTATAGTTGGATCTTATGTTGCTTCTCCCCCTCTACTCTCTTGTAATGGATTGAGTTTCCCCTTTGAAGTTATCTTATCGGATTGAGTCTTTTAATGATTTGAGAACACTTGATGTATGTCTTGCGTGGGATACCCGTGGTGACAATGGGGTATTCTATTGATCCACTTCATGTATGTTTTGGTGATCAACTTGCGGGTTCCGCCCATGAACCTATGCATAGGGGTTGGCACACGTTTTCGTCTTGACTCTCCGGTAGAAACTTTGGGACACTCTTTGAAGTACTTTCTATTGGTTTGAATAGATGAATCTGAGATTGTGTGATGCATATCGTATAATCACACCCAGGGATACTTGAGGTGACATTGGAGTATCTAGGTGACATTAGGGTTTTGGTTGATTTGTATCTTAAGGTGTTATTCTAGTACGAACTCTATGATAGATCGATCTGAAAGAATAACTTTGAGGTGGTTTCGTACCCTACCATAATCTCTTTGTTTGTTCTCCGCTATTAGTGGCTTTGGAGTGACTCTTTGTTGCATGTTGAGGGATAGTTATATGATCCAATTATGTCATTATTGTTGAGAGAACTTGCACTAGTGAAAGTATGAACCCTAGGCCTTGTTTCCTAGCATTGCAATACCGTTTACGCTCACTTTTATCATTAGTTACCTTGCTTTTTTATATTTTCAGATTACAAAAACCTATATCTGCCATCCATATTGCACTTGTATCACCATCTCTTCGCCGAACTAGTGCACCTATACAATTTACCATTGTATTGGGTGTGTTGGGGACACAAGAGACTCTTTGTTACTTGGTTGCAGAGTTGCTCGACAGAGACCATCTTCATCCTACGCCTCCCACGAATTGATAAACCTTAGGTCATCCACTTGAGGAAAATTTGCTACTGTCCTACAAACCTCTGCACTTGGAGGCACAACAACGTCTACAAGAAAAAGGTTGTGTAGTAGACATCAGCATCACTTGCTATTGCAACCAAAAGACTGCCCTTGTATTGTCCGGTCAAGAACGTGCCATCAATGGCGATGACGGGCTGACAATGCTCGAAAGCCCTCACGCATTGCTCAAAGGCCCAGAATGCACAGCCAAATACTCGCATGGTCCTCCCGTTATGAATCAATATTTGGTGCCAATGAGGCTCGACCACATGAACCATGCCTGGGTTTGTGGCGGCCATAGCTAACAACAACCTAGGGAGTCGGTTGTATGCTTCCTCCCAATTGCCATATAACATCTTGAATGTGGCTTTCTTCGCCTTACATGCCTTGCCGTACTGGATCTTGTAATGAAAGATGACTTTCAGAATGTCAATGACACTCTTAATGCTCATTGTTGGAAGTGTGGATATTTGGTTCGAAAGCCTGTAAGCGATGAACTCGGACGTGAGTTGTCTGTGTTGTTGGTACACAAGATCGCCATCCACATTCTTGTGCCGGCACATGTGAGTTGGTAGACAACTCACTATGCGCCAAGTGGGACCTCCTTTCCATGGCCTTGCACGCACAATCCATGGACATCTTGGCACTTCACATTTAACCGTGTAATGCACATTGACGTCTGAGTTGTCCACTCTATGTGGACGATCAGGCGTAACCGAGTAGTTGTCGAGCCACATCTTCAAATCCAAGAAAGAATCAAACTCACAACCTGGAAATATCCCGTTCTTGCCATCTTCCAAATCACGGTGAGAACTTGCCCTAGCTCCAAGAGATATGCATTTGCCACCATCCCCAACGGCTTCATCCGCGAGACTAAGATCCTTGAACAATGGTGTCTTGTGATCCCGCCTGAATACCTTCTTGAATGCTTGGGCCTCCTTCCGCGTGAACCCCTCCTCGTCAACTTCTTCATCAGGACCATCGTCATCCGAGTCCGATGCATATGCACGGGAAAAAGGGATGGATTGGTCCATTGTCTCTTGCACATGATATTGGTCGAGATCACCCACATTGTTGTCATGGAGATCAACTTCGTTGTCATCCTCCTCGTACTCATCATTCTCCTCTTCAAAAGCTTCATTTTGGTTGTTTGGAGTCGGGCTCAATGTTGGCCAATCTTGTTGCGTGAAATGAGGTTCACTCATTTGATCTTGGTTCATAGGTGGGGTAGTGCTAGCAACCAACGGGGAGGGGGTTCCGGTTCAAGTCCAAATGCAAAGTAGACTCAACCTTTTTGGAGGCAAATAACTCAAGAGCCTTATCTAGAGATTCGGCAACCGTCTCCTTGTATGCAACCCAACGTTGCTCGGAGTTCACACGCATTGTCTTTCAACGGATGTGCATTCCAAAACCAACATTATGTCTTCCCTCGAACTCAACAACGTACTTGGGTCCATCCAATTCAAATCCTTCCTCACTTGTTCCAAGAGCTCCGCATAGCTAGGACTACTCTCAAACACCATGTCAAGCTCATCCGTGTCCGGCTCAACATTGCCTTTCAAAAAGGCCTCTTTATCCACATGATGAACATAAACACATGTTCTTCCCATCCCTACAATAATAAAAAACACACATATATCAAATAAGTACTTAACCAAGCATTTGCACAAAATAAATAAGCCCTAACATAGATATGAAACAACAACCCTAATCCCCACTTAACAATAACAACAACCCTAACAATAGCATAACCCTAACCCTAACCCCAACATAAAAACACACATAACCCTAACCCTAGCATAGTATGAAATCTAACCCTACCAAATTAGCAAAGAAACATAACATGTTTGAACACAAATTTCCAAATCCAAGCCAAAACTAGGGTTTCCCCAAACTAGCAAGATTTGAGCAAATGTGACAATTCCTATGGATGAAAAAGAGGGGATCGGAGGAGATTACCTTAAGGGAGGGGTTGGCTTCGAAATCCACGGACAAATACTCCGGTTTTGCAAGATTTGAGAAGGAATTGAGAGGGGGGGAGGGGGAGAGAGGGGGCACTTTGCTTCAGCTTCTGGGTGGGGTGGGGGTGTGTGGGGTGGGGGTGGGGCCAGCCAAAGTGGCAAACAGACAGGCACTTGTTGATATATCTAGCATATCAATCCTATTATACCTTGTTCATGTTCATGACTATGATGAAATTTTTGAAAAATATTTCAAACTTCCCGGTCATATTACGTATCATTTTTAGAAAAGAAATTCAAAAAAAAAATCAAAACCAATTTTTTTTGAAATTTTTTGCCTCTAGATCTTGAAAGCCCCGTAACTTTTTTTCTGTTAGGTTTTTGGGGATTTTGAAAATGTTTAACGGGGTTTTCCCCGTTAAATTTGGATGTAACTTTTCGAGTAGATAATTTTTCATATAAAAAACTTTTTAATCCGAGTTCGTATGCAAAAGTTATGGCCATTTTACAAATTTTCAGAGAGATTTTGCAAATAAAGTCGAAATTCATATTTGTAAATTTTCCCAACAACTAGACCACATTTCACATGGGAAACTTATTTTCTTTTATTTTTTCGACATTTTTATCATTTTATTTTATTTTTAAACTGAAAAGGCGGTCCACGGGGGGTTGCATTCGGGAACTTTTGGGCCAAGTTAGTAATGGCGCACCGTGGGGTGGTGCGCCATTACCAGTTTTGAAAAGAAAAAAAGAAAAAAAATGAATTTTTTTGAAAAAAACTTAGTAATGGCGCACCTGTGGGTGTAGTGCGCCATTACTATGTCAAGTTAGTAATGGCGCACCACTCTCACGGTGCGCCATTACTAACATTTTTTTATTTTTTTTATTTTTTTCCAAAACTACTAATGGCGCACGGTGGGTGTGGTGCGTCATTACTATGTCAAGTTAGTAATGGCGCACCACTCTCACGGTGCGCCATTAGTAGTTTTGAAAAAATTTAAAAAAATTACTAATGGCGCACCGTGGGATGTGGTGCGCCATTAGTACACTAATGGCGCACCGACACATGGTGCGCCATTAGTATTTACTAATGGCGCACCGCATGTACAGTGCGCCATTAGTGTCCATCCTATCTATAGCCCTTTTCCTAGTAGTGATGTCCGCATGGACGCCCAAGGCTGAGCTCGCCTCAACGCCGTGGAACATATACACTCTGCAGCCGCATTCGCAAATGATGAACTAACTAAAATATTGAAGCATACATCCCTAAAACATGAATGAACTAATTGTCTTTTTACTACATCCAGGATAGTTACACAATACAATGGGGACAAAACAGTCTTTTCGCCTTACACTTAACACCGTTAGTGTCTAAAATGGGCGAAAGTGTTATATAAGAACAAAAAATACATTAGGTGTCAAATAGAGAAGAAACATTTATTTTGGACCAAATAGGGAACCAAATTTTAAGAAAGTGTCAAATAAGGAATTCTCTCATAATTTGGATATGGCACTACGTTGAAAGCTACTCCCTCTGTCCCAGAATGTCGGTGTACTAAAGTAGGGGTACCTTAATACCCCGAACTTGTGCACGGGCAGTAGTAGCGTCCCGCGGCAAGGCTTGCCAGGGGAGCGACAAGAGTCTCCAAGGCCCTTTCTGGGCCGGACGAAGGCCAAGTGATCGAGCCTAGAAGACCAGGCCCCGGCAAGAGGAGCTTTCCGGGCCAAGGAGGCGAGGTCCGGCAAGAGGAGCTTGCCGGGCCAAGGTGACAAGGCCCCGGCAAGAGGAGCTTGCCGGGACGACTAAGCCGAAGCACCAAGGCCCCGGTGGGAGGAGCTCGCCGGGACGGCCAAGCCAAGGCACCCCAAGAGAAGCCCGCCGTGGCGCGCCGCGCGCCCCGGCGAGGCCTGACGAGCGGCAAGCTTTCAGGTGTGGCAAGACAACCACCGCGGCAAGCCACTTGCCGCGGCAAACCACCACCTCAGGCCTGCGCTCCAGCTCACCTGACCACGCGTCACTCTGGAGCTTCCCCAGAGGCACGTGGCGGGGCGCCGCGCAACCTGAGGCGCGCGGTGGCATGCGACGTTGGCAGAGTCGCCCCCGTGGCAAGCGGAGGCGCCCCCAACGGTCCGCCTCGGTACTGCTCGGGCGATCCAGACGGGCATTTAATGCCTTTGTCCCCCGCCGCCAGAGTTAGGTGCGATAGCACTGTGCGGCCACTGTCTGCACAGTTCCTTGCCATTTTTACCCTCACCTGCGCCGCTACCTATGGGAAACCCCTTAGCATATAAAAGGAGGCCCATGCGCACGTAGGGGGGAGACCCCCGGAAGGAGGACACCCAGTAGACCCTCGTCTACGTCCAGCTCCAACTTACTGTAGCTTCTTGCGCTCCAGAGCAAGAACTCGAATCAACCAGACAAGCAGCAGTAGGGTTTTACGCATCCGTGCGGCCCGAAGCTGGGTAAAATCGTTGTGTGTGTGTCGCCTCGATCTGCTCTTTGTGCAACCTCCGCCCCCCGCCGAACCGAAAAGGGGCTCCGTCCCCATAGGTGCTCGTGGAGGCCGATTTCCCCCGACATCTTTGGCGCGCCAGGTAGGGGGTGTGTCGAGGTTGTGTGAACCAGATCCGGCGTCCGCGCGAGCCAGACTCTCATTGTTTGCGTCGGCATGGCGCCGAAGAAGAAAGCTCCGGAGGTGACCGGTCCGTCAGCGTCGAACCCACCACCCATGGAGCAGACGGGTGGTGGGGAGGACGCCGGCGGAGGAACGGGCGCCGTCGAACCAGTTCTTGGTCCCGCGACGTCCGAGCTCGCCCCGCGCCACTCTCAGGAGGCGCGAAACCAGCAGCGTCATGGTACCCATGGTACCATACGCTCGCTGGACCCAAACCGTGCTGGTGGGTCCCAAGGCGCTCAGGACCAGCATGCGATCCAGCGTGCCGGAACGAGCGTCGCGCGGCTGCCTGGACCGGGTGCTGCTCCTTCTAACATAGTTTGGAGTTTGAGCACATCCCGCTCCTCGCGCCGTTCGCCGCCTCTGCCCGCCACCCCAGCGGAAGCTCTCGCGCGAGCTCAGCTACTCCTAGACTACCCTCCGATGGCGGACAAGCTCGACGACTGGAGGGCAACCATCCAGAGCCTCATCGGTTTCGCCAACGGCGACACTCCGCGGCAGCACAGCGCGTCGCAGCCGCGGCCAGTCACCCAGGCGAGAACCGATGGCGCCAAGAATGGCGGGGGTGCGACCACCGTGCACTCCCCGCCCCAGAAGCCGCGGTCGCCGACTCGCCGGGCTCACCTCAACAACGACTCCACCACGTCGTCGAACCCACGAACTCGCCGCGACCAACGCCAAGTCCTTCACGAACGAAGGGAAGAAGACGCTCGAACCCGCATCGAGCGCAGAATAGAGGCGCGGCGTCAATCAGACCAGCGCGTTGAGCCCTCTGGAAACATGCATGCACCGAGGGAACCAGGCGAACTGCCGTATTCGGTAGGCTGCCCCGCGTTCACCCGCGAGCTGCGGCAAGTCCAGTGGCCCAGCACGAAGAACTTCAAGCCCGATGTGCCCGAGAAGTACGACGGCAAGTCGCACCCGTCGGAGTTCCTCAGCATCTACACCATTGCGGTGCAGGCTGCCGGGGGACGGGACAACAAGATCCTTGCCAACTACTTCCCGCTGGTACTCAAGCCCAACGTCAGATCCTGGCTCATGCACTTGCCGGACGGCTCCATCTCCTCCTGGCCAGATTTATGCCATCAGTTCGTTGGCGCCTTCACGGGCGGCCACAAACCCCATGGCCAGGCAAGCGACCTTCATCTGCTCGTTCAGAAGGAGGGGGAGCCTTTGCGCAAGTTCATCCAGAGGTTCAGCCGTGTGCACTACAACATCCCAGACGTCCACCCCGCCGCGGTGATCAGCGCGTTCCACCAGAACGTGCGCAACCGTAGGATGTGGGAGGAGATGGCGTTGTGCAAAATCAAGGAGGTCAGCGAGCTTTACGCCCTGGCCGACAAGTGTGCACGCGCTGAGGAGGGGAGGAAGCTCCCCGGAGAAAGTGTTGGAGAAGGAGAATCCGACAGTGAAGGTACCGCCCCGGCAAGGAGAGGCCGGCGGCGGAACGGCAAAAAGAAGAAAAACCCAGAGGTGCTGGTTGTCGAGAAGTCCGGCAGCGAGGGCTCCGCCAAGAAAGCCCAGGCGGGAGGCCCCGGCAAGGAGGTTGTCGGGTGCGCCAACTGCCGGGCGGTGGCTGCTGCCGATAAGCGGGACGGTACCGACAAGAAGTACTGCAAGATCCACCGTACCAGGGGCCACGACCTCCAGAGTTGCAAGCAAGTCGAGCGACTCGTCGAGCTGCAGAAGGCCGAGTACGCACGACACGACAAGGAGAGAGCCCAAGCAGGCGGCGGGGGATCCGGCACGAAGCGTCCCGGCCCGGGGGAGCGCCGCGGCAAGGACAAGCAGCGGCAAGCAGACAGACCTCCCCGGGGACGCGACAAGGACGAAGACGATGACGACGACGAAGACATGGAAGACCCCGAGACCAGCGAGCAGGAGTTTCAGAAAGCCACTGAGGTCTTGTGTGTGGACGGCGGTGCCTCCCTGCACGCTTCCCACCACCAGCTTAAACGGTGGGTGCGGGAGGTCAATGCAGCGGAGCCACCCGTCGAGTCACGCAGACCCCTGAGATGGTCCAGCACGCCTATCATCTTCGACATTGAGGACCACCCTGATCGCACAACCGCGGTCGGGTGCTTGCCGATGTTGGTTTCCCCAACGGTCCGCAACCTCAAGGTCACTAAGATGCTAGTTGACGGTGGGGCCGGCTTGAATCTGATCTCCTCTGCTGTTCTCCGGAGACTCCAAGTTCCCGACAGCGAGCTCGAAGAAACCGGCACATTCCAAGGAATCAACCCGGGAAGGAGCAAGCCGAAGGGAAAGATCACGCTGCCGGTAACATTTGGCAGCGAGCTGAATTTCAGGACTGAGAAGATCACCTTTGACGTCGTCGACTTTCCGTTGCCTTACAACGGAATCCTCGGCCGACCAGCGCTCGCCAAGTTCATGGCGGCCTCTCACTACACGTATAACATGCTCAAGATGCCTGGCCCGATAAGCGTCATTTCTGTCCCTGGCGACAAGAAGGATGCCCTTATCTGCGCCGACCAAATATACTGGGACGCAACAGCAGCAACGGCCCGCGGCCCACTTGCCGCTGGAGCTTCTGGGGGAAAGAAGAAGTCCGGCAAGTGCTCTGGCGCCCACTCCGGCAAGCGCGCCTCTTCGGAGTGCTGCACTGCCGTCGAGGACGTGCCATCGAGCCCCGCCGGCAAGAAGACCAAGCCCGGCAAGTGCTCTGGCGCCCACTACGGCAAGCGCGCCTCTTCGGAGTGCTGCGCTGCCGTCGAGGACGTGCCATCGAGCCCCGCCGGCAAGAAGACCAAGCCCGGCAAGTGCTCTGGCGCCCACTCCGGCAAGCGCGCCTCTTCGGAGTGCTGCGCTGCCGTCGAGGACGTGCCATCGAGCTCTCCCGGCAAGAAGGCCAAGCCCGGCGAATGCTCTGGCGCCCACTCCGGCAAGCGCGCCTCTTCGGAGCGCTGCGCTGCCGTTGAGGACGCACCATCGAGCCCCGCCGGTAAACACAAGAAGACGACGGCTGCTCCACCAGCGACCAAGAAGGTGCCCGCCAAGGAGGACGGCACTGGTGGTACCTTCACCATCAGTGCCACTCTCGACCCCAAATAGGAAAGCGCGCTCGTTGCTTTTCTGCGGGCGAATGTCGATGTGTTTGCCTGGCAACCATCTGACATCCCCGGCGTTCCCAGGGAAGTGATTGAGCACCACCTTGCCGTCTGTCCTCATGCGCGGCCCGTCAAGCAAAAAGTCAGGAAACAAGCGGTGGAGCGCCAAGAGTTTATCGCGGAGGAGATCAGGAAGTTGGAAGCGGCAGGCCTCGTCAGAGGCGTGCTCCATCCGACATGGTTGGCATCCTATTGTCGTGCGCAAAGCAAACGGGAAGTGGAGGCTTTGCATCGATTTCACCGATGTCAACAGAGCTTGCCCTAAAGATCCATTTCCCTTGCCGCGCATCGACCAGATTGTTGACTCCACGGCCGGATGTGGCCTGCTTTCATTCCTCGACGCCTACTCCGGGTACCACCAGATTTTCATGACCAAAGAAGATGAAGAGAAGACTGCGTTCATCACTCCATGCGGCACGTACTATTTTGTGCGGATGCCTTTTGGACTGAAGAACGCAGGCTCGACGTTTGCGAGGGTTGTCCACACTGCTTTCGAGCCACAGATCCACAGAAATGTGGAGGCCTACATGGACGACATTGTGGTCAAGAGCAGAGACAAGGCAACCTTGGTTCAAGACTTGGAAGAGACCTTTGCGAACTTGCGCAAGATCAGCCTCAAGCTCAACCCCGAGAAGTGCGTGTTTGAAGTTCCCTCCGGCAAGCTTCTCGGGTTCTTCGTGTCTCAGCGTGGGATCGAAGCCAACCCCGACAAGATCAAGGCCATTGAGCAGATTGAAGCACCAACGCGTGTCAAGGACGTGCGAGGACTTGCCGACTGCGTGGCGGCTCTCAGCAGGTTTATTTCCAGGTCTGCGGAACGCTCCCTGCCGTTTTTCAAAATCTTGAAAAAGGCAGGTCCAGTAAAATGGACTCCGGAAGCGGAGGCTGCGCTGCAAGACTTGAAGAAATACCTGTCCTCCGCTCCTATACTTGTCGCGCCTAGACCGCAAGAGAAGTTGCTGCTCTACCTAGCGGAAACCAATCAAGTGGTTAGTGCTGCGTTAGTAGCGGAGAGGGAAGCTGATGACGAGCCAGCAACCACGGCAAGCGCGTCCGATGACAAGCAGGGGGCTTCCCCGACAAGCTCTGGCCCCGGCAAAGGCGAATCCGCGCAAGCGCAAGGGGAAGTGCAGAAGAAGAGGATGGTGCAGCGCCCAGTTTACTTCGTCAGTTCCCTCCTGCAGGGGGCTAGGTCGAGGTACTCTGGTGTGCAGAAATTGCTCTTCGGCCTCCTCATGGCCTCGAGGAAGCTGCGCCATTACTTTCAAGCACACGAGATCACAGTGGTCACTCGCTTTCCGCTTAAGAGGATACTGCAGAATCCCGAAGCAACAGGCAGGATTGTCGAGTGGGCACTAGAACTGTCAAGCTTTGGCCTCAAGTTTGAGAGCACATCGACCATCCAGAGCAGAGCATTGGCAGAGTTCAGAGCAGAGTGGACGCCGACACCGGACGAAGAAATTCCAGAGGCGAGCATCCCCGGCAAGGAAGCAACCAAAGAGTGGCTGATGTACTTTGATGGTGCCTTTTCACTGGAAGGCGCCGGTGCCGGCGTGCTGCTCATCGCGCCCACCGGAGAGCACCTCAAGTACATCGTCCAGATGCACTTTCCCAAGGAGCAAGCAACCAACAATACGGCAGAGTATGAAGGTTTGCTCGCCGGTCTCAGGATCGCGGCGGAACTTGGGATCAAGAAGCTCATTGCCAGGGGTGACTCGCAGCTCGTCGTCCGCCAAGTGAACAAGGATTACCAGTGCCCGTTGATGGAGGCTTACGTTGATGAAGTGAGGAAGCTGGAAGAGCGCTTTGACGGCCTGCAAATGGAATACGTTCCAAGAGCAGAGAACGACATCGCCGACGGCCTGTCAAAATGCGCCGCACTAAAGCTACCTGTGGAACCAGGGACTTTTGTGCTCAAGCTGACTCAGCCATCCGTGACACCATCGACTGGGCCAAGCAAGAAGAGAAAATCGGTCTCCGGTGACTATCTCCCGGCAGAGCTTCCCGAAGCCGCCGCCAAGAGAGTCCCCAAGATCGACGCCAAGAGTGCTGAGGAGCTGCCCGCTCCGGCAAGCCCCAGGTTTTGTCCCGACGAAGCAGGCGCTCCCGGCAAGCCATGCCCCGGCAAGCTTGCCGGGGAACGTCAAGCTCCGGCTGAGCCCCAAGTCCTCGCCATAGAAGCTGATGTTCCCGCAGCCGCCGACATGCCTTTAGTCCTCGTCGTCGAGCCACAGGCTCCGACGTGGGCACAGCAGATCGTCCGTTTCCTCCAGACAGGAGAACTTCCCGAAGAACAAGAAGAAGCGGAAAGAGTAGCCCAGCAGTCCAGTATGTACCAGTTCGTCAACGGCGCACTTTACAGAAGAGGACGCAATGAGGTGAAATTGAAGTGCATTCACCGGGAAGACGGACAGGAGCTGTTGGCGGAGATACACGGAGGCATATGTGGACACCACATTGGCGCCAGAGCACTTGCCGGCAAAGCGTTCCGGCAAGGTTTCTTCTGGCCAACAGCCCTCCAGGATGCAACTGCACAAGTAACCAAGTGTGAAGCGTGCCAGTTCCATTCCAAGAAGATACACCAGCCAGCTCAAGCTCTCCAGACGATCCCTTTGTCCTGGCCCTTCTCAGTCTGGGGGCTCGATATCCTCGGCCCCTTCCCCCGAGCCGTCGGGGGCTTTGAGTACTTGTTCGTTGCCATCGACAAGTTCACAAAGTGGCCAGAAGTGGAACCGGTGAGGAAGGTGACAGCCCAGTCCGCGATCAAATTCTTCAGGTCGATTGTTTGCCGCTTCGGGGTCCCCAACAGGATCATCACCGACAACGGTACGCAGTTCACAAGCCACGCGTTCATGCAGTACACCCAAGACCTCGGCACCAAGGTCTGCTTCGCTTCTGTTGCTCATCCCCGGAGCAACGGTCAAGCGGAAAGGGCCAACGCCGAGGTACTGCGCGGGCTCAAGACCAGAAGTTTTGACAGGCTGCTCAAGCGCGGACGGAACTGGATCGAGGAGCTGCCGGCGGTTCTTTGGTCGGTCAGAACGACGCCAAATCGAGCCAACGGCCAGACACCATTTGCTCTAGTCTATGGAGCAGAAGCAGTTACCCCCACGGAACTCGTATACGGGTCACCTCGAGTGCTCGCTTATGATGAGCTTGAGCAAGAGCGGTCGCGTGAAGATGACGCACTGCTCCTCGAGGAGGATCGTCTCCAGGCTGCTGTGCGATCCGCTCGCTACCAGCAAGCTCTGCGTCGCTATCATAGCCGCAAAGTTAAAGCCAGGAGCCTCGAGGAAGGCGACCTTGTTCTTCGGCGCGTTCAGTCGGCCAAGATACACAACAAGTTGACGCCGAAGTGGGAAGGCCCTTACCGGGTGAAACGAGTCACGAGGCCTGGCGCCGTCCGCCTCGAGACCGAAGATGGTACTCCGGTGAGCAATTCCTGGAACATTGAGCATCTTCGCAAGTTTTACCCGTAAGGCGCGGTTGTCGGACCCCGTCCGGCAACCAACTCTTTGTACAAAGTCTTGCCGCAGTTGCATGTAATCCTTTGTACAAAGCCAGGCGCAGACCCTGGCAGCAGATAATGAAGCGCTGGCGTCCCCAAGTTTTAGCATGCATGCTGAGTCGAGTCTCGAGCTTGGTTAGGGTTGGTAGTGCCTAACAGTCGCTAACCCCTAACTTAGAGGTCGAGTCCGCGTCTTTTTCCCGTCCTTCCCCTTTGGCTCGCAGGAATTGCATACCCTTGCCGAGCCGCTCAAGGACGAAGAAGGGAAGAAGGGCAAGCCAGCACCCGCGCCCCGGCAAGCCAGAGTTGCCGGGGGTTGCAACCTCAGATAAGTCTTTACATCCCTTATCATGCATTCTCTCGTGAGCTGCGGAATGCGAAAACCTTGCTTCCTCCTAAAAGCTGTCGTGCTCTCTTAAGCGACAAACCACGGAGCGCGTTCCCGGGGCCCGCTTCTGATAGTAGACGCGGCGGCAAGAGGAGGAAGCGAAGGGCCGGAACCCGCCTTCTCCCTGCCTCCGCCAAGAGCGTGAGGAGGGCCAAGGGGCGCGGGGAGACGGCGGGGTCCGTTGCCGGGCGGGGAAGTGTCTATCTTAACGATGCAAAGGGTTCGCTCCTTGCCGCGGGATGTACCCGCAAGACAAATGGTCCGGCAAACACTCCCTTTTCATTAAAAACATTCCACTCAGGTACAGCTCAGAGAGAATGAAAAACATGAAAGATGGGATTACAAGATTTAAACACAATTAAGGCCCGAGGGCTTACAAGATAAAAAGAGATAAGGTGCCCGTGATCCCTTTCTTGTCTCTCTCCTCAGGAGGTAGGGCAAGGAGGAGATAAGGGCAAAAGGGGCGCCTAAACGAGCTACGGGTGGCAGAAGACGCCAAGAGAGCATCCGGGGCTCCGCCCGGGGGCTCCGGAGGCCGGATAGAGATGGCGATGCCGGAAGCGGAGCTCGAAAAGGAGGCTGCGGGACGTCAACACGCTGTCGAGGGCATCTAGCCCTCGTACTCCGAGTTGACGGCCTTGCCACCGGCCTCTTCCGCAGCCTCGCCACTCCGGCCGCCCGAGAAGACGAAGCCCCGGCAAGAGGAGCTTGCCGGGCCGGAGAGAAGACCCCGGTGGTCGTCGCCGCGAGCAGGGGTGGTGACGGCGTCTGGGGCGAAGCTGGAAGACGAGGCAGCGGCCTTGCCGCCCGCCCTCTTCCTCTTCCGCAGCCTCCCTACGCCAGCCGCCCAAGGAGACGACCCCGGGGAGTTCACGGCGCCAGCGACGCGGACGATGGGGGTTGCCGGTGCCACGCGGAGCTGCGACCGGCACCTAGTCGGACCCGTCATCCCGGCGACCGCTCCCCTCGTCGTCGCTGTCGCTCCCCTCCTCGTCACTCTCGCTCGAGGAGGAGCCTTCGCTGTCGGAGGAGCTATCCACGCAGCACCGGGCCCGGGTGCCGAGGTCCCCGAAGACCTTGACGGAGAGGAGATCACCCTCCATCAGCTTAAAATGGAGGGTGAACCCCTCCATCAAGCTGTGGATCCGGGCGAACGACTTCCACCCTCGGCCAAGATACATCACGCCGGGGGCTCGGGATTCGACGTGGACTCGCGTACCACTGATCCCGCAGCCCCTCATGCGCAGTCTCAGCGTCTCGTGTTGCTCCGCTTCCAGGACGTCCACGAAGGGAGCCGGGAGGCGGAGGCGACGGCGAGGCGCCCGGCGCAGCCTGATGATGAACTCGCAGGGGTCGTCCCCGAGATGAACCGCCGGGAGAAATGGAGCCGCCGGCGGAGGCGAGGCCGGCGCGCCGCCCCGCCCGCCTCGAGCGCCTCGGCCCCGTCCACGGCCTCGTCCACGACCTCGCCCCCTCCCCCTTCCCCTTACGGTTGGCTCCGTCACCACGGGTGCAAGGGGAGGAGGGGCGCGCTGCCTGGCGGCAACCCTTGCCGCCACCGAAGAAGGACCAGGGTTCCCTTTCTCCATGACAGTTGGGAGAGGGGACCAGGGATCTAAGAGAAGAAAGAAGGAAGGAGTGCGGACCCTCATCACCCCCTTCCGCTCCTTATAAAGGGGCGGAGTGGGGGCTCGGCCGCCCCGCCCAACCAATCAAAGCAGAGGAAGGGCAGGCGACGGGGCTGACCCTCTACTTCGACCCGCGTCGGCCCGGTTTCCTGCCTCCACCACCGCAACCCCAAGCGCATGGAGGACGCGTGGCGGGCGAGCACGGCCGAGGCGACAGATGAGGCGACCTTTCCCCACCCCGTGATCGTGGGGGCGGGCGCCCCGAAAGCCGCGCCTCGACCCCGTTCGTTCACCAAGCCGCGCCTCCACGTCTCCCCCCCCCCCCACTTGAAAGTGGGGGCGGACGTTTCGCCTTTCCAAATAAAGGAATCGTGCCTGACGTGACGCATGCCTGCGGGCCTCAGCCCCGCGCACGCCACCCACGTCACGCACGCCTCGCACGCCTCGCCCCCCCACGACGCCGCGATAAGCGCGCGCCACTTAGGGAGGGCGCGACGGGCACGGAGTTAAGGAGCAGCGCAACCCAGGCCACGCGTGCCCGTGCACTGTTAGGGCCTGGCCCAACAACGCTCGGCACCGTGTATGGCCCAGACCCGGGGGCTCCTGTCGGTGTACTAAAGTAGGGGTACCTTAGTACCCCGAACTTGTGCACGGGCAGTAGTAGCGTCCCGCGGCAAGGCTTGCCAGGGGAGCGACAAGAGTCTCCACGGCCCTTTCTGGGCCGGACGAAGGCCAAGTGATCGAGCCTAGAAGACCAGGCCCCGGCAAGAGGAGCTTGCCGGGCCAAGGAGGCGAGGTCCGGCAAGAGGAGCTTGCCGGGCCAAGGCGACAAGGCCCCGGCAAGAGGAGCTTGCCGGGACGACTAAGCCGAAGCACCAAGGCCCCGGCGGGAGGAGCTCGCCGGGACGGCCAAGCCAAGGCACCCCAAGAGAAGCCCGCCGCGACGCGCCGCGCGCCCCGGCGAGGCCTGACGAGCGGCAAGCTTTCAGGTGCGGCAAGACAACCACCGCGGCAAGCCACTTGCCGCGGCAAACCACCACCTCAGGCCTGCGCTCCAGCTCACCTGACCACGCGTCACTCTGGAGCTTCCCCAGAGGCACGTGGCGGGGCGCCGCGCAACCTGAGGCGCGCGGTGGCATGCGACGTTGGCAGAGTCGCCCCCGTGGCAAGCGGAGGCGCCCCCAACAGTCCGCCTCGGTACTGCTCGGGCGATTCAGACGGGCATTTAATGCCTTTGTCCCCCGCCGTCAGAGTTAGGTGCGATAGCACTGTGCGGCCACTGTCCGCACAGTTCCTTGCCATTTTTACCCTCACCTGCGTCGCTACCTGTGGGAAACCCCTTAGCATATAAAAGGAGGCACATGCGCACGTAGGGGGGAGACCCCCGGAAGGAGGACACCCAGTAGACCCTCATCTACGTCCAGCTCCAACTTACTGTAGCTTCTTGCGCTCCAGAGCAAGAACTCGAATCAACCAGACAAGCAGCAGTAGGGTTTTACGCATCCGTGCGGCCCGAAGCTGGGTAAAATCGTTGTGTGTGTGTCGCCTCGATCTGCTCTTTGTGCAACCTCCGCCCCCCGCCGAACCGAAAAGGGGCTCCGTCCCCATAGGTGCTCGTGGAGGCCGATTTCCCCCGACACAGAATATAAGAGCGTTTTTTGACACTATGTTATTGTTAAAAACGTTCTTATATTTAGGGACGGATGGAGTAGCTGGTAGTCATCATAACTTCATATAGTCTCACACATTTTCAACATTTCTCCTCAAGTTGATTTGAAAGAAATCTTAAGGTATTCTCTTTTTCTTATTTTGCGGGAAGAAATCTTAAGGTATTCTTGGCAAAGTGCTGACTAAATGCAGTTGGATCAGCAAGCATAACCTCACTTAAGTTGTATGTATACCTTAATCTATCTAGCCAGTCAACACTGTTTCGCTAAGTGATTTTGTTTCGCATATGTTGCGATGACAGAACAAAACATCACATGTTTTTGCATATCTTGTTGCTTGGCATTGGCACATGCGCCCACCACAGATTGCAACCTAGCATGAAGCCAAGGCTTGGCACTCCCTGAAAACTCTGGTAAATACAGATGTAAAAATTTTGACAGGTTGTCCATGTGTTCTTCTCTGGTAGCAACACATCGCGTTTGGCAATTTCAGAATACAAACATTCAGTTTGCAGATCCATCATCACTGTGTTCTCTGAAATTTTAAATATGCTTTGGCGAACACACTACAGAGAGGTCCTCCGTCCAATCATCACTCTGCCTCCCTATGCTCCCCCTCCTCCGTCAACCGCGGCGGCGCGTCACGGTCCAAGAACTCCTTCACCGCGGAAGGGAATGCAATGGCTGCTCTACCCTCGGGACCTTCTCCATCCCAGGACCACGAGGCCTTGGCGACCAACAGATGCGCCAGCCTCGCGGGCTCCCTGCACCCACCGCCACCGCCGTCGCCGTAGTAATGCTGGATCCAGCCGTCCACCCTCCTCTTCTCCCTTTCGCACTTGGGCCCGACCACTCCGACGACCTTCGCCATGAAGCCGTCGCCGCCGCTGCAGTCGCACCCGCCGCTGTCGTGCCCGTCGTCGCCGATCCATGGCGGCGGCGACAGGCCGAGAAGCGCCATGAGCCGCGCTATGTCCGCCCCGCTATCGTCGTCGTCGGACTCAGAGTCTTGTTGGGGCTCCTGCACGCGCACTTCATCTTTTGAGAGGGTGAGGAAGTCCAGCGCCGGGCCGCTGCTCTCCCCGCCGCCGCCGCCGCGGTCGGTGGCTGTGGCCGTCGACGCGCCGAGGAAGAGCGGGGATGCGGTCATGGTGTCCGAGAACAGCGGCGGCGCGACGGGCTGTCGGGGCGCCGGCGGCTGCTCCTCCGCCGCCAACCGGTCTTCCACCTGAGAAGGAAATCGTCATTCGTCAGAAGGGGGAGGCGGCGCGGCGGGGCCGTGAGGGATTACAGCTGTGGGTTGGGTACCTGCTTGAGGGACGCGAAGAAGCTGGTGTGCCGCGAGAAGGGCTGCATCGTGTGGTGTCGCGGCCGCCGCCGGCAGGATGCAATGAGAAAATGACCTCGCGGGGGTCGTGCGCGTGCGTGTTCGCGTTCGCTCCCGAAATTCTTTTTTTAGTTTTTTTTAGAATCATTCTTTTTTTTTAGCTCCGGAAATTCTTTGGGCGTGTTTGGAAAGAGAAGTGAGAGCGGCATTTCGGTGCCCGGGTGCCCAGTCAAAAAACAATTCATAAAAAATTCAGAAAAATTTAAAAAATTCCAAAAGAAATTAGGATGGTAGACAATTTGATGCGTGAGGTACGCTTCAATTTTCAAAACATTTGGACTTCTGTGCAGCTCTCAGCAAAAAAGACAAATCGGAGGTCCAAATGTTTTGAAAATTGGAGCGTACCTCACGCATCAAATTGTCTACCACCCAAATTTTTTTGGATTTTTTGAATTTTTTTAGTATTTATTTTGATTTTTTTCGTGAGCGCAGGTGCAGATGAGCTCGGGCTCAGATTCGAATTTTCCAAGAGAAGTCCACTTTGTCCGGGTTCACATTCAAACCAGGCCGAATGGCCCAGCACGGCCCGATCCGGATTATACGGGTCGAGCACGCCAAGTTCACAGGTAGGTGCTGCCTTCCCTAGCCCACGAGAGCTAGCGCGACTTCCAATAGAACACGGTGCCGACCAAAGTCACTCAAGGTATGAATGATTTGTTAAATGCCCCGTACAGCCAAAAGAAAGTGAAAACCGCCCTCTTTCAGATGTTCCCCACAAAGGCACCGGGGCCCGATGGCTTCCCCGCTCATTTTTTCCAGTATCATTGGGATACATGCGGTGAGGATGTAACCAAAGCGGTTCTAAGAATTGTGGAAGGTACCGAGTCGGCAGCATGCATCAATGAGACTGTTTTAGTCCTCATACCCAAGGTGAAAAATCCTACACACTTGTCCCAATTTCGTCCAATCAGCTTGTGCAATGTATTATACAAAATTGCTTCGAAGGTGATTTCTAACTGGTTGAAGATAGTCTTGCCTGACATCATATCAGAGGAACGGTCTGCTTTTGTACCAGGGAGAATGATCACAGATAATATTATCACAGCATATGAGTGTTTGCACTTCATGAAACGAAACAAATCAAAGAAGCACCAGTCTTGTGCACTCAAGCTTGATATGACTAAAGCCTATGATAGAGTAGAGTGGTCTTATTTAAAGGCAGTTATGCTCAAATTGGGCTTCAATGAACGGTGGTTTGATATAGTGATGAGTCTTGTGACAACGGTAAAATTTCCAGTGTTGTTCAATGGGAAAAAGCTACAACAATTTGAACCTTCTCGAGGAATCAGACAAGGGGACCCAATATCTCCATACTTGTTCTTGATAGCAGCAGAGAGCCTTTCGTGCCTTCTATAATCAAAAGGTGAGTCATCCAACTTGAGTGGTCTAAAGGTGGCACCTACGGCGCCCCCGGTTAACCACCTCTTATTCGCAGATGACAACCTGCTGTTCTTCAAGGCAAACAGTGTGGGGGCTAATGAGGTGTACCATGTCATGAATACTTATTTTCAGGCAACGGGACAACGTATCAACTATGCCAAATCATCTATCTATTTCAGCAAAGGAGTCCCTGACTCGGTGAGACAAGAGATAAAAGATACTCTCAATGTTCCCAACGAGACTCTCAATGAGAAATATTTGGGAATGCCTTCCGACATTGGTAGCTCTAAAAACGGTGCTTTCAAGTACCTGAAAGACCGACTCTGGAGCAAGGTGCAGGGATGGATAGAACTTACAATGTCCACGACAGGAAAGGAGGTGCTTGTCAAGTCCGTAGCACAAGCGGTCCCGGTGTTCTCAATGTCATGTTTCAAGCTTCCGAGGGGCTTATGTGAACATCTAAATATGCTAATCAGAAAGTTCTGGTGGAGGAGTAAAGAGGGAAAACGCAAGCCTCACTGGGTATCTTGGAAGACCATGACCCAACCCAAAGGCATGGGGGGCCTAGGGTTTAAGGATTTTGAACTTTTTAATCTAGCCATGCTAGCCCAGCAAGCATGGAGATTGCTACGGTATCCAGACACGTTATGTGCACGTCTGCTTAAGAGCATCTATTACCCCTCAACTGACATTCTGGAAGCGGAGCTAGGGGCACCCGATCCAAGTTTGGCGAGCGATGATAGAGGGACGGGATACCTTGAAGCAAGGATTGGTCAAAAGGATTGGCAACGGCGCCACAACGCGTATTTGGGAAGAGAACTGGCTGCTTAGGGATGAGTTCCCCCGGCCTCTGGGCTGCCGCATACAACATCCACCATTGATGGTGTCCGACCTCATAGTAGGAGCCACGACCTCGTGGAATAAAGAACTGGTTCAGGCGGTATTTCTGCATATGGATGCAGAAGTCATATTGGGCATTCCTCTCTGTACACGCAACCTACCGGATTTTTGGTCTTGGCAGCATGAGAAGCATGGATCTTTCATAGTAAAATCAGCGTATAGGGTGCTTGTGGCAACAAGGCAGATAAGAGAGGCGTGGCTAGAAGGGGAAGTCGACCCATCAAATGTCAGCACTGTAGAGAGGGCGTGAAAATCACTTTGGAAACCTACTGTCCCTGGAAAAATCCGTATGTTCCTATGGAGATTATCAAAACAATCTCTACCAACGAACGATGTTTGCGCACATCGTCATATGGCTGACTCAAGCACATGTGGATTTTACGGAGTCCCGGACTCATGGCGTCACTCTCTCTTGGAGTGTGCTTCATCTCGCAGTGTTTGGGCGCTTGCGGACGAGGAGATCACACATAAAATCACGTCTAACACGGAACCAGGAGGAAAAAACTGGTTGTTCACTGTGATGAATTTGTTGTCCCATGATCAGTTTACCATCACGGTAGTAACCCTTTGGTCCATCTGGCATGCCCGAAGGAAAGCTATCCACGAAGCAATTTTCCAAAGCCCTCAAGCGACCCACTGTTTCATCGACAGATACCTTCAGGACCTTGCCATCATCAGCAACACTGAGCAGATCCAGAACAGGTTCGCCGCGGCTCCAATGTCAGGCAACGTAAGACCTAAGAAGCCACCTGCGGGTCACCACAAAATCCATGTAGATGCGGGTGTACGGGTCAGAAGAGGGGGCTCTGTTGTGGCAGTTTGCAGAGATGAAGAAGGAAATTTCATTGGAAGCTCGACTCTCGTGGTTGAAGGAGTCTATGACCCCCCTACTCTGGAAGCAATTGCATGTCGGGAAGCCCTGTCTCTGGCGGAGGATCTAGGCATCCATCAGTTCACGGTGGCCTCGGACTATCGTCAAGTCGTGCTAGATATCAACAGAAGGGCAAGAGGTGTCTATGGCACTGTCATTAGCGAGATCAATATCAAAGTTGCTACTTTATCTTGTAATTTCTCTTTTGAAAACCGTGCTGCTAATTATGAAGCACATCGTTTAGCAAAGTTCGCTCTATCTAGAGGTCCGGGTCGCCATGTATGGTTTGGTGTCCCCCTCGACCAAACTTGTATCCCAGTACATGTGGAGTTTGATGAATAAAGCAGTTTTTCATCCCTAAAAAAAGCTAATCTTCACCCGCAAAAAAAAAGTTGATCTTCTCCACCGTTTCCCTGTTTTATTCAGTTTTTTCCGGCTTTTCTTTTTTTTTTCCTTATTTTTGCATTTGTTTCTTCGGGTTATTTTTTTATTTGGTTTATTCTGTTTTCTTTTTCGGTTTTGATTTTTTAGTTTTCTTTCTTTCTTTTAGTTTTTATCTACATTTTTTTATATGTCAACAAAATTTTTCTAATACATGTTTAAATTTTTTAAATATATGGTCAACATTGTTTCTATACACATTTTTCAAATGCTTGATTAACTTTTTTTAATATATGGTCAACATTGTTTCTATACATTTTAAAATGCTTGGTTAACAATTTTGAAATAAAAAATTAAAATTTTCTAATACATAGTCAACATTTTTTCTATACATATTTAACATTTTCCAAACGCTTGATTAACATTATTCGAACACTTGTTCAACTTTTTCTTTCAAATGTTGCTTGAACATTTTATATAGATGATCAATTTTTTTTCGCCATTTTTTGAATACATGGTCATTTTTTTATACACATTTAACATTTACCCAAATGGCTTATTACCATTTTTCAAATACTTGTTCAACATTTTTTCAAATTATTGATTAACATTTTTATATACATGATCCAAAAATTCATCATTTTTGCAGTACATGATCAACAATTTTTCTATAAACATTCAACATTTTTTGAATGCTTAATTGACATTTTTCATATACTTGTTCAAGACTTTTCAAATACTTGGTTCAATATAACTCTGAATGCTTGTTCAACATTTTTTAAATACTTGCCCCACATTTTTTTGAATGCTTAATTAACATTTTAAAATACTTGTTCAAAATTTTCCAAATGTTTTTTTGTAATATATATATATATATATATATATATATATATATATATATATAAAATATTTTAAAGTATAAACAGAAGTTCAAAAATAAAACAAAAAATAAAAGAGAAAACCTAAGAAAACAAAAAAAGAGGATGTGGCCTCCCATGCATGTCAGCCGGCCAGGTGTGCTGGACATGCCATCACCTTACCGGGTCATAAAAGACCAGTGTTATAACTCTTAGAAAAATGTTCCAACCATCATATCTGACCGAGATTCAGATATGATCGGTGTTAGGGTACCTCGGACTCAGGATGCCTGAGAAGGAAAGGTGCAAAACAAATTGACGAGACGACATTGTAAGATTTTTGGGAAATCTACTATGGAAGCGAGTTCCGAAATAGAAGCTCATCATTAAACTAATGAAGGGATAAGGTGGTAGCTGATGAACTCAGCGACAATTCATCGAGGTTTCCAAAAAGATGTATTTCCACAAGTATGTGAACAAGGATATAACATTTGTGAGAACAAAAGATATAATGATGTATGCTCGAGGAAAACATACACAATTAAACATTGGTTGAAAGGTGCGCCCCAAATACGGGTAGGGTTGCACGACCAATGTCAGAATGGTGATTCAATAATCATTAGTCTAAGAATGAACGGCCGACCATTAACTTCAAGGCAATAGGGTTGCTAGAAGGGCAAAATCCAAACAGCACCGTTCACTTGTTGGTACACCGGTTGGAATCAACACGAGGACCAAGAAAGAAAGGTGATGGTGAGAAGCATCAATATACCAAGAATTCTTAAGAGGTGGAGCAATCCTCACAACATCCTTGTCATAAAGGACATTAATACCTCAAGGTGGAACATCATACAAGCTGGATAGCAAGTTGCAATCATGAACAAGTTTGTGTTAGGGGAAGGCAAGAATGTTGTCGATGATAACACAATCATCGAGGGGCAGGGATGGTATTTCTCATCATGAATTCAATTGATATCCTGGAAGAGCTCAGAATGTTGATGATGATCATGACACAATTGTCGTGAGGTTTCATGAAGGTGAAATCGATCGGTGATGACATCAAGTCAACGGAATGATGAAGGGAAAGGTTATTGGAACCAAGGGTACGACACAAAGTCGAATTCAAGCTTGTTGTTCAAGGACAAACGATATGACGAGGAAGATCGATTGTAAGAGTAGCTCATCATCGAGAGTTGTGCTCCGGGAATAAGGGCCAAGTAGCATAGTTAAAATTAGCACGAAAATGATATAGCCAATCAGGCTAGGAATGATGTGATCGGGTACAAACTCATAAGTAAATAAGATTACTAAGAGTTGTTTAATCGCAGTGCAGACTCGATTCAGCTATCGATGTTTTTGAGTGTTTAAAAACTCGGAGCCCGTGAAAAATTGGAATCAGTGAGAATGTAGCACTTGATGGAGAACTCATAAGAAGTTATGCAGTTCCATGATAATCTCGAGATACCGGGGGGTAATACTCGATGACAGATCAAAGTAGAGGTTGGACTAGGGTAATGCTTTTCAGAAGACAAGTGCTTAAACTTGCACGAGAAATGGTATTTAAAGGAGAACATGGTCGGAATCCACGATCATAAAGGATCGAACCACGGATACAAGATGAACTTATAACAAGGGGGTAATTATTTTTACGAGAAGCTTCCATGATAAGTTATACATCGTGTCCATGGGCATGAACGCAAGGTTCAAGGTCGACTCCCACTTCTTCAATGTATAACCTTTCATTCACTTCTCGCTTTGATAAAGGCATTAGTGTTGAAAGTTTTACCGGGTGAAATACCAGATGAGTATGACTCGTGAAAACTTCCGAGTTCACACATATAAATGAAGGCATAGGTTCAACCCGTTAGGGTATCGTGGAAACCTATACCACAAGCTTCAATAATAAATAACACTAGCTCGAAAGCAGAGCATGGTTGGCCAAGCAGATGATACAATTTACCAAGGGCATTATGTATCAGGTAACGAACTCACAAGAATTTTGGTTGTGAAGGACATTGTCGGATAATAACCCGACAATGGGTATGGCGGTCCACAACGGGGCTGATGTGAGTATCGGTACTCAACCAGAGGAAGAAGAAATGCAAAGACCTTGGTAGAAACAACTGAGTAATTTAGAGCTCAATTGCAAAGGAATTATGATTTACAAAGCGAAGGGTCAGAAGCAGACGCTCTGATCAAGGATGGATAAGTTCATTAGACATAGGGGCACAATCGACGACAATTTGATTGGCGAGAACCAGCTCACGTTTAAAATGACGTCTGAGCCGGAAGGATGAATTCTAAGATCTGATTGAGGATTGCGAGCGTTCGCAACAAATTGAATCAACAGACTCAAAATGATAATGACAAGAGATGCCAATAAGATTACGAGACTTATGGGATTAACCATAATGCAAGCAAGCAAGAATTTCAAGAGCAAGAGGATGCTCAGGATTTTTGGAAGATCGAATGGTATTTCGAAAACTTTTGTGAAACACATGAACAACTAGGAAAGAGCGGATACTCGATAAGTGCGAGGAATTATCCATAAGGGTATTCATGAGGCAAGAACTGTAAAGCAGTAAGCTCAAAGGATTCTTGGAACAATAGAGAGAATTTCAGGGTATCTTGTAATAACAAGATCAACTTGGAATGAAGTTATGGACGACAAGTGTATGTAGCTTTCCATATGGATTTATCGGTGGTATGGAATTGCAACGGCGAAGGGCACAAGGGTCTCGGGGAAACATCAGAGGGTATTGTCAGAATCTTCTGTTGAAGCGGTCGAGCATCTGTAATGAAGGGGCTCTCCGGCAGGAAGTGGTAACGAGAACCTAGAGTTAGATTTCAGCAAAATCATTTAACCCGAATAGAATAGAGATTAGAATCCCAGAGTATAGACGAGGAATAAAAGATCCTAATACCACCCAATGGCGACGTGGGCCCAGGGGCCGCATAGCCAAGTTAGTAAAACAATTTTCATCGACTAGACTCAACTTCGTACAAGGAGTGTGGAAGGGGGATTCCTACAGGCAGTCGGCTCTGATACCAACTTGTGACGCCCCCGATTCAATCGTACACTAATCATGCACGCAAATGTGTACGACCAAGATCAGGGACTCACGGGAAGATATCACAACACAACTCTACAAATAACATAAGTCATACAAGAATCATAATACAAGCCAGGGGCCTCGAGGGCTCGAATACAAGTGCTCGATCATAGACGAGTCAGCGGAAGCAACAATATCTGAGTACAGACATAAGTTAAACAAGTTTGCCTTAAGAAAGCTAGCACAAACTGGGATACAGATCGAAAGATGCGCATGCCTCCTGCCTGGGATCCTCCTAACTACTCCTGGTCGTCGTCAGCGGGCTGCACGTAGTAGTAGGCACCTCCAGAGTAGTATGAGTCGTCGTCGACGGTGGCGTCTGGATCCTGTGCTCCAACGTCTGGTTGCAGCAATCGGGTATAGAAAAGGGGGAAAGGGGGAACAAGGAAACCATGAGTACTCATCCAAAGTACCCGCAAGCAAGGAGCTACACTACATATGCATGGATATAAGTGTAAAGGGGCATATCGGTGGACTGAACTGCAGAATGCCAGAATAAGAGGGGGATATCTAATCCTGTCGAAGACTACGCTTCTGGCAGCCTCCGTCTTGCACCATATAGAAGAGAGTAGACTGAAGTCCTCCAAATAGCATAATCCTACCCGGTGATCCCCTCCTCGATGCCCTATTAGAGAGCGATCACCGGGTTGTATCTGGCACTTGGAAGGGTGTGTTTTATTAAGTATCCGGTTCTAGTTGTCATAAGGTCAAGGTACAACTCCGGGTCGTCCTTTTACCGAGGGACACGACTATTCGAATAGGTTAACTTCCCTGCATGGGTGCACCACATAACCCAACACGCTTGATCTCATTTGGCCGGACACACTTTTCGGGGTCATGCCCGGCCGCGGAAGATCAACACGTCGCAGCCCCACCTAGGCACAACAGAGAGGTCAGCACGCCGGTCTAAACCTAAGCGCACAGGGGTCTGGGCCCATCGCCCTTAGCCACCTGCACGTTGTGAGGGCGGCCGAAAGCAGAACTAGCCCCCTTAATACAAGAGCAGGCTTACGTTCCAATCCGGCGCGCGCCGCTCAGTCGCTGACGTCACGAAGGCTTCGGCTAGTACCACGACGCCGGGATACCCATAACTACTCCCGTGTAGAATGGTTAGTGCGTATAGACCAAATGGCCAGACTCGGATCAAATACCCAGATCTCGTTAAGCGTGTTAAGTATCCGCGAACACCGACCAGGGCCAGGCCACCTCTCTCCTAGGTGGTCTCAACCTGCCCTGTCGCTCCGCCACAAAGTAACAGTCGGGGGCCGTCGGGAACCCAGGCCCACCACTACCTGGGTGGAACCACCTGCCCCTTCAGCCCCCATCTCCGAACAGTATCACAGGTAAGGTAATAGTGTAAAGTATATAGTATATGCCTGTGATCACCTCCCGAAGTGATCACGGCCCAGTAGTATAGCATGGCAGACGGACAAGAGTGTAGGGCCACTGATGGAACACTAGCATCCTATACTGAGCAGTAGGATAGCAGGTAAGGGTAACAACTGTAGCAACAATGACAGGCTACACTACTCTAATGCAAGCAGTACAGAGAAGAATAGGCGATATCTGGTGATCAAGGGGGGGCTTGCCTGGTTGCTCTGGCAAGAGAGAGAGGGGTCGTCAACTCCGTAGTCGTACTGGGTAGCAGCGGCGTCGGTCTCGGTGTCTAGCGGAAGAAGAGGGGGAGAAACAATAAATACAATGCAAACAGATGCATAACGATGCATGACAAAGCAAAGCGTGATGCTAGGCGTGCACTAACGCGGTATGAGGTGATACCGGTGAAGGGGGGAAACATCCGGGAAAGTATCCCCAGCGTTTCGCGTTTTCGAGCAGAGGAGCCGGAGGGGGGAAGTTGCGAGTTGGATAGGTTAGGGATGCGTGGTGGACGAACGGGCTGCGTATCCGGGTTCGTCTCGTCGTTCTGAGCAACTTTCATGTACAAAGTTTTTCCATCCGAGCTACGGTTTATTTTATATGATTTTCTAAAGTTTTAAATCATCTTTAGAATTTATTTAATTAATTTAATTCAACATTATCCAGAACAGTGTTTGCTGACGTCATCATGATGTCAGCAGTCAACAGAGGTGTTGACTGGGTCGCTGACGTGTGGGTCCCACTGGTCATTGACTGTTTAGCCTAATTAGTGCTTAACTAATCTAATTACTGTTTAATTAAACAAACAAGTTGATTACATAGGATTAATTAGCTTAATTAATTCATTAATTTAATTATTATTTATTTATTTTATTATTTCTATTAATTTTTATTATTATTTTGTTTCTTTCCTCTTTTTTTGCAAACGATCTGGGGCCGTGGGGCCCCCGTGTCATAGGCCCTGTGGGCCTATCGGGCGCTGCTTAGCGGGCACAGGCGCTGGCTAACTGGGGCTTCGCCCCGGTGGTGCAGGCGCGTGTGCCGGGCGCCGGAGCGCGCGGCCAGGGGGAAGCAGCGGGCGGCCGGATGGGCGACGGCGAACGCGGGGCGGAGAGGCTGTGCGGGCGCGCGTGGGTGCAGCAAGCGGGGTGGCTGGCGGCATCAAGGGGGCTGCAGCACGGGCACGCAGGGGAGAGCAGCACATCGGGCAGTAGCTCACTGAGAAGCAGGGGCGCGGCCACACGCCGGGCGCGGCCACGCGCCGGGCGCGGGCGTCGTGGGTGTTCAGCCAGGCCGCGGCCGGCAGCACCTAGCAGGAGCGGGGCGGCGCGGGCGCGCACGTGCACGACGGCGCGAGGAGCAGAGGCGGGTAGCGCGGCGACGTGCGGTGTGCGGCAAGAGGAGCAGGGGACGGGGCGGGGAGCGCACGGTGGGGGAGGAGGTCGATGCGGTGGCGGCGGGGGACAACATCTACAATGCTGGACATGGAGGGAGACAGAGAAAGGGGGGTTTCGATGCCCGCTCACAGCATTGAAGGGAAGCACGCTCGGGGAGGCGCGGGGTGTGGGGAGGACGTCGGGGACGACAGTGCCAGCAAGGAGGAAGGTTGGCGAGGCGGCGTTTCGGGCGGCGTCGTCCTGGAGCGAGGCGACGGTTGGCGCGGTTCGAATCTGCGACGGGGTCGGGGCGTCGTGCCCCGATCCAGATCCAGCGGGGGAGTGGGGGTGTCGTGCGGTAGGAGGGGGAGGAACGTGCGGGACGATGTGGAGGGGCGCCGTCTAGATCCAGGGGGTGAGAGGGAGTGGGAGGGGATCGGCGAGTGGAGAGGCTAGGGTTTCCCCCTCGCGGGGATAAGGCAGGGGCGGGTCGGTCGGCTGGGCCAGGTGGGCGTGGCCTGGCCTGTGAGCTGGGCCGTCTGGCCCAGTTGGCCAGGGAGCCCCTTTTTTTTTACTATTTTGTTAGATTTGTCTTTCCCTTTTCTTTTCATTTTCTCTTTTCTGTTTTATTTCTTTTTAAATTTTATAGGCATTTTATAAAAATGTGTTTACTACACCATATTTACATATGCAATATTTAGTACAAACCGAACATTTTTATTTTAATGTTTGAAAACTTTTATTATTTATCAAACTTTGAATTTGAATTTTGGACCGGTTTTGACCTAACGATAGATTAGCAATAGTAACCGAGGTGACGTGGCATGATTAGCGTGGGATTACTGTAGCATGATTATTCGGGCGTCACACCCCCTGCGCCTAGGGTTGGAAACCCTAGGGTGGGGGACCCCCCTGGCCGCCGCCCCCTAGGAGATCCCATCTCCTAGGGCCGGCGCACCCCCTAGGGGGCCTATATAAAGGGGGGGAGGGCAGCCGCACCTCAAGTCTTGGCGCCTCCCTCTCCCCTGCTACACCTCTCCCTCTCGCAGAAGCTCGGCGAAGCCCTGCTGCGGTGACTGCTGCATCCACCACCACACCGTCATGCTGCTGGATCATCATCAACCTCTCCTTTCCCCTTGCTGGATCAAGAAGGAGGAGTCGTCTTCCGCTCCGTACGTGTGTTGAACGCGGAGGTGCCGTCCGTTCGGCACTTGGTCATCGGTGATTTGGATCACGGCGAGTACGACTCCATTATCCCCGTTCTATTGAACGCTTCCGCTCGCGATCTACAAAGTTATGTAGATGCACTCCAATCAATCGTTGCTAGATGAACTCATAGATAGATCTTGGTTAAACCGTAGAAATTTTTTATTTTCTGCATCGTTCCCCAACAGTGGCATCATGAGCTAGGTCTATGCGTAGTTCTCTTTGCACGAGTAGAACACAAATTTGTTGTGGGCGTAGATGTTGCCAACTTTCTTGCCGCTACTAATCTTATCTTGCTTCAGCGGTATTGTGGGATGAAGCGGCCCGGACCGACCTTACACGTACGCTTACGTGAGACAGGTTCCACCGACTGACATGCACTAGTTGCATAAGGTGGCTAGCAGGTGTCTGTCTCTCCCACTTTAGTTGGAGCGGATTCGATGAAAAGGGTCCTTATGAAGGGTAAATAGAAGTTGGCAAATCACGTTGTGGCTTTTACGTAGGTAAGAAAACGTTCTTGCTAGAACCCTATTGCAGCCACGTAAAACATGCAACAACAATTAGAGGACGTCTAACTTGTTTTTGCAGCAAATGCTTTGTGATGTGATATGGCCAAAAGTTGTGATGAATGATATATGTGATGTATGAGATGATCATGTTATTGTGATAGTAATCACGACTTGCATGTCAATGAGTATGACAACCGGCAGGAGCCATAGGAGTTGTCTTTATTTTTTGTATGACCTGCGTGTCATTGAGAAACGCCATGTAAATTACTTTACTTTATTGCTAAACGTGTTAGCCATAGTAGTAGAAGTAATAGTTGGCGAGCAACTTCATGGAGACACGATGATGGAGATCATGATGATGGAGATCATGGTGTCATGCCGGTGACAAGATGATCATGGAGCCCCAAGATGGAGATCAAAGGAGCTATATGATATTGGCCATATCATGTCACTATAATTTGATTGCATGTGATGTTTATCATGTTTTTGCATCTTGTTTACTTAGAACGACGGTAGTAAATAAGGTGATCCCTCATAATAAATTTCAAGAAAGTGTTCCCCCTAACTGTGCGCCGTTGCGACAGTTCGTTGTTTCGAAGCACCACGTGATGATCGGGTGTGATAGATTCTAACGTTCACATACAACGGGTGTAAGCCAGATTTACACATGAAAAACACTTAGGTTAACTTGACGAGCCTAGCATGTACAGACATGGCCTCGGAACACGGAAGACCGAAAGGTCGAACATGAGTCGTATAGAAGATACGATCAACATGGAGATGTTCACCGATGATGACTAGTCCGTCTCACGTGATGATCGGACACGGTCTAGTCAAGTCGGATCATGTATCACTTAGATGACAAGAGGGATGTATAATCTGAGTGGGAGTTCATTATATAATTTGATTAGATGAACTTAATTATCATGAGCTTAGTCTAAATAAACTTTGCAATATGTCTTGTAGATCAAATGGCCCACGCTAATGTCAACCTCAACTTCAACGCGTTCCTAGAGAAAACCAAGCTGAAAGATGATGGCAGCAACTATACGGACTGGGTCCGGAACCTGAGGATCATCCTCATAGCTGCCAGGAAACAATATGTCCTAGAAGCACCGCTAGGTGAAGCACCCATCCCAGAGAACCAAGACGTTATGAACGCTTGGCAGCAGCGTGCTGATGATTACTCCCTCGTTCAGTGCGGTATGCTTTACAACTTAGAACCGGAGCTCCAAAAGCGTTTTGAGCAACACGGAGCATATGAGATGTTCGAAGAGCTGAAAATGGTTTTCCAAGCTCATGCCCAGGTCGAGAGATATGAACTCTCTGACAAGTTCTACAGTTGTAAAATGGAGGAAAATAGTTCTGTCAGTGAGCACATACTCAAAATATCTGGGTTGCACAACCGCTTGTCCCAACTGGACATTAACCTCCCAGACGAGGCGGTCATTGACAGAATCCTTCAGTCGCTCCCACCTAGCTACAAGAGCTTTGTGATGAACTACAATATGCATGCAATGGAAAAGACCATTTCTGAGGTGTATTCAATGCTGAAATCAGCAGAGGTAGAAATCAAAAAGGAACATCAAGTGTTGATGATCAATAAAACCAGTAAGTTCAAGAAAGGCAAGGGTAAGAAGAACTTCAAGAAGGACGGCAAGGAAGTTGCCGCGCCTGGTAAGCCAGCTACCGGGAAGAAGTCAAAGAATGGACCCAAGTCTGAAACTGAGTGCTTTTATTGCAAGGGAAAGGGACACTGGAAGTGGAACTGCCCCAAATACTTAGCAGACAAGAAGGCCGGCAACACTAAAGGTATATGTGATATACATGTAATTGATGTGTACATTACCAGTACTCGTAGTAGCTCCTGGATATTTGATACCGGTGCGGTTGCTCATATTTGTACTCAAAACAGGAGCTGCGGAATAAACGGAGACTGGCGAAGGACGAGGTGACGATGCGCGTCGGGAATGGTTCCAAGGTCGATGTGATCGCCGTCGGTACATTTACCTACGGGATTAGTTTTAAACCTCAATAATTGTTATTTAGTTCCAACTTTGAGCATGAACATTGTATCTGGATCTCGTTTAATGCGAGATGGCTACTCATTTAAATCCGAGAATAATGGTTGTTCTATTTATATGAGAGATATGTTTTATGGTCATGCCCCGCTGGTGAATGGTTTATTCTTGATGAATCTCGAACGTAATGGTACACATATTCATAGTGTGAATACCAAAAGATGTAAGGTTGATAATGATAGTCCCACATACTTGTGGCACTGCCGCCTTGGTCACATAGGTGTCAAACGCATGAAGAAGCTCCATACATATGGACTTTTGGAGTCTCTTGATTTTGAATCATTTGACACGTGCAAACCATGCCTCATGGGGAAGATGACCAACACTCCGTTCTCCGGAACAACGGAGCGAGCAACCAACTTGTTGGAAATCATACATACTGATGTGTGCGGTCCAATGAGTGTTGAGGCTCGCGGTGGCTATCGTTATGTTCTCACTCTCACTGATGACTTGAGTAGATATGGGTATGTCTACTTAATGAAACACAAGTCTGAGACCTTTGAAAAGTTCAAGGAATTTCAGAGTGAGGTTGAGAATCAACGTGACAGAAAAATCAAGTTCTTACGATCAGATCGTGGCGGTGAATATTTAAGTCACGAATTTGGTACGCACTTAAGGAAATGTGGAATCGTTTCACAACTCACACCGCCTGGAACACCTCAGCGTAACGGTGTGTCAGAACGTCGTAATCACACTCTATTGGATATGGTGCGATCTATGATGTCACTCACTGATTTACCGCTATCATTTTGGGGATACGCTTTAGAGACAGCTACATTCACTTTAAATAGGGCACCGTCTAAATCCGTTGAGACGACACCGTATGAATTATGGTTTGGGAATAAACCTAAGCTGTCGTTTCTAAAAGTTTGGGGATGCGATGCTTATGTCAAGAAACTTCAACCTGAAAAGCTCGAACCCAAGTCGGAAAAATGCATCTTCATAGGATACCCTAAGGAAACTGTTGGGTATACCTTCTACCTCAGATCCGAGGGCAAGATCTTTGTTGCCAAGAACGGGTCCTTTCTGGAGAAAGAGTTTCTCTCGAAAGAAGTAAGTGGGAGGAAAGTGGAACTTGATGAAGTATTACCTCTTGAACCGGAGAGTAGCGCAACTCAATAAAATGTTTCTGTGGTGCCTCCACCGACTAGAGAGGAGGTTAATGATGATGATCATGAAACTTCAGATCAAGTTGCCACTGAGCTTCGTAGGTCCACAAGGACACGTTCCGCACCAGAGTGGTACGGCAAACCTGTCCTGGAAATCATGTTGTTAGACAACGGTGAACCTTCGAACTATGAAGAAGCAATGGTGGGCCCATATTCCAACAAATGGCTTGAAGCCATGCAATCCGAGATAGGATCCATGTATGAAAACAAAGTATGGACTTTGACAGACTTGCCCGATGATCGGCGAGCGATAGAGAATAAATGGATCTTTAAGAAGAAGACGGACGCGGATGGTAATGTTACCATCTATAAGGCTCGACTTGTTGCTAAAGGTTATCGACAAGTTCAAGGGATTGACTACGATGAGACATTCTCACCCGTAGCGAAGCTGAAGTCCGTTCGAATATTGTTAGCAATTGCCGCATACTATGATTATGAGATATGGCAAATGGACGTCAAAACGGCATTCCTAAACGGCTTTCTTAAGGAAGAATTGTATATGATGCAGCCGGAAGGTTTTGTCGATCCTCAGAATGCTAACAAGGTATGCAAGCTCCAGTGCTCCAATTATGGGCTGGTGCAAGCATCTCGGAGTTGGAACATTCGCTTCGATGAAATGATCAAAGCGTTTGGGTTTATGCAGACTTATGGAGAAGTCCGCGTTTACAAGAAAGTGAGTGGGAGCTCTGTAGCATTTCTCATATTATATATGGATGACATACTTTTGATGGGAAATGATATAGAACTTTTGGACAGCATTAAGGCCTACTTGAATAAGTGTTTTTCAATGAAGGACCTTGGAGAAGCTGCTTATATATTAGGCATCAAAGTCTATAGAGATAGATCAAGACGCCTCATAGGTCTTTCACAAAGCACATACCTTGAAAAGATATTGAAGAAGTTCAAAATGGATCAGTCCAAGAAGGGGTTCTTGCCTATGTTACAAGGTGTGAAATTGAGTTCAGCTCAATGTCCGACCACGGCAGAAGATAGAGAAAAGATGAGTGTCGTCCCCTATGCCTCAGCCATAGGGTCTATCATGTACGCCATGCTGTGTACCAGACCTGATTTAAACCTTGCCGTAAGTTTGGTAGGAAGGTACCAAAGTAATCCCGGCATGGAACACTGGACAACGGTCAAGAATGTCCTGAAGTACCTGAAAAGGACTAAGGACATGTTTCTCGTATATGGAGGTGATGAAGAGCTCGTCGTAAAGGGTTACGTCGATGCTAGCTTCGACACAGATCTGGATGACTCCAAGTCACAAACCGGATACGTGTTTATTTTGAATGGTGGGGCAGTAAGCTGGTGCAGTTGCAAGCAAAGCGTCGTGGCGGGATCTACATGTGAAGCGGAGTACATGGCAGCCCCGGAGGCAGCACATGAAGCAATATGGATGAAGGAGTTCATCACCAACCTAGGAGTCATACCCAATGCGTCGGGGCCAATCGCTCTCTTCTGTGACAACACTGGAGCTATTGCACTTGCCAAGGAGCCCAGGTTTCACAAGAAGACCAGGCACATCAAGCGTCGCTTCAACTCCATTCGTCAAAATGTTCAAGATGGAGACATAGATATTTGTAAAGTGCACATGGATCTGAATGTCGCAGATCCGTTGACTAAACCTCTCCCTAGAGCAAAACATGATCAACACCAGAACTCTATGGGTGTTCGATTCATCACAATGTAACTAGATTATTGACTCTAGTGCAAGAGGGAGACTGTTGGAAATATGCCCTAGAGGCAATAATAAAAGGATTATTATTATATTTCTTGTTCATGATAATTGTCTATTGTTCATGCTATAATTGTGTTATCCGGAAATCGTAATACATGTGTGAATACATAGACCACAATATGTCCCTAGTGAGCCTCTAGTTGACTAGCTCATTGATCAACAGATAGTTATGGTTTCCTGACTATGGACATTGGATGTCATTGATAACGGGATCACATCATTAGGAGAATGATGTGATGGACAAGACCCAATCCTAAGCCTAGCACAAGATCGTGTAGTTCGTTTGCTAAAGCTTTTCCAATGTTAAGTATCATTTCCTTAGACCATGAGATCGTGTAACTCCCGGATGCCGTAGGAGTGCTTTGGGTGTGCCAAACGTCACAACGTAACTGGGTGACTATAAAGGTATATTACAGGCATCCCTGAAAGCATCTGTTGGGTTGACACGGATCGAGACTGGGATTTGTCACTCCGTATAACGGAGAGGTATCTCTGGGCCCACTCGGCAATGCATCATCATAATGAGCTCGATGTGACCAAGTGGTTGGTCACGGGATCATGCATTACAGTACGAGTAAAGTGACTTGCCGGTAACGAGATTGAACGAGGTATTGGGATACCGATGATCGAATCTCGGGCAAGTAACGTACCGATTGACAAAGGGAATTGTATACGGGATTACTTGAATCCTCGACATCGTGGTTCATCCGATGAGATCATCGTGGAGTATGTGTGAGCCAACATGGGTATCCAGATCCCGCTGTTGGTTATTGACCGGAGAGTCGTCTCGGTCATGTCTGCATGTCTCTCGAACCCGTAGGGTCTACACACTTAAGATTCGATGACGCTAGGGTTGTATAGATATGAGTATGCAGTAATCCGAAAGTTGTTCAGAGTCCCGGATGAGATCCTGGATGTCACGAGGAGTTTCGGAATGGTCTGGAGGTGAAGAATTATATATAGGAAGTGCAGTTTCGGCCGTCGGGAGACTTCAGGGTCACCGGTATTGTACTGGGACCACCGGATGGGTCCCGGGGGTCCACCGGGTGGGGCCACCCATCCCAGAGGGCCCCATGGGCTGAAGTGGGGAGGGGAACCAGCCCATAGTGGGCTGGTGCGCCCCCCTTGGGCCCCCCATGCGCCTAGGGTTGGAAACCCTAGGGTGGGGGCGCCCCACTTGCCTTGGGGGGCACTCCACCCCCCCTGGCCGCCGCCCCCCTAGGAGATCCCATCTCCTAGGGACGGCGCACCCCCTAGGGGGCCTATATAAAGGGGGAGGGAGGGCAGCCGCACCTCAAGTCTTGGCGCCTCCCTCTCCCCTGCTACACCTCTCCCTCTCGCAGAAGCTCGGCGAAGCCCTGCTGCGGTGACTGCTGCATCCACCACCACGCCGTCGTGCTGCTGGATCATCATCAACCTCTCCTTCCCCCTTGCTGGATCAAGAAGGAGGAGACGTCTTCCGCTCCGTACGTGTGTTGAACGCGGAGGCGTCATCCGTTCGGCACTTGGTCATCGGTGATTTTGATCACGGCGAGTACAACTCCATCATCCCCGTTCTATTAAACGCTTCCGCTCGCGATCTACAAAGGTATGTAGATGCACTCCAATCACTCGTTGCTAGATGAACTCATAGATAGATCTTGGTGAAACCGTAGAAAATTTTTATTTTCTGCAACGTTCTCCAACACTCCCCTTATACTTCTACTTTATTTTGTACAATGAAACAATTAAATTATTATGAATCAGGATTGGCCCGGTCAAGGAGGTGGGTTGCGGCACATCACCGGAGATGAAAGGCTTGTCGATTGCGAAGTGAGAGGGAAGGATGTAGAGGTCAGACATCACATGGCCAGATGTGACGTGGGTGTTCCTGCTTCCCTTTATAGGAGAGGATGTGTAGTGCCACATTGACATTGAGATAGTGATCGGCAACCATGATTTGTGTGTTATAACCCATAGCAGTGTATGTACATGCATCGTGTATGTTTTTTTAGACAATCTCACGAAGCTTTATTAAATCGTCACAATGTTTACATGGACGGATGGTAGGTCTCCGGGATGACTAAATTTACAAAAATCAAAAGTCGAAGAGTGATCTATTATTTCATGTATGATTGCTCTATAAAGAGAGGCGTTTTCCTTTCGAATATCTTCCACCACAACTTTGCAGTCCGAAGCCACATGGATACTCCGTAGATATAGATCATCTGATATGGCAAGAGCTTCTCTTATTGTCAAGGCTTCAAGAGTTTGTGGTTCGGCAATATATCTGAAGACTAGCGTTGAGGCTCCCAAGAACACCCCATCTGCATCTCTGCTTATTGCCCCCACCGCGCCATATCTTCTATGCGGAGGTATAGCCGCATCAACATTCACTTTCGCACTGTTTGCAACTGGCGGCAACCACATTGTAGGTCTTGGGGCCCTGGTTACCACCAGCTTCGGCAACACTGTATTCACCACTTGTAATTCACTCAAATATTGTGTGATGAAGCCGTGGATTGGCAATGGTGATTGGAAAATATCCTCATGGATTGCTTTCCTTCTCGCTCCCCAGATTGCCCATGAAGTGACAACTAGCCGTACAAACTCATCTTTGCTTAGTATCTCATGTAGTGCAAACAGCCAGTCCTTCGAGCTCTCTTCTTGTCGGTCAACCAGCTGTTGTACAAGCTGCTCCGGAGCCAGCGCCCAAACATTGCTGGACATCGTGCAAGTAAGGAGAGCGTGCCTCCATGTGTCCCTCGCCCCGCACAGGTTACATGTGTCCTCTATCGACATATGACAGTGTTTAATCAGCTCGCCAGTTGGCATAGATTGCCTAGCTAACCTCCACACAATCATCCTGAGTTTTGAAGGTAATTGGATATGCCATATGCTGCTCTACTGCTTCCTCTCATGTTGATCATACGAAGAACCTTCAGCCTCATGCAATCATGCTTCCCGGTTTAATTTTGTCCGCAAGATCATACGATGCGCCGAGCGAACGCTAAAAGTCCCATGGGTTTCCTCATGCCATGCCCAAAAGTCTGTTACTCTGCGTGTACACATCGGAATCTTGAGAATTTCCTCAGAGTCAAAAGGAGTGCAGATATATCGAACTAGTCCTTCATTCCAAGAAGCGGTGGAAACATTAATCAGTTGTGCAACTCTAGTTGGCGGGTGTTGTACCAGGGATGTTATAGGCCTTTTGAGGGTCTCCCTCGGAATCCAGTTGTGTGCCCAAATATCCGTTGTTTCTCCATCTCCAATCCTCCTTATAATGCCCTGCGCCAATATGTCCAGACCATCTAAAACAGCCCTCCAGATCTGCGACGGATGAGATCCTAGCTCAGCCTCTAGCAAAGAGCAGTCTGGGAAGTAAACTGATTTAAGGACCTTGGTGCTTAGAGAGAATTCCGCTGTCATTGTCCGCCGGGCCTAACGCGCCAGTAGTGCCAGGTTAAAAATATCCAAGTCACGGAAGCCGAGACCGCCCATATGTTTTGGTCTAGTCATCATGTCCCACGCCACCCAACCGGGCTTCCTCCTTCTCCGCTTGCTTCCCCACCAGAATTGCCTTATGATTGATGTGATGTTCTCGCATAGCCCTCTCAGCAATCTGAAACACGTCATAAAATAAACTGGTATCGCTTGTGGAACTAACTTAATCAGCACCTCTTTGCCAGCCAAGGACAATAATATGAAAAAAAAAAAACAGATCTGTGGCTGTACATGCTACTTTAAATTTTACGCTGCTATTTAGCCGTACTCACCCGCTAGCTCCTCTGGTTGGCTACTCTGCTATACAAACTGAGGTCACTGGTTTGACTCCATCGCGCTTACTTTTGCTTTAAGTGTCATTTTTTACATTCGCTTGTTTCCTAGGTATGGACCGGGCCATGAGGGTGAGGAGGCGTGTTCGATTATCCCCATCCCATCCTTATTTTTTTTCGCATCCAAAGGACCAGTAAGCCCACACGCGTCGCCTGGCCCATAACTCAGGTCTGCTAGCATTGGGCCATAGAACAGGTTTCAAATCGTACGTAAGGAGAGGAGCCACGTACAAAATCGGAGAGACTCGCGTCAAGTCAGTGTTAGTTAGCGACGGATGAAAAAGTTACTGTAGACAAAAAAAAAGAAAAACAATCCTTGCTTTAATATTAGGTAAAGATAAAGATAAAGAAAAGGACGAAAACAAACAAAACATTTGTCCACTACCAAAAAAAAAAAGAAAAAACCATACATGGGAAACTTCCATGTTAATTTTTAAAAAACCGAACATGAATTTTCTATGGTATACTTCCCAAAAGACAAACCTACCCGTGGTTGGATGGTTAGAGGGACTGTGGTATCCCAGCACACCAGGGTTCAAATTCTGGTGCTCGCATTTATTTCAGGATTTTCGGCGATGCGCATTCAGTGGGAGGAGACGTTCCCGTCGACGTCGAGGTGCCTACGGCGACTTCATAAATTTCAAGATGATATGCCGGCTCAGTCTTTCGGAAGTGCTCATAGGGATAGAGTGTGCGTGTGTGCGTTCATAGGGTGAGCGTATGCGCGTGTATATGAGCGCTTGTGTCTCTACTGTGTTAAAAAAACAATGAATTTTTTAGTTGCCATGAGAGCAAAAGTTAAGTTGTCATGGCAACAAGTTTTTACTTCTTGATGATAATTATACAAAAATTGAAATGTAAAAAAATTTGTCATGTTGGAGGTAATAAAATTTACATGCCAATTAAAATAGAATTGTCATGCTCTTATTAATAAAATGACCATGCTCTATATTTTTCCTTGTCATAACATAACAATCACATATAGAAAATGGCCATTATTAAAATAATAAAATTGGCATGCCAATAGATTTAAAATTATTATGATCTAGATAATTATATTTTGCATCCTATCAATAATAAATTAGTCATGTTGTTGGTACTGCGGCCGCATCTCCTCTGACTCTCTTACTCTGTATGGATAAGAGGAGGGTTTGGGTGAGTGGATGAGGAGAGCTGGATAAGAAATGGGCGTTCGTGTGGTTGGTTACAGGGCACGAACGGTTCCATGGGCTGACATGTCAACCGACGAGCATCAAGATTCATGCGGCGTGGAAAAATCTAACATTAGATCTGTAAGATTTTCATTCTTTTTTTGAAGGACAACGCTAAACGCCCACACGTGTGGTGGGGGCTAAATCCGCCCACACGTCCTATAACACACAAACTACGCCATGTCACCGCATGCATGCATGTGGAAATCTTTTTGGATTTTCTGTTTTTAAAATTCTTTATCTCTTAAATGAAAAATCTGATTCACCCGCAAAAAATAAAAATGAAAAATCTGATTGAAGATCCGTTTTCATCATTAAATCCCTCGCGACGAGATCTTCGAAACTAGATCTCATATTAATATATTTCGGCGACTTCTTTTTTGTTAAAAGTTGCCGTGTCTATTGCACATGAATTGCCATGATGTTTACACTAAAGTTGTCATGATATGTTTTAGCTATTTTCTTCTATATTTAAAAGTAAATTTTGACATATTATAAAACAGGGAATTAAGAAACTAGACTTGCCATGCATCATAAATTAAAATTGCCATGATACATGCACTTCAAATTGCCATGGTTCATAAAAAATATATTTTCATGGTCAAAGTACTGGAATTGCCATCATCGAATAACTAAAATTGCGATGATCTACAAACTAAAATTGCCACATGGAAACTTTAGTTTAAGCACTATGCCAACTACAGTGTAAACATCATGACAGCTTTGAGGCAAAAAAACATTTCCTCGAAACATATCAACATGGGGTCTAGTTTTGAAGATCTCGTCGAGACGGATTTAATGGTGAAAACGGATTTTTAATTTGTTTTTTTAATTAGGAGATAAAACAATTTTAAGCCGAAAACCAAAAAGATTTCTTCTGATGTTATCTGTTCATACGTGGCAAAATGAGTGGTGATAGAGGCGTGCGGGCGATGTGCAAACGCCCACACATGTGGGCGTTAGTTTTTCCGCTTTCGAATAGTCGTGTGGGCGTTGCCAAGGGGACCAAATATCTTTCTAACACATAAAAGGATCATACGGGACAAATCTTGATGCAAAGTAAATAGACAAAATATAGATATAGAAGATATAGATACAGATAGAAGATATAGATATTGATAGATAGGATATAAAAATAGATATTGATAGATATAGAGACGAGACTTCTCTCTTTGGATGGGCGGTGGAGTGCGTTCAAGTTAACCTTTTCGTTTTGTTTCCTTTTACAGTATTCACATCCGATGGAAGTGGAACAGAAAAACGCAATGGTACTTGTTCACTTTTAAACCCTTCCCCTCCATACGAATACACGAGCACGACGTTTATACTCAGGCTGCACACAGTTCCCCGCAAAAGAAAAGAAAAGAAATGCTCTGGTCTGGCCTCTGTAGGTAACTGAACTTAAAATCTTACTTTTGCCAACAACTGGAGCAGGACACACACGCAGTCATATATAGGACAATAAATAAATAACAGGACAAACATGGATTAATAAGTTCCCCAGCGGAGAGAGATCGATCAGTGAATGGACATCTCAAACAAGACACAGGCAACACAGACACATCTCAAAAAACAGACACTAGCAGTTAACCCACACCAGCGCACACTCTGCACCTCAACCAATCAATCATCATGCCGGAGCAGTTAGTTAGCTCACAACAACATGCAGCTCCTCGCGCGACCAATTAAACACAAGAAGAACCTACTGCGACCCATCTGCATCGCCCGACCTCGGCGAGGAAGATCAGTAGTAGGTGCACGAGCCGTAACCTGCAAAACGACCGCTGTCTGTCAGAGCTGCAAAGAATAATGGCCGAGATCTCTGCAGGTAGGTAGGCTACTCACTGGGGTCGGACTTGACGACGATGCCCGAGTCGGCGAAGTAGCAGTTCCAGGAGTGCCGGCCGTTGGCGGCGTAGTAGAGGTTCATGGCGACGGAGGTGTGGGACAGCAGGTTGTTGGGGTTGTAGCAGGGCCCGCCCGGCTGGATCACGGCGCAGCTCACGTTGGAGCACGCGTAGTTGATGTTCGCCTGCAGGACCTTCTCGTCCGACGACGGCTTCGCCATGCACCACGTCTTCTGCGAGTTGCCACCACCCATGTTAGTTGGATCAGCACATACACATGCATTGCTATGACGATTACAGAAGGAAGAGGAAGGGGAGGGGGCGATTTTAAGGTACCTGTGCCTCGGCCAGCCTGACGGTGCTTCCTGCTCAATCAAGAACAGAGAAATGTCACTTTATTAGAAAAGTTTTGTAAGTTGCTTCGGATCAAGTTCAACTGATGATTATTTTCGAACAAGTGCCTATCAAAATCAAGAACACGCTGGTAGATCTTGGCAAGAAACAACAGCAGATAGTAACTGGGTTCCGCCCTCTCGTCTGAATTAGAGGAGATAATTAACATGTACCACATTCCACTAATCATAACGCGAACCACATTTTGGACCAAATGAACCAAAACATGGTGAAAAATGCGGCAGAAAGTGCGATCCAGAGTTTCAGAAAGGAACAAAAACTGAAGAAAAAAGGTGGAACGAGTGGGCACAGTTTCCCTTTCTTTCTACAGGACAAAACCATCGGAGCAACCCCACACCCCACTGAACAAACAGTCAAACAGTGTTGCAAGATCACCTAATCGGAGGAGGCAGTGAGCTTACCTGAGGTGAGGCAGAGGAGCACAAGCCCGAGAGAGAAGAGCAGGAGCGATGCAGATGGCTGAGACCCCCTGGCCATCTTGCTCTCTGGCACCAGCACCAAGCAAGGAGGACAAGACTGTGGAGGAGGAGAGGCCGAGAAGAGACAGGGAAGTGGCTGCGGTCTCTAGCTCTAGCTCTAGCAGTTTATGTGCTGGTTTATAAAAGATGGGGGGAGGAAGGGAGCCGGAAAAGGTGGCTGCCCATTGATTGCCTTGTTGAGTGGAGTGGAGTAGATCCCACTGCAACTGCTGGGAAAAAAAAGAGGGTCTGGGCATGGGCATGGTCATGTGACTCTGGTCCCTGGCTTCTTCCCGGGGCAAGCTGCCATGTGCGCCTGGCGTGTACCAGCTTGAACTGGCTGGGTCTCTGATCCGATCACAGAGTTTGGTTCCTCCGCACTGTGCGCTTTTGGTTTTGGTTTCGGGCCACACACATGCAGCATTGACCGGCTTCCACTTTGACGGTGGCCTGCTCTGCAGTCTGCTCCGTCCGTCAGTCTATCTGATGTGTGCAAGTCAAAGGGTGATTCTGTTTGAAAGCACCACTGTTCAAAGTTCAAACTGGTTTGAATTTTCAGATCATGGTCTTTGTTGCCCAGTCCTATGATATGAGGCTCATTTGAATAAAATTAGCTGCATGAGATGAACGGGTTCAGTAACGGACAGATAGATCCACAGACCAGCTCTAGTAGATCGTAGTAGTAGTCTGTAAGGCCAACTCCATCGTGCGACCTCAAACGGACGTCCGTTTTGTTCGGATTCTGTCCGTTTGGGTAGGGATTTGGGGTCGGTCCGGGCCTGTCCTGGGATGCGGTGGACATGCGCCCACCGCGCGGCCGCATCCCGGCCGCATCCTGTCCGCGTATTATTTCTTTACAAGTCCTTAACTTTATTTCATCATTCAGGCCTCGTTCGGAATGGATGCATAGAAAACAAAGGAACATAAAACTTTATAGGAATCGGGTTGAGGTAACAGTTGGAACCTATGAAACTAGAAACAAGGGAAGTAAATAAATCTAGAGCGTTCGGTACATAGAAAGGAAAACAAGGTTATCTGGGCCCCACCACATCCTAAACTATTGCCATGCAAGATCGAAGTCTCTCATGGTATGGGCCACAAACTGCTTCTCGTCAGCCTCGCCTCGGGACTCCGCGGAGAAAAAGAGCTCGCGCTGGATGTTTGATTTCCTGTGAAACTGCAGGCTACAGACACTTTTCTATGGAATTCTACCACTTCATTCCTGCATACAGAACGCTACATGGAGGAATCTTTCCTCTGTATTTTATTCCTGCACTTTTCCTCCATAATTCCACCTAACCGAACGCAGCCTCATTTGTGGTACATGAAAAATGCAACATCACATTTTGACTAGTAAAACAAGGCCAAAGAAAACAAGAACCACGAGAATACATTTTAGAAGATACCCAATTTCCATAACTGCTCCCTTGAGTTGGGTTAGGGCCTCCTCGATCCACTCGTTGTTGATCTGTGGAGGAGGGTCGAACTGGCATCCTCCTTTCTTCTTCAAGCCAGAAGACTCGATCTGGATCCTCCTTTCTTCTTCAAGCCGAAAGTCGATGTTGCTTCCTCCTCACACCTAGTCTCATGTCTAGCCTCTAATCTAGCAACAAGTGCACTTGTCTCATTTACAGCCTCTATGCTAGCTAAAAGTGCACAAACATGTACTAAATTTCGCTCTATCAAAATATCGATGTACTCTTCTTCCCAATACCAAAACTTGCATCCGTTCTACACAACAAAATTTGAAGTTAGCACAACTAGTTAAATCTAGAACACAAACCGAAGCTAAAAAAAGTGCATACCCCATCGTTTAAGCACTTGATGAACACCCATCCGGGATGTTCCGGCGTTGTAGACACGCGGCGCACGACCATCCTTGGGCAGTGGTCGCACTTAATGAGTGGCAACGGTGCACCGGCGAGCTTTTGGGCAAGCACCGAGCCCGGTCGACCGCCATTCGTGTATCTGCCGGCGGACCACCGACGGTGCAGATCCGAGCGGCTAGAGGAGGAGCCACTGCCTGCATGTGGCCTTGCGGCCCTGCCAGGGCCTTCCGGCGAGGTGCCCGGCCAATCCATGGCGCGGCACGGCCTCCCACAGCCGGCCGAGCTCAAGACCGACCGGATCCGCCCCAAAACCGGCCGGCGGGTGCGCAAACCAGGTGGCCGTGGTTGGGTAGCTCGGCGGCGCCGAGGGGAAGGGGTTGGGCGAGCTCGCGTCCGAACTGCACGCCTGCAATGGCAGCAGCGTCGGCGGCAGCAGCGACGGGAAGAGTGGGGAAGAGTGGAGGGGGTGCGGCCGGAGGGAGGGAGGGGGGGCCGATGGAAAAAAGGCTCGTTTTGTGCCACCGACGGGCGGGCCAGGGGAGGACACGCGCAGACGACCTGCGTGTCTGTGTGGTGTCCGTTTCATCCCAAAAACGGCGCAAACTTGGGCCGCGGATGGGTCGAAAGCGGCATAAAGCGAACAAAATTCCGTTTGCTCCCGCGCGTTGAGTCGCCTTTTTGTCCCTTTTACTCCAAACGGACGGGGACGGAGAGGATAGGGTCGCGCGGTGGAATTGACCTAAAATAGCACAGGAAGAAGATTGGGACAAATCATCTCAATAATGATGGACATCATCATGAGCCTATCAAAAGTCACTTGCCCTTAAACGTGGAGCCAGGCCTTTGCTTGTAAGGTTCAGGCCTTGCTTTATTCCTGATTCTTTCCTTCCTTGCTCCTCTGCTTCCTAATTGTATATACTCCTTCCTTTGATCCCGATCTCGCCGCTCCCTTCCCATCCCGCATTTTGTTAATCTATCAGTTCCTGCGTTCTAGTATTATTTCACTTGCATAAGAGCTTTGGGACATTTGGGAACATAAAATAGAGTAAATAGCATAAAACTACTACTTTACAGGTTAGGGTTTTAAAAAACTACCGGAATTTATTTTTTCACTAATAACTACCATTTCTGGGGGTAGGCTGTTTCAAAAAACCTAAATAGTTGGGTGTCTAACATATAATCAGGTTTATGACAGGTCGGACACGCACCTAAACAAACAGTTGGTTTGACCGTTTGTTGACCGTCAACTTACACGTGTGGCCCACATGTAAGTTGACTCTTCTTCTTCTTCTCTTTCTTTCTCTCCCTCTGCTCCCCTCCTCTCGCTCGACATCGTCCTCGTCGAAGCCACGCTCGGCATCTTCCTCGCCGGGATGGCCGACGAACCCGACGTGGAGGGCATGAATGCAGGGGCTGCCGGCGACGGGTGCCGCGGCCTGGCGACGGCAGACCCGACCACGACGGCTGGGCACCACATGATGCACGACGCACGGGAAGGGTCGTCCCGAGGAGGCCACCGCCGTGAAGGGGCGCGTCGGGGAGAACCTCGTCGGCGACCGCACATGGAAGGACAAGGTCAACGAGGCTTACCGGATCTCGCCGACCAAATCCCGCGGGAGAGTAGGTTGCAGGCGGCGGCAGGCTGGGAAGGGGAGGCCGAAGGTTGACCTCGACGTCGATGTCGTCCGCTAGGAGCTCGCCGCCGCCTCAGGGCCGCCGTGCCGCCAGAGGAGCGGTTCCTGGTGGGCAGGGTCGAGCGACCGAGGCATAGCAGCGGGCGGCGACGGTGCCGCACTACCCGTGCCGGATTTCGCCGACCCCGTGGGAGAGGAAGTGGTTGGCGACGACTCCAAGCGGCACCCCATGGCTCGCGGCAGCGTCTCCAGCAGCGCCATGGTGCGCGACGGCGACCCCGAGGCGTGGATTCTAGGCGGCGGCGACATGGCCGGGGATGGCCGGCGGGATTGACTGGGCCCGATTGCTTTTGTAAAATTGTTGAGGGGCCTGATTGCTTTTTTAAAAATATTTGCAGGACCCAGTTGCATCTTTTAAATGTATGCAGGGCTTATTCTGTAAAAAGTGAGGACATATTTTTAAATTTGTAAAAGAACTGAGGGGCTGAAGAGAAAATTTACATGAGAATTTTTATATTACAGAGTAAGAGACACTGACTTGTGAACCCCACATGTCAGTTAACGGTAAAACAATCAGTTTTCTTACGTGCGGGCCTCAGTTGTCATAATCACGATCAATACTAAAGTACTGGATGATTAGAGTTTTCCAAAACAGCCGACCGTCCATTTGGTAGTTATCTGAGAAAAGTTAAAAATCGATAGTTATTCGGAACCTAGCCTGTAAAGTAGTAGTTTTATGCTATTTACTCCATAAAATAGGATAGTACAAACTTTAGTGATCCCTACTAAAACATGACATTATTAGAAGCAACACCAGATCCCATACGGCACAGACACTGAGTTCGGTGCTATCTTCACCTGTACCAAAGAGAAAAAAATAGAGAAAACGAAGAAAGAAAATTCACTGTTAGGTGCTCGAGACAAAGTGCATGCCTACAACCCACGTAAAGAGCTCAAGGCTCATCCAGTGAAACGGTGACAACAAGGATGCATCTGAAAGATGCATATTCTGCAGCCACATCAATGACAATATGTTTGCTTATTTACTTGGAACGCTCCGACTAGGCACCACGTCATTCCGGTGCTACTGAAGTAAACAAAAAAATCGTGAATATGTAAAAATCTTATGTATCATTTCATTGATAGGAGAAAAAAGATAGTAGCGGTTTCATACGGATTCTCACAAGCACGAACGCGGAAGTTGGCGTGAATGAGAATAGCAGGAACACAAAGAAGGGGATGTGTGGCCCCGTCGAACTAATCCTAAGTTGCATTGATGAGAATGCCTAGCCCTTTGGCTCCATCGTAAGCCCATGCTCTAGCGTCTTCTTTGATGTTGTTTGTGAGTAGCAAGACGGATGGCCTATCTTCATTGACACATATTCATTGCGGTGTTCTCCGATTCTCGCAGTTAAGAAAATGACGGTGGCTAGGCCTTGTCGAAGAGCAGTTTGTGCATTTCAGACGGACATGGAGAACAGTCACGGAACTCGCATCCCTGGCATAGAAGGCTGGTCATGGCACGACACCAAGTGAGTAGTTCATGCCATAACTGATGAGAAAAAAGAGCAGCCAACGAGAAAAGTGTTGCATCGTCCCGGGCCCCCGGTTGCAAAGCAAGTAGAGCGGGGCGTGAGCTAGGCCACGCCGAGCCAGTCGATCGAGAGTCCATCAACGGCCCTGGTATGCTAACCATAAGAAGATTTTGGCTTGAAGTAGTGCCCAATATTTCCAAGTCAACCTCCGAGATGGCTCAATGGTCGAACATGAGAAGAGCCTAGATAGCACGACTTGGCGGAGTACACGCCAGACGTCGTCCATCGCCAGGAGATGCGATCCGGCATGAGAGAGGGGCGTAATGTCATGCAGCTGGCGCCAGAGGAAGATGTACTGGACCAGGGCGGCAGGGCCGAGAGCGCCCTGCAGATCCACGCACACTCCGTCGGTCCTTCACAATAGCAAAACAGATACACACTTCTTGATCAAACTTCTTTCATTATTTACGGGGGTGTACACTCTGTGTAAAGAAAGGCATAAGAATGTGTGAAGTAGAAATTGAAGCCAATTGTGTTCTGTCCATCGTAAAACCAAGCCCCAAACACTATTGTTATGTAGAAACCCTCACAATAGCAATGGTGTAATTGTTTTTTCGAATGTTGACAAGAAAGCTGTCAAATCCATTGATTAGAAAAGGGCATTAGAAGTAACACCCCGAAGAAGAACTGCACCACATAAGGCGAGTGTAAAAGTAAGCAAAAGCAAAAAAAGGATGTTCAGATAATCAAGAAAAACCATGCAAAAACCTAAACAATGTCTAGCTAGACTAGGTCTAAAACACCACGCCAGAAAGCAGCACCCCACAACACACCCGGCCGGTCACTAGACTACTCGAGCGCCTTCGCCGCTACCCGAGTGCACACCAAAAACCATCATATCAATTCTAACTACCACAAGCATATATGTGAATCTCGACGACATCGAAGAGGAACACTATGTCCGACAGAGCAAACATATGATGCTCCAAGCCCCACAAGGTTGGCTAACAAAATTCGCGTGACTCACCATGCATTTGGAGGGTGCTTCTAGTGCTCTCACGGAGATGTCACCCGCTGCCCACCACCTCCACGAGCCATTAGTCTAGTCCAACTCCAAGATAATGTCCCAGGAGGAAACACGACACCAAGCAAAGCCAGAAGACTCCTCATCGTATGATCCGGAAGACCGGTTCTAGGGTTTTACCTGTGGCATATTAGGAGAGGAGGGTAGAGCTACACATCGATGCCTCCAACAAGGGAACGGTGCCCGAAGGCACCATGCAACACCCCAAAATTATCCCTTGGTTTTTAATTTTTCTTTCAAAATGGTTTGTTTATTTGGATGAGTCTTTGGTTTGGTTATTTTGTCTAATATCAAAAGCACTTCTTATGTTAGAAGAATTTTCGTGGCATTTAAAAATATTCCAAGGTTTTGGTCACTCCACTCATTTCAAACACCTCTAAATAATGTTGATGTCAGCCTGTTAACATTAAGTTCAGTTTTGTCATGTGTTTTGCTAGTGGCCTATGCACCCTATGGACTTGCTATTGCCATCCTTAGCTTCATGAACATGTCTTATTATTGTTGGTTACATTTTCATGCCATGTAATGCTCTGTTGTGAGTTGCACAAGCTCACCAACATGCCTACTTATCGTTGTTCCTGCAATGTTTGCATGGGTGCTACCATATTTTCTGTTGATCTTTTGAATAAGTTCAGTCAGGGAGTTTTGTTAATTGCTTTTAGTACTAGCATGCCATGCCTTTGGTTTCCATGATACGGTCCTGTAGCATGTTGTTCGATAGCTCTAAACTTTGCAACCTGATGTTATTTTTGTCATGTCTAGTGAAATTCTGCCAAGTCTGTGCAGTTGTTATTATTTGCCATCTTGCCATGTCCTTTTGAGCATGTTCTAGTGAATTCTGGAGATAGCTCAGTGTTCATGTTTTGTAATTATTTACCTGTACATCACGTCCATGCCACTTGTTTTCATGTTGAGGTGCTGTAGCATGTTGTTTTTGATACTTGCAAGTTGCCTAGTTGCTGTTTTGGACAGCTTGTTCTTTAAACTTGTATTGTGTGTATGTGTTGAACCCTTGCTCCGTTTTGAGTGTGCTCTACATGAAACTTGCGTAGTTTTGCATGTGGTTTCATGTTACCTTGTTGCATCCATGTTTTGAGTGTGTTTGCTTGATGTTTGAATGCATTTTGTATCAATGCCGTGTTTAACTTGTTTTGCTCATATCTTCTAGGCCGTAGCTTCGAATTAAGTGAACTTTATATGTAACTTGACTAGAATTTCGTGTAGATCACCTTGGTGCATCTTAAGTTGCTGTTTAACAACTTGAACATAAGGTTTATTCAGATATGGACCAATTTTCGAAATTTGCATATGGGGACTTATCGGAATTGTTATATGTTGTTTCCAGCCACATTTAAACTTGCTTTGATGTGTTGTTCTTGTATGCATCATCTCTTGCCATGCGTAGCCTCATGTAGCCTTGTCATGCATCATACTTGGTTGAGCATCATGCCTTGTTCATGTGTTGTGTGTTCATTGTGTGTTTGCTTCTTTCTGGTTGTGCTTCTTCTCGTTAGTTCCTGTTTTGTTGCGACCGTGAGGATTCATTCGACTACGCTTGGTTCGTCTTCGGGGCTTAATCTTCTTCATGGACTCGTTCTTCTTCCTAGCGGGATGTCAGGCAAGATGACCGTCACCTTGGATCTCATTACTATCATTGCTATGTTAGTTGCCTCGATGCTATTGCTATGCCGTGTTACCTACCACTTTCTTATCAAGCCTCCCATATTGCCATGAACCTCTAACCTTCGTCACCCTTCCTAGCAAACCGTTGTTTGACTATGTTACCGCTTTTGCTCAACCCCTCTTATAGCGTTGCTAGTTGCAGGTGAAGATGAAGATTGCTCCATGTTGGATTATGTTTATGTTGGGATATCACAATATCTCTTATATTATTAATGCATCTATATACTTGGTAAAGGGTGGAAGGCTCGGCCTTATGCCTGGTGTTTTGTTCCACTCTTGCCGCCCTAGTTTCCGTCATATCGGTATTATGTTCCCGGATTATGCGTCCCTAACGCGGTTGGGTGTTATGGGAACCCCTAGACAGTTCGCCTTGAATAAAACTTCTCCAGCAAGGCCCAACATTGGTTTTACCATTTGCCTACCACCTATACCTTTCCCTTGGGGGTAATTAACCCGAGGGTCATCTTTATTTTAGCCCCCCGGGCCAATGCTTCTCTATGTGTTGGTCCGAACCGAGCCGCCTGCGGGGCTGTAACGCCCACAATGCGGCTATATCTCCCACGTGTCGAGGCACGACTTGGAGGCATAACCGCATGGTGGTTTTGTCGCAAGAAGGGTCATCTTCACACAATCCCATGTAATGAACAAGAATGGGATAAAGAGTTGGCTTACAATCGCCACTTCACACAATACATTAAATAAATCATACATCATTCAGAGTACACACATAGTCCGACTACGGACAAACAAATGAAAAGGAAGACAACCCAACTGCTAGGTCCCCGATCGTCCCAACTGGGCTCCACTACTGATCAACCAGAAAAGACACAACACAAAGACCAAGATCTTCATCGAGCTCCCACTTGAGCTCGGTTGCGTCACCTGCACTGGTATCACCGGCACCTGCAACTGTTTTGGTAGAATCTGTGAGCCATGAGGAGTCAGCAATCTCACACCTGCGAGATCAAGACTATTTAAGCTTATAGGTAGGGTAAAAGGTATGAGGTGGAGCTGCAGCAAGCGACTAGCCTATATGGTGGCTAACATACGCAAAAGAGAGCGAGAAGAGAAGGCAAAAGCACGGTCGATGAACTATGATCAAGAAGTGATCCTAGAACAACCTACGTCAAGCATAACTCCAACACCGTGTTCACTTCCCGGACTCCGCCGAGAAGAGACCATCACGGTTACACACGCGGTTGATGTATTGTAATTAAGGTCAACTTCAGGTTCTCTACAACCGGACATTAACAAATTCCCATCTGCCTCATAACTGCAGGCACGACTTTCGAAAGATAATACCCTGCGGGGGTGTCCCAACTTAGCCCATTATAAGCTCTCACGGTCAACGAAGGATATTCCTTCTCCCGGGAAGACCCGATCAGTCTCGGAATCCCGGCTACAAGACATTTCGACAATGGTAAAACAAGACCAGCAAGACCGCCCGCTGTGCCGACAAATCCCGATAGGAGCTGCACATATCTCGTTCTCAGGGCACACCAGATAAGCTAAGCATACAGGTACCAACATAACCCAAGTTGCCAAGGGACGGTCCCGCACGGTGCTCTAGTTTGGACCAGCACTCAGAGGAGCACTGGCCCGGAGGTTAAAATAAAGATGACCCTTGAGTCTGCAGAACCCAAGGGAAAAAGGCTTAGGTGGCAAATGTTAAAACCAAGGTTGGGCCTTGCTGGAGGAGTTTTATTCAAAGCGAACTGTCAAGGGGGTCCCATAAATCACCCAACCATGTAAGGAACGCAAAATCAAGGAACATAACACCGGTATGACGGAAACTAGGGCGGCAAGAGTGGAACAAAACACCAGGCATAAGGCCGAGCCTTCCATCCTTTACCAAGTATATAGATGTGTTAATTAAAATAAGAGATATTGTGATATCCCAACATAGTCAGGTTCCAACATGGAGCAATATTCAACTTCACCTGCAACTAGCAACGCTATAAGAGGGGCTGAGCGAAGCGGTAACATAGCCAAACAACGGTTTCCTAGGAAAGGATGGTTAGAGGCTTGACATGGCAACATGGGAGGTATGATACAGTAAGTGGTAGGTATCGCGGCATAGCAAAAGAGCGAGAAACTAGCAAGCAAAGATAGAAGTGATTTCGAGGGTATGGTCATCTTTCCTAAAATCCCGCTAGGAAGAAGAATGAGTCCATGAAGAAGACAAACGGGCGTAGTCGAACGAATCCTCACAACTCCGGAACGAAACCGAAGCTAACGAGAGAAGCAACTCAGAAATAAACAAACAACATAGTAAAAAACCACCACATACACATGACATGATGCACAAACAAGTATGATGCATGTCCGTTTTAAATATGCATGGCATGGCAAAGTGCACAAACAATACCACAAATTAAGTGGAGCTCAATATGCAACGAGTTGCATATTGACAAAACACCACATTCAAGTTATTTAGTTCTCTCTCGTTTATGTACCCAACAATATTAAATGTTGTTAAACATGGCAAGAGGTGAAGCATAATAAAACTACCTATCTAGGCAAGTTTAAATGGGGCCGGAACAACAAACAACAATTCCGGAAAATCCTCATGTGCATATTTTAGATTTGGTACTGTTCTGCCCTAAACATATTTTAGAGTTGTTAAACATGCAAGATGAGTGCACCATGTTAAACTAGGCATTTTTCCACCCCATTTACATATAAAGTTTATTAAAATCGGATCTACGGTTAATTAGTTATGAAATAAATCATTTTAGCATGTCATTTGGCAAAATTAATGTAAACAGCAAGTCTAACATTTTAAGCATAGATGAAAACGACATATTAGGAAACTAGAAGAAATTCTAAGCATCTTACATGTTCACATCATTTTAATCCGAGGCACCGTTAATGAGTTATTAAATGCATGAACATGAGGGTTTTTCTGTAAAACAGCACTTTCTGGATAAAATAGACAAATTCGCAGCAGGGAAAGAAAAACTACACTGGGCCGAAACTGGTCGCGGGCCTAACAGGAACAATAGGAGCTGGGGGGGGGGGGCGGCTCACCATGGGCCAAGCCCAGGTCGGTGGAGAGGCTCGCTGGAGCCGGTGGCCGCTGGCCCAGGCGCTGGGGTGGAACGGTCAACGCAGACGAGCAGAAGGGGATGGGCTCGAGACGGTCGTGCTCTCGGTCAACGGGCGAAGGGGCGGCGTCCCAGGCGCGTGGACGCGCGAGGCAGAGGGTGGCGCTGGAGGTCTCCGGCGAGGGTGATGCTCCTCCTGTGGACGCATCAGAGAGAGGGAGACGTGTGAGAGATAGAAGGTGAAGGGGAAGGAAGAAACAGGTATACGGGCGCGGCTTGGCTCACCGGAGCTTCGCCATAGGCGTGTGGGCATGGCGGCACTGCCGGAGGAGATGCAGGCGACGGGGAGGGTCCGTGGCGGCGACAGGACGCGAAGGAAGGCGGCAGCTGGGCTGCGGCTGCGATGCCCACGTGCACGAAGAAGGGAAGGCGAGCGAGCTGTCTGCTTCGTCAACTCCTGACGAACAGGAGCAGCGGCGGCTGCAACAGAAGCTTGGCGCGCAGACAGAGCTTGGCGTCGGCGAGGGACGGCGAGGAAGGCGCGAGGCTGGACCGGTCGGAGCTCGAAGTGGTTGCTGAGGGGAACCGGATCCGACGGCCGGAGCCTTAATCTGAAGAAGAGGACGACCATGGCGTCCCTGCTCGACGGACTAAGAGAGCAGAGAGAGATGTGAGCGAGAGAACAAAAGAGGAAAAACAGGAGCGAGAGGGTGGACAGGAGCGACGGGACCTGGGGGTTTCGGGCGATGAAGACAGGCGCCCACGTCCTGGACGAAGCAGAGGACTTGGCGCGGCTGCGGCGACGAGGAATCGAACGAGGAGGTCGGGGATGGGGCATCGGGGCCGGATCCTGTACAGAGGAGGACACAGGCGAGGCGGAGGAAGGCGAGGCGGAGGAAGGCGGGGCGCAGAGCTCCTGCTCTACTATTGCGGGCATGGGGACGAGGAGGTGGAGCTCGGGCGTCGTGGTGATCTGCTCCCCGGCGAGCTCAGGCGCGACAGAGGGGATCCGCGGGCGCGTGGGGCTGCATTGGTTGGTCGGGGATGCAAAACGAGGAGGTGGTCGGGTCGGCCGGGTGGAGTGGATGGATTGAATCGGGGATCCCGAGGAAGGGGAAGACCAGGTGGAGCTAGTGGCGACGGAGAGGAGGATGGATGGGACAGCCTGCATAAAATCTAGGGTTGCCCCTTTATATATAGCTAGTTGATTTTGGTAGGGGCATTCTAGCCCCTCTGATCGTAATCGAACGGCTGAGAAAATATAGGTTAGGAAGTTTAATTAAGAAAACAGAGATGTTTTAGGGATGTTGGGGGATGATCCGGACCCATCGGTGATGACTAAGCGGTTCGGGTTCGGGCAAGTTTCGGACGTGCGCGAGGGGTCTGAATAAAATGTAGAGAGGGTCAAATGGTCAGACACGAGGGGCTCGGAAAACCCGGTTGGTCTCGAAACAGTCAACGAAGGCAAGGGGACGCGGCAACTACGAGCGGATGCAAGTTTTTTAGAAAACATGCGATGCAATGCTCATGATGACATGATGAATGCAACAAACAAAAATAAAACACACGACGAACACGAAATACATGGAAGTCTTCTGGAGCGTCGGTCTCGGGGCGTTACAACACTCCACCACTATAAGAGGATCTCGTCCCGAGATCTAGGATGGCACCGTAGAAAAACGGAAGAGCAAGAGGTAAACAATGTTGCTTCTTTGACAAACGAGTGAAACCACAAACCTTGAGAGGTTGAACAAAGTGAAAGAAAGAATACAATGGAGATGACGAGATTGCAAGCACTCCGTTATCAAAGAGGAACAAGGAACAATACAAGAACCTTGTAGGTTGAATGGCATGAAACAAGAGCTTAACGGACCAAAAAGAATATGAAAGCACACCGGTAGAAAAAAAACAAGGAACAAGAATGACATAATTTGGACAACACTCCGGTAGAAAAGAGAAGGAAAACTTCATAAGATGGAAAAAACTTGAAAAGAGAACACCACACTCCGGTTAAATGGATTAGCAAGGAAAAGAACATGATATTGGCAAAACGAGATGATGAGTCGAAGAGAGTAACATCACAATGCCTCCGAAACGAAAGAATGGAAGTTAGATGGTTGGGAGAAAAGAACGGAGAAGATAATGACAACTTCAACCACAATTGAATTTGGAAAGCATCCTTTCAAGAAGGTTAAAACGGAGTTGTTGGAAAACCAACAACGAAAGGATATGATCCTTGTGGGCTTATGAAGACATCTCAAAACTTGAGGTGAAATTCTGCCATTAACGAAAACAATTGCTTGCCTAAGATTAACGAAGAGATGAAAACTTCTTCCACCAAGAGGATAAAGAGCAAGCTTGGGTCATGAATAATCACCACAAATCGCAACATTCCCAGTGGAAGGCTTTAGGTGAAATATAACCCCAAGATAACTCCAATGAAGAGATTGATGGGTTACAAAGGATCTCCTGAACGAAGAGAAAAATGATGGGTTTAAATATCTCATTGTTAACAACTTGTGAATCATGAAACACGAAGTGAAATTGTCAAGAATGACATAAGACCAACTCAAAAGATAAGGTAGGAAAAATTGCACTTCGAAATGCAAGATGAAGAATGCTTGAACTCTTCAAAATAAGACATGTGTTGAACACCATGTTTATCTTTGAGTATAGCTTGGCGGATCATAACTTCAAGAGAAATCTTGAAGAACAATTGAGGAATGAAAAGAATCCTTGACGAACCACCATGTAGAGCCTCCATGGAGAACTCCGGTAATAAAAGGATGATAAAAGGAAGAGAAGTTGAAAACACAAGGTGGAGCCTTGCAATGATTTAGATGGAGCTTCGCGATGATGTAACCGAGAAAACTTGGAACTCCGGAAAAGAAAGATGAGCAACTGAAACCAAGAATTTTGATGAACCTCCGGAATAAGGAATATAATTTACTCGATGAAACAAGAATAAGAATTACATTATGCTTATCCTTCATTAATTAAATTGATGACCCACAATGGATTTGACATGCCACTTATTCTCATTGAAAAAAATTGATTAAAGAGAGCTAGAACAAACTTGGGAAGGTCTTGAACGAACCACCAGTAGGATTAGAACGAACGAATGAAATGATACCATAATAAAGGAATAGAAATGTTGAATAAACCACCGTAAGAATTGAAAACGAACGAAGTAGAGGGATGAATCACCGGTAAGAATTTGAAAACGAACGAAGATACTTGGGGAAATTTAGATACAAGTGAACGCAGAGATCCCCGAGCTGATTAGATAATACTTGAATGATGCACCGGTATGTTTGGAGAACGAGAGCTAAAAGCTTGAATGAATAATTCTGAGATGATGGGCTCCGGAGAATCAAACTAAAAAGACTCCTGAAATGCTCCGGATGGGTGAAAAGAATTCTCACAATCAAAAACAATTATGAGAGGATGGCATCAAGCTAGAACCATGAATCTTGAAGAGAATGGAGCAAGATTTAAGAGAAACTCTTCTTCGGTCTTCAAATGTTGAGAATGACGATGAGAAACACCACCATGAATTGTTGAAGCGCTCCGGGATGTAACTTGGAAAGGTTGAACCAACGATGAAAAGAATTTGAAAGATCTAGGAGAAAGACATATGGCTGATGATAACCCATTCTTACGTCAAACTTGGAAGAATTTTAGAAGCTCCGGGAAAATTAGAAGAGTCAGGTAAGATCCTAGGAAAAGACCTGTGGGTTAGGGCCCACTCAAAAGAACCACCGTTGAACAATTGCTTGAAAAGAGAGATTGCCCCGGTTGAATTAAATGGCTTGAATGAGATAGCATCCTCAAAAGAACTTGAGTGAATTGAGAATGGAAACTTGAATCTTCTGAGATATCTTTAACACTCCGGAACAATTGAATAGCGAGAAGTGGATGATTAAGAGGTGCACCGGTACGAGAAAAACATTTGAAACAAGGAAAAGATATGATCGACAAAGCTTGAATTTAATCCACTGGAGAAGAAAGAGAACGAATAATGATGAAGTTAAGGCTCCATTAGTATCTTCCTGAGAATCACTGGATAAGAACATTGACGGAAAAGAATGGAGAGACTTCCCATCTATAAGATGGATACTTGGTTAAGAAATCTGAGTCCTTGAAGAAAGGGGTGGGAGGGTGGGAAAACAAAGGCAACTTGGGTCGGATGAAACGAACACCGTTGAGAAAAAGCTTAGAATTGATCTTGCGAATGTTGGAATGATCGAATTTACTTGAAGAGAAGCACACCGGTTGGAAAGGATTGAAAAGACAACCTTGATGATCAAGAAGGATTTGGTATTCACATAGAAGTATGAGAGCACCGCTTAGGAAAGGTATGGAATCAACACTTGACTTCGAAGCAACTCGAATACCACAAACCAAAACAAAATAAAGGATTGGCTTAGGAAATAAGCCGGAAACAAACATATGATAGATCCCATATCGTATCATGTGTCTGTTGGAAAGATATCCTACGAGATACTTGAATTCCCACTTATAAACTCCTGAAACTTTCTGGTTATGCAATCAGGTGTTGGGGATACAGGGGACGCAATATATCTCACCCAAACTAACAATACCTAGATCCAGCTATATCCATCCGTCAACACATAACCAAGAAAACTCCGGAAATCGTTTACCTCAACCTTCGAAAAGCATCCGTTATACGAGTTATGACAACACTCCCGAACTCCTGCCCCAGTACTGGGTGGCGTCAAGGTGATCTCACCAACAACTGCATAAAAGAGATTTTCGATGTCGGCAAAACTCAGGTATTCCAGAACTGCAACGATAAAATTGTGACGACAACACCTCGGAGCTCAACTCCCCGGGACACTGCCACAACCCCTAATTGCCAGGAGGCACCAAGAACAATGTTCTAGTCACAAAACCATCGGAACGATTCCAAGATACCCGCGTGATCCTAATTTTTTTTAGTGAAATTTGAGGAGAGGAGAGTCAAAACTTCTACGTCAGGAGACCTCACCAGAGCGACGAAGGGACCGAGGAGTAAAAAGAATCCTACTCTCCGATATATATAATCCTAAGACTCAAAACATTTTAGTTCTAGACTCAACAACGCCAGCGATTCGATCAAGCAGGGGGCTCCTAAGTCGGGGATGGCTCTGATTACCAACTTGTAACGCCCACGATGCAGCTATATCTCCCACGTGTTGAGGCACGACTTGGAGGCATAACCGCATGGTGGTTCTGTCGCAAGAAGGGTCATCTTCACACAATCCCATGTAATGAACAAGAATGGGATAAAGAGTTGGCTTACAATCGCCACTTCACACAATACATTAAATAAATCATACATCATTCAGAGTACACACATAGTCCGACTACGGACAAACAAATGAAAAGGAAGACAACCCAACTGCTAGGTCCCCGATCGTCCCAACTGGGCTCCACTACTGATCAACCAGAAAAGACACAACACAAAGACCAAGATCTTCATCGAGCTCCCACTTGAGCTCGGTTGCGTCACCTGCACTGGTATCACCGGCACCTGCAACTGTTTTGGTAGAATCTGTGAGCCACTAGGACTCAGCAATCTCACACCCGCGAGATCAAGACTATTTAAGCTTATAGGTAGGGTAAAAGGTATGAGGTGGAGCTGCAGCAAGCGACTAGCATATAACAGGGGCCACCTCGGGGAAACTCGAAGTCTGGTTTTACTCGTAGCCTGTCTCATCTGGTGTTGCCATGAGAATGAGATATGTGTAGCTCCTATCGGGATTGTCGACACATCGGGCGGTCTTGCTGGTCTTGTTTTACCATTGTAGAAATGTCTTGTAACCGGGATTCCGAGACTGATCGGGTCTTCCCGGGAGAAGGAATATCCTTCGTTGATCGTGAGAGCTTATCATGGGCTAAGTTGGGACACCCCTGCAGGGTTTGAACTTTTGAAAGCCGTGCCCGCGGTTATGTGGCAGATGGGAATTTGTTAATATCCGGTTGTAGTAACTTGAAGTAAACTCTTCTAAAATACACCAACTACGTGCGTAACCGTGATTGTCTCTTTTCAGGGTTGTTCGAGAGGAGAACACGGTTCTTGGTTTATGTTTGACGTAAGTAGGGGTTCAGGATCACTTCTTGATCATTAATAGTTGACGTCCGCTTGTTCAGCTCCTCTTCTCGCTCTTGTATTCGTAAGTTAGCCACCATACATGCTTAGTCGCTGCTGCAACCTCACCACTTTACCCCTTCCTCACCCATTAAGCTTTGCTAGTCTTGATACCCATGGTAATGGGATTACTGAGTCCTCGTGGCTCACAGATTACTACAACAACAGTTGCAGGTATGATGATCATGATGCGAGAGCGATGTTTATTCGTGTTGGAGTTCTTCTTCTTCTTCGTCGATCTTGAGATAGGTTCCAGGTCGGCAGCCTGGGCTAGCAGGGTGGATGTCGTTTGAGTTCCTGTTTGTGTTTCATCTGTAGTCGGATGTTGATCTTGTGTATGATGTATATTGATGTATTCTTGCGGCATTTGTATGCCTTGTATGTATCCCCATCTATTATGTAATGGTATGATGTAATGATATCCACCTTGCAAAAGCGTTTCCAATATGCGGGTCTATCCTTGGTGGTCGAGTCACTGTCGGATAGGGTTGCATATTGGGCATGACATTTTCAAAATGGTTTCTTTATTTGGATGAGTCTTTGGTTTTGTTATTTTGTCTAATATCAAAAGCACTTCTTATGTTAGAAGAATTTTCGTGGCATTTAAAAATATTCCAAGGTTTTGGTCACTCCACTCTTTTCAAACACCTCTAACTCATCCAAAAAAAATCTATCCTGTCACTCTAAATTCCTATCCTAGTCTTCCTCAGTTTCTAGGACAGTGTCCAACACCTCACTTCTCCACAAAAATATTTTTTTCCTCATATTTAATAAATTCCCAAGGTGGAATTTGTATCTATCAAGGTTTCTTTGGTTTACAAAGGAACCACATTCTAGGTGACTCTTCTGCATCCACAAAGATTACACCAGCAACTAGACAGTACCCAAAACCCATTTCACCAAAAAATGGGGTTCCACAGTTCAAAATTTTCAAATTCCATGCAATTCAATTTTGGACCAGATTCACATTTCATGGTCAAAACCCAATTTTCCTTGCTCCAGAAATTCTGAAAATTTGGCCAAACACTCTCTTATGCATAGAAACATCACCAAAAAGTTTCTCAAAATTTTCTAAAATGCCTAGAGCTCTTTGGCATTTTATCAAACACCTGCCATGCACTGTTCACCACTATCAAGAGTTTCAGTAAAATTCAGAGGTAACAGAAGTTCAGAGAGAGAGGGAGATCGATGTCGTGCACTTCTCTTCTTCCACTTCCCCGCGCGGTGTTGTCTACCTGAGGCATAAATGCGATGCCAGGACCCCTCTGGTCTGTGCCTCGCCGCCGACCAGCACAGTGGCTGGCTGGTGCACCTTCCACCTCCATCGGCAGCGGCGGCCGAGCAGATCAGCTCGCCGACCAGTGCCCTCACTCCCCTACTCCTCCCCTGCCTACCACCCCTCCACGCGGCACCTCTTCTGCGGCGTTGACCCACCGCCCAAACCGCCATGTGCCTGGCTGGCAGTCGCCGGAGCCGATCGCTCCGCCACACCCGCGCGGACACCTCGCCGTGGATAAGGCCGTAGGACTCAACTCCGCCCACGTTAATGCTTCTGGAGTATTCCCTCGACCTCATCCACTCCTCACCGCCCCCGACCGCCGTCCAAACCTACCTCGTCAGCTGGAATAACTCCGACATGATCCACTCCGCCACTGACCTGCTCGGACCGCCTATAAAAGGCCACCCCGAGCCTCGTTAATCACCCACACCACTCCACCACCATCCCAATCTACCTCCCGCACACCACCTCGACCTCGAGAAGGTCTTCTTCCCTGGCTTCGACTACCGATCCGCCGCCACCCTCCCCGATCAGCACGACACCACTACTCCACCTCCACCTCCAAAAATCTGCCAGTAGCCCACTGATCCACCATGTGATCGTTTTCGCGCTTCAATTTTACAACCGGAGCCCTCTCCGGCGAAGCCCACAACCACCCGACGCCGCCGTCCGCCGGAGTCGACCTCGCCGTCATTCTGGTGCTCGCCGGCGACCACCACCACTACCCACCGATGCGGGCTGCCACCCCGAACGCGTCCCGACCATCGCCGGCTCCTGAAACGCCGACGATCGCTGCCGGTGACCACCGCCTCCCCTTTGTACACGCACGCGTAAAGCGCGTTTGTCGCGGAATTGTCACGGCAGATGTCCTCTTGCAAGGACTTAGTCGTGGAGCCATCACAACTAGGAAGCTTAAAGGGTTAACGAGACAAGGGACACGAGAGAGGTTTTATACTAGTTCGGCCCCTTACGGTGAAGGTAGAGCCTACGTCTAGTTGGGTTGGTATTGCTAAGGTTTCGATAACCAGGGAGCGAGATATGCTATGCCCAGCTCTCGATGAGATGTTTCTCGCCCTAAGCCGCTAGCGGGTCGTCCCCTTATATACACGGGTTGACGCCCTGTGGCCTACAGAGTCCCGACCGGCTCATAAACATTGTCCGGCTCGGTGACTAGTTAATTCTAACTTATAGTACAAGTCATGCCATTATGGTTGTTTACCACTATGGGCCTTAAGTCGCCTGTGGGCCTTAGCCCCTTTATTGAACCGCCATCTTCATGATTGATCTTGGGCTTCATACGATAATCCTCTTGGCGTAACCCGGCCCCTTCTGGACGACTTACACCAATAGTTATATCCCCGACATTAGGCCCCAGATTGATTTGAACCGGTTCATGTCAATCTTGAAATACCTTAAGAAAGGCCTTCTGTCTTCTGTCTGTGAAAAGGTTACAACCCACCGTGACGTCATCTTCTGGATTCGTGATAACCCGCCGTGACGTCATCTTCCATTAAATCCGTATTTTATTCTGTAATATCTTTAACAGATCTTTATCTTTACTGACCATCCCGAAAATCGAGGCGTCGGAGTCGTTGGATAATGATGCCTCGCCTCCTCATTTCTCGTGCCTTCTCAGTCAACTCTTCCTTATAAATAGGCACGACCTAGGTCCTTTTCATTCTCCCCCTTCGGTCATCTTCTTTATCTCGCCATTCCTCTGCTGCTCGAGCTCCGCTGCCGCTGTTGAGCTCCTCATCTTCGCCAACTCAGGCCGCTGCATCAACCTGAACCCGACCAGAGATCAACGGCGGACCTCCACAGCCAGTCTGCATCCGTAAGTTCCTTTCCTTCCCTGTCTTAGATCCCCATTAGGTTTTTCAAGTTCGTCGGCGTTCGTCGCCGTCCGTCATGAGCACTTCATGGATTTCACCTTGGCAACTTGATTTGATCTGTAAAGGAGTACAAACTCGTGCGGTAGCTGTTCCTCCCCCATCTTTAATACAAATAGATCCCCTTTCGCTTGCATATAGGCCTCACTCAAGCTTATGAACACATCTCTACTGATTTTAGGTCTAGAATATTTTCTTTTCTGTACACCTGTTTGATCCAAAATAATATCTGCCAGTTGCAAAACTTGTTTGTGCGATACTTAGGCAAAATCTGTTTCTGTCAGATCCATTTAGCCACAGCGACTCTGCCCGCCGGCTTTTTAAAAAGACAAAATTGAATCACAGCCTTGCCAACTCCTGGCAGTTTAAAATAATTTAATTGCTTCTGATATTCATAGCGGCTTAACTGACCAGATATAATTAACCATATGTCATTAGGCCCCTTCGTAAGCCGCCCTCTTGAATAGAATTGAAAATGTTCTCCTCCGGGTTAAACTGAACCGGAAAAATATTGTTTTGTCATAGGCTTGCATCTGCATTATGGCACCTATAGCTCCCAAAGCTCCTGTGACCTGTAACTGGGTCAAGTCCATCGTTACTAAAAGCACACTGTCTGATTTCGTGAAGACTGGTTATCTTCCCAAGAAAGAAGTCATGTCTTATTGTGCTCCTAACCCGTCAGAGGAAAAACCTCAACCCAAGGAGGGGGAAGTGATCGTTTTTACTAATTATATGAGCTGGGGATTTTCTCCACCCGGCTCAAAATTCTTCAGGGATGTCTTGCACTTTTTTGACCTTAGACCACAAGATATTGGGCCCAATTCTGTATCAAACATCTGCAATTTCCAAGTCTTTTGCGAAGTGTACCTTGGAGAAGAGCCCAACATATTACTTTTCAGAGAGTTATTTTACTTAAATCGCCAAAATGAGCGCGCCAATGGGCCCAGCCTGGAACTTGGTGGTATCTCCATTCAGCGACGGAGGGACTGCCTTTTCCCATACGCTGAGCCACCAAGCCACCCTAAGGATTGGAACCAGACGTGGTTCTATTGCCAGGACACTTCTCCGGCTGATGAGAACCCGCTGCATGGCTTTCGCGCTCTGCGCCTTGATCCAACCACCCGCTGCCAGGCAAGTTATCTGCTGTTGAACGTCTACCACTCGCCCCCACCATAAAGAAAATCAAGGCTCTTTTTGGGAACGGCTTAGATGGCATTGACTTAATCTGAGTCTGGATCTCCTGGCAGGTGATTCCGTTAAGCCGCCGCCCTGGCTTAATGTGCACTTACTCAGGCGAAAAGGATGACCCGCTGCGCCATTGTCCTGACGACTTACCTGATGACATGGTTGAAGCTATGACCCAATCTTTGTTGAAAGAGGGCTTAGTGGTCAGTAACACCTTCGGCTTACTTCCATTCTGCAAGAATAACCCGGCTCCTGCAGTAAGTCCTCAACCTAAAAAATTATACCCTTATTATGGAATGCCTTGCTTTTACTCATAGCCTTTTCTCATTATTCTCAGGCAAATGATAGTTTCTGGAAGGTCAAATATGACCATGAGGCTGCCAAACAAGCCAGAGCGGCTAAGAGAGCCGAGAGGAAAGCCGCCAAAACAGGAACCCAGAGGAAGAAGAAGCCAAGTACTTCTGATTTATTTAAACTGGATGACACCTCCGACGACGAAGAAGAGGTAATCCTTCACTCTCCTGACTCCTTTACCATTATCTTATTGACATAAATTCTTTTCAGGAGGACACGGGAAACAGCCAAGCAGCTGAGGAAGAGGTAACTATAATTTCCTCCGACTCCGAGCCTTTGCCGCGGCAGAAAGTCCGAAGAGTGACCCAGAAAGTAAGATTTTCACATCCTTTAGCTTACCAAGATCCTCAATTTCTTTTGAAGCGACAGATTCATGAGAGCCAGAGGCAGACCCAGACCAGCAAAGATGCACAACTCTCCTCCGGCTTACCTGATGTAACAAGGAAGCGTCGTGCTGAGGTTATCCCCGGTTTACGCTCTTCTTTACCTTTGGCGGGTTTGATTCGTCAACCCCTCAATTCATCTGACTCAAATTATCAGGATACTTCACCTACCTCTGGAGAATCCATGCAATCCAACATGCCGACTTTCAAGACTGCTCCAGGGTAGTGTCAACTTATTTATCTTTATGCTTATCTTACTCATGTTTTTGTACTAACCCTTCTGATTTGCCCACAGCGTACAAGTGAAGCCCAGCAAAAGGGCGAAGAAAAATAAGCCGGCCAAAGAGCCGGTCATGACTGACCCGGAGCTCGGAACAACCGCTCCTGACACCTCCACACATGAGCCGCCGCCTGAACGGGCCCATGATATTCAAGCAGCAACTTCTACTCCGCCTGCCGAACAAGCTCTTGATGGTTCTGACAATCCAGAAATTCCTAACCCAGCCAAAACAGATGACCCGGAAGTCGAGATCCTTAAGTCTCAGTTTGTCGAACCGGGACGGCCCACTGTACTTGCCAAGTGCTCTGCCAAGGAGGAACTTTTGGAGCACCGAAAGGCCAAGCTGGACGTCACTGATTACACTCATCTGAGCATTGGAGAGATTGTCTCTGGCTACATAAATCAAGTGCACAGCAGCCGTGACCTGGAGATTGACATGGTGAAACAGATACATCAAAAATCTGAGGTATAACTTTTGTTGCTTTTCCTTATTCATACTTTCTATACCAGCCCCCAAGTCTATTGCTTATGAAAAAAAATATGTTGTAGACTTAGAATCCGCTTAGCACTGCTTGCCATACGCCCGGCTTATCTTGTAACACTCGAAGGCCGGCTTTAAAATAAGATATTTGAACCGGTGTAGTATAACAATTTGAACTGCAATATGCATTAGCCCCCAAGTGCCAAGTATTTTTTCTTTGCAAAGTGCTTGGGACTTAATTTCCATGAACCGCTGTAGTAAGTCAGAGTTCTTCAGCATACATTAGCCCCCAAGTGTCAAGTATCTTTGCTTGCAAAGTACTTGGGACTTAATGTTATCTTATAATAATCCTGACTGCAACCCGGCATTGATGCAGGCTACCATAAGTCAATTTGAGTCGGAGATTGCTGATCTGAAGAATCGTCTGGAAGCTCAAGAGACTGAAATCCAAAAGGCCAACTCCAAGTTTGAGTTCAGCATATCTGAACAAGAAAAATTGAAGAAAGGCTATGAAGCAGATAAGAAACTATGGGCTGATGAAAAGGCCTCCTTGGTCACCCAGGCAGAGAAAGCAGAGGTGTCGCTTGCAGAAGCAACTGCCGAGCTATCCGGCTTAAAACGCCATATATCTCAGATGGTCTCAGCAATCTTTGGTAAGCTACCTCTACAAACGTTAAATATTGCAAATCTTTTTCCGACGAGTATCTTAATTGTCACATCCGGCTCACCTGATGTTTGTTAATGTAGGCCCCAGGAGCACAAACCTTAACCAGAGCATGTTGATCAAGCTAAAGGCAGTTTATACCCTGGTGGAACAACTCTACACCGGGTCACAACATGCTTTGGCCGTTGTGGCTTTGTCAAATGAGGTTCCCCATCTCCTGGCAGACGTGCTAAGGCGGCTCGCTGTGTTACCTCAACAGGTCCAAGAGCTAAGGCAGGCGTCTGCAAGAGCCGGAGCCATAGCCGCATTGAGCCGGGCCAAGGCATGTTTACCAGAGCTGGACCCGGCCAATATCGCCCTTGGATATCCAAGCTTTAAGGCAGATGGCACCCTGTTTGAGGAGGACTTCACCGTTGTGTGAAGGAAATACGTCCTGTGGCCACTCTAATTGGGAATGATACAGACCTCACCAAGTACCAGCCGGGTTATGACAGCCAAAATCAGAGGATCGCAACACCACGTTACGATGTAGTCAGCTTGATCCCTCCAATTCGTAAGCATACCTTCGCCCCCGAAGTCGATCCGGCCGGGTTAATTGATGATGAAGCTGAATTTGAAGCTTTGAGTGGCATTGACTGGTCATCATCAACCTTCTAGGACCGGGCAGCCGATGGAGGAGCGGAGAGGGATAACCCGGAAGCTTCAGGCCAACAAAATGAGTGACCTGTCAAGCATCTTACTTTTTGCTTCGTGGAAAACAACGCTTAATTATCCAGACTCGGGGAGTCTTGTAATAGGATAGAAAAACACTTGATTTTGTTGTGCCTTCACGCATGTTCGAGGCGCTCAATACTTTCTTAAGCCGCCATCATTATATGCTTTCTCCGTGCTGAAAAAAATTCACTTGCATTGTCCTGCGTATAGAACAAACACAAGTCCCTTGGCGGCTTACCGCATTGGGGGTCATATAATGTATTGATAACCCGGAGTGTGAACCAAAAAAATCATATAAAGGCTGGTTTTCAATTATATCTTTGAGACATAATCATAACGGCATACCTGTGATCCTTTGGTGTCTTGCCGACTTATGTGACCCAAACTATGAGGGTAAGCTTTTAATCCTGAAACTTGGCACATATGATGTTTTCTATGTGCTAACAACCTTATTTGATCAATATTAAACCGGTGGAACAAAAAATCACCCCATAAATGCTTTCAAGATGATCTCAAAATAGTCAAATAATTGTGATTGCTAAGTGTTACGAGAAATAGACAAAATTCAAAGGCTTCTGATTCGAATACGATCAATAAACTGTTCCAAAGGGGTTGAGCTAAGATTCTGATATGGTCATATAGCCCCCAATGGCTTTGGCGATGCTGATCAAGTGGGTATCGACAGCTATGTTCTCTTTGGTTCGAATACGACCTATGTTTGAACAGGAAGCCCCCAAGTGACCATAAGAGTTGTTTAATGACGCTGATTCGAATACGATCCACGTCAGACCCAAAGGGGTTAAGCTATGATTCAGATATGATCAAGATGCCCCCTAGTGGGTTTGGCAGTATGCCGATCAAGAGGGTATCGACAACTATGTTCTCTTTGGTTCGAATACGACCTATGTTTGAACAGGAAGCCCCCAAGTGATCATGGCTAGATTCAGATATGATCATAAGCCGTACCAAGGGGAAAGCCGGATTCAAATATGATCTGCTCCCTGTTGGTTGTTTCAACATCATGACAAGGAAGACATGTAAACTTCTGAGGATGAAAAGGATAGAGGTCCTGCTTTATTGCTTTCATAATATATACATCATCGAAATATGTACATCCTGAGAGCCGGTGGCTCAAGTACAATAAGGCCAAAGATGAGCGATATTCCACGGCCGGCGGGTCTCCTCCTCCGACTTACGCGAGTCTTTGTGCTCTCGAACATCGATGAGGTAATATGACCCGTTGTTCAGGTTCTTGATGACCACAAAGGGTCCTTCCCAAGGAGGGGATAGCTTGTGCATATCGGATTGATCCTGGATGAGCCGGAGCACTAAGTCACCTTCCTGAAAGGTTCTGGATCTAACCTGGCGGCTGTGATAGCGACGCAGGTCTTGCTGGTAAATCGCCGAACGGGCTATTGCCAAGTCTTGCTCTTCATCCAATAAGTCAAGCGCATCCTGATGAGCTTGTTCATTATCAGCTTCAATGTAAGCCGCCACTCGGGGCGGGTCATGACGGATGTCACTTGGCAGGACCGCCTCTACTCCGTAAACCATGAAGAAAGGTGTATAACCCGTAGACCTGTTAGGTGTAGTGTTGATGCTCCAAATCACAGAGGGTAACTCCTCCACCCAACAACCCGGCGTCTACTGTAAACCAAGAGCCAGGGTTTTATACCTTTCAAGATCTCCTGATTGGCTCTCTCTGCTTGACCATTGGATTGAGGATGAGCCACTGCCGAAACGTCAAGCCGGATATGTTCTCATTGACAGAACTCTTCCATAGCACCCTTGGAGAGATTAGTGCCATTGTCAGTTATGATGCAGTGTGGAAAACCAAAACGAAAGATCACCTTCTTCATGAACTGAACCGCCGTGGCTGCATCACACTTACTGACCGGCTCTGCCTCAACCCACTTTGTAAATTTATCAACCGCCACATGAGGTGTGTCTTTTTATCCTTAGACCTTTTGAAAGGTCCGACCATATCAAGCCCCCAGACCGCAAACGGCCAAGTAATCGGAATCATCCTCAACTCTTGAGCCGGCACATGAGCTCATCGTGAGAATTTTTGACACCCGTCACATTTACTAACCAGATCTTCCGCATCAGCATGAGCTGTCAGCCAGTAAAACCCATGACGGAAGGCCTTGGCCACAAGAGATTTTGAGCCGGCATGTGACCACAATCCTCTTCATGGATTTCACGAAGTATTTCTTGTCCTTCCGTAGGCGACACACAACGTTGAAACGCCCCAGTGACACTGCGATGATGCAACTCACCGTGAACAATCGTCATGGATTTAGACCACCGGATGATTTGTCTTGCCAAGGTCTCATCCTCAGGCAACTCTCCCCGGGTCATGTAAACCAAATATGGCACTGTCCAATCCGGGATGATGTGAAGAGGCGCCACCAGCTGTGCTTCCAGGTCTGGCACAGCTACGTCTTCCTCTGTGGGTAACTTGACAGAAGGATTACACAAAACATCTAAAAAGGTGTTAGGCGGTACCGGCTTACGCTGAGATCCCAGCTGACTTATAGCATCAGCCGCCTCATTCTTCCTTCGATCAATGTGCTCCACTTGATAACCCTTGAAATGCCCAGCTATAGCATCAAATTCACGACGATAAGCCGCCATGAGGGGATCCTTGGAATCCCACTTGCCTGACACCTGTTGAGCCACGAGATCTGAGTCGCCCAAGCACCTTACCCAGCTCAAATTCATCTCCTTAGCCATCCGAAGACCATGGAGCAAGGCCTCATATTCAACTGCATTATTAGTACAAGGGAACATAAGCCGGAGCACATAACAAAATTTGTTACCTCGAGGGGAAGTTAAAACGACTCCCACCCTCGAGCCTTCCAACTGTCTAGATCCATCAAAGTGAATGGTCCAATATGTGTTGTCTCGCTTCTTCTCAGGTGTCTGCAGCTCTGTCCAATCATTGATAAAGTCCACCAGTGCTTGAGACTTAATAGCAGTGCGTGGCACATACTTCAAACCATGAGGCCCAAGCTCAATGGCCCACTTGGCGACTCGTCCTGTGGCCTCTCTATTTTGTATGATGTCTCCCAAGGGAGCAGAGCTTACCACGGTGATGGGGTGGCCCTGGAAGTATTGTTTAAGCTTCCGGCTCGCCATGAACACCCCATAAATAAGCTTCTGCCAATGTGGATATCTTTGCTTAGACTCAATGAGCACCTCACTGATGTAATAAACCGACCGTTGAACCGGATGCTCCTTGCCAGCCTCCTTGCGCTCCACCATAATTGCAACACTAATAGCACGTGAGTTAGCGGCCACGTATAATAGTAGCGGCTCTTTATCAATGGGAGCCGCAAGGACTGGTGGCTCAGATAACTGTCTCTTTAAGTCTTTAAAGGCAGTATCAGCAACATCACTCCAGACGAAAGTGTCTGTTTTCTTCATCATCTGATGCAACGGTATGGCCTTCTCACCTAACCGGCTTATAAACCGGCTTAACGCAGCGATCTGACCCGCCAATTGCTGAAAATCATTAATGCACGCCGGTTTAGCCAAAGAGGTAATTGCCTTGATCTTCTCCGGGTTAGCTTCAATGCCTCTGTTGGAAACTAGGAAACCCAAAAGCTTGCCTGCTGGCACACCAAACACACATTTGGCCGGGTTAAGCATCATTTTATAGACCCGGAGATTATCAAAGGTTTCCTTCAGATCATCTATCAAGGTTTCCTTCTCCCTGGACTTCACCACTATGTCATCCACATAAGCATGAACATTGCGTCCAATCTGATTATGGAGACAATTCTGTACACACCGTTGATAAGACGTCTGGGCACTCTTGAGCCCGAAAGGCATAGATACATAGCAGAAGGCTCCAAGCGGAGTAATGAAGGCCGTCTTCTCCTGGTCCTTAACTGCCATTTTGATCTGATGATAGCCAGAGTAAGCATCCAAAAAGCTCAAGCGCTCACAACCCGCCGTAGCATCAATGATTTGATCAATACGGGGGAGAGCAAAAGGATCAGCTGGACAAGCCTTATTTAAGTCCGTGTAATCCACACACATCCGCCAGGTGCCGTTCTTGTTAAGCACGAGCACCGGGTTAGCCAACCACTCAGGATGAAAAACTTCAACAATAAACCCGGCCGCTAAGAGCCGGGCCACCTCCTCTCCGATAGCTTTCTGCCTTTCCTCGTTAAACCGCCGGAGAAATTGTCTGACCGGCTTAAACTTTGGATCAATATTAAGAGTGTGCTCAGCGAGTTCCCTCGGTACACCCGGCATGTCAGAAGGTTTCCATGCAAAGATGTCCCGATTCTCATGGATGAACTCGATGAGCGTGCTTTCCTATTTAGGATCCAGATTGACACTGATACTGAACTGCTTAGACGAATCGCCTGGAGTAAACTCAACAAGCTTGGTTTCATCAGCCGACTTAAATTTCATCACCGGGTCATGCTCTATGGTTGGCTTCTTCAGAGGTGTCATGTCCGCCGGGTCAACATTATCCTTATAAAACTTTAGTTCCTCTACTTCACAAACAGATTCAGCATAAGCAGCATCGCCCTCCTCACATTCCAGGGCTATCTTCCGACTCCCATGCACAGTAATGGTGCCCTTGTGACCCGGCATCTTGAGCTGCAAATAAACATAACACGGCCGCGCCATGAACTTGGCATAAGCCGGCCGTCCAAACAGAGCGTGATATGGGCTTTTGATCTTGACCACCTCAAAGGTTAATTTCTCAGCCCTAGAATCATATTCATCTCCGAAGGCTACCTCCAGCTCAATCTTGCCAACTGGGTATGACGACTTACCAGGCACCACTCCATGGAAAACAGTGTTGGACATCTTCAAATTTTTATCAGTCAACCCCATATATCGAAAGGTCTCATAACAGAGGATGTTGATGCTGCTACCTCCATCCATGAGTACCTTAGTGAATTTATATCCACCAACTTGAGGTGCTACCACCAAGGCTAACTGACCCGGATTATCAACCCGGGAGGGTGATCTTCCCTGCTCCACACAATAGGCTGCTCTGACCACCTCAAGTAATGGGGAACCGCCGGCTCAACAGCGTTCACCGCCCTCTTATGAATCTTCTGGTCACGTTTGCATAAGCTAGTGGTGAATACATGATATTGTCCACTATTCAGCTGCTTTGGATTGCTCTGATAATCTGACTGCTGCTGCTGCTGACCTCCTTAACCAGATTGCTGCTGATTATAGCCGCCTTGATTTCCCTGAAAGTCAGAATTTGAACCGCCATCCGAGCCATGAAAGCTGCCGGCACCTGAGCCGCCGGCCGACCCATGATTGCCGTCGAACGTGTTGGAATTCTTGAAAGCCTTCATGATCGCGCAATCCTTCCATAAGTGAGTGGCTGGCCTTTCCCGGGTGCCGTGTCTCAGACAGGGCTCATTGAGTAGCTGCTCAAGAGATGGACCTGACCCGCCAGATCGAGGGGGCGGCCTCCCCTTGCGTCTCTGATTATTACCTTGTGCATTAGCATTGGCCACAAACTCCGGATTACCATCGGCTTTATGCTTGTTGCCTCCTTGATTTGCCGGGTTATGTTGCTGACCCTTTCCATTGTCGTTCTTCTTTCCCTTCCCCGTCTTTTCCTCATCAGATGCAGGATCCTTGGTACTATCAGAATCGGCGTATTTGACTAGAGCCGCCATCAGCTGACCCATATCATTACAATCACGCTTGAGGCGCCTGAGGGAGTCCTGGATTAGGGGGTGTTCGGATAGCTGGACAATACCTTCAGCCGGACTCCTGGACTATGAAGATACAAGATTGAAGACTTTGTCCCGTGTCCGGATGGGACTTTCCTTGGCGTGGAAGGCAAGCTTGGCGATGCGGATATCCAAGATCTTGTACCATTGTAACCAACTTTGTGTAACCCTAACCCTATCTGGTGTCTATATAAACCGGAGGGTTCTAGTCCGTAGAACAACTTCATCATACAACAATCATACCATAGGCTAGCTTCTAGGGTTTAGCCTCCTTGATCTCGTGGTAGATCTACTCTTGTACTACCCATATCATCAATATTAATCAAGCAGGAGTAGGGTTTTACCTCCATCGAGAGGGCCCAAACCTGGGTAAACTTCGTGTCCCTTGTCTCCTGTTACCATCCGGCCTAGACGCACAGTTCGGGACCCCCTACCCGAGATCCTCCGGTTTTGACACCGACATTGGTGCTTTCATTGAGAGTTCCACTATGCCGTCGCAATCAGGAAGGATGCCTCCTCCCGTCTTTAAAGACGGCGCCGTCACTAAGGGAGCCTTGGCTGTCGGCCAAACTCTCCAGCTAGGTGGTTTCCTCATGACCGCCTGTTCGGCTGTTGCGCCGACGGTGACCTCTCAGGTCAACAAAAGCAACCTTCACGTCAGCTCAGAACTTGTCGAGCAGCTAGATCCGATGGAGCTCTCTTCCGTAAACGAGCTCTTGGATCGCATCGCCGCCCTGGGGGTCGCCACGGATTACGACCAGGTTGGGCTTAAACCCGATCTAAGAGAAATTAACTCTCCCCAGGTAACCCACCACGTCGCCGTGGTAGAGGCGCAGTGCGGCGACCCTTCATCTATTTTAAGGACTAGCTACATCCGAATTTCCGACCCCTCCAAGCCGGATACCCGCGGAGGGGAGGATGTAACTCAAGACCTGGGCATAGAATCAGGCAATGGGCTAGACTCGTTGGAGAACATCCAAGAATCCGAACTTCAGAGTTCGGAAGCTCTTCGGCCTCTGAATCTTATATTGGGTGAGGTTTCGGATTCAACGCCACCCGCCCACCCGAACATAAGCGATCTCTCCCAAATCAGGCAAAAGCCCGAGGAAACAGTACATCATTACTGGGCCAGATTCCTCCTGGTTATGAACAGGATAAAGGACTGCCGCGAGGGAGACGCAATCTCAATCTTCTGCAGTAATTGCACGGACGAGGGAATCCCTAACGCCATAAGTCGTCGCGATATTACATGCTTCGCTGACTTGGCGTCCATAGTACAAAAGTACTGTGCAATGGAAAGCGCCTGGAGAACCGAAATAAAATTTTGGGATAATCCGGCCCTGAATAGCAATCTCGTCCAAACTAAGAGGGTGCATCATCGTAAGACACCCTGGTTAAACACCAAAAAACCAAAATCCTCTACAGAGCATGGAACCGTACTGGAAAGATGGCTTGATGGACCCTGTAAAATTCATAGTACAGAGGACGCCACACCAACTCACAGCCTTAGAGCATGTTGGATACTCCGGCAGGTGGCCAAAATTGGCGAGGACCTCTTAATTTCGGAGGATGCAGAAAGCCATCCCGGGGACACGAGTACCGTTCTCACAGTCTTCGAGACTTTTGCATCAAAGAATATGCGAAAAAGAACACTCCGCAGCCTTGCCGAAGTCTATCAGGTGGCAACAATAAACCCATGGAGCGACACAGCTATTACCTTCAACGCAAGCGATGAATCTAAATTCCGAACAGCCCGAGCACCAGTCGCATTAGTCCTTAGTCCAATAGTGGACGACTTTCACCTCACCAAGGTACTCATGGATGGAGGCAGCGGATTGAACCTCATTTACGAGGAAACCCTTCAAAAAATGGGATTAGACTGGAACCGCATCGAGCGAAGCAGCACGACCTTTAGAGGAATGATCCCCAGTCGGGATGCGCGCTGCACAGGGAAAATCACACTAGATGTGGAGTTCGGCACGCCGGATAATTACAGGTCCGAAGAGGTCACGTTTCAGGTGGCCCCGTTCACCAGCGGATATCACGCCCTACTAGGGCAGGAAGCATTTACAATCTTCCAAGGAATACCCCATTACGGGTACATGAAGCTCAAGATGCTCAGGCCGAACGGAATTATCACTCTCGCTAGTGATCCGGACATAGCGCTCCGCGCCGAAAACAAGACAGCCGCATTGGCCCTTGAGGCACTATCCGAAGCCTTAGCGGCTGAGGAACTGACTGCGCTGCGCTCCATGGTTAACAGGGATGATGTGATACTCAACAAGAGATCCAAGTCCACATCCTTCAAGCCAGCGGACGAAATAGTCAAATTCCAGGTCCATCCAATAGACCCCAATAAAACAGCTTCCATCGGGGCACGATTAAACCCTGATGTGGACGCCGCACTGCAAGAATTTCTACGCGAAAATTGGGACATCTTCGCCTGGCACCCTTCAGACATGCCAGGAATCCCACGCAGGCTGGCCGAACACAGCTTAAATATCCTAAAAGGATTCAAACCTGTCAAACAAGCCCTTTGGCGTTTTTCCGAACCCAAAAGACAGGCCATGGGAGAGGAGCTAGCCAAGCAATTGGAGGCCGGATTCATTAGAGACATAAAACATCCGGACTGGCTAGCAAACCTGGTGATGGTACCAAAGAAAGACAAATCCTGGCGCCTGTGTGTCGATTTTAAAGACCTTAACAAGGCCTGCCCAAAGGATCCCTTCCCACTCCCCCGTATCGATCAAATTATCGATGCCACCGCAGGACACAATTTGTTGTGTTTCCTCGACACATACTCCGGTTACCATCAAATAAAGATGGCGGAATCAGACCAAACCGCAACGGCATTCATCACTCCATACGGCCCGTTCTGCTTCAACACAATGCCCTTCGGGCTGAAAAACACCGGCGCAACTTATCAGCGCATGATTTAGACATGTCTAGCAAACCAGATCGGCAAGACAGTAGAGGCATACGTGGATGATGTGGTCGTCAAAACAAGACATGTCGAATCTCTAGTAGACAACTTGAGGCTAACATTTGATAACCTCCGAAAATACGACATCAAGCTCAACCCAGAAAAATGCGTTTTCGGCGTTCCAGCCGGAAAGCTCTTGGGCTTCATTGTATCCGGTAGAGGAATTGAAGCAAATCCAGCTAAGATCTGAGCCTTGTCGCAATTGGATATCCCAAAGGACCTCAAACAAATACAAAAGTTAACCGGATGCGTGGCGGCTTTAAGTCGCTTTATCTCCCGCTTGGGAGAAAAGGGACTGCCCCTTTATCACCTCCTTTGGCGCACCAAACACTTCGAGTGGACGGATGCTGCCACAGCCGGACTCGATGAAGTAAAAGCCATATTGGCAACAAACCCAGTCCTGGCCGCGCCAAACAACGGCGAACCAATGCTATTGTACATTGCAGCAACCCATCAAGTTGTCAGCGCAGTGCTCGTCCTCGAGCGGGAAACGGACGGACACAAATTCCCCCTTCAAAGGCCGGTCTACTACGTGTCCACTGTCCTCACTCCATGCAAATCACGGTACCCGCATTATCAAAAGATTGCATACGCGGTATTCATGGCATCCCGGAAGCTACGACACTACTTTCAAGAGTGTTCAATAACAGTAGCCTCGGAAGTGCCACTCAACGATATTATCAACAACCGCGACGCAACGGGCCGGATCGCAAAATGGACCATTGAGCTTCTCCTATTCAATATAATCTATAAGCCACGGCGAGCTATTAAATCGCAAGTTTTGGCCGACTTCGTCGCAGAATGGACGGAGGCCGAACTCCCTAAAGAGTACGGCACATATTCCAACTGGATCATGCATTTCGACGGCTCCAAAATGTTGGCTGGATTAGGGGCCGGCATCGTCTTGACGTCCCCCACAGGAGACACAGTTCAATATGTGCTCCAGATCATGTACACGGACTCCAACAATGTAGCTGAATATGAGGCCCTCCTTCACGGTCTCCGAATGGCAGTATCCATGGGCATTCAGCGCCTAGAGGTACGCGGGGATTCGAACCTCGTGATATCCCAAATAAATGGAGACTTCGACGCCAAGGATCCAAAAATGGCAGCTTACCGCAACGCCGTCCTAAAAATGTCAGCTCGGTTCGAAGGGCTGGAGTTTCATCATATAGCCCGAGAAAACAATCAGGCAGCAGATGTCCTGGCATGCATTGGAGCAAAACGTGATGCAGTCCCCCCCAACATCTGTTTAGAAAGACTGTTCAAGCCATCCGTAACATGGGAGGGGGAACCCGCAGATAACAGCCCGGACCTACCCGCACCACTCGACGCCGAACAATCTGACATAATTGGAGGCTCTGCCACTGAGATTACACCTTCAGCCCACGTAATAATGGCGATCATCGCCCTGTGGACAGAACCATTCCTAGCCTACCTTACTAGGCAGGAACTCCCAGAGGACCAAAACGAGGCACGCTGCATAGCGCGGCGATCTAAAGCCTATAAAGTCCATGAGGGAGAGCTTTATAAGAAAAGCACTACCGGAGTCTTTCAAAGGTGCATCTCCGAAGAGGAAGGGCGGAACCTGCTGGCTGAAATTCATGCCGGACTCGGTGGCCACCACGCTGCAGCTCGATCCCTTGTAAGCAAGGCTTTCCGTACAGGCTTTTACTGGCCGACGGCCCGGGCAGACGCTTAGGACTTGGTCCAACGATGCGTCGGTTGCCAGCTTTTTGCAAACCAAAGCCATATGCCACCCACCGCCCTCCGAACTATCCCCATCACTTGGTCGTTCGCGGTCTGGGGGCTTGACATGGTTGGACCCCTTAAAGGAGGAACCCACAAGAAAAAATACTTACTGGTCATGGTGGATAAATTCACCAAATGGATAGAAGCCAAGCCTGTTAAGACGGCCGAATCCGGACCTGTGATAGACTTCATATCCGGGATTGTACACCATTACGGCGTCCCCCACAGCATCATCACTGTTAACGGCACAAATTTTACTGCCGACGAGGTAAAACTCTGGTGCAAAAACATGGGCATCAAGCTCGATTATGCTTCTGTCTATCACCCACAAACTAACGGCCAGGTCAAACGTGCAAATGGTCTTATCATGAGTGGCATTAAACCCAGACTAGTGCGGTCCCTCAAGGAATCTAACACGCACTAGGTAGAGGAGCTCGACTCCGTACTCTGGGGGCTACGGACCACGCCGAACCGCACCACCGGATACACGCCATTATTTATGGTGTACGGCGCAGAGGCAGTTCTGCCTTGCGACATAATTCATGACTCACCTCGAGTGCGCCTGTACGAAGAGAGAGAAGCCGAGCTCGATTGGCAGGACAACTTGGACGCCTTGGAGGAGGAGAGTGATGTGGCAAAAGCCCGTTCCGCATTTTATCAATAGCAGGCTCGAAGATATCAAAGCGGAGAAGTACGGGCCAAAAATTACAATGTTGGCGAACTAGTTCTACGCCTGCCGGATAAGAAAAAGGACAAACTCAAGCCCAAGTGGGAAGGTCCCTTCATAATCGACCAAGTCCTGACTGGTGGAGCGTACCGCCTGCGAGATGCGTTGGATAACCGATTCGAGCCGAACCCATGGAACGCCGCCCATCTCCGAAGATTCTATGCCTAGCGCCGGACTCTGTGTTTGTCTCCTTCCTCTGTCCATTTTTTACATTTCCTGTCTTACATTTCTCTCCTTCCCCTCTTTTCTCTTATAGCCCTTAAAGGCTCATCAAGTAACGCGCTACCCGCGCTCATTAAACCTGGGGGCTTCCTTAAACAGAAGCTTATTTATATGGGCTTCACACCCAACACATGCGTCAAACTTCCGCATGTACCTTTTTTTCACCATTATTTGCATCGATATGACTTAAGTTTTGGCCAAGCTAGGTTGCCTGGCTCCTGTGCTTACCCCTACGTTCCCGATTATTCGGCTAGGCGGTAAAGGGAGCACCTCTGCGATTGTTACTGCCGGATCAGCCGGATGTGTACCTCAGACTGGGTGAAGCTGAAAGCTAGCTTTCTTAAGGGAATATTCGGTCGGTGAACTAAAAGACGACCTTTTTTACTTATTTATATACATGCCCCCAGATGATTTTCCTGCATTTGCAGTCCGAACATGCACTTTAGGGCATGCCTCCCAGAGAAAGGAACCCTTAACGGAACTATTCTCTCTGGAAGATGTTTCTTACTAACCATGTAATAAAACACAACTAGTTGGGCACTTGTCTGATAAAGCACTAATGACCCCTACGCCTGTTCTCCGTGCATACCTCGGTTCGTACATAACCGGTAGGGTATTCGGACACACTCCGGACCGTCAGGTCCCGAGGTAGAAGCGAAAAGGTCAGCAATGACAAACGATCTACAATCCGGCCAGAAGGCATTACACATGTCAATTAAAATTACATAGTCACTCTGACTGATTGTATTCCTCTTCTATACCATCTAACAGGCTGTCTAATTTACAGTCCTGCTGGGAATACTTTGCGGCCAAATCTACTTGGCCGTATACTAAGATTACAGGGATCTCCTTCCCATCAGGCCCCATAGGTTCGACCTCGGCCATGTGGTTTGGGTTAGACTTCGTAAACCGGGTCTTCACCATGGACCAGGCCACCCTAGCGCCTTGTCGGCAGGCCGATATCTTCCACAACCGGAAGCGCCGTCGAGCTCCCTTAAGCTTCTCCGCGAGCTCTCCAAGGCCCTCAGGCATGGAGTGGGAAGGCCATAAGGCTTGGGCAACACCTCGCATCGCCTGCCGAACTCGCTCGTGCAGTTGCGAGAGCACGGGAAGAAGGTCACCCGTAGAACCGGGCATCTCTTCTGCAGGACGACCTGTTAGCATTCCTACAGACATTACTCTGTTAGTCGACTTCCTCGCCGAACTCTTTTTTCAAAGTTCGTTTAAGCACTTACTAAATATGCTGCGTCGAAGCCGCTGATTCTCCTTCGTGGAGTCCGACAGCTGGCCACAAACATCTTTAAGTTCAACGTCCATCTTGGTGTTGGCATCCTGAAGATCATTCTTCTCCTGCCTCACCCTTGTCAGCATACTCTCACCGGCCTTTAGCCGGCGTAAGAGTTGTTGCCTCTCCGGATCAATTCCGGCGCCATCTGCAATATGATTTGTCAGATTTACACCCACGCCGCACTTCGCAACATACTTACCTTTCGAAGCATGGATTACCAGAGGGGGTCTCTTTGGGCTCCCCTGCCGCGGCTAGTGCGGCCTCAAGTTGGGCTTTGCACTCTTCCAGCTCCTGGGAAAGTAGGGTATTCTTTTCTGTAAGAACCTGCATAACAAATGATCCTTAAATCAGTTGTTCTGACTGTTTCAAGTCTCGGGGGCTACTGGTATATACATATATTTACCAAAATTTTCTTACTCGTATGTCTTTTACATATTGCTCCGTGGCTCTGGCTAAACCATTTTGAGCGGCACGAAGGTACGCATCTCCCGAATTGAAGGCATTCAATGCCTCTTGGGAGAAACAAGCGTCGTGGAGAACTGTCCGGCGACGCCTGTGGTTCATGGCGCTCTCCACTTCGGAATTGGTGGCAGATAGCCTATCCGCATCCTATGTCGGAGGAGCGTTCGGTGCGCGCCTTGTGTTCGCCGCCGCTTCCGGGCCAGGCGTCGAAGCCTGGCTGGTGGAGGCGCGATTGACAACCTCCCCGGATATAGTCCGGCAAGGTCTCTTCGTCCTAATGAGAGCACGAGCGTTAGTATGCCCTGAAGGGATAACACCAGAGAAATAGATGGTGCGCTATACCTTTGCGCCAACGTCTCAGTCCGGACTACATTTCTTTTTTCCCCACGGGGCCCCGCGGCCCCTCGTTGGCTATCCGCCGCAGGTTCGGCCTCCCGCCTTGGAAACCTTCCCTGCAAAACACGGTTGTCGTCAGAAAAACCGAAATGCGTGAGAATGGAATCCTTCTCAAGGGAACGAGGCTTCGGTCTTTGTCACCTAGGAGGCCGGGATTAACCCTAGGTAATCGGCCATAATGGCCACCAAGGTATTATCCTTGCTTAGCTGATGAAACACCCCGTCAATTAGCTCCACCGATATGTCCGGATCCTCTTCGGAGTCCGGATCGAGGGATCGTTCTGGATCCACGGGCTATGGAGGACGGCTGCCTATATCCTTTACTTCCTGACGCAGTTCCTGCATCAAAAGTCGTTAGACTACATATTTAATCATGGGAGTATAAAGCGGATGGGCGAGCAAAATCGTCCACTTACCCAACTCGGAGGGTTATACATAGTAAATCCGCCCTGCGGGTCGACGCGGAGGAATTCCTCCTCTTCTCCCTTGTACAAAGAGGATAAGATCTTCACTAGAGCGGCAGCCGAGGCCTGCCCCTTACGACCATAACGGGTGGCATCATCCTCCCCGTTAAAATCCCACATGGGGTGGCTCCTATATTGAAGCGGATGCACCCCCCGCATAATGCATGCGGCCATGACTCCAATCATGGTCAGTCCGGAATGAGCCAATACTCTTATCCGACCCATCAGGTAAAGGACGTCCCTGTCGCTTTCCCTTTGAGAGCTCCGCGGGCGCCAGCTTAGGCGTTTCTTTAATGGGGCACTGTTGAACTCGGGGAGACCGACCCGGATAGGGTCCGGTAGCGGGACATCATCTATATAAAACCATTCTGAAGGCCAGTCCTCGGACGACTTCTTTGGGCTTCCGGATAGGTATCCGGTCCCGGCGATGCGCCACACTTCGGCTCCGCCCACTTGATACATAGACCCCTCTTGAGAACGGGGCACCAGGCAGAATATCCTCTTCCACAACGCGAAATGAGCCTCAACACCCAAAAATAGCTCGCAAAGGGTGACGAAGCCCGCGATATGCAATATAGAGGCGGGCGTGAGACTGTGAAGCTGGAGGCCATAGAACTCCAGAAGCCCACGGAGAAATGGATGAATTGGAAATCCCAGTCCCCTTATTAGATAAGGGACGAGGCACACCCGCTCTCCTTTAGAGGGATTGGGGGTGCTCTCCGTTTGCTTTCCGCCATTATAGGTGGCGAGTCCGGCTCGGACCGAGACCATATAAGCCTGAGGGAGAAATCCCTTGGCCTGAAGCGACACTAACTCGCTGTGCGGGACGGAGCAACTCTCCCAGTCTATGGGTTTAGGACTGGAAGGGCGAGAGGAGGAGCTGCGACGGCTGGCCATGTTGGAATGGACCTTTGCTGGAGGCGCTCTGACAATTACTCGCGGAGAGGAGAAGGTGTGGTTTGGATCTGAATCCCCATCCCGTTAAATAGGTGGCTCGTTTATGCGGCTAGGGGTATGGATGTAAAAACGCCCCGGCTTTTCGCATTCATTTGACACGTGGAAGACGGCCATTATTGGGCGTGGAAGCCAAGGAGCGCTACATTACAAAAATCGGACATTATTTCAGCAGGTACACAGAATTTGGAGAAGAACCCGCCTTGCAATGCCGAAGACAATCTGCGCGCTGGACTCGTCGTCATTGATGCCTGGTCCGGGGGCTACTGAGGGAGTCCTGGATTAGGGGGTGTTCGGATAGCCGGACAATACCTTCAGCCAGACTCCTGGACTATGAAGATACAAGATTGAAGACTTCGTCCCGTGTCCGGATGGGACTTTCCTTGGCGTGGAAGGCAAGCTTGGCGATGCGGATATCCAAGACCTCCTACCATTGTAACCGACTTTGTGTAACCCTAACCCTTTCCGGTGTCTATATAAACCGGAGGGTTCTAGTCCGTAGAACAACTTCATCATACAACAATCATACCATAGGCTAGCTTCTAGGGTTTAGCCTCCTTGATCTCGTGGTAGATCTACTCTTGTACTACCCATATCATCAATATTAATCAAGCAGGAGTAGGGTTTTACCTCCATCAGAGGGCCCGAACCTGGGTAAACTTCGTGTCACTTGTCTCCTGTTACCATCCGGCCTAGACGCACAGTTCAAGACCCCCTACCTGAGATCCGCCGGTTTTGACACCGACAGCGCCCCAGCTTCTGTCTTAGCGGTTCAAATCGGCAATTTTTCTCCAACATGAGGACTGCAGAGCCGACATCCATCTTGTCAGACGAATGTATTATCTCCTTGACCCGGCGCAACCAATGAGTGGTAGATACACCCTCCTCTTGTTTACAATTGGTTAAATCCACAATAGACATGGACTGCTTGCAGGTGTCTTTTGAAGTTCTGAATGAACCGGGCCTTTGATTCCGCCCATGAGCTGATGGAATCAGGCGACAGGCCCTTTAACCAAGTCCAGGCCGTTCCATCCAACATCATGGTGAAGTACTTAGCCATTGCTGCATCACTGACCTCCAACAGTTCCATGGCCATCTCATAGCTTTCGATCCACGCCCCGGGCTGTAAGTCGGCCGTATAATTTGGCACCTTTCGGGGTCCCTTGAAATCCTTAGGCAAACGCACATTGTGTAAAGCCAGCACCAAACAAGGAACGCCGCCGGTTCTGGTGGCCACTCCTGCCTCAACAGAAGTCGTCGGATAATCTGGGAAGGCCTGATGAGCCGTCTGCTGAGCCGCCACCTGAGACGCCCGCTCGTCCTCCTGACGTATCCGGTTTTGCACCGGGTTATAACCGCCGGGCTGGTTACGGCGCTGGGCGTTGCTTGACAAAGCCTCCGACTCCATGTGCCTGCTATAACTCGGGCTCCGGCTTGGGCGAGGGGTTGAATGAATCATGTCCCGACTATAGGAATAAGCCTCTTGCTGAGCCAGAGCTCTTTGGACGAGCTCTCTGATCCTTCGCGTCTCCACCACTGTTGGATCGTCACCGTCCACCGGGAGAGCCGCCAAACGTGTCGATGCTGTGATCAGGTTCTCCATGGGGTTAGAAAAGTGACCCGGTGGTGTCAGTACGTAGCGGGGCCGGGCCATATTCCCATGAGGAGGTGCCATCATCCGAGGTTGAGACTGTCCCCCTGCTCCAGATGTCATGAATTGATTTGCTTCTGGTGGGTTAGTAGGGCCGGCTCCGGGTGTAGCGAAAAGGTTCCGAGGATCATAAACCGGAGGCAAGCGGGATTGAGTTTTCTGGTGTCTCCTCCTCATCACCTCGTTAGATGCGTTCAGGCTCATCGTAAGCTAGAAAGCCTCTGACTGGAGCTGTTGCGCCCGTGCGTCCACAGCCGTCCGTTCCGTGGCCAACCTGGTGTCCTCAGCTGCTAAGGCCTCCTTGGCCCGAGCTATTTCCTCACGCACCTGTGCCACCTCTGCATTATGCTCATCTTGACTTGCAGGAATAACTGTGGCGATTAACAGGGTCGTCAGCTTATCCATGAGATCCATCAGCACCTGAGCCGGCGGGCGCACAGGGCCTCCTGCCCCGGCCGCTCCTGACCCGGACGTTATCGCTGCCGCGGCCGTAGAGTTTTGGCTGGGTTGAGTACCAGCCATGAAGACCCCTACCCATCTTGGCGGCTCAAAGGGGTCCAGAATACTGCTGCCATCGGAACAGCCCCCCAATCCTGCCATCTTGCAGTTGATACAACGAATCCGTCTCACCGGTGGACGAATCACCATCAGAGTGGATGGCCGTCTCACCGCCATCTGCGGATCCTTCAGAAAGATCTCCTCCGTGGATGCAACCCACAAAGGCACGCTTCACGACGGGTTGAGCTCGGGCGGGTCTCGCACGCTGAGCCATCTCGACGAGGTCGGTGCAGTTGTCCGGCTCAGGGCCCGGCTCACCAATCCGGCCGATGAAGACATGGATTCCTCCGAAGGGGACCCGGTACCCGTACTCAATTGAGCCAGCGTCGGGGCCCCAGCCTTCGTCATCGATGTAGATCTTGCCGCGACGACTCTTGGTCATTCGGCCCACTGCGTATCCAGCCCACGGTGGGCGCCAACTGTCGTGGAATTGTCACAGCAGATGTCCTCTTGCAAGGATTTAGTCGTGGAGCCATCGCAACTAGGAAGCTTAAAGGGGTTAACGGGACAAGGGACACGAGAGAGGTTTTATACTTGTTCGGCCCCTTACGGTGAAGGTAAAGCCTACGTCTAGTTGGGTTGGTATTGCTAAGGTTTCGATAACCACGGAGCGAGATACGCTATGCCCGGCTCTCAATGAGATGCTTCTCGCCCTTAGCCGCTAGCGGGTCGTCCCCTTATATACACGGGTTGACGCCCTGCGGCCTACAGAGTCCCGGCCGGCTCATAAACATTGTCCGGCTCGGTGACTAGTTAATTCTACATTATAGTACAAGTCATGCCATTATGGCGGTTTACCACTATGGGCCTTAAGTCGCCTGTGGGCTTTAGCCCCTTTATTGAACCGCCATATTCATGATTGATCTTGGGCTTCATACGATAATCCTCTTGGCGTAACCTGGCCCGTTCTAGACGGCTTACACCAATAGTTATATCCCCGACAGCGTTTGAATTTCAAACCTGACGGGTGGGGCCCACTCATCAGTATTCTGTTCTTTTCTATTATTTTCGGAAGCGCCTTTTTCAGGTTTACGCTTTCTTCCCTGGGAAGCGTATTTCTGGCCAAGGCGTTTCCACTTATTACCGCAGGGACCCACTGGCAATTATTTTGTTACAAAGAGGTCCCTGGTTTTAAATCCTTAATAACGTTTAAACCACATATCGGTATCAATTGTTTCTTTTTCTGAAATTCTTGTTTTTCACTCTAGTTTATTTTAGTATTTATTTAAAAATAGTTTGAGACAACTTTTTGTGCAGTTGCAAAAAAGTTGAATTTGGACTTTTATTTTTAGAAAACGAAGAGGGGGACTATAACGGGAGTTTTGAAGAACCTCTTGCTGATTACTTTGGTCAAGGCAAGCATTATTGGACTTGGGTTATAATGAATTACCTGCGTTGTTGCATCGGAGTAGTTTTGCACCGTATGGTAGTAATAGTAGAAGCATGCATCGACCACGTCAATTTGAGCACTATTGCATGAACCCTGTTGCATGTCATCTGAGCACTATTTCACTCTTCACGTATTTTGCTAACGTATGAATGTGGAAAGAATCCAGGAGTGTATCTCCTGCCTTGGACGTCCCGATGGGCACGGACTGTGTTACGACACGACGGTGTCACTGTGGGATGTGAGACATGCCAGTCTTAATAACAACACCTCCTGAGTCGACCTAGAATCGAGTCTTGTTCCATTAAGCCTAACTACACACCATGCTGCCACTTGTCTTCCCGCAAGGGGAGTGCGATTTAGTAAGTTGTTAACCCCTTTCCGTGTACACACCACTTAGACAGGCCATGATGAGGGTTCCACGGCCATGGACTAATGCCAGTCATCGGGTCAGGGGGCATGGGTGTATCCGGCTGGGCCGAGAGGGGGGCACCCCTTGTAATCTGCGCGTATTAATAGTGATCCGATGCTATTCAAGACGATGGTCTCCCTGACTTAGAGTTTTTCTTGAAAGATGCTTTTGATGATTCCTGGCATCCGGAAAGTTATTTTGGTGTGTGCTGGTCAGGTGTGTTTCCAACCCAAAAACCGTAATGGAAATTAGTCAAGGTCTAAACATTGGCTAGAAGAATTCCATACATGTGGGTAAAGAGTACACCCTCTACAGAGTTACATCTATACGAATAGCCGTGTCCACGGTCAAGGGCACAGTTGGGAAGGGTCGAGTATCGGTCCCAGTGTCGGTCTTTGGAGGAGAATAACTAAATTGAGCTTGATCCATCTTGCATGATAATTATGGGCACCACCGAGGCTGCCATGAATAATATTGTTATGCATGTTATTGATGTGATGGACTAACCCGTTTCTCTTATTCAATTGTACTGAGTGTCACTTGGGATGGCTGGACTACCCGTGCACTCAGCTTTATTTTCTTTTCTGAGTATCACTTGGGATGGATTGAGTACCCGGATACTCAGTTTTATCTTCAAGACCTTACGTGGCGTCGCTTGAGTTCTCGGGCGGTCCTGTCTCGCCCGATTCTCTTTTAGACACCCGTTTGGCATTTCTTTTCAAGACCTTATGAGGCGTCGGATTTAGACACCCGTTTGGAATTTCTTTTCAAGACTTTATGAGGCATCACTTTTAGACACCCGTTTGGCATTTCTTTTCAAGACGCGTCGCTTTCAGACACCCGTTTAGCATTTTCCCTGGAGTTTCTCGGGCGGTCTAACGCCCGATGTTCCACTTTAAATTTCTTGGCTGTCACTACTATTATTTGATTATTTATCCACATCAAATCCACAATATCAAGTCATGATTTAATTCCAGTCAACATGTGCATTCAGCATAGCCCATCATGAGCATTTGCATTCGTTATACCTTTTGTTCATAATGTTTGTGAGTACATTCCAACGTACTCACAGGCTTGTCCGTGGCTATTGTCTTAGCCAGACCTGGAGGAGGACGAGCTTGCAGAGGAGGACTGCGCTAGCGAGCCCAATGCGTAGAGGTGTTCCCAGTCAGTCACCTGTTGATTTGGAGTCTACCACGTGTATCATCCACTAAGTGCTTCCGCTACACAAATAAAATAGTCAAGCCTCACCCTGACGCTTGGCTTACTTTATTTTATCGGTGCTATATCACCGTCACCCACTGTCATATTCCACCGCCACCTGTTTTACAAGTTTGTACCAGATTGTAGAGCACTATGGCTCAACTCGATGTAATATTATGTGTGTACTGGTTATCTATATCAAGGAAGTCCACCAGCAGTCCTGATCTCGGGGCTGGTGGGACTTTGGGCTATTATGTGATTTATTACGGAAGTGAGCCTGACACACCGCCATCGATGACCCCGCCCGCAGCCGGAGTACGGCTTTCGCCGGCGGCCTCACCCGCCCAACCCCGTGACGCGACCAACCCCTCTGGCCTACCACCTTCACAACGCGCGAGCACTGTGACAAATCTCGCCCCTATGCAGTTGAAAGTTCATTTTCCTCCCTAAGTGTTTTGGTGTTGCTGACGACGTATTTTGCGGACTAACTGTGTGATTGAGCTACACGTGCATATTCAAAATGGCACAAGACGGTAAGGTCCCCGTCTGGAAGAAAAAGATCGAAGACGGTGTTTACAACACTTTTATTTCTTTGGTCGTAGGAAATCCATACTATTAAGAGGGGTTATGCATTGAAAGTTATGGGTGGAATCAAATCACGTTCACGAACTCATATTGCACCCACATAGCCTTCCCAATAACTTTCGAGGCGAGAACTGAATTCTACCAAGTGCTAAAACTGTGCACCGATTAGTACCGTTGTGCTGGGCAGTAGTACCCCTCCCCTTGGGGGAGTAGTACTCTGAATAGCACCACCAAGAAGGTAGTACCACTCACTAGAGCGGTATTACTGCTTGCTTATGAAAGTGCCACTACCGCCCCAAGTGCCGGACAAACTACTGCTCGGGGGGGGGGGGGTTCATTCAGGTTTGTTGAGGTACTTGGGCGGTAGTGCTCCGGTAGTTCCGGCTATGCTATTTTAGCAGGTACTACACACCACAGCGGTTGTACGGCTCAGGTGTTGCAAGGCTGCCTTGAAGAAAACCATAGTTTCGCTCTCTAGAGATGTACTACGGCCCTGACATTTGTGCGGTTTTCTAGGGACAACGGTATTACCACTGAGTGCTTTTTCTGGGACTATACAAGGGAGAGGTTCTATCTTGCCCGATCTTCTGCCTCCCTATCTCCTCCATTGTTGACCTAAGCTCTATCTTGCCCGATCTTCTCCTCTAGCCAACCAAACTTGTTGATATGCGAGGGACTAAGGGAGGAGATCTAGATCTACACATCCACTAAAGGAAGTTTGATTCCTTCATACTTTCACTTGTGGATCTTGTTATTCTAGGCTGTTTGGGCACCCTTGAAGAAATAGGTCACCTCGGAGTCACATTCCATTGTTGTGAAGCTGCGTGGTGGTGTTGGGAGAATCCAGTTGAGTTGTTGACATTGCCCCAACCATGTTTGTGAAGGTTTCGGTTGCCACCTTCAAGGGCACCATTAGCGGATTCATGGCACCTTGCATTGTGCGAGGGCACTGCTACCACTTGAGCACTGCGTTGGATTTCCTTGAAGAGGAAAGGGTGATGCAGCAGAGTAGAGTAAGTATTTCCCTCAGTTTTTGAGAACTAAGGTATCAATCCAGTAGGAGGCTCCGCGTGAGTCCCTCGTACCTACACAAAACAAATAGCTCAACGCAACCAACGTGAATAGGAGTTGTCAATCCCTTCACGGTCACTTACGAGAGTGAGATTTGATAGAGATAATAGATAATATTTTTGGTATTTTTGGTATAAAGATGCAAAGTAAAATAAAAGGGCAAAGTAAAAAGTAAAGGAATAATAAAGTGATGGAAGATTGATTTGATGATAATAGACCCGGGGGTCATAGATTTCACTAGTGGCTTCTCTCAAGAGCATAAGTATTCTACGGTGGGTGAACAAATTACTGTTGAGCAATTGACAGAATTGAGCATAGTTATGAGAATATCTAGGTATGATCATGTATATAGGGATCATGTCCGAGACAAGTAGACCGACTCCTGCCTGCATCTACTACTATTACTCCACTCATCGACCGCTATCCAGCATGCATCTAGAGTATTAAGTTGAAGAAAACAGAGTAACGCCTTAAGCAAGATGACATGATGTAGAGGGATAAATTCATGTAATATGATAAAAAACCCATCTTGTTATCCTCGATGGCAACAATACAATACGTGCATTGTTGCCCCTACTGTCAGTAGGAAAGGACACCGCAAGATTGAACCCAAATCTAAGCACTTCTCCCATTGCAAGAAAAACCAATCTAGTAGGCCAAACCAAACTGATAATTCGAAGAGACTTGCAAAGATAGCCAATCATACATAAAAGAATTCAGAGAAGATTCAAATATTGTTCATAGATAATCTTGATCATAAACCCACAATTCATCGGCTCAACAAACACACCGCAAAAAGAACATTACAACAAATAGATCTCCACGAGATAGGGAGAGATCATTCTATTGAGGTCCAAAAGGAGAAAAGAAGCCATCTAGCTACTAACTATGGACCCGAAGGTCTGAGATAAACTACTCACACTTCATCGGAGGGGCTATGATGATGTAGGAGCCCTCCGTGGTAGATGCCCCTTCCGCAGAGCTCCGGAACAGGCCCCAAGATGGGATCTCGTGGATACAGAAGGTTGTGGCGGTGGAATTAGGTTTTTGGCTCCTCCTTTGATCGTTTGGGGGTACGTAGGTATATATAGGAGGAAGGAGTACGTCAGTGGAGCAAAGGGGGGCCCACGAGGCAGGGGGCGCGCCCTAGGGGGGCGCCCTCCACCCTCGTGGCCACCTCCTTTCTTTCTTGACGGGGGGTCCAAGTCTCTTGGATCATATTCGGTGAGAAAATCACGTTCCCGAAGGTTTCATTCCGTTTGGACTCCGTTTGATATTCCGTTTCTTCAAAACACTGAAATAGGCAAAAAACATCAATTCTGGGCTGGGCCTCCGGTTAATAGGGTAGTCCCAAAAGTAATATAGAAGTGGAAAATAAAGCCCAATATGGTCCAAAACAGTAGATAATATAGCATGGAGCAATCAAAAATTATAGATACGTTGGAGTCGTATCAAGCATCCCCAAGCTTAATTCCTGCTCGTCCTCGAGTAGGTAAATGATAAAAAAGAATTTTTGATGTGGAGTGCTAATTGGCATAATTTCAATGTAATTCTTCTTAATTGTGGCATGAATATTCAGATCCGAAGGATTCAAGACAAAAGTTCATATTGACATAAAAATAATAATACTTCAAGCATACTAACTAAGCAATTATGTCTTCTCAAAATAGCATGGCCAAAGAAAGTTTATCCCTACAAAATCATATAGTGTAGTCATGCTCCATTTTTGTCACACAAGAATGCTCTCATCATGCATAACCCCGATGACAATCCAAACAATTGTTTCATACTTTAATAATCTCAAACTTTATAAACTTTCACGCAATACATGAGCGTGAGCCATGGATATAGCACTATGGGTGGAATAGAATATGGTGATGGGGGTTATGTGGAGAAGACAAAAAATAAGAAGGTCTCACATCAACGAGGCTAATCAATGGGCTATGGAGATGCCCATCGATTGATGTTGATGCAAGGAGTAGGGATTGCCATGCAACGGATGCACTAGAGCTATAAATGTATGAAAGCTTAACAAAAGAAACTAAGTGGGTGTGCATCCAACTTGCTTGCTCACGAAGACCTAGGGCATTTGAGGAAGCCCATCGTTGGAATATACAAGCCAAGTTCTTATAATGAAAAATTCCCACTAGTTTATGAAAATGACAAAACAAGAGACTCTCTATCATGAAGATTATGGTGCTACTTTGAAGCACAAGTGTGGAAAAAGGATAGTAGCATTGCCCCTTCTATTTTCGTTTTTTGGGCCTTCTTTTTTTTCTTTGGCCTTTCTCTTTTTTTATTGGGACAATGCTCTATTAAATGATGATCATTACACTTCTATTTATTTACAACTCAATGATTACAACTCGATACTAGAACAAAGTATGACTCTATATAAATGCCTCCGGCGGTGTACCGTGATATGCAATGAATCAAGAGTGACATGTATGAAAGAATTATGAACGGTGGCTTTGCCACGAATACTATGTCAACTACATGATCATGCTAGCAATATGACAATGATGAAAGTGTCATGATGAACGGAATGGTGGAAAGTTGCATGGCAATATATCTCGGAATGGCTATGGAAATGCCATAATAGGTAGGTATGGTGGCTGTTTTGAGGAAGATATAAGGAGGTTTATGTGTGAAAGAGCGTATCGTATCACGGGGTTTGGATGCACCGGCGAAGTTTGCACCAACTCTCAATGTGAGAAAGGGCAATGCACGGTACCGAAGAGGCTAGCAGTGATGGAAGGGTGAAAGTGCGTATAATCGATGGACTCAACATTAGTCATAAAGAACTCATATACTTATTGCAAAAATCTACAAGCCATCAAAAACCAAAGCACTACGCGCATGCTCCTAGGGGGATAGATTGGTAGGAAAAGACCATCGCTCGTCCCCGGGCGCCACTCATAAGGAGGACAATCAAATAGCACCTCAGGTTTCATATTTGTTACATAACGTTTACCATACGTGCATGCTACGGGACTTGCAAACTTCAACACAAGAATTTCTCAAATTCACAACTACTCAACTAGCATGACTTTGATATTATCACCTCCATATCTCAAAACAATTATCAAGCATCAAACTTTTCTTAATATTCAACGCACTCAAAAGAAAGTTTTACAAATCTTGAATACTAAGCATATTAAGATTTTTAAGCAAGTTAGCATGCTATTTAATACTCTCAAATAATCTAAGTGAAGCATGAGAGATCAATAGTTTCTATAAAACAAATCGACCACCGTGCTCTAAAAGATATAAGTGAGGCACTAGAGCAAAACTATAAAGCTCAAAAGATATAAGTGAAGCACTAGAGTGAAACTATAAAGCTCAAAAGATATAAGTGAAGCACTAGAGTATTCTAACAAATTCCAATTCATGTGTGGCTCTCTCAAAAGGTGTGTACAGCAAGGATGATTGTGGTAAACTAAAAAGCAAAGACTCAAATCATACAAGACGCTCCAAGCAAAACACATATTATGTGGTGAATAAAAATATAGCTCCAAGTAAAGTTACCAATGGAAGTAGATGAAAGAGGGGATGCCTTCCGGGGGCATCCCCAATCTTTGAATTTTTGGTGTCTTTAGATTATATTAGGGGTGCCATGGGCATCCCCAAGCTTAGTCTCTTGCCACTCCTTGTTCCATAATCCATCAAATGATTTCACCCAAAACTTCAAAACTTCACAACACAAAACTCCACAGAAATCTCGTGAGCTCCGTTAGCGAAAGAAAACAAAAGACCACTTCAAGGTACCGTAATGAACTCATTATTTATTTATATTGGTGTTAAACCTACTGTGTTCCAACTTCACTATGGTTTATAAACTATTTTACTAGCCATAGACTCAACAAAATAAGCAAACAACACACGAAAAACAGAATCTGTCAAAAACAGAACAGTCTGTAGTAATCTGTAACTAACGCAAACTTCTGGAACTCCAAAAAATCAGCCAAAATAGGACGACCTAGGCAATTTGTTTATTGATCAGCAGGAATTTGAATCACTATTTTATCATGTTTTGGTGATTTTTAACAATTGTTTTCATGAACAGAGAGTTTCTGGAAATTACAGCAAGATCAAATAACTATCACCCAAGAAGATCCTATAGGTTTAACTTGGCAGTGACACTAATTAAAACATAAAACCACATCTAAATAGAAGGTAGATGTATTATTTATTCCTAAACAGAAGCAAAAACTAAAAACTAAAAATAAAATTGGGTTGCCTCCCAACAAGCGCTATCGTTTAACACCCTTAGGTAGGCATAAAAGTAAGGATAGATCTATGTAGTGCCGTAGTAATAAGATAAATCAGTGAAACTCATTTCATATTCTCTATGTTCGGCAGCAAGTTTTCTTTGAGGCAAGCAAAAGTGATCAAAAGGTCTAAATTTAATAGGACAAAAGTCCCCAAGATCAATTTTAGGAGGTATAGGTTCCTCTTTCGGCCCTTCGTATTGCACAATCAATTCATCATTATAAGCGTTCGTTTGGCAGAACCTTGTGAGCCTATACTCAAGAGAGTATCCTAGCTCATTATTTCAAATAGCAAAATCATCATTAAGTTCAGAGATTTTATCAACTAAAATATTGGTAGGCACCTTTTTTATAAGGTTTTCATTGAAAGCAACATAGTCAAGAGATTGAAAACACATTATTTCTTCTTGATCAAAGAGGATAGATTCTATGGGAGGACGGCCAGCGTCCACCCTATAATGTGCAAAGATTTCTTTGGTCTCTTTTATTATAAATCTGAATTCATGAGCCAAAAAGATTGTAGCGGCACGCTTAACAGAAGAATGCTCGATATTATAAAATTCTAGGAAAATCCTTTGTATGCAAGGATGCATGTGCATAAATTGCTTTCAAGTTCAACGATAAGCATGGCAATAGCGTCCGCATGACTACTAGTTCTATGGAGAATAGAACCGCCCATAGAAGGCAAAGCACTGGCACAAGTAAACAAATCTTGAATAACTCCTTTTCCAATAATATTACCACTACCAATTCGAAATCTTTTTGTATGCAAGGTAGGGGGTACTTCAGTAGGAGCATCAGAATTTTCTTTGATATTATTACTGTCCATATCGGCAATAATTTCCCCAATTTCAGACGTAGCGACAGAGAAAGCGATGGGCGAAAAGAAGGTGAACGAAAAAGAGAGGGCGAATAAAACGGCAAGGGTGAAGTGGGGGAGAGGAAAACGAGAGGCAAATGGCAAATAATGTAATGCGAGAGATAAGGGATTGTGATGGGTACTTGGTATGTTGACTTTTGCGTAGACTCCCCAGCAATGGTGCCAGAAATCTTCCTGCTACCTCTTGAGCACTGCATTGGATTTCCTTGAAGAGGAAAGGGTGATGCAGTAGAGTAGAGTAAGTATTTCCCTCAGTTTTTGAGAACCAAGGTATCAATCCAGTAGGAGGCTACGCGCAAGTCCCTCGTACCTACACAAAACAAATAGCTCAACGCAACCAACGCGATTGGGAGTTGTCAATCCCTTCACGGTCACTTACGAGAGTGAGATCTGATAGAGATGATAGATAATATTTTTGGTATTTTTGGTACAAAGATGCAAAGTAAAATAAAAGGGCAAAGTAAAAAGTAAAGCAATAATAAAGTGATGGAAGATTGATATGACGAGAATAGACCCGGGGGCCATAAATTTCACTAGTGGCTTCTCTCAAGAGCATAAGTATTCTATGGTGGGTGAACAAATTACTGTTGAGCAATTGACAGAATTGAGCATAGTTATGAGAATATCTAGGTATGATCATGTATATAGGCATCACGTCCGAGACAAGTAGACCGACTCCTGCCTGCATCTACTACTATTACTCCACTCATCGACCGCTATCCAGCATGCATCTAGAGTATTAAGTTCAAGAAAACAGAGTAACGCCTTAAACAAGATGACATGATGTAGAGGGATAAATTCATGCAATATGGTAAAAACCCCATCTTGTTATCCTTGATGGCAACAATACAATACGTGCCTTGCTTCCCCTACTGTCACTGGGAAAGGACACCACAAGATTGAATCCAAATCTAAGCACTTCTCCCATTGCAAGAAAAACCAATCTAGTAGGCCAAACCAAACTGATATTTCGAAGAGACTTGCAAAGATAACCAAGCATACATAAAAGAATTCAGAGAAGATTCAAATATTGTTCATAGATAATCTTGATCATAAACCCACAATTCATCGGTCTCAACAAACACACCGCAAAAAGAAGATTACATCAAATAGATCTCCATGAGAGAGGGGGAGATCATTGTATTGAGATCCAAAAAGAAGCCATCTAGCTACTAACTATAGACCCGAAGGTTTGAGATAAACTACTCACACTTCATCAGAGGGGCTATGATGATGTAGAAGCCCTCCATGGTAGATGCCCCTTCTGGCGGAGCTCCGGAACAGGCCCCAAGATGGGATCTCGTGGATACGGAAGGTTGCGGCGGTGGAATTAGGTTTTTGGCTCCCCCTTTGATCATTTGGTGGTATGTAGGTATATATAGGAGGAAGGAGTACGTCGGTGGAGCAAAGGGGAGCCCAGGTAGGGGGGCGCGCCCTAGGGGGGCGCCCTCCACCCTCGTGGCCGCCTCCTTTCTTTCTTAACGGAGGGTCCAAGTCTCCTGGATCATATTCGGTGAGAAAATCACGTTCCCGAAGGTTTCATTCCGTTTGGACTCCGTTTGATATTCCGTTTCTTCGAAACACTGAAATAGGCAAAAAAAACAGCAATTCTGGGCTGGGCCTCCCGTTAATAGGTTAGTCCCAAAAGTAATATAAAAGAGGAAAATAAAGCCCAACATGGTCCAAAACAGTAGATAATATAGCATGGAGCAATCAAAAATTATAGATACGTTGGAGACGTAACACGCACGAGGAGAATGAGGTGATCCATCTTGGTGCTTGGGGTGCATTGTGCCTCCACACCCCTCCAATGGAGACGTACCTCCCCCAAAGGAAGGAACTTCGGGAACAACCTCGTCTCCACTTGCAATTTATTCTTCCTTCACTTACTTTGTGCAAGCCTATATTGTTGTGCTTATATTCTAGCTTGTTGTTACTATGTTGAGCTTTGCATACATGTTGTCCATCTAGTTGCATATCTAGACAACCTATGTTTGTGTTATAAGCCTAAAAAACAAGTTAAAATTGTTAGTAGCCTATTCACCCCTCCTCTTGTCTATGATATTGATCCTTTCAGCATCCCAAGCATGACACGCGTCAAGGACACATCACCTCAGGCCCGCAGAAACCAGATCGACCCCTACTGACCATGGATCTCACTCCTCAGCCAAACTCAGAGCCTCCGCGTGTACCTTCGCTCTTCGTCCTTGTGCTAATCTACACATGCACGTCATGGAGGTGGCTGAAGGAAATATGCCCTAGAGGCAATAATAAAGTTGTTATTTATATTTCCTTATATCATGATAAATGTTTATTATTCATGCTATAATTGTATTAACCGGAAACTTGATAGATGTGTGAATACATAGACAAAACATAGTGTCCTTAGTATGCCTCTACTAGACTAGCTCGTTAATCAAAGATGGTTAAGTTTCCTAACCATAGAACTGTGTTGTCATTTGATGAACGGGGTCACATCATTAGGAGAATGTTGTGATGGACAAGACCCATCCGTTAGCTTAGCATAATGATCGTTAAGTTTTATTGCTATTGCTTTCCTCATGACTTATACATATTCCTCTGACTATGAGATTATGCAACTCCCGAATACCGAAGGAACGCCTTGTGTGCTATCAAACGTCACAACGTAACTGGGTGATTATAAAGATGCTCTACAGGTTTCTCCGAAGGTGTTTGTTGGGTTGGCATAGATCAAGATTAGGATTTGTCACTCCGAGTATCGGAGAGGTATCTCTGGGCCCTCTCTGTAATGCACATCACTATAAGCCTTGTAACCAATGTGACTAATGAGTTAGTTGCGGGATGTTGCATTACGGAATGAGTGAAGAGGCTTGCCGCTAAGGAGATTGAACTAGGTATGATGATACCGACGATCGAATCTCGGGCAAGTAACATACCGATGACAAAGGGAACAACGTATGTTGTTATGCGATTTGACCGATAAATATCTTCGTAGAATATGTAGGAACCAATATGAGCATCTAGGTTCCGCTATTGGTTATTGACCGGAGATATGTCTCGGTCATGTCTACATAGTTCTCGAACCCGTAGGGTCCGCACGCTTAACGTTCGATGATGATTTGTATTATGAGTTATGTGATTTCACGACCGAAGTTTGTTCGGAGTCCCGGATGAGATCAAGGACATGACGAGGAGTCTCGAAATGGTCGAGAGGTAAAGATTCATATATTGGAAGGTTACATTCGGACACCGGAATGGTTCGGGTCGTTTCAGATAAGTTTTGGAGTACCGGGGGTTACCGGAACCCCCCGGGGGGTTAATGGGCCACCATGGGCCTTAGTGGAGAAGAGAGAAGGCCGGTCAGGAGGTGGCGCCCCCCTTGCGAATCCGAATTGGACAAGGGGTGGGGGAGGAGCCCCCTCCTTCCTGCTCTCCTCTTCCTCCTTCCTTCCTTCTCCTAGTTGGAATAGGAAGGGGGGGTCGAACTTGGACTGGGAGTCCAAGTAGGACTCCCCCCTATGGCGCCCCCCCTTGGGCGGGCCTCCTCTTCCCCCTCCATGAGGGACGTCATCGAGCTGAACGTGTGCTGAACGCGGAGGTGCCATATGTTCGGTGCTTGGATCGGTTGGATCGCGAAGACGTTCGACTACATCAACCGCGTTATTAAACGCTTCCGCTTTCGGTCTACGAGGGTACGTAGACACACTCTCCCCGCTCGTTGTATGCATCTCCTAGATAGATCTTGCGTGATTGTAGATAAATTTTTTTAAATAGTGTGTTCCCCAACAGTGGCATCCGAGCTAGGTCTATGCGTAGATGTTATATGCACGAGTAGAACACAAAGAGTTGTGGGCGATAATAGTCATACTGCTTACCACCAACGTCTTACTTTGATTCGGCGGTATTGTTGGATGAAGCGTCCCAGACCAACATTACATGACCGCGTTCATGAGATTGGTTCTACCGACGTGCTTCACACACATGTGGCTAGCGGGTGTCTGTTTCTCCAACTTTAGTTGAATCGAGTTTGACTACGGCCGGTCCTTGTTGAAGGTTAAAACAACACACTTGATGAAAAATCGTTCTGGTTTTGATGCGTAGGCAAGAACGGTTCTTGCTAGAAGCCCGTAGCAGCCACATAAAACTTGCAACAAGAAAGTAGAGGACGTCTAACTTGTTTTTGCTGGTCATGTTGTGATGTGAGATGGTCAAGACGTGATGATATATAAATTGTTGTATGAGATGACCATATTTTGTAACAGTTATCGGCAACTGGCAGGAGCCTTATGGTTGTCGCTTTATTGTATGAAATGCAATCGCCATGTAATTGCTTTACTTTATCACCAAGCAATAGCGATAGTCGTAAAAGCAATAGTTGGCGAGACGATAACGATGCTACGATGGAGATCGAGGTGTCAAGCCGGTGACGGTGGAGATCATGACGGTGCTTTGGAGATGGAGATCAAAGGCACAAGATGATGATGGCCATATCATGTCGCATCTTTCGATTGCATGTGATGTTTATTCTTTATGCATCTTATTTTGCTTAGTACGGCGGTAGCATTATAAGATGATCCGTCACTAAATTTCAAGGTACAAGTGTTCTCCCTGAGTATGCACCATTGCTATAGTTCATCATGCTGAGACACCACGTGATGATCGGGTGTAATAAGCTCTACGTTCACATACAACGGGTGCAAGCCAGTTTTACACGTGCAGAATACTCGGGTTAAACTTGACGAGCCTAGCATATGCAGATATGGCCTCGGAACATTGAGACCGAAAGGTCGAACGTGAATCATATAGTAGATATGATCAACATAGTGATGTTCACCATTGAAAACTACTCCATCTCACGTGATGATCGGACATGGTTTAGTTCACATGGATCACGAGATCATTTAGATGACTAGAGGCATGTAATCTAAGTGTGAGTTCTTAATTAATATGATTAATTGAACCTTAGTTTATCATGAACTTAGTCATGATAGTTTTTGCATATCTATGTTGTAGATCAATAGCTCGCGTATAGCTCCCCTATTTTATTTTTGATATGTTCCTAGAGAAAAGTAAGTTGAAAGATGATAGTAGCAATGATGCGGACTGGGTCCGTGATATGAGGATTATCCTCATTGCTGCACAGAAGAATTATGTCCTTGATGCACCGCTAGGCGACGGACCTATTGCAGGAGCAGATGCACACGGTATGAACTTTTGCCAAGCTCGGTATGATGACTACTTGATAGTTTAGTGCACCATGCTTTACGGCTTAGAACCAGGACTTCAAAAATGTTTTGAACGCCAAGGAGCATATAAGATGTTCCAAGAGCTGAAATTGGTATTTCAGACTCATGCCCGAGTCGAGAGGTATGAGACCTCTGACAAGTATTTTGCCTACAAGATGGAGGAGAATAGCTCAACCAGTGAGCATGTGCTGAGAATGTCTGAGTACTACAATCACTTGAATTAAGTGGGAGTTAATCTTACAGATAGGATAGTGATTGACAGAGTTCTCTAGTCACTATCACCAAGTTACTGGAACTTCGTCATGAACTAAAATATGCAAGGGATGATGAAAACGATTTCCCGAGCTCTTCGCGATGCTGAAATCGGCGAAGGTAGAAATCAAGAAAAGCATCAAGTGTTGATGGTTGACAAGACCACCAGTTTCAAGTAAAAGGGCAAGGGAAAGAAAGGGAACTTCAAGAAGAATGGCAAGCAAGTTGTCACTCCCATGAAGAAGCCCAAAGCTAGATCAAACCCTGAAACTGAGTGCTTCTACTGCAAAGGAAATGGTCACTGGAAGCGGAACTGCTCCAAATACTTGGCGGATAAGAAGGATGGCAAAGTGAACAAAAGTATATATGATATACATGTTATTGATGTGTACTTTACTAGTGTTCATAGTAGCCCCTGGGTATTTGATACTGGTTCAGTTGCTATGATTAGTAACTTGAAACAGGAGTTACAAAATGAACAGAGACTAGTGGAGGGTGAGGTGACGATGTGTGTTGGAAGTGATTCCAAGGTTGATAAGATCACCACCGCACACTCCCTTTTTCTTAAGAATTAGTTTTGAACCTAAAATAAATGTTATTTTGTGTTTGCGTTGAGCATAATATGATTGGATCATGTTTATTGTAATACAATTATTCATTTAACTCAAAGAATAATTGTTATTTTGTTTACATGAATAAAACCTTCTGTGGTCATACACCCAAGGTGAATGGTTTATTGAATCTCGATCGTAGTGATACACATATTCATAATATTGATGCCAAAAGATGCAAAGTTGATAATGATAGTGCAGCATACTAGTGGCACTGCCGTTTAGGTCATATTGGTGTAAAGCGCATGAAGAAAATCCATGCGGATGGACTTTTGGAATCACTTGATTATGAATCATTTGATGCTTGCAAACCATGCCTCATGGGCAAGATGAATAAGACTCTGTTCTCCGGAACAATGGAGCGAGCCACTGACTTATTGGAAATAATACATAACGATGTATGCGGTCCGATGAGTGTTGAGGCTCACGATGGGTATTATTATTTTCTGACCTTCACAGATGATTTGAGAAGATATGGGTATATCTACTTAATGAAAGAAAAAGTCTGAAACATTTGAAAAGTTCAAAGAATTTCAGAGTGAAATGGAAAATCATCGGACCCGACGCTCACCAAAATCCGCCTCTGCAAGGGGAGAAACTGCGAAGGCCCTCCCATCTGAAGACAGCGGACCTTCACAGCTTCGGGGACTACTGTCGGGGGGATGAACCCCAGGCAGGCAACGGAACCCGGATCCTTTTCAAAAACAACGGGGCCAACACCACCCCTCGATCCAGCTCGCCCTTGGCCGGGTCACTCGACCCGGCCAGGCCTCGCGACCCGGCAGGATCTGCAACCCGGCCGGACTCCTCGACTCGGCCCCAACAACCAAGCTCAAGACTTCTCCAGCAAGCCAGCACCGCCCCTGGCGTGCTCTCCTAACCCGGCCAAGGGTCAACGCCCGTCCCATCCCGGCCGTACGATGGGACGAGTCTCCAACAACTGATGACCGAAGCCACAGTGCCCCGCCCATGCATCTGGTCAGCCGGGCGAGGCAACAGTGCCCCCACCTACCCGCTGACCAGGGCTGGTGTGGCAACAGTGCCACAGACGTCACCCATGATGCCAGCAAGCGGTGAACTGACGGAGCACCACTGTTGATCGACTCGACTCGGCCACGCCCTGACGGTCGATAAGACGGCGCACAGTACCCCTAGGCGCGTGGGGCCCATGCCCGGAGAACCCGGCGAGGCCTGGTACCCGACAGGTCACAGTGCTGGGTTCCCTGGACACTGATGACCCGTCCCTACGGCCTTGTAACATTACCATTGTACCCCTGGGGGGTTGACCTATAAAACCCCCCAGGAGCCCTCATGCATACAGGCGACTCACTCATTCACACAGGCAATACCACACACCCAGCAAGCAACACCCGAGGAGAGGGAGCAGCCTAAGCCTTGGCCTGACCTCCTTCTTCCTCCATACAGCTCTAGGAGCAACTCTATACTGTTACGTATAAACCACACACGGCAGGACTAGGGGTGTTATCTCTCCGGAGAGCCCCGAACCTGGGTATATCTTGCGTCCCGCGCTCGCTCATGCCGACCTCGCCTGTGGAGCCCATCAGTGCCCTCGAGCCTCCTCCTATCTTCAGCCATCCCTTGGCATCTGCCCTGCGCCCACCACGACAAATGTGGAATAGTTTCGCAACTCACGCCACCTGGAACACCACAGCGTAATGGTGTATCCGAACATTGTAACCGCACTTTATTAGATATGGTGCGATCTATGATGTCTCTTACCGATTTACCGCTATCTTTTTGGGGTTATGCTCTAGAGACGGCCGCATTCACGTTAAATAGGGCACCATCAAAATCCGTTGAGACAACGCCTTATGAACTGTGGTTTGGCAAGAAACCAAAGTTGTCGTTTCTTAAAGTTTGGGGCTGTGATGCTTATGTGAAAAAGCTTCAACCTGATAAGATCAAACCCAAATCAGAGAAATGCGTCTTCATAGGATATCCAAAGGAAACTGTTGGGTACACCTTCTATCACAGATCCGAAGGCAAGATATTAGTTGCTAAGAATGGATCCTTTCTAGAGAAGAAGTTTCTTTCAAAAGAAGTGAGTGGGAGGAATATAGAACTTGATGAGGTAATTGTACCTTCTCCCAAATTGGAAAGTAGTTCATCACAGAAATCAGTTCCAGTGATTCCTACACCAATTAGTGAGGAAGCTAATGATGATGATCATGAAACTTCAGATCAAGTTACTACCGAACCTTGTAGGTCAACCAGAGTACGGTCCGCACCAGAGTGGTATGGTAATCCTGTTTTGGAAGTCATGTTACTAGACCATGCGAACCTACGAACTATGAGGAATAGATGATGAGCCCAGATTCCGCGAAATGGTTTGAGGCCATGAAATCTGAGATGGGATCCATGTATGAGAACAAAGTATGGACTTTGATTGATTTGCCCGATAATCGGCGAGCCATTGAGAATAAATGGATCTTCAAGAGGAAGACGGACGCTGATAGTAGTGTTACTATCTAGAAAGCTCGAATTGTCGCAAAAAAATTTCGACCAGTTCAAGGTGTTGACTACGATAAGATTTTCTCACTCGTAGCGATGCTTAAGTCTGTCCGAATCATGTTAGCAATTGCCACATTTTATGAAATCTGGCAAATGGATGTCAAAACTACATTCCTTAAATGAATTCTTAAAGAAGAGTTGTATATGATGCAACAAGAAGGTTTTGTTAATCCTAAAGGTGCTAACAAAGTGTGCAAGCTCCAGCAATCCATCTATGGACTGGTGCAAGCATCTCGGAGTTGGAATATACACTTTGATAAGGTGATCAAAGCATATGGTTTTATACAGACTTTTGGTGAAGCCTGTATTTACAAGAAAGTGAGTGGGAGCACTACAGCCTTTCCGATAAGTATATGTGAATGGCATATTGTTGATCAGAAATAATGTGGATTTTTCTGGGAAGCATAAAGGAGTGTTTGAAAGGAGTTTTCAAAGAAAGACCTCGGTGAAGCTGCTTACATATTGAGCATCAAGATCTATAGATATGGATCAAGACGCTTGATAAGTTTTTTCAATGAGTACATACCTTGACAAGTTTTTGAAGTAGTTCAAAATGGAACAGTCAAAGAAGGAGTTCTTGCCTGTGTTGCAAGGTGTGAAGTTGAGTAAAGACTCAAAACCCGACCACAACAGAAAATAGAAAGAGAACGAAAAGTCATTCACTATGCCTCTATCATAGGTTCTATAAAGTATGCTATGTTGTGTACCAGACCTATTGTGTACCTCACCATGAGTTTGGCAAGAGGGTACTATAGTGACCCTGGAGTGGATCACTGGACAACGGTCAAAATTATCCTTAGTGGAATAAGGACATGTTTCTTGGTTATGGAGGTGACAAAAAGTTTGTCGTAAAGGGTTACGTCGATGCAAGCTTTGACACTGATCCAGATGACTCTAAGTCTTGATCTGGATACATATTGAAAGTGGGAGCAATTAGCTAGAGTAGCTCCGTGCAGAGCATTGTAGACATAGAAAATTGCAAAATACATACGGATCTGAATGTGGCATACCCGTTAACTAAACTTCTCTCACAAGCAAAACATGATCACACCTTAGTACTCTTTGGGTGTTAATCACATAGCGATGTGAACTAGATTATTGACTCTAGTAAACCCTTTGGGTGTTGGTCACATGGCAATGTGAACTATGGGTATTAATCACATAAAGATGTGAACTATTGGTGTTAAATCACATGGTGATGTGAACTAGATTATTGACTCTAGTGCAAGTGGGAGACTGAAGGAAATATGCCCTAGAGGCAATAATAAAGTTGTTATTTATATTTCCTTATATCATGATAAATGTTTATTATTCATGCTAGAATTGTATTAACCGGAAACTTGATACATGTGTGAATACATAGACAAAACACAGTGTCCTTAGTATGCCTCTACTAGACTAGCTCGTTAAACAAAGATGGTTAAGTTTCCTAACCATAGACATGTGTTGTCATTTGATGAACAGGATCACATCATTAGAAGAATGATGTGATGGACAAGACCCATCCGTTAGCTTAGCATAATGATCGTTAAGTTTTATTGCTATTGCTTTCTTCATGACTTATACATATTCCTCTGACTATGAGATTTTGCAACTCCCAAATACCGGAGGAACACCTTGTGTGCCATCAAATGTCACAACGTAACTGGGTGATTATAAAGATGCTCTACAGGTGTCTCCGAAGGTGTTTGTTGGGTTGGCATAGATCAAGACTAGGATTTGTCACTCCCAGTATCAGAGAGGTATCTCTCGGCGCTCTCGGTAATGCACATCACTATACGCCTTGCAAGCAATGTGACTAATGAGTTAGTTGCGGGATGTTGTATTACGGAACGAGTAAAGAGACTTGCCGGTGACGAGATTGAACTAGGTATGATGATACCGACGATCGAATATCGGGCAAGTAACATACCGATGACAAAGGGAACACCATATGTTGTTATGCGGTTTGACCGATAAAGATCTTCGTAGAATATGTAGGAACCAATATGAGCATCCAGGTTCCGCTATTGGTTATTGACTGGAGATATGTCTCGGTCATGTCTACATAGTTCTCGAACCCGTAGGGTCCGCACGCTTAACGATCGATGACGATTTGTATTATGAGTTATGTGATTTGATGACTGGAGTTTGTTCGAAGTCCCGGATGAGATGACGGACGTGACCACTCTTTCCTTCTCTCCTCTTCCTCCTTCCCTCCTTCTCCTATTTGGAATAGGAAAGGGGGGCGAATCGTACTTGGACCGGGAGTTCAAGTAGGACTCCCCCCTATGGCACGCCCCCTGGGCCGGCCTCCTCTTCCCCCTCCTTTATATATGTGGGAGGGGGGCACCCCAAAGGCACACCAAGTCTTCTCTTAGCCGTGTGCGGTGCCCACCTCCACAGTTACACACCTCGGTCATATCGTCCTAGTGCTTAGGCAAAGCCATGCGCCAGTAACTTCATCATCACCGTCACCACGCCGTCGTGCTGACGGAACTCTCCCTCGTCCTCAACTGGATCAAGAGCTTGAGGGACGTCATCGAGCTGAATGTGTGATGAACGCGCAGGTGCCGTACGTTCGGTGCTTGGATTGGTTGGATCGCGAATACGTTCGACTACATCAACCGCGTTATTAAACGCTTCCGCTTTCGGTCTACGAGGGTACGTAGACACACTCTCCCCGCTCGTTGCCATGCATCTTCTAGATAGATCTTGCGTGATCGTAGGTAAAAATTTTGAAATACTGCGTTCCCCAACAGTGGCTATTCATGGCTACAAGCCCATAGTGCCTAGACCGGGCCTAGCGTGCCACCCAGGGCGGCGACCAACCGAACATATCTGCGCTGGAACGCTCGCTCCCCGCACCAGCCCAGTAGCAACCTCTACGGCGCCGCACCACCCACACGGTTGCGCCCACCACCAGGCCGGCACACAGGCACATCCACACGAGCCCCGACCAACGCAAGCAGTCGCGAAACACACCATAGCAACGCAACATACGTCGCTCTTGCATGCGTGCACTGCAGCCTAGCTCCAGCCAACACCCTACGCTGCGCTTGCCACGCCTCAGCCAGGACGAGAAGCCCCCCGCGGCTCCTACCCCTGCCGAGAGGGAAGGAAGTCCTGCCACCGCTGACGCCGTTTGGTCTGCCCGACAGAGATGGAGGAAGGACTGGTGAGTGTGGTGGCTACCGATGGCTAGGGTTTCGCGCCAAGCCGCCAAGTGGCCTACGGGGTGGTGTTTTCAGATAATACACAGAATGTTGTAAGTATTGAAACTACTTTGCAGGGTGTTGGAGTTGTGGAGGTGCGACTCTACCTAGTACACACCATATGGTTCAAACCATGGACATGTGTTCTAGTAGAAAACTTGAAAAAATCATGGATTTACTCCTATTTTACATAAGCTCCACAACTTGACCCTTTCCCACTCCCTCTCTCACCACCTCTATCCTGCATTGTCACTGGCAGCGAAGATGGCGGTGGCCTCCGCCGGTCATGTCACGAAAGAAGACAGTAGAGGTTACACTGGTTTTCTATTTTCACGTAATTTCCATAGAAGGAAAAAGGATTCTTTGGTGACATGAAAAGGATTCCCAGGTACGCACATTTCACACAACAATTTTTCTTTTTTTTCAGAATTTTCAAAGAGTTGTTGAAGCCTCCGATCGACGCTACTACGAGGATTACCTATTTTGCACGTGTGTCCTTGTATAGCGACTATAGACATAAGCTCATGGGCATTCACAACCCATTGTACTTTTTCCCACTGGTTTTAGAAAGGTTCTAGAACCTTCTAATGACCAGTTTTAAATTTTTATGGGTTTTCTTTACTCGTTTTACCAGTTTTCTTCCATTATTTTCATTTTTTTCCTGCTATTTTTTATTTTAAAATTCATGATTTTTTTATATCTTCACTTTCGTAAACATTTAGTGAACTTGCGAAGATTTTTAAAAATTTGAGAACATTTTTTGAAGTCAAAAGCATTTTTGAAATATGAAATCATTTTTTTAATTCACAGAAAAATTCAAACTCATGAACATTTTGGGAACTTGTGAACATTTTTTCAATTCATGAACATTTTATGAATTCGCTAGCCATTTTCCAAAATCGAATTTTTAATTCGTTGACATTTTATTAACTTTTGAATTATTTTCAAATTATTAACCATTTTTAAATATTCATGAAAATTTAGGAAGTCTAGAAAAAAACAAATTCACAAAAAGAAATCATGAAAATATTTCTGATTTGCAAGAATTTTTTAAAATAATATATTTCGATTTTTTAATAAAAAATTGAAAATTTATGAACATTTTCATAAGAATATTTTTTGCACTGTATCCTATATATCTAAGAGAAGCAGCCCCACTAATTTATTTATTTCAACATGCAAGTATGCCTGCTTGCCATACAATTATGAATTGGATAAGACTCGCCTAAAAGTGCAATCATGCACGGGAAAGACCCACCATAACATTCAACTATGCATGGGATTTTTTTCATTTAATTATTCTACTTGTATTTAATAAATGTTGTTACAACTATGCAAAGAGAGCCTTGGCTCAGTGGTTGGGCATGCGGTTGTGTAGTCTAACGACCCGAGTTCAGTTCGTAGAATTGACAAGTGATGCACATGTGCTTCCCCCTATTTATTTAGGATCAAGCTCGGTTTATGGTGAAACTACTCATCAAGAAAATCTCGATACCCATTTAAAAAAATTATGAGGACATGTTTATCTTGATACTCATACTAAAATGGCCGTAGGCATCCCTAGTCGGTGCAGAGGCTGGGAAGTGAAAATCTCTCCCATTTAAAATATTCAATATTTCTCGCCTCCTGGGTTGCTCCCGTTTGGGCGACTCCGGAGGCCCCCCAAAACCCTAGCCTAGGTCTCCCCATCGTGATTTCCCAGGCCGCTGCCACCGCCGGTGCCGGCGGCGGTGGTAGCGCCCGTCCCATCAAAGGTTGAGGGTTGTGGAGGCACTCATCGGCTATTCCTCGGAACGGAGATGCGCAGCGTCGGGCGCGCGCGAGGTGGTCTTTGGAGGAGAAGATGAGGTGGTGAGGCGGCGTCGCTGGGCTAGTGCGGCCCGGACGAGGCGACGACCCTTGCTGGTCCCCAGAGCGCTGCGGTCGAGGCATGGGCAACAGCGACGCGGCTGTCCTATGCCCGATCTGGGTCTACAGGTTGATACGTCCATTTTGCATCATGCTTTTATATCAATATTTATTGCATTATGGGCTATTATTACACATTATGTCACGATACTTATGCCTTTTCTCTCTTATTTTACAAGGTTTACATGAAGAGGGAGAATGCCGGCAGCTGGAATTCTGGGTTGGAAAAGAAGCAAATATTATAGACCTATTCTGCACAACTCCAAAAGTCTTGAAACTCCACTAAAGTCCGTTTAGGATTATATTAAAAATATTGGGCGAAGAAAGCACCAGAGGGGGGCCACCCACTGTCCACGAGGGTGGAGGGCGCGCCCCCTGCCTCGTGGGCCACCTTGCAGCCCCCTGATGCCCATCTTATGGTATAAGGTGTCTTTTGCCCTGAAAAAAATCAGAAGGAAGCTTTTGGGACGAAGTGCCGCCGTCTCGAGGCGGAACCTGGCGAAACCAATCTAGGGCTCCGGCGGAGCTGTTCTGCCGGGGAAAAAATCATCACCATTGTCATCACCATCAATCCTCTCGTCATGAGGGGGTCAATCTCCATCAACATCTTCACCAGCACCATATCCTCTCAAACCCTAGTTCATCTCTTGTATCCGATCTCTGTCTCAAAACCTCAAATTGGTACCTGTGGGTTGCTAGTAGTGTTGATTACTCCTTGTAGTTGATGCTAGTTGGTTTATTCCATGGAAGATTATATGTTCAGATCCTTTATGCACATTAATACCCCTCTGATTATGAGCATGAATATGATTTGTGAGTAGTTATGTTTGTTCCTGAGGACATGGGTGAATTTGGTATTCGTTCGATATTTTGATGAGATGTATGTTGCCTTCCTCTAGTGGTGTTATGTGAACGTCGACTGCACGATACTTCACCATTGTTTGGGCCTAGGGGAAGGCATTGGAAAGTAATAAGTAGATGATGGGTTGCTAGAGTGACAGAAGCTTAAACCCTAGTTTGTGCGTTGCTTCGTAAGGGGCTGATTTGGATCCATATGTTTCATGCTATGGTTAGGTTTACCTTAGTTCTTCTTTAGTAGTTGCGGATGCTTGCGAGGGGTGTTAATCATAAGCGGGATGCTTGTCCAAGGAACGGCAGTACCCAAGCACCGGTCCACCCACATATCAAATTATCAAAGTAACGAACGCGGATCATATGAGCATGATGAAAACTAGCTTGACAATAATTCCCATGTGTCCTCGGGAGCGTTTTCCTTTATATAAGAGTTTGTCCAGGCTTGTCCTTTGCTACAAAAAGGATTGGGCCACCTTGCTTCATCTTGTTTACTTGTGTTACTTGTTACCCGTTACGAATTACCTTATCATAAAACTATGGGTTACCGATAAATTCAGTGCTTGCAGAGAATACTTTACTGAAAACCGCTTGTCATTTCCTTCTGCTCCTCGTTGGGTTCGACACTCTTACTTATCGAAAGGACTACGATAGATCCCCTATACTTTTGGGTCATCAAGACTCTTTTCTGGCACCGTTGCCGGGGAGTGAAGCGCCTTTGGTAGGTGGAATTTGGTAAGTTAAAATTTATATAGTGTGCTGAAATTTACTGTCACTTGTTACTATGGAAAATAATCCTTTGAGGGGCTTGTTCGGGGTATCTTCACCCTGACTAGTAGAGAAAAGTGTTTCTCCTCAACCTACTGAACCTACTGAAAATGTTTACTTTGAAATTCCTTCGGGTATGGTAGAGAAACTGCTAGCTAATCCTTTTACAGGAGATGGAACATTACATCCCGATATGCACCTAATCTATGTGGATGAAGTTTGTAGATTATTTAAGCTTGCAGGTATGCCCGAGGATGTTACCAATAAGAAGGTCTTCCCTTTATCTTTTAAGGGAAAGGCATTGACATGGTTTAGGCTATGTGATGATATTGGATCATGGAACTACAACCGATTGAAATTGGAATTTCATCAGAAATTTTATCCTATGCATCTGGTTCATCGTGATCGTAATTATATATATAATTTTTGGCCTCGTGAAGGAGAAAGTATCTCTCAAGCTTGGGGGAGGCTTAAGTCAATGTTATTTTCATGCCCCAATCATGAGCTCTCAAGAGAAATTATTATTCAAAAAAAATTATGTTCGGCTTTCTCTCAATAATCGCTCTATGCTCGATACTTATTGTACTGGTTCTTTTATGATGAAGACTATTGAATTCAGATGGGATTTATTGGAAAGAATTAAATGCAACTCTGAAGATTAGGAACTCAACGAAGGTAAGGAGTCAGGTATAACAGCTAAGTTTGATTGTGTTAAATCTTTTATGGATACTGATGTTTTTCGTGAATTTAGCACTAAATATGGACTTGACTCTGAGATAGTAGCTTCTTTCTGTGAATCATTTGCTACTCACGTTGATCTCCCTAAGGAGAAGTGGTTTAAATATCATCCTCCCATTGAAATAAAAGTAGTTGAACCTATTAAAATTGAAGAAAAGACTATCACTTATAATGTTGATCCTATTGTTCCTACCGCTTATATTGAGAAACCACCTTTCCCTATTAGAATAAAGGATCATGCTAAAGCTTCAACTGTGGTTCGTAAGAGTAATGCTAGAACATCTACACCCTCTGAGAAAATTAAAGTTGATCCTAGTATTGCAATGGTTAAGGACCTCTTGGTCAATAATATTGACGGGCGTGCTATTTACTTCTGTAATGAAGCTGCTAGAATTGCTAGACCCAATACTAAAAATAAACATAGACATGTTGTCGACATGCCTGTTGTTTCTGTTAAAATAGGAGATCATTGTTATCATGGCTTATGTGATATGGGTGCTAGTGCGAGTGCAATACCTCATTCCTTATACAAAGAAATTATGCATGATATTGCACCTGCTAACATAGAAGATATAGATGTTACAATTAAGCTTGCCAATAGATATACTATTTCACCAATTGGTATTGTTAGAGATGTTGAAGTCTTGTGCGGGAAAGTTAAATATCCTACTGATTTTCTTGTTCTTGGTTCCCCACAAGATGACTTTTGTCCCATTATATTTGGTAGACCCTTCTTGAATACTGTTAATGCTAGGATAGATTGCGAAAAGGATATTGTTACTATTGGTTTAGGGGATATGTCTCATGATTTTAATTTTGCTAAATTTCGTAGACAACCCCATGATAAAGAATTGCCTAGCAAAGATGAAATTATTGGTCTTGCTTCTATTGTCGTGCCTCCTAATGATCCTTTAGAACAATATTTGCTAGACCATGAAAATGATATGTTTATGAATGAAAGAAGGGAAATAGATGAAGTATTCTTTAAACAGGGACCTATTTTGAAACACAACTTGCCTGCTGAAATTCTAGGAGATCCTCCTCCACCCAAGGGTGATCTCGTGTTTGAGCTTAAACCATTACCTGATACTCTTAAATATGCTTATCTTGATGAAAAGAAGATATATCCTGTTATTATTAATGCTAACCTTTCAGACCAGGAAGAAGAGAAATTATTGAAAACTCTGAAGAAGCACCGTGCTGCTATTGGATATACTTTTGATGATCTTAAGGGCATTAGTCCCACTCTATGCTAGCACAAAATAAAATTGGAGAAAGACGCTAAACCGGTTGTTGATCACCAATGATGGTTAAATCCTAAGATGAAAGAAGTGGTAAGAAATGAAATACTAAAGCTTTTAGAGGCAGGTATAATTTATCTCGTTCCTGATAGTCAGTGGGTAAGTCATGTCCATTGTGTCCCTAAGAAGGGAGGTTATAGAATGGTAATTGATTTCCGCAAATTAAATAAAGCTACTAGAAAGGATCATTACCATTTACCTTTTATTGATAAAATGCTAGAAAGGTTATATAAACATACACAATTTTGCTTTCTGGACGGCTATTCTGGTTTCTCTCAAATACCTGTGTCTTAAGAGGATCAGGATAAGACCACTTTTACCTGCCCTTTCGGTACCTTTGCTTATAGACGTATGCCTTTTGGTTTATGTAATGCACCTGCTACCTTTCAAGGATGTATGACTGCTATATTCTCTGACTTTTGTTAAAAGATTGTTGAGGTTTTCATGGATGATTTCTCTGTGTATGGAACTTCTTTTGATGATTGCTTAAGCAACCTTGACAGAGTTTTGCAGAGATGTGAAGAAACTAATATTGTCTTGAATTGGGAGAAGTGACACTTTATGGTTAATGAAGGTATTGTCTTGGGGCATAAAATTTCTGAAAGAGGTATTGAAGTTGATAAAGCTAAAGTTGATGCTATTCAGAAGATGACTGATATGTCTCCAACGTATCTATAATTTTTTATTTTTCCATGCTATATTTAATTCTGTTTTGGATGTTTAATGGGCTTTATTATACACTTTTATGTTATTTTTGGGACTAACGTATTAACCGGAGGCCCATCCCAGAATTGATGTTTTTGCCTATTTCAGAGTTCCACAGAAAAATAATATCAAACGGAGTCCAAACAGAATGAAACCTTTGGGAATGTGATTTTCGGGATGAACGTGATCCAGAGGACTTGGACCCTACGTCAAGACATCAACCAGGAGGGCACGAGGTAGGGGGCGCGCCTACCCCCCCCCCCTAGGCGCGCCCTCCACCCTCGTGGGCCCCACGTTGCTCCACCGACGTACTTCTTCCTCCTATGTATACCTACATACCCCCAAACTACCAGAGACGGAGCCAAAAACCTAATTCCACCCGTACCCGTGAGATTCCATCTTGGGGCCTTTTCCGGAGCTCCGCCGGAGGGGGCATCGATCATGGAGGGCTTCTACATCAACACCATAGCCTCTCCGATGATGTGTGAGTAGTTTACCTCAGACCTTCGGGTCCATAGTTATTAGTTAGATGGCTTCTACTCTCCTTTTGGATCTCAATACAATGTTCTCCCCCTCTCTTGTGGAGATCTATTCGATGTAATCTTGTTTTGCGGTGTGTTTGTTGAGACCGATGAATTGTGGGTTTATGATCAAGTTTATCTATGAACAATATTTGAATCTCCTCTGAATTCTTTTATGTATGATTGGTTATCTTTGCAAGTCTCTTCGAATTATCAGTTTGGTTTGGCCTACTAGATTGATCTTTCTTGCAATGGGAGAAGTGCTTAGCTTTGGGTTCAATCTTGAGGTGTCCTTTCCCAGTGACAGTAGGGGCAACAAGGCACGTATTGTATTGTTGCCATCGAGGATAACAAGATGGGGTTTATATCATATTGCATGAGTTTATCCCTCTACATCATGTCATCTTACTTAAGGCGTTACTCTGTTCTTATGAACTTAATACTCTAGATGCATGCTGGATAGCAGTCGATGTGTGGAGTAATAGTTGCAGATGCAGGCAGGAGTCGGTCTACTTGTCTCAGACGTGATGCCTATATACATGATCATACCTAGATATTCTCATAACTATGCTCAATTCTATCAATTGCTCAACAGTAATTTGTTCACCCACCGTAATACTTATGCTCTCGAGAGAAGCCACTAGTGAAACCTATGGCCCCCGGGTCTATTTTCCATCATATTAATATTCCAACACTTTGCATCTTTATTTTGCTTTCTATTGCCGTCTTTATTTTGCTTTCTTTACTTTGCATCTTTATCATAAAAATACCAAAAATATTATCTTATCATATCTATCAGATCTCACTCTCCTAAGTGACCGTGAAGGGATTGACAACCCCTTATCACGTTGGTTGCGAGGATTTATTTGTTTGTGTAGGTGCGAGGGACTCGTGCGTGGTCTCCTACTGGATTGATACCTTGGTTCTCAAAAATGAGGGAAATACTTACGCTGCTTTACTGCATCACCCTTTCCTCTTCAAGGGAAAACCAACGCAGTGCTCAAGTGGTAGCAAGAAGGTTTTCTAGCGCCGTTGCCGGGGACTCTACGCAAAAGTCAACATACCAAGTACCCATCACAAACCCTTATCTCCCGCATTACATTATTTTCCATTTTCCTCTCGTTTTCCTCTCCCCCACTTCACCCTTGCCATTTTATTCGCCCTCTCTTTTCCGTTCGCCTTTTTTTTCTCGCTCGCTTCTTGTTTGCTCGTGTGTTGGATTGCTTGCTTGTCACTATGGCTTAGGATAATACTAAATTGTGTGACTTTACCTGTGACGCCCGGATAATTAGACTACAGTAATTCCCTGCTAATGGTGCCATGTCACCTCGGTTACCGTTGATAATCTCGCGTTAGTTCGAAACAGGTTCGAATTCAAATTTAAAATCAAGCAAACAATAAAAGTTTTCAAATATTAAAACTAAAATGTTCATCGTGTGGTAAATAATCCCTAACTAGTTTTTGTGGTGGAACCAACATTTTACAAAGTGTTTAAAAACCCTAAGCTAATTAAAAATAGTTGTTGAAACAATAAATTAATTGCTTATCAAATAGTAAAAATTCTAAAATAATTTATTTAAATGTTACACTTAATATGACGGTGGCCTTATTATAAATGCTAACATGGGTACTAACTTTATGTCTTATAAACCTAAAACAAATAAAAGGAAATTAGGAAATAGGAAACATTAAGTAAATAAAAAAAGGGAAAAAAGGACCCCCCGGCCAACTGGGCCAAACGACCCAGCCGGCTAGCCACTAACCTAGCCGGCCAGCCCACCCCGACCGGCCCATCTCTCCCCGCATATCCTCCCCACCACCCGCAAACCCTAGCCCACCTTCTCCCATTCTCTCCCCCACTCCCTCGTTCCCTCCCCCTCCCGATCCGATCTGGAACGGGGGCTCGACCTACACCACGCCCCGTCGCCCTGGAGAACGGCGCCGTCGCCGTGCGCCGCACCAATGCCGCCTCGCCGTCCTCCTCCTCGACACCACGCCATAGCCGCTCGCCTCCCCGTCGCCCGGTCGTCCCCGTCGACCTTCCCGCGCCCACTGCCCCGAACCCTACAGCTACCTCGTGAGCCTCCCTCCTTCTCCTCTGCATCGCCTGCTGCCGCCATTCCCTACCCGCCGCTTGCCGCGCCCTTCTCGTGCCTCACCGCGCGCGCGCCCGAGCCCCGCCTCGCACTGTCGCGACGCTGCTCGCCGGTCCCGACCCCCCCCCCCCCCGACGAGCTCCGCCGCGTCGCGCCCCCGCAGTCGCCGTCCTTGCCGTGCTCGATGCCCGCCCATGTCCGTCGCGACCAGCCAGTGCCCGCTCAGCCTCGCGCTGCGCCCGCTCGTGCGTGGCCGCGACCTTCCGCTTATAGCCACTGCCGCCACGCGCGCACCCGCTCGTGACCCTGTTCTTCCTCTCGTCGGCCCGTGCTCGCTGCTGCCCTTCCGCCGGCGTCCCACACCGGCGACCGCTCGCGCTGCGCCGTCGACCACGCACCCTCTGCCGTTCCCCCCTGCGTCGCGCTTTGCCCGCCACTGCGGCCATCCCTCCGCCGCCTCCGCTGGCCGCCGGCATGGGCCGTGCGCGCCCAGCGCCGTTCGGGCAAGCGCCCGTCCCGGCGCCCCACCCCGCTGCATGCCTGTGCCCGTTAGCGCCTGCAAACCCGCATCGGCCCCTGGGGCCTATGACAGATGGACCCCATGCCCAGAATGTTTTAATAAAAAATAATAATAATAGAAATAATTAAATAAACAATAGTAATTAAATTAATTAATTAATTAAGTTAATTAATCATAATTAGATTAACCTAATTAACTAATTAGTTTAATTAAACAGTAATTAGATTAGTTAAAAATTAATTAGGCTAAATAGTCAATAACCAGTGGGACCCACACGTCAGCGACCCGGTCAACACCTCTGTTGACTGCTGATGTCATGCTGACGTCATGATGACGTCAGCAAACACTGTTCTGGATAATGTTGAATTAAAGTATTTAAATTAATCCTAAAAATGATTTAAATCTTTTAAAATTAATATAAAATAAACCGTAGGTCAGATGAAAATACTTTCTACTTGAAAGTTGCTCAAAACGACGAGACGAATCCGGATACGCAACCCGTTCGTCCGCCACACCTCCCTAACCTATCGAACTCGCAACTTTCCCCCTCCGGCTCCTGTGCCCAAAAACAATAAACACCAGGGATATATTCTCGGATGTTTTCCCCCTTCACCGGTATCACCTCATACCGCGTTAGGGCACCCCTAGCACCGATACTTGTCATGTCATGCATCGCTATGCATCTGCTTGCTTAAATATTTATTGTTTCTTCCCCCCTCTTCTTTCGCTAGACACCGAGACCGACGCCGCTGCTACCCAGTACGACTACGGAGTTGACGACCCCTCTCTCTTGCCAGAGCAACCAGGCAAGCCCCCCCTGATCACCAGATATCGCCTACTCTAATCTATACTGCTTGCATTAGAGTAGTGTAGCATGTTACTGCTTTCGTTATTCCTATCCTGATGCATAGCCTGTCTTTGATACTACTGTTGATACCCTTACCTGCAATCCTACTTGCTTAGTTTAGGATGCTAGTTTACCATCAGTGGCCCTACATTCTTGTCCGTCTGCTGTGCTATACTATCGGGCCGTGATCACTCGGGAGGTGATCACGGGTATATACTATATACATGATACATGTGGTGAACAAAGACGGGTCGGCTCGTAGGAGTAGCCGCGAGTGGATCTTTGAGGCGGAGCGACAGGGCAGGTTGAGGTCACCTAGGAGAGAGGTGGGCCTGGCCCTGTCGGCGTTCGCGGATACTTAACACGCTTAACGAGACCTGGGTATTTGATCTGAGTCTGGCTACGGGCCTATACGCACTAACCGACTACGCGGGAAAGATATGGGCACTCGGCGTCGTGGTATCAGCCGAAGCCTTCGTGACGTCAGCGACTGAGTGGCGCGCGCCGGATTGGACTGGAACGCCACTAGGCTAGGTCTGCTTCCGGCCGTGTACGCAAGGTGCAGATGTGCTCAGGGTGATGGGCCCAGACCCCTGCGCGCTTAGGTTTAGACCGGCGTGCTGACCGCTCTATTGTGCCTAGGTGGGGCTACGACGTGTTGATCTTCCGAGGCCGGGCATGACCCAGGAAAGTGTGTCCGGCCAAATGGGATCAAGCGTGTTGGGTTATGTGGTGCACCCCTGCAGGGAAGTTAATCTATTCGAATAGCCGTGTCCCTCGGTAAAAGGACGACCCGGAGTTGTACCTTGACCTTATGACAACTAGAACCGGATACTTAATAAAACACACCCTTCCAAGTGCCAGATACAACCCGGTGATCGCTCTCTAACAGGGCATCGAGGAGGGGCTCGCCGGGTAGGATTATGCTATGCGATGCTACTTGGAGGACTTCAGTCTACTCTCTTCTATATGCTGCAAGACGGAGGCTGCCAGAAGCGTAGTCTTCGACAGGATTAGCTATCCCCCTCTTATTCTGGCATTCTGCAGTTCAGTCCACCGATATGCCCCTTTACACATATATCCATGCATATTTAGTGTAGCTCCTTGCTTGCGAGTACTTTGGATGAGTACTCACGGTTGCCTTGTTTCCCCTTTTCCCCATCTCTCTACCCGATTGCTGCAACCAGACGATGGAGCCCAGGACCCAGACGCCACCGTCGACGACGACTCCTTCTACACTGGAGGTGCCTACTACTACGTGCAGCCCGCTGACGACGACCAGGAGTAGTTAGGAGGACCCCGGGCAGGAGGCCTGCGCCTTGTTCGATCTGTATCCCCGTTTGTGCTAGCCATCTTATGGCAACCTTGTTTAACTTATGTATGTACTCAAATATTGTTGCTACCGCTGACTCATCTATGATCGAGCACTTGTATTCGTGCCCTCGAGCCCCCTGGCTTGTATTATGATGCTTGTATGACTTATTTTATTTGTAGAGTTGTGTTGTGATATCTTCCCGTGAGTCCCTGATCTTGATCGTACACATTTGCGTGCATGATTAGTGTATGATTGAATCGGGGGTGTCACAAGTTGGTATCAGAGCCGACTGCCTGTAGGAATCCCCCTTCCACACTCTTGGCCGAAGTCGAGTCTAGACATTGCAAAAACTTTTACTAACATGGTTGTGTGCCTTACGGGCCCACGTCACCATTGGGTGGTATTAGGATCTTTTACTCCTCGACCTTTACTCTGGGACTCTGAACTCTCTTCTATTCGGGTTAAATGAATTTTGCTAAATCTAACATTAGGATCTCGTTATCACTTTCACCCGGAGAGCCCCTTATTACTGATGATCGTCTGCTGCATGTGAAGACCCTGAAGATACTCTCCGTTGTTAACCCGAGAACTTTTGTTCATCGCGTTTGCAATTCCCCTCCCACCGTCAACCCTTATGGATAGCTACTTGCAGTTGTTGTTCTTACATTCATCCCCAGTTGGTCTTGATATTACAAGATACCCCGAAATACTTGTCGATGTTTCAATAATCATTTGAGCTTACCGCCTTGCTGTTCTTTGTCACCTAATACCCCTACGGATAATTCTCGCACTTATCGAGTATCCGCTCATCCCCCAGTTGTTCATGTTTTTCACAATGATCTTCGAAATACTATTCGATCCTCCAAAATCCGTAGTAGCTTATTGCTCTGCAATACTTGTCTGCTTGCATGATGGATGCTTTCCATATGTCTGGCAATATTCGTTAGTATCCTTATGCACCGTCATCTTGACCCTTTTGATTCAACATGAGTGCGAATGCACGCAATCATCAGTTGATCCTTTTGAATTATCCTTTCGGCTCGGTCGTCATTTTAAAACATGAGCTGGTTCTCAACCAACTAAATGGCCGATGGTTGTACCCCTAAGTCTATTCAACTAATCCATTCTTAATCAGAGCGTTTGCTTCTGATCCCTTGATTTGGAAATCGTAATTCCTTTACATTTGAGATTTGAGTTAGTCAGTTGTTTCTATAATCTGATCTCCTTGCATTCTTCTTCCTCCAGTTGAGTATCGATGCTCACGTCAGATCCCTTGTGGACCACCAGATCCTTTGTTGGGTTTTATCCGACAACGTCCTTCATATTCAATAAGCCGGTGAGCCTTTCCTCGGATACATAATGCCTTTGGTGAATTGTATCCTCTGCTTTGTCAACCATGCTCTGCTTTCGAGCTTGTGATATTTACTCTTGAAGCTTGTGGTATATGTTCCTAGGAAGCCCTGATGGGATTGAAACAACGCCTTCCCTCATTGGTGTGAACCCGAAAGATTTCACGGGTCATACTTGTCTGGTATTGCACCAAGTAAAACTATCAACAACTAATGTCATCTTCAAAATACGAGAGGTGAATGGAAGATTATGCATTGAGGAAGTGGGAGTCGACCTTGAACTTTGTGTTCATGCCCATGGACACGATGTAGATCCTGTCATAGAAGCTTCTTGTAATAATAACTATTTCCTTGATATGAAATCATCTGGTATCTATGTATTGATCATTTGCAAGCGTGGTCCCGACCACAATTTCTCCTTGATTCCATTTCTCAGACAAGTTAAAGCACTTGTCTTTTGTTGATCGATACATCTCGGCAACCTCTATTTTTGATCTTCCTTGAGTATTAACCTCTGGTATCTCGAGAACTGTGTTGCTTCCTGCGAGTCTTCATCCAGTATTGCTTCTCACCGATCTCGGACCCCCCCAGGTTCTGAGTTATTAGTCACTCGAGGACACCGATAAGTGAATCGATTCCGCACTCCTATGCAATAACTCTAAGTAGTTCTTGTTGCTTACGAGTCTACTAATCCTTCAAGTCATTCCTAGCCTTATCGGCTATATCATTATCGTGCAGACTTTTAACTGTGCTACCTGGTCCTTAATCCTGGAGCACAACCTTCAATGATGAGCTAAGCTTATGTCGATTTCCTCGTCTTATCATTCCCCTTTGAACAACAAGCTTGATTCCGAGTTGGTGTCGTATCCGTGGTTCAAATAATCTTTTGCTGCATCAGTCCTTTTACTTGATGTAGTGGAGGTTCGATTACTTCTTCTTGGAGCCTCTCGACAAAATTTGTCGTGATCATCATCAACGTTTTGACTCCTTCCAGGTTTCCAATTGAATTCATAATGAGAAATAGCATCCTTTGCCCTCGATGATTTGGGTTATCATCGACAACATTATTGCATTCCCTCCAACACAAAACTTGTTCCTGTTTTGTGTTGTACCTTGAGTTCCTCGCTATCCGACTTAAGATATGTTCTACCGCGGAGTATTACCATCTTTAATGTCAAGCAAGTTGTGAGGATTGCTCCACCTCTTAAGAACTCTTGCTATAATGATACTCCTCACCATCACCATTCTTTCTTGGTCCTCGTGTTGATTCCAATCGGGGTACCCACAAGTGAACGGTGTTGTTTGGATTCTGCACTTCTAGCAACCCTATTGCTTTGAAGTTAATGATCAATAATTCATTCTTAGCCTATCGGTTGCTGAACCACCGTTCTAACATTGATCATGCTACCTAACCCCATAATTCGGGTGCACCTTTCAACCAAGGTTTAATTGTGTATGTTTTCCTCGAGCATACCTCATTATGTCATCTGATCTGACAAATGTTATCTCCTTATTCACATAGTTGTGGAAATCCATCCTTTGGAAGTCTCAATGGATTGTCGTTGAGTCAATCAGTCACCTCCTCACCTCTCCTTGATTTAATGGTGAACCCTTATTCGGAACTCGCCTCCATAGTTCATTTCCCGAGAATCATATAATGTCGTCTCGTCAATCTCAGGCATCCTGAGTCTGAGGTATCATGAACCCAACCAGATCTGAAACTCGGTCACATATGATGGTTCGAATATTTTCCAAGAGTCATAACATTGGTCCTTATATGAACCGATAAGGTGATGCCATGCCTAGCACACCTGGCCGGAGGACCTGCTGTTATGGTTTCACCATTCTTCCATGAGGAAATTGTAAGACTTATTCTATAAGTTGTTCCTGATGGATCCTTTGTGTACCCATAGCCTGATCTTTACCTGATGACCATGTCAAGGTTATCTCGAAGCATGTCTGTGGTACTCCGAATTTCAAAAAGAACATTTGAAGCCAATGCTAAATGTTTCTTGCTAAATTATCCAAACACCGTTGTATGGGTAGTGTCATGAAATTTCTCTCCCCTTACCTAAAGGATTTTCTACATTATATCCTGTCATGGATATCATGCTCTGCTTATCATTGGGAAGGATATACCCCTGAAATATCTGATAATCATATTTTCCTTTCCATTATTTGGTTTAACCTTTCTGGTGATCATTATGGTCTAAGCAGTATTAATTCCCTGCTTATGTAAACCCCTCGGTGTACAATTCTGTCAGTAAGACCATGTTACTTTTGTTGATGACATTCCGGTAACCACCGATGGACGAGAACTTTGCCTATTGGTCCGCCTCGTTGCAACGAGCAGGAAAATGGTTCTCTTCGTCCCTTGCCCTTGGTACCGACATTGTTGCCGACATAATTGATAGGTTACCCTCTGACATGTCTTGCTATCATGGCCGTGCAAGATGTCAACGCCCTTCCTACTTTTAACCACATGGTGGGCCCATAACCCATAGTTCCACAGGATCGAAACCTGACTCTCCTGTGCGCCCCCTGTTCCCAAAGTTATTCCGCGCGCGTGGCCTCGTATGTAATTCACGGGCCATCGTCCTGGTGACCTATGCTGGTAACAGATGCAATACTCAATCTCGTTGCTCCGGACCCCTTTTGGATGTTGTTTCAGGCATCGAATGATTGCCTATCCGTTTGAAACTTCTCATGGTACCTTCTCATTTTCTCTCGATAACTTCTTAAGTTTCAATTCGAGAGATACTTATGCTTCTTCCCCTGAGTTAACCGTCCGACACTCAATTTTGTTAGAATCTGTCCTTATAGAGTTTTCCCCCACTTATCCTTTCGTAAGGCCGACGAAGATCCTGAAGGAAGGACGAAAACTTCATCATGATGCATTGGTGTATAGATATGAAGATATCAACACTATGGATCGACCTCTTCGAGAAGAGCAACCAAGAACGACAGGATTCATTAGAATTTCGTAACCAGAACTTTCCCCCTTACACCCCTCATAAATCTCGGGACGAGATTTCTTGTAGTGGAGGAGAATTGTGACGCCCGGATAATTAGACTACAGTAATTCCCTGCTAATGGTGCCATGTCACCTCGGTTACCGTTGATAATCTCGCGTTAGTTCGAAACAGGTTCGAATTCAAATTTAAAATCAAGCAAACAATAAAAGTTTTCAAATATTAAAACTAAAATGTTCATCGTGTGGTAAATAATCCCTAACTAGTTTTTGTGGTGGCACCAACATTTTACAAAGTGTTTAAATGCCCTAAGCTAATTAAAAATAGTGGTTGAAACAATAAATTAATTGCTTATCAAATAGTAAAAATTCTAAAATAATTTATTTAAATGTTACACTTAATATGACGGTGGCCTTATTATTAATGCTAACATGGGTACTAACTTTATGTCTTATAAACCTAAAACAAATAAAAGGAAATTAGGAAATAGGAAACATTAAGTAAATAAAAAAAAGGGAAAAAAGGACCCCCCGGCCAACTGGGCTAAACGACCCAGCCGGCTAGCCACTAACCTAGTCGGCCAGCCCACCCCAACCGGCCCATCTCTCCCTGCATATCCCCCCACCACCCGCAAACCCTAGCCCACCTTCTCCCATTCTCTCCCCCACTCCCGCGTTCCCTCCCCCTCCCGATCCGATCTGGACCGGGGGCTCGACCTACACCACGCCCCGTCGCCCTGGAGAATGGCGCCGTCGTCGTGCGCCGCACCAACGCCGCCTCGCTGTCCTCCTCCTCGACACCACGCAGCAGCCGCTCGCCTCCCCGTCGCCCGGTCGTCCCCGTCGACCTCCCCGCGCCCACTGCCCCGAACCCTACAGCTACCTCGTGAGCCTCCCTCCTTCTCCTCTGCATCGCCTGCTGCCGCCATTCCCTACCCGCCGCTTGCCGTGCCCTTCTCGTGCCACACCGCGCGCGCGCCCGAGCCCCGCCTCGCACTGTCGCGACGCTGCTCGCCGGTCCCGACCCCCCCCCCCCCGACGAGCTCCGCCACGTCGCGCCCCTGTAGTCGCTGTCCTTGCCGTGCTCGACGCCCGCCCATGTCCGTCGCGACCAGCCAGTGCCCGCTCGGCCTTGCGCTGCGTCCGCTCATGCGTGGTCGCGACCTTCCGCTTACAGCCGCTGCCGCCACGCGCGCACCCGCTCATGACCCTGTTCTTCCTCTCATCGGCCCGTGCCCGTTGCTGCCCTTCCGCCGGCGTCCCACACCGGCGACCGCTCGCGCCGCGCCGTCGACCACGCACCCTCTGCCGTTCCCCCCTGCGTCGCGCTTTGCTCGCCACTGCGGCCATCCCTCCGCCGCCTCCGCTGGCCGCCAGCGCCGGCGTGGGCCGTGCGCGCCCAGCGCCGTTCGGGCAAGCGCCCGTCCCGGCGCCCCGCCCCGCTGCATGCCTGTGCCCGTTAGCGCCTGCAAACCCGCATCGGCCCCTGGGGCCTATGACGGATGGGCCCCATGCCCAGAATGTTTTAATAAAAAAAGAATTAAAAAATAATAATAGAAATAATTAAATAAATAATAGTAATTAAATTAATTAATTAATTAAGGAATTAATTAAGTTAATTAATCATAATTAGATTAACCTAATTAACTAATTAGTTTAATTAAACAGTAATTAGATTAGTTAAAAATTAATTAGGCTAAACAGTCAATGACCAGTGGGACCCACACGTCAGCGATGTCATGCTGAATTAAAGTATTTAAATTAATCCTAAAAATGATTTAAATCTTTTAAAATTAATATAAAATAAACCGTAGCTCACATGAAAATACTTTCTACATGAAAGTTGCTCAGAACAACGAGACGAGTCCGGATACGCAAACTGTTCGTCCGCCACACCTACCTAACCTATCGAACTCGCAACTTTCCCCCTCCGGCTCCTCTGCCCAAAAACGATAAACACCGGGGATATATTCTCGGATGTTTCCCCCCTTCACCGGTATCACCTCATACCGCGTTAGGGCACCCCTAGCACCGATACTTGTCATGTCATGCATCGCTATGCATCTGCTTGCTTAAATATTTATTGTTTCTTCCCCCCTCTTCTTTCGCTAGACACCGAGACCGACGCCGCTGCTACCCAGTACGACTACGGAGTTGACGAACCCTCTCTCTTGCCAGAGCAACCAAGCAAGCCCCCCCCCCTTGATCACCAGATATCGCCTACTCTGATCTATACTGCTTGCATTAGAGTAGTGTAGCATGTTACTGCTTTCGTTATTCCTATCCTGATGCATAGCATGTCTTTGATACTACTGTTGATACCTTTACCTGCAATCCTACTTGCTTAGTTTAGGATGCTAGTTTACCATCAGTGGCCCTACATTCTTGTCCGTCTGCTGTGCTATACTATCGAGCCGTGATCACTCGGGAGGTGATCACGGGTATATACTATATACATGATACATGTGGTGAACAAAGACGGGTCGGCTTGTAGGAGTACCCGCGAGTGGATCTTTGAGGCGGAGCGACAGGGCAGGTTGAGGTCACCTAGGAGAGAGGTGGGCCTGGCCCTGTCAGCGTTCGCCGATACTTAACACGCTTAACGAGATCTGGGTATTTGATCTGAGTCTGGCTACTGGCCTATACGCACTAACCAACTATGCGGGAAAGATATGGGCACTCGGCGTCGTGGTATCAGCCGAAGCCTTCGTGACGTCAGCGACTGAGTGGCGTGCGCCGGATTGGACTGGAACGCCACTAGGCTAGGTCTGCTTCTGGCCGCGTACACAACATGCAGGTGTGCTCAGGGTGATGGGCCCAGACCCCTGCGCGTTAGGTTTAGACCGGCGTGCTGATCGCTCTGTTGTGCCTAGGTGGGGCTGCGACGTGTTGATCTTCCGAGGCCGGGCATGACCCAGGAAAGTGTGTCCGGCCAAATGGGATCAAGCGTGTTGGGTTATGTGGTGCACCCCTGCAGGGAAGTTAATCTATTCGAATAGCCGTGTCCCTCGGTAAAAGGACGACCCGGAGTTGTACCTTGACCTTATGACAACTAGAACCGGATACTTAATAAAACACACCCTTCCAAGTGCCAGATACAACCCGGTGATCGCTCTCTAACAGGGCATCGAGGAGGGGCTCGCCGGGTAGGATTATGCTATGCGATGCTACTTGGAGGACTTCAGTCTACTCTCTTCTATATGCTGCAAGACGGAGGCTGCCAGAAGCGTAGTCTTCGACAGGATTAGCTATCCCCCTCTTATTCTGGCATTCTGCAGTTCAGTCCACTGATATGCCCCTTTACACATATATCCATGCATATGTAGTGTAGCTCCTTGCTTGCGAGTACTTTGGATGAGTACTCACAGTTGCCTTGTTTCCCCTTTTCCCCATCTCTCTACCCGATTGCTGCAACCAGACGATGGAGCCCAGGACCCAGACGCCACCGTCGACGACGACTCCTTCTACACTGGAGGTGCCTACTACTACGTGCAGCCCGCTGACGACGACCAGGAGTTGTTAGGAGGATCCCAAGCAGGAGGCTTGCACCTCGTTCGATCTGTATCCCCGTTTGTGCTAGCCATCTTATGGCAACCTTGTTTAACTTATGTCTGTACTCAAATATTGTTGCTTCCGCTGACTCGTCTATGATCGAGCACTTGTATTCGAGCCCTCGAGGCCCCTGGCTTGTATTATGTTGCTTGTATGACTTATTTTATTTTTGAGTTGTGTTGTGATATCTTCCCGTGAGTCCCTGATCTTGATCGTACACATTTGAGTGCATGATTAGTGTACGATTGAATCGGGGGCGTCACATTACCAATACCAACAACAATGATTTCTTTATCACTCTGATTGCTCCTCTTACCGATACTGAATCTTGTGAAATCAATACCGCTTTATTGAATCTTGTCATGAAAGATCAATTCGCCGGCCTTCCTAGTGAAGATGCCGCTACCCATCTAAATAACTTCGTTGATTTGTGTGATATGCAAAAGAAGAAAGATGTGGACAACGATATTGTTAAATTGAAGCTATTTCCTTTTTCGCTTAGAGATCATGCTAAAGCTTGGTTTTCATCTTTGCCTAAAAATAGTATTGATTCTTGGAATAAGTGCAAAGATGCTTTTATCTCTAAGTATTTTCCTCCCGCTAAGATCATCTCTCTTAGAAATGATATTATGAATTTTAAGCAACTTGATCATGAACATGTTGCACAAGCTTGGGAGAGGACAAAATTAATGATACGTAATTGCCCGACACATGGTTTGAATTTGTGGATGATTATACAAAAAAATTATGCCGGATTGAATTTTGCTTCTAGAAATCTTTTAGATTCGGCCGCGGGAGGCACTTTAATGGAAATCACTTTAGGAGAAGCTACTAAACTCCTAGATAATATTATGGTTAATTATTCTCAATGGCACACCAAAAGATCCACTAATAAAAAAGTGCATGCGATAGAAGAAATTAGTGTTTTGAGTGGAAAGATGGATGAAATTATGAAATTATTTACTAATAAGAGTGTTTCTTCTGATCCTAATGATATTCCTTTGTCTACTTTGATTCAGAATAATAATGAACCTATGGATGTGAATTTTGTTGGTAGGAATAATTTTGGTAACAACGCGTATAGAGGAAACTTTAACCCTAGGTCGTATCCTAGTAATTCCTCTAATAATTATGTTAATTCCTACAACAATTCTTATGGAAATTTTAATAAGATACCTTCTGAATTTGAGACTAGTGTTAAAGAATTTATGAATTCGCAAAAGAATTTCAATGCTTTGCTTGAAGATAAGTTGCCTAAGATTGATGAATTGGCTAGGAACATTGATAGAATTTCTCCTGATGTTGATTCTTTGAAACTTAGATCTATTCCACCTAAGCATGATATCAATTAGTCTCTCAAAGCCATCAGAATTTCCATTGATGAGTGCAAAGAAAGAACCGCTAGGATGCATGCTAAAAAAGATTGCTTTGTGAAAGCGTGTTCTTCTAATTTCTATGAAAATAAAGATGAAGATCTAAAAGTTATTGATGTGTCTCCAATTAAATCTTTGTTTTGCAATATGAATCTTGATAATGATGAGACTGAATATTATCCACCTTTACCTAGAAGGCATTCCAAAAATTCGGAGTTTTTAGATCTTGATACTAAAATTGATAATAGTGGGAATGAAGAGATCAAAACTCTAGATATTAATGAACCCACTATTTTGGATTTCAAGGAATTTAATTATGGTAGTTGCTCTTTGATAAATTGTATTTCCTTGTTGCAATCCGTGCTAAATTCTCCACATGCTTATAGTCAAAATAAAGCCTTTACCAAACATATCATTGATGCTTTGATGCAATCTTATGAAGAAAAACTTGAGTTGGAAGTTTCTATCCCTAGAAAACTTTATGATGAATGGGAACCTACTATTAAAATTAAAATTAAAGATCATGAATGTTGTGCTTTGTGTGGAATACAGTAGGTTTAACACCAATATAAATAAATAATGAGTTCATTACAGTACCTTGAAGTGGTCTTTTGTTTTCTTTCGCTAACGGAGCTCACGAGATTTTCTGCTGAGTTTTGTGTTGTGGAGTTTTCAAGTTTTGGGTGAAAGATTTGATGGATTATGGAACAAGGAGTGGCAAGAGCCTAAGATTGGGGATGCCAATGGCACCCCAAGATAATCCAAGGACACCTAAAATCCAAAGCTTGGGGATGCCCCGGAAGGCATCCCCTCTTTCGTCTACTTCCATCGGTAACTTTACTTGGAGCTATATTTTTATTCACCACATGATATGTGTTTTGCTTGGAGCGTCTGGTACTATTTTAGTCTTTATTTGTTAGTTTACCACAATCATCCTTGCTGTACAAACCTTTTGAGAGAGTCACACTTGATCCGGAATTTATTAGAATACTCTATGTGCTTCACTTATATCTTTTGACCTATATAGTTTTGCTCCAGTGCTTCACTTATATCTTTAAGAGCACGGTGGTGGAATTATTTTATAGAAACTATTGATCTCTCATGCTTCACTTATATTATTTTAAGGATCTTAAAATAGCATGGCAATTTGCTTTAATTAATATCATGAGAAATTTGATGCTTGATAATTGTTTTGAGATATAAAGGTGGTAATATCATAGTTGTGCTAGTTGAGTAATAGTGGAATTGAAAAATACATATGTTGGAGTTTTTGATTCCCGTAGCATGCACGTATGGTGAACCGTTATGTAACGAAGTCGGAGCATGAGGTATTTATTGATTGTCTTCCTTTGTGTGGCCATCGGGATCGCTCGATGGTTAACTCCTACCAACCCTTCCCCTAGGAGCATGCGTAGTAGTACTTTGCTTCGAGGGCTAATAAATTTTTGCAATAAGTATATGAGTTCTTTATGACTAATGTGAGTCCATGGATTATACGCACACTTACCTTTCCGCAATTTTCTAGCCTCTTCGATACCGTGCATTGCCCTTTCTCACCTTGAGAGTTGGTGCAAACTTCGCCGGTGCATCCAAACCCCGTGATATGATATGCTCTATCACACATAAACCTCCTTATATCTTCCTCAAAACAGCCACCATACCTACCTATCATGGCATTTCCATAGCCATTCCGAGATATATTGCCATGCAACTTTCCACCGTTTCGTTTATCATGACACTCTCTATCATTGTCATATTGCTTTGCATGATCATGTAGTTGACATTGTATTTGTGGCAAAGCCACCGTTCATAATTCTTTCATACATGTCGCTCTTGATTCATTGCATATCCCGGTACACCACCGGAGGCATTCATATAGAGTCATATTTTTTTTCTAAGTATTGAGTTGTAATTCATGAGTTGTAAGTAAATAAAAGTGTGATGATCATCATTATTAGAGCATTGTCCCAAGTGAGGAAAGGATGATGGAGACTATGATTCCCCCACAAGTCGGGATGAGACTCCGGACTAAATAAAAAATGAGAGAAAAAGAGAGAAGGGACAATGTTACTATCCTTTTACCACACTTGTGCTTCAAAGTAGCATCGTGATCTTCATAATAGAGAGTCTCTCATTTTGTCACTTTCACATACTAGTGGGAAATTTCATTACATAACTTGGCTTGTATATTCCAATGATGGGCTTCCTCAAATGCCCGAGGTCTTCGTGAGCAAGCAAGTTGGATGCACACCCACTTAGTTTCTTTTCGAGCTTTCATACACTTATAGCTCTAGTGCATCCGTTGCATGGAAATCCCTACTCCTCGCATTAACATCAATTGATGGGCATCTCCATAGCCCGTTGATTAGCCTCGTTGATGTGAGACTTCCTCCTTTTTTGTCTTCCCACATAACCCCTACCAGTATACCTTATTCCACCATAGTGCTATATCCATGGCTTGCGCTCATGTATTGCGTAAGAGTTGAAAAGGCTGAAGCGCGTTAAAAGTATGAACCAATTGCTTGGCTAAAACCGGGCTCGTACATGATATAAATATTTTGTGTGGGGAAGATGGAGCATAGCCAGACTATATGATTTTGTAGGGATAACTTGCTTTGGCTATGTTATTTTGATAAGACATAATTGCTTAGTTAGTATGCTTGAAGTATTATTGTTTTTGTGTCAACATTAAACTTTTATCTTGAATCATATCAAATCTGAACATTCGTGCCACAATAAGAAGAATTATATTGAAATTATGCTAAGTAGCATTCCACATAAAAAATTCTGTTTTTATCATTTACCTACTCGAGGACAAGCGGGAATTAAGCTTGGGGATGCTTGATACGTCTCCAACGTATTTATAATTTTTTATTGTTCCATGCTATATTTTATTCTGTTTTGCATGTTTAATGGGCTTTATTATAGACTTTTACATTATTTTTGGGACTAACCTATTAACCGGAGGCCCAGCCCAGAATTGTTGTTTTTTACACAGAAATAGAATATCAAACGGAGTCCAAACGGAATGAAACCTTCGGGAACGTGATTTTCGGAACGAATGTGATCCAAAGGACTTGGACCCTACGTCAAGACATCAACCAGGAGGGCACGAGGTAGGGGGCACGCCTACCCCCCGACGCACCCTCCACCCTTGTGGGCCCCACGTTGCTCCACCGACGTACTTCTTCCTCCTATATATACCTACGTACCCCCAAACTACCAGATACGGAGCCAAAAACCTAATTCCACCGCCGCAACCTTCTGTACCCATGAGATCCCATCTTGGGGCCTTTTTCGAAGCTCCGCCGGAGGGGGCATCGATCACGGAGGGCTTCTACATCAACACCATAGCCTCTCCGATGATGTGTGAGTAGTTTACCTCAGACCTTCGGGTCCATAGTTATTAGCTAGATGGCTTCTTCTCTCTTTTTGGATCTCAATACAATGTTCTCCCCCTCTCTTGTGGAGATCTATTCGATGTAATCTTGTTTTGCAGTGTGTTTGTTGAGACCGATGAATTGTGGGTTTATGATCAAGTTTATCTATGAACAATATTTGAATCTCCTCTGAATTCTTTTATGTATGATTGGTTATCTTCGCAAGTCTCTTCGAATTATCAGTTTGGTTTGGCCTACTAGATTGATCTTTCTTGCAATGGGAGAAGTGCTTAGCTTTGGGTTCAATCTTGAGGTGTCTTTTCCCAGTGACAGTAGGGGCAGCAAGGCACGTATTGTATTGTTGCCATAGAGGATAACAAGATGGGGTTTATATCATATTGCATGAGTTTATCCCTCTACATCATGTCATATTACTTAAGGTGTTACTCTGTTCTTATGAACTTAATACTCTAGATGCATGCTGGATAGCGGTCGATGTGTGGAGTAATAGTAGTAGATGCAGGTAGGAGTCGGTCTACTTGTCTCGGACGTGATGCCTATATACATGACCATACCTAGATATTCTCATAACTATGATCAATTCTATCAATTGCTCAACAGTAATTTGTTCACCCATCGTAGTACTTATGCTCTCGAGAGAAGCCATTAGTGAAACCTATGGCCCCCCGGTCTATTTTCCATCATATTAATCTTCCAACACTTAGTTATTTCTATTGTCGTCTTTATTTTGCTTTCTTTACTTTGCATCTTTATCATAAAAATAACAAAAAATATTATCTTATCATATCTATCAGATCTCACTCTCGTAAGTGACCGTGAAGGGATTGACAACCCCTTATCGTGTTGGTTGCGAGGATTTATTTGTTTGTGTAGGTACGAGGGACTCGTGCGTGGTCCCCTACTGGATTGATACCTTGGTTCTCAAAAAATGAGGGAAATACTTACGTTGCTTTACTGCATCACCCTTTCCTCTTCAAGGGAAAACCAACGCAGTGCTCAAGAGGTAGCAATGACGTGTCCTAAGGACATTAAAGGTATAAGAAGTTTCCATGGTCATGCCTGTTTTTATAGCAGGTTCATTAAAGACTTCTCAAAAATTTCTAGGCCTCTGACTAATCTCTTACAAAAAGATGTTCCTTTTGTCTTTGATGCTGATTGTGTAGAAGCATTTGAAATACTTAAGAAAGCCTTGATTTGTGCACCTATTGTTCAGCCACCCGAATGGAATTTACCCTTTGAAATGATGTGTGATGCTAGTGATTATGCTGTAGGTGTTGTTTTAGGACAAAGAGTTGATAAGAAATTAAATGTTATCCAATATGCTAGTAAAACTCTAGACGGTGCCCAAAGAAATTATGCTACTACTGAAAAATAATTTTTGGCAATTGTATTTGCATGTGATAAGTTCAGACCTTATATTGTTGATTCTAAAGTAATTGTTCACACTGATCATGCTGCTATTAAATATCTTATGGAAAAGAAAGATGGTAAACCGAGACTTATTAGATGGGTTTTCTTGCTACAAGAATTTGATTTGCATATTATTGATAGAAAGGGAGCTGAGAACCCCGTTGCAGACAACTTGTCTAGGTTAGAGAATGTTCTTGATGACCCACTACCTATTGATGATAGCTTCCCTGATGAACAATTAGCTGTCAATAAATGCTTCTCGTACTGCTCCATGGTATGCTGATTATGCCAATTACATTGTTGCTAAATTTATACCACCTAGTTTCACATACCAGCAAAAGAAAAAGTTTTTCGATGATTTAAGACATTACTTCTGGGATGACCCACATCTTTATAAAGAAGGAGTAGATGGTGTTATTAGAGTTGTGTACCTGAGCAAGAACAGGAACAAATCCTACGCAAATGTCACTCCGAGGTTATGGAGGACACCATGCTGGAGATAGATCTGCGCATAAGGTATTGCAATCCGGTTTTTATTGGCCTACTCTTTTTAAGGATGCCCGTAAGTTTGTCTTGTCTTGTGATAAATGTCAAAGAATTGGTAATATTAGTAGACGTGAAGAAATGCCTATGAACTATTCACTTGTCATTGAACCATTTGATGTTTGGGGCTTTGATTATATGGGACCGTTTCCTTCCTCTAATGGGCATACTCATATTTTAGTTGCTGTTGATTATGTTACTAAGTGGGTAGAAGCTATTCCAACTAGTAGTGTTGATCATAACACCTCTATTAAGATGCTTAAAGAAGTTATTTTTCTGAGGTTTGGAGTCCTTAGATACTTAATGACTGATGGTGGTTCACATTTTATTCATGGTGCTTTTCGTAAAATGCTTGCTAAGTATGATGTTAATCATAGAATTGCATCTCCATACCATCCACAATCTAGTGGTCAAGTAGAACTAAGTAATAGAGAAATTAAATTAATTTTGCAAAATACTATTAATAGATCTAGAAAGAATTGGTCCAAGAAACTTGATGATGCATTATGGGCCTATAGAACTGCATAAAAAATCCTATGGGTATATCTCCGTATAAAATGGTTTTATGGAAAAGCATGTCACTTACCTCTCGAACTAGAACATAAGGCATATTGGGCCATTAAATAGCTCAAATATGATTTCAAACTTGCCGGTGAGAAGAGACTATTTGACATTAGCTCACTTGATGAGTGGAGAACCCAGGCCTATGAGAATGCCAAACTGTTTAAATAAAAAGTTAAAAGATGACATGACAAAAGGATACAAAAGCATGAGTTTAATGTAGGTGATTATGTTTTGTTATACAACTCTCTTTTAAGATTTTTTGCAGGAAAACTTCTCTCTAAATGGGAAGGTCCTTACGCTATCGAGGAGTTCTATCGTTCCGGTGCCATAAAAATCAACAACTTCGAAGGTACAAATCCAAAGGTGGTGAACGATTAAAGAATCAAACATTATATCTCAGGTAATCCCATAAATGTTGAAACCAATGTTATTGACACCGTGACCCCGGAGGAATACATAAGGCACAGTTTCCAGAATGTTTCAGACTCCGAAAAGGAACATGTATGTGGTATGGTAAGTAAACCGACTCCAAAACAATTCTAATAGCATTTTTTCTCCGTTTTGGAATATTTAAGAAATTAGGAAAATAATAAGTAGTCCGGGAAGAACACGAGGCGTCCACGAGGGTGGAGGGCGCGGCCCACCCCCTAGGCGCGCCCCGTGCCTCGTGGGCACCTCGTTTGCCCTCCGGACTCTGTTTTCTTGCACGATACTTCTTTTGGTCGATAAAAAATCATTATATAACCTCCTGAGGGTTTTGACCACCGTACCACGACAAAATTCTATGTTTTTGTTTCGAGCTGCTTTCTGCCAGAGTTTTCAAGGCCAGGCATCATGTCGTGCCCCTCCTCCAACAACGCGGGCGATGATGCTTGGCTAATGAAGATAGAGATGAAGAGAGAATGACTTGGGGAGATAAACAAGGGTGATATGATCAAGAAGGCCACAGAGGGTCAAGATCCGTCAGCAGAAGAAGAAGACATCCTTCAACCTTACCATAACCATCTTACCCCTATTGAAATAGAAGCTTTCAAGATGATTGAAATAGTTCGGGTGCAAAACAAGTATCTCACTCATGAAAATATTCTGTTGCAAGAATACATCACGGCACTCAAGGGCATTATTCGCAAATTGGAGAATATCTTACGCTCGATGTGTGACACGACTTCATCAACAACTCCATCAACACCAACTTCGAAGAAAGAGACATAAACACATGTGTATGGGCACTCCCTTGGCAACTGCCAAGCTTGGGGGAGGTGCCCCGGTATCGTATCACCATCCCACTTCTATCTCTACCATTTTTCTTAGTTCGATCCTTTCGTTTATATCTTGATCTAGTAGAATAAAGTTTAGTATGATCTAGCTTTGAGTTTTTGTGTTGACCCTTATCTATGTCATCGAGTCCGTGAGCTATATAAAATAGAGATTAGTTATGAGTCGCGGGCTTTGCTATCTTGCTATGATCTTGAGGGAATAAAAGAAAGAATAAAAAGAAATAAAAAGATCATATTAATCTTATGGAGAGTAATGATTTCACATATAAAGTGTATGATGAATAAAAGTTGTTGAGAGTTGACAAACATAGTTTTAGTCATCGTTGCAATTAATAGGAAGTAATAAAGAAAGAGAGGTTTTCAATATAAATATACTATCTTGGACATCTTTTATGATTGTGAGCACTCATTAAAATATGACATGCTAAAAAGTTGACGTTGGACAAGGAAGACAACGTAATGGGTTATGTTTTCTCATATCTGAAATAAATTATATTGTCATGGATCATCCAACATGTTGAGCTTGCCTTTCCCCCTCATGCTAGCCAAATTCGTTGCACCAAGTAGAGATACTACTTGTGCTTCCAAATATCCTTAAACCCAGTTTTGCCATGAGAGTCCACCATATCTACCTATGGATTGAGTAAGATCCTTCAAGTAAGTTGTCATTGCTGCAAGCAATAAAAATTGCTCTCTAAATATGTATGATCTATTAGTGTGGAGAAAATAAGCTTTATACGAGCTTGTGATATGGAAGAAATAAAAGCGACGGACTGCATAATAAAGGTCCCTATCACAAGTGGCAATATAAAGTGACGTTCTTTTGCATTAAGATTTTATGCATCTAACCATAAAAGCACATGACAACCTCTGCTTCCCTCTGCGAAGGGCCTATCTTTTATTTTTGTCTTATACCTTATACAAGAGTCATGGTGATCTTCACCTTTCCTTTTTACACTTTATCCTTTGGCAAGCACTATGTGTTGGAAAGATCCTGATATATATATATATATATATATATATATATATATATATATATATATATATATATATATATATATATATATATATATATATATATATATATATATATATATCCAATTGGATGTGGGTTTTCATAAAGCATTATTGTTGACGTTACCCTTGAGGTAAAAGGTTGGGAGGCAAAAATATAAGCCCCCATCTTTCTCTGTGTCCGATTAAAACTTCATACCTATAAGTATTGCGTGAGTGTTAGCAATTGTGGAAGACTAAATGATAGTTGAGTATGTGGACTTGCTGAAAAGCTCTTATATTGACTCTTTTCGATGTTATGATAAATTGCAATGGCTTCAATGACTGAGATTATAGTTTGTTAGTTTTCAATGAAGTTTTTGATTCATACTTTACATTGTGAATAGATTGTTACTTTAGCATAAGAAATCATATGACTATATATATATATGTTGCTATTTTAATAATGATCATGATGCCCTCATGTCCGTATTTTATTTTTCGACACCTCTATCTCTAAACATGTGAACATATTTTTCGATACCGGCTTCCGCTTGAGGACTAGCGAGGTCTAAGCTTGGGGGAGTTGATACGTCCATTTTGCATCATGCTTTTATATCGATATTTATTGCATTATGGGATGTTATTACACATTATGTCACGAAACTTATGCCTTTTCTCTCTTATTTTACAAGGTTTATATGAATAGGGAGAATGCCGGTAGCTGGAATTCTGGGCTGAAAAAAGAGCAAATATTAGAGACATATTCTACGCAACTCCAAAAGTCCCGAAACTCCACGAAAGTCCGTTTTGGAATATATTAAAAATATTGGGCGAATAAAGCACCAGAGGGGGCCACCCACTGTCCATGAGGGTGGAGGGCGCGCCCCCTGCCTCGTGGGCCACCTGGCAGCCCCCGATGCCCATCTTCTGGTATAAGGTGTCTTTTGCCCTGAAAAAAAATCAGAAGGAAGCTTTCGGGACGAAGCGCCGCCGTCTCGAGGCGGAACCTGGCGAAACCAATCTAGGGCTCCGGCGGAGCTGTTCTGCCGGGGAAACATCCCTCCGGGAGGGGGGAATCGTCACCATCGTCATCACCATCGATCCTCTCATCGGGAGGAGGTCAATCTCCATCAACATCTTCACCAGCACCATCTTCTCTCAAACCCTAGTTCATCTCTTGTATCCGATCTTTGTCTCAAAACCTCAAAATTGGTACATGTGGGTTACTAGTAGTGTTGATTACTCCTTGTAGTTGATGCTAGTTGGTTTATTCGGTGGAAGATTATATGTTCAGATCCTTTATGCACATTAATACCCCTCTGATTATGAGCATGAATATGATTTGTGAGTAGTTACGTTTGTTCCTGAGGACATGGGAGAAGTCTTGTTATAAGTAGTCATGTGAATTTGGTATTCGTTCGAAATTTTGATGAGATGTATGTTGTCTTTCCTCTAGTGGTGTTATGTGAACGTCGACTACATGACACTTCACCATTCTTTGGGCCTAGGGGAAGGCATTGGGAAGTAATAAGTAGATGATGGATTGCTACAGTGACAGAAGTTTAAACCCTAGTTTATGCTTTGCTTCGTAAGGGGCTGATTTGGATCCATATGTTTCATGCTATGGTTAGGTTTACCTTAATTCTTCTTTCATAGTTGCGGATGCTTGAGAGGGGTGTTAATCATAAGTGGGATGCTTGTCCAAGGAAGGGCAGTACCCAAGCACCGGTCCACCCACATATCAAATTATCAAAGTAACGAACGTGAATCATATGAGCATGATGAAAACTAGCTTGACGATAATTCCCATGTGTCCTCAGGAGCGTTTTCCTTTATATAAGAGTTTGTCAAGGCTTGTCGTTTTCTACAAAAAGGATTGGGCCACCTTGATGCACTTTGTTTACTTTTGTTACTTGTTACCCGTTACGAATTACCTTATCATAAAACTATCTGTTACCGTTAATATCAGTGCTTGCAGAGAATACCTTACTGAAAACCGCTTGTCATTTCCTTCTGCTCCTCGTTGGGTTTGACACTCTTACTTATCGGAAGGACTACGATAGATCCCCTATACTTGTGGGTCATCGTAGGTCACGGCTACTGCTGCTTTGACTAGTCACGACTCACGGCGCGTCATTGCGCGGGTCTGCGCCAGCACGACAACGCTGGAGGCGGCTGCCGGGGCCTGGTTTGGGCCCGATCTGGGCTTGGCGGACTAAGTGCCTTGGGCATCTTTGATGGCAGTCCCTTGCAGCTCCGTCGTGGATGTTGCTCGGCAAGTGCTCGTCTGGGGCTTCGTTCAAGTGTGCTCCATTTGTACAACGCCGAAAGGAACCAGTGGCAGTCTGGGTCGTCTTCTCCTCCGCAACCGACTTGTGGCGTGGGGCTGCTGGCTCGGACCAAATATAGGTGGTTTGGCCGTGCTGGTCTTCTTGCGTCAGGTCGCCGATCTGCTTGTTGTTGGCCTTCTCGTTCTGGCCGCCGACGAGTTTCGATCTTCCTGTTGGTGATCTCCGATGTTTGGCGCATGGCGCCACTGGATATCTAGAGCAGAATAGATATGGTCGTGCACACTCTTATCCTGAGCCAGAGAGGCTTCATTTGGGCGTCCTGGGAAGCTTCGCCTTATTGTCGGTGTCATGGGTCGTGTCTTAATATAGATTTCCCTGAAACTGACTGAGGTGGAGAAAGTCATGGTGGCCGTGATAGGAGGTTAGTAATGGTGCAGAGGGTACTGGTTGCGATGAAGACTATGCGGCACAGGTTCTCCCTATGTGTCGGGTGTTTGGCGACTTGCAGCATCAGCCTTGGCAAGCGAGGGTGGCAGAACAGATGGACTACATTCTTGGTGGTGCTCCTCGAGTACCGAGCCATGATTTCCAGGGTAAAAACCCAAACTCGGAGTTTCTCCGAGGTGAAAAACCCAAGATCTTCTATCGGACGACGACAACGTGTGTGCATTGTTTCCTTCTTGAAGGCGTTGCTTTTGGAGAATCTCTTTTATAGTTCGGGTTGTCTTCGGTGGTGGTTAGAGTGCTACTGTTGCAAGTTGCTTATCATCATGACGGGTCTTGTTTTCTTTTTATCTCTTTATTATTACTTTTTTGGTTGTGTGCATCCTTGATGTCTTTGGACATCTTGCTGGTGCAAAGTCTGGATATAATTGGTATCTTCACGATGTTAATATATTCTCTTTGCCAAAAAAATATACATAACTGAATATAATAAGCCATATGCATTTCTATTTTTTGTTCTCATTTCATCAATCCAAATTTGCATCAACCAATTTCCGCAACAATGCACGGGGTATTACTTATTTTTGTCTATACCAATATAAAAAGACCCAAAGGGGCAGATCCAAACCATTTCGACCGTCAAATCATGTGATCTAGCGGTTCAAATCGCTCCATTGTTGAGCACCAAACACGTTTAATGCTCTAATTACCCACCATTGCCATTGGTTATAAACATGTTTTGACTCAATGCTATATCATGAAATCTGCCATGTAATTAATATCCTACCATTCCCGCGAAAAAAGTAATTAATATCTTACCAAATATGAGAAAAAAGTAATTAATATCTTACCAAATATGAACGTGCAATAGATATATCTTACATAATATAAAGTGCAACTAATATCCTATCTCTACTACTAATAAAAGAGCAAACATTATCTTCTCTTCATGCACCCCGTTAAACGTACACAGACCTATTACCACCCTACGATTAGGCCCACTAAAATCAATCTAATGGTCAACCTTAATCACATGTGTTGTTTGGGGTGCACTTAATAATTTATTACACTAGGACGGAAGTGCTTCCAAGCGGCAGCCTTGCACCGTGCACTGCAACGACATGAATCTCTCAATCTTTAATCGACTCTTCAAGAGCGATTCGTTGCAGGAAATTAACAGGAGAATGAAGATCAAGGGCATTGGCATCCATCGATCCTAATTTCTTTTTACAGAACGTGAATCAAGAAGAGGTAAGATGCCTCGCTTCATTACCATCGTCACTGGATTGGTGGTGGCGCTCGTCGCCATCTTGCATCAAGGACGCCATCGCTGGACATCAGCTTCGTTTGGCCTCGGCCCCGCGCTGGACTAGGAGACCGGAATCACCGGCTTCGCGTCCTGCGGTAACGAGGCGGCGCGGCCTAGGCGCGAAGCCGCCAACGGCCGCCTAACGCGCGACCGCGGCGACGCCTTCCCAGTGACGTATGCGGCTCCCAGCGCGGAGCAAGCAGCGGCCCTCGGCCCGACGGTGCTCCTCTCGGTGTGCCCCGCCGTTGTGCTTGGCTTCACGCCCTCCCACTGCGCAAGTCACAGATGGCAGGCTGGGCGCCCATGAGGACGGCCTCCAACCGCGTCGCGGCACAGAAGACCGAGGCCGGCGACGCTTCTAGGCGAACGATGCGGCCCTCGGCTCGCATCCGCGCAGATCAGCGGCGCCAGAGGCAACGGCCCTCTACTGGCCCTCTGCTGCGTCGCCCTTCGGCACGCGTGTGGCGACGAAACCGACGGCCGGAACACTTCTTCCGGCCAAGGAGGCGGCTGCTCCCTCTGGCGTAGCTTCCCGCGGTGGAGACGACGGCGGGCTCATAGTCTTGGCCCTGGCCGTCGAGCCAAAACGGCGACGAGGCGGTTACAGGATTTTTCCTGGTCGAAATCGCTCGGGAGGAAAGAGATAGAACCTTATCTCTTCGCTAGTTTTGCAATTTAGCCCTTGCGGCTTACCTATTTAAGGAATAGCCCAAAACTTGTGTCTGTCATCATTTTGTGGCTAATTCCGGGATGTTTCGGGACATTGCAGCTTGGTCCAACTACTTGCTATTTATTAGCACTGGTAATGTTTAGGCCATATAACGATCATCATTTAGCCCATTTTCTGTTGAGTTTAACATTCCAGAAAATATGTGGTTATTATGTGGCATGTTCAATGTGTTTGCTTTTTAGCAATTCCTATAACATGTCATATTAGTACAACAACATTGTTTTGCGATTGAGATTAAGTTTTCTCACACAACATTTGCGATTGAGAAAATTTCTTTTTCTTGCAAAATAATCTCATTGTAGTTGAGATCAATTTTCTCTCGCAAAATATTAATTCACTCTGCTGAATTATCTTGCAATTTGATACAAGATCTCATTTAATTTGAGATCTACACAATTCAAGTTTTTCACTTGAGGATCAAGTTTGCAACATCATTATTATTCATTACGTTAGTAATGTATATCTGTAGAGTACCTTGTATTCCAGAATAAACTACGATGTAATATATTTCCATGTTATTCTACATGTTGAGATTCATTACATCTATTATTTGCAATTGAGATTTTTTTATCTCTTGCAAAGATAAATTCAGTACCTCTGCAGTACTGTCTCTCCGTTGAGTACGAGGTATTCCGGAATATTTCTATGATGTATCTATTTCCATATTAACCACATGTCGAGATTAATACGTCTATTTGCAATTGAGATTTTCAATTTCTTGCAAATACGGATGCAAAATTCAAGGTGATTTCTTCAAATTGATGCTTGAGATCACAAGGTAGTCATATGGATCTACTGCCTACACAGATTATCGATGACTACTGATAAAGCCTATATTTTGTCATTTCGACATTATGACTGCTTTACAAAGTGTTCTCCCACATATTTTACTAAGTCATGGCATAAAGCATTACGAGTGAGTATCTACTGATTTCATCAGATTATACTCCTTAGTGCTGCAAGATCTACTCCATTTTGGAGATTATCTTCAAGATGTCATACTTAGCAATTTGAGATTCACACTAATGGTTTCAAGATAATTTCTTGAAATACCCATTGATTTTGCTAAGTTCATTACAACATCAACCATGATGGTCTTTAATTTACTAGTTGTAAATTAATTATCTCTGGTTTACCCATAGAGGTAACATATGGCTAGAGAATTGAGGCATTCACCCTCGATGGCCACCACTGCCCTACCTGGGCCATGGACATCATGATCGCTCTTGTGTCTCGTGGGATAATGTGTGCTATCAAAGACCTGTCGGATTCTCCTATGGTTGGAGTCACACCACTAACAGAATAAACATGTTGCTTTATGCATCATAAGACATTATATCGATGCACATCTCAGCATCTGGTTATTCTATATTGGCAATCCATGGGATGCAAAGAACCTCAAGGGCAAAAGGTTTGAAGGTCACTCCTTCAATCTGACACCATCATGGCAGTCAGTTGTTTGCGTGACGTTCTTCTAGAACCGAGCAATAAAATGACTATCCAATTGTCACAGGACCCTGTGAGCACGGAGAACATGAAGGTTGAAGATGCATCAACTAATATGTTTGGAGACTACATTTAGTCCCTCAATCTCCTTAGTGATCTATTTATTTATGTCCATTTCTGATGTTCTAATATGAACATGATTATTGTTGTCATCATATATTGTATCAGCACTTTGGTACAAAATACATTTGTATGTATTCTATATATCTGATAGTGATTTTCATATTGAGAATCTTCATGTCTATATATAGATTTCTACGGGAGTCACCGATGAAAAATGATATGTGCCTCGTGGACATATGCACCACAAACTCTATACTCAGGGAAGTCCAATGTTTCCACTCTCATTGAGAGAAAGGGGATACTTTAAAATCGCTAGACGCGATGAGGTATTTGTTGGCTCAAGTCGAGTTATATTTACTATCCCTATGGGTACCCGAGTAACATCGGGATGCTTTATTGCTTCCCAGGTTTAACTCGTACCCTACTAAACTATAGAGGTATCCGTCAAAATAGTTTCCATAGCGAAACTTATGATGACAACAAAGAGAAATATCTTCTTTTTACCATATGCAACGGATATGGCAAGCACATTCTCTATGTATCATCGGCATTGCACTACACATACTACAAAACCCGTAGCACATGTTGCGTACGAGATAGTTTTCCAGAGTGTATTTTGCATGACAAACTTGGCATTCCTGCTTTGGTCATCATTGACATTGGGTTGAAACCGAAACTATTAACAATTCCACTGGTTTATGATTGTTATGATGCTAAATTCTAATAACATTTGGATTTTATGTGCACTACAAGTGACACAGGGAAGCTAATTTTAAGGCTCGCACACCTTAAAGTCTACGTTGAACCACTCAGACTCCTTGAATGCATCAAGTCGAGGTAAGTGGCTCTTCCCAGCCATTGAGTAGACTATTCAGGTATCCATGGTTCTAAAAGACATATCTACATGATGGTCTTAAGTGTGTGCTTTATTCACACGAAACCATTGGCCATTATCCTGACATCGATTTCAAGCAAATTGAATGGATAACATTGCAGAATTCTCCTTGAGGGCCATCTCTATGGCTTTTTTTATTGAAATTTAGCAATTTGTCCTAATGTCTAGACTCAAAATGGTTTGGTAGAATCCTATCCAAAGAGTTAAGCTCATTGCATTATCTTTACTTTGGAATTGCAACTTGCCAACTTTACATTGGAGTCATGCAGTTTTACACGCTCATGACAGAACTGCATAATATTATTCCCCACTATCTTTGATATGTGGATATCTACCAAGTATTTCCTATCTGCGGTAATTCGGTTGCATACCGATATCACCACCCGGCATACATCATTGGCCCCTCAACATATAGTTGGGATCTATGTGAGGAATAACTGTATTTCCGTCAATACCTCAAGCCCCTTATGGGGAGTTATTCAAGGCCAGTATGTTGATTCAATGAGGAATATTTCCAGACATTAGGGGGAGAATTCAAGTACATAAAGAATGCCAGGAAATTAGTGGAATTTTGAACACATTCCTGCCTTAAATCCACGTACTCAAAGATCTGAACCATGCGTTCAGAAGATTTGCAACACATTGCAAATAACCTGCCAAATTCATTTACTGACTATAAAGGTGTCACACAATCCTACAATCCTGCCAAAGTACGCCTGAAAGAGTGGAGGTACCAGCAAAATCCGCTCCACTCCCCGTTCAAAGCAACAGGGGGAGATGTATGGCAGAAATACATCAGGATTCAGCTTCTCGCAAGCAAGGATATCAAGGCCTGTGAATCAGTAAATGCAAGTCAACTTCACGTTGACAGACACCTAATGGGTAGTATACACCCAGTGGACGGGAAACCTCCACCAACCCAGGTCATAGTGCACACAACGACCGGTACATCGGAATACCCGACTCGATCGCATTGGGAAATCGCGAGCAGTCACCATGGGTAACGATATTTCCATCAAGTCTGTATTGATATATAGATTCTAGAGAATCATATAACCGGAAGTCTACAATTGTCGACATATATTTCTCAACTAGATTGCAAAAACCTTTCAAATTATTCAGATCCAAAGACCATGGCCATGGCAAAGTGTGAACAACACTCGAACTGAACTCAAGCAAAGGGTATAATCTAGGTAGAAATAATCTTGCTCAACAATGGGAAGGTATTCATAAGCAATACCTACACCAGTTTTCTTCTGGAAAAAGAGTTGAGAACAATGAGGTGGTGAAACAAAGAGCAAGTATTGTAGCACAAGGGTTCACACAGATACCCAACTATTCTCCAGAGGTGGAATCTCTTTCCGATAACTTATATCATTGGCAGTACAAAATCATCTATCTCTGCAGTTGATAGATGTATTGATCACATATCCATGTGGATCACTAGATTCAGACATATATGGTTGATTCCCGATGGAATCTCACTTCTGAATCGAAATGCAATACGCAACATACATTGTGTAAAATCAATAAGTCACCATATGGCCTACTGTTGTCGGTACATTTGGTATAACCAACGCAGTGAGTTCCTTATACACAAGGATTACCCCTACAATGATGATTATCCATGTATGTGTGTCTGCAATGACGACACATGTAATCATCTAAATGACGGAGTTTAAAATGAAGGATTTGGGTAAACCAAAACATCGCTCGTTACTACAAATTGAGCACCTTCATTAATACATTATGGTATACTATGTTGTCTATATCCATAATATATTGGAGAAATTCATTATGGACAAATCTTATCCATCCATAACTCTCATGGTAGTTCATTCTCTAGACGTAGAGAAAGATCTATTTAGACCAAGAGATGATGGAAATGAGATACTGGGACTAAATGTTCCATAATGCCATCGGATCCACCAAACACAATTGGTTGGTACTCAAGAATATCTTTCGATATCTCCAAGGCATCAAACATTTTGTCCAAATGTGAACACCGATATCATTGGATACATCGATCAGATCCCCACTATGTCAGATCGTGGACAAGTTTAGTGTTCCTACTAGGTGTGGTAGCCCTCTCATGAAGAGTCTTCCAAACAGACCTCATGGCTACATCCACCAACCATTATCTCAAAGATAATGTTGCTTGTGTTGCCCGGATGCAAACAGGTTACGTAATTAGCAATATCATTATATTGCATATCTTGCAATTCAAATCATGTGAATGATTTGTTCACCAAGTCTCTACCAGCTTCTACATTGCAGAAATACGTTCATGGAGTTGGTATGTGATGGCTTCGGAATCTGCAAGAATCAGGGGGAGTACCTTCCTGAATTGTTCCTGTTCAAAGCATCATATTATACTCTTTTTTCTTTAATGAGTTTACTTTAAAGGTTCTCATAAAGGTTTTAATGAGGTAATATCAACATGAGATCATATGTCATACTTTCTGTTTTCCCCACCGGGGTTTTTAAGAAAGTATGTATGACATATTTATTGTCCTCTAAACTCTATGAGTTTTCTCGTATTGAGTTAAAAGAGACAATAACCATTATATGTTGCATCATTTTCTCCTTATTTTTCCCACTGGGTTTGAAGGAGTTTTAGCAACATATTCTACACTACTCCTCATATTTTTCCCACAGGGTTTTTGGAGGAGACTCTTTCGAGTTGATGATACTACATGGACAAGCGAAGATTAAGGGGAGTGTTAGAATTAAACACACATGTTTAATTGGAAGGGAATCTCCCCTTGTTAACTGCCATGCCGTTGCCAACACGCAACCGACGCGCCTCTCCCTTCGCGTCCCTCTGTATCGTCGCGTCCCTATGGGATGTATATATTGTAACAAACCCAATCAATGAGAACAACAATTCCACTACTTGTCAATTGTCTCTCGCATATACTTTACAACAGAAATCACCTCCACGTCCCTCCCAATCATCAATCACACACAGGGAAACAAATAACTTCCCATCGCTTCACCATACCATGCTAGGAGGGAACACCTGAAATCACGCATCATCATCAGGAAGGAAACAAAACAATTATCCCATCGCTGCATCGAAGCACCGTCTCCCCGACCTCGCCTCCCGATTGATCCCCTCGCCCTGGGGCAGCATCATCTGCTTCCGGAACGACGCCCTCGCCGCCCTGCACCGCACCGTGGGCAGCCGTTCCTCCGTCGCCGACTCCTCGCTATCGGCAAGTCCCAAAAGGCCTAAGGTTAGCATAATTTATGATACAATCAATCTACTAACCGCACCATCTTGCTTGACATCAATAAAAACCAAAAATCTTGAGCCTGTATCCTGCATAAACATAACAAGCATGTTCATTCTTAATAATACTGTGTGTACATGAATGCTATTTGCCACTAATGGTAACAGGGATCACATCTGCAATTTGATTCTAACTACTATGCTTTAAGGGTCACATCTAAGCTGATGTCCACTCTGCTTGTGGTCTATTTTTTTATCCTAGTTTTTTTATTTCTTGTTGCTACATTATATACTTGTAGGAGCTTAGATGTGAAATCCTTAAAAAACATCTAGATGTGAATTAGACAAACTGATGCTTTAATTCAACCCTCTTGGCAGATTCTACTAATACGCGGCAGTATGTCATCTCCCAATCGCACGGGGGCACGCACCCCCTTTCAGGATATAACCAACTCCCACTCCGTGGGTAATTAACAGCCTACTAAGTACTATAGTTTTCCTTGAATGATGAACACTGTTATTGCTTATGTGCTAACTTTCTGTTTGTATTTATACAGACCCTAAGGAATTGAAGAGGCAGCGGGACAGATAATACTATGCACGAAACAAAGATGCCATTCTCAAACGGCGTCGTGATGCACGCCAAAATAACGGGACTCCAAAAACGCTGCCTAATGACCAGCAAAGTGTGCCACATACACCCCTGGCCATGACCCAAAGTAAAAATAACCTTCTGCTGTTGGCTTATGTTCCGTTGTTCAGGTAACATTTTGAGACTCTGAATTATAACTATAATGTATCATAGATGAAGATCATATGGAGCAAAAGAGGCAACTAGAAAGGGAACGGTATTCACAAAATAGGGATGACATATTAAAGAGACAACGTCAAGCCTATAGTCAGAAAAAATTGGCTCAGGCTTCTGCAGGGACCGGTGCCTAGAAAGATAAAACACAAACACCGATGTCCACATCCATTGGTAATGACGACAACGCATCACATACACCCCTAACTGTTGAAGCTAATTAGCCTTTTGCATCTATGTAGACCCTAAAGAGTTAAGGAGGCAAAGGGACAGGGAGCGGTATGCACAGAACAGGGATGAAATATTAAGAAGAAAACGCCAATCCCGTGAACAGGCAAAGACCCTAAAGAGTTAAGGAGGCAAAGGGACAGGGAGCGGTATGCACAGAACAGGGATGAAATATTAAGAAGAAAACGCCAATCCCGTGAACAGGCAAAGACATCTATTGCCATCGTTAACAACGTTGACAATGTGTCACGCACACCAGCTACAGGACAATCGGGTGTCAGCCAGCTACAAACAATACCATTTGCAGGTTGTGTGCTACCATAAAATAGTCATTGCCTTTTATTATCTCGCGTATTATTAAGAGATACTCCCTCCGTCCCAACATAATTGTCTCAACTTAAGTACAACTTTGCACTAAAGTTAGTATAAAGTTGAGACACTTATTTTAGGACGGAGGGAGTATATGATTATATGCACTGATGTGGTGACATCAAATTTCTTGCAGGCCTATCAAACATGCCAACTTCATCCCAATCACATGAAGGGATCCCTCCTGACGAGGACAATATTTTAGGAAACATTGATGAATCCAATTGGTTGCATAGGAATGATGCATATCAGATGGTAGAAATTGCAGGGAGACTAAGAGCTGTTTCTGTACCTCTTGGTCATGAAACGCAAACAATTTCCAATGTCACTGCAGATACTGCACCAGGTATATCATTAGGCATTTGTACAGTGTAAGGAACAATATTACTATAATCAACCTCAATATTACTTATAGTGCAAGCCTGTTTATCGTAATCTGGGTTCTCTTTCATTTTTAATGTATAGAGCCTCTTAATGCCTCCAATCAACCTCAAAAGTCCATGGCTAATGATAGGCGAGGAGTAGAACCGACAACAGAGACTGCTCAAAACACTCAAAATCTGCAAGGTAGTTTTGCCGACCCTACGTCTACTAGAACACCTATATTGTTATGTTGTACTGATCTTATGATTTTCCATAGTGGGCAACGACCAGACAGCTGATCCATATGGAATATTTGAGCCTCCTGTTCAACAAACCAATTTTCAAGGTACATTATATATACTGTTGTTCCCATTTTAATGTCTTCATCCATAAATTTGAGGAATTTATATTTGACCAACATATTCGTACTAGATTACATGGAGCCACTGCAGAATGGAGAAGCCGCATACCATGATCCTGATGAAGAAGCTAGAATATTTATGGATCAGGGTATGTCCATTATGTATTTTCCAACTTAGCACCCTCAAGTGCACACTTTAGTTGTATTGAGTGATAATTTAATACCTACTCTTCTCCTGTGCTAGATGTTGCTTTCGAGTCGTACCAGCTTGAACGCCACAATGCACAAGCAGGACCCGTAGCAAATATTGATGAATTCATATACCGAAACCTACCTACAAAGCACCATGTCCTAAAAAAGGTTGCAGACTGCCTTCACTGTGGGGCTTTGCGGTTTCCATTTGAGGGGCCAGCATTTTGTTGCAGAAAAGGAAAAGTCGGTATATTTACTCCAAAGGTTCCAGAAGAGTTGAGACGGTTGTTTACATGTCAAGCTGATGAGGATGCTAAATATTTCAGAGAGCATATATGATATTTCAACTCGCACTTCTCATTCACAAGTTTAGGAGTCACCCTTGATCGCCGAGTCAGCAATGCGGCAGGAACTGGAGTATATACTTTTCGTGCGTGTGGCGGGTTGTACCACGCTCTTGATGATCTGGTGCCGGCTGATAATGGCCCTCGACATTTCCAACTCTATATTTATGATACAGATGAAAACTTGGTTCACAGGGCTAAGAGATCTCCAGACCTTAAGATAGATCTCATACGGAAGATTCTACGAATACTAGAGCCTAACCCTTATGCGCAAGTTTTCAAGAGCCTTGGGTCTTTTCCAAATCTAGATGAGTATAGGATCTCACTAAACATGGATATCAAGCTGGATCAACGAAGGTACAATGCCCCAACGACTTCTCAGGTGGCAGCGATATGGGTTGAAGGGAGCGACCCACAAAATTGCTTTGACAGGAGTGTTGTCGTGCATGAAAAAAAAGGAGAATGGCCCCTGTATATTAGAGCATAATATGGGTGCTATGACCCGTTGTCTTATCCCCTATTCTTCCCACGCGGGGACATTGGTTGGAATCGTTGGATGCCATATGTTGGTCCCCCCGATGACAGGACCCATCATTCATCGGATAATACTACACCACAAGGAAACCAAGACATTGATATACATACAGGTATGTGTTCATTAACAAGGGTTAGGCTTGCTATTTATTAATGTAAACTTATGTTTTCATCTATCTATCAGAGGAAAACTTGATTAGAGAAAGCGAACAAGTTGGGAATTTTGTAGCACATGAAGACCATGCCACTGATTTACCTGCAGGTATCGGTCATCATTTCTTATTCTTCTATTCTTATTGTGTCAATCATTATGAGTCCAGCCAGCACACTGATATTTATGTTGTCAATCTTGTAGAGGACAACGAGGATAACCCAGATGAGGATTTTGGTGACAATGAGGTGAATGCAACACAACCCAGAAAATTTGTTAGTGCAAGGGAGTACTACTGCTTCAAGCTGCAGGTCAGGAAGAAACTTTTAAACATCATCTTGTTTGGGGGGCGCCTTTTCCAACAGTGGGCTGTTGACATGTATATCAAGATTGAGTCTATGAGGCTTGATTGGTACTCGAAGCCAGAAAATCAGAAGGTTATACGCGCCGACCTCTACCAGGTAACGTGCTTGTGTTTATTCTAACACATTATAATGCAACGACAATATACATGTTCCATGTTTTTCTGTAACATTGGTTACTACTACAGGGTCCTGTTGACACCGTTGTTGCTGGCGAGTCACGCGGTGATCGGATTGGCAAAAGAATCGTGCTTCCACGTACATTTCCTGGTGGTGATCGCGACATGCAACGGAGATTCCTGGATGCAATGGCAATTGTCCAGCGATGGGGCAAACCAGATTATTTTATTACGATGACTTGCAATCCATATTGGGTGGAGATAACAGAGGAATTGTTGCCTGGACAACTGCCACAAGACTGTCCAGACTTGGTGGCAAGAGTATACAGAGCTAAACAACGACATATGATGGACTTACTGACTAAGGTTAAGCATTTCGGATAAGTAGCAGCTTACGTACATGTCACGGAGTTTCAGAAACGAGGCCTCCCTCATGAGCATATACTTCTAATCATGAAAGCAAAAAGCAAGTTAGCGACCCCAGATGACTATGATCGGGTGATATCTGCAGAGATACCTGACAAAGAGAAACACCCCGTTCTACATGATCTGGTCGTCAAACACATGCTACACGGACCTTGTGGTGAGCTCAAAAAAAGTTGTCCTTGCATGATTGAGGGACAGTGCCGATTTCATTACCCGCGAGATTTTTGCGATGCCACACAACAAGGGAAAGACTCATATCCCATATATAGAAGGAGGGACGACGGGCAGAGGGTTCGGATCAGAGGAGCTGATTTGGACAATAGATGGGTAGTCCCTTACAACCCTTATCTACTTATGACATACAACTGCCACATTAATGTTGAAGCATGCTCGAGCATTAAGGCAGTCAAGTACTTGTTCAAGCACATCTACAAAGGGCATGATCGAACATCATTTGCATTCGAGCAGGATATCATCAATGAAGGTGGAATCATCAATGAAATCCGACAATATAGGGATGCACGCTATGTATCTCCTCCAGAAGCTATTTATAGGATTTTTGGTTTTAAAATGTTTGGTGTTAGTCCATCTGTGCTACAACTCCAGATTCATTTGCCAAACATGCATACGGTTGCATTTAAAGCATGTGAAAATCTGGAAGATGTTGTCGCTCGGCCATCTTCTTCCAAGTCCATGCTTACCGAGTACTTTCAGATGAACCAGAAGTTTCCAGAAGCACGTAAATGGTTGTACAGAGAGTTTCTAGAACATTATAGATGGATAGCTGGAAATAAGAGTTGGCAGAATAGAAAAGGTAAGAGATCACAGATTGGAAGACTTGTGTATGCACACCCTGCTGAAGGAGACAGGTACTACTTGCGTGTGCTCCTAAGTCATGTCCGAGGTGCCACTTCATTTGATGATTTAAAAACAGTAAATGGCAAGCCATGCAGTTCCTTCAGGGAGGCATGCGAGCACTTAGGCCTCATTGAGCACGATAGGACTCTTGATGATTGCATGACGGAGGCAGTCACATTTCAGATGCCTTGTGCCCTGAGACGGTTGTTTGCGACTATACTGGTATTCTGTGAGGCAACAGAAATCCGACAGATGTGGGACAAACATCTAGCATCAATGTCTGAGGATTACCGTCGTAATCAATCTGATGAGGCAACACTTGAGCAGATGGTCCTTAGAGATATCAGGGATATGTTACAATCCATGGGAAAGGATATTAGAAACTATGGACTTCCGGATCTGGTTGAGACCGATGGTTCTTATGACTCTGAGTACAAAGAAGTAATAGAGGAGAGGCAAGTCACAGTGGACAAAGAACATCTAGATCTATTTAACAGTTTGAACAATGAGCAGTTGGCTGGTTTTAATGACATAATGGATCATGTGATGAACCAAAAAAGGCAGATATTCTTTGTTGATGGTCCAGGAGGCACTGGGAAGACATACTTGTACAAGGCCTTGCTTGCAAAGGTGCGTTCCGTGGGCCAAATAGCGATCGCAACTGCTACATCAGGTATAGCGGCGTCGATAATGCCAGGAGGACGGACTGCGCACTCCAGGTTCAAAATTCCAATTAAGCTCACTGACAACAGCGTGTGTAGTTTCACAAAGCAGAGTGGTACAGCAGAGTTGCTTAAACAGGCGTCCTTGATAATTTGGGACGAAGTCGCTATGACAAAACACCAAGCAGTTGAGACGCTTGATAGATCGCTCCAGGATATAATGGAGTGTCCTTTGCCATTTGGGGGAAAGGTTGTCGTCTTTGGTGGGGATTTTCGGCAAGTCCTTCCTGTTGTCACACGTGGTACAAGAGCACAGATCACGGATGCTACACTTCTGAGATCCTATTTGTGGGAGAAGACCCGCAAGATACGCCTCACGCGCAATATGCGGGCACAGGCTGATCCTTGGTTCTCTGAATACCTCCTAAGGATCGGTAATGGAACAGAAGAGACAATAGGCGACGACTATGTGCGACTCCCTGACAACATTGTGATTGGCTATACCGACGATGAAAAAGCTATTAACAAGCTCATCGAAGATGTCTTTCCATCGTTGCATGCTAAGGCTGGTCATAGTGGGAAGTAACTTAGACTAGTAACATGCATATGTTACTAGTCTATGTTACTACCTCTATAGTGGGTAGTAACATATATGTAGTGTCATGCATCACCTCATTTATTGCTTTGTAGACTCATTTTGCATTGGAAACCGCTATGTGATGGTAACATATTATGTTACTCTATTTGCCTCTCTCTTCATTAATTACCTGACACATCATCTTTTTTGCTTATGTGGCATGTATGTTACTACTTATGTTACTCCCACTATGACCAGTCTAATGCTAGATCAAGAGAGTACATGAGCGCACGTGCAATTCTATCGACCAAGAACGATCATGTGGATGACCTCAATGACAAGATGATCTCCAAGTTTCCAGGCGAAGAAAAGTTATACCATAGCTTTGACTCAATCGAGGATGACTTGCAGAATAATTACACAATTGATTTTCTGAACTCGATCACACCAAATGGTTTGCCACCGCATGTTTTGAGATTAAAGGTCAACTGTCCAGTCATTCTGCTCTGGAACCTCGACCCTCATAATGGTCTATGCAACGGAACACGGCTTATGATTAGAGCCTTCCAGGATAATGCAATCGATGCGGAGATTGTTGGTGGTCAGCATGCTGGAAAGAGGGTGTTCATACCTAGGATCCCTATGTTGCCCTCAGAGGACAGCTCACTTCCCTTCAAACTTAAGAGAAAGCAGTTCCCCATCCGCCTGAGTTTTGCAATGACAATTAACAAAGCACAGGGTCAGACCATCCCAAACGTCGGTATTTACCTTCCCGAGCCTGTATTCTCACATGGTCAGCTATATGTTGCATTGTCGAGGGGAGTGTCAAGAGAGACGACACGGATTTTGGCCAAGCCAAACAAGGAGGTTGACAAATCCGGGAAAAGCACCAAGAACATTGTCTACAAAGATGTTTTAGAGAGATGAGGTAGGTGCGTTATTCCATTATTTTTTGGATGGTGTTGTATTTATGACTACTTTTAGATCTAACTTTTTTTCATTTGCAGGTTTTGATCAGACCGAACTATATAAGCATCAAAGAGGAAATGTCTCCGCAATTTATAATAAAAGTATGCATATGCACGTACCAAATGAGAGTAGATGACATCATAGTTAAAGGTCTTCGTCACGAGACTACTCATGCATCATGTTAACCTACAATAGCAAAACATCACAAGTGAGAATTGTGCTTAAATATAAGATGGCAGGAACAAAATCACTTTAATTGCTATGTGCGTGTTTATCTCTTGTTATCATTCCAAATTTCTTATCTGGAGACATCACTGAAATCATGGAGACCAGCTTCATTCTTAACGTGAAATGTGTGGAGTTGTAAATTTCAGTAGCACAACGACTACTTTAGCTACGAGTCAAAGATGTGGTCAATCATCTTAATCCAGAACTGGTAGAGTTGGTAGTCCAATAACATAGACAATACACAATACATTCCTGAGTATAAAATTTCTAGATTCAAGATGTATAGGTAAGTTAAACCGTGGGAATTGTTTATCCATTATAATAAATCTGAGTTTTAGCCCCTCAACTACTTTAGCATTTATTTCGCAAAAAAAACTACTTTAGCATTTTCTAACTTGAAGCAGTGCAACACTTCAATCATTTGCTAGCCTCTTGTCTGTGTTTAACAGTGAAGTAAGCATCAGATCTTTAATCTGGTCTATATTCATAACACAAAGACCTGTTTAGATATAACAAAAGATATCATTGCTGCTACTCATATGAATATTACACTATCAGTTGATTTTATTAGCTGTATGTGCAGTTTGGATTGCAATACATGAACCTTATTTATCTGGCTCCGACTATTCCTCCCAGATGATATATAAGGAAAGTATTGATGCAAGGATCAGAGTACTGGTGCTTTCGTTCTGAAGTTCTAATTGCCTGGGTGATTCATAGTGCAAACACAGCAGACATAGTGGACAGATGAACTGTCTTTAGTATATGTATAAGAATACACCATGAGATTCATGATTTCGATCCAAAAGGCCCAAATGCAAGCAATCCTCAATCATTTTTCATTTAAATTAAAGACACAAGGTATCGTGAAACGAATTGGGCAATTATAAAATGAGTATCCCTAAATAATGCACTCAATCGTTGGATAGAAAAATATGAACGGAAGTCAAAGAGCAAGCATCTAAAACCAACCCGCGTTGTGAGTGTGTACCGTGTAGTCCCCCTTGGCCTTCCACAAGCCGGCGCGCACATAGCGGTCACCACGCGTGATCTTCCTTACCACGGAGATGACGAGGCCGACGGCGTCGGTGAGCATGGATCCCGCACTCGCGGCACTTGGTGAGGTCGACGCGGTCGATCCCCACGGAGGACGCGACGTTCTCGAGGGACGGCAGCGCATCGATGAGCGCGGCGTCGGCGTTGCGTCCGGCGTTGCCGACGACCGCACGGAGGAACTCGGCGCCCCCGTCTGGAGGGGAGTCCTAGAAGCGGAAGAGGCGGTCCAGCTCCTGCTCCAGGTAGCCGTTCATGGGGTGCAGCAGCAGCACGCCCAGGGACTCCATCGCCGTAATCGACGGGAGGACCATGGACGGCAGCGGTGGGGAGACAAATAGAAGATAGAAGAGATAAGGTGAGCAGAACTGAGAGGGAGGGAGAGTGGGCGGAGTGGGCGTGTCCAGTTTTTTCCCGATGGATAGCTCTTTTTTTAGGTGGATCGATAGCGTTTCACACAGATAGGCCGCTCAACAAAAAGTAATACAGATACAACGTCCGGCCCTGTCCACTTTCTTATTCTTTTATTATTACATCAAAATAGCCTTTTCCGTCATTTGGTTCATGTTCTTAGAGTGGGACGTTGTCCAATTCCTTTTCTTAACCCACATGTCCTGTTTGACTATGTACGTGCTCTCTTTTTTACATAGTCAGAAGATTTTAGAAAAAATGTTCAGTCATGATTATTTTGATAGTTTTATAAACATATTACTCCCTACTACATACATCGGTTTGAACGACAACTAGTTTGGATTGAAGCGAGTATAAGATTTCTTTCATATTTGTTTTTCGAAGTCCACTTCTTTCATATTTGTTAATCTTTTGGTCTACGGATGTTAAATTTTATGATTCATGTAAGATTTTTTGTCCTGCACTTCTGAAATGCATACTTTGCATTGTATGATCATACTTTAATTTTATAATATACGTGCATTGCACGTGCATACTTACTAGTCTATATAAACGTGCATTGCACGTACCTTATTACTAGTTAAAGAAACAGTCCGAAATAGCGAAGTCCACCTAAAATACCTTAACTGAAAGAAGAAAACGCTGGCAAAACGCACCGAGCCATAATGGGCCGCAGCCCAACGAGCGTTTGCTCACTTTCCCGCGTGGGACAGGAGTTCCCGCCATCCACTCAAAAAATGTTCCCGCCAAGGCACATGTTCCTCTCTTTCGTCTTTCGTCTCCCTCCAAAACCAAAAATCCTGAAGCGCAGACTCTCCAGGACAACACACGTAAAAAAAAATCTCCAGGAGAATAGACAGTTCGTCAGAGTGCAAAGCCTCCATGGGGAACATCAGATCAGCCAATCGACCAAAGACATCGTTTGATGGTGGAAAGTCTAAAAATGAGAGCTTCACTTCCCAACAAAACAGCCGATTCAGCCGCTCACGTCAAGTTGTGTAAGATGCTTCTGCATTAGAGATGCAGGCGGACGCATCTGCAACGTGCGCACGAGGATTCTTGAAACATCACGATTATTAAAGTAACAGTGAATGAACTAATTTCCGGCTCCGTGGAGAACCTGCATGCCTATTTTGCATTCCCTTCCTCGGGCAATAAAGCTCGATGCCAAGCAACAAGCTCTCCCTGTTGTCCTCTGATAGCAGATAAAATCAAGAGAAACAAGTAGCAGCCGGCCGGGGCTCAACCCGACGATCAAACTACAATGCAGGGGAAATGAAGAAGCAATAATTCACCAAAGAGATTCATATCACCCCAGCAGATTCAAGTGATCACTTAAAAGTCTGGAAGCATCACTATCAACCAAGACAAAACTACTCTGAGTATCAGCGTTCCATGCCAGGAGGAATAGAAAACTAAAGCGACGATACTGTTCCAACATGCTATCACTGTCTGTGTCTGACAGGACAAAAAAACGACATGTTAACCTAGTTTGCTTTTGAGCGCAGAACTCCACCATTGCCAGAACACGCATGCCACCAGAACAGACCATATCATCCGCTGAGACCACTCCGCAACCTGTATTCCACCTGGATCAAAGGAAATTTGAGCATAACAAAAATTAGTACACTAAAGTTGCGTGAGGTTGGAAGCTAGAGCAACAATTCGTAACAGATCAATATGAGAAATCGATCTCACCTAGGAGACAGTTAGCCATAACACTTGCTGCTTCATGTTCCTCCAATTCATCCTATGAATGTCTGCCCGGTAAGTCCCTCCAGTGGGTAACCCCCAGGTGGTGCTTTGTCTTTTGCTCCCCGGATTGGACCATTAGACAAATTAACTATCCCTTTAAAAGTTGATAGACAAGAATATTAGTCAAAACATACAAGCCATCGAGATATCTATATATTGTAGATCAATCATAGGAGGAAATTCTGATGGCACTACCTAACTGAGATATCTGTTGTAGATCAATCATAGTATCTTGCTAGCAACGGGAAGTAAATGCAAACAGAACATAGTTATACGTGGGAAAAAGTAATTGACTGTCTAGTTCCGATGCTACTTGGTACAGCTAAGATCTTACATACATGTAACAATTAAGCACCTCCCAGCGAAAAATACATTAAGCACCACAATTACATGCATTTTACTAGTTATCAGTCCTATCCTTTGTTAAGCATCATCATCAGACTATGCACATGCTAGTTATTACCATCAAAGCACACAATATCGTACAAAACATACAACCAACCGACGTAATATTCCCAACATGTGCATCATTTCGTGACCTCGAGCCAAGATAACTGTAGCCTCTAAGGCCTTGCTGAAGCATAACAAGATAGAGATTTCAGATCTATAATCATTGACCACAAGCCCTCATCTCTTACTAGTGCATGAACTATCAACTGTGTCAGTTATAAAGTCCTTTTTCAAAACAAAAATGTCAGTTATAAAGTGAATATCCTGTAGCTAACCTACAAGAGGCTAAGGGAAATCCATGCATTTAGCTACTTAACATGCTTGTGCAGACATATGCAAATGGAATTCAATCAGTTAGTCGCCTAATCTTGTAAGCTGGTAATGCATCACACTAACAAATAAGATCACATTGCTAAGGCTCGCGAAGTTTCTTGACTGAATGGGTTTAGTATGCCTGATAAAATGAGATGTGGGCACCACAAAATGATCTCCAGATGCAAGACAGCAGCATAATTTCAATAAGAGCAATGCTCCTGAAGCAGCAAGTACATTATCCATATATAACAACTAAACACACTAATACAAGCTACGAGTGAACACCTAACCCGAGGAATGAGATGAGGATTAACCTGAGAAGAGTGACTGCGGAAGCTTCCAAGGGCGAACAAATCTGGAAGAGTGGTAATCAGCCGGCGGGTTGTTCATCATGAAGTACTGTGCATCCATAAACTTGCCGGTGCTCATGTCAACATGGAATAGTTGAGACTCCTGAAAGAAGTATGCCATGGTGGCATGCTCAGGGTGGATAAATGCGACAGCGGGACAGTCATTAGGCAGGCCAATGGCCTTGAAACCATCCTCGTCCCAGAGGTTCTCGAGGTCAAGCTGATGATCAAGAGTCCAGCCCCCTGTGCCTATGTCAACAAGTGTCCACAACCTAATCCTCTCATAATTTGAGATCTCAAGGAATCGGACCATCCCTTCGCTCACACCAACGCATCGCTCTCGTGCTAGACCATTGTTGCCTGGACTCTGGCATTCATCAGGGAGCGGCACATACCACAGTTCCGGCCGGCGTTGCAGGAGGAGGCCGCTGGTGTCGAGGGCGAGGATGCCGCATGCCAGATCAACCCAAAGCATGAGATCCATGTACTTGATGACGCCGTCCCCTCCCCTCCACTCCCGCTGGCCTGGTGCGCCTGGAGGGCAGTAGAGATCCTGGACGGTCCAACGGCCGTGGTCGGAGATGTAGCAGAGGAGGGTGGCCTGGTTGGTGCCGAGCAAATGCTCTAGGTGCAGGATGATAGAGTTCGTCGCACTGGTGGCGAGGAGGCCGACCCTGCCTGGGTCTGGGCGGAAGATGGGGCGCTCGGGGTCCGGGAGGCGGGTGGCCGAGCGGGTGTTGATGTCGCAGAGGAACAACACTCTGGGGAAGCCCTTGTGGTCCAGCCGCGCCTCCGGACCGGTGTCGAAATCGTCGACGAAGACCGGCGGCGGCGGCTGAGTCTGCGTGCCGTGGGTGGCGTAGAGCACGAAGCGACCGAAATCCCCGACTGACGAGACGTACGGGTGGTTGTAGATGTCCTTGGGGTCGGGGGCGACGCGGCGGGGCACGGTAAGGCGGAAGGGGCGGGGCGGGTGCTCGCGCTCGATGGAGAGATCGGTGCCCTGCGGGAGCACCGTGTCGGAGACCACGTGCGGCATGCACACGAGGAGTACCCACTGCCCCTCCTCCGTGGTCCAGTCCGACGAGGCAGGCGCCGTCGCCTGCGCCGGCGCGGACATGGCGGAAGTGGCGGCGAAGAGACGGGAGGGGAAAAGTGAGAGGGTTGCTGGCTGGCTGGCTGGCTTGCGGGAGAAGATGGTGAGGGCGTCGCGTAGGCGTACCACTGTAGCCCACGGCGCTTTTCTTCAGCGGAACACCCCTTCTATGCTGTTCTCGAAGGGAGACGGGTGAGAATGTATCAACCCGTGGGGCCCAGCTGTGGCAACGGGGAGGGGGTGAGGCGGTTGTTGTAGTTCCAACAGGTGCGGGTTCAATTTCCGTGGTTCGCCCATCCCATTATTATCGTACGGCGTGCTAATTTTTTTCGGTGTCGAAATAGATTTATTTTACGCACAGTAGAGAGCTGGCTTCAGTGGCCGCTGCAAAATATGGCGCGCTCGAGCAGGCACGCTAAATTTCCAGCACGCGAGCAGCCGGCGCTTGCAAATATGATTTTACATGTCCATTTGACAATATGATGATGTTTCAAACATTAAACAAATGTGCAAAATAAGAGTTGGAGCAACATAGCATAGTTTAATTGCACGACATAGTTCAAAATCACCCAACCAAGTTCATGACAAATAAAAGTTCACACAACAAATGGCACATCAACAATCATGCCACATCATCCTCCTCCTCTTCTTCCTCCTCATCCGATGATGATTCTTCCTCCTCCTCTTCATTTTCAAGCGCCACATCGTCATCGGGAGCTTGGATGGTGTATCAAGATCTCCAATGGCATCATACGAAGGTATGTGAGGCACACCGAAAGCCATGCGTCCACCCATGTCAACCAGAGGTGCTCCCATGCTTCCCATAAGAGACACAAAACTCATGCTTCTCATGCCACCCATGGTAGCTCCAAAGCCACCCATGTTACCCGGAGGTGCTCTCATGCCTCCCATGAGAGATCCAAAACTCATGCCTCCCATGGCTCCTATGATAGCTTCGAAGCCACCCATGCCTCCCATGGTAGCTCTGAAGCCACCCATGCCTACCGTAGATGTTCCCAAGCCTCCCATGGTAGCTCCCATGCCTCTGAAGCCTCCCATGGTAGCTCCCATGCCTCCCATGGCCATGGCTCTTTTTTGGACCAAGACTTCATCACGGCAAAGATTGAAGTACTCCTTTTGCCTATCATCGAGGGTAGATGTGTCCATGAAGAATGAGTACTTCTCCTATTCCAATAATCTTGCTCGCTCCTCCATGGCCAATTTCTTCTCCTACAATGCCACCTTCCTCTCCTCCTCCTCCTCCTCCTCCTCCTCCTCCTCCTCCTCCTCCTCTTCTTCTTCTTCTTCTTCTTCTTCTTCTTCTTCTTCTTCTTCTTCTTCTTCTTCTTCTTCTTCTTCTTCTTCTTCTTCTTCTTCTTCTTCTTCCTCTTCTTCCTCTTCTTCTTCTTCCTCTTCCTCTTCTTCGTCTTCCTCTTCTTCTTCCTCCTCCTCTTCTTCTTCCTCCTCTTCTTCTTCCTCCTCCTCCTCTTCTTCCTCCTCTTCTTCCTCTTTCTCTTCTCCTCCTTCTTCTTCTTCTCCATTTGGTCTTTTTGGCTTGGAGTAGTGTAACGCCCCGATCTGATGCGCCAAGTGTCCGCCAGTTATTCGCCGTCCTTGCCATGTCATGTGCTTGCGTGTTGCACTTTGCCATGTCATCATCTGCATTTCATATCATGTCGTCATGTGCATCTCATTTTGCATACGTGTTCGTTTCATGCATCCGAGCATTTTCCCCGTTGTCCGTTTTGCAATCCGGCACTCCTATGTTCCCCGGCGCCCCCTTTTGCCTCTTTTCGTGTGCGTGTGTTAAACTTTCTCGGAATGGCCCGAGGTTTGCCAAGCGGCCTTGGTATAGCACCGGTAGACCGCATGTCAAGTTTCGGGTCGTTTGGAGGTCGTTTGATACTCCATCGGTTAACTGGGTAACCGCAAAGGCCTCTTTTGTATGCAACCCAACACCTCTCCAAAAGTGGCCCAAAACCCATCATAACCCCCTCCATCCTCTTGGCCGTTCGATCACGATCGTGTGGGCGAAAACCGCACCTCATTTGGACACTCCCACCTCCTTCTACCTATAAATATGTGCACCCCTCCGAAATTTCGGGTCCAAAACCCTAGCCCCGCTCCCCGCGCGCCGCCGGACATTTCGTCCCCGCCGCCGGACATGTCCAATGCCACCAGCCACCTCACTCCGGCCAACCGGAGGCCGCCACGTCGCCTTCCCCGCCGCCTCAACCAACCCGCGGCCGCCACGTCACCGCCGCCGTCCCGCGCACCGCCGAGGCCCGCCAGGCCCGCGTCCGGCCCCCGCGGGCCCAGCGCCGCCGCCCGCGCCGCCCGGGGTCTCCCTCCGCCCGCGCCGCCGCTCTGGATCCGCCGCCGCCGCCCGGTGCGCTCCCCGCCGCCGCGCAGGCCCGGCCGGCCGCGCCCCGCGCCGCGCCTCCGCCCCCGCGGCCCCGCGCCGTCCCGCTCCGTCGCGGCGCCCGACCACCGCCCCGCCTCTCCGGCCTCCTCCTCCGGCCAGATCCGGCGACCCCGCGCCCGGATCCGGCGTTCCCCCTCCTCCGGCGAGCTCTCCATCCAGTTCCGGCCGCCGGTGGCTCAGATCCGGCGAGATCCCAACGTGCATCGGAAACCGTGCAACCCTAGTTGGAGTGGTATATTTTCCAAGTCCCCAGATTTTTGCATTATATTGCTCTGCTCAACATGCCATATCTCCATGCATACTGCTCCGTTTTGCGTGCATGATATGTCGAAATGTTCATCTCGTTGTGCTCTTCATTTTGTTCCATTGTGCCATGTTCATTAAAGTTCATCTAGATGCCCTAATCATCGTTGCAAAACTGATACATGATGTTGTCTGCTGTCTGTTATCAGAACATGCTCATTTGTTATTTTTGCATCTTTCTGTGTGATTTTTTTGAGCATGAGTTCTACATATGTTTTGTAATATGCCATGCCATATTTGCTGTGGTGCAACCCGTTTGTAATGATATGCCATGTGTTGTCTGTTTCAAGCTTGCAAAGTAGCTTACTCAATGTTGCTGATTTCAGAGACTTAGAATTTCACCAAGTCTTTGTCAGCTGTTATTTTGATGCCAGGTATTCATGTTGCTACAGTGAGATCCATGCATCTTTGGAGGATGATCAGTAAGGATGTTTTGTACATATGGTTATCCTATATCCATCCATGCCTCTGTTTGCATTTATGAAGCACCCTAGCTTGACCCAATCGAGCGCTACTTTTGCTATAAAATGTTCCTGGCAGATTGTTAACATGTTTAGCAGTTTTGCCAAGGTTGTTGTAGTTGATCCTTGTAAGATATGTATTTGTTCTTGCCATGTATAGCCTCTATGCCATGTCTAGTTGCTGGGTGTATGCTTAGTTTGTCATGCAATGCCTCGTAGTGAGTGCATTGAGCTCGTAAACATGCCTACTTGTTATCTGTTTTGCCATGCTCCAGTTTTTCACAGTCTGAATCTGTTTATGTTTTGCTATGTTCATATGCTTGCAATTGTATTTTCTGATCGCTTTTGGCTCATGGTCACTAAGGGACTTTTGTTATATGCTTTGAGTAGACTCATGCCATGATCTAGTTTGACATGATATGTTCCTGTAGCATGTTGTTTGATAGCTCTAATTATTGCAACCTGATGTTATTTCTACCATGTCCTGAAATTCTGCTAAGTCTGTGAACCTGTTATTATTTGCAATCTTGCCATGTCCTTTTGAGCATGTTCTATTATTTTCTGGAGATAGCTCAGTGTTCATGTTTTGTCATGCTTTACCTGTAAATCATGTCCATGCCTTTTGTTATCATGTTATGGTCCTGTAGCATGTTGATTTGATGCTTGCTAGATGCCTACTTGCTGTTTTGGACAGATTGTTGTTATATCTTGTATAGGGTGTATGTGTTGAACCGTTGCTCCGTTTTGAGCATGCTCTACATGAAACTTGCTTAGAATTGCATGTAGCTTCATATTATCATGTTGCATCCTTGTTTTGATGTGTTTGCTTGATGTTTGTATGCATTTTGCATCAATGCCATGCTTAACTTGTTTTGCTCATATCTTCTAGGCCGTAGCTCCGAATCTAATGAACTTTACATGTAACTTGACTAGAATTTCGTGTAGATCATCATGGTGCATCTTAACTTTCTGTTTAACAACTTGAACATAAGGTTTATTCAGATCAGGACCAATTTCGAAATTTGCATATGAGGACTTACCGGAATTGTTATATGTTGTTTCCGGCCTCATTTAAACTTGCTTTGATGTGTTGTTCTTGTATGCATCATCTCTTGCCATGAGTAGCTTCATGTAGCCTTGTCATGCATCCTACTTGGTTGAGCATCATGCCTTGTTCATGTGTGGTTTTTTTACCTTGTTGTGTGCTTCTTCTCGATAGTTCCCGTTTCGTTGCGATCGTGAGGATTCGTTCGTCTTCGTGGCTTCATCTTCTTCATGGACTCGTTCTTCTTCCTTGCGGGATTTCAGGCAAGATGACCGTCACCTTGGATCTCACTACTATCATTGCTATGCTAGATGCTTCGTTCTATCGCTATGCTGCGTTACCTACCAGTTGCTGCTCAAGCCTCCCAAATTGCCATGAACCTCTAACCTTTGTCACCCCTCCTAGCAAACCGTTGTTTGGCTATGTTACCGCTTTTGCTCAGCCCCTCTTATAGCGTTGCTAGTTGCAGGTGAAGATGAAGATTGCTCCATGTTGGATTATGTTTATGTTTATGTTGGGATATCACAATATCTCTTATATTATTAATGCATCTATACACTTGGTAAAGGGTGGAAGGCTCGGCCTTATGCCTGGTGTTTTGTTCCACTCTTGCCGCCCTATTTTCCGTCATATCGGTATTATGTTCCCGGATTTTTGCGTCCCTAACGCGGTTGGGTGATTTATGGGACCCCCTTGACAGTTCGCTTTGGATAAGAGTCCTCCAGCAAGGCCCAACCTTGGTTTTTACCATTTGCCTCACCACCACCTACTTTTCCCTTGGGAGTCGCTCTCTCGATGGTCATCTATATTTTAGCCCCCCCGGGCCAATGCTTGTCTAAGTGTTGGTCCAAACTAGAGCATCGTGCGGGACCGTCCCTTGGCAACTTGGGTTATGTTGGTACCTGTACGCTTAGCTTATCCGGTGTTGCCCTGAGAACGAGATATGTGCAGCTCCTATCGGGATGTCGGTGCATCGGGCGGTCTTGCTGGTCTTGTTTTATTACTGTCGAAATGTCTTGTAGCCGGGATTCCGAGACTGATCGGGTCTTCCCGGGGAGAAGGAATATCCTTCGTTGGTCGCGAGAGCTTATAATGGGCTAAGTTGGGACACCCCTGCAGGGTTTGAACTTTCGAAAGCCGTGCCCGCGGTTATGTGGCAGATGGGAATTTGTTAATGTCCGGTTGTAGAAAACTTGAAGTAAACTCTTCTAAAATACACCAACCGTGTGCGTAACCGTGAGTGTCTCTTTTCGGGGTTGATCGAGAGGAGAACACGGTTTCTGGGTTATGTTTGACGTAAGTAGGAGTTTAGGATCACTTCTTGATCATTACTAGATGACGACTGCTTGCTTTGCTTCTCTTCTCGCTCTTATTTGCGTAAGTTAGCCACCATACATGCTTAGTCGCTGCTGCAACCTCACCACTTTACCCCCTTCCTTACCCATTAAGCTTTGCTAGTCTTGATACCCCTGGTAATGGGATTGCCGAGTCCTCGTGGCTCACAGATTACTACACCAACAGTTGCAGGTACAGGTTATGCGATGATCATGACGTGAGAGCGATGTTCATTTGTGTTGGAGTTCTTCTTCTGCTTCTTATTCGATTGAGGGATAGGTTCCTGGTCGGCAGCCTGGGCTAGCAGGGTGGATATTGTTTGAGTTGCTGTTTATGTTTCATCCGTAGTCGGATGTTGTTCTTGCATATGATGTATTGTTGTATTCATGTGACATTGTATGTCTTGGTTGTATCCCCACTATTATGTAATGTTGATGTAATGATATCCACCTTGCAAAAGCGTCTTCAAGATGCGCTTCTATCCTTGGTGGGACCTTCGAGTTCCTTTAGGATAGGGTCGCATCTTGGGCGTGACAAGTTGGTATCAGAGCCTCGACTGACCCTAGGAGCCCCCTTGTTTGATCGTGTAGTTTGGCCGATGTCGAGTCTAGAAGAAAACTTTTTCGGAGTCTAGTTATATCGGAGAGTAGGATTTCTTTTTACTCCTCTGTCCCTTCGTCGCTCTGGTGAGAAATCCTGGCGTAGGTGTTTTGAACTACTCCTCTTCCCGTTCAATTTTTTCCTTAGGATCACGTGGTTAGTTTTTGTTTGTTGCCCATCCTCTTTTATCCGGTGCACCTCTCGTCAAGTTGACTCGAACCTCTTTGTCTTTGGGAGATCAATCCTCAGTTCTTTTCAATCGATGTTGTTTTCCTGTCCGAAGTTGTCCTTGTTTTTTTCCCACCTGCCCACCCTTCTTCTTCTTGGAACCGGAGTTTGTAATCGAGTATCCATCCTACCCATGCGAAGCCTTTGCATTCTCTCCTCAATTATTTCAACCGGTGAATTCTCGTCTGGTTCATCAATGTTCGTCTTGTTTTCTTTTCTGGTGGATCCAAATTCAACTTCTTCGGTGTTGATCATTCTTTACCTCAGCTCAAGTATTTCCCTCTGACCGTTCGCCTCTCGCCATTTAATCCTTCCGGAGTGCTGAAGACGTCTCAAAAGATGCGTGTTTGCATTCAATTAATTCGAGGTTGTCACCTCATTCCAATCTTTCAGTTGTTCCGGTGCATCATTTCTCATTCAACCAATCCTTCCAACGGTGTTTTTCTTTTCAGTGGGCCCTAACCCACAGGTCTCTTCCCAGGATCTTACTTGACTCTTCTAATTTCCTCGGAGCCATTCTCAAATATTTTTCAAAGCTTGACGTAAGTATGAATTTCATCAGTCAGATGCCTTCTCCAAGGTCGTTTCCAAATTCTTTCATGTTCGGGTTAATCTTTCCTCTTTTCATTCCTCGGAGTATCTCAACAAATTTTGATGGTGTTTCTCGTCGTCATGTGAAGACCGAAGTAGAGTTTTCCCTAAATCTTGTCCGTTACCCCGGAGATTCGCGTTGCTAGCTCGATGTTACCCTATCAAATTGTTTCCAGTCGTGCAATTCTTTTAAATCATCCAGAGTATTTCAGGAGTTGTTTTTCGTCTCGATCATCCGGAGGTCATCTTTTCGGAATATTTCTTCGTTCCAAGTTTTCAGCTTCGTTCATCTCAATATTCTTCCGGTGTTGTGTTCAAGCATTCGTTAATCAGTTCGCGATCTCTTCGATCTCTTTTCTCTAAATTTCCTCAAGTATCTTCGTTCATTTTCTAATTCATTCCGGCGATTCGTTCTCTTCTCTTCGTTCATTTACTTTCTCACGGTGGATCGTTGAAGATTCCTTTTCCGTTCTCATCATATATATTCATTCGTTCTTTTCAATCCTACCGGTGGCTCATGAAGACCTTCCCAAATTTGGCGCTATATCCTCCCTTAATCTTTTCCCAATGTGAATAAGTGGTATGCAATCCATTGCTTCTCATCAATTTAATTGGTGGAGGATAAGCATAACGTAATTCTTATTCTTCTTTCATCAATTTGATTAATTATTTTCTTCAGAGATTGTTCATGTTGAATAATTTCTTGGTTCTAAGTTGTTCGTCTTTTATTTTCCGGAGTTCCAAGTCTTCTCGCTTGTCTCGTCTCGAAGCTCCATCCGAATCATCGCAAGGCTTAACCTTATTCCTTTCATCCTTTGATTTTATCTCATCATCCTTTTGTTACCGGAGTTCTTCACGGTGGTTCGCAATGATTTGATTCATTCTTCAAGTGTTCATCAAGATTCTTTTGGAGGAGCTCAAGTATCTTTTCTTCTTGCATCTCGAAGTGCTATTAATTCTCCGTATTATTTTGAAGTGGATTTTTGCATTTCTTCGTTCTTCTCAGCTATTCTATCTTTTCCGTTTGTGGTCGGCGATCACCTCATAATTTTGAGATGTTATCCATAAGTCCACGACAAGCTTATTCTTTTGTTGTTGAATTTCCAACAACTCCGTTCAATCCTTCCTTCTAAGGACGCTTCCATTTCATTCATGTTAGCAGTTGTAATCCTCTTCCTCGTTCTTTTCTTTCCAATCTTTTAAGTCTTACAGAGGTTTTGTGTCGTTCCTCAAGTCAAGTAACGTTCCATCTTCTCAAGTTCATGTTCTTATCTTTCCATGTTTAACCGGAGTGCTGCCTAATTATTTCGTTCTTATTCCTTTGCGAACCGGAGTGGTTTCGATTCCATTTTTGTTTCGGAGCCTTGATTCTTGTCATATTCGTCGTTTCTTTTTCTTCCTACTCGAGTGTTCTCGACTTTGCTCTTCCTCTCTCTTTTCTTCTTGTCTCACCTCATTCCTTTTTCTCTTCCGTCTCGGTCCTAAGATCTCGGGACGAGATCTCTTGTTAGTAGAGGAGAGTTGTAACGCCCCGATCTGATGCGCCAAGTGTCCGCCAGTTATTCGCCGTCCTTGCCATGTCATGTGCTTGCGTGTTGCACTTTGCCATGTCATCATCTGCATTTCATATCATGTCGTCATGTGCATCTCATTTTGCATACGTGTTTGTTTCATGCATCCGAGCATTTTCCCCGTTGTCCATTTTGCAATCCGGCACTCCTATGTTCCCCGGCGCCCCCTTTTGCCTCTTTTCGTGTGCGGGTGTTAAACTTTCTCGGAATGGCCCGAGGTTTGCCAAGCGGCCTTGGTATAGCACCGGTAGACCGCATGTCAAGTTTCGGGTCGTTTGGAGGTCGTTTGATACTCCATCAGTTAACTGGGTAACCGCAAAGGCCTCTTTTGTATGCAACCCAACACCTCTCCAAAAGTGGCCCAAAACCCATCATAACCCCCTTCCATCCTCTTGGCCGTTCGATCACGATCGTGTGGGCGAAAACCGCACCTCATTTGGACACTCCCACCTCCTTCTACCTATAAATATGTGCACCCCTTCGAAATTTCGGGTCCAAAACCCTAGCCCCGCTCCCCGCGCGCCGCCGGACATTTCGTCCCCGCCGCCGGACATGTCCAACGCCACCAGCCACCTCACTCCGGCCAACCGGAGGCCGCCACGTCGCCTTCCCCGCCGCCTCAACCAACCCGCGGCCGCCACGTCACCGCCGCCGTACCGCGCACCGCCGAGGCCTGCCAGGCCCGCGTCCGGCCCCCGCGGGCCCAGCGCCGCCGCCCGCGCTGCCCGGGGTCTCCCTCCGCCCGCGCCGCCGCCCTGGATCCGCCACCGCCGCCCGGTGCGCTCCCCGCCGCCGCGCAGGCCCGGCCGGCCGCGCCCCGCGCCGCGCCTCCGCCCCCGCGGCCCCGCGCCGTCCCGCTCCGTCGCGGCGCCCGACCACCGCCCCGCCTCTCCGGCCTCCTCCTCCGGCCAGATCCGGCGACCCCGCGCCCGGATCCGGCGTTCCCCCTCCTCCGGCGAGCTCTCCATCCAGTTCCGGCCGCCGGTGGCTCAGATCCGGCGAGATCCCAACGTGCATCGGAAACCGTGCAACCCTAGTTGGAGTGGTATATTTTCCAAGTCCCCAGATTTTTGCATTATATTGCTCTACTCAACATGCCATATCTCCATGCATACTGCTCTGTTTTGCGTGCATGATATGTCGAAATGTTCATCTCGTTGTGCTCTTCATTTTGTTCCATTGTGCCATGTTCATTAGAGTTCATCTAGATGCCCTAATCATCGTTGCAAAACTGATACATGATGTTGTCTGCTGTCTGTTATCAAAACATGCTCATTTGTTATTTTTGCATCTTTCTGTGTGATTTTTTTGAGCATGAGTTCTACATATGTTTTGTAATATGCCATGCCATATTTGCTGTGGTGCAACCCGTTTGTAATGATATGCCATGTGTTGTCTGTTTCAAGCTTGCAAAGTAGCTTACTCAATGTTGCTGATTTCAGAGACTTAGAATTTCACCAAGTCTTTGTCAGCTGTTATTTTGATGCCAGGTATTCATGTTGCTACAGTGAGATCCATGCATCTTTGGAGGATGATCAGTAAGGATGTTTTGTACATATGGTTATCCTATATCCATCCATGCCTCTGTTTGCATTTATGAAGCACCCTAGCTTGACCCAATCGAGCGCTACTTTTGCTATAAAATGTTCCTGGCAGATTGTTAACATGTTTAGCAATTTTGCCAAGGTTGTTGTAGTTGATCCTTGTAAGATATGTATTTGTTCTTGCCATGTATAGCCTCTATGCCATGTCTAGTTGCTGGGTGTATGCTTAGTTTGTCATGCAATGCCTCGTAGTGAGTGCATTGAGCTCGTAAACATGCCTACTTGTTATCTGTTTTGCCATGCTCCAGTTTTTCACAGTCTGAATCTGTTTATGTTTTGCTATGTTCATATGCTTGCAATTGTATTTTCTGATCGCTTTTGGCTCATGGTCACTAAGGGACTTTTGTTATATGCTTTGAGTAGACTCATGCCATGATCTAGTTTGACATGATATGTTCCTGTAGCATGTTGTTTGATAGCTCTAATTATTGCAACCTGATGTTATTTCTGCCATGTCCTGAAATTCTGCTAAGTCTGTGAACCTGTTATTATTTGCAATCTTGCCATGTCCTTTTGAGCATGTTCTATTATTTTCTGGAGATAGCTCAGTGTTCATGTTTTGTCATGCTTTACCTGTAAATCATGTCCATGCCTTTTTTTATCATGTTATGGTCCTGTAGCATGTTGATTTGATGCTTGCTAGATGCCTACTTGCTGTTTTGGACAGATTGTTGTTATATCTTGTATAGGGTGTATGTGTTGAACCGTTGCTCCGTTTTGAGCATGCTCTACATGAAACTTGCTTAGAATTGCATGTAGCTTCATATTATCATGTTGCATCCTTGTTTTGATGTGTTTGCTTGATGTTTGTATGCATTTTGCATCAATGCCATGCTTAACTTGTTTTGCTCATATCTTCTAGGCCGTAGCTCCGAATCTAATGAACTTTACATGTAACTTGACTAGAATTTCGTGTAGATCATCATGGTGCATCTTAACTTGTTATCCATTTGGTCTTTTTGGCTTGGAGTAGGCTACCGAGATTGGTGTAGGGATTCTCTAACCACCATCACTTGATGCCTCCTCCTCATCATCATCCAAATCAATAATTGCCTTGCTTTTCTTGCTCTCCTCTTGGTCATCACGAGGCTTCGATTTCTTTTCATCCTTTAACACATTGTAGCAATGAGGCAACACAAATGGTCTCCCTTTCTTTACCTTCCCTTTCTTGGTCTTCTTCTCTTCTCCTTAAATAAGTTTTGTCCAATAGTGAGCTACAAACAAAATAACAAGTTAGCACTTGAAACACCAAAGAAGAAGCATGAACATGGAAGGAACATAAAGAAATGACAGTTACCCTATCTCCATCACTAGTGCCACTTGGGTTTATCGTGTCAGCCGCCTTAAGTGTCGTCGCCCACACATTTGACAATCTTTGTTGATTGTTGACCACCCGGAGCGAAGAGATTTATTGGTGCGGTCAATTCCTCTCTTGTTGTGTATATCAAAGTGCTCCTTCATCCGGACCCAATATGTATCTCTACTATGGTCCCCTCCAGCGTTTGCATCCATAGACACATGCAACCATGTATTGCATAGCAAGATATCTTCGTCCATGGTGTAGTTGCCCGCTCTTCCTTTCGGTGCATCGACGATATCCTCACCATCCTCGTCCACCTCAAACTCATGATCATCTTCATGCACTACATTGGTTTGAGACCAATGAGAATTGTTGGAGCCAACACCCATAGTTGACATATAGGTGTCATCATTGAAACTACAAAATATGTAGAAGAAAACTAAGCTATCCACATGTATACATTTATGTAAAAAACACCAACAGAAAAAGGGGGTGAAATCATACCTTGCGGGCATTTCATCAAACACCTTGTGCGCATCGGCCACTGGTGCAACAAATTGCGAGCTCTCCGGCGCTTCGGTCGGCGGAGGCATGGCCGGACACCCTACAAGCTTCTTCTTCGGCCGCCTAGAAGAGCCATCCGCCTTGTTATTCTTCCCGGACACCTTCCCCGCCATCGTTGCCGCCGCATTCAGTCGCTTGGAGACAGGCCCCTGTGGCTTCATGACGGGGGGCAGCATGACGCCACCCTGCGAGGTTGTCCGCGGCGCCATGAAAAGGCCGCGTGTGAGACCGGTGCTTGGAGGAGGACTGCCGGTGGCGAAGCCGAAGCTCAACCCCGCTGTAGGGTTTGCGGCGGCGGCGGCAACGCCGGAGGGGTCGCAGGTGTAGGGAGGGGTTGGGGGATGTTGGGGCGGCCTTCTGTCGAATTTCGCTGGCGACGGCGCGGGGCGGGGCGAAGGCGGGGTGGCTGGAGAGGTTGGCGGTAGTTGGTCGCAGACGCTCGACTGTCCAGCGCGCGGGAGGGGCACACAAAATAAGCGACGTGCGATGCCGTTTTCCTCCGCGTGTTGAACCCATTATACCGCGCGTGCGCGATTATTGCGCGGCTGCTGGAGCACCCGTTTCGGCTCCGCGCGCGCAAAAAAATAGTTTTTCCAACGCGCGTCTATGATAGCGCACCTGTTTTAGATTCTCTAAAGGAGACAAATGAAGACTCCAAAGGATTCGCTAGTTTCGTTGCAATGTGGGAAACCCACTTATATACTCCCTCCATTTCTTTTTACGTTTAAGGTGTATTTGTTTTTTGATAAAATTCCACAATGTAAGATGCCTTTCTTTCAATTCCTCATAATTGCCTTCTCAGCCCTCTAGAAAAAAGGAAAGTATCTCTCTCCCGATTGTATGTATCTCTCCTTATAGGAAAACAAGAAAAGTATCTTTGTCCTGATTGTCTGGATCTCCTCCTTTCCGTTCTAATTGATTTACTTCCCACTAATCAATGAATTAGTCAAGGGTATTTTCGTCCTCAATTCTTTCAAGTTTCATGCCTTGGTCACCGTACCGAAAAAATACACCTTATATAAAGGAACGGAGGGAGTACATGATGAAGGGGTGTGTTGGGGAGACACCTTTTTCCTAATAGACACATCCTGGGAGGCATCCCTCCCATACAATTGATCACGCGTTTTATTCCTCAGCACTCCCCCTTGATCAATTCGTCATCTGTGTATTGCAAACTGAAAAATTCCTCCAAAAACCGTGAGGGAAAAATTGAGGAAAAACCTTATAATATATATGCCATCATAAACTCATTTACACCCAGTAGGAAAAATATAAGGAGAAACCAATATTGCATATATCCGCACTTGTATTTATATTGTCTCGTTAAAAACCTTATATGAGAAACCATCATGGAAAACTCATGAAGGGAAAAATGGTACAATATGAGTGATCTGAAGATCAGCAACGGGTTATAACTTGGGATTTTACTCACCCTGAACTTTGCAAACCTCAATGTTATCTCATACCAATTCCACGAACCTAGTTCTGGAATATAAACATTGGTAGATATGTTATGAACATCACAATAATTTATTTGCAATTACCCTCTTACATTTATGTAACTTGTGAGGATAAATATAACCCATAAGCGATTCAAGTGACATTATCTTGGTGGATAATGATAATCTCCACATGATTTTACATGGGCCAATCATTCTATGAAGTCATCCACATTTTATGATGCTTCAAATAAAATATAATGATCACTAGAAGGACTCAATATGACTTCCCTCAAAATTCTCTTCCAGCAAACCCAGTCTTTGATATGGCATTGTGGGATCATATAATTAGCTACTATAAATATATCAAACCATGGCCCCATCTTGATTTTCCGGATGGAATTGATCAAGACCCTTTGTGCCATGGATATATCCAAGAATATTCCTTACACAAACCTTATACCTTTCGGTGAATTGCACTCTCAATAAACTGCCAAAAACTATAGTGTCAGGCCTGACATATTTTGTAGTATATATGAGTGCTTCGGTGGTATTTATATATGAAACTTCATGTCCAACTATCACTTCACCGTCTCCCATATGTCTCAAGGATTTGTATACCATATTAGGTATAATATGACCATATGCGTCTTTGATATAATATATCCATATTGAACTTCTCCATTACTTCTGGATATATTAAGACTGATATTTAGGGGGATATGCTCAAGTCATAAACTTAGCATAATTTGGTTTAACCCAAATATCTGTCTTAACATGATTGTGTGTATTTCATGTCTCATATAGACTTTGATGATAAGATCATCAACACCACAAATTAAGATGATATAAAATCCAATCCAGGATTTCTTCATGAATACACGTCAACAATCATTAGTATGAGAGTAATCCTTGTCAAGGAGTAACTCACTTAGTCGGTTGCACCACACAATTCTCCAACTACTTCAAGTCATAGAATGACTTCAGAAGTTCCACACATGCATGTTCCAATTTACCTTTGGATTTAGAATATTAAGTCATTCAATGACTTCATTATATACATCAAAACTAATTGACCCATGGGAGTATGTAGATATTACATACATCAACCATATGGATCTGTACCGCCATTAACATTCAGTATCAAAACATAATTCCATTCATGCCAAGAAGGTATGCTACATCATAACCGATGTCGGGTTTCAGCGAAAAACCCTTGTGCTACAAGCCTCGCTTTCTCACCACCTTATTTATTTTTGTTTACAAACAAAAATTCACTTCTCTTCCCTTTGGAAGATACTTATGATTAGCAGGTTTTACAATGGTAAAACCTCTCTTTTGATGAGCGAGTGCCACTCTTCCTTAATTGCTTCCTTTAATTTGAACAAATATAAGTGCAACAACACTATCCATGGATTTGGTTCAGGGCCCAAAAGGATTCTAGCAATTCTCAAAAATAATTTTATGTTGACATATGTAGACTTTCTCATATACGATTCTCACGAATCAATATCATTGTGGAATTCTTATTACGCCTCTTAACTCCTTGTGATTTTCCACAACAACAGAGTCAAGGTGTTTTGATGTCTCAACACCTAAAAATGTGTGCACATATGTGTTGGACTTTGGATGCCACACATCCCTCAGGTGTCATTCAACCCGAGGTCGAATATTATTTACGGATCGAGGGGTCAATCTCCTCTGTTTCCACTGAAATATATGAGTACCTAATCTCATGCGACCAGAATTCTCCCCTCTTGCTCTCATCTAGGGAGATGAGTGATTTATTATGTACCTTCACTCATTCTGGTACTTGACAACAGTGACACTTTTGTCATCAGTAAATATACTTGGCAGATAATTTGCAATATGCTGCAAATTTCTCATAACCTAAACCTGCAGTTCAGATTCTTAAGTATGTGGACAAAATGTCTATTACATTTCTTCTTCATTTCATGGCATTTTTTGTGGTACAAATCTCCCCCTAATGCCAGAAAATGTTCTTATCGCAAAAGCAATCAGCGTATGGGTTGCAAATAACTCCCTTCATATGGTTGAGGTATTCGATTGATTAATGATCATACCACAGTTATTCCTCACATAGATCCCAACCATATGTGAAGGCCCATGATATACGCTGGGGTGGTGATATCGGTATGCAACCGAGTTACCGTAGATGGGAAATACTTCACTTATTTCCACGTACAAACTGCAAGGGGGTGCAGTATCATTTGATCTCATTTAGACCAAATATGCGGAGTGTGAGACGGCATGTTACCATCACGGAATGTTGACTCTCTTTCAAAAGAGATCAAGCCAAACCATTCTGGTTATGTACGATATACTGAATAGAACCATTGAATGCTCGTGAATCAACTTCAATGACATTTCAATTCCAATGGAATTATCCCACATTAGGATAAGTTGCTCTAAATTTGTCAATCTGAGCAATTAATTCAGTAAACTCATGGTTATGTGTGGATATACACACCTAAGACCATCTTCTAGATGTGTCTATGAACACCATGGTGTACCAACATAACACAGACACATACAATGACATAGATAAGTGAATCTTGGTTGAGAGTTTCCTACTTAGCTCTTGTAATCTTGCCTTGTGAGAGGGTAAACTCACTTAGGATCGAGGTTTCGACCAGTTCATGCTTCCAACTTCGTGCGTGGTTGTGTGGATTGGAAAATAAGAGTGTCGTTGGGGGAATACTTTTTGTTGGTTGTTGCATATGTAGTAGCTTGCATTGGTCATGTCAGGTTGCGCTAGTTATCCTTTACCCGACAACGTTGTTGACTAGGATCGAGGTTTCCTTCGCCCTTTCAGGTGGCCTTGATTCATTCGTCATGCAGATCCTCCATGAAGATCGGGTAACCCCGTATCAGGATATGCATACACATATCCTTTGGCTAGTATATGGTTCAGTTGATGACTATGTTTCACAAGTCATGGGCACAGAGATGCTAACCCGATCGTATGGACCAAGGGACGGGGATCACTGAGTCAGACATACCCACTTTGAGACATAGTGAGATATTGTCGTATGTTAGTCTCAAGTACAACGTATATTCCAAGTCCTAGACTTGAGGTCCTCGCAGGTTCTCGGGATGAGGACCAACTCACTTAGGGTATATCAAACGCTACCCCATAACTGGGTATCTTCCCGGTGAGTAGTGAGACATGCCGTGAGACATGGTTGACCAAGATGGGGTTTGCCCTTCCAATTCGGAGAGATATTCTCTGGGTCCTATCGAGTGATCAAATTCAGAAAACATGGCCATGCGACTTGGGTTAAGTGTTAACTCAGTTTGGTGACTTGTATCACATTTTTCAGAATAGATGTCGAGCTTCTACCAAAAAGGGTGACAAATACTCGGCTTGAGCTCGATAACATATATCGTGACGCAAAAGGAATGGTTCATATGACACATCACTACTGCAGGATGCTGCTAACGCGACACTACGATCAGTGACCCTTCGACGAAACTATGTGCGATGCAATAATTGCAAACGGTGGTGTAAAAAACCGTCAGAAAAGGTGCAAAACGTTGGCAATGGAGGATGCATCAAACACGGTTCAGATTTTAGTTGCGTGTGCGATGCAGGGCATATGGTTCAGTTCAAGTAACTGTTTGCGATGAGGAGAAACAAAAGAAACGGGTAGCCAGATGAAGGTGTGTGCGATACATCATACGATTCACTTGGATGAACTGTTTGTGATTAGGCAACACAAAAGAAACAGTCAGCCAGATCAAGGTGTGTGTGATATACGGCATACAGTTTAGTCGAATGAACTGTTTTCGATTAGGGAAGAGAACATAAACGGTTCAACTTAACAAGATGTGTGTGATACGCGGCAAAAAGGCCCGGAGGTTAATTCGAGAACAAGTACACAGAGGTTAATTTGACATACATGACTTATTTCACAGAAATCATATCACTTTTTTGGAAAACATTTAATTGCGTTGAATGTATATAGTGCTCCGTCCTATTAGTTGAATTAACCTCGAGGTCCGTGTTTTGGAAACATGTCGTAAAGTAACGGGATAGACCTTCATTCAAGCCAATCAACATGTGTTCAAAAAACAAAAATTATCAAAAAGTAACGAGAAGACCTTCTTCAAGCCAATCAACATGTGTACAAAAAATAAAAAATGTCAAAAATTACAAAACAAGGGCCTCGAGGTTAATTCAACTAATATGATGGAGCACTATATACATTCAACGCAATTAAATGTTTACAGTGACCCATCAAATCAGTTAATTTAATATCAAGGCCACTTTCCATCCGGTCACCCATCTGATGACTACTCAAGCCTCGGCACAGTAACTTGGGAGTTCTATTAGATGAGCTATCGGTAGGGAAGCTGGTCCTTGCTGCTGTAGGATCCCTCTTTGCATCCTTTATTGGCCAATCAACATGTGTACAAAAAATAAAAAATGTCAAAAATTACAAAACAAGGGCCTCGAGGTTAATTCAACTAATATGATGGAGCACTATATACATTCAACGCAATTAAATGTTTACAGTGACCCATCAAATCAGTTAATTTAATATCAAGGCCACTTTCCATCCGGTCACCCATCTGATGACTACTCAAGCCTCGGCACAGTAACTTGGGAGTTCTATTAGATGAGCTATCGGTAGGGAAGCTGGTCCTTGCTGCTGTAGGATCCCTCTTTGCATCCTTTATTGGGCACCCGGATGACCGATTGTTGCCGCCCAATGGTCAATGCCATGTCCCCTGCATGGCAGTTTTTGCAGCGGGTAACTGCATCCTCGCGCTGCGCCCGACGCAATTGCATGCACACGAACGTGCGTGATCGTGCGCCGGCCCCAAACATTGGCAACACAACTTATAAATTGACGAATGGAGTACTAGTTACAGTGATGCATATAATTAAGCAAAGGGATCACACATGTCTGTATTGACTGGAACGAGAATGCAATAGCACAATAAGAATTACGGCCGCGATGATGCGATCGCAGTGGTGGTTACAGGAGGCAAGAAGAAAGATGCATCCATCAACGTTACGAGCTCCTCCTCCTCAACTCAGTGCGTCGGGCCACTGACCGGCGGCTAAGGATCGGTGGCTTTTGTGGCGAGGTCAAGGTGCTTCTCAGTAAAGGCATCCAAGGCTTCCAGCCAATTGAAGAAGGCCAACGTCGTAGCGTCCTCACTGGCCTTGTAGATACCTATGTACACAATTTTCTCGTACACGTGGATGTGTAGGTCGACGAATTCTTGCAGGGCGAGGCGCCTCGCGGCGAGCGCGACCTCCAGGTGGACATTCTTTGTGGCGTCGGCGGGCAGTCGCAGGGCCACCAGTGCTTGAAAGAGGTTTCTGAAGGAAATATGCCCTAGAGGCAATAATAAAGTTATTATCACTACAAAAAAAAGACACATCCGTGAAATTTTGGGCCAAACGAATTTTTTCTGTCATACTTATGACACTACTATGACAATAATTGTGACAAAATACGGTATCATCATAGATGTGGTGGGGCCCTACTTCTATGACAAAAAATCATGACAGAAAATGGACTTTTCGTCCTGGGCGGGCCGGAGACGCAACTGCATGACATTATTTGGGTCGTCCATGACGGAAAAAACCGTGGTAGAAGCGATGGCGAGGAAAATATCGGGGTGTTCCCGGTTACGGTGGGTGGTCGGGGCCGAGCGATGCATGTTTCTCTCGTACACATATGCGCATGGGTGCGAGGCGTTGGGCTCTAACTGAACCCGAGCGATTGCACTGCAGACTACGCGTTACTGAACCCAAGCGATCGATCGATGGCTGTTAACTGAACCCGATCGAGCGATTCCTTCGCTACTGCTACTAACTGAAGCTGACCGATGCTGCCTCTGGATGAATAGTGAGCATTGCTGGGGGGTTTTGGATGAACAGTTCCCGGTGGGGTGGATGAACAGGACCCCGTGGTGTTGCCTCTGGATGAACAGGACCCCATCGATCGAGCCGGTTGGGGCTGGATGAACAGGACCCCGTGGAGGGCTGGATGAACAGGACCACCCCGTGGAGGGCTGGATGAATAGTAGATGGTGGAGGGATGGATGAACAGTAGCCCGTGGAGGGGTGGTTGAATAGGATCCCATGGAGACGGCTGGTTGAACAGTAGCCGGTGGAGTAGCGCGTGGTGGAGGCTGGATGAACAGGAGCCCGTGGATGAACAGTCGTAGGTGGAGGCTGGAGGAGGTCGACGGTGGATGAACAGTAGCCCGTGGAGGGTGGAGGGGGTCGACGGTGGAGATGAACAGTATCCCGTGGAGTCCTATTTTGCGGTACGCCACACCCCTCCAGATGAATAGGACCCCAGTTTCGACCGTAGCGCTCCAACACAAGTCCGTTTCCTCCGTTTTGCGGTACGCCACACCCCTCCCGATCAACAGGACCCCCGTTTTGACCGTAGGAGGTCCGTTTCATTCGTTTTGCGGTACGCTAGACCCCTCCCGATGAACATGATCACATTTCGAACATGACCGGTCGAACACAAGGCCGCTTCCTCCGTTCTGCGATACGACAGGCCTCGTTTCCATCGGCTGTTCCGTCCAAGCCCTCCCGATGAACACGACGGCGCATCCCGTTCCGACCCACCCGGTTGGCTCCCCATGAACACGATGATGACGTTGTTTCTCCGTTCCGACCCAGCCATGTACACGAACCCTGGCCGTATGTATGCGCGAGTAGGCGTTCGAGACCCTGCCCGTATGTACATACATGGCCGTATTTTCTTTCTTGCACACTGGCCGTTGTACGTACATGTACATGCTATGTGCGCGCCTCTACTACGACACGTGCACGCCTCTACATCGACCCGTATGTACATACACGTTCGCGACCAGAATGACAACGCTACGTATGCTTCGACCAGGTGGGTCCTGACTGTCATGCACTTCCTTGCGTGCGAAGATGTAGCTGGTGGGTCCCAGCAGTCAGGAGGGCGAATCGTTTTCGCACTTCCTTGCGTGCGAAGATGTAGCTGGTGGGTCCCAGCAGTCTGGGGGAAACGTTTTTTCATGAAATACGGTGGCCCGTCTGGTGGGTCCCCGCTGTCAGGTGGAGGAATAATTATTTTGCGTGTAATAAGGAGGCACTTCCTTGCTGCGGCCGTGGACCCAGCTGTCAGCCTCTCCATGTACAGTCCATGTTCGATGGAAGCCGTTCCTTGACCATGTTGACCATGCCGCACCGAGAGCACCAGGGCGGTGGACGACAGCAAGGCCTAGGAAGGGGACGACGCGGAGCCGGGGAAGACACGGCAACGGAAGCCCATGCGAAGAGGAGTACGAGGGTTCACTGGTTCGGCTGCGGTGTGAGGCTGCCGTCACCATAGAATAAAAGGGGGTGCGGGTGAGTGGAGGGATGGCCTGGCCAGCGGTGGGAGTAGTAGGGGCGGTGAGGCCTCCGCGGCAGCAAAGCCGGCCACGGGAGGCAGGAGCACGAGGCACGGCCGGCGCTGGTTTTGGCGGCTGGAGCAAGAAGACCAGAGGTTGAAGAAGCACTACGACCGTTAGATGGACATCGTACGGTCACTGGAGCTAGAATCGTGCATATTGACTGAGTTGACAAAGCCCTCCGTCCCCATCAACTTAGTAGGCCCACAAGTCAGCCTGCCACTATACTGGGTCCCAGCTAACAGGGGGAGTATTCATTTTTTTGTGCGTAATAAGGAGGCACTTCCTTGCGTGCGAAGATATAGCTGGTGGGTCCAAGCTGTCAGCGGCCGTAACGTTTTTTTCGCGAAATACGGTGGCCCGTCCGGTGGGTCCCCGCTGTCAGGTGGAGGAATAATTATTTTGCGCGTAATAAGGAGGCACTTCCTTGCTGCGGCCATGGACCCAGCTGTCAGCCTCTCCACGTACAGTCCACGTCCGGTGGAAGCCGTTCCTTGACCACGTTGACCATGCCGCACCGAGAGCACCAGGGCGGTGGACGACGGAGAGGCCTAGGAAGGGAACGACGCGGAGCCGGGGAAGACGCGGCAGTGGTTGCCCACACGTAGAGGAGTACGAGGGTTCACTGGTTCGCTGCGGTGTGAGGCTGCCATCGCCACAGAATAACAAGGGGTGTGGGTGAGTAGAGGGATGGTCCGGCCAGCAGTGGGAAAAGTAGGGGGCGGTCAGGCCTCCGCGGTAGCACAGCCGGCCACGGGAGGCAGAAGCATGCGGCACAACCGGCGCTGCTTTGGGCAGCTAGAGCAAGAAGACTAGAGGTTGAAGAAGCACTACGGCCGTTGGATGGACATCGTACGGTCACTGGAGCTAGAATCGTTCATATTGACTAAGTTGACAAAGCACTCCGTCCCCGTCAACCCAGTAGGCCCACAAGTCAGCCTCCCACCAAGGTGGGTCCCAACCAGCAGTGGGAGTATTCATATTTTTTGTGCGTAATAAGGAGGCACTTCGGGTGTGTCTGAGCTGACAGCGGAGGGAATGTTTTTTTCGCGCAATACGGTGGCCCGTCCGGTGGGTCCTAGTAGTTAGGGAGGAAATGTTTTTTTCACGAAATACGGTGGCCCGTCCGTTGGGTCCCTGCTGTCAGGTGGAGGAATCATTATTTTCCGCATAATAAGGAGGCACTTCCTTGCTGCCGTCGTGGACCCAGTTGTCAGCCTCTCACGTATAGTCCACGTCTGCTGGAAGCCGTTCCTTGACCACGTTGACCATGCCGCGCTGAGAGCACCAGGGCGGTGGACGACAGCGAGGCCTAGGAAGGGGGCGACGCGGAGCCGGGGAAGACGCAACAGTGGAAGCCCGCGCGGAGAGGAGTACGAGGGTTCACTGGTTCGGCTGTAGTGTAAAGCTGCCGTCGCCGCAGAATAACATGGGGTGTGGGTGAGTAGAGGGATGGCCTGGCCAGCGTTGGGAGTAGTAGGGGGCGGTGAGGCCTCCGCGGCATCACAGCCGGCCACGGGAGACAGGAGCACGCGGCACGACCGGTGCTGCTTTGGGCGGCTGGAGCAAGAAGACCAGATGTTGAAGAAGCACTATGGCCATTGGATGGACATCCTACGGTCACTGCAGCTAGAATTGTTTATATTGACTAAGTTGACAAAGCCCTTCGTACGCGTCAACTTAGTAGGCCCACAGGTCAGCCTCCGAAACTGTGCGCCCCAGATGTCAGGGGGAGGAATCATTTTTTGGGCAGCTGAAGCAAGAATATCCGAGATTGAAGAAGAAGCACGACATCCGTTGGATGGACATCCACGGCCACAGCTGCCAGAACCGTGTGTTGTTGACAAAGCCTTGCATACGTGTCAACTTAGTTTTTTTAGGGAACGCGTCAACTTAGAAGACCCACAAGTGTGTGGCAGAGAACATATAGCCCATTTGCGATTTGTAAGAATGTACAACCCGTTTTTTAATTCTAATGGAATTTACTACAGCCCATTTACAGTTTGTTAAAAGTACAGCCCATTTTCTAGCTAGGACAACGATTAATAATATCAGCCAACCGCTCAAAACAGAATTCAAAAACAAATTCCCATATTTTTATGGGATCCGAATATTTTTATCCGAAATTTCTAGTCAGATTACATATAATTTCAAAATAAAGTTTTATTACGTTAAAATCCAACGAAATATTGCGTGCGCAACAAGTAATGAAATTAAAATCTTCAAATTCCAAAAATAATATATTTTTAAACTAATTACGCGTTTGGTGCATTTTTATAGTTACTGCCCAGTTATTATAATTACATACCATTTATTATTTCTTAAAGTCCATTTTCTTGTTAAGCCTAATGCATACCTCCTAGGAAAGTTTGCAGCCCAGCGGGGCGGAGAATAACAAGTTGACCCGGATATTGTGTACAACTGTCAGCCCAGTTGCATTGCTGATGTTAAAAAAAAGGCCTGTGTAGTATAGTACAACCTAACATGGCTACTCAACCCACATTCAGCGATGCCGAAAAGGCCCAACAAGGCTTCTATACAACTTTTTGAAGTCAATGAGCTTAATTAATAACTTAAGAAAAAAGTTAGATTACAGTGGAACCTAATTAAAAGCTGTCACGAGCAAAGAAATAATTCAACGGGTCCCACTTGTGTGCGTGTGTGTGTGTGTGTGTGTGTGCGTGAGAGAGAGAGAGAGACCCATCGGTCGATGCTCATAAATACATCTTTGAGCCATATGCATTGTTGATGCTCAGTAAAAACTTATATAGTTGACACAATCATATATAACATCATAGCACACTGAACTTGCATATAAAAATTTCACGCATGCGGCACAATCAGGATGGTAGCAGTGGATCGCTATGGGTAGGGCTATGTTGAAACCAACGAACTCGTACATAACGGTTCATCATATTTATCAATGACAGGGAAATATCTTGAATGCTGTGCAAAGAAAACAGACAGACAACACAATAAGTTCTGCTAGCACATTAAGTTGATGGATTGACCACTTCTTCGACATGCATGAACACTCGGTACAGGTACATCCCTAACGTGGTCCGCGGCGGCCTTGGTGGTGACGAATAGTACAACCCCGGTTCCTGCACCGGTATCTCAACATCAATCACCTTCGGTATGGTGGACAGCTTCTTCATCCATGCCATAACCGTCAGAGCTCAGCTGTTTGGAGGAACAACATACTTACGAGCTCACCTCCAAGGTCGTTGATAAGCTCATTCATGGACTCGCTATTCCAAGCACATCGAGGCATGCCGTGGAAAGTAAGCTTGTTAAAAACTCAAGCTCAGAGGGCACCGAGCCCCATCCTGGGTGCCATCGATCAAAGATCACCAGCGCACCATCGCAGAACAAACGCCGGGAAGATTCAAACACACGACTGCAGTCGAAAGTTGTCCGGAACCTGGCGAAGAAATCAGCCGGTGGCGGACAGACTTCGACGAGCAAGTCACTTATTTGGATGCCGTGCGCAATGCCAAGAGCTTTGACAAGGTCGTCCGGCGAGACGGGAGGCCGGTCGCCGTTGATGGTTACCATCAGCACTTTGCCGGCAAACTGGTCGTCAAGCGCTGCCATGCCACTGTTGAGCGATAGCACGCAGCGACCGAAGGCAGGACGAACCTCAGGATCTCCGGCTCGGAGATCCGCGTTGACCGGCGACATGATAGTGAGCTTGAGTACAGGGAGTACAAGAGGGGGATTTGGGGGAACTGGAGTAGGAATTGAGATTCCAGAGGTGGGGGAGGGGCGGCCTGAGAGCCCGGCCTGAGAGTCATAATTGACTTGTTTGGCATTGCGATACTACTCGGTCCATATTCAATGACACCTCACTGACCCAAACAAGTGTACATCATCAAAAAGACACTGAGCTCAAATTATATAACTTGAAAAAAGGAGATACACTCTAAACACTGGAGAATGGTGATGCCCTCATTTAGCCCACCAGTAGTTTGAGAAAACAAACAGTTCGAAACAACGATATATACAACATTCAAACACTGACTAGTGACTACTACTGACATAAACAGCAAGAAATGATAGTTCATAAAAAGTCTTGCTACACCACCAAAACGCACCCATCTGCAGCGCTCAGACTCTCGTGACCCAAACGAGAATGACATTCTAAACAGAGGCAACTATTATATAGTAAGGGTGACATAGACGAGGATGACCAAATGACAAGGAATATGCATAACAAAAGAAAGAACTACCCATCTAGAAAAAGCAGCAAAGACAACAAAGTCATTCGAAGAGGTGATCCAACACCATCATAATTTGCAGCCCGGCCCGCTTCAGCGACCAATGATCCGGAGACACCAGTACTTCACCCTTTCGGCACAACAGCCCAATTACCTATCAACCTGAAGGCTTGAACCACATCACTGCCTGTCGTAATTGAGACATCCAAGGATCAAAGTTAATCCGGATGCCTTTGTCATTCTCACCTTCTTTTGGCTACAGGCTGTATCGTTGACAATCAGGGGAATTTGCTCCCGAACTCCTAGGGCTTGCCGTGTAGACACAGTTTTCCATAGCAAACAGAGCCTCTCTGCCATCAAGGTCCTTGCCAACGGTGATCTCCTAGTTAATCGGATAATTGAGTCTGAGAAACAGAGAGTGTGAACCAAGGCTGTTTACCCGCCTCCAACTAAAAAATCCTGAAGGCCCTAACAAGCTGGTATCCTGCTCATAGACGTAACAACCACTGTCTGGATACTCACGTATTTCATGGTGCTTGTATACAATGGGGTTTTTGAAATATAACTTTTCCGGCTCATGTGTCCGAATGATCATCAGTCTTTTGCCGTCGTTTGATCGAGCAAGGAACCAGTTGTGCTTTCCTGTTTTTGGCAAAGGTGGTGTGATTACAAAGGGCAGTAACTATAGGGACACTGCATCATATCAAAAAGGACAAGCATTGTTAATGTAAGATCAGCATTGTTCAGAATATGAGTAGGATAATGCAAGAAACAACATCGCTAAAAAAATACACTTCCATGATGATACGTGTTTGTCACAATAGGTCGCATTTTTTGTCATGCGTGTACATCCAAGACAAATTTATGACAAAATCAAGATAGTCATACCTGTGCTGTCATAGAAGTGTTCCATGACATTACCAAAATTATCATCACGGAAGTGTCCACTTCCATGACGATAAATCATGCGTCACAGAAGTGCTTTCGTCAAGGGTGACCGACACGTGGCATCCACCGTATCGGAACGCCGTTAAGCTATCGGGTCGGGTTTTGGATCCGATAACCCGTTAACAGCCCCGACCAATGGGGATTTTCCACGTGTAAAATCATCATTGGCTGGAGGAGACACGTGTCAGGTCCGCGTTGGCACATGTGTCACTCATCCAATGGGTGAGACGCGCCTATGATATGTTGACTCATGGACTGGCCCATCAAGTTTAAATGGGCCGGGCCAACTGAAGGCCCGCAAGATTTTGCGGACCATAATGGGTCGGCCCAGCTAAAGGCCCACAAGATTTTGCAGACCATAATGGGCTGCCCAGCTAAAGGCCCACAAGATTTTACGGGCCATAATGGGCCGGCCCAGGTAAAGGCCCACAAGATTTTTGTGTGCCATAATGGGCCGGCCCAGGTAAAGGCCCACAAGATTCTTGCGGATCATAATGGGCCGGCCCAGCTAAAGGCCCACGAGATTTCGCCGACATTAATGGGCCGGCCCAGCTATAGGCCCACAAGATTTTGAGGACCCTAGTAGGTCGGCCCATTAACTAGCTGCCATGTTTTGGGCCAAGTGCTGGCCCATATTTGATCTGGTCCATTAATGGCCTGCCACGCTCCGGGCCTAATAGTGGCCCATATGAGATCCGGCCCGTTAAAAGCCTACCATGTTCTGGGCCAAATTACGGCCCAGATCAGGTCCGACCCTTTAAGAGGCTTTGGGCTCAATTATGGCCCATATCAGATTCGACCCGTCAATTGGACACTATGCTTTTGGGCCCACTTGCTAAAGGCCCACTTAGTAATTCGACCTCATATTAGTTTTGGCTTGTTAAGGGCCCATTTAACGTTTCGGCCCTATGTTAATTTCGTCCTATTAAAAGCCCGTCATATAGTTGGGCCTAACTACGACCCGGTTTGCATCCGGCCTGCTCACAGCCGATATCTGATTGGGCCAAACAAGGACCGAGACAATTTTGGCCTGTTAAAAGCCCGTGATTTGATTCGCACAATCATGGGCCGGGGTTCATTTCGGACTGCTGCCGGCCTACATCGTGATTGCATGACGGCCCGATTATGTACCGTAATTTTACGGTTTGGCCGGTTTACTGCAAAGACAGGATATATATACAGTAAAATAACTGCAGCATCGTGAATAAGAAAAGACCTAGACTATACAATAAAGAAATTACGGCATATTACATCCACTGGGCATCAAAGTTCGCCACGATGATAATAAAGCACAAGCAGACAGCAGATTACATACACTGGGCATCAAAGATCGCCACCAGTGCAAATAAACACGCCGACAAAATAATATACAAAACCGACAGCACTTCAATAGAGTTCAAGAAAGGTTAGCCCTGCTGGGGAGCTGCAGCGCAAGCAGCAATTCAAGAAGTTTAGCATAGAATCTTCTTCATAAGCATTGCCTTTATTCTACATTTTGTTAAGAGTAAATATGGATGTGATAATATACAAAAAAATGGAGAATATTTAAGATAAGATGAAGAGTGATGCTACATAACCAAGTAGCTATAAATGTATGTGCAGCGATACAGGCAAAAGGCACAGCCAAGAGCAATGCACAACTAAGCTTCTTCAGTACCAACCTTATGGTAAGAGTAAATATAGATCTGATGTGTAGAAAATGGAGGGCAAAGGAAAATAAGCTGCAGAGTGATGGTACATTAACAACTACCTGTCAATATAAATACACTGATAAAGGACAACATGTACTTACAAGAACAATGCAGAGCTAAAGAATTCATTGGCATTGGATATATTCTACACTAATGTAACCATTCATACAGATCAGATAATTTGGAGCGAACAATTGATAAGCAAGCTATCATGCATACTGCTGTCACATAATGAACCAGGTATGTATGCAAGTACAGTGATACAGGACAACAAGTACTAACAAGAGCAAAGTTGCGGGCAGCATATTTGCGATATCCTGTCGTTCTTTTCAAACCGGAATTCTTCTTCGAGCAGATTTCCTGAAAAAAGATCCGTAAGGCACATGCGGAAAAGTAGAAGTTCAAATTGTTATGTGATTTCACAGACAGTACCTCATCCTGGGAACGAGACCAGTGCATAACAAGGTTTTTCCATTCATTGTCTTCTAAATTTAGCACAGGAGACTTCATCGGAAATTCGTTTATAGACTTGCCATCAAAGTGTGATTTCCTCAGGTAACACCGATACTACTGCAATGCTTCCTTGAAAAGCACAAGCAAGCTTTGCTCGTCATGACTATCCAGATTGACCCTGATAACCCACAAGTATAGGGGATCGCAACAGCTTTCGAGGGTAGAGTATTCAACCCAAATTTATTGATTCGACACAAGGGGAGCCAAAGAATATTCTCAAGTATTAGCAGTTGAGTTGTCAATTCAACCACACCTGGATAACTTAATATCCGCAGCAAAGTGTTTAGTTGCAAAGTAATATGATAGTGGTGGTAACGGTAACAAAAGTAACAGCAACAAAAGCAATATTTTTTGGCATTTTATAGTGATTGTAACAGCAGCAACGGGAAAGTAAATAAGCGTAAACCAGTATATGGAAAGTTCGTAGGCATCGGATCGCATAATTATGCCGGATGCGGTTCATCATGTAACAATCAAAACATAGGGTGACACAGAACTAGCTCCAATTCATCAATGTAATGTAGGCATGTATTCCGAATATAGTCATACATGCTTATGGAAAAGAACTTGCATGACATCTTTTGTCCTACCCTCTCATGGCAGAGGGGTCCTAATGGAAACTAAGGGATATTAAGGCCTCCTTTTAATAGAGAACCGGAACAAAGCATTAGCACATAGTGAATACATGAACTCCTCAAACTACGGTCATCACCGGGAGTGGTCCCGATTATTGTCACTTCGGGGTTGCCGGATCATAACACATAGTAGGTGACTATAGACTTGCAAGATAGGATCAAGAACACACATATATTCATGAAAACATAATAGGTTCAGATCTGAAATCATGGCACTCGGGCCCTAGTGACAAGCATTAAGCATAGCGAAGTCATAGCAACATCAATCTCAGAACATAGTGGATACTAGGGATCAAACCCTAACAAAACTAACTCGATTACATGATAGATTTCATCCAACCCATCACCGTCCAGCAAGCCTACGATGGAATTACTCACGCACGACGGTGAGCATCATGAAATTGGTGATGGAGGATGGTTGATGATGACGACGACGACGAATCCCCCTCTCCGGAGCCCCGAACGGACTCCAGATCAGCCCTCCCGAGAGGTTTTAGGGCTTGGCGGTGGCTACGTATCGTAAAACGCGATGATTTCTTCTCCCCGAAAGCAAATATATAGAGTTGGAGTTGACGTCGGAGGAGCTCCAGGGGGCCCACGAGGTAGGGGGCGCGCCCTAGGGGGGTGCGCCCCCACTCTCGTGGACATGGTGTGGGCCCCCTGGTCTTCATCTTTGGCGAGGATTTTTTATTATTTTTAACTTGATGTTTCGTGGAGTTTCAGGTCATTCCGAGAACTTTTGTTTTTTGCACATAAAACAACATCATGGTAACTCTCCTGAAAACAGCGTCAGTCCGGGTTAGTTCCATTCAAATCATGCAAGTTAGAGTCCAAAACAAGGGCAAAAGTGTTTGAAAAAGTAGATACGACGGAGACGTATCAACTCCCCCAAGCTTAAACCCTTGCTTGTCCTCAAGCAATTTAGTTGATAAACTGAAAGAGAAAGAAAAACTTTTACAAACTCTGTTTTCTCTTGTTGTTGTAAATATGTCAAGCCAGCATTCAAGTTTTCCATAAAGATCATGACTAACCACATTTGCAATAATTCTCAGGTCTCATATTTACTCATATCAATAGCATAATCAACTAGCGAGCCATAATAATAAATCTCGGATGACAACACTTTCTCAAAACAATCATAATATGATACAACAAGGTGGTATCTCGCTAGCCCTTTGTGAGACCACAAAACATAAATGCAGAGCACCTTTAAAGATCAAGGACTGACTAGACATTGTAATTCATGGTAAAAGAGATCCAGTCATAGTCATACCCAATATAGATTAACAGTAATGAATGCAAATGACAGCTGTGCTCTCCAGCTAGTACTTTTTAATAAGAGGGTGATGACTCAACATAAAAGTAAATAGATAGGCCCTTCGCAGAGGGAAGCAGGGATTTGTAGAGGTGCCAGAGCTCGGTTTTAAAATAGAGATAAATAATATTTTGAGAGGCATACATTAATTTTCAACATAACAACTAAGAGATTGCAATATCTTCCATGCTACACACATTATAGGCGGTTCCCAAACAGAATGGTAAGGTTTATACTCCCCCTCCACCAACAAGCATCAATCCATGACTTGCTCGAAACAACGAGTGTCTCCAACTAGCAACAGGTCCTAGGGGGAGTCTTGTTTGCAATGATTTAGTTTGCATAAAGCATGGGACTGGGCATCCCGGTGACCAACCATTTTCTCGTGAGTGAGGAGCGGAGTCCACTACTTTTGAGAATAACCCGCCTAACATGGAAGATAAGGGCAGCCATAGTTGATACATGAGCTATTCGAGCATACAAAACATAATGTTTATTTGAAGGTTTAGAGTTTGGCACATACAAATTTACTTGGAAGGACATGTAGATACCGCATATAGGAAGGTATAGTGGACTCATCTGGAATAATTTTGGGGTTTAAGGGATTGGATGCACAAGCAGTATTCCCGCTTAGTACAAGTGAAGGCTAGCAAAAGACTGGGAAGCGACCAACTAGAGAGCGACAACAGCCATGAACATGCATTAAAATTAATAAACATTGGATGCAAGCATGAGTAGGATATAATCCACCATGAACATAAATATCGTGAAGGCTATGTTGATTTTGTTTCAACTACATGCGTGAACATGTGCCAAGTCAAGTCACTTAAATCATTCAAAGGAGGATACCAGCCCACTATACCACATCATAACCATTTTAATAGCATGTTGGCACGCAAGGTAAACCATTATAACTCATAGCTAATCAAGCATGGCATAAGCAATTATGTTCTCTAATTGTCATTGCAAACATGTTTATTCATAATAAGCTGAATCAGGAACGATGGACTCATCATATTTACAAAAACAAAGAGGTCGAGTTCATACCAGCTTTTCTCATCTCAATCAGTCCATCATATATCATCATATTTGCCTTTCACTGGAACGACCGAACGATGTGAATAATAATAAGAGTGTACATGCATTGGACTAAGCCGGAATCTGCGAGCATTCAATAAACAGGAGAAGACAAGGCAATATTGGCTCTTGGTTAAATCAACAATGATGCATATAAGAGCCACTTTAACAATTTAATCATGGTCTTCTCCTATCGACCCCCAAAGAAAATAAAAACTATTTGCACGGGAAAGCTCCCAACAAGCAAAAGAAGAACGGGAAATATTTTTGGGTTTTCTTTTTAATTATTACTACTACAGCAAGAAAAGTAAACTACTACTAATTTTTTTTGTTTTTCTTAAGGTTTATTAAACACACAAGAAAGAAAAGTAGGAAGAAGAGAATAAACTAGCATGGATATTACAGTGAAAAAGTATGAGCACCGATATCTAGCAATGAGTGTGTGTGAACATAAATGTAATGTCGGTGGGAAATACGTACTCCCCCAAGCTTAGGCTTTTGGCCTAAGTTGGTTCATGGCCAGGGATGGCCTGGAGGATACCCGTAGGTGTAGCTGGGGTTGTACTGCGATGAGGAATAGCTGGGGTCGTACTGCGATGAAGAAGACTCTGACTGCCATTGGCTGACAGCCATCTCTGGATCCCAAGAATAAACAGACTGTCGTGGAGGCTCATCTTGTGGCTCCGGTTCCGGGGCTGGTGCAGGATTCTGGTAAGCTTGAACGGCGGCCCACGTAACGAGATATGGTCCTTCAAAATTAAACAAGGAAGGAGCAGGCAGGGTAATAGTCTCAGGATGATGTTTATTAAGGAATAATTTATATTTAAGCTCCCCTTCTCTGCCCTTAACAATAAAATCATGTGCTAACATACTCTTATAATCTATTTTTCTTCTTTCTCATGAAGCCTAATAGGTATGTTAAAATGTGCAGCGAGGCGTGAAGCATAAATGCCTCCAAAGATTGGGCCCTTAGTATGGTTCAGACTTAACCGTCTAGCAATAATTCCGCCCATACTGACAGTGTTATCGCGGTATAAACCATGGAACAAAATGATAATATCAGGAACACTAAAGTTTCCATAGTTTCCACGACCAATCAAGTAGCGACTAGCAAATATGGCAAAGTAGCGTAAAACAGGAAAATGTATGCTAGTGATTCTTGCATTAGAAACCTTCCTGGTTTCTCCCACAGTGATGGCGTTAATAAATTCTTCCACATCTTTACAATGTGGTTCTTCTAAGATACCCTCAGGGGGTATTTTGCAAACCTTGCAAAATTTAGCTAATGGCATTTTCTTAACAACGTCATATAAATGAAACTCTACTGAAGGAGGTGATTCCTTAGGGAAAAAGTAGAAGTTTTGCACAAAAGTATTTGTGAGTAAGAGAAACTGATGACGTTGGTCGCGGACGAGGTCGGTGAGGCCAGCATTTTCAACCAATGAATAAAAATCCTCATAAATCCCGGCTCGTCTCAAGAAGTCATCGGAACGCCATTCACACGGCTGGACCTCCGCGGTACGAAGCAAATTATATTTGGGCCTCTATGCTTCTTCATTTTGCTTTTCCTTCGAGTTTTGGCTCGATGAGCCCCTCAAAAGTCTCTTCATTATTTTCTGAAATATTCTAAAAAAATTAGTAACTTCAAACAAAAGTGAACAAAGCTCAACAAAATTGATAGCAAGTACTCCCCCAAGTGCCTAGAGCCTATATCATGCATTAGAACTACTTGGAACCATATAAATTTGACATGCAAGCTCAAGAACAAGGTCTCCTATGCAGCACAAATTTGCAATGAATAAAGCATTAGAGCAAAAACTAATTGGACCAATGGAGGACTCACATACCAAGGAACAATCTCCCCAAGCAGTTTTGTGAGAGGTGCTTTGAGCAAGGAGATCGAAAATCGCAGCAAAGTGAGCTAGAACTCGTGCTTGAACCAGATATTCGTGTTTGTGGGAGGAAGAAGAAGAGGATGAGTGCAGGGATAAGTGGAGGAGGGCCACCATGGGCCCACGAGGCAGGGGGCGCGCCTTCCACCCTCGTGGCCAGGTGGCAGCTCCTCCCGCAGTGTTTTCAGTACCATAAATCCTCAAATATTCCCGAAAAAATCATATTAAATTGGCATGGCATTCTAAGGACTTTTATTTTCGAGGTATTTTTATATTGCAAGGATAAATCAGGAAACAATAGAAAAATACTATTTCTACTTTATTTCAACTATATAACTGAAAGTATAAAGAGGGTACAGAAGGTTGTGCCTTCTAGTTTCATCCATTTCATGCTCATCAAAAGGAATCTACTAACAAGGTTGATCAGGTCTTGTTAACAAACTCATTCCGAATAACATGGAACCGGAGAAATTTTGAATAACACTATGCTACCTCAACGGGAATATGCACATCCCCAATAATAAGAATATCATATTTCTTCTTGACAGTAGGAAGAGGAAATTCAAAACCTCCAAAAATAATCGATGGAATTTTCCAATAGAGTTGATACTATGAACTTGAACTTGAGGTTGTTTCCTTGGGAAGTGTACCGTATGCTCATTACCATTAACATGAAAAGTGACATTGCCTTTGTTGGATCAATAACAGCCCCTGCAGTATTCAGAAAAGGTCTTTGTGACGCCCCCGATTCAATCGTACACTAGTCATACACGCAAACGTGTACGATCAAGATCAGGGACTCACGGGAAGATATCACAACACAACTCTGAAAATAAAATAAGTCATACAAGCATCATAATACAAGCCAGGGGCCTCGAGGGCTCGAATACAAGTGCTCGATCATAGACGAGTCAACGGAAGCAACAATATCTGAGTACAGACATAAATTAAACAAGTTTGCTTTAAGAAGGCTAGCACAAACTGGGATACAGATCGAAAGAGGCGCAGGCCTCCTGCTTGGGATCCTCCTAAACTACTCCTAGTCGTCAGCGGCATGCACGTAGGAGTAGGCACCTCCAGTGTAGAAGGAGTCGTCATCGACGATGGCGTCTGGCTCCTGGGCTCCAGCATCTGGTTGCGACAACTAGGTAGAATGGAAAGGGGGAAAAGAGGAAGGAAAGCAACCATGAGTACTCATCCAAAGTACTCGCAAGCAAGGAGCTACACTACATATGCATGGGTATATGTGTAAAGGGGAATATCGGTGGACTGAACTGCAGAATGCCAGAATAAGAGGGGGATAGCTAATCCTGTCGAAGACTACGCTTCTAGTAGCCTCTGTCTTGCAGCATGTAGAAGAGAGTAGACTGAAGTTCTCCAAGTAGCATTGCATAGCATAAACCTACCCAGCGATCCCCTCCTCGTCGCCCTGTTAGAGAGCGATCACCGGGTTATATCTGGCACTTGGAAAGGTGTGTTTTATTAAATATCCAGTTTTAGTTGTCATCAGGTCAAGGTACAACTCCAAGTCATCCTGTTATCGAAGATCACGGCTATTCGAATAGATTAACTTCCCTGCAGGGGTGCACCACATAACCCAACACGCTCGATCCCATTTGGCCGGACACACTTTCCTGGGTCATGCCCGGCCTCGGAAGATCAACACATCGCAGCCCTACCTAGGCACAACAGAGAGGTCAGCACGCCGGTCTAAATCCTATGGCGCAGGGGTCTAGGCCTATCGCCCATTGCACACCTGCATGTTGCGAGGGCGGCCGGAAGCAGAACTAGCCCCCTTAATACAAGAGCAGGCTTACGTTCCAATCCGGCGCGCGCCGCTCAATTGCTGACGTCATGAGGTGCTTCGGCTGATACCACGACGTCGAGTGCCCATAACTGTTCCCGCGTAGTTGATTAGTGCGTATAGTCCAGTAGCCAGACTCAGATCAAATACCAAGATCTCGTTAAGCATGTTAAGTATCCGCGAACGCCGACCAGGGCTAGGCCCACCTCTCTCCTAGGTGGTCTCAACCTGCTCTGTCGCTCCGCCACAAAGTAACAGTCGGGGGCCGCCGGGAACCCAGGCACACCACTACCTGGGTGGAACCACCTGCCCCTTCAGCCCCCATCTTCGAACAGTATCACAGGTAATGTAACAGTGTAAAGTATATAGTATATGCCCGTGATCACCTCCCGAAGTGATCACGACCCAGTAGTATAGCATGGCAGATGGACAAGAGTGTAGGCCAGTGATGGAACACTAGCATCCTATACTAAGCAGTAGGATAGCAGGTAAAGGTAACAACAGTAGTAGCAAGGACAGGCTATGCAGCAGTATAGGATTAACTGAAAGCAGTAACATGCTACACTACTCTAATGCACGCAGTATAGAGAAGAATAGGCGATATCTGGTGATCAGGGGGGGGGGGGGGGGCTTGTCCGGTTGCTCTGGCAAGAAGGACGGGTCGTCAACACCGTAGTCGTACTAGGCAGCAGCATCGTCGGTCTCGAGGTCTGCCGGAGAAGAAGAGGGGGGAGAACTGTAAATACGAAGCACACAAGGCATCACAAAACATAACATGGCAATAAGCGGTGCTAGGGGTGACCTAACGCGGTAGGAGGTGATACCGACGAAGGATGAAAACATTCGAAAAAGTATCCCCGGTGTTTCGCGTTTTCGGACAGGTGAACCGGTGGGGGAAAATTGCGTGTTTGCTATCCTAGGGATGTGTGGCGGACGAATGGGCTGTGTAACCGGATTCGCCTCGCCGTTCTGAGCATCTTTCATATATAAATTATTTTCATGTGACTTACGGTTTAATTTATATGATTTTTCAAAATTTTATTAATATTCTAAAATTGCTTTAATTATTTACTTTGAATTTAAATAATGGTGATTCTTTTTATACCTAGACTGGGCCAGCCATAGTCAATGTGTGGGGCCAGTCAAAGCCCAGTCAGCAGGTCAACAATGAATAGTCAAGGTTGACCTTGGTCAAAGTGTGAACAGTGCTAGTGGGGCCTACTTGTCATAGACACTCTGTCTATTAAGTCAATTAATTAGAGATAACCAACAGGGGCGGTCCACGTGTCATTTTCTATTAAAGTAAATTAGCACTAATTTAACACTAACTAATCTAATCCTAATTAAACAAGGGGCCGGCCGTACTGGACAATGGCCCAGCCGGCCACACACGCGACACACACATACCACACACCACACTCGGATGGCCATGGGCATTGGCATGTCTAGTAGCAGTACCAGTCCGTGGTAGCAGGCAACATGGGCACTAGTAGCGGATCAACGTTAGCAGCAAAACGGCACTAACATGAGCAGCGGCGGCGGCAACTAGCAGCAGCACCAATAGTAATCAGCAGCGGCAACACAGCTAGCAGCAGAGCAGCGACATTGAGCATCAGCAACAACAGGGGAGCAACGGGGCCATGTCCACGCGTGGGCGCGCGCGCGGGGACTTGCACGAGGGCGCAGGGGCACGCGGCCAGAGACGGGCAGGGGTGCGGCGACGTGAGCAGGGGCGCGGGAGAGCGGTAGGAAGCGGCAGACCGACACGGCCAGAGGCGCGGGGGGAGCACAGCCACGGGCGCGACAAACGCGCGCGGGAGCGAGCCTGGTGTGGGTATGGCGGCACTTCGTCCATGGTGGGTGTGAGCTCTTAGGACGACACTACGACGACGGATCGACGACGGGGCAAGGGGGATAGGGAGGAGCAGCTCACTGTGATGCCGATGGTGAGGTCGGGGAGAGTCGGGGTTGACCGAAACGACGGTAATCGATGACGGACGACGACGACGTACGCGATGAAGACTGGCTCGATGGCGAGCGCACGGGCCACCTCGGCTCTGTTCGGTGCCCGGGACGGATGAAGACGTCCGTGGCGGGCCTCCTGGACGTCCTCCCACGCGAAGGCGACGACGGTGGTCACGGTAATGACGATGACGAGCGCAGTCACCGTGAGAGTTTCCAAGCTCGAATTCGAGAGAAAGAAGAAGGGGGCGATGGGGGAAAGAGGGGGGAATGGACGAGGGCGACCTAGGGTTCGCGTTGGCGCAGTTATAAGCGAAGGGGATCGACGTGGCGGCCATCTACGGCCACGGCAGCCGTGGATGTGCGACACGCACATCTCCTGCCTCCTCCTCTGTAGAGGAGTAGAGGAAGGAGAAGGCCGTTCGTGGGTTGGGCCTCATTACTGTAGTAGCAGGCCGCAAGTAAACAGTGTGCACTTAGCCTTTTCTCCATTTTTTGTTTCTTCTATTTTCTATATTGTATTCCCATTTTCTTGTGTTGCACTTATTTTCTATATTAAATCAAATTATTTAAAACCAATATTTATCACATAAATACTAGGTAGTGAGTTGAGTTAGCACAATAAGTTTCAATTTATTTTGAATACTTTACTAATTTTGTTTATCTTTAATTGGTTAATTTAAATGCTTTTAGTCATGTTTTGAATATATAAGGGGCATTCCAATATTTTGTAAAATATTTAATTCTACACGATAATTAGCTACTGAATATTTTCAACCCATTGAACATTTTACTTTTAATGTTTGAAAACTTTTGTTGTTTAACTTTATTTTAAATTTGAATTCAAATGGGACTTGAATCATCGCGAGATTAACAATAGTAATCATGGTGATGTGGCATCATTTGTAGAGGATTATTGTAGCTTAATTATCTAGGCGTTACAGTCTTCCAAGAATAATAGACATACTATCGTCCTCGGGAATATCAAGAATAACAAAGTCCGTTAGAATAGTAACGTTTGCAACCACAACAGGCACATCCTCACAAATACCGACAGGTATAGCAGTTGATTTATCAGCCATTTGCAAAGATATTTCAGTAGGTGTCAACTTATTCAAATCAAGTCTACGATATAAAGATAGAGGCATAACACTAACACCAGCTCCAAGATCACATAAAGCAGTTTTAAGATAGTTTCTTTTAATGGAACATGGTATAGTGGGTACTCCTGGATCTCCAAGTTTCTTTGGTATTCCACCCTTAAAAGTATAATTAGCAAGCATGGTGGAAATCTCAGCTTCCGGTATCTTTCTTTTATTTGTAACAATATCTTTCATGTACTTAGTATAAGGATTCATTTTGAGCATATCAGTCAATCGCATACGCAAAATGATAGGTCTAATCATTTCAGCAAAGCGCTCAAAATCCTCATCATCCTTTTTCTTGGATGGTTTGGGAGGAAAAGGCATGGGTTTCTGAACCCAAGGTTCTCTTTCTTTACCATGTTTCCCAGCAACAAAGTCTCTATTATCATAACGTTGATTCTTTGATTGTGGGTTATCAAGATCAACAGCAGGTTCAATTTCTACATCATTATCATTACTAGGTTGAGCATCATCATGAACATCATCATTAACATTTTCATTAGGTTCATGTTCATTACCAGATTGTGTTTCAGCATCAACATAGATATATCATTTGGATTCTCAGGTGTTTCAGCAATAGGTTCACTAGAACTTTGCACAATCCTATCATTTTTCTTTTTCTTCCTTTTAGAAGAACTAGGCACATCAATATTATTTCTCTGATAATCTTGCTCAATTCTCTTAGGGTGGCCTTCAGGATACAAAGGTTCATGAGTCATTCTACGAGTTCTAGTAGCCACTCTAACATCATAATCATTTTTCTTACTATTCATTTCATTGAGAAAAACATTTTGAGCTTTAAGTACTTGTTCTACTTGAGTGGTAACCATAGAAGCATGTTTGCTAACAAGTTTAAGTTCACATCTAATATTAGCCATATAATCACCCAAGTGTTTAATCATATAAGTATTTTGTTTTAATTGTCTACCAAAATAAGCATTGAAGTCTTCTTGCTTAAACATAAAGTTATCAAACTCATCCAAGCACTGACTAGCAATTTTAGTAGGAGGGATTTCAGCTTTATCATATTTATAGAGAGAATTTACCTTTACTACCTGTGTCGGGTTATCAAGACCAGGAGGTTCTTCAATAGGTAATGGATCAAGATCATATGTTTCTTCAACAGGCGGTAAATTAAGACAATGTATTTCTTCAATAGGAGGTAAATTCTTAACATCTTCAGTTTTAATACCTTTTTCCTTCATAGATTTCTTTGCCTCTTGCATATCTTCGGGACTGAGAAATAGAACACCTCTCTTCTTCGGAGTTGGTTTAGGAATAGGCTCAGTAATTGGAGCTGGATCTGGCTCAGGAGCTGGCTCAAGAGATGCCAAATTATTTTCATTTGTCAACATATTATTCAATAGAATCTCAGCTTCATCCGGTGTTCTTTTCCTGAAAAGAGAACTAGCACAACTATCCAGGTAATCTCTGGAAGCATCGGTTAGTCCATTATAAAAGATATCAAGTATTTCATTTTTATTAAGAGGATGATCTGGCAAAGCATTAAGTAACTTGAGAAGCCTCCCCCAAGCTTGTGGGAGACTCTCTTCTTCAATTTGCACAAAGTTGTATATTTCCTTTAAAGCAACTTGTTTCTTATGAGCAGGGAAATATTTAGCAGAGAAGTAATAAATCATATCCTGGGGACTGCGCACACAACCAGGATCAAGAGAATTAAACCATATCTTAGCATCACCCTTTAATGAGAACGGAAATATTTTAAGGATATAAAAGTAGCGAGATCTCTCATCATTAGTGAACAGGGTGGCTATATCATTTAATTTAGTAAGATGTGCCACAACAGATTCAGATTCATAGCCATGAAAAGGATCAGATTCAACCAAAGTAATTATATCAGGATCAACAGAGAATTCATAATCCTTATTGGCAACACAAATAGGTGAAGTAGCAAAAGCAGGGTCAAGCCTCATTCTATCTCTAAGTGATTGCTTATTCCATTCAGCTAATAACCTCTTGAGTTCATATCTATCTTTGCAAGCTAAAATATCGGCAGAAGATTCTATATCAAAAATATAACCTTCAGGAATAACAGGCCTATCTTCATCATCACTTTCATCATTATATTCAGTTTCAATAATTTCTTTCTCTCTAGCCCTACCAATTTGTTCATCAAGAAATTCACTAAGGGGCATAGTATTATCAAGCATAGAAGTAGTTTCATCAGAAGTATCATGCATAGCAGAAGTGGCATCATCAATAACATGTGACATATCAGAACGAATAGCAGAAGCAGGTTTAGGTGTCGCAAGCTTACTCATAACAGAAGGTGAATCAAGTGCAGAGCTAGATGGCAGTTCCTTACCTCCCCTCGTAGTTGAGGGATAAATTGTTTTCTTAGCGTCTTTCAAGTTCTTCATAGTGTCCAGCAGATATAAATCCCAAGTGACTCAAAGAATAGAGCTATGCTCCCCGGCAACGGCACCAGAAATTAGTCTTGATAACCCACAAGTATAGGGGATCGCAACAGCTTTCGAGGGTAGAGTATTCAACCCAAATTTATTGATTCGGCACAAGGGGAGCCAAAGAATATTATCAAGTATTAGCAGTTGAGTTGTCAATTCAACCACACCTAGATAACTTAATATCTGTAGCAAAGCGTTTAGTAGCAAAGTAATATGATAGTGGTGGTAACGGTAACAAAAGTAACAACAGCAAAAGCAATATTTTTGGTATTTTGTAGTGATTGTAACAGCAGCAACGGGAAAGTAAATAAGCGTAAAGTAGTATATGGGAAGTTCGTAGGCATTGGATCGGTGATGGATAATTATGCCGGATGTGATTCATCATGTAACAGTCATAACATAGGGTGACACAGAACTAGCTCCAATTCATCAATGTAATGTAGGCATGTATTTCGAATATAGTCATACATGCTTATGGAAAAGAACTTGCATGACATCTTTTGTCCTACCCTCTCGTGGCAGCGGGGTCCTAATGGAAACTAAGGGATATTAAGGCCTCCTTTTAATAGAGAACCAGTACAAAGCATTAGCACATAGTGAATACATGAACTCCTCAAACTACGGTCATCACCGGGAGTGGTCCCGATTATTGTCACTTCGGGGTTGCCGGATCATAACACATAGTAGGTGACTATAGACTTGCAAGATAGGATCAAGAACACACATATATTCATGAAAACATAATAGGTTCAGATCTGAAATCATGGCACTCGGGCCCTAGTGACAAGCATTAAGCATAGCAAAGTCATAGCAACATCAATCTCAGAACATAGTGGATACTAGGGATCAAACCCTAACAAAACTAACTTGATTACATGATAGATCTCATCCAACCCATCACCGTCCAGCAAGCCTACGATGGAATTACTAACGCACAGCGGTGAGCATCATGAAATTGGTGATGGAGGATGGTTGATGATGACGACGACGACGAATCCCCCTCTCCGGAGCCCCGAACGGACTCCAGATCAGCCCTCCCGAGAGGTTTTAGGGCTTGGCGGCGGCTCCGTATCGTAAAACGCGATGATTTCTTCTCCTCTATTTTTTTCTCCCCAAAAGCAAATATATAGAGTTGGAGTTGGCGTCGGAGGAGCTCCAGGGGGCCCACGAGGTAGTGGGCGCGCCCTGGTGGGGGGGGGGGGGGCGCCCCCACCCTCGTGGACAGGGTGTGGGCCCCCTGGTCTTCATCTTTGGCGAGGATTTTTTATTATTTTTAACTTGAAGTTTTGTGGAGTTTCAGGTCATTCCGAAAACTTTTGTTTTCTACACACAAAACAACATCATGGTAATTCTGCTGAAAACAACGTCAGTCCGGGTTAGTTCCATTCAAATCATGCAAGTTAGAGTCCAAAACAAGGGCAAAAGTGTTTGGAAAAGTAGATACGACGGAGACGTATCAGACCCTCGCCTAGTTACAACAATGTAATGTAAATCATTGATGTGTTCGATCAGCAGAAAATAGGAAAATAATAACCAGGAATAATAGCACTTACACGTAAGTTGGACAGGAAGATGTGAAAATGGTGTTTGTCTTCACTATAATCTTCCCATGATGGGAATATATGCACGTAGTCCCTAACAAAATTGAAAGCATTGTCTTTTAAACTAGGAATAAATGGACTGGAGTTCCAATCTGCAGGAATTGGCCATCTCTGCAGTTGGGATAGGTCTTCGGCCGGTGGACTTGCTGTACTTTTTGCTGGAGTGGGATTTTTCTGTGGTATGGCTGGTGCTATGGCAAATGAAATCGGTATACCTTTTGCTGGAGTGCAGGTCCTGTGTGGTGGGGCTAGTGGTGTGGCCAGTGAAGTATGGGTACAGTCTGCTGGAGTCGGTCCTACATTTTGTGTCACTTGTTGTACAACCAATATAAGTGGGGCGCTGTCTGATTTCTTCGGCACCACCATGTTTGTCAAGGATTTGCTGGTGCTCCTTCAGGTTCGGCAATCACCCTCTTCCTTTTTGATGTCTGATGCACAAGAACAGCATTTGAGTGAAAAAACATGGTATGATGACAGATGGAATATGTATTGATAATGGATGGGCATGGCATCTCGAGTTATATGATGAGTAAACTAAGAAGATGGCGGTGCAACAAAGTAGAAGAAATGCAAGACAACATATGCAAGATACGCGCAATCAATAAAACCTTGCCAAATTAGAACATGCATCTTGATGGGTGAACAGGACAGGCCATCTGCCTTTGACTCCTCGAGGTTAGAATAGTCATTAGGATGATATTCTAAACAAGAATCAACAGGTGGGGAGCGTACGAATTTCATTGCTTCCAGAATGGCACTCAATGCCTTGGTGCCAATTTTGTAAGTCATTGCAGTGTTCCACAATATTCTTCTGATGTGCGGATTCTGATATTAACTGTAATTGCGTATAATATCTGAGAACCATGAAAACATAAATAGTTGTGAGATTATTTTTGTAATGCAGATGATATTCTAATATAGGGGCGCCCCTATAAACACTTGTGTGCTATCATTGGATTCTGATGAGAGAGCTCATGTGTGCTGTAATATGGTGCGTGCATTTATATAATCTGGCACAAGTACACAAAAAATAGGCTCCAGAAGTAAGGATAGCTGGCAGATGATAGGTTCATAATATATTGTATAGAGAGTTTATTTCCAAACCATGATAACAAGAGCAATCATCAACTAGGCAGATCATAGTGTACATAACAGGGGTACACCATAACCACGATATATAGATCGGGAAAGTGGAACCGGCTTGAAAATACGGTGTTGTATTGCCGCTAGTAATTGAAAGCCTATCGATCACGTACATGCCAGCTCTATCAAACATGGTAAAGAAGAGCAAGCAGATTTTGGATAATAAAATGTTGGTTGCGCAGTGCCCACACATGATTAACCAGAGCGCATTAAGAATGCAACTCCTAGCTGCCCTCGACCATTTCAGGCGGTTGGATGAAGATCCTACGTCTCCTAACCCTTCTTCTTCCTCGTCTCTGAATCTTCCCATACAGAACACCGCACGGGCCGCCGGCCGAACCACCGGCCCCACCGTCTGTGTTCCTCCGCCACCCCCACCCCCACCCCGCCCCAACCCCCACCCGCGTCGAGTTTTCTTCGTTCGGCGAGTCCCCACAACCACCTGAGCCCCTTCGATCACACCGGCGAACTCCGGCGAGCTCTGAAAAATCGACTGACCCAATTTTGAAATTTAGTCTACTGTGATTTAACTAGTGTGGAATATAAAAGGGGAGAACCATAAGCATTGGGAGTATAGTGTTGAGCGTGCCATGGAGGATCTGAAGGTGCAAACCGGACAAAGGCAACTTCGCAACCAAGACAAGAAATTAGAGTAAAGCAGTGGCGACCTATTTTCTTGCTGCGATAAATAAGTTGAGCAGATACGAAAGAGTACCACCTCTGGTGCGGCGCCGTGTACGCATCTGCTGAGAATTTGACGACGCTGCAGTAGCGATGGCTATCGGCGGCGTGGAAGCAGATCTAGGAGGGTAGACGGTGGCAGCGGGGCGTGGTGGACGAGACGGTCGTAGGAGCGGCGCCGGCTAGGTGGACGACGGCGGGGATGAAGCGAGAGGACGGGATGCAAGGATCCCGGTCCGAAGCCGTGGATGAGAGAGGTCGATCTCTTGTAATGGACGGCGGCATCGGGGTATCAGCTCCGGCATGGTGGAGGAGGACGGCGGTGGATGGGGTGGCGGACGGCGGCGGACGGAGGAGGGTGGGGTGGAGAGGGTGTTTTGGCACCCACGGAGTACGAATGGGGAAAAGGGAGGTAGAGCGGAAGGGGGAACCATGTATTCAGGGTGCGCTTGTCTCAAATGCGAGGAAATTTACAAACTTAGCCCCCGTTTCAAATTTCTACTACATCATAGCAACATTAGTTGGTTGGGGATAGGACGGTAATCTCGCATCCATAGAATATTTACCGACGAGAGTTTGTTTTTGACACCCGCAGTGTATGAATATGAATCGGGGAGGGAGTCGATTTGGGCCGAGGACACACTGTGTTTTGGCGCCCACCGTGTATGAATCCGGGTGAGAGGCGGTTACGTCACGTTTGGGTGAAATTACAAACCTACCCCTGTCGAAACCTATAGAAATCTAGCAGATAGGCTTTGAGTAGCAGGGATAGGCAGTAGTGATTTCCATCTCGCAGATTTCGGTTTCGGGCGGTTACTACGACTTTCCCCGCTTCGTTCAAATTTTGCAGAGTGCACGTTTATCGTGCCAACTCAATTCGAATCCCGTTTGTATTCTTTTTTTTCGGGCGGGATCCATTTTCAATTGGAATTACATTCCATATACATCATTTTTATATATACTTTCAAAAGCACAACACCATTTATACATAAATATGGTTTACAAATGGCACGATCTCAGATTCATAAGGTTGTATCTATCAAATTTGGATTTTCAAATATTTGAAACCACTTTATGTTGAAATCCAATGTATGCATTCCTCACTAACTGTCTCCAATTAATTTGTGTTTCATGCGGGTTTTTTTACTTCTCAAACATGTATAATGTGTTCCAGACACGCAACATATAGTGTAATCCTGTTTAGACATTAATTGCATATAAACCATGCATTGTTTGTAATTGAAGAATCTATGGATCACCAATATTGATAAACTATATAACATTACATGTGTGCCCAAATTCAAATGAATATGCATGTTTGATGCACCAATTTGCGTTATGATATTATCGATGTCGTGATCTCTAGTTTAAATATTTGAATCCCCTTTAATCCAGATATTCGCCTCATATAGCTATCACTCATGCTTATATAGGACCATCTCTCTGGACCTATACGCGTTCATCGTCTCTCAGGTATCTCTCGTGCAACCTGTATGTCAACAATGATCTTTTATCTTTGTAACACACTGACGGTACTCTCTCCCTCGACCTTCATCACTCTATCTCTCTCTAAGTATATCTCACTCCCTGCTATGTGTCTCTAACTATGATTCTCCATGTGGAATCTCTTTCTCTCACACAAACACAAAACTTTGTCTCCCGGGGTCTCATTTCTCTCTACTATTCCCATGCGTGCCACTCGCACACCCCTCATACAGGGATGTCTTTTGCTCCTTAGATATGAGAACCTACGACTCTTCCTCTTCAATATCTCTTTCTCACACACAAACACAAACTCTGTCTCCCAGGGTCTCATATTTCTCCATTGTTCTCTTGTATGTCGCTAACACACACCCTCTCTCCCTAGAGACATCTTGCGTTCCCTCGTATGTCTCTCTAGCTATCACTCTTGTTGTGAAATATCTTTCTCTCTCGCAGACACAAAACTCCGTCTCTCTGGATCTCATTTCTCTTTGATATCTGTTTGTATGTGACTCACATGCACCCTCTCTCTATCTCTCTCACACCCACAGACATAACCCAGCCTTCTGATCCACTCGACTCCTATCTCTAACGCACACTAGCTAGCATCTTTATCTTTCTATTTATCTATTTCTCCATCAACCTTCTTTCTCGCCCTCACTCTTGATTCCTATCACGCACACTACATATGTTTCTCTCTACATGCAGTCAAGTGCCCTCTCATAGACATATATAACTTCACCCTTTGAACCACCCGACGGTCATCTCCAACACCCAAACTAGCGGATGTCCCTCTAGTTAGCATCTCCATCTCTGTATCTATCTGTAGTTTCTCCTCAACATTTATTTCCCGCACGGAGTCTTGCTTCCTATCACCCACACTATATATGTCTCTCCATACATATGCATTTATAGGTTGGTCTCTTTTGCACAATCGTTGCGCCTCACTCCCTCTGCTCGCCATAGATGCATGCTCCAGCCCACGCCACTATCTCTTAAAGACAAAAACACATGCTCAATTGTCGGGCCTTCTTCCCTGCATTCTCACATGCATGCATATTGTCATACCGATCCGTCTCTCCCATGTCGTTGATCTTATGACTTATGTCTTCTTTCTTTTATCTCGATCATGCGCGCGCACACACACACATCCCACGTATACATGTATACCTCTCACACATGCACGTTCAAGGTCCATATGTCTCCATACGTAGTTAATTACCCTCAATCCTAACGCCACATCGAATCATTCTCCTCTTTTGTGCACATAACTTCCGCCTGGATGGGTAAAACACACAATCACACTTAACAATCTCCTTCTAGCTACCCCCCGCCTCTCACTCTTCCCCTATATCCCTGAAACCAATAAGACCATCCCTTTGTTTAATTCCCGCCTACATGCACCATTGATATATAGTAGTCTTCCTCGGTGTCTCTGGAACAAACACGTTCTCTCGATGTCGACTCCTCTCATGCGCACACACCTTCTCTTCCCTCTCTACGGGCATTTTCTCTCTCGCACCCCATCGTTGGTGGCCTCTGCCATACACATCACCTCTCTATGATGAAGCCATGCACACTTAAATTACATCCACCACAGAGGACCCCGCAACACACACACACACACGCACGCACGCACCCCCACACACTAAGACTCCATCTCTCTCTCTCTCTCACACACACACATACACACAAACACACACACACGCACGCACGCACCCCCCCACACTAAGACTCCATCCATCTCACTCTCTCTCACACACAAACTAAGACTCCATCTCTCTCTCTCTCACACACACACACCCCACACACACACACCCCACACACACTAAGACTCCATCTCACACACACATGCTCTAGGCAGAGCATTTGTTCCTACCACCCTTCATCCAACCTTACCCGATAAACAATCACCTTTATTTACTTGCATAACATGGACAAATTCCACTTTACTTTAGTAGTCAGCAAACTTATCATCTGTACCCTTATAAAAAAACGAGTTGGCGGTGATGGTGTGCCTGCCATCTTGTAATACGGACCGTATGATCTATATCTGAGGATAGAAAGCAAACTATGATAATTTTACAAAAGATACCCGCACCTCTCTCCACATCATTATCTCCCACAACCTCATTCCTCAGCAATTAAAAAAGGAATAAGTCTCTGGAACAATCTAGCATCCATGGTGGCCGCTGCCGCCTGCCGGCGCCGTCCATCCCCATGCCTCCACCCATTCCGACCACCAGTCACCACCACGCTCCACTCCTCCTCGCCTTATCTCTCATCTTTCATTTTTTCGATGGCATTCTTGAGATACCAGTTTTCCGATAAAATTCTCGAGATATCATTAGTTTTTACACATGGGATTTTCTCCTGCATGGGTCAATCACAACAGGTGTTTTGTAAAAAATGCATATTGATGTTCCATGCAATGCATGAGAATCTTTCTTGTAATTATATAACGCAAATCATGAGCAGGAAGTGACATTTTTTTGACACAACCACGTTAACATGGCCACGTAAATCACTAGCTAAAGTAAATGCCATTATACTTATATCCCGATGCAAAAGGTTGAGTACATGTCCGAAGAGTAGAGTCGCACACACGCACTCTGTCTCTCAGAATCTCTCTCTCACACACACACCAGTTATGTGACGCCCACTTAAGCAGACACGTATGTTACAATTTGTGCACCCGCGGGTACACGTGATGCTGCGCATTTATTTAAGATGGAAGGCGAACCCAAACAGTAGCTGCATTCATTCCCCTCCTGCCGCCTCTTCTCTGGTCGCCGTCGCCCGGTAGCCATGGGCCGGCCGAAGGTAACAACATACGCGATACTCCCGCCGGAGCGGTGCTTTAATATGGAAATTTTAGTGGTCATGCATGCATCTTTTTGTGCTAGCACTCCTATATAAGGGTTGACCGGTCGCTTCCCGCGGACGCGCGCGGGCGGTGGAAGAGGAAGGAGAAGGGAAGCAGGCCGTGGACTAACGTTTTTACCACAATTTCTTAGGAAACTGAGTGCAATAATTGAGTAGTTTTGCAAACTACCAGTACTACACCTGAAACGGTTCAAAACCTATACTCCCTTGCCAGCGCGCGCTTCCCGCGTGAAATGGTCAGCGTCGCCCTGGAGCGTCAGTGCCGCATTAATGCCCGGCCAGAGCGGAGGCGACCTCTCACTGGCGCCGGCTTTGAAGTGGCGCGACGGCCGAGAGAGTGTCGCTTCCCGGTGCACGCGACTGCTCCGTGTCGAGACTGGCCATAGGCCCTGTTTGGATCCATGGGTTAGAGTTAGTTTGAGCTAGTTGGGGCTCAAATAGCCCTAATGTATCCAAGCATGAGGGTTTAAATTGGAGCAAGTTGCACCGAACCCACCAAAAAAAACTATCCCACCCAAGAGGTGTTAACTAGAGATAGTTCTCATTGGGACCACTGAAAAATCACTTTTCTCTCTCCATGAAGTGCATTTATTGTCAATCTAACCCTGTCACCCAAACACCTCTTTGGCTACAGTTAGTTCAGGGTTAGTCATGAGTTAGTTTAACCTCTAGCCAAGTTAGAGTATCAAACAGGAGTAGTATAGGACATGCAAGTTGCTCAAAGCATACAGGCAAATTCGTATTTTTTTCTTTTTGAAAACGGAACATGAAAGGAATGTTTTTTATAATGCTCTTGGCATGTCGCTAACATGTGATAGTTAACCGATCTCAATAGACGGCAGAAACGCCAGCCCGCCGCACTTTGATAGAGACGAGGAGGGAGAAGCGATACAGGCTGCTGGATTACTAGAGATAGATGACGCACAGAAGCCAAGAAATATGGTGATAGTGTGGGTTAGCCATGTACTAGTATGATGTAACTACACTGGGCTGCCATGTTTCGTACTCTTCTGGTCCACTTTGGAAATGATTGGTTAATTTTATATCGCTGAATAATATTAAATATTATGAGTGCAGACGCTCCACCACGAGGTTCCTTGCTCCTTCTCGGTCGTCCGGAATCTATGTTCTTCCACTCTATTTTTTACGTGAGCTTTGTTCATCCTTTTTCCAACACGAGAGACATCTAGCATCAAGGTGCACGTGTTATGCAAGGATCCTTCCATCTATATGAAGAACACGTGGGACTAGAACTACGAGACGGACATGTACCCAGGAGTGGACATACGAACCTGAGTAATGTAGCGCAGTAAGTGAAGTAGAAAGGCACAAATGGTATGAACATGCGTGGCATATAGGGTGTATTTGGTTGCGTTCTCGTCTCAGCATAGTTATTCATTCTTCATGCATGCTCAACTCAACACCCCTCTTCATGCATGCTCTCTTCATGCATGTTTCTAGTGTACTTGTGCTAAACTAGTGTGGACTCATACACCCTCCATACACTCTACCAAACACCCAAAAGTAGGTCGAGAAGGGAACTCTTGGGCGGCATTTGTCTCTTACTACGTACTACCACTAAATGTTGTACACGCAATGCACGGTGATGTTATGGAGTACGTGCCTAAGTACTCTACTACTACTATATTAGTTGGAGGCATATATTAACTTTTATATTTGTTTACGTGTATGACCCGAGACCTTCCAACTAGATGTGTCTTTCTCTCCAGGTCGCACTTTGTATCGTTCATACCACTAAATACTACTACGTGTGGTCTCCGGCCCAGAAGTGGAAGAAGTGGAGACGCTCTACCACACTAATTTTTTTACGCTGGGCTCTACCACGCTGTTCATGTCCCACTCCTTTCGGTGACGTGTGGGACATCTAGCACGTGCCGTGTTTGGCACCCTTCGTCGTAAGAGTTGAAACACTAGCATTCATCAAAAATAAAAAATAATTATAAATCGGCAGTGATACTATTTTTTTGCGAACCAATCAGCAGTGATACTATACCATGCAGTTTCCTTGCTCCTCGATATCAGAAAGAATACTTCTGTTCGCCAACATGTGGGACGTTGACCATCCTGGTCCACTTGCCATGCACGCAGAACTCCAAGGGAGAGTCACCCAGGTCGTCACGCTGCAGTAACAATGACTAATGAGCCGTCAAATCACAGGCCCACTTCCCACTTTGAAGTTTCTCGAACGAAGGAACCATCATGACTTCGTTGAATTCCGCTTCTTGAAGAAAACTACTATACTAGCAGTACTGCTAGCTATAGTAGTTACTCCAACAAAGGCCTCCTTTCGTTCACAGGATAGGAATATGAAAATCATAGGAAGTGAGATGACATGCATCTCAATTCCTATAGAGAAAGAGATGCCATTTGATGCTTAGGATAGGAATTTTTCCATTTAGTCTAGGCTAATGTACTGGTAATTTTCTCTAAAAACTACAGTAGTAACTAGTAGTACTGATGCATGCTCGTACTCAAACACAGACACACACACTAACTACTAGTACTACTACTTCTCACATGCTGGCCAGACGCCGTCGTTCTCCTTCCTGGTTTTGTCGTCGACACCCCGCCGTGCTTGGATCTCCGCCGACCTCTCCGCAGCAGCGCATGCGTCCTTTTCTTTCTTGCGGCGGCGGGCCTCTCTTTTCTTGAGTGCTCTCTGACTTTTCCGCCCCCTCTGTGCGGCTTTGGCCGCCTCTTGCTCTAGCTCCCATTCGGCCTTGGCATCTTCAAATTCCTCCCACATAGTTGTGAAGTCGTGAGCGGCGATGAACTCGACACGACGGGATGCCATCGCTTCCCTACCATTTTGTGTGTGGTCGTGGGCGGCGAGGAACTCGGTGCGGCGGGATGCCATCGCTGCCTTACCGGTTAGTGTGCAGCGCGGTGGCATGAACGACGCTTGGTGAGAGCTCTGGGGTGGAGTGGCCGGACAACCGTATAGTGCATTGGTTTGTCAAGAGCTCAAGGACAGAAGACGAAGCAAATTTGGATTCCCCTTCAATCCTGGTCATTTATTACTGAGTAAAATGCATTGGCGGTCATCGAACTTGTCTTGATAGCTCACTTTGATCATTGTATACGAGATATGGTGATTATATGGTCACTAGCTCAGCGTATAGCTCCATATTTGTTTGGTTGAACAGTCAAACAGTGCACATGCACCTCATCAGCTCATGTTCTTTATCTATCTACGCGGGCCTACCTGTCAATGGAGAAAGAAATACTGTAAAAACCAAAATTATGCTGGAGTCCAGACCGCTTCCGGAGACCGCTCTCACCGCCCTGGCCCCTCAAGACGCCAGCTGCCCGCCGCATGCATGCATAGCTAGTAGTACTCCTTATGTGGAGGAGAGAGAGAGAGGCATTGACAAAGTCAAGGAGTGGGCTCTGCAAGAGCCCGTCTCTACACGTGCTCCTAGGTATAAAAAAAATCTAAAAAAAGGCATAAAAACAATTGTGTCTTAAAAAAAGAAAGGTAAAAAACATTTGAGAGGAAATAGATAGAGGGAAAGTGAGAAAAAGCTGTAACCTAGGCATTACATGAGGAAGGAGGGAGTGGTGTACATGCCAAGTTCACTAGGCTGCCGTGTTTCACACTCCTCCGTCGTAACAGTGGAGACAATAGCTTTCATAAAAAATAAACAATGAATACTCGTTGCTCGTCCTCTATATCGGAAAAAATACTTTCACTCGCCGACATGTGGGACGTCGACCATCCTGGTCCACCTGCCATGCACAAAATTATCCTGGTCTACCCCGCTCGTATCGCAGGCCCAACCTTTCCCACTGTAAGTTGTTCGGACGAAGGAACCATCATGACTTCGTTGAATTCCGCTTCTTCAAGAAAACTTATTGTACCCGCAATACTGCTACCACACGCGAAGACTGGACGACACTGTACCACATCATGTCACTGAAACCCACTAGGTCAAACTAGCCCGCCCAGGTCATCTATTTTGGAACGGAGGGAGTACGTCTCTGCACTGCTATGATTTTGTGTTGCATGTTCTTTGTACTTTTGCTACGATTTTCCTACCCTATGAACCAAATGAGGCCTGAATGTATGTCGACTATTGTCTGATCGATCGCTAAGCCTACAATTTTAGGAGCTAGGGCTATTGGTCGATCGACGAGGGATAAGTATAAGCGTACCACGAGCTCATCAGCCCCAACGTTTCTCTTCGGTGAGTGTTTTGCAAGTACTATAGCTCACACAGTAGCTAGCCTACTAACACCAAGAATCATCAAACAAGCCCTGCTCATATGATAAACAATTCAAACTTACATCTAAGCATGCCATATATTACATCAAAAGTTGGTGTGGATACATCTATTTCCATAACTCGGAGAGGGTTTGCATGATTCATTGCATAATTCACTATCAAACAAAAGTAGCAAGATCCTCCCACACGAGACAGTGCACTAGCCCTAAGATGGTTTGATAACACGCATCGTTCTGGTAATTAAACACAGGGCAATGCAAACTACCCTGAAGGATTAGCGCGACCAACTATTTCTTGTCATCGATCTCTCGGGCAATGACCACAGCACAGACAACGGCATGGGAATCGATTTCTGGGGTGATGTCCACATGACTGACCGCGACATCGGAATCGATGTCTGGGGCGATGTCCACAGGATGGATAGCGGCATCGGAATCGGTCTCCGGGGCGATGCCAACAGGACGGGCCACGACATCGGAATCATCAAGGACGTCCACCGGCACCTGCACAACCCTAACATATTAGCAAGCACGTTGCAAATAATCAAAAACCACAACTATGGTAATAAGCCATTATTTTTTACCTTGTGCAGCTCACCGGGGGATCTCATCCCTCCGGGGCCCATCTCCTCGTCCTCGATGGGGGCCATCACCTTGCTAGGGGAATACTGCTTCTCAACGGCGACTATCTCCTCAAACTCGGTCTTGAGCCTCACATAGTTGGCAATCAGAGTTCCTGGGGTAGGCACGGTGGGGCCCTTGCTGTTCTTCCAACTTTCTTTGAGGAGTTCGTCCGCCAGCGTCCTCAACTCTTTGGCCAGTGCTTGTTTCTTGGAGTTATTCGTCTCCATGGGTTGGCCTGCCAACATGGTCAACTCGTTGGTCGGTGCTCGCTTCTTGGAGATCGTTGTCTCCAGTGGGTTGTCCGCCGACAACTCTTTGCCTAGTGCTCCAGGATCCATCAATGAACTGACAAACAAAAATCAATCGAAAGGAAACCACAATCACAATGAAAACGGGAAAAGAATAGGATGTGAGAATCGGTCGGTGCTTCACAAAAAGAAGATTCTTGGAATGAAAATATAGCAGCATAACTGATCCGCCCACCTTTCCTTCATCGGTACAGAAGAAAAATGGCAGAAGTGAGTAGCCTGGAGTGAGGTTTTCTTCAAGAAAGGGAAGAAAGGGCTTGAACGAGCGTTCCAGTGAAATGATGGTTGCTTCGTCTAGTCCAACTTGGAGGCCACCTTACCACTGCTGGTAAAGGTGTGGGTTTTGTGATATGACGGGTCATGACGGCCACACCGGGGTGACAGGTGAGTCTCGACTGTAGCACCTCGCTGTGATTTGGTGGATGGAACGCGGGCCCGGATGCTTTGAAATGTCCCGCATGTAGATAGAGCGGCTAGTCATATAGGAGTGCTCAATATTGTGCACCGCGACCAAGGCGGAGAGGAAAACGAGAGAACTACGTAAATAATGCATGAGTTTAATTAGGGTAGTTTTTTAAAGTACGAGATACATTCCTCCAATCGCAAAAATGCCTTGGTTCTTGAGATTTGAGATTTGAGCCCTATAAACCGGAAGGGAGGGAGTACTGCACACGGTGTAGTCTAGTCACTTGTTGAAATCTCTAGAAAGGAAAATACTCCTTTCCGGTTTACAGAGCTATACTACTCCCTCCGTCTAGGTGTGTAAGTCATCTGATGAAAACCAAATAGTCCCAAAACACTTAGGCGCGGTGCATTAACTTCTACCTTGTTTCTTGTTTCTTGACATATCAACCAATAAGAGATGAGAGGTGTGCATGCTTTTAATGACTTGCAATTGCTAGTTCATTGCATGCAATGCTATTAATTAGCAAATAAACATTGGTGACCCTAGGAGGAGATGGTGCTAAGCGCGTGGACCTATGCAGAATGAGTATCAACCAATGGATAATGGAGTTTAATTGTTAAACAATAGCAATTTTGTCTCATGCAAGAGCCTGGCTAGTACTCCAAGGAACCGCATCGCGCGAGCGTTCGCAACTGCCATGTTTGGGTTGCGCTTGGCTCTTTGCCTCTTCGAGAAGACGAACAATGATGTTACTCCTACTTCTACAGTATCGAATCCACTGATGCATGTCCGTCCACCTCGTGCGGGAGGGATAGCGTGTAGCGAAAGCTTCTACTTACTGCTCCTGCCTTTGCGTCTATGGAAGGTGGGCCCAACAGGTGGTTGGCCCTCCTGTCATGCCGCCAAAGGCAGGTGCAGTTAAGGCACCGGAGCTCAGTCCGCGAGGGAGAGGGCGTTGTAGTAATCAAATTTCTCGGTCCTGTACGAGTTGACACGACACATCAAAGCACTGCACTTGATATAAGTCTTTTTACACATTTCAAATGGGCTACTTCGTATGTAGGAGTAGACATGTTCTGCTTCATATGTAGTCACTTGTTGCAATCTCTAAAAAGACTTATATTTGGAAACGGAGGGAGTACAACGCATGCATGCATGCCGTGACTTTCCTTTTGATACTTGCATGTGTTGATTTGATGCACCTTGCCAAATTTTGACTATAAATTTAACTAACCAAATGTTCATGCATGTCACAAAAAATTGCGGGGTTGTTTGGATTGTGACTATGTTTGTCTTATGTTGCCACATTATTTTTGCCACACTTGCCACACTTGCCTAACCTGAGTTGCTCAAATTCTTAGACACACTTTGGCTTGCCTAAGGGAATCTTGCCACAATTTTTGTGTCTATGACATGTGGGGTTCACTGCTAATAGAAAAATTCTTGTCTTAGGTGTGGCTAATAAAAAGACTTATATTTAGGAACGGAGGGAGTAGAAAATATAAATAATAATGCATGTTGGGGCAACCCACGTTTCCGCTAATTTTAGCCGTGGGCTTGTGAAAGTGTGTTATATCGACTAGAGGGGGGGGGGGTAAATAGGCGATTTTTATGAAATTCTTCACTGAGGAATTTGCTCGTGAGCAAATTCCTTAGCGAAGAACTACTAGCAGCGGAATAAGTACTCAGAGGTAAACATAGAAGAATACATGCATGGTCATCATGATGAAATGAAGACAAATTCAGAGTACAGAAAGCGTAAACACAGGATAGCACAAGATGAAGACAAACAGACTGAAGAAATTGAACTGAGGAAATTGAGAAAGTCTTCAGTCAAAGTCTTCAAACACAGATATGAACAAACACTCAACATAGTAATGAGGAAATGAAAGTGTTGAGGAAATAGAACCAGTAAGCTTGGTGAAGACAATGATTTGGTAGACCAGTTCCAACTGCTGTCTCAGTTGTACATCTGGTTGGAGCGGCTGAGTATTTAAACTCGAGGACACCTAGTCCCGGACACACAGTCCTCACCGTATTCTCCTTGAGCTAAGGACACACAGTCCTCGCCCAATCACTCGTGGTAAGTCTTCAGGTGACTTCCAAACCTTCACAGACTTGGTCACTCGGCGATCCACAATTCCTCTCGGATGCTCTAGACCTTGACGCCTAACCGTCTGGAAGAAACACAGTCTTCAAAGGTAACAAGCGTCGGATCCACGCAGGATCAATTTCTTCAGTGATGCTCAATCACTTCGGGTTTGTAGATGTTTTGGGTTTGGGTTTGGATTTTCCTCACTTGATGATTTTCGCTCAAAGTCCTCGGAGGATGGGTTGCTCTCAAATGACAAGTGTCAAGTTCTCGCGGAGCAGCCAACCAGCTAGTGGTTGTAGGTGGGGGGCTATTTATAGCCTAGGGAGCAGCCCGACATCATAAGACATAAATGCCCTTCAATGATATGACCGTTAGGTGGACAAGATATTTTAGGACAGCTGGCGCGTAGCACAGCAATGGTCGGAAATTTGAGGTTCAAATTCCTCAGGGCTATCATGTTCCTCACAGTGTAGGCAATTCGCACTGGTGAATTCCTAACTCCTTAGTCAGAGCAAAGTCCTCAGTGACCAGAAGACATGCGTCTTTGTCACTGAAGAATTTGACTGAACTGTATGAGATTTCTAATGGCTTCACTCGAAGGGATTGGTAGATGTAGGATTTGAGATGAGCATCACTTGGAAATTTTCTCCTTAGTATTTCCTCGACCCCCTTTAACAGTACGGTGTTTCTGTTGGGGAACGTAGTAATTTCAAAAAATTTCCTACGCACACGCAAGATCATGGTGATGCATAGCTACGAGAGGGGAGAGTGTTGTCTACGTACCCTCGTAGACCGAAGCGGAAGCGCTGACGCAACGTAGTGGAAGTAGTCGTACGTCTTCCCGATCCGACCGATCCAACCACCGTTACTCCGGCACCTCCGAGTTCTTAGCACACGTTCAGCTCGATGACGCTCCCCAGGCTCCGATCCAGCAAAGCTTCGGGGATGAGTTCCGTCAGCACGATGGCGTGATGACGATGATGATGTTCTACCGACGCAGGGCTTCGCCTAAGCACTGCAACGATATGACCGAGGTGGAATATGGTGGAGGGGGGCACCGCACACGGCTAAGGAACGATCACGAAGATCAACTTGTGTGTCCTAGGGTGCCCCCCTGCCCCCGTATATAAAGGAGGGGAGGGGAGGGCGCGGACGGCCCCCAAGGGGTGCGCCAGGAGGAGTCCTACTCCCACCGGGAGTAGGACTCCTCTCCCTTGCCTTGTAGGAGAAGGAAGGAGAGAGCGGGAAAGGAAAAAGGGGGGCGCCGCCCCCCCTTCCTTGTCCTATCCGGACTAAGGGGGGAGGGGGCGCGCGGCCTGCCCTGGCCGCCCCTCCTCTTTTCCCTTAAGGCCCATATGGGCCCATTAACCCTCGAGGGGGTTCCGGTAACCGCCCGGTACTCTAGTAAAATGCCGATTTCACTCGGAACCATTCCGATGTCCAAATATAGGCTCAAATATATCGATCTTTATGTCTCGACCATTTCGAGACTCCTCGTCATGTCCGTGATCACATCCGGGACTCCGAACTAACTTCAGTACATCAAAATGCATAAACTCATAATAACTGTCATCGTAACTTTAAGCGTGCGGACCCTACGGTTCGAGAACAATGTAGACATGACCGAGACACGTCTCCGGTCAATAACCAATAGTGGGACCTGGATGCCCATATTGGCTCCTACATATTCTACGAAGATCTTTATCGATCAGACCGTATAACAATATACGTTGTTCCCTTTGTCATCGGTATGTTACTTGCCCGAGATTCGATCGTCCGTATCCAATACCTAGTTCAATCTCGTTGCCGGCAAGTCTCTTTACTCGTTCCGTAATACATCATCTCACAACTAACATATTAGTTATAATGCTTGCAAGGCTTATGTGATGTGCATTACCGAGAGGGCCCAGTGATACCTCTCCAAATATCGGAGTGACAAATCCTTATCTCGAAATACGCCAACCCAACAAGTACCTTTGGAGACACCTGTAGAGCACCTTTATAATCACCCAGTTACGTTGTGACGTTTGGTAGCACACAAAGTGTTCCTCGATAAACGGGAGTTGCATAATCTCATAGTCATAGGAACATGTATAAGTCATGAAGAAAGCAATAGCAACATACTAAACGATCGGCTGCTAAGCTAATGGAATGGGTCATGTCAATCAGATCATTCAACTAATGATGTGACCTCGTTAATCAAATAACAACTCTTTGTTCATGGTTAGGAAACATAACCATCTTTGATTAACGAGCTAGTCAAGTAGAGGCATACTAGTGACATTCTATTTGTTTATATATTCACACATGTATTATGTTTCCGGCTAATACAATTCTAGCATGAATAATAAACATTTACCATGATATATGAGGAAATAAATAATAACTTTATTATTGCCTCTAGGGCATATTTCCTTCAGTCTCCCACTTGCACTAGAGTCAATAATCTATATTACACAGTAATGATTCTAACACCCATGGAGTTTTGGTGCTGATCATGTTTTGCTCGTGGAAGAGGCTTAGTCAATGGGTCTGCTACATTCAGATCCGTATGTATCTTGCAAATCTCTATGTCTCCCACCTGGACTAGATCCCGGATGGAATTGAAGCGTCTCTTGATGTGCTTGGTTCTCTTGTGAAATCTGGATTCCTTTGCCAAGGCAATTGCACCAGTATTGTCACAAAAGATTTTCATTGGACCCGATGCACTAGGTATGACACCTAGATCGGATATGAACTCCTTCATCCAGAATCCTTCATTTGCTGCTTCCGAAGCAGCTATGTACTCCGCTTCACATGTAGATCCCGCCACGACGCTTTGTTTAGAACTGCACCAACTGACAGCTCCACCGTTTAATGTAAACACGTATCCGGTTTGCGATTTAGAATCGTCCGGATCAGTGTCAAAGCTTGCATCAACGTAACCGTTTACGATGAGCTCTTTGTCACCTCCATATATGAGAAACATATCCTTAGTTCTTTTCAGGTACTTCAGGATGTTCTTGACCGCTGTCCAGTGATCCACTCCTGGATTACTTTGGTACCTACCTGCTAAACTTATAGCAAGACACACATCAGGTCTGGTACACAACATTGCATACATGATAGAGCCTATGGCTGAAGCATAGGGAGCATCTTTCATTTTCTCTCTATCTTCTGCAGTGGTCGGGCATTGAGTCTTACTCAACTTCACACCTTGTAGTACATGCAAGAATCCTTTCTTTGCTTGATCCATTTTGAACTTCTTCAAAACTTTGTCAAGGTATGTGCTTTGTGAAAGTCCAATTAAGCGTCTTGATCTATCTCTATAGATCTTGATGCCCAATATGTAAGCAGCTTCACCGAGGTCTTTCATTAAAAATTCTTATTCAAGTATCCCTTTATGCTATCCAGATATTCTATATCATTTCCGATTAGTAATATGTCATCGACATATAATATCAGAAATGCTACAGAGCTCCCACTCACTTTCTTGTAAATACAGGCTTCTCCAAAAGTCTGTACAAACCCAAATGCTTTGATCACACTATCAAAGCGTTTATTCCAACTCTGAGAGGCTTGCACCAGTCCATAAATGGATCGCTGGAGCTTGCACACTTTGTTAGCTCCCTTTGGATCGATAAAACCTTGTGGTTGCATCATATACAACTCTTCTTCCAGAAATCCATTCAGGAATGCAGTTTTTACATCCATCTGCCAAATTTCATAATCATAAAATGCGGCAATTGCTAACATGATTCGGACAGACTTAAGCATCGCTACAGGTGAGAAGGTCTCATCATAGTCAATCCCTTGAACTTGTCGAAAACCTTTTGCGACAAGTCGAGCTTTGTAGACAGTAACATTACCGTCAGCGTCAGTCTTCTTCTTGAAGATCCATTTATTCTCAATTGCTTGCCGACCATCGGGCAAGTCAACCAAAGTCCACACTTTGTTCTCATACATGGATCCCATCTCAGATTTCATGGCTTCAAGCCATTTTGCGGAATCTGGGCTCACAATTGCTTCTTCATAGTTCGTAGGTTCACCATGATCTAGTAGCATGATTTCCAGAACAGGATTGCCGTACCACTCTGGTGCGGATCTTACTCTGGTTGATCTATGAGGTTCTGTAGTAACTTGATCTGAAGTTGCATGATCATCATCATTAACTTCCTCACCAATTGGTTTAGACGTCACAGAAACTGGTTCCTGTGATGTGCTATTTCCCAATAAGGGAGCAGGTATAGTTACCTCATCAAGTTCTACTTTCCTCCCACTCACTTCTTTCGAGAGAAACTCCTTCTCTAGAAAGGATCCATTTTTAGCAACGAATGTCTTGCCTTCGGATCTATGATAGAAGGTGTACCCAACAGTTTCTTTTGGGTATCCTATGAAGACACAATTCTCCGATTTGGGTTCGAGCTTATCAGGTTGAAGTTTTTTCACATAAGCATCGCAGCCCCAAACTTTAAGAAACGACAACTTTGGTTCTTGCCAAACCATAGTTCATAAGGCGTCATCTCAACAGATTTTGATGGTGCTCTATTTAACGTGAATGTGGCCGTCTCTAAAGCATAACCCCAAAACGATAGCGGTAAATCTGTAAGAGACATCATAGATCGCACCATATCAAGTAAAGTACGATTACGACGTTCGGACACACCATTACGTTGTGGTGTTCCGGGTGGCGTGAGTTGCGAAACTATTCCGCATTGTTTCAAATGTAGACCAAACTCGTAACTCAAATATTCTCCTCCACGATCTGATCGTAGAAACTTTATTTTCTTGTTACGATGATTTTCAACTTCACTCTGAAATTCTTTGAACTTTTCAAATGTTTCAGACTTGTGTTTCATTAAGTAGATATACCCATATCTGCTTAAATCATCTGTGAAGGTGAGAAAATAATGATATCCGCCACGAGCTTCAATATTCATCGGACCACATACATCTGTATGTATGATTTCCAATAAATCTGTTGCTCTCTCCATAGTACTGGAGAACGGTGTTTTAGTCATCTTGCCCATGAGGCACGGTTCGCAAGTACCAAGTGATTCATAATCAAGTGGTTCCAAAAGTCCATCAGTATGGAGTTTCTTCATGCGCTTTACACCGATATGACCTAAACGGCAGTGCCACAAATAAGTGGCACTATCATTATCAACTCTGCATCTTTTGGCTTCAACATTATGAATATGTGTATCACTACTATCGAGATTCATCAAAAATAGACCACTCTTCAAGGGTGCATGACCATAAAAGATATTACTCATATAAATAGAACAACCATTATTCTCTGATTTAAATGAATAACCGTCTCGCATCAAACAAGATCCAGATATAATGTTCATGCTCAACGCTGGCACCAAATAACAATTATTTAGGTCTAATACTAATCCCGAAGGTAGATGTAGAGGTAGCGTGCCGACCGCGATCACATCGACTTTGGAACCATTTCCCACGCGCATCGTCACCTCGTCCTTTGCCAGTGTTTGCTTAATCCGTAGTCCTGTTTCGAGTTGCAAATATTAGCAACAGAACCAGTATCAAATACCCAGGTGCTAATGCGAGCTCTAGTAAGGTACACATCAATAACATGTATATCACATATACCTTTGTTCACCTTGCCATCCTTCTTATCCGCCAAATACTTGGGGCAGTTCCGCTTCCAGTGACCAGTCTGCTTGCAGTAGAAGCACTCAGTTTCAGGCTTAGGTCCAGACTTGGGTTTCTTCTCTTGAGCAGCAACTTGCTTGCTGTTCTTCTTGAAGTTCCCCTTCTTTTTCCCTTTGCCCTTTTTCTTGAAACTAGTGGTCTTGTTGACCATCAACACTTGATGCTCCTTCTTGATTTCTACCTCCGCAGCCTTTAGCATTGCGAAGAGCTCGGGAATCGTCTTATCCATCCCTTGCATATTATAGTTCATCACGAAGCCTTTGTAGCTTGGTGGAAGTGATTGGAGAATTCTGTCAATGACGCAATCATCCGGAAGATTAACTCCCAGTTGAATCAAGTGATTACAATACCCAGACATTTTGAGTATATGCTCACTGACAGAACTATTCTCCTCCATCTTGCAGCTATAGAACTTATTGGAGACATCATATCTCTCAATCCGGGCATTCTGTTGGAATATTAACTTCAACTCTTGGAACATCTCATATGCCCCATGACGTTCAAAACGTCGTTGAAGTCCCGGTTCTAAGCCGTAAAGCATGGCACATTGAACTATCGAGTAGTCATCAGCTCTGCTCTGCCAGACGTTCTTAACGTCGTCAGTTGCATCAGCAGCAGGCCTGGCACCCAGCGGTGCTTCCAGGACGTAACTCTTCTGTGCAGCAATGAGGATAATCCTCAAGTTACGGACCCAGTCCGTGTAATTGCTACCATCATCTTTCAACTTTGCTTTCTCAAGGAACGCATTAAAATTCAACGGAACAACAGCACGGGCCATCTATCTACAATCAACATAAACATGCAAGATACTATCAGGGACTAAGTACATGATAAATTTAAGTTCAATTAATCATATTACTTAAGAACTCCCACTTAGATAGACATCCCTCTAATCCTCTAAGTGATCACGTGATCCAAATCAACTAAACTATAACCGATCATCACGTGAAATGGATTAGTCTTCAATGGTGAACATCATTATGTTGATCATATCTACTATATGATTCACGCTCGACCTTTCGGTCTCCGTGTTCCGAGGCCATGTCTGCATATGCTAGGCTCGTCAAGTATAACCCGAGTATTCTGCGTGTGCAAAACTGGCTTGCACCCGTTGTAGATGGACGTAGAGCTTATCACACCCGATCATCACGTGGTGTCTGGGCACGACGAACTTTGGCAATGGTGCATACTCAGGGAGAACACTTCTTGATAATTTAGTGAGAGATCATCTTATAATGCTACCGTCAATCAAAGCAAGATAAGATGCATAAAAAAGATAAACATCACATGCAATCAATATAAGTGATATGATATGGCCATCATCATCTTGTGCTTGTGATCTTCATCTCCGAAGCACCGTCATGATCACCATCGTCACCGGCGCTACACCTTGATCTCCATCGTAGCATCGTTGTCGTCTCGCCTATCTTATGCTTCTACGACTATCGGTACCGCTTAGTGATAAAGTAAAGCATTACTGCGCGATTGCATTGCATACAATAAAGCGACAACCATATGGCTCCTGCTAGTTGCCGATAACTCGGTTACAAAACATGATCATCTCATACAATAAAATTTAGCATCATGTCTTGACCATATCACATCACAACATGCCCTGCAAAAACAAGTTAGACGTCCTCTACTTTGTTTATTGCAAGTTTTACGTGGCTGCTACGGGCTTAAGCAAGAACCAATCTTACCTACGCATCAAAACCACAACGATAGTTTGTCAAATAGACTCCGTTTTAACCTTCGCAAGGACCGGGCGTAGCCATACTCGGTTCAACTAAAGTCGGAGAAACTGACACCCGCCAGCCACCTGTTTGCAAAGCACGTCGGTATAACCAGTCTCGCGTAAGCGTACGCGTAATGTCGGTCCGGGCCGCTTCATCCAACAATACCGCCGAACCAAAGTATGACATGCTGGTAGGCAGTATGACTTATATCGTCCACAACTCACTTGTGTTCTACTCGTGCATATAACATCAAACCATAAAAACCTAGGCTCGGATGCCACTGTTGGGGAACGTAGTAATTTCAAAAAAATTCCTACGCACACGCAAGATCATGGTGATGCATAGCAACGAGAGGGGAGAGTGTTGTCTACGTACCCTCGTAGACCGAAGCGGAAGCGTTGACGCAACATAGTGGAAGTAGTCGTACGTCTTCCCGATCCGACCGATCCAAGCACCGTTACTCCAGCACCTCCGAGTTCTTAGCACATGTTCAACTCGATGACGCTCCCCGGGCTCCGATCCAGCAAAGCTTCGGGGATGAGTTCCGTCAGCACGACGGCGTGATGATGATGATGATGTTCTACCGACGCAGGGCTTCGCCTAAGCACTGCAACGATATGACCGAGGTGGAATATGGTGGAGGGGGGCACCGCACACGGCTAAGGAACGATCACGAAGATCAACTTGTGTGTCCTAGGGTGCCCCCTGCCCCCGTATATAAAAGAGGGGAGGGGAGGGCGCGGCCGGTCCCCAAGGGGTGCGCCAGGAGGAGTCCTACTCCCACCGGGAGTAGGACTCCTCTCCCTTGCCTTGTAGGAGAAGGAAGGAGAGAGGGGGAAAGGAAAAAGGGGGGGCGCCGCCCCCCCTTCCTTGTCCTATTCGGACTAAGGGGGGAGGGGGCGCGCGGCCTGCCCTGGCCGCCCGCCCTCTTTTCCCTTAAGGCCCATATGGGCCCATTAACCCCCCCGGGGGGGGGGGGGGGTTCCGGTAACCCCCCGGTACTCCAGTAAAATGCCGATTTCACTCGGAACCATTCCGGTGTCCAAATATAGGCTCAAATATATCGATCTTTATGTCTCGACCATTTCGAGACTCCTCGTCATGTCTGTGATCACATCCGGGACTCCGAACTAACTTCGGTACATCAAAATGCATAAACTCATAATAACTGTCATCGTAACTTTAAGCGTGCGGACCCTACGGTTCAAGAACAATGTAGACATGACCGAGACACGTCTCCGGTCAATAACCAATAGCGGGACCTGGATGCCCATATTGGCTCCTACATATTCTACAAAGATCTTTATCGTTCAGACCGCATAACAATATACGTTGTTCCCTTTGTCATCGGTATGTTACTTGCCCGAGATTCGATCGTCGGTATCCAATACCTAGTTCAATCTCGTTGCCGGCAAGTCTCTTTACTTGTTCCGTAATACATCATCTCACAACTAACATATTAGTTGTAATGCTTGCAAGGCTTATGTGATGTGCATTACCAAGAGGGCCCAGAGATACCTCTCCGACTATCGGAGTGACAAATCCTTATCTCGAAATACGCCAACCCAACAAGTACCTTTAGAGACACCTGTAGAGCACCTTTATAATCACCCAGTTACGTTGTGACGTTTGGTAGCACACAAAGTGTTCCTCCGATAAACGGGAGTTGCATAATCTCATAGTCATAGGAACATGTATAAGTCATGAAGAAAGCAATAGCAACATACTAAACGATCGGGTGCTAAGCTAATGGAATGGGTCATGTCAATCAGATCATTCAACTAATGATGTGACCTCGTTAATCAAATAACAACTCTTTGTTCATGGTTAGGAAACATAACCATCTTTGATTAACGAGCTAGTCAAGTAGAGGCATACTAGTGACATTCTATTTGTTTATATATTCACACATGTATTATGTTTCCGGCTAATACAATTCTAGCATGAATAATAAACATTTATCATGATATATGAGGAAATAAATAATAACTTTATTATTGCCTCTAGGGCATATTTCCTTCAGTTTCCTATGACTCAAGAAAGAGAAAATGAAACTAGAAAACAAAAGTCTTCACGCTTCACATTCCTCGAATGATAACCAAGTCTTCAAGGTCACACCAATTTCTTCACTTTCAAAGTCTTCAGAAAGTCTTCAAAATATCAAAGTCTTCAATCGAAGAACTTTATTTTTAGGGGTCGACTTTCTCTGTAAATATCAAACTCCTCATAGACTTATGGACCTGTGTACACTCATAAACACATTAGATACTTAACCTATAAGTCTTCAATACACCAAAATCGCTAAGGGGCACTAGATGCACTTACAATCTCCCCCTTTTTGGTGATTGATGACAACATAGGTTAAGTTTTCAACGGGGATAAATATATGAAGTGTAAATACTGATATTGAGGAATTTGATTGCAAGATATAGAAGAACTCCCCCTGAAGATGTGCATAGTGAGGAATTTGCTTTTGAAGCAATGCACACTTGAAGAGTTGAATCATGGAGATCTCCCCCTATATCTTGTAATTCATACACGCATTTGATATATAATATGAAGAATTTGAAATGCATGATGAAATATGATGCCTGATGTAATTCAGCATACGTGCGATAATATTAACGAGGAATAAGCATGCAGAATAGTGCATCAAAGTATCCAAGCATAGTGCAACAAAAGTATCAGCGCACCATCGGGTTTAAGATTACAACTCGATCCAATAAAAGTTTCGGAAGAGCGAGAGTTGTAACTTAGCAAATAATAAAAAACGCCCTTATTATTGACCCGCTTGAAGACTAACTCATATTTCTCCCCCTTTGTCATCAAATGACCAAAAGGATCGAAACTGAGGACTAACGCCCCTGAAGATATTCAAGTTGATGAAGGAGCGCCAGCGTTGTTGGGGTCGGTCGTCGAAGTAGGGCCTGCTGCAGTGTCGTCCAAGTCTTCATTTTCATCAGTCTCACGCGATGAAGAATATGAACTGGCCACCAAAGAAGGAACCTTGACCTTCTTGTATTTCTTCGGAGGGGGTGCAAACCAGTCAAAGTTTTCTTTGAGACCCATTTTCTCCAAGTCTTCAGCACTGTACACTTTAGGCAGAACAGCCCAGGTGCGGTTGAGGGTTTCATGAAGGTAGTAATGGTATTTCTTCACCGCATTGTGTGTGGAAGTCATGTTGTGAAGAATTGAACCAAACTGACGCTTGACCCATTTGTGATTGCGATCAACCTTTTGATGAAGACTGAGGAGTAACTCACGGTCAGTCATCACCCTGGGTGCTGTGGCTTGAGGATTTGGCTTGGCAGTGTTGGCAGCAGAGTCATGTGTGGCAGAGTCACCATTGGTGGAATAAGAAGCAGCCTTGCGAAATTGACCATCCAATGGACGAATGCCTTCATCTATCACAGCAGTGGCCTTGCCCTTTTCATCAACTGAGGAAAATGTCCGTTTGAGGACTTCAATGGGAGGCAAGTAGCTGCAGTGGTTAAGAGTTTCAGCTTTGTAGTTGAGTGAAGACCTTGTCCTGATGAATTTCATTATCCAAGGTGCATAAGGCTTCAGCTCAAATGGTGACATAGCAATGTTGGCCAGAGTCCTCATGAAGAAATCATGGAAGTTGACGGGAACGCCATGAATGATGTTGAAAAGCAGATTTTTCATGATGCCAACGACTTCTTCATCAGTCGAGTCGTGGCCTTTGATGGGACTCATTGTCTTCGTCAGAATGCGATAGACAGTCCTTGGCACATACATCAATTCCTTGACGAGGAATTTGGTTCTAGGAGCTTGCCCTGGCTTCAAAGGCTTCATCAGCACTTGCATATAGTGATTTGAAAGCTCAGGTTCGTTGTACACACAAGGCGCATCTTCAGTGGGTGGACTCAGAGGAAGGACACGAAGCAATTCAGATGCTGGGGCCTTATAATGGGTGTTCTCAGTCATCCAGTCCAAAACCCATGAGTTGACATCTTCAGAGTTGCCGGTGATGTGCAACGTTGCATAGAATTGAAGAATAAGCTCTTCATTCCAATCGCATATGTATGTGCAGAAATTGAGCAGCCCAGCGTCGTGAAGAACACTGAGGACTGGCGTGAAGCACGGTAAAGACTCCATATCCACGTGAGGAATATGAGCATGGTCGAAGACTTTGTTTTTGTTGTAAAGCACAGAGGAATAGAAATTTGCTTGGCTGGTTGTCCAGAAACGCCTCTTCCTTATGCGAGCAGAGTCATATGGATTGTATTCAGTGAAGAACACGTGCTCGCCATAGAAGTCTTCAGCCTTGAATTTCTGTTTGCGTGAGAACGGATCCTTTGGCCTTGGTAGAGGAGTGTTAGTGAGTTGCATCACGACCTCAGGAATCATGATCTCAGGTTCTTCAGGCTGAGGAATTTCAGGATGTTCCTCAGGTGCAGTCACCTTGTCAGTTTCAACAGCAGTTTCTTCAGCACTACTGGCTGGAATTTCTTCATTCACAGATGCAGTGGGATGACTTGCTTTAGAGCCCAATTTTACTGTCGGTGAAGGAGAGTGAGGAATTTGCTGCAGGGGAGTGAAGAGTGGGGAATTGGGATGCTGACTTTCCCAAAAGTCGTCATTCATTACAGGAGTGGTGCTTCCAATATCCACATCTTCATCAATTTCTTCAACACCAGCCTCTTCAGCATCAAACTGAGGCATTGGTGATGAGACTTTTGGGGTTGAAGGGATTGCATCCACTTCAATTTCTTCATCAATCTGCTCTGACGAAGCAGCAGATTGAGTTTCTTCATCTGATCCACTTGGGATCTCATAATCTTCACCAAAAGGAACAAGGTCCTTTGATGGCATGGAGGAGATAGGAATGGCATCAATGGGATTTGTAAACGAGCTTGTCATCGGCTTCATCTTCTTGGGAGCTGAAGATTCTGAAGCATTGGATGCCTTCCTTTTCTTCACAGCAGCTCGCTCGGCAGCCTTGGTTTTCTTCACATCTGATGCAGATGGAAGAATTGGAGTTGGAGTAGGCGCAGGTGGAGCTGAGGAATCTGGTTGATTATCCTCAGGCGCAACTGATGAAGTTGCTCTGGTTTCTTCATTTTCTTCAGGCGCACCACTACTGGATGCCCTGGCAATTTCTTAAGTGGCTGGAGCAGAGTCATCAGCCCTGGAACTGGCATTTTCTTCAGCAGCCTGAACTTCATCAGCGATGCTGGCATGTTCTTTAGTGGGCTGAACAGATGCTTCAGCTTGAGGAATTTGTTGTGTTGAGGCTGCACCCTTGGTGAAGGTATCAGTCAGCCTCACAAATCTGACCATGGCTCCTTGCCAATCAGCATAGTACGAGTCAAAGTTGTCGCTGAGGGCTTTGATCTCAGCCTGCATCTTGACGAGTTCCTCAGGCGTCATCTTGACAACATTTTTCTTCAGCAGCTTCTCTTTTCTGTACTAAGATTCCTTGATCTCTTTGGCCCTATCATATTTCCACTTCTCCTCTTGGATGAAGTGAGTCAACATGTGACTTTGGCCAGGAGTCAGCTTGAAATCAGGCATAGGTGTGTTAGGGTCCTTATGCCAGAGATCAATATAATCTAGGATCGCCCTTGGATCCAATAGTAGGGGCACAAGTGTGCCTTTGGCTTTATCAGCCCTTTCTTGTCGGTCTCTGGTGATTTCAGTGAGTTCCTCTTCATCAGCTTCATCATCATCAGATGGCACAGTGAAGACTACCTGCTTCTTCTGAGGACTTGGACGAGTGCAGTGTCCAGCAGTAGCCTTTTTCTTCAGCAGAGAAGGTCCAGCTGAGGAATTTGGTGCAGCTGAAGAACTCGCTGAGACACCAGAGGCAATAGAGATGCCAGTAGTCCTTTGGCACGAGGCCAGATGCAAAGGTGCTGAGGACTTTGTCGGGACAGCTGAGGACTTTGGAGGAGGTGCTGAGGACTTTGGTGGAGCAGGAGCAGCATGATGAATTTGCGTTAAAGATTTTGAAGCTTCTGGCTGTGAGGGCACATCTGAGGAACTTGGCCGTGAGGGCATTGAAGATGAATCACTTGGCTTACGAGCGGGCTTCTTAATCATTGCTTTCTTCGGCTTGGCAGAGGCCTCGATGGCAGCAGCAGCAGCAGAGTCTTCATTGAATTTCCTCACTGCATCGCTGGCTTGCCTTTGCAGTTTAGCTTGGCGCTTGGCCCATTCCTTAGGAAAATCCTCACCGCGTCTGATGCTAGTGGGATCCGCCACTTGGCCAGGTGCCAATGGAGCTCTTGAGCATGGAGGGTTTACTGCGAATTTCTTCATATACTTGGGAGTGACGTATCTGTACTCCCTCCATTCACGTGCCCATCTCCTTTCAATCTTCTGTATGCGCACCTTGCGCTGATTTTTATCTTCCTCAGGAGGTATGCAGTACCCAGCATAAATGTCCTCAGGGATTTCAAAGGCAGTCATGACCTCAGGTCTCTTTCCTCCTTTCTGTGGCCGTTTACCTTCAGCCATTTTCTTTAGATGAGGAATTTGAACAATTGAATTTTCTGAAGAAGTATGCAACTTTTCTTCGAGGAACGCTGCAAATGAGTTAAGTTGATGAGAACCTAATGATTCAGCAGCGGACATGTGTACCTATGAACAGATTATAGTTGCGAGGAATTTGGAGAGGTGATATGCGTTCTCAGAGGGTTTTTCATAAAGAACAAGTTTGAGGAATTTGACCAGATTCGTCTTGAGGAATTTCACTAAGCGCTTTATATCTTAGGTTCCAGAGTTGTATAGATCGAGGATCCACACAATTGAGGAATCTTGAAGAAATTTAGGCTTAGGGAAATGAAACAAGAACAGATAACATGTGAGGTGTTTTGTGTGTGAGGATTTGAAGAATAAAACACCTTTGAAGATTTTGTAGAAAAGTTTCGAATCAAGGAGGGCAGTAAAATTAGCTTTTATTTACCCTGAATGAAGAACCCGATGAACTGGGAGTTGAAATAGTGAAGTTCGTCGATGCAGATCTTCCACGCCCTAACTTGGCGGAGGAAGACGTCTACGGCGGCGGCGGAGGTGAAGATTTCCACAGTCGGCGCGAGTACGACGGCGATGAGGTCGAGGCAGTGAAGCTCTTCCTCACCGGCGATGATGGATTAGCGACAACGCTAGGGTTTGGAAGCTCGAGCGGGGGAAGTGAGATCGAGCGGGGTAAAAGAAGTGAGGACGGCGACATGGGTATTTATAGCCGCAGTGAAAAACTGCTCGTCCGAAGATTTAGGACGAACGTGCCCCTGGCTGTTCTCCTTCTCATGACATGTGTCACCCACGTACTGTGTAGTGGAGATCATGTAAGATCGTGGGTGGATAAAATAATCCATCGTGGGATGCGGAACGGTTTGAGCGGCAAAACCGAAAGTTTGGATAAGATTAGTTTTAACGTTCCGTTCGCAATTTCTTCAGCTGACAAGGACACAATGAAGAATTTGAACGAGTTTTAAATAGAATGCACATGAAGAATTTGTGAATAGATTGGATTGAGTATAGCGTAGAGGGGAAGGGTCCGATCACATTCACTTAGCAGAAAAGATCCAACTTGAAGAAATAGCTATAAGTGAATGCTGTAGAGGACATAAACTCATATATATATATATATATATATATATATATATATATATATATATATATATATATATATATATATATATATATATATAGCCAATGAAGAAAAACGACGGCACAAGTGAAGATTTTGCAAAGTTGAAGAATTTGAAAAACTGAGGAATTTCAAAAATGAGGAAAAACTCAAATTGAAGATTTTCAACTTTTGTGGTGGTGTGACCCACCGTATAAGAATGATGATTTCAGACACCGCGTACAATTGTCGTAGGGTTCTGAGAATCAAATTCTTCATTAATTTCTTCACACTTAGAGTGCTATTCTTCATTGATTGAAGAAAAATGTTTCTTCATGTGTGTTGCACATCTAAGTCATCAATTTTTTATAAGTGTTAGGATGAGTGCATTTTCAAGGTACATTCGAAGACTCTAAGATATTTAGCTCACACCGCAACTTGCTAAATCTCTTCTCATCCAAGGGATTAGTGAAGATATCCGCTAGCTGTTCTTCAGTCTTCACATGCTCAATAGAAATGTCGCCCTTCAACACATGATCACGAAGAAAATGATGACGAATCTGAATGTGCTTTGTCCTCGAGTGCTGAACTGGGTTGTGAGCAATCTTGATGGCACTCTCATTATCGCAGAGGAGAGGCACATTCTTCACATTGATGCCATAGTCCTTGAGCGTTTGCTTCATCCATAGTAATTGAGCACAGCAAGAACCAGCAGCAATGTACTCAACTTCAGCAGTAGACAGTGATACGCAGTTCTGTTTCTTCGAGGACCAACAGACCAAGGATCGTCCGAGGAAATGACAAGTACCAGATGTTGACTTGCGCTCCATACGGTCACCAGCATAGTCAGAGTCTGAATATCCAATGAGATCAAAATCCGAGCCCTTGGGATACCATAATCCTAGTGTTGGTGTGTGAGCTAGATATCGAAGAATATGCTTTACAACCTTATGGTGTGATTCCTTCGGTGAAGCTTGAAATCGTGCACACATGCAAACACTAAGCATTATATCTGGCCTAGATGCACATAAGTACAATAAAGAGCCAATCATGGAGCGGTATACCTTATGATCGAAGTCAGTACCATTTTCAGCAGTGCATAAATGACCATTTGTGGGCATAGGAATTTTGATGCCTTTGCAGTCTTGCATGCCGAATTTCTTCAGGACATCCTTGAGGTATTTCTCCTGAGATATGAATATACCATTGTGCTGTTGAAGAATTTGAAGACCTAAGAAGAATTTCAACTCTCCCATCATAGACATCTGATATTCTTCACTCATCATATAGGCAAATTCATCACTATAACGTTGGTCAGTACAGCCAAAGATGATATCATCAACATATATTTGGCACACAAATAGTTCACCATCATAAGATTTAGTAAAGAGAGTGGGATCGAGTGAACCGGGTGTGAAGCCTTTCTTCATGAAGAATTCCTTCAATGTATCATACCATGCCCGTGGGGCCTGCTTGAGGCCATAGAGGGCCTTGTTAAGTCTGAAGACTTTGTCAGGATGTTTTGGATCTTCAAAACCTGGGGGTTGAGCAACATATACTTCTTCCTCAAGCTTACCATTGAGGAATGCACTTTTCACATCCATTTGGTATAAGATGATATCATGATGGTTAGCATAAGCAAGTAATATGCGAATAGCCTCAAGTCTAGCAACAGGTGCAAAAGTTTCATCGAAATCAATTCCTTCAACCAGTGTGTAGCCTTGAGCTACTAGTCGTGCCTTATTCCTCACCACAACACCATTTTCATCTTGCTTGTTGCGGTAGATCCACTTTGTACCAATGATGTTATGCTTGCGAGGATCGGGACGATTGACTAGTTCCCATACGTTGTTGAGCTCGAACTGATGTAATTCTTCTTGCATGGCCTGAATCCACTCAGGCTCCAGAAATGCTTCATCTACCTTAGCGGGCTCTGTGATTGAGAGAAAAGCAAAGTGCCCACAAAAGTTAGATAGATGTGAAGCTTTTGAGCGTGTGAGAGGACCTGGTGCTCTAATGTCATCGATGATCTTCTCCACTTGCACTTCTTTTGCAACGCGAGGGTGAGCTGGTTGTCGTTGAGGAATTTGATCAACATTTTCTTCACCATCAATTTCCTCAGCATTTTCTTCAGGTGCATCAGCTCGATGTTCTTCACGTTCTGGAATGAATTCTTCAGCAGATTCTTCAGTAGGAATGACATCTTCAGTAGCCTTGTGCTTGATTGAATCCTCAGGTGCTGGTTCATCTAACACAGAAGGTAGGTGCTCTCTTTGTGAGCCATTAGTTTCATCGAACCGCACATCTACAGTTTCAACAATCTTGTGAAGAACATTGTTGAAGGCTCTGTAGGTGTGCGAGTCCTTTCCGTAACCAAGCATGAAACCTTCATGTGCTTTCGGTGCAAATTTAGAGTTGTGATGAGGATCTCTAATCCAGCATTTAGCACCAAAGACATTGAAATAACTCACATTGGGTTTCTTGTTAGTGAGGAGTTCATAGGCAGTCTTCTTGAAGAATTTGTGAAGATATACTCTGTTGATGATATGGCACGCAGTATCAATTGCATCAACCCAGAAATGACGAGGGGTTTTGTACTCATCGAGCATAGTGCGAGCCATCTCAGCAAGAGTCCTATTCTTGCTCTCCACGACGCCATTCTGTTGAGGAGTATAAGGAGCAGATAACTCATGAGTAATACCAAGTTCATCAAGATAGTCATCGAGACCCAAATTCTTGAACTCAGTGCCATTATCACTTCTGATGTGCTTGATCTTCACACCGAAGTTGGTTGAAGCCCTTGAGGAAAAATGTTTGAAGACTTCCTGCACTTCAGTTTTGTAAGAGACAAGGTGTACCCATGTGTAACGAGAGTAATCATCAACAATAACAAAGCCATATTGAGATGCTTCATTTGAAACAGAGGAATAATGATTAGGACCGAAAAGATCCATGTGAAGCAATTCGAATGGACGAGTAGTGGTCATGATAGTCTTCGCTGGATGCTTGGCCTTCGTCATCTTTCCAGCTTCACAGGCACCACACAAGTGGTCCTTGAGGAATTTGACATTCTCAATGCCAATGACATGCTTCTTCTTCGCAAGCGTGTTCAAATTTCTCATGCCTGCATGACCAAGTCGTCGATGCCATAGCCATCCTTCTGAAGCTTTGGCAAGTAGGCACACGGCTGGTTGTGACTCCGCAGAGAAATCAACAATATACAAGTCTCCTCTCCTAAAGCCTTCGAAGACTTTGGAATTGTCAGCTTCCATAATCACAACACAACGATACTTGCCAAAGACAACAACCATATCAAGATCACAAAGCATTGAGACAGACATAAGATTGTATCCTAAGGACTCAACAAGCATGACTTTGTCCATGTGTCGATCCTTTGTGATAGCAACCTTACCTAGACCCAATACCTGACTTTTGCTTTTATCAGCGAAGGTGATATGCTTCATGTGTGACGCTGATAAGGGAGCATCCATCAACAGATTCCTGTCACCGGTCATGTGATTTGTACATCCACTATCAAGTACCCATTCAGTGGCTTTGGGTTGATCATCCTGCAGATGAATTAGTGCAACTTACGACCTCATATACTTCAGCAGTGAAGAATATGATATCACAATTCATCAGATCAATTTCATCAAGCAGTAAGACAGATAAAATAGAAGGAAGACGTGTGAAATGAAAGTTCATTTCATCATGGTTAGCCTGCGTCCTTTCAGGCATTTTTGTCAGGTCCCCAAAAAATTCTTCAGACGTTATCGTACGTCTGGAGACCTGGCCCTACAGAAGAGATTAGTTCTTTTTCTTCACCACCCACATCTGAAGGGGTGGCAAAGAGTTCATCACTCTGCGAGCTCCATATGAGAAAGGTGGCAAAGCAGCCAAACCATTTCGTTTCACATAAGAGGGGTTAGGGTAAGCATATGAATAAGCAGAGAAATTCTTCGAGGACTTATGAACATAATAATTTGAAGAATAATGCTCATATTCATAGCCCTTGGCTCTTCCCTGCGAAACAGAGTTGTTAGCACGATGATGTTCATATGAGGACTTTGATCCATGTGAGGAATTTGATCCATCTGAAGAATTTGATCTGGGGTTCCTATTCTTCACAGGTGGTGTCATGAGGACATTCACCTGAAGACTTTCAAGGCAACTTTTGGGAACCCAGATTTTCTTCATAGGGGAACCGTTCCTGCAGTTAGTGCCAACATATCTAGCAAATACTTCACAATTCTGATTTTTGAACAATTTATAGTTGGAGTCAAATGACTCATCAGAAGAATGAGAAGATTCACATGTATAGCCAGATAAATTAGATGGATCAACTGGAGGTCCCTTTGCAGCAACCCATGAGGTTTTGGGGTACTGCTCAGGCTTCCAATATGTACCATCAGCATTGAGTTTCCACTCAAAGGCAATACCCTCTTTCCTAGGGTTCCTGTTGAGGATCTGCTTTTTAAGCACATCACAAAGAGTCTGATGCCCTTTGAGGCTTTTGTACATGCCTGTCATGTACAATTCCTTCAGTCCTGCATCGTCAGTAATACTAGCAATGTCCTCAGATGAGGAATTAGTGATAGCAGAGACAGGTGAAGAATTTGTAACATTTGAAGCATTTGAACATTCAGGTGAAGAATTAGCAGATTCTCGTTCAATGCATTTTAGGCATGGAGGAATGAATTCTTCCTGAGCAGTGCTGATTTGTTGAGCAAGTAATGAATCGTGCTCCTTCTGAAGATCTTCATAACTCACTCTCGTCTTCTCAAAATCAGACATGAGAGAGTTATGCTGATCTTGAAGAGAGTCATGCCTGGAATGAAGTCTTTGAAGACTTTCAACCAAGGCTTGTGACTGATCCATTTCTTCACCCAACATATCATTGCTCTTACTAAGCATATCATTAGCTTTTTGCAAAGCTCTTTGTTGTTTTGCGGCAAGGGAAGCAAGTTTGACATAACTGGGTCCAAATTCATCACCAGATTCTTCATCACTAGACTCGGATAGGTAGCATTCAGTTACCTCAGCACTTTTTGCCATAAGGCATGGAGTGGAGGATGATGATTCTGGTTCGAATGTCATTGATTTGAGCGATTCCTTGAAATCCTCAAACCAAGGGTCATGATGGGTTCGATGACCTTCATAGACCTCAGAGAGACGGTCCCAGATAAGCTTCGCCTGATCGAGATGCATGATGTTTCTGAACTGGTTTCAAGACAGACTGGAGCAGATGATGGCCTTCGCTGTGAGATTGAGTTGAGTGTACTTGCGAATGTCATCAGCTTCTGCCATCTTGCACAGATCGGTCAGACCAATCTCAGTGATGGTCCATAGCTTGCTGTCCATCAGCATGAGACGCTTCTTCATCATAGCCTTCCATTTCAGATACTCGTGACCGTCAAAGATGGGGCACGACAATTTCTTCATATCTGTGGTCGATATAACTAAAACTCCAGGCGGTTAAACCAAAATCACACAGAACAAGGGAGTACCTTGCTCTGATACCAATTGAAAGTGCGTTATATCGACTAGAGGGGGGTGAATAGGCAATTTTTATGAAATTCTTCACTGAGGAATTTGCTCGTGAGAAAATTCCTTAGCGAAGAACTACTAGCAGCGGAATAAGTACTCAGAGGTAAACATAGCAGAATACATGCATGGTCATCATGATGAAATGAAGACAAACTCAGAGTACAGAAAGCGTAAACACAGGATAGCACAAGATGAAGACAAACAGACTGAAGAAATTGAACTGAGGAAATTGAGAAAGTCTTCAGTCAAAGTCTTCAAACATAGATATGAACAAACACTCAACACAGTAATGAGGAAATGAAAGTGTTGAGGAAATAGAACTAGTAAGCTTGGTGAAGACAATGATTTGGTAGACCAGTTCCAACTGCTGTCTCAGTTGTACATCTGGTTGGAGCGGCTGAGTATTTTAACTCGAGGACACCTAGTCCCGGACACAGAGTCCTCACCGTATTCTCCTTGAGCTAAGGACACACAGTCCTCGCCCAATCACTCGTGGTAAGTCTTCAGGTGACTTCCAAACCTTCACAGACTTGGTCACTCGGCGATCCACAATTCCTCTTGGATGCTCTAGACCTTGACGCCTAACCGTCTGGAAGAAGGACAGTCTTCAAAGGTAACAAGCATCGGATCCACGCAGGATCAATTTCTTCAGTGATGCTCAATCACTTTGGGTTTGTAGATGTTTTGGGTTTGGGTTTGGATTTTCCTCACTTGATGATTTTCACTCAAAGTCCTCGGAGGATGGGTTGCTCTCAAATGACAAGTGTCAAGTTCTCGCGGAGCAGCCAACCAGCTAGTGGTTGTAGGGGGCGGCTATTTATAGCCTAGGGAGCAGCCCGGCATGATAAGACATAAATGCCCTTCAATGATATGACCGTTAGGTGGACAAGATATTTTAGGACAGCTGGCGCGTAGCACAGCAACAGTCGGAAATTTGAGGTTCAAATTCCTCAGGGCTATCGTGTTCCTCACAGTGTAGGCAATTTGCACTGGCGAATTCCTAACTCCTTAGTCAGAGCAAAGTCCTCAGTGACCAGAAGAACTGCGTCTCTGTCACTGAAGAAATTGACTGAACTGTATGAGATTTCCAATGGCTTCACTCGAAGGGATTGGTAGATGTAGGATTTGAGATGAGCATCACTTGGAAATTTTCTCCTTAGTATTTTGTCGACCCCCTTTAACAGTACGGTGTTTCCTATGACTCAAGAAAGAGAAAATGAAACTACGAAAACAAAAGTCTTCACGCTTCATATTCCTCGAATGATAACCAAGTCTTCAAGGTCACACTAATTTCTTCACTTTCAAAGTCTTCAGAAAGTCTTCAAAATATCAAAGTCTTCAGTCGAAGAACTTCATTTCTAGGGGTCGAATTTCTCTGTAAATATCAAACTCCTCATAGACTTATAGACCTGTGTACACTCATAAACACATTAGATACTTAACCTATAAGTCTTCAATACACCAAAATCGCTAAGGGGCACTAGATGCACTTACAGCTTGTTCACAATTTTTACGAGGGGGTGGTTGTTCATTTAATGGAGGGACTAGCAGTACCAAACTACGATACAAAGTGCGACCTAGCACACCGTAACACCACTTGGAACAAGCGGGTAGCTATCTCAAAAAACAATCAACAACTAAAAAACCCGCGACCTGGCATGTAGTAGTACACAATTTTAAATGATTGTTTTGATGGAGTGAAAAAGGAAAACTACCCCACTACGTATATATAGGCCAGAGCCTCTGTGCTTGCTTGCTAGGGTTGCTCTATTCACACACTCTCATCCTCTCCAGATCTAAACAAGATAGGGGTAGTAACACTGTCTTTCTCCCTTCAAAAAACACTGGCTTTCTATCCTCACCGCTGGTTACAGATCCGGACGTATCTGTTGGGGAACGTAGCAGAAATTCAAAATTTTCTATGCATGACCAAGATCAATCTATGGAGATACTAGGAAAACGAGAGAGGGGTGTGCATCTTCATACCCTTGAAGATCGTGATGTGGAAGCGTTACAAGAACGCGGTCGGTGGAGTCCTTCACGAAGCGATTCAGATCGCGGCCGAGTCCAATCTAAGCACCGAACAACGGTGCCTCCGCGTTCAACACACGTACAGCTCGGGGAAGTCTCCTCCTTCTTGATCCAACAAGGGGAGAGGAGAAGTTGAGGGAAAACTCCGTCAGCACGACGACATGGTGGTGATGGAGCTCGTGGTTCTCCGGCAGGGCTTCGCCAAGCACTACGGAGGAGAAGGAGGTGTTGGAGGAGGGAGAGGGCTGTGCCAGGGGAAGGGTGCGGCTGCCCTCTCTCTCCCTCACTATATATAGGGGGAAGGGAGGAGGGGGAGGCGCCCTAGGGTTCCCTACGGGAGGGGCGACGGCCACAGGGGAAACCCTAGATGGGTTTGGGCGCCCCCACCCCCTAGGAAACTTGCCCCCAAGCCGGGAGGGGTGGCTGCCCTAGGGGTGGCTCCCCACCTCTCCTAGTTACGCGAGATGGGGTGGGAGGGTCTCTCAGCCCCTTAGTGGGCTGATGTGCCCTCTCCCCTTGGCCCATAAGGCCCCCCCAACGCTTGCCGGGGCCTCCGAAACCCCTTTCGGACACGCTGGTCATCACCTGGTACCCCCGGAACAATTCCGGACTCCAATACCCTTCGTCCAATATATCGATCTTCACCTCCGAACCATTCCGGAGCTCCTCGTCATGTCTGGGATCTCATCTGGGACTCCGAACAACCTTCATTAACCACATACTATTTCCCATAACAACTCTAGCGTCACCGAACCTTAAGTGTGTAGACCCTACGGGTTCGAGAACCATGCAGACATGATCGAGACGTTCTTCGGTCAATAACCAACAGCGGGATCTGGATACCCATGTTGGCTCCCACATGTTCCACGATGATCTTATCGGATGAACCACGATGTCAAGGATTCAAGCAATCCCGCATGCAATTCCCTTTGTCAATCGGTATGTTACTTGCCCAAGATTCGATCGTCGGTATCCAATACCTCGTTCAATCTCGTTACTGGCAAGTCACTTTACTCGTTCCATAATGCATGATGTCGTGACTAACTACTTAGTCACATTGAGCTCATTATGACGATGCATTACCGAGTGGGCCCAGAGATACCTCTCCGTCATACGGAGTGACAAATCCCAGTCTCGATTCGTGCCAACCCAATAGACACTTTCGGAGATACCCGTAGTGAACCTTTATAGCCACCCAGTTACGTTGTGACGTTTGGTACACCCAAAGCACTCCTACGGTATCGGGGAGTTACACAATCTCATGGTCTAAGGAAATGATACTTGACATTAGAAAAACTTTAGCAAACGAACTACACGATCTTGTGCTATGCTTAGGATTGGGTCTCATCCATCACATCATTCTCCTAATGATGTGATCCCGTTATCAATGACATCCAATGTCCATGGTCAGGAAACCATGACCATCTGTTGATCAACGAGCTAGTCAACTAGAGGCTCACTAGGGACATGTTGTGGTCTATGTATTCACACATGTATTACGGTTTCCAGTTAATACAATTATAGCATGAACAATAGACAATTATCATGAACAAGGAAATACAATAATAACCATTTTATTGTTGCCTCTAGGGCATATTTCCAACAGTCTCACACTTGCACTAGAGTCAATAATCTAGTTCACATCACTATGTGATTGTAATGAATTCAACACCCATGGGGTTTGATCATATCTCGCTTGTGAGAGAGGTTATTAGTCAACGGGTCTGAATCTTTCAGATCCATGTGTGCTTTACAAATCTCTATGTCATCTCCTAGATGCAGCTACCACGCTCTATTTGGAGCTATTCCAAATAACTGTTCTACTATACGATTCCGGTTTACTACTCAGAATAATCCGGATTAGTGTCAAAGTTTGCATCGGCCTAACCCTTTACGATGAACTCTTTTACCACCTCCATAATCGAGAAAATTCCTTAGTCCACTAGTTACTAAGGATATGTTTGACCGTTGTCTTGTTATCCATTCCTGGATCACTCTTGTACCCCTTGATTGACTCATGGAAAGGCACACTTCAGGTGCGGTACACAGCATAGCATACTGTAGAGCCTATGTCTGAAGCATAGGGGACGACCTTCGTCCATTCTCTCTGTTCTGCCAAGGTCATGTCTTGAGTCTTACTCAATACTCACACCTTATAACACAGCCAAGAACTCCTTCTTCGCCGATCTATTTTGAACTTCTTCGAAATCTTGTCACGGCATGTATTCATTTGAAAGTATTATTGAGCGTTTTTGATCTATCCTTATAGATCTTGATGCTCAATGTTGAAGTAGCTTAATCCAGGTTTTCCATCGAAAAACACTTTTCAAACAACCCTATATGCTTTCCAGAAATTCTACATCATTCCGATCAACAATATGTTAATAACATATACTCATCAGAAATTCTATAGTGCTCCCACTCACTTCTTTGGAAATACAAGTTTCTCATAAACTTTGTATAAACCCAAAATCTTTTGATCATCATCAAAGCGTATATTCTAACTCCGAGATGCTTACTCCAGTCCTTAGAAGGATTGCTGGAGCTTTGCATACTTGTTAGCATCTTTCAGGATTGTCAAAACCTTCTTGTTGTATCACATGCAACCTTTCCTCAAGAAAAATGTGAGGAAACAATGTTTTGACATCCTATCTGCAAGGTTTCATAAATAATGTAGTAACTGCTAATATAATTCCAACAGACTCTTAGCACCGCTACGAGTGAGAAAGTCTCATCGTAGTCAACTCCTTGAACTTGTCAGAGAACATCTTAACGACAAGTCGAGCTTTCTTAATGGTGACACTTACCATCTTTGTCCGTCTTCCTTTTAAATTCCATCTGTACCCAACAGCCTTACGACCATCAAGTAGTTCTTCCAAAGTCTACACTTTGTTTTATACATGGATCCTCTCTCGGATTTTATGGCCTCGAGCCATTCGTCGGAATCCGGACCCACCATCGCTTCTCCATAACTCGTAGGTTCATTGTTGTCTAGCAACATGACCTCCAAGACAGGATTACGTACCATTCTGAAGTAGTACGCATCCTTGTCGACCTACGAGGTTTGGTAGTGACTTGATCCGAAGTTTCATGATCACTATCATAAGCTTCCACTTCAATTGGTGTAGGTGCCACAGGAACAACTTCCTGTGCCCTGCTACACACGAGTTGAAGTGACGGTTCAATAACCTCATCAAGTCTCCACCATCCTCCCACTCAATTCTTTCGAGACAAACCTTTCCTCGAGAAAGGACCCATTTCTAGAAACAATCACTTTTGCTTCCGGATCTGAAATAGGAGGTATACCCAACTATTTTGGGTGTCTATGAAGATGTATTTATCCACTTTGGGTTCGAGCTTATCAGGATGAAACTTTTTCACATAAGCGTCGCAGCCCCAAACTTTCAAGAAACGACAGCTTATGTTTCTCTAAACCATAGTTTATACGGTGTCATCTCAACGGAATTACGTGGTGCCCTATTTAAAGTGAATGCGGTTGTCTCTAATGCCTAACCCATGAACGATAATGGTAATTCGATAAGAGACATCAAGGTATGCCCCATATCCAATAGGGTGCATCTATGATGTTCGGACACACCGTCACACTTTGGTGTTCCAGGCGGTGTTACTTGTGAAACAATTTCCACAATATCTCAATTGTGTACCAAACTCGCAACTCAGATATTCATCTCTATGATCATATCATAGACATTTTATCCTCTTGTCACAAAGATCTTCAACTTCACTCTGAAATTACTCAATAATTCAGACTTGTGTTTCATCAAGTAAATATACTCAACATCCACTCAAATCCTCTGTGAAGTAAGAACATAACGATATCCATTGCATGCCTCAACACTCATTGGACTGCACAAATCAAAATGTGTTACTTCCAACAAGTTGATTTCTTGTTCCATCTTACTAAAAACGAGGCTTTTCAGTCATCTTGCCCATGTGGTATGATTTGCATGTTTCAAGTGATTTAAAATCAAGTGAGTCCAAACGATCCATCTGTATGGAGTTTCTTCATGCATATCTACCAATAGACATGGTTCGCATATCTCAATCTTTTCAAAATGAGTGAGTCCAAAGATCCATCACCATGGAGCTTTTTCATGCATTTTATACCAATATGACTCAAATGGCAGTGCCACAAGTATGTGGTATTATCATTACTATCTTATATCTTTTGGCATGAACATGTGTATCACTACGATCGAGATTCAATAATCCATTCATTTTAGGTGCAAGACCATTGAAGGTATTATTCAAATAAACGGAGTAACCATTATTCTCCTTAAATGAATAACCGTATTGCGATAAACATAATCCAATCATGTCTATGCTCAACGCAAACACCAAATAACAACTATTTAGGTTTAACACCAATCCCTATGGTAGAGGGAGCGTGCGATGTTTGATCACATCAACCTTGGAAATACTTCCAACACATATCGTCACCTTGCCTTTAGCTAGTCTCCGTTTATTCCGTAGCCTTTTATTTCGAGTTTCTAACACTTAGCAACCAAACCGGTATCTATTACCCTGGTGCTACTAGGAGTAGAGTACACATTAATATAATGTATATCCAATATACTTCTGTCGACCTTGCCTGCCTTCTTATCTACCAAGTATCTAGGGTAATTCTGCTCCAGTGACCGTTCCCCTTATTAAAGAAGCACTCAGTCTCGGGTTTGGGTTCAACCTTGGGTTTCTTCACTAGAGCAGCAACTGATTTGCCGTTTCATGAAGTATCCCTTCTTTCCCTTGCCCTTCTTGAAACTAGTGGTTTTACTAACCATCAACAATTGATGCTCCTACTTGATTTCTACTTTCGCGGTGTCAAACATCGCGAATTGCTCAAGGATCATCATGTCTATCCCTGATATGTTAAAGTTCATCACGAAGCTCTAGTAGCTTGGTGGCAGTGACTTTGGAGAAACATCACTATCTCATCTGGAAAATTAACTCCCACTCGATTCAAGTGATTGTTGTACCCAGACAATCTGAGTACAAGCTCAACGATTGAGTTTTTCTCCCTTAGTTTGTAGGCTAAGAAACTCGTCGGAGGTCTCATACCTCTTGACGTGGGAACGAGCCTGAAATCCCAATTTCAGCCCTTGGAACATCTCATATGTTCCACGACATTTCAAAACGTCTTCGGTGCCTCAATTCTAAACCTTTTAACATTACTGAACTATCATGTAGTCATCAAAACGTGTATGTCAGATGTTCGCAACATCCACAGACAACGTTCGAGGTTCTACACACCGGTCGGTGCATTAAGGATACAAGCCTTCTGCGCAGCAATGAGGACAATCCTCAGTTTATGGACCCGGTCCGCATATTTGCTACTATCAACTTTCAACTATATTTTCTCTAGGAACATATCTAAACAGTAGAACTAAAACGCGAGCTTATGACATAATTTGTAAAGACCTTTTTGACTATGTTCATGATAATTAAGTTCATCTAATCACATTATTTGATGAACTCCCACTCAGATAGACATCCCTCTAGTCATCTAAGTGATACATGATCCGAGTCAACTAGGCCTTGTCCGATCATCACGTGAGACGGACTAGTCATCATCGGTGAACATCTTCATGTTGATCGTATCTACTATACGACCCATGTTCGACCTTTCAGTCTCTTGTGTTCCGAGGCCATGTCTATACATGCTAGGCTCGTCAAGTCAACCTAAGTGTTTTGCATGTGTAAATCTGGCTTACACCCGTTGTATGTGAACGTTAGAATCTATCACACCCGATCATCACGTGGTGCTTCAAAACAACAAACTTTCGCAACGGTGCACAGTTAGGGGGAACACTTTCTTGAAATTATTATGAGGGATCATCTTATTTACTACCGTCGTTCTAAGCAAATAAGATGCATAAACATGATAAACATCACATGCAATCAAATAGTGACATGATATGGCCAATATCATTTTGCTCCTTTTGATCTCCATCTTCGAGGCTCCATGATCATCATCGTCACCGACATGACACCATGATCTCCATCATCATGATCTCTATCATCGTGTCTCCATGAAGTTGTCTCGCCAACTGATTACTTCTACTACTATAGCTAACGGTTTAGCAATGACGTAAAGTAATTACATGGCGTTATTCAGTGACACGCAGGTCATAAATAATTAAAGATAACTCCTATGGCTCCTGCCGGTTGTCATACTCATCGACATGCAAGTCGTGATTCCTATTACAAGAATATGATCAATCTCATACATCACATATATTTCATTCATCACATCCTTCTTGGCCATATCACATCACACGTCATATGCTGCAAAAACAAGTTAGACGTCCTCTAATTGTTGTTGCAAGCTTTTACGTGGCTGCTATAGGTTTCTAGCAAGAACGTTTCTTACCTACGCCAAAACCACAACGTGATATGCCAATTGCTATTTACCCTTCATAAGGACCCTTTTCATCGAATCCGATCCGACTAAAGTGGGAGAGACTGGCACCCGCTAGCCACCTTATGCAACAAGTGCATGTCAGTCGGTGGAACCTGTCTCACGTAAGTGTACATGTAAGGTCAGTCCGGGCCGCTTCATCCCACAATACCGTCGAAACAAGATAGGACTAGTAACGGTAAGCATATTGAACAAAACCAACGCCCACAACTTCTTGTGTTCTACTCGTGCATAGAATCTACGCAATAGACCTAGCTCATGATGCCACTGTTGGGGAACGTAGCAGAAATTCAAAATTTTCCTACGCATCACCAAGATCAATCTATGGAGATACTAGCAACGAGAGAGAGGGGAGTGCATCTTCATACCCTTGAAGACCGCGATGCGGAAGCGTTACAAGAACACGGTCGGTGGAGTCGTTCACGAAGCGATTCAGATCACGGCCGAATCCGATCTAAGCACCGAACAACGGTGCCTCCGCGTTCAACACACGTACAGCCCGGGGACGTATCCTCGTTCTTGATCCAGGAAGGGGAGAGGAGAAGTTGAGGGAAAACTCCGACAGCACGACGGCATGGTGGTGATGGAGCTCGTGGTTCTTCGGCAGGGCTTCGCCAAGCACTACGGAGGAGGAGGAGGTATTGGAGGAGGGAGAGGGCTGCGCCAGGGGAAGGGTGCGGCTGCCCTCTCTCTACCTCACTATATATAGGGGGAAGGGAGGAGGGGGAGGCGCCCTAGGGTTCCCTACAGGAGGGGCGGCGGCCACAGGGGAAACCCTAGATGGGTTTGGGCGCCCCCACCCCCTAGGAAACTTGCCCCCAAGCCGGGAGGGGCGGCTGCCCTAGGGGTGGCGCCCCCACCTCTCCTGGTTATGAGAGATGGGATGGGAGGGGCGCTTAGCCCGTTAGTGGGCTGATGTGCCCTCTCCCCTTGGCCCATAAGCCCCCCCCAACGCTTGCCGGGGCCTCCGAAACCCCTTTCGGACACGCTGGTCATCACCTGGTACCACTGGAACAATTCCGGACTCCAATACCCTTCGTCCAATATACCGATCTTCACCTCCAGACCATTCCGAAGGTCCTCGTCATGTCCGGGATCTCATCCGGGACTCCGAACAACCTTCGGTAACCACATACTATTTCCCATAACAACTCTAGCGTCACCAAACCTTAAGTGTGTAGACCCTATGGGTTCGGGAACCATGCAGACATGACCGAGACGTTCTTCGGTCAATAACCAACAGCGGGATCTGGATACCCATGTTGGCTCCCACATGTTCCACGATGATCTCATTGGATGAACCATGATGTCAAGGATTCAAGCAATCCCGCATGCAATTCCCTTTGTCAATCGGTATGTTACTTGCCCGAGATTCGATCGTCGGTATCCCAATACCTCATTCAATCTCGTTACCGGCAAGTCACTTTACTCGTTCCATAATGCATGATCCCGTGACTAACTACTTAGTCACATTGAGCTCATTATGATGATGCATTACCGAGTGGGCCCAGAGATACCTCTCCGTCATATGGAGTGGCAAATCCTAGTCTCGATTCGTGCCAACCCAACAGACACTTTCGGAGATACCCATAGTGCACCTTTATAGCCACCCAGTTACGTTGTGACGTTTGGTACGCCCAAAGCACTCCTACGGTATCAGGGAGTTACACAATCTCATGGTCTAAGGAAATGATACTTGACATTAGAAAAGCTTTAGCAAACGAACTACACGATCTTGTGCTATGCTTAGGATTGGGTCTCGTCCATCACATCATTGTCCTAATGATGTGATCCCGTTATCAATGACATCCAATGTCCATTGTCAGGAAACCATGACCATCTGTTGATCAACGAGCTAGTCAACTAGAGGCTCACTAGGGACATGTTTTGGTCTATGTATTCACACATGTATTACGGTTTCCAGTTAATACAATTATAGCATGAACAATAGATAATTATCATGAACAAGGAAATACAATAATAACCATTTTATTATTGCCTCTAGGGCATATTTCCAACAGTATCCCCCTCCGCCGGTGAAGGGGAGGAGGGGCAGCGTTTAGGCCGTCGTCGACAGCGAGGGAGGAGACCCACTGCCGGACGCAGCGTTATCTCTAGCCGAGCGCCGGCGCGGGAGGTCCTCCGATCCCTTCGTCGTTGCCTGTGGGCGGATCCGTCCTCCCGCCGCCCACCTATCCACATCCCGGCGACCTTCAGGTATATCTTCGTTCGAAACCGCCTTAGCTCTACTTCCCCAGCTCGCTACGTCGCTGCATGTGCATCATTTTCTACCTCTCAGCCCCTCTCGATCGGATGGTCCAACGTCAGATATTTTTTCTTCTATTGTTAGAGGTAAAGCTACTTCATGGAGTCAAATCTTGTACTCCCTCCGTCCGAAAATACTTGTCATTGAAATGGATGTATCTAGATGTATTTTAGTTCTAGACACATCCATTTTGATGACAAGTAATTCCGGACGGAGGGATTACTTGGTTCAAACAAGAAATAAAGTGGGGGTGGGGGAATTTAGTATGTACATCGGACTTGGTACAAACAGGAAGGAAAGGGGGTGAAAGTAGTACAGACTGGTCATCCAACTGGTCTCTTGGTCGAAAAGGGAAATATGGGGTAACGCTGTACACAGTGGTATGACCAGGACTAGATTTGCTATCCACACATAGGAGTAGGTGGCTAGAGTGAACAAAAATGGGACCAACCCAGATATGTTTCTTGGATGTTTGATTCTTGGGGCAACAAACTATGAATCACCACTTTATGCCCCTGTTTACGTACATGGTGCTGGACAGCTGGTGCACCCACTGTCCCATGCCCTTATACCAAATATTTAGGCTCCGTTCGGAATAAAGGGGCAGAAAACATAGGTCTTAATGAAAATAGAGGAATAGGAAAGGAATGTAGGTATAAAACTATGGAACAGCGAAACGGAGGAAACTCTCAAGAGAATGTGTTCGGATGGACTACGAAATGTACGGATTTGTTTTTTTAGAGTAGCATGCTTGGCAGTATGAGATGCTATTTGTTTATTTAGCTGCAGAGTGATTAATCTTGTCCTCACCTCACGTACCACACATAGGTTGATTTTTTATTCCGGCAACACAGCACAGCAACCTGTCTAACTCATGGCAGCGAGCACCTGTCTCGGGCTTCCGCCCAAAAAATGAGCAGCGCGTGGATGTTTCTAATCCTATGGAATCAGTACTACCAGACCAGCTTTCCTATGAAACACTATTCACCTTTCCCATGTTCCGAACGGTTTGAAGGGAAAGAATACCGTAGGAATTGTGTTCCTACGAAAATCCTGCACCAAACGTGTGACGCAGCCTTATCTATTCTTAATCTAATGTCCCTGGTAAAAATGAAGCCATGCCACTGTTATAAGCCATGACATGTTTAGCCAAATGTTTTTGCCTGTAATTGTTTGAGACTCTGACTGTTTCCTCTGTGCCTTTTTGTGCAAACAGGGATATCCAATTCACCTGGTTGCTGTTGTGACCTTTTGGTGCACTACACAAAACTCTTCTTAAAAGAAGTGACTTTTGTGCTGTTTAACTGGAATGTAGAATGGAACAGTTGGTTCATTTTGGTGGAACTGCACAAAGGGATATCTGTGTTCCAATCCTCATCATCCATATTGGTGCCATAACCTTCCTTTAGGTAAGTATGATATTTAATGCATGTGTTCATCTCTATTTTCCGACTGCCATGAGAAAATAATGTTGTTTTTTTACTAGTACACTTGTAGTCCCTCACTAACAAAACCAATTTTGAATTAGAAGGCCAATCATGTACTTGGTTTCACCAACTGGTGAGGAGAAATAGAAACATAGCATGAAGAGGAAGAAGAAGAAGAATAAACAGTGCCAAGGCGATCTTGCTGAAGCCAGAGGCCTCAGTCGAGGCCATTCAAGGGCTCCGGCAACGACTACCTTACATGTGAGACGATCCTCCAGGGAGCCCTTCCACTTCTGTTGTCTCACTTAATTAATTAGGAGTACTTAAGTACCACTAATTTATTACTGCCTATTTTCCTGTTGGAGTTAAACAAATCTTTAGTAGGACCCTATGCTGAATCATGTACGTGTGTATGTTTGTCTATGGAGGTGAATCATGTGGTGGAGCAGGGAGGGAATATTATTAGTGTCATGACATAATATGCTATTGTTTTGCATGTCAATTTATTGCCATTAGTTCAATGAGGCAATGTTTTGCGTATTGTCCATCATGAATTTGATGGTACTGTTTGAGTAATATGCTAATGTGTTCCTATCCTTTCTCACTAAGCTAATGAAGATTTGACCTTCTTCCTACTTGTGCAAACAGGGATCATGTTGTGCCAATCATACATTTTAGTGGAACTACACAAGACAATACAATGAACTGTATCCCAGCCAGTGCTTTAACTATGCTGGAAGTTCTTGATAATCTTTCGATATAATCTCAGCACTGGTAAACAAGAGTGATTTCCACCATACATTTGAAGTGCACAAAAATATATACTATTGTGTGATTCCAGTGAGTGCTTTATCATCTCTTATGGGACTACATGAATAAGATTTTTTTCTCAGGTTGGTACGGGCCTAAGGCCTTCATCCATATTAGTTTGCTGTCATCTCTATTTGTATCGTGCTACTATCAAGAGAAACTCCTTTATCTTTGCACGTTAAAGTTTTGCAACCTATGATAAGTGGCAATGCTTTGAGTGTTGAGTTGAGCTAATTGGCACTGATTAAATAAACTAATACCTCTCTTTAAGCAAGACTACTATGTTGCTAACTTTACCCATTAAGATAATGAGGGTGCTTCTATTTGTTAGTGTATGTTTCATCAACTAGTCCCACTATTACAGTAATCTCACTCTCTCAATATATGTGCCAACAGGGATGCTCGATTTTGGTGGAACTGCACAAAAACTTTGGGTGCTTCATTGGCTCGACAGCTTCCGTCCTTTCCTGTCAGTCGCTAATCTCCGCTTGCTTTCTTCCTTTGCTGTCAGTCACTTGGCTTATCTCGGCTTCTAGTCAAAGGAAATAGTAATTGATATGCTACCTCACACAGGTTGGTACTGGTCTTTATCCTAATTATTGTGCCTGTCATATGTATTGGTAATTTGGTATTGTGCTACTGCTTGCCGATTTCATAAAGGAGTAATTTGGAGCCTGAACTCGCAGGCAAATCATTACATCAGGTGATTTCAGTAGAACTGCACAAAATGATCAGATGGATAGGTACTTATGCTGCTGCTATGTACTCCAAAGTTCACTCAGACAAGCATCGATGTTGAGAAGAAGTGCCTATATTCATTCGAGTATCAACCGGCGTCAACCAATTGTCAAACTCCAAGTATTAGGAGAGTGAACGCCAAAAATATTGCTTGGTGCATAGCCCAGAAAAACACAGTCCAGTCTTTGGTCCCAACTTGTGCCTTTTGGTTATCGGCACATATGGTAGCAAACTATATGGCATGGAGTCTAAAGATTCTAGACAAGTTGGTTGACGCGTATATTCATATGGCACTTAATCAGTCTGCATGCCAAGGATGCTCCATTTCAATTGAATTGCACACAAAATTTGGGTGGTTCATTTTCTCAACCGCCTCCTTTATCGTCTGCAATGTAGAATTTTGGCAAGATACAGGACCAAGATGAGCCAGTAAACTAGTTGGATGAAAGTAGTGGCCAAGTTGCTCAAACCTCCCTCGGCACGAGGCCACTATTTGAGGATAAACCTACAAGCAAAGTTCATATTGTCTGTGCTGCCTCTTCTGTACTCCAAAGTTTACTCGTACAAGAAATAATTTTAGCAAGAAGTACCTCCGATTGAACACCATTTACCAGTCTGTACCCTAGGTAATTAAAGTTCGTCCATGGATCATATTGGCTGTGATCTCAATCATTTGGATGCATAAACATACTGAACATGTGTATATCTGAATCTTTTTTTGAATTATGTATGAATATTTTCGTGTGATCTACCAATCATTTGGATGCATAAATATGCTGAGCTTGTGTATATATGAATCTTTTGAGTTGTTGATAGTGAATGTTGGCTATGAATATGAACATGTCCTGTGAACCCGAGTTTGATATGAATCTTTACCTTTTCTGTTGTATTTGTGTGTGAACTTGTTAGTATGCCTACTGTGGGGTATAAAATGCATGTCTCTTATAAAAGTAATGTTGTGTCCAATTTATGTTTTCCCTTCTAACCACATTATATATATTTATATTATTACTATTATCGTATATTTTGTAGAGACTTATATATACATTATAAAAACATCCACGTGTTATTAACTTATAAAAGTAAATGTTTAACAGAAGTTGGCAAAGAAAATCCTGGTTGTTTTTGACTCACAGGCAAGGAAAATCCTGGTGATTGCGTACAAAAGCTTGCGAAGATTTAAAGGACCAATTTAATAATAACACGCTCATTTTTATTTTGAGCAATAACTCGCTAAATACTTAATTATATATATATATATATATATATATATATATATATATATATATATATATATATAATGTGCCTCTCCGGTTTATTCTTTGATATTAATTGCTCCTTCTAACATAACATTATATATAACGAGCCCACCTAATACATGTATTTCAAGGAAGTGCAAATGGGCTGGGATTACTTAGAAAATATAAATGGGCCTGATTGACGCGAAATTATTTGTTCACCCAGCCCAGCAAATGGAATGTACATTCTAGAAAACAAGGGTTAAATATATGCCACATTTTTGCAGGATGACATGTGGGCCAATAGGTCGAAGCCTATGCAGGGCGTTGTCAACTTGGTCAACAAATGATTGTGTCATCCACATCCATTGGCTTTATATCCAACGGCCGGCATGCACCTTCAATCTCTCTTCTTCTTCCTCCAGCGTCGCCGGGACCGCCTGGCCCGGCCTCCGGCGGCTAGCGGCTCTGCTTAGCACGCATCGCTGCAAAGCGCTACCCCACCGCCGGCCAGGCTATCCCTCCACCCCTTGACACCTCCTGTTATTCTCCACAGACTACTTCCCCATGCCGCAAAAGAACCAGTTATAACCCTTCTCCTCCTCTCAATCTGCGACTCCACTGTCGCGTTTTCCCATCTCCAAGTCGTTCCCGTCCGGGGCCTCGCCGTCGTCCACCGCCTCGTTGCGTTCGGTGCGGCGTGGTCAACAAACGAGAGTCATCGGAAGAGGACTGTACGTGGAGAGCCTGACGTCAGGGACCCACGAGGTCCATGGTCGCACGCAAGGAAAGTTCCTCCTTCTTAAGCTAGAAAAAATGTTTCCTCCACCTGACAGCTGGGACCCACCAGCTGTATCTTCGCACGGAAGGAAGTGCCTCCATGTTTTGCGAAAAAAATATTCATCCCGTTGACAGCTGGGATCCATCAGATTTGGTGACTGACTTGTGGGCCTACTAAGCGGACATGTACGCACGGCTTTGTCAACTTAATCAACAAATGATTCTAGCAGCTGGACCATTGGATGTTAATCCAACAGCCGTGCTCCTTCTTCAACCTCTGTTCTTTCTCCTGTCTCCCGTGGGCGGCACCGCGGCTGTGCTGCCGCGCACCCGAACCAGTGAAGTTTCCCACTCCTCTCCATCTACGACTCCACTGCCCCGTCTCCCCCATCTCCAGGTCGTTCCAGTCTGGGTGCGCTCGGCACGGTGTGGTCAACGTGGTCAACAACCGAGAGTCATCGGAAGATGACTGTACGTGAGAGGCTGACAGTGGGGACGCACCACGCCCATGGACGCATGCATGCAACGGAACATGGCGAGGTCAACATGGTCAAGGAACGACTTCCATTGGAAGTATACTGTATGTGGAGAGTCTCAGCTGGGTCCGCGGCCGCAGCAAGTAATTGCCTCCTTATTACGCGGAAAATAATGATTCCTCCAAATGACAGCAGGGACCCATTGGACGGGCCACCGTATTTTGTGAAAAAAACGTTTGCCCCCTGACTGCTGGGACCCACCTAACGGGCCATCGTATTTCGCGAAAAAACGTTCCCCCCGCTGTCAGCTCGGACCCACCAGAAGTGCCTCCTTATTACGCACAAAAAAAATGAATACTCTCCCGGCTAGCTGGGACCCACCTTGGTGGGAGGCTGACTTGTGGGCCTACTAAGTTGACGGGGATGAAGGGCTTTGTCAACTTAGTCAATATGAACGATTCTAGCTCCAGTGACCGTACGATGTCCATCCAACGGCCGTGGTGCTTCTTCAACCTCTGGTCTGCTTGCTCCAGCCGCCCAAAGCAGCGCCGGTCGTGCCGCATGCTCCTGCCTCCCGTGGCCGGCTGTGCTGCCGCGGAGGCCTCACCGCCCCCTGCTATTCCCACCGCTGGCCAGGCCCTGCGGCGACGGCAGTATCACACCGTAGCCGAACCAGTGAACCCTTGTACTCCTCTCCACACGGGCTTCCACTGTCGCGTCTTCCCCAGCTCCGCGTCGTCCCCTTCCTAGGCCTCGCCGTCGTCCACCGCCGTGGTGCTCTCCGTGCGGTGTGGTCAACGTGGTCAAGGAACGACTTCCATCAGAAGAGTACTGTACGTGGAGAGGCTGACAGCTGGGTCCACGGCCACAACCCAGTTTTTTTGTGATTTGCCAAGTAAGTCGCTTTGTCAGGCCTGTTGGCCTGCAGATCTTTCAAGACGAGGAGAGCTTTCATTCGGCTGGCTGAGAAAATGGCCCATCAGTAATGAGAAATGGGCTGTACATTTTTAAAGCACATCAAACCCGCAATTAGTTTCAAACATCTTTTTTTTCATTTCAAGATTTTAAATTACATTAATTTTTATGTGTGGAGAATTTGTTGGATTTTATATTGATATACATTTATTTTTAAAATCAGTTTAATTGTGAGTCGAAATTTCGGGATTAAAAACAGTTCGGACCGCACCGAAATATGCAAAATTTTGTATAATTTTGTAACCGTGGCCACAATATGGGCTGTAATGCTAACATAAAAAATATGGGCTCCAGAAAAACCTTAATAATTAGCAAATGGGCTGTAAATTATTAGAAATAATGGCAGATGGGCTGTATGCTGTTTTCCATAGATTTGAGGCTTTCCTAAAAAAAGGTTGACGCACAAGCAGTGACTGTTGGATGGCCATCCAACGGCGGTCGTGCTTCTTCAATCTCTGCTCTTCCTGCTCCAGCTGCTCAAACAGGCGCCGACGGGACTGCCTGCTCCCTCCTCCCCATGGCCGGCTGTGCTGCCGCGCAGGCCTCACCGCCCCATCGTACTCCCATCGCTGGCCTAGCCATCCCTCTACTCACCCACACCTGCTGTTATTGTCCAGCGACGGCAGATGAACCAGTAAACCCTTGTACAGTCGTACTCCCCTCTGCGTGGGAAATAACTGCCGAGTCTTCCCTGCCTCCGTGTCGTTCCCTTCCTAGGCCTCGCCGTCGTCCACCGTCCTGGTGCTCTCGGCGCGTCCTAATCAACGTGGTCAACGACCAACATGCATCTGAAGTGGGCTGTACGTGGAGAGGCCGACAGCTGGGTCCACGGCCGCACGCGAGGAAATGCCTCCTTATTACGCGCAAAATAATGATTCCTCCACCTGACATCAGGGACCCACCAAAAGGGCCTCTGTATTTCGCAAAAAAATGTTGCCGCTGCTGACAGCCCGGACCCACCAGCTATATCTTCACACGCAAGGAAGTGCCTCCTTATTACGCACAAAAAAGTGAATACTCCCCCTGTTAGCTGGGACCCAGTATAGTGGCAGGTTGACTTGTGGGCCTACTAAGTTGACAGGGACGGAGGGCTTTATCAACTTAGTCAATATGCACGATTCTAGATCCAGTGACCGTACGATGTCCATCCAACGGCCATAGTGCTTCTTCAACCCCTGGTCTTCTTGCTCCAGCCGCCCAAACCACCGCCGGCCGTGCATCGTGCTCCTGCCTCCCATGGCCGGCTGCGATGCGGGAGGCCTCACCGCCCCCTACTACTCCCACTGGTTGCCAGGCCATCCCTCTACTCACCCACACCCCCTGTTATTCTGCGGCGACGGCAGCCTCACACCGTAGCGAACCAGTGAACCCTCATACTCCTCTACGCGTGGGCATCCACTGCCGCGTCTTCCCCGGCTCTGCCTCGTCCCCTTCCTAGGCCTCGCAGTCGTCCACCGCCCTGGTGCTCTCGGTGCGGCGTGCTCAACGTGGTGAAGGAATGGCTTCCATCGGACGTGGACTATACGTGGAGAGGCTGACAGCTGGGTCCACGGCCACAGCAAGGAAGTGCCTCCTTATTATGTGCAAAATAATTATTCCCCCACCTGACAGCGGGGACCCACTGGACGGCGTATTTCGCGAAAAAAACGTTTGCCCTTGACTGCTGGGACCCACCAGCTACATCTTTGCATGCAAGGAAGTGCGTTCGGGTAAAATAAAAAACGATTCACCCCACTGACTGCTGGGACCCACCAGCTACATCTTCGCAGGCAAGGAAGTGCCTGACAGTCGGGACCCACCTGGTCGAAGCGTACGCAGCATTGTCATTCTGGTCGCGAACGTGTACGTACATATATACTGGTGGATGTAGAGGCGCGCACGTGTCGTAGTAGAGGCGCGCACGTAGCATGTACACGTACGTACAACGGCCAGGGTGCAAGAAAGAAAATACGGCCACGTATGTGTACATACGGGCGGGGTCTTGAATGCCTACTCGTGCATACGTACGGCCAGGGCTCGTGTACATGGCTTGGTCGGAATGGAGAAACATCGTCCTCCTCGTGTTCATGGGGAGGCAACATAATGCGTCGTGTTCATGGGGAGGCAACGGAATGCGTCGTGTTCATCGGGAGGTAACGAAACGCGTGGGAGCCAACCGGCTAGGTCGGAACGGAATGCGTGGTCGTGTTCATCGGGAGGGCTTGGACAGAACAGGCGATGGAAACGAGGCCTGGCGTACTGCACAACGGAGGAAACGGACCTCCTATGTTTGGAACGGGGTCCTGTTGATCGGGAGGGGTCTGGCGTACTACAAAATGGAGGAAACGGACCTCCTACGGTCGAAACGGGGGTCCTGTTGATCGGGAGGGGTGTGGCGTATCGCAAAACGGAGGAAACGGACCTCCTACGGTCGAAACGGCGGTCCTGTTGATCGGGAGGGGTGTGGCGTACTGCAAAATGGACGAAACGGACTTGTGTTGGAGCGCTACGGTCGAAACGGGGGTCCTGTTCATCGGGAGGTGTGTGGCGTACCGCAAAACGGGACTCCACGGGATACTGTTCATCTCCACCGTCAACCTCCTCCAGCCTCCACGGGCTACCGTCGACCTCCTCCAGCCTCCACGGGCTCCTGTTCATCCAGCCTCCACCGCGCGCTACTCCACCGGCTACTGTTCAACCACCCCTCTATCATCTACTGTTCATCCAACCCTCCACACCACGGGGTCCTGTTCAACCACCCCTCCACGGGCACCCCTCCACCATCTACTGTTCATCCAGCCCTCCACCACACCACGGGGTTCTGTTCATCCAGAGGCAATGGCACCGCTCACTGTTCATCCCAAAGGCAGCATCGATCGGCTTCAGTTAGCAGCAGTAGCGAAGGAATCGCTCGATCGGGTTCAGGTAACAGCCATCGATCGATCGCTCGGGTTCAGTAACGCGTAGCCTGCAGTGCAATCGCTCGGGTTCAGTTAGAGCCCACCGCCTCGCTCGGGTTCAGTTAGAGCCAATGCCTCGCACACACGCGCATAAGTGTACGAGAGAAATGCGCATCGCTCGGCCCCCGACCTCCCACCGTAACGGGGAACTCGGCGAAATTTTCCTCGCCCTCGCTTCTACCATAGTTTTTTTCCGTCATGGACAGCCCAAAGAATGTCATGAAGCCGCGTCTCCGGCCCGCCCAGGACGAAAAGCCCATTTTCGGTCATGATTTTTTGTCATAGAAGTAGGAGCCCACCACATCTATGATGATACCGGGTTTTGTCACAATTATTGTCATAGAAGTGTCATATGTATGACAGAAAAAAAATTCGTTCGGCCCAAAATGGCACGGATGTGTCTTTTTTTGTAGTGCATTGATATGTCCCTGTTGGAACTGGGAGGAAAATATAGGGAAATGTATGCTGGGTTTGAAAATATAGAAGTGCCATGCATGGTTATACTCATGTTATCTTGCAATCGATTCTTCACAGGAAACTACCTTGTCATGCATGTTATGTAATCGTGTTCTATCCTCACAAACAAATTCTTCAAGGTAACTAACAAACCATGCATTGTTATATACTCGTGTTCTGTGGGCAAATTTTTTGTGAGGATATTATTCTAGCCATTGATTGCTGAAGGGCGAATATAGGTGTGTACACATGGTAAGCATTACATGATTTCACTACTTCTAAATATAGAGTTCTCCATATGCACATTTACTTCCCTAATGTATGGTTAGATGAAACCAACAGTGTGGTGCATGTTTCTACATCATGAAAATGAGGAAACTAACATGGCTATTGATACACACTCATATTTAGTAGTAGTATATAGATTACTGTAAAATAAGGAGAATATCCATATATTCCTAACCGTTTGATTATTCAGGGGTACAAATTGGCTGTAATGACATGATCATAATCACATGAATTAACTCATTCCAAATATAGCTGATTTATGGCGTCTCTAATACATTGCCATAGTTCTACTCAAATTCTACTCAAACAGGGATATGCCAATCATCACAAAAAGTTCAAACAGTGTCATGGCGTCATCATTAACCTGAGATGGAAACAACTTACACGCGCCGTCCCAGCAATACATGGTGCCATCTGCTTTGTCGATCGCATAGATGATGCCATTGTGTTCAATAGCATCACAAAAGTGTGTATCAACTTTGACGATGATGCACTGCGAGCTGAGTTGTCTCCAGCTAAAGAAGGCACCGGCGTAAAGATAGGCGAGTCCGCGGTCGAACAAGGCAATTAGCTTGAAGTCTGCATAATTCGCATGTCATGTGGGCACTTGGCAGATTACAATCCTCTGCAAAACAAGGTCCGTCCAACTGACGTGGTAATCTAGATGACTAGGACCCCGATGGTAAAACTCTATATAATCCAACGGAGCAAGGGTAATATCATGGGAGGCCTGGAAGTTCACAAGCACCAACTTTTTACCGTCTTCTCTAAAGGCAGCCATCCAGTGGGAGTTCATGCCGACCCAGTACAAACCTGCCAAGAAGTTTCGGGAGATGGTGATAGGATAGAAGTCGAGGGAAATGATGTACCGCGACCCACTACATACCTGCAAAGAAGTTTCGGCTAATGGAGATCGGATTGAAGTCGAGGGGCATCATGTACGCCTCTGTATCATGGTGAGCCAATCTCGCAAGACCAGGTAGCGGCAAGCAGGGTGTCTTGAAAAGCTTTGGCCTCGCTTCGATGATGGCCGTGTGCATGCCCCTTGAGCATGCAGCCAGCCGCATGGCGCTCAACATATCCATACACGAACAACAGAGGTCGAGGACGTCACTGGGGAGATTGCTCCAATCGCGGCTCATATGGATCCTGCGCGGTTCGCGTTCGGCCATGGAGGAGTTTGGAAGGTGGGGTTTTGGGGGGCTTGATTTACGGGGGAGAAGGTTGTCGGTGCTGGAGCGGTTAGCGAGGGAATATTGGTACTAGGGGAGGCAAGCGAGGCGAGGGTATGCGGGGGCACAATGAGATAATGAAGAGTGACCTCAGGATCTCCGGCAAGACGGAGATGGAGATGGAGTGGTGCTAGGCGAGAGGGAGACGAGGTGAGGCATGCTATACAATAGCGGCGACAGCGACTGCATAGTGCACAAGGTGAGGCTGACTTTGGTAACCCGGATACGCCGCCTGGACTGGTGTCACCTCGGGCTCAGGGTCTTGTCACTTCACTGTGAGGACCGGACGAATAATAGTATTTTGACCATCAAGTGTACCACAGTTGTACTACTACTAGTAGTAGGAGTAGTAGGAACATGAGTACACTCCCGTGCTAGCATGCCTCTGGGTTCACTTTATCCTCCAGCTATCATCCATATTGCGAGCAGAACCAAATTCTCATGCATACGGAAGCGCGAAGAAGGACTTTTCTTTTTTGAGGATAACCACATATTCCTTAACCATAGTAGGAACATGAGTAGTACTCCCTCCAGTCCTCTTTTGTCTGCGCATAACTTTTTTCAGTATTTCTCTAATTAGTCTGCGTATATACCCTTTTGCATGCGCCCATTTCCCTCCATGCCCCGCATTCATAACATTAATTAGCATACGCATGAGCAGCTGCAGCCAGACTCTAGCCAATAAACTGCAGCATGCAAGTGGGCCATTCTGTGCGCGTGGGAGAGAGAAAAGGCAACCGAAGAGCCCGTCCAATCCATTGCATGCAGGAGTCAAACCACCGCAGCTCTCCTCATGCATGCGCATAACTTCTCCCATTTACTTCTCCATCGGGAACCGATTTTCCTCGGCTTTTCATTACTCCTTGATCTTCATTTGCATCCAAACCACACATCATTCACATTGTTTTAACCTCTTCACATCCTCCTGAAGTAATTCCGAAGCCTCTATAAATAATCATCTTCTTCAGTTAGACTAGCCATCTAATCCTAATTCTCCAAACCATAGCCCTCTGGTCCAGCGGTTCCAAATGGCGAAAGAGATCGAGATGCAGGTTTTTAGCGTCCAACATGTCCTCGTCGAAGGCTCGTTGAGCATAGTTGCCACAGTCACCGACCACCCAAGGGTTGTTAGGAAGTGGATCAACAATGTATCCAAATCCCTCCAAAAGGTGGAGATGAATGTCATCGGTCTCGACGCAGAGTACACGGAGCGTGCCACTGGGAAGATCCAACGTGCCACTGTCCTTCGGCTGTGCCTCGAAGATGATGTTTTGGTGTACCACATCATACACGCGCCCTCCATACAAGGTGAGCTTCATGATTTCTTTTCTCGGGAGGACATATACTTCTGTGGGGCAGCCATTGCAGGGGACAAACAGAAGTTGGAGCCGTACAACCTTGATTTGAAAAGCATCACTGACCTACAAACCAAAATAAAAATTCCTGTAGAAGATTGTGATAAACTGACACCATCCCTATTCGATGTAGCAAATTTTGTGCTAGGAACAATTCCTCAGAAGGGTGACAAGACGCTGGCATTAAGGTCGTATGGATGGGAGAATTATCCCTGGACGTACGAGCAGATAAAATATGTTGCCCTTGATGCCCGTGTGAGTTTCGCGATAGCTGCAAGGTCCAGAGAGCTTGTTGCGAAGCCGTCTCCCACAGAAAATGAGAACAAGAAGAAGAAGAAGAGAAGAAGAAGAAGAAGAAGAAGAAGAAGAAGAAGAAGAAGAAGAAGAAGAATAAGAAGAAGAAGAAGAAGAAGAAGAAGAAGAAGAAGAAGAAGAAGAAGAAGATGCTGCTGCACAGTAGCAGGACATTATGGATTGATGAACTATTTCCTCTCTTGTAAAAAATATATTCCCTCTTTATGTATATTGATATAGATGGACTATTTCGATGGTGTACATGTCTTTGGAACAAGTAGTAGCGTGGGTACGCTTGACTACAAGGAACTATTTATCCGTCTAGCTTTCTCTACTACTCCTTCCAGTGATCAGTATGCAATGCATGTGTCCCTTGACATGACAGCTTGTCCATGGAAGTTCAACTATGGCGACCATCATGTTTCATGCACTGCCACTCGCGATTCCCACGATGCCGCTCCAACCCATGGCACCACATCCCCCGATGTGCGCCTCACCCCTCTCGGCCGCACCGCCCCTCTGCCTTTGTGTGCATGACATGTGGGCCACCTTAAATGCAGCAAGCATCAAGTTTCTACCATAACCACACGCGATTCCCACGATGCCGCACGAACCCAAGACACCACACGTCCCCCGACCCGCGGCTCACCCCTCTTGGCCCCACTACCCCTCTAAATTTGAATTTGCAACTTATAAAACAAAAAGATTCAAAACAAATAAACTAGGAGAGAGGGAGTATATCGTAGGATGTGTCCCATACGAAACAAGTCCCCTGGTTTGTCACCGCGAAGATGCGGTTAGAAAGGAGCACATCGTCTTCATACTCGTACGGTAACAAATCGGCCGCAGACAGCATGGTCCACCTTTGACCGCCATGTGCAAGGTTCGTGCTATCTTATTCAATCTCACCGTGGTTCTATCGTACCAATTCATGCGGTGGCCCGTTGCATGGCTGATCCCAATGTTGGACAAAGGTTCTATGGGAACGGTGTCACCGTTGTAAATGTTGTGCAAATTGATGTTGGTACCCTCCCGTACATATGCAAGCCAATCTCCACTCGCACCGAGCCTAACCTGTGAAACAGTGGGCAGGGGGGAATTAGGAAATGGACACGGAAGTAGTCTTTAGAATGCATTTACTACGTGATCAAACTCATCTTACCTGCTCATCGGAGGAAATCCGAGTGCCCCTCAACGTCGGCATCTCAAGGGGCATCAACTTGCAACTACGGCCACGCCGCGCTGGAGAGACCCCCAAGGAAACATCCTCGTGCGTTCCATGGAGCATCAAGATGCATTTGTATGAGTAGATTATCTTGTGAGGGAAAAGGATGAACGAGGGAAGGCCTCTAGAGATAGAGATAGCACTACAAAAAAATACACTTCCCTGATGATACGTGTTTGTCACAGTAGGTCGCGTTTTTTGTCATGCATGTACATCCATGACAAATTTATGACAGAATCAAGATAGTCATACCTGTGCTGTCGTAGAAGTATTCCATGACATTACCAAATTATCATCACGGAAGTGTCCACTTCCATGACGATAAATCGCGCGTCACAGAAGTGCTTTCGTCAAGGGTGACCGACACGTGGCATCCACCGTAACGGAACGCCGTTAAGCTATCGGGTCGGGTATTGGATCCGATAACCCATTAACAGCCCCGACCAATGGGAAATTTCCACGTGTAAAATTCTTATTGGCCGGACGAAACACGTGTCAGCTCGTCAGTGGGTCAGATAGGCGCCTATGATATGTCGACACGTGGCACGGCCCAACAGTGGCCCATTTAGCTTACAAAGCCGGCCCATTTGACTTGGTCAAAAGTTAACGGGCTGGCCCATGAAAAGCCTGTTAACGGTCTCTTCGCAAATAGCCCATTTTACGGCACGTTAACTCACGGCCCATTAGGCCTTAAAGGAAATCGGCCCAACAACATCATGTGGGCTGTCGAATATAATACCAGCCCATTTCACTTTCGGCCCATGTATGGCCCACGGCGTCTTTCGGCCCATATGAGGCCTTCGTATCTTTTGGCCCTTTACAGGCCCACGGTGATTCTAGCCCATAATGAATAGTAATTTTCTTTATAGCCATTAATGGCCTGTGATTTACATGGGCCGTTTCCAGCCCGTGTTAGCTTTCGGCCTATTGACGGCCCATACGTTCTTGGGCTCCTTTTCGGCCCTTGATTACTTCTGGCCTGTTACTGGCCTGTTCCCCTAATGGAACAAATTCGGCCCATGGCAAGAGTCGGCCCGTTACTGGCCTGTTCCCCTAATGGGCCAAATTCGGCCCATGGCAAGAGTCGGGCCGTTACTAGCCTGTTACCCGAATGGGCCAAATTCGGCCCATGGCAAGAGTCGGCCTGTTTCTGGCCTGTTAACCCGTTGCGCCGTTTCCAGCCCATCCTATATTCTGGCCCATTAACGACCCGTTATGCCTATGACAGAATTAAGCCTTTGCTATCCTACGGCCTGTTAACGGCCTGTTACCGTGCTGGGCCGATACCAATTACGCCCAATTACGGCCCATGTAGACCCATTTATCCGACGGCCCGAGGCCCACCGATTACAGGCCCATTTATCGACGGCCCGTAGGAGACCCATGGATCCTATGGCCCGTATACGGCCCATGGTAGTTGCGGCTACTAGCAAACCAGGGAAAAAGAAGACTAGGAAATAAATAAGGCCGAAACTAACGCTAGGCTATTAAGGCGATTGCACAGATTACATCCACTCGGCATCAAAGATTGCCACTAGTGCAAATATAGGGAACACCGTACACTATACAAAAATGGCTTGCTGTTTTCTTCAGCCGGTGGCTGCACGTTAAGAATAAATTTTGTATCACACCAAAACAAATTACAACTATATAACAAAAGGAAGGTTGGCATAAAACTTAATAGTCTAGCAGATAAATGCACCACCAGAAGTTCAGAAGCTCAGTTCATTTGACCTGACTGTTATGTTTTCATGTTGTATTGTCCGATGGAGCACCATAAACCTCGCCTTTATTTCCCCTAGGCTCCTGAACAACATAGCAAATGTCTGATAGTCTGGTTTCAAAACCATGCATATCTTGATGACATTGAGCAATGTTTCTCCTTGTTTCACAAAGGGTCTCTCTTAGGGAATGTACTTGTGTCTGGAGCGCAGATACAACATTGCTTTGAGCTTGCATATCTTGATCATGAGGCAGTTTGGACGATATTGCCTTAACAACCAACCCAATATTATGCAGGAACGTGCTTTTGGCACTGTTAGTGGACAGGTACTGACCCACTGCAGCAAGACCTGACATTGCGGTTATAGTTGCCTCGCCACCTTTTTTCCATAGCTCGCTGAAAACTTGAGGTTTTACATTAGTAGTACCAGAACAGAAGATATTAAGGAGGCAGCAAAACCAAACAAAATAGCTTTGGTCTATATACAGAACTTATTCTGGTGAACCCATGTAAAATATTAGTTGTATTTTATTGCAAAGTACATAATAAAACCAGGTTCCAAACATATGACCATGTACCATCGCTAATGTATTGTCTATTTCTTCACATTGTATTGAGGGCCAAGGATAAAGAGACAAAGTTTATAATACGGTAATCATAGTATGACATCATTCATATCACAAAACAACTGAGAACAGACAAACAGGCAATTGTAACATTGTGTGGGCAAGTCTAGCACGGAACTAGATTACGGGTCAAGATCAAAGGAACATCACTCCTCTCTTTTAAACCTTGTAAGATGCAATGATACGCTAAGACAATTGTGTATAAAATTGAAAAGAATAATAGACATTGGCTGCAAACCATGTAGTTCAAGGCACAAGTCAGAGTAAGTAGTAGTTAAAAGGGATGAGGATTAAGGACTTACAACAACGGCTTTGACTGGTGTAGTCATGCTCTTCTTCTTGCTGGTGTGACAGTCCTTGAAGATTTCGACAGCATTTGGTTCAGGTACTTTTTGGTCCTTGCGGGCTTTCCTCTGCATTTGGAACAAGTCAATATAGATCTAATAATATGGTACAGCTAAAAGAGTGAAACAACAGCTAATTACAAGAGCCTCGCAGTGTGCAATATAGCTACGAGATCATGTCGTCTGTTGGAATTTCACTTTCGTACGATTGGCCTTGTTCTTTGAACAGTTCACCTACAAGAAGATAGGTTTTTGTGGCACATGCATAAATATGACTTCAACATGTGATCTGATGACATATATATAATGTACCTGATACTTCGGATCGGACCAGTGTTTAACGAGGCCTCTCCAGTCTTCATCAGATTTATTTTCCACTAGAGATGTTTGGGCAAGTTCACTGTTAGCCTTGCCTTCAAAGTGAGTTTTCCTCAAGTTATACCGATACTGTCACAGAGCAGACTTGAAAACATGGGTGCAAGCTTGTCTGGTTGCATCATCTTGGCTATCCAACTTGAACCTCATATGTTGAAAATTATGGGAGTCTCATTATCAGCAACCTAGAAAGTATTGGACAGAGCAAGACGATATTACTAGTTTCCATACATAACCATACTTACAGATAAATGGTCGAGAAAGGTGTTGAACTGGGTTTCGTCTTTGTCATTCATGTACTGAATCCATGTTGGGAGGATACGTACATGACACCTAACAGCAACCGCTGCCTCTGATAGTAACTTGGCTGACTCTGTAGCATCACATGGCCTTTTTAAACCTGCCTCAAAACGGATCTCCGTTCTTCCTCCTCTAGATTTAGTTAACCTATCGAGCATTATCCCTGATGTTTGTTTCCTCTTGCGCCTAGGTGCTAGTCCAACAACAAACATAGGAAGTGTTAGTGTACATCAAACTGTGAGACTACATATAAAGAAGCATGCAACTGTAACTTGACTCCAGCAACTACCTTCTTGCTGTTGAAGCTCACAAGGTTCATCTGATATTGCCAACTCGTATTCTGTCAAGAATGCTTGGGAAGTAGTGTCAGGTGGCAAGGGAGCTTGGGAACGTGCTGCTAGCTCAGTTGACGCACGAGTACGTCGTGCAGCTGGTAGTACTGTGGTAGGTGTTGAAGGACTACGTCTGTCTCTGCTTGTTTGGTGGCAGCTATTTGTTTCTGTTTGTCTTTTTTTAAAACTCGTGTAGCATGGGATGCCGTGTTTGTAGAATTTTTCGCTGGACTTTGACCTTCTATTGCACCATCAGTACCAGCAGAATCTGCAGGATTCATCCGCTTCTCATTCCCTGCCATTCTGTGTTTCTTCCTCTTTCTCTATGCCATGTTAAGTCAAGCCGACAAGAAAAACGAATAACAATTTAGTTCCTCAAAACAAATTGATGCATGATGCAGACGAACTGAACTTTGATGTTAGACAACCACATGATAGGAGGATGTAATATGTATGAAAAATAGGACGGAAGAGATAACCAGAACTATGATGTGTAAACTAAGAAGAAGACATTTCACCAAATTAGAAGCAATGCAATGGAAGGTAGACACCATATGAAAGATGCTAAAAATATCGCTCTGCCAAGTTAATAGTGTCTCATCATAAATGGCGTTTAAACAAATGTGAAGCGGTACAAGAAATAAATCATATGCAAGATGCAAACAACATCACACTACCATGTTAGAGGTCTCTCGTCATTAGTGCCATTGCATATTCACAACATTGCATATTCACAGCTTATGATGTGTAAACTAAGGAGAAGGCATTTCAACAAATTAGAAGCAATGAAAGCTAGACACCATATGAAAGATGCAACGAATATCACTCTACCAAGTTAAAACTGTCTCGTCATAAGTTCCATTTCATCAAATTAGTAGTACAAGCTAGAAAAGAATGTGAGATGTAACCTATATCACACTCCGAAGTCAAACGTGTCTTATGATAAGTGATTGTTGCAGGTTACACAACAGTAGTAATTTGATGTAAGAACATGGTGTGATAGACAGATATTGTATGTTCTAGAAACAGGAACACGTGTCTTATTCAAGTATAATGTGTAAGGTAAGCAGATGGAATTCAACAAAATTAGAAGCAATACAAGCTAGACATCACACATAACATGCAACCACATATAACAGTGCCAAGTTAGAGGAAGCACCGGTGATGCTGCACTAGGGGAGACATGCTCATCATAAACACAGCTTTGTTGAGTGTGTATGCATGTGTTGTCTTGGAAATCATCTCGGGGGTGTGGAGGAGTAGAAACTGTAGAGGCCCTCTGTTCGGAAGGAGCACCTTTATTCGCTGCCTTGCTAACTTCCTTCCGCTTTATTGATTTTGAATTGTCAAGTAAAACCGACAAGAAAAAGCAATAAAATTCTTTCTTCAGAACTCATTCATGCATGATACTGACAATCACTACTTTGATGTAAGGCAAACACATGATACCAGGATGGAATATGTACGAAAAACAGGACGGCATGGCATGTTCACAACTGTTTGTGTAAACTAAGCAGAAACCATTCCAGCAAATAAGAAGCAATGCAAGCTAGACACCACATGAAAGATGCAACCAATATGACTCTGCCAAGTTAAAAGCATCCCATCATAAATGGAATTTCAACAAATTAGAAGCAGCGCATGCTATAAATCATATGAAAGATGCAACTAATATCGCACTGCATATACTAAAGGTGTCTCGTCATGTTGATTGATGCGGGATACAAAAAAACAATAGTTTTATGTAAGGACATGCTTAATAGATAGATGTACTATGTACTAAATACAGGAAGGCATGTCACATTAACAGGTATAATGTATAAGCTAAGTAGACTAGCACATGCAGCTTAACCAGGTTGGAAGAATTACAATCTAGACACCATATGCAACATGCAACCACATATCACGCTGCCAAGTTAGAGCAAGCACCTGCGATGCTAGGGTAGGGGAAATGTTGTAATCAACTACAGAGCTACGTTCACTATCTTCATCTAGCATTTCTGTTTCTTGAGAATCATGTCGGGAGGCTGACGCTGCATTCTTTAAATGAGGAGTAGTCCCCTTGCCTGCGTGCCTCGTCATAAGTGATTGATGAGGGATACACAAGAACATTAGTTTGATGTAAGAACATGGTTAATACAGAGATGTACTAGTATGTACCAAAAACAGAAAGGCATGTCATATTCAAAGGTATAACGTGTAAGCTAAGCAGATGCAATTTAACCAAATTGGAAGCAATACAAGCTAGACATCCGGCTGGAGTGGTAAGCATGATCATCTAGGACCTGAGAGCCTGGTGGGAGGCGGGCTGCTTCGCCACCATCACAACTTTTTAGTTGGCTTCTAGGTGATGCCTATCTTTGCTGGGCTTGTCACTGGCTCGGCGAGTGCCCTGAGTAGCTATTTGTCTTCTGGTGCTCACGGGATGGTGGTTCATGTAAAAAAAATATCTTTCCTTATCTTGCCGACTTCGGCCTTTCGAATACAAGCTAGACACCATATGGAACATGCAACCACATATGACACCGCGAAGTTAAAGCAAGCACCTGGGATGGTGGTTTATTGCGAGCGAGGTCATCAACTCCAGAGCTACGTTCCCCGTGTCCATCTGCTGACACTACACCCTTTATAGCCTTGAAACGTGTCTTGCCTAGCCGCACACCAAGCTGGAGCAACTTATCTCTTTTCTTTTTGGCTTCTCTCATGGCAGCAGAGTCTGAAATACCCTTGCATAAAAACACAACAGTGAGAGTAAGGGTGAAGTGTGTGCAGAACTAGTGCACTATAAAAGTAGCAGATAGAAGGTGGCTGAAAATAAATGACAGGAGACATATGATAGCTCTACAACATTGCATGGCAAACAAAATTAGATTCTACTCCGTATGATTTTGTAATATATGAGCACAAGAAAGGCAGGTACTCCTCCAGCACACCACCACATGTGGTCATATCTAAGATAACAGTCGACTGAAAATAAATAGGTCAATCGATTTTATTAATGAACCGTCTGATCTATAAGGAACGGGCAGATGGCCTTCGTCTACCTCCCGCGAGTCACTGTTGACGATCTTTCTCGAACCGCCAGCGACCATCGGCCCAGACCCCTGCCTCCGCCGCCCCACCCTCCCATCGACCTCACACCACCGCCGTGCTTGGCAGCGCCCCCAGGCCATCCCTTTAATCCCGGCCAACCTCCAGATTAGGCGCCAGTAGCTCTAGGCCGCACATGCCCCTAAGATAAACACCAAGGCGCCGCTTCCCCGGTGTAATATGCGTACTAGCGCCTGTTACACCGGGGAATGCTTCCGTTAATTGGGAATCAACTGGCCAGAAATTGAAATTCAGGGGGTTGACGAACCTCTATATAAGGTGAAATAGTATATGAGGAGAAACCTTGTGCATCGCGAGTTACTAGGAACATCTAGTATCAAGAAGAAGCGGTCAACTAGTGTCTTTTGTGGGATGAATACCGTGCAAGCAGAGACGTAAGATTTGCACGAATAAGGGAAGAGGAGTACCTTTTTAGGTTGCCGGTGTGGTCACCCCCACATGTCGCGCCGATCTTCTTGTTTTTACCGGGGAAACCGATGTTCTGGAGGGTGCATGCATGGACGAACCCATGGCCAAATTGTTGACTGTGTTGCCATGGCCGTATGTCAGCGGAGGGGAAGCAGATCCGAGGCAGCGAAGGATGGCGTAGCAGGAACAACTCCGGTGCGGTGGAGGGTGGCGAAGTCGGAGCGACAGTGGTGAGGCGCAGGACGGCGTGGTTGAACTGGCTCGAGTACGTACGGCCCGGCCTCGGCTTCAACTACTATCCGTGGAGGGCATTGCGGTTGCGGTTGCGGTGGATGATGACGTCGGGGTATCGGCTCCGGCATGATGGCGGAGGGCGGCGGTTGATGGGTGGGATGGGGTGGCGGATGGAGGACGCCGGGGTTTCGCGGCTGGTGGAGAGGTAGTTTTGGCGCCCACGGAGTACGAATGGGGAATCGGACGGGTGGGGGGGGACCATGTTTTGGTCTGGGACGTGCTTGTTTTTGGCTTTTTTGAACATAAGATGGGACGCGCTTGTTTGAAGTTTTGGGAAAGTACAAACTTTGCCCCCCTCTTAAATTTCAGACCTACTGCGGGTCGGGGGTAGGATGGTAATCCCATGTATCCCAAATAGTGGGCGGGAGCAATTTCGGCCGCGCGCATGTGTGCTTAGGCGGCCATTGTGTATGAATGTTTTTCGGATGCGGTTGCGTGGCGTCTAGATGAAGCTACAAACCTACCCCGGTTTAGACCTTTGGACGTCGGGCCGGTAGGTTTCACGTGTCGAAGTTATAAGAAAAGTAATTTCCTTGTACTACCAAACATTGGTCTCACGTGGTTTCGGGCGAGTAGAGGCTCTTTTGGCGCTTCGTTCGAAATTTTGAAACACAAGCATTCACGTTTAGAGTACTCTTGAACTATGAGGATTGACCTAAATATACAATGTTATATTTGACCTTGTATGTTTGAAAACCTCATTAAATTATCCAATTCTTTTTGAAATTTTGACACTTGGAAATCCTATAACTACGATTATTTTGGAATGGAGGAGCTAAATTTGAATCTATTTTGTACATGACTATATATGCTATTATGTACAAAATTAGAGCAAAGATTGGTTCCCCCATAATTTAGGTATGTTTTACAAATGCCATGATATCAAATTCAAATAATTGAATGGACTTCTTATTGAATTTGATTTTTTTAAACCACCTTAAGTTGAATTCAAATGTATGCTAGTTCATAGGTAGTAGCTATTTATAATGTCCATTGTGTAACTTTCGTATGTATAATGTGCTTTACACACAACATGAACTATACTCACGTTTATATTCGATTGCTAAAGCGATGCATTGTCTGAAGTTCAAAATACTATGTGGATCAATTGTGTCGAATAAGAACATAGACATGCTCAAATTCGATAGAATCTAGATGTCTGATGGATCAATGACCGCTCCTTACGCGAATTGCAAATATCATTATCCCATCCTAATATTTGGATACAATTTATATCTTTAATCAATGTGTAGAGTAGTCTTTTACGTGTAGTTTCACTCTCCATCGATGGTCTCTCACACATGCTCACACACTCTCTCCCGAGGTGTCTTTCTCGCACACATGCTCTAGATATAACCCTCCCTCCCTCTTGTAACCATTTACAACTGTTTTCACTAACCTTTATCACAAGCACTCTTCCTCTCACAAACATACACACGCACAATCCTCATCGACCCTTTCTATATACATGGACCTGCCTACGTGTCTCATGTACGCACATTATCTTTACGCCTGTCTCTCACCCATTGTCTCACACCTCTCTTCCTAATCGACGAGTATGATTCTAGCAAAGCATTCTGTAGGATGCCCCTTAAAGTTAGGTTGGATGAATAGTAATATCAGAGATGAAGGGGTTACCTTAGTCCGAGAACCTAGGGTTACAAATCCTAGACGGCTTTGTCAGTGGACACAGAGTCCTTCACAATTCTGCTATCTTTGTCTTGTACGACTAGTCACCCATGGGTCTTCCTAAATGCGTCACGGGCCGACCAATGTGGCGCAGGACGGAACCGAACGAATGGCCTCACCTCGACCCACCGGACCTCACGCGGTGACACACCCTCTTCCCCCACGTCTCATTATCTTCTCACACCCACACATACCAACACAAACACCACACACACACAAAAATCTCCTGGTGCCTCTATTCCCTCCCAGGGCCGAGCTGGCAAAATTCGGGGCCCTGTGCCAAACACTAAACTGAGGCCTACTTTCTTATAAAAATAAAACTACTGTATATTCAAGTTACCGATAAGTCCTTTATGACGTTGAATTAAATCCTCTAAAAAATATTATATTTCTTGTTACCAGATTCATATATTTTAGATAGATTTTTCGAGGACATAACTTGGATCTTGAAACACATGACTTCTACACCAATTAATATAAAAGAGTATAAATGATGGGAAAACAATACTAAAGGGATATACATCCAACAGTTACCAGCAAACCATTTGTAAAAAACTGGGACCGATGAACTTACGGACGTCAAACTGTCCCTCGTCTCTCCTTCAATCTATCTCGCTTCATCCAGCAGAAGAGGGAAAGTAACAACAAGCGAGATAGCACCTGTTCTGAAGGATGCAGTGATGCTGATTAATTAATTTGATTAAGTGGATTTAGCGCATTACCGGAATACAGGCATGTGCCTGCCCTATTTACCTGCTGGTTGTTGCTGCCAGTGTTGCTGCCGCTGCCGATGCCGGCGGCCACTATTCCTCTGTTGCGTCGTCAGGTTGCATCTGTCGACTAGCTACGGCGTTGTTAGGGTTAGTGCGTACGATGGGTATTCTCATAGTCCATGGATTAGCGACATACGCGTGCGATGCTATCAGGGCCTTTTGGCCTGCTGGTACGACTAGGCCTAGCTGCTGATGTGCTTCTAATTTGGGGCCCCCTGCCACCTGGAGGCCCTGTGCGGCCGTACCGGCCGCACACCCCCCTGGGCTCAGGCCTGTTCCCTCCCCCCTTGCATATACACACTCAAGGGAATGGAATCTCTTGTCGTGACGTCATATTCGTCTCTCTTTCTCTCTCTAGACCACTCTCATTTCTCGTGCTATCTCTCCCACACCCCCCTGTCGGCCCCTCTATCCATGCCTCTCTCGAATACGTAATATAGACACATACCTCTCTAGGCCCCGCCAAATGCATCAACTACACATTCACACATGTTACATCACGTACCCCATTGATCTAAAAAGCCCTCTCTTTATGTTTATTTCACATACAACATTCTTTTTGAATAAAGTGTGGCCAAAAAATTATTTTAGAGTTTCTACATATATACAACATTACAAAGTTATATGGAGGAGTACGAACGCTAATTTGCATTGCATGGTGCCCACAATGATATTTATTCCCCACTGTGAATTTGTATATTTTTATACTATATACAAAGTTAGTCATAATAAAGAGAAACGAAGAGAATCTCTCTCTCCATCGCATACCCCCCTGTACGCCCCTTTCACGTATGCACACAAAACTATCTCCAGGTCCTCTAAAAGTAAAACCCCAGAAAGTTCACGCATGTTTCATCTTTCTCTCGCGATATATGCAATGATGATCATTGTATTTGAAGCGAAAGCATGATACGTACATTGGACTTCAGAATCCACTCATTACGGTCACCATTTACATTTAGTGGTTATTATACAGTCACAGGCTCACCGTACAACTCTGTATTTGCTCATGACATGACTAGTTGACCAGTTAAACGCTCAACGTGGCACCTCTAGTGTTGCATCACATTATCTCACTACCATCGTGCCCACCTGTCGACTTGTATCTACTCTACATCTACACTCTTATAAAATACATAAAATACACTCTTATAAAAAACAGAGTTGGTGATGATGGTGTGCCTGCCATCCTGCAATATAGGCCGTCTGATTTATATCTGACGGATAGGAAAGAAACTATGACAATTTTGCAAAAAGGCACCCACACACCTCTCCAAATTTGCAAATAAGGCCTTCCCTCGTTCATCCTTTTCTCTCACAAGATAAACAAGTCATACAAATGCATCTTGATGTTACGTGCAACGCACAGGCATCTTGCTAGTAAGAATGAAAACAAACGACAAAAAAATATTTGGACGGTGGTTCGAAGTCATGACCGCGGGCACAGCGGACAAGGTGGCCTTGTATTGGTATGCTGAGCCGTCTGTTTTAACACACATGAGCTGGTGTGGTGATTATACACACACGCATGCATGCACACGAACTGCATCCACGCAACACTCACACAAACACATGCACCCACGCATGCACGCAACACTCACACGTACACACGTCGCCACGCATGCACGCAACACTCACACGCACACACGCATGCATGCATGCACACACCAGTACACCACACGACCAACACACACTCTCACGCTCAAGTGCTCAACCTACACGTGCGTGCGCACACATCAGGCCCTGACATACACATACACAACCAGGTGATTCCCGCGCACGGGTTGGAGCCTTGTCGCGCCTGCATAAATTTGTGTTTATCTGACCTTTTGCCTATGCGAACTAATAGGTGGGACCCACAAGGAACGTGGTCAATTTAACTAGTCAACATGGCGCCACGCAAACTATTTGGACGGTCAACAAAGTGCAATCCGATGCTGAACTGTGAGCAAGTGACCGTATAATCACCGCAAAATGTATATAGTGACCGTAATCAGCTTATTCTGAAGTTCGGTGACCGTATTACGCTTTTCTCTCTGTAGGCCCTCCAAAACTACATCTCTACACGTTCTCGCATGTTACATCTAACAACTATGCAATACATCACTACTACTACACTCTAACACAATAAATCATATGTGTTTTTAGTTTTACTAGATATCATATTGTTACTTATAATTATTCAGTTTGCATGCATTAACATTGCCTTTGAAATGTATGGCCAGTATCATCTACCGTGCGGGAAAAATCCCGCCCTTTCCTGTTTAATCAGGTTTGTATCGATGGATCGTGCGAAACAACAAAACTATAGTACTATACAGTACAAGTGACAGTTCACTGGGCCATCGTGTCGTCTACTCCTCCGTCGTAAGAGTGGAGCGCTCGCTTTCATAAATCTTCTAGTCCCTTTCGCCGACATGTGGGACATCAAGCTACCGGGTCCACAAGCCATACCGGAATACAGTGCACAGCAGCCAGGGTGAAGCACCCCAGTCATGGCACTGGCGTAGTAATGAGCAATGAGGCGTCAAATCACAAAGCTGCACCTTTCCCGCAGTTAAGTTGGAGGGACGAAGCAACCATCATTTCACTCGTTGCTGAATCTGCTTCTCCCTCATCTTCTTCAACTTAACCACGTGTTGCTTCTGCCGTTGTTCTGCCTCATGTGGGACGCGGATCGGCTTGGTAAAGCACTGACACGTGGGACCACATGTTAGCAAACTGCCAGGACAACGTCCTCCGAAAATAAGAAGACTAATCCTAGACTTACAAAGGGCTACGTAGCTGCTACGTATACTTTCCATCTAATCTATATATGCCCCCCTGATTTTCAGGTGGGGTGGGCCTAATCCTCTCCTTTAATCCAATCAAATAGTCCCACATCACATCAGTTTGTAACTTTACGTAAACCATTACATGGATGTAGCATTGCTGAAATAAGAAACCTCCCCCGCCATCCGCGTGGCAAAATCACCTCCTTTTTACTAATCTCGATTCTATAATTTTTTAGATCAATATAATTGAGATTTGTATAGATAGCACACAGGAGCAAAAGCAAGTGGTACGGTTAAGGGCATCCACAATGTGTAGCCAAATCTGAAAATAGCTTTTGGCATCGTGGGAACCATTGTAGACGGCGTTGCCAAAGCCAAAAAGATGGAACCGAAGCTCCCTGATTGATTGATTGAAGGAATAGAAAAATGCAACGTCTCTCCTCTTTCTCCCATGCTTGGAAGCATGTAGTACAGTATAGAGCACAGAGTCTACTCCCCTATCCCTTCTATCACAAATCACAAAGCAGTGAGGCGTCAAATCACAAAAGCACGGACGAAGCAACCATCATTTCACTCTTTGCTGACTCCGCTTCTCCATCGTCTTCTTCGAGAAGCCATCTCACCGCATTAGTACTCCTAGTAGTACTAGTAAAGGACTTCCTGGATGCAAATAAGGCGGTTGTCTTGGCTTGCAGGGGGCACTTGCGAACGACTTACCATGGTCTCCCTCAATGGTGTTCTCCGTCGAACGCACTTCGCCAAACGACCAAAAAAAAGATATCGTCGACGTCACCGCAATGGGGAAGGAAGTCAAATATAGTTACTACCTCCATTTTTTTGTACACAAGGCCAGTATATCAAAATTACAATTTGCAAAGGGCCAATAACACTAATCGAGGCAAAATTGATGGGGTTAGCAACCAAGGACATTAATATCCCCTGCATGCATGCGGAAGTGAGAAGGTAGGTTTGCATGGTGCTTTATTAATCAAGAGATGAGGAGTGAGATGGTTAGCTCTTTGGTCTTTGGAGAAAAAAATACGCATTAATTGACACGTGAAATGAGGATTTGTATCAATTAAATCCCGCAAAGGAAAACCCCGCCTTTCTTTTTTAACACCAGTACTCCTAGTACGTACGTACTTATCCTGTTTGGGTCTAGGCCTTGCATTGCCAAACTTCGCCACACATTTTTTCCAAGCTTGCCTAAAGTTTTCAAAATGAGAAGGAGGTACACTTGCACACGGCTATCGCGGTCGCACTGCACCCTCACATGGTCGCTCCTGCACGCCGCGATCGCACCGCACCCTCACACAGTCGCTCCTGCATGCCGCAAACCCAACCAAGGGAACGCACCCTCACTGACACGTGCTGTCACATGTGAACAAACCAAACTCAGCCATCCCATCGCTGACACATAATTTTCATTCATAGAGTATGTTTATCCAACCGCATGTTGGGGAGTATCCGTACGACCCGTGCGGTGGTCTGTTGGGGAAGAAGAAGAGGTGAGGAAGAAGGAAAGAAGGGTTAGGAGACGTAGCATATTCATCCAACCACCTGAAATGGTAGACTGACCCAAGTCAGGCGACTTGCATAACAAATATATGTTTTTACACAGCAAAAGATCCATGAAAACAACAACATAAAGAAAAACTATCACTGCTCACGGAAAGAGACGGCCTCGTCGTCTTTGGCCGCCGGTGCGAACCAGCCGTCGCTGCCGACGTGTGTCTTTGCACCGTGGTTGTCCTCGGCCTCCAGCTACTCGTTCACGCGGAGCGTGCGGGTGCTCTGCACGGACGAGAGCACAGCCCGGTTCAAGTCGAGGACGTCCGGTTCCGCCTGCAGGAGGGCCTCGATGGCAGCGGCATCCGCACGCTCCGCGTCGAGTCGAGCCTCCGCCGCCCAGTTCAAGTCCAGGACGTCTGGTTCCACCTACAGGAGGGCGTCGATGAGAGCGGCATCCGCGCGCTATGCGTCGAGTCGAGCCTCTGCCGCCCGATTCAAGTACAGGACGTCCGGTTCCGCCTGCAGGAGGGCCTCGATGGCAGCGGCATCCGCGCGCTCCGCCTCAAGTTGAGCCTCCTCCGCCCAGTTCACATCCATGACATCCGGTTCCGCCTACAGGAGAGCCTCGATGGCAGCGGCATGCGCGCGCTCCGCGTCGAGTTGATCCTCTGCCTCCCGGTACTCCTTTAGTATCGCCATGTTGAACCGCTAGTCCGCCCGCACCATGGGGGACTCGGACGCCGGCACGAAGTCGACGTCCATCGTCTCATACCCATCGGGGGCCTTCTGCACCGTGACCTCCGCCATGAACATTGGATCGGCTTCCTCCTCCTCGTAGCTTAGCTCCAGAGAACTCGGGGATTGGCTCGCCTCAAAGAGAGCTTGGGAACGGAGGCCTGTGGCGCCGACCGCCGCCGCGATTTTTGCGCGGCGCTCCGGTGTAAAGATCTTGTAGTAAGTGATCTTGCGGTGCACCATGGCTTTTCGGCGAACTAGGGGACGCTTGATGCGGGCTAGGGGATCGAAAGGTGGGGGAATGGGCTGGAGATTTGGTGTGGTTTTATGGCAGTGGCTGGTGTAGGCCGTGCAGCGAAGGTTCTGGTGTGAATAGTGGTTCCGGTGACGACCGGTCAATCGGTTTTGACTGTACATCGCTCTTGTCGCATTCGCGTTACAGCCCGGCATGATGGACCCTCCACATCGCTCATCGAATGGAACCCTCTTCGTCTTGCGTTTTCGCTCGCTTGTGGGACCGTAGTTGAGAGCAAACCGACGTCCTTCCCCCTCCCCCGCCCACGTCATTATTATACCACCACTCCCTCGATTTTATGCGGAGTAAATAAAAACAGAGGGAGTATACTACGGACGAGGATCCCCTGACGTGGACAAACCCATTGAGTAACTGACATGCGGGGCCTAGCAAGCATGGGGTCCGCCAGTAAGTGACCGAAAGGGAGGGTACGGCAGGGATACCTATGTCAGTGGATCCACTTCCACTATACTACTTTGACCAAATGTTAGAGTAATAATATATGACATGCAACTTACACAAATGTTAGAGTAATAATATATGAGATGCAGCTTACACAAAGCATACAAGGTCTAATGTGTTTTTCAAGGCTAACTTTGACCAAATGTTAGAGTAATAATGTATGACATGCAACTTACACAAAGCATACGGTCAAATTCGTATGTGAAAGGCGATTCCAATGATATAATTTTCACATTATACATCTCACGTACTATTAATCTTGTCAATAGTCTAATTGGAAACCATCTCGAGTACAAATCTAGGAGTACGTATGAATCTAACAATATTGATTGGGCGTTGTTGAATGTTGATACCTTTTTGATCAAAGTAGATATACTTTCACTACACACAAAACTTATATGTAAACTAGAAAGGATAGGAGGGAGTATATTGTACGTTCAAAAACGAAACGAACATTGAATACCCTTTATATATGATTTGCGGATGCTATGATCACTGGTTCAAAATTTTGAATCCGCCTTAGGTATCACGTGCCCCGACTCGTTCCCTCTCGATTTCATCTCAGGGTCCGGAGATCTATTGAAAGAGGACTAGGGTGGGTACATGCGAATGATACTCGGCGGAATGTTCAAATGAGGCATGCGGGAGGATGGACTCGACTGGAGGGCGACATGATCGATGGAGAAGAGGGTTGGAGAGGAATGAGAAATAAGCAAACGCCACATGATTATACTTGAACGGCTCAAATAAACAATAAGTTGTCTCACTTGGCCTACATAGTGAAAGGCCTAATGCGCAACGCGGAGCACCTACCCTCGAATATGGCCGGGAAAAAAGGGAAACAGACATGTGGGGCACACCTGTCAGGACAGCGTAGCGCAGACTAGTCCAATGGAGGAGCTGGCCCATGACCTCCTCGCCACCGACAACCGTTCATGTGGGTCGTTGGGGCCAACAACGGGGCGCAGCTCTAGCACCTCCTCTGGACACGGCGACCGCGGTGAGTGACACGCTCATATCGTCGCTAGACACGGTCGGTTTCAGTTTGCCGAGGGTGGCGTTAGTGCTGTGGCACGACCAACGGTATGTTTGGTTTGTGCCCAAGGTTGCCCCATCAAAGCATTGGGTAGCCAAAAATTTGGTTGAGGTATTGGTTGCCCATGATTTGGCCGACATTGGCAAGAAAAATGAACTTGAGTTGGCTAGAGTTCATTGGCATGCCAAAGAAATGGCAACCATCCAAACAAAGACCAATCTTTGGGTCATGACCAAAATTTTGGTTGAGGTATTGGTTGCCCATGATTTGGCCGACATTGGCAAGAAAAATGAACTAGAGTTGGCTAGAGTTCATTGGCATGCCAAAAAATGGCAACCATCCTAACAAAGACCAATCTTTGGGTCATGAACAAAATTTTGGTAAGGTGCACTTTGGCCACAATCCAAACACACCCCAACACCCAGCTCGTTGAGGATGCACGGGGCGCCACGACGCGTCCGCGGAGTGGTGTAGCGCGGCCAACTGCATCCTCTGAACCTGAGACCATGCCGGGTCGTCTTGCTTTTTCAATGACATGCGGGGATCGCATGTGAGCAAAGGGCATCTCCAACGTTGCCATGACCGCAGCTGACTACCCTGGCACACCAAAACCCTCATCCCTCGCGCCGTCGCGCGGTGCGTTCCCAGCCGGCGCCAGCTGCCCGCATTCATGCCGTCTGTTCGTATGTCGTCGTTAAGAGGCTTGGTGCCCGAGGAACCAACTCCGGCGACTTAATGACGCACCCGGACGCTTGGCCTCACCGGAATGCGCTACTTAAAGCGGCAACGCCCAGCTAACCTCCACACCATAGCGCATCGTCCTCCTACCTGGAACCACATCCGCCATGACCGCAAGCGCGAACGCTCTGCGGGAGAGCTTGTCTTCGGGGATGGAGCTCGAGGTTGCCGCCCTCGCTCAAGTCACCGCACAAGCGGTGGCCCACGCTGGTGGCCGACGACGGGAGCACTCTCAGCCATGCTTCCTACTTGCCTCCGTCCAACGTCCGGCACCGCCGAGGTTGGGGACTCCTCCGAGGACGAGTAGGGCATGGGAGGCGGTAGGGCATGGTGTGCCAACTGGTCGGTCCGTCTCCCGTGTTCTACTTTTCCTCGTCGGAGACCGCACCTTCACTTCACGGGTCTTGAACCTCGCCCCCGTACATGGAGATCATAGATGGAGGACGTCGGTCGCCGCCGTAGAATAGGTTTAGGATCGGGTTTCTTTTATTTTTTGTCCTATAAAAGTTCGAAATGTAATGAAAATCTGCCGTGTTTGCATTAATCTCGGCCGGTGTATATGAACTTTCACAACAATATACATATTGTAGGAGTACTAGCAAGATGCCTGTGCGTTGCATGGAAGATAAAGATCTTGTGGGAGAAAAGGATGAATGAGGGAAAGCCTTATCTGCAAATGTGGAGAGGAGTGCGGGTAAATTGTCATAGTTTCCTTCCTATCCATTAGATATAGATCGAACGGCCTATATTGCAGGATGACAGGCACACCATCATGACCAACTCTGCTTTTTATTGAACCGAGACAAATCTAACATGCGAAGTAAAATAAACACATAGGGTCTATACATACACAAATTATCTTAGGCACTCCAGTAGTACGTCCACTACACATTCACGCATTTCACATCTTTCTACATCTACGGGAACCTACGAAAGGGTTTACGTAAATTGCCTCTCTCTCTCTCCTCCCCTGATTTTCATAGTGGTGGGCCCCTCCCTTCCCCCAATCTACAATCAACAGCTCACACGTTTCACATTACGTTAATTACGTAACTGGGATTACGTAGGTGTAGCATTACACGTCCTAAAAAACCCAACTAAGCCAACCTCCCAGCATATCGCGCGGGAAAAGACCCAGCCACACCGTTTTAGTCGGGATTACTAGATTACTAGCAGTAGTATCGAGATCGTGCGAAGCAAGAATTTTTTTGAGGGGGCGAAGCACCTAGTGTAAAAGGAAAAAGGCGGTACACTCACAACACTCCTGTAGCAGTCGCATTGCACCCCACACACGTTCGGTCCTGCACATGGCTCACGCAAACGGAACGCGCTTCGGCTTGCCTCTTCACTGACATGTGGGAATGCACTTGGAGAAACCGACCATGCGCCAAACTCCCCCTGCCCACCGCGCGAAAATCCTCCCCCCCACACCCAAAAATTCCCCCCAAATCCGATTCAACCGCCCTTCGGCCAACTAGCCAATAATATTCCCCAAACCACCCTCCCCCCTGTCCCCCTCCACTCCATTCTCTCTGCCAAAGCTGCCCTCCCCGCCGCGCTGATACATCGGTGCCGCGGTTCAGCGATCCTCTCGCTCCCACAGTACGCTCTCATAGACTACCGTCCTCTAGCCGCGCCGCCACCTTTGGCTACGGTCTTGTGGAGGCGCACGGCGGTCAGCGCCGCCACCGCTAGCGACGTTTGTGTGGAGATGCATGGTGGTCAGCTTCTCCCACGGTACGTGCATTCTAGACTGAGGCCCCGTTCATGTCGGTGTAGCGCTGAATGTTAGCTGATAGACGCTGTTAATCTCACTGTTTGCTGAAGTAGTTTACTGTCAATATGCTCTGCTTAAGAAGCTTCCTTGCCCTGTTCTGCACTCAATCTGCTTAGCAGAGATGGCACAAGGCCGATTAGTTGCTAAAATATCTTGCCATATATTTATTGTGACGTAGATTGCCATGGTCTAGTAGCCAATCTATTAGCTGAAATAGCTCTACACCATTTTATACTCGATCTTTGTTGCTGCCATGGCCTTCGATAATTCGATGGCTGTGTGCTCGGCCTCATTAACTGCTGAAACAACCTGCCATAATTTGGCACTCAAATCTGTTTGCTGAATTAGCTTTACATATATTTCGTTACTTAGATCTGCTCGTCCAAATATCTTGCCATAGCTTTAGACATCGACCTAGGTATTTTTTTCTGGACTTCATAAAAAAGCATATATGTTTTTCCTGTAATATCTAGTAGAAGAACTAATTTGTATGTCTAACAGATGGACATGACTTGGATAACTTCTGCTCGAAGATTCTCCGCTACATATGTCGAGGGGGTTGAAAACTTCATGAACTTTATCAGAGCTGAGTACGGCGGTCCGAAATCAGATGTGCTCTGCCCATGTAGCAGTTGTATGAATTCAGTTACAAGACCCCAGTCAACTGTGCAAAATCATCTACACTTGTATGAGATGTCGGTCACATATACTAGGTGGGTTCATCATGGTGAAGCTGTGAACGTCAATGTTATTGACTACGTGGAAGCAGCAGATCACCATGTTGATTTGCCTGATGCTTGGGTGGAAGAGGAGGAGGAGGTGGTGGTGGCGGAGCCAGTGAGTTTGACCAACATTGAAACAATGCTACGAAATGCTCGTGCATTCCGTGAACTTTCACCTGCAGAAGAAAAACGGTGGGCCCGCATGTTGGAACAATGCAACGTTACTGTCACCCCAGGAAATAAGTTGTCGGTATTCTCAGCTATGGTCACCTTTCTTCAGGTGAAGACATCTGAGCGGATGACCAACAAATCATTCGATGTGATGTTGGCTACTTTCCGTGAATCTTTCCCAGATGCGTCTGAGCTGCCACACACCTACAGTAAAATGAAGAATTTCCTTCGTGCAGTTGGAATTGGATATGATATGATCCTTGATTGTAAGAATAATTGTGTTCTGTTCCGGAAGAATTATGCCAACTTAAGTGAATGCCCGAAATGCAAATCATCAAGATGGAAAGATGGCGATGCTGTGAAGAGGATTCCTCTTAATGTTATGAGATATTTTCCAATTACACCAAGATTGCAGAGGTTGTTTCATGATGCAGAAACAAGAGAGGATGTACTGTGGCATTCTAGGAACCAAGAGTACAGAGATCAGAATGTAATGAGCCATCCATCTCATGGTAGTGAGTGGAAAAGCTTCAATGATAAACACAAAGAGTTTGCTGCTGACCCGAGAAACATTAGACTTGGCTTAGCTTCAGATGGATTTAACCCATTTGGCCACCAGAGCGCCACATATAGCATGTGGCCAGTGCTTGTTATCCCTTACAACATGCCTCCAAATGTTTGCACCAAAGAATCAAACTACATGATGGCCTTTCTCATCCCAGGTCCAAAAAGTCCTGGAAAGGATTTTGATTTGTTCATGGAGCCTCTTGTGGAGGAACTTCAACAGCTATGGAAGGGTGTTCTCACTCGAGACCTATATAGCAGCCCACCAGCTGATTTCTTTCTGCGTGCTATTATAATTTGATGCATCCATGATTATCCGGCTTTGGGCACTATGTCAGGGCAAATGACACATGGTTACAATGCATGTGTTCGCTGTGACAGGAATCCGCTGTCATATGCAATACTTAGCAAGATCTGTTACATTGGACACCGCCGTTTCCTTGCCAAGGACAAGTCGCATCCTAGAAAATACCGAAGACATGTGTTCAATGCAAAGCATGAAAACCGTGATGCGCCAAAGAGGCTCACCGCCGATGAGTTGCAAGTGGAATTAGAGAAGGTCAGGCATATTACACAAGGAAACCATCCTGGTAATGGTAGCGGGAAAAGGAAGCATGGCAGGGTAGAAGAGAGATTATTGTTTACCCGCAGGTCCACTTTGTGGGACTTGGAGTATTGGAAAGATTTGGATCTGCGGCATAATCTTGATGTGATGCACATCAAGAAAAATATATGTGACAACATTATCGGCACACTTCTTAATATTGAAGGCAAGATGAAAGATACCTTAAAATCTAGGATTGATTTGACACACCTGGGTATCAGAAAGGATTTGCAGGTGCAAGATGAAGGTAAACCACGGGATATGGCACCAGCTGTGTACGTCTTGGACAAGGTAAAAAGAAAAGAATTCTACGAGGTCCTGTCACGTGTGAGATTCCCACATGGATTTGCTTCCAACCTTGAAAGGAGAGTCAGTGCAGATGGAAACAAGGTACAAGGGTTGAAAACTCATGACTGCCACGTCCTACTTCAAAGGGTTTTACCTGTTATCCTTAGAGGATTGGGCCGCCCTGAGTTATACAGAGCAGTTGCAGAGTTGGGACAATTCTTCAGGGAACTCTGCAGTAGGAATATCAGGATAGATGCTTTGGAGCATCTTAGAGACAAGATACCAAGTATCCTATGCGACCTTGAGAAGATATATCCTCCAGCCTTATTTAATGTGATGGTGCATTTGGCTGTTCATCTACCTGATGAGGCACTATTTAGAGGTCCAGTACAATATGGCTGGATGTACCCTATTGAAAGGCGGCTAGGCACTTTCAAGGGCTATGTTAGGAACAGAGCTAGACCCGAGGGTTCCATGGCAGAGGCCTATATTGCTATAGAAGCGTTGACATTCTGCTCAAAATACATTGAAACATCTGATCAGCTTAGCAAAGAGGTGGGTGAAGACAATCCCGGGCTCAATGTTTTCGATTATTCTGTTCGAGTTACAGGGAAGAGTCGACAAGAGGACAAACCTAAAGATTTGGACAAAATGGTTTGGTATGTGTTGAATAACTGTCCTGAGATACTACTTTATATCAAGTAAGTGCAGTACTGCGGCTTATACATCGTAATCTACTAAACTTGCAGCACATTCTTATATATTTAGATGTTTGACGTGATCACCATGTTGTGCAGGATCTACAAAGAGGAGTTACTGCTGCAAAATCCAAGAAACATTGACAGACTGGTTATGGCAGGATTTGTGAAATGGTTCAAGAACCATGTAAGCTTTTGAAGTGCATTGTTAGTTTTCTAATATATTGAGTACATAAGATGATCAGCTTGTCTATTTTCTAACCATAGGTTAAGAAGATGCGGGAGGATGGGCAGGCAGTTGATGATGCCCTTTACTCACTAGCAATGGTTCCTGATACTCGGGTAAGACATTATGAATCTTGCGTTGTTGGAGATGTGCGCTACAACACCCTTGCACGAGACGAAGGCAGGAAGACACAAAATAGTGCCATCATGAGCGCAGATACGTATGACAAAGAGACAACTAAAATGTATGCTAACATAACAGACATTGTTCAGTTGCAGTATATCTGCAGTTTCGAGGATCATCGGTGTGTGGTTCTGTTGTGCTGTCATTGGTATAACCTGCTTTCCTGGATCGCAAAACCCAGAGCTGATGATTATTTCAAGTCCATCAATGTCAAGGCGGCGTACCATACCAACGAGCCTTTTATTTTGGCAAATCAAGCAACACAGATATTTTTTTGGAAGACACATTTGCACGTAGCAATGACTGGAGAGTATTGCAAAGGTTTGAGCAGAGGATTTCGTTTAATGAAGTTGCACAACAAGATGATGGTTACACTGCTCCTGATGTACAAGATAACACAGATGTTCCTAATATCTTTGAGAACCATCACATCAATGACGCCGGCGAAAAAGTTTCCTGTCGTGTTGTGGACATACAAGAGTTGATCAAGAAGAAGCCAATGTTCGAGGACGTTGAGGACGAAGAAGAAGATGACACCGTGGGGAATTACGATTCAGACTGATACAAATGGCGAAGATGTTGATGCTGCTGCTGTGGATGATGATTACATTGCTTTTGTCGTATTTGCCTGTCAGAAGACGTTTTTTTATCTACTATGTGAAATTGTGTTTGCTATGACAACTGAAACCTGATGAACATGTTGTTTAGTATTTTGCTGTGAGAACATCACTTGTTATGTATGCTGATTTGTGTTTGGTGATTGTATGACAACTAAAACATGATGACATTGTTGTTTAGTTGTACTCATATTTGGCTGTGAAACTTGAATTTGATGACATAGTTTGCTGTTGAACTGCAATTTGCTCGACGTCTTCGAATGAGAACAAAGCTGACCCGACAGGGCCTCTGCTATTTATTTATTTATATGAGTAAAAGGGGATACCCCCTGATTTCTGTTAATATAAATGATTAGATGTTCACAACACTATGCCCAGCCTGCTACACAGGTTTCATTCATTACTAGTTTCAGCAAAGTGCTCATGTCGTAGCCACTGAATACATCACGAGTGCTACATACACTGCAAATAAAGAGGCAATCATCCTACAGAGCACATCGATTTTGCCCATTATCTTCACATGCTCTTTCATCTCCTCATTGCTGTCAAGGCCGTTCAGCAGCTGTTGCTTGGCCATGATCAGAGGAACTGCATCTTTAACCTTATGCTCTGCATCTTCCTCTTTTGCCATTCCTTCAGTTACTTGTCCAACACCCCAACCTGCTGGTATTGGGATTCCTCGGCTAACCAAATAATCAACGTAGTTGCATTCCCCCACATCAGCAACTTCCCAGAAATACAAATCACATGAATCTTCCCTTTTCTGCATGAATCAAATTGGTAGATCATCAACCAAACTATTAAAAAATCAGCAACTAAAAGCAGCAGAACAACACTTAAACATATTATTACCCCATGATTCGGGCATTTGTAGAAGACTCGGCCAGGGTTGCGGATTGTGGTTGAGACGCGACGGATGACTCTGCGTGATTTGCAACAGTGGCACCACACCAACGGCAGCGGGTTGCGATGAGCAATCGGCTGCGGTGCGCGTGCCGGCGAGGGTGTGATGAGACCCACAAGCGATGGTACAGGTGGCGACTTGGCGCATATCTGGTTGTTGCCTGCTGAAGAGCAGGTGGACAAGCAGCCAGCGGACATGGTTGTCGCGGCCAGAGCTTCTGATGCTAGGCAGAGTAAGTAGAGAAGAGGAGAAGCAAACATTGGATATGTCATTTTCATTACTTGCAGAGTAGCATAGCACCATATATAGTCATAGTCTAGGTTTGGATTCGAACCAGCTACAGGAGCACGTCTTTCTTTTTTCTAAAATTCGGCAACGTCTCTTTAATGGTACACTAGCTTGTTCTGTACGCCTTCCCAAGTCTTTGACTTTCTTTCCCTTTTTTTGCGAGGAAGGAAGGAGGACAAAATTGAGACTTCCTGGGGCTCGAACCCAAGACCTCTCGGTTGAAAACCAAGGGTGCTAGTCACTTATGTGGCGAACGTTCCCTGTGAGGAGGATGGCAGACGAACGCATTTTCCTCGCAGTTTTCTTCCTATATATAAAAAAGTATGCTACTTGGTGTCCGCTTAGTCAACAAACGATTGTGCCAACCTTGACCATTGGATTGACATTCAACGTCTGCCGCGTTTCTTCAGTCTCTTCTTCCTCGAGCCGCCAAAGCCAAACCAACGCCGGCGGGACCACCTGCTCCCGCCTCCCACGGCTGGCTGTGATCTTCCCCGGCTGCTGTTCCTTCCCGTCAGAGGCCTCACCATCGTCCTCCGCCTTGGTTCGCTCGCCGCGGCGCCGCCCTCCGGTGTTGTCAACATGGTCAACAACCGAGAGGAATAAGGCGATGACTGTACATGGTGAGGATGACAGTAGGGACCCAACAGCGCGCGTAGTATTTTTGTTTTTTTGGGACGGAGAAGGGTATCAACTGGGTTGTGCGGGACCCGTGGCCCGTCTAGCCCAGGCTTTTATTTCATATGTTTAGCACATGACCAACCCAGTTTGTTTTTTTCTTTTTTGAAAATGGCTAGCCAGCTATTTTGTTTTTTGCAGAATAGCCAACGTAGGCCTACTTGCTTTACTACGCCCTGCTGGGCCGAAAATCTTTCAAGATGAGGAGGGATGCATTTTCCCAGAAAATGGGCTATAAGTAATAAGAAATGGGCTATAAGTAATAATAAATGGGCTGTAAAATGAAAAAATACAACAAACATGCAATTAGTTCCAAAATACTGTTTTCTTTCGGATTTTGATATTTTAAATTTCATTCTTTTTGTGCGGGTAAAATTTCATTGAATTTAAATTAAGGTATATTTAGATTTAAAAATAATTTGAATCTGGCTAGAAATTTCGGGCTGTATGCTGTTTGGGACAGATTTGGAGGCTGACTTGTGGGTCTACTAGGTTGACGTGTACTTTGGCTTTGTCAACTTAGTCCACAAACGATTCTAGAAGCAGTGACCGTTGGATGTTAATCCAACGGTTGTGCTGCTTCTTCAATATCTGATCTTCTTGCTCCAGCCGCCCAAACCAGCTCCGGTGGGACTGCCTGCTCCCGCCTCCCGTGGCCGGCTGTGCTGCCGCACAGGCCTCACCGCCCCACCCTACTTCATTGCTGGCCAGGCCATTCCTCTACTCACCCACACCTCCTGTTATTTTCCGGCGACGGTAGCTGGACCAGTAAACTCTCGTACTCCCCACCGCATGGGCAACCACCATGGTGCTCCGTGTCGTTCCCTTCCTAGGCCTCGCCGTCGTCCACCGCCATGGTGCTCTCGGCGCGGCCTGGTTAACTTGGTCAACGAATGACATCCATCGGCCGTGGACTGTACGCGCAAAATAATGATTCCTCCACCTGACAGCTGGGACCCACCAGAATGGCCTCTGTATTTCGTGAAAAAAACGTTCCCCCCGCCGACATGTCAGACCCATCAGCTATATCTTCGCACGCAAGGAAGTGCCTCCTTATTATGCACAAAAAACTGAATAGCCGCCTGCTAGCTGGGACCCACCATAGTGGGAGGATGACTTGTGGGCCAACTAAGTTGACGAGGACGGAGGGCTTTGTCAACTTAGTCAATATGAACGATTCTAGGTCCAGTGACCGTACGATGTCCATCCAACGGCCGTAGTGCTTCTTCAACCTCTAGTCTTCTTGCTCCAGCCGCCCAAAGCAGCGCCGGTCGTGCCGCATGCTCCTGCCTCCCGTGGCCGGCTGTGCTGCCGTGGAGGCCTCACCGCCCCCTACTATTCCCACCGTTGGCCAGGTCCTGCGGCGACGGCAGCCTCACACCGCAGCCGAACCAGTGAACCCTCGTACTCCTCTCCGCACGGGCTTCCACTGCCGCGTCTTCCCCGGCTCTGCATCGTCCCCTTCCTATGCCTCGCTATCGTCCACCGCCCTGGTGCTCTCCGTGCGGCGTGGTCAACGTGGTCAAGGAACGACTTCCATCGGAAGAGTACTGTATGTGCAGAGGCTGACAGCTGGGTTCACGGCCACAACCCAGTTTTTTTGTGATTTGCCAAGTAAGTCGCTTTGTCAGGCCTGTTGGGCTGCAAATCTTTCAAGACGAGGAGAGCTTTCATTCGGTTTGTTGAGAAAATGGCCCATCAGTAATGAGAAATGGGTTGTACATTTTTCAAACACATCAAACCGGCAATTAGTTTCAAATATCTTTTTTTCATTTCAAGATTTTAAATTACATTAATTTTTATGCGTGGAGAATTTGTTGGATTTTACATTGATATACATTTATTTTTAAAATCAGTTTGAATGTGAGTCGAAATTTCGGGATTAAAAACAGTTTGGACCGCACCGAAATATGCAAAATTTTCATATAATTTTTTAACAGTGGCCACAATATGGGCGCTAATGCTAACAAAAAGAATATGGGCTCCAAAAAAAACTTTAAGAATTAGCAAATGGGCTGAAAATTATTAGAAATAATGGCAGATGTGTTGTATGCTGTTTTCCACAGATTTTAGGCTTTCCCAAAAAAAAAGGTTGACGCACAAGCAGTGACTGTTGGATGGCCATCCAACGGCCGTCATGCTTCTTCAATCTCTGCTCTTCCTGCTCCAGCCGCTCAAATAGGCGCCGGCGGGACTGCCTGCTCCCTCCTCGCGGCCGGCTCTGCTGCCGCGCAGGCCTCACCGCCCCACCGTACTCCCATCGCTGGCCTAGCCATCCCTCTACTCACCCACACCTGCTGTTATTCTCCGGCGACGGCAGACGAACCAGTAAACCCTCGTACAGTCGTACTCCCCTCCACGTGGGAAACAACTGCCGAGTCTTCCCTGCCTCAGTGTCGTTCCCTTCCTAGGCCTCGCCGTCGTCCACCGCCCTGGTGCTCTCGGCGCGGCCTGGTCAACATGGTCAATGACCGACATGCATCTAAAGTGGACTGTACGTGGAGAGGCCGACAGCTGGGTCCACGGCCGCACGCAAGGAAATGCCTCCTTATTACGCGCAAAATAATGATTCCTCCACCTGACATCAGGGACCCACCGAAAAGGGCCTCTGTATTTCGTGAAAAAAACGTTACCGCCGCTGACAGCTCAGACCCACCAGCTATATCTTCGCACGCAAGGAAGTGACTCCTTATTACGCACAAAAAATGAATACTCCCCCTATTAGCTGGGACCCAGTATAGTGGCAGGCTGACTTGTGGACCTACTAAGTTGACGGGGACGGAGGGCTTTGTCAACTTAGTCAATATGCACGATTCTAGCTCTAGTGACCATACGATGTCCATCCAACGGCCGTAGTGCTTGTTCAACCTCTAGTCTTCTTGCTCCAGCCGCCCAAACCAGCGTCGGTCGTGCCTCATGCTCCTGCCTCCCGTGGCCGGCTGCGATGCGACGGAGGCCTCACCGCCCCTACTACTCCCACCGCTGGCTAGGCCATCCCTCTACTCACCCACACCCCCTGTTACTCTGCCGCGACGGTAACCTCACACCACAGCGAACCGGTCAACCATCGTACTCCTCTACGAGTGGGCATCCACTGCCGCGTTTTCCCCGGCTCCGCGTCGTCCCCTTCCTAGGCCTCGCCATCGTCCACCGCCCTGGTGCTCTCGGCGCGTTATGGTCAAGGAACGGCTTCCATCGGACATGGACTGTACGTGGAGAGGCTGACAGCTGGGTCCACGGCCGTAGCAAGGAAGTGCGTCCTTATTACGTGCAAAATAATTATTCCTCCACCTGACAGCAGGGACCCACCCGACGGGCCACCGTATTTCATGAAAAAAACGTTTGCCCCTGACTGCTGGGACCCACCAGCTACATCTTCGCACGCAAGGAAGTGCCTGACAGTCGGGACCCACCTGGTCGAAGCGTACGTAGCGTTGTCATTCTGGTCGCGAACGTGTACGTACATATATACTGGTCGATGTAGAGGCACACACGTGGCGTGGTAGAGGCGCGCATGTAGCATGTACACGTACGTACAACGGCCAGGGTGCACGAAAGAAAATATGACCACGTATGTGTACATACGGGCGGGGTCTCGAACGCCTACTCGCGCATACATATGGCGAGGGCTCGTGTACATGGCTGGGTCGGAACGGAGAAACAACGTCGTCGTCGTGTTCATGGGGAGGCAATGTAATGCGTGGTCGTGTTCATCGGGAGGGCTTGGACGGAACAGGCGATGGAAACGAGGCCTGGCGTAGCGCAGAATGGAGGAAACAACCTTGTTTTTGATTGGCCATGTTCGAAATGGGATCCTGTTCATCAGGAGGGGTCTGGCATACCGCAAAACGGAGGAAACAGACCTCCTACGGTCGAAACGGGGGTCCTGTTGAACGGGGGGTGTGGCGTACCACAAAACGGACGAAACAGACTTGTGTTGGAGCGCTACGGTCGAAACGGGGGTCATGTTCATCGAGAGGGGTGTGGCGTACCGCAAAACGGGACTCCACGGGATACTGTTCATCTCCACCGTCGACCTCCTCCAGCCTCCACGGGCTCCTATTCATCCAGCCTCCACGGGCTCCTGTTCATCCAGCCTCCACCGCGCGCTACTTCACTGGCTACTGTTCAACCACCGCTCCACCGTCTACTGTTCGTCCAGCCCTTCACAGCATGGGGTCCTGTTCAACCACCCCTCCACTGGCACCCCTCCACCGTCTACTATTCATCCAGCCCTCCACACCACTGGGTCCTGTTCAACCACCCCTCCTCGGGCACCCCTCCACCGTCTACTGTTCATCCAGCCCTCCACACCACGGGGTCCTGTTCATCCACCCCTCCACGGGCACCCCTCCACCGTCTACTGTTCATCCAGCCCTCCACCAGGCCACGGGGTCCTGTTCATCCAGAGGCAATGCCACCGCTCACTGTTCATCCAACCCCCCCGCAACACTCACTGTTCATCCCATCGATCGGCTTAAGTTAGCAGCAGTAGCCAAGGAATCGCTCGATCGGGTTCAGTAGGCATCCATCGATCGATTGCTCGGGTTCAGTAACACATAGCCTGTAGTGCAATCGCTCGGGTTCAGTTAGAGCCCAACGCCTCGCTCGGGTTCAGTTAGATCCAACACCTCGCACACACGCGCGTACATGTATGAGAGAAACGCGCATCGCTCGGCCACCGACCTCCCACCGTAACCGGGAACTCCCCAAAATTTTCCTCGCCCTCGCTTCTACCACGGTTTTTTCCGTCATGGATGGCCCAAAGAATGTCATGCAGCTGCGTCTCCGGCCCGCCCAGGACGAAAAGCCCATTTTTATCATGATTTTTTGTCATAGAAGTAGGATCCCACCACATCTATGATGATACCGGGTTTTGTCACAATTATCATCATAGAAGAGTCATATGTATAAAACAACAACAACAAAGCCTTTAGTCCCAAACAAGTTGGGGTAGGCCCAAAAACATAGAAGTGTCATATGTATGACAGAAAAAAAATTCGTTCAGCCCAAAATGTCACGGATGTGTCTGTTTTTGTAGTGTAGACACTACTACTACCAATGTGCCGGCCCGGGCGTTGCAATGGATCCAAAGTAGTAGAATAATACTTGTTCACGTGCTTGAAATATAAACACTCTAGTTTTGATATACATGTGTCAGCAGACATGACAGCTTGTCCATGGAAGTTGAACCACGGCGACCGTCACGTTTCTTGTTTCTACCACTGCCACACCCACACGCGATTCCCACGACGCCTCTCCAACCCTACCTGTAAGCACAACGTCCCCCGACGTGGACATGGCTCCTCTGACGTGGCTATCAGTGCTTTACTCTGCCTTTCCTTCGCTGACACATGGGGCCCACACTTGCGGGTCCCACATGTCAGTCATAGAATGGTAGGATTGTTCACGTCAGGGGACCCTCATCCCCCCGACGTGCACCTCATCCTTCTCGGCCCCACCACTCCTCTGCCTTTGTGTGCATGACATGCGGGCCAGCTGAACTACGGCGACCATCAACTTTCTACCATAGCCACACCCGATTGGACGCGGTTTGCCTGCTCCGCTGCTGTGCTCCGATCCGTACTCCCGCACCATCGAATTTTCATCCAGCGGCTGTGACACATTTCGTCCCAGGCATCAATCCTCAGCTGGAGTACTTCTGTACTACAGGTAGTACCCGCCAGTGTGGCCACCTACGCCTCATAATGCTCCGACGCCCAACTGTGGCACCCTGGCCACGGCCACGCCACCACCGGCCGGTTCATCTTGAACGAGTGAGTCACGAACCACACCACCACCATGTGAATGACATGTGGGCCAGCCGCATTTAAGGTCCGCATGTCATTGACTCATAGGCCGGGCACTAAGCTACTGAAGTTCGGTCCCGTGGGCCCCGAGAGGTAAATGTAACTCCTGCGGCAGGCCTTGTGGTGCTACCGTGCCAAACCCGGAATTTGTTTCTTATTACTACCAACTACTAGTTAGGTACACGTGCATTGCACGCATGAGATTTTGGTGGTTTGTGCATTATGCATCTACATGTGGAGTCTTCTAGATTATACATGTGGCAAAATCTGGTGGAATGAAGATGATATCCAACGGCCAGTAGTCCTCGGATTTGCCATCTTTGTACCGTTGGATTGGCTTCATCCAATGACCAACTTTCGAAGTTATGGTTTGGTTTGCAGACTAAGGTTGCCACGCCTAAGCTTAGGCGTGCCACAAGTGTGTTTGGTTGCGTTCTCGTCTCCGCATAGTTGTCTCTCTTCATGCATGCTCAACTCAGCACCCCTCTTCATGTATGCTTTCTTCATGCATGCTTCTAGTGTATTTGTGCTAATCTAGTGTGGACTCATGCACCCTCCATACACTCTACCAAACACCTAAAAGTGGGTCGAGAAGGGAACTCTTGGGATCATGCACTCTTCATACACCCTACCAAACACACCAGGCATGTGTTTGATTCATTGCTACACTTGTGGCTTGCCACACTTTTCTAGCTACATGGTCCACATGTCATAGACTCAACTTCTTGCCAAATCTTGCCACACTTGTGGTGGCCATTTTGTTAGCCACATTTTTTGTGCAAGACACACTTTGCCTAAGCTTAGTTGTGGCAAATTTAGTCATGAATGAAGTTCAACCATGGAGTCTTCTAGATTCTACATGTGGCAGAATCTGGTGGAATGTAAATGATATCCAATGGCCAGTAGTGCTCGGATTTGCCATCTTTGTACCGTCGGATTGGCTTCATCCAATAACCAACTTTAAAAGTTATTCACACACTATATAGGACTATATAAGGGGTATAGATATAGATGTGCCGACCCGTTGCAATGGATCCAAAGTATATCTGTTTAGTGGAGTGCACTCTAAACACATTATCTATTTATTTTTCTCTAACCTTTCGTAGCCATGCAACCAAGCCACATAAGCTTCATGGGTGCCCCTCACATCATATTATTCATACTACGTTGACTGAAAAAAAGATAAATCACCCAAAACAAGATCTTCCCATTTTTTGTTCCTACGATGTTGTGTCGTGCACGTACCTACTAGTTGTATAGTGGTAGTACTAGTTGTATAGTACAAACTTGGTACTAGTAGGAGTAGAGTAGTACGGAATGCTCCTACTCTATCAACGAGCCCCATCTGACACCAAATTTCTTGGCTTCCGTGCTACAGCTAGATCTTCCCCTAGTTTCTGTTTTCCAACCCGACAGCGGGCGGGGTGCGGTTTGCCAATAGTTGGTTTGCTCAACGGCAGTCCCACATGAAAGTGAAAATGCTAGGCAACATGCCTTCCCTAAGCTATGTGTCGTGCCGGACGGGCCGTGGAGTACTCCCGATTCCCAGGCGTGTGTGGGGGGAGTGCGACGCGAACGTGGCAGGTCTTTTCCTTTTACTAGCAATGTGCCCGTGCGTTGCGACAGATCCAAAGTAGTAGAATAGAAGTACTTGTTCACAAACTTGGAATAAATCACTCTTTTTTTGATATACTCCTAATATATTACTCCCTCCGTTCCTAAATATTTGTCTTTTTAGAGATTTCAAATGGACTATCACATATGTATTATATAGACATATTTTGAAGTATAGATTCACTCATTTTGCTCCGTATGTAGTCACTTATTGAAATCTATTTCTCAGGCTGTTTTGATGAGGTGAGGGAGGGATGTGGTTGCTTTCAAGATAATAAGGGGTTTTCTAAAAATTGGAGCAAAGAAGTGGGATATTGTTGCAAAAATGCCACAATTTACCTCACAGCCGTTAGATGCAGATCTAATTGTCAGAAACGACGGATGGCAGACACACCACCATCACCAACTGAGTCTTTTATATGAGTAGGAGTAGAGAAACATGTATAAATTGTAACATTTTGGTTCTGCTGCTTGGCATGATCGATAGATAGAAATAACGATTGGAAACGCTAGGGCGGGGCTATTTCCGCCAGATAAGCAGGGTACATAGTAGCTAGGTTGGCGCATCGTTAGTTTGGTCACACGCGGTCCGACATGTTCTAGTGTTTCTAGCAAGATGCCCGCGCGTTGCACGAAGTTGATGGAAAAGGTAAGCACAACTTATAAATTGACGGATGGAGTACTAGTTACAGTGATGCATATAATTAAGCAAAGGGATCGCACATGTCGGTATTGACCGGAACGAGAATGCAACATCACAATAAGAATTAAGGCCATGATGATGATGCGATCGCAGTGGTGGTTACAGAAGGCAAGAATAAAGATGCATCCATCAACGTACGACCTCCTCCTCCTCAACTTAGTGCGCCGGGCCACCGACCGGCGGCTAAGGAGCGGTGGCTTTTGTGGAGAGGTCAAGGTGCTTCTCAGCAAAGGGATCCAAGGCTTCTAGCCGGTTGAGGAAGGTCAACATCGTAGCGTCCTCACTGGCCTTGTAGATACCTATGTACACGATTTGCTCGTACACGTGGATGTGTAGGTCGACGGATTCTTGCAGGGCGAGGCGCCTCGCGGCGAGCGTGACCTCCAGGTGGACATTCTTCGTGGCGTCGGCAGGCAGTCGCAGGCCACCAGTGCTTGAAAGAGGTTCCGGCCATGGAGGCCGATTAGGGTTGGAGGAAATGAGGAGCCTGGGCGCGCGGTCTAGAGGAGTACGGCGATGTCGTCCGTGAGCTTCTTGAGGACGGTGAACTTGTTGGTGGTGGCAACGATCATCTGGTCCAACTGAGAGTCGTAGTTGGCGTCGACGGCGGCCATCCACCAGCCGGTCTCCAACACCGTCTGGAGACGATCCTCAGCGCCATGCCGCAGGCCGACGTCGTGGACCATCGGGCACAGCCGCTGGCCGCTTGCGTGCATCGCCACCATGGGTCTGGAGTGAGCTCTTTTGCGCTTAGTGTAGGTGATTAGGCAAATGCTTAGGTGCGTATGATGTGGTAGACACATTGGAATGGAGGGGCGCATTTATATGAGGGCAAACTGCGTTGCATTCACATCGTGCATCATGTTTTCCCGGTCCTCCTCCCATTACTTCCCTCATGCATTAATTGAAGGAGGATGCATTGGCCGTTCAACATTTCGGGAACCGCTACTCCCTCCCTCGTCTACATTAAAGCCATATGAGGAATTGCACCACCCGCTGTCAAATCGAATAGTACTGCACCGCCCGCTGCACGCCCGGCTAAACACGCCTCCTCGCCTCCATCAAACCCCTTTGTTAAATCCACATACAAACCGAGAAAACTACTCCGGCCACACGTCCGTTCATGAGCAGGCCGAAATTAAACGCAACACCGGCCAAGCTCCTCCCATTCGCCCTCAGTTTAAACGAGGCCAGACGCCGGCCAAGCTCCTACCGTTCGCCCTCTATTTACATGAGGCCAGACAGAGAGCGGGCAAGAATCGCACCCCTCCGCCGCTCCCCCATCTCCTCCTTCACCATTTTCTCCACTCTTCCGGTGGCTTCTGAGGAGCCGTTCTCCAGCATATTACCCGGCTGGGTGGCCCGCCAAGCCCTCCGGATACGGGCGAGCCCGCTCGGTGCTTCACCAACCTCGCTTGGCCCGACGGAGCCAGTTGCCGCCCCAAGCAGGCGCGTGGTTCAGCAACTCGCCGCTCAAGTTCAGCTCGATGAGGAGTGGAGAGTTGCTCCACGCTGGCACGGCGGCGAGCACACCTGTACGGGCGTCATCGGTGCCGCATCATACAGCGCCACCAGTGTCTGCGATGCCGCACCTCTCGTGTCTATGGGCGCGCCACCCGTGCCTGCGGCAGCGCCATGAAGGCAGAGTCAGAAGCCGGGTGCCTGGAGAGCGACGAGTCGGTGGCCAGCTTCTCCGTGTCCGCCGCCATCATCGAGGAGAAGTAGAACACGGGAGGCCACCGCCACTTGGGTCCCATGAAGGCCACCGCCGAGGCGACGACTGCGCATTCATGTGGTTTCTTTGCTTCTTCGTCTCTTCCGAGGACCTTCGTCGACCCTGCAAAGTGTCTGCCGGACATAAGGAAGACAAAGGGATCTGCGGGCGGCCATTTAGGTTATGTACTCCCTCTCCAGCTGGCGGGAAATTTTTGTTCTAAGAATGGATAAATCGTATGTATCTATAACTAAAGTAAGTCTAGATGCATCCATTTCTAGGACAAGTATTTCCAGATGGAGGGAGTATTAATTATACCAAGAGAGCCAGATTGGCACCGCTTAGTTCATGTAAATTTAATGAAATCCATCGTGTTTATATGAAGATCCGGCTTTTTATACGAAATCCTTCATGCTTATATGAAATCTGTCCGTGTTTGCACGAATTTCATCTCGTTGGTTAGAGTTGTGAAAATGTATTCCGCTGGCGTTTGATGTCGTCCTCCGTGGAAGGAAGCGGGAGGAAATTTGCCGGCTGTCGTTGGAGATGCTCTTATGCTGGAAATAATAGAGTGACGTCCAATCCATTTGAGTTAATTGCATGTATGATTGTCCCTCTATAAAAAGTTAATTGCATGTATAGTGTACATGTGACTTGCAGGGTGGCTACAGCTTCGTACATAAAGTTAAAAAGAAACAAGTCCATCCTTAATCTTGTATTCTAAGTACTCTGTGGGTTCCACTGTCAGTACAATAGCGAAAGAAGTATATATTAAATAAGTAATATATAATATAAAAATCCAAAGTTAAAGACAGAATTCGAACTCATGTCATCGCGTTGCGAGCATCCGACGCTAACCAGTCCAGCACATTTTTGTTGTAGAGCATGTTGGAGATATATCTCCATGTATACTCTTATACTCCATCTGTTCCTAAATAATTGTCATTTTCAGATTTCGAATGGACAACCACATACAAATGTGTATGTAGACATATTTTAGAGTGTAGATTCACTCATTTTGTTCCATATGTAGTCTAATACGTCTCCAACGTATCTATAATTTTTGATTGCTCCATGCTATATTATCTACTGTTTTGGACTATATTGGGCTTTATTATCCTCTTTTATATTACTTTTGGGACTAACCTATTAACCGGAGGCCCAGCCCAGAATTGCTATTTTTTGCCTATTTCAGAGTTCCGCAGAAAAGGAATATCAAACGGAGTCCAAACGGAATGATACCTTCGGGAACGTGATTTTTGGAACGAACAAGGTCCAGGAGACTTGGACCCTACGTCAAGCAACCAACAGGGAAGCCACGAGGTAGGGGGCGCGCCCACCCCCGCAGGGCGCGCCCCCCACCCTCGTGGGCCCCCTGTTGCTCCACCGACATACTTCTTCCTCCTAAACTTTGGCAATTTTGCAAAAATATACCCACACCCCTCTCCACATTTGCAAATAAGGCATTCCCTCATTCATCCTTTTCTCCCACAAGATAAACTACTCATACAAATGCATCTTGATGTTCGGTGCAACGCATGGGCATCTTGCTAGTAGGGAGAAGGAGTTTGTGTGACACATATCTAGATATATTAAGGGATAGGTAGATAGCATTTGTGCGAGGCATACTTAATGCATCATGAAGATAAACAAAATTGTGTGCATGCAAGTGCCGGAAAAAATGAAGCGAGAAACAATGTGTGTACGCGCGCGCATCTGAGAGAGAGAGAGAGAGAGAGAGAGAGAGAGGATATTATGCCCTCTACCTCTCCGTCTCGCAAAGATCTAACTACTGAAAGAACAACTTAGAAGACACATGGTTTATACTGGTTCAGGCCACCGATGCGGTGTAATACCCTACTCCAGTGTGGTGTGGTGGATTGCCTCTTGGGCTGATGATGATGAACACTACAAGGTTGAACAGCCTCGCGAGGGTCTATTCTTGGCCTGGGATGAACTACTAGGGGGAGTTCAGCCGCCCTTCTCTCTCTCTCTTACTTGCCTAGTTTCTCGATGATCTCCCCGGATCGCTCTCTAGATTGCTAGATAGATTGTTAGATGACTCTACCCTGGAGGTGGCTAGTCCTATTTATAGGCAAAGGCCCTGGGCATCTTCCCAAATATTGAGCGGGAAGGGCGCCAACAATTGGCCAATTTGAAGGGGAACATCCAGTACACTTATCCTGACTAAAGTTAGTCCTCGCCTGCCAAAGGCCCTGTGGTGACGCCGTTCTGGGCTCCATGATGACCTCCTTCCCACCGTTGGACCGGTCTTGGTCTCGTTGCACCGAAATGGGTGCCTTTGCTTGATCTTCTTGCCTGCGCTTGCCCCCTTTGCACCAAAGAGGAAAGGGAGGACACTACGCAGGCTGGCGCCCGCCTGGCGCCCTTGGTCGTCATGGCTTGCGTCATGGGCACCTCTTGAGGTGCCCCGCCTTGATCTCTCCGCCTCCTCGCGAGCCAGCCTGATGAAGCTGCGCCTGAGGAAGCGCCGTGTCGTCCGCCCCGCGAGGCTTGGCCCCTCGCGAGGGTCTTGGGTCTCGTGTTGATGAAGATGGGCCGTGCTGGGCCCCCTTTCGAGCCACGCCGCAGGCCGCAGGCAGGAAAGTTTGGGGACCCCCGTTCCCAGAACGCCGACAGTAACCCCCGGGCCCACGGCGCGCATGGACTTGGCCGTGCCGAGAAGCGAAAGGGCAAGGGCGAAGCATCGCGGGCCCTAACAGCCTGCGGCCTTGGGCGCCGCGTGGCGGTTGATTGGATGTGAGCGCTTCCGCAACTGCGCAGGTTATTAAAGGCGCGGCGTCTGCCCAGGCTTCGCTTTTCTCTTTCTCCGGTCACTGCTCAGATCTCCTTTCTTGCGCCTCTCCTTCCTTCCTCCACATTCCCAGATCTGCTCCACCCGTCTGACCTAGGAAGACATGACGCCTCTTCAGTCTCCGGCCGAAGCTTGGTTCTCGTCTGCTCTGGACTTGCCCAATGTGTCGGTGGCGAGCCTTGCCCGGCTGCGCCGGATGGCGGCGGCGCAGGGCATTGACGGGGCGCATGTGTTCAAGGTCGGCTCCGCCACCCCCGAGGGTTGAGGGAGCACCTTCTACCCCCTCTTCGTAAGCTCCATTACTGCGGGCCTGGTGCCTCCTTTCTCCGAGTTCTTCCTGTGTGTCCTCCGCCATTACAACTTGCAAGCTCTGCATCTCCACCCCAACTCCATCCTTCTTCTGGCGATCTTCGCCTACTACTGCGACGCTCATGTGGGGGTGCAGCCCTCAGTGGCCTTGCTGCGCCACTACTTCTCCCTCCGGGTCACCCGTGGTTCTCCTTCCGCATGCACGAGCTTCGTTGCGTACGGCGGCGCCATTGCCATTTCGAATCCCGGGAAGAGGATTGAGGGCTTCAGGAGCAAGTGGGTCTTGGTAGACGCCGGGCGCATCCACCCTCGGCTGATCCTGCCCGCAGAGCATCCCGCAAGCTCCAGCGACTGGTGCCGAGCGGAGCTCACGGACCCTCGCGCGAAGTCGGTACTCAAGAAGATGGACGCGGACCTGAGGCCGGCCAGCATGACAACGGCGAAGCTGACCGGCGCGTCGTTGCTGAGGGAGTTCCTGGAGCACCAATTGGCTCCGCTTCAGCAATACTCACCTCCGATGTGGAGGCCTCATCCGAGCCCCGCGGCCTTGGGCGACGAGGATTTAACCGCGATTCTCCAATCTCTGGTCGGGGGCGAGGTGGCAAAGTTGGAGGGCGCGCCTGCGCCCTTGTTCCTTCGCGACGACTGGAAGCAGGTGGTGGAGTCCATGCCCGTCTTCAATGGGGACGGGCCCGTGCCCGCGGTGGCTCCCGAGGGACTGGTGGATGTGTCCTCCGGTGACTCCGGCGAAGAGGAGGGCAAAGAGGAGCGGGAGAAGGGCCCTGACTCCGAGGCAACTGACGGAGAGTCGAGGGCTCCCCTTCCCCGGTGCAAACCCCGTTCTCTCCGCCTCTCTTTGAGTGACGATGATGAGGACGACGACGTGCGGGGTAGCGGAAGCTCGCCCCCGATCCCGAAGAAGGGCAGGACCGGGCTGATCCCCCGCGGGTCCGCCCCTGCCCCAAGGCGCACCGCAAACACGCCTCCTGCTCCTGGGCTTCCTGAGGGTGATCCTTCTAGCCGGCTTTCTGGCTTCAAGAATGGCCGGAGGCTGCTTGAGCTCTCCAGCGACGACCCGTAAGTGCTTGATCCTCGTCTCTTATTTCTTGTTCCGTTGCTAAGGCTTGACGTTCGCTTCTCTTGAATAGGCTGGCGCCCGCGGCGAAGAAGCCGAAGGGGGCTCCCGAGGCCCCATCCGCGGCAGCGCCTCCGTCTGTAGGGGAAAGCGACCATGACGCACGGGCTTCTCCTGCCCGGTCGCCCTTGCGAGGCCTGGCTGAGCTGGCTTCGGGGTGGATTCGCTCCGACGCCTCGATTCGGGCGGCGCTGGTTCAGGCCTCGACGGCCTGTGACGGAGAGAGGGAGGCCACCCTCGAGGCAAAGGCTGCTCGAGACGCGGCCCTAGGGGAGGTGGTTGAAGTCCGTGGTCGCTGCAAGGAGCTGGAGGATGAGCTGCAAGGCCTGCGAGACCAGCTCGCGAAGGAGGTCCGCCTTCGCCAGGAGCAGGAAGAAGGCATGAAGACTCGCGAGGCGGCCATCGAGGACCGGGAGGCCAAGCTCAAGAAGCACCGTGACCGCCTAGGAACGCTGAAGAAGGAGCTGGAGGTGACGAAGGCCGAGCTGGATGGCAAGGCCCGGGTGTCGGTGTACTAAAGTAGGGGTACCTTAGTATCCCGAACTTGTGCACGGGCAGTCGTAGCACCCCGCGGCAAGGCTTGCCAGGCGATCGCCAAGACCCTCCGTGGCCCCTCTTTTTGGGCCATCCAAGAACAAAGTGTTTGAACCAAGGCCCCGGCAGGAGGAGCCTGCCGGGAAGGCCACCCGAAGAGAGCAAGGCCCCGGCAAGAGGAGCTTGCCGGGACGACCGCTCGAAGCACAAGACCCCGGCAAGAGGAGCTTGCCGGGAAGGCCAACCATGGCACGACAAGGACCTCGCCACGGCGCGTCCCGCGCTCCGGCAAGGCCCGGCGAGCGACAAGCTCCCGGGCGCGACAAGGCATCCACCGCGGCAAGGCGTTTGCCGCGGCAAGTTACCACCCCGTGCCTGCGCTCCAGCTCACCCACCAACGTGTCGCTCTTGGGGCATTCCAGGCGCACGTGGCGGGAGGTTGTGCAGCCAGGGGCATGCGGTGGCGAAGTGAAGCTGACAGAGTAGCCATCGTGGCAAACGGTGGCGCTCCTGACGGTCCACTTCCCTGCACCGTCTAGGCGACGTGGACGGGCATTTAATGCCCTTGTCCCCCGCCGTCAGAGTTAGGTATGATAGCGTTGTATAGCCACTGTGCAGGCAGCTGTACCCACTACAACATTCTCCCATTTTCGCCCCCACCTGCGCTGCCACCTGTGGGTAACCCCTTAAGCATATAAAAGGAGGCCCCAAGCGCACGGAGGAAGAAGAGGACACCCATCGCCACGCCCGGTCTCGCCAGTGGCTCGTGTGTACTGTAGCACAGCGCGCTCCCGAGCAAGAACACAATACAATCCACAAAGCAGCAGTAGGGTTTTGTGCATCCTTGCGGCCCGAAGCTGGGTAAAATCCCCTTTGTGTGCAGCGCCTCGATCCACTCTTTGTGCAACCTCCGCCCCCCGCCGAACCAGTAAGGGGCTCGGTCCCCATAGGTGTTCGAAGAAGCCGATTCCCCCCGACATCTTTGGCGCGCCAGGTAGGGGGCGTCAAAGTTGTGCGAACTTGATCCGGCGCCTGCACCAGCTAGATCTCCTTCATCTTCGTCGACATGCCACCGAAGAAGAAGGCTCTGGAGGTGGCCGGCCCGTCCGCATCGAACCCGCCGCCCTTGGAGCAAACGGGTGGTGGGGACGGCACCGGCGGCGGGACGGGCGTCGTCGAGCCAGCTCATGGCGCCATGGCGTCCGAACATGCACCGCGCCCCTCTCAGGAGGCACGGGACCAGCAGCGTCTTGGCGCCCACGGTACCATATGCTCGCTAGACCCAAATCGAGCCGGCGGATCCCAGGGCGGTCAAGGCCAGCACTCACACCAACGTGCTAGCGCGAGCGTGGCGCGGATGCCTGGTCCGGGTGTTGCTCCTTCTAACGTAGTTAGAAGTTCGAGCACATCCCGCTCCACGCACCGTTCGCCACCGCTGCCCGCCACTCTAGCAGAAGCGCTGGCGCGAGCTCAATTGCTCCTAGACTACCCTCCAGCGGCGGACAAGCTCGACGACTGGAGGGCCACAATACAGAGCCTCATCGGTTTCGCCAACGGCGACACCCCGCGGCAGCACAGCGCATCGCAACCGCGGCGGGACGGCCAGGCGAGAACCCATGGCGCCAGGACCGGCGGCGGTGCGACCACCGTGCACTCCCCGCCCCAGAGGCCAAGGTCGCCGACTCGCCGGAATCATCTCGACAACGACTCCACCGCATCGTCGAATCCGCGAACTCGTCGCGATCAACGCCAAGTTCTTCACGAGCGACAACAAGAGAACGCTCGTACTCGCATCGAGCGTCGGAGAGAAGCGCGACGTCAATCAAACCACCGCGCTGGGCCCTCTGTCGACATGCATGCACCAGGGGAACGAGGCGACCTGCCGTACGCGGTGGGCTGCCCTGCGTTCACCCGTGAGCTGCGGCAAGTCCAGTGGCCCAGCACAAAGAATTTCAAGCCTGACGTACCAGAGAAGTACGACGACAAGTCGCATCCGTCGGAGTTCCTCAGCATCCACACCATCACGGTGCAGGCTGCTGGGGGGCGAGACGACAAGATCCTTGCCAACTACTTCCCGCTGGTACTCAAATCCAACGTCAGATCCTGGCTCATGCACTTGCCGGATAACTCCATAACCTCCTGGACAGACTTGTGCCATCAGTTTGTTGGCGCCTTTACGGGCGGCCACAAACCCCATGGCCAAGCGAGCGACCTTCATCTGCTCGTCCAGAAGGAAGGGGAACCCTTGCGCAAGTTCATCCAAAGATTCGGTCGTGTACACTACAACATCCCAGACGTCCACCCCGCCGCGGTCATCAGCGCGTTCCATCAGAACGTGCGTAACCGCACTGCGGGAGGAGATGGCGATGTGCTAGATCAAAGACGTCAGCGAGCTATATGCCCTGGCCGACAAGTGTGCCCATGCTGAGGAAGGGAGGAAACTCCCCGGAGAGAACACTGGAGCAGGAGAATCTGACAGTGAGGATACCGCCCCGGCAAGGAAGGGCCGGCGGCGGAGCAACAGGAAGAAGAAGAGCCAAGAAGTACAGGTTGTTGAGCAGTCCGGCGATGAAGGCGCCGCCAAGAAGGCCTAGGCTAGTAGCTCTGGCAAGGAGACTGCCGGATGCGGTCGCCGACAAGCGGGACAGCACCAACAAGCAGTACTGCAAGATCCACCGCACCAAGGGCCATGACCTCCAGAGCTGCAAGCAGGTCGAGCGGCTCGTCGAGCTGCAAAAGGCCGAGTACGAGCGGCGCGACAAGGAGAGAGCCTGGGAAGGTGGCGGAGGATCAGGCACGAAGCGCCCCGGCCAGGGAGGACGCCGCGACAAGGACAAGCAGCAGCAAGCGGACCGACCTCCCTGCGGCCGCAACAAAAATGAAGACGACGACGAAGACGAAGACATGGATGACGTCGAGACCAATGAGCAGGAGTTTCAGAAAGCCACAGAGATCTTGTGCGTAGACGGCGGTGCCTCCCTGCATACTTCTCACCGCCAGCTCAAGCAGTGGGCGCGGGAAGTCAATGCAGCGGAGCCACCCGTCGAGTCACGCAAGCCTCTGAAATGGTCCAGCTCGCCTATCATCTTTGATATTGAGGACCACCCTGATCGCACAACGGCGATCGGGTGCTTGCCGATGTTGGTCTCACCAACAGTCCGCAACCTCAAGGTCACTAAGATGCTAGTTGACGGTGGGGCCGGCTTGAACATGATCTCCTCCGCTGTGCTCCGGAAACTCCAAGTCCCCGACAGCGAGCTCGAAGAGACCGACACGTTCCAAGGAATCAACCCGGGAGGGAGCAAGCCGAAGGGGAAGATAACGTTGCCAGTAACATTTGGCAGCGAGCTGAACTTCAGGACAGAGAGGATCACTTTTGATGTCGCCGATTTTCCATTGCCCTACAATGGAATTCTCGGCCGTCCAGCGCTCGCCAAGTTCATGGCGGCCTCTCACTATGCCTACAACATGCTCAAGATGCCAGGCCCGATAAGCGTCATCTCTGTCCCCGGCGACAAGAAGGATGCCCTTATCTGTGCCGACAAGATCTACCGGGAACCAGCAGCCGTAGCGGATCACAAGCCGCTTGCCGCCGAAGCTCCCGGAGGAAAGAAGACGACCAAGCCCGGCAAGTGCTCTGGCGCCCACTCCGGCAAGCGCACCTCTTCGGAGTGCTGCGCTACCGTCGAGGACACGCCATCGAGCTCCACCGGCAAGAGTAAGAAGACAATGGCAGCTCCGCCAACGACCAAGAAGGTGCCCGCCAAGGAGGACGGCACTAGTGGTACCTTCACCATCAGTGCCACGCTCGACCCCAAATAGGAAAGCGCGCTCGTTACTTTCCTACGGGCGAATGTCGATGTGTTTGCCTGGCAACCATCTGACATCCCCAGCGTTCCCAGGAAAGTGATTGAGCACCACCTCGCCGTCTGTCCTCACGCGCGGGCCGTCAAGCGGAGAGTCAGAAAGCAAGCGGTGGAGCGCCAAGAGTTCATCGCAGAAGAGATCAAGAAGTTGGAAGCGGCAGGCCACGTCAGAGGTGTGCTCCATCCGACATGGTTGGCCAATCCTGTTGTCGTGCGCAAAGCAAATGGGAAATGGAGGCTTTGCATCGACTTCACTGATGTTAACAAAGCTTGTCCCAAAGATCCCTTTCCCTTGCCGCGCATTGACCAGATTATTGACTCCACGGCCGGATGTGACCTGCTTTCATTTCTTGACGCCTACTCTGGATATCATCAGATCTTCATGGCTGAAGAAGATGAAGAGAAGACCGCGTTCATCACTCCATGTGGCACGTACTGTTTTGTACGGATGCCTTTCGGACTGAAGAACGCCGGTTCGACATTTGCGAGGGTTGTCCACACCGCTTTTGAGCCACAAATCCACAGAAATGTGGAGGCCTACATGGATGACATAGTGGTCAAGAGCAGAGACAGGGCAACCCTGATTCAAGACTTAGAAGAGACCTTTGCGAACCTACGCAGGATCAGCCTCAAGCTCAACCCCGAGAAGTGCGTGTTCCGGCAAGCTTCTCGGGTTCTTCGTGTCTCAGCGAGGAATAGAAGCCAACCCAGACAAGATCAAGGCCATCGAGCAGATTGAAGCACCAACCCGTGTCAAGGACGTACGAAGGCTTGTCGGCTGCATCGCGGCTCTCAGCAGGTTTATTTCCAAGTCTGCAGAACGCGCCCTGCCATTTTTCAAAATTTTGAAAAAGGCGGGTCCAGTAAAATGGACTCCGGAATCGGAGGCTGCGCTGCAGGACCTGAAGAAATACCTGTCCTCCGCTCCAATACTTGTCGCGCCTAAACCGCAAGAGAAGTTGCTGCTATACTTGGCGGCAACCAATCAAGTGGTTAGTGCTGCGTTAGTAGCGGAGAGGGAGGCAGATGATGAGCCAGCGAACGCGGCAAGCACGTCCAGCGACAAGCAGGGGGCTTCCCCGACAAGCTCTGGCCCCGACAAGGATGAATCTGCGCAAGGGCAAGTGGAGGTGCAGAAGAAGAAAATGGTGCAGCGCCCAGTTTACTTTGTCAGCTCCCTTTTGCAGGGGGCTAGGTCGAGGTACTCTGGTGTGCAGAAATTGCTTTTCGGCCTCCTCATGGCCTCGAGAAAGCTGCGCCATTACTTCCAAGCACACGAGATTACGGTTGTCACCCGCTTTCCGCTGAAGAGGATACTGCAGAATCCAGAAGCAGCAGGCAGGATTGTCGAGTGGGCACTAGAACTGTCGAGCTTCGGTCTCTAGTTCGAGAGCACCTCGACTATCCAAAGCAGGGCATTGGTGGAGTTCATAGCGGAGTGGACACCGACACCGGACGAAGATATCCCAGAGACGAGCATCCCCTCCAAAGAAGCAAGCAAAGAGTGGCTGATGTACTTTGATGGTGCCTTCTCGCTACAAGGCGCCGGTGTTGGCGCGTTGCTTATCACGCCCACCGGCGAGCACCTCAAGTACGTAGTCCAGATGCACTTCCCCAAGGAACAAGCAACCAACAATACTGCAGAGTATGAAGGTTTGCTTGCCGGTCTCAGGATCGCGACAGAACTTGGGATCAAGAAGCTCATTGTCAGGGGTGACTCGCAGCTTGTCGTCCGCCAAGTGAACAAGGATTACCAGAGTCCGTTGATGGAAGCGTACGTTGATGAAGTGAGGAAGCTGGAAGAGCACTTTGACGGCCTGCAAATGGAACACATTCCAAGAGCTGAGAATGACATCACTGACGGCCTGTCAAAGTGCGCAGCATTTAAGTTACCCGTGGAACCAGGAACCTTTGTGCTCAAGCTGACTCAACCATCCGTAACACCATCAACCAGACAGAGCAAGAAGAGGAAGTTGGTCTCCGACGACTATCTTCCGGCAGATCTCCCTGGAGCCACCGCCAAGAAGGTCCCCAAGATCGACGCCAAGAGCGTTGAGGAACCGTCTGCTCCGGAAAACCCCAGGGTTTGTTCCGTAGAAGCAGGCGATCCCGACAAGTTTTGCTCCGGCAAGCTTGCCGGGGAACGTCAAGCTCCGGCTGAGCCCCGAGTCCTCGCCGTAGAAGCGGACGTTCCCGCAGCAGCAGAAGTGCCTTCAGTCCTTGTTGTCGAGCCGTAGGCTCCAGCATGGGCGCAGCAGACTGTCCATTTCCTCCAGCACGGAGAACTTCCCTAAGAACAAGAAGAAGCGGAAAGAGTAGCCCGGCGCTCGAGTATGTACCAGTTCGTCGACAACACACTGTACAGAAGAGGGCGCAACGGTGTGAAATTGAAGTGTATTTCCCGGGAAGACGGACAGCAGCTGTTGGCAGAGATACATGGAGGCATATGTGGTCACCACATTGGCGCAAGAGCACTTGCCGGCAAAGCGTTCCGGCAAGGTTTCTTCTGGTCGACAGCCCTCCAGGATGCAACTGCACAAGTAACCAAGTGTGAAGCGTGCCAGTTCCATTCCAAGCAGATACACCAGCCAGCTCAAGCTCTCCAGACGATCCCTTTATCCTGGCCATTTTCGGTCTGGGGGCTCGACATCCTCGGCCCCTTCCCCCGAGCTGTCGGGGGATTTGAGTACTTGTACGTCGCAATCGACAAGTTCACAAAGTGGCCGAAAGTGGAACCAGTGAGGAAGGTGACAGCACAGTCAGCCATCAAGTTCTTCAGGTCGATTGTCTACCGCTTCGGGATCCCCAACAGGATCATCACCGACAATGGTACACAATTCACGAGCCGCACCTTCATGCAATACGTCCAAGATCTCGGTGCCAAGGTCTGCTTCGCTTCTGTTGCTCATCCCAGCAGCAACGGTCAAGATGAAAGGGCCAACGCCGAAGTACTGCGCGGGTTCAAGACCAGAACTTTCGACTGGATGCACAAGTGCGGAAGAAACTGGATCGAGGAGCTGCCGGTGGCTCTTTGGTCGATCAGAACAACGCCAAATCGAGCCACTGGCCAGACACCATTTGCTCTAGTCTATGGAGCAGAAGCAGTTACCCCCACGGAACTCGTATACGGGTCACCTCGAGTGCTCGCTTATGATGAGCTTGAGCAAGAGTGGCTGCGTGAAGATGACGCGCTGCTCCTTGAGGAGGATAGTCTTCAGGCTGCTGTGCGAGCCTCTCGCTACCAGCAAGCTTTGCGTCGCTACCATAGCCGCAAAGTTAAAGCCAGAAGCTTCGAGGAAGGCGACCTTGTTCTTCGGTGCGCCCCGTCCGCCAAGAATCATAACAAGTTGACGCCGAAGTGGGAAGGCCCTTACCGGGTGAGACGAGTCACGAGTCCCGGCGTTGTCCGCCTCGAGACCGAAGATGGCACTCCGGTGAGCAACTCCTGGAACATTGAGCATCTTCGTAAGTTCTACCCGTAAGGCGCGGTTGTCGGGCCCCGCCCGGCAACCAACCTTTTGCAGTTGCATGCAATCCTTTGTACAAAGCCAAGCGCAGACCCTGAGCAGCAGAAATGAAGTGCTGGCGCCCTAAGTTTTAGCATGCATGCTGAGTCGAGTCTCGTCCTTGGTTAGGGTTGATAGTGCCTAACAGCTGCTAACCCCTAGCTTAGAGGTCGAGTCTGCGTCCTTTTTCCTGTTCCTTTGTTTCCTTTGGTTCGCAGGGTTTTGTACATCCTGGCCAGACCGCTTACGGGCGAAGAAGAGAAGAAGGGCGGGCCAGTATCTGGTCCCCGGCAAGCCAGTGTTGCCGGGGGCTGCAAGTACGAAGATTCGATCGCGGCAAGCCAAAGTTGCCGGGGGCTGCAATCCCAGATAAGTTTTCGCATCCCTTGTCATGCATTCTCTTATGGACTGTGGAATACGAAAACCTTGTTCCCTCCTAAAAGCTACCGTGCTCCCTTAACGGCAGGCCCTAGGGCCCGTTTTTGTAGTAGTCGCGGCGGCAAAGGGGCGGAACGAGGGGCCCGAACTCGCTTCACCCCTTCCTCCACCAAAGGCGTGAGAGAGGTCGAGTGGCGCGGGGAGACGGCAGGGCCTGTTGCCGGGCAAAGGAGTGTCTATCTTAACGATATAAAGGATTCGTTCCTTGGCGTGGGTTTTACCCACGGGACAAATGGCCCGGCAAACATCCCCTTTTCATTAAAAACATTCCGCTCAGGTACAGTTCAGAGAGAATGAAAAACATGAAAATATGGGATTACAAGTTTTAAAAACAGCTAAGGCCCGAGGGCTTACAGATTGAAAAAAGATAAGATGCCCATAATCCCTTTCTTGTCTCTTTCCTCAGGAGGTAGGACAAGGAGGCGAAAAGGGCGAAAGGGGTGCCTAGGCGAGCTACGGGTGGCAGAAGACACCAACAGAACGCCCCGGGGGCTCCGGAGGCTGGATGGTGGCAGCGGCGCCGGAGATGGAACTCGAAGATGAGGCAGCGGGACGTCAACACGCTGTCGGCGGCACCTAGACCTCGTACTCCGAGTTGACGGCCTTGTCGCCAGTCCTCCCCCTCTTCCGCAGCCTCGCCACTCCAGCCGCCCGGGAAGACGATCCCGAGAAGCTCAAGGAGCCGGCGACCCGGATGATGGGGTCGCCGGTGCCACACGGAGCTGCAACCGGCGCCTAGTCGGACCCGTCATCCGGACGACCGCTGCCCTTGTCGTCGCTGTCGCTCCCCTCCTCGTCACTCTCGCTCGAGGAGGAGCTTTCGCTGTCAGAGGAGCTATCCACGCAGCACCGGGGCCGGATCTCGAAGTCCCCGAAGGCCTTGACGGAGAGGAGATCGCCCTCCATCAGCTTAAAATGGAGGGTGAACCCCTCCGTCAAGGTGTGGATACGGGCGAATGTATTCCACCCTCGGCCAAGATACACTACGCCGGGGGCTGGGAACTCGACGTGGACCCGCGTGCCGCTGATCCCGCAGCCCTTCATGCGCAGCCTTAGCGTCTCGGTTTGCTCCATCTCCATCGCGCTCGCGAAGGGAGCCGGGAGGCGGAGGCGGCGGCGAGGCGCCCGGTGCAGCCTGACGAAGAACTCACAAGGATCGTCCCCGAGATGGACCGCCGTGGGAAGAGGGGCCGCTGGCGGAGGCGAGGCCGGCGCGTCGCCCCGCCCGCCTCTTCCCTGAGCGCCGCGGCCTCGTCCACGCCCTCGTCCACGACCTCGCCCCCTCCCCCTTCCCCTTACGGCTGGCTCCGCCACCGCGGGTGCAAGGGGAGGAGGGGCGCGCTGCCTGGCGGCAACCCTCGCCGCCACCGATGAAGGACCCGGATTCCCTTTCTCCATGGTTAATGGAGAGAGGGGGTCAGAGGATGAAGAGAAGAAAGGATGGGGGAGTGCGGGTTCCCGTTGCCCCCTCTTGCTCTTTATAAAGGAGTAGGGTGGGGGCTCGACCGCCCCACTCAGCCAATCAAGACGCAGGAAGGCCAGGCGACTCGGGCCGACCTGCTGCCCCGACCCGCGCCGGCCCGGTTCCCTGCCTCCACCGTCCGCGACCCCGGGTGCGTGGAAGCCGCGTGGCTGACGCGCAGGACCGAGGCGACGGATAAGGCGACCTCTCTCCGCCCCGTGATCGTGGGGAACGGGCGCCTCGGAAACCGCGCCTCGGCCTCGTCCAGCGAACAAGCCACGCCTCCACGCCTCCCTCCACTTATGGAGCTAGCGCGAACCGTTCCCCCTTTATGGCGACGTGACGCATGCCTGCGGGGTTTGGCCCCGCGCACGCCGCCCACGTCACACACGCCTCTCCCCACGATGCCGCGTTCGACGCGTGCCGTTCGGGGAGGACGTGGTGGGCGCAGAAGCAGATGCAGCGTGACCCAGGCCGCGCCTGCCCGTGCACTGTTTTGGGCCTGGCCCAACAGCGCTCGGCACCGTGTATGGCCCAGGCCTGGGGGCTCCTATCGGTGTGCTAAAGTAGGGGTACCTTAGTATCCCGAACTTGTGCACGGGCAGTCGTAGCACCCTGCGGCAAGGCTTTCCAGGCGATCGCCAAGACCCTCCGTGGCCCCTCTTTTTGGGCCATCCAAGAACAAAGTGTTTGAGCCAAGGCCCCGGCAGGAGGAGCCTGCCGGGAAGTCCACCCGAAGAGAGCAAGGCCCCGGCAAGAGGAGCTTGCCGGGACGACCGCTCGAAGCACAAGACCCCGGCAAGAGGAGCTTGCTGGGAAGGCCAACCACGGCACGACAAGGACCTCGCCACGGCGCGTCCTGCGCTCCGGCAAGGCCCGGCGAGCGACAAGCTCCCGGGCGCGACAAGGCATCCACCGCGGCAAGGCGTTTGCTGCGGCAAGTTACCACCCCGTGCCTGCGCTCCAGCTCACCCACCAACGTGTCGCTCTGGGGGCATTCCAGGCGCACGTGGCGGGAGGTTGTCCAGCCAGGGGCATGCGGTGGCGAAGCGAAGCTGACAGAGTAGCCATCGTGGCAAACGGTGGCGCTCCTGACGGTCCACTTCCCTGCACCGTCTGGGCGACGCGGACGGGCATTTAATGCCCTTGTCCCCCGCCATCAGAGTTTGGTATGATAGCACTGTACAGCCACTGTGCAGGCAGCTGTACCCACTACAACATTCTCCCATTTTTGCCCCCACCTGCGCGGCCACCTGTGGGTAACCCCTTAAGCATATAAAAGGAGGCCCCATGCGCACAGAGGAAGAAGAGGACACCCATCGCCACGCCCGGTCTCGCCAGCGGCTCATGTGTACTGTAGCACAGCACGCTCCCGAGCAAGAACACAATACAATCCACAAAGCAGCAGTAGGGTTTTACGCATCCTTGCGGCCCGAAGCTGGGTAAAATCCCCTTTGTGTGCAGCGCCTCGATCCGCTCTTTGTGCAACCTCCGCCCCCCGCCGAACCAGTAAGGGGCTCGGTCCCCATAGGTGTTCGAGGAAGCCGATTCCCCCCGACACCGGGTCCTTGCCGAGGATCGTGTGGCCTTCGCGGACATGGAGAAGGAGGCCCGTGCTTCGTTGAAGACGCTTTACGAGAGCGGCCTGGAGAGTCCGCTGGCCGGTGCCGAGGACGGCCCCGCCAAGCTGCTTCCCTTCCTGGTTCGTGCCCTTGGGGATGTCGCCCTTGGCCCCACGGCTGAGGCCGAGGCGCATGTCTTGTCTTCTGCTGCACTGACGCGGGTCTTCACCCACATCTACCTTCGCGATCCCAGCGCCGACCTCGACAGCCTGTTGGAGCCGGGGAGTGGCGAGGGTGCTGCCGCCGCTGTCGAAGCCGTGAAGGGGCGCGCAGAGGCACTGCTGGGGAAGTTCCGGGCCTTAAGCACGAAGCCTAAGCAAGGCGCCGCCGGCCCTGCTGCTCCATGAGGCGAAGCCACTCCGCGCTGCTCCACCGCCGACAAGTGACTCCGTTACCGCTCCTGTTCTTCTTTGAATTCCTGCACATGCATCACGCCTCGGGGATGCATTTAAACTTGCATTTGGTACTGAGACGACAGTATGGACTGTAATATTTGCTTTTAAATTCCTTGAGTTTTATGCTTTTTCTTCCCTACTTGCTTGTGTTCTACGCCGGCAGAGCCCGGCCCCGCGCGTACCTCACCCAGCATTAGCCCTGACCGGAAACCAGGACGGGACCAAAGGAATGAGGGGCTACGTGACAAGTTAGGCTCCTGAGTCGCGATGCTCAGCAGTCCCCCTTGGCGCACGAACAACAAGCAGGGAAGTGTGATGTAGGTGTATCTTCCGTTCTACGTCTGCAGAGCCCGACTCCGCACGTACCTCACCCAGCATAGCCTTTCGGAACTAAGGAGTGAGGGGCTACGGAGCTAGTTAGGCTCCTGAGTCGCGATGCTCAGGAGTCCCCCTTGACGCGCAAACAGCGAGCGATGAGGTGAGATACAAGCGGGACTACCGTTCTACGTCTGCAGATCCCGGCCCCGCATGTATCTCACCCAGCATAGCCTTTCGGAACTAAGGAGTGAGGGGCTACGGGACCAGTTAGGCCCCTGAGTCGCGATGCTCAGGGGTCCCCCTTGACGCTCAAACGGGCTTCATACCTTGGCTCCGCTCGGGGAGAGACGCGCGACGAACCAGGCCCGAGGGGCCTAGCTGGGTGGCGTACGTCCGGACGTGACCCAGGCGTAGCCCCCGTGCCTAGACCCCTCGCGCGGCGCTCCCGAGGGGAGGCATTGCAATGAGGCTAGACACTGAGCTCTGGGCTCCCTGAGGTTGATGCGGCCCGGAGGCCACCCTCAGTTGTTTATCACCAGCGCGGAGCATAGCGCTTCCGTATGTGTACGGGCATAGCCGCTCCTCGGCAGTGTCGTCAGGCAGCGCGGAGCATGGTGCTTCCACTGGTGCGTGGGAGGGGGCTCCCCTTCGGGAGGAGCCCCCGGGGAGTGTACAGCCCCGCCCTGACACGTGGCCGGCACGGTAGGGCTAGGTGAGGTGTATTTGGGCACCCGTGAGCCAGCGTGGGACTCACGGGGCCCTACCTCTAGGCGGGTTGCGCCTGGCACTGGGCCGTATCTTGAGATGTGTTCCTGCAAATTTGGTTAGATGCCGGCACTCTACGTCCTCGGGTCCCGGCCCTCGAGCTTGTCTCAGCCGTCGCTGGTATGCCAGGTTGCGATGCCGTGGACAAGGCCAGAGGGTGAGGGCTGGAGAGCCAGTAAGATCCCTGAGTCGTGATGCTCAGGTACCCCCCTTTAACGTGCAGGTGGTCGACATGGAGAAGAAGAGGTGTCGTGGACAGGCATCAAGTAATCAAGCATGATAAGCAAATGCATAGCTGGAAATAAACGCAAGGGATATACACGCCGCCAGGCCTGGCCCGAGCGGCCTGGGGATGATGCAGCCCGAGGGGCGCCCCCAACAAAGTAAGCTAATGACCGAAAATAAAAAGGGATACATGCCGCAGGGCGGACCCATGCGACCTGGGAATGATGCAGCCCTGGGAGGGCGCTCCCAGCTGGAAATGAAGCTTGAAGGATATCACCTGAAGATGCCGAAGATGAAGTGGTGTTGGTGCAGCAGACTCGGTGGGCTGCGGAAGCCGATCCTCACGAGCCCCCAGGCCCAGGGGCCTCAGGAGGCTCCAGAGGCGCTGGTGGCTCCTCGCGAATCATCTCCATCTCCGCCAGGACTGCGGAACGCCTGTCTTCCTAAGTCTCCATGATGCCCCTCATGAGGCGCTGGTACGCAACAGCCACGCTCGACAAGCTGTAAGGCATGCGAACATAGCTGTGGGGTGGACCTCTACAACGCCCCACTTGCGAGTGCCAGAGGCGTTCCGTCATGGCGACCTGATTGAGCCCTGGTACGTCGATGCAGACACGCAGCCCACCATCCTCGCCTGGATGGGGAGCCACAGCCGGTAGACGGCGGCAACCTCTCATGATTCTTGACTCCTACAGTTCTTGAATGGCCTTGTTGACGAACTCCTGCTGATCTGACCTTCCTTGCCTTGCTCCTTCTTGAGGGAAAGGTGCTCCGAAGCACGCCTCCATGTGGTGCCCAAGCGCCTCCCTTGTGACCTTGGCCAGGTCGGTGGCCCTCCAGGTGAGAGCCCCGGAGCCCTGCCTGAGGTGGGCGCCGGGCGCGCTTTCCTATGCGATGGAAGGAGGGCCCCCTTGGGAAGATGCGGGCCCTGAGGGGCCTGCCTCCTAAGGGGCTGAGCCTAACGAGGTCTTCTTCTTCTTGGGGATGGTCTCGGGGAGCCTCCTGCTTCCGCGATCTGGGTCTTCTAGCGACGCGGCCTGAAAGGCTCGCTCTAGGGAACACACTGCATCCTTCTCTTCACACGGCACTGTGATGACTCCGCCACTTCCTGGCATCTTGAGGACGTTGTAGCCATGATGAGTTACGGCCATGAACTTGGCCAGGGCTGGGTACCCGAGGATGGCGTTGTACGGCAGGCGGATGTGGGTGACATCGAAGTCGATGAGCTCGGTGCGGTAGTTGCTGCGGGCCTGCCCGATCGGGATCGTGGAACCGTCAGTGACTCCGGAGAAAGGCTTGGTTGGCTGAAGCTGGTCATAGGGCACTTGGAGATTGTTGAATGTTTCCACGGACAGGACGTTGAGCCCTGCTCCACCACCGATGATGGTCCTGGTGACCAGTACGTTGCTGATGACTGGGGAGCAAAGCATCGGGAGGACCCCGGCTGTGGCCGCGCACTTGAGCTGATCCGCTGAGCTGAACGTGATGGTGCACGCCGACCACCTGAGAGGGCGCGTTGCTTCGAGCTTGGGGAGGACAGCATTCACTTCGCAGGCAAACTGCTTGAAGATGCGTTGGGAGGCTGGGGCTTGAGCTCCGGCCAGGATGCAGGCGATTGCGCGCGGCTCCTGGAAGCCCCCAGCTCCCTCGTCTTGGTGGCGGTCCTCGTTTCTCCTTGGCTGAGGCGGCAGTGGGGGGAGGCCTGCGTTGCCCTGCAGGCGATCCTCACGAGGCTGATCCCGCCAATCCCCCTCGCGAGGCTGATCCCGCCAGCGGTCCTCGCGAGGTTGATCACGCCATCCTGGGCGCGGGCCGCGGTCTTCCCAGCGTCCTGGGGTTCTTCCTCCCCCTCGGCCGTAGCCCCGGTCAGCGCGGTCGGGACGACGGCCGATCCTTCCTTCTCGCACAGCGCGGAGCTCTTGGCATTCATTGGTGTTGTGGGTGTGGTGGTCGTGGTACACACAGTACCGGCTGCCCCTGGAGGACTCGGGCAGATCCTTACCCCGCTAGGTATCCGGTTCCGCCGCGAGCACGGCAGCCCCCTTGCGCTTCACGTCCTTGGCCTTGGGTTTCTTCTCTTTTGGGTCTGCGGCAGGCAGCTCGAGGAGGGAGAGACGCCCCTCCTCAGCCCTGGCGCACTTGGTCGCCAAGTTGAACAGCTTCAGGGAGGTGCATAGGTCTTCATGCATCGCCAGCTCCTCCTTCATCTTGATGCCGCGCACGCCATCGGAGAAGGCCGAGATGATGGCTTCCTCGGACACCTTGGGGATCTTGAGGCGCGCACTGTTGAAGCGCTGGATGTACTTTTGCAGGGTCTCTCCGGGTTGTTTCTTGATGCGGCGCATGTCGCTCACGGAGGGTGGCCGGTCGCGAGTACCTTGGAAGTTGGCGATGAAGCGGGTGCGCATCTGGTCCCAGGAAGAGATCGTGCCTGGGGCCAGGTTCAGGAGCCAGGTGCGAGCTCCTTCCTTGAGCGCCATGGGGAACCATTTCGCCATGACCTTTTCATTCCCGCTGGCAGCTTCGATGCCCAGCTCATAAAGCTGGAGGAACTCTGCAGGGTCGGTCGTGCCATTGTAGCGAGGAGGCAGGTCTGGCTTGAACTTGCCTGGCCACGCGATGCTGCGCAGCTCTGTGGTGTAGGCGCGGCAGCTTGCGGTGGCCACGGGAGGCTTCGGTTGAGGGAGAGCTTGGACTTGCGGGTCCTCATGCGCCGCAGCTGGAAGCTGCGCGGGGTCTTGACGTGCCGGAGCTGGAGCAGGGTCACGGCGAGCCGGAGCAGGAAGCGCCTGGGCAGCCTCTTGCGGTCGAGGGACTTCTTGGCAGCTCTGTTCTTGCTGGGCTGACGCCTGGCTGAGTGGGTTCCGCCCAGGGGCCACACGCCTTGGAGCCATGGCGTCTTCTTGGAGAGGAGGCGGCTGGTATGCCCCCGGAGCGTCATGGCCCGCGCGGGGCGGGGTGCGGCGCAGCGGAGCGGACGGCGCAGGAGAGCCCCCTGCGGCGCGGATGAGCTCGGCGACGCGGTCGAGCCATTCTTCGTAGACGTCGTCGACGGGACAGTAGTGCAGGAGCTCGTTTGCCGCGATGAGCGCAGCTCGAGCCTCCAAGGGTGCGCGGAGCGCGCGGGACAAAGAGCCAGCTGGTGTGAGCGATGCAGTAGCGGTGCGGCCGTCTTGCCGGACGGACGGGTGCTGAGACGACGCTTGCTGCTCGTTCCTCGCCGGGCCGGTGGCGGCGTTGATGGCGGGCGACAGGGAACGACAACGACGCCCACCGACGGGAGCCGTCTGGGCGACGCGGGAAGCGATGGCGGCCCGGCGCTCGGCACGGGCCCGATGAGCGTCAGACATGGGCGCGACGGTCGGAGGAGAGCGGAGCGGTGGAAGACAAATTTCGGCGCACCCCTACCTGGCGCACCAAATGTCGGATTTTGGGTTCCGGCAGACCCTTAAGGTTCAAATTCTAGGGTGTGCGCGGAGATTATGCCCTCTACCTCTCCGTCTCGCAAAGATCTAACTACTGAAAGAACAACACAAAAGACACAGGGTTTATACTGTTTCAGGCCACCGATGCGGTGTAATACCCTACTCCAGTGTGGTGTGGTGGATTGCCTCTTGGGCTGATGATGATGAACACTACAAGGTTGAACAGCCTCGCGAGGGTCTGTTCTTGGCCTGGGGGATGAACTACTAGGGGGAGTTCAGCCGCCCTTCTCTCTCTCTCTTACTTGCCTGGTTTCTCGATGATCTCCCTAGATCGCTCTCTAGATTGCTAGATAGATTGTTAGATACCTCTACCCTGGGGGTGGCTAGTCCTATTTATAGGCAAAGGCCCTGGGCCTCTTCCCAAATATTGAGTAGGAAGGGCACCAACAATTGGCCAATTTGAAGGGGAACATCCAGTACACTTATCCTGACTAAAGTTGGTCCTCGCTTGCCAAAGGCCCTGTGGTGACGCCGTTCTGGGCTCCACGATGACCTCCTTCCCACTGTTGGACTGGTCTTGGTCTCGTTGCACCGAAATGGGTGCCTTTGCTTGATCCTCTCGCCTGCGCTTGCCCCCTTTGCACCAAAGAGGAAAGGGAGGACACTGCGCAGGCTAGCGCCCGCCTGGCGCCCTTTGTCGTCATGGCTTGCGTCATGGGCACCTCTTGAGGTACCCGCCTTGATCTCTCCGCCTCCTCGCGAGCCAGCCTGATGAAGCTGCACCTGAGGAAGCGCCGTGTCGTTCGCCCCGCGAGGCTTGGCCCCTCGCGAGGTTCTTGGGTCTCGTGTTGATGAAGATGGGCCGTGTTGGGCCCCTTTTGAGCCACGCCGTAGGCCGCAGGCAGGCAATTCTGGGGACCCCCGTTCCCAGAACGCCAACACATTTCACTTTTTTTCTGTTTAATTAAACCTCTTCAGTTGTGCATGCCAAAGTTACAGTGATGTTTCTTCAAACAACCAGTGTAGCTATCATGTACATGCACCATTGTTACTCTTGCATTCAAAATCATTAGTCTTGGATGATTTAAGGTTCTATTATGAAGTAATATATGTAATATTCATATATGAATTCAATGGGTACACAATTTATGAAATGGAGGCTATGTAATCATATGAGGTAACACTTTTAAGTAGCGGACTACAATATCCATTTCTTTTTGTGCGCATCTACACTAACACGTCAATGCATTATGTTTAAAGTAAATAACCAATTGCACTAAATTATCTATTTACACGAGAAATACATAGGCTGAGCGTTTGATCCCTTTTTTGTGAACGCGCCACTACACCCGTACGATTGGCCGCGCCCGTGTGAACGTCCAAGTTATCGGTGCATCATCCTGAGTTATTGTCTTTTTTCTAGGGTGGACTTCGCACCAGTTATTAACTGCTGACGCGTGCCCCGTGTACACAGTCTCGCATGACCTTCCCACTAGCACGGTCCAAAATTAGTTGAAACTAGATACGAACGATCCCGTGGGCGGCAAAATCTCCCGCCTCCTTCTAAAATTTCCGCCACCTTAGTCTTTAGCATGCGAAATTCCCTTTTGTCCTTGATGCATGGAGACCAACAGTTACAATACCGCCCTCATCTACATAATAGGTTGGGGCTGCTTTGGTAACTTCCGGTTCCCCCCACTACACGGCACCCCCATTTCCTCTCCCCCTCCCGCAAAAACGACTAACTCCACAACACCAGAGCATCTCACATCACGCCGTCTGTACTTCATCGGCCTTTCTCCCCTCCCCTCTCGAAACCCTAGACTGCCCATCCACCGGCGTACCAGAGCCCATCCACTGCCAGCGGCGTCCACCTTGCCGGATCTGCTTCTGCGGCCGCATCTACCCCTCCCACTTCCCCTAGAAACAAGTAGACTGCTCATCCACCACTGTACCACAGCCCATTACAGCCTTGTCCACGGCGCCGGATCTGCTTCGCTGGTACTCTCGTCAACCGCAGCGCATCTGCAGTGACTCATTCGTACTCCCCACCGGAGACGCTTCGTCCACACCCCCCGGAGCCGCCCCACCGACGCCCCCGTCGACGACCTCTGATCCTCTTCGCCGACACCTTCCTCAACCCTACCGGAGACGCTTCACCGACAATCCCACCAGAGTAGTTTCGCCTATACCATTTTCAACCCTACCGGGGCCGCTTTGCCAACACACAAGTCCACGCCTCAGATCCGCTTCCTCGCACCCTCATCCAATCTACCGGAGCACCTTCTGACGCCCCATCCACGGCCGCAGATCCGCATCGTCGATACCATCCTTAACCCAACCACCGGAGCAGCTTCACCTACGCCCTCGTCCACGGCCACAGATCCGCTTTGCCCACACCATAGTCCACCCTACCGAAGCCGCTCCAAAAACACCCTACTCGACGGTTCTAGATCTCCTTACCAGACCACGACATCCAGCGCAGCGTCATCACCTTTGACGTTTCTAACCTGATTCCCTTCATCTGGCAAGATGCCAAGCACCCGCCACGGCCTAGGTACTTGTCACCTTTAAACGCGTCCAACATCACCTGCCCAATGTACTTCAATATACTAACAGGTCACTGTTACCTGTTATGCAGCTGGCAAAAACTACAAGGACGATATTTCTTCTAGATCTATCAGCTTGGCCAACCAAGATCCTGGACCGAGGCATTGCTATGATCTTGTAAGCGTCTCTCTCTCTCTCTCTCTCTCTCTCTCTCTCTCTCTCTCTCTCTTGTATTGTTCTATGCCTGCCAGCGTGCTTTGCTAGCATTTTCGACCAGTAATCCCTTTGTACAGACAATGATTTCTACTACTGGCTGCTAAATTAGATATGTAGATGTCATACATGATACTACCTAGTACCTCCGTTCCTAAATATAAGTCTTTCTAGAGATTCCACTATAGGCTACATATGAAGCAAAATGAGTGAATCTACACTCGAAAATGCATCTATATACATCTATATGTGGTCCATACTCGAATCTCTACATAGACATACATTTAGGAACAGAGGCAGTACATTACACAAAATTGTAGGTGGCATGTAGGAATTCCAATACACTACATTAGGCTCCCTTAGAGTGCCTGCTAGTCCAGCACACAGAGTCATGGCTAGTTTATGCTATGCACACAATCATTAATTGTTGGTTTAAATATGCGCAAGGGATATGCAATGCATTATCATGTAGACATGTCTGAAATTAGCCGTGTCAACTTGTAGATAAGGTTACACAATGAAAATGTACAAGATGTATGTGGCAATTTCATGGAACATCGCAAAAAAAGGAGAGCCAGCGGTGAGCCTATAGAGTGTGCTATGGTACGTCACTCCTCCATTGCAATCATCGTGACATGTTATTTGTATGTCAGTTCTATTGGCCAAGTTTCTTAGGATAGTTATTACGAGTTATCCTAAGAAAATAAGAACCTGTGAATATAAGCTCCTTGTAATAAGCCAACCAGTTCTTTTCATTGCGGTTTCAGCTTATCTTTGGTATGATCAGTGAAAAGTCTAGATTGCATTATATTTTTTCATTTTGCTGCCCATATGAAAATTAATTTGACTTGCAAACATCACAAATTGAACCCAGTGCAGTAATTAATATGATAGGAAAACAAACCATCACTATTTGCTCAAAATGCAAATACAAAGATACCATCTACTTGGCACAATCTACTTTGGTCAATGTTTTCCATAGAGAACCCATTGCCTAATTTAAACAAAACACGCATGACCCACATTTAAATGAAGAACAATTATTTATTGAAATTCGATGGTCCAAGTGGCTGGTTATTATCATATAGCAGCACCACCTGAAAGCATCATATAGCATTAGCAGCTCATAGCAACTCATCATACAGCAGCAGCAGCAGTGTGAAAATCATCATATACCAGCAGCAACTCATAGCAATTAATCATATAGCAGCAGCAGGAGCAGCTCATAGCAATTCATCGTATAGCAGCAGCAGGAGCAGCTCATAGCAATTTATCATATAGCAGCAGCAGGAGCAGCTCATAGCAATTCATCATATAGCATCAGCAGGAGCAGCTCATAGCAATTCATCATACAGCAGCAGCAGCAGCAGCTTATAGCAACTCATCATATAGCAGCAGCTCATAGCAATTCATCATATAGCAGCAGCAGCAGCTCATAGCAATTCATCATATAGCAGTAGCAGCTCATAGCAATTCATTATATAGCAGCAGCAGGAGCAGCTCATAGCAATACATCATATAGCAGCAGCAGAAGCAGCTCATAGCAATTCATCGTATAGTGGATCAGAATGAAAATTTGGCAAAAAATTAGAGGAGATCCTCACCTTGTTGGATGGGCTCATCCTTCAACAGCACCTCAAGGCCACTGCCTGGGAGGTGGGGAGGGGGAATAGGGTGCCTTCTTCTGCAGTGTGGCATCAGCCGTAGTGGTGCAGCGCCTGCCGGAGTAGTGCGTTGGACGAACCACAACGGAGCAGCTGGTGGAGACCATGAAAATGAGGGGCGGCGCCAGAGGGAGGAGAAGCCAGGAAGATTTGCCCCTACCCGCCGGCCATGTAGCCTAGCTGGACAGACCATCGTCGAGGACCAGGCCAGATGGGACCAGTGGCGATGGCTTGCTGGAGGAACCCTAGTGCTGCAGGCAGGGGATCGAGGTAGAGGGAAAGGGGAGAGGAGATGCAAGCAGGCAGGGTAATGAATGCTTGCGTGTTTGTTTTTACTTGAGGGTGAGGTGTGACGCAGGCATCACCAGTTGCATTTTGAGTGTAATATAGGCAGACAACAGAGTCATTTCACTATTCCCATTCCCTTCAATTTTTAGTGAGGTTCTACCCGAAATACCCCCTCCAAAACGAAATTAGTTAAGCCCAAGCCCATAACACAAAAATGACTTCTTTACATCTTTTATGGCTTATTTTGACAATAAGCCCTGAAAAGGCGAAATAGAACTAGCCCTTAACCTACAATTCAATTGTGCGTGCAATGATGAATCACTCCTGCCTACTATAGTGTACATTTAGGCATCATCATACATGGCATAACCTAATACATGTGCATTCCATTGTAGAATTTGGAATATGCAATGTTTATGTTAGTTCATACGTTGCACATGATGTTTAAATGCCCTTCAATCTGGTCAGTCAAGTGATGGTCTTTAAGCCTCCTTCTTTGCTTCTTTTCTTGATATGTAAGATTTGCTCACATATCTGTTCAATTGCTTGTTTGCATCAGCCAGCCATACTAGGAATGTTTACTTTGATTACTTGTTGTTCTTGACCTAACACTCTAACAGAGCTTGTCAACGATTTAAACACTAAGGGCTGCTGTAGTGGGACCTTTTCTAACTCATAGGTGAGATAAAGGTTTGGCTGTACACTAAAGTAGGCTCTCCAAGAGTACCTGGAGATCCAGTTCGAAGGTATGCCTAGTTTTTACATAGTGCAGACATAGTAAATGCTCATTTCATTGTGTGCAAGTGCAAGAGATGCGACATGTTTCATTATGTGGTGTTGTTTTGTTATAATCTCATCCTTTAGTGTTCACAGACTGGAAAGTATGCATATTTATCTTCCAAGGAGATGAGTAACTAGTTTGTGTCACCTTGCAGAGGGGGTGCAATGAAGATAAGATTGAGGATTTCCAAGTACAAGATGTTAGGAAGGAGCCTTGCAAGAGAAGTAGGAGCTGCGCTGAGCCTCTTCAACCTGTTAAGGTAAGTCACCGTATCCAACTCAAAAGTTCAATTCCTTGTTTATTTCAGGCATATTTAATTTGCTCTTTCCAATTGCTTTATTTGTCCTCAGTTAATGAGATACCCAAAGAATGATGCCTGATATTGGGTACTTGTATAACTATTAGTTGACATAATTAAAGGCCTTACCATTTAATTACTCTGCCGAAGTGTGCCTGAAGCTTTGAAGTCTATTAACCAACTATTATTGCATGAGGCTCCCAATCTAGTTTATACTAGGCTAATGATTGCATAGTTTTGCTTGTTGTAGTATGTTTGTATGAAACCCTCTGCTATTCATTATGCTCCCTAAGACTTCAATTGAGCTACAGAATGGCCAATTGCTTGCTTACTTCTACGCAACGTGCTATCTAAATTTGTAACTTGTCTGTGTTTTGGATTGGGCCCTGTCGGTGTCAAAACCGGCGGATCTCGGGTAGGGGGTCCCGAACTGTGCGTCTAAGGCGGATGGTAACAGGAGGCGGGGGACAGAATGTTTACCCAGGTTCGGGCCCTCTCGATGGAGGTAATACCCTACTTCCTGCTTGATTGATCTTGATGATATGAGTATTACAAGAGTTGATCTAGCACGAGATCATAGAGGCTAAACCCTAGAAGCTAGCCCATGGTATGATTGTTGTTGTCCTACGGACTAAACCCTCCGGTTTATATAGACACCGAGGGGGCTAGGGTTACACAGAGTCGGTTACAAGGGAGGAGATCTACATATCCGTATTGCCAACCTTGCCTTCCACGCCAAGGAGAGTCCCATCCGGACACGGGACGAAGTCTTCAATCTTGTATCTTCATAGTCCAACAGTCCGGCCAAAGGATATAGTCCGGCTGTCCGAAGACCCCCTAATCCTGGACTCCCTCAGTAGCCCTCAAACCAGGCTTCAATGACGATAAGTTCGGCGCACAGATTGTCTTCGGCATTGCAAGGTGGGTTCTTCTCCAAATTCCGAATACCTGCTGAGTAGTGTCCGACTCCTCATAAATGTTGTACTTCTTGGCTTCCGCGCCTCATAATGGCTATCTTCCACGTGTCGAACGAATGCGAGAAGCCAGGGCATTTTTACATTTACCACCCTAGCCATGTGAGCAAACTGTCTATTAAAGAGGCGTGGATTCTTAGATCTAGATCACACCATCCTCCCACAGCGAGTATCCACCGAAGCACGCTTTGAAAAATCCATTCCAACATGGCCGGACCTCGCAACTCCTCCTCTCGCCCCTGTAGCCCTAAGCCCGGTGACTAGAAGAAGTGTTCCGTCCCGCACAGCCAATTAGTAAAGTTACAAACCCAGGGATTCCTTCCCCCGGAGTATATGGTCCCAGTTCGAGCCGGGCTCACCACCTATAATGGCTGGGAGCAAGCAGAGAGCTTTCCGAACCCCTCCAAGGGGAGCGGGTATGCCTTGTTCCTTATTTATTAAGGGGACTCGGATTTCCAGTCCATCCGTTCCTCCGCGGACTCCTGGAGTTTTATGGCCTCCAATTGCATAATTTCACCCCTGCTTCCATAGTACACGTCGCTGGTTACGTTGCCCTTTGCGAGCTGTTTCTAGGCTGTGAAGCTCATTTTGAGCTGTGGAAGAGGCTATTCTGCCTGGTGCCCCATACACAGAAGGGGTCAATATATCAAGTGGGCGGAGCCGAAATATGGTGCATCGCCGGGACCGGATACCTGTCCGGTACCCCGAAGAGGACATCCGAAGACTGGCCTTCGGAGTGGTTTTACATGGAGGACGTCCCCCTTCCAGATCCTATTCGGATAGGTATACCCGAGTTCCACAATGCCCCTTTGCAGAAACGCCGAAGCTGGTGCCCACGAAGCCCTCAGGAGGAAGATAACATAGTGGTCCTTTACCTGATGGGCCGGATAAAGGTGTTGGCTCAATCAGGACTGACAATAACCGAGGTTATGTCAATATGTATAATGCGGGGTGTACATCCACTTCAATATCGAGGGCACCCCATGTGGCATTTTAACGGGAAGATGATGCCACCCGCTGCGGGCGTAAGGGACCGGACTCAGTCGCCGCTCTGGCAAAAATCCTGTCCGATTTGTTCAAGGGAGAGGAAGAGGAGTTCATCCGCATTAAGCCACGGGATGGATTCTCCATGTACGACTCTCCAAGCTGGGTGAGCTGTCAATTTTTACTCCCATCCTTCCCGCATTTATCGTCATAAGTATTTACCTTGCCGTTCCATGGCAGGAACTGCGAAAAGTTGTAAAGGAGGTCAACAGCCCGCCTCCACAACCAGAGGCCCCTGAACGGGCTCTTGATCCCAGACTCGAAGAGGATCCGGACATATTTTTGGAGCTGATCGACAGGATATTCTATCAATTGAGCTGCGATGATGCCATGGTGGCCATCACGGCCGACTATCCGGGGCTACTCCCGGCGTTGCATGTAAGAAAAACCAGAGTCCCAACGTCCGAGAAGGATCCCCTTATGTGCACCTCACCTGCCGTACACATATGGTGTTTTACAGGAAGGCCGTCGGGATGCCATGCCGAAGCCGCAATGACTCGCCAACAAGGGGCACCGAAGCCGGGTAGGCTAAAAAGGAAGGCGGTTAGGACTGAGACGCCGGCGCAGAGGTATGATACAGAACCTCGCTCCGTGGTTGTCGTCTTTTAAAATACAATAACGTCTGTGTTTCCTAGTAGGAAAAACGCTCGCCGGACTATATCCAGAGAAGTTGCCGATCACGCTTCCACCAGTCGGGCTCCAAGACCGGACATAGAGGCACAAGCTAACACGGGACGAACCCCGGATGCTCCGCATACAGAGGATGCGTATAGAATATCCGCTACAAATTCCCAAGTGGAGAGCGCCATGAATCACAGGCGCCGCCGGGCCATACTTCGTGACGCTTGTTTCTCCCAAGAGGCATTTGATGCCTTCAACTCAGGAGACGCATACATCCGTGCCGCTCAGAATGGTCTTGCCAGAGCCACGGACTAGTATGTAAAGGATATACGGGTAAGAAAATCTGATGATTATATATATCAGTAGCCCTCGAGACTTGAAACAGTTGACACAACTGATTTAAGGATCGTTGTATATTTGTGCAGGTTCTTACAGAGAAGAATACCCAATTGTCTCAAGAGCTGGAAGAGTGCAAAACCCAGCTACGGGCCGCAGCTTCCGCGTTGAAGGAGTCCAAGAAGGCCCCCTCTGCTAACACTCATTGCCAAGAATGACCGGTACCAGAGCGTATGCGGCATGCCTGCAAATCTAACAATAGATATTGTAGATGACTCCGAGTGAACCCGGAGGCCGTGTTGCAGAATGAACAGAGACTAGTTAAGGGTGAAGTGACGATGTGTGTTGCAGAATGAACAGAGACTAGTTAAGGGTGAAGTGACGATGTGTGTTGGAAGTGGTTCCAAGATTGATATGATCATCATCGCACACTCCCTATACTTTCGGGATTAGTGTTGAACCTAAATAAATGTTATTAGGTGTTTGCGTTGAGCATGAATATGATTTGATCATGTTTATTGCAATAACGGTTATTCATTTAAGTTAGAGACTAATTGTTGTTCTCTTTACATGAATAGAACCTTCTATGGTCATACACCCAATGAAAATGGTTTGTTGGATCTCGATCATAGTGATACACATATTCATAATATTGAAGCCAAAAGATGCAAAGTTAATAATGATAGTGCAATTTATTTGTGGCACTGCCGTTTAGGTCATATTGGTGTAAAGCGCATGAAGAAACTCCATGCTGATGGGATTTTGGAATCATTTGATTATGAATCAGTTGATGCTTGCGAACCATGCCTCATGGGCAAGATGACTAAGACTCCTTTCTCCGGAACAATGGAGTGAGCAACAGACTTATTGGAAATAATACATACTGATGTATGCAGTCCGATGAGTGTTGAGGCTCGCGGGAGGTATCGTTATTTTCTGACCTTCATAGATGATTTGAGCAGATATGGGTATATCTACTTGATGAAACATAAATTTGAACATTTGAAAAGTTCAAATAATTTCAGAGTGAAGTGGAAAATCATCGTAACAAGAAAATAAAGTTTCTACGATCTGATCATGGAGGAGAATATTTGAGTTACGAGTTTGGTCTTCATTTGAAACAATGCGGAATAGTTTCGCAACTCACGCCACCTGGAACACCACAACGTAATTGTGTGTCCGAACATCGTAACTGTATTTTATTAGATATGGTGCAATCTATGATGTCTCTTACCAATTTACCACTACCGTTTTGGGGTTATGCATTAGAGACAGCTGCATTCACGTTAGGGCACCATCTAAATCCATTGAGATGACACCATATGAACTGTGGTTTGTCAACAAACCAAAGTTGTCGTTTCTTAAAGTTTGGGGTTGCGATGCTTATGTGAAAAAGTTTCATCCTAATTGATATGTCTCCAACGTATCTATAATTTGTGAAGTATTCATGCTATTATATTATCCTTCAAATATGTTTTATTTGCATTTATATGATATTTTATATGATTTTTGGGACTAACCTATTAACCTAGATGTCGGGGCGGACGGGCGTCCCCCCGCGAGCACCTATGGGGCCGGAGCCCCTTTCGTTGTCCGGTGAGGGGGGCGGAGGGAGCACAGAGAGCAGATCGAGGCGGGCACACGAGCGGTTTACCCAGGTTCGGGCCGCGATGGACGCGTAAAACCCTACTCCTGCTTGGTTGTATTGAACTGGGGAGCTCGGGAGCTTGGGGAGCTAGCTGCACCGAGCGTATGGCTGTCTGGATGCCGAATCTCCGAACCCCCGGAACCCCCTCTACGTTGCACACGGGCCTCCTTTTATAGCGCAAAGGGGTCACCGACAGGTGTCAACGTAAGAGAAAGGGGTAAAAGTGTAAAAGGGGTGGTAGCTGTAATAGTGTGGGAACGGTGGTGCTACAGTGCGGCACAGTGTTATCATACCTACTTCTGACGGTAGGGGACAAGGGCATTAAATGCCCGTCACGGTCGCCCGGACAGCACCGAGGCGGACCGTTAGGTGCGCCACCGTTCGCCACGATGGCGGCTGCATGCCACCGCATGCCCCAGGCTGCGCGGTGCCTCGCCACGTGCCCTCGGGGGAAGCCCCAGAGCGACGCGTGGGCGGGCGAGCTGGAGCGCAGTCTTGAGGTGGCGATCTTGCCGCGGCAAGTGGCTTGCCGCGGGGGTCGTCTTCCTGTGCCTGATAGCGTGCCAGCTATCAGGCCTTGCCGGGGCGCTTGGCGCGCCACGGCGGGCTTCTCTTGTGGTGCCTGGGTTCGGCCTTCCCGACAAGCTCCTCTTGTCGGGGGCTCGATCTTCTGTCTCGTATACTTTGTTCTTGGATGGCCTTACATGGGCTCAGTCGTCCCGGCAAGCTCCTCTTGCCGGGGTCTTGTCTTCCTGGCCCGGCAAGCTCCTCTTGCCGAGGGCCTTGTCTTCTTGGCCCGGCAAGCTCCTCTTGCCGGGGGCCTTGTCTTGAATGCTTGGTCTTCTCTTGGCGCTTCCGGGGCGGGCCTTGCCGCAGGGTGCTACGACTGCCCGTGCACAAGTCTGGGGTACTAAGGTACCCCTACTTTAGTACACCGACAGGAGCCCCCGGGCCTGGGCCACACATGGTGCCGAGCGTTGTTGGGCCAGGCCCTAACGGTGCACGGGCACGCATGGCCTTGGTCGCGCTGCTCCTTAACTCCGCATCCGCCGCGCCTTCCCCAGGCGGCGCGCGCTTACCGCAGCGCCGTGGGGGCGAGGCGTGCGGGGTGAGCGTGACGTGGGTGGCGTGCGCAGGGCTGAACCGCGCAGGCGCGCGTCACGTCGCGCACGATCCCTCGATTCGGAGAGGCGAAGCGCCCCCCCCCCCACCTCTTCCTCTTGTAGCGGAGGAAAGTAGGGGCGGTTCGCCTTTCCCTCGGTTACCACTTCTCTAAAAACCTCTGCCACCTCCTTCTCCCAGAGGCAGCAGCGATCTGTCCTTGGAGCGCCCGTCGTCGTCAGCTTCGACGATCCCCCTCCCCCGCCCCCGCCATGGCCCCGAAGAGCGATAAGGCGAAGGGGAAGGCTGCGAAATCGGCCGAGGCGCTACGGCTTGAAGTGCTTCGGAAGGCGACGGCGACGTTTCCCCCCCAGCTCGGTGCGGTGGAGCTGAGGGACAAGTACTCCCTTTTCTGGTCGACGAAGACGCGAGCGCATCCGCGCACGCGAGTGCTCCCCGCCGAAGCCCAGAAGCAGTACCCGACCGGGTATCCTTTCTTCGTCGTCTTCTTCTACTGCGGGCTCTGCCCGCCTTACTCGGAGTTCTTCTCTGAAATCATGAGCACCTATGGCCTCCACCTCCTCGACTTTACCCCCAATGCCGTCCTCACAATGGCGGTCTTCGCGCATATGTGCGAAAACTATATTGGGGTGTATCCAAACGTCGCGCTTTTTAGGCACTTCTTCATCCCTAGAGTAGAGGCCGGCGCCCCCCTCGCCGGAGGGATATCTTGGGTCTTCCGCCTGAACAAGAAGGATTCCTACTTGCCGGGGGAGCTCCGCGGCAAATGGGAGGAGTGGCGCGCCGACTGGTGCTGGGTCGTCGAGGACCAGCCGCAACCTTTCACCGCGCCGCGCACAACGCCTATTATGCGCGGTAAGGATTGGAGCGAGCTGGACTCGGACGACGGCAAGCTCAACGCCGCCCTCATCAGGATTCTCCGCCTTCGGACAGCGAGGCTGTCCGTCGGAGAGGTGGGCGCAGACTTCCTCCGCCGCCGCATCGCCCCTCTTCAAGACAGGAAGAGGCCAGCCTGGGAGTATAGCAACGCGGCGGACATAATGAGGATGCGCCCCGGGCTCAACTTCAACTTCACGTCGGTGGAGTTGAAGGGGATGGTCCGGGAGCTATTCAAGCATGACCCGGCCCACCCAGAGTGGTTCAGGGAGCCCCGGGGAGTTGTGCCTCTTTGCAACAGCTCGGCCCGGGATTCCCTTCGCGCCATGATGCCCGCGTGCGACTCGAACGGCGTCGACCGCACGTGGATTCCGCCCAGGCCGGACGTCATCTTGAACTTCTTCGACAACCTGGCGGAGGTGGCGAAGAAGAAGGACGAGGCCCAGGGGCTGACGCGGGGCACCACCGCGCGAGAGGCAGCATGCATAGCTTCTTGGGCTGAAGAGGCCACCGCAGCCGCAGCGGCCGGGGAGTTCGGCTTCTCGCCCGAAGAGGCGGAGGCCGCGGAGGCATCCCGCCAAGCGGAGGTGGCGGAGATCTGCGAACTGCTGAGGTTGCCCCCCGACGAGCTCGCCGGGGTTCCCTCTCTGAGGCACTCCGGGATCCAGGGGATCTTGATTGAGGCCGCGGCGAGGGCCACCACCGCCGGAGGACAAGGAGCCACAGCGCAGGACGCTGGGTCCAGCGAGCTCGCCGGGGCGGAGGAGGAGGACGGTGGTGACGACGACTCCGACGGATCCTCGGAGCTCTACGCCGATGACCTTCCCTCAGCGTCGGAGACCTCCTCGTCCCGTGTGAGCCCCCGGCGCTCCCCAGCGAAGCGTCTCCGCAGGACGGCGATGGGGGCAAAGGCGCCGGCCTCCCGGCAACAACCACCCCGCCAAGCGGCACGAGCCTCCCGGGGGAGCCAGGTTGCGACGGGGGCGCCCGGCGCGTCAGCTATGTCAGGGGCGCCCCGTGAGGCAGCGCCGCACGGAAAGGAGCCCTTGGAGGGTGGAGCGGCGGCTCCGCCCGCTCCCCGGGCCCCGGCAACCGTCGGGACCGCCAAGCGCCCGAGGGAGACCCCGCTGCCCGCTCCCCGCGTGGCCGCGCGTCAGGTGGAGTTTGACTTCTCCGCCCTGAGCGACGACGACGACGAGGACGAACGGGAGTAAGAGCTTTTGGGGTTTCGCGTCTTCATGGACTTGGCCTTGACTGTCGCAGGCTCTGATCTTGTTTCTTGTCTTAACTTCAGGACCTTGGCGGAGCGAGCGGCGAAGAAAACCAAGGCGCCCGCGGTCGAGGTTGCGGGCGACTCGCCCACCGCGGCAACTGGGGGCGTGCCGGAGCCCAGCCCGCCGGATCCGAGCGCCGCTCCGAGGGGCGGCCCTCTGCGTAGCCCCCAGCGCGGCCCCCAGCGTAAGCCTGGGTTCCGTACTTTCGCCTGTCGGACGCGTTTGAGGGATCGTCCCCGCGCTGGTATCTTGATAATACTGTCTCGTGCAGAGGTGGAGCCACAGCCGCAGGAGCGGCCAGAAGCCGCCCCCGAGGAGGCGCGGACCCCGCCGTCCCCGCCAAGGCCGAGTTCTCCGGTAAAGGGGAGCACCCCGCCAAGGGCGAGTACTCCGCCGAGGGCGAGTACCCCGCCAGGGGGGGTAGCCCGGCGAGGGTGGTGACCCCGCCAAGGCAGAGCTCCCCGGCGAGGGAACCCGCCGCTGATGACGTCTGCCAAGGTAAGCTCTGCGACTTAGTCATCTTGGGTTCGCCTTTTCCTTTTGGATGTTTGCTTGAATTTCTTTTGCTCCCTGTTCTCCTTCTTCTAGATTCCCCTCCCCCCGAGCCGATGGAGACGGAGGTCATCATCATCGAGGAGGAGGAGGGCGCGCGCGGCGGCAGCGGCAACACCCCTGTCGCCGAGGACGCGGCGGAAGCTGCCGAGTCATCTGCGCAGGAGACCGCCCCAGCGTCGGCCGCAACGGCCGGGGAGGGGGACGGCGGTCGCACTGCCGACCCGGAGGCAGCAGGAGCATCAGGCGCTGCGCCGGCCGCCGACCCCTCCGCCGAAAAGGAGCGGGCGGGCCATTACCTTGAAGCCCCCAACGGCATCTTCATCCAGGTGCCCTGGGGCTCTTCTGCGCGGGCCCCCGCGGAGGGCGAGGCCCTTGATGGGGAGGTCCTCGCCTCCGCGGGCCTGAAGATTGTCGAGGCGCCCGGCGGGGCCGAAGAGCCCGAGGAGGAGAAGCTGCTTCGCCGGCTCCTGGCCCTTTACCGGGCCCGGCAGGCGAAGCTTGCTTCCCGGGAGGCCCTCGCTGCGGAGGCCGCCGTCGAGATGGAGAAGCGTGCGACGGAGCTCCGCGCCGCCAACCAAGCTGCCCTCCGCGGCGTGGCGGAGGAGCGCGAGAGGCTCGCCGGGGAGTACCAGGAGTGGGTGCTGCAGAAGGCCGACGCCGAAGAGCAGCAGCGGCTCGCCGGGGAGGAGCTGTCCCGGCGAGAGGGAGCGCTTGCCCAGCTGCAGGCCAATCTCAACTCCCACGAGGAGGAACTTGCCGCTCGGGAGCGGGCCCTTGGCGAGGAGCTGAAAGAGGCGAAAGCCGCCGCGGCTGCCGCGGAGGCCGCCAGGGAGGAGCTTGCCGCCAAGGTCGCGCAGCTAGAGGAGTCGTTGAAGGCGAGCGCGGAGAGGGTCGGCGCGCTTAATGCGGAGCGGGAGAAGGACGCCCACGCCAACTCCGAACTCCAGGCGCGTCTCTCCAAGCAGGGCGACGAGCTGAAGGCCGCCAAGGACTCCATCGAGGCCCTGGAGCTGAAAGTCTCCGCGCTGGAGGAGGGGCTCCGCAAGGAGCGAAGCTTGGCGGAGAGCGCCAACACCGCGGCCGAAGACTTCCGTCGGACCGTCGCGGTGTGGACCGAGGACCTGGTGTCCTCTGCATCCAACATCGACCAGGAGTTGCTGGCGTTGAAGTTGGAACACCTCATCTACTCTCCGGACCCGGACCTCCCTCACAGCGCCAAGCTCAGCCTCTTCTTCAGAGGGGTCGCATCGGCCCTTGCGGATCTTCGGAAGAAGATCCCCGCGCAACTGGCCGAGGAAACGCGCCGGGCCTGCGCGGGAACCTTGGAGCGAGTGCTGACGAAGATTGTATACCGCAACCCCGGTATAAATCTCATCAACGTTCTTCGCAGCCTGCCGGCCGACGCTGACATGGAGGCGCTGAAGGAGCAGGTCGCCGACATCATCGCCAGAGTGGGCAAGATTTCCAGGATCGAGGGCGACCGCGTAGATTAGGCCCCCTTTATCTTATCTCTTTTTGTAGCTGCACACGACGTTATGAGCTCATTAGTCACTGTGACAAGTCACGTAAGGTTTCTACCTTAGCTGAACCAATCAGTGCATCGTTATCTTCCTTGTCCTGGCCCTTTACTTTGTACGTTTTTCGCCCTACGCTCCCGGGGAACTTCCCGGCAAGGAGCCCTTGGGCTTATAGCAGCCTGCTGGCCAAGGCCTCACCGGGAAGCAACCTCGCCGCAGCCAGTCGCAATCGCGCTCCGCTTGTTGAGTGAGCTCGGAAACGAAACAAGGGCGCGACGCTCATCGCAGCTCGCTTGAATCGTTGAGCGTACTCGAAACAAGGTGAGGGTGCGGCTAGCCGCGGGTAGGTTCCTCCGCGCACAGGTTTTCCGTACAAAGCGTGACCGTCCAAGGAAGACAACCGAAAATTAAGAATTTGAACTGCTCAAATTCTAATAACTTAGCTTATGCATAACGCTCATCCCTCGACGAGGCTTCTTTTTCTCGGACAGCACTTGGTTCCAGCACTTGGTTCCTCTCCCATCTCCTTCCCCCGGCAAACTTTGTGCGCGAGGAAAATAAAGAGGGAAGCAAGCACATGGCCTTTCGGCGTGCTGATGCTCACTGGACATGCATGTTACGCAGGATGCCAAATAATACACGCAAATAACGAAGAGGAGCATGTAGAAGGCAAAAAACGCAAAGCATAGGAGCTTTCACTGATGTGCGGGGTCTGCGCCCGCCCCTTGCGCCAAGGATCACATGCAACTGTGGCAAGACTTGGGCAGGGAGGTTGGTTGGCGGAACGGGTTCCGGCAACCGCGCTGGCGAAACTCCTCCCACGGTCGGCGTCGACTCGTTTGGATCTTGGCGGACGAAGCGCGCCGAAGAACGAGGTCGCCTTTTTCGCGGCCTCCGGCGCTAACCGCTGCGGCTACAGGAGCGGCGCAGGGTTCGCTGGAAGCGATCGGTTCGCTCAGCGGCCGGAAGGCGGTCCTCCTCAAGGAGCAGCTGCTTCTTGCCCGAACTCTGCGTGAGTGGGTACTCGAGGAGGGCCGTGCACGATTCCGTAGGGAGGAATGCCTCCGCCCCGCAGAGCGGGGCGGAAAGGTACCTGTTCATACCTGAGCTTACCAGTGTTCGCCTGAATCAGATCCGTACAACCTCGACGCTCCCCCTACCTGTCGCGCCAAAGATGTCGGGGCGGACGGGCGTCCCCCCCGCGAGCACCTATGGGGCCGGAGCCCCTTTCGTTGTCCGGTGAGGGGGGCGGAGGGAGCACAGAGAGCAGATCGAGGCGGGCACACGAGCGGTTTACCCAGGTTCGGGCCGCGATGGACGCGTAAAACCCTACTCCTGCTTGGTTGTATTGAACTGGGGAGCTCGGGAGCTTGGGGAGCTAGCTGCACCGAGCGTATGGCTGTCTGGATGCCGAATCTCCGAACCCCCGGAACCCCCTCTACGTTGCACACGGGCCTCCTTTTATAGCGCAAAGGGGTCACCGACAGGTGTCAACGTAAGAGAAAGGGGTAAAAGTGTAAAAGGGGTGGTAGCTGTAATAGTGTGGGAACGGTGGTGCTACAGTGCGGCACAGTGTTATCATACCTACTTCTGACGGTAGGGGACAAGGGCATTAAATGCCCGTCACGGTCGCCCGGACAGCACCGAGGCGGACCGTTAGGTGCGCCACCGTTCGCCACGATGGCGGCTGCATGCCACCGCATGCCCCAGGCTGCGCGGTGCCTCGCCACGTGCCCTCGGGGGAAGCCCCAGAGCGACGCGTGGGCGGGCGAGCTGGAGCGCAGTCTTGAGGTGGCGATCTTGCCGCGGCAAGTGGCTTGCCGCGGGGGTCGTCTTCCTGTGCCTGATAGCGTGCCAGCTATCAGGCCTTGCCGGGGTGCTTGGCGCGCCACGGCGGGCTTCTCTTGTGGTGCCTGGGTTCGGCCTTCCCGACAAGCTCCTCTTGTCGGGGGCTCGATCTTCTGTCTCGTATACTTTGTTCTTGGATGGCCTTACATGGGCTCAGTCGTCCCGGCAAGCTCCTCTTGCCGGGGTCTTGTCTTCCTGGCCCGGCAAGCTCCTCTTGCCGGGGGCCTTGTCTTCTTGGCCCGGCAAGCTCCTCTTGCCGGGGGCCTTGTCTTGAATGCTTGGTCTTCTCTTGGCGCTTCCGGGGCGGGCCTTGCCGCAGGGTGCTACGACTGCCCGTGCACAAGTCTGGGGTACTAAGGTACCCCTACTTTAGTACACCGACACTAGAGCCAGTGCCAGTTTCTGTTTTCTCCTTGTTTTAGAGTATAGCAGAAAAGGAAAACCAAACAGAGTCCAATTGACGTGCAACTTGACAGAGATCATTTTCGGACCAGAAGAAGCCCACGGAGTACCGGAAGTAGGCCAGAAGAGTCCCAGGCTGCCCACGAGGGTGGGGGGCGCGTCCACCCCCCTGGGGCGCGCCCCCTGCCTCGTGGACAGCCCGGAAACCCCCCTAAAGTGAAATCAATGCCAACACCTCTCATATATACCCAAACTTCCAGAAAGAAACCTAGATCGGAAGTTCCGCCACTGCAAGCCTCTGTAGCCACGAGAAATCAATCTAGGCCCTCTCTGGCACCCTGCCGGAGGGGGCCATCATCACCGGTGGCCATGGAGGAGTATCCCGGAGAGGCCACCATCGCCATGGAGGCCAAGGACCAGAGGGAGAACCTTTCCCCATCTAGGGGGGAGGCCATGGAGGAGGAAGCACAAGGGGGAGAACCTCTCCTCCTCTCTTCCAGTGACGCCGGAGTGCCATCGGGAGGGGAATCATCGTCGTGGTGATCGTCTTCATCAACATCACCATCACCATCCTCATCTATTTTACGCGGTCCACTCTCCCGCACCCCGCTGTTATCCCTACTTGAACATGGTGCTTTATGCCACATATTATGATCCAATGATGTGTTGCCATCTTATGATGTTTTGAGTAGATATCTTTTGTATTTGGGTTGATTGATGATCTAGATTGGTATGAGTTCTATGTTTTACTTTGGTACTGTCCTATGGTGCCCTCTATGTCGCGCAAGCGTGAGGGATCCCCGTTGTAGGGTGTTGCAATACGTTTATGATTCTCTTATAGTGGGTTGCGTGAGTGACTGAAACACAAACCCGAGTAAGGGGGTTGTTGCGTATGGGATAAAAGAGGACTTGATGCTTTAATGCTATGGTTGGGTTTTACCTTAATGATCTTTAGTAGTTGTGGATGCATGCTAGAGTTCCAATCATAAGTGCATATGATCCAAGTAGAGAAAGTATGTTAGCTTTTGCCTCTCCCTCATGTGAAACTGCAATAGTGGTTACCGGTCTTGTTAACAATTGCCTAGGACAATTCCGCACACCGATCCACCATTATTCCACACTTGCTATTTATATTATTTAGTAATATATTCTAACTTTATGATAACAGCACCTACTTTTATATTTTAGCTCTCCGATATCATACAAAGTTATCCTCTTCATACCCACAACGTAGTTTTATTTCTCGTTTCTAGTTGGAAGCAAACGTTCGGTGTACATAGAGTCGTATCAGTGGAAGATAGGGCTTGAGAGAATATTGATCTTACCTTTAGCTACTTGTGGGTTCGACACTCCATACTTATCACTTCCACCTTTGGAAATTGCTACGATGATTCCCTGCACTTGGGTATTATCAAGCTCTTTTCTGGCGCTGTTGCCGGGGATCAATAGCGTGGGGTTGATATTCTCGTGTGTGCTTGTTTGCTTTATTCACTAATTAGATTTTGTTTTTCCTTTTTGTTTCTGTTTAGTTGTGGGTGAAACATACAATTTTTTAAAAATATAATGAAAATACAAAAAAATCATTACTTGCTTCTCACGCCTAAAAAGTTTTTCAAAAAGAGAAGTGATTGGAAAGTTATGCATTGAAGAAGTGAGGGTCGACCTTGAGCACTTGTGTTCATGCTCACGGAAACAATGTAGAATTTTTCATGGAGGTTTCTCTGTAAATAATTATACCCTTGTGTATATCCATTGTATTATAAAAATAATGCACCAAGCTTTGGTTTTAGGATGATTAGATTGCTTGTTTACTATGTGCAGAACAAAAACAGAAACTTTGGCGGTAGTGCATGAATTTACATTTTTTAGTGGAAAGTCAAATGGATCTGAAACATTTTGCACATTACTTCTGTACAAAATTTTCAAATTTTAAAATTTATTTCATAATTTTAGGAGTTACAGAAGTTTACCAAACTTCCAGATTACTACAGAATGTTCTGTTTTTAACAGATTCTGTTTTGCGTGTGTTGTTTGCTTATTTCGATGAATCTATGGCTAATATCGGGGGTATGAACCATAGAGAAGTTGGAATACAGTAGGTTTAACACCAATATAAATAAATAATGAGTTAATTACAGTACCTAGAGGTAGTGATTTGCTTTATTACACTAACGGATCTCACAAGTTTTTGCTAAAGTTTTGTGTGGATGAAGTGTCCGAAGGTCGAGGAGCTATCAATATGAGAAGAATAAAGAGAGGAAAGAGTTCAAGCTTGGGGATGCCCAAGGCACCCCAAGTAAATATTTAAAAGGATACTCAAGCATCTAAGCTTGGGGATGCCCCGGTTGGCATCCCATCTTTCTTCTTCAACAAATATCGGTATACCTCGGTTTTTGTTTTGTTCACATGATTTGTGTCCTTTGTATTTTTCTTTTTATTCAAGAACCATGCTAGTGTGAGATGTCCCTTCATAAATTTATATAATACTTCATGTGCTTCACTTATTTCTTTTAAGTATGATCTTATAGAATTGCTCTTTGTGCCTCACTTAAATCTTTTGAGTATGGTTTTATAGAATGCTTCGTGTGCTTCACTTATATATTTTGAGCTTGGATATTGGTTAGTCTATATTAATTGCAGAAAGCTCCATGAACTTCACTTATATCTTTTGGAGTATGAATAATACCATCATTTAAAGTGGGTTTGGAAGACTGTCAACTTTAGGAATTAGTGATCCCACTATTTTGGAGGGTGTTGAATCTTAGTGTGATATTTATGAAAGTGGATTTGGTAGAGTGTCAACTTTAGCTAGTAATGATTCCACTATTTCGGAAGAGGTTCCAATTGAGTATGAGAACAAAGTTTCTATCCATGTTGCTACAGAAAATTATTATGAGGGAGGAAGACATGCTTGTAGGAGTTGCAATAATATCAAGTTTCCTCTCTAAGTGCTTAAAGTTTTGAAGTTATACTTGTTTCACCTTCCTATGCTAGTTGGTTGTTGTTCTTATAAGTTGTGTGATCACAAAATCCCTAGGCATAGGAAGTGGGTTAGATTTAAATGTGCTAGTCATATTCTTCAAGATGCTCTCTTTGTGTTTCAATTCTTGTCTATTATGTGAGCATCATTGAAATCATCATGCCTAGCTAAAAGGCATTAAAGAAAAGCGCTTGTTGGGAGACAGCCCAATATTTATCCTTACTGTTTTTGTGTGTTTACATGATTAAGCTACTGTAGTAATCATGTTTTATAGCTTGTGTTTCAATAAAGTGCCAAGTAAGACCTTTGGGAAGACTTGAGTGAAAGTTAATGTGATCTTGCTGTAAAAAACAGAAACTTTCCGCTCACGAAATTAGTTGTAATTTTTTACAGAAGAGTGCTTTTGAGTTGATTCCTTTTGCAGATGATTAATAGATAAATTCTTCACGTCCACCAATTTATTTTATAATTTTTGGAGTAGAAGAAGTATAGTTTATGTTCAGATCATTACATACTGTTCTATTTCTGACAGATTCTGTTTTCATTGCATAGTTTGCTTGTTTTCTAGTTTCTATGGCTTATATTTCTCAATATAAATTGTAGAAATGATATGGTACAGTAGGCATTGTGTGAGAACAATTATGAAACTTGTCCTTGACAGTACCAAAGTGAATGGTTTACTCTTTATCATACTAATCTATCTCAAGAAGTTTTGTTAAGTTTTGTGTGATTGAAGTTTTCAAGTTAAGTTTTGTGAGATATCGATATGAGGAGAATAAGGAGTGGAAAGACCCTAAGCTTGGGGATTCCCAAGGCACCCCAAGGTAATATTCAAGGAATACTCAAGCGCCTAAGCTTGGGGATTCCCCGTAAGGCATCCCCTCTTTCGTCTTCAAAACTATCGGTATACCTTACACGGAGCTATATTTTTATTCGTCACATGATATGTGTTTTGCTTGGAGCGTATTTTAAATTTTACTTGCTGTTTGAATAAAATCATTGGATCTGAAATATTGAATGAAAATAGAATCCACCCATGGCTAGCTAATTATTTGACTACTTAGTGTTCTTCACTCTATCTTTTGGAGTAGTTTGTCATTTACTCATGTGCTTCACGTTTATCCTATGAGTAAATGGTTGAATAAATTGAATGTCATCAATCTGAATTTATATATGTTTCATATGCTTATAACATGGGGAGTAATGACTTCACACATAATAAGTATAGGTAGTAAATTTATTGAAAGTTAGCAAACGTAGAACTGGTCACTTGAACAATTCATGAAAGAATATTGAAGGAAGAGAGATTTCATATATAAATATACTATCTTGGACATCTTTTGTAATTGTGAGCACTCATTAAAATATGACATGCTAAAAAGTTGATGTTGGACAAGGAAAACAACGCAATGGGTTATCTTTTCTTATATCTGAAATAAAGTATATTGTCATGGATCGCCCAACTCGTTGAGCTTGCCTTTCCCCCTCATGCTAGCCAAATTCTTTGCACTAAGTAGAGATACTACTTGTGCTTCCAAATATCCTTTATACGATCTTGTGATGTGGAAGAAATAAAAGCGACGGACTGCATAATAAAGGTCCATATCACAAGTGGCAATATAAAGTGACGTTCTTTCGCATTAAGATTTTGTGCATCCAACCCTGAAAGTGCATGGCAACCTCTGCTTTCCTCTGCGAAGGGCCTATATTTTACTTTTATCTCTTACCCTTATGCAAGAGTCATGGTGATTTTCACCATTCCTTTTTACATTTTATCCTTTGGCAAGCCCATTGTGTTGGAAAGATTCTGATATATATATATATATATATATATATATATATATATATATATATATATATATATATATATATATATATATATATATATATCCAATTGGATGTAAGGCATCATGAACTATTATTGTTGACATTACCCCTAAGGTAAAAGGATGGGAGGCGAATCTATAAGCCCCTATCTTTCTCTGTGTCCGATTAAGACCTTGAACCCATTAATATCGCGTGAGTGTTAGCAATTGTGAAAGATTAAATGATAGTTGAGTATGTGGAGTTTGCTAAATCAAAGCTCTGACATAGACTCTTCCTGAAAATAAGATGAATTGTAATTGTTTGATGACTGATAACACGGTTTGTTAGGTTCAAGAAAGTTTATCATCTATACTTTAACATGTGAATAGCTTGTTACTTTATCACGAGAAGTTTTATGAGATGAGCTACTGTTATATGACATATAATGATGCTAGAAAAGGTGATTGAAATTATCATTGATCAAACTTGTGCACCTGCTAGAATTCACACTTCATAAATTATTTCTTTTATAATTTACCTACTCGAGGACGAGCAGGAATTAAGCTTGGGGACGCTGATACGTCTCCAACGTATCTATAATTTATGAAGTATTCATGCTATTATATTATCCTTCTAGGATGTTTTATATCCATTTATATGATATTTTATATGATTTTTGGGACTAACCTATTAACCTAGAGCCCAGTGCCAGTTTCTATTTTCTCGTTGTTTTAGAGTATCACGGAAAAGGAAAACCAAACGGAGTCCAATTGACGTGCAAGTTGACGGAGATCATTTTTGGACCAAAAGAAGCCCACGGAGTACCGGAAGTAGGCCAGAAGAGTCCCGGGATGCCCACAAGTGTGGGAAGCGTGCCTACCCCCCTGTGGCGCGCCCCCTGCCTCGTGGACAGCCCGGAAACCCCCCTGACATGAAATCAACGCCAACACCTCTCATATATACCCAAACTTCTAGAAAGAAACCTCGGAAGTTCCGCCACCGCAAGCCTCTGTAGCCACGAGAAATCAATCTAGGCCCTCTCTGGCACCCTGCCGGAGGGGGCCATCATCACCGGTGGCCATAGAGGAGTATCCCGGAGAGGCCACCATCGCCATGGAGGCCAAGGACCAGAGGGAGAACCTTTCCCCATCTAGGGGGGGAGTCCATGGAGGAGGAAGCACAAGGGGGAGGACCTATCCTCCTCTCTTCCGGTGGCGCTGGTGTGCCATCGGGAGGGGAATCATCGCTGCGGTGATTGTCTTCATCAACATCACCATCACCATCACCATCCTCATCTATTTTATGCGGTCCACTCTCCCGCACTCCGCTGTAATCCCTACTTGAAGATGGTGCTTTAGGCCACATATTATGATCCAATGATGTTGAGGGAGTCCTAGATTAGGGGGTGTTCGGATAGCCGGACTATACCTTCAGCCGGACTCCTGGACTATGAAGATACAAGATTGAAGACTTCGTCCCGTGTCCGGAAGGGACTTTCCTTGGCGTGGAAGGCAAGCTTGGCGATGCGGATATGTAGATCTCCTACCATTGTAACCGACTCTATGTAACCCTAACCCTCTCCGGTGTCTATATAAACCGGAGGGTTTTAGTCCGTAGGACAGAAGAACAATCATACCATAGGCTAGCTTCTAAGGTTTAGCCTCCTTGATCTCGTGGTAGATCTACTCTTGTACTACCCATATCATCAATATTAATCAAGCAGGACGTAGGGTTTTACCTCCATCAAGAGGGTCCGAACCTGGGTAAAACATCGTGTCCCTTGTCTCCTGTTACCATCCGCCTAGACGCATAGTTCGGGACCCCCTACCCGAGATCCGCCGGTTTTGACACCGACATTGGTGCTTTCACTGAGAGTTCCCTTGTGTCGTCACTTTTAGGCCCGATGGCTCCTCCGATCATCAACAGCGACGCAGTCCAGGGTGAGACCTTTCTCCCCGGACAAATCTTCGTCTTTGGCGGCTTCGCACCGCATGCCAATTCGCTTAGCCATCTGGAACAGATCGAAAGCTATGCCCCTGGCCATCAAATCAGATTTCGAAGTTTAAACTACACGGCTGATATCCGCGGGGACTTGATCTTCGACGGATTCGAGCCACTGCCGAGCGCGCCGCACTGTCACGATGGGTATGATCTAGCTCTGCCGCAGAACGGTGCCCTGGAGGCCACACCCGCATCGGCTTCGACCCTTAATTTGGAGCCAACTACGCCGATCGAGGATGGGTGGTTGGATGCCGCCTCGGGGGCTGCGATCCCAACGGCGATCAAGCCAAACACCAGCCTCGTGCTCCGTGAGGCTCATAACTCCAAGGAGTCGGACTTCTCTCCGGACTCCAAGCCCTCCGCGCCCCTGCCGATCGAATCCGATTGGGCGCCGATCATGGAGTTTACCGCCGCGGACATCTTTCAGCACTCGCCCTTCGACGATATCCTGAAATCACTAAAGTCTCTCTCTTTATCAGGAGAGCCCAGGCCGGATTACGGTCAGCAAGGTTGGGATACGGACGATGAAGAAATTCAAAGCCCACCCACCACCCACTTTGTAGCCACTATCGACGATTTAACCGACATGCTCGACTTCGACTCCGAAGACATCGACGGTATGGACGCTGATGCAGGAGACGATCAAGAACCAGCGCCTATGGGGCACTGGAAAGCCACCTCGTCATATGACATATACACAGTGGACACCCCAAAAGAAGGAGATGGCGATGGAACAACGGAGAATGACCCCTCCAAGAAACAGCCTAAGCGCCGGCGTCAGCGGCGCCGCTCAAAATCCCGCCAAAGAAAAAACGGTGATTCCGGCACGGTAGATAATAATACTCCGGAAAGTGCCGAAGAAAACCCCCTCCAGCAAGATTCAGCACAGGAGGATGGAGAAGCCAACCCTCATGAGAGAGCGGCAGACAGAGAGGTTGAGGACAACAATTATATGCCTCCCTCCGAAGACGAGGCAAGCCTCGACGATGACGAATTCGTCGTGCCAGAGGATCCCGTCGAGCAAGAGCGTTTTCAACGCAGGCTTATGGCCACGGCATGCAGCCTCAAGAAAAAACAGCAACAACTTAGAGCTGATCAAGATTTACTAGTCGACAGATGGACTAAAGTCCTTGCGACCGAAGAGTATGAACTCGAACGCCCCTCCAAGAGCTACCCAAAGCGCAGGTTGCTACCCCGATTAGAGGAGGAAGCACCTAAACCTACATCACCAGCACATGATACAGCCGACCGGCCATCTCGTGGCCGCGATAGAGAGGCCTCTCGGCCCTCCACTCAAGCCGCACCCCGGTGCCGCTCAAAACATACCAAGGCACGGGAAAATGCGTCAGACCTGCGTGATATATTGGAGGACAAGGCAAGGCAAACAAGATCGATCTACGGATCGCGTGGGCGCCCCACGACTCGAGACGATAACCGTCACACCGGATACAGCAAATCCGGTAGGGCCGAACACAGCAGACAAAGCTCATTCGAGCTACGTCGTGATATAGCCCAATACAGAGGCGCCGCACACCCACTATGCTTCACAGATGAAGTAATGGATCATCAAATCCCCGAGGGTTTCAAACCCGTAAACATCGAATCATATGATGGCATAACAGATCCTGCGGTATGGATCGAGGATTATCTCCTTCATATCCACATGGTCCATGGCGACGATCTACACGCCATCAAATACCTCCCACTCAAGATTAAAGGACCAGCTCGGCATTGGCTTAATAGCTTGCCAGCAGAATCAATCAGTTGTTGGGAAGACCTAGAAGCCGCATTCCTCAACAATTTCCAGGGCACTTATGTGCGACCACCAGACGCCGATGACCTAAGCCACATAATTCAGCAGCCAGAGGAATCCGCCAGGCAATTCTGGACACGGTTCCTAACAAAGAAAAATCAAATAGTCGACTGTCCGGATGCAGAGGTCCTAGCATCCTTCAAACACAATATCCGTGATGAGTGGCTGGCCCGGCACCTTGGACGGGAAAAGCCGAAATCTATGGCAGCGCTCACAACACTCATGACCCGCTTTTGCGCAGGAGAAGACAGCTGGCTTGCTCGTAGCAACAATATGACCAAGAACCCTGGTAATTCGGATACCAGAGACAATAGTAGCAGGTCGCGTCGCAACAAACAAAAGCGCCGCATTTACGGCGACAATGCTGAGGATACGGCAGTTAATGCCGGATTCAGAGGCTATAAATCCGGTCAGCGAAAAAAGCCATTCAAAAGAAATACTCAGGGCTCGTCCAATTTGGACCGAATACTCGACCGCTTGTGCCAGATACATGGGACCCCCGGAAAGCCAGCCAATCACACCAACAGGGGTTGTTGGGTGTTCAAGCAAGCAGGCAAGTTAAATGCCGAAAATAAAGACAAGGAGCTGCATAGCGATGACGTCGAAGAGCCCCGGCCGCCGAACAACAGTGGACATAAGGGTTTTCCCCCACAAGTGCGGACGGTGAACATGATATACGCAACCCACATCCCCAAGAGGGAGCGGAAGCGCGCGTTAAGGGACGTATACGCGATGGAGCCAGTCGCCCCAAAGTTCAACCCATGGTCTTCCTGCCCGATCACCTTTGATCGAAGGGACCACCCCACTAGCATCCGTCATGGCAGATTTGCAGCATTGGTTCTAGACCCAATTATCGACAGATTTCATCTCACTAGAGTCCTTATGGACGGCGGCAGTAGCCTGAACCTGCTTTACCAGGATACAGTGCGGAAAATGGGCATAGATCCCTCGAGGATTAAGCCCACCAAAACGACATTTAAAGGCGTCATACGAGGTGTACAGGCCAATTGTACAGGCTCAATTACACTTGAAGTGGTCTTTGGATCTCCGGATAATTTCCGAAGCGAGGAGTTAATCTTCGACATAGTCCCGTTCCACAGTGGCTATCACGCACTGCTCGGGCGAACCGCATTCGCCAAGTTCAATGCGGTACCACTCTACGCATACCTTAAGCTCAAGATGCCAAGCCCTCGAGGAGTAATTACGGTCAATGGAAACACCGAACGCTCCCTCCGAACGGAGGAGCACACGGCGGCCCTTGCAGCGGAAGTACAAAGCAGCCTCTCCAGTCCGGCAATTAAACGTCCAGACACCTTCAAGCGCGCCCGGAGTAACCTACAACAAGACCGCCTGGCACGTTCCGAGCAGGCGTAGCAATGCGGCCCCAACCCCAGCCCTCGCGAAAATGCGACACCAGTGCTTCGCGTACATAACTATGTTCTAGAAATACCATGGGTACAGGGGGAGGGGCACCATCACGGCACGCCCGAAACATGGCTTGAACCGCACTAGGGGCTGCCAATTTTTTTTTTTGATTTTCTCTTACTTTCAGGACTCCATTCTTTGGAAGGCCTGCCCGGCAGTACAATTGCCGCACAAACGATGCAAGAACCAGGGAAGCAGACAAGCCACGCCGCATTAACAGAACTCCCAGGTAGTCTCTATCACGAGCAGTATACCTGTTTCGCATACCATTCCGCAGCCTGCCCCTGGAACGGACATGTTAAATAGTCCAACCTTTTGCTTATCGCGTTATTTGTATCGTTCTGCCTTGATCGCAGACCTTTTTAATAAACAATGCATAGCTTTTGTCTATTTTTGCATTACTCTTCTTTACAAATATATGTTCATTAACAACATGTTGCACCTGTACACTTTGGTACGGCCTAATACGCCAGGGGCTTTAGTACCCCTCAATATGGTGTGAAAAGTCCGAACACTTTAACAAGTGCAGCACCCCGAACTTATAGCATTATATGCATCGGCTCCGAATCATGTCTTGGGTCAATAGTTAGGTTTGCCCGACTCCTATGTTTTGGTGCCTTACGTTCCGCTATATTGGCTAAGGTAGCACTAGGAGAACTACTGCGATTGTGCCCCAGTTGAGCTGGGCTAAGCACCTCAGTAGAGAAAGCTAAAACTGACTGTCATGATGAAGTGAGAGCTGGTCACTGTTTGAGAGGTTTTTCGAGTCCCTAAAGACTTATGCCGCTTAGAGCGAGGAGTCGGCTCTATCTCGCCAAGGTGTGGATAGCGCCCCGAACTCGGTCTTCCGAATACCAGGGGCTTCGCCAAAATTTAAAATTATAGAATTCTATGGCTAAGTGAGAGTGTTCAAGCATTATAGTCCGATTGCCTTGTTCTTTGTGCTGAGCGCCTCCCTCGAAGGACCCAAACATGGGAAAAAGAGTTCTCAGGTTTATCCCGAACACCCCAGCACTAGTGGCACAGGGGCAGAAGCCGACGACTCGCCATCTCTCAAATTTGATAAACGGCCGCACAGAGGGTAATATTTTAAATTCAAAAAGCATTGCTTAGCGCATATGAACAAGTTTTTAGCGCACAGGACAAAACGAGCGAGTTTTACTCAAAAATTACATCCCTGGAACATTCATCCGCCATAAGGTGGGCACCCTTTAGAACGTCCTTATAATAATTCTCGGGCTTGCGATGCTCTTTCCCCGGCGGTGGCCCGTCCTTCACAAGCTTCTCAGCATCCAGCTTGCCCTAGTGCACCTTAGCGCGGGCAAGGGCCCTACGGGCACCTTTGATGCAGACGGAGCGCTTGATGAATTCGAGCCTTGGACAGGCCTCCACTAGCCGCCGCATCAGCCTGAAGTAGCTCCCAGGCGGAGCCTATCCAGGCCATAGCCGAACTATGAGGCCCTTCATGGCCTGTTCGGCCGCCTTGTGGAGCTGGACCAGTTGCTTCAGCTGGTCGCTCAGGGGCACAGGGTGTCCGGCCTTAGCATACTGAGACCAGAACACCTTCTCCGTCGAGCTGCACTCCTCGGCTCGGTAGAACGCGGCGGCATCGGACACGCTACAGGGAAGATCTGCGAATGCTCCTGGAGAGCTCCGGATTCGGGTAAGTAACAAGTAACTCACTCTAACATGTTTGCTTTGCATAAAGAATGCCTTACCCACCGCTATCTTTTTCACCGCATCCAACTCCTGGAGGGCCTTCTGGGATTCGGCCTTGGCAGACTTGGCATTTTCAATTGCCGCCGCGAGCTCGGACGCTCGCGTCTTTGAGTCAAGCTCCAAACTCTCATGTTTTTTCATGAGAGCCTGGAGCTCTTGCCGCACCTCGCCAATCTAAGCCTCATACTTCTCCCGCTCGGTGCGCTCCATGGCCGCCCTCTTCTCGGGCTCGGGCAGCGTTTGCATAAGGGTCGCCACCTCAGACGTGGCCCCTACAATAGCCACGATAATCCTGTCATTTTTTGCAATTGCACTTTTTTATATATTTACATAAAGGTATTTCTTACCTTCCTTGTCCTTGAGCTGCTTCTTGGCAAGCTCGAGCTCTTGCTCGGACTGCTCGAGGTTCTGCTTTAGCACGTCCACTTCCGCAGTCAGTGCGGCGAACGCCAACAAAGAAGCCTGCATACGCATATTGACTCCTTTATGTTAGACTCCTGCGAATTTTATTTAATCCTCTATTCGACTTTTCTTCCCGAACGCCAAACAGAGCATCAGGGGCTACTGTCTATGCGGTAATATTTTTACACATTCTTTACTTACCTCAAAACCTGTTAAAAGGCTAGCACAAGCTTGAGTCAGTCCGCTCTTGGCGGACTGAACCTTCTGGACCACCACACTCATAATGGTGCGGTGCCCCTCGTCGATGGAGGCACCCGTAAGCACCTCCAATAGATTGTCCGGCGCCTCCGGTTGGACGGGGGTCACCGGCTCGGTGGGCTTGCTCCTCTTGGAAGGAGGTCGCCCGCCGGACTCTTGAACCTTTGAAGGTTCCGAAACAGTGTCCGGCCTAGGGCCGGACTTGGAGCCCTGGGGGATCGATCCCCTTTACTCCTGGAGTCCGGGAGGTCGCCTTGCGGCTCCTCCAGGACCACCCTCTCCTGGCTTGGAACCTGTTGGGACGCCACCTCGGCATCGTCCGTAGGGCGGGGGGAGGTAGCGAGCGAAAGTGAATTCACGTCCGACGAATCCAGGGAGCCACTCGATGACTCGTCGAGCCCGGCCTTGGGCGGACTGCATAGATATATTCGACATAAGGGAAAGCTGTGCAATAAAGGAACACTACGAGTTACTCTGGTGTCCGAACACTTAAGATCTCGCTGGGTGCTTGGCCCTGTGCGGCCACTCCTCTTCCCCATCATCGGCGTCGGTGGAGTAGTCCGAAGGAAGGGTCTTCCCCTTCTTAGACCCTTCAGTCTCCCCGGTCGGGGCGGCCTTTCTCTTCTTTCCTCCCTCCGCTGGGGGGGGGGAGGTTTCTTCTTCCTCCTCCTCATTTTCACGGGAGGAGTGCATCTCGGAGTCGTCGGATGATGAATCCGACACCTCCAGGCGCCGAGCACTCTTTCGAGTCCCTGTGGCCTTCTTGTTGGCCTTCTTCTCCGGCACCACATAGGGTGCCGGAACCAGCAGCTTCGCCAAGCGAGCATCGGCTGGGTCTTCGGGCAAAGGTGTCGGACAGTCGATCTGTCCGGACTTCGCCTGCCAATCCTGTCACAGGTAAGGGAGCTTAGATCCCGCATAAAGTCAAACTATGAAAAACTAATACCCTGTAAAAGGTACAAATGGCTTACCGCACTAGTGTGACGCTGTGTGCTGAATCCGCGATCCTTGGAAGCGGATGCAGGAGCCTCGGCGCCTTTGAAAAGCACCTTCGAGGCATCTTCGTACGTCGTGTCGAAGAGCCTGTTCAGAGTCCGGTGCTGCGCCGAGTCGAACTCCCACAGATTGAAGGCCCGTTGTTGGCACGGGAGGATCCGGCAGATGAGCATAACCTGGACTACGTTGACAAGCTTGAGCTGCTTGTTCACCAGGGTTTGGATGCATTTTTGCAGTCCATTCACCTCTTCTTTGCTGCCCCACGACAGGCCCGTCTCTTTCCAGGACGTGAGCCGCGTAGGGGGTCCGGACCGGAACTCGGGGGCTGCAACCCACTCAGGGTCGCGCGGCTCGGTGATGTAAAACCACCCCGATTGCCACCCCTTTAGGGTCTCCACAAAGGAGCCCTCGAGCCATAGAACGTTGGGCATCTTGCCCGCCATGGTGCCTCCGCACTCCGCCTGGTTGCCGCGCACCACCTTCGGCTTGACATTGAAAGTCTTGAGCCATAGGCCGAAATGGGGGCGGATGCAGAGGAAAGCATCGCACACGACGATAAACGCCGAGATGTTGAGGATGAAGTTCGGGGCCAGATCGTGGAAATCCAGGCCGTAGTAGAACATGAGTCCCCGGACGAATGGGTGGAGAGGAAAGCCCAGTCCGCGGAGGAAGTGGGGAAGGAACACTACCCTCTCATGGGGCCTTGGGGTGGGGAGGAGCTGCCCCTCTTCAGGAAGCCGGTGCACGATGTCGTTAGACAAGTATCCGGCCTTCCTCAGTTTTTTGATGTGTCCCTCCGTGATGGAGGAGACCATCCACTTGCCTCCCGCTTCGGACATGGCTGGAGAAGGTCAAAGTGGGGAATGGGGCTGGGATGCTAGAGCTCGAGTGCGCGGAAGATGGATAGGCAAAGGAGCAAGAAGGCGTAGGTAAAAAGGTGGATCCTTATCCCCTTATATGGGCGGATGCGGCTATGCGTCCCCACCGACCTGATAAAGCTTGCTTATCTCCCAAGCGCCGTATTCAATGGCGCGGTTGGGTTACCCACGTCCGTATTGATGAGAATCCCGTAAATAAAGAGGACACGATCTCTGCTTTGACAAGACGTGCCAAGGAAACCGCCTCGCGAAACGCGCTGAGGTGGGGGAGTAAAAACGATTTGAATAAAGGCTTGGTCGTAGTGTGCTGTCACGCTGCGGAGTACGTCAGCAGATTAGATTTGTGCAAATATTATTCTCTCTATGGCAATATGTGGAAACTTATTTTGCAGAGCCGGACACTATCCTTTGTGTTCAAAATCTTCTATGAAGTACTTGGAGGAGGAACCCGCCTTGCAATGCGGAAGACAATCTGCGCGCCGGACTCGTCGTCATTGAAGCCTTGTTCAGGGGCTACTGAGGGAGTCCTGGATTAGGGGGTGTTTGGATAGCCGGACTATACCTTCAGCCGGACTCCTGGACTATGAAGATACAAGATTGAAGACTTCGTCCCGTGTCCGGAAGGGACTTTCCTTGGCGTGGAAGGCAAGCTTGGCGATACGGATATGTAGATCTCCTACCATTGTAACCGACTCTATGTAACCCTAACCCTCTCCGATGTCTATATAAACCGGAGGGTTTTAGTCCGTAAGACAGAAGAACAATCATACCATAGGCTAGCTTCTAGGGTTTAGCCTCCTTGATCTCGTGGTAGATCTACTCTTGTACTACCCATATCATCAATATTAATCAAGTAGGACGTAGGGTTTTACCTCCATCAAGAGGGCCCGAACCTGGGTAAAACATCGTGTCCCTTGTCTCCTATTACCATCCGCCTAGAGGCACAGTTCGGGACCCCCTACCCGAGATCCGCCGGTTTTGACACCGACAGATGTGTTGCCATCTTATGATGTTTTGAGTAGATATCTTTTGTCTTTGGGTTGGTTGATGATCTAGATTGGTATGAGTTGTATGTTTTACTTTGGTGCTGTCCTATGGTGCCCTCCGTGTCGCTCAAGCGTGAGGGATCCCCGTTGTAGAGTGTTGCAATACGTTTATGTTTCGCTTATAGTGGGTTGCGTGAGTGACTGAAACACAAACCCGAGTAAGGGGGTTGTTGCGTATGGGATAAAAGAGGACTCGATGCTTTAATGCTATGGTTGGGTTTTACCTTAATGATCTTTAGTAGTTGTGGATGCTTGCTAGAGTTCCAATCGTAAGTGCATATGATCCAAGTAGAGAAAGTATGTTAGCTTATGCCTCTCCCTCATATGAAACTGCAATAGTGATTACCGGTCTTGTTAACAATTGCCTAGGACAATTCCGCAGACCGATCCACCATTATTCCACACTCGCTATTTATATTATTTAGTAATATATTCTAACTTTATGATAACAACACCTAATTTTATATTTTAGCTCTCTGATATCATACAAAGTTATCCTCTTCATACCCATAACGTAGTTTTATTTCTCGTTTCTAGTTGGAAGCAAACGTTCGGTGTATGTAGAGTCGTACCAGTGGTAGATAGGGCTTGAGAGAATATTGATCTTACCTTTAGCTCCTTGTGGGTTCGACACTCCATACTTATCACTTCCACCTTTGGAAATTGCTACGATGATTCCCTGCACTTGGGGATTATCACTAATAAGCTCAAACCCAAATCGGAGAAATGTGTATTCATAGGATACCCAAAGGAGACAGTTAGGTACACCTTCTATCACAGATCCGAAGGCAAGACATTCGTTGCTAAGAATGGATCCTTTCTAGAGAAGGAGTTTCTCTCGAAAGAAGGGAGTGGGAGGAAAGCAGAACTTGATGAGGTAACTATACCTGCTCCCTTATTGGAAAGTAGTTCATCACAGAAATATGTTCCTGTTAGTCCTACACCAATTAGTGAGGAAGCTAATGATGATGATCATGTAACTTCATATCAAGTTACTACTGAACCTCGTAGGTCAACCAGAGTGAGATCCGCACCAGAGTGGTACGGTAATCTTGTTCTGGAGGTCATGTTACTTGACCGTGATGAACCTACGAACCATGAGGAAGCGATGATGAGCCTAGATTCCGCGAAATGGCTTGAGGCCATGAAATCTGAGATGGGATCCATGTATGAGAACAAAGTGTGGACTTTGGTTGACTTGCCCGATGATTTGCAAGCCATAGAAAATAACTAGATTTTCAAGAGGAAGACGGACGCTGATAGTAGTGTTACTATCTACAACACTAGACTTGTCGAAAAAGGTTTTGACAAAGTTCAAGGTGTTGACTACGATGAGATTTTCTCACTCGTAGCGATGCTTAAGTCTGTTCGAATCATGTTAGCCAACTGCCACATTTTATGAAATCTGGCAAATGGATGTCAAAACTACATTCCTTAATGGATTTCTTAAAGAAGAGTTGTATATGATGCAACCGGAAGGTTTTATCGATCCTAAAGGTGCTAACAAAAATGTGCAAGCTCCAGCGATCCATCTATCGACTGGTGCAAGCATCTCAGAGTTGGAATATATGCTTTGGTGAGTTGATCAAAGCATATAGTTTTATATAGACTTGCGGTGAAGCCTGTATTTATAAGAAAGTGAGTGGGAGCACTACAACATTTCTGATAAATATATGTGAATGACATATTGTTGATCGGAAATAATGTAGAATTTTCTGGACATCATAAAGGAGTATTTGAAAGGAGTTTTTCAAATAAAGACCTTAGTGAAGCTGCTTACATATTGAGCTTCAAGATCTATAGAGATAGATCAAGACGCTTGATCAGTTTTTTCAATGAGTACATACCTTGACAAGATTTTGACGTAGTTCAAAATGGAACAGTCAAAGAAAGAGTTCTTGCCTGTTTTACAAGGTGTGAAATTGAGTAAGACTCAAAGCCGGAACATGGCAGAAGATAGAAAGAGAATGAATGTCATTCCCTATGCCTCAGCCATAGGTTCCATAAAGTATGCCATGATGTGTACCAGATCTATTGTATACCCTACACTGAGTTTGGCAAGGGAGTACAATAGTGATCTAGGAGTAGATCACTAGACAACGGTCAAAATTATCCTTAGTGGAATAAGGATATGTTTCTCGATTATGGAGGTGACTAAAGGTTCATCGTAAAGGGTTACGTCGATGGAAGTTTTGACACTGATCCAGATGACTCTAAGTCTCAATCTGGATACATATTGAAAGTGGGAGCAATTAGCTAGAGTAGCTCCGTGCAGAGCATTGTTGACATAGAAATTTGCCAAATACATACGGATCTGAATATGGCAGACCCGTTGACTGAACTTCTTTCACAAGCAAAACATGATCACACCTTAGTACTTTTGGATGTTAATCACATGGCTATGCGAACTAAGATTACTGACTCTAGTAAACCCTTTGAGTGTTGGTCACATGGCGATGTGAACTATGGGTGTTAATCACATGGTGATGTGAACTATTGGTGTTAAGTCACATGGCGATGTGAACTAGATTATTGACTCAAGTGCAAGTGGGAGATTGAAGGAAATATGCCCTAGAGGCAATAATAAAGTTATTATTTATTTCCTTATATCATGATAAATGTTTATTATTCATGCTAGAATTGGATTAACCGGAAACTTAGTACATGTGTGAATACATAGACAAACAGAGTGTCACTAGTATGCCTCTACTTGACTAGCTCATTGAATCAAAGATGGTTAAGTTTCCTAGCCATAGACATGAGTTGTCATTTGATTAACGAGATCACATCTTTAGAGAATGATGTGATTGACTTGACCCATTCCGTTAGCTTAGCACTTGATCGTTTAGTATGTTGCTATTGCTTTCTTCATGACTTATACATGTTCCTATAACTATGAGATTATGCAACTCCCGAATACCGGAGGAACACCTTGTATGCTATCAAATGTCACAACGTAACTGGGTGATTATAAAGATGATCTACAGGTGTCTCCGAAGGTTTTTGTTGGGTTGGCATAGATCGAGATTAGGATTTGTCACTCCGAGTATCGGAGAGGTATCTCTGGGCCCTCTTGGTAATGCACATCACTATAAGCCTTGCAAGCAATGCAACTAATGAGTTAGTTGCGGGATGATGTATTACGGAATGAGTAAAGAGACTTGCCGGTAACGAGATTGAAATAGGTATTGAGATACTGACGATCGAATCTCGGGCAAGTAACATACCGATGACAAAGGGAACATCGTATGTTGTTATGAGATTTGACCGATAAAGATCTTCGTAGAATATGTAGGAACCAATATGAGCATCCAGGTTCCGCTATTGGTTATTGACCGGAGACGTGTCTCGGTCATGTCTACATAGTTCTCGAACCCGTAGGGTCCGCACGCTTAAAGTTCTATGACGATCGGTATTATGAGTTTATGTGTTTTGATGTACCGAAGCTAGTTCGGAGTCCCGAATATGATCACGGACATGACGAGGAGTCTCAAAATGGTCGAGACGTAAAGATCGATATATTGGACGACTATATTTGGACATCGGAATGGTTCCGAGCGAGATCGGGAATATACCGGAGCATCGGGAGGTTACCGGAACCCCCCGGGAGGTATATGGGCCTTAGTGGAAAAGAGAGGAGAGGAGAAAAGGAGGGGGCCCCCCCCAAGCCCAATCCGAATTAGGAGGGGGGGGGGGTCGGCCCCCCTTTCCTTCCTCCCTCCTTCCCTTCCTTTCCCTCTCCTACTCCAACTTGGAAGGAGGGGAATCCTACTCCCGGTGGGAGTAGGACTCCCCTTGGCACGCCCTCCTCCTAGCCGGCCGCCTCCCCCTCCCCTTGCTCCTTTATATACGGGGGCAGGGGCACCCTAGGACACACAAGTTGATTGTTCCAAGCTGTGTGCGGTGCCCCCCCACCATAATCCACCTCGGTCATATCGTAGCGGTGCTTAGGCGAAGCCCTGCGTCGGTAGCAACATCATCACCGTCATCACGCCATCGTGCTGATGGAACTCTTCCATGAAGTTCTGTTGGATCGGAGTTCGTGGGACGTCATCGAGCTAAACGTGTGCTGAACTCGTAGGTGCCGTACGTTCGGCACTTGGATCGGTCGGATCGTGAAGACGTACGACTACATCAACCGCATTGTCATAACGCTTCCGCTTTCTCTACGAGGGTACGTGGACAACACTGTCCCCTCTCGTTGTTATGCATCACCATGATCTTGCGTGTGCATAGGATTTTTTTTGAAATTACTACGTTCCCCATCAGTTCCAACCATCGAGGCCGATTAGGGTGGAAGGCAATGAGGAGCCCAGGGGCACGGGCTGGAGGAGTACGGCGATGTCGTCTGCGAGCTTCTTGACGACGGTGAACTTGTTGGTGGTGGCAACGATCATCTCATCCAACTGAGAGTCGTAGTTGGCGTCGACGGTGGCCATCCACCAGTTAGTCGCCAACACCGTCTGGAGACGATCCTCAATGCCATGCCGCAGGCCGGCATCGTGGACCATCTGGCACAGCCGCTGGCCGCTCGTGCGCATCGCCGCCATGGGTCTGGAGTGAACACTTTTGCGCTTACTAGTGTAGGTCCTTAAGCAAATGCTTAGATGCATACGATGTGGTAGATGCATTGGAATGGAGGGGTGAGGGAGTCCTGGACTAAGGGGTCTGTTGACACCATATTTTGGCACGGCCAAGAAATTAATTAAGATTTCCTCAAATGGAGAAGAGCTCAAAGTGAGAAAGTTTCGTATCGTCAGAAGGAAAAACTTTTACATTTGGGCCATAGACATCCGGTCTCATCTCTAAGGCCGAAGTTGTGTTCGAAGTACTCAGATTTTGTATTCAGAACACTATTCGGCTGACTACACCTGCAAGATGGCTTCATATGGGAAAAGTTTCTACACGGATTGCCTTCGTCTCGTCGAAACGATCGATTTTGATATAAAAATCGTTCAAATCCGAGTTCGTATGCAAAAGTTAGAGCAATCAGAGTGCAGCCCTATCACGAGGCGAGATGTGGCGCGCCCCACTAGACACATGTCTGACGGGTAGCGCGAGGAGATAGCCTGTGTTGCGAGACAGATTTGACCCTCAACATGATCTCTGATAAAAAAAACCCTTCAACATGAAAATTGTTCGTCTCGTCGAAACAGTCAAGATTGCTTTTGGGCTTGTTTTCATCCGAGATCGTTTACGACCGCAAAAAGGACCCGCAAGGTGCAGCCAGTTTAAACCGGACAGTTTTGGGAAGTTCGGATAAAACCAGTCCGAATTTGACTAGGGTTTTGGACGTGAATTGATGTAATTTTCCTGTAAGGAAAGCCTAGATAAATCCTTTGCTTGTACGTGAAGTCCAGCCGCCTCTTATATATGTTGGGGGTGACGGCCGATTGAAACAACACACAATCGCAAAACACATCTACTTTTTACCCTAGTTTTACATCTCTCCCTTGTTCTTTCTCTCTCGTTCTTCGTTCGTTCTTCGTGTTGAAGGGCAGCGATCCTCGAGGCTCTAGGGGCGGGCGAACCGACCTAGGGCAGCCCATAGCCGCCGCACGTCCAGACGGGGTCCCTCCCGGGCGCGTGGGGTTTCGGGTCCTGAAAAGCACCCGCCGGATTGCTTGCGTACCGCGCTTCCGGACGGGTCTCCTTCGACGTGAGCTGCGGTGCATCACCCTCGGTGTTGGAGGTACACGGTGACGTGTTCGTGTGCGAACACACTTTTTGGCGACTCCGCTAGGGACGAAAGATCAAGAATCATCATCAACCATGTCGGATCTCCCCAAGCCCTCAGAAGTTAGCGCCGATAACATCATTAAGCCTGGTCTTGATGAACTATCGGATGAACATCGCCAAGCCTATGAAGCGCGCAAGAAGCAGCGTGAAGAGGCTTTTGAGGCGCTCAAGAAGAAGCGCGAGGAGGAGGATTTGGAAGCGTTTCTTTCAAGTTTCAAGAAAGACCGTCAAGGGAACATCACTCCGGTTGGAAACGTCAATCTTCCTCCCCTCATCGACGAACAAGATGTAATCACTGTGAGTAAAGTTTTTTCTCCAAAGCAAGTGGCTGTGATTGAAAGTCTTGTTAGTAAGGGTAATGTGATGGCATACAATTCTTTTGTGGCTAGTGCTAATGCTCAGAAAAATATGCCTCCATCATCTAGTGGTACTGTTGGTATATCTGAAAACCCTAGCCCAATTTTACCTATTTCCACCACCTATGCAACAACAATATAATATGCCGTTGAATTTTTACCCTACTCAAACCAACCAGCTTGTGGCTGCACCTACATACTCTAATCCTATTATGAGTGTGCCCAATTCGACGTCAACACCGAATCACTTTGTCACACCACCCATAGGCGCTGGCATGTTTGGTCTGCCGCCGAATTATGGTTCGGCGCCCATCCCACAAGTTGCACCAATAGCTAGTACTCAGGTTGCTCCTATGTCATTGCCACAAACATCTTCATCTACCTCGGATCCAATTTTAGCTAAATTAAGGGAGGATTTGCATACGATGTCTCTAGAAACTTTCGGAAACGAGCCGAAAGTAAAGAGTCGTGTGTACCAAAAGCCTTATCCTGAACACTTCGATGCAATTTCTTACCCTCAAGGTTATAAGGTTCCTGATTTTGTTAAATTTAGTGGTGAGGGTACGAAAACAACTTGGGAGCATGTGAGTCAGTATCTAGCACAGTTGGGTGAAGCAGGTTCCATAGAAGAATTGAAAGTGCGTTTATTTCCATTATCTTTAACTGGTACCGCATTTTCATGGTTTGCTGCTTTACCACATGGCTCAATTCTCTTATGGTCGCAATTAGAGCAAAAGTTTCATGATCACTTTTATAGCGGCGATAATGAACTAAAGTTGTCACATCTTACATCGGTTAGGCAGAAACATGATGAATCGGTCACCGATTATGTCAAGAGGTTTAGAGATATAAAAAACCGATGTTATAGCTTAGTGATAACTGAGAGAGACTTGGCAGATCTTGTTCTTAATGGTTTGAAAACTCACATTAAAGAGAGGCTAGAAAGTTATGAGTTTTCGAGCATTAATCAAGTCTTACAAAAAGCCTTGGCCCAAGAGAGTCAAAGTAAAGAGGTCCATAGGTCTACAACCGATCGTCCTAGAATGCATATGGTTGAACACAATGATGATAATTCGGATGATGAGGTTGATGTCTATACTACTGAATTTGTTTGGTCCTCAAAGGCCAAACCCTATATGTGCAATGCTCTTAAGCCGATTCGCAAGAATCGTGATGAGGAGATGAGGTTTACTTTTGATATATCAAAGTGTGATAAAATATTTGATGCTCTCTTGCAAGATAAGATGATTAGAATATCACACACCATACCGCCGTTTCAGGAGCTGAAACGGTGTGCTTATTGCAAGTACGATAATTCATTTTCTCATGCTACTAACGATTGCAATGTTTTTCGACGACAGGTACAATCGGCCATTAATGACGGACGATTGAATTTTGCTGAGATGCAAGTTGATAAGCAGCCCTTCCCCATAAACACCATAGACTTGGAAGGGAAGAAAATGTTAATTCGGACTAACATAGCCGAATCTGCTAATAAAGATAATGTTGTTATTGGTGAACCCAGGAATAGCAAGGAGGGTGACAAGGTCTTGGTAAGAAAGATTGTGCTTGAGAAGCAACCCGATGGCAAGGAAGTGTTGAAGATCACTATAAAAAATGCTACACTCGGGGGGCAACCACAAGTACAAGAGGATGCTCATGTTAAATTGATCAAGCCCAAGAATTCAGAAGTTGGCAAGTGGAAAAAGAATGAAACTAAGAACAAGAGAATCAAGCCAACTTTTGATATGTTGCTATCCAAATATGTAAGTCAAGCGGCCGGTTCTAGCTCTAATCGGCCATCACATTCAAAGCGTTCAAGATTGCCTCCGGAGCAAGAGTTTCGACGATATGCAAGGCCATATGGGTCATGGGCATCGACACCATGTATGTCACAACCCTTCTATGCGCCATATTACATGAGAGGCTTCAGTGGAGGATGGGGACAGCCCCCAATGGCTCCTTATGCTTTCCACATGGGGTGGGCAGCACCTAGAAGGCCTGCTCGCGAGAGGCTTTATTATCCCACACAAGGCCGTTTGAGCTATGGTGCTAATCGGCCAACAAAAATTTCTCCAAGTAAGGCCAATAAAAAAGTGTGGCGTGTTAAGTCATCTAATGCAGAAATTTCAGAATGCGACAAGCAAAAGGAGATCAAAAAACTGATTGTTGGTAATCTGGCTACTTCTAATGGTGATATTGTTATTGTTCAGCAGGGTTCCATGGTTAGTGATCATGAGGCAAGCACAAGCAAGGCCAAACCAACGGATCCCAAATATACTCAACCTAAGTGGTGTCCTCCCGGTTTAACCAAGACCATGAAAAGGAGATTACAACGCATGAGGAACCACGAGAAGGTAGAGCACAAAGAGGAGAGGCAAAGGGACGAATTGTTAAGTGAAATTCGGCCCATGGCACTCACAAAACAAGTGTGGAGGCCTAAACAAAAAGAAAACGCAGATGCTTCTACATTAGCTACAGCAACCCATTCGCCACCAAAAGAGGATGATGCAACTCCTATTACATCGTCCACACCACCTGAAACATCCCCTTTAGTTGAGGAATCTTTGAGCCCAATATTCACATTGGGGGATGAAGATGAGATGGTGGATTATGAATCTACGCCGGTTCGGGAAGGTATGGATATTAATATGGTATATTACTTACCTGCCGAGTTTCGTGCTATAGGTAACGAATGGGAGGTAGCCCAGCTGGATTTTGGTCTTAAGAATGCTATCTTCGAGAAGCCAAAAGAACCGGTGAAACACTTGAAGCCATTGTACCTCAAAGGTCATATTAACGGATCGTCGGTTGCTAGGATGCTTGTTGATGGTGGTGCTGTGGTAAATCTTATGCCCTACTCGGTCGTCAAGAAGTTGGGGTTAGACGATAATGCATTGATGAAGACCAATATGGTACTTAATGGATTTAAGGGAAAAGAAAAAACAGAGGCCAAAGGTGTGATGTGCATGGAACTCACCGTGGGAAGTAAAACTTTGGCCACCACATTCTTCATCGCCGAGGTGCAAGGTAACTATAATGTTATATTAGGCCGCGATTGGGTTCATGCTAACCAATGTGTGCCATCTACCATGCATCAATTCTTAATACAATGGGTCGATGATGAGGTAGAAGTCATTCACGCGGATAATTCGGCTTGTGTTGCTTTGGCCGATGCATCGGTGGATTGGAACCATCCCAATGTTACTTGCTTAACAGGGCGTGACCTCTCGGGGTTTGATTTCCTTAGTGCTACGAGGAACGGATTCATTCCCATCTCTTTAAAGTCGATTGGTGATAATCGGTTCCAAGGTATGATGTAAACAAGAAGTTAAAAGCAATGGCCGATATATACTTATCGTCCTAAGAACATGCAAAATGGCCGATGGAGTGTTGACATCGTCCTTAGAACAAGATATATGCGAGTTATTTTTCGGCACACAAGCTTTGCCGAAAAACATGGGGGCATGTGTTGACACCATATTTTGGCACGGCCAAGAACTTAATTAAGATGGCCTCAAATGGAGAAGTGCTCAAAGTGAGAAAGTTTCGTATCGTCAGAAGGAAAAACTTTGATATTTGGGCCATAGACATCCGGTCTCATCTCTAAGGCCGAAGTTGTGTTCGAAGTACTCAGATTTTGTATTCAGAACACTATTCGGCTGACTACACCTGCAAGATGGCTTCATATGGGAAAAGTTCCTACACGGATTGCCTTCGTCTCGTCGAAACGATCGATTTTGATATAAAAATCGTTCAAATCCTAGTTCGTATGAAAAAGTTAGAGCAATCGGAGTGCAGCCCTGTCACGAGGCGAGATGTGGCGCGCCCCATCAGACACATGTCTGACGGGTAGCGCGAGGAGATAGCCTGTGTTGCGAGACAGATTTGACCCTCAAGATGATTTCTGATCAAAAACCCTTCAACATGAAAATTGTTCGCCTCGTCGAAACAGTCAAGATTGCTTTTGGGCTTGTTTTCATCCGAGATCGTTTACGACCGCAAAAAGGACCCGCAAGGTGCAGCCAGTTTAAACCGGACAGTTTTGGGAAGTTCGGATAAAACCAGTCCGAATTTGACTAGGGTTTTGGACGTGAATTGATGTAATTTTCTTGTAAGGAAAGCCTAGATAAATCCTTTGCTTGTATGGGAAGTCCAACCGCCTCTTATATATGTTGGGGGTGACGGCCGATTGAAACAACACACAATCGCAAAACACATCTACTTTTTACCCTAGTTTTACATCTCTCCCTTGTTCTTTCTCTCTCGTTCTTCGTTCGTTCTTCGCGTTGAAGGGCAGCGATCCTCGAGGCTCTAGGGGCGGGCGAACCGACCTAGGGCAGCCCATAGCCGCCGCACGTCCAGACGGGGTCCCTCCCGGGCGCGTGGGGTTTCGGGTCCTGAAAAGCACCCGCCGGATTGCTTGCGTACCGCGCTTCCGGACGGGTCTCCTTCGACGTGAGCTGCGGTGCATCACCCTCGGCGTTGGAGGTACACAGTGACGTGTTCGTGTGCGAACAGGGTCCTCGGACGTCCGGCCTGTTAGCCATGGGCTGAACTGATGGGTTGTGAAGATACGAAGACCGAAGACTGCACTCGTGTCCAGATGGGACTCTCCTTGGCGTGGAAGGCAAGCTTGGCGACCGAATATGTAGATTCTTTTCCTTTGTAACTGACCTTGTGTAACCCTATATCCTCTCGGTGTCTACATAAACCGGAGAACTTAGTCCGGAAAGGGGAAGACTCATTACCATAGTCATACAGGCTAGACTTCCACGGTTTAGCTATTACGATCTCGTGGTAGATCAACTCTTGTAATACTCATATTCATCAAGATCAATCAAGCAGGAAGTAGGGTATTACCTCCATAGAGAGGGCCCGAACCTGGGTAAACATCATGTCCCCTGTCTCTTGTTACCATCGACCTTAGACGCACAGTTCGGGACCCCCTACCCGAGATTCGCCAGTTTTGACACTAACATTGGTGCTTTCATTGAGAGTTCCACGGTGTCATCCTCAAAAGGTTTGATGGCCCCTTCAATAGTCAACAACAATGCTGTCCAAGGGGAAACCTTCCTCCCCGGACAGATCTTCGTGTTCGGTGGCTTCGCACTGCGGGCCAACTCGCTTGGCCACCTGGAGCAGATCGACAGCTACGCCCCTTTCCATCAGGTCAAATTTGGGAGCTTGAATTATGTCGCAGACATCCGTGGAGACTTGATCTTCGCCTGATTCGAGACCGCGGCGACCTCTCCTAGTCACCTTGGCGAACATGACCTAAATCAGTCGCCAGACCGCATCTAGGAGATAGCTCCTATAACCACTCTGGCCTTAGATCCAGAGCACACTGCGGCATCCAAGGATTGGCGGTTCAACCCCACCACGGAGGCCACGGAGTCTCCGGCATTGGAGCCGCACATGGTCTTAACCTCACGCAATACTCGTGTCACCAGAACTCCAGACTCTTCTCCGGGTAGAAGTTTCGAACCATGTGAGTCCGCGGATACCGAACTTGATCGCTTATTGATCTTCAACTTCAGCGCCGCGGACATCTTCCAGCACTCTCCCTTGGGCGATGTGCTGAACTCATTAAAAAACTTGTCCTTGGCAGGGGACTCACAGCCGAACTATGTACGGTTCGAAGTAGGGGCTGATGATGGGGAATTTTGCTTCCCACCCGCCACCCACTCCATAGCCACTGTCGAGGACTTAACCGACATACTTGATTACAGCTTCGAAGACATCGTCAGTACGGACGACGATGCCAATGAGGAGCAGGGCCAAAACCCGCCATTCATTGGGCGATGGACGACATTTCTTCCTACAACGTATACATGGTGGATACACCTAAAGAAACTAACAACGATGACAAAGAGGATCCAGTTGAAGACAGAACTCCTGAGACAAAGCCCAGTCACCGATGTCAGCGGTGCCGCTCTAAGTCACATTGTACAAAAGACAACAACACTGGCACCGGAGAAAACAATACTCCGGACGATGCCAAAGACAATGAAGACCCTGTTGGAGCAACCTCCGAACAGGATGTACATACCATACACGAAGACTCGGAGGACAGTAACTATCTTCCGCTCTCCGAGGAAAAGGAAAGCCTCGGCAACGAGGATTTCATCGTGCCCGAGGAACCTCTCGAGCAGGAGCGCTTCAAACGCGGGCTAATAGCCACTACAAGAAGCCTGAAAAAGAAGCAGTTGCAGCTCCAAGCGGACCAAGATCTGCTCAATGATAGATGGATCGAAGTCCTGGCCGCCGAAGATAGTGGCCCAGCCAAAAGCTACCCGAAGCGTAGATTGCTACCTCAGTTTGATGACGAGGGGCTGGAGCTCGTAACATCATCGCACAATGCGGCAGGCCGACCACAACTTGGTCCGGATAAAGTGGCAACTCAGGACGAACACCAGACCACCCCACCTTGCTGTAAAGGCAAGAATAAAACAGCTCGGGGTTGTACATACGACCTTCGACCGGACTTGGACAGTAGAGCAGGACACGCAAGATTGATCTACAGATCGCAAGGACGTGCCTCGAAACACGACGACGGCTACCTATTCGGACGTGACAAACCTAGCCACGCCCGGTCAGAAAACCGTAAATGGACTCCATCGGAGGTACGCCGCAGTGTGGCCCAGCATAGAGGCGCCGCACACCCTCTTTGCTTCACAGACGAAGTAATGGAGCATGAATTCCTAGACGGGTTCAAACCCATGAATATCGAATCATACGACGAAACAACGGATCCCGCGGTATGGATCGAGGACTTCCTCCTCCATATCCACATGGCCCATGGAGATGACCTTCATGCCATCAAATACCTACCACTAAAACTCAAAGGACAAGCTCGGTACTGGTTAAACAGTTTGCCGGAAAATTCTATTGGCAGCTGGGAAGATTTGGAAGACGCCTTCCGCGACAACTTCCAAGGAACATATGTCCGGCCACCGGATGCTGATGAGTTAAGTCACATTGTCCAACAGCCCGAAGAGTCATCCAGGAAGCTCTGGGCTAGGTTCTTAGTTAAAAAGAACCAAATCGTCGACTGTCCGGACGCGGAAGCCCTTGCGGCCTTCATACACAACGTCCGGGATGAATGGCTGTCACGCCACCTCTGTCAAGAAGGACCTAAATCCATGACAGCCCTTATCGCTCTAATGACCTGCTTTTGCACGGGAGAAGATAGCTGGCTCGCTCGTAGAAGCAACATCGCCGGCGACTTGGGCACTTTCGAAATCTGAGATGGCAATGGCAAGCCACGATGAAGCAAACACAACAGTCGCAATGATAATGAAAGATCACGCGACACAGCGGTCAACGCCGGAATTTAGCAATCCCAAACCCGGTCAACGGAAAAAGCCATTCAAGGCGAACCAAGACGGACCATCCAACCTAGATAGGATATTGGACCAACCCTGCCAGATTCACGGCCACCCCGATAAACCAGCTAATCATACCAACAGAAGTTGTTGGATCTTCTAGCAGGCCGGCAAGCTCAACGCCGAACAAAAGGGGAGGAGGCCGCCAGGCGATAGGGACGACGGAGAGGTTCACCAAGCAAATACCAGAGGTCAGGAGCAATTTCCCCCCGAGGATCAACCAATCCTGGAGCGGAAATAGCAGTTCGGCTTTCGCCGCCCACCTCATATACCCGCAATATTTGAACAGTGTATACATCACTACACACTCAAGATACCATGGGCATTGGCGGAAGCACAATAGGGACAAGCCTGCAAGCATTCCCGTAACATTTTTTATCTAGTTTCTTTTTTACTTCTTTCTTCATTATCTCTTAAAAACAGGTGACGCAATGGACAAACATCTAAAACTGACTCCATCAGAGTTCGGATCCGTACACTCACCTAAGGGGCTACTTCTGCCAAGGATTCCCCCTCGCCGAGGACAGGCGGCGCAGACGTGCGACAGGAGGTCCAAAATAATATTTTGTAGACCGCACTCTTTATTTCGAGCCTGTAATATGCCTTTTTCCTCCACCTTCGACCACCAGGCATGTCAAATAGCCAGGGTTGTGGTCTTTATATATATAAAGTAACCATTGGCATATCGCTCAGGTCCAAGTAAACATTATCCAAATTAATTATTCATGTCTTTTCGCCAATGAATATGGGTCCTATGGTTGTTTCACAGATATACCTCGGCATAACCTGCCAGGGGCTCGGTATGGGAACAAATGAGTTGCCAACAAAGTCCGAACAACTTTACAACGTACTTCGGCGTCGCGAGTTTGGCCTTATATGCATCAGCTCCAAATCATGTCTTGGGTCAATGGTTGGGTTGCCCGGCTCCTGTTCTTGCTACCTTACGTTCCGCTCTATCAGTTAGGGTAGTAAAGGGAGAACTACTACGATTGTGCTTCCGGTTCATCTGGTCAAGCACCTCAGTAGAGAAAGCTGAAAACCGACTTTCATGATGCAGCGAGAGCTGGTCAACCACTCGATGACTTATCGGTATCTGTCGCGATTCCCTCTGTATCACATGAAGGACATTTTTTTCCAGGTCATATATGTAACGCACCATATTGGAATAAGCCGTACACATACCAGGGGCTATATCGTAGTCCCCCCTATAAAACTCCTATGGCTAAGTGAAAGTGTTAACGCCCTATAGTCTGATTGCCTAGTTCGCCGCATTATCACCTCCTTCATGGACCAAGACATTGGATCACGAGTGATTAAATGCTTTTCCGAACACCCCCGTACTTCCTACGAGGGGGCTGAAGCCGACGACTGGAATTTTTTTAGATTATATTAAAACGGCCGCACAGGAGGAACATAAGCTTTCGAGCAAAACATAAAAATAGATTAACTATAAAATTATCTTTTACAATTCTCATACACCTCACTCGAATATTATGTCTTTCAAGCATTGACCCTCTATCAAGCGGGCGGCCTCTAGGACGTCTTCAAAATGTCTTGCCCTTGGGTGGACTCTTCGCCGCAACATCGATGGCCTTCATCTTCCCCCAGAATGTCTTGACATGGGCAAAGGCCATCCGTGCACCCTCAATGCACGCCGACCGCTTCACAGCGTCGATACGTGGCACCGCATCAACGAGCCGCTTCACCAAGCCAAGTAGCTATTCAGAACAGGCTCAGTCGGCCACAGCCGGATTATGACGTTCTTCATGGCAGCGCCGGATATCCTATGAAGCTCGGCCCATTGAGACATCTGTTCATTCAGCAACAGAGGGAGCTTTGACGCACCAAATTGTGACCAGAAAAGCATCTCCCTTCCATACCCCTCTCGCGCTTGGTAAAACTGCGTCGCATCGGAAGAACTCTTCGGCAAGTCTAAAAACTCGTCCGGAGAACTCCACACTCGGTTAAGCTGAGCATAGTTCGGATCGCCGAACTTAGTGTGTAGCAAAATGGGCTTACTGGTTGCAATCTCCCCAGCTTGTCGGATCTCCTCACGGGCTGCTCTGGATTCAGACCGCGCTTCTCTCGCCTCTCGTAAGGCCTTGTCAAGTTCAGCCAATTTGGCTTCATTTTCCTTCTCAAGAAGTCCACAGTGGCTAGCAACATTTTTTAATTCGAGTGCCATCATGGATATCTTCTCCTCGTCTTGGCGCCGAGCAGCTTGTTCGACTATTAACTCAGCTGATGCCTTTTCGGCAGCCGCATAACTGAACCGGGCCTGCTCCTTGGCCTGGGCCAGCTCTGCCCGAAGAATTTCTATGGCGGCAGCACCATCTGCAGTCATGCATATTACAGTATATAACCTTCAGCGTCATCTTTATATCACAAAAATGTATGTGAAGGGACTGACACAAATACATACCTTGCGATTCGTCCAGGCGCATATTGATTAACGCAATGTCATCCCCTACCACATCAAGATTCCGCTGCAGCTAGGCAATATCCGTAGTCTGGGAAGTAGCCAGGGGGAAACAACCTATGTTCCAGTTAATCAGATTAGTCCTTGAGTATTTCTTCTTGATCCTCCTTTCGCCTCCCATGGGAAGCCAACCCGAGTCTCAGGGGCTACTACCTATACACAGGTGCATCTTTGCAAATAAAGTATAGTTGAAAACATCACATTACAAACCTCGAAGCCTCTTAGCAGGCTCATGAAGGCTTCATTCAATCCGCTCTTCCCAGACAGAATCTTCTCAACCACCATACCCATCAAGGTACGGTGTTCCCCCAAGACAGATGCTTTTCGCAGCATGTCCCTCAAGATTCTGACGCCGCCGGGTCTCCGGAAGCCGCTGTAGGAGCACAACCATCCTTTGAAGGAACCGTTCACCCGTCTTCAGAATCATCGTTGGCTGAAAACCGGACAGTATGGGGCCTTCATTATTGGCCCCCGAATCTCGAACGATTGGAGGTCCACCTTCCAGTACTGCCTCCTTCATCCCCTGTGCCGCTTGTTGATCAAGAATAACCCTCCAAGATGACACTTCGGAGCCGTCCGCCTTATTGGGCAAGGAGGTCGGGGGAGGCGTCTCGCTTTCCATCATCTCTGGGAGGAGATCTCCCGAAGAAGAGGATTGCCCAGAGAAACTCTGTGCCGGACTGTAAAAATACACAGGCACGTTATGTATCTCTTCGATAACAGGAAAGAACCGAGACACTATCAAAGTACCCCGGATTCACTTACGGTTTGGTCGAGGGCTTGTCCTCATGACGGAGCTGTTCACTGGTGTTGCCTTCCAATCCCGAGCCGCTCGATGGTGGCATCTTGCCTCTCTTAGGAGACCGCCCCTCCCAACCTTCAGAGGCGGCTCTTTTCCTCCTGAATGGAGAAGGGATACTGGCTTCTCTTTCACCTTCGTCTTCGGGCGAGGAAATGTCAATTTCTCCGGACTCAGTATCTAATTTACCTCCGGAACGAAGGTCACCCCGGGTCTTCTCACTCTCCAACTTGCCCTCCCTTGCCGGCGCCTGGTATGGTGCCGGTGCCAGCATCCTTGTTAACACGGGGTCTACTGAATCTTCGGGAAGAGGGGCTGGACACCTAATCCGTTCTGCTTTCTTTATCCATCCCTAGAAAAAGATGGTTTGCTCAGTGTCTTACTATGAAATATCTGATTATGAGGTGTTCGGCAGACGAGTACTTACCGGGGTGCCCGGATGGTTACAGCTTAGGCCGGTATCTTCGCTAGTGTCCGGCCATTGTTTTCGTCTCCCGAAGAATAATTTCCACATTCCTTTGTGCGTAGTGCCGAAGAAGTGTTGAAGAGTCCGTGGCCCTTCTGGGTTAAACTCCCACAGGCGGAGAGGCTGTCGCTGGCACGGCAGGGTCCGGCGGACTAGCATTACTACAAAATGGTCCGAAATTATGACTGGGCAGGCGTGATGTCACGTTGTAAAAATTTGTCAGCGGATTGGACCCGTGGAATATTATATTCTGTCTACGGTTATGTGTGGTGTGTGTTATAGGTCCAAATACAATCATCACGTCGGGAGACTATCTTGGAGTTCGGAAAGAAGGGAACCCGCCTTGCAATGCCGAGGACAAATCTGCGTGCCAGACTCCTCTTCATTGAAGCCAGGTTCAGGGGCTACTGAGGGAGTCCTGGACTAAGGGGTCCTCGGACGTCCGGCCTGTTAGCCATGGGCCGGACTGATGGGCTGTGAAGATACGAAGACAGAAGACTGCACCTGTGTCCGGATGGGACTCTCCTTGGCGTGGAAGGCAAGCTTGGCGACTGAATATGTAGATTCTTTTCCTTTGTAACCAACCTTGTGTAACCCTAGATCCTCCCGGTGTCAATATAAACCAGAGGACTTAGTCCGGAAAGGGGAAGACTCATTACCATAGTCATACAGGCTAGACTTCTAGGGTTTAGCTATTACGATCTCGTGGTAGATCAACTCTTGTAATACTCATATTCATCAAGATCAATCAAGCAGGAATTAGGGTATTACCTCCATAGAGAGGGCCAAGAACCTGGGTAAACATCGTGTCCCCTGTCTCCTGTTACCATCGACCTTAGATGCATAGTTCGGGACCCCATACCCGAGATCTGCCGGTTTTGACACCGACAAGGGGGGTCTTTATATGAGTGCAAACTGCGTTGCATTCACATCATGCTGCCTCTTTTCCCGGTCCTCCTCCCATTACTTCCCTCATGCATTCACGCGATGCTAATTGAAGGAGGATGCATCATTGGCCGTTCAACATTTCAGGAACCGCTGCCCTCTCCCTCGTTTGAATTAAAGCCGTATCGGGAACAGCGCCGCCCGCTGTCAAATCAAATAGTACTGCGCCGCCCGCTTGACGCTCGGCTGAACACGCCTCCTTGCCTCCATCTATGCTTAATTACTGAATTTTAGTTGCAAAAATTAGATAGTGCTAGTGATTTTTAGCTTCATATTTTGACAAATTGCAGTGTTACAAGGTTGACAAATGGCAATGTTACTAGATCAACAAATGTCAATCTTTCCAGTTTGACAAATGGCAACATACCCAATATGACAGATGCAAATCTTACCAAATTGGTTGTAAGTGGTTGCACATGAGTCATCCAAAAGAATCGTTTGCGTTCAAGAGATGCACAAATCCTACTCCCACTTTGCATACGAGAGTTCTATCTAAAACGTTTGCGATCAAGAGCCATTAAAACCTATAGCTATTAAAACCAAGACACGTGGCGTCACGTGAATGGTTAACAGAACGCACATGGTTTGAATTATACAAATGTTTAACATATTAAAGTGGCAGCTAGTTTTTCAAAATGCCTTTGATGGCTGTTATTCGAGTGCGCCTTCTCTCAAAATGGACACAAAAAATACCACAGCATGTCAGGTGCCATTCCATATAGCATGCCAAGTTTCTTGAATTTTAGACGAGTTTTGGATTTACTAGAATTTAAAAACAAAGTATCTCAAGGCAATCAATGGTGCCCTGGTGTTTGAAATTCATTCCCATTTCTTGCATTGGACCTAAGCTTGCACCCAAGGACAAAGATTTGATTTTTCAACCAAATTATATGCACTGGAGCATGTGCATGTAGTTTAATTTTTAATTATGCACAAAAATGCATTGAAAACTCAGTTAATGCATGAAAATGTCCAAACGAACCCCGAAAAATGACAAAAATTGACACAACACTCCTGTTGTTATATGTTGACATGAGAAATCTTTTGAAAGCAATAAGAGGCAATGGATATCGTTTCATCCCCAAAGGTGGGACGTTCCCTACCGAAATCATCATGCTTGCTATGAGAAGCCCTGGTTTGTGGGAAGCATATACCCAAACCTGCACCAAATGGGACAAAAAATTTACCATGGCATGTTGATGCTGCTCCATGATAGCATGCCAAGTTTCATGAATTTCAGACGAGCTTTGGATTTACTAGAATTTAAAAACCAGGTATCTCAATGTTTGCGGCCGAGTGACGGTGGCAGGGTGTTTGACATTCATTCCCATTTCTTGCATGGGACCTAAGCATGCAACCAAGGACAGATATTTGAATTTTGAACCAATTTATATGCATTAGAGCATGTGCATGTAGTTCAAATTTGAATTATGCACATGAATGCATTGAAAACTCAGTTAATGCATAAAAATGTCCAAACGAACTCCGAAAAATCCAAAAATTGACACAACACTCCTGTTCTTCTATGTTGACACTAGGAAAAAATTAAAATCGAGAAGAGGCAATGGATATTGTTTCATCCCCAAAGGTAGGACGTTCCCTATCGAAACCACCAGGCTTGTTGTGAGAAGCTCTGGTTTGTAAGAAGCATATCCCCAAACCTGACCCAAATGGGACAAAAATTTGACCACGGCATGTTGATGCCACTCCATGATAGCATGCCAAGTTTCATGAATTTCTGACGAGTTTTGGATTTACTAGAATTTAAAATCCAGGTATCTCATTGTTTGCGGCTGAGTGACGGTGGCAGGGTGCTTGACATTCATTACCATTTCTTGCATGGGACCTAAGCATGCAACCAAGGACACAGATTTGAATTTTCAACCAATTTATATGCATTAGAGCATGTGTGTGTAGTTAAAATTTGAATTATGCACATGAATGCAAAGAAAACTCAGTTAATGTATAAAAATGTCCAAGCGAACCTGGAAAAATCCCAAAAATTGAAACAACACTCCTGTTGCTCTATGTTGACACTAGGAAAAAAATTGAAATCAAGAAGAGGCAATGGATATCGTTTCGTCTAGAAAGGTGAAACGTTCCCTACCAAAACCATCAGGCTTGTTGTGAGAAGCACTGGTTTGTGAGAAGCATATCCCCAAACCGGCCCCAAATGGGACAAAAATTTACCACGGCATGTTGATGCCACTCCATGACAGCATGCCAAGTTTCTAGAATTTCAGACGAGCTTTGGATTTACTAGAATTAAAAACCCAGGTATCTCAATGTTTGCGGCCGAGTGACGGTGGTAGGGTGTTTGACATTCATTCCCATTTCTTGCATGGGACCTAAGCATGCAACCAAGGACACATATTTGAATTTTCAACTAATTTATATGCATTATAGCATGTGCATGTAGTTCAAATTTGAAATATGCACATGAATGCATAGAAAACTCAGTTAATGTATAAAAATGTCCAAGCGAACCCCAAAAAAACCCAAAAATTTACACAACACTCCTGTTGTTCTATGTTGACACTAGGAAAAAAATTTGAAATCGAGAAGAGGCAACGGATAATGTTTCGTCCAGAAAGGTGAAACGTTCCCTACCGAAACAATCACACTTGTTGTGAGAAGCTCTGGTTTATGAGAAGCTTATACCCAAACCTGCCCAAATGGGCAAAAAATTTACCACGACATGTTGATGCCGCTCCATGATAGCATGCCAAGTTTCATGAATTTCGGACGACTTTTGGATTTAATATAATTACAAAAGCAAGTACGTCAACATTTGCCGTAGAGCCACGGGGCCGTGGTGTTTGAAATTCATCCCCATTTCTTGCATGGGACATAAGCATAAACCCATGGACACATATATGATTTTACAACCCATGTTGGTGCACCGGAGAATGTGCATGTAGTTTAATTTTGAATTGTGCACCTAAAATGGCTACAAAACCAATTTAATGTATAAAATGTCCAAACGAACCCTGAATAATTCCAATTCTTTTACGACACACATATAGTTGCATGTTCACTGCAGATAAAAGGTCTAGCAATTCAAACACCGTCCATTGCCGCTGTGACCCCATTATGTAATTCAAATCAAGACGAAAAATCAAGTAGACCCCACATAGTTTATTATAACCAACCGTGTGAGATGCAGCACAAAATATCTTGGAGCACCGTAGGAGTATAGTACACATACGCTTACGTGAGCAGGTGCGACGGCTACAGTCCACAACCCGCTCTGAATAAGGGACTGTGTCTGATGACACTTTGTGCGCCAGTTTTTTCGCTGAAGCGATACCAAATTTTCGGCTTCCGCGCAAATATCTACCTCCCCGCCCCCTCCCCCTTACCAAAAGCCACATTTCCCCTGTTTCCGCCTTCCTTTCCAAGTTGTTCACTCCTTGCTTGCAGTGTCGCCTCCTTGCTGGCGACCCTCCTTCACGCTGCTTGGCCTCGCCTATCAAGGCAGGTAATCCACACCCGACGCCCATCCTCCTCTTCCTTCCACATCCCACATGCCCCGACCGCCGACACAAGCGTGACACCTTCCACCCAAATTACCGACCCCTCCACCAAATAAGCACCGCCCTAAGCCATGGTGCACGCAGTATAGCCAGGATCTCAAGGAGCATTTGGCAGCGGAGAAGCAAACCGCGGCCGCACGCGTGGATGAGGTCACGATGGCTGCCATTCGTGCCGACCCCCAGATCTTGGAGGAGCACCTCGCCTTCGAGGCCATCATCGACGCCTCGCGCGCCGACGCCGCGACGCGGTTGGCTGCTTTAAACGACAGTTCATGGCGTTTTCTTGAGGCCACCGTTGGTGCCTTCGACGAAGACTACGAGGTGTTTTCTCAGCGCGCACGTGCTTACCTCATCTCGAGAGCCAGCAGGTTGGTGCCCGGCGTGGCTCAGTTAACTCACCACTACGATGAGGGCACCCATGAAGCGGAGGCCTCGCCCTCTTCCATGTCCAAGGAGCCAATCATCATCGATATCTCCGACAATGAGGAGTAGCTTGTCTTATTAGCTCACTATAAAGACCCATGTTCAGTTTGCTAGCTACTGCCTTTCCTTAACAAATTCTAGTGAATTGTGCTATCTACTTTTACCATGCAATCTTCTGCTCTAGAGTATATATTCTATATGTCGTGCAATGTGGTGTTCAGTTAACTGCCTGGTTCAATTCTGCAAATGTGATGTCCAATTCTTCAGGGTGCAATTTTCCAAGTTGTCAAGCATGCTTGGTTTGGTTAACTGTCTGATCTTCTATTAGGAGTATGTTATATTGTGCAATGTGGTGCTCACTTAACGTTTGGTTCATTTGTTGTGGTGTTTAGTTAACTGTTTGGTTCAATTCTGCAATGCGATGTTCAATTGCTGTGGGCACATTCTGCTATTGTATACCACGTGAGAAATAAATCGAATTTGGTTGTACTAAATACATGAGAAAGAAATACAATTGCTATATTTCCACGTTGTTAAGCATGCTTTGTTTGGTTAACTGTATGATCTTCTATTAGGAGTATGTTATATTGTGCAATGTGGTGCTCAGTTAACGTTTGGTTCATTTGTTATAGTGTTTAGTTAACTGCTTGGTTCAATTCTGCAATGCGATGTTCAATTGTTGTGGCTGCATTCTGTTACTGTATACCATGTGAGAAATAAATTGAATATGGTTGTACTAAATACATGAGAAACAAATACAATTGGTATATTTCCAAGTTGTTAAGCATGCTTGATTTGGTTAACTTTCTGATCTTCTATTAGGAGTATGTTATATTGTGCAATGTGGTGCTCAGTTAACGTTTGGTTGACTTGGTTCAGTTCTGCAATGCAATATTCAATTGTTGTGGCTGCATTCTGTTATTGTATACCATGTGAGAAATAAATCGAATTTGGCTATACTAAATACATGAGAGACAAATACAATTGCTATATTTCCAAGTTATTCAGCATGCTTGGTTTGGTTAACTATCTGATCTTCCATTAGGAGTATGTTATGTTGTGCAGTGTGGTGCTCAGTTAACGTTTGGTTCATTTGGTGTGGTGTTTAGTTAACTGCTTGGTTCAATTCTGCAATGCGATCTTCAATTGTTGTGGCTGCATTCTGTTATTGTATACCATGTGAGGAATAAATCGAATTTGGCTGCACTTAATACATGAGAAACATATACAAGTGCTATATTTCCTAGTTCTTAATCATGCTTGGTTTGGATAAATGGGTTTTCCATGTGGCTTGAATTAATTTGATGAATCTTCAATGTGCTTATTTATCATCAACATATTTTACTGATAGCATGCGAACTCTTACTTAACCTGATGACTAACTACCTTATATGTGTTGTAGGGAAACAATGGGAAGCACTGAGGTTTACAAGATGGTACTAACTATTATACCTTGCCTTTTTTATTCCTTTGCCCATTTCCAATATAGAGAAGATATTTATGCACATCCTTGTTTTCAGGCCTTTCCAAAGCAATTCACTCATGATTACATCTCAAACCACCTCTGTGGTCAGGAGGCGAGGAAAGTTTTCATACAACACCCACGGTTCGATATTGAAGTGTTCCTGAAGAGGTCGAAGGATGGACGGTCAATCATCCAAAGGCACTGGCCTAAAGTTGCAAAGACCTTCAACATGAATAAAGGCTCAATATTCGCCTTCCGCTTCAGTAGTATTCCAGATGAGATGCATTTGTCTATGTACCGTCTATGATGCCAATTTCGAAAGGTTCTAGATGTTGCATGTGAAACTTGGTGCTGGTGCAGTTGTGTAATGAGGTAGCTGAGTGCTGAAGCTATATCATGTTGTACTCAGATGTATTTCAATTATGAAATCGTACTTCCTTAATATGGAAATGCAATATATTATGTGCTTAATATGAATGTCAATTAGATTAGTAAATGGATTATTAATAATAGGGCAATTAGCCTGTTAATTGGCCAATTAGCCTGCTAATTGATTTTTCCTATTGCAAACGGTTATTGACAAAACACCATGGGCAATGACCTCAGGCAACACACATAGTTTCTAGGAATAAACCGTGTTGGATCAATGAACAATCACACACGACATTCTCTTGAAAACTATATGCGTTACGCCACCATGCGCAAATGTTTTCCCTGAAGTGACAGTGTGGGATGTATATACGAACGAAAGCGTTTAGCGGGAACTGACTGTGTGTGATGTACTTACGACCGGAAACGATTTCGCCTGTATAATTGTATTTTTTAGCACTATTGTACGTATTTCTATATTTGAGAGCTCGCCGGTCGCACACGACCTCATTTTGCCAAGCGTGTGTGCCAGGAGGACATATCTCGAACGGTTTCTGGGTCGTGTGGGAAGGACCCCCCTATCGCAATGTTACTATCCTTTTACCACACTTGTGCTTCAGAGTAGCACCATGTTCTTCATATATAGAGAGCTCTTGAGTTATCACTTTCATATACTTGTGGGAATTTTCATTATAGAACTTGGCTTGTATATTCCAATGATGGGCTTCCTCAAATGCCCTAGGTCTTCATGAGCAAGCAAGTTGGATGCACACCCACTTAGTTTCCGTTTGAGCTTTCATATACTTATAGCTCTAGTGCATCCGTTGCATGGCAATCCCTACTCCTCACATTGACATCAATTGATGGGCATCTCCATAGCCCGTTGATTAGCCGCGTCGATGTGAGACTTTCTCCTTTTTTGTCTTCTCCACATAACCACCATTATCATGTTCTATTCCACCCATAGTGCTATATCCATGGCTTGCGCTCATGTATTGCGTGAGGGTTGAAAATGCTGAAGCACGTTAAAAAGTATGAAACAATTGCTTGGCTTGTCATCGGAGTTGTGCATGATGTGAATATTTTGTGTGGTGAAGATGGAGCATAGCTAGACTATATGATTTTGTAGGGATAACTTTCTTTGGCCATGTTATTTTGAAAAGACATGATTGCTTTATTAGTAGGCTTGAAGTATTATTGTTTTTATGTCAAATGATAGACTATTGCTTTGAATCACTCATGTCTTAATATTGATGCCATGATTAGACATATCGTCAAGATTATGCTAGGTAGCATTCCACATAAAAAATTATCTTTTTTATCATTTACCTACTCGAGGACGAGAAGGAATTAAGCTTGGGGATGCTGATACGTCTCCGTCGTATCTATAATTTTTTATTGTTCCATGCCAATATTCTACAACTTTCATATACTTTTGGCAACTTTTTATATTATTTTTGGAACTAACATATTGATCCATTGCCCAGTCCCAGTTCCTGTTTGTTGCATGTTTTATATTTCGCAGAATATCCATATCAAACAGAATCCAAACGGGATAAAAACAGACGGAGCTTATTTTTGGAATATTTGGAAAATTCTGGAAGAAAAATCCACGCGAGAAAGTGCCCGAGGTGGCCACGAGGCAGGGGGCACTATCGGCGTTCTGGGAACGGGGGTCCCCAGACTTGCCTGCCTGCGGCCTGCGGCGTGACTTGAAAGAGGGCCCAGCACGGCCCATCTTCATCAACACGAGACCCAAGACCCTCGCGAGGGGCCAAGCCTCGTGGGGCGGACGACACGGCGCTTCCTCAGGCGCGGCCTCATCAGGCTGGCTCGCGAGGAGGCGGAGAGATCAAGGCGGGGTACCTCACGAGGTGCCCATGACATAAGCCATGACGACCAAGGGCGCCAGGCGGGCGCCAGCCTGCGCAGTGTCCTCCCTTTCCTCTTTGGTGCAAAGGGGGCAAGCGCAGGCGAGAGGATCAAGCAAAGGCATCCATTTCGGTACCAAGACCAGTCCAACGGAGGGAAGGAGGTCATTGTGGAGCGCAGAACAGCATCACCACAGGGCCTTTGGCAGGCGAGGACCAACTTTAGTCAAGATAAGTGTACCAGATGTTCCCCTTCAAATTGGCCAATTGTTGGCGCCCTTCCCGCTCAATATTTAGGAACAGGCCCAGGGCCTTTGCCTATAAATAGGACTAGCCACCCCCAGGGTAGGGAGAGAGCAATGGAGAAATCTAGCAATCTAGGGAGATCATCGAGAAACCAATTAGAAAGACTCAGGCAGCAGAGAGAGAGAGAAGGGCGGCTGAACTCCCCTAGCAGTTCATCGTCCCAGCTAAGAACAGGCCCTTGCGAGGCTGTTCTTCCTTGTATTGTTCATCATCATCAGCCCAAGAGGCAATCCACCCACCACACTGGAGTAGGGTATTACACCACAACGGTGGCCCGAACTAGTATAAACCCTGTGTCTTTTGTGTTGTTCTTTCAGTAGTTAGATCCTTGTGAGACGGAGAGGTAGAGGGCATAATCTCCACGCGCACCCCAGAGTTCAAACCTTAAGGATCTGCCGGAACCCGAAATCCGACATTTGGCGCGCCAGGTAGGGGTGCGCCGGAATTTGTCTTCCACCGCTCCGCTCTCCTCCAACCGTCGCGTCCATGTCTGACGCCCGTCGGGCCCGTGCCGAGCGCCGGGCCGCCATCGCTTCCCGCGTCGCCCAGACGGCTCCCGTCGGTGGGCGTCCTCGTCGTTCCCCGTCGCCCGCCGTCAACGCCGCCACCGGCCCGGCGGGGAACGAGCAGCAAGAGTAGTCTTAGCACCCGTCCGTGCGGCAAGACGGCCGCACCGCTACTCCATCGCCCACACCAGCTGGCTCTTCGTCTCGCGCGCTCCGCGCACCCTTGGAGGCTCAAGCTGCGCTCATCGCGGCAAACAAGCTCCTGCGCTACCGTCCCATCGACAACGTCTACGAAGAGTGGCTCGACCGCGTCGCCGAGCTCGTCCGCGCCGCAGGGGGCTCTCCTGCGCCGTCCGCCCCGCTGCGCCGCACCCCGCCCCGCTGCGCCGCACCCCGCCCCGCGCGGGCAATGAAGCTCCAGGGGCATACCAGCCGCCTCCTCTCCAAGACGACGCCATGGCTCCAAGGCGCGTGGCCCCTGGGCAGAATCCGCTCCGCCAGGCGCCAGCCCAGCAAGAACGGAGCTGCCAAGAAGACCCTCGACCGCAAGTGGCTGCCCGGGCGCTTCCTCCTCCGGCTCGCCGTGACCCTGCTCCAGCTCCGGCATGTCAAGACCCCGCGCTGCTTCCAGCTGCGGCACATGGGGACCCGCAAGGCCAAGCTCTCCCTCAACCGAAGCCTCCCGTGGCCACCGCAGGCTGCCGCGCCTATACCACCGAGCTGCGCAGCGTCGCATGGCCCGGCAAGTTCATGCCAGACCTGGCTCCTCGCTACGACGGCACGACCGACCCCGCTGAGTTCCTCCAGCTCTACGAGCTGGGCATCGAAGCTGCCAGTGGAGACGAGAAGCTCATGGGGAACTGGTTCCCCATGGCGCTCAAGGAAGGAGCTCGCACCTGTCTCCTGAACCTGGCCCCAGGCACGATCTCTTCCTGGGACCAGATGCGCACCCGCTTCATTGCCAACTTCCAAGGTACTCGCGACCGGCCGCCGGCCGTGAGCGACATGCGCCGCATCAAGCAACAACCCGGAGAGACCCTGCAAAAGTACATCCAGCGCTTCAACAGTGCGCGCCTCAAGATCCCCAAGGTGTCCGAGGAAGCCATCATCTCAGCCTTCTCCGATGGTGTGCGCGACGTCAAGATGAAGGAGGAGCTGGCGATGCAAGAAGACCTATGCACTTCCCTGGAGCTGTTCAACTTGGAGACCAAGTGCGCCAGGGCTGAGGAGGGGCGTCTCTCCCTCCTCGAGCTGCCTGCCGCAGACCCAGAAGAGAAGAAACCCAAGGCCAAGGACGTGAAGCGCAAGGGGGCTGTCGTGCTCGCGGCGGAACCGGACACCAAGCGGGGAAGGGATCTGCCCGAATCCTCCAGGGGCAGCCGGTACTGTGTGTACCACGACCTCCACACCCACAACACCAATGAATGCCAAGAGCTGCGCGCCGTGCGAGAAGGAAGGATCGGCCGTCGTCCCGACCGCGTTGACCGGGGCTACGATCGAGGAGGAGGAAGAAACCCAGGACGCTGGGAAGACCGCGGCCAACGCCAAAGATGGCGTGATCAACCTCGCGAGGACCGCTGGCGAGACCTGCCTCGCGAGGGGGATTGGCGGGATCAGCCTCATGAGGATCGCCTACAGGGCAACGCAGGCCTCCCCCCACTGCCGCCTCAGCCAAGGAGGAACAAGGACCGCCATCAAGACGAGGGGGCTGGAGGCTTCCAGGAGCCGCGCGCAATCGCCTGCATCCTGGGCGGAGCTCAAGCCCCAGCCTCCCAACGCATCTTCAAGCAGTTTGCCCGCGAAGTGAATGCAGTCCTCCCCAGGATCGAAGCAACGCGCCCTCTCAGGTGGTCGGCGTGCGCCATCACGTTCAGCTCAGCGGATCAGCTCAAGTGCGTGGCCACAGCCGGAGTCCTCCCGATGCTTTGCTCCCCTGTCGTCAGCAATGTACTAGTCACCAGGACCCTCATCGATGGTGGAGCAGGGCTCAACGTCCTGTCCGTGGAAACATTCAATAATCTCCAAGTGCCATATGACCAGCTTCAGCCAACCAAGCCTTTCTCCGGAGTCACCGACGGTTCCACGATCCCGATCGGGCAAGTCCGCCTCCCCATCACCTTCGAAGCCCGCAGCAACTACTGCACCGAGCTCATCGACTTCGATGTCGCCCACATTCGCCTGCCATACAACGCCATCCTCGGGTACCCAGCACTGGCCAAGTTCATGGCCGTGACTCATCATGGCTACAACATCCTCAAGATGCCAGGAGGTGGCGGGGTCATCACGGTGCCATGTGAAGAGAAGGATGCAGTGTCTTCCCTGGAGCGAGCCTTTCAGGCCGCGTCACTAGAAGACCCAGATCGCGGAAGCAGGAGGCTTCCCGAGACCATCCCCAAGAAGAAGAAGACATCGTCAGGCTCAGCCCCTCAGGAGGCAGGCCCCTCAGAACCTGCGTCGGGAGCCTCCTTTCATTGCATAGGAAAGCGCGCCCAGCGCCCTCCTCAGGCAGGACTCGGGGGCTCTCACCTGGAGGGCCACCGACCTGGCCAAGGTCACGAGGGAGGAGCTTGGGCACCACGTGGAGGCGTGCTTCGGAGCATGTTTCCCTCAAGAAGGAGCAAGGCAAGGAAGGTCAGATCAGCAGGAGTTCGTCAACAAGGCCATTCAGGAACTACAGGAGTCAAGAATCATGAGAGGTTGCCGCCGTCTACCGGCTGTGGCTCCCCATCCAGGCGAGGATGGTGGGTTGCGCGTTTGCATCGACGTACCAGGGCTCAATCAGGTCGCCACGATGGAGCGCCTCTGGCCCTCGCAAGTGGGGCGTTGTGGAGGTCCACCCCACAGCTATGTTCGCATGCCTTATGGCTTGCCGAGCGTGGTTGATGCGTATCAGCGCCTCATGAGGGGCATCATGGAGACTCAGGAAGACAGGCGTTCCGCATTCCTGGCGGAGATGGAGATGATTCGCGAGGAGCCACCAGCGCCTCCGGGGCCTCCTGAGGCCCCTGGGCCTGGGGGCTCGTGAGGATCGGCTTCCGCAGCCCGCCGAGTCTGCTGCACCAACACCACTTCATCTTCGACATCTTCAGGTGACGTCCTTCAAGCTTCATTTCCAGCTGGGAGCGCCCTCCCACGGCTGCATCATTCCCAGGCTGCGTGGGTCCGTCCCTGTGGCATGTATCCCTTTTTATTTTCGGTCATTAGCTTGCTTTGTTGGGGGCGCCCCTCGGGCTGCATCATCCCCAGGCCGCTCGGGCCAGGCCCGGTGGCGTGTATATCCCTTGCGTTTATTTCTAGCTATGCATTCGCCTATCATGCTTGATTACTTGATGCCTGTCCACGGCACCTTTTCTTCTCCATGTCGACCACTTGCACGTTAAAGGGGGGGTACCTGAGCATCGCGACTCAGGGCTCTTACTGGCTCTCCAGCCCTCACCCTCTGGCCTTGTCCACGGCATCGCGACCTGGCATACCAGCGACGGCTGAGACAAGCTTGAGGGCCGGGACCCGAGGACGTAGAGTGCCGGCATCTAACCAAATTTCCAGGAACACATCTCAAGATACGGCCCAGTGCCAGGCGCAACCCGCCTAGAGGTAGGGCCTCGTGAGTCCCGCGCTGGCTCGCGGGCGCCCAGGTACACCTCACCTGCGCCAACCAGAGCAACTAACGACAGACTGATAGCTGTCATGGCAACCCCTTTTCCTTCTGTGATGAGCTTGCAGGACCCCCTGAGGGAATTGCGTCGGCCGAGGCCCTCATGTAGTTCCCTTCACCCTCGTCCACGCGAACCGCTTGCACGTTAAAGGGGGGGTGCCTGAGCATCGCGACTCAGGGATCCTACTGGCTCTCCGGCGCTCACCCTCTGGCCTTGACCACGACATCGCGACCTGGCATACCAGCGACGGCTAAGACCAGCTCGAGGGCCGGGACCCGAGGACGTAGAGCAGAAAGGGGAGCAAAGGCGAGGGAGAAGGGGCGCATGAGGACCTCGCCGAGCAACTCCGTCCCCGCTGCCACGCGGACCCGATGCTACACCAGGAGTAACCCCTGATTAACAAGATAAGTCACCGCCCGAAAACGCCGGCTACCATGGCGCTACCTCCGCACCTAACGCAATTCCGCACTAGCGACGTCGCTCTCCTTTCTCACCAAGCGACGGCTGCTTGGGCGCCAAAGGGGACCTCCTGAGCATCGCGACTCAGGGGCTCTTACCGGACCCCGGGTCACTCACCTTCTAGCCTTGACCACGGCATCGCGACCTGACATACCAGCGACGGCTGACGCCGCCTTGGGACTGGGACCTGTTGACGCAGAGCACCAAGCCCTCGCGAGGTTCGAAAGGGAGAACTAAGCTACAACGGAATTGACGACTCGCATAGTTCCATAGCAAGAGTTACATATTAACAAAAAGGATCACAGACACCTTACAAGCCCCCATTGGGCGCAGTATGATTCCTTGCAGGAAACAGATCCTAAGGGATGCTAACTACGCGTGCCCCTGCAAAAGACGCCATCATCAACAGTGGGTCGTCAAGCACCGGCGCCAACCCCATCCAGATCGGAGTCAGCAACGGCTGCGCGAGCCCGCTCTGCTCCGGGAGCGGCGCTGGCTCGCCGGCTTGTAGCTGTCGTCGCTCGTCTCCAGAGTCGCGAAGATCTTGCTGGGATCGCTGGATCCTCTGGTGCTCCCGTCACTTGTAGAGCTGTCCAGGGAGCGGTCGGCGGGCCTAGCCCTCACCGTGGCAGGGTCCTGGCCGCCTCCCCCGGGGCAGCACTCCAGCCAGCGCCCGTTCGTGTCGAAGACCTTGAAGAACATCACCGAAGCGCCGTCGTACTCCAGGTGGATCGTGAGGGCGCCCCTTGCTCTGCAACCCCGAGCGATCTCACCCCAGCCGCGAGTCATGAAGACCTCGCCCGAGGCGATGACAACGACCTCTGCCTCGGTCGCAAGAGTGCTGCAGTCGGCATGCTGCAGCCATAGCTCCAGGAGTCTTCCCTGCGGGAAGATGGAGGCGAAGAAGGGAGGAAAGCGAATCCAAGTTCAAGGAGGCATAGCGGCGTGGAGCATGAGCTCGCGGGAGGAACCCTCAGCGTGGACTCCAGGAGGAACTACCCACACCTTCGTGACCCGTCGGCGTCGGCGACGGCGCTGGCCGCGGGGATCCATCTCCTCCTTCCAGGCCCTCGACGTGGGCATACAAGGGAAGCGGGAACCCTGGCGGAGGCCGCTCGTACCAAGGCCTCGACACCACCTGACAGTCTTCCTCGTCTCGGCCGCGAAAGGCAGGCCGCTTCTTCGGCGGGAGCGGGTCTGGTCCCTCTCGAGGAGCCTTTCCCTTCTCCGCTGCAGAGAACCGGCGGATCGGAGTCATCACGGCAAGGCGGAGCAAGAATCGGGGCGAAGGAGAAAGCAAGGAGAGATGGACTGGAAGGGCACGCGCGGTGCTATACTTATAGCCGGCAAAGGCCAACCGTCGGCCTCCATGATCACAGGTAATCTTGACACGATTTGCATGCAGGGAGTTGTCCAATCCGCGCGATCCTCGAGGCATCGTGGGGGAGCGGAGACGCCCACGTCCAATCAACCGCCACGCGGCGCCCAAGGCCGCAGGGTGTTATGACCCGCGGCGCTTCGCCCTTGCCCTTTCGCTTCTCGGCACGACCAAGTCCATGCGCGCCTTGGGCCCGGGGGCTACTGTCGGCGTTCTGGGAACGGCGGTCCCCAGACTTGCCTGCCTGCGGCCTGCGGCGTGGCTCGAAAGGGGGGCCAGCACGGCCCATCTTCATCAACACGAGACCCAAGACCCTCGCGAGGGGTCAAGCCTCGCGGGGCGAACGACACGGCGCTTCCTCAGGCGCGGCTTCATCAGGCTGGCTCGCAAGGAGGCGGAGAGATCAAGGCGGGGTACCTCACGAGGTGCCCATGACGTAAGCCATGACGACCAAGGGCGCCAGGCGGGCGCCAGCCTGCGCAGTGTCCTCCCTTTCCTCTTTGGTGCAAAGGGGGCAAGCGCAGGCGAGAGGATCAAGCAAAGGCATCCATTTCGGTGCAACGAGACCAAGACCAGTCCAACAGAGGGAAGGAGGTCATTGTGGAGCGCAGAACGGCGTCACCACAGGGCCTTTGGCAGGCGAGGACCAACTTTAGTCAAGATAAGTGTACCAGATGTTCCCCTTCAAATTGGCCAATTGTTGGCGCCCTTCCCGCTCAATATTTGGGAAGAGGCCCAGGGCCTTTGCCTATAAATAGGACTAGCCACCCCCAGGGTAGGGAGAGAGCAATGGAGAAATCTAGCAATCCAAGGAGATCATCGAGAAACCAGTTGGAAAGACTTAGGCAGCAGAGAGAGAGAGAAGGGTGGCTGAACTCCCCTAGCAATTCATCGTCCCAGCTAAGAACAGGCCCTTGCGAGGCTGTTCTTCCTTGTATTGTTCATCATCATCAGCCCAAGAGGCAATCCACCCACCACACTGGAGTAGGGTATTACACCACAACGGTGGCCCGAACCAGTATAAACCCTGTGTCTTTTGTGTTGTTCTTTCAGTAGTTAGATCCTTGTGAGGCGGAGAGGTAGAGGGCATAATCTCCGCGCGCACCCCAGAGTTCGAACCTTAAGGGTCTACCGGAACCCGAAATCCGACAGGCGCACCCCTGACCCTCGTGGGCCACTTGTAAGGCGGTTGATGCCCTTCTTCGGGCGCATGAAAGCTAATTTTTGGTAAAACAAAAATCATGGCGAAGGTTTCAATCCAATCGGAGTTAGGGATCTCTATATATACCCAAAACGGTGAAAGGGCAGCAGACGAGAACGTAGAAACAGAGAGAGACAGAGAGACAAATCCAATATCGGAGGGGCTCTCGCCCCTCCCATGCCATGGAGACCCTGGAATAGAGGGGAAACCCTTCTCCCATCTAGGGAGAAGGTCAACGAAGATGAAGAAGGAGGGGGTCTCTCTCCGCCTCGCTTCCGGTGGCGCCGGAATGCCGCCGGGGGCCATCATCATCACCGCGATCTAGACCAACACCTCCGCCATCTTCACCAACATCTCCATCACCTTCCGCCATCTATCTACAGCGGTCGACTCTCCCGCAACCCGTTGTACCCTCTACTTGAACATGGTGCTTTATGCTTCATATTATTATCCAATGATGTGTTGCCATCCTATTATGTCTGAGTAGATTTTCATTGTCCTATCGGTGGTTGATGAATTGCTATGATTGATTTAATTTGCTTGTGGTTCTGTTGCTGTCCTTTGGTTCCCATCATATGAGCGCGCGTGTGGATCACACCATAGGGTTAATTGTATGTTGATAGGACTATGTATTGGAGGGCAAGAGTGACATAAGCTTCAACCTAGCATAGAAATAGATGCATACGGGATTGAAGGGGGACCAACATATCTTAATGCTATGGTTGGTTTTACCTTAATCAACGTTAGTAGTTGCGGATTCTTGCTAATAGTTCCAATCATAAGTGCATAGAATTCCAAGTCAGGGATGACATGCTAGCAGTGGCCTCTCCCACATAAAACTTGCTATCGGTCTAGTAAAGTAGTCAATTGCTTAGGGACAATTTCGCAACCCCTACCACCACTTTTCCACACTCGCTATACTAACTTTATTGCTTCTTTACTTACAACAGCCCCTAGTTTTTATTTACGCTCTCTTTATATTCTTGCAAGCCTATCCAACAACACCTACAAAGTACTTCTAGTTTCATACTTGTTCTAGGTAAAGCGAACGTCAAGCGTGCGTAGAGTTGTATCGGTGGTCAATAGAACTTTAGGGAATATTTGTTCTACCTTTAGCTCCTCGTTGGGTTCGACACTCTTACTTATCAAAAACTATTGCGATCCCCTATACTTGTGGGTTATCAAGACCATTTTCTGGCGCAGTTGCCGGGGAGTTATAGCGTGGGGTGAATATTCTCGTGTGTGCTTGTTTGCTTTATCACTACATAATTTTTATTTGTTGTTCTTAGTTGTTTTATATCTTTAGTTATGGGTAGGAAACGCAAAATACCAAAAAAAATAGTTGTACCTACTGAACCAATGGTTGAAGAACCACTCAAAATCTATCACACTGCTGAAGCTTATTACTTGGATCATCTTCGATCCCTATGTGCTCGTGCTGAAACCCCAACTAGCCTAGTTGAGGGCAGATCTTTAGATGAGAATGCTTGCTATGTGCGACACCGTATATTTGAAAAAGGGAAACTTTTACTGGGTCAAATTCATCGTTTGCAATGCTATGCTTGGAATTTATGTTATATGTATGATGTTACTTGTTGTTCTAAAAACCCTAAGAAACACCTTCCCTACCAATGTGAGTTTATTGATATTGGAATCTTATCTTCGTATGCTAAGGGTGTTTATAGTTACTATGATGTTCAACAAATTGAAGAATTTGTTGCTTTTAAGGGTGCTTACGAAATTGCTTGTTTGATTGAAACGTATGATGCTACTCTTTACAAACCTAAAAATTCTGCCATACCTAAATATTGCTATGATAATTATGCTTCTAATGCCTATGTTGAACAATATATTGAGGACTACTCCGCTGTCCAAGAAGAGACTAATATTTTGCAGGAGTCTATGGAAGAAGAAATTGATGAAACTCTGAGCTCTTTGGATGAAAAAGATGATGAGGAGAGCGAAGAACAAAAGGAGGAAGAGCGGATTAGCTACCCGTGCCCACCTTCTAATGAGAGTAACTCTTCAACTCATACATTGTTTAATTTCCCTTCGTGCTTACCGAAGGATGATTGCTATGATGATTGTTATGATCCCATTGATTCTCTTGAAATATCCCTTTTTGATGATGCTTGCTATGCTTGTGTCCAAGATGCCAATATGAATTATGCTTATGAAGATGAACTTGCTATAGTTCCTTATGTTAAACATGAAATTGTTTCTATTGCACCCACGCATGATAGTCCTATTTTTTTTTTTTGAATTCTCCCGACTACACTATATAGGAGAAGTTTGCACTTATTAAGGATTATATTGATGGGTTGCCTTATACCGTTGCACATGATGATTTTGATAGATATAATATGCATGTGCTTTCTGCTCCTACTTGCAATTATTATGAGAGAGGAACTATATCTCCACCTCTCTATGTTTCCCACATGACAAAATTGCAAGAAACTGTTTATACTATGCATTGGCCTTTACTATGTGTGCATGAATTGTTCTTTTATGACATGCCGATGCATAGGAAGAGAGTTAGACTTCGTCATTGCTTGATATATGTTGCCGTGTGCTCACTACTAAATTAGAAATCATTGCTAGTTAAAATTGGCTTTGATATACCTTGGGATCCAGGTGGATCCATTACTTGAGCACTATAATCCTAGCTTAATGACTTTAAAGAAAGCGCTGCCAGGGAGACAACCTGGAAGTTTTAGAGAGTCATTTATTTCTGTTGTGTGCTTTTATAAAGTTTAGAAATAAAAATAATGTGCCAAGGTTTGCCTTTAGGATGTTTACAATGCTTGTTGGTTTGTGCAGTGCAGGACAGAAACTTTGACTGTAGAGCGCGATTTTACATTTTTTTACTAGAATACCAAATGGTTCTGATTCTTTTTGCACTGTATTTCTATACAATTTTTTTATTTTTTCTAATTTTGGCAGAATTTTTCAAGTATCAGAATTATGGTGAATGTTCAGATTATTACAGACTGTTCTGTTTTAGACAAATTCTGTTTTTGATGCATAGTTTGCTTGTTTTGATGAAACTATCGATTTATATCATTGGATTAAGCCATGAAAAAGTTATAATACAGTAGACATAATGCAAAAACAAAATATGAATTGGTTTGCCACAGTACTTAGAGTAGTGATTTGGTTTATTATACTAACGGATCTTACCGAGTTTTCTGATGAAGTTTTCTGTGGATGAAGTGTTCGAGGATCGAGGAGGTCTCGATGTGAGAAGAAGGGAGAGAGGCAAGGGCTCAAGCTTGGGGATTCCCAAGGTACCCCAAGTAAATATTCAAGGAGACTCAAGCGTCTAAGCTTGGGAATGCCCCGGAAGGCATCCCCTCTTTCTTCAACAAGCATCGGTATGTTTTCGGATTCGTTTCGTTCATGTGATATGTGCAATCTTGGAGCGTCTTTTGCATTTAGTTTTCACTTTTCTTTTATGCAGAATGCTGGTATGAGATGGTACTTGGTTGATTTATAGAATGCTCTTTGCACTTCACTTATATCTTTTGAGTATGGCTTTATAGAATGCTTCATGTGCTTCACTTATATCATTTGAAGTTTGGATTGCCTGTTTCTCTTCACTTAGACGACTGCCATTTGTAGAATGATCTTTTGCTTCACGTATATTTGTTAGAGAGTGGGCATATATTTTGTAGAAAGAATTAAACTCTCTTGATTCACTTATATCTATTTAGAGAGATGACAGGAACTGGTCATTCACATGGTTAGTCATAAAATCCTACATAAAACTTGTAGATCACTGAATATAATATGTTTGATTCCTTGCAATAGTTTTGCGATATAAAGATGGTGATATTAGAGTCATGCTAGTGGGTAGCTGTGGATTGTAGAAATACTTGTGTTGAGGTTTGCGATTCCCGTAGCATGCACGTATGGTGAACCGTTATGTAACGAAGTCGGAGCATGAGGTATTTATTGATTGTCTTCCTTATGAGTGGCGGTCGGGGATGAGCGATGGTCATTTCCTACCAATCTATCCCCCTAGGGGCATGCGTAGTAGTACTTTGCTTCAAGGGCAAATAAACTTTTGCAATAAGTATATGAGTTCTTTATGACTAATGTGAGTCCATGGATTATACGCACTCTCACCCTTCCATCATTACTAGCCTCTTCGGTACCGTGCATTGCCCTTTCGCACCTCGACATTTGGTGCAAAGTTCGCCGGTGCATCCAAACCCCATGATACGATATGCTCTATCACACATAAGCCTCGTTATATCTTCCTCAAAACAGCCACCATACCTACCTATCATGGCATTTCCATAGCCATTCCGAGATATATTGCCATGCAACTTCCTCCATCATCATATACATGACTTGAGCATTTATTGTCATATTGCTTTGCATGACCGTAAGATAGCTAGCATGATGTTTCCATGGCTTGTCCGTTTTTTGACATCATTGCTATGCTAGATCATTGCACATCCCGGTACACCGCCTGAGGCATTCATATAGAGTCATATCTTTATTCCAGTATCGAGTTGTAAGTAAATAAAAGTGTGACGATCATCATTATTAGAGCATTGCCCCATAAAAAAGAGAGGCCAAAGAAGCCTAAATAAAAAAAGGGGGCCAAAGAAGCCCGCAAAAAAAAAGAAAAAAAAAAGAGAAAAACGGGCAATGTTACTATCCTTTTACCAAACTTGTGCTTCAGAGTAGCACCATGTTCTTCATATATAGAGAGTCTCTTGAGTTATCACTTTCATATACTAGTGGGAATTTTCATTATAGAACTTGGCTTGTATATTCCAATGATGGGCTTCCTCAAATGCCCTAGGTCTTCATGACCAAGCAAGTTGGATGCACACCCACTTAGTTTCAGTTTGAGCTTTCATATACTTATAGATCTAGTGCATCCGTTGCATGGCAATCCCGACTCCTCACATTGACATCAATTGATGGGCATCGCCATAGCCCGTTGATTAGCCGCGTCGATGTGAGACTTTCTCCTTTTTTGTCTTCTCCACATAACCAACACCATCATGTTCTATTCCACCCATAGTTCTATATCCATGGCTTGCGCTCATGTATTGCGTGAGGGTTGAAAATGTTGAAGCGCGTTAAAAAGTATGAAACAATTGCTTGGCTTGTCATCGGGGTTGTGCATGATGTGAATATTTTGTGTGGTGAAGATGGAGCATAGCCAGACTATATGATTTTGTAGGGATAACTTTCTTTGGCCATGTTATTTTGAAAAGACATGATTGCTTTATTAGTAGGCTTGAAGTATTATTGTTTTTATGTCAAATGATAGACTATTGCTTTGAATCACTCGTGTCTTAATATTGATGCCATGATTAGACATATGATCAAGATTATGCTAGGTAGCATTCCACATCAAAAATTATCTTTTTTATCATTTACCTACTCGAGGACGAGCAGGAATTAAGCTTGTGGATGCTGATACGTATCCGTCATATCTATAATTTATTATTGTTCCATGCCAATATTCTACAACTTTCATATACTTTTGGCAACTCTTTATATTATTTTGGGACTAACATATTGATCCAGTGCCCAGTGCCAGTTCCTGTTTGTTGCATGTTTTATGTTTCGCAGAATATCCATATCAAATGGAATCCAAATAGGATAAAAACGGACGGAGCTTATTTTTGGAATATTTAGAAAATTCCGGAAGAAAAAACAACGCGAGATGGTGCCCGAGGTGGCCACGAGGCAGGGGGCGCACCCCTGACCCTGGTGGGCCACCCGTAAGGCAGTTGATGCCCTTCTTCGGCCGCAAGAAAGCTAATTTTTGGTAAAAAAATCACGGCGAAGGTTTCAATCCAATCGGAGTTACGGATCTCCATATATACCCCAAACGGTGAAAGGGCAGCAAACGAGAACGCAGAAATAGAGAGAGACGGAGAGACAGATCCAATCTCGGAGGGGCTCTCGCCCCTCCCACGCCATGGAGACCATGGAACAGATGGGAAACCCTTCTCCCATCTAGGGAGAAGGTCAAGGAAGAAGAAGAAGGAGGGGGCCTCTCTCCCCCTCGCTTCCGGCGGCGCAGGAACGCCGTCGGGGGCCATCATCATCACCGCGATCTACACCAACACCTACGCCATCTTCACCAACATCTCCATCACCTTCCCCCATCTATCTACAGCGGTCCACTCTCCCGCAACCCGCTGTACCCTCTACTTGAACATGGTGCTTTATGCTTCATATTATTATCCAATGATGTGTTGTCATCCTATTATGTCTGAGTAGATTTTCGTTGTCCTATCGGTGGTTGATGAATTGCTATGATTGATTTAATTTGCTTGTGGTTATGTTGCTGTCCTTTGGTGCCCATCATATGAGCGTGCGCGTGGAGCACACCATAGGGTTAGTTGTATGTTGATAGGACTATGTATTGGAGGGCAAGAGTGACAGAAGCTTCAACCTAGCATAGAAATAGATGCATACGGGATTGAAGGGGGACCAATATATCTTAATGCTATGGTTGGGTTTACCTTAATGAACATTAGTAGTTGCGGATGCTTGCTAATATTTCCAATCATAAGTGCATAGAATTCCAAGTCAGGGTGACATGCTAGCAGTGGCCTCTCCCACATAAAACTTGCTATCGGTCTAGTAAAGTAGTCAATTGCTTAGGGACAATTTCGCAACCCCTACCACCACTTTTCCACACTCGCTATACTAACTTTATTGCTTCTTTACTTACAACAGCCCCTAGTTTTTATTTACGCTCTCTTTATATTATTGCAAGCCTATCCAACAACACCTACAAAGTACTTCTAGTTTCATACTTGTTTTAGGTAAAGCGAACGTCAAGCGTGCGTAGAGTTGTATCGGTGGTCGATAGAACTTTAGGGAATATTTGTTCTACCTTTAGCTCCTCGTTGGGTTCGACACTCTTACTTATCAAAAACTGTTGCGATCCCCTATACTTGTGGGTTATCAGGAAGTAATAAGTAGATGATGGGTTGCTAGAGTGGCAGAAGTTTAAACCCTAGTTTATGCGGTGCTTCGTAAGGGGCTATTTTGGATCCCTTTGTTTAATGATATGGTTAGATTTATGTTAATTCTTCTTTCATAGTTGCGGATGCTTGCGAGAGGGGTTAATCATAAGTGGGAGGTTTTTCCTAGTAAGGACAACACCCAAGCACCAGTCCACCACATATCAAATTATCAAAGTAATGAATGCAAATCATATGAGCATGATAAAAACTAACTTGAAGATAATTCCCATGTGTCCTCGGGAGCGCTTTACTTTATATAAGAGTTCGTCCAGGCTTATCCTTTGCTATAAAAAAGATTGGGCCACCTTGTTGCACCTTTTCCAGAGTTGTTACTTGTTACCCGTTTGCTTGCAGAAAATAACTTTCTGAAAACCGCTTGTCATTTCCTTGTGCTCCTCGTTGGGTTCGACACTCTTACCTATGGAAAGGACTACGATTGATCCCGTATACTTGTGGGTCATCATTGGGATCTGCTGAATTGTGGGTTTATGATCTGAATATTCATGAGAAGTAACTGAGTCTTTTCTGAACTTTATTATGCATGATTATTATAGCTTTGTATTTCTCTCTGATATATCTGTTTGGTTTGGCCAACTAGATTGATTTTTCTACAGTGGGAGAGGTGCTTTGTGATGGGTTCAATCTTGTGGTGGTCTATATCCCAGTCACTGAAAGGGACAAGACATGTATTTGTATTGTTGTCATTAAGTGTGACGCCCCGGATTCAATCGTACACTAATCATGCACGCAAATGTGTACGATCAAGATCAGGGACTCACGGGAAGATATCACAACACAACTCTACAAATAAAATAAGTCATACAAGCATCATAATACAAGCCAGGGGCCTCGAGGGCTCGAATACAAGTGCTCGATCATAGACGAGTCAGCGGAAGCAACAATATCTGAGTACAGACATAAGTTAAACAAGTTTGCCTTAAGAAGGCTAGCACAAACTGGGATACAGATCGAACGAGGCGCAGGCCTCCTGCCTGGGATCCTCCTAACTACTCATGGTCGTCATCAGCGGGCTGCACGTAGTAGTAGGCACCTCCAGAGTAGTAGGAGTCGTCGTCAAAGGTGGCGTCTAGATCCTGGGCTCCATCGTCTGGTTGCGACAACCGGGTAGAAGGGAAAGGGGGAAAAGGGGGAGAAAAGCAACCGTGAGTACTCATCCAAAGTACTCGCAAGCAAGGAGCTACACTACATATGCATGGATATATGTGTAAGGGGCCATATTAGTGGACTGAACTGCAGAATGCCAGAATAAGAGGGGGATATCTAATCCTATCGAAGACTACACTTCTGGCAGCCTCCTTCTTGCAGCATATAGAAGAGAGTAGACTGAAGTCCTCCAAGTAGCATCGTATAGCATAATCCTACCCGGCGATCCCCTCCTCGATGCCCTGTTGGAGAGCCATCACCGGGTTGTATCTGGCACTTGGAAGGGTGTGTTTTATTAAGTATCCGGTTCTAGTTGTCATAAGGTCAAGGTACAACTCCGGGTCGTCCTTTTACCGAGGGACACGGCTATTCGAATAGATAAACTTCCCTGCAGGGGTGCACCACATAGCCCAACACGCTTGATCCCATTTGGCCGGACACACTTTCCTGGGTCATGCCCGGCCTCGGAAGATCAACACGTCGCAGCCCCACCTAGGCACAACAGAGCGGTCAGCACGCCGGTCTAAACCTAAGCGTGCAGGGGTCTGGGCCCATCGCCCTGAGCACACCTGCACGTTGCGTACGCGGCCGGAGAGCAGACCTAGCAACCTCCATTTCAAAGGAAGTCACGTTACGCGGTCCAACCCGGCGCGCGCCGCTCAGTCGCTGACGTCACGAAGTGCTTCGGCTGATACCACGACGTCGGGATACCCATAACTACTCCTGCGTAGGTGGTTAGTGCGTATAGACCAAATGGCCAGACTCAGATCAAATACCCAGATCTTGTTAAGCGTGTTAAGTATCGCGAACGCCGACTAGGGCCAGGCCCACCTCTCTCCTAGGTGGTCTGAACCTGCCCTGTCGCTCCGCCACAAAGTAACAGTCGGGGGCCGTCGGGAACCCACGCCCACCTCTACCGGGATGGAGCCACCTGCCCCTTCAGCCCCCATCTCCGAACAGTATCACATGTAATGTAACAGTGTAAAGTATATAGTATATGCCCGTGATCACCTCCCGAAGTGATCACGGCCCAGTAGTATAGCATGGCAGACGGACAAGAGTGTAGGGCCACTGATGGAACACTAGCATCCTATACTAAGCAGTAGGATTGCAGGTAAAGGTATCAACAGCAGTATCAAAGACAGGCTATGCATCAGGATAGGAATAACGAAAGCAGTAACAAGCTACACTACTCTAATGCAAGCAGTATAGGGAAGTGTAGGCGATATCTGGTGATCAAGGGGGGGGCTTGCCTGGTTGCTCTGGCAAGAGAGAGGGATCGTCAACACCGTAGTCGAACAGGGCAGCAGCAGCGTCGGTCCCGGTGTCTAGCGAGAGAAGAGGGGGAAGAAACAATAAATACTTAAGCAAGAAGATGCATAATGATGCATGACATGACAAGTAACGGCGTTAGAGGTGCCCTAACGCGGTATGGGATGATACCGGTGAAGGGGGGAACCATCCGGGAAAGTTTCCCCGGGGTTCCGCGTTTTCGGGCAGAGGAGCCGGAGGGGGAAAGTTGCGAGTTTGATATGTTAGGGGTGTGTGGCGGATGAACGGGCTGCGTATCCGGGTTCGTCTCGTCGTTCTGAGCAACTTTCATGTTGAAAACATTATAATCCGAGTTACGGATTAAAAGACATGATTTTCTAAAGATTTTAATAATTTCTGGAATTTAATTAATTATTTAAATATAACATTATCCAAAACAGTGCACGCTGACGTCAGCATGACGTCAGCAGTCAACAGGGGCGTTGACTGGTCAAATCTGACGTGTGGGTCCCACCTGTCATTCTGTGATTAAGCTAATCAGAGATTAACTAACTAATCATTGTTTAATTAGACTAATTAGATAATTAGGTTAATCTAATTATGATTAATTAGATTAATTAATTCCTTAATTAATTAATTAATTAATTAATTAATTAATTAATTAATTATTTTTATTTTTTATTAATTTTAATTCCCTTTTTTTTTAAACGTTCTGTGGGGTGGGGCCCCCTTGTCATAGGCCCAGAGGGGCCTTGCGGATGCTGGGTTAGCGCTAACGGGCGCGGTTGCTAGGGCGAAGCCCCGTGAGCGTGCGGGCGCCCGTATGGGAACTCGGGGCGCAGGTGGAGGCCACCGGGGCGCCCGTATGGGAAGGACCGGCCAGCTCCGGCGAGCGGCGGGGCCGGGCCGACCACGCGACAGGGGGAAGAGGCCTCGGGCGCGGCCTTGGCCAGCCAGGCGCGAGGGGGGGCAAGCGGGCGCGTTCTGAGCATCACGGGGAGGCCGGAGATGGCGATGCGGGGCGAGGCCAGGCGAGTAGTGGCCGGCGCGGGCGGGTGCAAGAGAGAGCGCGGGGCCGCGGCAGAGGTTCGTGGGCAGCAGAGAATGAGGGTAGCAGTCGGTCAGCAGGGGAGGCGAGGCGAGGCCGTGCACGGGGCGACGGCAAGGCGAAGCGGACGACGCAGGCAGCGGCGGCTAGCCGGGGCGCACGTGGGCAGAAGCAAGCGCGGCCAGCAGCAGTAGGGACGGGCGGCGCAGTGGCTGGCGGCAGCGAGCGGCGCCAGGCGCGTGCGCGCGTGCGCGAGGGGAGAGGGCGCGACCACGACCGAGTTAGGAGGGAGGGGGAGCTCACAGGGAAGGAGTAGGGCACGGGGCAGTGGCACGGGGAGGAGGACGGAGACGACGGGGACGAAGAGGAAGCAGTCCGGCGGGGAGGCCTTCGGGCGACGGCGAGGTCCAGTGGCGTCGGGTCCTTGCCCCCGATCTCGATCCAGATCAGGGGAAGAGAGGAGCGGCGATGTGGGGGGGGAGTGGAGAAGTGGGGTGGGTCACGGTTAGGGTTCGGTCCGCGTGGGGAGGCCATATGGCCAGGGAGAGTGGGGTGATGGGCCGGCCTAGTGAGCGGCCGGTTGGGCTGTGGCCCAGGGAAGAGATGGGGGTTTATTTTGTTTTGTCTTTTGTTGTTGTTTTCTTTTACTCTTTTCTATTTTAATTTAGTTGCACAATATTTTTGGTTTAATAAAATATGGAAATAGCTCCAAAAATAGTGTGTCAAACTAATCCACAGTTCTAAGAAGTTTTTCCTCAAAATAAAAATAGTTTAGTATTAGGTAAAATATATTAGGAGTATAACTAATTGTTTTGATGTTGTTTTAATCACTTTAGGGTATTTAAATACTTTATAAAGATGTTGTTACGCCACCAATAATATCCATGATTTCTTTGTCACATTAAGAACATTTTAGTTTTGACTTTTGAAAACTTTAATTGTTTGACTTGATTTTAAATTCGAATTTGAATCGTTTTTGAACCATCGCGAGACTAATAATAGTAACCGAGGTGACGTGGCATCATTTGCGTGGAATTACTATAGCCTAATTATCCGGGCGTCACAATTCTCCTCCACTACAAGAAATCTCGTCCCGAGATTTAAGAGGGGAAGTGCGGGGAAGGGATTAGGTTGCAAAATTCTAACGGGTCTTGTTGGTCTTGGTTACTCTTCTCGAGGAAGTCGATCCATTAAGTTGATTTTCTCAAGGTCATCGTGACGAAGTTGGCATCCTTTCTTCAGGATCTCCATCGTACTTACGACAGAGTAAGGGGGTATTCCGGAAGAACGGACCTCTGCAAGGTTGACTATCTGGTCGATATCATCGGGGAAGGTGGCGGAAAGTAACTCTCGAATTGAAACCTAAGAAATATCGAGAGCAAAATAAAGAGGTATCATGGGAAGTTTCAAGCGGGCTGGCAATCGTTCGATGCCTGAAACAGGGCGTGAAAGGGGTTCCAAGCAACGAGAATAAGTATTGTGTCTGATACCAGAATTGATGATCTCTCAGACGGTGGCTCGTGAATTACATACGAGGCCACATGCGAGGAATAACTTCAGGAACGGGGGGTGTATAGGAGAGTCAGGTTTCGATCCTGTGGAACTGTGGATTATGGGCCTACCATGTGGGTTAAAATACGGAAGGGCGTTGACATCTGGCACTGTCATGATAGCAAGGGATGTCAGAGAATAACGGGTCAGTTTTGTTGACTGCAACGTTGGTACCAAGGGCGAGGGATGAAGAGAACCATTTTCCTGCTCATTGAATGAGGCGGACCATTAGGCAAAGTTCTCGTCCATCGATGGCTACCGGAATATCATCAATCAATAGTAACAAGGTCTTACTGACAAAGTTGTACACCGAGGTGTTTACATAAGCAGCAGAATATTACTGCTTAGAACAATAGATCACCATAAAGGTTAAACAAAACAATTGAAAGGAAAAGGTGATCATCAGATTAAATAGAACAATGGAAAGGAAAATGTCACATTATTCACGGTTATATCCTTCCCAAGGAAAAAACAGAGCATGATATCCATGACAGGATATAATGTGGAAAACCATTTAGGTAAGGGGAGAGGAATTTCATGACATAACCCAAACAACGGTGTTCGGATAATGGACAAAGAAAATTTAGCATTGTTCTTCAAATGCTCTTATTGAAAATCGGAGTATCACAGACATGCTTCGAGATAACATTGGCATGGTCTTCAAGCAAAGGTCAAACTTTGGAAACAGGAAGGATCCATCAAGAAAAACTTGTAGAGTAAGTCTTACAATTTCCTCATGGAAGAATGGATAACCTTGCTAATAAGGAAACTATAACAGCAGGTCATCCGGCCAGGTGTGCTGGACATGCCAGCGCCTTACCGGGTCATAAAAGACAAGTGTTATAACTCTTGGAAAAACGTTCCAACCATCATATCTGACCGAGTTTCAGGTCTGATCGGTGTTAGGATACCTCAGATTCGGGATGTCTGAGAAGAAAAGGTGCAACACAAATTGTCAAGTTGACATTGTAAGATTCTCGGGAATTAAACTGTGGAAGCAAGTTCCGAATCATGAGTTCATTATTAAATCAAGGATAGAATGAGGAGGTGGCTGATGAACTCAGCGACAATTCATCGAGATTTCCAAAAGATGGATTTCCACAATTATGTGAACAAGGAAATATCATTTGTCGGAATAATGATATAATGATGTATGCTCGAGGGAAACATACTCAACTGAACAATGATAGAAGGGTGCACCCAGGAATCTGGACTAAGTAGCACGATCAATGTTCGAATGATGATTCAATAAGCAATAGACTTCTAATGAAACTGTAGACCAAAGACTTCAAGGCAATAGGGTGCTAGAAGTTTAGAATTTACACATCATAGACCATTTGTCGGTATTCCAGTTAGAAACAACACGGAGTCCAAGAAATGAACGCAAATGGCGAGAGATATTACTATATCCAGAATTCTCAAGAGGTGGTAAAATTACCACGACATTCTTGACATAAGAGGTGGTAATATCCCAAGGTAAAGAAGAACAAATGTTGGATAGCAAGGATCTCAAGGTATAACACAAAACACGATTAAGTTTGTGTTGAACGGAAGGCAATAAAGTGGTCGATGATAACACTAATCATCAAGGGCAAGGATGGTCTTTCTCAACATAAATTCAATCGATATCCTAGAAAAGCTCAGAATGCTGATGATGATCACGACACATTTGTCGAGAGATTTTAAGATGTAATCAATCGGCGATGACATCAAGTCAAACGGATGATGAAGTGAAGGTTAATTGAACCACTAGTACGACACAAATTCGAAATCGAGCTTGCTTTTCAAGGCAATGATATGACGAGGAAAATCGACGTAAGCTTAGCTCATCGTCAAAAGTTGTGCTCCGGGAATAAGGACCAGGTAGCACAGTTAAAATTTAGCACGATAATGATATAGCTGATCAGGCTTGGGATGACTGGAAGGATTATTAAACTCGTAAGTAACGAAAATTGCTTAGAGTTAAAATCAGAGGCGGACTTGATTCACTTATCGGTGTTCTCGGTTGACAAACAACCCAGAACCCATGAAGTGACAAAGACAGGGAAAGGTAGTACTTCATCAAAAATTCATAACATGTAGTGCAATGGCATGATATCCTCGAGATGCCATGGGGTAATACTCGACGAAAGATCAAAGTAAAGGTTGGACTGATGTATTAATCCTCAGAAGACAAGTGCTTAAACTTGCCCGAGAAATGGGATCTAAGAAGAACATATGGTCGAAACCACGCTTGCAAAGGATCAATTCACTGTTACCAAAGGACATTATATCAAGGAAATAGTTATTACTACCAGAATCTTCCATGATAAGTTCCACATCAGGTCCGTGGGCATGAACACAAGTTCAAGGTCGACTCCCACTTCTTTAATGCATAACCTTTCATTCACTTCTCGCGTTCGATGAAGTTGCAGTGTTGAAATTTTATCTGGCGAAACATCATAAGAGTATGGCTCGTGAAAACTTTCGGGTTCTCACGGTTTAGAGAAGGCACATGTTCAACCCATCGGGGCATCTTAGAACATATACCTCAAGCTTCGAGAGTAATTATCACTAGCTCGAAAGCAGAGCATGGTTGAGAAAGTAGAGGATACAATTTTGCAAAGGCATTATGTATCCTAGGAAAGGCTCACAAGGTTATTTAATATGAAGGACGTTGTCGGATAAAATCCAACAAGGTTCTGATGGTCCATAAAGGATCAGATGTGAGTATCGGCACACAACCAGAGGAAGAATCAATGCAAAGACCTTGGATTATAGAAACAACTGAGTAATTTAGAGCTCAATTGCAAAGGAATTATGATTTACAAAGCGAAGGGTCAGAAGCAGACGCTTTGATCAAGGATGGATAAGTTCATTAGACACAGGGGCACAATCGACGACAATTTGATTGGCGAGAACCAGCTCACGTTGAAAATGACGTCTGAGCCGGAAGGATGAATTCTAAGATCTGATTGAGGATTGCGAGCATTCGCAACAAATTGAATCAACAAACTCAAAATGATAATGTCAAGAGATGCCAATAAGATTACGAGACTTATGGGATTAACCATAATGCGAGCAAGCAAGAATTTCAAGAGCAAGAGGCTACTGAGGATTTTTGGAAGATCGAATGGTATTTCGAAGATTGATGACATACATGAATCAACTGGGGATGAGTGGATACTCGGTAAGTGTGAGAAATTATCCGTAGGGATATTCATGTGTCAAGAACTGCAAGGCAGTAAGCTCAAAGGATTATCGAAACAACGACGAGTGCTTCGGGGTATCTTGTAATAACAAGACCAACTGGGGATGAATGTAAGAATAACAACTGTAAGTAGTTATCCTTAAGGGTTTACGGTGGAAGGGGAACTGCAAGAGGGATGGCACAAAGTATCTAGGGAACATCCGAGAGTATTGTCAGAATCTTCCGTTGAAGCATTCGATCATCCGTATTAAAGGGCTCTCCGGCAGGAAGTGATAACGAGAACCTAGAGTTAGATTTTAGCAAAATCATTTAACCCGAATAGAAGAGATGTCAGAGTCCCAGAGTATAGGTCAAGGAGTAAAAGATCCTACTACCACCCGATGGCGACGTGTGCCCGTAAGACACACAACCAAGTTAGTAAAAGTTTTGCAATGCCTAGACTCGACTTCGGCCAAGGAGTTGGAAAGGGGGATTCCTACAGGCAGTCGGCTCTGATACCAACTTGTGACGCCCCCGATTCAATCGTACACTAATCATGCACGCAAATGTGTACGATCAAGATCAGGGACTCACGGGAAGATATCACAACACAACTCTACAAATAAAATAAGTCATACAAGCATCATAATACAAGCCAGGGGCCTCGAGGGCTCGAATACAAGTGCTCGATCATAGACGAGTCAGCGGAAGCAACAATATCTGAGTACAGACATAAGTTAAACAAGTTTGCCTTAAGAAGGCTAGCACAAACTGGGATACAGATCGAACGAGGCGCAGGCCTCCTGCCTGGGATCCTCCTAACTACTCATGGTCGTCATCAGCGGGCTGCACGTAGTAGTAGTCACCTCCAGAGTAGTAGGAGTCGTCGTCAAAGGTGGCGTCTGGATCCTGGGCTCCATCGTCTGGTTGCGACAACCGGGTAGAAGGGAAAGGGGGAAAAGGGGGAGAAAAGCAACCGTGAGTACTCATCCAAAGTACTCGCAAGCAAGGAGCTACACTACATATGCATGGATATATGTGTAAGGGGCCATATTAGTGGACTGAACTGCAGAATGCCAGAATAAGAGGGGGATATCTAATCCTATCGAAGACTACGCTTCTGGCAGCCTCCTTCTTGCAGCATATAGAAGAGAGTAGACTGAAGTCCTCCAAGTAGCATCGTATAGCATAATCCTACCCGGCGATCCCCTCCTCGATGCCCTGTTGGAGAGCCATCACCGGGTTGTATCTGGCACTTGGAAGGGTGTGTTTTATTAAGTATCCGGTTCTAGTTGTCATAAGGTCAAGGTACAACTCCGGGTCGTCCTTTTACCGAGGGACACGGCTATTCGAATAGATAAACTTCCCTGCAGGGGTGCACCACATAGCCCAACACGCTTGATCCCATTTGGCCGGACACACTTTCCTGGGTCATGCCCGGCCTCGGAAGATCAACACGTCGCAGCCCCACCTAGGCACAACAGAGCGGTCAGCACGCCGGTCTAAACCTAAGCGCGCAGGGGTCTGGGCCCATCGCCCTGAGCACACCTGCACGTTGCGTACGCGGCCGGAGAGCAGACCTAGCAACCTCCATTTCAAAGGAAGTCACGTTACGCGGTCCAACCCGGCGCGCGCCGCTCAGTCGCTGACGTCACGAAGTGCTTCGGCTGATACCACGACGTCGGGATACCCATAACTACTCCCGCATAGGTGGTTAGTGCGTATAGACCAAATGGCCAGACTCAGATCAAATACCCAGATCTCGTTAAGCGTGTTAAGTATCGCGAACGCCGACTAGGGCCAGGCCCACCTCTCTCCTAGGTGGTCTGAACCTGCCCTGTCGCTCCGCCACAAAGTAACAGTCGGGGGCCATCGGGAACCCAGGCCCACCTCTACCGGGATGGAGCCACCTGCCCCTTCAGCCCCCATCTCCGAACAGTATCACATGTAATGTAACAGTGTAAAGTATATAGTATATGCCCGTGATCACCTCCCGAAGTGATCACGGCCCAGTAGTATAGCATGGCAGACGGACAAGAGTGTAGGGCCACTGATGGAACACTAGCATCCTATACTAAGCAGTAGGATTGCAGGTAAAGGTATCAACAGCAGTATCAAAGACAGGCTATGCATCAGGATAGGAATAACGAAAGCAGTAACAAGCTACACTACTCTAATGCAAGCAGTATAGGGAAGTGTAGGCGATATCTGGTGATCAAGGGGGGGGCTTGCCTGGTTGCTCTGGCAAGAGAGAGGGATCGTCAACACCGTAGTCGAACAGGGCAGCAGCAGCGTCGGTCCCGGTGTCTAGCGAGAGAAGAGGGGGAAGAAACAATAAATACTTAAGCAAGCAGATGCATAATGATGCATGACATGACAAGTAACGGCGTTAGAGGTGCCCTAACGCGGTATGGGATGATACCGGTGAAGGGGGGAACCATCCGGGAAAGTTTCCCCGGGGTTCCGCGTTTTCGGGCAGAGGAGCCGGAGGGGGAAAGTTGCGAGTTTGATATGTTAGGGGTGTGTGGCGGATGAACGGGCTGCGTATCCGGGTTTGTCTCGTCGTTCTGAGCAACTTTCATGTTGAAAACATTTTAATCCGAGTTACGGATTAAAAGACATGATTTTCTAAAGATTTTAATAATTTCTGGAATTTAATTAATTATTTAAATATAACATTATCCAAAACAGTGCACGCTGACGTCAGCATGATGTCAGCATGACGTCAGCAGTCAACAGGGGCGTTGACTGGTCAAATCTGACGTGTGGGTCCCACCTGTCATTCTGTGATTAAGCTAATCAGAGATTAACTAACTAATCATTGTTTAATTAGACTAATTAGATAATTAGGTTAATCTAATTATGATTAATTAGATTAATTAATTCCTTAATTAATTAATTAATTAATTAATTAATTAATTATTTTTATTTTTTATTAATTTTAATTCCCCTTTTTTTTTAAACGTTCTGTGGGGTGGGGCCCCCTTGTCATAGGCCCAGAGGGGCCTTGCGGATGCTGGATTAGCGCTAACGGGCGCGGTTGCTGGGGCGAAGCCCCGTGAGCGTGCGGGCGCCCGTATGGGAACTCGGGGCGCAGGTGGAGGCCACCGGGGCGCCCGTATGGGAAGGACCGGCCAGCTCCGGCGAGCGGCGGGGCCGGGCCGACCACGCGACAGGGGGAAGAGGCCTCGGGCGCGGCCTTGGCCAGCCAGGCGCGAGGGGGGCAAGCGGGCGCGTTCTGAGCATCACGGGGAGGCCGGAGATGGCGATGCGGGGCGAGGCCAGGCGAGCAGTGGCCGGCGCGGGCGGGTGCAAGAGAGAGCGCGGGGCCGCGGCAGAGGTTCGTGGGCAGTAGAGAATGAGGGTAGTAGTCGGTCAGCAGGGGAGGCGAGGCGAGGCCGTGCACGGGGCGACGGCAAGGCGAAGCGGACGACGCAGGCAGCGGCGGCTAGCCGGGGCGCACGTGGGCAGAAGCAAGCGCGGCCAGCAGCAGTAGGGACGGGCGGCGCAGTGGCTGGCGGCAGCGAGCGGCGCCAGGCGCGTGCGCGCGTGCGCGAGGGGAGAGGGCGCGACCACGACCGAGTTAGGAGGGAGGGGGAGCTCACAGGGAAGGAGTAGGGCACGGGGCAGTGGCACGGGGAGGAGGACGGAGACGACGGGGACGAAGAGGAAGCAGTCCGGCGGGGAGGCCTTCGGGAGACGGCGAGGTCCAGTGGCGTCGGGTTCTTGCCCCCGATCTCGATCCAGATCGGGGGAAGAGAGGAGCGGCGATGTGGGGGGGGGAGTGGAGAAGTGGGGTGGGTCACGGTTAGGGTTCGGTCCGCGTGGGGAGGCCATATGGCCAGGGAGAGTGGGGTGATGGGCCGGCCTAGTGAGCGGCCGGTTGGGCTGTGGCCCAGGGAAGAGAGGGGGGTTTATTTTGTTTTGTCTTTTGTTGTTGTTTTCTTTTACTCTTTTCTATTTTAATTTAGTTGCACAATATTTTTGGTTTAATAAAATATGGAAATAGCTCCAAAAATAGTGTGTCAAACTAATCCACAGTTCTAAGAAGTTTTTCCTCAAAATAAAAATAGTTTAGTATTAGGTAAAATATATTAGGAGTATAACTAATTGTTTTGATGTTGTTTTAATCACTTTAGGGTATTTAAATACTTTATAAAGATGTTGTTACGCCACCAATAATATCCATGATTTCTTTGTCACATTAAGAACATTTTAGTTTTGACTTTTGAAAACTTTAATTGTTTGACTTGATTTTAAATTCGAATTTGAATCGTTTTTGAACCATCGCGAGACTAATAATAGTAACCGAGGTGACGTGGCATCATTTGCGTGGAATTACTATAGCCTAATTATCCGGGCGTCACATTAAGGATAAAATGATGGGGTTTATTCATATTGATTGAGTTTACTTTGTCTACATCATGTCATTTTCTTAAGACGTTACTTTGTTTATACTTAATACCATAGATTAATGCTGGATAGCGGTTGATTGGTGTAGTAATAGTAGTAGATGCAGGCAGGAGTCGGTCTACTTGTCTCGGACGTGGTGCCTATATACATGATCATTGCCTTGGATATCATCATAACTATGTAGTTTTTTATCAATTGCCCAACAGTACCAATTTGTTCACCCACCGTATGCTATGTGTTCGAGAGAGAAGCCTCTAGTGAAAACTATGGCCCCCGGGTCTAACTTTACCATATTACAAAAACCAAAATTCCTTTGCTATATTTTTTTATCTTTTATTTTGTTTTGCAATTTATCCATCTACCTATACAAGATTTGATCCTTGCAAGTAACGAGTTCAAGGAGATTGACAACCCTCTTGCCCGTGTTGGGTGCAAGTATTTGCTTTTGTGTGTGCAGGTGCTGTTCACGAGGGTTTGCGTGATTCTCATATTGGTTCGATAAACCTTGGTTCTCACTGAGGGAAATACTTATCTCTATTGTACTACATCTCCCCTCCTCTTCGGGAAAAATCCCAATGCAGCTCACATGTAGCTCGTACCATGTGCCACAACAATGTTGATATATATGGAACCTACTTAGCGATGATATTGGTACTTCCTGGATGTATGATATGCTAATACATATGTGTATCCTTTGTAAGGTATAGTGCAACATGGGGCTTGTAGAAGTGCAACCCACCCAAACATCACTGACCAGTCTCAGCTGGAAGGTGAGTTAGTAATGCATTGCTTATAAGTACCACGAGGTAATCAACACTGATGGGTTGGACCGCACTGCTATGCAGCATCACCGATCGGTCGCCTAACCTGTCTGTGATATTAATCTCATCACTGACCGCGAGCACAGATGGGTCAGAAGCCGTGAGTGATGATATGATTTGGCCGGTGAGTGCTATTTGGCTCTGTAGTAGTGTGTGTGCAAGTTTTCTTAAGTTCGTTTTCATTTTCTCTTTTCTTAAAGGATAATACCAACGCACTAATTCGTTATTTCTATTATTTTGATTTTGTAGTTTTTCGTTCATTTTCTTTCTTCTTTAAGTGTAATACAATGTCACTAATCATTCCTTAATAGAAACTTAATCTTTCCAAAATTCCACTATTATATTCTTATTCTTGCATACTATAAAAATGAATTTCTTTTTAAATTGTGTGCAAATATTGTCAATATTTCTTTAATTTTTTAATTTTCTGTCTTCTTAAAGGGACCAATGCCACCAGTTCATTCTTCCTTTGAAGACCTCATTATTTTAATTGTTTTCACTTTCTTTAAGTGTAATACAATGCCACTATTTCATTCATCCTTAGAAAATTTATTTTTGTTACAAACATTTCTCTATTATATGTTTATTTTTGCATATTATAGGAAAGCACAATTTATTTGTAAACTGTGTGCAAATTTAGTCATTTGTTTTGTTTTCTTCTTCTTAAAGGATACCAATGCCACTAATTTATTCTTCTTTAGGAAATTTCATCTTTTGTGTTTATTTATTTTGTGCATTTTATTTTTGTTTTGTCTTGTGTCTTACCAGGTATCAGGTAATTTCTCTTATGTTTAAAATCATGCCCAGGTATCTGTTGGTTTTTGTTTTGTGGTTGCAAATGGCCAAGTTTCTATTTTATTTTAGCATGTGTATTTGTTCATTGATGCTTTCTTGATTTTTTATCGTCAGAGTTTCTCCAAAAAATTAGTGTGTGTGTGTGTGGGGGGGGGGGGGATCTTTATGTTGCAATAGTAGTACAATACTTGATTTTGTGTTTGAAATTTAAAATTGAATTATTTTATGTTGATGTGAGAGCTGCCAATCACGACAGGGAGGTGAGGAAGGTCGGCAAGGATGGTGAGGTGGAAATCATAATTGTAACTGATGCTCGGCACCACGTCTTGATGATAATGTGTACTGTCCGCGTGCTTTTGCGCTAGACTATAGTTATTTTCATGCTTGATGATATTCAATTACACGATGTGCCAAAATATTGAGACACTATACGATTTTATATAAATGTTTAGCATATTCGTGTATCTATAGAATATGTTGTTCTTTATTTATGTTGTTGACCGTTTACCCATGCACACACCGAGCCTTTGTAGGCATGCACCACCATCACCATCTATGGTGGATGGTGATTCTACCGAGGTGTTCGCCTCCCAGGTCACTCTCGTGACTTCAGAGGCAACCCAGCCACCGCCACCACGTAGTTTCCTTTGCCGCCATCGGCAGAAGATATCCAACGGCAGATGGCGGCAGTGGGGCACTCCTTATCTGGTTCTACCCCCTCCCACTACTCTCTCCCGACCTCCCCTGTGCGCCAGGTCACCTTCTCCTGTCGCCCAACTCTGACAAGGTTCCATGGCGGTGGCTCGCTCTCATGTGGACTCAGTGATAGACGTCGGTTTGGACCAACACCTTGTTGCGGTAGTTCCTGCCAGTGTGCTTTGGCGGCTACATCTAGGGCATCAATGCCCCCAGATCCAGATACACCGTGATCACGTAGGGTTCCTCCCAGCAGCCAACCCGACCTAGGTGTGGTAGGGTGCCAGCCCACGCTTTCTTTCATTGCTGCGCCTGCTCTCCTCGGCGACTAGCTGCTTCCTGAGGGTGTAGGATTGCCTGTCCCGCGTCTGTGTCGCAGTTGTTGCACCAACGGCAAGACGCCATGTGTGGGTCTTGTTCTACCTACCTGTTCGGGCAAGACAGGGAGGGATGTAGTGCGCCCTCCTTGATCTGTTTCGTCAAATGCGCTAATGTTAGATCTGGTGCTTCAACGAGCTGGAGTTTACACACCGGCTAGTTGTGGCTTGAGGCAAGGTGCTTGCTCCCGGAGAAATCCTGCTATGTTCTCGTGTACGAAGGACCATGGCGATGCCCTTTCCATTGTATTCCTCCCTGGAGGCGTGGTTTGGGATACACAACTCCTCTTAGTGGGGTTCAGGATCAAACCTCCGATGACGATGTACCCTTTCTTGAAGGCGTCGCTTGGGAACCCCTACCATTAGCATTGCTAGATCACATGCTAGGTTGCCAGCGACAATTGGCACTGCTAGAGCATCCGTTCCATCCACCCCACAACACCCCATCATCCCATGTTGTTGTGCACGCCCAAGTCCCTCTCATGGATGCCGTTGTGTTGCGGCGAGCTTCATCTTTGCTCAATGGTGACGCAAGATGCCTTCCCAATTTGCTAATCGTTCTAAATCCATGTGGCAAAGCTCCCAATCAAGGTTCATGTTATCCTCTGGCACTCGTTGATTGTAGATGCTCCTTTGTTGTGCCGTGGGGTTTGGTACGCACGCCGGTGTAGTGCGTTAGGCCGCTTGCATAATTTTGGTATTGTGATCCCTCGACGGCCCTCCACATCTACTTGTGCCCCCTTGGTGATGGTCCTTGGGTCTGCTAGTTAGGTCGCGCTTTGTCCCGAATGTCCATTTTTTCTCATCTTATTTTACTTTGTTATTTGTGTGGTTTTCGGCCTGGTTTCTCTGACAAACGGGGTCAATTTCTTCAGGTTTTAGATCCAGTTTCCCTTATAAACGGGTTTAAATTTTCTTTGAATGAGATCAAATTCACGTGGGGAGCTCTCCCCCTGTGATGGATCAAAAAGAAACATCCATGATAGAGTAGCTAGCCGGTTGTCAAAGAAAAAAAAGTGACTGATCAAAATTCTAAAGTCAGTCACCTGACCCTTAGCCGGCCCCATCTTAAACATAAGGAGATCACTTACTTGAAAATATGAAAAGGCAAAAAAATGGACAAACTTCTTATGGTTTGATTTGCTTGGAGAAGGTTAATTACACTGACAACCAACCATGCGTACAAGATGGCCTCGTAGAGTCATGTCATCCTAGCTACGGTTATTTCTATGGAGGAGGACAAGACATCAGCAAGTATCTTCCTTGATTGAATTTTGTGTGCTTCGTTGGCCAGGCATGAGGATCTGGCACAACTGCATCTTGTTACCTTCAGGCATTGTTGAAGTAAGCCAACCCTCTTCAGGCACACAGCACGTTCCGCCACGAGCTTGATATATTTCACGACCTGTATGTCTTGTTGGAGTTCATAGCCTGCCATCTCTAGCAGAACCAGGCTGCGGTGCTCAAATTTATGTGTTCCCCTTCCACCATTCTCGTCGGGCACCGCCCAATAACAGGGATACACTTGAGCCCAAGGCTGATATAGCTTCAAAAAATTAAGAAATCACCATTAGAGATGCACTATCTCCACCATTGAAATTATGACATTCTAAAATACATCCAGTCAAATCATCCAACTCGAAGTGTTAAGATGGAGAAGTAATCAAACTGGTGTACTGAAGATAATTATCTTTTTGATTTGTTGAGATGGTGAGAATGAGTAGACATGGATCAATGTCCAAAATGACATCGTTAGCCCGGACCAGAGGCTTGAAATTTCATTTCATGCAGTAAATTATCTTTTGGGACTGTAATTTTGCTCTTGATTGCTGGCAAATGATCCTACCTAGCAAGCAGAGAGGAATTTCAGTCTATGATGAGCTTTCTTTTCCTGCCAAAACCTACCCGTTCCCATTGCTACGGACATTATTATGTCAGGTTGCTGGAATATCTGGATGCGGCACAATGACAAAATCTTCAAAAATATCAACCCAAGCACTGCCTCATGGAAATTCAGATTCAAGAATGACCTTCTGTTTCTAGACCACAGAATCTAAAAGTAGAATGCAGAAACAATCGAGGCATGGATTGTCCTGCATTCTTTTTAATGCTGTAGGCCTAGTCTAGAACCCAACTTCGTTTCCCAATGTTTCCACAAGCAGGATTTCCATAATTTATTTTGTCTTTATTTCTTGTAGCTTGTAAATATTTGAGTTATATATAAATAGAAAATACCGTAGAACAATTATTCTATGATGCTTGGTTAAAAAAAAAGAAATTAATAGAGTTGACCATATGTGTACCTTGAGAGAAAGTTTCTCCAGGAAAGGCGCCGCTTCCAGGATAAAAAGTGTCCGGGCCATTCTATGTGTGTTCAAGTCGCAGAGGTAAATATGCCTCAAGTTACCAAAGAAGGCCGAGAACCCACTTGTATTTAGATCTTTGTAGCCAAGCAGATGGTCCGCTGAGAGGTTTATGTCGCGAAGGCGAGGAACATCGCCCAACTCGAGCATGAAGTAAATGTTCGGGTGATTTCTATTAGAGTTGCCAAGAACCCGCTCAAGATTCGGGACCCTGGTCAGCTGGACCGAAAGGTAGTAGCAGTAGTGCAGTTCGGGGCCAATAGCTCCTGTGCGACGTTTTTGAGGTGAATTGGCAAGAGTGCGACGTTGTTGGAATGAATGGCTGTGGTGCGACAATTTTGAGCAGGCAAATAGCCCACGCACGACATGGCTGTTAAATGTGGTTAAATTGGTCGTCAAACAAGCCCGCCCATTTATGTTAGGACATGTGGGTCCAACTTAATTGTTCCTCAAAACAGCTGACCGTGCCCTGCCGCCCGACCGTGCCGGGCCCGCCATTCTGCCCCCCTTCTTCTCCGGTGGCGGCGGATCTTGCGTTCTCGGTGGCGGCGGCGGAGCCCTCGTTCTCAACGGCGGCGGAGCCTTCATCCTCAGAAAATGGTGAGTGAATTCAAACCCTAGTCGCCCTCCCGTTCCTTTCTCCGGCCCGTAGATCTCAGCTCATTTCCTCTGTTTTCGCTTGCGGAATCGATAGGTTGTGAGGGGAGCCCGTTGGCATACTGAGATGGAGCCGCCAGATTCAACTTCGAATAGGTAATGCGCCTCTCTCCGATCCAATTTTGCATTTCAATTAGGTGGTGGCCTCGTCTGCTTTTTCTCACGGGCTCACACTGTCCGCCACTGATAGAGGGGATGCTGCCGCTCGGACCTTCGAATTGACAGTCAATTTCTTTCCATGAAAGGCAAAATTAGTTGATGGTAGCATACAGATCATTGAGAGAGACACTATTGTTAAATGGGAGGTTGAGTTTACAGAGATTGATCCACAAGTTCTACAGAACATGGGAGAGACGGCAGTGAAGAAATGGGTGGAAAAAATTGGCGAGAATATTGTTTGGGGTCCAGAGCAAGAAGTATCACTGTTGCGGCTTGATGATTGGAAAGGAGAGTATGTGAGAATAGAAGATGGTGAACAGATTGTTGAAGAAATCGATCGGCAAAACGGCTGGACAAGCAAACGGGCTAATTTTTTCCTGAGCTCGTTGATTTGAACATTTTTTCGAAGGTTGGATATGTACCATCACAATTGGCTGCGCAGATGGTAGATGATGATTGGGCTACACAGAGGCCATTGATTCCCATGTGTACTGAACTTACAGTAATACCCGAGGGACAGTCGACTGGGACTGAAACTGAAACTGAAACTGCAGCAACTATTGATTGGAATGTAGTTGAATTAGATGAGCCTACTGATTTGGTCATTGCACCAATGCCTGACATTGAGATGGCCAAACTTTTTGGCATTCCAGTCGATGACAGAGATAAGCAGGAGAGGGGTGAATCTAGTTTGCCTGCTAATGCTGATGAAGAAGTAGATGGACAGTTAATGCAACAAGCTGCAGATGAGGTAGATGATGCACATGATGATGAGCTGGTGCATGTGTATGACAAAGAAAACCCTGTCATTGAAGTAGGCAAGTTGTTCCCAAGCATGAAGGAGTTTAGGATGTGTTTCAAGACTTATGCAGTGAAACATGAGTTTGATGCCAAGACTATTTGGACTGATAGAAAGAAGTTTTATGCGAGGTGCAGAGGATTTGATGGTAGTGTGAAGCCTTGCAAGTGGTACATATCTGCTAGACTGCAACCTGATGGAAGTACTGTCAGGGTTAACCAAATCCCCAATCAACATACTTGTATTACAAGTTCACAGAGAGTATCAACCATGACATCACAACTTTGGGTTGCAGAAAAGATCACCCCAATTTTAGCCAAAACACCAAACACTACTGCGAAGAAACTCAAAGTAGACTTGGAAAAGATGTACCCCATTAAACTGAAATATATCACAGTGTGGAAGGCAAAACAAAGGGCAATGAAAAATTTATATGGTGATTGGGCAAATACATTTAGGATGCTTTACAACTTCAAAGCAGAGGTGGAAAAGAGGTCACCTCGCAGTGTTGTGGAGATAGATACAGAGGTATCAGCCAAAGGTGAAGTCAAGTTCTCCAAGTTTTTTATGGCTTTGAAGCCTTGCATTGATGGGTTCAAAGCAGGGTGCCGTCCATATTTGAGCATAGACTCATCATTTTTGACAGGCAAGTGGAATGGTCAGTTGGCAGCATGCAATGCTCTAGATGGACACAACTGGATGTTTCCTATTGCTGTTGGCTTGTTTCAGTCAGAAACAGAGGCTTCATGGACATGGTTCATGATCCAGTTGAAAAGATGCCTAGGACCAGTGTCACCTTTGGCTATACACACAGATGCATGCAAGGGGCTTGAAAATTCAGTGAAAAATGTTTTCCCACATGCTGAGCAGAGGGAGTGCTTCGGTCATTTGTGGATGAATTTGATCAAAAAATTTAGAGGAGAAGAATTTGGGCGCATGTGGCCAGCAGCAAGATCTTACACTAGACAGACACACAAATATCATCTTGATAAGATAATGGCAGCATGTGATGAGTTTGGTCCATGGCTGAACACCTACCATTCTTTGTTATGGTACAGGTCAGCATTCAACACTGCCATCAAGTGTGACCACATCAACAACAATTTGGCAGAGAGTTTCAACAACAAGGTGAAGGATTTAAAAGATTTGCCTGTGCATGACATGGTTGACCAAATCAGGATCATGCTCATGCGGTTGTGGGAATTGAGAAGAAGGATAGGTGATTGTCTGCAAGGTGATAAGCTTCCAGCAGTGGTACAACAGGTGGTCAATAGGAGCAGATGTCTTTCACATTTGTTTGTTGAAAAATCTTCACCTTGGGGTGCTGAAGTTAGAGATAACAAAACTGGAAGGAGACATGTTGTTAACACTGAATTGCATGATTGCACTTGCCTCGAGTGGCAACACACTGGTAAACCATGTGAGCATGCCATTCTCTTCTTAGCATCCCAACCAAAGATAAACATGCACCCATATTTGCATGAATATTATTCGGTAGAAAAATTCAAAGCTGCATATGCTACTCCAATTCCAGCACTAACAGATCAGTCTCAGTGGCCTGAAGTGGACACTGAATTTTCCATGTGTCCTCCCTTGACGAAAAGAAAGGCTGGCAGGCCTAAACAGAGTAGATTCAAGGCATGGTTGGAGAAAGGTGGGAGTAGTAAGAAGGGAAATAAAGATGGAAAGCCAAAAAGGGCCCAAAAAGGTAACAAAAACAGATGCAAGTTATGCCAGGAACTTGGGCACAGAGTGGGATCTGTCAAATGCCGTTACACTCCTGATAAGCCAAAGTATGTTCTTGTTTATTTGTCTGTGTTTTGATTTGGTGCTTTTTTCCAATTACTATATATATATAACATTTTTGCAATGGCCAGGAGGAAGCGAGCAAGTCATCCCCTTGTTGTTGAACAGTGTTGGCCGACAAAAAAAGCAAGAGTCAATGGCGGTAGAAAGAAGAGAAGTGTGCCTCAGCCTGAGCAGAGTGAAGAAAATCCTGCTGCAGTCAACATTCAGACTGAAGAAACTGCTCTCGAGGTTGAAACTGAAACTGAGCGTGTCGAGGTTCAGACTGAAGAAACCCATGTTGAGGTACACACCGAAGAAACTGAAACTGCTGCCAACATTGAGACTAAAGACACTGATCATGAGGGTGTTGGCGAGGTGTTGAAAAGATAAGTGAAAAAAACCAAGATGATCAGTGAACTTGTGTGTGTAGTTGAACAAAAAACAAGAAGTGCTAAGGCGAAGAAGGGCACGCGACGTGGTAGGAAGAGGTAGAATAGAGAACAGTTTTGAAATTTGGGGCATGTAATAATATTTGTAACTTGGTGCGTAGTGCTAGTCACTATGTATCCCGTATTTCTATTCGAACTTGTTTGTTGGTACCTTGTCTAAACCAGCCAAATAAAACTCAAATTTAAATTCAAATTTGGGCTCAAATTTGAATTAGGGATGGGGTATTGATGTTTTAATGCTATCTAAAGTACCTCAACTGAAATATGTTTGTTTGCTGATCATTCCCAACCCTTTTGGTAAGTTTAACTCATAGTCATGAAAAGTGTGTCTCAAATGACCTTCAAAGATAGGGTAAACGGCCTCATATTTAAGCAAGTTTTTTTGCACCTTGTCTAAACCAGACAAATAATTTTTCTACACATCTATTCTACCTATATAGTGTAAATCTAAAGTCTCACTATTAATTGAATTAATTTTCTATTATTTACTTTTTTTTGGAAAAACAAGGTTTAATAGAAAATTATATATAAAACAAGTTTAAAAACATGAAAATGAGAAAAGTAAGTTAAGATCTTTCTTAGTCAATCCAAAATGAAGTTTTGGTGAGGTTTTCACACTTTTCATTTTCAAAACCCCACCTATACTCTCGGGTGCCCACTAATCTCTCCCTTGAACTCCATACTACATTGTTCGAGGAATGACAATTTTGTGAAGGATTTTTCGTTAAAAATGTATGTAAATCATATTTATATTTTTTTTCTCGTTACTATACGACATAATAAGACTATGTGCGCAAGTTTTATATTTTTTTGATTTTTTTTGAATTAGTTATGCTCAACCCTAATCAGCCAAAACCCCTCAAAACCCCTCAAAACCCCTCAAAACCCCGCACACTACTGGGTCGTCGATCGTTGTGCGTGGACGGTTGAGATCAGGCGCTAGGGTTAGCTACAGTGTATATCGATCCGCATGAGACGCCCTGGTTGGTTGAATTGGTGGGGTTTGGATCAGCCTCTCTCGTTGGGGCATCAGGACCGTTCATTTGAATCCAACGACAAGAGTTGACGCGGTGCATGGACCAAGCCTACGCAGTGCCCATTCCCATCGTTGCATGCGTGCCCGTGCCCACCCGCAGCATGCATGCTCACCCGCAGAACTGCGCCCGTGCTTGCATGCGGGCCCGCTTGCATGCATGGCCTCGACGTAGCCCTGCTCCGCCACCCCTACACAGTAAGCTGTCGCATGCCTACCATTACAACCGATGCAGCCCGATGAAGACAACCAAAAAGCCAACGCTGCATGGCGTGCTGTACATGGCGTGCTCCTCTTTGAGGACGCACAACTGGCATGGGGTATTGATGTGGGTATCGATGCAGTTCAAATGGCGTGCTGCCCGTTACAAGATGGGCAAATGAAGGCGTCCATTATTGTCACATCACCCTCTAGCCAGGCACTAGCAAGATGTGCAAATTAATGGGCTACGGCATGAATGCATGGGCGGCACACGCAGAGAACCCGGGGCAGGCGTGTCCCCTTGACCCACGACGGCACAGACGCGTGCGTGAACCCGTCCCCCTTGACCCGCGACCGGTGGCACAGAAGGATCGCAGCCCGTTTCCCACGCTCGTGTACACACTTTCATGGGGCGCCACCAAACGCCGCCCGCCCATTAATTCTACGGCGCCACCAAACGCCGCCCGCCCATCTTCACCGGTGAAACCACGTCGCACTAGGGCTATTTAAGCCGGGCAGTATCGTCTTCCTCTCCCTCCTCATCCACATCCCATCCTCTGCCTCCTCTTCCCTCCTTCTTCCTTCTTCTCCATCAAATCCGATCGAGCCCTCGAGCCCTCGAGCCACCCCGCGACCATGCAGTACACTGGCCCCACCTACCGCTTCCCCGCAACCACGCTGGAAAGGCTCTACCCGGCCGGAGTGTATGTCGAGAGAACCCTTAGGGTTTGGGCGATCTCGAGGTGGAGGGGCGCAAGGGAGTTAACGGAGTTCTTCCTTGCGGCCGGCTTCCGCCACCTCCCCCGCGGCTCTCCTCGGATGTACCATGTTGAGGAGGTCAACCACAACGGCGTTGTGGTTGGGCTCCTCGCCACTTTCACTAACCCTTTCGATGCTTTCCATCTCCTCGGGCGAGCGTTTTGGGTAGGTTGTGAGTTCATAGCTTTCACAACCTACAATATCTTCACCGACTTCAACGGCATCTTCCCCAACAACGGCGTCATGCACACGCTCCCGTACCCCATCAACAATAGGGAGGGGGAAGGAGTGAAGGGCGGCGCCCGGAGGAGCGAGGGCGCCCGAGGAGCGAGGTGGCCCCGGAGGAGGAGGAGAAGAAGAACCCCAAGAACCTGCGTTTTGTGCCCCCCTATCTATCTAGCTTAAATCTATCGTATTAGTTTTTTTTAAGTTGTAATAGTTATGCTACTATTATTAAGTTTTATTAGTACTTTAAGTTGTAAGGCTATCATGCCTCGTGGAACTATGAGTATGCTACTATGTAATCGTTGGGTATGCTTCTATATAATCGTTATGCTTCTATATAATCATTGGGTATGCTACTATATATTTTTTGTGTTTTGTGCTATTATTTGTGGATTGCTAGGGGTTGTTTTTGCTTATTATTCGTGTATTGCTATGGGTTGCTACGGGCCCGGATTTCTACACCCCAATCACCACACACAACATCTTTAAAATATTGGCCAAACCATGGACATGCAACTAGGAGCCCCATGCAAACCCACTATGGACATGGGTGCAACTAGAAAATGCAAACTAATTTACTTCTGGCACTTCATGCAAGCATGCAACTCATTTAGTTCATGGAACAGTAGACATGCATAAAAACAATTAACATTTAGCTTTAGTGCATCAAAAAATTATCCATTACAAAATTTAGTGCAAGAAAAAGGCAAAATAAAAGACAAGTAACATTTTATTGGGCCCCATTTTATTTGCCAAAGTTAGAGGTGGGCTGGTGCCCCTACGCGGGTGGGCTGGTCTTGGGCATGGTTATTTTCTCAAGGCCCATTTTCTCACGGCCCAACATCTATTCGGCAGCCCAGTTTTGTTTTTTTACTAGAAACTGAATTTGGGTGTGTACTCTGTTAACTGAAGAACAAAAACAGAGGAAACAGAGCATGAACACTGAATAGGGCCCCTGAGAATATCATTACAATAATTCATGCAAGTTTTGCTTCACACTAATTCAAATTCATCTAACAAATCCCCTGAAACTAGTTGACACACTAACTGAAACTCTAACAAATTCTAGCGATTTATGAACATCAAGTAAAATAAATCCATAGCAATGACACAACCATAAAATGCTCCAGCCATCATATTTGCTTGCTGCTTCAAATCGATCAGATGTTTATTTGCTTGCCAATTTTCTTCAGTTCACACTTCAATTCTGCACTGTGCATCATCGGATCGGCTCTGTCCGCCAAATTGGGGGCTTGTTCCACGGCAAGCCGCCCCTCAAAATTGAGCTCTTGGGTTCCGGTTGATCCCTCCGATTTCAACCTTTCAACATAGTCATCGAGCCACTCAAAATGGCCACATTTCTTCAGAACCTGAAAAACAGTGCGCCGGAGGCGCATGAATCCTAGATCCACTGCCCTAATTCGAGGAAAAAAGAAAGAAATCGGGAGAAAGGAGACCATAGGATTGGTCAAGAACACAGATCTAACCTGCCCCGGCTGTGGCTTGCTCAAGCATTTCACAAACTCACGCCCACGGTTGCCATTTTCTTCCCTCACACAAGTCAAATGCTTCAGAGGCTCCATGCGCGGGCAATCGGGGCATCTTGTCAACGGCAGTGGACCATACCGCGTCCATGATTGGCGGGAGGCCGAAGTCGAGCTAGACATCACTCGCCGGCGGCGCGCTTCGTTGCCGGAGCAGAGAAAGAAGAAGGTGGGAAGGAAAGGGGCAGGGCAAGCAATGGAGGGCGGGGGGGTGGGGTGGGCTGGCTCGGGCTCGTGGCTGGCTCGGGTCGGGGCATGCTTGCGTGGATAAGTTGTGGGTCCCACCCGCATGCGAGCATGGGCATGCTTGCGTGGACAAGTTGTGGGTCCCACCCGCATGCGAGTAACTTCTAGGTCCCGCGTGTCATAACTTGAATCGCTAACCCCTCGTGTTTTTCATTTCATGGTTAAACAGAGCCATGTCGCATTTGAGCTATTGTTTGCCTCTAAAATGTCACATCGCAGCCATTCATTCCAACAACGTCGCACTCCTTCCAATTCGCATGAAAAACGTCGCACATGAGCTATTGGCCCTGCAGTTCGAGGGCGACAAGCGACGAGCTAGGAGCGTCGATCTGCAGGAACGGCGCACAAACGGTTTCGCAACAGTGCAAGGACAAGACCTCGAGTCGATCGCAGGTGTTGAGGAGATGATGGACCTCCGAGTTGCGGAGGAGGACGTTATGCAGGGTGAGGCTGGTGAGCCGACGGAACGCCACCGGACATGCGCCGACGAACGACATGAGTCGTTGCCGAGACACTTGACGCTCCTCCTTGCTGGCATAGTCGCCCGCCTCTGTCCGTGCGGTGAGCTCCCAGCGCTCTGCCCTGCTCTCGGCGAGAGAGTCGCCGATGGAGTGCAGCAGGTGAGGGGAGTAGTCTGTCAGGTACAACTCGAGGCGCATGCCCCTGATGGTGCGGTGTTCCGTGGGAGCCAGCAACCACTTCGTCGCGTCGGCGTACGTCTCCATGACGTGATTCGCCGTGTCCTCAGGGCGCCGTATCACGTCATCGACGTCGATGTCGATGTCGGAAAGCAGACGAGGGAGGTGCCTCCATCGCCTCGCGACGGCGCCGACACGGACGACCGTGCGCAGGTCGAGGAGCTGGACGATGCCGAGAAGGACATCGTCGGGGAGTGCGCTGATCCTGTCTTCCCTATTCATCCAGGGGAAACCAGGATAAGCTAGGGTTGATCAATGCACGAAGTAACCAAGGCGGCGGGTGCCAATTTACATCAGCCCGGACTTCATAAGACACGGGTAAACCTATCTATCCAGCATAAACCGAGACAGGATCCAACTTATTTTTCCCTGATAAAGGATGGATTTTATTACAGAAAAAATAAGTTTGTCTAATTCACATCTAGATGTTTTCTAAGTATGTCACATCTAATCTCCCACGAATAACACAACAACAAGGAACAAAAAAACGAGACAAAAAAATAAACCACAAACATAGTGAAGATCAGGTTAGATGTGACATAACTATGTCACATCTAGATGTGTCCTGAACAGACCCAAAAGATAACACCTGAATGTCAGAATTGTTCGATTTGGGGCCGAACGTGCTAGATGTCGTCCGATGTTTTTGCACGAATCTAATTGGATCTGTCAGTGCCAAGTCAGCAGATAAAAACATTCGGATTGTGTAGCTGACCGAGCGGACGAGCTAAGAGCATCTCTAGCAGACCCTTAAAACGCACAACTGTCAAATAACCGTCAATTTAAAGTTTTAGACGGAAAAAGCGACCCAAATAGAACCCATAAACGACTTCGATCCGTAAAAAAAATAAGGAGCATGAAAAATATCCTGGCTAAACCCGTGAAAATAAAGATTTTGAAGGCAACCCCAGGGTGCCCTGTATACGCGAAAGACCGTTGGCGAGAATCCAACTGTCATCGAAACCTTCATGAATGACTCCCGTCCGTTCGTCCCCAGCCTCCGCGCCCGTCCCGACCGCCACGCCAGCTGGCTGCCCGCCCCGGCCGCCGCGCCCGCCGACCGTCCGCCCAGGCCGTCCGATCGACGGAGGAGCTAGCTAGTTAGTGAGCAAGCTGGAATCGGTGGACCTAGCTAGCTCCTGGATTGATTCGGCTTCGTGTGCTGTATTTGGTCGCCGACGGCTTCGTATTTGGTCGCTTCAAGCTGGCTGGACGTCGGCGGCTTCGTATTTGACCGCTTCGTGCGCTGTCCGCTGGTTTCGTAGGAGCGAGCTGATCATAGACACAAACGTGAGGAAAAAGAAGACGTGGGAAAAAATATATGTGAGTATTCGGTTTTGCAGTTTAAATTTAAGGGGTCTGTTCGGCCGCAGCTCAAACTGATCCTTAAAACACGTTTTCCGCGAACTAAAAATCGCGTTTTCAGTTCCGCGGTTTAATGGCTCTGCTAGCGATGCTCTAAGGGCATCTCCAACCCCGACCCGCAAACCTCCCGCTACCGTCTGGACCGTGGAAGTCATCCAACGCCGACCTGTATCGGTCGGCGGAGCGGTCCAGATGCGATTTTTCCTGCAAACCGGGGACAAAAGTGGGGGAGGTTTGCGAGAGTCCGGACCTACCCAAGCCCGCTTCTAACTGCCCTGGTCCATCAAAAACCCCTCCCCCTCCAGAGTATCAGCGCCGCTCCAGAGTGTCAGCGGCCGCATTCATGCCTGGCCAGAGCGGACGCGGCCACTCATTGGTGTCGGCATTGAAGCGGCGCGCCGGCTGAGAGAGCGCCACTGGTGCCGCTTCGTGGTGCTGGTGACTGCCGCGCGTTCAATCGACGTGACGGCCGCCACCCATCTGTCCCTCTGCCACCCACCGATGATATATAAACCGCTGCCCCGGTGCCCCGGCCATAGCCACAGTCATCCTTCTCCGCACCACTCCCGCCATGGATCCCTCCGCCGCCAAAGCTCTCTGGGACGGGCTGACGTCAGAGGAAAAAAGGACATGGCCGCCATTGATGCCGACTGGCAGGCCGGCAGGCAGCTGGAGGACGCGCATATGGAGGACGCCTCCTCCGGCGGCCAGCGCCACCCTCCTCTTCCTTCGCTCTACCCTCGCCAGTGCATTGCACCATGACCATCGGCGAGGCACGTGCCCATTATATGGACATGGTGCGGGAGGAGCGGGAGTAGTTCCAGGAGGTACAGGCCCGACACCAACTAGAACCACAACCTCCTCCAGGAGCATATGCAGGCGGAGGAGCAGGTCGCCGCCGGCAGGGCGGTCGCGCCGGACACGGAGCTGGCAGAGTAGGAGGTGCTGGTTGAGTCCTACTGCTCCGCCCGTGAGATCCGCCTCGCGCCGCTGGCGGTATCGGCAGCGGGTGGCGGGGGTGGCGGCTGTTAGAAATGAGTATGACAACTAGGCGGGTGAGGCGTTGTTCGGCGACACTGACGATGAGGAGGCTGCTCCCCGACGCCACGACCACGAAAAAGTCGGCATGTCCGCGGGCACCGCCGGCAGCGAGGAAGATAGTGCACAGTAGGTCGCCACCGCTCGTGTCCCAAGAAGGCCACCGCTCCTCCCCTACCGTTGACGCCAAGCTTGGCGGGATGAGCATCTTTGGCTGATTAGTCGCTTGGCGGCGATGTCGAGGCGGGCCGCTTTAGTTCCCGGGCTCTGGAGAGGGAGCTGGAGAGCACCGAGGCGGAACTGGAGATGGTGAAGCTTCAGTTCTCGGGGCTGATGACCGGAGACGGGGACCGGACGCGAGCAATCATTTAGATTAGGTATTAATTATAGTCCAAAGCCCGCCGAGGACCGCTTTGATGTATTAGTAATGAAATCCGTGATGTTTACATGAAATCCGGTATGTTTATATGAAATCCGGTTGTGTTTATATGAATTCCGGACTTGTTTGAACGGATTTCGTCGGTTGGTTCGAGTTATTGTGAAAATGCATGCGGCTATCGGTTGGTCCGCATGCTCCTCGCCGGCGTGAGCCCCAGGCTGCCACGATTTCTGATCCACACCGACCAGTTGAAGGTGCGGTCGTGGGCATAGGACGAGCGCCACCTACTCACTGTGGCGAACGTCGAGGTCATCCTCCTCCGCAATATCTTCGTCGACGCTGACCATCAAGCCCTCCACCGTGCTCCGGGTCCGCCTCCCTCTACAAGCTCATCGCTGAGCCGGTCGAGGTGTCGTCTGAAGAGAGGCCGAGCACCGCCTTCTCGCCCGCCGACGCGGACAGCGTCTGGCCCGCCTCTGAACGCGTGGTACTCACCTCCATGACTAGCACCAAGCGTCGCGCTCTGGGGTGAAAGAAGCCACTGACGTAATCGAGATGATCCTTTCCGCTACGTCTAGGACCAAGCGCCATGCTCCGGGGTTGTTGACACCAGATTTTGGCATGGTCACGAATCGGGGTTCGTATGCAAAAGTTAGAGGCAACACTTCGCGGGCCGGCCCTGAGTGAGAAAGTATTCGGCCTTTGCCGGCTGAAAGAAACCTTGTCGGGGTAAAACCTTGCCGATGTGAGGGCTTACCAGCGTGGAAAGCTTGCCGGTGGGGAAGCTTGCCGGCGTGGAAAGCTTGCCGGCGAAGAAGCTTGCCGGTGTGAAATCTTGCCGAGGGAGAAACCTTGCCGAAGAGGAACTCTTGCCAGGGTAGAAACCTTGCCGAGGAGGAACTCTTGCCGGGGTAGAAACCTTGCCGAGCTAGGGAGATCCCTTGCCGGACCTTGCCGGGGTGAACCTTGTCGGTGCGGAAAGCTTACCCGGGGTGGAAGGCCTGCCGGGGTGGAGGTTGTGATAGTCAATCCGACCAGAAGCTGAAGATTGGCTCAAATGATTATCTAGATGGACTCAAATGGATAAGTGATCTACATGAAAGAGTTCCATATTATTGATATGAACATCTTTGAAATTTGGGTCATCGTCGTCCGATTTCATCTCGAAGGCCGAAACTATGCTCGAAGTACCAAGGTCTTATATTCAAAGTACAGTTTAGCCGATTAAGCCCCCAAGACGAGCTAAAATTAAAAAATGATCTACATGGGTTTTCTTCGTCTCGTCGAAACGATCGATTTTGATATAAAAATTGTTCAAATCCGAGATCTTATGCAGAAGTTAGAGAAATCGGAGTGCAGCCCTGTCACGAGGCGAGATGTGGCGCGCCCCACCAGACACATGTCTGACGGGTAGCGCGAGGAGATAGCCTGTGTTGCGAAACCTATTTGACCCTCAAGATGATCTCTGATCAAAAAACCTTGAACATGAAAGTTGTTCTCCTCGTCGAAACTGTCAAGATTGCTTTTGGGCTTGTTTTCATCCGAGATCGTTTACCACCGCAAAACGGACCCGCAAGGTGCAGCCAGTTTAAACCGAACAGTTTTGGGAAGTTCGGATAAAACCAGTCCGAATTTGACTAGGGTTTTGGACGTGAATTGATGTAATTTTCTTGTAAGGAAAGCCTGGATAAATCCTATGCTTGTACGGAAAGTCCAGCCGCCTCTTATATATGTTGGGGGTGACGGTCGATTGAGACAACACACAATCGAACAAATCAATATACTACTTTTTCATCTACGTTTTATCTCTCCACCGTTTTTCTCTCTCGTTCTTCGCTGTTCTTCGTGTTTGAGAGCTGCGAATCCCGAGGCTCTAGGGGCGAGCGAATCGACCTAGGGCAGCCCATAGCCGCCGCACTCCCTGACGGGGTCCCTCCCGGGGGTGTGGGGTTTTCGGGTCTGCCAAAGCGCCCGTCGACTGTCTTGCGTATCGCGCTGTCGGTCGAGTCTCCTTCGACGTGAGCTGCGGTGCATCACCCCCGGCGTCGAGGGTACACGTGACGTGTTCGTGTGTCAACACACTTTTTGGCGACTCCGCTGGGGACGAAGTTTCGAACTGTCTCTGGCCCGTTCTTGCTACGAAGAGATCGTCATCAAGTTGCTGAAATCTACAAAGGTAGTATGAATACCGAATTCCCCTTTGTAGATGCAAATAATTCATATATTGTTGCTGGATCACCTAATGAGCATAATGTATCGGCTAGCCCTAGTTTTATCAATCATGCATCTAATTATGCGCAAGGGCCGGTGCAAAACAATTTTCATGCTTTAAATTCTTATGATTTTAGCAACGTACAACATATGTATCCAAACTCTCATGCATCAGCAACCCCACAAATCCATATGCCGATGAACAACATGATGGGTTTGGTTAATCAATTTGAAACACCTCATGTTAAAATTTCCAATAGCATACAAGAAAGTGTTTCACCTTTTTATTCATCGGCAACTGATTTGCAATATGTAAATTCAACTTTGCCAATGGATGGGAAAATTGGCCATTCTACTACTAGCTATTCGGCCATTTACTCTCAACCATCATATGCTACACCTCATGTTAGTAATTTTTCAGCACCGTATGCAACTGTAGATGTTCATAATTCGGCCCCGCATCTTCATGGTCACAGCCGAATAAGTGAAAATTTTACAGGAACACATGTGCCGTCATCAAATACTGTAGCATATAATGCATACTCTACGCAATTCAAGAATTTCGGCAACACTCACGAATCATTGCCGAAAGAATCTGAAAGCGTTGCGGAGCAATCCCTTTCAGAAGCGGTTGTAGCTGCATTAAAAAAGAGCTTGGCACAAAACAAGAGGATTAGTGCCCTTTGCCTTGAACAATATGAAAAGGGGTTGTTTCCTGATTATGCTGCAATAAAAGCTAGAGTTTTGCAAGAAGATGAATCTTTGCCAATTGATAAAATTGGCGAGCAAAAATATGGTTTTACAACAATGCATATGCCTTCACCTAATGCTACATCGTATTATACAGCCCCTACACAATTGCAAAATTTCGGCAACACCCGTGTGTCATTGCTGAAAGAATCTAAAAGCATTGGGGGGCAATCGTATCCGGAGTGGGCTGAAATTGAGAAAAAGCTTAAAGCCAACTTTGCCGCTCGCCGCCAGAAACAAATAGAAAAAGAATTGGCTCAGATAAAAGAAGCATTGCCAATTGGTAGTATCAATGAAAAGAAGGATGATTTGGAACTTGAAAGTGCTTCGGTTGAGAAAGCCGAATCAAGTAGCATATATTCCGAATCCATCAAATCCAAAGAGGCAAGCATTATTGAGAAAGGGCATGGCAAGCATAGCAAAGCGACCATACTTGATTTTTCTAAAGTTAATGGAACCTACTTCCTGCCCTATGAGTTTCGTGCCAGAGAAATTGATGAACTTCAAGGACAAGAACAAGTAGCCAAACAAAGTTTGGCCGACAAAAATCTTCAATGTAATGATGCACGGAATCAAGAAAAAGATGATGAAGAGGCGTTGGGCAGCCATCCAAAGGCGGAGCAAGATATTGTTCAAGTCACACCACCACCGTGCTCTCCCAACATATTTGAAGAGGTATGTTTAGCAAGTAATTTACCTATTTTCAGATTTGGTCAGGACTTTATTGTTGATGCATCTATTAGAAAAGTCCTCATAAGTAATTTTGAAAGACCAATGAAGAAGGTAATTTACTTGCTAGCAATAAAGTTGTTATTGAGCATATCGGTCAACCCATTACGCCATTTATAAAGACCATAGTGACTTATTATTACAGCCAAAGCTTTCCCCATTGCTTTATCTAAAGTTCATATCTATTTGGGTACCTTTGCTTATTTCGTACTTGGCTTGCACTTGGTCTCAATTGAGACATGTATATTCTAACTATTTTCGTTTTAGAAATTTAAAGCCAAGGTTAAATTCTGTTGAGAAAACCGATGCTAGTATAATACCTTACCCAAAGACATCGAAAATAGAGCGCAAAACACAATGCATAACCGAATGGTGTGGTGCAAAATCTGAACCATTCGTTTTCTTAATTCCAAAGCCGTTCTCACAGCAAGATCGGCTAGAAAATAAAAGGTTTACCTTTAATTCAAACATGTGTGATCAAATCTTTGATTTGTTGTTGAGGAATAATTATATTAGAATTCTTGATCACCATGTTGAGCCATCTGTCCAGGGACGAATGTATTGTAAGTTGCATGATTCGTCCAAGCATAATTTTGAGGATTGTAACATGTTTCGTCAAATAGTTAAATCGGCCATTGATAAAGGACGATTGAAATTTGTTGAGACACCAAGAGATGACCAGTCTATTCCGATTGGTCCTGATGGTAGAAAGTTTTTGCATCGGCTGCTTCAAGCCGATCCATTTGAAGAGAAGGTAAAAACTGCAGGTGATGGGATCAAGCTTTCAAGTAAAGAAGTTGTCGAAGAGCATAATGAACATAATCTTGAGGGAAAGAATTCCATCGAAGCTACAATGGAGATGCCAAGGACTGGGGGGCAGCAAGCAAATCCAACGATCGATGAAAGCAAACCAAAAGAAAACAAAGGCCGAAATAAGCGCAAGTGTAAAAGATCAAAAATCACCTTCGCTGAACTATTGGAGAAATATCAAAAGAAGAGTGAAGAGAAGAATGCTTATCGGCTCAATCATGCAAAGAAACCAAGATCACCCCCAAGGCGCAAATATGAGGATCCGTATTGGCAAAGTGAGAGTTTCAATGCAACATATTCATATCCTTATTTTGGGCCGCCAATGCCAATGCCGTGGATGCCTCCCTATGCTCATGTAGATCCATATTCATCATGGGACAGGTATGATACAAGGGCACATTCTCCATCTTATTTTAGACCATCTCACCAATATTATGCAGCTCCGAGAAGATCAACATTTGAACAGTCACACGTTAAAGAGCATTTCAATTATAAGGAATCGGTCCGGACACCATGGATGAAAAAAGAGGTGGTCAAGCAAGTCTACCGCGTGAAAAGAGATGGTCGTCAGTGTGCTACTTCAGATTTGATCTCAAATAATAAAGAGCCAATTAAAGTGTTGACATTGGCTACAAAAGGCAATGAGACGAAGCAACCAATTATTGAGAGTCAAAGTGCCAAATCTGAAGAAAAGAAGTTGAGAGTGCACAAGGCCAAAAAGGAATTGCCATTGGTCAAAATAGAATCACAGCCGAGGTGCCCACTCGGCTTATCGTATTGGCAAAAGAGGGAATTACACAAACTTAGTGCACAAGAACTTGAAGAAAGGAAGATGGCATGGGTTCCCAAAGGAAGTGCTCAAAATAAGAATTATGTGCAAGCCTCCATTACAAGAAGTGCGGCAAAAGTGAAGAAGGAAAAGAGTAAAAACTATGAAGGACCAAGCCGAAGGTTTCAACATCTTTGGTCTACACATTATCCATATTCTTCAACTATGCCATTAACGCCTATGCCATGGAATTCGTCATCAGGTATGATTGGTAACCCTCAATGGGCTTATTTTAATCCATGGATGCAATATAATTTCTTACGTCATGAAAGGGTATTATCAAGTCATTATACATTTGATTATCTACAAGTTTGTTGTTGATCCAAAGGGCCGAAATACTTGATTTGTCATTTCATTTGTTTATTTCGGCTACATGTGCTTTGAATGAACTTTACATGGTAATGGCCGATATTTATCTATCGTCCTAAGAGTATGTCAATGCATGGCCGGTGTAGTATTCTAACATCGTCCTTAGCTTATTGGACGCCGAGACAAGGTATACATTTGTTGAAAGATTATGTCTATGTTTATATTATGCTTGCACAAAATTGAGACATTATTTAGTGCCGAGTGCTTGCGTAGTAGCTTGTCAAACCGATGTCATTAAGTACTTGCTGCATAGGCCAATTCTTAGTGGTAGAATTGGCAAGTGGGCTTATGCTTTGATTGAATATGATTTGGCTTATGAATCTCTAAAATCCATGAAAGGCCAAATCGTTGCTAATTTTATTGTTGAACATCGGATTGATGACAAGCATGACATTGATATAAACCTTGTCTCATTAGTACCGTGGAGATTATATTTTGATGGTTCAGTTTGTAGCAATGGCCAAGGTGTTGGTATTGTTTGCATATCTCCTCATGGTGTTGTTTTTGAAGCCTCATGCCGTTTAGAATATTTTTGTACAAACAATCAAGCCGAATATGAAGCATTGTTATTCGGCCTAGAGATGTTACTTGTTGCAGGTGTTACACATATTAAGGCTTATGGTGATTCGTTATTAGTAGTGCAACAAATATCCAAAGTCTTTCAATGTTTTGACGATCTCTTAATGTTTATCTTGATAAATGTCTAGATATAATTTCTGCTCTAGATTATTTTAGCATTGCTCATATATCTAGACATGACAATTGGAAAGCAAATGAGTTGGCACAACAAGCATCCGGCTATCATGTTGATCGTGGCATGTTTCATATTTCTGAAAAGCCGATGTCTAGTCTTGCCAACATAGGGGAGGCCGAACCGGAGCCCGCCGTTTCGGCCACTAATGAAATATTCAATGCAGGAGAAAATCAAGACTGGAGGAAACCCATCATTGATTATTTGTGTGATCCTAGTAGAAGGGTGGACAGGGCTGTCCGGCTTATGGCTTTCAAATACACAATGAGGGATGATGGTCTATCACCGAACGGTTGATGATGTTCTTTTAAAGTGCTTGGACGAGGACCAAGCGAGAATTGCTATGGGAGAGATCCATGAAGGTATTTGTGGCACTCATCAGTCGGCTCCCAAGATGAAATGGTTACTACGACGTGCTAGGTTTTATTGGCCGACTATGATTAATGATTGCTTCAGATATTATAAAGGGTGTGAAGCTTGTCAAAAATTTGGTGATCTTCAGTTGGCTCCTGCTGCTATGTTACATCCCATTATCAAGTCGTGGCCTTTCAGAGGATGGGGTTTAGATTTTATTGGACAAATTCATCCGTCTTCCTCAAAGGGGCATCGGTTCGTATTGGTGGCAACCGATTATTTCACTAAATGGTCTGAAGCAGTACCTCTCAAGAACATGACACATACGGAGGTGATTAAATTCATAACCGAGCACATTATTCATAGATTCGGCATTCCTCAAACATTGACTACAGATCAAGGCTCCTCTTTCATGTCACACCAAGTTAGAGAATTTGCCGAATCTTATAACATAAAATTGCTCAATTCATATCCATATTATGCGCAAGCCAATGGACAAGCTGAGTCTAGCAATAAAATTTTAATCAAGCTCATCAAGAAGAAGGTTGAGGATAATCCAAGGAGATGGCATGAGTTGTTGTCTGAAGCTTTGTGGGCACATAGGATCTCAAGGCATGGTGCTACGAAGGTAACTCCATATGAGCTAGTATATGGTCAAGAGGCTGTTTTACCGGTAGAGGTAAGTTTGAATGCTTTGAGAATAGCCAAGCAAAATGATTTATCGGCTGTAGACTTTTATAACTTAATGATGGATAACATTGACGAAGTTGCCGATAAACGTTTGCTGCTTTGAAGGCCATAGAGAGAGACAAGTTGAGGGTGGCAAGAGCTTACAATAAGAAAGTCAAGTTGAAGAATTTTCAAGTTGGTGATCTCGTCTGGAAAGTGATTCTACCGATTGGTTCAAAAGATAGAAAATTTGGGAAGTGGTCTCCAAGTTGGGAAGGTCCTTTTAGGATCGCAAGAGTAGTTCCCGGAAATTCATATTTGGTGGAATACATACAAGGGGCGTTGTTACCTCGAGCTCTCAATGGAAAGTACTTGAAGAAATACCACCCGAGTGTGTGGCAAGAAGCCTAAATAAATAAATGGCCGATACATAATTATCGCCCAAAGAAAAATAAATGGCCGATGGAGTGTTGACATTGTCCTTAGAACAAACACAATACAAGTTATTTTTCGGCACACAAGCTTTGCCGAAAAACAGGGGGGCATGTGTTGACACCAGATTTTGGCATGGTCACGAATAGGGGTTCGTATGCAAAAGTTAGAGGCAACACTTCACGGGCCGGCCCTGAGTGAGAAAGTATTCGGCCTTTGCCGGCTGAAAGAAACCTTGCCGAGGTAAAACCTTGCCGATGTGAGGGCTTACTGGCGTGGAAAGCTTGCCGGCGGGGAAGCTTGCCGGCGTGGAAAGCTTGCCGGCGAAGAAGCTTGCCGGTGTGAAATCTTGCCGAGGGAGAAACCTTGCCGAAGAGGAACTGTTGCCGGGGTAGAAACCTTGTCGAGGAGGAACTCTTGCCGGGGTAGAAACCTTGCCGAGCTAGGGAGAGCCCTTGCCGGACCTTGCCGGGGTGAACCTTGTCGATGCGGAAAGCTTACCCGGGTGGAAGGCCTGCCGGGGTGGAGGTTGTGATAGCCAATCCGACCAGAAGCTGAAGATGGGCTCAAATGATTATCTAGATGGACTCAAATGGATAAGTGATCTACATGAAAGAGTTCCATATTATTGATATGAACATCTTTGAAATTTGGGTCATCGCTGTCTGATTTCATCTCGAAGGCCGAAACTATGCTCGAAGTACCAAGATCTTATATTCAAAGTACAGTTTAGCCGATTAAGCCCCCAAGACGAGCTTAAATGAAAAAATGATCTACACAGGTTGTCTTTGCCTCGTCGAAACGATCGATTTTGATATAAAAATCGTTCAAATCCGAGTTCGTATGCAAAAGTTAGAGCAATCGGAGTGCAGCCCTATCACGAGGCGAGATGTGGCGCGCCCCACCAGACACATGTCTGACGGGTAGCGCGAGGAGATATCCTGTGTTGCGAGACCGATTTGACCATCAAGATGATCTCTGATCAAAAAACCTTGAACATGAAAGTTGTTCGTCTCGTCGAATCGGTCAAGATTGCTTTTGGGCTTGTTTTCATCCGAGATCGTTTACCACCGCAAAAAGGACCCGCAAGGTGCAGCCAGTTTAAACCGAACAGTTTTGGGAAGTTCGGATAAAACCAGTCCGAATTTGACTAGGGTTTTGGATGTGAATTGATGTAATTTTCTTGTAAGAAAAGCCTAGATAAATCCTATGCTTGTACGGGAAGTCCAGCCGCCTCTTATATATGTTGGGGGTGACGGCCGATTGAGACAACACACAATCGAACAAATCAATATACTACTTTTTCATCTACGTTTTATCTCTCCACCGTTTTTCTCTCTCGTTCTTCGCTGTTCTTCGTGTTTGAGAGATGCGAATCCCGAGGCTCTAGGGGCGAGCGAATCGACCTAGGGCAGCCCATAACCGCCGCACTCCCTGACGGGGTCCCTCCCGGGGGTGTGGGGTTTTCGGGTCTGCAAAAGCGCCCGTCGACTGTCTTGCGTATCGCGCTGTCGGTCGGGTCTCCTTCGACGTGAGCTGCGGTGGCCCTAGTGGCTTCTTGGGGAGCATTGTGCCTCCACACCGCTCCAATGGAGACGTACTTCCCCTCAAATGGAAGGAACTTTGGTAACACATCCTCGTCTCATTGTGTGAGGGCGTGAAGAGAATACGGTGGCCCTAGTGGCTTCTTGGGGAGCATTGTGCCTCCACACCGCTCCAATGGAGACGTACTTCCCCTCAAAAGGAAGGAACTTTGGTAACACATCCTCGTCTCCTCCAGTTCCACTTGTGGTTATCTCTTGCCTTACTTTGTGCAAGCTCTTGTTGTGTTGTATCCTTTGCTTGCTCTGTTGTTGTTGTTGTTGTTGTTGTTGTTGTTGTTGTTGTTGTTGTTGTTGTTGTTGTTGTTGTTGTTGTTGTTGTTGTTGTTGTTGTTGTTGTTGTTGTTGTTGTTGTTGTTGTTGTTGTTGCTGCTGTTGCTGTTGCTAGTGCTGCTGCTGTTGCTGCTGCTGCTGCTGCTGCAGGTGTTTGTGCTGGTGCTGGTGTTGTTGTTGTTGTTGTTGTTGTTGTTGTTGTTGTTGTTGTTGTTGTTGTTGTTGTTGTTGTTGTTGTTGTTGTTGTTGTTGTTGTTGTTGTTGTTGTTGTTGTTGTTGTTGTTGTTGTTGTTGTTGTTGTTGTTGTTGTTGTTGCTGTTGTTGTTGTTTTGTTGTTGTTGTTGTTCTTGTTGTTGTTGTTGTTGTTGTTGTTGTTGTTGTTGTTGTTGTTGTTGTTGTTGTTGTTGTTGTTGTTGTTGTTGTTGTTGTTGCTGTTGTTGCTCACCTAGTTGCACATGTAGACAACCTTTTGTTGCTAACCCTAATGTTAAGAAAAGCTAAATATTGGTAGTTGCCTATTCACCACCCCCCTCTAGTCGATCCTTTCAACGCAGCCACTAACTACACCACCAGGCTGCTCAAGGCCACCCGCCGCACCATCGAGCCATGCAACTTTGACATCAGCCTCGTCACCGGCTTCCTCCTCGTCACCTACGCATACTTCTCCACAACCAAGTTCGACGTCATCCACATCGCCGCCTCGGGAAGAACCCCGCACCTCCCTCCCTCCGCACATCTACATTGTCTTCCTACTCCATCCCCCTGTCGCCTGGGAATGTAATCAACCATCCCCTCCCATGAAGGCCAGCTACAATCAACTAAATTGCCATGTTCTAAATCGTGCAATCAACGTTAATTGCAATGTTTCAAATTACTAGAAATTGCCATGTTTTTAGGATTTTTACCTTGCTTTTTTGTGTCAAAATCTGTTGTCGTGTATGGAAAAAAGATAACTAGAATGATGACCACATGGCAATTGTTTTAGATGGGGTATGTCAAGAAATTTAGCTGTAGAAACATGCAAAAATATTGTTTAGAACATGGCAGTTGTTTTAGATGGGGTATGGCAAGAAACTACTGTTTGACATACCTTGTTTTTGCCATATTTAGCTGGAAAATTTCTGAAATTGTTAGTTTCTTTGTTCAATGGCATAAGTAAGAGTAAATGCTAACATGGAATTTTCGTATGGACATATGACAAGTCTTAGTTTTGGCATGTCTCAAAATTTGCCTAGTCTCAACTTTTGCCATGGCAATTTCATCTTATGATTGGAACTAAATTTTTTTTGTTTCTCATGGCTAATCATGAGAATACTTGATTTCATAGCTTTTTATTTTTCATGTACTAATCGGAGAATAATTATGCATTCATGCAATAACACAATGGCAGCTTTTACATGTGTTCCAATGGCTAACTTCAATCTTGTTGCCATGGCATTTTGAATTTTGTTTGTCTTTGCTACTAATACAATTTTTGCCATGGAAAAATTTGTTAAATGTTTTTCTATGGGAAATATTAAAACTATTGACATGCCACCAAAACATTTTTTTGCCTTGTCACCGGATACAAATTTGCCATGTCACCCAATAGAAATTTTCCATGTTAGAATTTGTTACAACCTTTTTGTCATGGAAAAAATCTTGAAACTTTAGCCATCTCACAAACACAGAGTTTTTCATTTTTTTGCCATGATTGTTTATGAAACTGGATTTACCATGATTTCTCTCTCTCTCTCTCTCTCTCTCTCTCTCTCTCTCTCTCTCTCTCTCTCTCTCTCTCTCTCTCTCTCTCTCTTGTCGTGAAGCTGCCATGGTGGCCTAAGAATCATTGTCATGTCAACTTAAACCATGTTTCCATGGCATTTTTAGTTCATTTCCATGACTATTATTGAAACTTTTTTCTATCATATTAATGTGCAATGGTATTCTACGGTTGCCATCATGTTAATGTGCAATGGTATTCTACAACTCCCATCATATGTACAACTTAGATGTGCAATGTTGTATATGGAGCGTGCCATTTTCTTTTGTTCGCAACATGGCTAAAAAATATATATGTTTGGACCATGGCAATTTAGTTTAATGGATGACGAAAAATGTAGTTTATGGAGCATGGTATTTTTAATTACATGGACCATGGAAAATTGTATTCCTTTTTTGCAACATGGCAAATTTTTTTAATGGGACCATGGCAAACTTAGTGTATGTATCATGGCAAAGTAGTTTATGGAGCATGGCAATTTTTAATTATATCGAACATGGCAAACTTTATTCCTTTTTTGCAACATGGCAAAAAAATAATGGGACCATGGCAAACTTAGTGTACCTATCATGGAAAATGTAGTTTATGGAGCATGCAAAATGTAGTTTATGGAGCATGGCAATATTCTAATTATATGATCCATGGACAATTTTCTTCATTTTTGCAACATGGCAAATTTTCATTTTGAAAGGGACCATGGCAAACTTAGTGTGTGTATCATGGCAAATGTAGTTTATGGAGCATGGCAATTTCCTAATTATGTGGACATGGCAAATTTTCTTCCTTCTTTGCAAGATGGCACATTTACTTTTGAACGAGACCATGGCAAATTTAATGAATGTACCATGGGAATTATATTGTATGGATCATGACATTTTGTAGTCCACAGATCATGATATATAAAACATTTTCCAACAAAGTTGACATGGCCCATGGCAACATTAGTTTTACTCCTCATGTTTCTTGTTTAATACCATCACAATTTTTATTGGACCAGGGCAAATTAAGTTGTTCGAGCAATGCAATTGTAGTTTACGGATCATGGAAGTTTTCTTTTTCTTTTGCAACATGGCAAAAATTACTTTTAATTTGGATCATGGCAATTTACTTTCATGTAGCATGGCAATGTAGTTTACGGGTCGTGGCAATTTTTACTATGTGTACCATGGCCAATTTTCTTCCTGTTTTGAAACATGACAAATTTCTTTTGCACGGGAACATGGAAAGTATAGCCTATGCATCATGGATATTTTACTGTATGGATCATTGCATTTTTTAGTCTACATTTGCAGTCTACGGATCATGACACGAAATTATAGTCTATGCATTTTTTTAGTCTATGTATCATGATATATAGTACATCTCCAACAAAGTTGCCATTCCCATCGCAATTATAGCATGTGCATCATAGCTTTTATAGTGTATGGGTCATGGAATATATTTTTAGCCTATGGATCTTGATATATACAGAAGATTTTAGTCCGTGTCACTTTCCGAACATATCTTTTTCCATGGCAATTTTGACTTTTTGTCATGGCAACTTTGCGTGCATTTATTCGTAATCAAATATGTTTTGTAAACCTGGCCATTGTAAAAAAACTAATATCATGGCAAATCATAAATAGTTTGGTCAAACTAGAATGGCAATTTTTTGGAATTTTTCATGGCATTTTTTCTGCTTTCAAAGTTGATGGCATTTTTTCCGTAGTAGAGCGAAAAATGGGATTTTATTTGAAAAAAACAAAATATGAGACTTTGCATTTGTTTCGTTATTGGGCTTTTTTTCCTTTTGGGGGTTTTGAAGGAAAAAGGCCTAGCGACGGGGAGGCGTTCGCGCAGTGGGGAACGATCCCTCATAGTGAACTATCGTTCGGTCTGGGAGGTCCCCAGGACGAACGTACGTGTGTTATCGTCATCCTTTTTTTAAATTTAATGGTAAAGTTATATGGCGTACAGTTCTTCCGCCACATAGCGGGTGGTTGGATTGTTTCGATAAAAAGGACCACGTGAACGCAGAGCATAGGAGATGGAAGCTTCGTGAAACCTTATATTATCTCGTTCTCTCCTATCCATCTGTCTTTCTCTATCTCTGCTAGCATCGGCTTCTCCCTTAACAACAAGCTCCAGATCTGTGCCCGCCCAACGTAGTAGGCCCTGCTCCGTCGAGGCTTCCAATGCATGGGCCGACGAGGACTTGCGATGCCTACCACACAAGGTACATTTTTTCGAAAAGGGACGCTTTTATTACTTAAAAGACTTAAGCATTACACTCAGTCTTTACATAGGTAAGATGCACGCAACCTAACAAAGTGCTCTCGTACAAACGAAAAATAAAAAGGCGAAATACGAAGGAAACATTCAGTGTTCGTATAACGCCTAAAGCGGAGGGGGGCAATCCTAAGATCATGCTGCCACCCATGTTGGGTAAAAGTATCCCTCGTCGTATCCTCCAATCGTGCACAAACTGCTGATAATGACCTTGCTAATATGTTTGAATGTGTTGCTACGATACGGGTTGTTATGGAAATTATTGTTGGACCGGTATGTGTTGCGGAGGGGGGTGAACACCATGCCGCAAAGCTCCACCGACAAACTGTTGTTGTTGTGGCTTCTTTGTCTTTTTGCATTTCTGAACCGGTTGCGCCATAACACCCCCTAGATTGGACTACGGAGGGGTGGACACTCCGGTCGGTGGGGGTCCGTCATGGGAGTCGGCCCTCCCACGAGGCCGGACCATACAACGATGCATACTGCCTAGCCTGGCCATAACCAGGGGGCTGGTTAACACCATAGGAGTAGGCCGGCGCCAGACCTCATTGCTGATAAGAAGGACCAGGGTAGCCCGACGCAAGAGCCGGAGGACGCGAGGAAGCATGGACCGTCCCCATGATCTGAGCAACCTGAGGGCTTGGTCCTAGGGAGGAACTCCCGCCATGGAACAGAGAGGATCCGCCGTGCCCGCCGTGTAGGAGCGGGAAGCCCTGGGGCAGCGCGGCGGTGATGGAGCATACGACAGCATCCGCGTGATGGAAGGAACTCGGGGGCGGTATGCCTAGCCGACCACCGTGCTGTTGTAAAAGTGGAAGCTGCAGGCGGTCGCTAGTACCACAGGTCTTGGCAGAGGGCGGCGCTGCAATAGGGCTATGTTCTGAAACATGTGCGGAGTTGCAACGGTCTGCAACGAGTGCTATGTTTCTGAAAGAAGAAATTGCAAAAGTACACAAACATTTGGGGGTGAGGTAACAAAAAAACACAACTCTAGGGGTTTTAACAGAAAACCACAACTCTACGACTAATCAGTAAAAACACAAATTGCTCTTATTAGTCACTTAATGAGAAATACGATGTGCCGGTCCTCATGTTAAGTGACTAGAGGGACAACTTGGCTTGAGCCGAGCCGACCCGAGCTTAGCTCTCTCTGAAAAACAATATTCAAAGTTAAAGAATCGTAAATTTCAAAAGACTGAAAAAAATGATTTTTTCAAAAAAAAACTTGTTTTTTTTGAAAATTTTGTTTTTTTTTCAAAAAAAAGTTAGTCCTAGAGTTGTGTTTCCTGGTTAAATCCCCTAGAGTTGTGATTTTTTGTTACCTCATCCCAAATTGTTGTGTCCTTGCGCAATTTCCTCTTTCTGAAACATGCATGTTTGGTGCACTGGTTTTCAACTGGGGCTATGTTTTTGAAACATTTGTGTTGTTGCAAGGGTCTACGATAGGGGCTATGTGTTTGAAACATGCGTGATATTGCAATGGTGGCTGCGGTGCGCTTCAGCCATATGGGTCTTATTTCAAAGGAAACGGTTCAGGGAAGATTGCAACAAGGCTCGTGTTACAGAGTATCGAGCGCAACACTAGCCCTCTTGCAAAGGCTGGCACTCACATGGGAGAAATTGGGTGGCTATTTGGGGCTCCATCCAACGACTCCCAAGGCAACATCTTCTCAATAATTTATTGTTTATGTTTCTCTTTAAACAAGCATATAAATGGAATATGCATATCTATTCTATCAATATAGTAAGTCAAATAATGTTATTTTGGACACACATATATAATTGAACATCAATTTCAACCCATAGTTTATGAAATTAGATTCGAAAATGAAAGTCAAATTGAAACATAACAAATCTGGTAAATGATTTGAAGTAGACATAACAAATGGTCCAAATGATTGAAAGAAACATAACAGAAAGATCAAACATGCAATATATGGTTCACCTAACACATGGAAATCATCAAACATAAAGCATAAACATGAATAGCAAACATAGAGCATCACTCTTGACTCCCATCACCATTCCCATTCCCACTTCCATTGTCATCCACTCACTACACCTTCAATGCTATAATTTGTGCCTTAATCATCTCAAGATATTATGGCTCGGACCCGTCAAGTCTTAGCTTCTCTTCTTTGATTGTAGCCTTGCACTCCTCCATTGCCTTGGCCTCGGACCACCTCATTTCCTTCTCTTGTTTATTCATTTCCTCCAATTTATTTGTGCTTGTTATGATCTCCTTCACAGTATTCTTGAACACAACTATGTCGACTCCATTATTGCTTGTATGTTTCTCACATCTCGTTTTGGGTGGCATCTTTGCAGTGATACTTGGAGTCGTGTTGGGATTAGGATTTGGGACTTCCTCAACATCATCACTGGTATCGTCATTGTTGTGCACTTTGTGCAGCCGATGATGATTTAACCTTCTTCTTTGGTTGGATTTGCGTCATAGTTCATATCCTCCCCTTCTCATTATTGTGGAGCAAAGCCCAACAATGGAGCAACACAAAAGACTTGCATATGCAATGCAGTTCCACTATGTCTTCGCTTTGAACGGTCCCTGGTGTCGGATCAATGCTCACACACTCCCATGGCATGCCCAATGTGTCATCCTCGTCCATGAAGAAGTTGCTCTCCCCTACTCCATCTCTTTGTTTTGGAAGCCTAAAACAACTTGATCATCCTCACCCTCAAACAAAATGGACCAAGAAATGTCTCTATGACTACATTATGTCAACATATGATTGTTGGCTACATGGTGACAAATATGAAACTAATGTGCCTTGCATATTTCCATGTAAAATAATGGTTGTGTTTTCTAAAAATTAAACAAATGAAAAAAATACCTCCCTTGCGTTTTGTCGTACACCTCATTGGTGTTGTACATGTCGAAGTCCTCATCGGCATCAGAGAAGGGGGGCACGTCCAACGGCATTTGTGTGACGGATGTTGATGGAGTTGTCGTGAAGGACACTGGTGGGGTTGCGGCCGCCATTGCCTTCTTCCATGCTCATGGCTTCTTTGCCTGCTCGAGGGGGCACCAACGAATGATGCCACCGTCCTCCCCCATTGCACCATTACGGACGGGCCACTTCCCTACCTGATCGCCTAGGCTAGGCGACGATGAAGGCCTAGGGTGGAGGAGGCGGGCCCACCGGTGTCACGAGGGGAGCGGAGGGCCGTAGGGCATGGCGTTTGTGAAGACCTACCGGGGGCAATTGACGGTACAGTCGGCAGCGGCATACCGGCTTGCGATGGCAGATGTCCAGACAGGCTGCTTCCCAGATCGCCTAGGCAAGGACGAAGGCCAAGGGTAGGGGAGGCTGGCGGTCGGTGTCACGGGGGGAGTGGCGGTGAAGACCTAGGGGGGCGGTATAGTCCACGGTGGCACAACAACTTGAGACGGCGGGAGACAAAGAGGCGTGTGGAAGAAGGTTGATTCCCGCCAGGGTTACGAAAACTTAATGGAGAAGATGTTTTTCTCTAAATAGTGAAAAAGTATGGCCAGTCATACAAGCCCCCAATATTATTTGGGCCGCATGTCGGCCGAAGGATCATTTTAAAAGATCTGCCGGCTCGGCAGCCGTTGGATCTAGAGTTACCCAGCATCCAACATCATCCTCATTATTGCAATAAGGTAGTGTTGCGAAATCTTTTGCAACAACGCTTATGTTGCAGAAACCTTTTGCAACATAGATGATGTTGCGGATTTTTTTCTTTACTATTTTTGCAACATGGATGTTGCGGAAGAAATTTTTGCAACACAGATGATATTGCAGAAAAAAGTTGCCCTTCTCCGACCCTTACTGCCCAACCGGAGAGCGGACGGCTAATGTGTTCCACTTATTGAACAGGGTCCTTTTTCTTTTTAAAGAAGTTTTAAAATATATCTTTTCTTTATGATAAAGAAGGTGGTGAGATTCCCCTTTATTTTTTTGTGTTTCTTAATTTTGTATTCCGCTATTCCGACGAATATTTTTTTAGTCTTGCTATTTTTTTGGGCTTCATTTCGTTTGCAACGTGGGTGTTGTTGCAGAAGGCAATTTTGCGACACACATAATGTTGCGATTTTTTTAGAAAGACACACATAAAGACACGCGCCACGCAGAGAAGGTCCCTCGGCTGAACGCAAGGTTTTCCCATATTATTTTGCGTTTTGAGACCTGTTGGAGCTGTTTTTTAACCCAACTCCTCCAATATCAGCTTTTTGTTGGGAAATGGGAATCCGTTGGAGATGCTCTAATTTCCAGCTCCTTCGGCAGCCTGCATGCTTATTTTGCATTCCCTTCCTCGGGTAATAAAGCTCGTGGCCAAGCAACAAGCTCGCACTGTTGTCTTCTGATACCAGATGAAAATCAAGAGAAAGGAGAACCAAGTTTAAGGATGATCAACAATGCAAATAGCATTCAAGGCTCAAACCGACGATCAACACTAAAACCTCGAGTGAAAGGAAGAAGCAATAAATCACTGAAGAGCTTCATATCATTCTAGCAGATTCAAGGGATCACTTGAAAGTCTGGCAGCATCACCATCAACCAAGACAACACTACTCTGAGTATCAGCATTCCATCCGAGGAGGAATACAAACTAAGCAACCGATACCATTCACCATCTTACAGACCAAAGACGACATGTTAAGCTACTTTGCGTCTCAGCGAAGAACTCCGCGACTACTAGAGCAGGCATGTCACCAGAATAGACCATATCATATCCCATGCGCTCCACGACCTGAATTCAGTACTAAATTCACCTGGATCAAAGGAAATTTGGGCATAAGAAAACTTAGTACTACTAGAGTTGCGTGATGTTCGAAGAGAGAGCACCAAATCATAACAGATCTATGTGAGAATTTAGCTCACCTAGGAGACAGTTAGCTAAAAACACTTGCTGCTTCATGTTCCTCCAATTCATCCTATGAATGTCTGGCTGGTAAGTCCCTCCAGGGGGTAACTCCCATGTGGAGCTTTGTCTTTAGCAGTCAAGATTGGATCATTAGACCAGTTAAGCATCCCTTGAGAAGTTGAAAGACAAGAATATTAGTCAATACAGAAGAGACATTCGATATATTGTACATCAGTCATATGGAAAAATTATGATGGCACTAACTGAGATATATATCTTCCTAGCAATGCAAACAAAACAGAGCTATATATGGGGAAAAGTACTGACTGTCTAGTCCGATGATACTACAACTAATATCTTACATACATGTATCAATTAAGCACCACAATGACGTGCACTTTACCATCAAGGAATACATCAGCATCGACTACGTACATCTTAGATCTTACTATCAAGGCATACAACATCGTACAAAAAACATACAACCAACTCCGACATGTGCATCACTTCGTGACCTCGATCCAAGGTAAGTGCAGCCTCTAAAGCCTGCCTTGCTTAAGCACAACAAGATAGAGATTTCAGATCTATAATCATTAACCACAAGTCCTCGTCTTTTATAGTGCGTGAACTGTATCAACTAGTATGTCAGTTATAGGCGAATACTGAATAACTAGCCTAATAGGCTAAGATAAAGAATAAGTGCATTTACCACCTAACAAGTTAACATGCTTGTGCAGACATACGCAGATGGAATTCAGTTCTCCTAACTGGCTCGTGATGAATGTGATGGGAATTAACCTGGTGATTGTTGTTGTGGACGCCTCCACGCTCGGACGAAGCGGCTGGCGACTGCGCACCTCGGCGGCGCAACCAGGTCGTAGAGCTTGCACTCCACAACCTTGCGCGCACGCACGTCGACACCGAACATGTGCTTCTCCAGGAAGAAGTAGACGACGTCGGGGTTCTCGGGATGGATGAGTGCGAGCGTGGGGATCTCCACGGGCAGCCCAGTGGCCTTGTAGCTCTCATCGGCCCAGATCTCACCAAAGCTTACCTCGTGCTCCAGCGTCCACTCCGTGGAGTCCGGACCAGGCAGCGTCCACACGCTGATGTTGGGAGTGCCGCCGATGACACGGCCCATGTAGTAGGTGTCGACGAACCGCAGCTTGCCGGCGCTCACCCCCACGCAGCGGTACATGTCGGACTCTCCCCAAGCTTCCCTGGACCGCAGCACCCTGTCCGGCGGGAGCGGCACGAAGCGGAGGGCCGGGTCGCTGGCGAAGGGGTCGCTGGTGATGACGCCCCATGTGAGGTCGACCCACCAGAGCCTCCCGTGGTGCGAGACCACGCCGATGGGCGCGAAGATGCGGCGCGGGAGCGGTTAGTGGACGCTCTTCTCGACCCACTTCCCGACCTCGGATGAGAAGGAGAGGAGCGTGGCTTCGTCAGTGCCCATGATGGGGCGCAGCTCCGAGACCATGTAGTGGCCGCCGCCGCCAGGGGAGGCGATGAGGCCGAGGAGGGCCTGGTGCATGATGTCGACGGGCTTGGGTTCGGGGAGGCGGAACGCGGAGCCGGCGTTGGCGTCGAGGACGAAGTAGCGCGGTTCGGAGTCGTGCCAGTGGACGCCGGGACCGTGGGTACCGTCGGTGATCTCGCGGGTCCAGGGGCGGCCAAGGGTGGCTTGGAGGAGGAGGAGGCCGGAGGGGTCGGCGGCGAGGACGAAGGGGAAGTACTCGGGAGTGACGGGCTCCGGGAAGACGCGCGGGGAGACGGTGAGGATGGAGACGCGCGGGGGCGGGGTGAGCGCGAGGGAGACGTCGGCCCCGTCCGCGGGGGCGGCGACCCGCGGGATGCTGCCCAGGACGGCCCACGACGACGACGCCATGCGGGTCTGGGCCAGCGACGGAGCGGAGAAGGGCGACCGGCTGAGTCGCAGGTGCGGTGAGGCGGGGAGGGCGGCGGCCCGAGCCGCGAGCAAGCGAAGGCGGCGCAGGGTTTGGGACGCCATTGCGGTGGATGCGGGAGGCGACGGAGAGGAGGAGGTGGCGAAGTGTGCGAGGGAGGGGGAAAGTGTGGTGGGTGCAGCAGACGTGAGCAGGCGCAGACCGCAGAGGCGCGGCAGCCTTTGAACGTCTGAGGAAGGCTCATCTCGCGGCAAAATTGACAAATTTAACCAATAGACGAAATCAAATCAACTGTCCGTTAAATTATTTCACGCGGTTGACCCGTAGCGCCTAGCTCTCAGGCACTGCACTAGTGCAACGCCTGGGAGCTAGGCGCTACACTGTATAGTGTGGCGCCTAACTCTTAGGCGCTGCACACTGATTTATTAATTTTCGGATTACACGGGTACGACGCTGGCCGTGTAGCGCCTATCTGTGAGGCGTTGCACAATGTAGTGTGGCGCCTTCGTGTCGGACGTCACACAAAAAGGTCAGCCGCGTGAAATAGTTTCACGGACAGTTCATAATGTGATTTGATTTCGTCCATAGGTTAAATTTGTCAAATTTGCCTCATCTCGCGGGCAAACGATCCGCTGTATTGGTGTACGCGCCTCTGCTGTAGCCTTTCTTTGTCTTTTTCCAAGAGAAGAATGGCTAGCCTTTAACATAATTGAGGCTGAATTTTCATAAGTGTATAACATTGCGAAAATTGCTTTTGGAGGCCGAGCTCCATGGGCCTTCTTTTGCAATTTTTTAAATTCATCAAAATTCCTATTTCCATGTTTCAAAACATTATGAAAAATACACATACACATGGACACACAATGTACATGTGTGTAAATTTTCAGGACGAAATACGTTGAAACGAGGGCCGTGCAAAAAAAAAGAGGCTTTTCAACACATGATACTATTCATTCTAAAAGTCTATGAATTTGTCTTTTTCGCACGAGTTGCATTTCAAGGCACTCGCAGACAAAAAAATTACACACATATACATTCCATCCTTGTATACTTGCATTTTCCGGATTTTTTAAAAACCGAAAAGTATACATTTTAAATTTTTAAAGAAAAAAAATCAAGCTCCATGGAGCTCGGTCACCAAAATGCCCCACTCCATACATTGAGGCTATAAATTGCATTGAAATTTAACTATATAATCCAACAAGTAAATTTCAATAAATGGATGTGGAGCCTATGAAATCGATCTAAAGTGTGTAATCTAGGAATTATATTTGTCTATTAACATAATCACCTCCTACATTTCTCATCCTAGGAGTACAATATCCAAGAGCATTTTAGGCCATCTGCGCAAGTGTAATGACAGAAAAACTACCTGCAAATGAAATTGGTATAACTATCATGGCGGCCTGCGAATGAAATTGGTATAACTATCATGGCGGCAAGCCCAACAAGCGACACGTGGCACCTGCCGCCAAAGATGGTGACGACACGCCTGGGCTCTATCCGGGTCTTCGGGCTCTCTCCTGTCCCCGAGCTCTATTCGGGCCTTTGAGAGGGGACCCTCGTCAGTAGCCGTCGAGCGTGTATGGAGTTGGAGTATCTTGGTCTTCAGGAGTGAGAACCCATGTGGGCTCCCCTTGTCTTTATGGAAATCATGGCCTATCTTTATGAGCCCGGCTTCAGGTGTGCCCACGTCTTGCCGGGTCTGCGGCTACCAGTCATTCATGTGCCATTCTGCCGCTCCTGGGGTGTGGTGAGCCCAGATGACATAAATCCGAGATTTCATCTATGACCTATATTGTGTCTGGACTTAAGATTTTGTAGCCCTCTCTTCGGCAGCTTCCTGTAAAGATTTCTAGGCCAGAAATGGGCCAAGGCGAAGGCCCTATAAATGGGTTGAACCGTGTTTACCAAATGTCGCTGAGAAAAGGCTTTCAGGTCGAGGCGCATGTGACGGTGATAATCATGTCCTCGCTTTTTTTGCCGAAGCTCTACGTGTCGCTCCACTCCTAGCTCAATCTTCGGGAGACGTGTCATTGTCTCGTGTTTCGCGCACATACTTATAAAGCAAGGGAGAAGGACATGAATTGCACCTCTCCCTCCTCTGATCCCCTCATGATTTCTCCAATGTTGTTAGAAGGAGAGCACAAATCTGAAGCTACTGGCAGCGGTGATGGCGAGAGGAGGCAATCTCCACAACCTAATTGGAAACCCCGACGCAAGCCCGGAGCTTTACACCACAATGATTGAGCTCCGAGACACCACCAACCGCCTAGGGCGCCCAAGCACCCAAGAGGAACAAGCTCTAGGGTACCAAGCACCGAAGAGTAATAAGCTTCTCAACTTTTCACTTCCACGTATCACCGTGGAGAACTCAAGCCGATGCAACTAATGCAATGGCAAGGGCACACGGAGTGCCCAAGTCCCACACTCTCAAATCCCACCAAAGCAACGAAGCATATGGAGGAAACTCAGAGGAAGAACAAGAAGGAGAACACGAAGAACTCCAAGGTCTAGATCCAAGGGGTTCCCCTCACAAAGAGGAGAAATTGATTGGTGGAAACATGGATCTAGATCTCCTCCCTCATTTCCCCCAAAATCTAGCAAGAATCCATGGAGGGATTGAGAGATAGCAAGCTCGAAGAAGGTCAACGATTGGGGGGGGGGGGACACGAGCTAGCAGTATAAGGTTTAATGGGGAAGAAGACCTGTTGTAGGGTGGAACCCTAAGATGGATCTTTCACGAATTGGAGGGGAAATCCCGAAGAACACGATGAACACGAAGAACACAAGAGATGGTAAACACTCATATGCTAGATCCAAGAACACACAAGAGGTCACAATGATCCTAGGACAGCAAAGTGCTACCTCTTGAGCATGCGTTGGTTTTCCCTTGAAGAGGAAAAGGTGATGCAGCAAAGTAGCATAAGTATTTCCCTCAGTTTTTGAGAACCAAGGTATCAGTCCAGTAGGAGACAACTCACAAGTCACCTAGTACCTGCACAAACAATCAAGAACCTTGCAACCAATGCGATAAATGTGTTGTCAATCCCTTCACGGTCACTCGCAAAAGTGAGATCTAATAAAGATAGTAAAGTAAATATTTTTGGTATTTTTGTTGTATAGATTAGAAAGTAGATTAGAAAGTAAAGATTGCAAAATAGTAAATGAGATGTGATGTAAATAAAAGAGATGAAATATAATAAGAAAGAGATCCAGGGGCCATAGGTTTCACTAGTGGCTTCTCTCAAGATAGCATGTATTACGGTGGGTGAACAAATTACTGCCGAGCAACTGATAAAAAAGCACATAGTTATGAAGATATCTAAGGCAATGATCATGAATATAGGCATCACGTCCGTGTCAAGTAGATCGAAACGATTCTGCATCTACTAATATTACTCCACACATCGACCGCTATCCAGCATGCATCTAGAGTATTAAGTTCATACGAACAGAGTAACGCATTAAGCAAGATGACATGATGTAGAGGGATAAACTCAAGCAATATGATATAAACCCCATCTTTTTATCCTCGATGGCAACAATACAATACGTGCCTTGCTGGCCCTACTGTCACTGGGAAAGGACACCGCAAGATTGAACCAAAGCTAAGCACTTCTCCCATAGCAAGAAAGATCAATCTAGTAGGCCAAACTAAACCGATAACTCGAAGAGACTTGCAAAGATATCGAACCATGCATATAAGAATTCAGAGAAGAACCAAATAATATTCATAGATAATCAAGTTCATAAATCCACGATTCATCGGATCTCGGCAAACACACCGAAAAGAGTATTACATCGAATAGATCTCCAAGAACATCGATGAGAACTTTGTATTGAGAATCAAAGGGAGAGAAGAAGCCATCTAGCTAATAACTATGGACCCGAAGGTCTGTGGTAAACTACTCAAGCTTCATCGGAGAGGCTATGGTGTTGATGTAGAAGCCCTCCGTGATCGATTCCCCCTCCGGCAGATCGCCGGAAAAGGCCCCAAGATGGGATCTCACGGGTACAGAAGGTTGCGGCGGTGGAAAAGTGGTTTCGTGGCTCTCCCTGATGTTTCTAGGGTATAAGAGTATATATAGGCGAAAGAAGTATGTTGGTGGAGCTACGAGGGGCCCACGACGGTGGGGGTGATGTCTTCTACACAACCTTCTTCTTGTAGATGTTGTTGGGCCTCCAAGTGCAGAGGTTTGTAGGACAGTAGCAAATTTCCCTCAAGTGGATGACCTAAGGTTTATCAATCCGTGGGAGGCGTAGGATGAAGATGGTCTCTCTCAAGCAACCCTGCAACCAAATAACAAAGAGTCTCTTGTTCCCCAACACACCCAATACAATGGTAAATTATATAGGTGCACTAGTTCGGCGAAGAGATGGTGATACAAGTGCAATATGGATGGTAGATATAGGTTTTTGTAAACTGAAAATATAAAAACAGCAAGGTAGCAAGTGATAAAAGTGAGCGTAAACGGTATTGCAATGATAGGAAACAAGGCCTAGGGTTCATACTTTCACTAGTGCAAGTTCTCTCAACAATAATAACATAATTGGATCATATAACTATCCCTCAACATGCAACAAAGAGTCACTCCAAAGACACTAATAGCGGAGAACAAACGAAGAGATTATGGTAGGGTACGAAACCACCTCAAAGTTATTCTTTCCAATCAATCCATTGGGCTATTCCTATAAGTGTCACAAACATCCCTAGAGTTCGTACTAGAATAACACCTTAAGACACAAATCAACCAAAACCCTAATGTCACCTAGATACTCCAATGTCACCTCAAGTATCCGTGGGTATGATTATACGATATGCGTCACACAATCTCAGATTCATCTATTCAATCCAACACAAAGTACTTCAAAGAGTGCCCCAAAGTTTCTACCGGAGAGCCAAGATGAAAACGTGTGCCAACCCCTATGCATAGGTTCATGGGCGGAACCCGCAAGTTGATCACCAAAACATACATCAAGTGAATCACGTGATATCCCATTGTCACCACAGATACGCACGGCAAGACATACATCAAGTGTTCTCAAGTCATTGAAGACTCAATCCGATAAGATTACTTCAAAGGGAAAACTCAATCCATTACAAGAGAGTAGATGGGGAGAAACATCATAAGATCCAACTATAATAGCAAAGCTCGCGATACGTCAAGATCGTGCCAAATCAAGAACACGAGAGAGAGAGAGATCCTACACATAGCTACTGGTACATACCCTCAGCCCTGAGGGTGAACTACTCCCTCCTCGTCATGGAGAGCGCCGGATGATGAAGATGGCCACCGGTGAGGGTTCCCCCCTCCGGCAGGGTGCCGGAACAGGGTCCCGATTGACTTTTGGTGGCTACAGAGGCTTGCGGCGGCGGAACTCCCGATCTATTCTGTTCCTCGATCGTTTTAGGGTATATGGGTATATATAGGAGGAAGAAGTATGTCAGGGAAGCCACGAGGGGCCCACGAGGGTGGAGGGCGCGCCCTAGGGTGGTGGGCGCGCCCCCTACCTCGTGGCTCCCTCGTTTCTTTCCTGACGTGCACTCCAAGTCTATTAGGTTGCTTTCCTTCCAAAAATAACTTCTCCAGAAGGTTTCATTCCGTTTCGACTCCGTTTGATATTCCTTTTCAGCGAAACACTGAAACAAGGGAAAAAACAGGAACTGACACTGGGCTCTGGGTTAATAGGTTAGTCCCAAAAATAATATAAAAGTGTTTAATAAAGCCCATAATCATCTAAAACACATAATATAATAGCATGGAACAATAAAAATTATAGATACGTTGGAGATGTATCAGGGGGCGCGCCTACCTCCCTGGGCGCGCCCTCCTGCCTCGTGGCCGCCTCGTTACGTCTCCGACTTCATCTCCAAGTCTTCTGGTTTGCTTTCGGTCCAATAAAGATCACCGCGAAGGTTTCATTCCGTTTGATATTCCTTTTCTACGAAACTCTAAAATAGGCAAAAAAACAGAAACTGGCACTGGGCCTCGAGTTAATAGGTTAGTCCCAAAAATAATATAAAAGAGCATATTAAAGCCCATTAAGCATCCAAAAAAGATAATATGATAGCATGGAACAATTAAAAATTATAGATACGTTGGAGATACGTTGGAGACGTATCACAAAGGAAAGATACAAGTTAACTAGTTCATCCCAGTCCTATGAGGAAAGAGGTCTTGATAATAGTCTTCTCCAAGAGGAGGTCATGAAATCCATAAGTGGATCCTCTCCTAAGAGGTCTTGAAATCCACAAGGGGATCTTCTCCTAGGAGGTCTTGATCTCCTAGAGGAGTTGATACAAGGAGCAAAGCTCTTTAATGTCTATCAACTACTTTGCTTACCCTAAGATGTGACCTAGGCACTAGTTATATAGGTGGATGGAGGCTAGGGATGATACGTCTCCAACGTATCTATAATTTTTTATTATTCCATGCTATTATATATTCTGTTTTGGATGTTTAATGGGCTTTATTATAAACTTTTATATTATTTTTGGGACTAACCTATTAACCCAAGGCCTAGTGCAAATTGCTGTTTTTTTGCCTATTTTAGTGTTTCGCAGAAAAGGAATATCAAACAGAGTCCAAACGGAATGAAACCTTCGGGAGCGTGATTTTTGGAACAAACGTGATCCAGAGGACTTGGAGTGGATGTCAAGAAACGAACGAGGAGTCCATGAGGCAGGGGGCGCGCCGTCCACCATCGTGGGCCCCTCATGGCTCCAGCGACCTACTTCTTCCTCCTATATATACCTACGTACCCCGAAACCATCCAGGAGCACCACGAAACCCTATTTCCACCACCGCAACCTTCTGTACCCGTGAGATCCCATCTTGGGGCCTTTCCGGCGCTCCGCCGGAGGGGGAATCGATCACGGAGGGCTTCTACATCAACACCATAACCTCTCCGATGATGTGTGAGTAGTTTACCACAGACCTTCGGGTCCATAGTTATTAGCTAGATGACTTCTTCTCTCTCTTTGGATCTCAATACAAAGTTCCCCTCGATCTTCTTGGAGATCTATTCGATGTAACTCTTTTTGCGGTGTGTTTGTCGAGATCCGATGAATTGTGGGTTTATGTGACACCCCCGATTCAATCGTACACTAATCATACACGCAAACGTGTACGATCAAGATCAGAGGCTCATGGGAAGATATCACAACACAACTCTAAAAATAAAAATAAGTCATACAAGCATCATAATACAAGCCAGGGGCCTCGACGGCTCGAATACAAGTGCTCGATCATAGACGAGTCGGTGGAAGCAACAATATCTGAGTGCAGACGTAAAATAAACAAGTTTGCCTTAAGAAGGCTAGCACAAACTGGGATACAGATCGAAAGAGGCGCATGCCTCCTGCCTGGGATCCTCCTAAACTACTCCTGGTCGTCGTCGGCGACCTGCACGTAGTAGTAGACACCCTCTGTGTAGCAGGGGCCATCGTCGACGGTGGCGTCTGGCTCCTGGGCTCTAGCATCTGGTTGCGACAACCAGGTAAAAAGGAAAGGGGGAGAAAAGGGAGAAAAGCATCCGTGAGTACTCATCCAAAGTACTCGCAAGCAAGGATCTACACTACATATGCATGGGTATTTGTGTAAAGGGGCAATGTCGATGGACTAAACTGCAGAATGCTAGAATAAGAGGGGGATAGCTAGTCCTGTCGAAGACTACGCTTCTGGCAGCCTCCATCCTGTAGCATGTAGAAGAGAGTAGATGATAAGTTCACCAAGTATCATCGCATAGCATAATCCTACCAAGCAATCCTCTCCTCATCGCCCTGTGTGAGAGCAATCACCGGGTTATATCTGGCACCTGGAAGGGTGTATTTTATTTAAGTATCCGGTTCTAGTTGTCATATGGTCAAGGTACAACTCCAAGTCGTCCTGTTACCGAAGATCACGACTATTCGAATAGATAAACTTCCCTGCAGGGGTGCACCACATTACCCGACACGCTCGATCCCCTTTGGCCGGACACACTTTCCTAGGTCATGCCCGGCCTCGAAAGATCAACACGTCACAGCCCTACCTAGGCACAACAGAGAGGTCAGCACGTCGGTCTAAATCCTATGGCGTAGGGGTCTGGGCCCGTCGCCCATTGCACACCTGCATGTTGTGTGGGTGGCCGGAAGCAGACCTAGCCTCCCTAATACAAGAGCAGGCGTTCCAGTCCAATCCGGCGCGTGCCGCTCAGTCGTTGACGTCACGAAGGCTTCGGCTAATACCATGACGTCGGTTGCCCATATCTTGTTCCATGTGGTGGTTAGTGCGTATAAGGTCAGCGACCCAACTAAGATCAAATACCAAGATCTCATTAAGGGTGTTATTATGAAGTAACTGCGGACGCCGACCAGGGCCAGGCCCACCTCTCTCCTAGGTGGTCTCAACCTGCCCTGTCGCTCCGCCACAAAGATCCACCCAGAGGGCCGTCGGGACAAATGTCCTTTCAGCCCCCAATCTATGAATCACTCGCGGGTACTCTACGAGCCGACCCGACTTTAGTCACCGTATGTATCATATATTATATATATAAGTACATATCCGTGATCAACTCCCGAGTGACCACGCCCCGATAGTATAGCATGGCAGACGGGCAAGAATGTAGGGCCACAGGTGGAAATACTAGCATCCTATACTAAGCATGTATGATAGCAGGTAAAGGTAACAACAGTAGTAGCAAGGATAGGCTATGCATCAGGATAGGGTTAACGAAAAGCAGTAACATGCTACACTACTCTAATGCAAGCAGTAGAGAGAAGAATAGGCGATATCTGGTGATCAAGGGGGGGCTTGCCTGGTTGCTCTGACAAGAAGGAGGGGTCGTCAACACAGTAGTCGATCTGGGTAGCAGCGGCGTCGGTCTCGGAGTCTAGCAAGAGAAGAGGGGGAAGAAACAATAAATATAATGCAAACATATGCATGATGATGCATGACATGAAAATGAGCGTTGCTAGGGGTGCCCAAACGCGGTAGTAGGTGATACCGGCGATGGGGGGAAACATCCGGGAAAGTATTCCCGGTGTTTCGCGTTTTCGGACAAATAAACTGGAGGGGGAAAGTTGCGAGTTTTCTGTGCTAGGGATGTGTGGCGGACGTACGGGCTGTATTCTGATTCGTCTCGTCGTTCTGAGCAACTTTCATCTACAAAGTTTTTCCATCCGAGCTACGGTTTATTTTATATTAAATTTCAAAGTTTTAATTCATTTTCATGAATTAACAAATTAATTTAATTGAAAATCATTTACGTCGTCATCGTGACGTCAGCGGTCAAAGCTGACCGTTGACCGGTCAAACTGATGGGTGGGGCCTGTTTGTCATTGTCCGCCTAACTAACTAACAGACTAATTAGATTAGTTAGTCGGTAAATTAGGTTTAGTCAGTTAACTAACAGAATTAATTAAGTTAATTAATTACTTAATTACTTATTTAATTAATTTAATTATTGTTTTTCTTTCTTTCCTCTTTTTTAACGTTCTCAGGGGGCGGGCCCCCACTTGTCAATGGGCCAGGGGCCTTAACGGGTTGCGGGTGGTGGGTCTCGGGCGCAGGGCGGAGCCGGGCGACGAGCGGCAGCCCGCCGTACAGGGCGCTGCGCCCAGCGGAGAAAGGGGGCTGGCATGTGGCCCAGCGCCGGCGACTGTGGCCGGAGCGGGGCGGCACGGCGAGGCCGGCCGGAGCAAAGGGAGGCGCGGTGGCATGAACGCGGGGCGCTAGAGGACCGTTCAGAGGCGGCGATGCACGCGGGGTGGCTCGCCGGAGGCGCCGGGAGCAGCGCCGGGCAGCCGGGCACGGCTGGGCGCCGGCGGCCTGGGCTAGCAGCGGAGCAGCAGTGCGCAACAACAGTTAAAAGCAGCAGGAGGAGGAGGAACGGCAGCAGCGCAGCCGCAAGCAAGCAGCAGGACTTGGCAGCGAGCAGGACGCGAATTGGGCGCGGCCATGCGACGAGGCGCGGAGCGAGGCGGTGCGGGCGAGCACATCAGAGGAGGCAGGGCGGACGCGGGGGCCGACAGCGATGGCTGAGGGCGCGGCCGCGGAGCGCGGGTGGGCGTGCACAGGCGAATGCAGGGGCGCTCAGCGCAGCCCCGAGCGGTGAGCAGGGGAGGGGACGAGCTGCGTGCGAGCGGAGGCACGACCAGGCGCAGCCGTGCGGGGTCAGAGCGGGAGGACGGCCGAGGTTCCTCACGGAGGGGCCGTAGGGACTAGGGTAGTGGGGCTCGGGGTGGAAGACAGGGACGACGTGCGTTGACGGAGACGACGTCGGGGCAGCTCCGGTGAGGTGGCGATCCGGCGAGGAAGTCCGGCGAGCGGCCGGGTCCAGCGGCGTCAAGGGGGGTCGTTCCCCCGATCCAGATCTGATCGGGGGAGGGGGCGCGCCGTGGGGGGAGTGGGTGCATGGGTTACGATTTCGGGGGCGTGAGGGTTAAGTGGGAATGGGGTGGGTGGCCAGTTGGGCCGGCTAGGCGGCCTGCTGGGCCGAAGCCCAGTGAGGGGGGGGGGTTCCTTTTGTTTTTTATTTTATCTTTTACCTTTTTATTTATTTTCTTTTCTGTTTTCTTTTAACTTCCAATTTATTTTAACTCTATTAAGATAAATAATTAGTGCCTAAATTAGTGTTGTAAATTATGCCTCTGCCATAAAAAGCTTTACTTCCAAATAAATTATTTTAGGATTTTATAAAATACAAAAGTCATTTATTTAATTGTTTTAGACACTGCGTTAATTACTTTTGAGCATTTAAACAAGTTTTAAAAATGTGGTTTCTCCACCATTATTACCCATGAACTATTGAACATGTTTAGAGCATTTAGTTTTAATGTTTGGAAACTTTTATTGTTTGACTTAAATTCAAATTTGTATTTGAATCGGTTTTGAACTGACGCAAGATTAACAACAGTAACTGTGGTGACGTGGCATCATTAACGTGGGATTACTGTAGCCTAATTATCTAGGCGTCACAATTCTCCTCCACTACAAGAAATCTCATCCGAAGATTTAAGAGGTGGTGAAACGGGGGAAGGTTTGGTAACGAATCTAGCGGGTCTTCTCATCCTGTTTTCTCTTCTCGAAGAGGCCGGTCCAATACATTGATGTCTTCATTTCTCTGCTTTAGGTCATCATGATGAAGTCGGAGTCCTTTCTTCAGGAACTCCATCGTACTTACGAAAGAATAAAGGGTGGACATTCCGGGAGAACAGACCTCTGCAAGGTCGACTATCTGGTCGATAATATCGAGGAAGGTGGCGGAAGTAACTCTCGAATTGAAACTTACAAAAATATCAAGAGCAAAGTAAGGAGGTATCATGGGAAGTTTCGACTGGGTAGGCAATCGTTCGATGCCTGAAACAGGGCGTGAAAAAGGGGTTCAAAGTAATGGGAATAAGTATTGTGTCTGATACCAGAATTGATGATCTCTCAGAAGGTGGCTCGTGAATCACATACGAGGCCAAGTGAGAGGAATTAATTTTGGAAACGGGGGTGTATAGAAGTGTCGGGTTTCAATCCTGTGGAACTATGGGTTATGGGCCCACCATGTGGGTTAAAAATAGGGAGGGTGATGTCATCTTGCATGGTCGTGATAGCAAGACATGTCAGAAAATAGTTTGTCAGTTATGTCGCTAACAACGTCAGTACCATGGGCGAGGGACGAAGAGAACCATATTCCTGCTCGTTGAACGAGGCAGACCAATAGGCAAAGTTCTCGTCCATCGGTGGTCACCGGAATGTCATCAACAATAGTAACAGGGTCTTGCTGACAGAATTGTACAACGAGGTGTTTACATAAGCAGTGAATTATTACTGCTTAGTTTATATAGATCACAAGAAAGGTCAAACAAACCAATGGAAAGGAAAATGTGATCACCAGGTTAAACAAAACAATGGAAAGGAAAATGTGTTAAAACACATATTTCGGGGGTATATCCTTCTCAAGGACAAGCAGAGAAGAAATATCCATGATGGGATATAAAGAAGAAAACCCTTTAGGTAAGGCGAGAGAAATTTCATGAAATTACCCATAGAACGGTGTTTGGATAATTGAGCAATAAACATTTAGCATTGGGCTTCAAATGTTCTTGTTGAAAATCGGAGTATCACACACATGCTTCGAGATAGCATTGACATGGTCACTGGGTAAAGATCAGACTTTGGATACTCTAAGGATCCATCAGGAACAATTTATAGAATAAGTCTTACAATTTCATCATGGAAGAATGGATAACCTTGCTAACAAGGAAACTATAACAATAAGTCCTCTGGCCAGGTGTACTAGGCATGACACCACCTTACCGGGTCATATAACGACCAATGTTATAACTCTTGGAAATATGTCCCAACCATCATATCTGACCGAGATTCAGACCTGATTGATGTCACAATAACTCAGACTTAGGATGGCTGATAAGAAAAGGTGCGACACAATTTGATGAGATGACATTGTAAGATTCTCGGGAAATGAACTATGGAAGCGAGTTATGAAACAAGAGTTCATCATTAAACCAAGGAGAGGGTGAGGGGGTGGCTGATGGACTCAGCGACAATTCATCGAGATTAACAAAAGATGGATTTCCACAATTATGTGATCAAGGAGATAACATTTGTCAGATCAAATGGTATAATGATGTATGCTCAGGGAAAACATACACAATTAAACATTGGTTGAAAGGTGCACCCATAATATGGGCTTAGGTAGCATGGTCAATGTTAGAATGGTGATTCAATAACCAATACACAAAGGATGAAACTATCATTCATTAACTTACAAGCAATAGGGTTGCTAGAAATTTTGAATTTTGCACCTCACAGTCCATTTGTCGGTATTCCGTTTAAACAACACGGAGACCAAGAAATGAATGGAGACGGAGATAAGCATTACTATATCAAGAAGGTGAAAATCTAACAACATTCTTGACATAAAAGATGGTAACACTCCAAGGTGGAACATAATACAAGCCGGGTAGCAAGTTGCATCCATAACAAGAACAAGTTTGTGATGAAAGGAAGGTAAAGATGTTGTCGATGGTAACTCAAATTACCAAGGGACGAGGATGGCACTTATCATCAAGAAATCGATTAATAACCCGGAAGGAGTCAAAATGTTGATGATGATCACGACAGTTTTTGTCGAGAGGCTCCACGAAGAAGCAATCGAACAACGACTGCATCAAGCAACATGACTGATGCAGCAAAAAATTATTGAAACCAGATATACGACACAAACTCGAAGTCTAGCTTGCTATCCAAGGCGAAATGATATGATGAGGAAAACCAACGTAAGATTAGCTCATCATCGAAAATTGTGGTCCGGAAAGGACCAGGTAGCACAGTTAAAACTCTGCACGATCATGATATAGCCGATAAGGCTAGGAATGACCTGAAGGATTACTAAACTCGTAAGCAACGAGAATTACTTAGAGTTCTTGAATCGGAGTGCGGAATCGATTCACTTATCGGTGTTCTCGAGTGATTAATAACTCAGAACCTGGGGGAAATCTGATGTCGATGAGAAGCAATACTAGATGAAGACTCGCAGGAAGCAACACAATTCTCGAGATACCAAAGTTTAATACTCAAGGAAGATCAAAATAAAGGTTGTGGAGATGTATCGATCAATAGAAGACAAGTGCTTTAACTTGTCTGAGAAATGGAATCAAGGAGAAAATGTGCTCGGGACCACGATTGCAAAGGATCAATACATAGATACCAAATGATATCATATCAAGGAAATAGTTATTATTACAAGAAGCTTCTATGATAGGATCTACATCGTGTCCATGGGAATAAACACAAAGTTCAAGGTCGACTCCCACTTCTCCAATGCATAACCTTTCATTCACTTCTTATTTTTCGAAGAAGTTGTGATGTTTAAATTTTATCTAGCAAAACACCAAAAGAGTATGACTCGTGATAGCTCTCGGGTTTACCCGGATCTGGGAAGGCATAGGTTCAACCCTTAGGGGCATCTTGGGAACTTATACCAAAAGCTTCAATAATAAATAACACAAGCTCGATAGTAGAGCATGGGTGACAAAATGAGGGACACAATTTACCAAAGGCATTATGTATCAGGGGAAGAGCTCAAGGTTTTGAGAATATGCAGGAACGATCGGATAATAATCCAACAAGGGATCCAGAGGTCCACAAGGGGTCTGATGTGAGCATCAGTACTCAACCAGAAGAAGGAAGAATGCAAGGAGACCAGATTATAGAAATAACTGACTAATTCAAACCTCAAAGGCGAAGAATTATAATTTCCAAATCAAGGGATCAGAGGCAAACACTTTGATTAAGACACTACAAAAAAAAGAGACATCCGTCACATTTTGGGCCGAACGAATTTTTTTCTGTCATACATATGACACTTCTATGACGATATTGTGACAAAATCCGGTATCATCATAGATGTGGTGGGCTCCTACTTCTATGACAAAAAATCATGACAGAAAATGGGCTTTTCGTCCTGGGCAGGCCAGAGACGCAGCTGCATGACATTCTATGGGCCGTCCATGACGGAAAAAACCGTGGTAGAAGCGAGGGGGAGGAAAATTTCGGGGAGTTACCTGTTACGGTGGGAGGTCGGGGGCCGAGCGATGCGCGTTTCTCTCGTACACGTACGCGCGTGTGTGTGAGGCGTTGGCTCTAACTGAACCTGAGCGAGGCGTTGGGCTCTAACTGAACCCGAGCGATCGCACTGCAGGCTACGCGTTGCTGAACCCGAGCGATCGATCGATGGCTATTAACTAAACCCGATCGAGCGATTCCTTTGCTACTGCTGCTAACTGAAGCCGATCGATTGGATGAACAGTGATCGTTGCAGGGGGGTTTGGATGAACAGTGAGCGGTGGCGTTGCCTCTGGATGAACAGGACCCTGTGGTGTGGAGGGGTGGTTGAACAGGACCCCGCGGTGTGGAGGGCTGGATGAACAGTAGATGGTGGAGGGGTGCCCGTGGAGGGGTGGTTCAACAGTAGCCGGTGGAGTAGCGCGCGGTGGAGGCTGGATGAACAGGAGCCCGTGGAGGCTGGAGGAGGTCGATAGTTGCCCATGGAGGCTGGAGGAGGTCGACGCTGGAGATGAACAGTATCCCGTGGAGTCCCGTTTTGCGGTAACAGCCCTCCCGATGAACATGACCCCTGTTTCGAACGTAGGAGGTCCGTTTCATCCGTTTTGCGGTACGCCACACCCCTTCCGATCAACATGACCCCCGTTTCGACCGTAGGAGGTCCGTTTCATCCGTTTTGCGGTATTCCACACCCCTCCCGATCAACAGGGCCCCCGTTTCGACTGTAGGAGGTCCGTTTCCTCCGTTTTGCGGTACGCCACACGCATCCCGATCAACAGGACCCATTCCGAACGGAGGAGATCCGTTTCCTCCGTTTTGCGGTACGCCAGGCCTCGTTTCCATCGCTTGTTCCGTCCAAGCCCTCCCGATGAACACGACCACGCATTCCGTTCCAACCCAGCCGGTTGGCTCCCACGCGTTCCGTTGCCTCCCTATGAACACGACGCATTCCGTTGCCTCCCCATGAACACGACGATGACGCTGTTTCTCCGTTCCGACCCAGCCATGTACACGAGCCCTCGCCATACGTATGCGCGAGTAGGCATTCGAGACCCTGCCCGTATGTACGTACGGGAGCGTATTCTCTTTCTTGCACCCTGGCCGCTGTACGTACGTGTACATGCTACGTGCGTGTCTCTACTACGACACGTACGCGCCTCTACTACGACACGTGCACGCCTCTACATCGACCAGTATATATGTACGTACATGTTCACGACCAGAATGACAACGGTACGTACACTTCGACCAGGTGGGTCCCGACTGTAAACACTTCCTTGCCTACGAAGATGTAGCTGGTGGGTCCCAGCAGTCAGGGGGGGCGAATCGTTTTGGTTTTTTTTGCCCGGACGCACTTCCTTGCGTGCGAAGATGTAGCTGGTGGGTCCCAACAGTCAGGGGGGCGAATCATTTTTTTTGCCCGGACGCACTTCCTTGCGTGCGAAGGTGTAGCTGGTGGGTCCCAGCAGTCAGGGGGGAAACTTTTTTTCGCAAAATACGATGGCCCGTCCGGTGGGTCCCTGCTGTCAGGTGGAGGAATCATTATTTTCCGCGTAATAAGGAGGCACTTCCTTGGTGCCGCCATGGACCCAGCTGTCAGCCTCTCCATGTACAGTCCACGTCCGATGGAAGTCGTTCCTTGACCACGCTGACCACACCGCGCCGAGAGAACCAAGGCGGTGGACGATGGGGTTTATATCATATTGCTTGAGTTTATCCCTCTACATCATGTCATCTTACCTAATGCGTTACTCTGTTCTTATGAACTTAATACTCTAGATGCATGCTGGATACCGGTCGATGTGTGGAGTAATAGTAGTAGATGCAGGTAGGAGTCAGTCTACTTGTCACTGACGTGATGCCTATATACATGATCATGCCTAGATATTCTCATAACTATGCTCAATTCTATCAATTGCTCGACAGTAATTTGTTCACCCACCGTAATACTTATGCTATCTTGAGAGAAGCCACTAGTGAAACCTATGGCTCCGGGGTCTATTTTCCATCATATAAGTTTCTAGTCTATTTTACTTTGCAATCTTTACTTTCAATCTTTATCATAAAAATACCAAAAATATTATCTTATCATCTCTATCAGATCTCACTTTTGCAAGTGGCCGTGAAGGGATTGACAACCCCTTTATCGCGTTGGTTGCAAGGTTCTTATTTGTTTGTGTAGGTACGAGGGACTTGCGTGCGGCCTCCTAATCGATTGATACCTTGATTCAAAAACTGAGGTAAATACTTACGCTACTTTGCTGCATCACCCTTTCCTCTTCAAGGGAAAACAAACGCATGCTCAAGAGGTAGCAAGAAGGATTTCTGGCACCATTGTCGGGGAGTCTACACACATGTAAAGACATACCAATTACCCATCACAAACTCTTATCCCTCGCATTACATTATTGGCCATCTGCCTCTCGTTTTCCTCTCCCGACTTCACCTTTGCCGTTTTATTCACCCTCTTTTTCCGTTCGCCCTTCCTCTTGCTTCTTGTGTGCTTGTGTGTTAGACCGTTTGCTTCGCTGTCATGGCCAGTCCCTTATCTGCTCCTTTGTCTCCCGAGTTTGAAGTTCTTCACTTCAAGCAAAGACAAGGAGAAAACTTAAAAGATGCTTGGTTTAGGATGATGGAATCTTATCGTAATTGCACCCTAGAGGTGAAATTTAGAATTTTGCTTCGTAATTTTTATGTTGGACTAAATATGTCCCACAGACAACTCTTGGATTGCGTTGTCAAAGGAAATTTTATCGAAATTGATCCCAGTTTTGTGGATGAAATTATAGAGGGAATAGTGGGAACACTACCTCAACAAAAGGGGCCGCATCATACCCAGGAAGAAAGACAAGTTTTTGAGAAAATTTGTGAAGTAACGAAAATTTTACAAAAATCTCTTGAACCTCTTAAGAGTGTTAGCGGAAATCTCCACCGCATGAATATGTTGATCACTCTTTGTAATAAGCGGTTGGATTATTTAGATCTAAAGATTTCTGAATATGAAGGGAAATGTAAAGAACCACCCGGATTCGAGCATGACTCCGCCAAAAAATTAAAAGCCAAAGATGATAATACCTAGATCTATCCTTGCCTTTATGCCTAGCTAGGGGCGTTAAACGATAGCGCTTGTTGGGAGGCAACCCAATTTTATTTTTGTTTCTTGCTTTTTGGTTCTGTTTAGTAATAAATAATCCATATAGCTTCTATTTAGATGTGGTTTTATATTTTAATTAGTGTTTGTGCCAAGTAGAACCTTTGGGAAGACTTGGGTGAAGTCTTTTTGATCTTGCTGTAAAAAAACCGAAACTTTAGCACTCACGAGATTTGCTACAACTTTTTACTGGAGAGTGCTATTTAGTTTATTATTTTTTTAGATGATTAATTGATAAATTCCTCAAGTACATAAATTTATTTTAGATTTTTTGGAGTTCCGGAAGTACGCGTTTGATACAGATTACTAGAGACTATTCTATTTTTGACAGATTCTATTTTTTCGTGTGTTGTTTGCTTATTTTGATGAATCTATGGCTAGTAATGGAGTTTATAAACCATAGAGAATTTGGAATACAGTAGGTTTAACACCAATATAAATAAATAATGAGTTAATTACAGTACCTTGAAGTGGTGTTTTGTTTTCTTTCGCTAACGGAGCTCACAAGATTTTTTGTTAAGTTTTGTGTTGTGAAGTTTTCAAGTTTTGGGTAAAGATTTGATAGATTATGGAACAAGGAGTGGCAAGTGACTAAGCTTGGGGATTCCAAGGCACCCCAAGGTGAAATCCAAGGACAACTAAAAAGCCTAAGCTTGGGGATGCCCCGGAAGGCATCCCCTCTTTTGTCTTCGTCCATCGGTAACTTTACTTGGAGCTATATTTTTATTCACCACATGATATGTGTTTTTCTTGGAGCGTCTTGTATCATTTGAGTCTTTGATTTTTAGTTCACCACAATCATCCTTGCTTTACACACCTTTTGGGAGAGACACACATTAATCGGAATTTATTAGAATACTCTATGTGCTTCACTTATATCTTTTGAGCTAAACAATTTTGCTATAGTACTTCACTTATATCTTTTAGAGCATGGTGGTGGTTTTATTTTATAGAAATTATTGATCTCTCATGCTTCACTTACATTATTTTGAGAGTCCTTTAGAACAATATGGTAATTTGCTTTGTTTATAAAATTAGTCCTAATATGATTGACATCCAAGATGGATATAATAAAAACTTCCATATAAGTGCATTGAATACTAGGAGAAGTTTGATACTTGATGATTTTTGAGATATGGAGATAGTGATATTAAAGTTGTGCTAGTTGAGTAGTTGTGAATTTGAGAAATACTTGTGTGAAGTTTGCAAGTCCCGTAGCATGCACGTATGGTAACGTTGTGTGACAAATTTGAAACATGAGGTGTTCTTTGATTGTCATCCTTATGACTGGCGGTCGGGGACGAGCGATGGTCTTTTCCTACCAATCTATCCCCCTAGGAGCATGCACGTAGTGCTTGGTTTTTTGATGACTTGTAGATTTTTGCAATAAGTATGTGAGTTCTTTATGACTAATGTTGAGTCCATGGATTATACGCACTCTCGACCTTCCATCATTGCCAGCCTCTTCGGTATCGTGCATTGCCCTTTCTCACCTTGAGAGTTGATGTAAACTTCACCGGTGCATCCAAACCACACGATAAGATACGCTCTATCACACATAAACCTCCTTATATCTTCCTCAAAACAGCCACCATACCTACCTATTATGGCATTTCCATAGCCATTCCGAGATATATTGCCATGCACCTTTCCACCGTTCCATTTTTTTATGACACGTTTCATCATTGTCATATTGCCTTGCATGATCATGTAGTTGACATCGTATTTGTGGCAAAGCCACCATGCATATTATTTCATAGATGTCACTCTTGATTCATTGCCTATCCCGGTACAAGACCGGAGGCATTCATATAGAGTCATATTTTGTTCTAAGTATCAAGTTGTAATCATTGAGTTGTGAATAAATAGAAGTGTGATGGTCCCAAAAAAAAGGAAAAAAAGAGAAAAGGCCCCAAAAAAGAAGGGAAATAAGAAGGGACAATGCTACTATTCTTTTTCCACACTTGTGCTTCAAAGTAGCACCATGATCTTTATGATAGAGAGTCTCTTGTTTTGTCACTTTTATATACGAGTGGGAATTTTTCATTATAGAACTTGGCTTGTATATTCCAACAATGGGATTCCTCAAATGCCCTAGGTCTTCGTGAGCAAGGAAGTTGGATGCACACCCACTTAGTTTATTTTTTTGTGCTTTCATACATTTATAGCTCTAGTGCATCTGTTGCATGGCAACCCCTACTCCTTGCATTGACATCAATTGATGGGCATCTCCCTAGCTCGTTGATTAGCCACGTCAATGTGAGACTTTCTCCTTTTTGTCTTCTCCACACAACCCCCATCATTATATTCTATTCCACCCATAGCGTTATATCCATGGCTCATATGCTCATGTATTGCGTGAAAGTTGAAAAAAGTTTGAGATTACTAAAGTATGAAACAATTGCTTGGCGTCATTGGGGTTGTGCAAGATGAGAGCATCCTGTGTGACGAATATGAAGCATGCCCAAACTATATGATTTTGTAGGGATGACCTTTCTTTGGCTATGTTATTTTGACAATACATAACTGCTTGGTTAGTATGCTTGAAGTATTATTATTTTTATGTCCATATTAAACTTTTATCTCGAGTCTTTCGGATCTGAACATTCATGCCACAATAAATAAAATTACATTGAGAAATATGCTAAGTAGCATTCCACATCAAAAATTCTATTTTTATCATTTACCTACTCGAGGACGAGCAGGAATTAAGCTTGGGGATGCTCGATACGTCTCCAACGTATCTATAATTTTTTATTGTTCCATGCTATTATATATTCTATTTTGTATGTTTAATGGGCTTTATTATACACTTTTATATTATTTTCGTGAGTAACCTATTAACCCAAGGCCCAGTGCGAATTGTTGTTTTTTTAGTGTTTCGCAGAAAAGGAATATCAAACGGAGTCCAAACGGAATGAAACCTTCGGGAGCGTGATTTTTGGAACAAACATGTTCCAGAGGACTTGGAGTGGACGTCAAGAAACGAACGAGGACACAAGGCAGGGGAGCGCGCCTACCCTCCTGGGCACGCCCTCCACCCTCGTGGGCCCCTCGTGGCTCCACCGACCTACTTCTTCCTCCTATATATACCTACATACCCCGAAACCATTCAGGAGCACCACGAAACTCTATTTCCACCACGGCAACCTTCTGTACCCGTGAGATCCCATCTTGGGGCCTTTTCCGGCGATTCACCGGAGGGGGAATCGATCACGGAGGGCTTCTACGTCAACACCATAGCCTCTCCGATGATGTGTGAGTAGTCTACCACAGACCTTCGGGTCCATAGTTATTAGCTAGATGGCTTCTTCTCTCTCTTTGGATCTCAATACAAAGTTCTCCTAGATCTTCTTGGAGATCTATTCGATGTAACTCTTTTTGCGCTGTGTTTGTCGAGATCCGATGAATTGTGGGTTTCTGATCAAGATTATCTATGAACAATATTTGAATCTTCTCTGAATTCTTTTATGTATGATTGGTCTTATTTGCAAGTCTCTTTGAATTATCAGTTTGGTTTGGCCTACTAGATTGATCTTTCTTGCAATGGGAGAAGTTCTTAGCTTTGGGTTCAATCTGTGTTGCTCGATCCCAGTGACAGAAAGGGAAACGACACGTATTGTATTGTTGCCATCGAGGATAAAAATATGGGGTTTATATCATATTGCTTGAGTTTATCCCTCTACATCATGTCATCTTACCTAATGCGTTACTCTGTTCTTATGAACTTAATACTCTAGATGCATGCTGGATACCGGTCGATGTGTGGAATAATAGTAGTAGATGCAGGTAGGAGTCGGTCTACATGTCACTGACGTGATGCCTATATACATGATCATGCCTAGATATTCTCATAACTATGCTCAATTCTATCAATTGCTCGACAGTAATTTGTTCACCCACCGTAATACTTATGCTATCTTGAGAGAAGCCACTAGTGAAACCTATGGCTCCGGGGTCTATTTTCCATCATATAAGTTTCCAGTCTATTTTACTTTGCAATCTTTACTTTCAATCTTTATCATAAAAATACCAAAAATGTTATCTTATCATCTCTATCAGATCTCACTTTTGAAAGTGGTCGTGAAGGGATTGACAACCCCTTTATCGCGTTGGTTGCAAGGTTCTTATTTGTTTGTGTAGGTACGAGGGACTTGCGTGCGGCCTCCTAATGGATTGATACCTTGATTCTCAAAAACTGAGGGAAATACTTACGCTACTTTGCTGCATCACCCTTACCTCTTCAAGGGAAAACAAACGCATGCTCAAGAGGTAGCAAGAAGGATTTCTGGCGCCATTGTCGGGGAGTCTACACACATGTCAAGACATACCAATTACCCATCACAAACTCTTATCCCTCGCATTACATTATTTGCCATTTGCCTCTCGTTTTCCTCTCCCCGACTTCACCTTTGCCGTTTTATTCACCCTCTTTTTCCGTTCGCCCTTCCTCTTGCTTCTTGTGTGCTTGTGTGTTAGACCGTTTGCTTCGCTGTCATGGCCAGTCCCTTATCTGCTCCTTTGTCTCCCGAGTTTGAAGTTCTTCACTTCAAGCAAAGACAAGGAGAAAACTTAAAAGATGCTTGGTTTAGGATGATGGAATCTTATCGTAATTGCACCCTAGAGGTGAAATTTAGAATTTTGCTTCGTAATTTTTATGTTGGACTAAATATGTCCCACAGACAACTCTTGGATTGCGTTGTCAAAGGAAATTTTATCGAAATTGATCCCAGTTTTGCGGATGAAATTATAGAGGGAATAGTGGGAACACTACCTCAACAAAAGGGGCCGCATCATACCCAGGAAGAAAGACAGGTTTTTGAGAAAATTTGTGAAGTAATGCAAATTTTACAAAAATCTCTTGAACCTCTTAAGAGTGTTAGCGGAAATCTCCACCGCATGAATATGTTGATCACTCTTTGTAATAAGCGGTTGGATTATTTAGATCTAAAGATTTCCGAATATGAAGGGAAATGTAAAGAACCACCCGGATTCGAGCATGACTCTGCCAAAAAATTAAAAGCCAAAGATGATAATACCTAGATCTATCCTTGCCTTTATGCCTAGCTAGGGGCGTTAAACGATAGCGCTTGTTGGGAGGCAACCCAATTTTATTTTTGTTTCTTGCTTTTTGGTTCTGTTTAGTAATAAATAATCCATATAGATTCTATTTAGATGTGGTTTTATATTTTAATTAGTGTTTGTGCCAAGTAGAACCTTTGGGAAGACTTGGGTGAAGTCTTTTTGATCTTGCTGTAAAAAAACAGAAACTTTAGCACTCACAAGATTTGTTACAACTTTTTACTGGAGAGTGCTATTTAGTTGATTATTTTTTAGATGATTAATTGATAAATTCCTCAAGTACATAAATTTATTTTAGATTTTTTGGAGTTCCAGAAGTACGCGTTTGATACAGATTACTACAGACTGTTCTATTTTTGACAGATTCTGTTTTTTCGCGTGTTGTTTGCTTATTTTGATGAATCTATGGCTAGTAATGGAGTTTATGAACCATAGAGAATTTGGAATACAGTAGGTTTAACACCAATATAAATAAATAATGAGTTAATTACATTACCTTGAAGTGGTGTTTTGTTTTCTTTCGCTAACGGAGCTCACAAGATTTTCTGTTAAGTTTTGTGTTGTGAAGTTTTCAAGTTTTGGGTAAAGATTTGATAGATTATGGAACAAGGAGTGGCAAGTGACTAAGCTTGGGGATTCCAAGGCACCCCAAGGTGAAATCCAAGGACAACTAAAAAGCCTAAGCTTGGGGATGCCCCGGAAGGCATCCCCTCTTTTGTCTTCGTCCATCGGTAACTTTACTTGGAGCTATATTTTTATTCACCACATGATATGTGTTTTGCTTGGAGCGTCTTGTATCATTTGAGTCTTTGATTTTTAGTTCACCACAATCATCCTTGCTTTACACACCTTTTGGGAGAGACACACATTAATCGGAATTTATTAGAATACTCTATGTGCTTCACTTATATCTTTTGAGCTAAACAATTTTGCTATAGTACTTCACTTATATCTTTTAGAGCATGGTGGTGGTTTTATTTTATAGAAATTATTGATCTCTCATGCTTCACTTACATTATTTAGAGAGTCCTTTAGAAGAACATGGTAATTTGCTTTGTTTATAAAATTAGTCCTAATATGATTGACATCCAAGATGGATATAATAAAAACTTCCATATAAGTGCATTGAATACTAGGAGAAGTTTGATACTTGATGATTTTTGAGATATGGAGATAGTGATATTAAAGTTGTGCTAGTTGAGTAGTTGTGAATTTGAGAAATACTTGTGTGAAGTTTGCAAGTCCCGTAGCATGCACGTATGGTAACGTTGTGTGACAAATTTGTAACATGAGGTGTTCTTTGATTGTCATCCTTATGACTGGCGGTCGGGGACGAGCGATGGTCTTTTCCTACCAATCTATCCCCCTAGGAGCATGCACGTAGTGCTTGGTTTTTTGATGACTTGTAGATTTTTGAAATAAGTATGTGAGTTCTTTATGACTAATGTTGAGTCCATGGATTATACGCACTCTCGACCTTCCATCATTGCCAGCCTCTTCGGTATCGTGCATTGCCCTTTCTCACCTTGAGAGTTGATGTAAACTTCACCGGTGCATCCAAACCACGCGATAAGATACGCTCTATCACACATAAACCTCCTTATATCTTCCTCAAAACAGCCACCATACCTACCTATTATGGCTTTTCCATAGCCATTCCGAGATATATTGCCATGCACCTTTCCACCGTTCCATTTTTTATGACACGTTTCATCATTGTCATATTGCCTTGCATGATCATGTAGTTGACATCGTATTTGTGGCAAAGCCACCATGCATATTATTTCATACATGTCACTCTTGATTCATTGCCTATCCCGGTACACCACCGGAGGCATTCATATAGAGTCATATTTTGTTCTAAGTATCGAGTTGTAATCATTGAGTTGTGAATAAATAGAAGTGTGATGGTCCCAAAAAAAAGGAAAAAAGAGAAAAGGCCCCAAAAAAGAAGGGAAATAAAAAGGGACAATGCTACTATTCTTTTTCCACACTTGTGCTTCAAAGTAGCACCATGATCTTTATGATAGAGAGTCTCTTGTTTTGTCACTTTCATATACGAGTGGGAATTTTTCATTATAGAACTTGGCTTGTATAGTCCAACAATGGGCTTCCTCAAATGCCCTAGGTCTTCGTGAGCAAGGAAGTTGGATGCACACCCACTTAGTTTATTTTTTTGTGCTTTCATACATTTATAGCTCTAGTGCATCTGTTGCATGGCAACCCCTACTCCTTGCATTGACATCAATTGATGGGCATCTCCCTAGCCCGTTGATTAGCCGCGTCAATGTGAGACTTTCTCCTTTTTGTCTTCTCCACACAACCCCCATCATTATATTCTATTCCACCCATAGCGTTATATCCATGGCTCATATGCTCATGTATTGCGTGAAAGTTGAAAAAAGTTTGAGATTACTAAAGTATGAAACAATTGCTTGGCGTCATTGGGGTTGTGCAAGATGAGAGCATCTTGTGTGACGAAAATGAAGCATGCCCAAACTATATGATTTTGTAGGGATGACCTTTCTTTGGCTATGTTATTTTGACAATACATAACTGCTTGGTTAGTATGCTTGAAGTATTATTATTTTTATGTCAATATTAAACTTTTATGTTGAGTCTTTCGGATCTGAACATTCATGCCACAATAAATAAAATTACATTGAGAAATATGCTAAGTAGCATTCCACATCAAAAATTCTATTTTTATCATTTACCTACTCGAGGACGAGCAGGAATTAAGCTTGGGGATGCTTGATATGTCTCCAACGTATCTATAATTTTTTATTGTTCCATGCTATTGTATATTCTATTTTGTATGTTTAATGGGCTTTATTATACACTTTTATATTATTTTCGTGAGTAACCTATTAACCCAAAGCCCAGTGCGAATTGTTGTTTTTTTAGTGTTTCGCAGAAAAGGAATATCAAACGGAGTCCAAACGGAATGAAACCTTCGGGAGCGTGATTTTTGGAACAAACATGATCCAGAGGACTTGGAGTGGACGTCAGGAAACGAACGAGAAGGCCACAAGGCAGGGGGGCGCGCCTACCCTCCTGGGCACGCCCTCCACCCTCGTGGGCCCCTCGTGGCTCCACCGACCTACTTCTTCCTCCTATATATACCTACGTACCCCGAAACCATCCAGGAGCACCACGAAACTCTATTTCCACCACGGCAACCTTCTGTACCCGTGAGATCCCATCTTGGGGCCTTTTCCGGCGATTCATCGGAGGGGGAATCGATCACGGAGGGCTTCTACGTCAACACCATAGCCTCTCCGATGATGTGTGAGTAGTCTACCACAGACCTTCGGGTCCATAGTTATTAGCTAGATGGCTTCTTCTCTCTTTGGATCTCAATACAAAGTTCTCCTAGATCTTCTTGGAGATCTATTCGATGTAACTCTTTTTGCGCTGTGTTTGTCGAGATCCGATGAATTGTGGGTTTTTGATCAAGATTATCTATGAACAATATTTGAATCTTCTCTGAATTCTTTTATGTATGATTGGTCTTATTTGCAAGTCTCTTCGAATTATTAGTTTGGTTTGGCCTACTAGATTGATCTTTCTTGCAATGGGAGAAGTTCTTAGCTTTGGGTTCAATCTGTGTTGCTCGATCCCAGTGACAGAAAGGGAAACGACACGTATTGTATTGTTGCCATCGAGGATAAAAATATGGGGTTTATATCATATTGCTTGAGTTTATCCCTCTACATCATGTCATCTTACCTAATGCGTTACTCTATTCTTATGAACTTAATACTCTAGACGCATGCTGGATAGCGGTCGATGTGTGGAGTAATAGTAGTGGATGCAGGAAGGAGTCGGTCTACTTGTCGCAGACGTGATGCCTATGTACATGATCATGCCTAGATATTCTCATAACTATGCTCAATTCTATCAATTGCTCGACAGTAATTTGTTCACCCATCGTAATACTTATGCTATCTTGAGAGAAGCCACTAGTGAAACCTATGGCCCCTGGGTCTATTTTCCATGATATAAGTTTCCAATCTATTTTATTTTGCAATCTTTACTTTCAATCTTTATCATAAAAATGCCAAAAATATTACCTTATCATCTCTATCAGATCTCACTTTTGCAAGTGGCCATGAAGGGATTGACAACCCCTTTATCACGTTGGTTGCAAGGTTCTTATTTGTTTGTGTAGGTACGAGGGACTTGCGTGTGGCCTCCTACTGGATTGATACACTACAAACAAAACACTTCCGTGATGATACGTGTTTGTCACAGTAGGTCGCTTTTTTTGTCATGCATGTACATCCATGACAAATTTATGACAGAATCAAGATAGTCATACCTGTGTTGTCGTAGAAGTGTTCCATGACATTACCAACATTATCATCACGGAAGTGTCCGCTTCCATGACGATAAATCGCACGTCACAGAAGTGCTTTCGTCAAGGGTGACCGACACGTGGCATCCACCGTAACGGAACACCGTTAAGCTATCGGGTCGGGTTTTGGATCCGATAACTCGTTAACAGCCCCGACCAATGGGGATTTTCCACGTGTAAAATCATCATTGGCTGGAGGAGACACGTGTCAACTCATCCAATGGTGAAGACGCACCTATGATATGTTGACACGTGGACCGGCCCATCAAGTTTAAATGGGCCGGCCCAACTGAAGGCCCACAAGATTTTGCGGACCATAATGGGCCGACCCAGCTAAAGGCCCACGAGATTTTGCAGACCGTAATGGGCTGGCCCAGCTAAAGGCCCACAAGATTTTGCGGGCCATAATGGGTCGGCCCAGGTAAAGGCCCACAAGATTTTTGTGTGCCATAATGGGCCGGCCCAGGTAAAGCCCACAAGATTCTTGTGGGTCATAATGGGCCGACCCATCTAAAGGCCCACGAGATTTCGCCGACATTAATGGGCCAGCCAGCTGTAGGCTCACAAGATTTTGAGGACCCTAGTAGGCCGGCCCATTAACTGGCTTCCATGTTTTGGGCCAAATGCCGGCCCATATTTGCTCCGGTCCATTAATGGCCTGCCACGCTCCGGGCCTAATAGTGGCCCATATGAGATTCGGCCCGTTAAAAGCCTACCATGTTCTGGGCCAAATTACGGCCCAGATCAGGTTCGGCCCTTTAAGAGGCTTTGGGCTCAATTATGGCCCATATCAGATTCGGCCCGTCAACTGGACACTATGCTTTTGGGCCCACTTGCTAAAGGCCCACTTAGTAATTCAGCCTGATATTAGTTTAGGCCTGTTAAGGGCCAGTTTAACTTTTCGGCCATATATTAATTTCGGCCTGTTAAAAGCTCGCCATATAGTTGGGCCTAACTACGGACCTGTTTGCATCTGGCCTGCTCGCAGCCGATATCTGATTGGGCCGAACAAGGACCGAGACAATTTTGGCCTGTTAAAAGCCCGTGATTTCATTCGCACAATCATGGGCCGGGGTTCATTTCGGGATGCTACGTAACTAGTATGAAGTAAGAACAAAGCTACTCTATACAATAAAGAAATTACGACATAGTAACTTAGAATAAACCTACACTATACAATAAAGGGTTTAAGGTATATTACATCCACTGGGCATCGAAGTTCGCCACCAGTGATCATAAAGCGCAACGTAGAAGCAGATTACAAAAACTGGGCACCATTGCAGCGTAACAAAATAATACTGAACCGAGACCACTTCCAAGACAGTTTAAGAAAGGTTAGCCTTGCGGGGGAACTGCTGGGCAAGCTCCTGAGCAAGGCTGTGAGACCGGCCTAGCATGTCGGTCATAGCTTCCAGGTGTAGCTGTTTAGTGATGAGGTTCTCATTGGTGTTCTCCGCAATATTTCTTAGAGATAGGACTTCAAGGCGAAGTTGAGTTGCAGAATGCCTTTCTGCTAGAACTTGGGACTGAAGAAGTCGAACTGATTCAGACAATGAATTCTGTGAGCTTGTCCTACTGTTGGTGTCAAGTATCTTGAACACTACATCAAGACAAGACTTTGGGGTTGTCTCACTATCTTCAAGATGTTTTGCCTTCTTTACTGCAATATATGTTGGGTTTGTCTCACAACCTTCAGCAGACTTGTGCATGCCATCAGGCATATCACCCTGAAACAAAGCAGAGAGATGACAGGTTTTCCACGTGTATAAAAAAAGATGATAACTGTTCTGTCAATTCTATCCAATTTCAAATTAGAAAATAAAGAGTATGTTCAAAATATCAATAGCATAATTTGGCATTGTTCATAATGCGGGGAGCTTCACCACACTACTGGATTACCATGTCAACATAACAAGCATATATGAAGGGCAAAGAAAATCATTGTATCTATTTTGGATAATGTGCATGGCTTGTTGTTCATATCATCAGCCACATCAGTAAGATAAAACAGGAGATGACAAGGTGCAAACGTGGGCTGCTTCACCACACACTGGATTATAGATCCACAAAAACAAGCATACATATAGGGAGTATTAAGTAATGTGCATGGTATGAATAAGGAATTTGGTTTTACAAGTAAAACTTAGAACTTACGGTTCTTACGAACATGCATTTTGGTAGAAACAACAAACTAAACAGCAGTAAACGATAGGGAGTATGAGCAAATTAAACAGCAGTTGAGGATAAAGGCTTTAGAAGGACTGACTTACATTAACAGTTAACACCGGCTTTATAATGCCCTTTTCCATGTCAAGTGAAGGATAACTCAAGAATTTCAGCACATAATCTTCTTCACAAGCATTGCTTGTACTCTACATTTTGTAGAGAGTAATTATAGATATGATAATACTGGAAGGGGTAGAGGATAATGAAGATAAGATGCAGATTGATGCTACATAATCAACTACCAATCCCTGGAAGTACAAGCGTTACAAGACAAAATGTACTGACAAGAGCAATGGGCTACACTTCTGCACTGGCATTGTCTGTGTATTCTACTTGTTGGTAAGATTAAATATAGATCTGATCTTTTTTAGTAAATGGTGGGCGAGGGAGATAAGATGCAGAATGCTACAAAATGAACCAATCCCTCTTCCCATAATACAAGAGTGTTTTGAACACTGGTGTACTGTACAAAACGTTCTTATATTATGGGACGGAGGGAGTAGCTGTTAATGTAAGTACAGTGATAGACCACGTTCAGTCCTTACAAGAGGACTGCAGAGCTAAACCTCTTCAAAAGCATTGGGTTGATTCTAAATTTATGTAAGAGTCCGTACGGATCTTATAATGTCCACCAAATGGACGATTACGAGGCTAACATGTGCAGTGATGCTACATAATCAAACAGCTATGAAAGTAAGTATGGTCATACAGGGCAAGAGGTACTCACAAGAGCAATGTAGTGTGCAGTATAGTTGTGAGATTCTGTAGTCCCTTGAGAACGAATGTTCTTCTGCTAACAGTTTTCGTACAAGTGAGACATTAAGGCAAATGCAGAAACGTAGTTCAAATTGTGCTGTGATATCATAGACAGTACCTTACGCTGCAGCCGAGACCAATGTGTAACAAGATTATTCCAGTCACCATCAGATAAATGTAGCACCGGAGACTTTACAGAAATTTCGTTCAGAGGCTTGCCATCGAAGTGGGCTTGCCTCAGGTAGGAACGATACTTCATCAACGAGTGCTTGAAAAGCGCAACCAACCCTTGCTCGTCATCACAATCCAGTTTGCGCCTCGCCTATTTAAAAGAATGAAATCTTGTGTCTTCTGTCAGCAGAAACATATGCAGTAATGACCATGAATAACATTAGTACATTACTTACGCGTAAGTTGCATAGGAAGATTGGAAATTGTTCTCTGTCTGTGGTATAATCTTTCCATGAAGGAAAGATGCACACAAAGTTCCTGACAACAACATAAGCTTCGTCTTCCAAACTGGGAAGAAATGGAAAAGGGGTCCTATTTGCTGCAATTGGGGCTCTCTCTGGTTCGAAAAGGGATTTGGCAGCTGGATTTGGTGTACTCTTTGCTGGAATGGGGGTTTTGCGTCGTACAGCTAGTGCTATGTCAACTGGCATAATCATACTGTTTGTTGCAGTTGGGGTCTGCTGAGTTGGGGCATCAGAAATGACCAGTGTAGTAGGGCTAGAGTCTGCTAGAGTTGGGGTATTTTGTGGGTCAGGTGATATTGCAACTACACCTAATGGGCTATTTGATTTATCAGGTGCCACTACCTTTTCCAAATACTTTGCTTGTGCTCCTCCACGATCAGCAATCGCCCTCTTCCTTTTGAACGTCTGATACACAAGAACATCATTTGAATGGATAAATATGGTATGATGACAAATGGAATATGTACTGAAAATGGATAGGCAGGGCGTATTCACATACACGATGTGTAAACTAAGCTAATGGCAGTTCAACAAAGTAGAAGCAATGCAAAGCATCAGTTGGAAGATATGTGCGAGCAATGTAACCTTGGAAAGTTAGAGCAAGTACCTTGATGGGTGAATAAGATAGGGCATCTTCCTATGACTCCTCCACTAGGGAGCTACATTGACTTAGGTCTCCCTCTAGCTCAGAATCACTATTAGGATCATAGTCTGAGCATGAATCTGTAGGTGGAGAGTGTTTGCATTGCATTGCATCCAGACTTGATTTCAGTCCCTTAATGCCAAGTATGACAGCCATGGCATTGTTCTGCTTTATTCTTTTCATGCGCGCAAGCTCATAATCATTATGATGCTGTTCAGAATCTGAGATTCATGAAAACATAAAAAGTAGTCATATTATCTATGGAACGCATTGCGGTTTAAACTCAGAGAGTGTCTCCCTATAAACCCCTGCATATGCAAAGTTCATCTCCCCAACCGTGCTGACCAGACCACACACAGAGATACACACCCGGGCGGCAAACATGCATTTTCGAAACTAATTTAGGAACATTTAGCTGACCAATTAAACAACTCTATTTTAATAATATCAGATTCGTATTTGAACAACTAAGCCTGTTTAGCTTGATGGGTGGAGCAGTGTTATTATGAAACGAAGCACGTATTCTGATCGTATAGTGATCATAAAAGGGGGAAACTCTAAGCACATATTTTTTTAGCAAAAGAGGGTTTCCCCTCTGATTTCTATTAAAGAAACCACCATGGAACCAACATGATCAATTAAACCCTAAGCATGATCAATTAAACCGTATTATGGCAGTGCCATGGCAGATTTGAAGCCGCAAACCGGAGAAATGATATTTAGCATCCATTGTTTGCTTCGAACTAAGAACTAAATTCTAAGAGCTGAAAAGAAAGTAGAGTAACCAAGTTAAGATCTATTTTCTGGTTGAGATCAAAAAGTTGAGGAGATATGAAGTACCACCTCTCTTGCGGCGCCGTGTAGGCATTGCGGGTGCGATGGCTGTCGGTGGAGTTGAAGCAGATCTGCGACGGTAGACGGGTGCATCGGGGGATAAATTTCGTTGCGATGGAAGAGAAGGTCGTGTGAGCGGCCCCGACAAAGAAGACGACGACGCCGATGAAGCGAGAGGACACGATGCAAGGCTATTGGTCCATCGCAGTGGATGAGAAACGTCCATCTCTAGCAGTGGACGACGCGGTCTTGGTAGGCGCTCCAGCATGGTGGATCACGGTGGCGATGGATGTGGTGGAGGACGGCGGCGATGGATGGGGTGGCGGACAGAGGCTGGTGTGGGAATGGGGTGTTCTAGCGCGGACGGTGTATGAATGGGAAAATGGAGGGAGAGGTACAGGGAACCATGTTTTTGGGACGCGCCTGTCTGAAATATGGGAAAGTTACGAACTTATGCCCCGTTTCAAATTTGGACGTCTCGTCGGTTGGGGATAGGACGGTAATCTCGCATCTCCCAAATATTTACCGGTATCTATTTCGGGCGAGGAGAGGGTGTTTTGCCGCCCACGGTTGGTGCCCACGGTGTATGAACAGGGCTGACAGGTAGGGCGGTTGTGTCACGTCTGATGGAAGTTACACATCTGCCCCTATTTAAAATACTAGCCTACATCTATTTCGGACGAGGAGAGTTTGTTTTGCTGCCCACCGTCTATGAATGGGGAATGGAGGGAGAAACAAAGGTCTTTGGACGAGCTTGAATCAAATGAGTTTTGCCGCCCATGTTTGACGCCCACCGTGTCGGAATGGGCTCATAGGCGGTCGCGTCACGTCTAATTGAAGTTATTAACCTACCCCTATTTAGAGCAGTGGAAATTGAGCCGATGGATTGTCCATGTAATGGGTAGACAGTAATTTCCATCTCCCAAACACTTGGCTTCGGGCAGCCGATGTGGGAGTGGACATTTTGCTGTTTCTTTCGAATTTTGGGACAATAAGCATCCACGTTTACCCTGGCAACTAAATTCGAATCCATTTTGCATTCCTCTATGAATCTTTATAAATCATTCTATGTGTTTTTATATATCTTCAGAAGGACGACAAAGATGTATTCCACTATCATATATGAATATGGTTTACAAATGCCGATACTCAAATTCAGAAACTAGAATCCAGTTTAAGGTGAATTCGAATATTTGGAACACTTCATGTCCAACTCAAATGTCACACGCAACATAATGTGTACTCCCATTTAGATATGTACACAAGCGATGTATCAAGATTCAAATACCGAGTCAATCAACCAAGAATGTACGGAACTAACAGACATATAAATACTTATAGAGTATATGGATCAATAATATCAACTAACATACATAAGCCAGGCCGCTGTACTTTTTTTGGCTACAACAACATCCTTTTTTTAGCCAGCATCTTGGCCCTTTCCGATGCGTGCCACTTATGGTCCATCTATACTAGTATTGCTGAATGCACATTCATCCCGATTGGCATATTTGTAGGTCTGGCACAACAATCCAAATGAAATGTCTCCGAGTCTTATCAATTAATACAGACTTGTGCTCAAATAAAATTACAAACAAAAAAAACAATTATTACATGATCTCTAAAACAAATGGTTTGATTGATTACATGAACAGACAACACAAAGGTTATTCAACTATGGAAAGAACATTTCACCTATGATTTACCAAGTAGGATTTTAATTTCCTTTTTTCCTTCAGGACCTTAACAATTTGGTCAGTCTCAGCTTGCTTCGTTTTGAAATCCACCAAATATTTAATGGTTGTCTTGAGTACTGCTTGTGATTGTGTTGTTTGCTTCCTCAACATGTTAACTTCATCTCTAAGTGCAGAAGCAGAATCTATTTCTACCACTAGTTTAGCCTCTAGAGCATCAGCAGTTGGCAATTCATAATGCACGATTGGGCCGGTGCCACTACTGTGGGATGATGCAATGTCCATGGGGACCTCGCTCTTTGATCTTGGGCTAACCTGTTTTGCCATTAAAGTTCCGATTGGATTCAGAAAAGTTGAAGTTAGCAAAACATCTCAACTGGGAGTTATAACAGCAAACCAGTTAAACAAACAAGGAATTAAAGAGTTTCAATTGGATGCTGAAAAGTAGTTATTAACATCATTGTAACCCGTTGTTGCAGCAGCAAAGCAGTTAAACAAACAAGTAGATATTTAAGTTAAGGCAAACAGGTAATTCTTAATAGTAAGGATCAAACACATAGATAGGCGCAGTCTACAATATGATTAACAGGCTGTAATCAGTAGAAAACTAAATTAAGCCAAGCAACGTAATTGAACAATTTTGCAATAAGTGGCTAACTAAAATTCCGAGAAGCAGGCAACTGAACTTATGCTAGTTCTTTGTACAGGCACACTGCAACTTCTTTTTCGCTTACATGGTTGTACGAAGGAGTCCATGGCATCAATTGCTTGGATACGCAGTCCCAATACTTCTTTCTTCCCACACTGCATGGGTAAGTCGAATGGTTAATCTGGTAAGATGGTGCGTCCTTGATATGTTATATGAGGACATGTAGTCAGACTAGTTGTAGCCAAACACATCACACTGGCTTTTACTGTATATTTCATGCGATTACTTTTGGCATATAGAGATCTAAGCAATCTACAATAGGATGAAAAGACTGGCATCCTTCACATTATTGGCGAACTCAGTTCATAGAAACAAGCAATTCAACCATTCTGTGGGTAAATCAAAAGCGCCACCGGAATATTTTTCACTATCCAATCATACACGCAAAAAGGGGCGACACCACCATAGGGGCTGGCATGGGCGGCCGCCTCAAGTGGCTGGAAAGTGTGCACCTAGTTTGAGTCGTCCAGGTTGGCCCATGCTAGTTTTGTTCGTCCCAACGCACGAGCAGGCAATGTAAAAAATGAAGAAAAATGTTTCAATTTGGATGGGCCAATAACATAAGTGCAAGGCAGGCCCTATAGCAGGCTCGCGGCTCAAACGAGCGCCTCCCATATCGACCAACATCAGGAAAAATCCCAATTCGTTCGCTCCAGCCTCCAGTCTAGTTTGTTCCTAACCTAGCCGCCGCTGGACAGACCGACACATCACTTCCTCGCGCCCTCGTTGGAGGGCGGTCGCCGGGCTTGAAGCGAACAGAAGGACAAGAAGATTATGATCCAACCCTGGGTGTAGCCTGCGTGGGAGGCAGCGGCGGCAGCACGAGCATGGCATCAAGCTTGCGCAAACGGACAGTCGCTAATTGCAAGAGTAGCATGTGCAACGAGCAGGTACATCACATCCCTGATTATATCTAATTCAACTCTTCAATTTCTGGCCAATAGTTAAACCTGACGGTGTTGTAAAACTGCCTGTATGTAGGGAATCTATGAGTAACTCCCCCAATGAATACTGAACTGACTGAATCTAATGTATCTAATGAAGTTTCCGTTGCAAACATACAAGCTCATGTTGTTCTTGATCCTGAAGTGTCTAATGAACAGACTGCTAATGAAGGATTTGATGCAAACCTTTTACGTGCTCCTGGTGATGAACATATAGTGTCTAATGAGGGATCTAATGCAAGCATTTTGCAAGCTCATTGAAGGATTTAGTGTCTAATGATGATCTACTATGTTGAGAGAGACAGAGATTTGCAGGCACTGATGACAAGCAAATTATAGTGCATTTTCATAGCTTGAGGAAACGTCGAGGCCATCTACCAGAAAGAACCCGTATCATGACAACATAGCATAAATACTTTTCTAATCTGTTGTTGAAACTATTGGCATACTTGTGCAGGATAGATATATTGATATGCAGTTTGCGCACTGGTTATACGTGCAATTACACTTTGATATTTTCAGCCAGAGAACGAATAATTCCAGCAGGTACAGACCATGTTTGTAGTCCTTGTACACCATGTTGCATTTTGTGTTTTTTGGTGCTTGCATCATTTAGTGTTTATAAGCTGAACTACTTTGGATCATTAGCTGGTTTTCAAAGTACATGTAGCTTCACATTTCTCAAGTTATGTTGATTTCCGGAGTGCAAGTGCCTTCGTATTTGTTAAGTTAAATGTTCGCCCCTGGTAACTTGAATTCGTGGATCAGCCACTGCACACAAATCATACACGAATGCGAGTACGAATTAAATGAAATGCAAGGACTTATGCTAGCTCGTTGTACAGGCTCACTGCAACTCTGCTTGCGCTTGGGATGTTCCATGTACAAGTCCATGTTACCACTTGGTTGGATGTGCAGGCCTTGTGCTCCTTGCATCCCCCTCTGCATTTTTGACATGGTGAATGGTTGATCAAATAAGAGGAATCGACCTTGATGTTGTACCGGAGGACAGATACTTACAAGGTTATACGGGTGTGCAAGATACCAGATCCCGTAGCGCTGTCATGCTTCGCTAAAATATGGATTTGCTTGTTTCATATGATATCTCCAGAAGAAATAAGAGTTAAGGTCAGAGTTGCATAGGCGTGTAAGCTAAGAGAGCAGTGAAAGGATATCCAAACATCGTCGGAACAGTGCACAAGGGAGTGATGTGTGGATACCTAGTTCGGGCCAGCGTTTGGGCATGCTCACCTAGCTAGAGTGCGGGTCACTTCAGAGCCGTTGAGGGTGATGCGCTGGCTAGCCGTGCACGGATGCAGATCTTGAGTGGCAGCGGAGCGCTATGATGCGGTGGACGAGACCATTGGTGAAGCCCCAACGGCCTCGGGGGGCAGAGGTCCGACGATGTGCTCGGTGAAGTAGCCCCGGTGAGCCGGGGGACGGCGTCGGTGAAGCGCACCTGATGCGGTGGAACTCGGTGTCTATGAGGAACGTCGGTTGCGGCGGCCGACGTTGTCGACGGACCACCCGGTGCAGTGGACGAGGGCGTAGATGAGGTAGCTCCGGTGCGGTGGTGAAGCGTGACCGTTGTCTTCGTCATCGTCGTCCGGCACAGAGGTGGGGAACGGTGGGGAAAGAGACGAGACGAGGGGCAATTCGAGGGTTGGCGGCGAATTAGGGATTTGAGCAATCTGGGTGCGGAAGGGGACGGTGGAGAAGAGAGATTTTGCAGGGCTGGAAGGGGCGCCAGATATTTCAATCCGAAACGTGGAAGCGCGAACTTATATTGTCGTCGTCCTTTTTTTGGGGGGGAGGGGGTGGGTGGCTGGGTACTACGCGTCCATCCGACACACGCGACCACCCCGACAGGACTATGCTTTGGTGCTTTAAGGCACCTGCCTTTGTGTCCATGACATATGGGCCCAACAGGTGGCTGGCCCACATGTCGGTGACGCAAAGGCAGTTGCCTTTAAGGCACCAAAGCAGCGTCCACAACGACACGACCGTGGTTTGCCTGGTGCGCCTACATTTGAGAATGCAAACGAATCTTCTTTCATTTGCAAACGAATCTGTATGTATTACCATGCCCGTGTTTTCCTTGCAATAATTAGTCATTCGAAACGAGATACTCCATCCGTTCACTTTTGTAAGTCGTTTCAAACAACTTAAAATGAACTGTTTTGCACATTGTCTGAAATGTCTTCAAGGTCTTATAAAAGTGAATAGAGGGAGTACTATAAATTAATTAATGAGGAGTTATTTGAAAAAAAAAATCAAAACGGTACCCACGCTAACGTGGATTAGAGTGTGTCTCACATAATTAGTTATTTGAATTAGAGTGTGTGTCACGTAGTTAGTTATTTGAATTAGAGTGTGTGTCACGTAGCGATCTCCAATTCTAACATGGATTTTGCATTTCACTGTATCCACGCTACTTTTTTAATACAAATGCATATGTATATGATGAACACCATGGTAGTGAGAAAACTTTTGGATGGATTCAAACATATGACCTACAAAATAGCACAACAAACTGAGTCAATGTCAACTTTTCGAAACTTAGTATGGTACGAATTCGAAATAATTACCCGTATGCCTGCTCCTCGGTTCAAATCTTACAATGTACACCGAATTGAAACATCGATATTAAGTCTCGTACTATGTACATTCAAATGTTGTTTTTAGCCCCCCCCCCCCCGCACAAACGCTACATACTTCCTGTATCGGTCAATCTTCCTCTCCTAACCACCTTAGGAAGCTATCGGTTTCCAACACACGTTCATTCTTTCTCTCCATGTTTTGATCTCTAAGTCTCTCAACTACACAACCCCTTTTTCCACTCTGTTACCAAATGTATTTACCTCACACACCCGCCATTGCACCCCATGCCGAGCTCTCTCTCCCCCCTCTCCCTCTCACCCTCTCACGCTAAATACATGCATTGCCTATCTAGCTCCCAACCTCTCATGCATGCGCACGCATGCACGTTGTATATCTAGGTCATTCCCTCGAGATTGTCTCACTCTTTCTTCCGCATGGCGGGCCACACTCGCTCAATCTCGCTCTCTTTATCCGAGTCTCGTTTAACCTCGTTTTCTTTCACACACAAATGATATATCTCCCTGTTCAGGCCTCAATCGACACACTCTATACTGTCTCACGCAGATTGTCTATCTAGGTTAGTCCATCCAAGCGGCCACCACTCTTTCGACCTCATGGTGGGCCATGCTCAATCAATCTCTCTCTCTCTCTCTCTCTCTCTCTCTCCGTATGTCTCGATTGACCTTGCTCTTTCTCGGACAAAAACGATATATCACCATGTTTGAGCCCAATTCGACCTATTCACATTGTATACTCTCTCACGCACATCGTCTATCTAGGTCACTCTCTCCAACCCGTCTCACTATTTCGATTGCACGGCGACCCTATGTGATCGGTTGACCTTGCTTCCTCCCACGCACAAAATATATCTACACGTCTTCTCTTACTGGTGGGTTCCATGTGTGCTCTCTCTCTCCTCCCCTTCTGCGTTTAGACGCACGGTCAAACAGGAAGAAATCGCGGGCGATGTTTCCGTTGACCATATCTGGACGCGTTCACAAGTCACGGCACCAGTTTCACGTACTAGCAGCACTAGTCAGTGTGTACGTGCAATGCACGTTAATTTGGATGTATATTAAGTGCATGCGGATATTAACTACTAGGATATTATTTGCGTGTTGTCATGTGATTAGCACTATTTTTGGCATGAAATTAACTGCACGCTAAACGTGTTGAGCGCTCGACATTGAAGCAGTCTAGGTCGTTGGATGACAAGGAATACATGTGGCTTGATGACGTTTTATATTTAATTTGATACGGCTCTAGCAGAACATTCAATCGATCAAACCATACATTTCGTTCAGTCTAACTCCGACTTTAAATTATACGATGATCGATATAAAATAAAAGGAAATGATAAACGTTCGGATTTTAAGCATGGCAATCCGAATGTTTTTCATGGCAAATTTAGATTACGCGGTGGCGGCGGGGGCGTCTTGCGGTGGGAAGCGGCTCCTCTGCCGTGCTCTGTGTGTCGTCGGGCCACTGACCAACGGCGATGGCGGCGTCTTGCGCCGTTGTTGGCGTACTCCTGGACGTTGGCCTAGCTTCAAGGAAGGCCAAAATGTTCTGGACTTCGGAGCGAGTCGACTGGCGGGAGGAGGCAACTAGCGTTGGTGCAAGGAAGCGGCCGACGGCGGCCATCCATGCCCCTGAGGGGGGCACTGGCACCCCCGCAGGGACAGGCGCTGTCAACGGCGCGGCAGAGACATTCGTTTGCACGGGCACCGGCACGGGCACGCACGTCAGGGCACGCGCAGGCGCAGGCGCTGGCAGGTGCGTGGGCACCAGCATGGGCATGCGCGTCAGTGCACAGGCAGGCGCATGCGCTGGCAGGTGCACGGGCGCGTGAAAGTCGGCGGGCACCTCGTGGAACCCCGTGGGATCAAGCTCGGCGACAATGTGCGGCTCCCATCCCATCAATTCCACGGGGATCGGCGCTGGCCAGTCGGGGCGACGAGAGCCGGAACGGGAGCTGGGACAGGTGCGGCGTCTTCCCGCAAGGCCAGTTCAAGCTCGTACCAAAGCGCCTTATGTTCTTGAGACTCCGGCTGGGTGTCTTCCTCAGGAAACTGGAACACTAAGGGCAGACCATCGTGATGCGGCATGGCGTACGTTTAGGTCAGGCTAGTTGGAGGTAGACGACAGGAGAATCGGAGAGAAGAGAGAGGATTGTAGCGGTACTCCCTCCTTTCCGGTTTATAAGGCTCAATTCAAACTGGGTAGTGCGGGGTTGATTTTAAACTGCGGCTCCGGCGACATTAAAAGTGGGAGCAGTTGGGACGAGGGTGGGCGGCGAAGCCTGGTCGAAGGGCTCGCCTCCTGGTGAGCCTGCACAGCGGTCTACTCGCACGCCTCCCTGACAGCCGGCGCAGCGGTCTGCTCGCACGCCTCTCGTCGACTCACACGCTTGCTCGGACGGCACCTGTCGATTGCCGATGAGAAGCGGGGACTCGTGGTGGCACGTAAACACCCACGGTTTCAATAGTGAAAGCGTTCGCCTTAACGTGACAGGTCTTTCTTCCAAAATACCTTGTCTCTTCATTTGTGCAACTTGTCATAAGCAGCTTGTCTCAAATTGAAGAAAAAACTTACAAAGTAATATTTGTGCCATATCACGTGACCATGCTAAGTTTCAAGAATTTATGCTCACTTTTGGATTTTCTGAAATTTAAGATCCAGGATTCGAAACAATATCATATCCTGCATCATGCAATAAATTTTCAAGCCGTACATCTGTCCTGTTGTATTTCTTAAGAAAGGATTTGGTCAAACATTTTGCTTAGTTAGACTTCAGACAAGTTATATATGCAGAGTAAAAGGATAATCCCTCCGTATCAGTGCATTGCCTGATATATTAACTCAAGTACTAGGCACGAACAAACGGGGTCAATTCTGTGCTCATCCTGGTGTAGTAGTAGTAGTAGTAGTAGTAGTAGTAGTAGTAGTAGTAGTAGTAGTAGTAGTAGTAGTACTAGGCAATGCAGTTGACGGGTGACCTTGACGAGCGGCGACCGAGGGAATTGAACCGTGCTCGGCACGGTAGGTAACGTTGTCTAGTTACTAAAGCATCCCTCCGTTGTTCATCGGTAGTCATTATGGACCGGGGACATGAGGGGAATTTCCTAGGGCTAGAATTCTGGCCGCCAGATATTTCGAATTGAAACGCTAAGGCTCGACTGGTTGGGGTAATGGGGTTTCCTAATGTGCATACCACGCATGCCACCGAAGGACACGAGCCCGCTTTTTTTTAGGATCAACACGAGTCAAGGTCTGGCTGGTACGCTGTTGGGTCCTAACATTCGAGAATACGAAAGGAACCTTTTAAATTGCCGAACGAATCTATGTGTATTACAATACCCGTATTTTCCTTGCAAATACTAATCTCAACGTGCTAATTGATTTATGACGAGTTGTTGAATTAGAGTGAGTTTGTGATATAGTGATCTCAACGTGGATTTCACATTTCATGGTATCCCTTGTAAGTTTACCAATGCAAATTCAAATTTAAAAGATGAACAACATGGAGGTGAGAAAACTTTGTATGTATCAAGCATATGACCACACACACGCGCGCGCGCGCACACACACACACACACACACACACACAGAGAGAGAGAGAGAGACACACACGCACGAACACAACAACAATCCAATAAGTATATAGTGCATCTATTTTTCCAAACCATGCATGTATGACACGAATTCAAAAATACTCCTTCTATTCCTAAATATTAGTCTATTAGAGAGTTGAACAAGTGACTACATATGGAGCAAAATGAGTGAATCCAGACTCTAAAATATGTCTATATACATCCGTATGTGCCAGTCCATTTGAAGCCTCTAAAAAGACTAATATTTGGGAACGAAGGGAGTAAAATGTAAGACATCCATGGTCCTCAGTTCAATATTTAAAATGAACATGAAACTGAAACATGAATATTAAGTCTATTACTACAGTACATGCAAATGTTCTGTTTAGGCGGAGCTATGATTGTCGGGGGTCAACCCCTCGACCTTGGATAAAATTGTGGAGCTCTGTTTAGGGTTGTTTAGATTATATTTTCCCCCACCCTCCCAACCACCGATTGGTTGTGCACCCCCACCCCTCCTCCCCGGGATAATATCATGTGCCCCCATACCTTAGATACTATATGCCGATATGAGTTGCTTGGAGCTTGTAGATCTGAGATATAGCAGCTCACATGATGTGTCTTAATATTTCTGCAGGAAATCTTGATGAGTTTGAGAATTGCACACAATTTGTACAAAAACTACTTAGATGCCCTTTGATCCCATATCCAACGACCTCGAAGCTCGTATCACCGTAGCATCTAAGATGAAGGAGGACATCATATTCTCCTGTATGTAAGAATATCATGTGCTACCACACCTTAGATGCTTTGGTCATACAAGCTCTTCGGAGGCGTTGGATTTGTGACCCAACACCTCCTCGGTGGTTCGAATGGTTTTTTGCAAAAAAAGCCCCTAAAGAGTTCGGCCACTGCTTACAAGCACAAAGACTGCTCAGATGCCATTGGATCTCAGATCAAACGACCTCCAAGATCGTATCACCGTAGCATCCAAGCTACGATAGCACCTTATGTTTTCTCGCACGGGAGAGTATGAGGTGCTCCCGCATCGTAGATTCTATGGTGATACGAGTTCACTGAGATCTAACGGCCCACAATAGGAGGTTTGAATGTTTTTGCAATATATGGCTGATAGAGTTTGGGAAATGCGCAGAAAGTACAAGTACTACGCATGTGCCATCTGATCACTAATCATACGACCTAGATGCTCATATCACCGTAGCGGGTAATTAAGCTACGAGGAGCACCTAATATGAGCATCGGGGAGCCGTTGGATCGAAGATGCAGCGGCACACACGAGGCCTGAATGTTTTATTTGCAAAAAAAACCTTTGGAGAGTTTGGAAATTGCGCGTAATTACAAAGACTACTCCCAAGCCATTGGATCTTACTTCCAACGGTGTAAAAACTCGTATCACGATAGTATCTAAACTGTGGGGTGGATGTGATATTCTATGCCGCTGTCATTTTTGTTTGTAAACTTGCAAAATACGTGTAACTCCTGCCGTTACTTGTCTAACCGTGCAAAGTGTTTGTTCAAAAATACCATCCTACACTGAAATATCGGAACAACACACGGGGGTCCCACTTGTCATTAATCAAATTTGGACCTAAAACTGACAAATCTGAAAGACGAGATTCGAACTGGCAACCTGGACTACAAAGCGTAAGTCGATAGCCTGAAAAAACAAACGGTTGTTGGCTTTGTTCCATAACTTGATTTTATTTATACAGTACTTTCGTTGAGTAGAGTAGAGGGACTGCCTCGTCAACACGTGCATGACCGTTGTCTCACTTACTGGTGGGTCCCAGGTCTGCGATCTCAATCTCTCTTCTCTCTATCGTCTAACCTTTGCACGGGCACACACGAAGAGCGGCGCTAGCTTGCCGTGGTGTTACTACAACTAAAAAAAGCTTGGAAAATAGAAGAATCGCCTAGAACAAGAGACGTTGTGGCCGGTCGAGACGGAGCTAACCACATCTATCCTCCGTGCCAGGTTTGCATGATGAAGCTGTGTGGCTAGTGGGGTGTTTTCGACCGACTGGCTAGGTCCCGAGGTCAAACCATAGGTACTACGTCTGATACAGTATATTTTTACACGCACATTTTTCCTCCGTGCCGAGACGTGGCACACCCTACCGCGTGGTTTCGGGGTCCTCCCAGGTGGTGCACACATATATTCTTCCTGACGTGGGATGCCCTACCGCGTGTTTTCTGGGTCCTCCTCGGTCGTAGCGCCGAAGCAAGTAAATGAGTCGTCAAATCACGAAAGACCACCTTTCCCGCCGAGTACATCAGTGAAGCACGGTGGCTAGCTAGTTGGGCTAGTTCAACCGATTAGCTAGGCCGCCGCCACATTTGTTTTTTCACCCCTTTTTTATCTACTTGCCGGCAGGTAAATATAAATATCCACCGCGGCATTGCTCTGGTGTTTGGGTGCGGCATGATTTTTATTTTTTTGATTGACGGGAGCAGGCACGGCATGGTTTTTAATTTTTTGATTGACGGGAGCAGGCGCGGCAGCAATTAGTCATGATGACTCCGCCTGTAAAAACCCACCGCTCCCGGATGTGAGAAGTCGTCGACTGGTGTTTTACCATGGTGAAAACCAAAAGATTCCCCGCTCCCCCCGCCTTCCCGTAGATTGCATTGCCTTTCAGCCGTTTCGCCCCCTTTGCTTCCTCTCCCCATTGCTTCTACCTGGTGCCATGGCGGCGCAGCAGATCACGGAGTCCGAGGTGAGGCTCCTGACACAAGAGCTGCATGCCTAGGATGCGGAGCTCAGGGCCAAGGACGTGGAGCTCCGTGAGCTCAAGGAGGAGAGGAGTGCCATGCTCCTCCATTATGTGCGGGAGTTCACGGAGCTTCAAAAGCGGCAGGCGTCCACCAGAAAGATGCTCAAGGTGTCGGCGGCGTTGCTGCAGAAAGCGGGAGATAAGGTAGGCCATCAGGGGAGCCAGCTGGAGCGCGAGCGGGCTGATCGTGACGAGGTCCAGGATCGCCTCAGCCACTTGGTCAACCAAGTTGCCACGCACGTGTTGCGGCTGCGCGATGCCTACCGTCGTGCCAGCGCTATGATGCCGGCCGTCGGGCTAAACCCGTTCGACCACCCGGTCGACTTCAATGAGCTGCGGCTTCCTGACCTGGTCTCCTTCTTCACCTATATCTCCGAGGAGCTGAGTCGTCTCCGCGTGATGGTGGGGGCTGAGCTAGACAAGGAGGGGTTGCGGGCTGCCGTTGCCATTTCCTGGCGAATCCTTTCAGGGCTCCGTCACCGGAATCCATTCGTGCCATTGGACGCCGTCTTTGACGAGTTGGCTCCCGTCGACCGGGAGCGGGCTCTACGGGCGGTTGCACCCTGCATCACCAACGTCGTGCGCCTTGAGAAGCAGAGGGACTTCGGTGGTGTTTAGGCGCCCTCTGCATGGGCATGTCCATGTCTGGGTGCAACATGACCGTTGGATCTTACTCACGGTGCAGATCAGTCACTGTAGCACAAAGCGTGTGGGTGTGTTTGGTTGCATTCTCATCTCAATATAGTTGTTTCCTCTTCGTGTATTTGTTACATATAGGAGTAGTTGACATGCGCACAACATCATTTGTTATCGTCATATCTTACTACACTAGCAACAAGATTGTGTAGTACTGACGTATGAACCACTGCACATGCCTAGTAGTAGGAGCACTGTGTATGTTCAACTGGCTGCCGTGTTTCGCACTCCTCCGTCGTAAGAGTGGAAACGCTTGCTGTAATCATTTTTTCTTTTGAAAAACAGTGGACACGCTCTACCGTGCGGATCCTCCTCCAGCCATGCACTAAATTACTCACTTTCGCCGACGTGTGGGACAACCAGCATCGGGGTCCACCAGCCATGCACTAAATTACTCTGTAGTAGAGTGGCGGTAGACTACCCCGATCGAAGCACCGCAGTAATGTCCAATGAGCCGTCAAATCACAAAATCCCCTCCTTTCCAGCAGTAAGTTGGACGGACGAAGCAACCATCATTTCACTCTTCTCTCTCAGCTTCCTCTCTACCCAACCCTCGCTTCTGCCTCATCTTGTTCCTCATTTCTTCAAGAAAATCCCGACCTACTTCTGCCATTGTTCTTCTCTCCCAAAGAAGGAAAGGTGAGCGCATCAATGGTGTTGATTCTGGCCAAGGCCCGGTCTTGCAACCCCGAGACTGATCCTATAACTCCATCTCTTTTCTTCTTTTGGGTTTGTGATTATGGTTTCTTTTCTTTTATTTCTATTTGACAGTTTCTTGATGGACACTGGAGCACCGGCCGAAGTGATGTCTATGGCTCCGGCCAAAACCGTCGAGGCTCATAGTACGAAGAAGCGCAAGCACCCCGCCGAGACTACCGCAGACAAGCTCAAAGCCATCACCCTGTCCAAGCCCCCCTCTCCGGGATCCCTCATTAAGCAAGTCCAGGTAATATCTCTTCTTGACGATCTTTTTCTCAATCTTGATCGTGTTTTTTCATCTAACACGCAGTACTAGTACTTGTAGTACAATTTTCTGGGTGATCTTGCATGTGATTTTTGTGTGCCAAATGATGGTTCTAAATTCCTCTTTTGACCAAAACATGCGAGAGGTTGACACTGATTTCTTATAGATTACTTTCAACTACTCCCTCTGTCCCAAATTTCTTGTCTTAGATTTGTCTAGATACGGATGTATCTAATACTAAAATGTGACTTGATACATCCGTATCTAGACAAATCTAAGACAAGAATTTTGGGACGAAGGGAGTACTTTATGAACATCAATGCTACCTTTTAAGAGGGTATATTTGCCTTAGTAACTTGTGTTATGGATTTTGCATGTAATCCCTCTGCTCTCATGCCTTTGAAGACATGTTCTAGTGTCTTTGTTCACTCATTTCTGTGCGTATATGTAGTCATTCATATATGGAGTATAATATAGAAAATCATCTTATATTTCTGAACGGAGGTAGTAATAAAATATGGTTTCTGTTTGAATTTGAACCAGGTACGCGGTGGAGATGAAGTTCTCAAAGTCAGGCCGTGTGAACTGGAAGACCTGATGATGAATTCTACTGCTGAATTATCCAGCTGCTGTGTCCTTGTCGCCACGTGTCCTGAACTAGTGTTTTCCTATAGCATTGTTGTCAGGCGTGTTCTCGAGGCTGTACTTGACCACAACAATTTCTTAGCCATGCCTTCGATTACGAAGGGCGTGGTTCTTGTAAAGCTTCCCAACAAATCTGATGCGGCCTATCTTCATCATCATGTTTATGAGTGGAAAGACCACTCTGTTAGGTTCTCCAAGGTTGACAAGATGGTGATGGTGCGTGTAGACATCTCACACGAAGTCCATGGCCTAGTCAGTTATGCGGGGTTCATCCCGTAGGTCGGTGGCAAGAAATAGTCTGCAGAGTTTAGTTAGTGCAACTTTGCTTGTGTGTAGTAAGTACTATTGTTCAGTACTTGATTTGTGTTTGTGAACCCTGTATTGTTTATTAGTACATCCGCTTTTGGTGTGTGGTCAGTCCTGAGAACGGTCTATGTTAATGTCTGTCCACTCAATTCAGTCTATATATTTTGAAGTATCCAGATCATATTTTTTGTGAGGACGGTTTATCAATTATGGTTACACTCCAATATCTGTATGCATTGCAGGGTTTATCGCACCCACCAGGATTTCCAGTCCCATGGATGTTCGGTCCATATGATTTGTCACGACCTTTGGACTGTCCTGCTTGTGGGAGTAGGCAGGGCCCCTGCATGCCACGCGTAGTTGGACGATCAATCTTCTATTTAGTACTTCAACATAGTGATTTCCTGGTAAGGAATCACTCGTGTCACATCAAGTAAATCTTATTGATTTACTGTCTAAATCTTATTGATTTAATGTCATGTTTTCTTTCTTTTCCTGCAATTTTATGATGCAGGTTTTGCCATGTGACATTCATCATAGAATAAACCGTTTGGTTTGCTCTACGATGGCTATTTTTGCAGGTTTCACTTCTTATGTCGTGTCAGTAACGAAGGCACTGTCCATCACTTATATTACTAGAAAAAATTGGATCAGTCTGTTGTCTGAGTACAAGCTGAATCCCTATGATGAACTGCAGTTTGGTTTAACAAAAATGCCACAATTAGTCCTTCTCGCGTTTAAAAGAAATGAAGAAAAAAACTGGATCACGGTCACGGATCCTAGTCAAGTTAGAAAGCTGATCATAGCAGACCAGGCACGATCGCCGTTGTCTCGCACAGATCGAGCACCGGTAGTTGCTCTAGCACTGACAGCGGCAGCAACTCAGTCTGATCCAGCTGAGGATTGGGCACCGACCGCGTCAGCGGATTAGTCTGATCTACTGGAGGATCGGGCATCGACACCGGCACCTGCTCCGACACTGGCACCAGCTCTACAAGGAGCACCATCTCCGATAGCAGCAGCGACTTCGGCACCTGCACCAACACTTGCACTTGCATCTGCTCCGGCCCGTGCAGTTGCACCGGCAACAGACTGGGCTGCAATTCGCACTTCATATACCAAAGTCCTTACAAAAACCGACATGTCCACCTTCTTGGTAAGCATTGGCCGCCCAAGTGCTTCGTTCTTTTTTCTTTCCATGTTGTTTCACATGATTCACTGTGTTGATCTAACTGTTTGGGTATGTCTTCTTGTTTGCAAACAGAGAATTCCTAGAGCAACGAGGGAGTCATTCAACAATCCGGGCGACCGCAGCCAAGTTTCTCTTACCATGCGCAGCCTTGGTGTGAATGAACCTGCTCAATATACCGTAAGTACAAAGGATGGTCGCATGATGATTGATGCTAAAGGATGGTCAAGGTTCAAATCTAAATCATATCTTGAAGTAGGGGATGATGTCAAAATCAAAATTTCTCGGCAAGGAGAGCTGGTCCAAATCAACTTTGAAATTAGCAGCACGCAACTGCCGAATTGATCTATCCTCCGAGAGATTTTGATGTAATAATCTGGCATGGTGAAACAAGTGTCCTGTGTGTATAACTAGTACGACAATATTATTTATCGCATGGTATATTGTTGATAGAATTGCAACTCTGATTGCTGGTTAGGAACTGTCGTTCGATCTCATTCCAACAATTGTCGTGCTTTATTCAATTTTGTGTATTCGCCTTGTGACAGCATCTAAAACCAGCGCCGTACCGATCGCTTGCAATATGAAAAGCGTTGAGGTAGAACACATGGGCCCCCAAACATGCAGGGTCAGCCTGCGGCCCAAAGTCCAGAACCGTGAGCCTATCAGAGTATTATATTCTTAGATGAACCCCCATAAAAAAAGCTAAACCCCCATAATGCACGTGCGTTGCAGAGGGAGTATATTTCTCGGCAAGGTGAGCCTGTGATATAAAAGATTTGTTTATTTCTTTACGGAGGGAGTATCTCTCTGTCAAAAAATATATTTATGTGTAACTAGTTACTCATGTCTTTCTACTTCCTTTCGCTGATATGTGGGGCAACCGGCAACGGGGTCCACGTGCCATATGCACAAATTAGAGTGCACAACTTCACGGTAGACACACCGCGGTCGTAGCACCGTAGTAATGCCCAATGAGCCATCAAATCATAACCCCCTTTCTAGCTTTAGCAGTAAGCTGGACGGACGAAGCGGCAATATTTCACTGGGCCTGAATCCCCTTCTCCCTCGTCTGCTTGTTCAAAGAAAACCCCCTCTCGGCGATTGCATAGGGTTTTCTCATGGAGAACCAGGTACGAATTCTTCATCCATCCCCGATAAACCCAAGTCCCTTGGTCGCAGGTAATCCTAGGATGGCAGCCGCCGCCGTTGATGCATTTTTCTTCCTACTGAATCTAGTGTGTTTCATTTGCAGTGCCCAAAGTGCGACTACCCTACAGGTTTCTGCGCCCTCGGTGAGACGCCACACTTGTTCCTTCTCATCCTAACACAACATTTTGAAACGCGCACAGTATGTTCCTAGAATCCTCTTTTCAATCCGGGAGGGTGGGGTTTTTTTGAGCATGCTGTGTTCTCATACTATTTTTCATGCAGTGTATTATTTGCTCTGCCAGAACACATGTACTCAAGATGCTCGGCCTTGCCATAACTGAATACACTAGTTTAATGATCACAGTGAAGACAAGCCATGGATATAAGTTCCGAGTTGGGTTCATGAACCAAGAAGATCGCTGCTTTTTTTATGGCCGAATTTGGATAAACTTTCTCAAGTGTTACGGACTGAAAGTTGGCGCACGAATGTTGATGGAAATAGCAGAACCTGGTCTCATCTTCACTGCGATCTTCCACCCCGACGCCGTTCCAATTGTTCATCCATCTTAGTTTTGTATCTGGTTCTTGCTTGTTGCCTCGATTACTTCTTAATCCACCTATTCTGTCTAATTAATCACAATTTAACTTTAGAAGTAGCAACGAATCTCTCACGAAGATGCTACTTCTAACTAATATTTTCTTATAATTGGTGGCACGTGTAGGTTTTTTCAGAGTTAAGCAGTCTGCTTGTTTGTTACTCTGTAATAACTCGGCTGTTACTAATGGCACTGAAGTTGACTGGATCGACATCCACAAGTTCCTACACTTTATTGATCGTCTTGAGGTCCTTGTGGGGCGTTTCAATGGTGGAAGGCCACGTGGGATATGTGTGCCACTACTGCCCTCGTTGAACAGGTCCAACTGTGTCGAGAAACTTATGGTATGAGCTATTTTCTGTTATATACTATTGCTTATACACAGTTTTACAGGTGTGATCTTCTTGAAACAGGAACTGTCGAGTTCTATTGTTCCTATACAGATGCCTGACCATGGTCGGGTCAGACTTGCGCTTGGTCACAACATGATGTTTATGTCGACCTACTCAATTCCCCTTGGAGGTGAAAATATACTTATTCATGGGTGGTCTCAAATAATGAAGGCCCGTCCATCTTGGAGAATAGGACAGAAGATTATGTTCATGCTTTTCCATGGCTCTAAAGCGAATATCCCGTTTATTGACCACGTTACGAGATGAAGCCGCTTTCAGAAAGTTGTGGATGCGCGGGGTGGCGCCTGGGCCTTGTCCTGGGGCTTGGCGGCCTCACCCTTGGTTAACTATAGGCAAAGTAGCACTGTTCGAGGCATGCTTTGTACGGTTGAACCTGTATAAGTACTCATACTGCTTTCAGCTTTGGTTGTTAAGTGCCCCTGCTGGTTTCAGTTAAGGTTGTTAAGTACTCCTGCTACTTTTACAGTCTGTCGTGTTTCTTCAGTCCTGTCTTCATCCAGCCGCCAAAACCAAACCAGCGCTGGCGGGGCCACCTGCTTCCGCCTCCCACGGCTGGTTGCGCCTCAGCACACGCATCGCCGCCCCACCGTCTCCTAAATCGTTAACGCCAACGTCTTCCGCGCGCTTTGGTGCGCTCGCCGCGGAGCCGCCCTCTCGCGTTGTCAACATGGTCAACAAACAGCAGGAATCGGCAGAAGTACATGGAGAGGATGACAGTAGGGGCCCACCACGTCAGCGTATGGAAAAATAAAATGCTTCCTCTTAGCGTTTTCCTGACATCTGGGACCCACGACATTGTGAACGTATATAGTCAATAGACAAGAGAACAGCACAAGATCGGCTGACACCTGGGACGTAGCTACTCGAGCAGCATTTTTTTTGTTTGGTATTGTTGAGACGGAGCAGGGTTTGAACTGGGTTGTGGCCCGTCTAGCCAAGGCTTATATTTTATGTTCACCATGTGACCAACCGAGCTATTTTTTCTTTGTGAAAATGAGCCCAGTTTATTTTTTCTAAAGAATACCCAATCGAGGCCTACTTATTTCTCTACGCCCTGATGGGCCGCAACTCTTTCAAGACGCCTGCAAATCTTGAAAGTAATATGAAATGGGTTGTAAATATAAAAACAGATGACAAATTGGCAATTACTTTATAATTTCTGAATTTTATCACATTTTCAGATTTCTATTTCACTGGGCGTTAACCTAATTTAAATATATCTTCAAAGTACTTTAAATCTGGCTGGACATTTCGGTATTAAAAATAGTTTGGAACCCACAAAAATATGCAAAATTGGCCCTGGCCAACCAAAAAAACCACTGCAATAAATTGCATAAGAAGTTTCCATGAGCTATAAACAAATTATTAAAAAAAGAGGGAGTGCTCTGACTTGTGGGCCTGTTTAGTTGACGCGTATGCAAGAATTTTTTAGTTATTATATACGTCAACAAACGATTCTAGCAGACGTAACCATTGGATGTTAATCCAACGGCCGTTGTGTTTCTTCAATCTCTGATCTTCTTGCTCCAGCCGCCAAAGCAGCGCCGGCGGGACCGCCTACTCCCGCCTCCCGTGGCCGGCTGTGCTGCCGCGCAGGCCTCAGCGCCCCCTACTACTCCCACCACTGGCCAGGGCATCCCTCTACTCTCCCACACCCCCTGTTATTCTGCGGCGACGGCAGCCTCACACCGCAGCCGAACCGGTGAACGCTCGTACTCCTCTCCGCGTGGGCATCTACTGCCGCGTCTTCCCCGGCTGCGCGCCGTCCCCTTCCTATGCCTCGCCGTCGTCCACCGCCGTGGTGCTCACGGCGAGGCATGGTCAAAGTGGTCAATGACCGACTTCCGTCGGAAGAGTACTGTACGTGGAGAGGGTGACAGCTGGGTCCACGGCAGCCGCAAGGAAGTGCCTCCTTATTACGCGGAAAATAATTATTCCTCCACCTGACAGCGGGGACCCACCGGACGGGCCACCATTATTTTGCGAAAAAAATCATTTCCCCCTGACTGCTGGGACCCACCGGACGGGCCACCGTATTTCACAAAAAAAACCGTTCCCCCCCTGCTTGTGACGCCCCCGATTCAATCGTACACTAATCATGCATGCAAATGTGTACGATCAAGATCAGGGACTCACGGGAAGATATCACAACACAACTCTACAAATAAAATAGTCATACAAGCATCATAATACAAGCCAGGGGCCTCGAGGGCTCGAATACAAGTGCTCGATCATAGACGAGTCAGCGGAAGCAACAATATCTGAGTACAGACATAAGTTAAACAAGTTTGCCTTAAGAAGGATAGCACAAACTGGGATACAGATCGAACGAGGCGCAGGCCTCCTGCCTGGGATCCTCCTAACTACTCCTGGTCGTCGTCAGCGGGCTGCACGTAGTAGTAGGCACCTCCAGAGTAGTAGGAGTCGTCGTCGACGGTGGCGTTTGGATCCTGGGCTCCATCGTCTGGTTGCGGCAACCGGGTAGAAGGGAAAGGGGGAAAAGGGGGAGAAAAGCAACCGTGAGTACTCATCCAAAGTACTCGCAAGCAAGGAGCTACACTACATATGCATGGATATATGTGTAAAGGGCCATATCAGTGGACTGAACTACAGAATGCCAATAAGAGGAGGATAGCTAGTCTTATCGAAGACTACGCTTCTGGTCGCCTCCGTCTTGCAGCATATAGAAGAGAGTAGACTGAAGTCCTCCAAGTAGCATCGTATAGCATAATCCTACCCGGCGATCCCCTCCTCGATGCCCTGTTAGAGAGCGATCACCGGGTTGTATCTAGCACTTGGAAGGGTGTGTTTTATTAAGTATCCGGTTCTAGTTGTCATAAGGTCAAGGTACAACTCCGGGTCGTCCTTTTACCGAGGGACACGGCTATTCGAATAGATAAACTTCCCTGCAGGGGTGCACCACATAACCCAACACGCTTGATCCCATTTGGCCGGACACACTTTCCTGGGTCATGCCCGGCCTGGGAAGATCAACACGTCGCAGCCCCACCTAGGCACAACAGAGCGGTCAGCACGCCGGTCTAAACCTATGCGCGCAGGGGTCTGGGCCCATCGCCCTGAGCACACCTGCACGTTGCGTACGCGGCCGGAAGCAGATCTAGCCCCTTAATACAAGTGCGAGCTTACGATCCAATGCGGCGCGCGCCACTCAGTCGCTGACGTCAAAAAGTGCTTCGGCTGATACCACGACGCCGAGTGCCCATATCTTTCCCGCGTAGTAGGTTAGTGCGTATAGACCAAATGGCCAGACTCAGATCAAATACCCAGATCTCGTTAAGCGTGTTAAGTATCCGCGAACGCCAACAGGGCCAGGCTCACCTCACACCCAGGTTGCCCCGACTGCCCTGCCGCTCCGCCTCAAAGATCCACTCGCGGGTACTCCTCGAGCCAACCCGACTTTGGTCACCAGATGTATCATGTATATAGTATAAGATATATCCATGATCACCTCCTGAGGTGATCACAACCCAGTAGTATAGCATGGCAGACAGACAAGAGTGTAGGGCCACTGATGGAACACTAGCATCCTATACTAAGCAAGTAGGATTGCAGGTAAAGGTATCAACAACAGTATCAAAGACAGGCTATGCATCAGGATAGGAATAACGAAAGCAGTAACATGCTACACTACTCTAATGCAAGCAGTATAGAGGAGAGTAGGCGATATCTGGTGATCAAGGGGGGGCTTTCCTGGTTGCTCTGGCAAGAGAGAGGTGTCGTCAACACCGTAGTCGATCACAGGGGGTACCAGCAACGGTCTCGGGGTCTACCGAAAAAAGTAACGGAGGGGGAACACAATAAATAACATAGCAATCAAAGCATAACATGCCAAACGCTGTGCTAGAGGTGATCTAATGCAGGGATAGGTGATACCGGCGAAGGGGGGGAAACATCCGGGAAAGTATCCCCGGTGTTTCGTGTTTTCGGGCAGAGGAGACGGAGGGGAAAGTTGCGAGTTTGATATGTTAGGAATGTGTGGCGGACGAACGGGCTGCGTAGCCGGGTTCGTCTCGCCGTTCTAAGCAACTTTCATGTTGAAAATATTTTAATCCGAGTTACGGATTAAAAGATATGATTTTATAAAGGTTTTATTAATTTCTGGAATTTAATTAATTAATTAATTAATTCGAAATTAGAATTATGACATCAGCATGATGTCATGCTGACGTCAGCAGTCAACAGAGTTGACTGGGCCAAACTGACATGTGGGTCCAGTGGGACCCACCTGTCATTCACTGTTAGGCTAATTAGGTATTAGGTTAAACTAATTACTGCTTATTTAAGCTAACAGGTTAATTAGATTAATTAAAAGGGATTAATTAACTTAATTAATTCACTAATTAATTAATTGATTAAATAACTAATTACAAATTTAATTAATTCATTTTTACTTAATTTATTTTTATTTAAAAAAAACGTTATGGGGTCGGGCCCCACATGTCAATGGCCCTAGGGGCCTAACGGGTCGGGCGCATGCGAAAACGGGGCGGAGCCCCTGGGGAGGCAGTGGCCTCGGCCACCAGAGGGCTTGCACGCGTGGGCGCACAGAGGCCGCTCGGCGTCCACAGCTAGGAGCTTCGGCGGCGGTGAGGGGCAAGGCCAGCCGGAGCGGGGGCCGCGGCAGGGCAGGCGCTAGGTAGGCGCGCTCTGCGGGCAACTGCAAGAGCTCACGGGTGCAACGGCGGCAGATATGGGGAAGGGGAGGACGACCGGGGTCCTCACCGGTATTGGCGAGCAGGGAGGGCGTCGAGGCGCAAGCTGCGGGGTTGGCGGCGACCGAGAGCGGCCACGGCGGCTAGCACGTACAGGAGGCGTCGGTCGCAGACAGTAGGGGAGGGCGCGGGCTCTACGGGAGCGACCGGAGGCACGGTAAAATGTCAGGGGTGCGCGCACGTAGAGAGGGAATCAGGGGGAGGATGGGGTTCTCACCCACGCTGCCGGTGTTCATCGGCGAGGCTCGATGGAGCCGGCGTGGGGGGGGAGACGAGGACGAGGCGGTCCGGCGACGGGCGATGGTGCAGCGTCGGGGCGGCGGGGCGCCAGATCGGGACGAGGCGGCGGCTTCCGAGGCGTCGCGGCGAGGAGGCTTCGGGAGGAGGGCGAGGAGAACGACGACGAGGTGGTGCGGGCTCCTGGCGGCGGCGTCCAACGGCGAGGGGCGAGTGGCGGGGTCGGGGCGTCGCCCGATCCAGATCCCGAATCGGGGGGAGGAGAGGAGCGAGGGGAGTGGTGAAGGAAATATGCCCTAGAGGCAATAATAAAGTTATTATTTATTTCCTTAATTCATGATAAATGTTTATTATTCATGCTAGAATTGTATTAACAGGAAACATAATACATGTGTGAATACATAGACAAACAGAGTGTCACTAGTATGCCTCTACTTGACTAGCTCATTAATCAAAGATGGTTATGTTTCCTAACCATGAACAAAGAGTTGTTATTTGATTAACGAGATCACATCATTAGTTGAATGATCTGATTGACATGACCCATTCCATTAGCATAGCACCCGATCGTTTAGTATGTTGCTATTGCTTTTATCCATGACTTATACATGTTCCTTTAACTATGAGATTATGCAACTCCCGTTTGCCGTAGGAACACTTTGTGTGCTACCAAACGTCACAACGTAACTGGGTGATTATAAAGGTGCTCTACAGGTGTCTCCGAAGGTACATATTGGGTTGGCGTATTTCGAGATTAGGATTTGTCACTCCGATTGTCGGAGAGGTATCTCAGGGCCTTCTCGGTAATGCACATCACATAAAGCCTTGCAAGCATTGCAACCAATGAGTTAGTTGCGAGATGATGTATTACGGAACGAGAAAAGAGACTTGCCGGTAACGAGATTGAACTAGGTATTGGATACCGACGATCGAATCTCGGGCAAGTAACATACCAATGACAAAGGGAACAACGTATGTTGTTATGCGGTCTGACCGATAAAGATCTTCGTAGAATATGTAGGAGCCAATATGGGCATCCAGGTCCCGCTGTTGGTTATTGACCGGAGATGTGTCTCGGTCATGTCTACATTGTTCTCGAACCGTAGGGTCCGCACGCTTAAGGTTTCGATGACAGTTATATTATGAGTTTATGAGTTTTGATGTACCGAAGGAGTTCGGAGTCCCGGATGAGATCGGGGACATGACGAGGAGTCTCGAAATGGTCGAGACGTAAAGATCGATATATTGGACGACTATATTCGGACATCGGAAGGGTTCTGAGTGGTTCGGGTATTTTCGGAGGTACCGGGGAGTTACGGGATTACGGGAGAAGTAATGGGCCTTGATGGGCTTTAGTGGGAAAGGGAAAAAGGCTGCTGCGCCCCCCCTCCCCTCTGGTCCGAATTGGACTAGGGAAAAGGGGGCCGGCCACCTCTCCTTCTCCTCCTATTCCTTCTCCCTTCCTCCCCTTTTGGTGGACTCCTACTAGGACTTGGAGTCCTAGTAGGACTCCATATCCTGGCCGCACCCTTTGCCTTGGCCGGCCTCCTCCTCCTCCATCCTTTATATACAGGGGCAGGGGGCACCCCAGAGACACACAAGTTGATCTACGGATCGTTCCTTAGCCGTGTGCGGTGCCCCCTTCCACCAAATTCCACCTCGATTATATCGTTGCAGTGCTTAGGCGAAGCCCTGCGCCGGTAACACATCAAGATCGTCACCACGCCGTCGTGCTGACGGAACTCTTCCCCGACGCTTTGCTGGATCGGAGCCCGGGGATCGTCATCGAGCTGAACGTGTGCCAAGAACTCGGAGGTGCCGGAGTAACGGTGCTGTGATCGGTTGGATCGCGAGGAGAACATACGACTACTTCCTCTACGTACGACTACTTCCTCTACGTTGTGTCAACGCTTCCGCTTCGGTCTACGAGGGTACGTAGACAAACACTCTCCCCTCTCGTTGCTATGCATCACCATGATCTTGCGTGTGCGTAGGAAAATTTTTGAAATTACTGCGTTCCCCAACAGTGGTATCAGAGCCTAGGTTTTTATGGTATGATGTTATTTGCACGAGTAGAACACAAGTGAGTTGTGGACGATGCAAGTCATACTGCCTACCAGCATGTCATACTTTGGTTCAGCGGCATTGTTGGACGAGACGATCCGGACCAACCTTACGCGTACGCTTACGCGAGACCGGTTCCCTCGACGTGCTTTGCACATAGATGGCTTGCGGAAGACTGTCTCTCCAACTTTAGTTGAACCGAGTGTGGCTACGCCCGGTCCTTGAGAAGGTTAAAACGGAGTCTATTTGACAAACTATCGTTGTGGTTTTGATGCGTAGGTAAGATGAGTTCTTGCTTAAAGCCCGTAGCAGCCACGTAAAACTTGCAACAACAAAGTAGAGAACGTCTAACTTGTTTTTGCAGGGCATGTTGTGATGTGATATGGTCAAGACGTGATGCTAAATTTTATTGTATGAGATGATCATGTTTTGTAACCGAGTTATCGGCAACTGGCAGGAGCCATATGGTTGTCGCTTTATTGTATGCAATGCAATCGCGATGTAATGCTTTACTTTATTGCTAAACGGTAGTGATAGTCGTAGAAGCATAAGATTAGCGAGACGACAACGATGCTGCGATGAAGATCAAGGTGTCGCGCCGGTGACGATGGTAATCATGACGGTGCTTCGAAGATGGAGATCACAAGCACAAGATGATGATGGCCATATCATATCACTTATATTGATTGCATGTGATGTTTATCTTTTTATGCATCTTATCTTGCTTTGATTGACGGTAGCATTATAAGATGATCTCTCACTAAATTATCAAGAAGTGTTCTCCCTGAGTATGCACCGTTGCGAAAGTTCTTCGTGCTGAGACACCACGTGATGATCGGGTGTGATAGGCTCTACGTTCAAATACAACGGGTGCAAAACAGTTGCACATGCGGAATACTCAGGTTATACTTGACGAGCCTAGCATATAACAGATATGGCCTCGGAACACGGAGGCCGAAAGGTCGAGCGTGAATCATATAGTAGATATGATCAACATAGTGATGTTCACCATTGAAACTACTCCATCTCACGTGATGATCGGACATGGTTTAGTTGATTTGGATCACGTGATCACTTAGAAGATTAGAGGGATGTCTATCTAAGTGGGAGTTCTTAAGTAATATGATTAATTGAACTTTAATTTATCATGAACTTAGTCCTGGTAGTATTAGCATATCTATGTTGTAGATCAATAGCTCGCATTGTTGCTTCCCTGTGTTTATTTTGATATGTTCCTAGAGAAAATTGTGTTGAAAAATGTTAGTAGCAATGATGCGGATTGGATCCGTGATCTGAGGTTTATCCTCATTGCTGCACAGAAGAATTATGTCCTTGATGCACCGCTAGGTGACGGACCTATTGCAGGAGCAGATGCAGACGTTATGAACGTTATGCTAGCTCAATATGATGACTACTTAATAGTTTAGTGCACCATGCTTAAACGGCTTAGAATCGGGACTTCAAAGACGTTTTGAACGTCATGGAGCATATGACATGTTCTAGGAGTTGAAGTTAATATTTCAAGCAAATACCCGAGTTGAGAGATATGAAGTCTCCAACAAGTTCTATAGCTAAAAGATGGAGGAGAATCGCTCAACTAGTGAGCATGTGCTCAGATTGTCTGGGTACTACAATCGCTTGAATCAAGTGGGAGTTAATCTTCCAGATAAGATAGTGATTGACAGAATTCTCTAGTCACCATCACCAAGTTAGTAGAACTTCGTGATGAACTATAATATGCAAGGGATAACGGAAAATATTCCCAAGCTCTTCGCGATGCTAAAATCAGCGAAGGTAGAAATCAAAGAAAAACATCAAGTGTTGATGGTTGACAAGATCACTAGTTTCAAGAAAAGGGCAAAAGGAAAGAAGGGGAACTTCAAGAAGAACGGCAAGCAAGTTGCTGCTCAAGTGAAAAAGCCCAAGTATGGTCCTAAGCCTGAGACTAAGTGCTTCTACTGCAAAGGGACTGGTCACTGGAAGCGGAACTACCCCAAGTGATTGGCGGATAAGAAGGATGGCAAAGTGAACATAAGTATATTTGATATACATGTTATTGATGTGTACTTTACTAGTGTTCATAGCAACCCCTTAGTATTTGGTACTAGTTCAGTTGCTAAAATTTAGTAACTCGAAACGGGAGTTGCAGAATGAACAAAGACTAGTTAAAGGGCAAGGTGACGATGTGTGTTGGAAGTGGTTCCAAGATTGATATGATCATCATCACACACTCCCTATACTTTCGGGATTAGTGTTGAAACTAAATAAGTGTTATTTGGTGTTTGCGTTGAGCATGAATATGATTTGATCATGTTAATTGCAATACAGTTATTCATTTAAGTTAGAGAACAATTGTTGTTCTGTTTACATGAATAAAACCTTCTATGGTCATACACACCAATGAAAATAGTTCATTGGATCTCGATCGTAGTGATACACATATTCATAATATTGAAACCAAAAAGATGCGAAGTTAATAATGATAGTGCAACCTATTTGTGGCACTGCCGTTTAGGTCATATTGGTGTAAAGCGCATGAAGAAACTCCATGCTGATGGGATTTTGGAATCACTTGATGCTTGCGAACCATGCCTCTTGGGCAAGATGACTAAAACGCCGTTCTCCGGAACAATGGAGCAAGCAACAGATTTGTTGGAAATCATACATACTGATGTATATGGTCCGATGAATATTAAGGCTCGCGACAAGTATCATTATTTTCTAACCTTCACAGATGATTTGAGCAGATATGGGTATATCTACTTGATGAAACATAAGTCTGAAACGTTTGAAAAGTTCAAAGAATTTTAGAGTGAAGTGAAAATCATCGTGACAAGAAAATAAGGTTTCTACGATCTGATCGCGGAGACAAATATTTGAGTTACGAGTTTTGTCTTCAATTAAAACAATGTGGAATAGTTTCACAAATTCATGCCACCTGGAACACCACAGCATAATGGTGTGTCCGAACGTCAAAACCGTACTTTATTGGATATAGTACAATCTATGATGTTTCTTACCGATTTACCAATATCATTTTGGGATCATGCATTAGAGACAGCTGCATTCACGTTAAAAGGGGCACCATCTAAAGTCCGTTGAGACGACACAAAATAAACTGTGGTTTGGCAAGAAACCAAAGTTGTCGTTTCTTAAAGTTTGGGGTTACGATGCTTATGTGAAAAAGTTTCATCCTGATAAGCTCAAACCCAAATTGGAGAAATGTGTCTTCATAGGTACCCAAAGGAGACTGTTGGGTACACCTTCTATCACAGATCCGAAGGCAAGATATTCGTTGCTGAGAATGGATCCTTTCTAGAGAAGGAGATTCTCTCGAAAGAAGTGAGTGGGAGGAAAGTAGAAAACTTGATAAGGTAATTGTACCTTCTCCCTTATTGGAAAGTAGTTCATCACAGAAATCTGTTCTTGTGACTACTACACCAATTAGTAAGGAAGCTAATGATGATGATCATGTAACTTCAAGATCAAGTTACTACCGAATCTCGTAAGTAAACTAGAGTGAGATCCGCACCAGAGTGGTACGGTAATCCTGTTCTGGAAGTCATGTTACTAGACCATGACGAACTTGCGAACTATGAGGAAGCGATGATGAGCCCAGATTCCGCGAAATGGTTAGAGGCCATGAAATCTGAGATATGATCCATGTATGAGAACAAAGTATGGACTTTGATGGATTTGCCCGATGATCGGCAAGCCAAAGAAAATAAATGGATCTTGAAGAGGAAGACGGACACTGATAGTAGTGTTACTATCTACAAAGCTAGAATTGTCGCAAAAGGTTTTCGACAAGTTCAAGGTGTTGACTACGATGAGAGTTTCTCACTCGTATCTATGCTTAAGTCTGTCCGAATCATGTTAGCAATTGCCGCATTTTATGAAATCCGGCAAATGGATAAACAAAACTACATTCCTTAATGGATTTATTAAAGAAGAGTTGTATACGATGCAACTAGAAGGTTTTGTCGATCCTGAAGGTGTTAACAAAATATGCAAGCTCCAGCGATCCATCTATAGACTGGTGCAAGCATCTCGGAGTTGGAATATACGCTTTGATAAGTTGATCAAAGCATATAGTTTTATACAGACTTGCGGTGAAGCCTGTATTTACAAGAAAGTGAGTGGGAGCACTACAACATTTCTGATAAGTATATGTAAATGACATATTATTGATCGGAAATAATGTAGAATTATTCTGTAAAGCATAAAGGAGTATTTGAAAGGAGTTTTTCGAAGAAGGACCTCGGTGAAGCTGCTTACATATTGAGCATCAAGATCTATAGAGATAGATCAAGACGCTTGATAAGTTTTTCAATAAGTACATACCTTGAAAGAATTTTGAAGTAGTTCAAAATGGAACAGTCAAAGAAAGAGTTCTTGCCTGTATTACAAGGTGTGAAATTGAGTAAGACTCAAAGCCCGACCACGGCAGATGATAGAAAGAGAATGAAAGTCATTCCCTATGCCTTGGCCATAGGTTCTATAAAGTATGCCATACTGTGTACCAGATCTATTGTATACCCTACATTGTGTTAAGCAAGGGAGTACAATAGTGATCTAGGAAGTAGATCACTGGACATCGGTCAAAATTATCCTTAGTAAAATAAGGATATGTTTCTCGATTATGGATGTGACAAAAAGGTTTGTCGTAAAAAGGTTACGTCGATGCAAGTTTTGACACTAATCTAGATGACTCTAAGTCTCAATCTAGATACATATTGAAAGTGGGAGCAATTAGCTAAAGTAGCTCCGTGCAGAGCATTGTAGACATAGAAAATTGCAAAATACATAACGGATCTGAATGTGGCAGACCCGTTGACTAAACTTCTCTCACAAGCAAAACATGATCACACCGTAGTACTCTTTGGGTGTTAATCACATAGCGATGTGAACTAGATTACTGAATCTAGTAAACCCTTTGGGTGTTGGTCACATATCGATGTGAACTATGGGTGTTAATCACATGGTGATATGAACTATTGCTGATAAATCACATGGCGATGTGAACTAGATTATTGACTCTAGTGCAAGTGGGAGACTGAAGGAAATATGCCCTAGAGGCAATAATAAAGTTATTATTTATTTCCTTAATTCATGATAAATGTTTATTATTCATGCTAGAATTGTATTAACAGGAAACATAATACATGTGTGAATACATAGACAAACAGAGTGTCACTAGTATGCCTCTACTTGACTAGCTCATTAATCAAAGATGGTTATGTTTCCTAACCATGAACAAAGAGTTGTTATTTGATTAACGAGACCACATCATTAGTTGAATGATCTGATTGACATGACCCATTCCATTAGCATAGCACCCGATCGTTTAGTATGTTGCTATTGCTTTTATCCATGACTTATACATGTTCCTTTAACTATGAGATTATGCAACTCCCGTTTGCCGTAGGAACACTTTGTGTGCTACCAAACGTCACAACGTAACTGGGTGATTATAAAGGTGCTCTACAGGTGTCTCCGAAGGTACATATTGGGTTGGCGTATTTCGAGATTAGGATTTGTCACTCCGATTGTCGGAGAGGTATCTCAGGGCCTTCTCGGTAATGCACATCACATAAAGCCTTGCAAGCATTGCAACCAATGAGTTAGTTGCGAGATGATGTATTACGGAACGAGAAAAGAGACTTGCCGGTAACGAGATTGAACTAGGTATTGGATACCGACGATCGAATCTCGGGCAAGTAACATACCAATGACAAAGGGAACAACGTATGTTGTTATGCGGTCTGACCGATAAAGATCTTCGTAGAATATGTAGGAGCCAATATGGGCATCCAGGTCCCGCTGTTGGTTATTGACCGGAGATGTGTCTCGGTCATGTCTACATTGTTCTCGAACCGTAGGGTCCGCACGCTTAAGGTTTCGATGACAGTTATATTATGAGTTTATGAGTTTTGATGTACCGAAGGAGTTCGGAGTCCCGGATGAGATCGGGGACATGACGAGGAGTCTCGAAATGGTCGAGACGTAAAGATCGATATATTGGACGACTATATTCGGACATCGGAAGGGTTCTGAGTGGTTCGGGTATTTTCGGAGGTACCGGGGAGTTACGGGATTACGGGAGAAGTAATGGGCCTTGATGGGCTTTAGTGGGAAAGGGAAAAAGGCTGCTGCGCCCCCCCTCCCCTCTGGTCCGAATTGGACTAGGGAAAAGGGGGCCGGCCACCTCTCCTTCTCCTCCTATTCCTTCTCCCTTCCTTCCCTTTTGGTGGACTCCTACTAGGACTTGGAGTCCTAGTAGGACTCCATATCCTGGCCGCACCCTTTGCCTTGGCCGGCCTCCTCCTCCTCCATCCTTTATATACAGGGGCAGGGGGCACCCCAGAGACACACAAGTTGATCTACGGATCGTTCCTTAGCCGTGTGCGGTGCCCCCTTCCACCAAATTCCACCTCGATTATATCGTTGCAGTGCTTAGGCGAAGCCCTGCGCCGGTAACACATCAAGATCGTCACCACGCCGTCGTGCTGACGGAACTCTTCCCCGACGCTTTGCTGGATCGGAGCCCGGGGATCGTCATCGAGCTGAACGTGTGCCAAGAACTCGGAGGTGCCGGAGTAACGGTGCTGTGATCGGTTGGATCGCGAGGAGAACATACGACTACTTCCTCTACGTACGACTACTTCCTCTACGTTGTGTCAACGCTTCCGCTTAGGTCTACGAGGGTACGTAGACAAACACTCTCCCCTCTCGTTGCTATGCATCACCATGATCTTGCGTGTGCGTAGGAAAATTTTTGAAATTACTGCGTTCCCCAACAAGTGGGAGAGTGGGGCATGGGGAATCAGGGCGGCCTAGGGTTTGCCCTATAGGCCAGAGGGAGGGGCCGGCTGGGCCAAATGGGTCGGCCAGCTGGGCCGTCTGGCCCAGTTGGGGGGGGGGGGTTCTGCTTTTTTTGTGTGTTCCTTTTGTTTTGAGCTTTTTCCTTTTATCTATTTTTCCTTTCTAAATTAGTTTCAATTTATTTTTAGTTTTATTAAATATACCACTAGCCCCTAAATTAGTATTTATAAATACTTTATTGCCACATGAATTTTTCATACCTAATAAAATAGTTTAATGTTTTAATATTTATAAAATGCATTTAATTATATATTTAAGCCACTTTTTTAGTTTAGTGCTTTTATTTATTTTATAAAAATGTGATCCTCCACCATAATTACCTAAGCATTATTTGCCACCTCTAGAACATTTTAAATTTTAATGTTTGAAAACTTTACTGTTTGACTTGATTTTAAATTTTGAATTCGAACGGGATTGAATCATCGTGAGATTTACAACAGTAAGAGTGGTGACGTGGCATCATTAGCAGAGGTTACTGTAGCTTGATTATCCGGGCGTCACACCGCTGTCAGCTCGGACCCACCGGAAGTGCCTCCTTATTACGCACAAAAAAATGAATACTCCCCGGCTATTTGGGACCCACCTTGGTGGGAGGCTGACTTGTGGGCCAACTAAGTTGACGGGGACGAAGGGCTTTGTCAACTTAGTCAATATGAACGATTCTAGCTCCAGTGACCAGACGATGTCCATCCAACGGCCGTAGTGCTTCTTCAACCTCCGGTCTGCTTGCTCCAGCCGCCCAAAGCAGCGCCGGTCGTGCCGCATGCTCCTGCCTCCCATGGACGGCTGTGCTGCCGCGGAGGCCTCACCGCCCCCTACTATTCCCACCGCTGGCCAGGCAATGCGGCGACGGCAGCCTCACACCGCAGCCGAACGAGTGAACCCTCATACTCCTCTCCGCGTGGGCATCCACTGCCGCGTCTTCACCGGCTCCGCGTCGTCCCCTTCCTAGGCCTCGCCGTCATCCACCGCCCTGGTGCTCTCGACGCGGTGTGGTCAACGTTGTCAAGGAACGTCTTCCATCGACGTGGACTATACATGGAGAGGCTGACAACGGGGTCCAAGGCGGCAGCAAAGAAGTGCGTCCTTATTACGTGCAAAATAATTATTCCTCCACTTGACAGCGGGGACCCACCGGACGGGCCACTGTATTTCACCCCCCTGACTGCTGGGACCCACCAGCTACATCTTCGCAGGCAAGGAAGTGCCTGACAGTCGGGACCAACCTGGTCGAAGCGTACGTAGCGTTGTCATTATGGTCGCGAATGTGTACGTACATATATACTGGTGGATGTAGAGGCGCGCACGTGTCGTAGTAGAGGCGGCCAGGGTGTAAGAAAGAAAATATGGCCACGTATGTGTACATACGGGCGGGGTCTTGAACGCCTACTCGTGCATACGTATGGTGAGGGCTCGTGTACATGGCTGGGTCGGAACGGAGAAACAGCGTCGTCGTTGTGTTTATGGGTCAGAATGGAATGCGTGGTCGTGTTCATCGGGAGGGCTTGGACGGAAGAGGCGATGGAAATGAGGCCTGGCGTACCGCACAACGGAGGAAACATACCTCCTACGATCGAAACGGGGGTCCTGCTGATAGGGAGGGGTGTGGCGTACCGCACAACGGAGGAAACGGACCTCCTACGGTCGAAACGGGGGTGTGGCGTACTGCAAAACGGAGGAAATGGACCTCCTACGGTCAAAAAGGGGGTCCTGTTGATCAGGAGGAGTGTGGCGTACCGCAAAACGGAGGAAAAGGACTTGTGTTGGAGCGCTATGGTCGAAACGGGGGTCCTGTTCATCGGGAGGGGTGTGGCATACCGCAAAACGGGACTCCACGGGATACTGTTCATCTCCACCGTCGACCCCCTCCAGCCTCCAAGAGCTACTGTTCATCCACCGTCGACCTCCTCCAGCCTCCACGGGCTCCTGTTAATCCAGCCTCCACCGCGCGCTACTCCACTGGCTACTGTTCAACCACCCCTCAACCGTCTACTGTTCATCCAGCCCTCCACACCACGGGGTCCTGTTCAACCACCCCTCCACGGGCACCCCTCCACCGTCTACTGTTCATCCTGCCCTCCACACAACGGGGTCCTGTTCATCCACCCCTCCACGGGCACCCCTCCACCATCTACTGTTCATCCAGCCCTCCACCACACCATGGGGTCCTGTTCATCCAGAGGCAACGCCACCGCTCATTGTTCGTCCAACCCCCCCCCCCCCCCGCAACGCTCACTGTTCAACCCATCGGTCGGCTTCAGTTAGCAGAAGTAGCCAAGGAATCGCTCGATTGGGTTTAGTTAACAGCCATCAATCGGTCGCTCGGGTTTAGTAACGCGTAGCCTGCAGTGCAATCACTCGGGTTCATTTAGAGCCCAATGCCTCACTCGGGTTCAGTTAGAGCCAACGCCTCGCACACACGCGCGTACGTGTACGAGAGAAACACGCATCGCTCGGCCCCCGACATCCCACCGTAACCAGGAACTCCCCGAAATTTTCCTCCCCCTCGCTTCTACCACGGTTTTTTCCGTCATGGATGGCCCAAAGAATGTCATGCAGCTGCGTCTCCGGCCCACCTAGGACGAAAAGCCCATTTTCTTTCATGATTTTTCGTCATAGAAGTAGGAGCCCACCACATCTATGATGATACCGGGTTTTGTCACAATTATCGTCATAGAAGTGTCATATGTATGACATAATTTTTTTTCGTTCGGCCCAAAATGTCACGGATGTGTCTTTTTTTGTATTGATACCTTGGTTCTCAAAAACTGGGGGAAATACTTACGCTACTTTGCTACATCACCCTTTCCTCTTCAAGGGAAAACCAACGCATGCTCAAGAGGTAGCAAGGGACAAGTGAAGGGGCATTTCCCGGCGAACTTGCAGGTAGGCCCGTGCGCACGGGCTAAGTCAGCCCCGTGTTCAGGGTCTTTTGGGGCCCGTGCGCATGGGGTATCCAGGAACTATCTGGATAGGCCGTGCGCACGGGGTCCAAAAGGGACGTGCGCACGGGGTCCTCTGAACTATGCTTCTTCTTCCATCTCCTCGCCTCTGTCTTCCTTGTTGTCTTCCCATCCTTCTCCTTGGACTTGGCAAGCTTCCTTCTTCCATGTGTTTCCCTCGTGGATGGTGTAGTTGTACTCTTCCTCCTGGGCTCCTCCTTGAAGAATGTGTAGCTCCGCTCGCACCTATGTATGCACATGAGAGAGGGGTCAAGTAGTACACCATCCTTGAAGGGGGCAAGTGGACATGTGTAAAGGAGGTGATTCACCTTTGTATGCATGAAGTAGAAGTCACATGTGTCACTTGGTGAAGTGGCTCTTGACATGGTGATGTCCATAGGATGCTCCGCATCATCCCCCCCACCCTGGGAAATATCCGACCTCGGATCGTAATCCTCATCACCATGGAAATGGTTGTCCTGGACGGACTTGTAATTGGACGAAGTTGAAGACATGGAATAATCCAAGTACTCCAAGGTGTCTCTGGAGTGATAGACATGCAAAAAGAGCAAACACAAGCGACACTCGGAAATACAATGGTTAGCACGCACAAAGTGTCCATCAAGTAGGGATGAGTCCGTTCGGCAAGATTGTGCGTAACATGGCACATGATGCTTATCCAAAAGATGTAGAATGATATGTAATGCTTTCATGGGAGCAAAAGCATTCGTTGAGCACACAAATGTGTGGTGAATATGATCAATGCAACCATTGTGCAAAATGATGTCATAATGGGACGGTTTATCAATAGCATGAACATGGCAATGGATGCTCAATATGATTATGTTGCCATGCAATTGATGGTAGGCAATGTGATCAGTATGTATGAATATGCCATCAAGAAATATCACAACAAATTTGCTAAGGAAATTCACTAGCTCACATATCATGGATGACATGGAAATATAAGATGCAACAAGGCAATTATAATGTGAGTCAATCCATGCATAAGATGCAAATTTGTTATGGGTAGTGTTGTAGCATAGCTCAAAGTCGTGGCACTCCTCAACTTGAAGGTCCATAGGGTCCAATTCCAATGTCGGTCCTCCATCCAATATATGTATCATGTAGACAAGAAGGAAAGAACAATGAAAGTATGTCCCATCCAATATGCATATGTGTAGATGGCTCAAAGGGAAGGAGTTCACCTTTAGTAGTTTCATGAAAATGTTGGTGCCGCACATCATGTACGGCTTCACATAACCAATATGTCTCGTGATGGTACTGCCTTGTGAATTCCTCAAAATGAAAGAATATGACAAACACTTAGAAAAACAAATGAGGTTAGTGCAAATGCAACAACTATCATTCGAGTAGTGAGATACCCAACAAGTGTTTCCATCATTCTTATCATAATAAAGGACAAGGTGTGGTATGGTATGAAAGCATATGATGCAACTACAACGAAAGACAATGGGCTTAATCAAGCAAGCATGCATCATAAGTAAGATGTCAAAGTCTCCATGATCAATAAGCATAGTATCAGTGCACGCACAACAAGTGGATATGGATGGTGCAACTAAAGGAGACAAGAGACAATGATTAATACAAATCAAGTGAGAGACATGAACATATATGTCATCAACCCAAGAAAGTGAGTAAGAATGGAACATGGGTGATGCGACAAAGCAAGCAATCATAGTTCTCAAGACAAGCAAGCTAGTAGTGCAAAGATGCAATGTACTAGGAGGAATCATGGCAAGCATGTCATGTGTGCAAATAGTGGGCATACATAATGCACATGGTATGGAACAAGCATGAAAACAAGATATGAACAATGTATCAACATTGTATTGGCAAGAAGTCATATGTAAATGGCAATGGTACATCATGACTCTCCCAACACAACAAGCATCAATAGCATGGGGTGCAAGGAAATCATGGCAATAGCTACTAGGATCTCCACCAAGCATGCAAATACACATAGAAGCAGTATAATGGTGAATCATATGTAAGTGCAAGAAAAGGTCACAATTGCATGGTAAAGGCATGGAAAGACGGATAAAATGCAAAGTGAACATTATACAATGGGCATAAAGTAACAAGTGATATATAGCCCATAGTTGTGTGAGAGCCAAGTAGAAGAGATGCGCGTAGTCTTTGCGCGAAGGAACAGTGGTAAGGATAGTCCACGTGATCCCAAGTCATCGTTGCTCTCAAGAGCTCATTTCGTCAACTCATGGTACTGTGAGGTTGACGAGTTTGCATAAGTACCTACACAAAACAAAGGTGAAGGAACAATTGTGTGTGCGTGGTATATGTACACATAATCCATTATGATGCATACGTGCAAGTGTTGGTTAGCACAAAATAACCAATGCTCAAATAAATGATATGCATGATATAGAAACATGTCATCCATAATGATGGGTTTGTTGTTATGTATAACATAATGGAGACGCAAATTGTGTAATGCATCACGAGAAATATGTTGAGCATTGTTATTCATGGAATGCATATGGTGCATACAATCATGGGAATCATGCAAAGTATGGAATGCATCAAAATTTCCTAATATGTATGAGGAAACTATGGGGGTCTCCTAATGAGCATTAGTGGAAGCATCACGTGGAGAATATTGACAACATCCAAAATAATGCATATTTGGAACAATGTGATCATGGCATGGCATAGTTGATGAATTGCACAAATCATGAAAGGAAGCATGGCAATATCGTCACATGAAAAAAAAAAGACAATGACCATCATCTCGTCATCTATGCCATAAGTACAAATGAGATTTATTTTAATGGGGCATGCATAGTTACTATGTTGAGATTGTAATGATGCAATATGGGAGATCTCACTCATAGCATATGACAAGTTCACCAGATTGTCAGACATGACGTGACCAATAGTATTTTCACAAGATATCCTATGGAGCATAGCATCACAACTAGGCAACTCAACATGCTCATCATCATATTCATCATAAATTGGTAAGTATAGACATGAGGAAGGCACACTAGCATGAAGCATGGTAATAGGTGTGTCAACATCATGCAAGCAATCATTATGAGGATAGTCCACTAGTGGGACAAGTGAAACACCATCACCTATGTTACCTTTGGAGCATTGATCATGTGTTGTAGGTGAGGTGTTGAATACCAAGTCGTGGTCATCTTCATCGTGATTGAACCATGTGGGGGTGCATCATCGTCCACCATGGCCATCTTCATCGTTGGAGGTATCGACTCGTCGAGGGTAGGCATGTCATCATGTAGGAGACCTAGCACCAAAGAAGAAAACACACTCGGAGTAGAGGGTAAGTTGTTAGAAATCATAGTGGCCTCACGTGCCGTCTCATCTACCTCACTCACTAAGTGTTGTGGCTCACTCACTCCCGGTAAGATGCTCTCACTCATATGGTTGGTGGAGGCTCTCAAATGGCTCTCAACCTCACATAGGGTGAGTGGCATGCTCTCATGCGTGGGGCTAGTGGTGATCACACTCATCCTGTCATAGGAAATGCACTCAATGTAACATGTGGTGGAGTCACTCATATCACTCATGGGGTTGTGGCTCTCCTCACATGGCAAATGGGGCATCTTGTCATATGTGGGTGTCGGAGGAATGTTGGTGCAAATGTCTCCATGCTCAATCATGTCGTGGTCGTAGCCGTGGATGAAGGCCGAAGATGTCACATCATCACTCTCCTCCAAGACCAAAGATAAGGTCTCATGTGCGGTGTCGTAGCTAGACTCAGAGTATGAGTCCCATTGGGGCGCCGTCTTCATGTTGTTGAAGAGGTTTGTGCTTGTATCCGTGGTCGAAGGGGATGGTCCTTGCTCGACCGTCTTGTCGCCGTCTTGTATGAGGTCCATATGATGTGGCACCTCGTAGCTCGTCTCCATGACCGAAGGGAATTTCCCATGCTTGGTCATCTTCCATGAGGGGCTTCCGAGGATGGAGGTGTCGCACTCGCTTGTAGGTGATCACCTTGGATGGTATGATGTCGAAGTAGGTGTACTCGTGGGAAGTAGGCTAAAATGCCGTACGTCCAAAGGCGAAGATGCCGAAGTTTTTGATGAAGTCGCAGCCTTGGGGTCGATGGTGCTGTTCTGGAGTGCTCGTGTGCACGGGGGTGTGGGAGGTTTTGTGCACGGGGTCCTGTGTGCACGGGGGTCGAGGGCTGTAATGCTCACGATGCGGCTATATCTCCCACGTGTCGGGGCACGACTTGGAGGCATAACCGCATGGTGGTTTTGTCGCAAGAAGGGTCATCTTCACACAATCCCATGTACTGAACAAGAATGGGATAAAGAGTTGGCTTACAATCTCCACTTCACACAATACATAAATTTAACATACATCATTCAGAGTACGAACAAGGTCCGACTACGGAACCAAAATAAAAGAAGACAACCCCAAATGCTAGATTCCAGATCGTCCCAACTGGGCTCCACTACTGATCATCAGGGAAAGAAACATAGTAACGACCACGTTCCTCGTCGAACTCCCACTTGAGCTTGGTTGCGTCACCTGCGCTGGCATCGTCGGTTCCTGCAACTATTTTGGTAGAATCTGTGAGTCACAAGGACTCAGCAATCTCACACCCACGAGATCAAGACTATTTAAGCTTATAGGAAGGATGGGGTAGTGAGGTGGAGCTGCAGCAAGCACTAAGCATATATGGTGGCTAACATACGCAAATAAGAGCAAGAAGAGGAGCAATGCATGGTCGTGAAGCTAGAAATGATCAAGAAGTTATCCTGGAACTACTTATGTTCATACATAACCCAAACCGTGTTCACTTCCCGGACTCCGCCGAAAAGAGACCATCACGGCTACACACGCGGTTGATGTATTGTAATTAAGTCAAGTGTCAAGTTCTCTACAACCGGATATTAACAAATTCCCATCTGCCTCATAACCGCGGGCATGGCTTTTGAAAGATAATACCCTGCAGGGGTGTCCCAACTTAGCCCATCATAATCTCTCACGGTCAACGAAGGATATTCCTTCTCCCGTGAAGACCCGATCAGTTTTGGAATCCTGGTTTACAAGACATTTCGACAATGGTAAAACAAGATCAGCAAAGCCGCCCGAATGTGCCGACAAATCCCGATAGGAGCTGCACATATCTCATTCTCAGGGCACACCGGATGGGCAAGACGTCGGGTTGGCATACACCGTGGATTGCACAGGGGGCGCCGGACATCGCCCATGTTGGGCCAGCACTCGAAGGAGCACTAGTCTGGGGGTTAAAATAAAGATGACCCTCGGGCTCGCGAAAACCCAAGGGAAAAAGGCTTAGGCTACTGGAAACAGAGAATTTGCCATCAGCCAGCTCTTTGCCATCTGCCAGCTGATGGCAAAGAACGTCTTTGCCATCTGCTTATAAAAAACAGATGGCAAAGAACTGACAGACGACAAAGAACATGATTGCCATCAGCCAATTCTTTGCCATCTGCTAGTGGATGGCAAAGATTCTTTGCCATCTGCCAGCAGATGGCAAAGAGGTTGGCAAATCATGTGGCCGTCAACCGTGTAACGGTGTACCGGCCCCACCTCTTTGCCATCTGCCAGCAGACGGCAAAGATTCTTTGCCATCCAGCAGATGGCAAAGAGATGGGGTTATTTTCTTCCAAAAAAAACTGTGGGGTTATCCCCTCCCTCTCTCTCCCCACCCATTCAGGTAAAAAAAAATGACCTTCGCATCTCATCCACACACCAAACAGCCCCCGTCGATGGCGCTCTAGGCTCGCCCGCCGCCACCCTGTCGCCGGCCCCGTCGCTCCCCCGACCTGTCCCCGGCCGCGTCGCTCCCCCGCCCCGTCGCCGGCCCTCCCCCGCCCCGTCGCCGGCCCTCCCCCGCCCCATCGCCGGCCCTCCCCCGCCACCCTGTCGCCGGATCCGTCGCTCCCCCGCCCTGTCGCCGGACGCGTCGCTCCCCCGCCCCGTCACCGTCGATCCCCCGCCCCGTCGCCGGCCCTTCCCGGCCTAACCGTGGGTCAGGCCGGCCGCCGCCGGTGCCAAGCCCACGAGAGACGCCACGACCTCCACCGAGCAGGAGCAGCAGCTCACCTCCTCGTGGCGCGGCGCCTACGAGGAGCCGTCGCCGTCACCATCGGTGTCCTCGACGGAGGAGCAAGATCCCGCGGCGCTGCGCGTGGGGATCATCGGGTTCGGCAACTTCGGGCAGTTCATCGCCAGGGGCATCCAGCGGCAGGGCCACGCCGTGCTGGCCACCTCCAGATCCGACTACTGCTCCGCCCAAGGGATTCGCTTCTTCAGGTGACCAGCCATGCCAACCCACGAACCTATCTTTCTTCGATTCCGATCGGGATGCAACTGCAAGGGGATCGATCGATCATGCTGTGAAATGCTGACAACAACAGAAGCTTGGAGGCGCTGTGCGAGGAGCAGCCGGACGTGCTGCTGGTTTGCAGCTCCATCCTCTCCACGGAGTCCGTCGTCCGCGCCATCCCCCTCGCCAAGCTCCGCCCCGACACCATCGTCGCCGACGTGCTCTCCGTCAAGCAGTTCCCCCGCAACCTCCTCCTCGAGGTACTTACATCAGCTACAAATCTTCAACCCAAACTGTACTTACCATTGATGACCACACCAGTACCAATACCACTAGTTGCACGGGCTAGCTATTTTTTCCTAAACAACAACAACAAATCATTCAGATGGTTTAGACTGTAAGTAAATGGCAACAATGTTCAGTGTGAATATCAACAAAGTATAGTTAAACCTGAATGAGGCACCCTTTCATTTTTTTATGTTGACCAAGTTATTTTTAGATTCTCTATTTTGACATTTGTTGAAAATAAGGTGAGATCCACCTTTTAATTTATTGAAAGGAAAGTGAATGGCCTCTGATGGATTAGTACCCCGTTGTAGATAACAAAGGAGTATAGGTCAAAACATCCTTGAAGGAGCTAGCGAAGGTGAGTAGTGGCCATAACATAGCAAAAATGTGTCCTAGTTGGACTGAATACAGACAATCAATGGCCTATAAGACCCTATGATCTCTCAGCTCACCATGTGTGCAAAAGGAAAATTAATCCATTAGGTTCATGACATTTCATCTCATATTTTTTCTTATAAGAGGGATTATACAGTTTAATACCCTATGACTCCCAGCTCGGCATGTATGCAAAAAGAAAATTAATCCATAAGTTTCATGCCATTTCTGCTCATATAGTTCTTGATATAAGAGAGATTCTGGAGTTTAGTAGAACACGACGTGCACAATTATGTGTTTCCTGTTTTTTAGTACTATTTATTTTGATTTTACTGTACACGAGGGACCATTTAAACTCTTGTGCAAAAACTCCATGCTCGAAAGAAATAACCTATATTGCCTCCATCTGCTAACTTCTGACTGTTCTGATTTAAAATTTATACCAACTCATGTAGCAAAAAATATAAAAAACCCCGTCACAGAACATAGTTCATGTCAATATCAACAACAGTATATGAAATCCAGAGGTAGATACAAATTATGATCCTTCACAGCTATTGTTATTGTTCTGTAACAAACCAAGAATCGATTGAGCTGAATAATCAACATATTTTATTGCTGCATGCAGAGTGGTGCATAAGCACACTTGATGATTGCACCCTGTTATTGTTGACTGAACTTTGTTCTCTCTCTCAAATAATGTTATCACGAAGATTATTTCATTATGAATCTATGTCCTCTTCCTATAGCTTGCGTACCTGACTCCCTGGGATAATATAGCACCTTGCAACATGTGTGATAGTTCAATGATTACTTCATCTTTATAGGCATCAAAGAATGTAGCATATGCCCTGATCTCTTTCCTTTTTTATCTCCTAGGGTACTACCGCATCTGAGTAAATATGCATAACTAAAAAACATGTTCACAGGCAGATTACAGAGTCACCAGAATACTTCCCTCCAAAACAATTCAGCTATATGAAGCAAAAATGTTTTTATAGTGCCTCTTTCAAAGTATCAAACTTAACTGTATTGAAGATGCTAATAACATCGTTTTGATTGCTGTTACAGAAACTGGAGATGTTAGTTCAAATTAGAAAACACAATTCCGAGAGCCAATCTGTCAGACTTGAGACTGTATGTACTCTATGCTTGCCCTCTCTCACTGAAACATACACAACTAAACTTTTGCTAAGTGTTTATGAGCAGAAGAAGCAATGCGTAATGCTCATCTCGACTTTATTGTCAATGCAGTTGCAGAGGCAGTTGGAGAGTGCTGATTTCGATACCAGTGCGTCAATATTCACTCCGGAGCAGATCCAAGGGATTGTTGAGAAATACTCCAGTTCACATATTTCAAGAGGTGAGAGATTTACAGACGCTCCAAGTCTACCGTCGGGGCGGCGTGCTCGATCTGCAGAGGACACGACGACGACAGGGGTATGTATCCCCTTGAAAGAAAATCAGTTCATAGAGCTTCTGTTTGAGTTTATTGTTTCTGAATTGTTGTCCATGTTTCATGTTCACTAGAGAAACAAAAAGGTTACAAATTCATCTAATGTCAATGATCATGAAGAGGGGAACAAGTGATATGTATTCAAATTTGTGGTCTTTCGTCTGCCCATGATCTTTCTGGAGTACAGACATTCTTTTTCATATGCCTGCAACATTTGCGTTGAATTTATATGATGTTGCTCCTTAATTATTTACACTGATTGATGTACAACAATATGAGTGCTGCCCTCTAGAGGAGCATAAAGCTCTAACACTATGCGCTTGCTCAAGTAGATCGAGAGCATCAACGCCCGAAGGAGATATGGAGGGAGAGAAATAAGTATTATCCCCATTATTGCAACGCACAGGCTCTTTCTTTCTCGTTCTAGAATTTTTATAACTGCATTTGGGTGGAATATTTTGGTTTTTAAGTGACATTAATTACATTTCGTTCTGCTAATACTTACTTACCTTTTCTATTTGTTGAGACCAAATTTTGAGAATTAAACCAGTAGTGAATTCAATAGAATCTGAGAATCCAATAGTAAAGAGGGATTTGGCAGTTTACTTTACCTGATACATCAATCCCTTGCTCTAGCTGTTGTCTGTAGTGAAAAAGGGATTATTTGGCTTTTAGCCAATGTCTACCCAATTTATTAGAGCAACATATATATTAGTTGGGCCATTATACCAAATTATTTACGTATTTGTGCTCTTTTCTGTAGCAACATATTTTACTGTGTCTATAACTACCTCCCTGTTGCCAACAATAGTCACTATAGCGCTCTTTTACATGTTTCTTTCCACACCCTGTTTTGATTTCTAACTATCTTCTTTACATAGGGACGAATCACATCACAAGAGATACAAGACCTGTTCCTGACTTACGAAAGACAAAACTTGATACTGGTACATCACTGGCAGTGTGTTAAACTTTGCTATTTCATATACATGGAAAATTTCATTCAGATCTGAGTTGCAATCTGGCCATGTATGCAAAGTGGTTTTTTTCTTCAAATTTTGAAGCACACACATGTATTTATTTTGTACCCGTTGCAACGCACGGGCATTTTTGCTAGTATATATATAATTTATTTTCTCAAGGCAATAAAATTAAAATACCCTTTATACGTATACCTTTTGAGTTGAAGCCTAGTATCATTGTCCTAATAAGTTAGAAGCTTATGCTAATTTAGCATGAGGATAGACTGAATTTTTAGTTTACACACGTGATGCTTATGCCTGTCAGTGCATGTGCTGAAGCAGCCAAATCAACATGTTCAACCTAGTGTTAAAACATACAGTGGAATCACGTGGAGGATCTTCCGCATCTTTTCCCTATATAAGAAGTCAACTACAGTATGGCGCATTCAGTAAAGTATTTGAAAATAAGTGACATGCACCTCGAAGTTGTGTTTGCTTCATGCAACTACATGGATATACATTATAGCAATCTCACTACAGGAAAAACTTTGTAAGCTGTGTATGTTTCATACATGGCAAAAGCTATTTCAAACTCGGCGAACTGTACGCCAAGTGTTACACTCGGCGTATAGCACACAGCTTACAACTGGTCGGCTTAGTTGATCGATAGACCAGTGTGTCCACGACACACAGACATGACACCCCCGACACCCGACACCTCTTCGGCCTCCTATTGACCGAAAAGGTGCTCTTCGGCCTTCCAGAGGCCGACGGGGTCATATATTTGTGAATTATGAGTTTCATTTGAACGGTCATTAGTTACTAGTCTTCACATTTGAGTTGCATCATGCTAACGATACATTGGAAATAATCTTTGGTGCAGCGCAACTCCTGACAAGCATCGACCAATCCTTCTCCGTCTGCCACTGGCGCGACCTGTCCTACACCTACACCTACACCTAGACCTCCGTGATGACGGTAAGTTTCCCAAGTGTTTTGCTTAATAGAGTTTTGTTGTGATGCCATGTTGTATCTACACATATCGTGCATAATGTGTGTATGTTTGAAATGTATTGTATGTGTGGGATTCGACACCTAGTCGTGTGCCTTTGGTAGCCTTCCATACAGGGAAATGCCTCCTAGTGCTTCCACTGAGCCATGGTAGTTCGCTACTGCTCCGGAACACATGGATTGACCGGCATGTGTCCTTCTTTGCTCCTGTGTCTGTCCCTACGGGGAAATGTCACGCGGTGTATCACCGAAGTCCTTGTAGCTTGCTACGACTTGGTTGCACTCGCTGATGACCGACACGTGCATTGCTGGGTCATGTATGCCTGTCCCTGTACGTTTGTGCCACCTTGGTTCTATGACTAGTCATGTCGGTCCGGGTTCTCTGCCATATGGATACTAGCGACATAATCATATACTTAGTATTTTTTCTCTCCAAAATGACTCAATATGCTTAGCTAGCTCAAAAATGACATAATAAGCTTAATTAGCTCCAAAATGACATATTTAACCTAGGATAGCTCTAAAATGACCTATACTTAGCATTTGCTTAAGATCACGGAAGCTTGGGTTGATGGAGTGCTTGTATTTAGTTTTTGTTTTGACCTTATGAAACATCCTACCTATTTTTAGTTGCATCATAATAATCTTCTTCTTCTAGTCTTCTTCTTCTAACTTTCTTCTTTCCCATTTTACAGATTTGCTTAAGATCACGGAAGCTTGGGTTGATGGAGTGCTTGTATTTAGTTTTTGTTTTGACCTTGTGAAACTTGCTACCTATGGATGAAACTGTGTAATATTGATGAAACTATGTATATGTACGGATGAAATTGCTACTATTGGTAACATGTATTGGATATATGTGTTCATGACTATTGGTAATATGTGTTGAATATGCTATATTGGTCATATAAATATATTTGTGTTTGATTTTCTGTGAAAATGAATTGATATAAGAAAAAACAAAATTAAATGGGGCAATATAGTCACTTTGCCATCTGCTGGCAGATGGCAAAGAGCTTTGCCATCAGCTGACAGATGGCAAAGAGGCCACGTGTCATCTACATGTAAAATTTGGGCTGGCCTATTTGGGCTCTTTGCCATCCGCCAGCAGATGGCAAAGCTCTTTGCCATGTGCTGGCAGACGGCAAAGCATGCAGCCTTTGCCATCTGCTGGCAGACGGCAAAGAGCCTGCAGCCTTTGCCATCTGCTGGCTGACGGCAAAGTATGCCGTTAGCCTTCTAACGGGGCTAACCCCGTTAAGAGGCTTTGCCATCTGCCAGCTGATGGCAAAGCCACAAGCTCTTTGCCATCAGCCAGCAGATGGCAAAGAAGCCTTTGCCGATAGGATCTTAGACAAACTGTTTGCCATCTGCTGGCTGATGGCAAAGCCTTTGCCATCCGCCGACCATGCCTTTGCCATCTGCCATGGCAGATGGCAAATTGCCAGATTCCAGTAGTGGGTAGGCAAATGTAAAACCAAGGTCGGGCCTTGCTGGAGGAGTTTTATTCAAGGCGAACTGTCAAGGGGTCCCATAAATCACCCAACCGCGCAAGGAACGCAAAATCAAGGAACATAACACCGGTATGACGGAAACTAGGGCGGCAAGAGTGGAACAAAACACCAGGCATAAGGCTGAGCCTTCCACCCTTTACCAAGTATATAGATGCATTAATTAAATAAGAGATATTGTGATATCCCAAAATATCCATGTTCCAACATGGAACCAACTTCATCTTCACCTGCAACTAACAACGCTATAAAAGGGGCTGAGCAAAAGCGGTAACATAGCCAAACAACGGTTTGCTAGGAAAGGATGGTTAGAGGTTTGACATGACAATATGGGAGGCATGATATAGTAAGTGGTAGGTGTCGCGGCATAGCAAAAGACCGAGCAACTAGCAAGCAAAGAAAGAAGTAATTTTGAGGGTATGATCATCTTTCCTGCAAAGTTCTCAGAGTTGTCGAAAGCTTGATCCTCGTAAGCATTCTCAACAGGTTCCTCGTTCACGTACTCATCTCCCGGCTCTACCCAAAGCAAGAACACAAGCAAAGGACCGACAAGCGATGCACAAACAACATGATGCAAAACATGGCATGATATGCGAGATGTGATATGCAATGCATATGCGTGCTCCGGAAGGAAAAAGATGTACAAGGCATCAACTTGGCAAACCAAGTGTGCCGCTGGAAAGATGAGTTGATTTCGGTTGAAATCGATATAAAGATCACCGGTGTCGGTGTCAAAACCGGCGGATCTCGGGTAGGGGGTCCCGAACTGTGCGTCAAGGTCGGATGGTAACAGGAGACAAGGGACACGATGTTTACCCAGGTTCGGGCCTTCTCGATGGAGGTAAAACCCTACTCCTGCTTGATTAATATTGATGATATGGGTAGTACAAGAGTAGATCTACCACGAGATCAAGGAGGCTAAACCCTAGAAGCTAGCCTATGGTATGATTGTGTATGATGAAGTTGTCCTACGGACTAGAACCCTCCGGTTTATATAGACACCGGATAGGGTTAGGGTTACACAGAGTCGGTTACAATGGTAGGAGATCTTGAGTATCCGCATCGCCTAGCTTGCCTTCCACGCCCAGGAAAGTTCCTTCCGGACACGGGACGAAGTCTTCAATCTTGTATCTTCATAGTCCAGGAGTCCGGCTGAAGGTATAGTCCGGTTATTCGAACACCCCCTAATCCAGGACTCCCTCAGTAGCCCCTGAACCAGGCTTCAATGACGACGAGTCCGGCGTGCAGATTGTCTTCGGCATTGCAAGGCGGGTTCCTCCTCCAAGTCCTTCATAGAAGATTGTTAACACCAAAAATAGTGTCCGGCTCTGCAAAATAAGTTTCCACATATTGCCATAGAGAGAATAATATTAACACAAATCAAATCTGCTGACGTATTCCGTAGCGCGTCATAACACTGCGGCCAAGCTCTTTATACAAATCGTTTTTACTTTTCCACCTCTGCGCGTTTAGCGAGGTGATTTCCTTGGCACGTCTTGTCAAAGCAGAGATCGTGTGCCCCTTTTAACTGGATTCTCATCAATACGGACGTGGGTAACCCGACCGCGCCATTTACCACGGCGCTTGGGAGGCAAGCGAGTTTTATTAGGTAGGTGGGGACGCATAACCGCATCCGTCCATATAAGGGGATAAGAGTCCACCTTTTCACCTACGCCTTCTTCCTCCTTTGCCAATCCATCCCTCGCGCACTCAAGCTCCAGCGCCCAAGCCCGCTCTTCCCACCTCAACCTTCTCCAGCAATGTCCGGAGCGGGAGGCAAGTGGATGGTCTCCTCCGTCACGGAGGTCCAAGTAAAAAAGCTAAGGAAAGCCGGATACCTGTCCAAGGACATCCCGCACCGGCTTCCTGAGAAGGGGCAACTTCTCCCCACCCCAAGGCCCCATGAGAGGGTAGTTTTCCTTCCCCACTTCCTCCGCGGACTGGGTTTTCCACTTCACCCATTCGTCCGGGGACTCATGTTCTACTATGGCCTAGATTTCCACGATCTGGCCCCGAACTTCATCCTCAACATCTCGGCGTTTATTGTCGTGTGTGAGGCCTTCCTCCGCATCCGCCCCCATTTTGGCCTTTGGCTCAAGACCTTCAACGTCAAGCCCAAGGTGGTGCGCGGCAGCCAAGCGGAGTGCGGAGGTGCTATGGCTGGCAAGATAGGCAACGTCCTTTGGTTCGAGGGCTCCTTTGTGGAGACCCTAAAGGGGTGGCAAGCCGGGTGGTTTTACATCACCGAGCCACGCGATCCGGAATGGGTCGCAGCCCCCGAGTTCAGATCCGGACCCCCCACGCGGCTTATGTCCTGGAAAGAGACGGGCCTGTCGTGGGGCAACGAGGAAGAGGTGACCGGACTGAAGACCTGCATCCAGTCCCTAGTAGACAAGCCAATCCGGCTGGTCAATATAGTCCAGGTCATGCTCGTTCGTCTGATCCTCCCGTGCCAACAACGGGATTTCAATTTGTGGGAGTTCGACCCGGCGCAACACCGAACCCTCAACAGGCTCTTCGACACATCGTATGAAGATGTCTGGAAGGTGCTAATCAAAGGCGTCGGGGTTCCCGCATCCGCTTCCGAGGACCGCGGGTACAGCACGCAGCGTCACGCTAGCGAGGTAAGCTATCTATGCCTTTGATAGGATTATTAAGCTCTTTTTCATAGATTAACTCTATGCGGGATCTAAACTCCCCTACCTTTGACAGGCTTGGCAGGCGATATCCGGACCAATTAACTGTCCGGATCCCCTGCCCGAAGACCCAGCCCCAGCTCTCCTACTGCAGCTGCTGACTCCGACACCTTACATGGTGCCGGAGAAGAAGGTCAAGAAGAAGAAGACCACTGGGACTCGAAAGAGTGCCCGTAACTTGGTGGTGTCGGACTCGTCGTCTGACGAGTCCGAGGCGCCCTCCTCTCGTGAAAACGAGGAGGAGGAAGAAGAAAGCTCTCCCCCCAGTGGGGGAGAAAAGAAGAAGAAGGCCGCCCCATCAGGGGAGGCCGAGGGGTCTAGGAAAAGGAAGACCCCTCCGCCGGACTGCTCCCACGACGCCCAAGAAAGCGGAGAGGAGTGGCCGGACAGGGCCAAGCGTCCGGCGAAATCGTAAGTATTCGTATACCAGAGTGACTCATGATATTCCTTTAATGCACAGCTCTCCCTAATGTCGAATGTGATTTATGCAGCCCGCCCCGGGCCGAACTCGACGATTCGTCGAGCGGCTCCCTGGATTCGTCGGACATGAACTCAGTTCCGCCCGCTGTCTCCCCCCGCACTGCAGACGACACCGAAGTGGCGTCGCAACAAGCTCCGAGGCAGGAGGAGGTGGTCCTGGAGGAGCCGAAAAGCGACCTCCTGGACCCCAGGAATAAAGGGGACAAGACCCCCCAGGGCTCCGAGTCCGGCATTGTGCCGGATGCCGCGCCGGACTCTTCAACAGTTCCTGTTCGCGGTAGGTGAACTCCATCTAAGAGGAGCAAGCCTTCTGAGCCGGCGGCCTCCGTCCAACCGGAGGTGCCGGACAATCTGCTGGAGGTGCTTGACGGCGCCTCCATCGACGAGGAACACCGCACTATTATGAGTACGGTGATCCGAAGGGTTCGGTCCGCCAAGAGCGGACTGACTGAAGCTTGCGCTAGCCTTCTGACAGGCTTCGAGGTAAGTAGAAATATGTCAAAATATGACCGCATAGATAGTAGCCCCTGATGCTCTGTTCGGCGTTCGAAAAGAAAAGCCGAATAGAGGATCTATAAATTTTCGCAGGAGTCTAACAATAAAGAGTCAATATGCGTATGCAGGCTTCGCTGCTATCCACTGCCGCACAGACTGCATAGGTGGAAGTCCTAAAAAAGGACCTCGGGCGGACCGAGCAAGAGCTCGGCCTTGCCAAACGGCAGCTCGAGGAAAAAGAAGGTAAGAAATACCCTACAAAGAAAAAAGGTGCCTATAGAGAGGCGTGATTGCAAAGAATAACAAGATCGTATTGCTTATTGTAGGGGCCACAACTGAGGTGGCGACCCTCAAGCAAGCGCTATCTGAGGCCGGAAAGAGAACGGCCGAGGAGCGCACCGAGCGAGAGAGACTTGGGGCTCAGGTTGGCGAGGTGTATCAAGAGCAACAGGCTCTCGTGAAAAAACATGAGAGCTTGCAGCTTGAGTCAAAGGCGCAAGCATCCGAGCTCGCGTCGGCCCTTGAGACCACCAAGGGTGCCAAGGCCGAAGCTCGAAAGGCCCTCCAAGAGTTGGAGGAGATGAAAAAGATAGCAGCGGGTAAGGCATTCTTAATGCAAAGTAGGAATATAAAAGTAAACTACTTGTCACTTACCCGACTCCGGAGTTCTCCAGGAGCGTTCGCAGATCTTCCCGGCAGCGTATTCGCCGCCGCCGCATTCTACCGAGCTCAAGAGGGCAGCTCGACGGGGAGTGTGCTCTGGTCTCAGTATTCTGAGGCCGGACACCCTGTGCCTTTGAGCGATCAGCTGAAACAGCTGGTCGAGCTCCACAAGGCGGCCGAACAAGCCATGAAGGGCTTCCTAGTTCGGCTGTGGCCCGGAGAGGCCCTGCCTGGGAGCTACTTCGGGCTGGTGCGGCGGCTTGTGGAGGCCTGTCCACGGCTTGAGGTCATCAAGCGTTCCGCCTGCATCGAAGGTGCCCGGAGGGACCTTGCCCGTGCAAAGGTGCACTGGGGTAAGCTTGACGGTGAGAAGCTGGTGAAGGACGGGCCACCGCAGGGGAAGGAGCATCGCAAGCCCGAGAACTACTACAAGGATGTTCTTGCCGGTGCCCGCCTTATTGCGGATGAATGTACTAGAGATGTAATATTTGAATGAACTCGCTCGTGTTTATCCTGTGCACTGAAAACTTGTTCATATGCGCTAAGCAATGCTTATGGAATTTAAAATATTATTTTCTGTGCAGCCGTTTATCAACAATTGAGAGATGGCCAGTCGCCGGCTTCTGCCCCCGTGCGCTAGTGCTGGGGTGTTCGGGATAAACCTGAGCGCTCTTTTTCCCATGGTTGGGTCCTTCGAGGGAGGCGCTCAGCACAACGAACCAGGCAATTGGACTATAATGCTTGAACACTCTCACTTAGCCATAGAACTTTATAATTTTAAATTTCGGCGAAGCCCCTAGTTCGGAAGACCGAATTCGGGGCGCTATCCACACCTTTGGCCGGACAGAGCCAGCTCCTCGCTCGAAGCGGCATAAGTCTTTAGGGACTCGAAAAACCTCTCGAACAGCGACCGGTCTCCCGCCTTATCATGACAGTCAGTTTTAGCTTTCTCCACTGAGGTGCTTAATCCAGCTGAACCGGGGCACAATCGCAGTGGTTCTCCTAGTGCTACCTTAGCCGATATAGCGGAACGTAAGGCACCAAAACATAGGAGCCGGGCAAACCCAACTATCGACCCAAATCATGATAGGGAGCCGATGCATATAGTTTTATAAGTTCGGGGTGCCGCACTTGTGAAAGTGTACGGACTTCTCACACCAGATCGAAGGGTAATGAAGCCCCTGGCGTGTTTGCCGTACCATGGTGTACGGGTGCGATCATGTTATTTATATATTAAAAGAGAATAATGCAAAAAATAGGCAAAAAGCTATGCATTGTTTATAAAGAGGCTATTTATCAAAGCTGAACGATACGAGTAGTGCGATAAGCAAAAAGATATTAGACTATTTAACATGTCCTGACCAGGGGCAGGCCGCGGAATTGTGTTCGAAACAGATATACCGCTCGTAATAGAGACCACCTGAGAGTTCCATAATGCGGCGTAGCTTTGTCTGCTTCCCTGGATCTTGCATCGTTTGTGCAGCAGTCGAATTGCCGAACAGGTCGTCCAAAGTGTGAAGTCCTGAAAGTAAAAAAAGAATCCGGCAGCCCCTAGTACGTTTTAAGCCGTATTGCGGGCATGCTGTTACTGTGCCCCTTCCCCTGTGCCCATGGTATTTCAAGGGCGTAATTATGTACGCGAGGTACTAGCTCCGCTGTGTCGCGATGGCTGGGGTTGGGGCCGCATTGCTACGCCTGCTCTGAACGTGCCAGACGGTCTTGTTGTAGGTTACTCCGGGCGCGCTTGGCAGTGTCTGGCTTTTTAACGACCGGACTAGAGAGTTGCCTAAGAAGGCTGCTTTGTACTTCCACTGCGAGAGCCGCCGTGTGCTCCTCCGTACGGAGGGAGCGTTCGGTGTTTCCGTTGACCGTGATTACTCCTCGAGGGCCTGGCATCTTGAGCTTGAGGCATGCGTAGTGTGGCACCGCATTGAATTTGGCAAATGCGGTTCGTCCGAGCAGGGCGTGATAGCCACTGCAGAACGGGACTATGTCGAAGATTAACTCTTCGCTTCGGAAGTTATCCGGAGATCCGAAGACCACATCAAGTGTTACGGAGCCTATACAATTGGCTTCTACACCTGGTATAACGCCTTTAATGGTCGTCCTTGTGGGCTTAATCCTTAATGGATCTATGCCCATTTTCCGCACTGTATCCTGCTAAAGCAGGTTCAGGCTACTTCTGCCGTCCATGAGGACTCTTGTGAGATGAAATCCGTCGATGATTGGGTCGAGAACCAATGCGTCAAAGCCGCCATGACGGATGCTAGTGGGGTGGTCCCTTCGATCAAAAGTGATCGGGCAAGAGGACCATGGGTTGAACTTTGGGGCGACTGGCTCCATCGCGTATACGTCCCGTAGCGCACACTTCCACTCCTTCTTGGGAATGTGGGTTGCGTATATCATGTTCACCGTCCGCACTTGTGGGGGAAACCCCTTCCGTCCATTGTTGTTCGGCGGCCTCAGCTCCTCCTCGTCATCGCTATGCAGCCCCTTGTCTTTGTTTTCGGCTCTTAACTTGCCTGCCTGCTTGAACACCCAACAATCCCTGTTGGTGTGATTGGCTGGCCTTTCGGGGGTGCCATGGATCTGGCACAAGCGGTCGAGTATTCGGTCCAAACTGGACGGGCCCTGAGTATTCTTTTTAAATGGCTTTTTCCGCTGACCGGATTTATAGCCTCTGAATCCGGCGTTAACTGCCGTATCTTCATTGCTGTCGCTGCTAACGCGGCGCTTTTGCTTATTTCAACGTGTACTGCCACTTTTGTCCTTGGTATCCAAATTACCAGGGTTCTTTGATAAGTTGTTGCTGCGAGCTAGCCAGCTATCTTCGCCCGCGCAAAAGCGGGTCATGAGTGTCGTGAGGGCTGCCATGGATTTCGGCTTTTCCTGTCCCAGGTGCCGGGCAAGCCACTCGTCGCGGATGTTATGCTTGAAGGCTGCTAGGGCCTCTGCGTCCGGACAATCGACTATCTGGTTTTTCTTTGTTAGGAACCGTGTCCAGAATTGCCTGGCCGATTCCTCTGGCTGCTGAATTATGTGGCTTAGGTCATCGGCGTCCGGTGGTCGCATATAAGTGCCCTGGAAGTTGTCGAGGAATGCGGCTTCCAGGTTCTCCCAAGAACCGATTGAGTCCGCTGGCAGGCTGTTAAACCAGTGCCGGGCCGGTCCTTTGAGTTTGAGAGGGAGGTATTTGATGGCGTGTAGATCATCGCCACGTGCCATGTGGATGTGAAGGAGATAATCCTCGATCCCTACCGCCGGATCTGTCGTGCCATCGTATGATTCGATGTTTACGGGTTTGAAACCCTCTGGGATTTTATGATCCATTACTTCATCTGTGAAGCATAGTGGGTGTGCGGCGCCCCTGTACTGGGCTATGTCACGACGCAGCTCGGAAGAGCTATGTCTGTTGTGTTCGGCCCGGCCGGATTTATTGTGTCCGGAGTGAAGATCATCGTCACGTGTCGTCGGGCGCCTGCGTGATCCATAGATCGATCTTGTTTGCCTTGCTTTATCCTCGAGTACATCTCGCAGGTCTGGCACATTTTCCCGTGCCTTGGTTGAACGGCGTTGGGGCATGGCTTGGGTGGAGGTTCGATAGGCCTCTCTGTCACGGCCACGAGGTGGCCAGTCTGCCATGTCGTGCGCTGGTGATGTAGGCGCTTCCTCCTCTGATCGGGGTAGCGGCCTGCGCTTAGGTTAATTCTTGGAGGGGCGCTCGAGTTTGTACTCTTCGGCCGCAAGGACTTCAGTCCATCCGTCAGCTAGCAAATCTGGATCAGCTCTAAGCTGTTGCTGCTTTTTCTTTAGGCTGTTCGCCGTGGCTAAAAGCCTGCGTTTGAAATGCTCTTGTTCGGTGGGGTCTGATGGTACGACGAATTCGTCGTCATCGAGGCTTGCCTCGTCTTCGGAGGGAGGCATATAGTTATCATCCTCAACCTCTCGTTCTGCCGCTCTCTCATGAGGGTTGGCTTCTCCATCTTCCTGCACCGAATCTTGCTGGGTTGGGTGTTCTTCGGCGCTATCCGGGGTAGTATTATCTCCCGTGCCGGAATCACCGTTTTTGCTTTGGCGGGATTTAGAGCGGCGCCGCTGACGTCGGCGCTTTGGCTGTTTCTTGGAGGTGTCATCCCCTGCTGTTCCATCGCCATCTCCATCCTTTGGAGTATCCACCATATATACGAGATATGACGAGGTGGCCGTCCAGTGCCCTACAGGTGCTGGTTCCTGTTCGTCTCCTACTTCGTCGTCCATACCGTCGAAGTCTTCGGAGCTGAAGTCAAGCATGTCGGTAAAATCGTCGACAGTGGCTACCAAGTGGGTGGTGGGAGGGCTTTGAATTTCTTCATCGTCCGTATCCCATCCTCGCTGACCGTAATCCGGCCAGGGCTCTCCTGATAAACAGAGAGACTTGAGAGAATTCAAGATGTCGCCAAAAGGCGAATGCTGAAAGATGTCCGCGGCGGTGAACTCCATTATCGGCGCCCAATCGGCTTCGACTGGCAGGGGCGCGGGGGGTTTGGAGTTCGGAGAGGAGTCCGGACCCTCGGGATCACGGGTCACGCGGTGCGGGGCTGGCGTTCGGCTCGATCGCCTTTGAGATCGCAGCCCCCGAGGTGACGTCCAACCGCTCATCCTCAATTGGTGCAATAGGCTCCGAGTCAAGGGTCGGAACCGGTGCGTGTGCGGCCTCCAGGACACTGTTCGGAGGCAGAGCTAGATCGTGCCCCTGGAGATAGTGCAGCGCGCTTGGCTGTGGCTCAAACCCGTCGAAGATCAATTCTCCACGGATATCCGCCGTGTAGTTTAAGTTTCCAAACCTGACTTGATGGCCAGGGGCGTAGCTTTCGATCTGCTCAAGATGACCAAGCGAATTGGCCCGCAGAGCGAAGCCGCCGAAGACGAAGATCTGTCCGGGGAGAAAAGTCTCACCCTAGACCTCATCGTTGTTGATGATCAAAGGAGCCATCGGGCCTAAAGGCGACGACACAGAGGAACTCTCAATGAAAGCACCAATGTCGGTGTCAAAACCGGCGGATCTCGGGTAGGGGGTCCCAAACTGTGCGTCAAGGTTGGATGGTAACAGGAGACAAGGAACACGATGTTTACCCAGGTTCGGGCCCTCTCGATGGAGGTAAAACCCTACTCCTGCTTGATTAATATTGATGATATGGGCAGTACAAGAGTAGATCTACCACGAGATCAAGGAGGCTAAACCCTAGAAGCTAGCCTATGGTATGATTGTGTATGATGAAGTTGTCCTACGGACTAGAACCCTCCGGTTTATATAGACACCGGATAGGGTTAGGGTTACACAGAGTCGGTTACAATGGTAGGAGATCTTGAGTATCCGCATCGCCTAGCTTGCCTTCCATACCAAGGAAAGTTCCTTCCGGACACGGGACGAAGTCTTCAATCTTGTATCTTCATAGTCCAGGAGTCCGGCTGAAGGTATAGTCCGGTTATCCGAACACCCCCTAATCCAGGACTCCCTCAACCGGAATCGGATACACGGTTTGCAAATGACAAGCAAAACAAAGATGGCACAATTCTACGATTAACAGCATGATGCCACCTAGAATGCAACAAGGAACAAGGCTACAGTACTCCAACATATCAACAAAGCATATGGAAGTGAAGTACTCGAGATGCTTGACAAAAGATTAACATAGAGCTACGGCTAAATCACAACAGAGCAGGTTCAAACAAGCATGGCAAAAGTGCAAAAGATATCAGCTTCACAGACTTGGTGAAAATAACATGTCAGGAATTAACATCAGGAAGCCTTGTTTAGAGCAAGCTAAAAACATGCTACAAGAACATAACATAACAAAACGAGGCACGGTATGAATCTAAGCAAAGCATATAACAAAACTCCCTTAGTGACCATGAGCCAAAAAAGATCATAAGATATGATGGCACCCATGTAAACATAGCAAGTTTCGTTACAGATTTCAGACTTAGCAGAAACAGCATCATGAAGGCCTCTTTGCGAGCTCGATTCACTCATCAGAAGGCATTGCATGATAATATAAGCTTGGAATCAGAAATAAGACATGTTCATGAAGCTAATCACGGCAAGAAAAAGTTCATAGCATGCATGGATCACTAGAAACAACCTTGGCAAAATTGAATAACATGTAAACAATCCGGCAGGAACATTTATAGCAAACGTAGAGCAAGATTGAGTCATGCTAGGTCACTACATAATTGTCCAAAATGGAATGGATGGGTAGAGCATATCCACATATCCAAAACCTCCTTACTGAACATACTCAAAAGAAGCAAAGATCTCTCTGTAGCAACATGAATACATGGCATAAAAATAACAGCAGGGAAATAACTTGGAAGAATTCTAAGTCCCTGAAATAAGCAACATCACGATGCCTAGTTTGCATGCTTGTGATAGTAACCACATAGATCACAAAAAATACATGGAGAGCACCTATGTAAAGATGGCATCGCATAGTCCAAAACACATGTAGAACTCACGCCCATAAGATGCACACAATAAATATAGCAAAAATGACAAATGAGCATGTTCTGATAAACTACAGCAGACAACATTTTATAGCACTCTTGCACCAGAGCTTTGGGCATGAAGATGACCTCAAACGAACATGACCCAATGGAACAAAATGAAGAGCCCATCCAGATGAACATTTCTTTATATTATGAATGCAAAACGGAGCTGCGGATGCGGAGATATGGTATATTAAATAGGGCATAAAAATATCACACAAAAATGACGGAAGAAATCAACCTCGCCCAGATCTAGGGTTTGCTCTTGGTGCGGATCCCGAGGTTCGTCGTGGTTCGCCGGATCCTCGCTGGAAAAAGGGCCGGAGAGGAGGAAGAAGAGGTCGGGGCGGTCGAGGGCGCCGGATCAGGTCCGACCCGATCGGATCCGCGGCGAGGCGGCGGCGCGGCGGATGGGGCGACGTCGGCAGGCAGTGGCGCAGAGTTGGCGGGCGGCAGCGCGGTCGGGGAGGCGCGGGAGCGGGCGCGGCGGCGGATGGGCTCGGGGGGCCCGACCCGGGCCTCGGCGGGCCGACGGCGTGGGGCGCGGCGAAGTGAGCGCGGTTCGCCACGTGGTGGCGCGCGGTTGGACGGGGGAGCGGCGGCGGACGTGTCCGGCGACGGGCGGACGTGTCCGGCGCGTGGAGGAAAGGGAAGACTAGGGTTTTGCCCAAAATTTCGGAGGGGGAGGTGTATTTATAGGTAGAGGGAGCTAGGAGGCTCCAAAAGGTGTGTAGTTTTCGCCCACACGGTTGTGATCTGACGCGAGAGAACATGGAGATGAATTAGATGGGTTATTGGGCCGTTTTGGAGGGGTGTTGGGCTGCAACACAAAAGAGGCCTTTGCGGTTACCCGGTTAACCGTTGGAGTATCAAACGACCTCCAAATGGCACAAAACTTGACAGGCGGTCAACTGGTGCTATGCCAAGGCCGCTTGGCAAACCTCGGTCCATTCCGAGTAAGTTTGACACACGCACACGAAAAAAGGCAAAAGGGGGAGCCGCGCGACATAGGAGTGTCCGATTGCAAAATGGACAACATGGAAAATGCTCGGATGCATGAGACGAACACGTATGCAAATGCGATGCACATGATGACATGATAAGAAATGCATGACATGGACAAAATGCAAAACGAGGAAAACCCAACCAAGGAGGGAATATCATATCACATAGCCGAAAATGGCAAGAGTTGGAGTTACAAATATGACAAGTTACATCTGGGGTGTTACAACACTCCACCACTATGAGAGGATCTCGTCCCGAGATCTAGGACTGAAAGAACTCCGGATATTCGGAACGGAGGTGGTCCTCGCGCTCCCAGGTGGCTTCTCGGTCGGAATGATGTGACCACTTCACTTTCAGGAATTTGATAGACTTGTTGCGAGTCTTGCGTTCAGTTTCTTCAAGAATAGCAACGGGATGCTCATGATAAGACAAATCCTCTTGGAGATCAATCTCCTCGAAGTTGATGGTGCGTTCAGGAGTCTTGAAGCACTTGTGAAGCTGTGACACGTGAAACACATCATGCACGTTTGCAAAGTTGGAGGGAACCTCAAGTTGATAGGCGAGATCGCGTATTTTGCCAGTGATCTTGAAAGGACCCATGTATCTTGGGGCAAGCTTCCCTTTGATACCGAAGCGACGAGTGCCTTTCATTGGAGAGACGCGGAGGTAGACATGGTCTCCGATCTCGAAAGCCAAGTCACGGTGCTTGCTATCATAGTAACTCTTTTGACGCGATTGCGCGACTTTGATATTTTCACGGATGACTTTACACATTTCTTCAGCCTGTGTGATTAAGTCATTGCCAAGAAGTTGGCGTTCACCCGTCTCTGACAAATTTAGAGGGGTACGACACTTTCTGCCATAGAGAAATTCAAATGGGGCCTTGCCCGAACTCGCTTGGAAGCTGTTTTTGTAGGAGAACTCGGCATATGGAAGACAATCCTCCCACTTCATGCCGAAAGAGATGACACAAGCCCTGAGCATATCTTCGAGAATTTGGTTAACTCGCTCGACTTGGCCACTAGTTTGAGGATGGAAAGCTGTGCTGAAGCGAATGTTGGTGCCCATGGCCTTCTGGAAGGAGTCCCAGAATTTAGAAGTGAAGATGCTTCCACGATCTGAAGAAATCACTTGTGGAATGTCGTGCAAGGACACAATCCTGGAGGTGTATAGCTCTGCGAGCTGAGCTGCTGTGATGGATTCTTTGATAGGAAGAAAATCAGCCACTTTAGTAAGCTTGTCGATGACAACAAAGATAGCATCATTTCCACGCTTGGACTTCGGTAATCCAGTCACTAAGTCCATTTCGATATGATCAAACTTCCATTCTGGAATAGCAAGAGGTTGGAGGAGACCAGCTGGTCGTTGGTGTTCTGCTTTCACCCTTCTGCAGACATCACACTCATTCACGAATTGAGCAATTTCTCGCTTCATTCGAGTCCACCAATACGACTGCTTGAGGTCATGGTACATCTTCGTACTTCCGAGATGAATGGAAAGAAGAGAATTGTGTGCTTCATTCATTACAACCTTCCTTAGATCACCTTTGGGAACCACAATCCGGTCCTCGAAGAATAAAGTGTCTCTGTCATCAATGCGATAGCACTTGTATTTGGGAATGCCCTTGTCAATACCATGTTTCACCTTCTTCACCATGGTATCCAGGAGTTGTGCCTCATGAATTTGATCTTCCAAAGTAGGAGAGACTAGGAGGTTGGCAAGAAAGCCTTGAGGAACAACTTGGAGATTTAGTTTGCGGAAAGCTTCACAAAGATCCGGTTGGAAGGGCTTGAGGATTAAGCTGTTGCAGTAAGCCTTCCTGCTCAAAGCATCTGCAATGACATTGTCCTTGCCTGGAGTATATTCAATACTCGAATTGTACTCTTGAATCATTTCGACCCATCGAGTTTGCCTGAGGTTGAGGTTGGGCTGAGTGAAGATGTACTTGAGACTCTTGTGATCTGTGAAGATGTCCACCTTCCTTCTCAACAAGAGATGTCTCCATGTTATTAATGCATGGACAACAGCCACCAACTCAAGATCATGAGTTGGGTAGTTCTTTTCGTTGGGCTTGAACTAACGAGAGGTATAGGCCACAACTTTCTTCTCTTGCATTAACACAGCATCGAGACCTTGAAGAGAAGCATCACAAAAAACTTCGAATGGCTTGGATTCGTCCGGAGGAGTTAAGACAGGAGCTGTGACAAGCTTCTCCTTGAGAGTGTTGAAAGCAACATCACACTCAGGAGTCCAGACATACTTCACATGCTTCTGGAGGAGGTTGGAAAGAGGCTTTGCAATCTTTGAGAAATTCTCAACGAATCTTCGGCAATAGCTTGCAAGTCCAAGAAAACTGCGAAGCTGCTTGACATTCCGAGGAGGTTCCCAATTCACAACTGCAGACACCTTCTCGGGATTAACAGCGATGCCCTTGGCAGAGATGATATGACCAAGGTAGAGAACTTCATCAAGCCAAAACTCACATTTGGAAAACTTCACATAGAATTGATTCTCTATGAGCTTGTCGAGCACCAATCGCAAATGTTTGGCATGATCCTTCTTATTCTTGGAGAAGACCAATATATCATCGAGATACACCAAGACAAATTCATTGGTGTAGGGGTTGAAGATGAAGTTCATCATTCGAGAGAATGTTGGAGGAGCATTGACAAGGTCGAAAGACATGACAGTATATTCATAAGAACCAAAGCTTGTTCTGAATGATGTCTTGGGAATATCTTCTTCACGAATGCGAATCTGATGATAACCCATACGAAGGTCAAGCTTGGAGAATACTTTAGCACCTTTAAGTTCTTCGAAAAGCTCATTGATGTTGGGAAGTGGACACTTGTTCTTTATTGTCTTCTTGTTCAATGGACGGTAATCGACGCAAAGTCGGTTCGTGCCATCCTTCTTCTGGACAAAAAGAACTCCACAACCCCATGGAGATGAACTCGGTCTGATCAGACCCAGACGCTCTTGCCATCGAGTTGTTTCTTCAATTCTTTCAACTCTTTTGGTCCAAGCTTGTATGGACGCTTGCAAACGGTTTCCGTGCCAGGCTCGAGATCGATAACAAATTCAACTGGCCGGTGAGGAGGCATTCCCGGAAGCTCTTCTGGAAAGACGTCTTGGTACTCACTAACGTCTAGAATCTGAGAGATTGCGTCTAGCTCGCCCTTCTCATTGAGAGAAAACAACCGAATGGTTTCATCACGAGCGGCATACATGATCACATCCTCAGAAGAGTGTGTCAATTGAATTTCCCTGGCAGCACAATCAAGTTGAGCCTTGTTCTTAGAAAGCCAGTCCATCCCGAGAATTAGATCAATATCAGAGTCGCCAAGAACCATTGGAGAAGATAGAAATTTATAGTTGCCCATCTTGATAGAAACATCCGGAGCCATCATTTTAGTATTCATGAACAAACCCGGAGAGGAAACCGCTATCGGCTTAGGCAGATCGATAGTATGCAAATTGTTCATGGATGCAAAAGTTATTGATATGAAAGAAATAGATGCACCAGTATCAAATAAGACTTTTGCACGAATATTATTAACTGAGAGATTACCCATTATCACATCAGTAGATTCCTCCGCTTGAGATGCATTCATCATGTTCACCTTTGCAGACTTGGGATTATGCTTGACCACTGCATTGCTGGAAGATCTCACAGGAGGAGGAGGCGGAAGGCGCCTTTGGTTGAAGCACTTGTTCGCATAGTGACCTTTTTGCTGACATTTGTTGCAAGTCACCTCTGAGAGCGGACGATGATAAGGAGCATTAGACCTTGGAGATTGATTCTGAGACTTGTTCTGATAGCCAGGGTTGGGTGGGTGGGAAGATCGATGGCCACCTTTGTTCTTCTGCTGGTAAGGCTGACGGAACGGAGGAGGAGGAGGCAACCAGAACTTCTGTTGCTTAGCAGCCACTAGTGAGGAAGAAGAAGACTAGACTGCGTCCCTGACTCTCTTCTTAGAAGCCTCACACTTGAGCTGGGCAGCTTCTTGTTTCAGTGCCATGTTGTAGAATTCATCATACTTTTTCAGCTCAAAAAGCACGAGAGCTAATTGCAGATCTTCTCTGAGGCCACCTCTGAATTGATAAATCATGCACTTTTCATCATGAACGTCTTGTTTAGCGAAGCGAGCAAGTTTCTGAAACTGGATGTTGTATTGGTGCACGGACATGCTGCCTTGCTTGAGATTGCGGAATTCCTCACACTTTCTCTCAACAACACTTTGTGTAATGTGGTGAGCTTTGAAGTCTCGGCAGAAATAATCCTAGGTAATTACACGACCTCCTATGGAATCTTTGTATTGTTGATACCACTCGGCAGCTTGATCCTTGAGTTGAAACGAAGCAAACTTGACAAAGTCCTCAGGTCTGACATTGCTACATTCAAAATGCTTGTTGATATCCACGAGCCAATCATCGGCATCTGTGGCCTCGACACGGTAGCTGAAAGACTTCAGCTGATTAGCAAGGAACTGATTGAGGGTAGCGAAGTGCGGCTGATTGTTGCCTTGGCCTTGATTTCCTTGGTTGCCTTGCCCTTGGTTGCATTCTTGCAAGAGTTGCAAAATCATCTGAGCATTGGTGTTGGTGGCTGCCATGACAGCTTGCCATGCCTCCGGAGGCGGAGGTGGAGGTGGAGGGTTCGCCTGACTCCCATCATTGCGTTCCGGATTCTGACGCGTTGGCGGAGCCATCCTGAAGAGGGTGACATCCGTTAGCATCTTGAAAGAGATATATTCAAGCTGAATCAAAGGATCGAAATTGCAACATATAGTCTTCACAATAAACATTCAAACGAGGATGAACGAATGAATTCCAAAGTAAATCATCACACTTCCATAAGTTGAGAAGCCACTTAGAAAAAGTATGGAATCAACATTTGACTTCGAAGCAACTCGAATACAACAAATCAAAACAAAACCAAGGATTGGCTTGCAGAATAAGCCAGAACAAACATATGATAGAGATTTCGTCCGAAGTTTTCGTGGTGGGGCCCACACGGGCTCGATCGTACAGCACCATCATGTACAAGGCAGTGCACATGACATACGAAGTGTCCCCGAGTCAGCATAGCCAAGGACTCTTTAAGACACCATGAGACCACTGTAAAACCAACCGTGGATAGGCGGACCACTAGACGTCGAACCCCAATCTCATATCATACATCTATCGGAAAGATATCCTATAAGCTACTTGAATTCCCACTTATAAACTCCCGAAACTTTCTGGTTATGCAATCAGGTGTTGGGGATACAGGGGACACAAAATATATCACCCAAACTAACAATACCTAGATCCAGCTGTATCCATCCTTCAACACATAACCAAGGTCTTTGGAATTCAGACGGCAATACCTAGATCCAGACGGCAATAAGTGCGCTGTTACTCCGTTAGGTGGCTAACGGCAGGCCTTTGCCGTCCGCCGCTGACGGCAAACCTCGGAAGGCCTTTGTCGTCCGCCGTGTGATGTCAGCCGACGTCACTACACAACAGGCCTTTGCCGTCCGCCGCTGTAGGCAAAGTTTTTGCTCTTTGCCGTCCGATGCGGACGGCAAAGCCTTTGCCGTCAGCCACTGTGGGCAAACTGACCAAATTGGTCAGCCTCCTAGGAAGCACAGATGCCTGCCACGTGGCCTCTTTGCCGTCCGCTGCTGATGGCAAAGAGCTCTTTGCCGTCGGTGGCAGACGGCAAAGAGCCTGCATATTGGCTCTTTTTTCTGTTTTTTTGAATCCAACAATTTAGAGCAAATATATATGACATATATAGATATATTTCCATATCAGATATCCAGCACATAAGTTTCGTATCACATATCACATATCACATAAGTTTCATCCATACACATTGTTCATACATAAGCAAGTTCAATCCATATACATATTACAATGCAAAGTTTCATCAAGATAGGAAGTTCCATCATAGCAAGCTAGATACAATGCAAAGTTTCATCAAAGGAAAAGCAAGCACTCCATCATAGCAAGCTAGGTTCCATGAAGTGAATGAAATCTGCAAAATGGTAAATAAGAAAGTTAGAAATAGGTGACTAGAACAAGAAGAAGACTAGAACAAGAAGAAGACTAGAACAAGAAGAATATGTCATTTATGAGCTAACTTAGTTGAAATGGATCATATATGAGCTAACTAAGTTGAAATGGGTTGTTTATGAGCTAACTTAGTTGAAATGGATCATTTATGAGCTAACTTAGGTGAAATGGATTGTTTTTGAGCTAACTTAGGTGAAATGGATCATTTATGAGCTAACTTACTTGAAATGGGTTGTTTATGAGCTAACTAAGGTGAAATGGATCTTTTTGAGCTAACTAAGGTGAAATGGATCGTTTTTTTAGCTAACTTAGGTGAAATGGATCATTTATGGACTAACTTAGTTGAAATGGATCATTTATGAGCTAACTAAGGTGAAATGGATTGTTTTTGAGCTAACTAAGATGAAATGGATCGTTTTTGAGCTAACTTAGGTGAAATGGATCATTTATGAGCTAACTTAGGTGAAATGGATCATTTATGAGCTAACTAAGGTGTTTTTGAGCTAACTAAGGTGAAATGGATCGTTTTTGAGCAAACTTAGGTGAAATGGATCATTTAAGAGCTAATTTAGGTGAAATGGATCGTTTTTAGCTAACTTAGGTGAATGGATCGTTTAGGAGCTACTCTAGGTAAATTGGGTCATTTTAGAGCTAACTTGGATAAACTGGATCATTTATAAGCTAACCTAGGTAAGATGGGTCATTTTGGAGCTAACCTAGGTGAAATGGGTCATTTTGGAGCTAACCTAGGTGAAATGGGTCATTTTGGAGCTAACTTAGGTGAAATGGGTCATTTTAAAGCTAACATAGGTAAAATGGATCATTTAGGAGCTAATCTACGTAAAATGGGTCATTTTAGAGCTAACTTGGATAAATTGGATCACTTAGAAGCTAACTAAGGTAAAATGAGTCATTTTAGATCTAACTTAGGTAAAATGGATCGTTTATGAGCTAACTAAGTTAATTATGCAATTTTTGACATAAGTAAGCTAAGTACATATCGTTTTAGAGCTAACTTAGGTAGAATGGATGGTTTATGAGGTCAGTAAGCTTATTAAGTCATTTTGGAGGAAAAGAAGCTAACTCTAGGTCATTATGGTAAGCATATTGGAGGAAATAAAGCTAAGTCTAGGTCTTTATGCATTTGTTAAGCAAAACACTAGAGAAACTTACCGTGATCACGGAGGTGTAGGACCGGGCTAGCTCGCGCCGGTAGCTGGAGAAGGAGCGGGCTCGCTCGCGCCGGTAGCTGGAGAAGGATCGTGCGATGCGTTTCTGGAGTTAAGCTGCACCAAAGATCATTTACAATGTCTCGTTAGCATTATGACACTCAAATGTTAAGACTAGCAAGTAATGTCCATTCAAATTAAACTCACCGTGCTCCCAGGAGCAATCACTGGCATCGGCGGAGCGGTCTGACCAGACTTCTCGCACACAGACTGCACATTTGGTTTTCACAACAGAGACATACTAGTTAGTAATGAGACTCAAATGTTAAGACTAGCAAGTAATCTGCAAAAGAAACTTACCACAAGGAGCTCGTACATGGCCCTTGCCTGCATGTCATTCCGTGCCCTCTCCTCCTCCAACATCTTTGCCGTCTTCTCCTCCAACTCCCGCTGCCTCTCCGCCGCCTCCGCCAGAAGTTTCTCCGTTCTATCTCTCTCACTCTGTATAGTAGCCTGCAACACCACTCACATGACCATTTGTAATCATTGATGGAAGCGCACACAATGTAATGGAGAAAGATAGCTGAGTACGTATAACTGACCTTGAAGGCGAGTTGGACTGGCCGTTCACGAGGCCTTATCTCAGGAGCGGAGCTCGACTGGCGCGCCTTGATCTCCGGGAGAGTGCTAGGACAACGGATAAGTCCATCTCCCATGGCTATGGAGCCATGGGACCTCCCGCCACCAGATATCATCAGCAGCTCTGTATCAATGGGACCCTGGCTTGGGTTAAAGTCCTCCCCTTTCCTCGCCTTCCCCTGATCTCTATATTGCACGAGCTTATCGTGGGCGGAGATGTTGGTGAAGTTCTTTGGATCATCGCGGTTAGACGAAGAGAATGCCTTGACTTTCTTGTAAGGGCCAGTGTGGGCCATGGCATACAGGTCGTACACCTCTGGCACCTTATCCGCCTTATTGTAGCGTGCCTGAAAGAGAGAAACAAAGTAAATTAGTAATTAAAGGGCTAAAGCTAGCATGATGAATGAATTGCATGAATCATGAAGCAAACCACATGCCCAGTTCCGCCCATACTGAAATAAGTTGGAGCTGCCTTGGTGGTGTGGCACACCTTCCATTTGGGCACATTTGTCCTTGGCCTCTTTGTGGGTGGCCAGCCATTCTTCTGAGCACCACGCATTGACCAACACCTCCCAACAATCCATCCGATCCGCACACCATCTCGGAGGGGCCTAAGTTAGCAAATAGAAACTTGAGCACTAAGGCTATGCATTACTAAATGAAGGAAGTAAGTACAAGGCCTTAAGAATTACCTTCATGTACTGATCCTTACTCAAGAACTTATCATGGCACTCCTGCTTGGGCTTCTTGATACCACGCCCGGCGTAGTAGTCTCGAACATCCTGCACCCGAACCTCGTGTCGTAAGTTCTGAAGTAGGCGCTTGCACTCCTTGTGGATAACATGATCCGCCTCCTCCTCGTATCCCTCCTCACACCTGTAGAATTAGTAAAATTAATAACTAGCTAGTTGAAGATTTTTAATTGTGTAAAGGAGCAATTACCCAGAACTTTCTGATCACGAAGTCTGCCCTCGTCTTGCACAAGACACCGTCGATAATCTCACCCGGTGGGGCCGGGGTAGCCAAGTAGTGCTCCCAAGTCTATCCAACCTCTGGAAGCCGACCCTCACCAGGCAACGTGACAAACCCCAGGAAGTTTTGCCGAATCAGAACTCCAAGGACGGAGTTGGGCCGGCGGACACTTTCATGGTGGTCCCAACCCCTGCAGCATGACAAGGCCAACACATAAGTTATTTGAAGAAACATGAATGCAGAAGGTACAAAAAGATTAAATGCACTTACCTCTCCCCATCAGGGAAAATCAACCACCTCTGCTCGCAGGTCGCCGGCACGGACGGGAGCCGTGTAGCACCACGCTGGTAGACGTTGCCCCCCTCCTCCCCCTCCCCATCAGTCGGCTCCCGCCATCATCAGCATGGCCACTCGGCTCCCCGCAATCCTCAGGCTGACCCGACCAGGTACCCCATCCAGACGTGTGCTCCTCCAGGGTCTCGTGGGCCCAAGTCTCGTGGGCTCAAGGCCCGTCGACCCAAGGCTCGTGGGCCGAAGACTCGTGGACCGGAGGCTCGTGGACCGGAGTCCGTGCAGCCTCCTCCTCAGACGAGTCCACCCTAGCAGTCACGTGCTCGGGTGAAACAGCTAGGGCCGGTGGCGAGGAAGGCGCCGTAAGAGTCACCCTTTCCTCCTCTCCCGCGACAACGTGCTCGACCTCCTTTCTTCTTCTTACCTCGTCCCCTGCTGGGCACCGCGGTCGACGAAGAAGGGCCCGGCGGTGTCGCCATACTGTCCAGCAACGCTCGGCAGAGAGGTGCGTGTGGAATGGAAGACCTAGCACCATGCGCTGACGAAGAAGGGGCCTCAGTGCGCTCCCGACCAGCGCCCACCATCTTTCAACACCTGCCATGACAAAGAATAAACGAAATTAGTACAACATAAAAAAAAGTACCGACATGAATAATAATATGTATATCACTTAAGTGTATCATCATCAAGTACAACATAAAAAAATTGACTACCTGACACTACTAATAATCTCGATTAGTATCATCAATAAATGCATAATCATCATCATCACTATAATCAATGATGGGCTCATAGGGTTCATTGGCATCAACATGTGCAAGGCCACCTTGACGTAATCGGTCAAGCATTGACAGGTCATCCGCAGCAGTAACCTCTTCTTGTTCCGGCTCTTCTTGTTCCTCCTCTGGGGTGATGTCGGATTCATTGTCGCTGTCTACTTCAATGTTTTGGGGTGAAGTATAGCGGTTCTTGAAACGCTTTTTGGAAAGACGTGTCTCTTGGAAGAATTCTCCTTCATATGTGTCTGGGTTAATGTGAGGTTCATAATCCTCTTCCTTTGGGGGAGAAAGTCTAGCACATGGCGGCACTTCATAAACGACATCCCAACCTTTCAGATTTGGATTAGTTTAGCAGGCCCACGGTAGATAGAATACTTGGGTCGCCTGTTGAGCCATAATATAGACATCAGGAACATCTAAATGAGTGCTTTGGTTGATTTCAACTAGCCCTATATGTTCATGAGTCCTTCTAGTCTCCTTTGGCTGAAACCAATAACATTTGAAGACTACGACATTCGGTGGGTTTTCACCATAGAATAGAAGTTCATAAATTGCTTCAACTCTCCCATAATACTCGGTACCTCCTTCACCGATAGCAGATACACAACAATTTGTAGACTTTCGGTCGGCCATAGATAGCTCTTTGCCATAGGTATGAAAGCGATACCCGTTGATGTCGTACTTGTCAGATGAACGGACCTTATAGTCAAAACCATTAGCGACTTGTCTCAATTCGGCGTCCATAGACTCTGAATTAGCCTACAAGTTTAAGATGAAAGGATTGTTGCATTATGCACAAATTAGCGAATGAAATGAAATTGTCTAATAGAAATTACCGTTTGTTTGAACCAATAGATGAAACCGGGATAGCCACCTCCTTCCTTTGCGAGAAGTTCATACTCTTCGACGGAATCCTTTTGGATCTCCGCTCCATACGAGAATATGGCGACGTATCGACTGTATGACATATCCAGGAATAAGAGTAGTTCAAAGGAAATAGAAGTTGCGAAACAATGTACCGAGAACTTACTCGATGTACGGCCGCACTTCTATCAGGTTGTTGAAGATATACAATGAAATGGTCCGCCATTCTTCGTTATCCAAAGATACTGGATGTGAAACACTAGCTGGTGCGAGATTCCCTTTGAATAGGCTGAGGTTGGATCCACCCTTTTTAGGCTCGTCAGCATTGTACCGAGGCTTCGGATTATGCAAATGATGATTTTTGGCTTCATAGTGCGCTGTTACGAAGTTTGCCGCCTCCTATGTGATGAATGCCTCAGCCATCGATGCTTCAATTCTATGTTTATTTTTACATTTTTCTCGAAGCGTCTTCTGCATCCTCTCAGTTGGGTAGCACCAATGATTTTGCACGGGGCCCCCCAATCTTGCCTCGGTCGGGAGATGCAAAATCAAATGATGCATTGGATTAAAGAAGCCCGGTGGAAAGATCTTCTCTAACTTGCAGATCAACTCCGGTGCCAACTCTTCCATTTCTTCTAGCACGCCAGGCGATAGTTCTTTCGCACAAAGAACACGGAAGAAATAGCTGAGTTCTGCCAGTACTAGCCATTCATCCTCAGGGATGAAGCCACGCAACATCACCGGCATTACCCGCTCAATCCATATGTGCCAATCATGACTCTTGAGACCAAATATCTTCAGTTTATCAAGATTCGCTCCCCTCTTTAGATTCGTTGCATACCCATCGGGGAACATCAACTGTTGTTGCACCCACAAGAGAATTTCCCTCATAGCTGGCCTTCCAAGATTGAACCATGCCTTTGGCTTCGTCCAGTTCTGCTTTCCTTTCGGTTCTTTCATGTTTTGTAACGGCCTATCACATAGCGCCTGCAGATCGACTCTAGCCTTAGTATTATCCTTTGACTTCCCATCTATGCCGAACAATGTACCAAAAAGTGCCTCGGCGATATTCTTCTCAGTGTGCATCACGTGGATGTTGTGTGGGCAAAGGAGGTCTTTGAAGTAAGGCAGATCCCATAAGCATGTTTTGTGAGTCCATGTGTGCTTAGTGTTATACCCCTTTAAGTACCCTGGGCGTTGTGGATCTGGCTCGAGAGCATTTAACTGATCCAGGGTCTGTTGGCCTGTCAATGCAGGTGGTGCAGAGTTTTTGACAACTCTACCCCTGATGAAGTTCTTCTTGTCTTTCCTGAACTTATGGCGAGGATCCAGGAACTGTCTATGCATGTCGAAGCAAGAAAACTTGCGACCGGCCTGAAGCCAACGAAACTCAAGAGCTCCCTTGCATGTGGGGCACGGGAACCTTCCATGCACACACCAGCCAACGAATAGCGCATACGCCGGCAAGTCATGCGTCGAGTACATGTACCAGACACGCATTAGGAAGTTCTGTTTGCTAAACGCGTCGTATGTCTTGAACCCATTATCCCAGGCTTCTTGCAATTCGTTCTTAAGCGGCTGCATGTACACATTCGTATTTTTGCCCGGATAGTTGGGTCGTGGAATTATCAACGCCAGGAAAATGTTCTTTCTTTGCATAATCTGTCCGGGGGGGAGATTGAGTGGAAAGACAAATACGGGCCAACAACTGTATTGGGCTGCCGTCATACCAAACACACTGAACCCATCCGTGCTGATGCCGACTCGAGGATGCCTCGGATCTGCCGCTTTGTCAGCACGTAATTCATCAAACTTTTTCCACGCAACACCATCCGATGTGTGTACCATCATCAGATTCCCATCTGCATCTAGTTCGGTTCTTTTGCCTGTTTTGTGCCATGTCATCTGTCTGGCCGTCTCTTCGACCATGAAAAGACGTTGAAGTCTTGGTACGATTGGCATATACCGAAGAACACTAACGGGGATTTTTGTCTGTGTCTTCTCACCCATACCCGTTGTCTACCACAATATACCTGGAAGACTTGCAAATGGGACAATAGTTCAAGTCTGCATAGTCAAGCCTAAATAAGGCACATCCTTTCTCACAGGCATGTATCTTCTCATAGGGCATCTTCAGTGCACAGAGGATTTTGTCCGACTGGTACAGGTTTGCAGGTATTACATGGCCTTTGGGTAGAAAGCGTCCAAATACTGTCATAATTGCGTCATAGCATTCTCTGCCCAAGTTGAACTGAGCCTTCAGAGCCATTACTTGTGAGACATCCAACTGACAAAGCTCAGTGTGCTCGTGGAGCGAACGTTTTGAAGACTCCAACATTTCATTGAAGGCCTTTGCAGATTCCTCCATCTCCTCGTCCGAATCCCGAGCATCATCATAGTCTTGCACCATGTTTTCCATCCTGGTACCATGCTCGTCGGTGCGACGACGATCCACCTCAGCTCGGTCATGTTGGGCAGACACACCATGAAATGTCCACACCGTATAATCAGGCGTAAAACCACTCTTCTTTAGGTGTTTGCCCATTTCAGCCTCTGTCTTCTTTTCCCAATTGCCGCACCGGAAACAGGGGCACCAGGTTTTCTTTTGGCCATTTGCAAATGCAGCTTTCACAAACTCCTTGGTTTTTGTGAACCTTTCAGCGCTCCATTTGTTCTGACCAGTGTGACCGGTATACATCCACGCACGGTCACTCATCTTGACTTTCAGAGCTACTGGACACACAACAATTATATATGTAATTCACCATGTATATATTCATCGGTTGATCTACTTTGTCAATTTTATTACGACCATGCAACCTACACTCTAATAGGTAATGATAGGTCCTAATCCCACCCGTGTATGTGTAGATTGGGTTCATTTTCCCATTCTATGCTCCGGATCCGACGCAAAATTTCGGCAGCACCTCCCCACTGTTCTCCTGATACATGTCTCTGCAATAAACAGAGAGGATGTGTACCCGGAGAACAACAGGGGAGGCACTGACAAAATTTATGCGTCGGATCCGGAGCAAAGCATATGGGAAAACGAACCCAATCTACACATACTCGGGCTGTCCATGGATAGCGTTGGACAATTCGGAAGAATCAAGGTTATAAATATGCAAATGCATGCATATTTATAACTATGACGCTTTCGAACGGGAGACACATATTGGTTACGCATACTGATGATTCAAGACACATATATAGCTAGCTAGCAAGTTTCATCGGAATAGAGCAAATAATTAATGGGGGAGGAGGATATGTCATTTGTGCTCACCCATGAATGAAGGGGAAGAGCTCGTCAGACGCACGGCGAGGTCGTCGAACACCAAACCTCGCAGCGATGAAACAATTGCACATTTAAAACTACCCAGTCAACACAATTATATATGATGTTTTTCATAACAAAATCGAAGAATATATGAACTAACTAATAATTCACAAATATATGACCCCGTCGGCCTCTGGAAGGCCAAAGAACACCTTTTCGGGAGGTGTCGGGGGTCGGGGTGCCGTGTCGGGGTCGGGGTGCTGTTTCGGGGTCGGGGGGTCAGGGTGTCGTGTCGGTGTCGGGGTCAGGGGGTCGGTTGTCGGGGTGTGGTGTCGGGGTCGGGGTGTCGGGGTTGCGGGGTCAGGGGGTCAGGTGTCGGGGGGTCGGGGTCGGGTGTCGAGGTGTCAGGGTGTCTTGTCGGGGTCGGGGTGTGGTGTCAGGGTGTCGGGGGTCGGGGTCGGGGTGTCGGGGTGGCGTGTCAAGGTCGGGGTGTCGGGGTTCGGGGCCGGGGTGTCGGGGGTCGGGGTCGGGGTGTCAGGCCGGGGTGTCGGGGTGGCGTGTCGGGGTCGGGCTGTCGGGGTCGGTGTCGGGGGTCGGGGGTCGGGGGTCGGGGTCGGGGTGTCGGGCCCGGGTGTCGGGGGTGGCGTGTCGCGGTCGGGGTGTCGGGGGTCGGGGGTCGGGGTCGGGCTGTCGTGCCGGGGTGTCGGGGTGGCGTGTCGGGGTCTTATTCTTCTTCTTCTTCTTCTTCTTCTTCTTCTTCTTCTTCTTCTTCTTCTTCTTCTTCTTCTTCTTCTTCTTCTTCTTCTTCTTCTTCTTCTTCTTCTTCTTCTTCTTCTTCTTCTTCTTCTTCTTCTTCTTCTACTTCTTTTCTTCTTCTTCTTCTTTCATCTTTTTTCTAACTTCTTTTCTTTTCTTCCTTTCTTCTTCTTCTACTTCTTTTCTTTTCTTCTTCTTCTACTTCTTCTACTACTTCTACTTCTTCTAAGTCTTTTCTAACACTAACACTAACACAATCTAGCACTAACAATTAAATAGCAAAAAATGAAAAAACAGAAAGAAAAAAAAAGTAGTCCCTCACCAGAGCAATGGGACAGTCGGCGGAGGCGGTGACAGGGGGGCGCCGGGTGTCGGGAGCAGTGGCGGGGGCGGCGCCGGGCGGCTGGGGCGGCGGCGGGAGGCTGGGGCGGCACCGAGCGGCGGGTGGGGGGCGGGGGCGGCGCCGGGCGGCTGGGGCGTCGCCGGGCGGCGGGAGCAGTGGCGGGGGCGGCGTCGGGCGGCTGGGGCGGCACCGGGCGGCGGGAGCAGTGGCGGGGGCGGCGCCGGGCGACTGGGGCAGCGCCGGGCTACTGGCGCGGCGCCGGGCGGCGGGTGGGGGGGGGGGGGCGGGGGCGGGACGGGTGCGGGGGCGGCGGCGGGGGGCGGGGTCGGCGGTGGGTGCGGGGCGTCGGGGAGGAAGGCTGATTCCAGATCGAGTAACGGGCAGGGGGATGGGGCCGTTAGGTAGGCCCTTCTTTGCCGTACGCCTATCTTTGCCGTCCGCCATTTTCTCCCTTTGCCGTCCGCTAGCGGACGGCAAAGAAGTGGGGCGTTAAGTTTTTTCTAAACGGGCGGGGGGTGGGGGCCACCTCTCTCTTTGCCGTCAGCCAGCGGACGACAAAGTTTCTTTGCCGTCTGCTGGCTGACGGCAAAGAGCCGGCTGATGGCAAAGGCCTGTTTTACCATCTGCCATTTCTTTGCCGTCCGCTTTTCGGTAGCTGATGGCAAAGAGCTTCTTTGTCGTCCGCTAGCCGACGGCAAAGAGCTGGCAGATGGCAAAGTAGCTGATTCTAGTAGTGAAACCTTCGGAAATCGTTTACCTCAACCTTCGAAAAGCATCCGTTATACGAGTTATGGCAATACTCCCGAACTCCCGCCCCAGTACTGGGTGGCGTCGAGGTGATCTCACCAACAACTGCCTAGAAGAGATTTTCGATGTCGGCGAAACTTAGGTATTCCAGAACAGCAACGATAAAATTGTGACGACAACACCTCGGAGCTCAACTCCCTGGGACACTGCTACAACCCCTAAAAGTCAGGAGGCACCAAGACCAATGTTCTCGTCACAAAACCATCGGAACGATTCCAAGATACCCGCGTGATCCTAAAATATTTTTTAGTGAAATTTGAGGAGAAAAGAGTCAAAACTTCTACGTCAGGAGACCTCACCAGAGCGACGAAGGGACTGAGGAGTAAAAAGAATCCTACTCTCCGATATATATAATCCTAAGACTCAAAACATTTTTTCTTCTAGACTTAACAACGCCAGCGATTCGATCAAGCAGGGGGGCTCCTAAGTCGGGGATGGCTCTGATTACCAACTTGTAACTCCCACGATGCGGCTATATCTCCCACGTGTCAGGGCACGACTTGGAGGCATAACCGCATGGTGGTTTTGTCGCAAGAAGGCTCATCTTCACACAATCCCATGTAATGAACAAGAATGGGATAAAGAGTTGGCTTACAATCGCCACTTCACACAATACAAAAATTTAACATACATCATTCAGAGTACGAACAATGTCCGACTGCGGAACCAAAATAAAAGAAGACAACCCCAAATGCAAGATCCCCGATCGTCCCAACCTGGCTCCACTACTGATCATCAGGGAAAGAAACATAGTAACGACCACGTTCCTCATCGAACTCCCACTTGAGCTCGGTTGCGTCACCTGCACTGGCATCGTCGGTTCCTGCAACTGTTTTGGTAGAATCTGTGAGTCACGAGGACTCAGCAATCTCACACCCGCGAGATCAAGACTATTTAAGCTTATAGGAAGGATGGGGTAGTGAGGTGGAGCTGCAGCAAGCACTAAGCATATATGGTGGCTAACATACGCAAATAAGAGCGAGAAGAGGAGCAATGCACGGTCGTGAAGCTAGAAGTGATCAAGAAGTGATCCTGGAACTACTTACGTTCATACATAACCCAAACCGTGTTCACTTCCCGGACTCCGCTGATAAGAGACCATCACGGCTACACACGCGGTTGATGTATTGTAATTAAGTCAAGTGTCAAGTTCTCTACAACCGGATATTAACAAATTCCCATCTGCCTCATAACCGTGGGCACGGCTTTCGAAAGATAATACCCTGCATGGGTGTCCCAACTTAGCCCATCATAAGCTCTCATGGTCAACGACGGATATTCCTTCTCCCGGGAAGACCCGATCAGTCTCGGAATCCCGGTTTACAAGACATTTCGACAATGATAAAACAAGACCAGCAAAGCCACCCCAATGTGCCGACAAATCCCGATAGGAGCTGCATATATCTCATTCTCAGGGCACACCGGATGGGCAAGACGTCGGGTTGGCCTAGACCCTGGATTGCCCAGGGGGCGCCAGACATCGCCCAGGTTGGGCCAGCACTCGAAGGAGCACTGGTCCGGGGGTTAAAATAAAGATGACCCTCGGGCTCGCGAAAACCCAAGGGAAAAAGGCTTAGGTAGGCAAATGTAAAACCAAGGTTGGGCCTTGCTGGAGGAGTTTTATTCAAGGCGAACTGTCAAGGGGGTCCCATAAATCACCCAACCACGCAAGGAACACAAAATCAAGGAACATAACATCGGTATGACGGAAACTAGGGCCGCAAGAGTGGAACAAAACACCAGGCATAAGGCCGAGCCTTCCACCCTTTACCAAGTATATAGATGCATTAATTAAATAAGAGATATTGTGATATCCCAAAATATCCATGTTCCAACATGGAACCAACTTCATCTTCACCTGCAACTGACAACGCTATAAGAGGGGCTGAGCAAAAGCGGTAACATAGCCAAACAATGGTTTGCTAGGAAAGGATGGTTAGAGGTTTGACATGACAATATGGGAGGCATGATATAGTAAGTGGTAGGTATCGCGTCATAGAAAAAGAGCGAGCAACTAGCAAGCAAAGATAGAAGTGATTTCGAGGGTATGGTCATCTTGCCTGCAAAGTTCTCAAAGTTGTCAAAAGCTTGATCCTCGTAAGCGTTCTCAACAGGTTCCTTGTTCACGTACTCGTATCCCGGCTCTAACCAAATCAAGAACATAAGCAAATGACCAACAATCAATCATGGGCGATGCACAAACAACATGATGCAAAACATGGCATGATATGCGAGATGTGATATGGAATGCATATGCGTGCTCCGGAAGGAAAAAGATGAACAATGCATCAACTTGGCAAACCAAGTGTGCCTATAGAAAGATGAGTTTATTTCGGTTGAAATTGATATAAAGATCACCGGAATCGGATGCACGGTTTGCAAATGACAAGCAAAACAAGGATGTCACAATTCTACGATTAACAACATGATGCCACATAGAATGCAACGGGGAACAAGGCTACATTACTCCAACATATCAACAAAGCATATAGAAAAGAAGCACTCAAGATGCTTGACGAAAGATGAACACTGAGCTACGGCTAAATCACAACAGAGCAGGTTCAAACAAGCATGGAAAAAGTGCAAAAGATACCAGCTTCACAGACTTGGTGAAAATAACATGTCAGAATTAACATCAGGAAGCCATGTTTAGAGCAAGCAAACAACATGCTATAGGAAGCTAACATAACAAACCAAAGAATGGCATGAATCTACGCAAAGCATATAACAAAACTCCCTTACTAACCATCAGCTAAAAAAGATCATAAGATATGATGGCACCCATGTAAACATAGAAAGTTTCGTTACAGATTTCGTACTTAGCAGAAAAACAGAGCATGGCATAAACAACATCATGAAGGCCTCTTTGCGAGCTCGATTCACTCATTACAAGGCATTGCATGACAATATAAGCATGGGATCAGAAATAAGACATGTTCATTAAGCTAATCACGGCAAGAAAAAGTTCATAGCATGCATGGATCACTAGAAACAACCTTGGCAAAATTGAATAACATGTAAACAATCTGCCAGGAACATTTTATAGCAAAAGTAAAGCAAGATTGAGTCATGCTAGGTCACTACATCATTGTCCAAAAGGGCATGGATGGGTAGAGCACATCCACATATCCAAAACATCCTTACTGAACATACTCAAAATAAGCAAGGATCTCTCTGTAGCAACATGAATACATGGCATAAAAATAACAGCAGGGAAATAACTTGGAAGAATTCGAAGTCCCTGAAATCAACAACATCACGATGCCTAGTTTGCATGCTTGTGATAGTAACCACATAGATCACAAAAAAATACATGGAAGCACCTCTGTAAAGATGGCATGGCATAGTCCAAAACACATGTAGAACTCATTCCCATAAGATGCACACAATAAATATAGAAAAAATGACAAATGAGCATGTTCTGATAAACTACAGCAGACAACATTGTATAGCACTCTTGCACAAGATCTTTGCGCATCAAGATGACCTCAAACGAACATGAACCAATGGAACAAAATGAAGAGCCCATCCATATGAACATTACGTTATATTATGAATGCAAAACGGAGCTACGGATGCGGAGATATGGTATATTGAACAGGGCATAAAAATATCACAGAAAAATGAATTAGAAGAAATCGACCTCGCCCACATCTAGGGTTTCCTCTTGGTGCGGATCCCGAGGTTCATCATGGTTCGCCGGATCCTCGCCGGAAAAAGGCCCGGGGAGGAGGAAGAAGAGGTCGGGGCGGTCGAGGGTGCCGGATCTGGTCCGGGGCGACCGGATCCGCGGCGAGGCGATGGCGACCGCGGCGAAGGGAGAAGGCGCGGCGGACGGGGCGACGTCGGCAGGCGGCAGTGCAGCGTCGGCGGGCGGCGGCGCAGTCGGGGAGGCGCGGGAGCGGGCGCGGCGGCGGATGGGCTCGGGGGGCCCGACCCGGGCCTCGGCGGGCCGGCGGCGTGGGGCGCGGCGAAGTGGGCGCGGTTCGCCACGTGGTGGCGCGCGGTTGGACGGGGGAGCGGCGGCGGACGTGTCCGGCGCCGGGCGGACGTGTCCGACACGCGGAGGAAGGGGAAGACTAGGGTTTTGCCCGAAATTTCGGAGGGGGAGGTGTATTTATAGGTAGAGGGAGCTAGGAGGCTCCAAAAGGAGTGTAGTTTTCGCCCACACGATCGTGATTTGACACCGGAGAACATGGAGATGACTTAGATGGGTTATTGGGCCGTTTTGAAGGGGTGTTGGGCTGCAACACAAAAGAGGCATTTACGGTTACCCGGTTAACCGTTGGAGTATCAAACGACCTCCAAATGGCACGAAACTTGACAGGCGGTCAACCGGTGCTATGCCAAGGCTGCTTGGCAAACCTCGATCCATTCCGAGTAAGTTTGACACCCGCACACGAAAAAAGGCAAAAGGGGGCGCCGGGGGACATAGGAGTGTCGGATTGCAAAACGGACAACGTGGAAAATGCTCGGATGCATGAGACGAACACGTATGTAAATACGATGCACATGATGACATGATAAGAAATGCATGACATGGAAAAAATGCAAAAGGAGGAAAACCCAACCACGAAGGGAATATCATATCACATAGCCGAAAATGGCAAGCATTGGAGTTACAAATATGACAAGTTACATCCGGGGTGTTACAAGGGCCCATGTGCACGGGGGTGGTAGAGAAGTCATCTCTCGCCCCGAAGGTCGCTCTTCGTGGTCTTGTCCGTGGTCTTGGCGGTCGTCTCGAAGATGATGACGGTGCCATGTCGTACTTGCATCGTGTGGCCGCTCCATATGTGATCGACTTGCTCGCCGTCACCTTGAAGATGACGAAGGGGAAGTAGACTTGACCAAAGCCCGAATATCCTCCATCCTTGCATCTTTATCCTCCTTTTGTGTGGAAAACTTGTCATCGAAGTAGTCTCTTGTATGTGCTTCCGAGTGTCGTATGTCAATGGCGAGGTTGTCGGTGCGCTCTCACAATCGTGATTATACGCCTTGCATTTGTCGTTGTAGATCAAATATGGACGCTTTGGTGATGTAGTTGTTGGCGCCGTCATTGTCATCGAAGACCGGAGATGAAATGCCTCGCCTATCCATCACAAAACTCGAGCAAGTGTGAGTAGAAGAAAGGAAAGAACTAGACCAATGTAACTTATCCAATATTGAAGATGAATCAATGATCACTCAATAATGTATCAAGGAAATAGCACAATTGGTACCGGATCTTGTCAATTCTCACACCTACACATGTAAGGCTTATGGTGGAGCTTGGTGAGGATAGTGGCACAAAAATTTGATGCAAAGTGTTATCAAGAGTCAATAATGTTGGAAAAGATTCACAAACTCGCAAGTGAAACAAGTAGACCAATAGCAATATGTGGCACACGGAAACACACACGGATAGATAAATGGGGTCGTGCAACCAAGGAATGAGCACAAAATGTGGAATCCGCGGAAAATGCTCGTGTTGCACAACTCAAGAGAGACGCTAGCGCGATTGCTCAATAGGCGGATACGAAACTTGTGCACAACCTATAGGATGCAAAATGTATGAGCTTTCTATCCCAAGTATCCTATGTGTATGATGTTCCCGGTGTTTCGCACACGATGATTCAAGATGATCAATATGGTATATGGTATGCAATGTGGCGATGCTATGGCTATTGCTTACAAGCTCTTTGTTTTTCTCTTCATTTGCTTAAAAGCTTATTCTTCCTTTTTTTTATATGGCCACTATGCGAAATGCACAAACCAAGATAGCAATTGTGTATATGCGGGAACAATCTTGTGACACAAGAGATGATATGATACCAAGATGATACCAATATGATATGGTATGTATGCAATGGAAGGTGTAGATCTGTCGGGGATATACCCCGCGGTGTAACCCGCCGGATGTATGACCCGACTGGAGCGTGGCGACTCACTGATGACCTGCCTGAAGCTTGGCGATTCACAGATAACCAGCCCGATCTTGGCAACTCATTAGTAACCCAGCGGGCGGGTCAGATGGACAACAAGGCCCAAAGCCTAGAAGGCCGGCTCATGTTATGATGGGCCGGCTTAAGAGGAAAGGGATGACGAATATTTCCTTTACGAGGAAGCAAGACCCGAACTTGTATTCAGCTTGTAGGAGAAGATAGACTAGTCATAGTCCTACTAGGACTCCGCATGTAACCCACCCATCTAACTTATATAAGGAGGGGCAGGGCTCCCCAAGAGGGACATGCAAGAAGAAACAATCTCTAGGCTAGACACAAAGAGCCGGCTTACCGGCGACTCTCGTGATCATAATGAGACCTAGCCTCAAGCAGCATGTAGGGTTTTTACCGGATGATGTTTCCCGGGCCCGAAGCTCTCTAAATCCCTGTCTTGTGTGTTGCATCTCTCGTCCCGATCAACCCCTCTCAAGCTACCTCCTAGATGCGTTGGCCTCGCGACTAAGTCCTGGCACGAAGGACATCTACCGTGACAATTCCACGACAGTTGGCGCCCACCGTGGGGCCTGCGCACGGTGGTGTTGAGTTCTTGGAGGGATATTTTTCTAGGGTTTGAGAAGTTCGCTATTTCCGGATGAAGAAAAACCGGATTTGAAGGATATACGTCGTCTCCATGACAAGCAGACGGAACGACATATATGAGGTTTAAAGTTCAAAAGAAATTAGGGTTGCTCTCGAAGATGACGCGGCGATCGGTCGAATCCAAGGACGAGTCGATATCTGATACAGCGGCCACCTTGCGAGCTGAGACAAAAATCAGTCGCCTCCATATTGATTTTCGGCGCCGCCCCGTGTCGGCTCTATTTTTGGTCTCGCCGGCTATACCCACACCCATCTCGCCCGCGGTTTCTGTTCTCCGCTCAAGCCGAGTCACGCCTGCTAGTTACGCCCGCCCCTGCTGACGTGGATTCGATCCGGTCTCGCTCCGAGTTGCCTCCGTCCAGAGCCGTTCTCGCTGTCGCCTCGGTTTCACCTCTGCCTGGATGTGGATTGGTCAGATTGACCACGACCTGGACTCTGTTATCGCTGCTTGTGCAGCGCCTGATGGCCTCCTGCGCCACCCCGGGCCGGCTCCCAATCGGCCTTGCCGCGCTGCCTCCGGGTCAAATCGACCCCGTGTTGCCTTCACCTGCTGCGGTCGGCAGGCCGCCGGCCGCTATCGAAACACCTGCCGCTGCCGCTCCCGCGCTTGGTCGCATCGTCGCTGTAGGCCTACAAGCCGTGCGAGACCTCAACTCCTCTTATGCCATGGCCACACTCGAACCGCCCCAAGCAGAACTCAAGTCGCTGCTACCTCTACAGCCGCAGCTCCCGCCCGTGCACTTCGCACCGGCTCACACCTCTAAACGACCGTGGTCGGATGCTTCTTCTGCGCGCGCCACCTTGGACTCCCGCCGCTGGGCCGCCACCGGGTCAAGCTCTTGCCTACGAGCCTTTCCATGTTAAATCGCCGAGCCGCCGCCGACGGGCTGCCGGCTGCGCTTTGTGCTTCCACCTACGCTGCTGTGGCCCACGGCTCCGAGGCAAGTCTGCAGTACTGTTTTTGCTACGTTGAAGCAACCGGGTCAGCGCCGCCTCTGCCATGGCCGGTACCTGCGCCGCGCCGCCCTGTTGCAGCCGCTGGGCCGTCCCGGCCGGGCCGTTTTCCGCCGTTGCCGACCTTGGGCTATCGTCTCCTCTTTGCCGTGACCCGCCAGGGCGCTACTTCAGCTGCCTGTTGAGTTCTTGAAGAGGAGAATTTAGCAAAGCAACAATTGAAAGACTATCACTGATGCTGAAGAAAGAGAAACGCATGCATATCCTGAGATGGACAGGAGAGAGCACCCATGTGCATGCAAAGAGCAATTTAGGGGCAAGACAATCTGATTTTTGTTCCCCACCTCTTTGGTACGCGGGCTGAGCATAAAACGCCAAAAAGAAAAAGAAAAACCGGAGGAAGTACTAGTACGCTAGCCTGTATTTTGACTATGGAGTCATTTGACCAGTCTACACGAACATCTCCCGTCCAAATACATCAGGTGATATTCATCCAGTCCATTTTATCGGCACATATTAAATTGTTTGAGAAAAATTACTCTGGTATGTGGTATTTTTTGTAGGACCAGTATCCGTTATAAAGGTGTCGCAAAAGGGTGTGCGCCAATATTACTTTTGCACTAGCACTTGTCCATGCTGTGCCATTGGATGAATACGTGCGCAAGTCGCCGCCCCGCTACATCAACACACATGACTGACTCCTCGTCCGCGCCGGCTTACAATGCCGCGGCCGATTCGTCTGCCTAAGCCGCCGGAACTATGTTGAGTCGCTGGATTGCCTGAGCCACCTCTATCGCGATAAACGGATCATCCATCGTCCAAACAAATCAGATGATATCCATCCAAATTTGTTTTATCAGCACATGTTGTTTTTGTCAAAAAACAAGTTTATCTTTGCCTTGGTCGGCAATATTATTTATGCAGAGCAATTATTTATGACAAAAAGTGATATTGTACCACGGAGATGGAGACACGCCAACATCTTTTGGCACAGGTGGTCGTCATTACTCAACGGACTCCCGCACCGGCTTACAACGCCACACACGACTCGCCTGTCCGTTCTCACGGCCGGTTCACGCGTTCACGCCGGCTTACAACGAGGAGGACAATTTGCTCGTCCGCACCGGCGTACAACGCCATGGCCGACTCATCTGTCTATATCGTCTCTGATGCTGCGGTCGTCTTTACCGTCCGTCTCTCGCGGCCTGGTCTACATCAACACACTGGGCCGCACCTGTCTGCATGAGCTATTCTTGAGTATGAGCTAGTCACTGCTTGGGAAGCCCGGTTTTATTCCAACAAATTGGAGGCAACTTATCATGTATTATCAGCCGCCGTCTGCACTAGATGGCTCAATGGGCAGGCACACAAGTCGCCGCCACTACAGTTTGGTTGAACTTCAAACAACGAGTTGGAAGGAACCATTGGCCGAGTTGCTGACACGGCTCATACGGGATCATTTATAAACCCGCCGCAATCACCTCAACCTTCTGTGTATTCGCCTCGCGCTATCAATGCCAATGATATACACCTTCTGCTATCGTCAAATATGGAGAATCTCAAGCCAACACCTTGAGTCGTCTTGAGACTTGGGGGCTACAATGGTATGACTCGGCAGAATTAGACGATTTCAATGAATTCAAGAACTCCGGGTCATTGAAGGGAAGATAACCCGGCCCTGGAGGCTACTGCTTTATTGGCGAATATTTAAAGGCCGTCAGAAGATTTCCGGCTCAAAATGAAGATTCCGGTTTAAAATATAGCTCAAGAGACATCTCTCTCCTGCAAAGCTTTGAAGCTCTCAAAACCGGTTTAACATCTGGCTCAAGGTAAATTTGTCCCTTACAAAACTTTGAGGCTCTCAATATCCGGTTTAAGAATTTCCGGTTCAAAAAGAATTAATCTCTCGCAAGTTCGAGTTCTCAGACAAATTAATGGTTACCAAAGAGAACTTGTTGTCATGATGCACGGTTCAAAACATGGGTATCCTGCCTTACGGCTTATCTTATTATGATCACTTGGGGGCTTCCTGCTCATCGGGCATAGCTATCAGTACCCTCTTGATCGGTGCAATGCCAAAACTTCTATGGTCACTTGGGGGCTTCCTGTTCAAACATAGGTCGTATTCCAACCAAAGAGAACATAGCTGTCGATACCCTTTTGATTGGCAAACTGCCGAACCCACTTGGGGGCTTCTTGATCGTATCCGAATCATAGCTCAACCCCTTTGGGAATCGACATGGATCGTATTCGAATCAGCGTCACTAAACAACTCTTAAGGTCATTTGGGGGCTTCCTGTTCAAACATAGGTCGTATTCGAACCAAAGAGAACATAGTTGTCGATAGCCTCTTGATCGGCATCGCCAAAGCCACTGGGGGCTATATGATCGTATTCGAATCTTAGCTTAACCCCTTTGGAACGGTTTACTGATCGTATTCGAATCAGAAGCCTCAAAATTTTGTCTGTTTCTTATACAGTTTTTTGCAATCGCAGTTATTTGACTTTGTCTTGAGACTTTTTTGATCATATTTGAAAGCACCTAGGGAGTGGCTTTGATTCCATCGGCTTAACCTTGATCAATAAAGTTGTCAGCACATAACAAACATCATATGTGCCGGCTTTTACATAATTGGGTTTTCACCCTCACTGTCCGGGTCATATAAACCGGCGGTATCATTCAAAGGATCATAGGGATCTTGTGATCTACTTGTGTAGAGGATAAGACTATATTTGGGTGATTACCCGCCTTGGCTCTTGACGTTAAGTCGCCAGGGCATATGTTGTTTAAACTCTGTGCAGGATTTGCAGAAGTATGACTTATATAAATGCTTCAGTCCAAGCTCATCACTGAAATTGGTGTCTCAAAAGGGTTATCAATTATTCATTTCTCAAGGGCTCTAGGCCACCGGGTTACAAAAATTCCGGCTTACAATGAATGTGCATTAAGTCGTCATCGGCCAAAAGCCGCCAGGTATTTAAATTCCGGATTTACTTGTCAAATGATGAGGTATTCAAATCATTAATAGCCAAAACTGGCTGGATTTTCACGATGGTATTGAATGATTGAGGTTTCCATACCAGATTATATTATTCAAATCTTGAATAGCCACATGGTTGGATTTCTATTGTGATTATCAATAACTAGTGTTATGATTGAGGTTTTCAAAGTAGCTTTAGCGCAACGGCTATTATTTTTATCAATGGATATGATTTATTCTACAATGGAAGGAATAGTCCCGAGTCGCTGCAGGCTTACGACCCGGCACTTGGAGGCTACATTATTCAGATTGGGATTATATCAAATATGCAAGTCCCATGTCAGTGCCAGCATGCACCATGGCACTTGGGGGTTAACGCAAAATCATTTTTTGCTCAACTTATTGAAGACCTGACTCATCACATTCTAAATGAGTTGGCCCTTGGGGGCTACCAATTGCTCCTGTTAAAAATTCAAGGCACACAAGCATTAATCCATTATATTGAATGGTCCACTATTCAGTTGGTGGAGTACAAAGCTCTTAACCTTGTGGACGTGGGTTCAAGCCCCATGGTGGAGACTATATTATATGATGTTATTGTCAATTATATACAAAGTCCCAGCTCGGTATTATCTTACTAAGCCGGCCCTTGGGGGCTACACATTGCTGTTCAAATTTACATGGTTATACCTACAAAGTCCCTGCTCATTATTGCATAATGACCCAGCCCTTGGGGGCTACACTGGTTGAAGTTTTCATGAGCATAAAGCAATTACAAGTCCCAGGTTGCTGCAAGCATGACAACCCGGCACTTGGGGGCTACATGTGTGGAATATTCAGTTTATATGATTGAGATGACTAAACCGGATTTCTTCAAGGTTGCAACATTTATTGGAGCAAGTCTTAAACCATCACTTTGTTCTGCTCAAGACTTGGGGGCTACAGGTAATATGGATATAAGGAAGAAAAATCTTCAAATTATCAGTTTTGAGCAAATCAGGAGGATCAATTTCATAAACCGGTGTCAACAACAATTATGACCCGGCATCGTCTGTTTATAATCCGGCAGTTTCACATCTTCAAGCCGGCTGATTATCAGATGAGTATTTGAAGACCAAAATTGTTTAACCCGGCGCCTTGGAAGCCGACTCAAGTGGATTATTCTTCACAATATTTTCCTGTAAGAAACCAACATCAGCAAATTGAGTATGAAGCTAGCTTATTGACCCGGATTTTCTAGATGAAGGAAATGACAATTGGACTTAAGGATAATCAGGTCCCGGCTCAGGAGAATATTTAATCCGGAGCACAAGGAATTAAGGATGATCATGTGCCAGCTTACAAGAATTTTTAATTCGGAGCACAACTTGTCAAATTTGTTCTTGAGTTATTTTGCAGGATCAGTTTAACATGGATAAATCCAAATTAAACAGGGGGCTAATGTCGGGGATATACCTCGCGGTGTAACCCGCCGGATGTATGACGCGGCTGGTGTGTGGCGACTCACTGGTGACCCGCTTGAAGCTTGGCGATTCACAGATAACCCGCCCGATCTTGGCAACTCAATAGTAACCCGGCGGGCGGGTCAGATGGACAACAAGGCCCAAAGCCTAGAAGGCCGGCTCATGTTATGATGGGCCGGCTTAAGAGGAAAGGGATGACGAATATTTCCTTTACGAGGAAGCAAGACCCGAACTTGTATTCAGCTTGTAAGAGAAGATAGACTAGTCGTAGTCCTACTAGGACTCCGCATGTAACCCGCCCCTCTAACTTATATAAGGAGGGGCAGGGCTCCCCAAGAGGGACAGGCAAGAAGAAATAATCTCTAGGGCTAGACACAAAGAGCCGGCTTACCGGCGACTCTCGTGATCATAATGAGACCTAGCCTCAAGCAGCATGTAGGGTTTTTACCGGATGATGTTTCCCGGGGCCCGAAGCTGTCTAAATCCCTGTCTTGTGTGTTGCGTCTCTCGTCCCGATCAACCCCTCTCAAGCCACCGCCTAGATGCGTTGGCCTCGCGACTAAGTCCTGGCACGAAGGACATCTGCCATGACAATTCCACGACAAGATCGATGATCACTAATGTGCACAAGTAACTTTGCCGACAATACTCAATGGCTAGTCTAGATAGGCAAGTGACGCAAAATGGGCTACGGGTTAACAATGCAATGGAAAGATTGTACAAAGATGGGATACCACGATATGGAGATGATATAGAGGTTACCGTATTGCTTACGGTTAGGGTGTCAAAATGGTGAAGGTGGTCGATGTCGAATCCTTGGCGAACATGAGTGGCGGTGTTGTCGATGTCGAACCATTCCTAGTTAGCCAAAACACCTTAGGAAACAGACAAACCAGAAACTCAAAATCTTAAAGGGAAAATGTCAAATGGTGGTAGTAGACATGCGGTGGTGGTTCCAGAGTTGGCAATGCGGAAGTGGTGGTGGTGGTTGAAGAAGAAGCGGCCGTCAGTGATACGTCTCCAACGTATCTATAATTTTTGATTGTTCCATGATGTTATATTATCATTCTTGGATGTTTTATAATCATTTTATACCATTTTTGGTACTAACCTATTGACATAGTGCCAAGTGCCAGTTGCTATTTTTTGCATGTTTTTTACATCGCAGGAAATCAATATCAAACGGAGTCCAAACACCGTGAAAGTTTTTGAGGACTTTTTATGGACGAGAACACTTCCAATGGGCCAGAGCTGCACCTAGGGGGTGCCCCGAGGGGGGCACAACCCACCAGGGCGCGCCTGGGGGCCCAGGCGCGCCCAGGTGGGTTGTGCCCACCTCGGTGGCCTCCCGCACCCCCTCTTTACCCTATAAATTCCCAAATATTCTGAAAACCCTCGGGGGTAACCCTAGATCAGAAGTTCCGCTGCCGCAAGGCTCTGTAGCCACTGAAAACCAATCTAGACCCTGTTCCGGCACCCTGTCGGAGGTGGGAATCATCACCGGTGGCCATCTTCTTTATCCCGGCGGCCACCATGATGAGGAGGGAGTAGTTCATCCTCGGGGCTGAGGGTTTGTACCAGTATCTATGTGTTTAATCTCTCTCTCTCTCTCTCTCTCTCTCTCTCTCTCGTGTTCTTGAGATGTCACGATTTTGATGTATCGCGGGCTTTGTTAATATAGTCGGATCATATGGTGTTTTCCCCTCTCTATCTTGTTGTGATGAATTGAGTATTTCCCTTTGACATTTCTATCAGATCACGGGTTCTAGAAAAACCCTCAAGGTTCGAACACTGGGGTGCGCGCGAAGATTTCCTCCCTATCGATCCATGCCCTAGCTCGCTAAGATCTTGCAGACGAACTCGACGAACTCACAACACAAAAGACACGAGATTTATACTGGTTCTGGCCATCGTTGTGGTGTAATACCCTACTCCAGTGTGGTGGTGGTGGATTGCCTCTGTGGCTGATGATGAATAGTACAAAGGGAAGAATGGCCTCCTGAGGTTGAGGTGTTCTTGTGCTTGTCCAACTTGTGTGGGTGAGGACTTGATTCCCTCAAGATGAGATGAGATGAGATGAGATGAGATGTGATGAGATGAGATGAGATGAGATGCCCCTACTGTGGTGGCTAGTTCTAGTTATTTAGGCCCTGGTCCTCTTCCCAAATATTGAGCTGGAAGGAAGCCAACAACGGGCATTTGAAAGGGGACAACTAGTACAGCTTATCCTGACAAAAGTGGTCTTCACCTGCAGAAGGCTCTGGTGGTGACGCCGCATTGGGCTCCATGGTGACCTCCGTCTTGCCATCCCGCTGGTCTTGGTCTCGTTGCACCGATATGGAAACCTTTTCTTGATGCCTCGGTACTCCGCGCCTGCTCTTGTGTCCTTAGCACCAAAGAGGAAACAAGGACACTACGCGCTGGCGCCCGCCTGATCTTGATCGTCATGTCTCACATCATGAGATCCTCGCGAGGTTCGCCCTGCCTTGATTCCTCCGCTCCTCGCGAGGCAAGCTGGTGAGGCCGCTCCTGAGGAGGTCTTGCGTCGTCCACCTCACGAGGCTTGGCCCCTCGCGAGGGTATTGAATGTCTCGGTGATGAAGATGGGTCGTACAGGCCTGCAACACAGCCACGCCATGGGCCGCAGGCAGGCAAGTCTGGGGACCCCCGTTCCCAGAACGCCGACGGTAGCCCTCGGGCCCAAGGCGCACTCGGGCTTGGCTTCGAGGCGAAGCCAAAGGTCAAGCGTGGAGCGCCACGGGCCCCAAAAGCCTGCGGCCTTGGTCGACGCGTGGCGGTTGATTGGACGTGGGCGTCTCCGCTTCCCCATGCTGCCTCGGCAACTGCCCGACTTGACAGAAAGGCTGGCGCGGACAACGCTTGCCTTCACTATTCCCTTTCGCCTTGCCTCCGATCCCCTTTCTCGCTCCTCGCTGCCGATACCTCTAGATCTGCTCCAATCTTGCTCCGCATCTGCGACCAATGGCGCCGCATAAGGTCAAGTCCTCCCCAGTGCTGACTTGGTACGTGCCTACTCTTGATGCGCCCAACGTCACGGAGAAGAGCCTGGCTGCCATGCGCTTGCTGACGGCGGGGGAGAGCAACGAGGGGGGAAAGACGGAGCACCCGCTTGCCTCCGACGTGCCGGAGCCTGAGGGAAGCACCTTCTTCCCCTTCTTCACGAGCAGCATTACCGCCGGGTTGGTTCCCCCCTTCTCTGACTTCTTCTATGAGGTCCTCGACCACTACGGGCTGCAGGTGCTGCATCTTCATCCCAACTCCATCCTCCTCCTGTCCATCTTTGCCTACTATTGCGAGGCGTATCTGGACGTGATGCCGTCTGTGGCTCTTCTGCGCCACTTCTTCTTTCTTCCCGTCAGCGAGGGGCACGTCTCCGGGTGCGCCAATTTCATCGCATCCGGCAAGGCCAACTCGATCTCGAACACCGGGAAGAGAGCCGACAACATACGAGCCAAATGGGTCATGATGGACTCCAAGTGCGTCCACCCCTGCTTGGCATTGCTGACGGAGGCGCCCCAGTCTGGCAAGGGGTGGCCTCGTGTGGAGCTCAATGGCGAGCGGGCGTCGTCGGTGTTGGAGCAGATGACGACCGACTTGAAGCCGGGCAATGCCAAGGCGGCCAAACTGACCGGGGCTATGCTTCTAAGGGAATTCTTGATGCTGCGCGTTGCTCCACTTTAGGCGTGTGCGTGCCCTTTATGGAGGCTTGGAGATGAAGAAGACAAGATTCGCCTGAGGCCAGGGGCCCTGCTTGACGATGAGCTGACTGCTGCCCTGCGCCTCCTGGTTGGGGACAACCAAGAGTACCCGCCGAGCGCCTTCGTTCCTTTGTTCCTCCGCAAGGACTGGGAGCCAACCGTGGCCTCCAGGCCAACCTTTGACGCGCGCGGGCTGGTGCCGCCGGCGCTCACTGGGACCTCATCCACGCCGAAGCTGGTGGAGCTGTCTTCTGACGAGTCCTGCGGGAGGGAGGAAGAGGAGGTGGACTCGGAGGCAACCTCCGAGGAAATGGGGGAGACCTCTCCCTTGAGCCGACATCCTCCGCGCCCTACCAGATGACGCCGAGATCGACGCCCGCCAGGGGGAGGGGGCGCTGCCTCTCATCCCGACACGGGGTAGATCGTCACTGGTCTCCCGAGATGCTGCCTCTGCCTTGAAAACACCTGGAGCCGCCTCCAGCCCTTCTGCTACGCCGTCTTCTCTTCCCAGAGCCCGTGCGCCTACTCCTCAGGTTCCGACGCTTTCAGGTTTCAGGCTCCCCAAGCAGAAGGTGGACTATGTCGCAGTGGATCAGTAAGTGCTTCGAGCTTCGCCTTGCTTCTGCTTATACTTGCTATTTTCTGACGTTCACCCTTGGTTGATCAGGCCGGTGCCTTTGGCGAAGAAACAGAAGGAGGACACAGCGGCCGCGCCCCCTCTGCGGAGAAAGGAGGTGGCTGCACTCGCACGTCCCCAGCCCGGTCTCCCTCGAGAGGCCAAGAGAGACATCAACGGGAGGAGTCATCCCCTGTGGCCCCGCTGGCTCCGGAAGTGCTGACACCTGGCTCGGCTGATGAGGTCCCAAAGGCTCTAGAGCCCTTGATCTCCCAGGCCCAGGTAACGACGTCGCCCCCTCCTCCTGCCGCGCTCTTGGGCCTAGGTTCTTCCGCTTTCTCTATCGTCTTGGAGCGCGCCCTTTCAGAGATGGCCCAGTTGCGGGAAGATCTCCTGAGCGCGGACCCGCGCCTGGTGGCCGGATGCCTGGAGCTGGCCTCCAGCTGGCTTCTTTCTGATGCGGCGGTCCAAGCGACATTGAACCAGGCTGCGACGGCCTCCGAGGAGGAGAAGCAGGCCACCGCAAAAGCCGCGACTGATCGTGAGGCGTCGCTGAAGGACGCCAAGGCCGCTCGCGACTGCTGCCGGGCACTGGAGAAAGAGTTGAAGAGTCTACGTGACCAACACACCGAAGATACCCGTGGTCGCCAGGCGAAGGAGGAGGAGATGAAGGCTCGGGTGGACGCCATCAGGAGCCGCGATGCTGAGCTGGTGGAGCTGGCGAAAGCGCAGGCCGCGGAACGCTGCCGGCTAGAGGCGCTGGAGCAGAAGGCGAAGGCGAGGTAGGCCGATCTCGACGCCAAGGCGAAGGTCCTAGCCGAAAACCGCGTGGCCTTCTCGCTTCTTGTGAAGAGGTCCAACAAGGCGCTGAAGTCACTATACGAGAAGGGCTTGGAGAAGCTGCTGACCACTGACGAGGATGGCCCTGCTCAGCTGCTTCCCCACTTGGTGAAGGCGCTTGAGGAAGTCGTGGAGGGTATCGGTCCCATGGCTGAGGCAGAGGCTCGCGTCCTATCTTCAACTGCGCTGACGCGTGTCTTCAGTCATCTGTACCTTCGCGCCCCCAATGCTCGTCTCGACGTGCTCCTGGAGTTTGTAGCTGATGAGCACTGTGCGGCTGCCGCCGCAGCCGTGAAAGGACAGGTGGAGGCCCTGCTGAAGAAGTTCCGTGGCTTCGTCCTCGCGCCCTCGACCGGCGATGCCACTGGTCCTGCGGTTGGCGGTGCAGGTGAAGGCGATGTTACCAAGGGAGGAGCACCTTCTGCGGGCGATGGCGGTGTCCAGGAATGACCTGCGGCTACCTTCATGTTTCGTTCCTACAGCATGCATTGGGCCTCGTGGAGGCGTTAAACTTTCGTTTGATATTGTGAGAACAATATGTCTTGAAATATTTGCTTCGAGATTTTGTGATTTTCTTCCAATCTTCTTTGTGTTCTGCGTCGGCAGAGCCTGGCCCCGCGCATACCTCCACCGCTGTTGGGCCGACCGAAGACCAGGACGGACCAAGGAGTGAGGAGCTACGTGACCAGTTAGGCTCCTGAGTTGCGATGCTCAGGAGTCCCCCTTGATGCGCAAACAACTTATAGGGAGAGTACACGAGGATAGGTTAATGTTCTACATCGGCAGAGCCCGGCCCCGTGCATACCTCAACCATCGTTTGGCCGACCGGAGACCAGGACGGACCAAGGAGTGAGGGGCTACGTGACCAGTTAGGCTCCTGAGTCGCGATGCTTAGGAGTCCCCCTTGACGTGCAAACAATCTCCATACCTTTGCCCTCGCCACGGCTCGGCTCAGGAGGGGCGTGCGACGACCAGGTCCGGGAGACCTGGTTGGGTGGCGTACGCTTGCGCATGGCCCGAGTGCAGCCCCCAGGTCCGGGAGACCTGGTTGGGTGGTGTACGCTTGGGCGTGACCCAAGCGCAGCCCCCATGCCCAGCCCCCTCGCGCGGCTCTCCCGAGGGGTGGCGTTGCGGTGAGGCCGGACGCTGAGCTTTGGGGCTTCCTGAGGTTGGTACGACCGTGAAGCCTCCCTCAGTTGTTTATCACCAGCGCGGAGCATAGTTCTTCCGCTTATGCACGGGCATAGCCGCTCCTCGGCAGTGTCGACGGCCAGCACAGAGCATGGTGCTTCCACTTGTGCATGGGAGGGGGACTCCCTCTGTGGAGATCCCCCGGGGCGTGTACAGCCCCGCCCTGACACGTGACTTGCACGGCAGGGCTAGACGAGGTGTATCTGGGCACTCGTGAGCCAGCGCGGGACTCAGGAGGCCCTACCTCAAGGCGGGTTGCGCCAGGTCTTGGTTCTTGTTCGCTGTGCTGGTCCTGCAAGGTGGTCAGACAACCTGCGCCGAATGAGTTTCCTGAGGTTATCGCGTGAGAAAGCCAAGCACCAACAGCCCTAGGAGGTGACGTAAACGGGGCTGGCCTGCCAGACAGAGCTCAGCCGTTGGGGTCCGAGCACAGACGCCGTGCTCAACTTACTCACGCGGAGGGTCCTGAAGAAGGACGGCCGGCGCATGGTCCCCATGATGGGTGGCGATTGAGCAGGTGATAATCATAGGCAGATTAAGCATGGAGAGCAGCAGGCTTAAGTAAGTGCAAGGGAGATAGATGCCACTCGGTTAGGCCCGAGCGGCTTGGGGATGATGCAGCCTGAGGGGCGCCCCTAGCAAGGTAAGCTAAAGACATGAAGAAAAAGGGATACATGCCACAGGGACGGACCCACACGGCCTGGGAATGATGCAGCCCGAGGGGCGCTCCCAGCTGAATGAACTTGGAAAATGTCACCTAGTTCTGTTGATGAAGAGATGTCGAGGCAGCTGAAGGTACACGACAAAGGGGCTGCTCCTCATGAGCCACCGGGGCCCTGAACCTCGGGAGGCTCTGGGGGTACAGGTGGTTCCTTGAGGACCGTCTCCATCTCTGTTAGCACTGCGTGGTGCCTGGCCTCCTGAGCCGCCAGGATGTGCCGCAAGTTGCGCTAATAAGCTGACGACACACTCGGCAAGCCGAAAGCCATGCGAACATAGTTGTGTGGTGGACCCTCGCAACGGCGCACGCGCGAGGGCCAGAAAGGCTCCTGAGATGCGGCCTTGTTGAGCCCTGGAACGTTGATGCAGACACGCAGCCCAGCATCCTCGCCCGGATGAGGGGCTGAGTGGTCTTGGTGATGAACTCCTAAGCGGTGGGCGCTCCTCTCCTTATGTCCTCCTAAGGGAAACGTGCTGTGAAGCACGCTTCCAAGTGGTGCCCGAGCGCCTCCCTCGTGATGTTGGCAAGGTTTGAGGCCCTCCAGAAGAGAGCCCCCGAGCCCTGCCCGAGGAGGGCGCTGGGCGCACCTTCCTATGCTATGGAGGGAGGCGCCCTTGGAGTGGGCGCTGATCCTAACGAGGTTCCAGCTGCGATGCCACCTTACTGAGGTCCGGCACGGCGCAACTGCTTCTTCTTCTTGGGGATGGCCTCTGGAGGGCCCTCGCCCTTGCTGTCGGGTTCGTCGATTGCTGCAGCTTGAAAGGCACGCTCGAGGGAGCACACCGCGTCTTTTTCTTTGCATGGCACCATGATGATTCCGCCGCTTCCCGGCATCTTGAGGACATTGTAGCCGTGGTGGGTCACCGCCATGAACTTGGCCAGGGTTGGATACCCAAGGATGGCGTTGTATGGCAGACGGATGTGCGTGACGTCGAAGTCGATGAGCTCGGTGCGGTAGTTCTTGCGTTCTCCGAAGGTGACAGGGAGGCGGACCTGCCCTATTAGTGTGGTGGAGCCGTCGGTCACTCCTGAGAAAGGCTTGGAAGGCTGAAGCTGATCATACGACACTTGGAGGTTGTCGAACGTGTCGACGGACAGGACGTTGAGCCCTGGGCCACCGTCGATGAGGGTCTTGGTGACTTGCACGTTGCTGATGACTGGTGAACAAAGCATCGGGAGGGTGCCAGCGGTGGCTGCGCACTTGAGCTGATCTGCCGAGCTAAAGGTGATGGCGCACTGGGACCACCTGAGAGGGCGCGTGGCCTCAAGCTTAGGGAGGACTGCATTCACTTCACGAGCAAACTGTTTGAAGATACACTGTGAGGTTGGGGCCTAGGCTCCACCCAAGTTGCAGGCGATAGCGCGCGGCTCCTGAAAGCCCCCAGCCCCCTCGTCCTGATGGTGGTCGTCATTCCTTATTAGCGGTGGCGGCAGCGAGGGAAGACCGGCGTTGCCCTGAGGACGATCCTCACGAGGCTGGTCCCTCCAGGCGCCCTCGCCAGGATGATCCTGCCAGCGGTCCTCACGAGGCCGGTCGCGCCACTCCTAGCGCGGGCCACGGTCGTCCCAGCGTCCGCCACCACATCCTCCTCCTCGGCCGTAGCCCCGGTCGCTGCGCTCGGGGCGTCGACCAAAGCGTCCTTCACGAATGGCTTTGAGCTCTTGACAGTCGCTGGTGTTGTGGGTATTCAGGTTGTGGAAGGCACAGAACGGTCGACTGCAATTGGATGACTCGGGCTGGTCTCTGCCTCACTTGGTATCCGGCTTTGCTGCGAGCATGGCTGCTCCCTTGCGCTTCACGTCCTTGGCCTTGGCTTTCTTCTCCTCCGGGTCCGCAGCCGGCAGCTCGAGGAGGGAGAGGCGCCCTTCCTCAGCTCTTGCACACTTGGTCGCCAGGTTGAACAGCTCCTGAGATGTGCACATCTCCTCGTGGATAGCGAGCTCTTCCTTCATCTTGACGTCGTGGACAGACTCAGAGAATGCGGAGATGATGGCCTCATCCGTCACCTTGGGGATCATGAGACGAATGTTGTTGAAGCGCTGGATGTACTTCTGGAGGGTCTCTCCTGGTTGTTGCTTGTTGCAACGCAGATCACCCGCGGCCGGCGGGCGTTCACGAGTGCCCTGGAAGTTGGCGACAAAGCAGTCGCGCATCTCGTCCCAAGAGGAGACCGAGCCTGGAGGCAGTTTCAGGAGCCACGAACGGGCGTCGTCTTTGAGTGCCATAGGGAACCAGTTCACCATGACTTTCTCGTCGCCGTTGGCCCCCTCGATGCTCAGCTCGTAGAGCTGCAAGAACTCCACGGGGTCGGGGTGCCGTCATAGCGAGGAGGCAGATCTGGCTTGAACTTGCCCGTCCAGGTGACGCTACGCAGCTCGGGGGTGAAGGCGCAGCAGCCGACCGTGTTCGCCGGGGCCCGTCTTGGAGGTGGAGCTTGGTCCTGACACCCACGTGCTGCCACAGCAAGCGGCGCGGGGCCCTGCCGCGGCAGACGATCCTGGCGTGGCGGTGCGAGGAATGGCGAAGCGTTCTCTTGCAGTCGAGGGACTTCTTGGCAGATTCTTTCTTCACGCGCGGGTGCCGGACGCGGCGGGTCGCATCATGGAGACACGCGCCTTGGCGCCAGGGCGCCATCTTGGGGCAGAGGTGGTGGAGGCGCTCCGTGAGCTACATCACCTGTAGCTGGCGGAGGGTGAGGCGGAGAGAGGGACAGCGCCCCCTGCGGCGCGGACGAGCACGGCAATGCGGTCGAGCCAGTCCTCGTAGAGGTTGTCGACCGGGCGGTAGCGCAGGAGCTCGTGCGCCATGAGGAGCGCGGCCCATGCGTCCATGGGAGCGCGGCCCGTGCGTCCATGGGAGCGCGACGAGCATGTGAAGAGGAACCGGCCGGGGTCAGCGATGGAGTGACGGTGCGGCCGTCCCGCCGCGCCGAGGGGTGCAGCGAGGACACTTGTTGCTCGTTCCCCGCCGGGTCGGTTGCAGCGTTGGCGGCAGGAGACGGAGAACGACGAGGTGGTCCACCGACTGGAGCCGTCTCAGCGACATGGGTGGCCAGGGCAGCCCGACGCTCAACACGAGCACGGCAAGCGTCCGCCATGGAGATGATAGAGCAACTGGACGCGAAACAACGGAAAGGAAGCTCCGGCGCACCCCTACCTGGCGCGCCAAATGTCGGATCATGGGTTCCGGCAAAACCCTCAAGTTTCGAACACTGGGGTGCGCGCGAAGATTTCCTCCCTACTAATCCACACCCTAGCACGCTAAGATCTCGCGGACAAACTCGACGAACTCACAACACAAAAGACACGAGATTTATACTGGTTCGGGCCACCGTTGTGGTGTAATACCCTACTCCAGTGTGGTGGTGGTGGATTGCCTCTGGGGCTGATGATGAACAGTACAAAGGGAAGAACAGCCTCCTGAGGTTGAGGTGTTCTTGTGCTTGGCCAACTTGTGTGGGTGAGGACTTGATTCCCTCAAGATGAGATGAGATGAGATGTGATGAGATGCCCCTACTGTGGTGGCTAGTTCTACTTATATAGGCCCTGGTCCTCTTCCCAAATATTGAGCAGTAAGGAAGCGAACAACGGCCGATTTGAAAGGGGATAGCTAGTACAGCTTATCCAGACAAAAGTGGTCTTCTCCTGCAAAAGGCTCTGGTGGTGACGCCGCATTGGGCTCCTTAGTGACCTCCGTCTTGCTGTCCCACTGGTCTTCGTCTCGTTGCACCGATATGGAAACCTTTGCTTTATGCCTCGGTACTCCGTGCCTGCGCTTGCCTCCTGAGGAAACAAGGATACTGCGCGCTGGCGCCCTCCTGATCTTGATCGTCATGGCTCACGTCACGAGAGCCTCGCGAGGTTCGCCCTGCCTTGATTTCTCCTCACCTCGCGAGGCAGCCTGGTGAGGCCGCTCCAGAGGAGGTCTTGCATCGTCCGCCTCTCGAGGCTTGGCCCCTCGCGAGGGTCTTGAATTTCTCATTGATGAAGATGAGACGTCCAGGCCTGCAGCGCAGCCGTGCCGTCGGCCGCAGGCAGGCAAGTCTGGGGACCCCCGTTCCCAGAACGCCGACAATTTCGTTGTTATCGGATTGAATACTTTCATGGATTTGAGAACACTTGATATATGTGTTGCAATTGAATACTCATGGTGACAATGGGGTATTGTATTGATTCACTTGATATATGTTTTGTCACTCAACTCGCGGATTCCCGAGGTGACATTGGGGTAATCTATGCATAGGGGTTGATGCACATTCTTGTCTTTGTTTCTCCGGTAGAAATCTTGGGGCACTCGTTGAAGTTCTTTGTTCTGGATTGAGTATTATGAATATGAATTTGCTTTGGTGTTATTTTAGTACGAACTGTAGGATAGATCGAATGGAAAGAATAGATTTGTGTTATTTTAGTACGAACTCTTGAATAGATCGAAAGGAAAGAATAGCTTTGAGGTGGTTTCGTACCCTACAAACAATTTATTCGTATGTTCTCCACTAGGTAGGAACTTTGGAGTGATTGGTCACGCACTTCGAAGGGTGGTTATATGATCCAATTATATTAGCATTGTTGAGAGATTGCACTAGCGAAAGTACGGACCCTAGGCCTCATTTTCAAGCATTGCAATACCGTTTTTGTGCCCGTTTACTATTTTCTATCTTGCTTTATTTATTTATTCAGATTATAAAAATATATTTCTACCATCAATATTACACTTTTATCACTATCCCTTCGCCGAACTAGTGCACCTATACAATTTACCATTGTATTGGGTGTGTTGGGGACACAATAGATTTCTTGTATTTGGTTGCAGGGTTGTTTGAGAGAGACCATCTTCATCCTACACCTCCCACAGATTGGTAAAACTTAGGTCATCCACTTGAGGGAAAATTGCTACTGTCCTACAAAACTCTGCGCTTGGAGGCCCAACATGAATCTACAAGAATAAAGTTGCGTAGTAGACATTAAGCTCTTTTCTGGCGCCATTGTCGGGAGGTGAGTGCTTGAAAGTATATCTTTAGATCTTGCAATTGAATCTTTTAGTTTCTTGTTTTATCACTAGTTTGGTCTATAAAATAAAATGACATAAAGAAGTGGAGTTGAGGTTGCATCATATTATTCGTCTTTATAATATATTTCGTGAAAATGATGGAAAGGAAGATTGTGCTCAATTGATACAAGAATAATTCAATAGAATGCTTGGTGTAAATGATGAGCATGATTGCAATGTTGTTAGTATGAATTCTTTGAATATCCATGATGTTAATGATATGCAAAGCCATAAGCTTGGGGATGCTATATTTGATGAAGATGATGTTTTTAGTCCCCCAAGATTTGATGTGCAAATTTTTTATAATGATTGCATGCCTCCTATTTATAATGATTATAATGATGAAAGTGGATTCGGAGAGGTCATGACTTTATTTAATGATGAATCCACCATTTTGGATGAGGCTTCAATTGACTATGATAACAAAGTTCCTATCTATGATGATTATGGTGATGACATGTATGCTACAAAGAATAATTATAACGATGAAACTTGTCATCATGATTTTAATTTTCAATCACATGATAGTTTTTTTGTTGAGTTTGCTCCCACCACTATTGATGAGAATAAATTTGCTTATGTGGAGAGTAATAAAATTTCTATGCTTATGCATCATGAAAATAATGCTTTATGTGATGGTTATATTGTTGAGTTCCTTCATTATGCTACTGAAAATTATTATGAGGGAGGAACTTATGCTTGTAGGAATTGCAATAATATCAAGTTTCCTCAATATGTGTTGAAAGTTTTGAAGTTATGCTTGTTTTGCCTTCCTATGCTAGTTGATTCTTGTTCCCATAAGTTGTTTGTTCACAAAATTCCTATGCATAGGAAGTGGGTTAGACTTAAATTTGCTAGTCATATGCTTCATGATGCTCTTGTTATGTTTCAATCCTTATCTTTTATGCGAGCATCATTGAACTCATCATGCCTAGCTAACAGGCATTAAAGAAAAGCGCTTGTTGGGAGACGACCCAACACTTTTACCTACTGTTTTTGTCTGTTCACATGATTAAGCTACTGTATTAATCATGTTTTAGTGCTTTTGTTTCAATAGGGTGCTAAGTAAAGCCTTTGGGATAGTGTGGATGATAGTTGACTTGAATCTGTGCAAAACAGAAACTTTTGCGCCCAGTCTAGGAATTTTGAAAATTCACTGGAACGTGTTGTTGATCTAATTTTTCTGCAGGTGATAGATATAGAAGTTCCCTTCATTGTCCTAATTTTTCAGAATTTTTGGAGTAGCAGAAGTATGGTTGGAGTACAGATTACTACAGACTGTTCTGTTTTTGACAGATTCTGTTTTCAATGCATAGCTTGCTTGTTTTCTAGTTTCTATGGCTTATATTGCTCAATATAAATTGTGGAAATGATATTCTATAGTAGGCATTGTGTGCAAAAAATTATGAATCTTGTCTTTGACAATACCGAAGTGAATGATTTGTCTTTATCATACTAACTTATCTCACAAAGTTCCATTATGTTCTGTGTGATTGAAGTTTTCAAGTTTTGGGTGAGATATCGATATGAGGAGAATAAGGAGTGACAAGACGCTAAGCTTGGGGCCAAGACACCCCAAGGTAATATTCAATGAAAATACAAGCAACTAAGCTTGGGGATGCCCGGAAGGCATCCCCTCTTTCATTTCCAACATTATCGGTAACCTTACTTGAAGCTATGCTTTGATTCATCACATGATTTGTGTTTTGCTTGGAGCGTCATTTTCCTTTTCTAGGATTTGCTTTTTGTTATTTAGAAAAATGTTTTGCATCTTTATTTTCAATAAAAATGTCAAGGATAGCCTTTACAATACTTATTTTGCAAGTCTACATGTTGCTGTTTGATAACAGAAAGTTTATCGGTGTTGCGAAAATTCCCCAGGAAAGTCAGAATTTGATAAAATTTTGAAACTTTTTGCACAATAAGCTCTGATAAATTCTCTACAGTGTGTTAATTTTTAGAAATTTTTAAGTTGAATAAGCATGAATCCTCTTGCATTCTATACAGACTCTCCTGTTTTGGCAGACTGTTGTTATGTTTGCATTGTTTGCATATGTTTGCTTGTTTAATGATTCTATTTGAGGATAGGAGTATTAAATATGCAGAGGAATTTAGTATGCAATGTTAAATTATAATTTTAGTGATTTGTTACAAGTTGAGAATGATAAGGGTTTGCATTAATTTATATTAACTTATCTCACGAGTTCCTGTTGAGTTTTGTGTGGATGAAGTTTTCAGTATTGGGTAAACCGTGATATGAGAGGAATTAAGGAGACACAAAAGCTCCAGATTGGGGAAGTCCAAGGCATCCCAAGTTAATATTTCAAGAAGTCTGAAGCATCTAAGCTTGCCGATCCCCCGGTGTGGCACCCCGGCTCAGAGCGACCGGCTTACCATGCATTGCCAGCCCAGAGACCATGTCTTTTGGCAACACACAACATCTTGGTACAGAAAACAACCGCTTTATTGATGCTAGCGGATCAGAGTTTATATTATAACAGTTGTCCAGGCCAAGCGGCACGCCCAGTACGGCCCACACGCAATAGTTTTCGATAAGTAAGAGTGTCAAACCCAACGAGGAGCTAAAGGTAGAACAAATATTCAATAAAGTTCTATCGACCATCGATACAACTCTACGCATGCTTGAGGTTCGCTTTACCTAGAACAAGTATGAAACTAGAAGCACTTTGTAGGTGTTTTTGGATAGGTTTGCAAGAATATAAAGAGCGCGAGTAAATAAAAGCTAGGGGCTGTTTAGATAAAGACACAACTAAATTAGTTTTAGTAAATAGCTTTTTGTTACGAGAAAGTTATTTGTCCCTAGGCAATCGATAACTAGACGATAATCATTATTGCAATTTTATTTGAGGGAGAGGCATCAGCTAACATACTTTCTCTACTTGGATCATTTGCACTTATGATTGGAACTCTAGCAAGCATCCGCAACTACTAAAGATCATTAAGGTAAAACCCAACCATAGCATCAAAGCATCAAGTCCTCTTTATCCCATACGCAAACAACCTACTTACTCGGGTCTGTGGTTCTGTCACTCACGCCACCCACCATAAGCAAATCATGAACATATTGCAAACCCTACAGCGGGGATTCCTCACGCTTGCGCGACACGGAGAGCGCCATAGGACAACACCAATAATAAAACAGGCAACTCAAACCAATCACCATCATCAATTAACCCATAGGACAAAACAGATCTACTCAAACATCATAGGACAGCCATACATCATTGGGAAATAATATATAGCATTGAGCACCACGTTTAAGTAGAGATTACAGCGGGTAAGAGAGAGGTTACACCGCTGCATAGAGGGAGGAAGAGTTGGTGATGATGGCGGTGAAGTTGTGGGTGAAGATTGCGGTGATGATGATGGCCACGGCGGTGTTCCAGCGCCACCGGAAGAGAAGGGGAGAGGGGGCCCCTTCGTCTTCTTCTTCCTTGACCTCCTCCCTAGATGGGAGAAGGGTTTCCCCTCTGGTCCTTGGCCTCCATGGCATGGGAGGGGCGAGAGCCCCTCCGAGATCGGATCTATCTCTCTGTCTCTCTCTGTTTCTGCTGCCCTTTCACCGTTTCTTTTATATCCGGAGATCCGTAACTCCGATTGGGTTGAAACCTTTGCCCAGATCTTTTTCAAAAAATTAGCTTTCTTGCGGCAAAAGTAGAGCATCAACCGCCTTACTAGGGGCCCATGAGGGTGGGCGCCCTCCTGGGGAGGGCGTGGGCCCCACCCTCATGGCCACCTCGGGCACCGTCTCGCGTTGATTTTAATTCCCAAAAATCACAAATATTCCAAAATAATTCTCCGTCCGTTTTTATCCCGTTTGGACTCCGTTTGATATGGGGTTTCTGTGAAACATAAAACATGCAACAGACAGGAACTGGCACTGGGCACTAGATCAATATGTTAGTCCTAAAAATAGTAGAAAAAGTTGCCAAAAAGTATATGAATGTTGAATAATATTGGCATGGAACAATAAAAAATTATAGATACGACGGAGACGTATCAGCATCCCCAAGCTTAATTACTGCTCGTCCTCGAGTAGGTAAATGATAAAAAATATAATTTTTGATGTGCAATGCTACCTAGCATAATCTTGATCATGTAATCTAATCATGGCATGAATATTAAGACACGAGTGATTCAAAGCAATAGTCTATCATTTGACATTAAGATAATAATACTTTAAGCCTACTAACAAAGCAATCATTTCTTTTCAAAATAACATTGCCAAAGAAAGTTATCCCTACAAAATCATATAGTCTGGCTATGCTCAAAATATTCAAATCATGCACAACCCCGATGACAAGCCAAGCAATTGTTTCGTACTTTTGATGTTCTCAAACCTTTTCAACTTTCACGCAATACATGAGCGTGAGCCATGGACATAGCACTATATGTGGAATAGAATATGATGGTGGAGGTTGTGTCGAGAATACAAAAAAAGGAGAAAGTCTCACATCAACTAGGCGTATCAACGGGCTATGGAGATGCCCATTAATAGATATCAATGTGAGTGAGTAGGGATTGCCATGCAACGGATGCACTAAGAGCTATAAGTGTATGAAATCTCAAACTAGAAACTAAGTGGGTGTGCATCCAACTTGCTTGCTCATGAAGACCTCGGGCATTTGAGGAAGCCCATCATCGGAATATACAAGCCAAGCTCTATAATGAAAATTCCCACTAGTATATGAAAGTGATAACTCGAGAGACTCTCTATATGAAGGATGATGGTGCTACTCTGAAGCACAAGTGTGGTAAAAGGATAGTAACATTGCCCCTTCTCTCTTTTTCTCTCATTTTCTTATTTTTTATTTTTTATTTTTTATTATATTTGGTGGGCTTCTTTGGCCTCTTTTTTTATTTGGGCTTCTTTGGCCTCTTTTATTTTTCATAAAGTCCGGAGTCTCATCCCGACTTGTGTGGGAATCATAGTCTCCATCATCCTTTCCTCACTAGGGCAATGCTCTAATAATGATGATCATCACACTTTTATTTACTTACAACTCAATATTACAACTCGATATCTAGAACAAAGATATGACTCTATATGAATGCCTTTGGTGGTGTACCGAGATGTGCAATGATCTAGTGTAGCAATGACATAAAAAAAGGACAAGCCATGAAAACATCATGCTAGCTATCTTACGATGTTGCAAAGCAATATGGCAATAAATGCTCAAGTCATGTATATGATGATGATGGAAGTTGCATGGCAATATATCCCGGAATAGATATGGAAATGACATGATAGGTACGTATGGTGGCTGTTTTGAGGAAGATATAATGAGGCTTATGTGTGACAGAGCGTATCGTATCACGGGGTTTGGATGCACCGGCGAAGTTTGCACCAACTCTCTAGGTGAGAAAGGGCAATGCGCGGTACCGAAGAGGCTAGCAATGATGGAAGGGTGAGAGTGCGAATAATCCACGGACTCAACATTAGTCATAAAGAACTCACATAATTATTGCAAAAATTTATTAGTCATCGAAACAAAGTACTATGCGCATGCTCCTAGGGGGATAGATTGGTAGGAAAAGACCATCGCTCGTCCTCGACCGCCACTCATAAGGAAGACAAGCAATAAATAAATCATGCTCTGACTTCATCACATAACGGTTCACCATACGTGCATGCTACGGGAATCACAAAGCTCAACACAAGTATTTCTACTAATCCACAACTACCCACTAGCATGACTCTAATATCACCATCTTTATATCGCAAAACTATTGCAAGGAATCAAACATATCATATTCAGCGATCTACAAGTTTATGTAGGATTTTATGACTAACCATGTGAATGACCAGTTCCTGTCATCTCTGTAAATAGATATAAGTGAAGCAAGAGAGTTTAATTCTTTCTACAAAAGATCTGCCCATGATCTAACAAATATAAGTGAAGCAAAAGGGCATTCTACAAATGACGGTTGTCTATGTAAAGAGAAACAGGCAATCCAAGCTTCAAATGATATAAGTGAAGCACATGAAGCATTCTATGAAGCCATACTCAAAAGATATAAGTGAAGTGCAAAGAGCATTCTATAAATCAACCAAGGACCATCTCATACCAGCATGGTGCATAAAAGAAAAGTGAAAACTAGATGCAAAAGACGCTCCAAGATTGAACATATCGCATGAACGAAAGGAATCCGAAAACATACTGATGCTTGTTGAAGAAAAAGGGGATGCCTTCTGGGGCATCCGCAAGCTTAGACGCTTGAGTCTCCTTGAATTTTTACTTGGGGTGCCTTGGTCATCCCCAAGCTTGAGCTCTTGCCTCTCTTCCTTCTTCTCACATCGAGACCTTCTCGATCATTGAACACTTCATCCACACAAAACTTCAACAAAAAACTCGGTAAGATCCGTTAGTATAATAAAGCAAATCACTACTCTAAGTACTATTGCAAACCAATTCATATTTTTTTTTGCATTGTGTCTACTGTAATATAACCTTTTCATGGCTTAATCCACTGATATAAATCAATAGTTTCATCAAAACAAGCAAACAATGCATCAAAAACAGAATCTGTCTAAAACAGAATAGTCTGTAATAATCTGAACATTCACCATACTTCTTATACTTGAAAAATTCTGCCAAAATTAGGAACAATAAAAAAATTGTACAGAAAGACAGTGCAAGAAGAATCAAACCATTTGACGTTCCAGTAAAAAAATGTAAAATCACGCACTACAGCTAAAGTTTCTGTCCTGCACCGAACAAACCAACAAGTATTGTGAACATCCTAAAGGCAAACCTTGGCACATTATTTTCATAATACAATGGAATTGTACAAGGGGATAATTATTTTTGTTGAACAGTTTATGTAATCAAGATTCACAAAGTTGCCGTGAGCATGAACAAAGTTCAAGGAGCTCTCCCACTTCAACAATGCTTGTCTTTCTCACTCTCACTTTCCTTTTTGAAAATTTTTGGGTTCCCCTCTTTATTTTTGTTGTTTTTAAACTATATGAAAGCACTCAACAGAAATAAATGACTCTCTAAAACTTCCGAGTTTTCTCCCTGGCAGCGCTTTCTTTAAAGCCATTAAGCTAGGCATATAGTGATCAAGTAGTGAATCCCAAGGTATATCAAAGCCAATTTTAATTAGCAATGATTTGTGATTTAGTATTGAGCACAAAGCAACATATATCAAGTAATGACGAAGTCTAACTCTCTTCCTATGCATTGGCATGTCATAAAAGAACAATTCATGCACACCTAGTAAAGGCCAATGCGTAGTATAAACAGTTTCTTGCAATTTGGTCATGTGGGAAACATAGAGAGGTCGAGATATAGTTCCTCTCTCATAATAATTGCAAGTAGAAGCAGCAAGAACATGCATATTGTATCTATCAAAATCATCATGTGCAATGGTAAAAGTCAACCCATCAATATAATCCTTAATAAAAGCAAACTTCTCCGATATAGTGTAGTTGGGAGAATTCAAAAAGATAACAGGACTATCATGCCTGGGTGCAATAACAACAATTTCATGTTTAAAATAAGGAACTATAGCAAGTTCATCTCCATAAGCATAATTCATATGGGCATCTTGGCCACAAGCATAGCAAGCATCATCAAAAAGGTATATTTCAAAATAATCAATGGGATCATAGCAATTATCCTAGCATTCATCCTTCGGTAAGCATGAAGGGAAATTAAACAATGTATGAGTTGAAGAGTTACTCTCATTAGAAGGTGGGCACTGGTGATCAATCCTCTCTTCCTCCTTTTGTTCTTCGCTCTCCTCCTCATCCTTTTCATCCAATGAGCTCACAGTTTCATCAATTTCTACTTCCATAGACTCCTGCAAAATATTAGTCTCTTCTTGGACAGCGGAGACTTTCTCAATAAGTGCATTAATATAGGAATTATATTCATAATTATCATAGCAATATTTTAGGATAGCTAAATTTTCAGACCTATAAACACCATCATCAAAAGCTTCATACTTTTCAAACAAAGATTCAATTTCATAAGCACCCTTAAAAGCAAAAAATTCTTCTATTTGTTCCACATCATAGTAATCATATATACCATTAGCATAAGAAGCTAAGGTTTTATTATCATTAAATTTGCATAAAAAGGAAGGTGTGGATCCTTCATCCTAGAGCAACAAGTATAATCATAACTCAAGCATACTTGCCGAGCATACCACTTCAATATATAAATTTGATCCCATAATAGTTTCCCTTTTTGTGTCAAGCGATAATCCCTAAAGTATTCACGTTGATCCAGCCTTGCTCCCATTACCTAATTGAATGAGGTTTTCTCAGGATTATCAAAGTGGTACATAATATTTTTCACATATTGAGCATCGAGGGTTTTAGGGGGTTCCTCATCTCCATGAGTAGCAAGTACACCTATTTTTTTTGGTATTTCGTGTTCCATATCCATAACTAAAGATAAAGAACAACTAAGAACATCAAATAAAAATTACTTAGGGATAAAGCAAACAAGCACACACGAGAATATTCACCCCACGCTATAACTCCCCGGCAACGGCACTTGAAAAATGTCTTGATAACCCACACGTATAGGGGATCGCAATAGTTTTAGATAAGTAAGAGTGTCAAACCCAACGAGGAGCTAAAGGTAGAACAAATATTCGCTAAAGTTCTATCGACCACTGATACAACTCTACGCATGCTTGAGGTTCGCTTTACCTAGAACAAGTATGAAACTAGAAGTACTTTGTAGGTGTTTTTGGATAGGTTTGCAAGAATATAAAGAGCGCGAGTAAATAAAAGCTAGGGGCTGTTTAGATAAAGACACAACTAAATTAGTTTTAGTAAAGAGCTTTTTGTTACGAGAAAGTTATTTGTCCCTAGGCAATCGATAACTAGACCGGTAATCATTATTGCAATTTTATTTGAGGGAGAGGCATAAGCTAACATACTTTCTCTACTTGGATCATATGCACTTATGATTGGAACTCTAGCAAGCATTCGCAACTACTAAAGATCATTAAGGTAAAACCCAACCATAGCATTAAAGCATCAAGTCCTCTTTATCCCATACGCAAACAACCTACTTACTCGGGTTTGTGCTTCTGTCACTCACGCCACCCACCATAAGCAAATCATGAACATATTGCAAACCCTACAGCGGGGATCCCTCACGCTTGCGCGACACGGAGAGCACCATAGGACAGCACCAATAATAAAACAGGCAACTCAAACCAATCACGATCATCAATTAAACCATAGGACAAAACGGATCTACTCAAACATCATAGGATAGCCATACATCATTGGGAAATAATATATAGCGTTGAGAACCATGTTTAAGTAGAGATTACCGCAGGTAAGAGAGGTTACACCACTGCATAGAGGGAGGAAGAGTTGGTGATGATGGCGGTGAAGTTGTTGGTGAAGATTGCGGTGATGATGATGGCCACGGCGGCGTTTTGGCACCACCGGAAGAGAAGGGGAGAGGGGGGCCCTTCGTCTTCTTCTTCCTTGACCTCCTCCCTAGATGGGAGAAGGGTTTCCCCTCTGGTCCTTGGCCTCCATGGCGTGAGAGGGGCAAGAGCCCCTCCGAGATTGGATCTATCTCTCTGTCTCTCTCTGTTTCTGCTGCCCTTTCACCGTTTCTTTTATATCCGGAGATCCGTAACTATGATTGGGTTGAAACCTACGCCCAGATATTTTTCCAAAAATTAGCTTTCTTGCGGCAAAAGTAGAGCACCAACCGCCTTACGAGGGGCCCACGAGGGTGGGGGGCGCGCCCTCCTGGGGAGGGCGTGGGCCCCACCCTCGTGGCCACCTCAGGCACCGTCTCACGTTGATTTTAATTCCCAAAAATCACAAATATTCCAAAATAATTCTCCGTCCGTTTTTATCCCGTTTGGACTCCGTTTGATATGGGGTTTCTGCGAAACATAAAACATGCAACAGACAGGAACTGGCACTGGGCACTGGATCAATATGTTAGTCCCAAAAATAGTATAAAAAGTTGCCAAAAAGTATATGAAAGTTGAATAATATTGGCATGGAACAATCAAAAATTATAGATACGACGGAGACATATCAATTATTTAGTGAACATTAAGGGGCCTCAATCATAACAACTGCGCGGCAGCGGAATAACGTCATAGCGGAAACTCCATATCACAGGAACACCGATGTGGACACGATCTAGACTCGAGCAGCGCTCCTTCCCCACTAGACTTTCCTGAAATCTGGCATGACACGCCAGGTCAGTACATTGAATGTATTTGCAAGCTCACAACAAGCATAATCATAATGGCAAACAATATCATGATTACTAACCAATTAATAATAATGCAACACTATATGTCCAACATGTTGTGATCATACTCGAACGTCCCTCGGGACGTACTTACCAACTGTGATCATCCTTGGACCACAAACAAACCACCGTCATGGTCTTAACCAGAGTAACTTGTGATCCTTACGGCGATCACAACCACGACCAATATTTGGTCCCGAACATCTCGATGGCCTTTCTGCCATCATCAACAGTGCAAACTTCATAACTTAGTGTGCAAATTTTATTAAACGTTGACTCATGGTGGGACCTACTATGAGGTGTCCGTGACGGTGGACTCGGCTATCGATAGATTATACACTCTGCAGAGGTAGCACAATGTACCCACACCACGGAACCCATGGCCTCGCACTCCCATTCGGGTGGACCAATGGCATTCCGACGAAACCCTTCCATTGCCATGACACTCTCCCGGCCACTCCGACCCAATCCCCAACGGGCTAGTCCTGGGTGGCCCCGTGTCTACCAAAGACACACCGAAAACTGTCATGGCCAAAATGATCCCACTTGGGGACCCGGTACCATAATCTCAACAACGGGCACATAAGGTTATGCCTGCTTCCTGTGCCAGGGTAAGCACGACGTAACCTTCCCTAGTTGGAGGCACCGACCAGAGGCAATGTCAATGGACCAAATCAAGGCCTTCCCACAAAGGAAAATGTTGTTGCAATGGAAAAAACTCGATTCAGCGGCACCATGACCCAGTCAACAATATGTTCAAGTTGAGTTATATTCAGGTTCAACTTAGAATGAAAATGACCGGTGTCATAGCATGCCATGAGATGCAAAACTTCACATGGATCACTTAATAACGACAATGACCGATGTCAACCATATTCACACTAAGCATAAACATCCACAACTTATATTACTTTGCTGGTCAAGGTAACTCACATTTTAACCAAAATATTTTGCAGCAAGTTTTATTATTTTCTCATGCAAGAAAATAACTCCGATTAATTTCTCACATGCATAGCAAAGATTATACCACAAAAGAATCCTAATTTGTTAACCAACCAAGTTAAGTTCAAACATATTGTAAGTCAAATAAAATGAGTAAACAAGTACTTAGCAGAATATTTTCTAGCAAATTTTTACCATTTTATTTATGCAAGCACATAACTTAAATAATTACTAACATGCATAACAAAAATTATTTCTATCATCCCCAAAAATAGATCTTAGCTTTGCTTTACCAACTAAGCTAGTTTCCACATACTGTAAATCAAGAATAATAACTAACAAACACTCAATAGAATATAAATAACACAATAGTTATTTAAATGCATGGATTAATCATTTCATTCAAGTAAGAAAATCATAAGTATTGAAATGACACCATGAAAATGTTGTTGTGGCTTGCCTTAGTGCATATGAGGCTCACAAGCCTTCTGGTGATCCTCAAGACAAGCCTCACCCTCTGAAAATAATTTTAAACACAAAAAGAAAACATCAAGAACACTTCTGAAAATCACCAGAAATTCTCAACAGCTTAGAAAAATCTCATCTTTGGTGAGCTGCTAGATTTCTTTGCAAAGAACAAAATGCAAAAAGAATCAATTCATTTGGACTTACGGTTGAAGAGTTATGTCTGTTTGAAGTGTTCTGTAAATTCAAATGAATTTGAATAAAAATAAACAGACTGGGGGGTGACGTCCAAGGCGTAAATCCCAGGGGCGCTACCACTCGCACCGCTTCGCGCGCGTACAGAGTGGCTGACTAGCGGGGCCCGCTAGTCAGGTGAGAAGCAGGGGGAGAAGGAAACAAAGAGAGTCGCAGCTCCGCCAGAGCTCTCGCCGGCGACGAGGACTCCTTGGCCAAAACGAGAGGGAGGGGTGGAGAGAGGGGATGGTGGTGCACCTGCCCGTACCTGTAGCATGGCTAGGGGTGGTCGGATGGCATCGGAATCAACCTCGCAAGCGGAGGCAGAACATGGTGGTCGCCGGAGATGAAGAAGACGGCGAGCAGAGGCAACTCCAGGGGCTCCAGAGGGGCGGGACGGCTTCACCGGAGAGGGGCAGAGGCCCTGGAAGGATCGCCCTGGCCTGGGAGGGGCTGGAGCTACCGCGGCGACCAGAGGGGATCGCCGGCGAGTCGAGCTCGAGGGCAGTGGCCTGCGGCCTGCCCGGCCGGGCTACGGCTTCCTACTCACTTGTGGGGTGTGTGGGAGTGCTTGATGGTGCTCGAGGAGGCTGGGGTAGGCTCTATTTATAGGCGAGCGGCGAGGGGGGATCGCGCTCCACCGGTGGACACCTGTCCACGGCGCCCGGTGACGAGCGGCGTCAATGAGAGGTGGAGAAGGCGACGCAACTCACCCGGCAACTGTGGGCGAGCGGGGACGAGCACAGGAACGACGAGAAGGCGACGAGCACAGTGCACACCACACTGTGGGTTTGGCCGGACCGTGCCCGTGCTCGCTCTGGCAAGCTCCGGCATCGGCGAGCGCCAGGGGAGAGTTAAGGGAGTTGAGACAAAGATGGTGGTGAGGTTTGGCGCGCTACAACAGTTGGGGAAGCGAGCACACGCGAAACAAAGGGCTCGGCGGCACTCAGAGCGCGTCGACATGCATGCCAGCACCCCTGGATGAACGCGGTCACCGCATGGACTATGACATCAGGCCGAGCTAAGCCTAAACTTCATGTCTGGCGTGTCATTCGTGGTAGATTGAGATGTTACCATGCTTTGGTTTGGATCCAGGTGCAGTAGAGAAGTTTTTACATGCCAAATAAGTTTCTGGTTAGTAACTTTGAGAGGTTACTGAGGTCAAATGGCTGGGAGTTAGAGGCTGTGCTTTGGAGGTTAGCCATGAGTTACTAAGGTGAACATGCACAAGAAAAACTAGGCACAATGGAGCAAGTAAAATGGTAGTTGCTGTAGAAACCGCCATTTCTGTCCAGAACAGAAAATATTTTCTGTAGCAAAAATATTCCAAAAAGTGATGAAATATTATTGCTCATGAAGGTGCCCTAGGGTTCAAATAATATTTTTGAATTATCTCAGATTTTTCTGAGCCATAAAAATTGGGGTTGTTTGGAGCATAGTGATATGGCTAGGGTTTTTGGAGGAAAAATGAAAAATATTCCAAAGATTGTTTTGGGGTGGATCCGAAGGGGAATGATGACTAGAGAGGTAAATGGAGCACTTGGGTGAAAGCCAAGGGTACCCAAGTGTTTATGTCCATAAGAAAATATTCAAAAACTCGAAATTTCAAAATGACTTCAAATGAAAATCAAGCAAATGAGAGAGGGTAAAAACCAGGCTATCAAAAACCTCCCCCACTTAGAATGAATCTCGTCCTCGAGATTCGGTTGCTTGGGAAAACCACTCTGGATAATGTGACTGTAGAAATTCTTCCCTCTCCCAAGTTGATCCTGACTCTGTGGGATGCTCCCACTGAACTTTGTAAAATTTCCTTACTTTACTGCGAGTGACCCTTTCCATCTGATCCAAAATTCTAAACGGTCTCTCTTCATAAGTTAAATCATTTGGCAACTCTACCTCAGCCATAGCAGTCCTTTTTTCAGGCGGGGATATGCATGGTCTCAATTGTGAAACATGAAACACGTTGTGCACATCTGCCAACTCAGCGGGTATTTCCAACTGATACACAACAGTACCCACTCGAGACATAACCGGGAATGGACCAATAAATTTAGGTGCCAACTTTCCACGAGTCTAAAATCTCTTGACTCCTTTCATAGGAGTGACTCAGAGGTATATGTTTTCTCCGGGTTCAAAACTGACCTGCCAGTGCTTTGCATCATAATAACTTTTCTGTCGAGATATGGCCAATTGCGATCTGTCTCTGATTTCCTTAACTTGTTTCTCAGCTTCCATCATGAGATCGGTTCCGAAGATACGGCTATCTCCAGTTTGAGACCAATTTAAAGGAGTGCGACACTTACGGCCATACAGAGCTTCATACGGTGACATCTTTAGACTGGTCTGGAAGCTGTTGTTATAGGAAAACTTGGCATATGGCAAACAGTCTTCCCATTTAGTTCCTTGGGCTAAAGCACAGGCTCGCAACATATCTTTGAGTATTTGATTTACCCGTTCTATCTATCCATCCGTCTGAGGATGATAAGCAGTACTATATTTCAGTGTTGTCCCCAAGGCTTGATGGAGGTGTGACAAAAAAGCGGAGGTAAACAGGGATCCTCGGTCAGAAGTGATAGTTCAGGGTACTCCATGTAGACTGACTATTTTGGATACATACAGCTGTGCAAGTTGATCTGCCCTGTATCTGGTGCTGATCGGAATGAAGTGAGGGACCTTGGTTAGGGTGTCCACTATGACCCAGATTGCATCATTGCCTCATTGAGTCTTAGGCAATCCCATAATGAAATCCATACAAACATCATCCCATTTCCATTGTGAAACCGGCAACGGTTGGAGGAGTCCGGCTGGCTTTTGATGCTCTGCCTTCACCTTGTTGCATATGTCGCAACAGGCTACAAAATAGGCTATGTCTTTCTTCATTCCATCCCACCAGAATATTTATCTAAGGTCCTCATACATTTTCATACCTCCCGGGTGAATGGAATATGAGGATTCGTGTGCTTCTGACAGGATTTTCTTCTTTAAGTCCGGTTGATTGGGTACACAAATCCTTCCACGGAATCGGAGGGTAACGAATTTGTCCTTGGAGAAATCTGGGGTCTGTTCTGCCATCTAACCCTTGGCACGTCTTTGCAGCTCAGCATCAGCTGGCTGGGCCTTGCGGATCTCTGTCTCAAGTGTGGGGGTAACTTCCAAAATATTAGCGAGGCCAGCATCTACTATGACCAGGTTGAGCTGAGCGATCTCTTCTTGGAGTTCGGAAGGCAAGGACATCAATATGACATTCAAGCTGACGGGCTTTCGACTGAGTGCATCGGCAACCATGTTGGCCTTACCCGGGTGGTAATTTATTCCAAGATCATAATCCTTGACCAACTCTAGCCATCTTGGTTGACGAAGGTTTAAATCTGGCTAAGTAAAGATGTATTTGAGACTTTTGTGGTCGGTAAAAATTTGGCACCTTTTTCCAATGAGGTAGTGTCTCCAAATTTTTAGCGCATGAACCACCGCAGCCAATTCCAAATCACGAGTAGGATAATTTCCCTCATGGGGTCGTAGCTATCGTGATGCATAGGCTACTACCTTGCTGTCTTGCATAAGCACGCAACCAATGCCTTGCCTGGAGGCGTCACAATACACATCAAAACTGCGATAAATGTCTGGAAGAGTCAATACGGGTGCAGTTGTCAGCCGTATCTTTAGCTCATTAAAACTTTTCTCACAGTCCTCCGTCCATTCAAACTTCTTATCCTTTTTGAGCAGCTCCATCATGGGTTTAGCAATCTTGGAAAACCCTTCAATGAAACGGCGGTAATATCCAGCTAATCCGAGGAAACTCCGGATCTGCGTCAAGGTCGTGGGCGGCACCCAATCGAGCACATCCTTTACTTTGCTTGGGTCCACGGCTATACCTTCAGCAGATAGTACATGTCCAAGAAACCCAACTTGCTTGAGCCAGAATTCGCATTTATTGAATTGGGTGTATAGCTGATGGTCGCAGAGTCGTTGTAGCACTGCTCGGAGGTGATCCTTGTGTTCTTCCTCACCCTTGGAGTAAATGAGGATGTCATCGATGAAGACTACCATGAATTTGTCGAGGAAGTCCATGAATACTTTCTTCATCATATGCATGAAGAAAGCAGGGGCATTGGTGAGACCAAAGGACATCACGGTATATTCATAAAGACCGTACCGTGTAGTGAACGCGGTTTTAGGAATATCCTCCTTTTTAATCTTGAGCTGATGATATCCGGTCCATAAATCGATCTTAGAGAATACTTTAGCCCCACTGAGGTGATCAAACAGATCATCAATCCTTGGCAGCGGATATTTATTTTTGATGGTGACCTCATTCAGCTAGCGGTAATCTACACACATGCGGAGACTGCCATCCTTTTTATCCACGAAAATAGGAGGTGATCCCCATGGTGAAGAGCTGGGATGAATATATCCTTTCTGGAGCAATTCATCAAGCTGTTTCTTTAGCTCCACTAATTCTGATTAGGGCATCCTGTAGTACTTCTTGTATAATGGTGCAGTCCTGGGCACAAGATCTATTGCAAATTCCAGTTCCCGATCTGGTGGCATGCCTGGCAGTTCTTCCGGAAATACATCAGGGTACTCGCTGACCACAGGAATAAATTCCAATTCAGCCACAGTGGTGCAAACCAATTCTTGTTTGGGTATATTCTTGCGAGCATAGAATTTGGTAGTCTGCCCATTCAGGCTGGTCAAAGTGACTTCTCGTGTTGCGCAGTTTATGCAAACTTGATATTGGGTCGACCCATTCATACCCAATATGATATCCAACTTTTCAGACTCAATGATTATCAGAGAGGTTGGAAAATAGACTCCGTTGATATTGATTTCCAGATCATGGCAGACCAGATTGCTCTTGATTATGGATCTCGGGGTTTGTACCAGCATATTTTTGCCCAAAAGCGTACAAGGAAATTTGTTTTGGGCAGCAAAACTCCGAGAATTAAAAGAATGGGAAGCCCCAGAGTCAAGTAAAATTACGGCAGGTATGTCACTAATAGAAAACATACCAATGACGACTTCTGGCTTCTCTTTGGCTTCATCGGTGGAGATATGATGCACGTGCCCAGTGAAGTTTTGTTGGGTCAGCCATGACTCCATAAAGTTGACTTGTGGCCTGATTAGAGCATTAGCCTTGTTGTTCTTGGGTCACTGTCTGGCATGTATTGGGTTGGTCACGACATTCTTGACTTGAGTGGTGGTCTTGTTAACATTCTGCTGCCAATTTGGCTTGTATTCCACCTGAGTCTGTTGCTAGGTATGAGCCTTTTGCACTGGTTTCCCATCCTTCTTTGGCTCAAACTTACACTTGATGTCATTGTTAACAGGCCTATTATCTGCTATAAGCTTGTGCTCCCGTTCAGCAAGGAAAGCCTTGTTCACCAGAGTTTGGAAATCTGGGAAATCAAGCATACTGAGAGTACACCGGAGTTGTGGATTTAAGCCTCCAAGAAATCGGTCAATCATCCTTTCTTCGGTGGCCACGTCATAAAGAGAGTAACGAGCCAGATGATTGAATTTTTGCAAATATTCACCCACATAATGATTTCCTTGGATGAGTGCGAGAAATTCACGCTGCTTGGTCTTCATAACTCCAGTAGGGATATGATATTTCCGGAACTGATCCTTGAAATTTTCCCAGGTAATTTCTTCATCAACAGGCCACATGGCTTTTGCATTTTCCCACCATATGGCAGCTGCACCTTCAAGCTAATGAGTTGCAAACGGAACTTTATCATTTTCTTCAGTACGAGCAATCTCAAGCTTTTTCTCAATGGTGTGCAACCAATCGTCTGCATCAAGTGGGTCAACAATCTGACTGAAACTGGGTGGCTTGGTCCTTTGAAAATCTGACAGCTTTGAGTGATGACCGTTCTGATTTCCATTTTGTCCAACCATAGCTTGCACACTTCTCAATATTTGAATCAGATCATTGTTCCTTCTTTCCTCAAACATACGTAAAATTTACTCGGTGGAGGGCGGATTTGGCGGTGGAGGTGATGGCGGAACGTACGGCTCGGGAGAATGTCCTACCTATCATGCGGAACGACGAACATGAGTTCCCACACGAACTTTCCTACTATTGCCTCCCCGCGTCATCCTATTGTGGATTTTTCCCAAGAAAACGCAATCAGATGAGAAATATCCAAGAATAAATTTGGGGAAAGGCCAGCAACAAATCCCAGAAGAAAACAAAAGAGCAAAGAAAATATGGCGAATGAAGTCCCAACATAATTATACATAGACTCATACATGAAAGATGAACAACATGCCAGGTTCAACTACTCTCATACATGCAACGAAACATCATGACTTGTACGACTACATCCGTACATCATTCGGACGACTGCGAATACTCAAAGATACTACTGCTCTGCTGGTGCTGTGGTGTCCTCCCCTGAAGCGGTCACGGATCTTGAACTGACATGGTTAACGGAAACCTCCAGGTTAAAGGTAACATGACGACGCTACCTCGAGGGCTCTCCCTCAGGGGCAGGGGTAGGATGGAGCATCGGGGCTACGGGAGTGGTGAGAAGTGAAACCCACTCGACAGGAGTACTGAGAGGGTTATTGGCCAAGACGCCCGTGCTACTCGAAGGAATAACCGGTGAAATAGGGGAACTAGAACTGACTGGAATGTAGGGGGTAAATGGTAGTTGCTGTAGAAACCACCATTTCTGTCCAGAACAGAAAATATTTTCTGTAGCAAAAATATTCCAAAAAGTGCTGAAATATTTTTGCTCGGGAAGGTGCCCTAGGGTTCAAAGAATATTAGTGAATTATCTCAGATTTTTCTGAGCCATAAAAATTGGGGTTGCTTTGGAGCATAGTGATCTGGCTATGGTTTTTGGAAGAAAAATGAATATTTTTCATTCAAGAAAAATATTCCAAAGATTATTTTGGGGTGGATCAGAAGGGGAATGATGACTAGAGAGGGAAATGGAGCACATGGGTGAAATCCAAGGGTACCCAAGTGTTTAAGTCCATAAGAAAAGATTCAAAAACTCCAAATTTCAAAATGACTTCAAATGAAAATCAAGCAAATGAGAGAGGGCGAAAACCAGGCTGTCACACCCGGTAAGCATCCCACCTTTCTTCTTCAACAATTATCGGCTAGTATGGGTTGAGCCTAAGTTTTTGCTTCTTCACATGATGTGTGTTATTCTTAGAATGTAATTTTATTTTGTTTTGTTTTTGCTTGCTGTTTTAATAAAATTCTTAGATCTGAATTCTTTTAAATAAAATAGAGTCCTCAAATAGTTGCCAGGGAGCATAGGTAAGCGGTACTCACATCCCGTCAGCGAAGCTCTATGGAGTTGCTCTAGTGCTTCATTTATATCTCTTTGAGCATGGTGTGCTTTAGTATTTTTGAAGAAATTATCTCTTGCTTCACTTAAATTAATTTGAGAGAAAGAAATATTTTGCTCATGATCTTCACTTATATTTGTTTGATCTTATCAAAAGCAACACATGAAAATTAGTTACAAAGTGATAGATATCCAAGAAGGATATAATAAAAACTTTCAAAAAGATCATTGGACAAAATAAACTTGATTCCTTGTAATAGTTTTGAGATATGATGATGTGATATGTGAGTCATGTTGATGAGTAATTGTGCTTTAGTAAGAATATTGGTGTTAAGGTTTGGGATTCCCTATGCAAGCATGAAAGTCAATAGTTATGCAATGAAATTGCATCCTACTTATGGTGCATTCGGTGTTAATTATGCTCAATGCTCGCTTATGAGATTATTCGTTTCTTGGTTGGTCGCTTCTCAATCTTTGCTAGCCTTCATTTTGCACTAAGTATGATCACTACTTGTGCATCCAAAATCATTTAAACCAGTTTTGCCACATGAGTCCACCATACCTACATATATGTGGTATTCTTTTGCCGTTCTAAGCAAATTTGTATGTGCCATCTGTCGGGGATATACCCCGCGGTATGACCCGGCCGGAAGTATGACCCGACCGGACTTGGCGCTTCACCGATGACCCGCAGGAGGACTGGCGACTCACGGGTCTGGCGGCTCACTGGTCAGACGACTCACGAGCCTGACGACTCACGGATGACCCCGACGGCGGGTCAGATAGAAGAATAGGCCCAAGGCCCAGAAGGCCGGCTCATGTTATGGTGGGCCGGCTTAAGAGGAAAGCGTAAGGAATATTACCTTACAAAGGAAGCAAGACTTGGACTCCACTTGTAATTGAGTAATCCTAATCCTACTACGACTAGTCATGTAACCCGCCCCTTCAACTTATATAAGGAGGGGTAGGGCACCCCAAGAGGGGACAGGCAACAAGAAACAATATCTAGGGCTAGACACAAAGGGGGATCCGGCTTATGCGGCGACTCTCTCATGAGCATAATGAGACCTAGCCACAAGCAGCATGTAGGGCTATTACCAGATGATGTTTACCGGGGCCCGAAGCTGTCTAAAACCTCGTCTTGTGTGTTGCGTCTCTCGTCCCGATCAACCCCTCTCAAGCTACCGCCTAGATGCGTTGGCCTCGCGACTAAGTCCTGGCACGAAGGACATCTGCCGTGACAATTCCACGACAGTTGGCGCCCACCGTGGGGCCTGCGCACGGTGGTGTTGTTCTTGGAGGGAGCTCTCCAGGGATCGAGGAGCTCGCGATCGTCAAGTGAAGAAAAGTCATCGATGAAAGATTAAAGTTTGACAAGTTAGGGTTTCGTGCTTGCTGCCGCACTTAAACTCGAAAGGCGGATGGATTTTTTGACGTGCCGTTGTTAAGTCACGCGTTTGTAAGCCGTCCGAGAACGGTAAGATTTTCCAATGCGGCTGCAGATGTTTGTCTACCGAAACCATCAAAGTTGCAGATGTTTTCTGTCTGAGTCGCCGAGTTGTTGCCTCTGATCAAGTCAAAGAGTGAAGACAAGCGCATTGTTTCCATTACACCAAGCATCAACCCTTATGTTTTCAAGTGCTAGTACGCCACTAGAAGACAAGGACAGTACGTTTTGGTTTAGTACATCATTAGAAGCCAAGTGAGTTTTTTCTTTGTCAACTCTGATTACTACTACAAGGAAGCTACGAGGAGGTTAATTCCAGAGTTAAGGAAAGGAAGAATTGCCAAGTTGGACTGGCCCTTGATTACCAAAAAGAAGAAAAAGAAAAGGAAAGAAGCCCATCAGGGGCAAACGACAGTATTCTGTTTCTCGTATGAAGCAGATCACCTACAGCGATGCGGAGACGGCCGTTGACTCACCTGGCGGCTTGCACATCTGCGTCCTAGTCTCCGCTGATGCCGCCTCATTGGTATCTTGCTGCTAAACCGCTCCATGATGAACCGCCTGAGCCACCACCGAGCCGCCGCCCGCCTTGAGCCCGCTGTGAGCCGCCGCCGGGGAGTCACTGGAATCGCTTGAACCACCATCCATCCCGGATTGTTGCACCGCCTGAGTCCGCCTCAGCCGTGAGCAGTTGTTGAGCCGGCCCTTTGCCCCCGCCGGTGGATCACTCATGCAAAAACCCGCCGCTGCTCCATCGTCGGTTTCCGCCGACGCCGTGGTGGGTCGCTCTGATGGCCAAACCTGTCTCTGCCTCGTAAAAGATTTCTGCTTCACCACCACTTCGAGCCGCCCCGTTTCTTCACCCGAGCGTCAAGACTGCCGTGGCCGCGCCCCGCGCTGCTGTCTCCATCGTCGATTTCCCGTTTTGCTCCGCTGTGCTATGGAGCAAGCGTCCGCTGCGGCCCCCGTGGTGGAGTCGCCCCGTGGATTGAGCCGCCGCTCTTCATCTACTTCGGCCGCCGAGAGCCGGTTTCCACCGTTGTTGGAGATATGACTATTTGTGTAAGCCGTCCAGGAGGGGCCGGGTTACGCAAAGAGAGGCTCATCAGAAGCCCAAGACCAAGGCATGAAGATGGCGGTTCACTAAAAGGCCTAAAGGCCCACAGGCGACTCTGAGGCCCGTAAAGATAAACCGCCATGATGGTATAACTTGTATTGTAAGGTAGAAGTAACTAGTCGCTGAGCCGGACACTGTTGATGAGCCGGCCGGGACTCTGTAGGCCGCAGGGCGTCGACCCGTGTATATAAGGGCACGACCCGCCAGCGGCTTAGGGCAAGACACAACTCATCGAGAACCAGGCATAGCGTATCTCGCTCCCTGGTCATCGAAACCTCAAGCAATACCAACCCAACTAGACGTAGGCCTTCCTTCACCGCAAGGGGCTGAACTAGTATAAACCTCGCGTGTTCTTTGTCCCGATTAACCCCTTTAAGCTTCCTAGTTGCGATGGCTCCACGATTAAGTCCTCGCAAGAGGACATCTACCATGACAATTCCACGACAGTTGGCGCCCACCATGGGGCCAGCGCACGGTGGATTTGAGTTCTTGAAGGGCAGCTTCGAAGGGCTCAAGGGATACGCAGTTGGCCGGATGACCAAGAGTCCTCGCGGCAAGATCTACATCGACGGCGAAGGCTGGGGCCCCGATGCCGGCTCAATTGAGTACGGGTACCGGGTCCCCTTTGGCGGAATTCACGTCTTCATCGGCCGGATTGGTGAGCCGGATAACTACACCGACCTCATCGAGACGGCTTAGCGTGCGAGACCCGCCCGAGCTCAACCCGTCGTGAAGCGTGCCTTTGTGGGTTGCATCCACGGAGGTGAACTTTCTGAAGGATCTGAAGATGATGGTGAGCCGGCCGTCCTCTCTGACAGTGATTCGCCCGCCGGTTCAACAGATTTGCTGTATCAAGTTCAAGATGGTGTGCTTGGGGCTGTTCCGATGGCAGCACTATTCCGGACCCCTCAGGGTCGCCAAACTGGGCAGGAGTCTTCATGGCTGGCACTCAACCCGGCCAAAATTCTACGGCCTCAGCGGCGATAATGTCCGGGTTAGGAGCAGCCGGGACAGGAGGCCCTGTGCGCTCACCGGCTCAGGTGCTGATGGATCTCATGGATAAACTTATGGCCCTGTTAACTGCTACAGTCATCCCTGCAAACCAATCTGAGCATGAGGCAGAGGTGGCACAGTTTCGTGAGGAGATCGCCCTGGCCAAGGAAACCTTAGCAGCTAAAGATACTAGATTAGCCACAGAGCGGGCGGCTTTGGACGTACGGGCGTAGCAACTTCAGGCAGAGGCTTTTCAGCTCACGATGAGCCTGAACGCATCTAATGAGGTAATGAGGAGGAGACATCAGAAAACTCAGTCCCGTTTACCTCAGATTTATGATCCTTGGAATCTCTTTGCTACACCCGGAGCCGGCCCAAGTAACCCGCCAGGTGCAAATTAGTTTATGACATCCGGAGCGGGAGGCCCGGTCCAGCCTCGGGTGACGGCGCCTCTTCACGGCAATATGGCACCGCCCCGTTACGTACCAATACCACCGGGTCACTTCTCCAACCCCATGGAGAACTTAATCGCAGCATCAGCACATTTGGCGGCTCTCCCGGTAGATGGTGATGATCCGACAACGGTGGAAACGCGGAGGATCAGGGAGCTTGTCCAAACAGCTCTGGCTCAGCAAGAGACCTACTCCTACAGCCGGGACATGATTCACTCAACTCATCCGCCCTGGTTAGCTCCGCCTCGTCAAAACCGGAGCCCGAGTTACAGTAGACACATGGAATCAGAGGCCTTGTCAAGTAGCGCTCAGCGCCGGAACCAGCCCGGCGGGTATAACCCGGTTCAGGATTGGATACGTCAGGAGGACGAGCGGGCGGCTCAGCTAGCAGCCCAACAGGACTCACCGGCTTACCCGACGACTTCCGTGGTGGCGGGTGTTGCTACTAGAACCGGAGGTGTTCCTTGTCTGGTACCGGCTCTACGTAATGTACGTCTGCCCAAGGATTTCAAGGGACCTCGAAAGGTGCCGAATTATACGGCCGATTTACAGCCTGGGACGTGGATTGAAAGTTACGAGATGGCCATGGAGCTGCTAGAGGTTAGTGATGAAGCAATGGCTAAATACTTCACCATGATGTTGGACGGAACGGCCCGTTCTTGGTTAAAGGGTTTGCCACCCAATTCCATTAGTTCATGGGCAAAGCTAAAGGCCCGTTTCATCCAGAACTTCAAGGACACTTGCAAGCAGTCTATGTCGATTGTGGACTTGACAAATTGTAAGGAGGAGGAAGGTGAATCTACGACTCATTGGGTGCGCCGGGTCAAAGATATAATACATTCGTCTGACAAGATGGATGCCGGCTCAGCAGTTCTCATGCTGGAGAAGAATTGCCGCTTTGAGCCTCTAAGACAGAAACTGGGGCGCCTTAAGCGTGATTGCAACGATATGGGGACGCTGATGGCGGCTTTAGTCAAGTATGTCAATTCTGATAGTACCAAGGATCCCGCGTCTGATGAGGAAAAGACAGGGAAGGGAAAAAAGAACGGTAATGGAAAGGATCAGCAGCATAACCCGGCGAATCAAGGAGGCAATAACCGTAAGGCGGACGGCAACCCGGAATTCATGGCCAGTGCACAGGGTAACAATCAGAAGCGCAAAGGAAAGCCACCCCCTCGGTTCGGTGGGTCAGGTCCATCTCTTGAGCAACTACTCAATGAGCCCTGCCCAAAACACGGCACCCGGGAACGGCCAGCAACTCATTTATGGAAGGATTGCGCAATCATGAAGGCTTTCAAGAATTCTAATATGTTTGATGGTAATCAAGGCCCGGGTGGCGGCTCAGGAGCCGGCGGCTTTCATGGCCCGGGCGGCGGTTCAGGTTCCGGCTTTCAGGGAAACCAGGGCGGTCATAACCAACAGCAGTCTGGTCAAGGAGGACAGCAGCAGCAGCAATCGGGTTACCACAACCATCCAAAGCAGCTAAATAGTGGGCAGTATCACGTGCTCACTACTAGTTTGTGCAAATGTGATCAGAAAATCCATAAAAGGGTTGTGAATTTTGTTGAGCCGGTAGTCCCTCGTTACTTGAGATGGTCGGAACAGCCCATTGTCTGGAGCAGGGAGGATCACCCTCCCCGGGTGGATAATCCGGGTCTACTGGCCCTGGTGGTGGCACTGCAGGTTGGTGGTTATAAATTTACTAAGGTGCTCATGGATGGAGGTAGCAGCATCAACATCCTCTATTACGAGACCTTTCGGTGCATGGGCTTAACCAACAAGAATTTAAAGACTTCCAACACCGTCTTCCATGGAGTGGTGCCTGCTCAAGATGTCGGGTTACAAGGGCACCATCACTGTGCATGGAAGCCAAAAGGTTCCTGGAGTGCGAAGAAGGCGATGCGGCTTATGCCGAGTCTGTCTGTGCAGTAGAGGAGCTCAAATTTTATCAAGATAACGTTGATCCGGCGGATATGACCTCCCTCAAGAAGCCGACTACGGAACATGACCCGGCCATGAAGTCTAAATTGGCTGCAGAGACTAAGCTTGTTGATTTTACTCCAGGCGATTCGTCTAAGCAATTCAGCATCAGTGCCAACTTGGATCCTAAATAGGAAAGCGCGCTCATCGAGTTCATCCGTGAGAACTGGGACATCTTTGCATGGAACCCTTCTGACATGCCGGGTGTACCGAGAGGACTCGCTGAGCACACTCTTAATATTGATCCGAAGTATAAGCCGGTCAGGCAATTTCTGCGGCGATTCAATAAGGAACGACGAAAATCTATAGGAGAGGAGGTCGCCCGGCTCTTGGCGGCTGGGTTCCTTTTTGAAGTTTTTCACACGGAGTGGTTGGCTAACCCGGTGCTCGTGCTCAAGAAAAACGGCACCTGGCAGATGTGTGTGGATTACACGGACTTAAATAAGGCTTGTCCGGCTGATCCTTTCGCTCTCCCCCGTATTGATCAAATCATTGATGCTACGGCGGGTTGTGCGCGTTTGAGCTTTTTGGATGCTTACTCTGGTTATCATCAGACCAAGATGGCAGTTAAGGACCAGGAGAAGACGGCTTTCATCACTCCGTTTGGAGCCTTCTGCTATGTGTCTATGCCTTTTGGGCTCAAGAGTGCCCAGGCGACTTATCAACTGTGTGTACAGAATTGTCTCCACAATCAAATCGGGCGCAATGTTCATGCTTATGTGGATGACATAGTGGTGAAATCCAGAGAGATGGAAACCTTGATACCTAATCTTAGAGAAACCTTTGACAATATCCGGGTTTACAAAATGATGCTTAACCCAGAGAAGTGTGTATTTGGTGTGCCTGCAGGCAAGCTTTTGGGATTCTTGGTCTCAAACAGGGGCATCAAGGCTAATCTGTAGAAGAATAAGGCAATCACTTCTTTGGCTAAACCGACATGTATCAATGATGTTTAGTGACTGGTGGGTCATGTTGCTGCTTTAAGCCGGTTCATAAGTCGGTTAGGTGAGAAGGCCCTACCGCTGTACCAACTGATGAAGAAGGCAGACACCTTTGTCTGGAGTAATGTTGCTAATGCTGCTTTTGAGGATTTGAGGAGGCAGTTATCTGAGCCGCCGGTTCTTGCAGCTCCCATTGACAAAGAGCCTTTGCTATTATATGTGGCTGCTAATTCACGAGCCGTCAGTGTGACAATTGTGGTAGAGCGCAAGGAGGCTGGTAAGGAACATCCGGTTCAACGGCCGGTTTATTATGTCAGTGAGGTACTCATCGAGTCAAAACAAAGATATCCTCATTGGCAGAAACTTGTTTACGGGGTGTTCATGGCAAGCCGGAAGCTGAAGCAATACTTCCAAGGTCACCCTATCACTGTGGTAAGTTCTGCCCCCTTGGGAGACATTATTCAGAACAGAGAGGCTACAGGACGAGTCGCCAAGTGGGCCATCGAGCTCGGGCCTCATGGTCTGAAGTACGTACCACGCACTGCCATTAAGTCTCAAGCTTTGGTGGATTTCATCAATGACTGGACAGAGCTACAGGCACCTGAGGAGAAGCCCGATAACACATATTGGACTATTCACTTTGATGGATCCAGACAGTTGGAAGGCTCGGGGGCTGGAGTCGTGTTAACTTCCCCTCGAGGTGACAAATTTTGTTATGTGCTCCGGCTTATGTTTCCTTGTACTAACAATGTAGTTGAGTACGAGGCCCTACTCCATGGTCTCCGGATGGCCAAAGAGATGAACTTGAGCTGGGTAAGATGCTTAGGAGACTCAGACCTTCTGGCTCAACAGGTGTCAGGCAAGTGGGACTCTAAAGATCCCCTTATGGCGGCTTACCGTCGTGAAGTTGATGTTGTGGCTGGACACTTCAAGGGTTATGTGGTGGAACACATTGATCGAAGGAAGAATGAGGCGGCTGATGCCTTAAGCTGGCTGGGATCTCGGCGTAAGCCCGTGCCGCCTAACACTTTTCTTGATGTTTTGCATAATCCTTCTGTTAAGTTGCCTACAGAGGAAGATCTGGCAATACCAGACCAGGAGGCATAGCTGGTGGCGGCTCTCGACGTTATCCCGGATTGGATAGTGCCTTATTTGCCCTACATGACCCATGGAGAGTTGCCTGAAGATGAGACCTTGGCAAGACAAATCGTCCGGCGGTCCAAGTCCATGACAATTGTCAATGGCGAGTTACATCACTGCAGCGTCACTGGAGCGTTTCAACGTTGCGTGTCACCTACAGAGGGTCAGGAGATCCTTCGTGAGATTCATGAAGGCGATTGTGGTCATCACACCAGCTCAAAATCTCTTGTGGCCAAAGCTTTCCGTCATGGGTTTTATTGGCTGACGGCTCATGCTGATGCAGAAGATCTGGTCAGTAAATGTGACGGATGTCAGAAGGTCTCACGACGAGCCCATGTGCCGGCTCAAGAATTGAGGATGATTCCAATTACTTGGCCGTTTGCAGTCTGGGGGCTTGATATGGTCGGGCCTTTCAAAAGGTCTAAGGATAAAAAGACGCACCTCTTGGTAGCGGTTGACAAGTTTAGAAAGTGGGTTGAGGCGGAGCCAGTCAGTAAGTGTGATGCAGCCACGGCGGTCCAGTTCATGAAAAAGGTGATTTTTCACTTTGGTTTCCCACACAGCATCATAACTGATAATAGCACTAACCTTTCCAAAGGAGCTATGGAAGAGTTCTGTCAACGAGAGCATATCCGGCTTGATGTTTCGGCTGTGGCTCATCCTTAATCCAATGGTCAAGCAGAACGAGCTAATCAAGAGATCTTGAAGGGTATCAAGCCCCGACTCCTGGTCCCCTTGCAGCGAACGCCGGGTTGTTGGGTGGAGGAATTACCCTCTGTACCTTAGAGCATCAATACTACACCTAACAGATCTACGGGTTATACACCTTTCTTTATGGTGTATGGAGCAGAGGCGGTCCTGCCAAGTGACATCCATCATGACTCACCCCGTGTGGCGGCTTACGTTGAGTCGGACAAGAAAAACCTCATCAATATGGACTTGACCTGTTGGATGAAGAGCGAGACTTGGCAATAGCCCGCTCGGCGATTTACCAGCAAGACCTGCGCCGCTACCACAGCCGCCGGGTTAAGTCCAGAACCTTTCAGGAAGGCGACTTATTGCTCCGACTCATCCAGGATCAACCTAACATGCTCAAGCTATCCCCTCCTTGGGAAGGACCTTTTGTGGTCAGTAAGAATCCGAACAATGGGTCATACTACCTTATCGATGTTCGAGAGCACAAAGACTCATGTAAGTCAGAGGAGGGGACCCGCCGGCCGTGGAATATCGCTCATCTTCGGCCTTACTATACCTGAGCCATCGGCTCTAATGTGTATATATTTATACAATGTATATATTATATAAAGCAATAAAGCAGGACCTCTGTTCTTTTTTCCACCCCAAAAAAGGTTTATGTGTTTTCTTTGTCAGGTGGTGGAGACAACCAAGAGGGAGCGGGTCATATCTGAATCCGGATTTTCCTTTGGTCCGGCTTATGATCATATCTGAATCTAGCCATGATCACTTGGGGGCTTCCTGTTCAAACATAGGTCGTATCCGAACCAAAGAGAACATAGCTGTCGATACCCACGTGATCGGCATACTGCCAAACCCACTTGGGGGCTTCTTGATCATATTTGAATCATAGCTTAACCCCTTTTTGGTCTGACGTGGATCGTATTCGAATCAGCGTCACTAAACAACTCTTATGGTCACTTGGGGGCTTCCTGTTCAAACATAGGTCGTATTCGAACCAAAGAGAACATAGCTGTCGGTACCCACTTGATCGGCATCGCCACAACCACTAGGGGCTATATGATCGCATCCGAATCTTAGCTTAACCCCTTTGGAATGGTTCACTGATCGTATTCGAATCAGAAGCCATTGGAATTCGTTTATTATTCATTATATTTTATAAGTATCAATGTTTGCACTACTAGGGAAAGGGCTACTAATGGCGCACCAGTTTTGCCTACTAATGGCGCATCACTGGTGCGCCATTAGTATCACGCCACTAGAATTTTTTACTAATGGCGCACCACCGGTGCGCCATTAGTATCTGGTATACTAATGGCACACCAGGCAGTGCGCCATTAGTTTTGCCCACGGTGCGCCACTAGTGTCTGCTATACTAATGGTGCACCACATGGTAATGCGCCATTAGTAACAATTTATTTATTTATTTTTTCTTAATCTCAGGTCACTATTTCACCTATGAGCTATCCAACACATATATATATACAACAAGCATCCATATAACAATCATAGCCAACACACAAGTTCCATCATATATACATACATAGCCAACACATAGTTCCATTGTTACATATAACAAAAGTTTCACATTGTTCATCCAACACAGTTATCCATCAATTCACAAAATTTTCACATTGATACAAAATAAAAACACAAATGGAAAAGAAGCACTCCATCCATGCAAGCTTCCGTGAATTAAATCAAATCTGCAAAATGATAAACAAGAAGTTAGAAGAAGAAAAAGAAGAAGACTAGAAGAATACTAGAAGAACACTAGAAGAAGAATAAGAAGAATTTTGGAAAATAAATAAGAAGAAGACTATAAGCTTATTATGTAAACTTGATCATTTTGTGCTAACATAAGTTATTTTGGAGCTAACCTATAGGAAACTAAGCATATAAGCTCTAAGTTAGTATATTAGAGCCAACTTAGGTAAAATGAAGCTAACCTATGTCATTTTGGAAAAAAAGAAGAATAAGGAAAAGACTATAAGCTTATTATTTAAACTTGATCATTTTGTGCTAACATAAGTTATTTTGGAGCTAACCTACAGGAAACTAAGCATATAAGCTCTAAGTTAGCATATTAGAGCCAACTTAGGTAAAATGAAGCTAACCTATGTCATTTTGGAAAAGAAGAAGAATAAGAAAAAGACTATAAGCTTATTATGTAAACTTGATCATTTTGTGCTAACATAAGTTATTTTGGAGCTAACCTATAGGAAACTAAGCATATAAGCTCTAAGTTAGCATATTAGAGCCAACTTAGGTAAAATGAAGCTAACCTATAGGAAACTAAGCATATTAGAGATAACATAGGTAACTAAGTATATATATATATATCATTTTGGAGATCTGACATACCTGACAAAGTTCAGTTCTCATGCATTGTTCTTCTCCTTCTCCTTCCTCAGCCTGATGCGCCAAGAGCGGCAAGGCGGTGGAGGCGGTGGAGGAAGTGGGATGTAGTCTTCTACCTCAATTGGCGTGGTCATGTCGCCCAGCTGTGGGATCGCCGGCGCCACCACCGGTGCGTGGTCATTGTCAGGCACCACCACCATCGCGAGGCCACCTTCAGGCACGATCATCGCTAGGTCATCCTCAACCACCTCCATCTCTTGCCCATGGTCAGCCACCACCATCTCTTGCCCTTGGTCAGCCACCACCATCTCTTGCCCTTGGTCAGCCACCACGAGCGCTAGGTCATCCTCAGCCTGATGCCCATCGTCATCCTGCAGCTCCTCATCCCCACTTTGCTCCTCTTCTCCTGCACTCCAGTCCGGATCATCCTTCTTGTTGTCTATGCTGCTGCCAGAATCGCTGCTGCTTTCGCTACAGCCAGAATCGCTGCTGCTTTCGCTACAACCATGGTCGATGCTGCTTTGGCTGTAGCCATTGTCGCTGCTGCTGCTCCCATTACCTGTCCAAATGCAACAATGACCATTAACAATCGATGTGAGACAAAGCCAAATGTAGAGGAATAAGAAGAGGTAGAACGTACCGGCATCATAATCTTCAGCGTAGCGCATGCGACACATAGTTGCGTTGAACACCTTCACGATGAGCATGGTGGTGTTGTCGTCGTACCTGGAGAGAAGGAAGTACCCCAGCCGCAGGTCGTAGGCACGGTAGAACTTCTCCCACCCACGAGACAAGTACATGTGGCCCTCCTTGATCACCAACTCCACATCCCACAGCTTGCGAAACCCGCTGCCGGCCTGTCGCACCTTCACATTATTTGGCGGATCTTCACCCATCAGCATGTTCTTAAAACTGTCAGGCAGCCTCTGCAGTTTGGGACAATGAGTGATGTAGGAAAACAACAGATATCATAATGAGATGGGTGAAGGGGAGATCTCTCATTTTATATACCTGCGTCATGGATGATACTGAAGTCCCAAGTATGATAGTGAAGAACTCGGAAGCATCCAACACGTACTGCGGTGTCGCAGAGCGGCGGTGGCTGCTTCCCGCCATCTCTGATAAGCAGCAGAAGAGACCAATTAGTACCCTTACAACAGATCATAAAACATATGGAGTACCCTATCTATTTCTTCTATGCTATCAAACCTAACAAACCTACTGGACAACATACAGGTATAACCGATACAACCAAACAAGGCAAGGTATTATACAGATAACATTTAGATTTCTTTTCTTGAAAAGGACAGACAAAATATACCATAGACCTTTCTGTAGTGGAAGCACAAAATATCAATTGACCATAGACCTTTATGCACTAGAACCGAACAAGGCAAGGCAAGGTATTAAGACAGATGTGAACACATGAGATAAAATCTAGAGACGTGAACACAGAAGATAATAAGAACTACTCGTCATCATCACCAATATTGTGACCAGTGTGATCTTCATCATCACTACCATATTGCATCATAGTTTCATCGTGGTCATCCTCCTCCTTGCTTTCATCCAATAATTCAATATGTTGCTTGACAAGTTTTGCTGCTACAACAGGACAAATTACATGCCTCCTAGGATGTGGTTTTCAGTTTATGTTACAATGGTCTTACTGGACATCCCAGGTGATTGGGATCACCAATAAAGGGCAGCCTCTGCTTTGATATTCTCCGTTAGCTGGTGAATGGATGGTCGATCCCCATCGAAAATTGATTGTATGATAAGATAGCAGAGAGATACATTCCAAACTGTGAATGTGGTATGGCAATGGACTTGTAATCATATCGTTGTTCATAGCTAAAATAACACCTTGTATATAAGAAGAAATCATGATCTGGCAGACATATAGATTTACCAGCAAACTTGTGTGCCTAACTATCTATATCTAGGAAATCAAAGTTATTTCAACTTTGATGTTTGGAATATACCTAGAGAAACATGATTTATTTATTTTACTTCACACTCACAACTAAACGGCACTGAGGCACAACTTATTGATGATCACTTTAATTTTATGAAGCGAATTTACTCACTAGTAAAAGATGTAATACAACTGTATTGCAGAAAGAACTAAAAGCTTGAGAAAAAAGGACTCGATAAAAGGTATCACTATGCATAATTATTTGTAGCTACAAACAATACATGTAATGAGCTAGAAGAGCCATCTCTTCATCTAGCAAGTGTACACAAGTCAGAAGAGTTCTTACTTTCTCTTGACATGGCACCACTTCCTAGTCATGATGTATATATGCATCTTGCTCTTCTTAAAATTGGTTTGGAGGAGGTATCCAGTAATTGAACTCTGTCTGTTACCATTGACTGATGGCTGGGATATTGGTTTCTTTCCTTTCTCTTTTTTTCTATCGTTTCAGTTTTTGTCAAATATACACATGGATTAGAAAAGTTGGGTATTGAGGAATAACAAGTAGCAAAAAGTATTAAGGGAAGCTAGCATATATTTATCTACTTCTTATGGATGCATCACATGAGAGCTTAATCATGTCATCAGTCAAGACTAGGTTATTCTTAGATGTAGAACTCCAACTACTTAGCTATTATTAAGGTGGATACCGAGCCTAGAGCCTTAGCGGAAGTACGTGGCAGCAAGTACTATGGGTCTATGACTTGTATTGCAAGTCCTATTGCTCATGACTTCTCCCACCAGTTACTCTGTTATTGTGGAACACATTTCATTTACTGAAATCAGAGAGGCTACATGGCAACTATTGTGGAACGTCATATAGCATAAACAAGTAATTTGATTTATTTATCTTTTCAAGATGTAGTCACATGTTTTTTCTTTCTAAATCAGGTCTGATGGTCTTGTGTCAATGGATAATTTGTTTCATGCGCATTGGGCAGCAGTTTATATCAATGTTCTATTATGGGTATCTACATAATAAACACACACTCTTTATTTTTGCACAATGTATTATCGTCAGTTGATCTTCACACTCTACATACATGTGTACATGTGCAGTGTTCTGCAAAACTGAGATATCTACTTCACTTTGTCTAGCCATGATGTCAGCGGCGGCAATGCTAGCGATTTCTATTAGGTTCGGAGAAAAGATGCACTTTTGCATTGCACTAGTGCCAGAAATGGAACTGTACCTGGGCGGCCTGGTAGCGGACGTCGGGGTGGGGGCAGGGGGTGGAAGGTGCCGTACTGGTACTGGGTGGGGTCCTGGCCCCGTAGGTGCGGCGGCTTCGACAGCGGGAGCGGGCCGAAGGAGGAGGAGTGGGCCATCTTCTTCTCGCCGCCGTTGCCGGCGCCGGCGTCCAGGTCCTGGCCGGCTCCCATGGTCGACGGACGGAGATCGGTGGGGACGGGGCGGCGACGGCAGGGGACGGCAGGGGACGGAGGGGACGGAGGGGATGGAGGGGGCGTGGGGGCGCGGGGGTCGGTGGTCGGGGCGGCGGCGGCAGGGAACGGAGGGGACGGAGGGGGCGTGGGGGCGCCGGGGCGGGGGTCGGGGCGGCGGCGGCAGGGGACAGAGGGGACGGAGGGGACGAAGGGGGCGTGGGGGTGCGGGGGCAGGGGTCAGGGCGGCGATGGCAGGGGACGAAGGGGACGGAGGGGGCGGAGGGGGCGTGCAGGCGCCGCGGCGGCGTACGGTTGGGGCGGAGGGGGCGTACTGAATGGGGAGGAAGGGAGGGAGGGGAATAGGTTGAGTGGGGGAAGCTTACTAATGGCGCACGGGGCAGCGGTGCGCCATTAGAATGTTTTTTTGCCAAAAAATAAAAAAAAAATACTGGCGCACTATGTCGCTAGTGCGCCATTAGTAGTTCTAACTACTAATGGCGCACTTTGCCCAGATGCGCCATTAGTATGTTTGAAAAAATGAAAAAAAATTGTTTTAATAGTGGCGCACCTTCTGCCTGGTGCGCCATTAGTGTATTCCACACTAATGGCGTATCTCCACCAGGTGCGCCATTAGTATATAGTACTGGCGCACCACTTCTCAGGTGCGCCATTAGTGTCAATCCTATCTTTAATCCTTTTCCTAGTAGTGTTGGTTATATTGAGATCTTCTTCAAAATACCACAGAGTGGATCACAACCCTCCGGGTGAATATTGGTTACTCCGGGTTACTAAATACCAGGTGAACCTTTATATATCAAATTTCAGGAGTTAAAATTACCCTCAGAGGTTGGGTCATACAAATCGGAGAAATAACTGCAAGCATCATAGGCATGCCATTGTGATTATGTCTACTAAGTCTAATCGTAAGTTTTCTTTCCTAAGATTGTTTGGTGTACACTCTGGGTTATCAAAACATTATATGACCCCCAATGCGGTAAGTCGCCAAGGGATTTCTGCTTGTCTTATGTGCAGGGCGATACAAGTAAGATTCTATGAAGGCATAACAGATTAAAAGAGCGAGTGCATAATAATGGCGGCTTATGGAAATATCACGCGCCATAAGCATACGCGAAGGCATAACAAAAATTGAGTTTTTCTACTCTATTACAAGACTCGCCGAGTCTGAATAGTGAGGCATTGTTTGGAAAGAACTTAAACATATGACACCCGATGTCTTCACTGTGCTGGTTGGCTTGACGACTCTGGGTTATCCTTCTCCGCCTCTTAGTCTGCTGCACTGTCCTGGAAGGTTGATGAGGTCCAGCCAATGCCACTCAAGGCTTTAAACTCAGCTTCATCATCTATTCAACCGGTTGGATCGACTTCAGGGGCAAAGCTAGAGGGCATATGTCTTTTACACAGGCGGTGAAGTCCGCCTCATCAAATAAGGTTCCATCTTCCTTCAGACTCGGGTATCCAAGACTGAGGTCGGCCGGGTCTAGCTCTGGAATCCACGCCTTGGCCCGGCTCAAGGCAGCTATAGCTCTGGCTCTAGAAGATGCCCGTCTTAGTTCTTGGACCCGCTGAGGCAGCACGGCAAGCCGTTTTAGCACATCTTGCAGGAGATGGGGGACATCATCTGATAAAGCCACAACGGCTAAAGCACGTTGTGACCCGGTGTACAATTCCTCCACCAGAGTATAGACTGCTTTCAGTTTGACCACCATGTCCTGCTTGAGGGTTGTACTCCTGGGGCCTGTGTTATTAAACAAAGGGTAAGCCGGAGGCAATAATTAGCTTCATCATCAAAGGAAGGATGGCAATGTTTGAGGTTCATATGAAGTAACTTACCGAAGATTGCTCAGACCATTCGAGATAACTGACGCTTCAAGCCGGACAGCTCGGTGTTTGCTTTTGCAAGGGATGTTTCGGCTGTCTCGGCCCGAGTCACCAGAGAGGCCTTCTGATCAGCCCAGGTTTTCTTCTCCGATTCAAAGTTCTTCTTCAACTTCTCTTGTACGGAGACGCTGAATTCAAATTTGGAATTGGCATTTTGAATTTCAAGTTCCTGGGCTGACAGGCGGCTCTTAAGGTCAGCAATCTCCGATTCAAATTGACCTATGGTGGCCTGCGTTATACCGGGTTGCAGTCAGAATCATGGTAAAGAATTTTAAGTCCCAAGCACTTTGCAAGCAAACATACTTGACACTTGGGGGCTAATGTATAACGGAGCTTTCTAAATGATTAAGCCGGTCCTGGATATTAAAGTCCCAAGCACTTTGCAAGCAAAGATGCTTGACACTTGGGGGCTAATGTGTATCGCAAGTTAAAGGTATTGTGTTATAGCCGGTTTAAGTATTTTTTTTCTTTAAGCCAGACAAGCAGCTCTAACAGTTTTTCTAAGTCTATAGCATATTTCCTAATAAGCAATAGACTTGGGGGCTGGTACAATAAGTATGATTGAAAGTAAGGAAGCGTAAGTCATACCTCAGATTTTTGTTGTATTTGCTTCACCATGTCAATTTCCAGGTCATGGCTGCTATGCACCTGGTTGATATAATCCGAGACGATCTCTCCAATACTCAAATGAGTATAGTCAGTGATGTCCGTTTTGGCTTTACGACGTTCCAATAACTCCTCTTTAGCAGAACATCTGGCAAGAACTGTGGGCCGGGCCGGCTCAACAAACTAAGTCTTGAGTATTTCCACTTCTGGGTCAATCGTCTTGGCCGGGCTAGGTTCTTCCGGGTTAACAGAACCAACAAGAATATCTTCAGCAGGCAGATCAGAAGTTCGTACTGCAGTATCCTGAGCCGGTTCAGGCGGCGGCTGATGTGTGGGAGAGCCGGGAGCAGCTGTGCCTAGTTCCGATTCAGTTACCACAGGGTCTTCGACCGGCTTATCTTTCTTTGTTTTCTTCCTGGGCTAAACTTGCACGCTATGGACAAAACAGAAGAATAAGTACAGAAACATGAGGAAGAAAAAACATAAGGTAAATAAATTGATATTACCCAGGAGCAGTCTTAAAAGCCGGCATGTTTGACTGCATGGACTCGCCGGATGAAGGAGAGGTATCCTGGTAATTGGAGTCAGATGAATTGAGAGGTTTACGGATTAGACCCGCCAGGGTATAAGTCGGAGATAACCTCAGTCCGATGCTTCCGGGTTGTGTCAGGCAAGCCGGAGGAGAGCTCTGCATCCTTGCTGGTCCGGGTCTGCCTCCGGCTTTCAAATTGCTGTTACTTCAAAAGAAAGTAAGGATCTTGGTAAGCCAAAGGGTGTGAAAATCTTACTTTCCGGGTTACTCTTCGAATTTTCTAACACGGTCGAAGCTCGGAGTCGGAGGAGATTATTGTGACACCCGGATAATTAAGCTACAGTAATTCTCTGCTAATGATGCCACGTCACTTTGATTACTATCGCTAATCTCGTGTTAGTTCGAAACCGATTCAAATTCAAATGCAAATTCAATTAAAGGCAAATAATAAAAGTTTTCAAATATTAAAACCAAATTGTTCGAGTTGTGCCAAATAATGCATAGGTAATTATGGATAAGAAAACCCATTTTTATAAAATGTTTAAGTACCCTTAGGTGAATAAGACAGTAGCAAAAACCAATATTTAAACGCTTTTATAATTAACAAAATACTAAACTAAATTGCTTTGGGGCAAAACCTATTGTTGTAGTGGGTTTTAATGTATTACTAAATTAGGGATCATTTTAATATTAGATAAAAACTAAATGAAAAGGAAACTAAAAATAAAACAGAAAAGAAAAATAAATAAAAAGTAAAAAGAAAACAAAAGAAAAGTAAACCCCTGGCATCCCAGGGCCTTGGCCCACTGGCCCAGCTAGGCCAGCCCACCCGCGCCGAACCCCCCTGGGCTACTAACCCACCCCACCACCAAACCCTAGCGCCGCACATCCACACTCCCCACTCCCCCTCCCCTAGATCCAGAATTGGATCGGGGCGCTCGACGCCGCCGCCGCTCGGAGGCGCCCGAACCCCGCGCCCCGCCGCGCCTCCGTCCTTCCCCCCCGCGACCGTCGCGCCGGAGCCCTTCTCCCCCCTCGTCGGCGCCTCATCGTCTCGGCCGCGTCCGGTGCTACTCCCCGTAGCCCCGGCGAGCGCGCCCGTGGACGAGGACCGACGCCTCCGCCCCGCAGTTTCTTCTTCTTCCTCGCGCAGCGCCTGCAACACCACCGGCTCCAAAACGAAATTAAAAAAAAGGAAAAGGAAACAAAGAAAACAATAATTAAAATAAATAAATAATAAATAAAGATTTATATAATTAAGTTAATTAATCCTGTTTAATTAATCTAATTAACTAGTTGGTTTAATTAAACATTAATTACATTAGTTAAATCCTAATTAATCTTAACAGTCTATGACAGACGAGGCCCACCCGTCAGTTTGACCAGTCAACTGACTGGTTGACTGCTGACATCACTATGACATCATGCGGATGCCGTAAACCTATTTTTGGTTTAAATTAAATCTGTTAAGTCCTGAAAATGATTAAATCCTTTTTAAATTAATATAAAATAAACCGTAGCTCAGATGAAAAAACTTTGTACATGAAAGTTGCTCAGAACAACGAGACGAATTCGGATACGCAGCCCGTTCGTCCGCCACACATCCCTAACCTATCGAACTTGCAACTTTGCCCCTCTGGTTCACCGGTCCAAAAACGCGAAACACCGGGGACACTTTCTCGGATGTTTTTCCCCTTCGCCGGTATCACCTCCTACTGCATTAGGTCACCCTAGCACCGCGTATCACCATGTTATGCTTCGTATTGCTTTTATTGCTCTGTTATTTATTATGTTCCCCCTCCGTTACTTCTTTCTGGTAGACTCCGAGACAACTGCCGATGTCCGTGTGGTCGACTGCGTCACCGACGACCCCTCCTTCTTGTCTGAGCAACCAGGCAAGCCCCCCCTTGATCACCAGATATCGCCTACTCTCCTCTATACTGCTTGCATTAGAGTAGTGTAGCATGTTACTGCTTTCGTTATTCCTATCCTGATGCATAGCCTGTCTTTGATACTGCTGTTGATACCTTTACCTGCAATCCTACTACTTAGTATAGGATGCTAGTGTTACATCAGTGGCCCTACACTCTTGTCCGTCTGCCATGCTATATTACTGGGCCGTGATCACTTCGGGAAGTGATCGCGGGCATATACTATATACTTTACACTGTTACATTACTTGTGATACTGTTCGGAGTTGGGGGCTGAAGGGGCAGGTGGTTCCACCCAGGTAGTTGTGGGCATGGGTTCCCGACGGCCCCTGACTGTTACTTTGTGGCGGAGCGATAGGGCAGGTTTGAGACCACCTAGGAGAGAGGTGGGCCTGGCCCTGGTCGGCGTTCGCAGAAACTTAACACGCTTAACGAGATCTGGGTATTTGATCTGAGTCTGGCCATTTGGTCTATACGCACTAACCATCTACGCGGGAGTAGTTATGGGTATCCCGACGTCGTGGTATCAGCCGAAGCCTTCGTGATGTCAGCGACTGAGTGGCGCGCGCCGCATTGGATCGTAAGCTCGCTCTTGTATTAAGGGGGCTAAATCTGCTTCCGGCCGCGTTCGCAATGTGCAGGTGTGCTCAGGGCGATGGGCCCAGACCCCTACGCGCTTAGGTTTAGACCGGCGTGCTAACCTCTCTGTTGTGCCTAGGTGGGGCTGTGACGTGTTGATCTTCCGAGGCCGGGCATGACCCAGGAAAGTGTGTCCGGCCAAATGGGATCAAGCGTGTTGGGCTATGTGGTGCACCCCTGCAGGGAAGTTAATCTATTCGAATAGCCGTGTCCCTCGGTAAAAGGACGACCCGGAGTTGTACCTTGACCTTATGACAACTAGAATCGGATACTTAATAAAACACACCCTTCCAAGTGCCAGATACAACCCGGTGATCGCTCTCTAACAGGGCATCGAGGAGGGGATCACCGGGTAGGATTATGCTATACGATGCTACTTGGAGGACTTCAGTCTACTCTCTTCTATATGCTGCAAGACGGAGGCTGCCAGAGGCGTAGTCTTTGACAGGATTAGCTATCCCCCTCTTATTCTGGCATTCTGCAGTTCAGTCCACTGATATGGCCCCTTACACATATATCCATGCATATGTAGTGTAGCTCCTTGCTTGCGAGTACTTTGGATGAGTACTCACGGTTGCTTTTCTCCCTCTTTTCCCCTTTCCCTTCTACCCGTTTGCTGCAACCAGATGATGGAGCCCAGGATCCATACGCCACCATTGACAACGACTCCTACTGCACTGGAGGTGCCTACTACTACGTGCAGCCCGCTGACGACGACCAAGAGTAGTTTAGGAGGATCCCAGGCAGGAGGCCTGCGCCTCTTTCGATCTGCATCCCAGTTTGTGCTAGCCTTCTTAAGGCAAACTTGTTTAACTTATGTCTGTACTCAGATTTTGTTGCTTCCGCTGACTCGTCTATGATCGAGCACTTGTATTCGAGCCCTCGAGGCCCCTGGCTTGTATTATGATGCTTGTATTACTTATTTATGTTTTAGAGTTGTGTTGTGATATCTTCTCGTGAGTCCCTGATCTTGATCGTACACGTTTGCGTGCATGATTAGTGTACGATTGAATCGGGGGCGTCACAAGTTGGTATCAGAGCCGACTGCCTGTAGGAATCCCCTTTCCAACTCCTTGGCCGAAGTCGAGTCTAGTCATTGAAAAACTTTTACTAACATGGTTGTGTGGCTTACGGGCCCACGTCGCCATTGGGTGGTATTAGGATGTTTTATTCCTCGACCTTTACTCTGGGACTCTGATCTCTCTTCTATTCGGGTTAAATGATTTTGCTAAAATCTAACTCTAGATTCTCGTTATCACTTCCTGCCGGAGAGCCCCTTCATTACAGATGATCGACTGCTTCACCAGAAGATTCCAAAGATAATCTTCGATGTTCTCTTGAGACACTTGTGCCGACCGCTTTTGCTAATCCGTACCACTATTATCTGTATGGATAACTGAACACACTTGCCTAGATTCAATCCCATTGATCTTGTTATTACAAGATGCTCTGAACCGCTCTCCGTTGTTCCGACAATCCTTTGAGCTTACTGCCCTGCAGTTCTTTGCCACCTGAATTCCCCTCCGAGTATCTGCTCATCCCCAGTTGTTCGGGTGTTTCACAAAAGTCTTTGAAATACTATTCAATCCTCCGAAAATCCTTAGCAGCTTTATTGCTCTGCAAATACTTGCCTACTTGCATTATGGATGCTTCCCATATATCTTGCAATATTCGCTAGTATGTTTTGACACCGTCATTTTGATCCTATTGATTCAACATGTGTGCGAATGCACACAATCATCTATCAACCCTTCTAAATTATCTTTCCGGCTCAGACATCATTTTTGAACATGAGTTGGTTCTCGACCAAACTATTTGTCGTCAATTGAGCCTCTGGTCTATCCAACTTATCCATCCTTGATCAGAGCGTCTACTTCTGATCCTTTTTTTGGAAATCATAATTCCTTTGTTATCTAAGAATCGAATTATTCAGGTGTTCTATAATATGATGCCTGTGCATTCTTCTTCCTTTGGTTGAGTACCGATGCTCACATCAGATCCCTTGTGGACCATCGGTTCCGTTGTCGGATTTTATCCGACAGTGTCCTTCATATTGAATAACTTTGTGATCCTTTCATCAGATACATAATGCCTTTGGTAAAATTGTATCCCCTGCTTTGTCAACCATGCTCTACTTTCGAGCTTTTGATAATTACCCCTGAAGTTTGTGGTATCTGTTCCTAAGAGGCCCCGATGGGTTGGACAAATGCCTTTTTCTAACCTGTGTGAACCCAGAAACTACTACGGGTCATACTCTACTGTTGTTATGTCAGATAAAACATCAACACTACAACTTCGTCGAAGGCGAGAAGTGAATGAAAGTTTATGCATTAGAGAAGTGGGAGTCGACCTTGAACTTTGCGTTCATGCCCATGGACACGATGTAGAACTTATCATGGAAGCTGCTCGTGAAAATAATTACCCCCTTGTTATGAGTTCATCTTGTATCCGTGGTTTGATCGTTTATGATGGTGGTTCCGACCATGTTCGCCTTAAAATACCATTTCTCGTGCAAGTTTAAGCACTTTTCTTCTGCAGAGCAATACCCTAGTCCAACCGCTACCTTGATCTGTCGTAGAGTATTACCCCCCTCATATCTCGAGATTATCTAGGAAGTTCATAACTTCTTCTGAGTTCTTCATCAAGTACTACATTCTCACCGATTCCAATTTTTCATGGGTTCTGAGTTGTTAGTCGCTCAAGAACACCGATATGTGAACCAGTTCCGCATTCTGGTATGATAACTCTTAAGTAATTTTCGTTGCTTATGAGTTTAATCCTTCAAGTCAATCCTAGCCTTATCGGCTATATCATTATCATGCAACTTTTTAACTGTGCTATCTGGTCCTTCTTTCCGAAGCACAATTTTCGACGATGAGCTAATCTTACGCTGACCTTCCTCGTCATATCATTTCGCCTTGAACAACAAGCTTGATTCCGAGTTTGTGTCGTATCCGTGGTTTCAATAACTTTTCGCTCCATCCTTCCTTTAACTTGATGTCATCGCCGATCGATTACATCTTCATGAGATCTCTCGACAAATGTGTCGTGGTCATAATCAGCATTCCGAGTTCTTCCAGGATATCAATTGAATTCATGATGAGAAATACCATCCTTGCCCTCGATGAGTTGTTTTGTCATCGACCACTTTATTGCCTTCCCTCCAACACAAACTTGTCTGTGTTCTGTGTTGTACATTGAGTTCCTTGCTATCCAGCATTTGTTCTTCTTTACCTTGGAGTATTACCATCTTTTATGATAGGAATGTCATGAGGATTACTCCACCTCTTAAGAATTCTTGGTATTGTGATACTTATCACCATCACCATTCTTTTCTTGGTCCCCTGTTGTTCCTAACAGTAATACCGACAAATGGACAAGTAATTTTGGAAATTCTAGCAACCTTATTGCTTTGAAGTTAATGGTCAACATTTCATTCTTAAACCATTGGTTATCGAATCACCTTTCTAACGTTGATTATGCTACCTAAGTCTGTACTTTGGGTGCACCTTCAACCAATGTTTAATTGTGTATGCTTTCCTGGAGCATACACCATTATATCATTTGATCTGACAAATGTTATCTCCTTCTTCACATGATTGTGGAAATCCATCTTTTTGGAAATCTAGAGGAATGGTCGTTGAGCCATCAGCCACCTCCTTATCCTCTCCTTGATTTAATGAGGAACTCATGATTCGGGACTTGCTTCCATAGTTCATTTCCCGAGGATCTGGCAACACCATCTCGTCAAATTGTGTTGCACTCCTTCCTTCTCAAGCATCCTGAGCCTGGGGTATCCTAACGCCAATCGAATTTGAATCTCGGTCAGATATGATGGTTGGAACATTTTTCCAAGAGTTATAACATTGGTCTTTTATGACCCGGTAAGGTGATGGCATGCCCAGCACACCTGGCCGGATGACCTGCTGTTATAGTTTCCATTTTAGTGAGGTTATCCATTCTTCCATGAGGAAATTGTAAGACTTATTCTATAAGTTCTTCCTGATGGATCCTTTGTGTATCCATAGCCTGATCTTGACCTATTGATCATGTCAATGCTGTCTCGAAGCATGTCTATGGTACTTTGATTTTCAACAGGAACATTTGAAGCCCAATGTTAAATGCTTCGTGCTCAATTATTCAAACACCGCTGTATGGGTAATGTCATGAAAATTCTCTCCTGTACCTAAAGAATCTTCTACATTATATCCGGTCAGGGATATCATGCTCTTCTTGTCCTTGGGAAGGGTATACCCTTGAAATATGTGTCAAACACATTATTCTTTCCATTGTTCTATTTGATCTGATGATCATATTTTCCTTCCATTGATTTGTTTGACATTCCTTGTGATCCATATGATCTAAGCAGTAATATTCTTCTGCTTATGTAAACACCTTGGTGTACAACCGTGCCAGTAAGACCTTGTTGCTTTTGTTGATGACATTCCGGTAACCACCGATGGACGAGAACTTTGCCTATTGGTCCGCCCCGTTTCAATGAGCAGGAAAGTGGTTCTCTTTGTCCCTCGCCCTTGGTACCGATGTTGTTGCCGACATAACTAACAGGCTATCCCCTGACATGCCTTGCTTACATGATCGTGCAAGACGTCGCCGCCCTTCCTGCTCTTAATCCACATGGTGGGCCCATAACCCGCAGTTCCACAGGATTGAAACCCGACTCTCCTTGACACCCCTGTTCCCAAATTTATTCCTCTCGCGTGGACTCGTATGTAATTCATGAGCCACCTTCCGATGATATCATCAATTCTGGTATCAGACGCAATACTTACTCTCGCTACTCTGAACCCTTTCTCACTCTGGTTCAGACTTCGAGCAACTATCTATCCGCTTGGAACCTCTTATTGTACCTTCGTACCTTACTCTCGATGTATTTCATATGTTCAACTCGAGAGGTAATCTTGTACTCATTCATGGGTTAACCCCAGATTGTTTCCCTCAAAAGCATTCTGTCGTAGCTGAGCTGCCCCTTATAATTTCGTAAGTACGATGGAGTTCCCGAAGAAATGATGGCAAGTTTATCAAGATGCATTGGAATAACGAATTGAAGACATCAACGGAATGGATTAACTTCTTCGAGAAGATCCGTTAGAATAGCGTAACCAGAACTTTCCCCTTACTCCCCTCCTAAATCTCGGGACGAGATTTCTTGTAGTGGAGGAGAATTGTGACGCCCGGATAATTAAGCTACAGTAATTCTCTGCTAATGATGCCACGTCACTTCGATTACTATCGCTAATCTCGTGTTAGTTCGAAACCGATTCAAATTCAAATGCAAATTCAATTAAAGGCAAATAATAAAAGTTTTCAAATATTAAAACCAAATTGTTCGAGTTGTGCCAAATAATGCATAGGTAATTATGGATAAGAAACCCCATTTTTATAAAATGTTTAAGTACCCTTAGGTGAATAAGACAGTAGCAAAAACCAATATTTAAATGCTTTTATAATTAAAAAATACTAAACTAAATTGCTTTGGGGCAAAACCTATTGTTGTAGTGGGTTTTAATGTATTACTAAAGTAGGGATCATTTTAATATTAGATAAAAACTAAATGAAAAGGAAACTAAAAATAAAACAGAAAAGAAAAATAAATAAAAAGTAAAAAGAAAACAAAAGAAAAGAAACCCCCCGGCTCCCCAGGGCCTTGGCCCACTGGCCCAGCTAGGCCAGCCCACCCGCGCCGAACCCCCCTGGGCTACTAACCCACCCCACCACCAAACCCTAGCGCCGCACATCCCCACTCCCCACTCCCCCTCCCCTCGATCCAGAATTGGATCGGGGCGCTCGACGCCGCCGCCGCTCGGAGGCACCCGAACCCCGCGCCCCGCCGCGCCTCCGTCCTTCCCCCCGCGACCGTCGCGCCGGAGCCCTTCTCCCCCCTTGTCGGCGCCTCATTGTCCCGGCCGCGTCCGGTGCTACTCCCCGTAGCCCCGGCGAGCGCGCCCGTGGACGAGGACCGACGCCTCCGCCCCGCAGTTTCTTCGTCTTCCTCGCGCAGCGCCTGCAACACCACCGGCCCCCGACGTCGCCGCCTCGCCCTCGCCGCCCGACGACCTCGCCGGCTCCTCCTCCTCGCCGGACCTCCCCGAGCCCACTGCCAAGACCCTGCAACCGCCGTGAGCCCCGGCCTCTCCCCCTCTCTCCCTCCATCCATGCCCGCACCCTCCCTGGCCACTTCGGCCGCGGCCATCGGTGCCTGGACGCGCCCCTGCTGGCCGTCGCCGCCCACTTCCCGCTGCCTCCGGCTCCTGCCGCCCTGATGCCGCCCTCGCCTGTGTCCACTGCCCATCCGCCGCTGGCTGCCTCGCCGCGGTACCGGCTCACTGAGCTCGGCCCGGCACCCGCGACCCCCGCCGTCTCGCGCCCCCTCACCCCGCGACTACACCGCCTGCCGCGGGCGCTCCCCTCTCCGCCGACTCCCCGTCTTCGGCGTCTCCCGTGGCCGCCGGCGCCCTGCTGCGCCGGGTCAGGGGTTTCGCCCGCTAACGGGCGCCCCGCAATGCCCGCACACCCGCGCCCAATCGGGCTCGGGCCCACGCGCCCACGTCCACTCGCCCGACCCGCAAGGCCCCCTGTGCCACAGACAGGTGGGGCCCCAAAACGAAATTAAAAAAAGGAAAAGCAAACAAACAAAACAATAATTAATAAATAAATAATAAATAAAGATTTAATGAATTAAGTTAATTAATTATGTTTAATTAATCTAATTAACTAGTTAGTTTAATTAAACATTAATTAGATTAGTTAAATCCTCATTAATCTTAACAGTCTATGACAGACGGGGCCCACCCGTCAGTTTGACCAGTCAACTGACTGGTTGACTGCTGACATCACTATGACATCATGCTGATGCAGTAAACCTATTTTTGGTTTAAATTAAATCTGTTAAGTCCTGAAAATGATTAAATCCTTTTTAAAGTAATATAAAATAAATCGTAGCTCAGATGAAAAAACTTTGTACATGAAAGTTGCTCAGAACAACGAGACGAATTCGGATACGCAGCCCGTTCGTCCGCCACACATCCCTAACCTATTGAACTCGAAACTTTCCCCCTCTGGTTCACCGGTCCGAAAACGCGAAACACCGGGGATACTTTCCCGGATGTTTTCCCCCTTCGCCGGTATCACCTCCTACTGCGTTAGGTCACCCTACCACCGCATATCACCATGTTATGCTTTGTGTTGCTTTGATTGCTCTGTTATTTATTATGTTCCCCCTCCGTTACTTCTTTCCGGTAGACTCCGAGACTACTGCCAATGTCCGTGTGGTCGACTACGTCACCGACGACCCCTCCTTCTTGTCTAAGCAACCAGGCAAGCCCTCCCCCCCTTGATCACCAGATATCGCCTACTCTCCTCTATACTGCTTGCATTAGAGTAGTGTAGCATGTTACTGCTTTCGTTATTCCTATCCTGATGCATAACCTGTCTTTAATACTGCTGTTGATACCTTTACCTGCAATCCTACTGCTTAGTATAGGATGCTAGTGTTCCATCAGTGGCCCTACACTCTTGTCCGTCTGCCATGCTATATTACTGGGCCGTGATCACTTCGGGAAGTGATCGCGGGCATATACTATATACTTTACACTGTTACATTACCTGTGATACTGTTCGGAGTTGGGGGCTGAAGGGGCAGGTGGTTCCACCCAGGTAGTGGTGGGCCTGGGTTCCCGACGGCCCCTGACTGTTACATTGTGGCGGAGCGATAGGGCAGGTTTGAGACCACCTAGGAGAGAGGTGGGCCTGGCCCTGGTCGGCGTTCGCGGAAACATAACACGCTTAACGAGATCTGGGTATTTGATCTGAGTCTGGCCATTTGGTCTATACGCACTAACCATCTACGCGGGAGTAGTTATGGGTATCCCGACGTCGTGGTATCAGGCGAAGCCTTCGTGACGTCAGCGACTGAGTGGCGCGCGCCGCATTGGATTGTAAGCTCGCTCTTGTATTAAGGGGGCTAGATCTGCTTTCGGCCGCGTTCGCAACGTGCAGGTGTGCTCAGGGCGATGGGCCCAGACCCCTGCGCGCTTAGGTTTAGACCGGCGTGCTGACCTCTCTGTTGTGCCTAGGTGGGGCTGCGACGTGTTGATCTTCCGAGGCCGGGCATGACCCAGGAAAGTGTGTCCGGCCAAATGGGATCAAGCGTGTTGGGCTATGTGGTGCACCCCTGCAGGGAAGTTAATCTATTTGAATAGCCGTGTCCCTCGGTAAAAGGACGACCCAGAGTTGTACCTTGACCTTATGACAACTAGAACAGGATACTTAATAAAACACACCCTTCCAAGTGCCAGATACAACTCGGTGATCGCTCTCTAACAGGGCATCGAGGAGGGGATCGCCGGGTAGGATTATGCTATACGATGCTACTTGGAGGACTTCAGTCTACTCTCTTCTATATGCTGCAAGACGGAGGCTGCCAGAGGCGTAGTCTTTGACAGGATTAGCTATCCCCCTCTTATTCTGGCATTCTGCAGTTCAGTCCACTGATATGGCCCCTTACACATATATCCATGCATATGTAGTGTAGCTCCTTGCTTGCGAGTACTTTGGATGAGTACTCACGGTTGCTTTTCTCCCTCTTTTCCCCTTTCCCTTCTACCCGTTTGCTGCGACCAGATGATGGAGCCCAGGATCCAGACGCCACCGTTGACAACGACTCCTACTGCACTAGAGGTGCCTACTACTACGTGCAGCCCGCTGACGACGACCAAGAGTAGTTTAGGAGGATCCCAGGCAGGAGGCCTGCGCCTCTTTCGATCTGTATCCCAGTTTGTGCTAGCCTTCTTAAGGCAAACTTGTTTAACTTATGTCTATACTCAGATTTTTCTGCTTCCGTTGACTCGTCTATGATCGAGCACTTGTATTCGAGCCCTCGAGGCCCCTGGCTTGTATTATGATGCTTGTATGACTTATTTATGTTTTAGAGTTGTGTTGTGATATCTTCTCGTGAGTCCCTGATCTTGATCGTACACGTTTGCGTGCATGATTAGTGTACGATTGAATCGGGGGCGTCACAATTATAGTTACCTCTTCCTCGACGGGTTGGCTATTCCCCGTGTCTTCCTGAAAAGGAGAATAATGTTAGTAAGGTAATGATAAAAGAGTAAGGGAAGTTGAAAGGTTACCTCTTCTTCGTTATCATCAGAGTCATCGAGCTGAAACATCTCTGAAGCACTTGGTATTCTTTTCTTTGAAGTAGAAGGCCTGGTGGTTCTTTTTTCGGCCCTCTTTGCCGCCCGGGCTTGTTTGGCCGCCTCATGATCATACGGGACTTTCCAAAACTTGTCGTTTTCCTGTAAAGAGTTGTAAGGGGGTATGAGTAAAAATAAGGTAAACATGATAAAAGGTGATCATTGAGGCTGATGACTTACTGCGGGGGGCGGGTTGTTCTTATAGAAGGGGAGTAAGCTGAAGGTATTATTCACCACAGTCCCCTCTTTCAACAGTGACTGGATCATAGCCTCGACCGTGTCATCTGGTAAATCATCAGGGTTGTGACGCATCGGGTCATCCTTTTCCCCTGAGTAAGTACACATTAAGCCGGGTCGGCGGCTTAACGGAATCACCGCCATGTAATCCAGGTCCGGACCAAGTCAATGCCGTCCAAACCATTGCCCAAAAGAGCCTTAATCTTCTTGATGGTGGGGGCAAGTGGAATACGTTCAGCGGGAGATAATTTGTCAGCCAATGGGTGGGTGGACTCCAAGCGCAGAGCACGAAAACCAGGTAGTGAATTCTCACTAGCCGGAGAGGTATCTTGGCAGTAGAACCATGTCTCATTCCACTCTTTCGAATGGCTTGGCAGCTCTGCATAAGGAAAAAGGCAGTCTCTTCGCCGCTGGATCGAGATGCCACCGAGTTCTAGACTGGGCCCATTGGCACGTTCATTTTGCCGGTTCAAATAAAACAGCTCTCTGAACAAGGTCAAATTTGGCTCTTCTCCAAGGTACACCTCGCAAAACACTTGGAAGTTGCAGAGATTCGACACGGAGTTGGGCCCGATGTCTTGAGGTCTGAGGTCAAAGAAATGCAAAACATCTCTGAAGAATTTTGACCCGGGTGGAGCAAAGCCCCGGTTCATATGATCCGTAAACACAATTACCTCCCCTTCCTTGGGTTGAGGTTTCTCCTCTAATGGGTTAGGAGCACGATAGGACATAATTTCCTTTTGGGGCAGATGGCCGGATTTCACAAACCCAGCTAAAGAGCTCTCTTTAACGGTGGATTTGACCCAGTTGCAGGTCACCGGGGGTTTAACAGCTTTGGGTGCCATTGTGTAAATTGAAGCCTACAACAAGATAAAGCAAATTTTCTGGTTTATAATTGCCCAGAGAATAAGCATTATTGGGTTATTTAAGATGGCAGCTTAAGAAGGGGACTAATGACATACAGGTAACTATGTGATAATGTTTAACAGCTGCAGGTATTAAAGATGATTAAGATTTTCTTAAGTCGCCAGAAGCAAGTGGTGCTGACAGCCGGTATTATCTTAAACCGGTTACATGAACTACTATGGCTGGAACAGAGTCAACAGACGCAGTTTTTGGCTAAGAGTGGAGCAAACAGGTTTCACAAATTGCAATTATTATTTTGGATCAAACAATGCTCTGGAAAGGAAAAATTTCTAGACCTAAAATAGTACAGGGAAGTTCATATACTCCAGGAGGGCTTCCAAAACAAGGAAATGAGATATGTTTTCGTACAGAATAAGCATGAAACATCCTCCGCAGCAATTCTATGTGGTTTTTACGATCTGAGCAAGGTATTAGAGGTAAGAACTAATGGAGGTTACGTCGGGCGGCGATGAACGTCGACGATCTCTAGGCAGTCCTAATGCAGATCTGAGAAAGGGGGGAAAGAGACTCACCGATGCGGAAGAACTGTGGAGGGTTGCCGTCATTTTCTGATCAAGAAACAGGGTGATGCAGCGGCCTGAGTCGGTGAAGACGAGGGTTCCGACGGTGGCGGCGGCGGAGCTCGAGCGGCAGAGAAGGGAGTGCGAGGAGGAAGACGACCGGAGGAAATGAAAAAGACCTAGGTTGCGTCAATTTATAAGGAGGGGCCGACTGAGACGGCGCGAGAAACGAGGAGACCAAAACATCATTTATCCAGCGGCCCTGACGCCTCGATCTTCGGGAGGGTCAGTAAAGGCAGAGATCCGTTGAAGATATGATGAATTAAAATATAAGTTTTATTGAAGATGACGTCACGATGATTCAACCCGGATCCAGATGATGACGTCACGGCGGGTTACAATTTTCACACAAGATAGAAGACTAAAGGGCAGTTCATAAGGTTTTCAAAGATTGACATGAACCGGTTCAAATCAATCTAGGGCCTAATGTTGGGGATATGACTATTTGTGTAAGCCGTCTAGGAGGGGCCGGGTTACGCAAAGAGAGGCTCATCAGAAGCCCAAGACCAAGGCATGAAGATGGTGGTTCACTAAAAGGCCTAAAGGCCCAGAGGCGACTCTGAGGCCCGTAAAGATAAACCGCCATGATGGTATAACTTGTATTGTAAGGTAGAAGTAACTAGTCGCCGAGCCGGACACTGTTGATGAGCCGGCCGGGACTCTGTAGGCCGCAGGGCATCGACCCGTGTATATAAGGGCACGACCCACCAGCGTCTTAGGGCAAGAAACAACTCATCGAGAACCAGGCATAGGGTATCTCGCTCCCTGGTCATCGAAACCTCAAGCAATACCAACCCAACTAGACATAGGCCTTCCTTCACCACAAGGGGCTGAACTAGTATAAACCTCGCGTGTTCTTTGTCTAGTTGCGATGGCTCCACGATTAAGTCCTCGCAAGAGGACAGTTGCCGTGACAATTCCACGACAACCGTTGAAACGCTGCAGCCGGATTTGGCCTCGTCTCTGAATTGTTACTCCAAGCCGGACTCTGCCCCCGTGGCTTTGACCTGCTGCGGATGAGTCGCCGCACCTTTGCCTTGATTCAGGCATGTGAGAGGCCCTCCTGTCGCTGCTTCGGCCTTACCTCGCCGATGGGCAACCTTGCCGTAAGGTCGCCGTGGCTGGGCCTTCACTGATCTTGCGAGCCGGCCTGCTACCTCTGCTGGCGCTGCCCTTGCCGCTACGGCCGCTCGCTTCGGCACCCTCGACCCCTTGCCACGCCTCCATCTTGTACTGCATCGGGGCCTCCGTCCCCGCCGGCGGGTCTCGTTGCCACCACGGCCGTGTGGCCGCAGCCTCTGCTGAGTCACTACGGGCTGGAGGAAAACCCGGACGCCCCCACGGCGATTTGCCGGCCTGCCTCCTCCGCCATTACGAACTGCCCTCGCCGGAGCGACCATGAGCCGCCCGTGTCTGAGCCGGTCCTGCCACTTCACTGGCTGCGGCCCCGCCGTCACTAGGGTACCAAGCCGCTACCTCCACCTTGGGGCACCTGCTTGGTGGGAGGACAGGCGGATTAACCCTGTGTTGTTAAGAAGAATAGAGGTACGGACAGAAATTGTCAATGGGGATGAGTGTAAGAGACCAATGATGGTTAAAGTGATATGTTTATACTGGATGGGCTATACTATTACAAAGTTATCTACGGATGTTACATACAGATCATCTGTCGTCCAAACAAATCAGGTGATATCAATCCAAGTTTGTTTTATTAGCACATGTTTTTTTCAGTACAAGTTTATCTTTGCCTTGGTCTGCAATATTGTTTATGCAGGGCAATTATTTATAACAAAAAGTGATATTATACCGCGGAGATGGAGGCATGCCAACATCTTTTGGCACAGGTGGTCGTCGTTACTCAACGGACTCCTGCACATGCTTACAACGCCGTGGTCGTCTCTCGCAAGTCGGTTCATCTGTCTATGCCGCCTCTGATGTTACGGTCGTCTTTACTATCCGTCTCTCGCGGCCTGGTCTACATCGACACACCGGGCCACACTTGTCTGGATGAGCTGTTTATTGAGTATGAGCAAGTCACTACTTGGGAAGCCCGGTTTTCTTCCAACAAATTAGAGGCAAATTATCATATATTATCAGCCGACGTCTGCACTGGATGGTTCAATGGGCAGGTGCACAAGTCGCCGCCACTACAGTTTGGTTAACTTGAAACAACCAGTTGGAAGGAACCATTGGCCGAGTTGCTGACACGGCTCATACGGGATCATTTATAACCCGCCGAAGTCACCTCAACCTTCTGTGGATTCACATCGCGCTATCAACGCCAATGATGTATACCTTCTGCTATGGTCAAATATGGAAAATCTCAAGCCAACTCCTCGAGTCGTCTTGAAACTTGGGGGCTACAATGGTATGACTCGGCAAAATTAGCCGGTTTCAATGAATTCAAGAACTCCAGGTCATTGAAGGGGAAAATAACCCGGGCCCCAGAGATTACTGCTAGATCGATGAAAATTTAAAAGCCGTCAGAAGATTTCCGGCTCAAAATAAGGACTTTGGTTTAAAATCCGGTTCAAGAGACATCCTTCTCCCAAAAAGCACTGAAGCTCTCAAATCTGGTTCAAAAGCCGGCCCAGGGTAAATTTATCCCTCACAAATTTTGGAAGATCTCAAATCCGGCTCAAGGTAAATTTGTCCCTCACAAATTTTTGAAGCTTTCAAATCCGGTTTAAAGTTCCGGTTCAAAAAGAATTAATCTCTCGCAAGTTCGAGTTCTAAGAAAAATTAAAGGTTGCCAAAAAGAACTTGTTGCCATGATGCGCAGTTCAAACATAGGCATCCTGCCTTACGGCTTATCTTATTATGGTCACTTGGGGGCTTTCTGCTCATCGAGCATAGTTGTCAGTACCCTCTTGACTGGTGCAATGCTAATATATGGTCACTTGGGGGCTTCCTGTTCAAACATAGGTCGTATTCGAACCAAAGAGAACATAGCTGTCGAAACCCTTTTGATCGGCACACTGCCAAACTCACTAGGAGGCTTCTTGATCGTATCCGAATCATAGCTTAACCTCTTTTGGGTCCGACGTGGATCGTATTTGAATCAGTGTCGTTAAACAACTCTCCAGGTCATTTGGGGGCTTCCTGTTCAAACATAGGTCGTATTCGAACCAAAGAGAACATAGCTGTCGGTACCCTCTTGATCGGCAACGCCAAAGCCACTAGGGGCTATATGATCGTATTCGAATCTTAGCTCAACCCCTTTGGAATGGTTTTCTGATCGTATACGAATCAGAAGCCTTAAATTTTTTAAGTCTTTTTTGCGAACAATTTTGGGTTTGACTTGAGACCTTTTTTGGATTATATCTCAAATGTATATGCTTAACCCGGCTTGACTTTTGACTATAACTCGCCAGCTTATGACAATCATCATCTATGTAGAAGCATTGGCTTCTAAGGATTGGATTATCACCCTTACTGCACAGGTCATATAAACCGGCAGTACAAATTCAATACCACAGTGGTTATATGTGAGGTATTATGACCCGCCCTGCAGCAAACCGCCAAGGGTTCTTGTGATATACTTGCGCGCAAGGTAAGACTACATTTGGGTGGTTACCCGCCATGGCTCTTGACGTTAAGTCGCCAGGGCATATGTTGTTTAAACTCTGTGCAGGATTTGCAGAACTATGACTTGTATAAATGCTTCAGTCCAAGCTCATCACTGAAATTGGTGTCTCAAAAGGGTTATCAATTATTGATTTTCTCAAGGGCTATAGGCCACCGGGTTACAAAAATTCCGGCTTACAATGAATGCGCATTAAGTCGTCATCGTCCAAGAGCCGCCAGGTATTTAAACTCCGTATTTACTTCTCAACTGATGAGGTATTCAAATCTTTAATAGCCAAAAGTGGATGGATTTTCATGATGATATTGAATGATTGAGGTTTTCATACCGGATTATATTATTCAAATCTTGAATAGCCAACATGGCTGGATTTTTGTTACGATTGAGGTTTTCAAAGTCGCTTTAGCGCAATGGCTATTATTTTTATCAAGGGGCATTATTTATTTTACAATGGAGGAAATAGTCCCGAGTCGCTGCAGGCTTACGACCCGGCACTTGGGGGCTACATTGTTCAAATCGAGATTACATCGAATATATAAATCCCATGTCACTGCCAGCATGCACCATGGCCCTTGGGGGCTAATGCAAAGTCATTTTTGCTCAACTTATTGAAGACTCGACTCATCACATTAGATGAGCCGGCCCTTGGGGGCTACCAATTGCTCCTATCGGAAATTCAAGGTACACAAGCCTTAATCCATTATATTGAAAGATCCATTATTCAGGTGGTAGAGTACAAAGCTCTTAACCTTGTGGACGTGGGTTCAAGCCCCATGGTGGAGATTACATCATTTGATGGTATTATCAATGAATCATATACAAAGTCCCAACTCAGTAATATCTTATTGAGTCGGCCCTTGGGGGCTACACGTTGTTGCTCAATTTTACATGATCATATTTACAAAGTCCCTGCTCATTATTGCATAATGACCCGGCCCTTGGAGGCTACACTGGTTGAAATCTTTATGAGTATAAGGGAATTACAAGTCCCAGTTTGATGCAAGCATCACAACCCGACACTTGGGGGCTACAGGAGATATGCACATAAGGGAGGAATAATTTCAAATTATCAGTTTTGAGCAAATCAGGTATTATATTATTATCAGAGAAATCTGCAAAGTTTATGACCCGGCGTCATCATAAGATTAACCCCGCATCAGCAACAGTTATGACCCGGTGTTATCAATATCTACAAGCCGGTAATTTTTCTTGCCAGCCTCTACATCTTTAAACCGGCAGATCACCAGATGAATCTTGAGTCCAATATGTTTATTAAGCCGGCGCCTTGGAAGCCGACTCAAGTGGATTATTCTTCACAATATTTTTCTATGAGAAACCAACATCAGCAAATTGAGTATGAAGCTAGCTTATTGACCCGGATTTTCTAGATGAAGGAAATGACAATTGGACTTAAGGATAATCAGGTCCCGCCTCAGGAGAATATTTAACCAAGGAAATTAGGATGATCAGGTGTCGGCTTACAAGAATTTTTAACCCGGAACACAATCTGTCAAAATTGTTCTTGTGTTTGTTTTACAGGATCAATTTAACATGGATAAATCCAAATTAAACTGGGGGCTAATGTCGGGGATATAACCCGCGGTATGAACCAGCCGGAAGTATGACCCGACCGGACTTGGCGCTTCACCGATGACCCGCCGGAGGACTGGCGACTCACGGGTCTGGCGGCTCACTGGTCAGACGACTCACGAGCCTGATGACTCACGGATGACCCCGACGGCGGGTCAGATAGAAGACTAGGCCCAAGGCCCATAAGGCCGGCTCATGTTATGGTGGGCCGGCTTAAGAGGAAAGCGTAAGGAATATTACCTTACAAAGGAAGCAAGACTAGGACTCCACTTGTAATTGAGTAATCCTAATCCTACTATGACTAGTCATGTAACCCGCCCCTTCAACTTATATAAGGAGGGGCACGGCACCCCAAGAGGGGACAGGCAACAAGAAACAATAGCTAGGGCTAGACAAAAAGGGGGATCCGGCTTATGCGGCGACTCTCTCATGAGCATAATGAGACCTAGCCACAAACAGCATGCAGGGCTCTTACCGAATGATGTTTCTCGGGGCCCGAAGCTGTCTAAAACCTCGTCTTGTGTGTTGCGTCTCTCGTCCCGATCAACCCCTCTCAAGCTACCGCATGGATGCGTTGGCCTCGCGACTAAGTCCTCACACTAAAGACATCTGCCGTGACAATTCCACGACACCATCTCTAATTCTCAAAATAAATTTCTCTTTTGTGTGCTCGTACCACTCGCGAGGCGGTGAGGGGTGGCCAATATTTTCCATGCTAGATGTGTTATTCTCACGATGAGTGTTTATTCACTTGTCATTGCACGAGAGTAAGGCAAAGGTTTTAGGGATGCCTAGTCCCGAAATGAAAAATGAATTTACTTTATGTTGTCAAATAATAAATTCCCTGGAAAGTGTTGGTATGGAGGGCAACCGTGGATACATGTAAGTGCATCTAGTGCCACCCCTAGTTGGTTTTGGAGTATTGATGACAAACTTGGTTGAGGGACTAATGTGTTTGTGAGAATTGCATGATAACACAGGTAGTAGTCCCTTATTGATTCGGTTTACCTTCCAGAGATGACCCCTAAAAAGTGTGAAGACATTGAAGACAATGGTGGTTCGTGAAGACATTCACGGTGAAGATTATGAAATGAAAAGACATTTATGTGAAGACTATGGAGTGCGAAGACATAGTTGTTTCATAGTTCCTTTTCTTCTTTGTTGAGTCATAGGAACCACCATACTGTTAACTGGGTTCCAAGTGAACAAAGTCAGAGTGACTGAAGTGATGCTCAACCAAATCCTATTTCTTCCCGCGAAGACAATGAGAGCAAATCTTATCCAGAGCTGGATGAGTCAGCTTTACTTGTAGCCCAAGTCAAGCTGTCGCGTGTGTTTGAAACCCAACCGTTGGACACGTGTCGGTTCCTTAGTGACCAAGGGCCATTTTGGATAAATCAGGTCGGTTGCCTCCTGGCTATAAATAGCCCACCCCCTACACCATAAATTGGTGGCTGCTGATGTCTACTACGCAACCTTCTCCTTATAGACGTTGTTGGGCCTCCAAGTGCAGAGGTTTGTAGGACAGTAGCAAATTTCCCTCAAGTGGATGACCTAAGGTTTATCAATCTGTGGGAGGTGTAGGATGAAGATGGTCTCTCTCAAATAACCCTGCAACCAAATAACAAAGAGTCGCTTGTGTCCCCAACACACCCAATACAATGGTAAATTGTATAGGTGCACTAGTTCGGCGAAGAGACGGTGATACAAGTGCAATATGGATGGTAGATATAGGTTTTTGTAATCTGAGAATATAAAAAACTGCAAGGTAGCAAGCGATAAAAGTGAGCGTAAACGGTATTGCAATGCGTTGAAACAAGGCCTAGGGTTCATACTTTCACTAGTGCAATTGGATCATATAACTATCCCTCAACATGCAACAAAGAGACACTCCAAAGTCACTAATAGCGGTGAACAAACGAAGAGATTATTGTAGGGTACGAAACCAGCTCAAAGTTATTCTTTCTGATCGATCTATTCAAGAGTCCGTAGTAAAATAACACGAAGCTATGCTTTCCGTTCGATCTATCATAGAGTTCGTACTAGAATAACACCTTAAGACACAAATTAACCAAAACCCTAATGTCACTTAGATACTCCAATGTCACCTCTCGTATCCGTGGGCATGATTATACGATATGCATCACACAATCTCAGATTCATCTATTCAAACCAACACAAAGTACTTCAAAGAGTGCCCCAAAGTTTCTACCGGAGAGTCAAGACGAAAACGTGTCCCAACCCCTATGCATAAGTTCACGAGGTCACGGAACCCGCATGTTGATCACCAAAACATACATCAAGTAGATCACGTGATATCCCATTGTCACCATAGATAAACACATGCAAGACATACATCAAGTGTTCTCAAATCCTTAAAGACTCAATCCAATAAGATAACTTCAAAGGCAAAACTCAATCCATTACAAGAGAGTAGAGGGGGAGAAACATCATAAGATCCAACTAAAATAGTAAAGCTCGCGATACATCAAGATCGTGCCACCTCAAGAACACGAGAGAGAGAGAGAGAGATCAAACACATAGCTATTGGTACATACCCTCAACCTCGAGGGTGAACTACTCCCTCCTTGTCATGGAGAGCGCCGGGATGATGAAGATGGCCAACGGCGAGGGATCCCCCCCTCCAGCAGGGTGCCGGAACAGGGTCCCGATTGGTTTTTGGTGGGTACAGAGGCTTGCGGCAGCGGAACTCCCGATCTATTCTGTTCTTCGATGTTTAGGGTATATGGATATATATATAGGCGAAAGAAGTCGGTCAGGGGAGCCACGAAGGGCCCACGAGGGTGGGGGCACGCCCAGGGGGCAGGCGCACCTCCCTGCCTCGTGGCCACCTCGAAGCTTCCTTGACTTCAACTCCAAGTCTCCTGGATAACGTTTGTTCCAAAAATCTCGCTCCCGAAGGTTTCATTCCGTTTGGACTCCATTTGATATTCCTTTTCTGCGAAACACTGAAACAAGGGAAAAAACAGAAACTGGCACTGGGCACTAGGTTAATAGGTTAGTCCCAAAAATAATATAAAAGTGCATAATAAAGCCCATTAAACATCCAAAAGAGTTAACATAATAGCATGGAACAATAAAAAGTTATAGATACGTTGGAGACGTATCAGCATCCCCAATCTTACACTACAAAAAAATACACCTCCGTGATGATACGTGGTTTTCATAGTAGGTCACGTTTTCTGTCCTGCATGTACATCCATGACAAATTTATAACAGAACCAAGATAGTCATACCTGTGTTGTCGTAGAAGTGTTCCATGACATTACCAAAATTATCATCACGGAAGTGTCCACTTCCATGACGATAAATCACGTGTCATAGAAGTGCTTTCGTCAAGGGTGACTGATACATGGCATCCACCGTAACGGAACGCCGTTAAGCTATCGGGTCCGGTTTTGGATCCGATAACCCGTTAACAGCCCCGACCAATGGGGATTTCCACGTGTAAAATCATCATTGGCTGGAGGAAACACGTGTCAGCTCACCATTGGGACAGACGTCATCCACTCATTGGACCCAAAGCGCCTATGATACGTCGACACGTGGCATGGCCCAACAGAGGCCCATTCCTTTGAAAAGGCCAGAACGTTTGACTTGGTCGAAAGGTGGCGGGCCGGCCCAATACAAGCCTGTTAATGGCCTGTTCGCATATAGCCCATTTACAGCCCGCTAACCCAGGGCCCATTTACGGCCTATTCGAATTAGGCCCAGTAGCGTCATTTGGGCCGTCCAATATGATTCCAGCCCATTTTAACTTCCGACCCATGTATGGCCCATGACGTCTTTTGGCCCATATGAGGCCCTTAGTAACCCTCGGCCCATTAACGGCCCATGGTAAAACTGGACTGTAATGAACAGTGTATCACTTTATACGCATTAACGGCCCATTATTCCGTTGGGCCGTTTCTAGCCCATGTTATCTTTCGGCCTTCTTGGGTCCCATTTATTCTTGGGCTCATTTCCAGCATTCCTTTACTTTCGGCCTGTTACTATCATTTTCTGCTTGTGGGCCAAATACAGCCCGTGGTTATAGTCGGCCCGTTTGTGGCCCGTTAAGACGTTAGGCTGTTTTCATAGCGTCATCAAATACGGCCTATTAACGATGGCCCGTTATGGTCGGCCCATGAACGGACGATTTCAACTCTAGCCCATTTACGGCCATAACGTGGTTTGTTATTGGCCCATGTTTGGCCAAATGATCATACGGCCCGTAGAAGGCCCATTGATGATACGGCCCGTAGAAGGCCCATTGTGTCTACGCCCCGTAGAAGGCCCATTGTGTCTACGCCCCGTAGAAGGCCCATTGTTTCTACGGCCCTTAGAAGGCCCATTGTTTCTATGGCCCATAGGAGGCCCATGTTAACTACAGTAAATATGTAGCCCATTGCTAATGTGGCCTAGTTTTAAAAAGTAGGTTATTTCGGCCACTAGCAAACCGCAGAAAAAGAACTTCACTGACTACAAGAAAACAAATAAACAAGACAACAGAAATAAATAAGCAAGTAACTTACACTAGGCTATCACGGCTATTACAGATATTACATCCACTGGGCATCAGAACTGAAACCACTTCAGAAGAGCTCAAGAAACAATATCTTGGGTACCCATAATGCTAGCAAGATGCTTAGCAAGCTTATTAAATTTCTCTTGTTTGGCGCTTAAATCCTCCAGCACTTGTTGTTGCACCAGAAAGTATGCATCTGAATTCTGCAGGGACTTCCTCGGTCCTTCGCCTTCCTATCGCATAACATCTGATCGATGTCTTTCAACTTGAAGTTGAGACTCAAGACGCCGAACTGATTCAGGCAGCGAGTATGAAGAGCTGGTGCCAGCAGTAGTGCCAGTAACTCGAACACTACATCAAGACAGGACTTTGGGGTTGTCTCGATGTCTTCAATATAGTTTTTATCAGCTTTCTAGGAGAACAACAGGGATGTCTCACTATCTCGGACCTGATCTGCATTACTTCCTTTACCATTGCATAACGGGGTACTCTTCTCCAATATTTTATCCGTGTTCTAAAGGAGAAACAAACAAACACATCACAGGTTTACAATGTAGTATATGAAACTCATTTTGGTAAACCAGTTCAGTAGTAAGGTGGACAGGATAACAGCATGAAACAAACATGTATCTATGTAGTATGGTCACTGTATGGTCTATATCATTCTAGTTTATGTTGCCAAATCAAGATAGATACAGTTCGAATCATATCTATTTAGGACAAAGCAGCATAAACAAAACATAAGTGTGGCAAACTACACAATAATAACAACACTTGTAATGTGCATGGCATGAGAACATAATTGTTTATTCAATTGAAACTGAAATCAACATAGAGCAAGTTACAACAGCAAACACGTTAAAGAAACAGGTTTAGAACATACCTGTTGCGCCATTGGAGTTTCAATTGCATCCTTCAAATTTGAAATTAGTTGGTATGAGTAAATATAGTGATGCAAGCAAAGTAGAATGAACCATAGCTACGGAACCTGACCTGAAAATAATTCTTCTTCTGCTTTAAGCATTGACTTGGGGTTTGGAGTGGTGGTCCACGTTCTTTAGGCACTGCAGTTGCCTTACTAACTGCTCGTGTTTGGGTGCTCTGTGGTGGAGACGGTGTTGTGTCAACGGGAACTGGGTTACTATCTGATGGGGTTGGGGTTAGAAGGGGTGTAGCTGGTTCTCTGTCCAACTAGGTAGGGGTACAATCTGCATGAGTCTGGGTTATGTGTGGTGGGGCTGGTTCTTGGGCAAGTACAACCATGGTTCTATCTCCATCGACAGGTAGCACGATCTTTTCTAAAGACCGTGTTTTTACTCCCACAAATACTGCCATCACCCCCTCCAATTGAAATGGTTGATAAACAAGAAAAGTAATTGAATGTACAGACATTGTAAGATAGACAGGTGCAATGGATAGTAGGGAAGAAAACAGGGCATGAAATAATTCACATTTATGTTGTCTAACCAAACAAAATAGCAGGACATAATTTCAAATATATGATGGCTAATTAAACAGGATAGCATGACACAATTTCACATGTATGATGGCTAACTAAACAGGATAGAATGAAATATACTTCAAAATATGATGACTATGTAAACAGGATGACATGATATAACTATACGATGTGTCTATTAAAGTGGTTGGCATGCCATAAATCACAAACATGCCGTCGATGGAAACATGATGGCATGATATAATTCATGGATAGAATGACATAATTCAAAATATGATGACTATGTGAATAGGATGAGATGATATAACTATATTATGTCTTTAGAAAATGGGTTGGCATGCCATAATTCAGATACATGTTGTCTATGTAAACATCATGGCATGATATAATTCAAATATATGATTTATATACTAAGGAAGTGAGCAGAGGGCCATCGCATATATGATGTGTCAACTAAGGAGATGGCATTCAATATCGTGTATATGATGTAAAAACTAAGCATTGGAATACAACATATGCATGATATGAGTAATATAACCCTACCAAGTTTGAGCATACACCTCAGGGGGATAATAGGACTGGTCATCTGCCTCTGAATCCTCCTCTGAAGAGCTATCTGTAACCAACAACATATCTGCTTCACCAGCTAGCATTGTCTGCTCTGAAGACCTTGTTTTCACTCCAGATTTCTCCATCACCAATTCAAATGGCTGATGCACAGGAAGAGCAGTTGAATATACAAACATTGTCGACAAAAGCAACGAGAAATAAAAAAAAGGACGACATGATATAATTCACATATATGACGCTTGGCTAAACAACATGGCATTGCATAATTCACATATATAATGCCTTGCAACAAGATAGCATTGCATAATTCACATATATAATGTCTTGCAAAAAGATGGCATTGCATAATTCACATATATGGTAATTAGACAATAAACAGGTGGCATTCACACAAATCATGTCTAAACTAAGCAAATGACATAGCAATGCAAGATACCATACACACGATATGAGCAACATAACCCTGCCAAGTTAGAGCATGCACCTCGGGGGGAATAGGACTGGTCATCTGTCTCTGAATCCTCCTCTAAGGAGCTATCCGTAACCAGCGAGATATGCGCTTCGTCAGATAGCATAGTATGCTCTAAAGACCTTGATTTCACTCCAGAATTTTCCATCACCGTGTCAAATGGCTGACGCACATGAAGAGTAGTTGAATGTACTAACATTGTTGAAAAATGTAATACGTAACGAAAAAAAGGATGGCCTGATATAATTCACATGTAAGATGACTGGCTAAGCAGGATGGCATTGCAAAATTCACATATATGATGCCTGGCTAAACAAGATGGCATTGCATAATTCACATAAATGATGAATAAACTAAACAGATGGCATTCACACAAAAGCATGTCTAAACTAAGCAGTTGACATATTTGATGTATAAAGTAAGCAATGCAAGGCACCATATGCATGATATAACCAACATCAGCATGCCAAGTTAGAGCGAAGACCTCATGGGGTAAATAGGAGTGGTCTTCTGCTTCTGAATCCCCCTCAGAACAGTTATCTTCCTCTTGATTAAAATCCGAAATGGGTGGAGGGGGGCTGCCTTTCGGCCCACCATGGAGCGACGTCTGCATGAAATTTTATTGCCATGCAAGGCTCGTCTCTTTCGCTCTACATGTTCAGTTCCATTGTGTACAATAACTGACATGCATAGGAATAAAACATAGTGAGATTATGTAAGGAGTGCATGCACAAATCCAGAGTGATGGTAGAAAACTGTGGATAGACCCAAAACCAATGATAGCAGGCAGATAATAGCTTTACTTAAAAAATACAGATAATCGCTCCTTTAATGTTTGTTTGCACCCAACATGAAACTCATAGTAGACACCCGAGATTAACTTAGTAGACAAATAGTACTGATTGCTGCCCCAATATGTACCCCACAACCATTTAAAAACTCAAGTTTCAGCAGAAGTTTGGACCTGAGTCAGAGTCTAATAGGTGAACACGATGATAAAGTAGCATGTCATCATATTAAGCGATGCATAATGTAAGCAGACATGGAATAGTGCGACCTCTCTTGCGAACCCGTGTAGTCCTCAAGGTCATCTGCTCAGTTGATGATGGTAATGCAGTTGTCGTGGCTGCCGGCAGTGAGGAAGAAGATCTGAGGTGGCGAAAGACAGTTTGGAGAGCGGATCCCTGCTGTGGTGAACCCTTCCATCGTTGGAGCAGCTGAGCTGGGGTGGAACATAGCACCGCAGGAGCAGGACAACCCACACAAGGTTTTCTTTGATGCATATCTGTAACAGAAGTAATTGTGTCAGGGATTGTTTGAATTTGAGGATTCTAACAATGCAAGGATAGGAAATAGACAGGAATAGGATAGGAATGCACGTGCAAAACATAGAATTTAAAAACACATGATTTCTGCCAATCTGGGTGTTTGGTTCACAAGAATTGGAAGATCACGGGATGCAAAGAAGCATGGTGAGACTAAGTCAAACCACAAGAAGTGTACAACCTCTCTGGCGAAGCCATGTCGATCTCAGCGTGATTGGGTTGGCCGGTGAGGATGCTCCAGCTGACTTGGCTGTCGGAGGAGGGGAAGAAGATCTTAGGCGTCTGGAGATGGAGCCCGAGGTACTGCTCCGCTGTGATGGAGGGTTTCGTCGTTGGAGCAGCTCCGGTGAGTTGTACGACGCCGAGGCTGAAGCAGGACAAGAGAGACAACGTTAAGCTGAGTGGAATTCTAATAGCATCTCCAATAGATGACGTAAAATACATAACCATAAATTGCTAGATGTATACATCAGCCGATCATCTCTAAACTTAACTGTCGAAACTGAATTTAACTGTCGAAAGTGAACTTAACTGTCGAAACTAAAATTTGCCGTCGAAACTGAATTTTACTGTCGGAAGAATGCACTAGAGGTGAGGCTACACGTCAGTCGACTGACTTTTTCATCTCTGGTAAGTCGATTTTGCAGCCGTTGGATACGAAATGAAGGGCCTGAAGTTCATCTTCAACCTCCACTCCCCTGAGCCGCCAGCCACCACCAGCCAAACAGCCGCCCCCGCTGCCCGCGGCCGGCGGTGCACCACCCTGCCCACCCCAAAAACACTCCCCACCGCCGGTCCGCCGCTGCCCCGGCCATCCCTCTAGGCCCCCCCCGTGCCGAGCTTTTTCTGCAGTGATCCCCACGCCACCGCCCCACCATCGCCGGCGACCACCGCCTCACCCTGAACCCTAAGATAGATAGTGGGGTACTTCTCCGGCGAGCCCCCCTCCCCGATGCGGCTGGTTCTTCCCTAACTCCGGCGAGCCCTCCCACCCCCTGAAAATTGACTGACCCAAAAGTCGATTCAGTCGACTGAAGTGTAGCTAAATTAGAGCAGCATCGCAAGCAAGAGCAAGAGCTAGAGCAGCAGCGCGAGCAAGAGCAAGAACAGGAGCAAGAGCAGACCAGGCAGGGGACCGAGAGCAAGAGCAGTGTAGCAGCGTGAGCGAGAGCTAAAGCAGCAGCAGCAACTCCTACTGATGTGGACGTCGCCGCCGAGGGAGCGACGCCGTGGAGGAAGTGGCCGGCGATGCCGCGGTGGATGGAGCCGCACCGTGTCGGCTCGGGACCGAGCGCCGGCAGCACCGTGAGATCGAATCAAGAATAAAATGCACCGATTAGTGTACAACCTCTTTGGTGGAGCTGATTAGGCCGCAGCTTCATCCGAGGAAACGATGATGTTGATGCTCTTCCGGTGGTGTAGGTGAAGATGGCGGTGTGGGAATGGAGGTGGCGCAAAAGACGAGGGGAACATCGAGGCAGCTCCTTGGAGGTGGAGGACGGGGTGGCTGAACCGGCGGGATGACCAGATCGATGACGTATCCTCATCCGATACGGTGGATGAGGGACGTCCAGGTGTTGCTGTGGACGACGTCGTCGGGGAAGAGGCTCCTGCTAGGTGGCGCACGGAGGAGGGTGTGCGGCTTCGTGGGTTTTCCCGGCCTCGGTGTACGAATGCATGGACGGATGGGATGGGATTGGGGAACCATGGCTTAGGGACGCGCTTGTCCGAAATGTGGGGTAAGCTACGAAAGTACCCCCACCGATTTGAGGCGGTTCTTTCAGTTCAGGGGTATCACGGGCATTTCGCATGTCGGGATTTCACAGGAGGTGGGAGTTTTTGCGTGCGTTGTAATTTTGGAATAGCAAGGCGCGGGTTGAGATGGAGGGAGTTGTCGGAGCACAACGAGACAAAGATATATCTTAAATATTTTGGGCTAACAAGGCGCGGGTTGAAATTTCCGGACAAGCCTAACATGTACAGTACCAAATCAATTCGCACTACAAATGTCATTCAAAACTTTGAATTCATGTTATGTTCAATTAAAATATTTCGCTACGTGTATAATGCATTCAACCTAGTACTCAAATGAACGTTTTAGTGCATTCCAAATGTATATACTACCGCTTCAATATGAACTAAATTTGAATTTGTTTCTCTATTTGAATAAGATCTACAATAATGATTGTTGTGAAGTCAAAGCATTTGAATTCGTTTCTCTGTTTTAGTAAGATCTACAATCGTTATTATTGTCAAGTGAAACCATCGTTTGTGTATTATCTTCGCAGCACACCACATGATTAGTCTCGAGTTACATATGAACTATGCGTACTATATGAATTCGAACTCGGTTTTTTGAATCCACTTTATGTTGATTTCAAACCATAGTACATTTCAAGCTCTAGCTAGATCTTCACAAACTAAACCATGTCTCATATGTATAATGTGTTTATCACATTATGTATGGTGCCCCGCCCCCTACGCCTACAAGTATTTAGATGTGAGTTGCAAACACCACACATTACCAAAAATTCAAATAAAATGTGAGATTGTTCGATGTATAGTATGGTTTAGATTGTTCGACATTTAGCTGTGAGTTGCAAACGCCATGCATTATCACATTGTGGTATAACATGCGCAAAACCACAACACGCGTATCACCGCGATATTCATGCATGCATATGTTTAAAACTCTATGATCTCGTATTCAAATATATGAATCCACTTTCATATCAAATTATGATATTTGCCAGTCTCTTACACCCACACAATCCTCTAACCTTTGTAGCTACCACTAACTTTCTCTCATGCATGCACACGCCCTCCTCGCCCTCCCCTCCCTCAGCATTCTATCCATCGCGCAGATTCATTTTTCTTCTTCTTTAGGTCATTCTCCCACAGTCTCCACAACTCCTTTCCGACACACACCGATCGATAAACCTCTCCAGCGATGTCTGCCTACAACATACACACACACCTTCAATCTCCTCCTTTATGTGTCCTTGCCTTGTGTCTCTCATATGGTCCAACTCACGTGTAAACTCTCGCCCCTATTTTCATCGATCTCACAACCGCACACTCCTCCCCCAATCTAGCTAGTAGCTGGGCCTCTCGCACCATCTCCTAGCTCCATTATCTCTATCTATCTGTCTCGCCGGGCCTTATTTGCCTCTAACAAATGGACGTACACCGACCGATCTCCCTCTATACATATAGCTAGCTAGGTCCTTATAACTCGTTTTTTCCCACGCGTCGATCGATCTACCTCATTAGTTATGTCTCTCCCTTCCTCCGACAAACAACAATTGATCTACTGATCTAGTTAGGTTTGCTTACCAAACACATGGTTCCCCTTCATCGTCCATGGATGTGTCTCGACAGATCTATCACGCACAGGCACACACAGAAACACATCCCAACTCTTATTGATAATATTGCAGTTCCACCCTCAGTTTGTCTAGTAGGCCTCTCCCACCATCTTCGATAAGCAACTCCATCACCCATCCAGCACTCTACCCCTCTCCCTCCCTCTCTCTCTCTCCTCTCTCTCTCTCTCTCTCTCTCTCCCATCCTATTTCCCGTCCTTCAGTTATGTATGGATATCGACCGATCTCCCTCAAGACATAGCTGGGTCTCTCCTTCTCAACACATATATGAGTCGTTCTACCTCTATAGTTAGGCCTCTGCCTACCCCTCACCCACCCCATCGCACACACACACACACACACACACACACACACACACACACCGATACATCGAGCGCTGTAGCGACCAGACCTCAAACAGTCTGATCTTTGTGCATCAGTGTCATCCCTGGATCAGTAATGCTGACACGCACAGTACTTGAAGGATTTATAACAGAGTAGCAATCACACAATTATTACATCGAATGTCTCAAAAGAGATCTTATTGCAATAAATATGGCTTAAGGCCATCTAACATCGATAACAACGAAAGGCTTGGAAGATAAGCGAGTCCATCAACTCCAGCGGCATCACTGAGTATAGAACCACGACCTAAAGGCACCTTACTCGGCGTCTGAAAAGTCTGCAACATGAACGTTGCAGCCCGAAAACGGATCAGCACATGGAATATGCTGGCAATGTAACACATAGAGAGTAATGAAAGAATAAAGCTATACTACATGCATATATGGCTGGTGGAAAGCTCTATGGTTATAGTTTTTGCATAAAGCCAATTTTTCCCTACTGCAAAGGAATAAATTTTATTTAACTATCATGGTGGTTGTTAAACATTGAGAGTGTAGACACCCTCTCAATCCCAATTAAGCATCATCATTAAAAACCCAACAAATTAATTAAAGTAACATGATGAGATTCACATGATAATCCAAGTACTAGATACTCAAGACATCCATAACCGGGGACACGACTAACCATGATTAGTTTATACACTCTGCAGAGGTTTGTGCACTTTTCCCCACAAGACTCGATCTCCTCCGTTGGGATTCTCGCACTACATGGTGTTTGAGAAACGGATGACCGAGACATAGTCTTTCAGAAGCGCTAGCACCTTACGATCGGGTAGACCGTTACACCTACTTTCCCCTACATCTGCTAGTCTACCACTGTAAGAGTTCGCATGGCTTAATCAACTATGTTAGAGCCCATAGTAGCTTGTGGCTGCACACAGATGTTTCTAGTAGGAATAATCTCATGATCCCTTTGAGCCTGGGTGGCGGTCCATAAAGAAAAACAGGTAATCGCTGGAATACACAGGTGCCTCAATCCACCCAGATGTGTGTTTAAGTTGCCACCTTAAATAAACCATTAATTTAAAAATCTCACATCTGTCATGGATACACTCACCCAATCCACGTCTACTAGCATAGCATGGCATAATAAGCAAACGCAGAAGTAACTCCCAAGGGTTTGATAATAAAACAGGTAATAGGTGCTACCTCATCTATTTTCCCAAAACCCACAATTTAATTAGATCCTAACCATGCAATGTTTGAGGATTGATCTAATGCAATAAAAACTGGGTATTAAAGAGGTATGACCAAAGTGTTACTTGCCTTGCTGATGATCCGCGAAACCTAGAGATTCAAAGTAGCAAGCGGCGCAATCCAGGTACTCTATCGCAAACAAACAAGCATACAATAAGTACTCATCTAATGCACAGGTACAACTCAAATAAGAGGTCTAACCAGAAAGTTCAACTTAAGAACTCCGGTTTGCAAAAAGAATCAAATCGAACGAAGCAATGAAAGTCAAACGGCGAAAGAAACAAGCTTCGTTTACTAATCTGGATCTAAGTCAAATAACAAAAGAAAAAACTTGTTTGAGTTGGTTAAACGGAAAGAGGGTTTCGAGACGAAACTCCAGGCGCTTGAATCGCCTGATTCCGATAAACGAGCGAAAAGTTAAACTAAAACGAAAAACAGATCGGAAATCACGATCAGAAATAATCGCGGAAAATCTGAGAAAAAGAAAAACGATGAACAGTTTAACGAACGGACGTTCGTTAAGTGTAACTAAACAGTGAACACGTTCGTTAGAACGAACGAACGAGCGAACGCTCACTAGATAAATAAATCAAAATAAAATAAACCGATCTAAAAAATAAAACCTAGGGTTTTGTAAAAAACCGGATTGGTTTTTCTCCAAAAACCGGGGCAGTGGGCGGCTACCTCGGCTCGGGCTCCGGCGAGGTCTGGCGGGGCTTCAGGCAGCGGTGGGTGGCGTGGGGTGGTGGGGCGGCGGCAACGGGCGGCGGCGGCTCCTGGCGGCGGCTCTGGTTGTGGGGCTCCAAGGGGGCCCCGGGTCGGATTATAAAGGGGGGGTCGGGGGTGGCTTGCGGGAGGGGCTGAGGCGGCGTGGCCCTCCCGGACTCGGCGGCGGCGGCGATCGGGACTCCGGTCCCGATCCGGATGCGGGAGGCGGCGGCGGGCCGGCTCGGCTCGGCCTTCGGCCCACTCGGGCGCGCGGGGATTTTTTTTAAACAATTTTGCCGAAATTAAGAAAAATCCTAGAAAATAAAATAAAAATCTAAAAATTCCAAAACAAATTTCACCGTCTAAATAAAATATTTAGAACAAGATGAACGTTTTCTTGGCCCTAAAATGCAATTTTGAAAACATGCAATTTTTCCTAAATTCAAATAAAATAGCAAAAACTCCAAGTAAAATCTTATTTGATTTTATTATTAAATCCTCAATATTTCGTTATTTTGGGAAAGTCATTTTATCCCCTCTCTCATATTTTTATAATAAAATAATTGAAGATAAAATAAATAAAATCAAATGATCCTATTTTCAAAATTTGAGAAAAAAACCTAAATATGAAAATAACGAAATCCCCAACTCTCTCCGAGGGTCCTTGAGTTGCGTAGAATTTCTAGGATCAGGCAAAAGCAAATAAAATATGATATACAATGATGATCTAATGTATAACACTCCAAATTGAAAATTTGGGATGTTACATGTCTCCCTGCCACACGCAAACTTGACCTGTGCCCTCTGACGTTCCGGTAGCTAGGTCAGTCGCCCTACATCTTTGACTTGCACACACACACAATTTCGATGGCTCTCTTCATCGATCTCGCACCCACCCACATGATCCTCTCTTCGACTCTATCGATATCTATGACCCATCCTTCTCTTCTCGTGGATCGCCCGACCCTCTATATATGATATGGATAAGCCTCCATTTCACACACATTGCATGCAAATTTTTGTTTGAGATCTCATCGACACATATTCCCACAAATACATTCACGAAATCAACCTCCCCCCCAAACAGAAAACACACATGAATGCACAAGCCATTTGTCTAGGTTTGTATCTCTCACACACACCCACGCAGGTGGCGGACGTGCATGAAGAGAAGAGGTGCACGCACGGCGCACGTACTCCCGTCTCTTTCCCAACCACACCCGCGCAGGTACACGGTGGAGCTCATTTCTGTACGAAAAGGCAGCCCACGTGGTAACTTGACACGTGTACTGGTTGTACACTAGATGGAGGGAGGATCGTCTACCATGGGTGAACAAACAAATTGCGACTTGACGGGTTATGTTAAAAAAGAGGCAAACCATGTGGGGCCTACCGTAGAGGCAAGGCTCTATACACTGGAGTACTTTTGATGTGTCCATTCAACTCGCAGAACAAGCAGAAGCTTGCTTAGTACACCATCTCCCCCGCCCACGGGCGCGGTGGCTCGCAAGATGAGGTGAAGCTTGCTTACTACGCCTTACGCCCGCTCCCTCGCCCACGCGTCCGGTGGCTCGCAGGACGAGGAGAAAATTTTACTAGTACTCCCTATGTTTACTCCTCGTCCCTACCTTGGTTAGAGAGATTATCATATTGTTTGGAATATATGTCCTTTAGTAGATTTCAATATGAATTGCTAGTACATACTCCAAACACTGATGCATATAGACGTATTTTAGAGTGTAGATTCACTCATTTTGCTCTTTATGTAGTCCATATTGAAACGGACGTAATAGTACGCACTCTCGCTCACCCCTCGACCCTCGCCACGTGGTGGACGTGCAACAATTCATTCGGTCTCATCCCAGAACGATATATACTGCAGTACCATTATTCCTCGACTTCTGAAGAGGCGAAGAGCCAATCGCAAGGTTAACAGTTTGGAGATGCCAAGCGCAAGGTTTATAAGAGAACGAGTAGTAGGTGCCGCGTCATTTATAAATAAAGTTTTTTTCTTCAGTGGCACGTACGCAATATAAATAGGTTCATATGGAGAGAAAAGGAAACCGCTCCACTATATACATAGGCAGGACGAGCCTACACGGTTGCTTGCTGGGGTTGCTCTCTTCAGTTTTCACACTCTCTCGCACAAAACCACTGTGGCCACATCTCTAACATCCCGGCGGATCACGTCCGCTGGGGGAGGGGGTGGATGCTTAGTGTAGATGCGGTCGCCGTCGCCGACGGCGAGAACCCACTGTCGGCATGTCCCGATCAGGGGTCCCTACTACCTTGGTTAGAGAGATTATCATATTGTTTGGAATATATATGTCCTTTAGTAGATTTCAATATGAACTACTAGTACATACTCCAAACACTGATGTATATAGACGTATTTTAGAGTGTAGATTCACTCATTTTGCTCCGTATGTAGCATAAAGTTGAGACACTTATTTTGGAACGGAGGGAGTACATATTTGCTATGATCTTTCAATCATTGAGATGCAATAGCATGCATGTTAGTCTCCTTTGTATTTGATGAAATGTTGCAACGGGCAACCTTGGATGCAAGATACATGTAACAGAAGCTGGAAGCTTCATAGCATTGTATTATCTCGCTGATAAATTACAGTACGTACTATACAAGTACTTCCTCCATTCCTAAATATAAGTATTTGTAGAGATTTCACCATGAACCACATACAGATGTATATAGATGCATTTTAAGTGTAGATTCATTCATTTTGTTCCGTATGTAGTACACCTAGTGGAATCTATATAAAGACTTATATTTAGGAACGGAGGGAGTACTATGTAAAGAGTTAGGTGTCGCACGGTGTCCAAAAAATATGGTGATAGTGTGAGGTGGCCCATGTAATCACTGAGCCTGCGTGTTTTCACTGCTCTTGCACTCCTCCGCCGTAAGAATGGAGAAAATTGTAATCTAGTAGTACCTCCTTTCGCTGAAAGCGTGGGACATCCAACAGTCCTACCACCTAGTAATAATGACCAATTAGCCGTCAAATCACATAGACCCAGCAGTAAGTTGGACGGACGAAGCAACCATCACTCTTGAATCCGCTTCTCCCTTCAACTTAGGCGCCAGTGAGAGGTCACGTCTGCTCTGCCCGGGCATGAATGCGGCACCTATTCTTTGGAGCGGTGCTGACCGTTTCAGGCGGAGCGCGTGGGGGCGATGGAGGGGCTTTGGGTGGGCCAGGCTAGTCAGGAGCGGGCGTGGCAGCTGTCCGCCTATCCCTACCGGACGCCCGGAAACGAGAGGATGCATCGACTCTCGCGGCTAAAATGGTACACTACACACCATCTCTCTGTAGGAGTAGGTCGATATGTCGCTCTCTCTAACACACACATGCTGTTAAACACACACATGCTGTTAAACACACACACACGCACACGCACACGCGCACACAAGTTCATAGAATAGGAAAATCGTGCGAGTGCGAAGCCACGGGAAGTGAGATACAAATGGAGTACGTACCAGAAGAGAAGAGGCATCTCTTAGTTGTTTGGATTAATTGTTACGTTTAGAGACAGAAATCAGGGCTTTGATTGGAGGAATGACCGGTCAAGTTTCTCCTTCTCCTCCAATCTACTTGCACCTTGGTCCCGCTGCACCTTCTAATGTGACTTATTACACCTAGACGGAGGGAGTCGTACGAGATATGGTGGCACACTGACTTAGGTCAAATAAAAGTGCCCAAAATTGTGTGCATGTTATAATAAGGATTCACTTAAAATAGTACGTGAGCGAACAGATGGATCAATTGGACAGTGTTCCCGAGCAGTAGCGAGATGTGTGAGGTAAGATACACCGCTGATGCTTTTAATTTTTCTTATTAATTTGTTTGTTTCACCCTCTGACTGGTGGGACCCAACGTACTACGTGGAGAGAGGTAAGGTGACTAAGGCTGCATTATTTCGGCACCACTATGGATAGTCTTACCACCAAAGCCACATGACACGATTATGACTCAAATCCCAATGACTCCCACACACAAAAAAACATGGCATGCTTGTCACACGAATGCAGGAATGTATAAAAGGTTATTTTTCTCTCGTTGAACATAATGGGAGGGTTGTGTAGCTGGTTAGCCTGTTCGCTCATCAAACTTGAGGTCTCGTCTTCGATAACTACACTTGAGCATAATTCGTGCCAGGAGGATTCTTTGACTGGTCAAAATGGATGGATACGGAGCTATACGATCTCGTAGTGACCATATAATCACCTCATCACGTATAAGCTGCACCCTCGGTGCTTGCTTTCTAGGGTTTGCACTCTTCACACTCTCTCCAGTATATATATACACGCTGGAGCCTCAGCGCTTGTAGTTGCTCTCTTCACACTCTCTCACCACTAGTAGAAAACCGGCCTATTGTCTCGGTTCGTAAGGGCCTTTAGTCCCAGTTCCTGAACCGGGACTAAAGGGTCGTTACTAATACCCTCACCCTTTAGTCCCGGTTCAAACCAGAACCGGGACAGATGGGCCTCCACGTGGCCTGTGCGCCGAGCCCAAGCAGGAGGGCCTTTGGTCCCGGTTGGTAGCACCAACCGGGACCAATAGGCATCCACGCGTCAGCATTTCTGTGGCTGGGGTTTTTGGTTTTTGTTGAAAGGGGGGAGGGGGTTTGGGGATTTTGGGGGGTTAATTTAGGTATTTCATATATTGTGTTAGCTAGATAGCTAATTAATAGAGAGAAGTGTCCTCTCTTATGTCCGTGCTTGGTCGACGTTACGTACTAAACATACGTATAGAGAAGACTAGGCATACGCTAGCTAGTAAGCAAACGAAGGAAACAGAAGATCGTCATGAACATATCTGCATACAGAGAGAAGTGATATCGACCACATCTCCTTCTCCGAGAGATTGGTCGAACAACAAGTTCTCGTATATCTATCGTCCGACACTACCGGCTACATATATACAATAATTATCTTTTACAAATATAATCTCTTAAATTACGGACGCATGGTCCACATAGTATTCTCCGTCTTCAGCGATCACGTGGTCAAGAAAGAATGCCGCCAATTCCTCTTGAATTGCTCGCATGCGATCTGTACCTAGGAGTTCATTCCGCTGCCGAAACATCTAATTTGAAGAAGGGGGTCAATACACACACACACACACATATATATATATATATATATGAATGAATGAAACTCAACACAAATGATGGTAATAAACAAAAATTGTGAATATTATTTCTTACGCACTTCATATTGTTTCTCAGAGTACCCGCCCCGCTCACAGGTCGTGTGGCGGATGGACTCGCAGACATAGTATCCACAGAAATCATTCCCTTGTTCCTGCCACAACCACTTTACAAGAAATAGAGGTCAATTAAACAGATAAGCAAGAATGCCAAATGGTATTGATGAAACTAGCGCTTGAATCAATAGCTAGGAGACGCGCGGAACATGGTACTATAGTACTTACTTTCGGGTATCTAAATTCCAGCTCCTTCGGGAGTCCCGGGGAATTTGTGCTGAATTTTCTCCAAACACTGCCAGACAAAAGAAAACAATTACTTGATATCAGTAAATGAACAAATTTGCTGATATGGTGGATAATGATCGATTTAACTTACTTCTTGAGGATTTCAGTCATGTCCGCATACTCCTGGGGATATTTTCGTCTCGAGTCCAAGACAGTTACTACTCCCTTCTCAAGCCTAATCTCCATGAGAATATAGTGGAAACTGCGCACGCATGCATAACTCATCAATTACATTACTATAACCTGGACTAATATATAAGGGAAACCGAATATGCACAAGACAACACTCACTTGAAGTTGTAAGGAAAGAGTATTATATTTTTGTGTTCATTTATTTTGAATGATCGTAGCAAGCTGGCCTCGGTTTCTGTGGCATGATCTTTAACCTGAACTGCATCTATGAGATTTGTGTTAATGAACCCAATATCACCGATTTGTCTTTTCTTCAATTCGGCGATCTTCAATCTGCATAATATAGTGAGGATAATTATAAATACATGCAATGAAAGAGCTGAGCTATGTAGAGAGACTTAATGACAGAAGTAGTAGTACTTACAGACAGTAGCAGGTGACCGTTGCTTTATCGAGGGCCAATTGATTGAAAAACTGATAGAACTCCTCAAATGGAACATGCAACAGTTCAATTCCAACGAGGTCATGCTCCGGTTTAACTCTCATATACAAAGTATTCCTCCCCCCAGACTCTCTGCAGGTTTTCATGTACCAATCATGCAATCTTCGCATCATCGTTGTTAGAGATCTTTCATCTTTGACGAGAGGCTTCCCGTACTCGTATCTGTGTATCTGCACCTCCAGGAAACCATAATCTACATCGTCGGGCAGATAATCGTCAAGATTGGTATAACCGGGCGCCATCCTCGGATCGACGCTAGGCACCTTGAGCGGGGTGCACAATTGCTTTGCTTGTTCGCCGAGCTGGGCAATTTGTTTCCCAGCTACTCATCGTTCTTTCAGCCTTTGATCACTGACTGTACTTCCCGACCGCAACGCTTCGACCCATGTCTTTGCAATAATGCACTCATAGTTGCCTTTCGGCGGAGACTTGGGTGGTTTTGCCAGGGCAGCCAGAGTGCGCTTCACTTTCACCAAATCTACCTTCTCCTTCGGAGGTGGATGTCTCTGTGCTTTCAACCCTTGAAACCAGTCATCGTTCTCGGTTCGCGCGATCCTCGCGTTCTCCTCCGGGCTCATCTCATATGGTAACTTCTCTGGAGATTTCAGAGAAGGACCGAATTTGTATTTTCTCCCGCCTCTGGCTGTACTGCTAGACGCCGGCAGAGCAGACGGAGCGGCAGTCTTCTTTACTGCTTGCTTTCTGCGAGGCGGAGGAGAAGGACTACGATGCGCCAGAGCAGCTGCCGGAGCGGCGGTGGGTCTCTTCCGCCCTTGCTGACGAGGCGGAGAAGGACTAGGCTGGCTGCTCGGGCGCGCCGGCGTAGGCGGAGAAGGAGGCGGAGTGCCGCCACGCGCCGGAGAAGGAGCTGGCCGAGGGCCCTGATCGTCACTCGCCGGAGGAGGAGGCGGTGGAGGAGGTGGAGTCCCCTGACTCGCCGGAGGAGGAGGAGGCAGCGGAGGTGTCCAGTTTGGAAGGTTGATGAGCTCCTTCCGCCATAGGCACGGAGTCTTCAGAGCAGAACCCAGCCGAGTCTCCCCTTCTCCGGTAGGGTGGTGAAGTGGGAGGTCCTCAAATCCCTCCGTTATTTCATCCACCATCACCTTAGCATATCCTTCTGGAATCGGCCGGCAGTGAAAAGTTGCGCCGGGTTCATTAGGATAAACAGAGCCAACAGCCGCCTTGACCTTTATATTCATCCACTGCGTCATAAGGTGGCAATTTTGAGCCTCCGCGATAGCATCCACGGGATAGCTGGCAGGAGCCGTCAAGACAAGCTCTGGCTGAAGCAGCTCGGTGGAAGCCACGCTGCTTCTCCGCTGAGATGGCGGGGTAGCTTCAGGGGAAGCTTCGGCAGTTCGTTTCTCCCGGTCTGCTTCTCGTTCCTCTATCCCGAGTACCCTTTCTTTAAGCGCCTGCAGTTCGGACTACTGCACTTTCTTCCTCCTCTCCTGGCTTTTGTAACCGCCTGCGTCCGGAAACCCAGCCTTCCACGGAATGGAGCCTGGCGTGCCTCGTGTCCGTCCAGGGTGCTCAGGATTCCCGAGGGCCTTTGTGAGCTCGTCGTTCTGTCTGTCTGGAAGGAACATCCCTTCCTGCGCTGCAGCGATATAGTACCGAAGCTTTTTCAATGGTATGTCAGCTTGCTCATCCGTCCAAATGCACTTCCCTGTTAAAGGGTCCAAGGTTCCGCCAGCCGCGAAGAACCAAGTCCGGCAACGGTCTGGCCAGCTCATTGTCTCTGGTTCAATCCCTTTTTCAACCAGATCATTCTCAGCCTTGGCCCACTTAGGCCGGGCTACCAGGTAGCCACCTGACCCCGTGCGATGGTGAAGCTTCTTCTTCGCAGCATTTTTCTTGTTTGTCTCCGACATCTTCTTACTCTTTTCCGATGTCTTGTGGGCCACAAATGCAAGCCAGTCATCTCTGATCTTCTCATATATGCCCTTGAATTCTGGTGTCTCTTTTTTCTCGACAAACCTATTCAGGTCTTTCTTCCACCTCCTGAATAGGTCTGCCATCCTCTTAAGAGCAAAAGACTTGATTAATTGCTCTTTAACTCGCTTCTCCGGATCATCCTCTAGCGGTAGGGTGAAATTCGACTTCAGCTCAGTCCAAAGATTATTTTTCTGCAGATCATTGACATAAGACACCTCAGGGTCTTCGTTCTTAGGCTTATTCCATTGCTGGATGCTGATCGGGATCTTGTCCCTAACCAGAACCCTGCACTGAGCAACAAATGCCTTGTTTGTTCGGATGGGTGCAATAGGTTGGCCGTCGGGCGCGATTTCTATGATCTCAAACCTTTCATCCGAGCTCAACTTTCTCTTTGGGCCTCGTCTCTTTACCTCAGTTGTGCTCGATCCGGAGGGCTAGAAAAAAGAACAAAGACTTAATTAATATGTGTACATACCAAAACAATGAATGCATCAATTAGCTAGTCAGCACAGGCTTAACTAATATATATACCTGGCCGGACTCGGCTCGGTCGTCGGACTCGTTTCGGTCACCGGACCCGTCGTCACGTTCTTCTTCTTGCACCGGCATTAGGTCACCAGAGCCAGCTTCTTCACCCTCTCCTTCCAGAGTACCATCGGTGTCGTTGAGATACAACGAGACGGCATCACTTCCTTCTACGATTATGTCCCTCAACAACGCTTCTCTTGCTTCGTCTCGGGCGATAGTGTCCATAGTTTCTACAAATATTTACAACATGGCAATTATTATTCAAACATGACAAATGGATATATTAGTGTCAAACGTAGAACCCTCGGCGATCCTCGACCCCTGGAACCCTCGACGACCCTGGAACCCTCGACCCCTAGACGACCCTGCTGGAACCCTCGACCCTAGAACCCTCGAACCCTCGACCCTGAAACCCTCGACCCTTGACCCCTTAACGACCCTCAACCCTCTACCCTAGTTCCCGACCCTCGACCCCTCGGCGATCCTCGACACCCTCGTTCCCGATAAAAATTAAGAAGAAGAAGAAGAAGAAGAAGAAGAAGAAGAAGAAGAAGAAGAAGAAGAAGAAGAAGAAGAAGAAGAAGAAGAAGAAGAAGAAGAAGAAGAAGAAGAAGAAGAAGAAGAAGAAGAAGAAGAAGAAGAAGAAGAAGAAGAAGAAGAAGAAGAAGAAGAAGAAGAAGAAGAAGAAGAAGAGGAGGAGGAGGAGAAGAAAGGAATAGCTAGCGGAGAAGATTGAAGAAAAAAATAAGAAAAAAAAGAGGAGAAGATGAAAGGAATAGTGGAGAAGAAGAGAAAATAGAATATTCTACTTTCTCTTCCTCTCCACTATTCCTTTCTTCTTATCCTCTTCTTTTTCTTCTTTTTTCTTCTTCTTATTTATTTCTCCTCTTCTTTTCCTCTCCTCTTCTTCTTTCTTTCCTCTTCTTATTTTCTTCTTTCTTTCCTCTTCTTTTCCTCTCCTCTTCTTCTTTCTTTCCTCTTCTTACTTTCTTCTTTCTTATCCTTCTTTTTATAAAATTGTAACTTTTGCATATATAAAACTTTTCTAAAATTGTAACTTTTGCATATATAAAACTTTTCTAAAATTGTAACTTTCAATATATAAAACATTTTTAACATATATATTTTTAACATCACATACACATATACATTATAGCCACATACACATATACATCACATATGAAAAAAAATAAACTAATAAAAATAAAAAAACATATTGCAACATATGAACAGAAACATATAGCCATATACAAACACATACATTATATATATATATGAAAAAAATTAAACTAATAAAAATTAAACATATATATATGGCGGCAGCGGTGGCGCCGGCAGGGCAGGGCAGGGCGGCTGGGTGGCGCGCGGCGCCAGCGCAGGGCAGGGGGCGGTGCACGGCAGCCGCACAGGGCAGGGGCGGCGGCGCGGCGACCGCGCAGGAGAGGGGCGCAGGGGCGCGGGACGGGAGGGGGCTGTGCTCACAGGGGGCGGCGACAACGGTGAAGGCGATCAGCCTGACGGCGTCGGTGCCGGCAGCGACGGCGAAGGCGAGCAGCCTGACGGCGTGGGGCGGCGACGGCGACGAGGAGGAGCAGGGGCGTCGGGAGGCGACGGCGACGAGGAGGAGCAGGGGGCGTCGGGGGAGAAGTGCGTGATTTGGTCGAAAACTGCTAAGTGTTTTCTTATATAGAAAAGGCTTTAGTCCCGGTTGGTGGCTTAAACCGGGACTAATGCCACCCTTTAGTCCCGGTTTGTGCCACCAACCGGGACCAAAGGCCTTTTTCAGCAGCCCAAAGGGCGGGAAGCGACGGCCTTTGGTCCTGGGTGGTGGCACTAACCGGGACTAAAGTGGGCACATTGGTCCCGGTTGGTGGGACGAACCGGGACCAATGCACCCCTTTGGTCCCGGTTCGTCCCACCAACCGGGACCAATGGCCTTGTGCTGGAACTAGGGCGGTGCGGTGGGATGTTTAGTCCCACCTCGCTAGCCAAGAGGTTTCAGCAGTGGTTTATAAGCGCTGCTGCGCCGACCACTTCGAGCTCCTCTCAAATGCAGGCTTACGGGCCTAAAGTAACTTTATCTGCCTGTGGGCCTACTGGGCCTCCTGCGGGCCTGAATCCTGGCCCATGGTAGGGTTTCTAGTCGTATTCAGACCGTGTGGGCCCAGTAGGTGGCACTTTTTTGTTTTTTTGTTTTCTTTGTTGCTTTATTTATTTTATTTTGTTTCTACTTAGAACAAAATACTTATTGTTGATATTTTTATTTTTTTTCCAGTTTTTTTGTTTTGTTTCCTGCATTATTTATTTTCTTTTGTTTTTTGCTTTATTTTTTAATTCATTTTGCTTTTAGTTTTAGAAAAATTATAAGCTTTTTGTTAGTGCCATTAGTTTTCAAATTTGAAAACACTTTTTTTCTTTGTTGCCTTATTTATTTTATTTTGTTTCTACTTACAACAAAATACTTATTGTTGCTATTTTTATTTTTTTCTAGTTTTTTAGTTTTGTTTTCTGCATTATTTATTTTCTTTTGTTTTTTTACTTTATTTTTTAATTCTTTTTGCTTTTAGTTTTAGAAAAATTATAAGCTTTCTGTTAGTGCATTAGTTTTCAAATTTGAAAACACTTTTTTTCTTTGTTGCTTTATTTATTTTATTTTTTTCTACTTACAACAAAATACTTATTGTTGCTATTTTTATTTTTTTTCCAGATTTTTTGTTTTGTTTTCTGCATTATTTATTTTCTTTTGTTTTTTTGCTATATTTTTTGAATTCTTTTTGCTTTTAGGTCAGCAATATTATAACGCTCTGTTAGTGCCATTAGTTTTCAAATTTGAATAGTTAAAATTTGAATTCTTTGAAATTTGTGTGAATCACAAGTTTGTGATTAACTTTAATAAAAAAAATTAACATAGATGCACCTACTCGTCTGTTTTCAAATGAAATCTAAAATACTTGGCATAACATACTCGTCTGTTACAAATTTGGCATGGTATCATCATAATAGTTGCAGGAGAAAGTCTTCACTTTTTCTTCGCTTGTGTCATTTGCTTATTGCGCCGTAACCATGGATAATCTTCATCGTTTATCATGATGCTTGGGCCAGCCTTGACATTGAAGGGAGGAATTTCATGAAACCTTTCATAATCTTCAGACATGTCTGTCTTGCCCTCCACTCCCAGGATGTCCCTTTTTCCGGAAAGAACTATGTGGCGCTTTGGCTCATCGTATGATGCATTCGTTTCCTTATCTTTTCTTTTTCTCGATCTGGTAGACATGTCCTTCACATAGATAACCTGTGCCACATCATTGGCTTGGACGAACGGTTCATCAGTGTACCCAAGGTTTTTCAGATCGACTATTGTCATTCCGTACTGTGGGTCTACATGTACCCCGCCACCTGACAGATTGACCCATTTGCACTTAAACAAAGCGACCTTAAAATCTTGTCCGTAGTCAAGTTCCCATATGTCCACTATGTAACCATAATATGTGTCCTTTCCCTTATCGGTTGTTGCATCAAAGCGTACACCGCAGTTTTGGTTGGTGCTCTTCTGATCTTGGTCAATCGTGTAAAATGTATTCCCATTTATCTCGTATCCTTTCCAAATCAATACAGTCAAAGATGGTCCCCTGGACAACAAGTACAACTCATCACAAACAGTGTTGTCACCACTGATACGTGCTTCCAACCAACTGCTGAAAGTCCTGATGTGTTCACATGTAATCCAGTCGTCGCACTGCTCCGGGTGTTTGGAGCGCAGACTGTTCTTGTGTTCATCGACATACGGGGTCACCAAGGTAGAGTTCTGTAGAACTGTGTAGTGTGCTTGAGACCAAGAATGTCCGTCCCTGCATATTATTGAGTCCGCTCCTAGCGTGCCTTTTCCAGTCAGTCTCCCCTCATACCGCGATTTAGGGAGACCTATCTTCTTAAGGCCAGGAATGAAGTCAACACAAAACCCGATGACATCCTCTGTTTGATGGCCCATGGAGATGCTTCCTTCTGGCCTTGCGCGATTACGAACATATTTCTTTAGGACTCCCATGAACCTCTCAAAGGGGAACATATTGTGTAAAAATACGGGCCCCAGAATGACAATCTCGTCGACTAGATGAACTAGGACATGCGTCATGATATTGAAGAAGGATGGTGGGAACACCAGCTCGAAACTGACAAGACATTGCGCCACATCACTCCTTAGCCTTGGTATGATTTCTGGATCGATCACCTTCTGAGAGATTGCATTGAGGAATGCACATAGCTTCACAATGGCTAATTGGACGTTTTCCGGTAGAAGCCCCCTCAATGCAACCGGAAGCAGTTGCGTCATAATCACGTGGCAGTCATGAGACTTTAGGTTCTGGAACTTTTTCTCTGGGATATTTATTATTCCCTTTATATTCGACGAGAAGCCAGTCGGGACCTTCATACTGAGCAGGCATTCAAAAAAGATTTGTTTCTCTTCTTTCGTAAGAGCGTAGCTGGCAGGACCTTCATACTGCTTCGGAGGCATGCCGTCTTTTTCGTGCAAACGTTGCAGGTCCTCCCGTGCCTCGGGTGTATCGTTTGTATTTCCATACATGCCCAAGAAGCCTAGCAGGTTCACGCAAAGGTTCTTCGTCACGTGCATCACGTCGATTGAAGAGCGGACCTCTAGGTCTTTCCAGTAGGGTAGGTCCCAAAATATAGATTTCTTCTTCCACATGGGTGCGTGTCCCTCAGCGTCATTCGGAACAGCTAGTGCGCCGGGACCCTTTCCAAAGATTACGTGTAAATCATTGACCATAGCAAGTATGTGATCACCGGTACGCATGACGGGCTTCCTCCGGTGATCTGCCTCGCCTTTAAAATGCTTGCCTTTCTTTCGACATTGATGGTTGGTCGGAAGAAATCGACGATGGCCCAGGTACACATTCTTCCTGCATTTGTCCAGGTATATACTTTCAGTGTCATCTAAACAGTGTGTGCATGCGTGGTATCCTTTGTTTGTCTGTCCTGAAAGGTTACTGAGAGCGGGCCAATCGTTGATGGTCACGAACAGCAACGCCTTTAGGTTAAATTCCTCTTTATTGTGCCCATCCCATGTGCGTACACCATTTCCATTCCACAGCTGTAAAAGTTCTTCAACTAATGGCCTTAGGTACACATCAATGTCGTTGCCGGGTTGCTTAGGGCCTTGGATGAGAACTGGCATCATAATGAACTTCCGCTTCATGCACATCCAAGGAGGAAGGTTATACATACATAGAGTGACCGGCCAGGTGCTGTGATTGCTGCTCTGCTCCCCGAAAGGATTAGTGCCATCCGCGCTTAAAGCAAACCATACATTCCTTGGGTCCTTTGCAAACTCATTCCAGTACTTTCTCACGATTTTTCTCCACTGCGACCCGTCAGCGGGTCCTCTCAACTTCCCGTCTTTCTTACGGTCCTCACTGTGCCATCGCATCGACTTGGCATGCTCTCCGTTTCTGAACAAACGTTTCAACCGTGGTATTATAGGAGCATACCACATCACCTTCGCAGGAACCCTCTTCCCGCGGGGTTCACCGTGAACATCACCAGGGTCATCTCGTCTGATCTTATACCGCAATGCACCGCATACCGGGCATGCGTTCAGATCCTTGTATGCACCGCGGTATAGGATGCAGTCATTAGGGCATGCATGTATCTTCTCCACCTCCAATCCTAGAGGGCATACGACCTTCTTTGCTGCGTATGTACTATCAGGCAATTCGTTATCCTTTGGAAGCTTCTTCTTCAATATTTTCAGTAGTTTCTCAAATCCTTTGTCAGGCACAGCATTCTCTGCGTTCCACTACAGCAATTCCAGTACGGTACCGAGCTTTGTGTTGCCATCTTCGCAATTGGGGTACAACCCTTTTTTGTGATCCTCTAACATGCGATCGAACTTCAGCTTCTCCTTTTGATTTTCGCATTGCGTCCTTGCATCGACAATTACCCGGCGGAGATCATCATCATCGGGCACATCGTCTGGTTCCTCTTCATCTTCAGCAGCTTCACCCATTGCAGCATCATTGGGCACATCGTCTGGTTCCTCTTGATCTTCACCAGCTCCCCCCGTTGCAGCATCACGGTATTCAGGGGGAACGTAGTTGTCATCGTACTCTTCTTCTTCGTCGTCTTCCATCATAACCCCTATTTCTCCGTGCCTCGTCCAAACATTATAGTGTGGCATGAAACCCTTGTAAAGCAGGTGGGTGTGAAGGATTTTCCGGTTAGAGTAAGACATCGTATTCCCACATTTAGTGCATGGACAACACATAAAACCATTCTGCTTGTTTGCCTTAGCCGCATCGAGAAACTCATGCACGCCCTTAATGTACTCGGAGGTGTGTCTGTCACCGTACATCCATTGCTGGTTCATCTGCATACATTATATATAATTAAGTGTCCAAATTAATGGAAGTTCATCATCACATTAAAACCAAAGTACATACATAGTTCTCATCTAACAATATATAGCTCTCCGGAGCATCTAATTAATTAAACCATACATTAATTAAAACAAAGGCGATCATAATCGCAACCAAGGTAACAATTGATCCAACGGCATAATGATACCAAGCCTCGGTATGAATGGCATATTTTCTAATCTTTCTAATCTTCAAGCGCATTGCATCCATCTTGATCTTGTGATCATCGACGACATCCGCAACATGCAACTCCAATATCATCTTCTCCTCCTCAATTTTTTTATTTTTTCCTTCAAGAAATTGTTTTCTTCTTCAACTAAATTTAACCTCTCGACAATAGGGTCGGTTGGAATTTCCGGTTGACATACATCCTAGATAAATAAAATCTATGTCACGTTGGTCCGCATAATTATCATAAACAATAAATGAACCAATAGTTATAAAGATTAATATATATACCACATCCGAATCATAGACAGGACGAGGGCCGACGAGGGCGGATACCAAAACCATCGCACTATATAAGATGCAATAATAAAAGTAAGAAAATGATACAAGTATCTATCTAAACATACAAGTAAGAATATTTTTCCTTTCAGAAAGAAGATAAGAGCAAGAGGCTCACCACGCTGGTGTCGGTGATGAGATCGGCGCGGGTGATCGACGACGGTGAAGACAGGGGTGGGGCGTGACGGACCGCTAAATCTAGACAAATCTCAAGGAAAATGGAGCTTTGAGGTCGAGCTTCAAGAGGAGAAAGCTTAACTAGTGTGGCTTGGGCATTTCATCGAACACCTCATGTGCAAAGGAGGTGAGCTAGAGCACCACAAGCCCCTCCTCTCGCCGGCCCAGAAAAACAGAGCACTCAGTGCTCTACTCCGGCGCGAGGGGTATATATAGGCGGCACCACTGGTCCCGGTTCGTGGCATGAACCGGGACTAAATGGGAGCCTTTGGTCCCGGTTCATGCCACGAACCGGGACCAATGGTGGTGGGCCAGGAGCCAGGCACATTGGTCCCGGTTCGTCCCACCAACCGAGACCAAAGGGTCCATACGAACCGGGACCAATGGCCCACGTGGCCCGGCCGGCCCCCTGGGCTCACGAACCGGGTCCAATGCCCCCATTTGTCCCGGTTCTAGATTGAACCGGGACTAATGGGCTGACCCGGCCTGGACCGTTGCCCCCTTTTATACTAGTGCACCTTCTCCAGATGTGAACAAGACTTCGTTGGCCTCTCTCTCTCCCCTCATTGTTGGTCTGCTTGTAGTTGCTCTCTTCACACTCTCTCACCCTCTCCAGATCTAAACAAGACTTCTCTGGCCTCTCTCTCTCCCCTCACTGCTAGTCAAATAGCCGGCAGGATCCCTCCATCGGGAAGGGAAGGAGGCTTAACGCTGTCACCGTCGGCGAGGGAGGGAATACACTACCGGCGCAGTTGTTCACTTTCACCCAGCGGTGGCGCGGGAGGGCCTCCGACCCCTTCTTCTTCGCCACCATACATAGTGTGGGTCGAACGGCCTCTGGTCGCCCACCGAATCACACCCCAAGAACCTTAAGGTATAATTTACTTATTCCACATGCATTGCTCTAGCTGCATGTGGGCTTTTTCTACTTCTGCACTCGAATCTAGGTGTTGGATCAAATAGGAAAGTAGTGGGGAAAGTTGTATACCTTGAACCTAGGACGTGGTTCAAAGAGGAAAGGAATGGGGGAAAATAGTGGGAAAAGTTGTATAGCATGAATCTAGGACGTGGTTCAAAAATGAAAGGAAGGGGGAAAGTTGTATCGCATGAATCTAAGACGTGGTTCAAAGAGGACAGGAATGGGGGAAAGTAGTGGGGAAAGTTGTATAGCATAAATCTAGGACGTGGTTCATAGAGGAAAGGAAGTGGGGAAAGTACTAGTACAGACTGGCTATCCAACACCTACATTGGTCGAAAAGGGAAAACAATGACAAACGCAGTACGCACATCTATAACGAATTGATCTTTTGTTTTGGGGGACAAGGCTGTAGAGTTTGAGCAGGACTAGATTTGCTGCGCTCACGTAGGGAAAGGTGTCTAAAGATAACAAAACTGGGACCAACACAAATATGCTCCTTGGGTGTTTGTTCTTTGTTGCAACAGACAGTGCATCACCCCAGTACATCGATAGATGCACATGGTGCTGGTGCGTCCACTGTCCCGTGCAACTCTTTAGCTGTTGTTAATCTAAGGCCGTGTTTGGTTAAAAACTCCCTAGTCCCTACCTGCTTGGTTCCAGGGACTAAACATGGACTAGAGGTTATTAAATGACATGCTAAAAGACCATGTTACCCCTAGTAGTGAACTAATAGAGACAAGGTGTGATGCATGGCAGGGGCAACTGTTGGAAAAAGTCCCAAAAAGACCCTCCCTCGGGGTCTTCTTTCTTTAGTCCCAAATGCCCACTTTTAGTCCCTAAAAGTCCCTCCTGTTTGGTTTAGATGGGACTGACACAGACTTTTTTTAGTCCCTCCACCAAAGTTTCCCTGTAAACAAACACCCTCTAGTAATGCCACTGGAAAATTGATGCAATGCCACAGTTAAAAGCAAATTACATGTTTAACGAATTTTATTGTTAATATAATCTCTCTGTTAATATTGATCAATGCCACCGTTTGAGAAATGCTACTGTCTTGCTTTCTTTCTCATTTAGATAAGGTAGATGCTTCTTTTTGTTGGCTTCTGTGTCATCCACCGTTATTGACCACTAGTTGTTTCCTTTGCACCTCTGTGTAAACAGGGTTATCTACTTCACCTCGTCTCCATTGTGACCTTTTGTTGCACTGCACAGAACACTTTTGTTTTAAGAAAGTTTTGTGCAGTTCAACCAAAATGTCACACCAACAGTGTTGCTTGATTGCTTGATCTTAGTGGAACTGCACAAGAGGAGATCTTACTTCCTATCCGTGTTGGAAAATTTGGTTCAGATCTTCTTCTTGTGAGTTGTTTGAATTCCGCGTCATGAGAGGTCAGTACTAGCCTTCTTTCACATGATTCTGCAGTGTGCTTTCATATGTTGTGCTACTTGTACGGTAATGTTGCTTGATTTTAGTGAACTGCACAAATGGAGACAAGACTTCCAATCTGTATGTGCACCGTAATATCCCATTGAGGTAAGATAAGGGTATTTCACAACTGTTGGCCTGTATTTTGCCACTTTCATCAGAAAATTAATGTCATTGTTTAGTACTATACTTGTGCAATTTAATTGACATGCCAAATCTTACATTGAAGGCAAAGCTTGTCCGTTATTGAACCAAGTGACGAAGGGAAAGAACAAGCGGACGAAAAACAAAAATCAACTCCTGGTGCTGTAATGAAGCACTGGAACTGTGATGACACAAGTAATGATATAGTTTTGCATCTTAATTTATTGCTATGGCTGGAACGAGCAATTTTTTTGCCACTGATTTGATGCCACTCTTAATGTAATACATAATTATCTCTACTTGTGCAAACAGGGATCTTCTTTGAAGATACCATATATTTAATTGGAATTGCACAAGATGTTGGAAACATTAATCTAATCGAGGAGTATATAGTAAGCATGGCCACCACAGTAGATAGCAACGGATGGTTCCGGAGAAGTGCTTCATCTGTATGCTCTAGACAATAGGCCTCCTGACAAAGGTTGGTACTCGCACACTGATTTCATCCATATGATTGAGCTTTGTCATCTCTGTTGGTGTTGTGCTACTATTTAGATGATGTCATCAAAAAGTGGTATTGTCCTTGAGAAGTGATTCACATGTGTTGTTTTAAATATTTCCTTTCCTTTTTTTGAGCAAACAGGGATGCTAGCATTTAGTTATCCTCTTGTCTTTGCACAACAGGGTCATCCTCCTCTGAAGAAGAATATGGAGTACATGAAGTGACTAGTTCCGTTATGCCAGGATGAAGAAGCCCTGTCTATCTTCTCATCAGAAGGGGCAATTAAAGGATGGTTACATTACCCCCCCCCCCCAAGACCAAACTAACTTCAGCTCAGAAGGACTAAAAAATCTCCATTTTCTGGCTGTGATGCGCGAGTACAATGTTGTTCTAGGATTCTTTCCGGTGAGTTCCATTTTTGTAAAAGTGTGCTCTACATGGACCATGTAGGTGCCTGTTTAAACTGTCAATTCATAGTACAGTTTGCTTTTATACTAATCACTTTTTTTGTATTTGTGCAAACAGAGGTGTTGAGCTTGATTTCAATGGGAGCTGCACAAAATGTTCATGAATACATCGAATCATTCATTTCCACCACAAGAAAGGAGGTGCTGATAAGTTCAAGGCATTGCAACATATAAGGGCGAAATCATACAAGCTACGCGCGAATTTGGTTGATTTTGGTGGAACTGCACAAAAAGAACAGTTGGTTTATTTAGCACGAGGTGCCATGTCAATGTCCAAACTGATGGAAAACCCTACCCATTCCACAATCGTAGGCATTTGATATTTTGGAATGGGAAAACCTTGTCAAATTTTACTCATTGATTTTAGCAAGAAGACATGCATTTGATATTTTCGAATGGGACACCCTTTGCTGTCAGCAACGTCGATCCGTTTTTTCTTTATTCTTTAGTTGTGAAGTAAATATTGGCTCTGACATGTGAATCGCTGAGATGCATAATCATCAATTGTTTTGAATGTTCTCTATGACATGGGAATCGTTGTGATTGCAATGTACATGAATGCTAAAAAGCTGCTCAAACTCTTTGTACTCCTTCTGTTCCTTTTTACTTCGCACATTGTCCGGTAGCATACAACTGAAGTGCTCAAGTTCTCTAGCAAATGACTGTATCTCATGAGCTTGCTCCACCACGGAGCGCTCTTCAATCATCCTGTAATCATAGAATTGCTCCATGATGTACAACTCAGTGCCAGCAACCGGAGGGTAGCAGTGGTGGCCTTACTTGGACCCGAGCGGCGGCGACCTACCGTGTTCTACTCTTCCTCGTTTTCTGTGTCACGCGGCCTCGTTGGCAGCGGGGCGGGGCCTCGGCGGAGCCGGCGATGTCCTCTGTCTCGTTGCCGGCGGGCGGCGCCTCGGCGGAGCAGGGGAAAATCCTCCCCCTCATTGTCGGCAGGGTGGGGCCTCGGCGGAGCCGGCGGTGTCCTCTGCCTTGTTGTTGGCGCCGCGGGACCTCGGCGGAGCAGGGCCTCGTCGACACCAGCGGAGCGGGGACTTGTCCGAGCCGGCATTGTCCTCTACCTCGTCCTCGGTCTCGCCAAACAGCGCCTCGGCCGCTTCATCGCCCTCTTTTTTGGCGGCCGCAGCCTCCGCCACCCGCATGCGGTACCGCCAGCGCTCGAGGCGGCCCTCGCAGGAGGAGTGGTATGAGTCGAGCAACGCCTCCTGCTCCGCCTGCTCCGCGGCGATCTACTCCTCCGCCTACAGGTGCTCCTGGAGGAGATGGTGGTTGTAGGCGGCATCGGCCTGCGCCTCCCGGAACTGCTCCTCACGCTTCTGCCTCACCATGTCCATATATTGGGCACGGGCCTCGCCGATGGTCATGGTGTAATGCACCAGTGAGGATGGCGCGGATGAGGGGGTTGGTGCCGGATCGTCGACTACCATGTTCTCCATTGGGATGTCGTTGTCCTCCGGTTGCCTGCCGGCCAGCCAGTCGGCAGTAATGGCTGCCATCTCCTTATGGTCCGTCGTCCGCCCATCCCGAAGAGCACTGGGGCGTGAGGAAGCCATGGTGGGCAGTAGTGGTGTGGACAGGAGAATAGGAACAGATGCGGATGACTGCAGGTATGGATGGCGCCACAGTTTATATAGCAATGGTGGGTGGCGGAGGGATGGACGTGTGGCGCCGGAGTAGCCGCCTCGGCAACCGCGTATCATTAATGTGGGCGGCAGAAGGACGGACGGACGACACTTGTGTAGTTTGAAGGCGGAGCAATCGGATGCACCAGGAAGCGGGGCGGGCGGCGCTGACCGTTTCGGGTGGAAAACGCGCGCGGGCTAGGGAGGCGGTCTGGGTGGGCCAGGGCAGTCAGACTCGTGCTTGGCAGCGGGTCGGTCCAGCAGCCGGACATGCTGGCTCGCCAGCTACCTCGCCGAGCTGAGCGACGACAATCGGAGAATGGACGTAGCTTCCGACCAGGAGTCGACGCCACTGTCCAAGCCGGTTAATGTCGTGTTCACCATAGAGCAGGTGCGGCCGCACTTCGACGCCTAATGGTGAAAGAGCTACCAGCGCAGGAGGACCTATGTTGCAACCTCCGTCTCCTCAACAAGCACCGGTGAACAAGCGAACGACAATGCCGTCGTGGACGTGTGGGCCTATGATCCTGGCTTCCTGAATGAGCAGTGGGCGTTGTATCAGACCATCCGTAGGGCTCGCGAGGCCCTCTCCGTCGTCCTTCGATTTGTTGCGCTCGTCGTGGCGCCGCTGTCTCGCGTTGTCAACATGGTCAACGGACATGAGGATGAGGAGATGACTTTACTTGGAGAGGATGACAGTAAGTGCCTCCTTATTAGTATATAAAACTATATTTTTTTGCTTCCTCCCGGTTTCCTGACATCATGGTCCAACACCATTGTCAACCTATGTAGTCAACAAACGAGAAAATTGCACAAGAAGCGGCAAACACCTGGGACCAAGCAGCTCGAGCAGTATTTGTGTTTTTGAGGTGTGAGCACTGTAGAGTTTTTCTTGAGCGATGAACAATCTTGAAAACATCGCTGCAGCTATTAACTGGGTGGGCTGTGGCCCGTCTAGCCCAGGCCAGATATCCAGGCCAGATATTAATTTTTTTCAAGCTGAAAATGGCTAGCCTAGCTATACTTTTTTTAGGAATACCCACGCAAGGTCAAGTTGTTATTCTCCGCCCTGCTGGGCTGCAAATCATTCCTAGGAGGGATGCATTAGGCTTAACAAGAAAATGGGCTTTAAGAAATAATAAATGGGATGTAATTATAAAAACTGGGTAGTAACTATAAAAAATGCACCAAACACGTAATTACTTTATAAAATACTATTTTTGGATATTGAAAATTTTAATTTCATTAATTGTTGCGAGCGCAATGTTTTGTTGGATTTTTACGTAATATAAATTTATATTGAAATTGTATTTAATCTGACTAGAAATTTTGGGATAAAAATATTTCGGATCCCATCAAAATGTGGGAAATTTTATTTTATTCTGTTTTGAGCATTTGGTTGAAATGGGTTGTACTTTTAACAAACTGTAAAGGGGTTGTAGTAAATTCTGTTAGAATTCTAAAATTGGCTGCACATTCTTACAAATCACAAATGGGCTATAAGTTCTCTGCCACACACTTGTGGCCTTACTAAGTTGACACGTCCCCTAAAAAACCAGAGTTGACGCGTACGCAAGGCTTTGTCAACTTATAGTCAACATACCCGCAAAAAAAACTTATAGTCAACACACGGTTCTAGCAGCAGTGGCCGTTGGATGTCCATCCAACGGATGCCGTGCTTCTTCTTCAATCTCAGATATTCTAGCTTCACACACCCAAAAAATGATTCCTCCCCCAGACATCTAGGGCGCGCCATTTCGGAAGTTGACCTGTGGGCCTACTAAGTTGACGTGTACCAAGGGCTTTGTCAACTTAGTCAATATAAACGATTCTAGGTGCAGTGACTGTACGATGTCCATCCAACGGCCGTTGTGCTTCTTCAACCTCTGGTCTTCTTGCTCTAGCCGCCTAAAGCAGCGTCGGTCGTGCCGATTCTCCTGCCTCCTGTGGCCGGCTGTGCCGCCGCAGAGGCCTCACCGCCCCCTACTATTCCCACCGCTGGCCAGGCCCTGCAGCGATGGCAGCCTCACACCGCAGCTAAACCAGTGAATCCTCGTACTCCTCTCCGCATGGGCTACCAAACCCGCGTCTTCCCCGGCTCCGCGTCCTCCCCTTCCTAGGCCTCGCCGTCATCCACCACCCTGGTGCTCTCGGCGCGGCGTGGTCAACGTGGTCAAGGAACGGCTTCCATCAGACGTGGACTTTACGTGGAGAGGTTGACAGCTGGGTCCACGACGGCAGCAAGGAAGTGCCTCCTTATTACGCGGAAAATAATGATTCCTCCACCTAACAGCAGGGACCCACCGGACGGGCCACCGTATTTCGTGAAAAAACATTTCCCCCCTGACTGCTGGGACCCACCGGAGGGGCCATCGTATTGCGCGAAAAAATGTTCCCCCCGCTGTCAGCTCGGACCCACTAGAAGTGCCTCCTTATTATGCACAAAAAATGAATACTCCCCCTGCTCGTTGGGACCCACCTTGGTGGGAGGCTTACTTGTGGGCCTACTAAGTTGACGGATACAGAGTGCTTTGTCAACTTAGTCAATATGAACGATTCTAGCTCAAGTGAACGTACGATGTCCATCCAACGGTCGTAATGCCTCTTCAACCTCTGGTCTTGTTACTCCAGCCGCGCAAAGCAGCGCCGGTCGTGCCGCATGCTCCTGCCTCCCGTGGCCGGTTGTGCTGCCGCGGAGGCCTCACCGCACCCTACTATTCCCACCGCTGGCCAGGCCCTGCGGCGACGGTAGCCTCACACCGCAGCCGAACTAGTGAACCCTCATACTCCTCTCCGCGTGGGCTTCCACTTCCGCGTCTTCCCCGGCTCCGCGTCGTCCCCTTCCTAGGCCTCGCCGTCGTCCACCGCCCTGGTGCTCTCGGCGCGGTGTGGTCAATGTCGTCAAGGAACGGCTTCCATCGAACGTGGACTGTACGTGGAGAGGCTGCCAGCTGGGTCCATGGCTGCAGCATGGAAGTGCCTCCTTATTATGCGCAAAATAATTATTCCTCCCCCTGACAGTGGGGACCCACCGGACGGGCCACCGTATTTCGTGAAAAAATGTTTCCCCCTGACTGCTGGGACCCACCAGCTACATCTTCGCACGCAAGGAAGTGCGTCTGGGGAAAAACAAAAACAAAAACGATTCGCCCCCTGACTGCTGGGACCCACCAGCTACATCTTTGCAGGCAAGGAAGTGCCTGACAGTCGGGACCCACCTGGTCGAAGCGTACTTGCGTTGTCATTCTAGTCGTGAACATGTACGTACATACTGGTCGATGTAGAGGCGCGCACGTGTCGTAGTAGAGGCGTGCACGTAGCATGTACACGTACGTACAGCGGTCAGGGTGCAAGAAAGTAAATACGGCCACGTACGTACATACGGGCGGGGTCTCGAACGCCTACTCGCGCGTACGTACGACCAGGGCTCCTGTACATGGTTGGGTCGGAACGGAGAAACAGCGTCCTTGTCGTGTTCATGGGGAGCCAATCGGCTGGGTCGGAACGGAATGCGTCATCGTGTTCATCAGGAGGTCTTGGACGGAACAACCGATGGAAACGAGGCCTGGCGTACCGCAGAACAGAGGAAATGGCCTTGTGTTCGACCGGCCACATTTGAAACGGGAGACTATTCATCGGGAGGGGTCTGGCGTACCGCTAAACGGAGAAAACTAACCTCCTATGGTCGAAACAGGGGTCCTGTTGATCGGGAGGGATGTGGCGTACCGCAAAACGGAGGAAACGAACTTGTGTTGGAGCGCTACGGTCGAAACGGGGGTCTTGTTCATTGGGAGGGGTGTGGCGTACCACAAAACGGGACTCCACGGGATATTGTTCATGTCCATCTTCGACCCCCTCCAGCCTCCATGGGCTACTGTTCATCCACCGTCGACATCCTCTAGTCTCCACCTACGATTGTTCATCCACGGGCTCATGTTCATCCAGCCTCCACCATGCGCTACTCCACCGGCTACTGTTCAACCAACCCTCTCCACGGGCTCCTATTCAACCACCCCTCCATGGGCTACTGTTCATCCAGCCCTCCACCGTCTACTGTTCATCCTGCCCTCCACGGGGTGGTCCTGTTCATCCTTCCCTCCACGGGGTCCTGTTCATCCAGCCCCAACAGGCTTGATCGATCGTGGTACTGTTCATCCAGAGGCAACACCATAGGTTCCTTATCATCCACCCCCACCGAGAACTCTTCATCCAACCCCGCCCCCCCCCCCCCCGCGCAACGCTCACTGTTCATCCAGAGGCAGCATCGATCGGCTTCAGTTAGCAGCAATAGCGAAGGAATCGCTCGATCGGGTTCAGTTAACAGCCATCGATCGATTGCTCGGGTTCAGTGACGCGTAGCGTACAGTGCAATCGCCTGGGTTCAGGTAGAGCCCAACGCCTCGCTCGGGTTCAGTTAGAGCCCAGAGCCTCGCACACACGCGCATACGTACGAGAGAAACACGCATCGGCCCCCAACCACCCACCGTAACCGGGGAGTCCCCGATATTTTCCGCGCCCTCGCTTCTACCACGGTTTTTTCCGTCATGGACGGCCCAAAGAATCTCATGCAGCTGCGTCTCCGACCCTCTCAGGACGAAAAGCCCATTTTCTGTCATGATTTTTTGTCATAGAAGTATGACCCCACCACATAAATGACGATACCGGGTTTTTTCATAATTATCGTCATAGAAGTCTCATAAGTATGACATAAAAAATTCGTTCGGCACAAAATGTCATGGATGTGTCTTTTTTTATAGTGTTAATTCCTGCTCGTCCTCGAGTAGGTAAATGATAAAAACAGAATTTTTGATGTGGAATGCTACCTAGCATAATTCTCCAAGTCATGAATGTTCAGATCCATAAGATTCAAGACAAAAGTTTAATATTGACATGAAAATAATAATACTTCAAGCATACTAATAAAGCAAACATGTCTTCTCAAAATAACATGGCCAAAGCAAGCTATCCCTATGAAATCATATAGTCTGGCTATGCTCCATCTTCACCACACAAAGTATTTAAATCATGCACAACCCCGATGACAAGCCAAGCAATTGTTTCATACTTTTGGTGTTCTCAAACTTTTTCAATCTTCACGCAATACATGAGTGTGAGCCATGGATATAGCACTATAGGTGGAATAGAATGGTGGTTGTGGAGAAGACAAAAAGGAGAACATAGTCTCACATCAACTAGGCGTATCAACAGGCCATGGAGATGCCCATCAATAGATATCAATGTGAGTGAGTAGGTATTCACTAGTAGAAAAGGGGGCTTTGGTCCAGGCCGGGTAACCCCATTAGTCCCGGTTCAGTCCAGAACCGGGACTAATGGGTGCATTTATCCCGGTTCGTGTGGCTAAGGCATTAGTCCCGGTTCACCTGGGCCCTTTAGTCCCGGTTCGTGGCACGAACCGGGACTAAAGGGTGCGATGCCCATTAGTCCCGGTTGGTGGCACCAACCGGGACTAAAGGTTAGACCTTTAGTCCTGGTTGGTGCCACCAACCGGTACTAATGGGCTTTGAGGCATTAGTACCGGTTCATGGCACGAACCGGTACTAAAGGTCCCATTTTCAAACTCTCCCCCCCCCCCGTGGACCGCCTTTTCAGATTTAGAAAAAACAAAAGAAAATGATGGAAATGTCAAAAAAATAAAATAAAATAAGTTTCCCATGTGATATGTGGTCTAGTTGTTGGGAAAATTTACAAATATGAATTTTGACTTTATTTACAAAATCTCTGTGGAATTTATAAAATGGACATAACTTTTGCATACGAACTCGGATTAAAAAGTTTTTTATATGAAAAATCATCTACTCGAAAAGTTACATCTGATGGAGACGGCCTACGGCCGGTTTGCAAATTTGTAGAATCCTCAAATTCCAAAAGGGAAAAAAGTTATGCTCAAATTTCAGTTTTTTTAATTTTCATTAAATCTGGTCAAACTATGGTCAAACTACTTATTCAAGAAGTATTAGTGTTACTAAATAATTATTCAAGAATATTAGTGTTATTAAATAATTATTTCAGTTTTTTTGAATTTTGGTCAAATCTGGTCAAATTATGGTCAAACAATGGTCAAACTACTTATTCAAGAAATATTAGTGTTACTAAATAATTATTGTTTTTTTAGAACAATGGTTGCAAACTCAAACAGTGAAATGTGTCACTTCATGCTCAAGCTAAACTCCTGAGGGTTAATAGGATTAACATCTTACTATTGTCAGGAAAACAATGAGTGCAGACTTGGAAACGAGGGAGAATAGAACCTGGAAGTTAAGCGTGCTCAGGCTGGGGGAGTGGGAGGATGGATGACTGTCCGGGAAGTTAGATAATTTGGAATGATGAGGGGTGATTAGAGATTTAATTAAGCAGTGATGAGGGGTGATTAGAGATTAGAGGTTAAAATAATTCAGAAATTTGAAAATAAAAAAATTCAAAAAAAATTAGAAAATTTCCTTTAGTACCGGTTGGTGTTACCAACCGGGACTAAAGGTAGACCTCCAGGCAGCGGCCACGTGGAGGGCCTTTAGTCCCGGTTCTGGTTTGAACCGGGACTAAAGGGTCAGGGCATTAGTAACGACCCTTTAGTCCCGGTTCAAAAACCGGGACTAAAGGCCCTTATGAACCGGGACTAAAGGCCCTTTTTCTACTAGTGATTGCCATGAAACGGATGCACTAGAGCTATAAGTATATGAAAGCTCAAAAATAAACTAAGTGGGTGTGCATCCAACTCGCTTGCTCACGAAGACCTAGGGCATTTTGAGGAAGCCCATCATTGGAATATACAAGCAAAGTTCTATAATGTAAAATTCCCACTAGTATATGAAGGTGACAACATAGGAGACTCTCTATCATGAAGATTATGGTGCTACTTTGAAGCACAAGTGTGGAAAAAGGATAGTAGCATTGCCCCTTCTCTCTTTTTCTCTCATTTTTTTGTTTTGCCCTTTTCTCTTTTTTTATGGCCTCTTTTTTTTTAGTGCGGAGTCTCATCCCGACTTGTGAGGGAATCATAGTCTCCATCGTCCTTTCCTCACTTGGGACAATGCTCTAATAATGATGGTCATCACACTTTTATTTACTTACAACTCAAGAATTACAACTCAATACTTAGAACAAAATATGACTCTATATGAATGCCTCCGGTGGTGTATCGGGATGTGCAATGACTCATGAGTGACATGTATGAAAGAATTATGAACGGTGGATTTGCCACAAATACAATGTCAACTACATGATCATGCAAAGCAATATGACAATGATGGAGCGTGTCATAATAAATGGAACGGTGGTAAGTTGCATGGCAATATATCTCGGAATGGCTATGGAAATGCCATAATAGGTAGGTATGGTGGATGTTTTGAGGAAGTTATATGGTGGGTATATGATACCGGCGAAGAGGTGCGCGGTATTAGAGAGGCTAGCAATGGTGGAAGGATGAGAGTGTGTATAATCCATGGACTCAACATTAGTCATAAAGAACTCATATACTTGTTGCAAAAATCTATTAGTTATCGAAACGAAGTACTACGCGCATGCTCCTAGGGGGGATAGATTGGTAGGGAAATACCATCGCTCGTCCCCGACCGCCACTCATAAGGAAGACAATCAATAAATAAATCATGCTCCGACTTCATCACATAACGGTTCACCATACGTGCATGCTACGGGAATCACAAACTTTAGAACAAGTATTTCTCAGATTCACAACTACTCAACTAGCATGACTCTAATATCACCATCTTCATATCTCAAAACAATCATAAGGAATCCAACTTCTCATAGTATTCAATGCACTTTATATGGAAGTTTTTGTTATATCCCTCTTGGATGCCCATCATATTAGGACTAAATTCATAACCAAAGCAAATTAACATGATGTTCTAAAGACTCTCAAAATAATATAAGTAAAGCATGAGAGCTAATCTATTTCTTCAAAATAAAACGACCGTCGTGCTCTAGAAAGATATAAGTGAAGCACTAGAGTAAACGACAAACTACTCCAAAAGATATAAGTGAAGATCAATGAGTAGTTGAATAATTATGTATCTATGTGAAGACTCTCTAACATTTAAGAATTTCAGACCTGGGTATTTTATTCAAACAGCAAGCAAAACAAAAGGAAATAAAATGACGCTCCAAGCAAAACACATATTACGTGGTGAATAAAAATATAGCTCCAAGTAAAGTTACCGATGAACGAAGACGAAAGAGGGGGATGCCTTCCGGGGCAACCCCAAGCTTAGGCTCTTGGTTGTCCTTGAATATTACTTTGGGGTGCCTTGGGCATCCCCAAGCTTAGGCTCTTTCCGCTCCTTATTCCATAGTCCATCGAATCTTTCCCAAAACTTGAAAACTTCACAACACAAAACTTAACGGAAAACTCGTAAGCTCCGTTAGTATAAGAAAATAAATCACCACTTAGGTACTGTTGTGAACTCATTCTAAATTCATATTGGTGTAATGTATACTTTATTCCAACTTCTCTATGGTTCATACCCTCCGATACTACTCATAGATTCATCAAAATAAGCAAACATCACATAGAAAACAGAATCTGTCAAAAACAGAACAGTCTGTAGTAATCTATATCATTCGAAAACTTCTGTAACTCCAAAAATTCTGAAATAAATTGTTTCACCTGAGGAATATTTCTAGTAATCATCTGCAAAAAGAATAAACTAAATAGCACTCACCAGTAAAAAGTTTTAGCTAATCTCGTGAGCGCTAAAGTTTCTGTTTTTTACAGCAAGATCATAAAGACTTCACCCAAGTCTTCCCAAAGGTTCTACTTGGCACAAACACTAATTAAAACATAAAACCACATCTAACCATAGGCTAGATGATTTATTTATTAGTAAACAGAACCAAAAAGCAAGAAACAAAAATAAAATTGGGTTGCTTCCCAACAAGCGCTAACGTTTAACGCCCCTAGCTAGGCATGATGATTTCAATTTATGCTCACATAAAAGATAAGGATTGAAACATAAAGAGATCATCATGAAGAATATGACTAGCACATTTAAGTCTAACCCACTTCCTATGCATAGGGATTTTTTGAGCAAACAACTTATGGGAACAATAATCAACTAGCATAGGAAGGCAAAACAAGCATAACTTGAAAACTTTAAGCACATAGAGAGGGAACTTGATATTATTGCAATTCCTACAAGCATATATTCCTCCCTCATGATAATTTTTAGTAGCATCATGAATGAATTCAACCATATAACCAGCACATAAAGCATTCTTTTCATGATCTACTTGCATAGAAATTTAACTACTCTCCACATAAGCAGATTTGTTCTCATGAATAGTAGTGGGAGAAAACTCAACCAAATTACTATCATGTGAAGCATAATCCAATTGAAAATTAAAATCATGATGACAAGTTTCATGGTTATGTTTATTCTTTATAGCATACGTGTCATCACAATAATCATCATAAATAGGAGGCATGCTTTCATCGTAATAAATTTGCTCATCAAAACTTGGGGGACTAAACATATCATCTTCATCAAACATAGCATCCCCAAGCTTGTGACTTCGCATATCATTAGCACCATGGGTATTCAAGGAATTCATACTAACAACATTGTAATCATGCTCATCATACAAAGATTTAGTGTCAAACATTTTATAGATTTCTTCTTCTATTACTTGAGCACAATTTTCCTTTCCATAATTTTCACAAAAGATATTAAAAAGATGAAGCATATGAGGCACCCTTAATTCCATTTTTTTGTAGTTTTCTTTTATAGACTAAACTAGTGATAAAACAAGAAACTAAAAGATTCGATTGCAAGATCTAAAGATATACCTTCAAGCACTAACCTCCCCGGCAACGGCGCCAGAAAATAGCTTGATTACTACTACGCAACCTTCTCCTTGTAGACGTTGTTGGGCCTCCAAGTGCAGAGGTTTGTAGGACAGTAGCAAATTTCCCTCAAGTGGATGACCTAAGGTTTATCAATTTGTGGGACGTGTAGTATGAAGATGGTCTCTCACAAACAACCCTGCAACAAAATAACAAAGAGTCTCTTGTGTCCCCAACACACCCAATACAATGGTGAATTGTATAGGTGCACTAGTTCGGCGAAGAGATGGTGATACAAGTGCAATATGGATGGTAGATATAGGTTTTTGTAATCTGAAAATATAAAAACAGCAAGGTAGCAAGCGATAAAAGTGAGCGTAAACGGTATTGCAATGCATTGAAACAAGGCCTAGGGTTCATGCTTTCACTAGTGCAAGTTCTCTCAACAATAATAACATAATTGGATCATATAACTATCCCTCAACATGCAACAAAGAGTCACTCCAAAGTCACTAATAGCGGCGAACAACCGAAGAGATTATTGTAGGGTACGAAACCACCTCAAAGTTATTCTTTCTGATCGATCTATTCAAGAGTCCGTAGTAAAATAACACGAAGCTATTCTTTCTGTTCGATCTATCATAGAGTTCGTACTAGAATAACACCTTAAAAAAAATCAACCAAAACCCTAATGTCACCTATATACTCCAATGTCACCTCAAGTATCCGTGGGTATGATTATACGATATGCATCACACAATCTCAGATTCATCTATTCAAACCAACAAAAGGTACTTCAAAGATTGCCCCAAAGTTTCTATCGGAGAGTCAAGAAGAAAACGTGTGCAGACCTCTATGCATAAGTTCACGAGGTCACGGAACCCGCAAGTTGATCATCAAAACATACATCAAGTAGATCATGTGATATCCCATCTTCACCATAGATAAGCACATGCAAGACATACATCAAGTGTTCTCAAATCCTTAAAGACTCAATCTGATAAGATAACTTGAAAGGGAAAACTCAATCCATTACAAGAGAGTAGAGGGGGAGAAACATCATAAGATCCAACTATAATAGCAAATCTCGCGATACATCAAGATCGTACCACCTCAAGAACACGAGAGAGAGAGAGAGAGAGAGAGATCAAACACATAGCTACTGCTACATAGCCTCAGCCCCGAGGGTGAACTACTCCCTCCTCGTCATGGAGAGCGCCGGGATGATGAAGATGGCCACCGGTGACGGATCCCCCCTCTGACAGGGTGCCGGAACAGGGTCCCGATTGGTTTTTGGTGGCTACAGAGGCTTGTGGCGGCGGAACTCCCGATCTATTCTGTTCTTCAATGTTTTTAGGATATATGGATATATATATATATAGGCGAAAGAAGTCGGTTAGGGGAGCCACAAGGGGCCCACGAGGGTGGTGGCGCGCCCAGGGGGCAGGCGCGCCTCCCTGCCTCGTGGCCACCTCGAAGCTTCCTTGACTTCAACTCCAAGTCTCCTGGATCACATTCATTCCAAAAATAACACTCCCGAAGGTTTCATTCCGTTTGGACTCTGTTTGATATTCCTTCTCTGCGATACACTAAAACAAGGGAAAAAACAGAAACTAGCACTGGGCTCTGGGTTAATAGGTTAGTCCCAAAAATAATATAAAAGTGCATAATAAAGCTCATTAAACATACAAAAGAGATAATATAATAGCATGGAACAATAAAAAATTATAGATACGTTGGAGGCGTATCAGCTGCTCAGAGTTAGTGCATGGCTTTTGTCATTTGAGAGCAACCCACCTCCGAAGCATTTGAGAGAGAGATCCTTGCGAGGACAAAGCCCAAAACACCAAGATCCAAAGAGTGTTAGGCATCACTGAAGTATTTTTGTCCGCGTGACCTGAAGACTTGTTACACTTGAGGACTGTGAATCCTCCAGCCGGTTAGGCGTCGCGTTCTGAGCATCCAAGAGCCATTGTGGATTGCCAGTGAACGAACTTTGGGAAGGTCTGGGAGTCTACCTTGAAGACTTACCAGAGTGATTGGGCGAGGACTGGGTGTCCTTAGCTCAAGGGGAATAAGGTGAAGATGCTGTCTTCTGACTTAAATCTCAGCCTCCCTAACCAGACGTACAGTTATCACAGCAACTAGATTTGGTCTACCAAATCCTTGTCATCACCAAGCAGCTGGTTCTATCCTTCACTTCCCTTTACTTTACAGTTTGTCTTCGTGAAGCCATTACCTGCATGTCTGACTGATTGACTTCACTGAGTAAAGACTATTAACTATTTGGCTTCATACTGTCTTCCATCCTGATCCTTACTACCTAGTTGCTGATAGTCTTCGTGCTTTCACTTCATTGCTTACTTGACTATGGCTTATCTAGTGTATTCTACCTTCCGCTGCATATAAATAGGTCCATTTCTACTGTTTGTATTCAAAGACCTCGTGTTTTGAAGACTTTTGTAAAAATCGCCTATTCACCCCCGTCTAGTCGATATATAGCACTTTCAATTGGTATCCGAGCAAGGTGCTCCCTTGTTCTGTGTGATTCAATTTATCCACCTGGAGTTTTAGCTATGTCGACTGTAGGGATAATTAAGGTCTCCGTTGTGTGCCCTGTCTTCGATGGCACTGATTACCCCTACTGGAAGAATAAGATGCGTATGCATCTTGAAGCCATTGACGTCGAACTCTGGTATGTCGTCAATAATGGCGTTCCCAAGGTCAGTGAAGGTGTCACCGCTGCTGATGTCAAGAGGTTCATTCAACTGGATTCAACTGCCAAGACCATCATCTGTGGTCATCTGACCAAAGGACAGTACGTCCGTGTGAGTGCACTAGAAATTGCGAAGCTAGTCTGGGACTGGCTCTCCAAGGTTAACGAAGGCGTCTCAACTTAGAGAGATTCAAGGATTGATGTTCTTCGCAACCTCTTCAACCGCTTCAAGAGAAACGACAATGAGAATGCCCATCTCACATTTGATCGCCTCACTAATATCACAAATGAGCTTCGCGCACTTGGCACCACTGAGATCACCAAGCATGAAATCGTCAAGAAGCTACTGAGATCAGTTGACAGCTCATTCGACACCCCGGCCCAAATGATTCAACAACGTTCTGACTTCAAAGATATCGATCCATCTGACATACTTGAGAGGCTCAACACACATGAGTTCTAGTTATCTGAGTAGAGAGACATATATGGACCCAACTATGGCCAAACTAGGGCTTTGAAGGCAAAGGTTGTGTCCTCATATGAAGATGAATCTGAGTGCAGTTTTGGTGATCCTGAAGACATTGGAAAGGAACTAGCTATGTTCGTGAAGAAGTTCCAGAAGTTCTCCAAGACGAAAGGTTTCAGAAAGTCTTCAAGATCCAGCTCAAGAAATGATGAAGCTTCTACTCGTGACCACAAGAAGAGAACATCCCACAAATGCAAGAAACCTAGTCACTACATCTTTGAGTGTCCTCAATGGGATAATGAGACCAAGAAGAAGAAGAAGAGCAAGGAATATGATTATGATGAGAAGAAGAAGAAGCAATCCTTAGAGTCTTCTTCAAAGTCTTCATCTCACAAGAAGAGCTCATCAAGCAAGGCTCGTGCATTTGTTGGCAAGGAGATGGATTTAGAGGAGGAGTCTGCTTCTGAGGAGGCGGAGGTGGAGTCTAAGGAGGAGTCTGACTCAGGCATGGCAAGCCTGGCTCTAGCGTATGTCGCCAAGTCCATCTTCAACACCAAAGACAATGGCCTCGTCACCGACGCTGATGCTGATAATGAGGATGACTCCGCTCCTACCTACTGCTTCATGGCAGGTGGTGCCAAGGTAAACTCACGCGATGCTTACTTTCAAACATCTAGTGAAGATGACTCTGATGTGAATCTAAACCTAGCTACAAAACACTTGCTAAAATTGCAACTGAACGACAAACTACTATGGAACGTATTGAAAAGATGCTAGACAAAAGTGATGACCTGTTGGACGCAGAAATGACTCGAACTCAGTCCTTAATTTAAGACATTAAAAATCTTCATGTTAAGTACGAGGAACTTGAAAGTTGTCATGAAACACTCTCAACTACTCATGAGAAGCTTTCCTATGATTATCTTCAAAGGAAGCAAGAACATGAGAACTTGAGAGCGACACATGAAGATCTTCAAAAGGAGAATGAGTCACTCCATGCTCAATAGTTTAGTTCCGCTCAGGAAGGTTTTGAGCCACCATGTCCAAAATGTCTTGAGCGTGATAATGTTGTCTTTGTTGCTGAATGTTCTATGGCTGCTACTGTTGCAATATCTTCAACTGTTGATGTGGTAACTAACCCCTCTACTGAGGATACCACTACTATTGCTGATGAGAATGCCAGGTTGAAGACATTGCTTGAATCAGGGATGTAAAAAAGCCTCAAAGGGCATCAGACACTATCTGATGTCCTCAAGAAACAGATTCTAAACCGAAACCCTAGGAAAGAGGGTGTGGGGTTTGAGAGGAAAATGAATGTTGATGGTTCTTACTGGAATCCTGAGAAGTACCCCAAAACCACATGGGTTGCTGCGAAGGGACCTTCAGTGGATCCATCTACCTTATCTGGCTTCACTTGTGCTAACCCTATCATTATTAATGAATCCTTTGATGCAAACTATACACTGTTTAAGAATCAGAATGGTGAAGTGTTTGCCAGGTATATTGGTACTAACTACAGGAATGGACCACCTTTGAAGAAGATCTGGGTGCCCTGTAGCGACCAGACCTCAAACAGTCTGATCTCTGTGCTCAGGTGTCATCCCTGGATCAGTAATGCTTACACCACACAGTACTTGAAGGATTTATAACAGAGTAGCAATCACACACTTATTACATCGAATGTCTCAAAAGAGAACTTATTACAATAAATATGGCTTAAGGCCATCTAATAATGATAACAACGGAAGACTTGGAAGATAAGAGAGTCAATCAACTCCAATGGCATCACTGAGTATAGAACCATGACCTAAAGGCACCTTACTCGTCGTCTGAAAAGTCTGCAACATGAAACGTTGCAGCCCGAAAACGGGTCAGCACATGGAATATGCTGGCAATATAACACATACAGAGTAATGAAAGATTAAGCCTATACTACATGCATATATGGCTAGTGGAAAAGCTCTATGGTTACAGTTTTGCGTAAAGCCAATTTTTCCCTACTGCAAAGGAATAAATTTTATTTAACTACCATGGTGGTTGTCATTGGGTTGTCATTGAGAATGGTTGACAACATCCTCAATCCCAATTAAAATAATCATCATTAAAACCCAACAATATTAATTAAAGTAACATGATGAGATTCACATGATAATCCAAGTACTAGATACTCAAAACGTCCATAACCGGGGACACGGCTAATCATGATTAGTTTATACACTCTGCAGAGGTTTGCGCACTTTTCCCCACAATACTCGATCTCCTCCATTGGATTTCTCGCACTACATGGTGTTTGAGAGACGGATGACCGAGACACAGTCTTTCAGAAGCGCTAGCACCTTACGATGGGTAGACCGTTACACCTACTTTTCCCTACATCTGCTAGTCTACCACTATAAGAGTTTGCACGACTTAATCAACTATGCTAGAGCCCATAGTAGCTTGTGGTTGCACACGGAAGTTTCTAGTATGAAAAATCTCATGATCCCTTTGGGCCTGGGTGGCGGTCCATAAAGAAAAACAACAGGCAATCCAGGAATACCCAGGTACCTCAATCCACCCAGATGTGTGTTTAAGTTGCCACCTTAGATAAACCATTAATTAAAAAACTCACATCTATCATGGATATCACTCACCCAATCCACGTCTACTAGCATAGCATGGCATAATAAGCAAACGTAGAAGTAACTCCCAAAGGTTTGATAATAAAACATGTAATAGGTACTACCTCAACTACGTCCCATCCCACAATTTAATTAGATCCTGATCATGCAATGTTCGAGGATTGATCTAATGCAATAAAACTGGGAAATAGGAAGGTATGATCAAAGTGTTACTTGCCTTGCTGGTGATCCGCAAAACCTAGAGATTCGAAGTAACATGCTGCGCACTCCGGATACTCTATCGCAAACAAAGAAACAAGCATACAATAAGTACTCATCTAATGCATAGGTAAAACTCAAATAAGAGATCTAACCAGAAAGTTCGACTTAAGAACTCCGGTTTGCAAAAAGAATCAAATCAAACGAAGCAACGAAAGTCAAACGGCGAAAGAAATCAACTTCGTTTTACTAATCTGGACCTAACTCAAATTTTACAGAAGAAAAACTTGTGTAAGTTGGTTAAACGGAAAGAGGGTTTCGAGAGGAAAATCCAGGCGCTTGAATCGCCTGATTCCGATAAACGAGCGAAAAGTTATACTAAAACGAAAATCGGATCAGAAATCACGATCAGAAATAATCACGGAAAATCCGAGAAAAAGAAAAGCGACGAACAGATTAACGAACGAACGTTCGTTATCTGGATCTAAACGACGAACACGTTCGTTAAAACGAACGAACGAGTGAACGCTCGCTAAATAAACTAAACCGAAAAAAACCGATCTATTAAAAAAAGGAAATAATAAAAAAACCGATGAAAAACCGACGGAAAACTGATCGGTTTTTCTAAAAAAAAGGTGGCGAACGAGGTTGACCTCGGGCGGCGGGTCGGCGGCGGCTCCGGCGGCGGCGGCGGCGGCGCGCGGGTCGAGGCGGCGCGCGGGTCGAGGCGGCGGGGGCGGCGGCTAGGGTTAGGGTTTCGGGCGTGGGCGGCGGCTTGGGCTGGCGGCGGCGGCTTGGCCTAGCTCGGGCCTGGGGCGGCGCTATATAAAGCCCCCGGCCAGGCGAAGTCCTGGCCGGTTACGGCCCAGAGTCGGTTCGCGTTTTTTTTTCAAATAATAACGCGCAGAAAAACAAATAAAAGGAATACTAAACTGACTCCACAAATCCCGAAATAAATTTTCCCCGACTTCTAAAACCAAGCAGGACAAATTGAACATTTATTTGGGGCCTAAATGAAATTTTGAAAAACGCATATTTTTCCTAAATTCAAATAAAATAGCGAAAAACTCCAAAATAAAATCTTGTTCGATTTTATTATTAAATCCTCAATATTTCTTTATTTTGGGAAAGTCATTTTATTCCCTCTCTCATATTTTTGTAACAGAAATAATTGATGATAAAATAAATAAAATCAAATGATCGTATTCTCAAAATTTGAGAAAACTCAAATATGAAAATAACGAGATCCCCAACTTTCTCCGTGGGTCCTTGAGTTGCATAGAATTTCTAGGATCAAAACCAAAAGCAAATAAAATATGATATGCAATTATGATCTAATGTATAATATTCCAAATTGAAAATTTGGGATGTTACATGCCCAAAAGTTGTCTTGAGAAGCTTCCGGTGATTGTCATCATGACACCACCTGGGAAGAAGACAAACCCCAGACCAGAAGCTTCATATGGTCCAAAGGCTTCATACAGACACAGGACTCACCAGAGTGGCCCTAACGCCAATGTTTTGCAGGGAAACAATACTCAGACTTATGAATATGAGCGTGTTTCGTCAAACCGCTATGTTCATAAGACCAAGAACGTTTCTACTTATTCTTATGAGTACTATTCACCTCCTGCAAGGCTATTTGCTAGATCCCCAAAGCGAAAGTTCTCAGATGCTGCACTTAGACTCATTGCTTCTAAGCCACCCCTGAAGATGTGGGTGGTTAAGAAAAATTAACTCTCTTTTTGCAAGGAAAGGTCTCCAACCAGAAAACAAAGGCTTTTGAAGCTTATGCTGGGGACCTAAAACATCTTGTGGGATGCAAGATAAAATGCCAGAATGGTCTTACTATGTATTTCGTCCCAGGATTTTTTGACAAACATCCTATCTACCCTAACCAGGATCCGAACTTTGATAATATGCTTGTTCGTCAAATGTTCATGCTTCACATTTCCCTTGGTGAAGCCTATCCCCCAAACTGCACTGTAGGGTACGACACCAAAGGCTTCTGAGTGGATTATGGACAATGGATGCACTAACCACATGACTAGTGATCGAAGTCTTCTTATGGATTCAACCCTACGTCCGTCTGACAAAAGTCACATCACATTTGCTGACACAGGTAAAAGCAAGGTATTGGGCCTAGGTAGAGTTGCAATCTCAAAGAATCAGCACATGGATAAAGTGATGCTTGTTGAATCCCTTGGTTTCAACTTAATGTCTGTCTCAATGCTTTGTGATCTGAACATTATTGTGATATTTGGATAATGTCGTTGCCTTGTGCTTATGGAATCTGACAAATCTCTAGTCTTCGAAGGGTATCGAAAGGACGATCTGTACATGGTAGATTTCTCAGCAGGACCACAGTTGGCCGTATGTCTTCTAGCAAAAGCTTCAGAGTGCTGGCTCTGGCATCGGAGGCTAGGTCATGTGGGCATGAGGAACCTATACACACTCATGAAGAAGAAGAAGCATGTCGTAGGCATCGAGGGTGTCAAGTTCAAGAAGGATCATCTGTGCGGCGCCTGCGAAGCTGGAAAGATGACTCGGGCCAAGCATCCCTCAAATACAATCATGACAACGACACGTCCCTTTGAGCAACTTCACATGGACTTATTCGACCCTACTCACTACTCTACCCTCACAACTGATGGCCCACAAGTATAGGGGATCTATCTAGTCCTTTCGATAAGTAAGAGTGTCGCACCCAACGAGGATCAGAAGGAAATGACAAGCGGTTTTCAGTAAGGTATTCTCTGCAAGCACTGAAATTATCGGTACTAGATAGTTTTGTGATGAGGTAATTTGTAACGGGTAACAAGTAATGAAAGTAAATAAGGTGCAGCAAGATGGCCCAATCCTTTTTGTAGCAAAGTACAAGCCTGCACAAACTCTTATATAAAGGAAAGCGCTCCCGAGGATACATGGGAATTATCGTCAAGCTAGTTTTCATCACGCTCATATGATTCGCGTTTGTTACTTTGATAACTTGGTATGTGGGTGGACCGGTGCATGGGTGTTGTCCTTTCTTGAACAAGCATCCCACTTATGATTAACCCCTATTGCAAGAATCCACAACTACAAGAGAAGTATTAAGGTAAACCTAACCATAGCATGACACATATGGATCCAAATCAGCCCCTTACAAAACAACTCATAAACTAGGGTTTAAGCTTTTGTCACTCTAGCAACCCATCATCTACTTATTACTTCCCAATGCCTTCCTCCAGGCCCAAACAATGGTGAAGTGTCATGTAGTCGACGTTCACATAACACCACTAGAGGAAAGACAACATAAATCTCACCAAAATATCGAACGAATACCAAATTCACATGACTACTTATAGCAAGACATCTCCCATGTCCTCAGGAACATACATAACTACTCACAAATTATATTCATGTTCATAATCAGAGGGGTATTAATATGCATAATGGATCTGAACATATGATCTTCCACCAAATAAACCAACTAGCATCAACTACAAGGAGTAATCAACACTACTAGCAACCCACAGGTACCAATCTGAGGCTTTGGGACAAAGATTGGATACAAGAGATGAACTAGGGTTTGAGAGGAGATGGTGCTGGTGAAGATGTTGATGGAGATTGACCCCCTCCCGATGACAGGATCATTGGTGATGACGATGGGGTGATTTCCCCCTCCCGGAGGGAAGTTTCCCCGGCAGAACAGCTCTGCTGGAGCCCTAGATTGGTTCTGCCAATGTTCCGCCTCGTGGCGGTGGAGTTTCTTCCCGAAAGCTTGCTTATGATTTTTTCTAGGGTAAAAGACTTCATATAGCAGAAGATGGGCACCAGAGGCATGCAAGGGGGCCCACGAGGCAGGGGGCGTGCCCCCACCCTCGTGGCCAGGGTGTGGGCCCCCTCTAGTACTTTCTTTAGCCAGTATTTTTATTAATTCCAAAAATAACTTCCGTGAAGTTTCAGGACTTTTGGAGCTGTGCAGAATAGGTCTCTAATATTTGCTCCTTTTCCAGCCCAGAATTCCAGCTGTCGGCATTCTCCCTCTTCATGTAAATCTTGTAAAATAAGAGAGAATAGGCATAAGTATTGTGACATAACGTGTAATAACAGCCCATAATGCAATAAATATTGATGTAAAAGCATGATACAAAATGGACGTATCAACTACCACTTCTTGCCTCTATGGCTTCGTCATTGTTGATGATTACTCGAGATATACATGGGTGCACATAATTCTCTACAAGACTGAAGTGCAAGATGTCTTCAGACAATACGCCAATCGTGCCATGACCAACTATGGCATCAAGGTCAAGCACATCCGAAGTGACAACGGCATAGACTTCAAGAACACCGGCCTGGACACTTGTCTTGATACATTGGGCATCACACATGAGTTCTCGACTCCATACACACCTCAGCAGAATGACATCATGGAGCGCAAGAACAGAACTCTCATTGAGATGGCATGGACGATGCTTGATGAGTACAAGACTCCAAGGAAGTTCTAGCCTGAAGCTATTGATACTGCATGCCATGTCATCAACCGTGTTTATATTTACAAGTTCCTAAAGAAAACATTGTATGAGCTCCTAACTGGTAAGAAGCCAAACGTCGGTTATTTCAGAGTATTTGGTGCTAGGTGTTGGATCAAGGATCCACATCACACTTCAATTGCACCAAAAGCACATGAAGGTTTTATGCTTGGCTATGGAAAGGATTTGCACTCCTACAGAGTCTTCATCCTCTTTCACTATAAAGTGGTTGAAACTGTGGATGTGCGGTTCGATGAGACTAGCGGCTCGCAAAGAGAGCACCTTCCAAATGTGCTAGATGAAGCTACACCAAGTGAATCTATCAAGCTTATGTGTACTGGAGAAATCATACCTTCAGAAGCATAGGTTGAAGAGGAAATCATCATTTCTGCACCTAATCAGCCTGAAGACACTGCTCACCCTGAAGCCAATGCTGAAACTGAAGACAATGATCAGCAAGGACAAAATCTTTGTCCAGTTCATCCTCGTGTTGCTAACGCAACACTACGATCAGATACCCTTTGACGAAACTATGTGCGATGCATTAATCACAAACGGGGATGTAAAAAAACCATCAAAAAAGGTGCAAAACGTTTGCAATGGCGGAGCCATCAAACACGGTTCATATTTTAGTTGTGTGTGCGATTCAGGCCACACGGTTAACCCGTTCGAAATGTTTGCGATGAGGCAGAACAACAAAAACGGGCAGCCATATCAATGTTTGTGCGATATATGGCATACAGTTCGCTCCGATGAACCGTTTGCTATTAGGGAGTGCAACATAAATGGTTAGCCAGATCAAGGTGTGTGTGATATAGGGCATAAGGTTCACTCGGGCGAACTGTTTTCGTTTAGCGAATGCAACAGAAGCGGTTCAACTTAACAAGATGTGTGTGATACATGGCAAACAGCCGACTCGGATGAACTATTTGCGATGAGAAATTACAACACAGATGGTTAATACAGTTAGTTTGTGCGTGATTCTGTGTGTACAAAAAACCTTGAAAAATGCAAACTAGTTGCTTGCGGTGGCTAGGAGTATCGCACACGATGCGTCTGCGAGTACTCATGTGCGATGATTAGTAAGTTACACATACGTTTCGTTATGTTAACACTTGTGTGATAAATAACACGTGGCATCGGATACTTGTGTGTGTGCTCCACTTAGTCTTCCCGCGCTCTAGCGAATGCTTCCCGCGCTCCACATGGATGAATTGTAAAATCCACGCCTATTCCCTCACCAGTTTCCCGCCACTAGCTAACGGCTTGCTGCATATAACCCAGGCGGCAATGCACTGCCGTGACACTCTACGAAGATCTAGTCCTCACCCATCTATCATTATTTATTCCAAGTATGCCAGGCAACGACCAAAGCTTCAACGTCGACGCCTACCTGCGTTACATCTTCAGCGAGGAGAACGAGCCGGAGCAGGTCGGCGAGCAAGAGCTTCATCGGCCGGTGCAGGCACCATGGCCCATCGGCACTGATATCGGCGTCACAGTACTTGGGAGCACAATCGACATATTGCAGAGGAGGTGTGATGAGCAGTTTGCCATCCATCGTGCAAAAGATCTAGATCTGCTCGGCAGCATGATCAATGACCCACTCGAAGAGCCGCCATCACTAGTGCTCATCGAGAGCCTGATGCCCCACAAGGTATGGGCAGAGGCCCTCTGCGATTCAGTCAAGACAAAGGAAGCCTATGGCTTCATCATTGCCCACGGCGGCCGTGTCAACCTCGATGCCGATGATGTGGTGGCCAGGCTCGAGCGCATCCTTGGCGGAGTTGATGTCCCCGACGCAGTAGAACATCGCCAACGTGATATCTTAAGGATGCAGGTGATCGACGGAATTTGCTACCAGGCCAGAGACATGGAAATGAAGCGGTTCCGCGGAGTTGTCATGCGCGCGATTGCACGCTGTCAAGCTCTTCTGGAAGAGGCCCATCAGCCCCAAGAGCCTCCCAGCGCCAACAGCTCCGTAGGCGGAGGCAGGTCAGGACACTCGGAGTGAACGGCCGCAAGGGTGCTATGCTGATCATGGTGTCCGAGAAGACCATCGTCGGAAAGCCGCCAGCTCAGCCTTTTAGCTTATATTTTATTATTATTGTATGCATATGTAGGTCGTGAGTGTTCTGGGCCTTGCCGCGTTTGGCATTTTAAATTATCCTAAATATGTAAGACAATTATTAAGAATTATTAACAGTTGCCATAGTAACTTTGCCTCAACGGCAAGGAGAGCGCGTGCAGGGATGCCAGAGCGGAGCGCACCACGGCCGCCTCAACGGCGAGTAACCACGTGGTCAGCCTTCTGCCATCAATAAATTTTGACCTTGTTTCTCGTCACATTGTTGATTACAATGCAATAAGTAATTGCAAATCTGTTCACACCTATCAAACTAATATGTGTTCACACTTAGCACCGGGCTATAAAAACTACCCACTCGAAAATTACTTCACAGTTCCTCTCTTCATCACCCAGAAAACTGGTTTTTTCCGTCAAGTCGTTCCGCCATGACCGTAGGAGGAGTTTAGGGTGCACATATAACCAGGCAGCAAAGACCAAGGCCACGAAAGCACTAGAGAGGTCCCGCCGCGAAGCCGCAGCCGCAGCAGAGATGTCCCGGCGCGCCGCGGAGCCCTCGAACGAGTTCTCATGGGCACGCGAGGGCTCTCACAAGCGCATTCGCGGCATCGGCCATCATGATGAGCCGGCGTTCCTGAAGTCCTTCACCGGTGACGACGACATTCTCGCTGGCGTCACTACGCAGCAGGAGCTGGTCGACGACTTGATGAAGCTGATCAAGATCAGCGATGCCTCGGTTGACAAGGCGACCGGCCTCGTCGAGCAACTCATGGATGACAATGTGAAGCTCCTCAAGTTGGTTGCCGAGAAGAAGGCGGAGGCCGCCGGTTAGAAGATGCTGCATGAGCAGAGAAGTGCCTTGGAGATGACGTTGAAAGCGGTCGTCGAGGAACTCATGAGTGGCTTGAGGAAGCTCCGGATCAAGCGCGAGCAGGAGGTGGAGGAATCCGTGGCTGCTTTCAAGTAAAGTCGTGAGGAATTGAAGAAGGAGCTGGAGGATTTCGCCGCTCGGCGATCCATCGACGAGTAGAGACAGTAGCGACCCAGATCGTTGTCTGCAAATTCCTTCTTCTCTTGCCCCCGTGTCTTCCGGGCTTTGCCGCTTGTGGCATTTTAAATTATCCGAAATATGTAAGACAACTATTATCTGCACCATTGTAAATTTGTCGTCGTATTATCCATTGCCATTTTATTTGTGGCAGTATTATCCGTTGCCCTATGTGGCAATTTAAATTAGGGCGGAATACGAGTTGAATACACGAACAAATCAAATGCAGCCATGGGACCACAAGCAAACACCCTCCGTCCAGGTGCTTTAATTAACCCATTAATGGAGAAGTTGTGAGCGAGGCGAGCGGCGGCTGGTGCATGGAGGTCAAAGAGCTCACTTCCCGGTGAGCATAGGCGACCTTGCTGCTCGCACGTGTCCCATCGAGCCTGCGAGGTGGATAGGATGCACGCGTCCCGTCGAGCCTACATGGCGGACTGCTCGCACGCGTCCCGTCAAACCTGCACGGCGGACTTCTCGCGCTCGTCCCGTCTAATCAAACAGCTGCACGTACGCCACCGAGTATGGTTAAATTTCGACACGGTAAATATAATACAACCGTTTGCGATATTAACATGTCAGCTTTTTGTTTCGAAAAGGACTTCGTTGGCTACTAATGCGGGCGCCTCTTCTCAAACTGGACGATTTTTTTTACCACGGCATATATGTGCCATGTCATGAAACCATGCCAAGTTTCATGTTTTTTGGGTGACTTTTTTATTTACTGGGATTTAAAAACCAAGATTCTCATTGTTTCAGGACGACGACAAGTCTGTAATTCATTCGCATTCCTTAAACGAGACCTAAACATGCACCAAATGACACATGTATGATTTCCCACCCATTTTGCTTCACTGGAGCATGTGGTTGTAGTTCAAATTTGAATTATGGACTACATTTAATGCATACAAAACTTAGTAATTAGTAATATATATATACAATGGCCAAACAAACCCTGAACAGTTTCAAATTTCAGCTCGACACTCTTGTTATACTATGTTGCCTGTAGAAAACAAAGTTGATGGCAAGAAGAGGCATCGACTATCGTTTCGCCCACAAGAGGGGCATGTTTCCCTACTAGAACCATGAGGGTTGCGACAGGATCCGGTTTGTAAAAGGCTTGTAATATAGCTTCGCCCAAATTGGACAATTATATATACTATGTAGTGACACCATGCTAAGTTTCATGATTTCCTGGTGAGTTTTGGATTTACAGACATTTAAAAACCGAGATTCGCAGTGTTTGTGGCCAGGCCAGGACGGCGAGGCGATTGAATTCATTCCCATTCGTTCCATGGGACCTAAACATGCACCCCAAGGAAACATGTACATTTTTTCTAGCCATTTTGGTGCACTCGAGCATGTATTTGTAGTTCGGATTTGAATGATGGACATTAAATGCCTAGAAAACTCAATTAATGAATAAAAAGGTCAAATGAACCCTGAATAATTTCGAAGTTCAGCACGAATCTCCAGTTGTTCCGTGTCGCGTGTATAAGAAAATATGAGGCTAGAAGAGGGAGTGATTATCATTTGGCCCACAAGGGGACACGTTTCCCTATCAAAACCACGACGGTTCTTGCGACAGGCTCCGGTTTGTAAGAGGTTTGTAATAAAGCTTGGCCCAAATTGGCAATGTTTTTACTACGACATATATGTGACATGAGATGACACCATGCCACCTTTGATGACTTTCTGGTGAGTTTAGGATTTATATGGACTTAAAAACAGAGATTCGAAATGTTTGAGGAAGAGCCAGAACACCGGTACGGTTGTAATTCGTTCCCATTCCTGGCATGGGACCTAAACATGCACCCAAGGGCGCATGTATAATATTTTCTAGCCATTTTGGTAAACTGGAGCATGTATTTGTAGTTCAGATTTGAATTATGGACATTAAATGCCTAGGAAACTCATTTAGTTTATAAAAAGGCCAAACGAACCCTGAATAAGTTTAAATTTCAGCACGGATATCCTTTTGTTCCATGTTGCCTGTAGAAGAAAATACAAGGTGAAAAGAGGCAGTGATTACGTTTCGCCCACAAGGGGGACACATTTTCCTATCGGAACCACGAGGCTTCTTTGAGAGAAGCTCCGGCTAGTAAGAGGCTTGTAATAAAACTTGCGCCATAATGGACGAAAAAAGTTCCTCGACATATAAGTGCGATGTCGTGACACCATGGCAGGTTTCATGATTTTCAGCCTAGTTTTGGATTTACGGGGATTTAAAAACCGAGATTCTTCTCACGAAATGTTTTCAAATAGCACACAGTTCACTCACGAAAGTCGATATTCAATGAAAACTTCGTGGAAACCATATTTTAAAGATTCATAAAAATCTGGAAAAATGTGGGATGTTAAGAAGGCGATGTTTTATTGCGACACAAAATTTCAAGTTGAAAAACATTACGAGATGTGAGCTATGAAAAATACAAATTCTGTCCTAAATAGTGACATTACTATTCGGCACTATTCAACACTGATTTTGTCTTTTTCATAGCTCACATCTCTTAGTGTGTTTCAACTTGAAATTTTGTGTGCCAATAAAACATCATCCTCTTAAAATCCCGCATTTTTTGTTTTTTTTTGAAACTTCAAAACATCTTTTGCTCGTGGTCTTCACTGTTTTTCACAAAATGTTGGTTTCTGTATGATATTCCCCCCACCCCCTGCTACGCGCGCGATCTGAGTCCTGCGTTCTGACTGGCCAGAACCCAAACCCCACGGATCGTACATGTGCACCGTTGGATGCTCCCAGATCGAACGGCAACCCTGATCCCTTTCGACAGCACATGCAGTACATGGGTAAGCACTGAGCGCATGCATCGTGTAGCTCACGCTTCCTTCTCTACTAGGTTTTTGTTCAAAATAGGCTACCGTTTCTCGCCACTCCTCTCATCGGTTTCCCGCCTCTTCTCCCAGATATGCATGATGTAGATGTTCGTTTAATTCTTATAGTTCATCTCATCCAAAATCAATTAGTTTTATAAAAAAACTATTTTAAGATTCATGGAATTGTGCATTGTAAAGGTAAAAACAAAAAGTGACAATTCATTTAGAAAAAAAAGGTTTGGGCAATTAAGATATGGAAGATTCTAGAGAACAAAGGAGAAGTGCTTGTGTTTTGAGGTTTGTGCATTATGCTTAAGTTCAACCATGGAGTCTTCTAGATTGTACATGTGGCAGAATCTGGTGGAATGTAGATGATATCCATCGACCACTAGTGCTCGGATTTGCCATCTTTGTACCGTTAGATTGGCTTCATCCAATGAGCAACTTTCATAGTTATTAGCACACTATATAGGTGTATAGTTTTATAGATATATATATATGTGTGTGTGTCCCATGCTAGACAAAATAAAGTTTGAGTGCATGGGTGGGACGAACCTCCCCCCCCCCCCCGGTGCCGCCTCGAAGTTAGGAAACTGACATCATAGGTATTGAACCAGGGTTTGAGTCGGGTACGGTGTTCGGTTTGTAATGTACTTGGCGTGGCCCATCGAAGTTGTGCATTTGGGATTTAAACACATCATACACCATCGTATCCATACATATTTTCGGGCCGCATGTAGTGTATACGGGGTCTTCTAATCGACCACGTCTCCCTTGTGCGGTTTTTTGTGACGACACGGATATCTGTGGGCTCCCCGAGTGTATATATATCATCTCTTTGACCGATAATGAGGGGTATGTGTTGGACATGAATGGATTCCTCCTAGTTCATGTTAGGGACGGTCACCGTCAAATGTCGGTCAACCAAAGCTCGAGATCATGCGTTGTCAGGATTCCCTCCCAGATGATCAGATTGATGGGTTCGACCTACATCAAACCCTGCGTACGTATCTCGTCCTTAACTACCTTGCCTTCATGGTCGTTGTCTGTATCGAGAGGTAGGCACCACATCTAAATTGTACATTATTCTATATTGAAAACACACACTAGCCCTTCCCAACGTACATCATTTTGGGTTGCATGCAAGAGGTGTTGGTTTTGTGGTCCCTCTCGTGCGATGTTTATGATGGTTCAATCTATTGGCCCAAGCGGTTTATCGACAACAACAACTGTCATTTGACCAAACGAAAGATTCATTGGTCCCTCTTATGGTAGGTCATGGCGACATGCATGTATGACCAAAGTATCGACCATTACGTGCAATCGCCCCGCTGACACAAAGTGGGAGGTGCTGGGCCAAGCATCCTAGCTAGGTACGGCATTATGTCATTATATATATATCCTAGCTAGGTGGTTGTTAGGGTGCTTTCGGGTTTGCGAGGCAGGTGCCACCAAAGTTATGCAATGTGTATTTAAAGTTTTAAACATCCCCAATATTCATACATATATTTGGCCACTTCCAGGTGGTTCTTGACTTCTGGCCCCTCTCATCGATATTCAATGACGCGCCCAACCGTGGGCCTGCAGGGTCAAAGTTGTGCATTGGAATTTTGAACATCACATACCACCATTTTCACTCATATATATTTGGGCCACATGCTGGTGCGGCTGTCTTTTGACCCTCCCTAACGTTATTTTTTGTTGCAAAGACTCTGATGATCCTCAACGGACATGGGGTATAATATCTGAACCGTGTGCGATACAAGTGCAATGTGAATCATGACGACCACCCAAGCGCGGGCAAATTAAGGTGGAGGTACTGGCTCAACCATGTGTGATGCAAGTGCGCTGAAATCACCATGAATATGCAAGTGCGAGCAAAGGGTGGAGGTACTGGCTCAACCGTGTGCGACGCAAGTGCGCTGAAATCACCACGACCGCGCAAGCGCGAGCAAAGGGTGGAGGTACTGGCTCAACCGTGTGCGATGCAAGTGCGCTGAAATCACCATGACCGCGCAAGCATGAGAAAGGGTGGAGGTACTGGCTTAACTGTGTGCGATGCAAGTGCGCTGTAAAATCACCACCTGTGGAAGCTAAAGGCGGGTAAGTTTATTTGGAAATTAGGACGAACCGTGTGAGATAGACCCGCCTTGAGTGTTGCAAAAATCGGTGGATCCGTGCCACTTTTCATTATTATCATACACGCATATTGTTATTGGACCGTGCGCGATCTTGGGCACTCCCGCCCCGCATTAATTCCTTTACCCAAATTTTAGTAGTCGCCGTACTTCAACCGTTGCCCACACTCCTCCAGCACCGACCTTATAGTAAAATTTTAGCAGCCGAGGCATTTGAACCGCCGCCCTCCCTCGTCCACCACCATCTCCACCCACCATTACTAAAATTTTCAATAGCCGCGGCGTATCCTCAAACACCACCCCCCTCCATAGTCCCCCACCCGCCCCCCTCCCCCCTTCGAACCCTAGCTCGCAGCCGCCGCCAACCCTGCCGGTCTACCCGTTCCTCCTAGCTTAGATAATAAAGTTCAGGTTATCCGGCGATTCCCATACCGTCGCCCCACTCCCCTGAGTTTTTAGATGAGGCCTGCGGTGTCCCTCCTTGCCAGATCCACATCCCCTGCTCCAGAATGTCGCAGCCTAAGCTCGACCATGTATCCTAGGGAGCCCGACGAGCGTTCGGCCAAGAAGAGGTTTATCATGGCCTCTCCGGCGGACGTTGGCGAGGTGGCCGCCGTTCGCCCCGACCTATCGATCCTGGAGCTCGCCGCAGAAGTCGGCGAAGACGTTGACTATGTTGCCATGCCGAAGGCTTCATGACAGCGGGCTAGCGTATTACTGTATCTCGGGAAAGCTGGCTACGACATCAAGCTCGTCCATACCGACGGATTCACGCGGGCCATGTCACAGGTTAAGTGGTCCATCCCCAACCCCTCTGGTTCTACCGTCGTTGATCTCTTTGACAGCCCTGCCACTGATCTCCTCCGCCAAGCATTCAAGGATTTGCGAGATTTATACGCCATCAAGCCCATTTTGTCACTTCTGAAGGACACGTTCTACGGCGGCGGCTTGGGATCCTCAATTGCCAAGTCAGATCTCATCGACCACGACCACGAGGAGGGCACCCACGAAGGTTCTTCCAAGGTGAAACAGCCCATCTGTGACATCAGAGAGCGCACCATGGCTTTGTGCTCTTCCAACTAGAAGGATCCCGTCCATGAAATGTGAGGCAACATTCTATCAGCAAATATTACATTTTATAGCTTGCCAACCTATACCCTTTGTTGTAGTAGCATTTGCTGTGCGGTGCTTTAACCGTGCCATGTTTAATTATTTCAGCTATGCAAAAATGTATTGTTCAATAAGTCTATGTGATGTTTAAGTATGAATTGTCCACTTTAGTTTCACGAATGGCTATATTTAGTTGTTTATAGTGAGTAGATGCCTTGTTTATCTGTATTTGGTTGTTAGGTTGGTTGGAGTGAGCATTTTTTCAGTTGTCGTGCAGATGCCTTGTTTATCTTTATTTGGTTCTTAGTTTGGTTGCAGTGAGTATTTGTCCAGTTATCAAGCAAATGCCTTGTTTATCTGTATTTCGTTGCTAGGTTGCTTTTTTTAGCATTTGTCCAGTTATCAAGTAGATGCCTTGTTTATCTGTATTTGGTTGTTAGGTTGCTTTTTTTAGCATTTCTCCAGTTATCAAGTAGATGCCTTGTTTATCTTTATCTGCTTGTTAGGTTGGTTGCAGTGAGCATTTGTCCAGTTTTCAAGCATATGACATGTTTATCTGTATTTGCTTGTTAGGTTGGTTGCAGTGAGACTCTGTCCAGTATTTGTAAGTGCATCTAGTTCCCCTTAGTGATTTTGGTGTATTGAAGACTTATAGGTTAAGGATCTAATGTGTTTATGAGTGTACACAGGTCTATAACTCTATGAGGAGCTTGATATTTACAGAGAAAGTCGACCCCTAAAAATGAAATTCTTCGACTGAAGACTTTGATATACCGAAGACTTTCTGAAGACTTTGAAAGTGAAGAAATTGTTGTGACCTTGAAGACTTGGTATTCATTCGAGGAACATGAAGCGTGAAGACTTTTGTTTTCGTAGTTTCATTTTCTCTTTCTTGAGTCAAAGGAAACACCATACTGTTAAAGGGGGTCGAGGAAATACTAAGGAAAAATTTCCATTTGATGCTCAACTCAAATCCTACACCTACCAATCCCTTCGAGTGAAGCCAATGGAAATCTCATATAGTTCAGCCAATTTCTTCAATGACAGAGACACAGTTCTTCTTGTCACTGAGGACTTTGTTCTGAATAAGGAGTTAGGAATTCGCCAGTGCAGATTGCCTACACTGTGAGGAACATGATAGCCCTGAGGAATTTGTACCTCAAATTTCCGACCGTTGCTGTGCTACGTGCCAGCAGTCCCAAAATATCTTATCCATCCAACGGTCATATCATTGAAAGGCATTTATGTCTTATCATGTCGAGCTGCTCCCTAGGCTATAAATAGCCGCCCCTACAACCACTAGTTGGTTGGCTGCTCCGAGAGAAACTGACACTTGTCATTTGAGAGCAACCCATCCTCCGAGGACTTTGAGCGAAAAACATCAAGTGAAGAAAAATCCAAAACCCAAACCCAAACACCTACAAACCCAAAGTGATTGAGCATCACTGAAGAGATTGATCCTGTGTGGATCCGACGCTTGTTACCTTTGAAGACTGTGCTTCTTCGAGACGGTTAGGCGCCATGGTCTAGAGCATCCAAGAGGAATTGTGGATTGCCGAGTGACCGAGTTTGTTAAGGTTCGGAAGTCACCTGACGACTTACCACGAGTGATTGGACGAGGACTGTGTGTCCTTAGTTCAAGGAGAATACGGTGAGGACTTGGTGTCCCGAGCTACGTGCTCAGGACTGGGTGTCCGGGACTGTGTCAGCCGCTCCAACCAGATGTACAACTGAGACAGCGGTTGGAACTGGTCTACCAAATCATTGTCTTCACCAAGCTTACAGGTTCCATTTCCTCAACTCTTTAATTTCCTTAGTATTGTGCTGCTTGTTTATCATATATGTGTTTGAAGACTTTGACTGAAGACTTTCTCAATTTCCTCAGTTCAAATTCTTCAGTCTGTTTATCTTCATCTTGTGTTATCCTGTGTTTACGCTTTCTGTACTCTGTGCTAGTCTTCATTTCATCATGATGACCATGCTTGTGTTCTGCTTTGTTTTCATATGAGTACTTATTCCGCTGCTAGTAGTTCTTCGCTAAGGAATTTCCTCACTAGCAAATTCCTCAGTGAAGAATTTCATAAAAATCGCCTATTCACCCCCCTCTAGTCCATATAACGCACTTTCAATATTCAATGGCTATATTTGGTTGTTATACTGGTCATTTATTCCTTGTTTATTTCAGCCATTCACAATGTGTGGTTCGTTATGTGCAAGTCGGAACTGTGCCGCTCGACTACATCAATACCAGTTTGAACAGCTATATTTGATTCCAGTTATTCCTGGTGTAGTTAACACATGCCCTTTATTTCAGTTTTACACATTTATCCAGTGTGATGTTTAAGCATTACCTACATTCTATTCATTTTCAACAATACCAGTTTGAATTCCAATATTTGATGGTTGTTAAGCCTGCTGTCGGTAACATTGCCTTCCATTTTATATCTGCTTTAACAGCATGCTGAAACCAACACATTCAAGCTATCATTTGGAGATGATGTTGTTTACTGATAACCAACAAGTATAGGGGATTGCAATAGTTTTCGAGTGTAGAGTATTCAACCCAAATTTATTGATTCGACACAAGGGGAGCCAAAGAATATTCTCAAGTATTAGCAGTTGAGTTGTCAATTCAACCACACCTGGAAAACTTAATATCTGCAGCAAAGTATTTAGTATCAAAGTAGTATGAAAATAATGGTAACGGTGGCAAAAGTAACAGTAGTAGTTTTGTAGTAATCATAACAGTGGCAACGGAAAAGTAACTAGGCAAAGATAAATATGTGAAAAGCTCGTAGGCATTGGATAAGTGATGGATAATTATGTCGGATGCGATTCCTCATGCAACAGTTATAACATAGGGTGACACGGAACTACCTCCAATTCATCAATGTAATGTAGGCATGTATTTCGAATATAGTCATACGTGCTTATGGAAAAGAACTTGCATGACATCTTTTGTCCTACCCTCCCGTGGCAGCGGGGTCCTATTAGAAACTAAGGGATATTAAGGCCTCCTTTTAATAGAGTACCGGACCAAAGCATTAACACTTAGTGAATACATGAACTCCTCAAACTACGGTCGTCACCGGGAGTGGTCCCGATTATTGTCACTTCGGGGTTGTCGGAGGATAACACATAGTAGGTGACTATTGACTTGCAAGGTAGGATCAAGAACTCACATATATTCATGAAAACATAATAGGTTCAGATCTGAAATCATGGCACTCGGTCCCTAGTGACAAGCATTATGCATGGCAAAGTCATAGCAACATCAATCTCAGAACATAATGGATACTAGGGATCAAACCCTAACAAAACTAACTCGATTACATGATAAATATCATCCAACCCATCACCGTCCAGCAAGCCTACAATGGAATTACTCACGCACGGCGGTGAGCATCATGAAATTGATGATGGAGGAAGGTTGATGATGACGACAGCGACAGATTCCCCTCTCCGGATCCCCGAACGGACTCCAGACCAGCCCTCCCGAGAGATATTAGGGCTTGGCGGCGGCTCCGTATCGTAAAACATGATGAATCCTTCTCTCTGGATTTTTTTTCTCCCCCAACGTGAATATATAGAGTTGGAGTTGACGTTGGTGGAGCCTCAGGGGGCTCACGAGGCAGGAGGGCATGCCCTCCACCCTCATGGACAGGGTGTGGCCCCCTGGTGTTGATTTTTTCGCCAGTATTTTTTATTAGTTCCAAAAATATTCTCCGTGAAGTTTCAGGTCATTCCGAGAAAATTTATGTTTGCACAAAAATAACACCATGGAAATTCTGCTGAAAACAGCGTCGGTCCGGGTTTTAGTTCCATTCAAATCATGCAAGTTAGAGTCCAAAACAAGGGAAAAAGTGTTTGGAAAAGTAGATATGTTGTAGATGTATCATTTACCTTTCCTATATTTGTTTGATGTTAAGCTTCTTGTACTTATCATGCCTTTCCACTACTTATGCAGGACAAAACGGGAGTGGCCACCAGTTTCCGCTGAGGTTAGCTTCATCCCTCGGCTTGTACTCCCCCCATCGTTCCATACTGTAGTGCATATAGATCCAGGCCTGGACACTAGTTAGCTTCTAATATTGACTTGTTGCTTGTAGGTACATATGCCCTTGGCAAGGATCCATGCATCGACCCTTTTTGCGTATGGGGCAATGAGATATTGATGAACAAGCATCAAGTGAGGAAACTGATAAGGATTATTAGCAAAAAGATACGAATGGTGGCAAGCAAATTATTTGTTTATGCTCTATCCAACACAACAGTGAGCTGTAGGATGGTAACTACAAACTCTGCAGCCTTCTCTTTTTACTGCCCATAATGAGTTGTTAGACAACAATGTCTGAATCTTTTTCGTTCCCAGTGGTTCCCGAAGCAGTTCACTCAAGATTACCTCGCAAAGTACATGATTGGTGGACATGCAATGAAGGTTCAAGTATTTCATCCAGACTACAATGAGCATCGAGAAGTCCTAATGAAGACAGTGAAGGATGGACGTGCAGCCATCACAAGGGGTTGGCTTAGAGTCGTGTGCGCCTTACGCATGGAGGAGGGCACCATATGGGCATTCCGCTTCACCTTCTCTAGCAACTAGAATGTCTTTCGCCTCTCTCTTTACAGTCTTTAGCACAACTGTGGTTCATCATTCTTCACTTGGTGCTTCTGTAGTTCTTCAGTATATCTACATGTGCATTGAATTGTGGATTCGTGGTTGAACCTATATTTGTAATAAACATGGTTGGATATGAAATAAGTGATTGCCTGCTTTCAAATTCATAACATGTGATTTTTAAATTAGGGATTAATTGGACTAATTATGGATTAATTATGTATTAAATGGGGATTACACTACACACGGTTTGCGAAAGCGAAACGTCTGCGATATACGTGGAGATCAGAAACGTTTCTAGGATCCACTACGTGTGCGATCAATCTCCACTGCACACACGACTTTCTCTTGAAAACTATTTGTAGTAGGCCACCTTGCGCAAACGTTTATCACATAAAAAGTGTGTGTGATGGACAACCTTTGCCACACAGTTTCTTCTACGCATCGTGTGTGATGCATTCAATAACGCAAACGATAAAATTATTAATATCGTGTGCAATGGCAACGCTATCACAAACGATTTAACTGGAAAAAAGTGTGTGTGATGTACCTATGAACGGAAATGTTTTCCTTGGAGTGAATGTGTGGGATGTACATACGAACAAAAACGTTTAGCGGGGACTGACTGTGTGGGATGTACTTGCGATCGGAAACAATTTTGCCATATAATTGTTTTTTAGCTCTACTATACGTATTTCCGTATTTGAGCGCTCGCCGGTCGCACATGACCTCATTTTGCCGAACGTGTGTGCCAGGAGGGCATATCCCCGACGGTTTCTAGGTCGTGTGGGAAGGACTCCCCTATCGCCCACACTCACTTGGTGACGGTTCCAAATGTCGTCGCGGAAAGGGGTTAAAAACCGTTTGTTTAGGACCGACGCGCACCAATGTCACTACCGCTGCTTGCCTCTATAGCTTCGTCATTGTTGATGATTACTCGAGATATACATGGGTGCACATAATTCTCTACAAGACAGAAGTGCAGGATGTCTTCAGAAAATTCTCCAATCGTGCCATGACCAACTATGGCATCAAGCACATCCGAAGTGACAATGGCATAGAATTCAAGAACACCGACCTCGACACTTATCTTGATACATTGGGCATCACACATGAGTTCTCGGCTCCATACACACCTCAGCAGAATGGCATCGTGGAGCACAAGAACAGAACCCTCTTTGAGATGGCATGGACGATGCTTGATGAGTACAAGACTCCAAGGAAGTTCTGGCCTGAAGCTATTGATACTTCATGCCATGTCATCAACCGTGTTTATATTCACTGGTTCCTAAGGAAGACATCATATGAGCTCCTGACTGGTAAGAAGCCAAACATCAGCTATTTCAGAGTATTTGGTGCTAGGTGCTGGATCAAGGATACACATCACACTTCAAAATTTGCACCGAAAGCACATGAAGGTTTTATGCTTGGCTACGGAAAGGATTCGCTCTCCTACAGAGTCTTCAACTTCTTTCACTACAAAGTGATTGAAACTGTGGATGTGCGATTCGATGAGACTAACGGCTCACAAAGAGAGCACCTTCCAAATGTGTTAGATGAAGCTACACCAAGTGAATCTATCAAGCTTATGGGTACTGGAGAAATCATACCTTCAGTAGCACAGGTTGAATAGGAAATCATCATTTCTGCACCTAATCAACCTGAAGACACTGCCTAGCCTGAAGCCAATGCTAAAAATGTAGACAATGATCAGCAAGGACAAAATCTTCGTCCAGTTCATCCTCGTGTTGCAAATGAAGTACATATTGAGAAGATAATTGATAGCATCAATGCACCTGGTCCACTCACTTGCTCAAGAGCAACACAGCTAGCAAATTTCTGTGGGCACTTTGCATTTGTCTCAATATCTGAACCTGTCAGGGATATACCCCGCGGTATGACCCGGCCGGAGTTATAACCCGGCTGGGACTTGGTAAACCGGCAGGTGTTAAGTCAGATGATAACCCGGCAGGTGTTAAGTCAGATGATAACCCGGCAGGTGTTAAGTCATATGATAACCCAGCAGGTGTTAAGTTAGATGATAACCTGACAGACCATCATAAACCGGCACACAATCATAACCCGGCAGATCATCATAAACCGGCAGACAATCATAACCCGGCAGACCATCATAAACCGGTAGACACTCATAACCCAGTTGACAGTGTCGCCTGGGGTTAGTAAGCCCGAGATGTTATGAAGCCCGAGACGTTATGAAGCCCAAGACGTTAGGAAGCCCATGAAGAGAAGTCAGAATAGTTTAAGTCTTAATCCGAGTTGGACTCTACATGTAACCCGCCCCTTCAACATATATAAGGAGGGGCAGGGCACCCCAAGAGGGGGAAGAAAGATAATCTTAGGGCTAGACATAACTAGGAGAGCCGGTTTACAGCGACTCCCTCATGATGATAATGAGACCTAGCCACAAACAGCATGTAGGTGTAATGCCCCGGATTCGATGCGCCAGGTGTCCGCCAGTTATTCGTCATCTTTGCCATGTCATGTGCTTGCGTGTTGCACTCTACCATGTCATCATCTGCATTTCATATCGTGCCATCTTGTGCATTGCATTTGCATACCTGTTCGTCTCATGCATCCGAGCATTTTCCCCGTTGTCCGTTTTCCAATCCGACACTCCTATGCCCCCCGGCGCCCCCTTTTACCTCTTTTCATGTGCGGGTGTTAAACTTTCTCGGAATGGCCCGAGGTTTTCCAAGCGGCCTTGGTATAGCACCGGTAGACCGCCTGTCAAGTTTCGGGTCAATCGGAGGTCGTTTGATTCTCCAACGGTTAACCGGGCAACCGCAAAGGCCTCTTTCGTGTGCAGCCCAACACCCCTCCAAAGTGGCCCAATAACCCATCCTAACCCTCTCCATCCTCTCGGTCGTTCGATCACGATCGTGTGGGCGAAAACCGCTCTCCATTTGGAGTCTCCTACCTCCTCCTAGCTATAAATAAGTGCTCCCCCTCGGATTTTTCGCGCAGTCAAACCCTAGTCTAGCTCTTCCCCGCGCCGCCGGACGCGTCCACCCCTCGCCGGACATGTCCGCCGCCGCCGCCACGTCGCTCCGACCAATCGGTGCCCGCCACGTCATCACTGCCGCCTCCCTGCTCCACTCAGGCGCCGCCACCTGTCCTCACCGCCGCCTCTCACCGTGCGGCCCGCCGAAGCCCATCGCGGGCCCGCCCGGGCCCAAATCCGCCGCCGCCCGCGCCCCGCGGCCCCGCCACCCGTCGCGCCTCCCGCCGGATCGCCGTTGCCGCCTCCTCCTGCGGGCGCCCGAGCCCCGAGCGCTCCGTGCCCGCGCCTCCACCCTGCTCCGCCCGCCGGCGGCGCGCCCCTCGCCACCAAGCGCCGCCGCCCTGCCTCAGCTCCGCGCCGCCATGCTCCTCGCCGGCCGCGATCTTCGGCGAGCTCGCCTCCGCGCCTCGCCGCGGCTCCGGCCAGATCCGGCGACCCCGCGCCCGGATCCGGCGACCACAAGCTCCGGCCGCCCTCTTCCCCATCTCCGGCGAGCTCCCCGGCGAGATCCAGCCCTGCCTCGACTTCCGTGCCAAAATCAACCCTAGATCCGGAGGGTATATTTCTGCTAAGTCCCTGATTTCATGCATTTTGTTGCTAAGTTTGACATGCCATAACTTGCTGCATACTGCTCAATTTCGTGCGTGTAATATGTCAGATTGTTCGCCTCGATGAGTACATCATTTCATCTCATTGCATCATTTTCATTTGAGCTCATCTTGATGCCCGAAATGCTGTTAGAAGAGGGCTATGTGATGTTAGTTTCAGATTCTTATCAGAACATGCACTTTTGCCATTTTTGCCATGATTGATGTGTGTACCCTATGATATTGAGATCTACATGTGTTTTGATATATGCCATGCCATCTTCCCAGGGGTGTATGCTATGTATTTTTGTGATCTTTGTGGTGACTAGCACAAGCATGCAAACTAGGGATCATATTGTTGCTGATTTCAGGACTTAGAATTTCACCAAGTCTTTGTCTGCTGTTATTTTGATGCCATGTATTCATGTTGCTACAGTGAGATCCATGCCTATTTTGAGTATGTTCAGTAAGGGTGTTTTGTTCATATGGTTATGCTCTATCCATCCATGCCTTTTTTTTGTAATTATGGAGTGCTATAGCTTGAGTCAATAGAGCTCTACTTTTGCTATAAAATGTTCCTGGCAGATTGTTTACATGTTATTCAATTTTGCCAAGCTTGTTGTAGTTGATCCATGCATTCTATGTTGTTGTTATTGCCATGTATAGCTTCTATGCCATGTCTAGTTTCAGTATGTATGCTTAGTTTGTCATGCAATGCCTCTTAGTGAGTGCATCGAGCTCGTAAACATGCCTACTTGTTATCTGTTTATGCCATGCTCCAGTTTTTCACTAAGTCTGAATCTGTTTATGTTTTTGCTATGTTCACATGCTTGCAACTGTATTCTCTGATCCCTTTTGGCTTATGGTCAGTAAGGGACTTTTGTTATATGCTTTGAGTAGATTCATGCCATGCTCTAGTTTGACATGATAGCTTGCTGTAACATGTTGTTTGATAGCTCTAAACATTGCAACCTGGTGTTATTTCTGCCATGTCCTGAAATTCTGTGAAGTCTGTGAACCTGTTATTATTTGCAATCTTGCCATGCTTGTTTGAGCATGTTCTATTAGTTTCTGGAGTTAGCTCAGTGTTCATGTTTTGTCATGCTTTACCTGTACATGATGTCCATGCCATTCTTTATCATGTTTTTGTCCTGTAGCATGTTGTTTTGATGCTTTCTAGATGCCTACTTACTGTTTTGGACAGATTGTTGTTATAACTGGTATAGGGTGTATGTGTTGAACCGTTCCTCCGTTTTGGGTGTGCTCTATAGGAAACTTGATTAGAATTGCATGTAGCTTCATATTATCATGTTGCATCCTTGTTTTGAGGTGTTTGTTTGATGTTTGTATGCATTTTGCATCAATGCCGTGCTTAACTTGTTTTGCTCATATCTTCTAGGCCGTAGCTCCGAATCTAATAAACTTTATATATAACTTGACTAGAATTTCATGTAGATCATGTTGGTGCATCTTAAATTTCTGTTTAACCACTTTAACATAAGGTTTATTCAGATCTGGACCCATTTCGAAATTTGCATATGAGGACTTACCGGAGTTGTTATATGTCGTTTCCGGCCTCATTTAAACTTGCTTCGGTGTGTTGCCCTTGTATGCATCATCTCTTGCCATGAGTAGCTTCATGTAGCCTTGACGTGCATCATACTTGGTTGAGCATCATGCCTTGTTCATGTGTGGTGTGTTTACCGTCTTGTGTGCTTCTTCTCGATAGTTCCCGTTTCGTTGCGATCGTGAGGATTCGTTCGTCTATGCTTGGTTCGTCTTCGTGGCTTCATCTTCTTCATGGATTCGTTCTTCTTCCTAGCAGGATTTCAGGCAAGGTGACCGTCACCTTGGATCTCATTACTATCATTGCTATGCTAGTTGCTTCGTTCTATCGCTATGCTGCGTTACCTACCACTTGCTCCTCAAGCCTCCCAAATTGCCATGAACCTCTAACCTTTGTTACCCTTCCTAGCTAACCGTTGTTTGGCTATGTTACCGCTTTTTCTCAGCCCCTCTTATAGCATTGCTAGTTGCAGGTGAAGATGAAGATTGCTCCATGTTGGATTATGTTTATGTTTATGTTGGGATATCATAATATCTCTTATATTATTAATGCATCTATATACTTGGTAAAGGGTGGAAGGCTCGGCCTTATGCCTGGTGTTTTGTTCCACTCTTACCGCCCTAGTTTCCATCATATCGGTATTATGTTCCCGGATTTTGCGTCCCTAACGCGGTCGGGTGATTGATGGGACCCCCTTGACAATTCTCTTTGAATAAGACTCCTCCAGCAAGGCCCACCCTTGGTTTTACCATTTTCCTCACCACCACCTATTTTCCCTTGGGAGTAATTAACCCAAGGGTCATCTTTATTTAGCCCCCCCCCCTCGGGCCAATGCTTGTCTAAGTGTTGGCCCGAAACGAGTAGACTACGGGGCCACCTTGGGGAAACTTGAGGATTGGTTTTACTCGTAGGATGTCTCATCCGGTGTTGCCCTGAGAACGAGATATGTGCAGCTCCTATCAGGATGTCGGCGCATCGGGCGGCTTTGCTGGTCTTGTTTTATTACTATCGAAATGTCTTGCAGCCGGGATTCCGAGACTGATCGGGCCTTCCCGGGGAGAAGGAATATCCTTCGTTGATCGCGAGAGCTTATCATGGGCTAAGTTGGGACACCCCTGCAGGGTTTGAACTTTCGAAAGCCGTGCCCGCGGTTATGGGCAAATGGGAATTTGTTAATGTCCGATTGTAGTAAAGTTAAAGTAAACTCTTCTAAAATACACCAACCGTGTGCGTAACCGTGAGTGTCTCTTTTCGGGATTGATCGAGAGGAGAACACGGTTTCTGGGTTATGTTTGGCGTAAGTAGGGGTTCAGGATCACTTCTTGATCATTACTAGTTGACGACCGCTTGCTTTGCTTCTTTTCTCGCTCTTATTTGCGTAAGTTAGCCACCATACATGCTTAGTCGCTGCTGCAACCTCACCACTTTACCCCTTCCTTACCCTTTAAGCTTTGCTAGTCTTGTCACCCATGGTAATGGGATTGCTGAGTCCTGGTGGCTCACAGATTACTACACCACCAGTTGCAGGTACCGTTTATGCGATGTTCATGACGTGAGAGCGATAATCATTTGTGCTGGAGTTCTTCTGCTTCTTCTTCGATTGAGGGATAGGTTCCAGGTCGGCAGCCTGGTGTGACGCCCGGATAATTAAGCTACAATAACTCTCTGCTAATGATGCCACGTCACTTCGATTACTGTTGCTAATCTCGCGTTAGTTCGAAACCGATTCAAATTCAAATCCAAAATCAAGCAAACAATTAAAGTTTTTCAAAAATCAAAACTAAAATGTTCGGAGTGAGCCAAATAATGCATATGTAATTATTGCGGAGAGACCAACCTCTTTGGAAGTGTTTGATTGTCCCAAAGTAAATAAAACAGTAGCAAGACAATTAATTAAATCCCTTTTATGATTAATAAAATATTAAACTATTTTATCTAGTTGCCCAAGTTTTCGTGACATTAGAATATGTAGTATCACTATTTTAGGAACTAACTTCATAGTTTACAAAAAACTAAAGTATATTGGAAATAATAGAAAACAGTAAAGGAAAATAAATAAATAGAAAAAAAATGAAAGGAAAACAAAACAAAAGTAAAACAACAGACCCCCCCCCCCCCGCTGGGCCAAATGGCCACTGGCCTCCGCCGCCCGAACGGGCCGGCCCAACCGCCCCTCACCCCACTCCCTTAACCCCCCTGGACACGAAACCCTAACCTACAACGTACCCCACTTCCCCCCCCCCCCACATCGCTCTCTCCTTCCCCCCGATCCAAATCTGGATCGGGAAGGGGAACGACCCGCCCCGACTCCATCGACCGCGCTCGATCCCGCGCCGCCCCATGCCTCCTTCACCAGCACCCAACCCTGGCGCCGTCCTCGTCGGACACACCGCCTCGCCCCCTTCCCCCCCCCCCCCACCGGACTGCCTCGTCGCCGTCACCCCGCGGCGCCGCACGAACCCATCCACCCCGCGGCGTCGTGCTCTGCACCACTTCGCCGCCCCGGTCCACCTCGCCGTCGTCGTTTGCCAGCACCGCCCGTCGCCTCCTCGACCCCGACGCGCCACCTCCCCGCCGTCGCGTTCCCCTGCATCGGGCCTTCCCTTCAACGCGGGTGAGGAAACCCCCCCTCCGTCGAGACCTCGCCGTGATGCGCCGCACGCCGTGACCCTGTTCGTCGGCCGCCCTCAGCGCACGTCCGCGAGCTGCGCCCCACTCCCCGCACCATCTCTCGCTCGCGACGGCCACCCCGACCACCACCGCGGCCCCGCACGGCGCTCACCCCTCTCTTTCCTGCCACTCAGGCCCGCTGCCTAGTCCGACCCCGGCCGCTCGCGTTGGCCAAGCCACGCCTGGCCGCACCTGGCCTCGCCCGCGCCTTCCCGGTCCGGCGCCGTGGCCGCGGCCGCGCTCGCCGGCCACGCCTTGCCGTGGCCCGCCTCCCCTCTCGCCGCAGCCGGCGCTGGCGCGCGCCTGCGGCGGCTGCCCGGGTTCGCCCATTAACGGGTGGCGACCGCGCCCTGCACCCAGCGCCCGCAAGGTCCTATGGGCCTATGACAACGGGGGCCCGCCCCCAGAACGTTTCAATTAAAAAAAAGAATTAATAAAAATAATAAATAAATAAATAAATAATAAAATTAATTAATTAATTAACTAATTAACTAACTTAATTAATTCTGATTAAATTAACTAATTAAGGTTAATTAACCTAATGCTTAATTAACCTAATTAACTACTGCTAATTAGCTAAATTAATTAATATGACAGTGGGGCCCACACCCCTAATTAATTTTGATTAAATTAATTAAACTGGTTAATTAAAATGTGTCACTAACTAGTGGGACCCACTGGTCAGGTTGACCAGTCAACTCTGTTGACTGCTGACGTCAGCATGACATCATGCTGATGTCATTAATTCATTTTCGAATTAATTAAATAATTAATTAAATTCCAGAAATTAATAAAGTCTTTAGAAAATCATATCTTTTAATCCGTAACTCGGATTAAAATATTTTCAACATGAAAGTTGCTCAGAACGACGAGACGAACCCGGATACGCAGCCCGTTCACCCGCCGCACACCCCTAACATATCAAACTCGCAACTTTCCCCCTCCGGCTCCTCTGCCCGAAAACGCGAAACACCGGGGATACTTTCCCGGATGTTTCCCCCCTTCACCGGTATCATCCCATACCGCGTTAGGGCACCTCTAACGCTGTTATTTGTCATGTCATGCATCACTATGCATCTGCTTGCTTAAATATTTATTGTTTCTCCCCCCTCTTCTCTCGATAGACCCCGAGACCGACGCTGCTGCTGCCTCGTTCGACTACGGAGTTGACGATCCCTCTCTCTTGCCAGAGCAACCAGGCAAGCCCCCCCCTTGATCACCAGATATCGCCTATTCTTCTCTATACTGCTTGCATTAGAGTAGTGTAGCATGTTACTGCTTTCCGTTAATCCTATACTGCTGCATAGCCTGTCCTTGCTACTACTGTTGTTACCTTTACCTGCTATCCTACTGCTTAGTATAGGATGCTAGTGTTCCATTAGTGGCCCTACACTCTTGTCCGTCTGCCATGCTATTCTATCGGGCCGTGATCACTCGGGGGTGATCACGGGCATATACTATATACTTTACACTGTTACATTACATGTGATACTGTTCGGAGATGGGGGCTGAAGGGGCAGGTGGCTCCATCCCGGTAGAGGTGGGCCTGGGTTCCCGACGGCCCCCGACTGTTACTTTGTGGCGGAGCGACAGGGCAGGTTCAGACCACCTAGGAGAGAGGTGGGCCTGGCCCTAGTCGGCGTTCGCGATACTTAACACGCTTAACGAGATCTGGGTATTTGATCTGAGTCTGGCCATTTGGTCTATACGCACTAACCACCTACGCGGGAGTAGTTATGGGTATCCCGACGTCGTGGTATCAGCCGAAGCACTTCTTGACGTCAGCGACTGAGTGGCGCGCGCCGGGTTGGACCGCGTAACGTGACTTCCGTTGTACTGGAGGTTGCTAGGTCTGCTCACCGGCCGCGTTCGCAACGTGCAGGTGTGCTCAGGGCGATGGGCCCAGACCCCTGCGCGCATAGGTTTAGACCGGCGTGCTGACCGCTCTGTTGTGCCTAGGTGGGGCTGCGACGTGTTGATCTTCCGAGGCCGGGCATGACCCAGGAAAGTGTGTCCGGCCAAATGGGATCAAGCGTGTTGGGCTATGTGGTGCACCCCTGCAGGGAAGTTTATCTATTCGAATAGCCGTGTCCCTCGGTAAAAGGACGACCCGGAGTTGTACCTTGACCTTATGATAACTAGAACTGGATACTTAATAAAACACACCCTTCCAAGTGCCAGATACAACCCGGTGGTCGCTCTCTAACAGGGCATCGAGGAGGGGATCGCCGGGTAGGATTATGCTATACGATGCTACTTGGAGGACTTCAGTCTACTCTCTCCTATATGCTGCAAGACGGAGGCGACCAGAAGCGTAGTCTTCGATAAGACTAGCTATCCCCCCTCTTATTCTGGTATTCTGCAGTTCAGTCCACTGATATGGCCCTTTACACATATATCCATGCATATGTAGTGTAGCTCCTTGCTTGCGAGTACTTTGGATGAGTACTCACGGTTGCTTTCTCCTTCTTTTCCCCCTATCCCTTCTACCTGGTTGTCGCAACCAGATGTTGGAGCCTAGGATCCAGACGCCACCGTCGACGACGACTCCTTCTACACTGGAGGTGCCTACTACTACGTGCAGCCAGCTGACGACGACCAGGAGTAGTTAGGAGGATCCCAGGCAGGAGGCCTGCGCCTCGTTCGATCTGTATCCCCGTTTGTGCTAGCCTTCTTAAGGCAAACTTGTTGAACTTATGTCTGTACTCAGATATTGTTGCTTCCGCTGACTCGTCTATGATCGAGCACTTGTATTCGAGCCCTCGAGGCCCCTGGCTTGTATTATGATGCTTGTATGACTTATTTATGTTTTAGAGTTGTGTTGTGATATCTTCCCGTGAGTCCCTGATCTTGATCGTACACATTTGCGTGCATGATTAGTGTACGATTGAATCGGGGGCGTCACAAGTTGGTATCAGAGCCGACTGCCTGTAGGAATCCCCCTTCCCAACTCCTTGGCCGAAGTCGAGTCTAGACATTACAAAACTTTTACTAACATGGCTGTGTGTCTTACGGGCACACGTCGCCATCGGGTGGTTGTAGGATCTTTTACTCCTTGACCTATACTCTGGGACCCTGACATCTCTTCTATTCGGGTAAAATGATTTTACTAAAATCTAACTCTAGGTTCTCGTTATCACTTTCACCCGGAGAGCACCTTATTGCCGATGATCGTCTGCAGCACCAGAAGACCCTGGAGTTACTCTTCGTTGTTAACCCGAGAACTTGTGTTCATCGTGTTTGCAATTCCCCTTCCACCGTCAACCCTTATGGATAACTACATACGGTTGCCATCCTTACTTTTATTCTCCAATTGATCTTGTTATTACAAGATACCCCGAAACACTCGTCGTTGTTTCGATAATCCTTTAAGCTTACTGCCTTACTGTTCTTTGTCACGTGAATACCCCTACGGATAATTCTCGCACTTATTGAGTATCCGCTTATCCCCAGTTGTTCATATGCTTTTCAAAATACTTGGAAATACTACCCGATCTTCCGAGTATCCTCCTCGAACTATTGCTCGGCAAATACTTGTCTGTTTGCAATATGGATGCTTTCCATATGTGTAGCAATATTCATTAGTATCCTTTGACACCATCATTTTGATCCTATCGATTCAACATGTGTGTGAAAGCACGCACTCATCAGTTGATTCTTTTAAATTATCTTCCCGGCTCAGACGTCATTCTAAGCATGAGCTGGTTCTTAACCAATCAATGCCTTGATCGTTTGTGCTTCTAAGTCTATTGAACTTATTCATTTTCGATCAGAACGATTTCTTCTGATCCCTTGATTTGGAAATCATAAAATTTCTTTGCATTATGCTTTGAATTAGTCAGTGGTTTCTATAATCCGATGCCTTGGCATTCCTTCTTCCTTTGATTGAGTACCGATACTCACATCAGCCCCGTTGTGGACCGCCATACCCGTTGCCAGGTTATTATCCGACAGTGTCCTTCACAACCAAAATTCTTGTGAGTTCTTTACCTGATACATAATGCCCTTGGTAAATTGTATCATCTGCTTGGCCAACCATGCCCTACTTTTGAGCTAGTGGTATTTACTATTGAAGCTTGTGGTATATGTTTCCACGATACCCCGACGGGTTGAACCTATGCCTTCCTTTTATATGAGTGAACTCGGGAGTTTTCACGAGTCATACTCTTCTGGTATTTTGCCAGATAAAATTTCAACAATACAACTTTATCGAACGCGAGAAGTGAATGAAAGATTATGCATTGGAGAAGTGGGAGTCGACCTTGAACTTTATGTTCATGCCCATGGACACGATGTACATCTTCTCATCGATGCTTCTGATTAAAAATTAATTATTCCTTGATATAAGTCCATCTTATATATGGGGTCTGGCCTTTTACAATCATGGTTCCGACCATATTTTCTCTTTGATCCCATTTCTCGGACAAATTTAATCACTTGTCATCTATGGATCAATACACCAGTCCAACCTCTACTTTGATCTGTCGTCGAGTATTACCCCCTGGTATCTCGAGATTACCTTGGAACTACATAACTTCTTATGAGTTCTTCATCAAGTACTACATTCTCGCTGATTACAATTTTTCATGGACTCTGAGTTATTAAACACTCGAAGACACTGATAACTGAACCGAGTCCGCACTACGGTTCAACAACTTTTAGTAATCTTAATTAAGTACGATTTTGTACCCGATCAAGTCATTCCTAGCCTGATCAACTATATCGTTATCCTGCTATAGTTTAACTGTGCCACCCGGTCCTTCTTCCCGTAGCACAATTATTCGACGCTGAGCTAAGCTTACATTGATTTCCTTGTCTTATCATTCCACCTCAGACAACAAGCTTGATTCCGAGTTTGTGTCTTACCCATGGTTCCAATAACCTCTTGCTTCATCATTCTTTTGACTTGATGTGATCACGGATCGATTACATCTTCAGGTAATCTCTCGACAAATGTGTCGTGATCATTATCAACTTTCTGAGCTATTCCAGAATAACAAACAAATTCATGATAAGAATTACCACCCTTGCCCCTCGATGATTTGTGTGTCATCGACTACTTCCTTGCCTTCTTTCCAACACAAACTTGTTCGTGTTGTGGCTATACCTTGAGTTCCTTGTTAACCGACTTATGTTATGTTCTACCTTGAAGTATTACCATCTTCTATGTCAAAAATGTCGTGAGAAATTCACCACCTCTTAAGAATTCTTGGTATGGTGATACTTCTCACTCTCACCATTCTTTCTTGGTCCTCGTGTTGATTCCAACCGATGTACCAACAAGTGAACGGTGCTGTTTGGATTCTGCCCTTCTAGCAGTCCTATTGTTTTGAAGTTAATGGTCGGCCGTTCATTCTTAGACTATTGATTATTGAATCACCATTCCGACGTTGGTCGTGCAACCCAACTCATATTTCGGGTGCACCTATCAACCAATGCTTAAACTGGGTATGTTCTCCTCGAGCATAATCCCTTATATCATTTCATCTGATTAATGATATCTCTTTGTTCACATACTTGTGGAAACCCATCTTTTGGAAGTCTTGATGAATTGTCGCTGAATTCATCAGCTACCTCCTTATCCCATCATTGGTTTAATGATGAGCTTTTGTTTCGGAACTCGCTTCGGTAGTAAATTTCCCGAGAATCTTACAATGTCATCTCGACAATTTATGTTGCACCTTTCTTCTCAGGCATCCTGAGTCCGACGTATCCTGACACCAATCAAATCTGAATCGCGGTCAGATATGATGGTTGGAACATATTTCCAAGAGTTATCACATTGGTCTTAATGTGACCCGGTAAGGTGTTGTCATGCCTAGCACACTTGGCCGGAGGCCCTATTGTTATAGTTCCCTTTTAGCAAAGTTATCCATTCCTCCATGAGGAAACTATAAGACTTATTCTATAAGTTGTTCCTGATGGATCCTTTGTGTTTCCAAAGTCTGATCTTTATCTGATGACCATGTCAATGCTATCTTGAAGCATGTTGGTTGTACTCTGATTTTCAACAAGAACATTTGTAGCCAATGCTAAATGTTTCCTGCTAAATTACCCAAACACCGTTGTATGGGTAATGTCATGATATTTCTCTCTCCCCTTACCTAAAGGGTTTTCTACATAATATCATGTCATGGATATCATGCTCTGCTTGTCCTTGGGAAGGATATACCCCTGAATTATGTGTTTAAATTTCCTTTCCATTGTTCTGTTTAGCCTGATGGTCACATTTTCCTTTCCATTGGTTTGTTTGACCTTTCTTGTGATCTATATAATCTAAGCGGTAATATTCTTCTGCTTATGTAAACACCTCGATGTACAACTCTGTCAGAAAGACCCTGTTACTATTGTTGATGACATTCTGGTAGTCACCGATGGACGGGAACTTTGCTTATTGGTTCGCCTCGTTCAACGAGCAGGAAAATGGTTCTCTTCGTCCCTCGCCCTTGGTATCGACGTTGTTGCCGACATAACTGACATGGTACTCTCTGACATGCCTTCCTATCATGACCGTGCAAGATGTCACTGCTCCTATTAAAAAAACCACATGGTGGGCCCATAACCCACAGGTCCCAGGATCGAAACCTGACTCTCCTGTACACCCCCGGTTTCCAGAGTTATTCCTCGCACTTGACTTCTTATGTAACTCACGGGCCACCTGCCAAGTGATCTATTCGGGTATCAGATGCAATACTTATTCTCGTTGCTCTGAACCCCTTTCACCTTCTGATAGGCAACAAACGATTGCCTATGGGCTTGAAACTTCCATTTTGCACCTTCTTACGTTGCTCTCGATAATTTGTTAAGTATCTATTCAAGAGTTACTTCTCGCCACCTTTCCTGATGTTATCTACCAGATAAGCAACATTGTAGCGGTCCGTTCTTCCGAAGTTACCCCTTGACCTTCATACGTACGATGGAGTTCCCGAAGAAAGGATGATGACTTCATCATGATGACCTAAATCAGAGAAATGAAGACATCAACGTAATGGATCGACCTCTTTGACAAGAGCAAGTATGACCGCGAGGGTTCATTAGAATTTCGTAACCAGACCTTACCCCCTAGTCCCCCTCTTAAATCTCGGGACGAGATTTCTTGTAGTGGAGGAGAATTGTGACGCCCGGATAATTAAGCTACAATAACTCTCTGCTAATGATGCCACGTCACTTCGATTACTGTTGCTAATCTCGCGTTAGTTCGAAACCGATTCAAATTCAAATCCAAAATCAAGCAAACAATTAAAGTTTTTCAAAAATCAAAACTAAAATGTTCGAAGTGAGCCAAATAATGCATATGTAATTATTGCGGAGAGACCAACCTCTTTGGAAGTGTTTGATTGTCCCAAAGTAAATAAAACAGTAGCAAGACAATTAATTAAATCCCTTTTACGATTAATAAAATATTAAACTATTTTATCTAGTTGCCCAAGTTTTCGTGACATTAGAATATGTAGTATCACTATTTTAGGAACTAACTTTATAGTTTACAAAAAACTAAAGTATATTGGAAATAATAGAAAACAGTAAAGGACAATAAATAAATAGAAAAAAATGAAAGGAAAACAAAACAAAAGTAAAACAACAGACCCCCCCCCCCCCCCCGCTGGGCCAAATGGCCACTGGCCTCCGCCGCCCGAACGGGCCGGCCCAACCGCCCCTCACCCCACTCCCTTAACCCCCCTGGACACGAAACCCTAACCTACAACGTACCCCACTTCCCCCCCCCCCCCACATCACTCTCTCCTTCCCCCCGATCCAAATCTGGATCGGGAAGGGGAACGACCCGCCCCGACTCCATCGACCGCGCTCGATCCCGCGCCGCCCCACGCCTCCTTCACCAGCACCCAACCCTGGCGCAGTCCTCGTCGGACACACCGCCTCGCCCCCTTCCCCCCCCACCGGACTGCCTCGTCGCCGTCACCCCGCGGCGCGGCACGGACCCGTCCACCCCGCGGCGCCGTGCTCTGCACCACTTCGCCGCCCCGGTCCACCTCGCCGTCGTCGTTTGCCAGCACCGCCCGTCGCCTCCTCGACCCCGACGCGCCACCTCCCCGCCGTCGCGTTCCCCTGCATCGGGCCTTCCCTTCAACGCGGGTGAGGAAACCCCCCCTCCGTCGAGACCTCGCCGTGATGCGCCGCACGCCGTGACCCTGTTCGTCGGCCGCCCTCAGCGCACGTCCGCGAGCTGCGCCCCACTCCCCGCACCATCTCTCGCTCGCGACGGCCACCCCGACCACCACCGCGGCCCCGCACGGCGCTCACCCCTCTCTTTCCTGCCACTCAGGCCCGCTGCCTAGTCCGACCCCAGCCGCCCGCGTTGGCCAAGCCACGCCTGGCCGCACCTGGCCTCGCCCGCGCCTTCCCGGTCCGGCGCCGTGGCCGCGGCCGCGCCCGCCGGCCACGCCTTGCCGTGGCCCGCCTCCCCTCTCGCCGCCGCCGGCGCCCAGCCCGCCGCGCCGGCGCTGGCGCGCGCCTGCGGCGGCCGCCCGGGTTCGCCCGTTAACGGGTGGCGACCGCGCCCTGCACCCAGCGCCCGCAAGGTCCTATGGGCCTATGACAACGGGGGACCCGCCCCCAGAACGTTTCAATTTTAAAAAAAAGAATTAATAAAAATAATAAATAAATAATAAAATTAATTAATTAATTAACTAATTAACTAACTTAATTAATTCTGATTAAATTAACTAATTAAGGTTAATTAACCTAATGCTTAATTAACCTAATTAACTACTGCTAATTAGCTAAATTAATTAATATGACAGTGGGGCCCACACCCCCTAATTAATTTTGATTAAATTAATTAAACTGGTTAATTAAAATGTGTCACTAACTAGTGGGACCCACTGGTCAGGTTGACCAGTCAACTCTGTTGACTGCTGACGTCAGCATGACATCATGCTGATGTCATTAATTCATTTTCGAATTAATTAAATAATTAATTAAATTCCAGAAATTAATAAAGTCTTTAGAAAATCATATCTTTTAATCCGTAACTCGGATTAAAATATTTTCAACATGAAAGTTGCTCAGAACGACGAGACGAACCCGGATACGCAGCCCGTTCACCCGCCGCACACCCCTAACATATCAAACTCGCAACTTTCCCCCTCCGGCTCCTCTGCCCGAAAACGCGAAACACCGGGGATACTTTCCCGGATGTTTCCCCCCTTCACCGGTATCATCCCATACCGCGTTAGGGCACCTCTAACGCTGTTATTTGTCATGTCATGCATCACTATGCATCTGCTTGCTTAAATATTTATTGTTTCTCCCCCCTCTTCTCTCGATAGACCCCGAGACCGACGCTGCTGCTGCCTCGTTCGACTACGGAGTTGACGATCCCTCTCTCTTGCCAGAGCAACCAGGCAAGCCCCCCCCCCCTTGATCACCAGATATCGCCTATTCTTCTCTATACTGCTTGCATTAGAGTAGTGTAGCATGTTACTGCTTTCCGTTAATCCTATACTGCTGCATAGCCTGTCCTTGCTACTACTGTTGTTACCTTTACCTGCTATCCTACTGCTTAGTATAGGATGCTAGTGTTCCATCAGTGGCCCTACACTCTTGTCCGTCTGCCATGCTATTCTATCGGGCCGTGATCACTCGGGGGTGATCACGGGCATATACTATATACTTTACACTGTTACATTACATGTGATACTGTTCGGAGATGGGGGCTGAAGGGGCAGGTGGCTCCATCCCGGTAGAGGTGGGCCTGGGTTCCCGACGGCCCCCGACTGTTACTTTGTGGCGGAGCGACAGGGCAGGTTCAGACCACCTAGGAGAGAGGTGGGCCTGGCCCTAGTCGGCGTTCGCGATACTTAACACGCTTAACGAGATCTGGGTATTTGATCTGAGTCTGGCCATTTGGTCTATACGCACTAACCACCTACGCGGGAGTAGTTATGGGTATCCCGACGTCGTGGTATCAGCCGAAGCACTTCTTGACGTCAGCGACTGAGTGGCGCGCGCCGGGTTGGACCGCGTAACGTGACTTCCTTTGTACTGGAGGTTGCTAGGTCTGCTCACCGGCCGCGTTCGCAACGTGCAGGTGTGCTCAGGGCGATGGGCCCAGACCCCTGCGTGCATAGGTTTAGACCGGCGTGCTGACCGCTCTGTTGTGCCTAGGTGGGGCTGCGACGTGTTGATCTTCCGAGGCCGGGCATGACCCAGGAAAGTGTGTCCGGCCAAATGGGATCAAGCGTGTTGGGCTATGTGGTGCACCCCTGCAGGGAAGTTTATCTATTCGAATAGCCGTGTCCCTCGGTAAAAGGACGACCCGGAGTTGTACCTTGACCTTATGATAACTAGAACTGGATACTTAATAAAACACACCCTTCCAAGTGCCAGATACAACCCGGTGGTCGCTCTCTAACAGGGCATCGAGGAGGGGATCGCCGGGTAGGATTATGCTATACGATGCTACTTGGAGGACTTCAGTCTACTCTCTCCTATATGCTGCAAGACGGAGGCGACCAGAAGCGTAGTCTTCGATAAGACTAGCTATCCCCCCTCTTATTCTGGTATTCTGCAGTTCAGTCCACTGATATGGCCCTTTACACATATATCCATGCATATGTAGTGTAGCTCCTTGCTTGCGAGTACTTTGGATGAGTACTCACGGTTGCTTTCTCCTTCTTTTCCCCCTATCCCTTCTACCTGGTTGTCGCAACCAGATGTTGGAGCCTAGGATCCAGACGCCACCGTCGACGACGACTCCTTCTACACTGGAGGTGCCTACTACTACGTGCAGCCAGCTGACGACGACCAGGAGTAGTTAGGAGGATCCCAGGCAGGAGGCCTGCGCCTCGTTCGATCTGTATCCCCGTTTGTGCTAGCCTTCTTAAGGCAAACTTGTTGAACTTATGTCTGTACTCAGATATTGTTGCTTCCGCTGACTCGTCTATGATCGAGCACTTGTATTCGAGCCCTCGAGGCCCCTGGCTTGTATTATGATGCTTGTATGACTTATTTATGTTTTAGAGTTGTGTTGTGATATCTTCCCGTGAGTCCCTGATCTTGATCGTACACATTTGCGTGCATGATTAGTGTACGATTGAATCGGGGGCGTCACACCTGGGCTAGCAGGGTGGACGTCGTTTGAGTTTCTATTTATGTTTCATCCGTAGTCGGATGTTGAACTTGTATATGATGTACTGTTGTATTCGTGTGACTTTGTATGTATGGGTTGTATCCCCACTATTATGTAATGTTGATGTAATGATATCCACCTTGCAAAAGCGTCTTCAAGATGCGCTTCTATCCTTGGTGGGACCTTCGAGTTCCTTTAGGAAAGGGTCGCATCTTGGGCGTGACAAGTTGGTATCAGAGCCTCGACCGACCCTAGGAGCCCCCTTGATTGATCGTGTAGTTTGGTCGATGTCGAGTCTAGAAAAAAACTTTTTCGGAGTCTAGTTATATCGGAGAGTAGGAATTCTTTTTACTCCTCTGCCCCTTCGTCGCTCTGGTGAGAAATCCTGACATAGGTGTTTTTAATTACTCCTCTTCCCGTTCAAATTTTTCTTTAGGATCACGTGGTTAGTTTTCGTTCGTTGTCCATCCTCTTTTATCCGGTGCATCTCTCGTCAAGTCGACTCAAACCTCTTTTTCTTTCACGAGATCAATCCTCGGCTCTTTCCAATCGACGTTGTTTTTCCCCATCCGAAGTTGTCCTTGTTTTCTCCCACCCGCCCTCCCTTCTTCTTCTCGGAACCGGAGTCCGTAATCGAGTATCCATTCTACTCGTGCGAAGTATTTACTTTCTCTCCTCAATTATTTCAACCAGTGCTTTTCTCTTCAAGTTACTCGTCGATTCCTCGTTCAAGTTGCCTGTGTTTTCCCGCCCTCCCACCCTTTTATTCTCGGAGTCTGAGCCTTTATTCAAGTAATAAATTTCATTTGTGCGGAGTATCTTCAGTCTTTCCTCAATTGTCTTAACCGGTGAATTCTCGCCTAGTTAATCATTGGTCGTCTCTTTTTCTTTCCGGTGGATTTCAAATCAATTTTCTCAGTTTGATCATTTTCTTTCCCTCAGCTCAAATATTTCCCTTTGATCGTTCGCCTCTCGCCATTTTATTATCCCGGAGTGTTGAAGACATCTCAGAAGATTCGTGTTTGCATCCAATTAATTCGAGGTTGTCACCTCATTCAAATCTTTCAATCGTTCCGGTGCATCATTCAGCAATCTTTTCCAACGGTGTTTATTTTTAGTGGCCCTAACCCATAGGTCTTTTCCCAGGATCTTACCTGACTCTTCTAAGTCTCCCGGAGTTATTCTCAAATCCTTTTCGAAGTTTGACGTAAGTATGAATTTCATCAGTCAGATGCTTTTCCAAGATCGCTTCCAAATTCTTTCATGTTCGGGTCAATCTTTTCTCTTTTCATTCTTCCGGAGTATCTCAACAATTTTACTGGTGTTCCCCGTCGTGATTCTCAACATTTGAAGACCGAAGAAGAATTTCTCGTAAATCTTGTTTGTTCTCCCTTAGATTCGCGGTGCTAGCTCGATGTTATCATATCGAATTGTTTCCAGCCGCGCAATTCTTTTCATCCATCCGGAGTATTTCAGGAGTTGCTATCTCTCACGATCATCCGGAGGTCATCTTTTCGGAATATTTCTATGTTCTAAGTTTTCAGCTTCGTTCTTCAATTGTTCTATACCAGTGCCCCTTTGTTCGTCTCAATATTCTTCCGATGCTTCGTCCAAGTATTCTTCAATCAGTTCGCGGTCTCTTCATTCTCGTGCATCGTGATTCACTCAAGTATCTCCGTTCATTTTCAAATTCTTTCCGGTGATTCGTTCTCTTCTCTTCGTTCATTTTCTTTTTCACGATGGATCGTTGAATATTACTTTTCCGTTCTCATCATATATATTCATTCGTTCCTTTCAATCCTACCGGTGGCTCATGAAGTCATTCCCAAATTTGGCGCTATATCCTCCCTTAATCTTTTCCCAATGTGAATAAGTGGTATGCAATCCATTGCTTCTCATCAATTTAATTGGTGGAGGATAAGCATAACGTAATTCTTATTCTTCTTTTATCAAGTTGATTAATTCTTTTCTTCGGAGATTGTTCATGTTGAATAATTTCTCGGTTCTAAGCTGTTCGTCTTTTATTTTCCGGAGTTCCAAGTCTTCTCGCTTGTCTCGTCACGAAGCTCCATCTTAATCATCGCAAGACTTTTATCTTATTCTTTTCATCCCTCAACTTTATCTCGTCATTCTTTTGTTACCGGAGTTCTTCACGGTGGTTCGTCATGATTTAACTCATCCCTCAAGTGTTCATGAAGATTCTTGTTGAAGGAGATCAAGTATTCTTCTTCTTGCTTTGCGAGGTGCAACTAATTCTCCGTATTCTTTTGTAGTGGAGTTTTGCATTTCTTCGTTCCTCTCAGCTATTCAATCTTTTCCGCTTGTGGTCGGCGATCACCTCATAATTTTGGAGATGCTATCCATAAGTCCACAACAAGCAATTCTTTGTTGTTGATTTTCTCAACAACTTCGTTCAATCTTTTCTTCACAAGGATGATTTTCAGTTTCATTCATGGTAGAAGTTGTCATTTTTCTTCCCCGTTCTTCTCATTCCACTCTTTGAAGTCTTCCGGAGGTATTGTGTTATTCCTCAAGCCAAGTATCGTTCCATATTCTCAAGATCATGTTCTATTCTGACCTTGTTCAGTCGGAGTGCTGCCTAAATTCTTTCAGTCTTATTCCATTCTTATCGTGGTCCTTGAGATTTTGATTCTCGACATTCTCGTCGTTCCTCTCTTCTTCTCGAGTGCTCTCGATTCTTTGCTTCCTCTCTTGGGTTCTTGTTTCACCTCATTCCTTTTTCCTCCCTGTCTCGGTCCTAAGATCTTGGGACAAGATCTCTTGTTAGTGGAGGAGAGTTGTAACGCCCCGGATTCGATGCGCCAGGTGTCCGCTAGTTATTCGTCGTCTTTGCCATGTCATGTGCTTGCGTGTTGCACTCTGCCATGTCATCATCTGCATTTCATATCATGTCATCTTGTGCATTGCATTTGCATACCTGTTCGTCTCATGCGTCCGAGCATTTTCCCCGTTGTCCGTTTTCCAATCCGACACTCCTATGCCCCCCGGCGCCCCCTTTTACCTCTTTTCATGTGCGGGTGTTAAACTTTCTCGGAATGGCCCGAGGTTTGCCAAGCGGCCTTGGTATAGCATCGGTAGACCGCCTGTCAAGTTTCGGGTCAATCAGAGGTCGTTTGATTCTCCAACGGTTAACCGGACAACCGCAAAGGCCTCTTTCGTGTGCATCCCAACACCCCTCCAAAGTGGCCCAGTAACCCATCCTAACCCTCCCCATCCTCTCGGTCGTTCGATCACGATCGTGTGGGCGAAAACCGCTCTCCATTTGGAGTCTCCTACCTCCTCCTAGCTATAAATAAGTGCTCCCCCTCGGATTTTTCGCGCAGTCAAACCCTAGTGTAGCTCCTCCCCGCGCCGTCGGACGCGTCCACCCCTCGCCGGACATGTCCGCCGCCGCCGCCACGTCGCTCCGACCAATGGTGCCCTCCACGTCATCACCGCCGCCTCCCTCCTCCACTCAGGCGCCGCCACCTGTCCTCACCGCCGCCTCTCACCGCGCGGCCCGCCGAAGCCCATCGCGGGCCCGCCCAGGCCCAGATCCGCCGCCGCCCGCGCCCCGCTGCCCGCTCGCCGCCCGTCGCGCCTCCCGCCGGATCGCCGTCGCCGCCGCCTCCTGCGGGCGCCCGAGCCCCGAGCGCTCCGTGCCCGCGCCGCCACCCTGCTACGCCCGCCGGCGGCGCGCCCCTCGCCACCAAGCGCCGCCGCCCTGCCTCAGCTCCGCCCGCCGGCGGCGCGCCCCTCGCCACCAAGCGCCGCCGCCCCGCCTCAGCTCCGTGCCGCCACGCTCCTCGCCGGCCGCGATCTCCGGCGAGCTCGCCTCCACGCCCCGCCGCTCCTCGCCGCGGCTCCGGCCAGATCCGGCGACCCCGCGCCCGGATCCGGCGACCACAAGCTCCGGCCGCCCTCTTCCCCATCTCCGGTGAGCTCCCCGGCGAGATCCAGCCCTGCCTCGACTTCCATGCCAAAGTAAACCCTAGATCCGGAGGGTATATTTCTGCCAAGTCCCTGATTTCATGCATTTTGTTGCTATGTTTGACATGTCATAACTTGCTGCATACTGCTCCGTTTCGTGCTTGTAATATGTCTGATTGTTCGCCTCGATGAGTACATCATTTCATCTCATTGCATCATTTTCATTTGAGCTCATCTTGATGCCCGAAATGCTGTTAGAAGAGGGCTATGTGATGTTAGTTTCAGATTCTTATCAGAACATGCACTTTTGCCATTTTTGCCATGATTGATGTGTGTACCCTATGATATTGAGATCTACATGTGTTTTGATATATGCCATGCCATCTTCCCAGGGGTGTATGTTATGTATTTTTGTGATCTTTGTGGTGACTAGCACAAGCATGCAAACTAGGGATCATATTGTTGCTGATTTCAGGACTTAGAATTTCACCAAGTCTTTGTCTGCTGTTATTTTGATGCCATGTATTCATGTTGCTACAGTGAGATCCATGCCTATTTTGAGTATGTTCAGTAAGGGTGTTTTGTTCATATGGTTATGCTCTATCCATCCATGCCTTTTTTTTGTAATTATGGAGTGCTATAGCTTGAGTCAATAGAGTTCTACTTTTGCTATAAAATGTTCCTGGCAGATTGTTTACATGTTATTCAATTTTGCCAAGCTTGTTGTAGTTGATCCATGCATGCTATGTTGGTGTTATTGCCATGTATAGCTTATATGCCATGTCTAGTTTCTATATGTATGCTTAGTTTGTCATTAAATGCCTCTTAGTGATTGCATCGAGCTCGTAAACATGCCTACTTGTTATCTGTTTATGCCATGCTCCAGTTTTTCACTAAGTCTGAATCTGTTTATGTTTTTGCTATGTTCACATGCTTGCAACTGTATTCTCTGATCCCTTTTGGCTTATGGTCAGTAAGGGACTTTTGTTATATGCTTTGAGTAGATTCATACCATGCTCTAGTTTAACATGATAGCTTGCTGTAACATGTTGTTTGATAGCTCTAAACATTGCAACCTGGTGTTATTTCTGCCATGTCCTGAAATTCTGTGAAGTCTGTGAACCTGTTATTATTTGCAATCTTGCCATGCTTGTTTGAGCATGTTCTATTAGTTTCTGGAGTTAGCTCAATGTTCATGTTTTGTCATGCTTTACCTGTACATGACGTCCATGCCTTTCTTTATCATGTTTTTGTCCTATAGCATGTTGTTTTGATGCTTTCTAGATGCCGACTTACTGTTTTGGACAGATTGTTGTTATAACTGGTATAGGGTGTATGTGTTGAACCGTTCCTCCGTTTTGGGTGTGCTCTATATGAAACTTGATTAGAATTGCATGTAGCTTCATATTATCATGTTGCATCCTTATTTTGAGATGTTTGTTTGATGTTTGTATGCATTTTGCATCAATGCCATGCTTAACTTGTTTTGCTCATATCTTCTAGGCCGTAGCTCCGAATCTAATAAACTTTATATGTAACTTGACTAGAATTTCATGTAGATCATGTTGGTGCATCTTACCTTGCTGTTTAACCACTTGAACATAAGGTTTATTCAGATCTGGATCCATTTCGAAATTTGCATATGAGGACTTACCGGAGTTTTTATATGTCGTTTCCGGCCTCATTTAAACTTGCTTCGGTGTGTTGCCCATGTATGCATCATCTCTTGCCATGAGTAGCTTCATGTAGCCTTGCCGTGCATCATACTTGGTTGAGCATCATGCCTTGTTCATGTGTGGTGTGTTTACCGTCTTGTGTACTTCTTCTCGATCGTTCCCGTTTCGTTGCGATCGTGAGGATTCGTTCGTCTATGCTTGGTTCGTATTCGTGGCTTCATCTTCTTCATGGATTCGTTCTTCTTCCTAGCGGGATTTTAGGCAAGATGACCGTCACCTTGGATCTCATTACTATCATTGCTATGCTAGTTGCTTCGTTCTATCGCTATGCTGCGTTACCTACCACTTGCTGCTCAAGTCTCCCAAATTGCCATGAACCTCTAACCTTTGTTACCCTTCCTAGCAAACCGTTGTTTGGCTATGTTACCGCTTTTGCTCAGCCCCTCTTATAGCGTTGCTAGTTGCAGGTGAAGATGAAGATTGCTCCATGTTGGATTATGTTTATGTTTATGCTGGGATATCACAATATCTCTTATATTATTAATGCATCTATATACTTGGTAAAGGGTGGAAGGCTCGGCCTTATGCCTCGTGTTTTGTTCCACTCTTGCCGCCCTAGTTTCCGTCATATCGGTATTATGTTCCCGGATTTTGCGTCCCTAACGCGGTCGGGTGATTGATGGGACCCCCTTGACAGTTCGCTTTGAATAAGACTCCTCCAGCAAGGCCCAACCTTGGTTTTACCATTTGCCTCACCACCACCTATTTTTCCTTGGGAGTAATTAACCCAAGGGTCATCTTTATTTAGCCCCCCCCTCGGGCCAATGCTTGTCTAAGTGTTGGCCCGAAACGAGTAGACTGCGGGGCCACCTTGGGGAAACTTGAGGATTGGTTTTACTCGTAGGATGTCTCATCCGGTGTTGCCCTGAGAACGAGATATGTGCAGCTCCTATCGGGATGTCGGCGCATCGGGCGGCTTTGCTGGTCTTGTTTTATTACTATCGAAATGTCTTGCGGCCGGGATTCCGAGACTGATCGGGCCTTCCCGGGGAGAAGGAATATCCTTTGTTGATCGCGAGAGCTTATCATGGGCTAAGTTGGGACACCCCTGCAGGGTTTGAACTTTCGAAAGCCGTGCCCGCGGTTATGGGCAGATGGGAATTTGTTAATGTCCGATTGTAGTAAACTTAAAGTAAACTCTTCTAAAATACACCAACCGTGTGCGTAACCGTGAGTGTCTCTTTTCGGGATTGATCGAGAGGAGAACACGGTTTCTGGGTTATGTTTGGCGTAAGTAGGGGTTCAGGATCACTTCTTGATCATTACTAGTTGACGACCGCTTGCTTTGATTCTCTTCTCGCTCTTATTTGCGTAAGTTAGCCACCATACATGCTTAGTCGCTGCTGCAACCTCACCACTTTACCCCTCCTTACCCTTTAAGCTTTGCTAGTCTTGTCACCCATGGTAATGGGATTGCTGAGTCCTCGTGGCTCACAGATTACTACACCACCAGTTCAGGTACCGTTTATGCGATGTTCATGACGTGAGAGCGATGATCATTTGTGCTGGAGTTCTTCTGCTTCTTCTTCGATTGAGGGATAGGTTCCAGGTCGGCAGCCTGGGCTAGCAGGCTGAACGTCGTTTGAGTTTCTGTTTATGTTTCATCCGTAGTCGGATGTTGAACTTGTATATGATGTACTGTTGTATTCGCGTGACTTTGTATGTATGGGTTGTATCCCCACTATTATGTAATGTTGATGTAATGATATCCACCTTGCAAAAGCGTCTTCAAGATGCGCTTCTATCCTTAGGGGGACCTTCGAGTTTCCTTAGGATAGGGTCGCATCTTGGGCGTGACAGTAGGGTTGTTATCGGATGATGTTTCCCGGGGCCCGAAGCTGTCTAAACCCTTGTCTTGTGCGTTGATCCGCCTCGCGTCTCTCGATTCCGACCAACCCCTTCAAGCTACTTCATAGATGCGTTGGCCTCACGACTAAGTCCTCACATTAGGACATCTGCCGTGACTAATCCACGACAGTTGGCGCCCATCATGGGGTCTGCACATAGTGGTGTCGAGTTTTTGGAGGGATCTCTCTTAGGGATCCAGATGTTCACGATTTTCCGGGTGAAGAAGAGTTGGTTCGCCAACACCATCGACTTCCTCTATGGCCTGTTTTTGGCCGGCGGGTCAAGTTTTGATCTCTAAATCGCCAAGAAACAACATGGTTAGAGTCGCCGCCTTGTTTAGCGTTAATGTGACAAAGATGATGGAATCAAATCGCCAAAAACGCAAAAAACTAAAGTCCCAATCGAGCCAGACTATGGATTGGATATTGTTTGGAAAGATTAGTAAAGAAATTGATGACTAGCTATACGTCACATGGATCAAAGCATCGCTCCACGACCCGGACTCCTCGGTTGTCTGTGCCTCGAAGATTGGCTGTCTCGAATCCACCGCCGGATTGAGTTGGCTCTGTGGCCTTTGAACCGCCGCTCGGCCGCATCCCCGCCATACCGGTGCCTCTCCAAACGCGCCACCGGTTCAGCTGCACCTCGACGGCTGGCTTCAGCACGCCGCGAGCCGGCCCGCACCTCGTCGATCCGCCGGAGCGGCCTCATTCCACCCACGATGGTACGCCCGACAGCCCATATTCAACTGCCGGCTTGCTCCTCCACTCAAACCGCCTTGTTAAACCGCCAGCGACTGACCGGTTCAAAACTCCACTCTTATGAGTCATGATCGTGGAGTCACCTCTGCCATTAACTCCGTTGTACAAGCCGCAACGGAGAACAAAAATCAGATCGGTTTGGGTCCGATTCAGATTGAAGAAAGAAAAAGGAAAAGAGCATAGGATCTCGATACGGACTCATACATCAATGGAAAGTAAGGACCAACCGACAGCATTACAGCACGGAACAAAGAAATCCAACGAAAAGTCCAACAGCACCACGGCCCGAAGACGAGGATGAGGGATGAACTCGGACTCTGTTGCCGCCGCGGCCGTACCTCGCCAGCAAGCCTCCGGTGTCGGCTCATCTCAGTGACTCGTTTCTACGGCTGCGCCGTTCCGAGCTGGCCCTCCCTCGCTCAGCCGCCGCCCTCGCCGTTTTTCAAGCCGCCTCCGGTTCAAACACTGCTCCAAGCCGCTTTACCTCAACATGACCCGGCCCTGAGTCACCGTCGCCATCAAACTACAGCCAACCGCCGCCGTTCAGTGGCACATGTACGGACAAATCACCACTATGGCCACGGTTGCTTGCCTCTTGAGCCGCCGACGCCGAGTCATCGCCTATGCCAGGACAACCCGCCCTCACCGCGATCCGCCGCGGATTGCTCCTTCTACTGCGAGCGGGCTCGTGGCCTCGGGCCTCCTCTACAAGTCGCAGTCAGGCCGTCCCGCAGCCGCTGCTGAACCGCCCGCTGGCTCGGCGCCTAACGACTCACGCCGTCGCGCACCTCACTTCATCGGCGGAGGCCGCGCCGGGCCAGCCTCGCTCTTAACCCTCCTGCAATACCTTTCACTGCTCGAGCCGCTGCCCACGAGCCGGCCTAATCAAATCACCAAGCTAACCCGCCGGTCGTCGAGCTGCCATCTGCCTAGCTGGAAGACACGCCCAACTCACCTCCACCGTTGTGCCCTGCTGGATCACCCGCGCCTGAGTCGCCGCATAAATCGCGAAGCCAATAGGGGCAGTTCACGGTCTCTGCCTATACGGATCGGCCTCGTGCTGCTCCATTTTGCTTTGGCCCGCCTTGCCGGCGTCCTCCAGTCTGCTACTCCGCCTCGCCCATTGCGCTGCTTCTGAGCCGCCCGGGCTCGCAGCCTTGAACCGTCTCACTTGCCTCAGCCCGCCGCTTGACCCGCCTCCGTCGTCCGCGCATGGAGCCGCCTCCGTCGCCGCCAAGTCACCACCCCTCGCGGCTGTAGCCGCGCCTCACCGGCTGCCTGCCTCTGACCGCGTGTGGCCGTGGCCTTGAGCTGTCGCCTCCGTGGCCGGCCCTGCCTACTGTTTCTATCGTAGGTTGCTGCAGCCTTGAGCCCAGCCTGCGTCATTTCCGCTAGTGAGCCGGCCTGCCGCCGTCTCGATCTCAAAAGATACCTCAGCCTCCCTTACCCCATGCTGTATGAGGAAATCCAGCGCGAGGACCTCCTGACTCTGAAAGCCTGAAATTTTTGGAGATCCAAAGCTAATGTTTATCGGTTGGTTGATCACTGATGGAAGGCTAAGTGATCATGTGAAGTGTGATCTGACAGAGAGTTTCACGCTAAAAACAAATGCGCAGCTTGCTAGAACAAAGACATTCTAACTTGTTATGCCCAGAAGGTTTCTAAAAGGAGATCATGTGGTGGAGAAATCAAAACTACCGCTACACTCTGGCACTGGTTCTACTACTTGGTTTATTAAACATCAGGCCAAACGAAGTACTAGTTCCACCGTGAATAAAACTTTTGTCCAAGCAAAGGTCATTTGTTGTCCGGCAGAAACGACAAGATCGTCGGTTATTCAAAGGCATCAGGTGATATCCATCTAAGTCTATTTTATCAGCACATACTAAATTACTTGAGAGCAATTATTTTGTTCTGTGGTAATTTTCTGCAGGACCATTATTTATTACAAAAAAAAGGTGTCGCGTAAGGGGTGCGCGCCAACATCGCGTTTGCACTAGTGCTTGTTCATATCGTGATGCTCGATGGATACATACCTTCACCGTGGTGATGATCAACTCCGCGATGGATAATTTCTGGCCTAATATATCGGGTGAAATCCATCCAGTATATTTTTATATTATATATTGCTTTCTTTAAGAGAGCAATTACTCCGGCTTGCAAAGTTATCTAATGCAGGACCCTAAACCGCCATATTGGTGCAAATTTAAAGGCCGTCAGGAAATTTCTAGCTTAAAGAGAAGGATTCCGGTTCAAGGTAAACCTGTCTCCCACAAAGCTTTGAACCTCTCAATATCCGGTTCGAAATTCTGGTTAAAAAGAATTCATCTCTCGCAAGTTCGAGTTCTCAGAAAAAAAATACAGGGACCAAAGAGAGTTTGTTGCACAGCACAACTCAAACATAGGCACCCGGCGAGCACAGCTAAGAAATATATCACTTGGGGGCTTCCCGTTTATTGAGCTAAGCTATGATTACCCGTTTGATCCGGCTTATGCGCCATGTTTACAAAAACACTTGGGGGCTTACTACCCAGGTTTAAGGGACCAAAGAGAGTCTGTTGCAAAAGCACAACTCAAACATAGGCGCCCATTGAGCACAACTCAAAATATTGCTCGAGGGCTCTTTGCTTCTACAAGAACAAAGAGTCTATAACCTTTTAATAGGCTATAAAAGCCAGGTTTGGAAGCCAGGTGTATTCACCCAAAACCCCAGGTTATCCTGCCTTTTTAAGTAAGCCACTCCGCCCAGGTAATCCTGGTAAGACCCGTCGAATGTTTGACAAGTCAATCTTATAAAGATCCTGAACTTGTCATAGTTAAAATGACGATTGGTTAATGTGAGGTCCATCTTATAAGGCTTTGCAAAATGGTTTAACTCGGTGGCCTGGCAGCCCATGAAAAGCCTCGCCTTTTTGCATGTTTTCTTCTGAAATTTTTCTTTTTCAGGATTATTTTGATGAAGGTTACACTAATCCGGTGTTTATTGACCCGGCTTGGCTTTCGACTATAAGTCGTCAGCATATGATCAGCTACAATCCGGTGTTTATTGATAGAAAAGGAGCTGAGAACCTAGTAGCTGATAATTTGTCTAGGCTTGGAAATGTGCTTGATGACCCACTACCTTTTGTTGATAGTTTTCCTGATGAGCAGTTAGCTGCAATAAATGTTTCTCATTTTACTCCTTGTTATGTTGATTATGCTAATTACATTGTTGCTAAATATTTACCACCTAGCTTTACCTACCAACAAAAGAAAAAAATCTTCTATGATTTAAGACATTACTTTTGGGATGACCCACATCTTTATAAAGAAGGAGTAGATGGTATTATTAGACGTTGTGTACCTGAGCATGAATAGGGACAAATCCTACAGAAATGTCACTCCGATGCTTATGGAGGGCATCATGCTGGAGATAGAACTGCTCACAAGGTATTGCAGTCTGGATTCTATTGGCCTACTCTCTTCAAGGATGCTCGTAAGTTCGTCTTATCTTGTGATGAATGTCAAAGAATAGGTAATATCAGTAAGCATCAAGAAATGCCTATGAATTATTCACTTGCTGTTGAACTATTTGATGTTTGGGGATTTGATTACATGGGACCTTTTCCTTCCTCTAATGGGTATACACATATTTTGGTTGCTGTTGATTATGTTACTAAATGGGTAGAAGCTATTCCAACTAGTAGTGTTGATCACAACACCTCTATTAAAATGCTTAAGGAAGTTATTTTCCCAAGGTTTGGAGTCCCTAGATATTTAATGACTAATGGTGGTTCACACTTTATTCATGGTGCTTTCTATAAAATGCTTGCCAAGTATGATGTTGACCATAGACTTGCATCACCCTATCATCCTCAGTCCAGTAGTCAAGTTGAACTTAGAAATAGAGAAATAAAATTAATTTTGCAAAAGATTGTTAATAGGTCCAGGAAGAATTGGAATAAGAAATTAGATGACGCACTTTGGGCTTACAGAACAGCATATAAAAATCCTATGGGTATGTCTCCATACAAAATGGTTTATGGAAAAGCTTGTCATTTGCCTCTTGAGTTAGAACATAAAGCATTTTGGGCAATCAAAGAGCTCAACTATGATTTCAAACTTGCTGGTGAAAAGAGGTTATTTGGTATTAGCTCTTTAGATGAATGGAGAACCCAAGCTTATGAAAATGCAAAATTATTTAAAGAAAAAGTTAAAAGGTGGCATGATAAAAGAATTCAAAAGCGTGAGTTTAAAGTTGGAGAATATGTTCTTTAGTACAACTCTCATTTCAGATTCTTTGCGAGAAAACTCCTCCCGAAATTGGAAGGCCCATATGTCATCGAGGAAGTTTACCGGTCTGGAGCCATCAAAATAAATAATCCCGAAGGTACTAACCCGAAGGTTGTCAATGGGCAACGAATAAAGCATTATATCTCAGGTACGCTCATTAATGATGAAAGTAATATTATCCAAACTTTGACACTGGAAGAGCACATAAAAGAGTCCTTTCGGAACACTCCAGAATCGTGAAAATAAGGAGGTACGTGATACGGTAAGTAAACGGACTCCGAAAACTCTGCAAAAATACTTTTTATTAGTTTTGGAATATTTAAGAATTTTGGGAATAAAGAAACTTCCAAGAAGCGTCCCCTGGTGGGCACAATACACGAGGGCGCGCCAGGCTTGCCTGGCGCGCCCGGGTGGGTTGTGCCCACCTGGGGAACCTTCCGGACTCCGTTTTTCTTTGGTATGCTTGTCCTCCAAGATAAAAACTCTATATATACTTCCCGAACTTGCTGGTCACCGTATCGCAAAGATACCCTCTGTTCCCTTTTCTTGTTGTTTCCGGTCAGATTTATCAAGCCAGACATCATGTCTTCTTTTTCCTCCAACAACATGGAAGAAGATGCTTGGCTGATGAAGATCGAGACAAAACGGGAGGAGCCTACAAACGCCATCAAGGAGACAAGGTCAAGAAAGCTACCTTAGATCCATCCCCGGTGGTAGCACAAGCGCTGTTGGCCGAGGAGGAGGAGGAAGAGGATATCCTTAAGCTCTACCTTACTCATCTTACTCCTGCTGAGATTGAAGCTTTTCGTGTCATTGAAATAGTTCGCATAGAGAATAAGTATCTTACTCGTGAAAATATTTTGCATCAAGAGCATATCATCCATCTCTGGAGCGTCATCCGTTGGTTGGAGAACCTCTTGATCCTTAAGGATAGGATCGCTTCATCACCACCATCTTCTTCACCACCATAAGAGAACTGAGTATCGGGTATGGGCACTCCCCTTGGCATCCGCCAAGCTTGGGGGAGGTGCCCCGGTATCGTATCATCCCACTATCTTATAGCTTTTACTTATTTTAGTTCGATCTTTTGCATTAGATGAATAAAATTTTAGTTCGATCCTTTCTTCTTTGAGAGTTTTCTTAGTGATCTATCCTTGTAATTGTGTGCAAGTTATATTATAAAGTTTAGTGTGAGTTTTTGCTTTCTTTACTTTCATGTTGCAAATAAATGAAAAGAAATAAAGAAAGAAAAAGAGAAAAGAAATAAATCAATAAGATTATATACTAATCCTATGGTAGCTGATGGCACCACATAAGGAAAAGTATAAGTAGAAAAATTTATTAGAGATTGACAAACATAGCATTAGTCAATGATGCAACTCATGAAAGAATTAATAAGGGAAGAGAAGATTCACATATAAATATACTATCCTAGAAATCTTTTGTGATTGTGAGCCCTCATCAAAATATTATATGCCAAAATTGTTGACATTGGACAAGGAAGACAACTTAATGGTTTATGTTTTTTTATATTCACATAGAAGTCATATTGTCATAGATCCTTTAACATGTGATGCTTGCCCCCTACCTTTGCTAGCCAAAAATTCCGCACTAAGTAGAGATACTACTTGTGCATCCAAAAACCCTTAAACCCAAATCTTATTTTCAAGTGTCCACCATACCTACCTAGGGATTGAGCAAGATCCCTCAAGTAAGTTGTCATTGGTGCAAAAAGGCAATAAAAATTGCTTAAAAGTGTGAGATCATTTAGTGTAAGAGAAAATTGAGCGTTGTACGAACTTGGATGACAAAGAATAAAAGCGACAGACTGCATAATAAAGGTTGTCATCTTAAGGGGCATTACAACGTGACGTTCTTTTGCACTAAGAGATTGAGCAAACAAACAAATAAGCGCATGGCAACCTCTGCTTCCCTCTGCAAAGGGCCTATTTTTAACTTTTATGCAAAGAGTCAAAGTTTTCTTTCTATTCCTTCTATTTTCTCCTTTGGCAAGCAGCATGTGGTGAGGAAAGATCTAGGCACATATGTCTAGTTGAATATAAATAGCATGAGCTATTATTGTTGACATCACCCTTGAGGTGAGTATGTTGGGAGGCGAAACTTTAAGCCCCTATCTTTCTATGTGTCCGGTTGGAACATTTTTCTCATGGGTTCGAGGTGAGTGTTAGCAATCATAGAAGACTATGTGATGGTTGAGTATGTGGACTTGCCTAAAGGCTCCGAGACGCGACCCTTCCTGAAAAGATGATGACTTGTAGTTGCAAAATTGACTGAGAACATAGTTTGTTGCTTTCTAATAGAGTTTTTGCTTTATACTTCGATGGTGTGATGAACTATTACTTATTCATGAGAAGTATATGATAAAAGTTTTATGATAAAAAGTCCTATGTTTAATTTTGTTGCTGTTATAATAATCAACATGATGCTTCTATGTCTGTATTTTGTTTTTATCGACACCTCTCTCCCAACACATGTGGACATGTTTTTCTATTTTGGTTTTCGCTTGAGGACAAGCGAGGTCTAAGCCTGGGGGAGTTGATATGTCCATTTTGCATCATGTTTTCTTACTATTATTTATAATGTTTTTATCCATAATAATGTTTTTTGGAGTAATTCTAATACCTTTTCTCTCATAATTTGCAAGGTACACACAAGAGGGAGAATTCCGGCAGCTGGAAATCTGGACCTGAAAAAGCTACGTCAGGCTGCCTATTCTGCACACTCGAAATGAGCTGAAACTTCACGGAGATTTTATATGGAATATATAAGAATTACTGGAGTAAATAACTACCAGAGGGGGGCCACCAGGTGGGCACAACCCACTTGGGCACGCCAGGGCTCCCTAGCGTGCCCTGCGGGGTCGTGGACTCCTCGGCCCACCTCCGGTGCCCATCTTCTAGTATATAAGTCATTTTGACCTAGAAAAAATAAGAGGAGGACTTTCGGGACGAAGCGCCGCCGCCCTGAGGCGGAACTTGTGCAGGAGCACTTTTGCCTTCCGGCGAAGCGATTCCGCCGAGGGAACTTCCCTCCCGGAGGTGGAAATCATCGTCCTCATCATCACCAACAACTCTCCCATCTTGGGGAGGGCAATCTCCATCAACATCTTCAACAGCACCATCTCATTTCAAACCCTAGTTCTTCTCTTGTGTTCAATCTTGTTACCGGAACTATAGATTGGTGCTTGTGGGTGACTAGTAGTGTTGATTACATATTGTAGTTGATTACCATATAGTTTATTTGGTGGAAGATTATATGTTCAGATCCAATATGCTATTTAATACTCCTCTGATCATGAGCATGTTTGTCATTTGTGAGTAGTTACTCTTGTTCTTGAGGTCACATGAGAAATCATGTTGCAAGTAATCATGTGAACTTGATATGTGTTCGATATTTTGATAGTATGTATGTTGTGATTCCCTTAGTGGTGTCATGTGAACGTTGACTACATGACACTTCACCATATTTAGGCCTAAGGGAATGCATTATGGAGTAGCAATTAGATGGTGGGTTGCAAGAGTGACAGAAACTTAAACCCCAGTTTATGCGCTATTCCATAAGGGACCGATTGGATCCCAAAGTTTAATGATATGGTTAGAATTTATTCTTAATACTTTTCTCGTAGTTGCGTATGCTTGCGGGAGGGTTAATCATAAGCATGAGGTTTGTTCAAGTAAGAACATCACCTAAGAACCGGTCCACCCAATATCAAATTATCAAATTAGCGAACACAAATCGAACCAACATGATGAAAGTGACTAGATGAAATTCCCGTGTACCCTCAAGAATGCTTTGCTTATCATAAGAGACTGTTTTTGCTTGTCCTTTGCCTTAAAAGGATTGGGCTACCCTGCTGCAATTTTGTTACTACTATCATTACTTGCCTGTTACAAATTATCTTGCTATCAAACTACTCTGTTACTTCCAATTTTAGCACTTGCAGACACTACCTTACTGAAAACTACTTGTCATTTCCTTCTGCTCCTCGTTGGGTTCGACACTCTTACTTATCGAAAAGAGCTACAATTGATCCCCTATACTTGTGGGTCATCACATATGACCTCTTCCCCTTCCCTCGCATCTCTAATGCTGTCACAGGTACATGTCCGTGGGAGAATCCCTTGGTTCTCATAGTCTGCATTCATTTGCAGAGTTCTTATAGCATCATATTCACTCCCCTGAAGCCAGTTCTTGTCTAACAAGTAGACGGAAGCCTTTCACTATTTTGAAGCATGTCTGCCTGAATATCATGGCCACTGAGAAATCTGCTAGGAAGGGTGGCAGACAACACCATGGAAATACTGCTCTAGATCTGCCTCCGGATCTGTATGAAGACATATCCAGAGGAGAACTACAATCAGCACAAGACCCGGATTCAATGGATCCGAAGATATTGGGCAGAACAGTGGTTCAAGTACAACTTTGTCACTGTTGAATATGCTAAGAAGAATGCTATCAAGCGCCCGTGGGGCGATATTCTCTACAAAAATCTGCAACCCATGTCCAAGCCTGAAGTTATTGCCCAAGGCTTCTATCCTTGCATGGTCCGAGGACCGCAACCTGAAAATGCCGACCCATCATCTTTGCTATGGTGTCGTGACGACAATCTTTTCAAGTGCAACTATCAGTTTGCAAAGGAGTCAGCTGCAAAGAACAAGAAGGATCTCAGACTCAACTTGAACCCTAGTCCGTCTGCTCCAAGTCCGTCTACTCCAAGGCCGGATGGCACACGTGACGCCAATCCCAATGGCATCGGCCCTTTCACTAGCTTCAATGGGCTCCTCTCCCACATTGCTGCTCAGAGGGCCACGGTGCATCAATCTGCTGATGATGCAGACTCTGAGGATGCCAGCACCACCGAAGCAGAAGAAGAAGACAAAAGCTTCGAAGCCCTATGCTGCACCAACCGCTTTGCCTATGAAGCCCTTGAAGGCCGCACCTCCTAAACCCGGTGTGCAATTTGAAGACTTGTCTCGTGTCTCCAAGAAGACAAAGAAGCCCAAGAAGATTTATGGGCATGACCTAACTCCTGTTGCCGTTCTGTGCAACGAGGAAGACACCATTGATCTATCAAGTGATGAAGATCTTTGTGATGAAGCTCTAGAGATGCTGATCAAGAGCAAGCAAGAGGCGGAGATCTTCAATGATATGCCCCTCTTTGATGTTGATATATTGATCAACTTCATCGATGAATGGTTTGACGACCAAAGCATCAGTATTGATGACTTGCAGCAGCCAGTGGACATCAGTGTCACTTTTCATGGAGCTATTGCAAATGAACTGGCCTTAGCTCAGAAAATCGTCGAGCTCAAGAATAAGATTGATCATGAGAAGGCGCATTTCAATAAGCACATGGCCAAGCTCAGTGTGGCTGATGTGCAAATCTTCAAGAAGATGTTGCATGATCTTAAGGAAGAATTCCACAAGAAGCGTGAAGAAGCCAAAGGCTCATGCGAGCGCATGAAGTATTATGCGCAGAAATGTGTTCAAGCGCATAATGAAGCTAAGAAGCGAAAGGCTCTTAGGAGTCCTGGCATCGACCCCAGGATGGCTGCCAAGCAAAAGAAGAAGTCTGCTAAAGCCCAACCCAAAGCTCAACGGCAGGAACGACCAAGCATAGTATTCCCTGCCAGCATGACTGGCTCGAAGCCAAAGGTCCCCTCAGCAGCTTCAGAAATGAAGAAGACACGGCAAGCCGAGGACGAAGCCAGGAAGAAGAATCTCAAGGATACATCTGATGATGCTCCCTCCAAGAAGAAATTGAAGACAAAGGCTTCAAAGTCTTTGAAGAAAGAGTGTGCTGCTGCCATAGAGCCCCTCATAGTTGAACCTATCTCACTCGCTCTCCCTGCTTCAACCAACCAAGAGCGTTGCCTTGTGATCCATGAGCCTACTTCCACAGAGGCTCATGCAAGTGAAGACGTTCTAGCTGCTGACCCCAACATAGCTGAAGACATTGGTCATGACGACAATGTGCATGATGATGAAGTCCTTCCTCAGCTCGAGCCCCGTCGGTATCATCGCCTGCTCCAACGAGCAGTGAACTTATTAGCATTAGTCGTCCATTGACGCCAATTGCTCAAGATGACTCATGGGACGAGCGCCAACAACAAGACACCCTAGTACAAGATGAGAAACCACGTACTCCCCTGCTCAAGTTACTGCTTCAATCCTTGTTGATGAAGACTACATGGAACAGACCACTCCTTCTCCAAAGGCGTCGCCAGCGTTCCGCAGGCTTTGCAAGGGCCTCCGGCCACAGGTCTCCATGTCGAGCATTCCAGAAGAAGAAGCGCAACACACTAGCTCAGTAGCATATCAAGTGTTTCCTGAGGCCACTCCTTTTGCGACTGCCTCAGAGTCTGAAGCCAAGACTGCTGAAGACATTCCGGCTGCATCAGCCGAAGAAGAAAGAGAAGAAGAAGAAAGAGAAGTCACACCCCCAGCAAGTGATCAAGTCATTCTCGAAGAGAATGTGATTGTGCCCGACCCTCCAGTCATTGAACGGATGGAGGTTGAAAACCCTGAGGCTGCCACCAACAATACCAATGAAGCCAATGACTCTGTCATGGCCGAAGACAATGTGGAGCCCGAAGACAATGTGAATGTTGAAGCCACTGTGACACCTATCATCTCTGATGGCGCCGTTCCTCCTCCAAGACCTCATACCACGGAACGTGCATTCAATCGTGAAGGTGAGCTTGTCATAGTAAGATGGCCTATTATGGTTCTACCCACTTCTCCCGGGCCATAGTATGATTATCATGTGGAGCAGAGGCCTCATATTCAGAAGCCAAAGCCACGTCTCCCAGGGCTTCCAAGTGCTATCACCACTCAGGGCTCATCCAGCATGCTCAGCTTCAGAGAGCACAGTACTTTCTTTGACAGCGCCAAGAACCCAAACACGAAGCCCAAGATCTCCTCTAACAGATTTTGGAGCCATCAGCACCGAAGCTATTACTCATGCATCCTGTACAACCAAGACCGGATCTTTCCACACAAGCGTCTGGATTGTGATGCTATGGCTGGGCTGACATGTCTTGAAGAGGCTCTTGACTGCTTTCGGGATGTTGGTCTTCTGCCCTTTGTGACTGACAAGGAACACTGGAATGAAGAGCTTCTACTGCAGTTCTATGCTACTCTCCATATTTGGGGCTACAACAGGGATCCGAAGACTTGGATCCTTGAGTGGATGACAGGTGATGTACATCACAAAGCCAAAGCTCAAGACATCATCGGGCTTACTTCCCTGCCCACTCTAGGTGAGTTATATGAACCTGGTTGTCAGCTTCATAGGAATGAGCTGCAGAGCATTTTTCATAAGCCTGAGCCAAATATGAGACAAATGCTAGCATGATGAAGCCATTGCCACAAGACACTGAATACCCAAAGGAGTTCTTTGTCAAGGCCCTTGAGTACTTGCCACGCGTAGTATATTGATGTCGCTTGAAGCTACGTCGGTACTTCCCCAAAGAGGAAGGGATGATGCAGCACAGCGGCGGTAGGTATTTCCCTCAGATATGAAACCAAGGTTATCAAAACAGTAGGAGAACCAAGCAACACAACGTAAACAGCCCCTGCACATAGATAACAAATCTTCACAACCCGACATGTTAAAGGGGTTGTCAATCCCTTCCGGGGTACGGTGCCTCAAGATAGGCAAACGGACGTGAGATAAATTTGTAGTAAATTGATAGATCGAAAGCCAAATAAAATAAATAAGAATAAATTGCAACAAGGTATTTTTGTATTTTTGGTTTAATAGATCTGAAAATAAATGCAAGGAAAAAGTAGATCGCAGAGGCAAATAATATGAGAAAGAGACCTAGGGGCCGTAGGTTTCACTAGTAGCTTCTCTCGAGAAAAATAGCAAACGGTGGGTGAACAAATTATTGTTGAGCAATTGATAGAACTTCAAATACTCGTGACGATATCCAGGCAATGATCATTATATAGGCATCACATCCAAGATTAGTAGACCGACTCATGCCTGCATCTACTACTATTACTCCACACATCGACCACTATCCAGCATGCATCTAGTGCATTAACTTAATGGGGAAACGGAGTAATGCAATAAGAACAATGACATGATGTTGACAAGATCTATCTATGTAGAGATAGACTCCATCGTTTTGTCCTTATTAGCAATGATACATACGTGTCGGTTCCCTTTCTATCACTGGGATCAAGCACAGTAAGATCGAACCCACTAGAAAGCACCTCTTCCCATTGCAAGATAAATAGATCAAGTTGGCCAAACAAAACCCAAATATCGGAGAAGAAATATGAGGCTATAAGAGATCATGCATAAAATAGATCAAAGAAACTCAAACACTTTCATGGATATAAAAAGATAGATCTGATCATAAACTCGAAGTTCATCGATCCCAACAAACACACCGCAAAAGTGTTACATCATATGGATCTCCAAGAGACCATTGTATTGAGAATTCAGAGAGAGAGAGATGAAGCCATCTAGTTACTAACTACGGACCCGAAGGTCTACAAAGAACTACTCACGCATCATCAGAGAGGCACCAATGGAGGTGGTGAACCCCATCCGAGATGGTGTCTAGATTGTATCTCGTGGTTCTGGACTCTGCGGCGGCTAGATGAATATTTTGTCGATGCCTTTAGGGTTTCTAGAATATTGGGGTATTTATAGAGCAAAGAGGCGGTCAGGGGGGCACCCGAGGTGGGCACAACCCACCAGGGCACGCATGGGCCTCCTGGCGCGCTCTGGTGGGTTGTGCCCTCCTCGAGGCACCCCAGGTGCAGCCAGGGCCCATTACATTCCTTTTGGTCCAAAAAATCTCCGTAAAGTTTCATTGCGTTTGGACTCTGTCTGATATTGATTTCCTGCGATGTAAAAAACTTGCAAAAAATAACAACTAGCACTTGGCACTATGTCAATAGGTTAGTACCAAAAAATGATATAAAATGATTATAAAACATCCATGATTGATAATATAACAGCATGGAACAAGCAAAGATTATAGATACGTTGGAGACGTATCCTATACCACATTCTGAGGCTTACTCTCTGGCCTATCAAGGGAAATTCTTCTGAAGCTAAACTTGAAGGCGCCATGAAGACTTTGGTATTCTACATCATCAATGGCATCAGATTCAACACCCATGATTTCCCCAACAGACAACTTGCTGCTTTTGGGATTGATCTGTTTGGCATGAAGTTCTATGCTCCATGGGTGATGTGCTTGATTAAGCCTCATTCCACCATTGACTATCAGCCCTCAGCGAGCAACCATATTGTTTTTCTGCCTGAAGTTGATATGTCTATTGAAGCCATCTACCCCGAGCCTGCAAAGAAGCCACTCCACCTTCAGAATGGTGAATTTCAAAGCTTCTCAGAGCCAATCGAAGGAATTCTTGTGCCCAATGCTACAACTCCTACATACCCTCTGGCTAGTAACATGCGCTTTCCGCACCGAGCCAACAATGAAGCCACTGCAAGCACAATTGCTCAAAGGCCTCAGAAGAGTCCTCATGTACTCAATGACCGAGAACTTCTGGTGGCTTTGCATCAAAAGCAGGATAAGCATCATGACTGGTTGAAGCATCAGATGCAGAGTCTCTTGGTGGATGTCAATCACATCCGTAACTTGTCCACCAAGAACACATTTGTTGCCCATAAAGCCTGTTGGCGGTCTGGGAAGAGCCTCACACTGCTATGTTCGAAGATGATCTGCGTTCAGATGGCTTCACATTTGCCAAATTTCCTTAATATATTCATTAAGGAATGCAGTTTTGACATCCATTTGCCAAATTTCATAATCATAAAATGCGGCAATTGTTAACATGATTCGGACGGACTTAAGCATCACTACGGGTGAGAATGTCTCATCTTAGTGAACTCCTTGAACTTGTCGAAAACCTTCTGCAGCAAGTCGAGCTTTGTAGACAGTAACATTACCATCAACGTTAGTCTTCTTCTTGAAGATCCATTTATTCTCTATGGCTTGCTGATCAACGTGCAAGTCAACCAAAGTCCACACTTTGTTCTCATACATGGATCCCATCTCAGATTTCATGGCCTCAAGCCATTTCACGAAATCTGGGCTCATCATCGCTTCCTCATAGTTCGTAGGTTCGTCATGGTCAAGTAACATGACCTCCAGAAATGGATTACCGTACAACTCTGGTGTGGATCTTACTCTGGTTGACCTACGAGGTTCAGTAGTAACTTGATCTGAAGTTACATGATCATCATCATTAGCTTCCTCACTGTTTGGTGTAGTAGTCACAGGAATTGATTTCTGTGATGAACTACTTTCCAATAAGGGAGCAGGTACAGTTACCTCATCAAGTTCTACTTTCCTCCCACTCACTTCTTTCGAGAGAAACTCCTTCTCTAGAAAGGATCCATTCTTAGCAACGAATGTCTTGCCTTTGAATCTGTGATAGAAGGTGTACCCAACAGCCTCCTTTGGGTATCCTATGAAGACACATTTCTCCGATTTGGGTTCGAGCTTATCAGGTTGAAGCTTTTTCACATAAGTATCGCAGCCCCAAACTTTAAGAAACGACAACTTGGGTTTCTTGCCACACAGTTCATATGGCGTTGTCTCAACGGATTTAGATGGTGCCCTATTTAACATGAATGCAGCCGTCTCTAAAGCATAACCCCAAAACAATGGCGGTAAATCAGTAAGAGACATCATAGATCACACCATATCTAATAAAGTACGATTACGACGTTTGGACACACCATTACGCTGTGGTGTTCCGGATGGCGTGAGTTGCAAAACTATTCCACATTGTTTCAAATGAAGACCAAACTCTTAACTCAAATATTCTCCTCCACGATCAAATCATAGAAACTTTATTTTCTTGTTACGATGATTTTCCACTTAACTATGAAATTCTTTGAAATTTTCAAATGTTTCAGACTTATGTTTCATCAAGTAGATATACCCATATCTGCTCAAATCATCTATAAAGGTCAGAAAATAACGGTACCCGCCACGAGCATAAACACTCATCGGACCTCATACATCAGTATGTATTATTTCCAACAAGACTGTTGCTCGCTCCATTGTTCTGGAGAACAAAGTCTTAGTATCTTGCCCATGAGGCATGGTTCGCAAGCATCAAGTGATTCATAATCAAGTGATTCCAAAAGCCCATTAGCATGGAGTTTCTTCATGCGCTTTACACCAATATGACCTAAACGGCAGTGCCACAAATAAGTTGCACTATCATTACTAAACTTATATCTTTTAGCTTCAATACTATGAATATGTGTATCACTACTATCAAGATTTAGTAAAAATAGACCACTCATCAAGGGTGCATGACCATAAAAGATATTATTCATATAAATAGAACAACCATTATTCTATGATTTAAATGAATAACTGTCTCGCATCAAACAAGATCCACATATAATGTTCATGCTTAACGCTGGCACCAAATAACAATTATTCAAGTCTAAAACTAATCTCGAAGGTAGATGTAGAGGTAGCGTGCCAATGGTGATCACATCGACTTTGGAACCATTTCCCACGCACATCGTCACCTCGTCCTTAGCCAATCTTCGCTTAATCCGTAGCCCCTATTTCGAGTTGCAAATATTAGCAATAGAACCAGTATCAAATACCCAGGCCCTAGTGCGAGCATTAGTAAGGTACACATCAATAACAAGTATATCAAATATACCTTTCACTTTGCTATCCTTCTTCTCCGCCAAATACTTGGGACAGTTCCGCTTCCAGTGACCAGTACCTTTGCAGTAGAAGCACTCAGTCTCGGGCTTAGGTCCAGACTTGGGATTCTTCACTTGAGCAGCAACTTGTTTCCCGTTCTTCTTGAAGTTCCCCTTCTTCCCTTTGCCCTTCTTCTTGAAACTGGTGGTCTTATTGACCATCAACACTTGATGCTCCTTCTGGATTTCTACCTCCGTAGCCTTTAGCATTGCGAAGAGCTCGGGAATCGTCTTATCCATCCCTTGCATATTATAGTTCATCACGAAGCTTTTGTAGCTTGGTGGCAGTGATTGAAGAACTCTGTCAATGACACTATCAACTGGAAGATTAACTCCCAGCTGAGTCAAGTGATTGTGGTACCTAGACATTCTGAGTATATGCTCACTGACAGAACTATTATCCTCCATTCTGCAGCTGTAGAACTTATTGGAGACTTCATATCTCTCAATCCGGGGATTTTCTTGAAATATTAACTTCAACTCCTAGAACATCTCATATGCTACATGACGTTCAATACATTGTTGAAGTCCCGGTTCTAAGCTGTAAAGCATGGCACACTTAAGTATCGAGTAGTCATCAGCTTTGCTCTGCCAGGTGTTCACAACATCTGGCATTGCTCCTGCAGCGGGTTTGGCACCCATCGGTGCTTCCATGACATAATTCTTTTGTGCAGCAATGAGGATAATCCTCAAGTTATGGACCCAATCCATGTAATTGCTACCATCATCTTTGAACTTAGCTTTCTCTAGGAGCGCATCAAAATTCAACGGAACAACAACATGCGCCATTTATCTACTACAACATAGACATACAAAATACTATCAAGTACTAAGTTCATGATAAATTAAAGTTCAATTAATCATATTACTTAAGAACTCCCACTTAGATAGACATCCCTCTAATCATCTAAGTGATCACGTGATCCGTATCAACTAAACCATGTCCGATGATCACGTGAGATGGAGTAGTTTTCAAAGGTGAACATCACTATGTTGATCAGATCTACTATATGATTCACGCTCGACCTTTCGGTCTCAATGTTCTGAGGCCATATCTGCATATGCTAGGATCATCAAGTTTAACCCGAGTTCTGTGTGTGCAAAACAGGCTTGCACCCGTTGTATGTGAACGTAGAGCTTATCACACCCGATCATCACGTGGTGTCTCGGCATGACGAACTGTAGCTACGGTGCATACTCAGGGAGAACACTTGTACCTTGAAATTTAATGAGAAATCATCTTATAATGCTACCATCGTACTAACCAAAATAAGATGCATAAAGGATAAACATCACATGCAATCAATATAAGTGATATGATATGGCCATCATCATCTTGTGCCTTTGATCTCCATTTCCAAAGCACCGTCATGATCACCATCGTCACCGGCTTGACACCTTGATCTCCATCGAAGCATCGTTGTCGTCACACCAACTATTGCTTCTACGACTATCGCTACCGCTTAGTGATGAAGTAAAGCAATTACATGGCGATTGCATTTCATACAATAAAGCGACAACCATATGGCTCCTGCTAGTTGCCGATAACTGTGTTACAAAACATGATCATCTCATACAACAATTTATATAATCACGTCTTGACCATATCACATCACAACATGCCCTGCAAAAACAAGTTAGACGTCCTATACTTTGTTGTTGCAAGTTTTACGTGGCTGCTACGGGCTTAGCAAGAACCGTTGTTACCTACGCATCAAAACCACAATGATTTTTCCTCAAGTTTGCTGTTTTAACCTTCAACAAGGACCGGGCGTAGTCACACTCGATTCAACTAAAGTTGGAGAAACAGACACCCACTAGCCACCTGTGTGTGAAGCACGTTGGTAGAACCAGTCTCGCGTAAGCATACGCGTAATGTCGGTTTGAGCCGCTTCATGCAACAATACCGCTGAATCAAAGTATGACATGCTGGTAAGTAGTATGACTATTATCACCCACAACTCTTTGTGTTCTACTCGTGCATATAACATCTACGCATAGACCTTGCTCGGACGCCACTGTTGGGAAACGCATTAATTTCAAAAAAAATCCTACGCACACGCAAGATCCATCTAGGTGATGCATAGCAACGAGCGGGGAGAGTGTTTCCATGTACCCTCGTAGACCGAAAGCGGAAGCGTTTTGTAACGCGGTTGATGTAGTCAAACGTCTTCGCGATCCAACCGATCCAAGTACCGAAAGCATGGCACCTCCGCAATCTGCACACGTTCAGCTCGGGGACGTCCCTCGTACTCTTGATCCAGCTGAGGCCGAGGGAGAGTTTCGTCAGAATGACGGCGTGGTGACGGTGATGACGAAATTACCGACGTAGGATTCACCTAAGCTCTACAACGATATGACCGAGATGGAAATCTGTGGAGGGGGGCACCGCACATGGCTAAGATCAACTTTGATGTCTTCTAGGGTGCCCGCCTCCCCACGTATATAAAGCTGGGAGGGGGAGGCCAGCCGGCCCTCATAGGCGCGCCAAGGGGGGAGGAATCCTCCTCCTAGTAGGAGTAGGACTCCCCCCTTTCCTAGTCCTACTAGGAGAAGAAGGAAGGAGGGGAAAAGATAAGGAAGGAGGGCGCATGGCCCCTCCCCCTAGTCCAATTCGGTCTAGGCCCATGGGGGGGCGCGGCCAGCCCTTGGCAGCCCCCCTCTCTCTCCCCTAGGCCCATTACTTCTCTGGTGGTTCCGCTAACCCATCCGGCACTCCGATATTTATCCGGTGACCCCCGGAACTCATTCGGTGTCCGAATAACATCGTCCAATATATCAATCTTTACATATCGACCATTTCGAGACTCCTCGTCATGTGCGTGATCACATCTGGGACTCTGAACTACCTTCGGTACATCAAAACACACAAACTCATAATATCGATCGTCATCGAACGTTAAGCGTGCGGACCCTACGGGTTCGAGAACTATGTAGACATGACCGAGACTCATCTCCGGTCAATAACCAATAGCGGAACCTGGATGCTCATATTGGTTCCTACATATTCTACGAAGATCTTTATCGGTCAAACTACATAACAACATACGTTGTTCCCTTTGTCATCGGTATGTTACTTGCCCGAGATTCGATCGTCGGTATCTCAATACCTAGTTCAATCTTGTTACCGGCAAGTCTCTTTACTCGTTCCGTAATGCATCATCCCGTAAGTAACTCATTAGTCACATTTCTTGCAAGGCTTATAATGATGTACATTACCAAGAGGGCCCGGAGATACCTCTCCGACAATCGGAGTGACAAATCCTAATCTCGATCTATGCCAACTCAACAAACACCACCGGAGACACCTGTAGAGCATCTTTATAATCACCCAGTTACGTTGTGATGTTTGATAGCACACTAAGTGTTCCTCCGGTATTCGGGGGTTGCATAATCTCATAGTCATAGGAACATGTATAAGTTATGAAGAAAGCAATAGCAATAAACTAGACGATCATAGTGCTAAGCTAACGGCTGGGTCAAGTCAATCACATCATTCTCTAATGATGTGATCCTGTTAATCAAATGACAACTCATGTCTATGGTTAGGAAACTTAACCATCTTTGATTAACGAGCTAGTCAAGTAGAGGCATACCAGTGGCACTCTGTTTGTCTATGTATTCACACATGTATTAAGTTTTCGGTTAATACAATTCTAGCATGAATAATAAACATTTATCATGATATAAGGAAATATAAATAACAACTTTATTATTGCCTCTATGGCATATTTCCTTCACTTACAACTCTCGTTTTGAAACAATTTGGCTTTTGAGTTGTAACACTTAAACTTGATGGTCGTCTGTTATGTTTTGCTGCTACTTTGTGATGCGATGATAAATTCCGCATGAAGTCATTGTGCAGACGCCCATTTTTTCATTGTGCATGTCATTTATCTTCATTATACTTATATATGCATGATGAATTGTCTTCGTAAGTTGAAGAGGATTTCCACAAAGTAAAAACTACCATGTGCATCTGCATTCAAAAGCAAACTACTTATATGCACATCTTTAGGGGGAGCCCTTTGCAACTTATGAAGACAATGCTTTTATCCTTAACTCTCACATACTTTTATTGCCGTTGAAAACTTCAACCGGTTTGTCATCAATCACCAAAAAGGGGGGGATTGTAAGTGCATCTAGTGCCACCCCTAGTTGGTTTTGGAGTATTGACGACAAACTTGGTTGAGGGACTAATGTGTTTCTGAGAATTGCAGGATAACATAGGTAGGAGTCCCTTATTGAATCGGTTTACCTACCAGAGATGAACCCTAAAAATGTGTGAAGACATTGAAGACAATGGTGGTTCGTGAAGACATTTACGGTGAAGATTATGACATGAGAAGACATTCATGTGAAGACTATGGAGTGTGAAGACATAGTTGTTTCGTAGTTCCTTTTCTTGTTTGTTGAGTCATAGGAACCACCGAACTATTAAGTGGGGTCCAAGTGAACAAAGTCAGAGTGACTGAAGTGATGCTCAACCAAATCCTATGTCTTCGAGTGAAGACAATGAGAGCAAATCTTATCCAGAGCTAGATGAGTTAGCTTTACTTGTAGCCCAAGTCAAGCTGCCGCGTGTGTTTGAAATCCGACTATTGGACACATGTCGGTTCCTTAGTGTCCCAGGGTCATTTCGGGCAAATCAGGTCGGGTTGCCTCCTGGCTATAAATAGCCCACCCCCTACACCGTAAATTGGTGGCTGCTCAGAGTTAGTGCATGGCTTTTGTCGTTTGAGAGCAAGGCACCTCCGAAGCATTTGAGAGAGAGATCCTTGCGAGGATAATGCACAAAACACCTAGAGCCAAGGAGTGTTAGGCATCATTGAAGTCTTTCTATCCGCGTGACCTGAAGACTTGTTACACTTTAGGACTCCTCCAGCCGGTTAGGCATCGCGTTCTGAGCATCCAAGATCCATTGTGGATTGCGAGTGAACGAAGTCTATGAAGGTATGGAAGTCTACCTTGAAGACTTACTAGAGTGATTGGGCAAGGACTGGGTGTTCTTAGCTTAAGAAGAACAAGGTGAAGACGCTGTCTTCTGAGTTAAATCTCAGCCTCCCTAACGAGACATACAGTTGTCACAACAACTGGAACTGGTCTACCAAATCCTTGTCATCACCAAGCAACTGGTTCTATCCTTCACTTCTCTTTACTTCATAGTTTGTCTTTGTGAAGTCATTGCATGCCTGTCTGATGTGATTGACTTCACTGAGTGAAGACTATTAACTGTTTGGCTTCATACTGTCTTCCATCCTGATCCTTACTACCTAGCTGCTGATAGTCTTCGTGCTTTCACTTCATTGCTTACTTGGCTATGGCTTGTCTAGTGTAGTCTACCTTCCGCTGCATATAAATAGGTTCATTTCCACTGTTTTTCTTCAAAGACCTCGTGTTTGGAAGACTTTCGTAAAAATTGCCTATTCACCCCACTCTAGTCGATAACTAGCACTTTCCATACGGCTAGCCATGGAAAGTGAAAGTATGGTGGAAAAAGGAATAAACTTTATTTTCTGTTTGGGAACCGCCTATGATATATCTAGCATGGAAATTGTTGGGAGCTCTAAGTCGTTCCCATTGGTGGGAAAAGTATGCCTCTCAAAATGTTTTTATCTCTCAATTTTTGCTTTGAGCTTTGGCACCTCTACAAATCCCTACTTCCCTCTGCGAAGGGCCTTTCTTCTCATTTATGCAATTTTTATTTTTAATTTGAGTCTAAATCTTCTCTTATAAAGCACCAAATAGGGGGCACTATGATCGTACTTGAGCATTGGGTGTAGCTAATATGCGAGTGTGTTTCATGAATGGATCAATGATTGAGCATGATGTGCTAGGGATAACTTATTTTAGCATTGATATTTTGAAAGACATTTTTGCTTGTTGATATGCTTGAGTATTTAAGTCTCATGTGAAAACTAGAATTGCTTTGAACCATATAAAAGTCCAAATGTCCATGCTATAAATAAAAGAATATGAGATGACATGTTAGGCAGCATTCCACATCAAAAATTCTGTTTTTATCATTTACCTACTCGAGGACGAGCAGGAATTAAGCTTGGGGATTGTGATACGTCTCCAACGTATCTATAATTTTTTATTGTTCCGTGCTATTATATTATCATTCTTGGATGTTTTATAATCATTTTATAGTCATTTTATATCATTTTTTGGTACTAACCTATTGACATGGTGCCAAGTGCCAGTTTCTATTTTTTGCATGTTTTTTTACATCGTAGGAAATCAATATCAAACGAAGTCCAAACACCGTGAAACTTTTTGAGGATTTTTTATGGACCAAAACACTTCCAGTGGACCAGAGCTGCACCTGGGGGTGCCCCGAGGGGGCACAACCCACCAGGGTGCGCCTGGGTGCCCAGGCGCGCCCAGGTGGGTTGTGCCCACCTCGGTGGTCTCCCGCACCCCCTCTTTACCCTATAAATTCCTAAATATTTCCAAAACCCTTGGGGGTAACCCTAGATCAGAAGTTCCGTCGCCGAAAGGCTCTGTAGCCACCGAAAACCAATCTAGACCCCGTTCCGACACCCTGCCGGAGGGGGGAATCATCACCGGTGGCCATCTTCATCATCCCGGCGGCCACCATGATGAGGAGGGAGTAGTCCATACTTAGGGCTGAGGGTTTGTACTAGTAGCTATGTGTTTAATGTCTCTCTCTCTCTCTCTCTCTCTTGTGTTCTTGAGATGTCACGATCTTGATGTATCGCGGGCTTTGTTAATATAGTCGGATCATATGGTGTTTTCCCCTCTCTATCTTGCTGTGATGAATTGAGTATTTCCCTTTGAGATTTCGTTGTTATCGGATTGAATACTTTTATGGATTTGAGAACACTTGATATATATCTTGCAATTGAATACTCGTGGTGACAATAGGGTATCGTATTGATTCACTTGTATATGTTTTGGCACTCAAATCGCGGATTCCCGAGGTGACATTAGGGTAATCTATGCAAAGGGGTTGATGCACGTTCTTCTGTTTGTTTCTCTAGTAGAAATCTTGGGGCACTCATTGAAGTTCTTTGTGTTGGATTGAGTATTATGAATATGAATTTGCTTTGGTGCTATTTTAGTACGAACACTAGGATAGATCAAACGGAAAGAATAGTTTTGTGTTATTTTAGTACGAACTCTTGAATTGATCGAATAGAAAGAATGGCTTTGAGGTGGTTTCATACCCTACAAACAATTTATTCTTATGTCCCCCGCTAGATAGGAACTTTGGAGTTATTCTTCATCGCACTTTGAGGGGTAGTTATACGATCCAATTATATTAGCACTATTGAGAGATTGCACTAGCAAAAGTATGGACCCTAGGCCTCATTTTCAAGCATTGCAATACCGTTTTTGTGCTCGTTTACTATTTGCTACCTTGCTGTTTTTATTTATTCATATTATAAAGAATATATTTCTACCATCAATATTACACTTTTATCACTATCTCTTCACCGAACTAGTGCACCTATACAATTTGCCATTGTATTGGGTGTGTTGGGGACACAAGAGATTTCTTGTATTTGGTTGCAGGGTTATTTGAGAGAGACCATCTTCATCCTACACCTCCCACGGATTGATAAACCTTAGGTCATCCACTTGAGGGAAAATTGCTACTGTCCTATAAAACACTACGCTTGGAGGCCTAGCACGAGTCTACAAGAATAAATTTACGTAGTAGACATCAGTCCCTAAGTAGCCGAAACACCTTAGGAGACTCAATTCACAACTCAAACAACCACAAATGCTAAATGGTGCAAAATGGGTTAGGTTGAGGAAAGCTATGGTGGTTTTGCAGATGATATGGTGGAGGGCCTAGACAAAGATGTCAAAATGTCAAAATTTTGATGGAGTCAAATGATGTTGGAGCCTATCTAGATGGATGGGGTTGTCAATAACTACTCAACTAGCTAAAGAACGCGAAAATCAGACTCTGGATGTGGAAGTTATGGGCAAAATGGTGAAGTGCTGGCGGCTGACCTGGGGGGTCGTGAGCACGGGGTCTAGGGCCCGTGGGTACGGGGTGTCCAGATACTTTTCGGGGGGCCGTGCGCACGGGGTCTGGGGTCCGTGGGCACGGGGTGGGCGGAAATTTCGTGATTTTGTGGCGGAAATTGAGGATTTCTAGGGCAAAATTGGAGAGATTTTGGGGATGGATTGTGGGGAAAAGATGGGGGAAAGCTAGATCCACTTGAAACCAAGCAAATCCATGGATCAAATCCAACAAAACCTCATCAAACCAACAAATCACAAAAAAAATTGGGGCTATTTTTGGTGGGGATTTTCAAAATTGGGGAAGAACACAACAAAATTAGGCTAGAAAACAAGGAGGGGGTTTCTATTTCGTGAGAAACCATGGCTCATGATACCAAGATGTTGTAGGGTGGAACCCTTAGATGGATCTTTCACGAATTGGAGGGGAAATCCCGAAGAACATGATGAACATGAATAACACAAGAGAGGGGAAACACTCATATGCTAGATCCAAGAACACACAAGAGGTCACAATGATCCAAGGACAACAAAGGAAAGATACAAGTTAACTAGTTCATCCCAATCCTATGAGGAAAGAGGTCTTGATGATGTCTTCTCGAAGAGGAGGTCTTGACATTCACAAGTGGATCATCTCCTAAGAGGTCTTGAAATCCACAAGGGGATCTCCTAGGAGGTCTTGATCTCCTAGAGGAGTGGATACAAGTAGCAAATCTCTCTAATGTCTATAAACTACTTTGCTTTCCCTAAGAAATGACCTAGGCACTAGTTATATAGGTGGATGGAGGTGAGGGACGAGTGGAGGGGCAAAAGGGGCATTTCCCGGCCAACTCGCAGGCAGGCCCGTGCGCACGGGCTAAGTCAGCCCCGTGGGCATGGGGGTCCCGTGTGCACAAGGTCTTTGGGGCCCGTGCACATGGAGTATCCAGGAACTCTCTGGATAGGCCATGCATAGGGGGTCCAAAAGGCCCGTGCGCACGGGGTCCTCTGAACCGTTCTTCTTCTTCCATCTGCTCGCCTCCGTCTTCCTTGTGGTCTTCCCGTCCTTCTCCTTGGACTTGGCGAGCTTCCTTCTTCCGTGTGTTTCCCTCGTGGATGGTGTAGTTGTACTCTTCCACTTGGGCTCCTCCTCGAAGAATGTGTAGCTCCGCTTGCACCTATGTATGCACACGAGAGAGGGGTCAAGTAGTATACCATCCTCGAAGGGGGCAAGTGGACACGTGTAAAGGAGGTGATTCACCTTTGTATGAATGAAGTAAAAGTCACACGTGCCACTTGGCGAAGTGGCTCTTGACATGGTGATGTCCATAGGATGCTCCGCATCAAGACTCCCTTTTATAGGACCTCCTGAATCCAACCGTTATGTGCTCAGCCCACACACAAGTGGTACTACCGCTCCACGGAGCAATACTATCATTCGGGCGGTAGATCCAGGAAAATAGAGCAAAGGAAAAGAACCTTGGGGAGGTAGAGCCGCCGGAGCAGTACTATTGCTCATCCCAGCGATACTACCTGATACGTCTCCAACGTATCTATAATTTTTGATTGCTCCATGCTATATTATCTACTGTTTTGGACTATATTGGGCTTTATTTTCTACTTTTATATTACTTTTGGGACTAACCTATTAACTGGAGGCCAAGCCCAGAATTGTTGTTTTTTGCCTATTTCAGTGTTTCGAAGAAACGGAATATCAAACGGAGTCCAAATGGAATGAAACCTTCGGGAACGTGATTTTCTCAACAAATAAGATCCAGGAGACTTGGACCCTCCGTCAAGAAAGGAGGGAGGCGGTCACGAGCTAGGGTGGAGGCCCCCCCTAGGGCGCGCCCCCTGCCTCGTGGGCCCCCCTTTGCTCCACGGACGTACTCCTTCCTCTTATATATACCTACGTACCCCAAACGATCAGATACGGAGCCAAAAACCTAATTCCACTGCCGCAACCTTCTGTACCCACGAGATCCCATCTTGAGGCCTGTTCCGGAGCTCCGTCGGAGGGGGCCATCATCACGTAGGGCTTCTAAATCATCATAGCCCCTCCGATGAAGTGTGAGTAGTTTACCTCAGACCTTCGGGTCCATAGTTAGTAGCTAGATGGCTTCTTCTCTCTTTTTGGATCTCAATACAATGTTCTCCCCCTCTCTCGTGGAGATCTATTCGATGTAATCTTCTTTTTGCAGTGTGTTTGTTGAGACCGATGAATTGTGGGTTTATGATCAAGTCTATCTATGAACAATATTTGAATCTTCTCTGAATTCTTTTATGTATGATTGGTTATCTTTGCAAGTCTCTTAGAATTACTAGTTTGGTTTGGCCTACTAGATTGGTTCTTCTTGCAATGGGAGAAGTGCTTAGCTTTGGGTTCAATCTTGCGGTGTCCTTTCCCAGTGACAGTAGGGGCAGCAAGGCACGTATAGTATTGTTGCCATCGAGGATAACAAGATGGGGTTTTTATCATATTGCATGAAACTATCCCTCTAGATCATGTCATCTTGCTTAAGGCATTACTCTGTTTTTAACTTAATACTCTAGATGCATGCTGGATAGCAGTCGATGAGTGGAGTAATAGTAGTAGATGCAGGCAGGAGTCGGTCTACTTGTCTCGGACGTGATGCCTATATACATGATCATACCTAGATATTCTCATAACTATGCTTAATTCTGTCAATTGCTCAATAGTAATTTGTTCACCCACCGTAGAATGCTTATGCTCTTGAGAGAAGCCACTAGTGAAATCTATGGCCCCCAAGTCTATTCTCATCATATCAATCTCCAATCACTTTATTATTGCTTTGCTTTTTTACTTTGCCTTTTATTTTACTTTGCATCTTTATATCAAAAATACCAAAAATATTATCTATCATCTCTATTAGATCTCACTCTCGTAAGTGACCGTGAAGGGATTGACAACCCCTAATCGTGTTGGTTGCATTGAGCTATTTGTTTTGTGTAGGTACGAGGGACTCGCGCGTGGCCTCCTACTAGATTGATACCTTGGTTCTCAAAAACTGAGCGAAATACTTACGCTACTTTGCTGCATCATCCTCTCCTCTTCGGGGAAATCCAACGCAGTGCTCAAGAGATAGCAAGAAGAATTTCTGGCGCCGTTGTCGGGGAGTCTACGCAAAAGTCAACATACCAAGTACCCATCACAATCTCTTATCTCTCGCACTACATTATTTGCCATTTGCCTCTCGTTTTCCTCTCCCCCACTTCACCCTTGCCGTTTTATTCGCCCTCTCTTTTTTGCTTGCCTTTTTCTCGCTTGCTTGTCGTTATGGCTAGGCTTATATCTTCTCCATGTCTCCCGAGAATGATGTTCTAAATTTTAAACAAAGGGAGGGAGAAAATCTAAAAGACGCTTGGTATAGAATTTGCAATGCTCAAAATAGATCTACCAGGAAGCAATCTACTTCAGTTCTAATTTTTATGTAGGTGTTAATCCTTGGTATAGATATATCCTTGATACCATTACCGGAGTGAATTTCTTGGGTAGCCACACTTTTGATTCTTACAATGCTATGATAGATTTATTTGGCTCACCACCTCTTTTGGTTAATGGAACTATGTTAACTTTGGAGCATGTAATGCAAAGACTTGAAATTATTGAAAATAAAGTTGCTACCGTTGAATTAATTGAAAATCTAGATAAAAAGATCCACAGTCAAATTACCCAATATGGATCTAAGGTGGGAGTAACTTTGAAAAATATTAAGGAGAAGAACCCATAGTTAATGAGAGAATAAATCAAGATTCCACTAGAATTGATAAACTTGAGGGTATCATTACCAACTTGGGAACCGCTTTTTCTTCCGTAAAGAATACTCCAAGTCCACCTACTAAAAATGCCAAGCTTATGTATGTTCCTAAGAATAAGGGTGAATCCTCTAGTAAGGAAACTACGGATCTTAAATCTACAAGTATTCATCCCAATCTTTTTGCTATCATTAAGGAACCATTTGCTACAAATGAATTTTTTGATTTTGTGCCTAAAAGGTTGATAATTACTAAAAAGAAAGAAATCTCTAAAGAAGGTAGATGCCTCATTGAAGAATTGCCTACCAAATATGGCAATACCTAGATCTATCCTTGCTTTTATGCCTAGCTAGGGGCGTTAAACGATAGCGCTTGTTGGGAGGCAACGCAATTTTATTTTTAGTTTTTTTTGTTTTTGCTTCTATTTAGAAATAAATAATCCATCTACCTTCTGTTTATATGTGGTTTTGTGTTTTAATTAGTGTTTGTGCCAAGTTAAACCTATAGGATCTTCTTGGATGAAAGTTATTTGATCTTCATGTAATTTCCAGAATCTTTCTGTTCACGAAAACAATTGTTAAAAATCACCAGAACGTGATAAAATTCTGATTCCAATTGCTGCTGATCAATAAAAAATTGTCTAGGTCTTCCTATTTTGGTAGATTTTTTGGAGGTCCATAAGTTTGCGTTAGTTACAGATTACTACAGACTGTTCTGTTTTTAACAGATTCTGTTTTTCGTGTGTTGTTTGCTTATTTTGATGAGTCTGTGGCTAGTAAAATAGTTTATAAACCATAGAGAAGTTGGAATACAGTAGGTTTAAAACCAATACAAATAAATAATGAGTTCATTACAGTACTTTGAAGTGGTCTTTTGTTTTCTTTCGCTAACGGAGCTCACAAGATTTCTGTTGAGTTTTGTGTTTTGAAGTTTTCAAGTTTTTGGTGAAATCTTTTGATGGATTATGGAACAAGGAGTTGCAAGAGCCTAAGCTTGGGGATGCCCATGGCACCCCCAAGATAATCCAAGTACACCAAAAAAGTCAAAGCTTGGGGATGCCCCGGAAGGCATCCCCTCTTTCGCCTACTTCCATCGGTAATTTTACTTGGAGCTATATTTTTATTCACCACATGACATGTGTTTTGCTTGGAGCGTCTTGTATTATTTGTGTCATTGTTTGTTACACAATCATCCTTGCCGTACACACCTTTTGAGAGATCCATACATGAATTGGAATTTGTTAGAATACTCTATGTGCTTCACTTATATCTTTTGAGCTATATAGTTTTGCTCTAGTGCTTCACTTATATCTTTTAGAGCATGGTGGTGGATTTGTTCTACAGAAACTATTGATCTCTCATGCTTCACTTAGATTATTTTGAGAGTCTTATATTGTAAGTGCATCTAGTGCCCCTTAGTGATTTTGGTGTATTGAAGACTTATCGGTTAAGGGACTATGAGGAGTTTGATATTTACAGAGAAAGTCAACCCCTAAAAATGAAGTTCTTCGACTGAAGACTTTGATATTCTGAAGACTTTCTGAAGACTTTGAAAGTGAAGAAATTGGTGTAACCTTGAAGACTTGGTGGAACATGATGCATGAAGACTTTTGTTTTCGTAGTTTCATTTTCTCTTCGTTGAGTCATAGGAAACACCGTACTATTAAAGGGGGTCGAGGAAATACTAAGGAAAATTTTCCATGTGATGCTCAACTCAAAATCCTACACCTACCAATCCCTTCGAGTGAAGCCACTGGAAATCTCATACAGTCTAGTCAATTCCTTCAGTGACAGAGACGCAGTTCTTCTATTCACTGAGGAATTTGTTCTGACTGAGGAGTTAGGAATTCACCAGTGCGGATTGCCTACACAGTGAGGAACATGATAGCCCTGAGGAATTAGTACCTCAAATTTCCGACCGTTGCTGTGCTACGCGCTAGCTGTCCCAAAATATCTTATCCATCCAACGGTCATATCATTGTAGGGCATTTATGTCTTATCATGTCGGGCTGCTCCCTAGGCTATAAATAGCCGCCCCCTACAACCACTAGCTGGTTTGCTGCTCCGCGAGAAACTAACACTTGTCATTTGAGAGCATCCCATCCTCCGAGGACGTTGAGCGAAAATCATCAAGTGAGGAAAATCCAAAAACCCAAACCCAAACACCTACAAACCCAAAGTGATTGAGCATCACTGAAGAGATTGATCCTGCGTGGATCCAACGCTTGTTACCTTTGAAGACTGTGCTTCTTCCAGACGATTAGGCGTCATGGTCTAGAGCGTCCAAGAGGAATTGTGGATCGCCGAGTGACCGAGTTTGTGAAGGTTCGGAAGTCACCTGAAGACTTACCACGAGTGATTGGGCGAGGACTGTGTGTCCTTAGCTCAAGGAGAATACGGTGAGGACTGTGTGTCCTCAGGTTTAAATACCTAGCCGCTTCAACCAGATGTACAACTAAGACAACAGTTGGAGCTGGTCTACCAAATCATTGTCTTCACCAAGCCAACTGGTTCTATTTCCTCAACACTTTCATTTCCTCATTACTGTGTTGCGTGTTTGTTCATATCTGTGTTTGAAGACTTTGACTGAAGACTTTCTCAACTTCCTCAGTTCAAGTTCTTCAGTCTGTTTGTCTTCATCTTGTGCTATCCTGTGTTTACGCTTTCTGTACTCTGTGTTTGTCTTCATTTCATCATGATGACCATGCATGTATTCTGTTATGTTTACTTCTGAGTACTTATTCCGCTGCAAGTAGTTCTTCGCTAAGGAATTTACTCACTAGCAAATTCCTCAGTGAAGAATTTCATATAAATCGCCTATTCACCCCCCTCTAGTCGATATAACGCACTTTCAATTGGTATCAGAGCGAGGTACTCCCTTGTTCTGTGTGATTTTGGTTTAATCTCCTGGAGTTTTAGTTATGTCGACCGCAGGTATGAAGAAAGTGACATGCCCTATCTTTGACGGTCACGAGTTTCCCTAGTGGAAGGCCATGATGAAGAAGCGCCTCATGGCGATGAACAGTGAGCTGTGGACCGTCACTGAGATTGGTCTGACTGATCTGTGCAAGATGGCGGAAGCTGATGACATTCGCTAGTACATCCTTCTCAACCTCACGACGAAGGACGTCATCTGCTCCTGTCTGTCCCGAAATCAGTTCAGGAATGTCATGCATCTTGACCATGCGAAGCTTATCTGGGACCGTCTCTCTGATGTCTATGAAGGCCCTCGAACTTGTCATGATCCTTGGTTTGAGGACTTCAAAGAATCTCTCAAGTCAATGACATTTGAACCAGAATCATCATCCTCCTCACCATGTCTTATGGCAGATGGTGAACAGGATGATCAACCCAAAGCCACTGAGTGGGTCCTCGATAGTGGATGTACAAATCACATGACTGGTGACAAGAATCTATTGATGGATGCTCCCTTATCATCATCACATCTGAAGCCTATCATCTTCGCTGACAAAAGCAAAAGTCAGGTATTGGGTCTAGGTAAGGTTGCTATCGCAAAGGATCGACACATGGACAAAGTCATGCTTGTTGAGTCCTTAGGATACAACCTTATGTCTGTCTCAATGCTTTGTGATCTTGATATGGTTGTTGTCTTTGGCAAGTATCGTTGTGTTGTGATTATGGAAGCTGTCAATTCCAAAGTCTTCGAAGGCTTTAGGAGAGGAGACTTGTATATTGTTGATTTCTCTACAGATTCACAAGCAGCCGTGTGCCTACTTGCAAAAGCTTCAGAAGGATGGTTATGGCATCAACGACTTGGTCATGCAGGCATGAGGAATTTGCACACGCTTGCGAAGACGAAACATGTCATTGGCATTGAGAATGTCAAATTCCTCAAGGATCACTTATGCGGTGCCTGTGAAGCTGGAAAAATGACCAAGGCCAAGCATCCAGCTAAGACCATCATGATTACTACTTGCCCATTTGAATTGCTTCACATCGATCTCTTCGGTCCTAATCATTATTCTGCCATTTCAAATGAAGCATCTCAATATGGCTTTGTTATTGTTGATGATTACTCTCGTTACACATGGGTACACCTTGTTACTTACAAACATGAAGTGCAGGAAGTCTTCAAACGATTTTCCTCGAGGGCTTCAACCAACTTTGGTGTGAAGATCAAGCACATCAGAAGTGACAATGGCACTGAGTTCAAGAATTCGGGTCTCGATGACTATCTTGATGAACTTGGTATTACTCATGAGTTATCTGCTCCTTATACTCCTCAAAAGAATGGCGTCGTGGAGCGCAAGAACAGGACTTTTGCTGAGATGGCTCGCACTATGCTCGATGAGTACAAAACACCTCGTTGTTTCTCGGTTGATGCAATTGATACTGCATGCCACATCATCAATAGAGTATATCTTCACAAATTCTTCAAGAAGACTGCCTATGAACTCCTCACTGACAAGAAACCCAATGTGAGTTATTTCAAAGTCTTCGGTGCTAAATGCTGGATTAGAGATCCTCATCACAACTCTAAATTTGCACCGAAAGCACATGAAGGTTTTATGCTTGGTTACGGAAAGGACTCGCACACCTACAGAGTCTTCAACAATGTTCTTCACAAGATTGTTGAAACTGTAGATGTGCGGTTCGATGAAACTAATGGCTCGCAAAGAGAGCACCTACCTTCTGTGATAGATGAACCAGCACCTGAGGATTCTATCAAGCACAAGGCTACTGAAGATGTCATTCCTACTGAAGAATCTGCTGAAGAATTCATTCCAGAACGTGAAGAACGTCGAGCTGATGCACCTGAGGAAAATGCTGAGGAAATTGATGCTGAAGAAAATGCTGATCAAATTCCTCACTGACAACCAGCTCACCCTCGCGTTGCAAAAGAAGTGCAAATTGAGAAGATCATCGATGACATTAGAGCACCAGGTCCTCTCACCCGCTCAAAAGCTTCACATCTATCTAACTTTTGTGGGCACTTTGCTTTTGTCTCTATCACAGAGCCCACTAAGGTAGATGAAGCATTTCTGGAGCCCGAGTGGATTCAGGCCATGCAAGAAGAATTACATCAGTTCAAGCTCAACAACGTCTGGGAACTGGTCAATCGTCCAGATCCTCACAAGCATAATATCACTGGCACAAAGTGGATCTACCGCAACAAGCAAGATGAAAACGGCCTTGTGCGCAATGGCATATTCATATCTCAGGAGAAATACCTCAAGGATGTCCTGAAGAAATTCGGCATGCAAGATTGCAAAGGCATCAAGATTCCTATGCCCATAAATGGTCATCTGTGCACTGATGAAAATGGTATTGACTTTGATCATAAGGTATACCGCTCCATGATTGGTTCTTTATTGTACTTATGTGCATCTAGGCCAGATATAATGCTTAGTGTTTGCATGTGTGCCCGATTTCAAGCTGCACCGAAGGAATCACACCATAAGGCTGTGAAGCATATTCTTCGATATCTAGCTCACACACCAACACTAGGATTATGGTATCCCAAGGGCTCGGATTTTGATCTCATTGGATATTCTGACTCTGACTATGCTGGTGATCGTGTGGACCGCAAGTCAACATCTGGTACTTGTCATTTCCTTGGACGATCCTTGGTCTGTTGGTCCTCGAAGAAACAGAACTGCGTATCATTGTCTACTGCTCAAGCTGAGTACATTGGTGCTGGTTCTTGCTGTGCTCAACTGCTATGGATGAAACAAACACTCAAGGACTATGGCGTCAACATGAATAATGTGCCTCTCCTCTGTGACAATGAGAGCGCTATCATGATTGCTCACAACCCAGTTCAGCACTCGAAGACAAAGCACATTCAGATTCGTCATCATTTTCTTCGTGATCGTGTGTTGAAGGGCGACATTTCTATTGAGCATGTGAAGACTGAAGAACAGCTAGCCGATATCTTCACTAAGCCCTTGGATGAGAAGAGATTTAGCAAGTTGCGGTGTGAGCTAAATATCTTAGAGTCTTTGAATGTACTTTGAAAAGGCACTCATCCTAACACTTATGCAAAATTGATGACTTAGATGTGCAACACATGAAGAAACATTTTTCTTCAATCAATGAAGAATAACACTCAAAGTGTGAAGAAATTAATGAATAATTTGATTCTCAGAACCCTACGACAATTGTACGCGGTGTCTGAAATCATCATTCTTATACGGTGGGTCACGCCACCACAAAAGTTGAAAATCTTCAATTTGAGTTTTTCCTCATTTTTGAAATTCCTCAGTTGTTCAAATTCTTCAACTTTGCAAAATCTTCACTTGTTCCTTCGTTTTTCTTCATTGGCTATATATGATTTTATGTCCTCTACAGCATTCACATATGGCTATTTGTTCAATTTAGTTTTTCTGCTAAGTGAATGTGATCGGACCGTTCCCCCTCTATGCTATAATCAATCCAATCTATTCACAAATTCTTCATGTTCGTTCTATTTGAAACTCGTTCAAAATCTTCATTGTGTCCTTGTCAGCTGAAGAAATTGCGAACGGAACTTTAAAACTAATCTTATCCAAATTTTCGGTTTTGCCGCTCAAACCGTTCCGCATCCCACGATGCATTTTTTATTCACCCACGATCTTACACGATCACCACCTCTCTGTACGTGGGTGACACATGTCGTGCGAAGGAGAAGGGTCAGGGGCACGTTCGTCCCAAATCTTCGGGCGAACAGTTTTTTAACTGCCACTATAAATACCCCCTCAATCCTTCCTCACTTCCTTTACTCCACTTGATCACTCTCTCCCGCTCGAGCTTCCCAAACCCTAGCGTCGCTGCTACTCCATCATCGCCAGTGAGGAAGAGCTTCACTTCCTCAACCTCTTCGCCGTCGTACTCGCGCCGACCGCGGAAATCTTCACCTCCGCCGCTGCCATATTCGTCTTCCTCTGCCGAGTTAGGGCGTGGAAGATCTACACCGACGAACTTCACTGTTTCACCTCTCTGTTCATCATGTTCTTCATTCAGGGTAATTAAAAGTTACTTTTACTGCCTTCTTTGATTCAAAATTTCTCTACAAAATCTTCAAAAGGTGTTTTATTCTTCAAATCTTCACACACTAAAACACCTCACACGTCATTTGTTCTTGATTCATTTCTCTAAGCATCATTTTCTTCAAGATTCCTCAATTGTGTGGATCTTCGATATATACAACTCTGGAACCTAAGACAAAGCACGCTTAGTGAAATTATTCAAGACACATCTGGTCAAATTCCTCAAACTTGTTCTTTTTGAAAAAACCCTCTGAGAAAGCATATGACCTCTCCAAATTCCTTGCAACTATACTCTGTTCACAAGTACTCATGTCCGCTGCTGAATCACTAGGTTCTCATCAACTTAACTCATTTGCAGCGTTCCTCGAAGAAAAGTTGCATACTTCTTCAGAGAATTCAATTGTTCAAATTCCTCAGCTGAAGAATATGGCAGATGTAAGAAGCCACAGAAAGGAGGAAAGAAACCTGAGGTCATGACTGCTTTTGAAATCCATGAGGACATTCACAAAGAATACTGCACACCTGATGAAGCCAAGTTTGGCAAAGAAAACAAAAATCAGCGCAAGGTGCACATTCAGAGGATAGAACGGAGATGGGCAAGAGAATGGAGGGAGTACAGATATGTTACTCCAAAGTATATGAAGAAATTCGCTCTCAACCCTCCATGCCCAAGACTTCCACTGGCACCTGTCCAAGTGGCTGATCCCGCTAGCGTCAAACGCGGTGAGGACTTTCCTGAAGAATGGGCCACATGTCAAGCCAAATTGGCACGACAAGCCAGAGAAGCAGTGAGGAAATTCAACGAAGATTCTGCTGGTGCTGCTGCCACTGAGGCCTCTGTCAAGCCGAGGAAATCTATGCCTAAGAAGCCTGCTCGTAAACCAAGTGCTTCACCAACAGTGCCCTCACGGCCAAGTTCCTCAGCTGCGCCCTCACGGCCAGGAACTTCAAAATCTTCAAAACCAATTCCTCAAGTTGCTCCTGCTCATTCAAAATCCTCAGCACCTCCTCCAAAGTCCTCAGCTGTTTCGACAAAGTCCTCAGCACCTATGCATCTGGCCTCGTGCCAAAGGACTGCAGGCATCTCCATTGCCTCTGGTGTCTCAGCAAGTTCCTCAGCTGCACCAAATTCTTCATCTGGCCCCACTCTGCTGAAGACCAAGGCAACTGCTAGACGAGGTCCTCAGCCAAGTCCCAAGAAGAAACAGGTCACCTTCCAAGAGCCACGTGAAGATGATGAGGCTAATGATGATGAACTTCCAGAAATCATCAGAGACAGGCAAGTAAGGGCCGCTAGAGCCAAAGGCACACCTGTACCACTGCTTTTGGATCCAAGGGCGATCCTAGACTACATTGATCTCTAGCACAAGGACCCAAATACTCCTATGCCTGACTTCAAGTTGACACCTGGTCAAAATCACATGCTGAATCATTTCATCCAAGATGAGAAATGGAAGTATGACCAGGCCAGGCAGATCAAGAAGGCACAGTACAAGAAAGAAAAGTTTCTGAAGACCAACCTGGTCAAAATGTCGACTGATGAACTCATCAAAATTCAGTCTAACATCAAAACCCTCAGCGAAAAATTCGACTCATACTATGCTGACTGGAAAGGAGCCAAAGTCTGGTTTGTGAAACTGACTGAAAAGTTCACAAATGTTGCAGCCCCATCGCAACAAGAAGTTCCTCAAGCTGAAGCTTCAGCTCAGCCAGCTGAAGAACATGCCAGCACCGCTGATGACTTTCAGGCTGCTGAAGAAAATGCTAGTTCCAAGGCTGATGACTCCATTCCAGCCGCTGAAGAAATTGCTAGGGCATCCACTAGTGGTGCGCCTGAAGAAACTGAAGAAGTCAGGGCAACTGCATCAGTTGCGCCTGAGGAAATTCAAACAGATTCCTCAGCTCCACCTGCGCCTACACCAACTCCTATCCTTCCATCTACATCAGATGTGAAGAAGACCAAGGCTGCAGAGCAAGCTGCAGTGAAGAAAAGGAAAGCATCAAGTGCTTCAGAATCTTCAGCTCCAAAGAAGATGAAGCCTATGTCCATCTCTTATGAAAATCCTATCGATGTTGTTCCAATTTAAACCTTGCCATCAAAGGACCTTGTCCCTTTTGGTGAAGAATATGAGATCCCAAGCGGATCTGATGAAGAAACTCAATCTGCTGCTTCGTCAGAGCAGATTGATGAGAAAATTGAAGTGGATACGATCCCTTCAACCCCAGTGGTATCCTCACCAATGCCTCAGTTCACTGCTGAAGAGGCTGGTGTTGAAGAATTAGAAGATGAAGACGTGGATATTGGAAGCACAACGCTAGTGATGAATGATGACTTTTGGGAAAGTCAGCATCCAAATTCTCCACTCTTCACCCCACTACAGCAGATTCCTCACTCCCCTGCACCAACAGTTCAAATGGGCTCTGAAGAAACTCATCCCACCTCGTCTGTCCATGAAGACATTCCAGCCACTAGTGCTGAAGAAACTGCTGCTGCTGCAAACGTGACAACTCAAACTGCACCTGAAAAGGAACCAGAAATTCCTCAGCCTGAAGAACCTGAGCTCGCGATCCCTGAAGTTGTGATGCAACTCACTGACACCCCTCTGCCAAAGCCAAAGGATCCGTTCTCAAGGAAGCAAAAGTTCAAGGCTGAAGACTTCTTTAGCGAGCACGTATTCTTCACTGATTACAATCCATATGACTCTGCTCGCATTAGGAAGAGGCGTTTCTGGACTGCTAGTCAAGCCAACTTTTATTCCTCAATGCTATTCAACAAAGACAAAGTCTTCGATCATGCACATATTCCTCACGTAGACATGGAGTCTCTGTCGTGCTTCGAGCCAGTCCTCTGTGTTCTTCATGATGCTGGGCTACTAAACTTCTGCACTGACATATGTGATTGGAATGAAGAACTCATTCTTCAGTTCTACGCAACGCTGCACATCACAGGCGACTCTGAAGATGTAAACTCATGGGTTCTGGACTGGATGACAGAGAACACTCATTACAAGGCACCAGTGTCTGAATTGCTTCGTGCCCTAACACTAAGTCCTCCCCTTGAAGATGCACATTGTGTTTATAATGAACCTGAGCTTTCAAATCACTACATGCAAGTGTTGATGAAGCCTTTGAAGCCAGGGCAGGCCCCTCGAACCAATTTCCTTGTCAAGGAATTACTGTATGTGCCTCGGACTGTCAATCGCATTCTGTCGAAGACAATGAGTCCTATCAAAGGCCATGACTCAAATGATGAAGAAGTCGTTGGCATCATGAAGAATATGCTTTTCAACATCTGTCATGGCGTTCCAGTCAACTTCCATGATTTCTTCATGAGGACTCTGGCCAATATTGTTGTCACCATTTGAGCTGAAGCCTTATGCGCCATGGATTATGAGATTCATCAGGACAAGGTCTTCACTCAACTACAAAGCTGACACTCTGAACCACTGCGGCTACTTGCCTCCAATTGAAGTCCTCAAGAGGCCATTTTCCTCAGGTGATGACAAAGGCAAGGCAACTGTTGTGATCGATGAAGGCATTTGTCCATTGGATGGTCAGTTTCGCAAGGCTGCATCCTACTCCACCAATGATGACTCTGCCACACATGACTCTGCCGCCAACAATGCCAAGCAAAATCCTCAAGCCACAGCACCCAGGGTGATGACTAATCATGAGTTACTCCTGAGTCTTCATCAGAAGGTTGATCGCAATCATAAATGGGTCAAGCGTCAGTTTGGTTCAATTCTTCACAACATGACTTCAACACACAATGCAGTGAAGAAAAACCAATACTACCTCCATGAAACCTTCAACCATACCTGGGTTGTTCTCTCTCATGTCTACAACGCTGAAGATTTGAAGAAAATGGGTCTCAAGGAAGACTTTGACTGGGTTGCACCTTCTCCGAAGAAATACAAGAAGGTCAAGGTTCCTTCTTTGGTGGCCAGCTCCTATTCATCATCGCGTGCCACTGATGAACATGAAGACTTGGACGACACTGCGGCAGGCCCTACTACAACAACCGACCCCGACAACGTTGGCGCTCCTTCGTCAACTTGATTATATTCAGGGGTGTTAGTCCTCAGTCTTGATCCTTTTGGTCATTCGATGACAAAGGGGGAGAAATTTGAGTTAGTCTTCAAGCGGGTCTATTATATGGGCGTTTTTTGCTAAGTTACAACTCTCGTTCTTTCGAAACTTTTATTGGATCGAGTTGTAAACTTAAACCCGATGGTGGTCTGATACTTCTGCTACGTTATTCTGCATTCTTATTCCTTGTTAATATTATCGCATGCATGCTGAAATACGTCAGTCACCATTTTTCATCATGCATTTCAAATTCTTCATAGTATATATCAAATGCGTGTATGAATTACAAGATATAGGGGGAGATCTCCATGATTCAACTCTTCAAGTGTGCATTGCTTCAAAAGCAAATTCCTCACTATGCACATCTTCGGGGGGAGTTCTTCTATATCTTGCAATCAAATTCCTCAATATCAGTATTTACACTTCATATGTTTATCCCCGTTGAAAACTTAACCTATATTGTCATCAATCACCAAAAGGGGGAGATTGTACGTGCATCTAGTGCCCCTTAGTGATTTTGGTGTATTGAAGACTTGTTGGTTAAGGGACTAATGAGTTTATGAGTGTACACAGGTCTATAAGTCTATGAGGAGTTTGATATTAACAGAGAAAGTCAACCCCTAAAAATGAAGTTCTTCGACTGAAGACTTTGATGTTCTGAAGACTTTGAAAGTGAAGAAATTGGTGTAACCTTGAAGACTTGGTATTCATTCGAGGAACATGAAGCGTGAAGACTTCTGTTTTCGTAGTTTCATTTTCTCTTCCTTGAGTCATAGGAAACACTGTACTATTAAAGGGGGTCGAGGAATTACTAAGGAAAAATTTCCATGTGATGCTCAACTCAAAATCCTATACCTACCAATCCCTTCGAGTGAAGCCATTGGAAATCTCATGCAGTCCAGTCAATTCCTTCAGTGACAGAGACGCGGTTATTCTGTTCACTGAGGAATTTGTTTTTACTGAGGAGTTAGGAATTCGCCAGTGCGGATTGCCTACACAGTGAGGAACATGATAGCCCTGAGGAATTAGTACCTCAAATTTCCGACCGTTGCTGTGCTACGCGCCAGCTGTCCCAAAATATCTTATCCATCCAACGGTCATATCATTGAAGGGCATTTATGTCTTATCATGTCGGGCTGCTCCCTAGGCTATAAATAGCCGCCCCCTACAACCACTAGCTGGTTTGCTGCTCCGCGAGAAACTAACACTTGTCATTTGAGAGCATCCCATCCTCCGAGGACGTTGAGCGAAAATCATCAAGTGAGGAAAATCCAAAAACCCAAACCCAAACACCTACAAACCCAAAGTGATTGAGCATCACTGAAGAGATTGATCCTGCGTGGATCCAACGCTTGTTACCTTTGAAGACTATGCTTCTTCCAGACGGTTAGGCGTCATGGTCTAGATCGTCCAAGAGGAATTGTGGATCGCCGAGTGACCGAGTTTGTGAAGGTTCGGAAGTCACCTGAAGACTTACCATGAGTGACTGGGTGAGGACTGTGTGTCCTTAGCTCAAGGCGAATACGGTGAGGACTGTGTGTCCGGGACTGTGTGTCCTCAGGTTTAAATACCTAGCCGCTCCAACCAGATGTACAACTGAGACAGCAGTTGGAACTGGTCTACCAAATCATTGTCTTCACCAAGCCAACTAGTTCCATTTCCTCAACACTTTCATTTCCTCATTACTGTGTTGCGTGTTTGTTCATATCTGTGTTTGAAGACTTTGACTGAAGACTTTCTCAACTTCCTTAGTTCAAGTTCTTCAGTATGTTTGTCTTCATCTTGTGCTATCCTGTGTTTACGCTTCCTGTACTCTGTGTTTGTCTTCATTTCATCATGATGACCGTGCATGTATTCTGTTATGTTTACTTCTGAGTACTTATTCCGTTGCAAGTAGTTCTTCGCTAAGGAATTTCCTCACTAGCAAATTCCTCAGTGAAGAATTTCATATAAATCGCCTATTCACCCCCCCTCTAGTCGATATAACGCACTTTCATAAATAGCATGGTAATTTGCTTAATAATAATAATATGCTTGGTATTCAAGAATTGTAAAACTTTCTTTCGAGTGCGTTGAATACTAAGAAAAGATTGATGCTTGATAATTGTTTAGAGATATGAAGATGGTGATATTAGAGTCATGCTAGTTGAGTAGTTGTGAATTTGAGAAATACTTGCGTTAAAGTTTGTGATTCCCGTAGCATGCACGTATGGTGAACCGTTATGTGATGAAGTCGGAGCATGATTTATTTATTGATTGTCTTCCTTATGAGTGGCGGTCGGGGACGAGCGATGGACTTTTCCTACCAATCTATCCCCCTAGGAGCATGCGCGTAATACTTTGCTTTGATAACTTCTAGATTTTTGCAATAAGTATATGAGTTCTTTATGACTAATGTTGAGTCCATGGATTATACGCACTTTCCTTCCATCCACCATTGCTAGCCTCTCTAATACCGCGCACCTTTCGCCGGTATCATACACCCACCATATACCTTCCTCAAAACAGCCACCATACCTACCTATCATGGCATTTCCATAGCCATCCCGAGATATATTGCCATGCAACTTTCCACCATTCCGTTTATTATGACACGCTCCATCATTGTCATATTGCTAGCATTATCATGTAGTTTACATAGTATTTGTGGCAAAGCCACCTTTGATAATTCTTTCATACATGTCACTCTTGATTCATTGCATATCCCGGTACACCACCGGAGGCATTCACATAGAGTCATATTTTGTTCTAAGTATCGAGTTGTAATTGTTGAGTTGTAAGAAAAATAAAAGTGTGATGATCATCATTTTTAGAGCATTGTCCCAAGTGAGGAAAGGATGATGGAGACTATGATTCCCCCACAAGTCGAGATGAGACTCTGGACGAAAATAAAAAAATAAAAAGAGGCCATAAAAAAAGAAAAGTCCCAAATAAAAAAAATAAAAAAAAGAAGGAAAAAAATGAGAGAAAAAGAGAGAAGGGACAATGTTACTATCCTTTTACCACACTTGTGCTTCAAAGTAGCACCGTGATCTTCATGATAGAGAGTCTCTCATTTTGTCACTTTCATATACTAGTGGGAATTTTTCATTATAGAACTTGGCTTGTATATTCCAATGATGGGCTTCCTCAAAATGCCCTAGGTCTTCGTCAGCAAGTGAGTTGGATGCACACACACTTAGTTTATTTTGTTGAGCTTTCATATACTTATAGCTCTAGTGCATCCGTTGCATGGCAATCCCTACTCACTCACATTGATATCTATTGATGGGCATCTCCATAGCCCGTTGATACGCCTAGTTGATGTGAGACTATCTTCTCCCTTTTTGTCTTCTCCACAACCACCATTCTATTCCACATATAGTGTTATATCCATTGCTCACGCTCATGTATTGCATGAAGATCGAAAAAGTTTTGAAAATGTCAAAAGTATGAAACAATTGCTTGGCTTGTCATTGGGGTTGTGCATGATTTAAATACTTTGTGTGGTGAAGATAGAGCATAGCCAGACTATATGATTTTGTAGGGATAACTTTCTTTGGCCATGTTATTTTGAGAAGACATGATTGCTTTGTTAGTATGCTTGAAGTATTATTATTTTTATGTCAACATGAACTTTTGTCTTGAATCTTTTGGATCTGAACATTCATACCACAATTAAGAAGAATTACATTGAAATTATGCCAAGTAGCACTCCGCATCAAAAATTCTCTTTTTATCATTTACCTACTCGAGGACGAGCAGGAATTAAGCTTGGGGATGCCTGATACATCTCCAACGTATCTATAATTTTTTATTGCTCCATGCTATATTATCTACTGTTTTGGACTATATTGGGCTTTATTTTCCACTTTTATATTACTTTTGGGACTAACCTATTAACCGAAGGCCCAACCCAGAATTGTTGTTTTTGCCTATTTCATCGTTTCGAAGAAACGGAATATCAAACGGAGTCCAAACGGAATGAAACCTTCGGGAACGTGATTTTCTCAACAAATAAGATCCAGGAGACTTGGACCCTCCGTCAAGAAAGGAGGGAGGCGGTCACGAGGGTGGAGGGCGCCCCCCTGCCTCGTGGGCCCCCTTTGCTCCACCAACGTACTCCTTCCTCCTATATATACCTACGTACCCCCAAATGATCAGATACGGAGCCAAAATCCAAATTACACCGCCGCAACCTTCTGTACCCACGAGATCCCATCTTGGGGCCTGTTCTGGAGCTCCACCGGAGGGGGCCATCATCACGGAGGGCTTCTACATCATCATAGCCCCTCCGATGATGTGTGAGTAGTTTACCTTAGACCTTCGGGTCCATAGTTAGTAGCTAGATGGCTTCTTCTCTCTTTTTGGATCTCAATACAATGTTCTCCCCCTCTCTCGTGGAGATCTATTCGATGTAATCTTCTTTTTGCGGTGTGTTTGTTGAGACCGATGAATTGTGGGTTTATGATCAAGTCTATCTATGAACAATATTTGAATCTTCTCTGAATTATTTTATGTATGATTGGTTATCTTTGCAAGTCTCTTCGAATTATCAGTTTGGTTTGGCCTACTAGCTTGGTTCCTCTTGCAATGGGAGAAGTGCTTAGCTTTGGGTTCAATCTTGCGGTGTCCTTTCCCAGTGACAGTAGGGGCAGCAAGGCACGTATAGTATTGTTGCCATCGAGGATAACAAGATGGGGTTTTTATCATATTGCATGAAACTATCCCTCTACATCATGTCATCTTGCTTAAGGCGTTACTCTGTTCTGTTTTTAACTTAATACTCTAGATGCATGCTGGATAGTGGTCGATGAGTGGAGTAATAGTAGTAGATGCAGGCAAGAGTCGGTCTACTTGTCTCGGACGTGATGCCTATATACATGATCATACCTAGATATTCTCATAACTATGCTCAATTCTGTAAATTGCTCAACAGTAATTTGTTCACCCACCGTAGAATACTTATTCTCTTGAGAGAAGACACTAGTGAAATCTATGGCCCCCGGGTCTATTCTCATCATATCAATCTCCAGTCACTTTATTATTGCTTTGCTTTTTTACTTTGCCTTTTATTTTACTTTGCATCTTTATATCAAAAATACCAAAAATATTATCTATCATCTCTTTTAGATCTCACTCTCGTAAGTGACCGTGAAGGGATTGACAACCCCTAATCGCGTTGGTTGCGTTGAGCTATTTGTTTTGTGTGGGTACGAGGGACTCGCGCGTGGCCTCCTACTGGATTGATACCTTGGTACTAAAAAACTGAGGGAAATACTTACACTACTTTGCTGCATCATCCTCTCCTCTTCGGGGAAATCCAACGCAGTGCTCAAGAGGTCACACTACCACGGGAGAAGCAGAACACAGGAGCAAAAGGGGTAGGGCAAAGCAGAGCACGACGACAGTACCCCAGTGCTACCTCTTGAGATTGCGTTGGTTTTTCCCTTGAAGAGGAAAGGGTGATTGTAACATCCCAAATTTTCAATTTGGAATGTTATACATAGATCGTCCATGCATATCATGATTCGTTGCATTTCCGTTCCGCAATCCTCGAAATCCTAAGCAACTCAAGGACCCACGGAGAGAGTTGGGGATTTTCCGATTTTCATATTTGATTTTTATCAAATAATGAAACGAGGATTTTGATTTTAATAACTTTTCTCTCCAAAAAATATTTCATATAAATCAAATGAGTGGAGATAATATGACTTCTCCAAAATAATTGAAATATTGGATGAAAAATATTAAAATCATTTATTGGATTTTATTTGGTTTTATTCGGATTTTATTTGCATTAGAAAAAATTGGCACGTTTTCAAAATTGCATTTTAGGGCCAAGAAAATGTTCACCTCGTCCTAAATATTTTATTTAGACGGTGAAAAATTGTTTTGGCATTTTTAGATTTTTATTTATTTTTCTAGGATTTTTTTTCTATCGGCGGAATTTATTTTAAAAAAATCCCGCGCCCGACTGGGCCTAAGGCCCAGCCAAGCCAGGCCGGCCCAGCCGCCGCCGCCGCCGACTCAGATGAGGAGTCTGAGCCAGACTCCGCCTCCACTGCCTTGCGCCCTCCTCCAAGTCGCCGCCCCCGCCCCCTTTATATACGCCGCCGCCCGAGCCCCCCACCACCACCACCGCCGCCTCCCGCAGCCCGCCCCGAGCCGCACCGCGCCACCAGCCGCCGCCGCGCCTCGCCGCCGCCCGCCGCCCACTCCGCCGTCGAGCCCCGCCGCCCCGCGAGCCGCCACCCCGCCGCCCAAGCCCACCTCGCCGGAGCCCCTCGCCGGAGATAGCTGCCGGATCCGAGCCGCCGATTTTTCTTAAAAACTGTTCGGTTTTTTTTCAAAACCCTAGTTCTCATTTTTTTTAAATAGATCGGTTTTTCTTTGGTTTATTTTTTAGCGAGCGTTTGCTCGTTCGTTCGTTTTAACGAACGCGTTCTTCGTTTAGATCCAGATAACGAACGTTCGTTCGTTAATCTGTTCTTCATTTTTTTTCTCGGATTTATTCCGCGATTTTTCTGATCGCGATTTGAGATCCAATCTTAGTTTGTGTTTATCTTTTCGCCCCTTTATCGGAATCAGGCGATTCAAGCGCCTGGAGTTTTGTCTCGAAACCCTCTTTCCGATTAATCAACTCAAACAAGTTTTTGCTACTGTAAAATTTGACCTAAGTTCAGATTAGTAAGCGAAGCTTTTTTCGTTCGCCGTTTGAGTTTTGTTGCTTTGTTCGATTTGATTCTTTTTGTGTACCGGAGTTCTTAAGTTGAACTTTCTGTTCAACCTCTCTTATTTGGGTTTTGCTTGTGCATCGTTGCTTGTTACTTATGTATGTTATTGTTTGCTTGTGATAGAATTCCTGGAGTGCGAAGCGTGTTACTACGAGTCTCTAGGATCCTCGGATCGTCAGCAAGGCAAGTAACACATTGATCATACTCTTTTCATACCCAGTTTTATGCATTAGTTTCACCCCTCAAACATTGCATGATTAGGATGGCATTTAGCATGTGGGTTGGGAAGTAGTTATTGAGGTAGAACCTATTGCCCTGCTATACTCAAACCCTTGGGAGTTACTTCTACGTATTGATTATGTTGCTATGCTATGCTCGTAGATGTGGTTCGGGTTTGAGTGAAATCCATGACAGATGTGAGTTTGTTAATTAATGGTTCAACTTAAGGTGGCAACTTAAATTAACATCTGGGTGGATTGAGGCACCTGGGGAACCCAGTGTTGTCTGTTTTTTTGGAAATCCTGGGGTACCCGTGTGATCTTCCTATGGACCGCCACCCAGGCTCAAAGGGAATTGAGATGATTCATGCTAGAAACTTCCGTGTGTAGCCACAAGCTATTATGGGCTCTAGCATAGTTGAGTAAGTTACGTGAAGCTCTTGAAGAGGTAGATCAGCAGGTAGTGGGTTTTGTAGGTTTGGTATGGTCTACCTGGAATAGAGAGTTAATGTTTCTGAAAGACTATGTCTCGGTCATCCATTTCTCAAGCACCATGTAGTGCGAGAAATCTAACGGAGGCGATCGAGTCTTGTGGGGAAAAGTGCGCAAACCTCTGCAGAGTGTACAATCTAATCATGGTTAGCCGTGTCCCCGGTTATGGACAATTTTGAGTATCTAGTACTTGGGTTATCACATGTATCTCACAATGTTTAATTAATACTGTTGGGTTATTAATCACTTTAATTGGGATTGAGTTGGGGGTACCTTCTCAATGATGTTTAAACCACCATGATAGTTAAATTAAAATCTATTCCTTTGTTGTAGGGAAAAAATTGGCTTTTCGCAAAAACTATAACCATACAGCTTTCCACCAGCCATATATGCATGTAGTGATAGCATTATTCTGTTCTTGCTCTACTGTGTTACATTGCCAGCATATTCCATGTGTTGACCCATTTTCGGGCTGCAACATATTATGTTGCAGACTTTTCGGACGAGGAGTAAGGTTCGTTAGGTCGTTGCCGTGCAGCTCGGCTATGCTGTTGGAGTTGATGGACTCACTTTATCTTCCAAGCCTTCCGCTGTTATCGTATCAGATGGCCTTAAGCCATATTATTGTAATAAGTTCTCTCTTGAGACATTCGGTGTAATAAGTGTGTGATTGCTACTCTGTTATAAATCCTTCGAGTACTGTGTGTGTCAACATTACCGATCCAGGGATGACACTGAAGCACAGAGACTTGACCATCTGAGGTCGGGTCGCTACAAGATGGTATCAGAGCACACGCTGAGTGTAGGACACGACCACTAAGATAAACCCTAGTCCACACTTCTCTACTCATTTCTGACTCCTCTCCATTTTCCACTCTTTAGGATGACGGAGATGAAGAACAAGTTTGCACAACCGGATGAAGACACACCTTTTGGACGTCACTGTCGGATCACGGGTTCCGGCAGACCCTTAAGGTTCGAACTCTGGGGTGCGCGCGGAGATTATGCCCTCTACCTCTCCGTCTCGCAAGGATCTAAACTACAGAACAAAGAGCACAAGAGACACAGGGTTTATACTAGTTCGGGCCACCATTGTGGTGTAATACCCTACTCTAGTTTGTGGTGGATGGATTGCCTCTTGGGCTGATGAGGACGAACAGTACAAGGAAGAACAGCCTCGCGAGGGTCTGTTCTTGGCTAGGGGATGAACTGCTGGGGGATTTCAATCGCCCATCTCACTCTCTGGGTGTGTTGCTAGCTCTGTTCCTCGATCTCTAGACGTCAAGATATCAGATGCCAAGATATCAGATGCCTCTACCCTGGGGGTGGCTAGTCTTATTTATAGGCAAAGGCCCTAGGCCTCTTCCCAAATATTTGAGCGGGAAGGAAGCCAACAATTGGCCAATTCGAAGGGGAACATCTGGTACACTTATCCTGACTAAAGTTGGTCTTCGCCTGCCAAAGGCCCTGTGGTGACGCCGTTCTGGGCTCCATGGTGACCTCCTTCCCACCGCTGGACTGGTCTTGGTCTTGTTGCACCGAAATGGATGCCTTTGCTTGATCCTCTCGCCTGTGCTTGCCCCCTTTGCACCAAAGAGGAAAGGGGAACGCTGCGCGGGCTGGCGCCCGCCTGGCACCCTCGATCGTCATGGATTGTGTCATGGGCACCTTGCGAGGTACCCCGCCTTGATCTCTCCGCCTCCTCGCGAGCCAGCCTGAGGAGGCCGCGCCTGAGGAAGCGCCATGTCGTCCGCCCCGCGAGGCTTGGCCCCTCGCGAGGGTCTTGAGTCTTATGTTGATGAAGTTGGGCCACGTTGGGCCCCCAATTGAAGGCAGGCAGGCAAGTCTGGGGACCCCCGTTCCCAGAACGCCGACAGTAGCCCCCGGGCCCAAGGCGCGCATGGACTTGGCCGTGCCAAGAGGCGAAAGGGCAGGGGCGAAGCGCCGCGGGCCCTAATAGCCTGCGGCCTTGGGCGCCGCGTGGTGGTCGATTGGACGTGGGCGTCTCCACTTCCCCACGACGCCTTGGTGACCGCGCGGATTGGACAAGTCCCTGCATGCAAATCGTGTCATGATTACCTGCGATTGTGGAGGCCGACGGTTGGCCTTCGCCGGCTATATGTACGGCACCGCGCGTGTCCTTCCAGCCCATCTCTTCTTGCTTCCTCCTCTGCCTCAGTTCTTGCTCCATCTTGGTGTGATGGCTCCAATTCGCCGGTTTTCTGTGGCGGAGAAGGGAAAGGCTCCTCGAGAGGGACCAGACCCTCTCCCGCCGAAGAAGTGACCTGCCCTCCGCGGTTGCGACGAGGAGGGCCATCAGGCGGCGCCGAGGCCTTGGTATGAGCGGCCTCCGCCGGGGTTCCCGCTTCCTTTGTACGCCCACGCCGAGGGCCTTGAGGGGGTCGGTGTCGCTCCCCGCGGCCAGCGCCGTCGCCGGCGCCGACGGATCACGAAGGTGTTGGTCGTCCCTCCTGGGGTCCATGCCGAGGGCTCCTCCCGTGAGCTCGTGCTCCACGCCGCCATGCCTCCTCGAACTTGGATTCGCTTTTCTCCCTTCTTCGCCTTCGTCTTCCCGCAGGGGGGACTCCTGGAACTATGGCTGCAGCGCGCCGACTGCAGCACTCCTGCGACCGAGGCAGAGGTCGCGATCACTGCCTCGAGCGAGGTCTTCATGACTCGCGGCTGGAGCGAAATCGCTCGGGGTTGCAGAGCGAGGGGCGCCCTCATGATCCACCTGGAGTATGATGGCGCTTCGGTGATGTTCTTCAAAATCTTTGACGTGATCGGGCGCCGGCTGGAGTGCTGTCCCGGGGGAGGTGGCCAGGACTCTGCCGCGGTGAGGGTTGGTCCCGCCGACCGCTCCCCGGGTAGCTCCACAAGCGACGGGAGCACCGGAGGATCCAGCGACTCCAGCGAAATCTTCGCGTCTCCGGAGACGAGCGACGACAGCTACGAGCCCACGAGCCAACGCCGCTCCCGGAGCAAGGCAGGCTCGCTTGGCCGTCGCCAGCCCTAATCTGGATGGGGTTGGCACCGGCGCTTGACGGCCCACTGTTGATGATGGCGTATTTTGCAGGGGCGCATGTAGTTAGCACCCTTTAGGATCCGTTCCCTGCGAGGAATCGCATTGCGCCCCATAGGGGCTTGTAAGGCGGTTGTGATCCTTGTTGTTAATATGTAACCCTTGCTATGGATCTGTGTGAATCGCAAATTTCGTCATAGTTCGGTCCTCCCTTTCGCACCTCGCGAGGGCTTGGTGCTCTGCGTCGACAGATCCCAGTCCCAAGGCGGCGTCAGCCGTCGCTGGTATGCCAGGTCACGATGCCGTGGTCAAGGCCAGGAGGTGAGCGACCCGGGGTCCGGTAAGAGCCCCTGAGTCGTGATGCTCAGGAGGTCCCCTTTGGCGCCCAAGCAGCCGTCGCTTGGTGAGAAAGAGAAGCAACGTCGCTAGTACGGAGTCGCTTTAGGTGCGGGGGTAGTGCCACGGTAGCCAATGCTTTGGATGGTGATTTATCTTGAGAATCGGGGATCGCCCCCAGCGCGCCGCCGGGTCCGGAGGGTAATTTGAGCGGAGTTGCTTGACGAGGTCCTCGCATGCCCCTTCTCCCTCGCCTCTGCTCCCCTTTCTGCTCTACGTCCTCGGGTCCCGGCCCTCGAGCTGGTCTCAGCCGTCGCTGGTATGCCAGGTCGCGATGCCGTGGACAAGGACAGAGGGTGAGGGCTGGAGAGCCAGTAGGAGCCCTGGGTCGCGATGCTCAGGTACCCCCCCCCTTTAACGTGCAAGCGGTTTGCGTGGGCGAGGGTGAAGGAAACGCCGTGAGGGCCTTGGCTAGTGCAGTTTCCTCTAAGGATCCTGCGAATTCATCACAGAAAGAAGATGGGGCTACCATGGCAGCTATCAGTCGATCGTTAGTCGCTCAAGAGCTCGTTGGTTGGAGTAGGTGAGGTGTACCAGGGCACCCGTGAGCCAGCGCGGGACTCGCGAGGCCCTACCTCTTAGGCGGGTTGCTCCTGACACTGGGCCGTATCTTGAGATGTGTTCCTGCCAAATTTGGTTAGATGCCGGCACTCTACGTCCTCGGGTCCCGGCCCTCGAGCTTGTCTCAGCCGTCGCTGGTATGTCAGGTCGCGATGCCGTGGACAAGGCCAGAGGGTGAGGGCTGGAGACCCAGTAAGAGCCCTGAGTCGCGATGCTCAGGCACCCCCCTTTAACGTGCAAGTGGTCGACATGGAGAAGAAGGGGTGCCGTGGACGGCATCAAGTAATCAAGCATGATAGGCAAATGCATAATTGGAAATAAACGCAGGGGAGATACACACCGCTGGGCCTAGCCCGAGCATCTTGGGGATGATGCAGCCCGAGGGGTGCCCCCAGCAAAGCAAGCTAACGACTGAAGGAAATAAAAAGGGATACATGCCACGGGGACGGACCCACGCGGCCTGGGAGTGACGCAACCCTGGGAGGGCGCTCCCAGCTGGGAATGAAACTTGAAAGATGTCACCTGAAGATGTCGTCGGTGAAGTGGCGTTGGTGCAGCAAACTCGGTGGGCTGCGGAAGCCGATCCTCACGAGCCCCCAGGCCCTGGGGCCTCGGGAGGCTCCGGAGGCACTGATGGTTCCTCGCGGGCTGTCTCCATCTCCGCCAGAGCCGCAGAACGCCTGTCTTCCTGAGCCTCCAAGATGCCCCTCATGAGGCGCTGGTACGCCGCAGCCATGCTCGGCAGGCCGTAAGGCATGCGAACATAGCTGTGGGGCGGTCCTCCGCAGCACCCCACTCGGGAGGGCCAGAGGCGCTCCGTCGTGGCGATCTGATTGAGCCCTGGTACGTCGACGCAGACGCGCAGCCCACCATCCTCGCCTGGATGTGGAGCCACAGCTGGTGGTCGACGGCAACCTCTCATGATCCTTGACTCCTGTAGTTCTTGAATGGCCTTGTTAACGAACTCCTGCTGGTCCGACCTTCCTCGCCTGGCTCCTTCTCGAGGGAATCGTGCTTCGAAGCATGACTCCACATGGTGCCCAAGCGCCTCCCTCGTGACCCTGGCAAGGTCGGTGGCCCCCCATGTGAGAGCCCCCGAGCCCTGCCTGAGGAGGGCGCCAGGCGTGCTTTCCTATGCGATGGAAGGAGGGTCCCCCTGGGCAGACACGGGCCCTGAAGGGCCTGCCTCCTGAGGGACTGAGCCTGACGACGTCTTCTTCTTCTTGGGGGTGGTCTCAGGAAGCCCCCTGCTTCCGCGATCTGGGTCTTCTAACGACGCGGCCTGAAAGGCTCGCTCCAGGGAACACACTGCGTCCTTCTCTTCACAAGGCATCGTGATGATGCCGCCACTTCCTGGCATCTTGAGGACGTTGTAGCTGTGGTGGGCCACAGCCATGAACTTGGCCAGCGCTGGGTACCCGAGGATGGCGTTGTACGGCAGGCGAATGTGGGCGACGTCGAAGTCGATGAGCTCGGTGCGGTAGTTGCTGCGGGCCCCGAAGGTGACAGGAAGGCAGACCTGCCCGATCGGGACCGTGGAACCGTCGGTGACTCCGGAGAAAGGCTTGGTTGGCTGAAGCTGGTCATAGGGCACTTGGAGGTTGTTGAATGTTTCCACAGACAAGAAGTTGAGCCCAGCTCCACCATCGATGAGGGTCCTGGTGACCAGAACGTTGCTGATGACTGGGGAACAAAGCATTGGGAGGGCTCCGGCTGTGGCCGCGCACTTGAGCTGGTCTGCCGAGCTGAACGTGATGGCACACGCTGACCACCTGAGGGGGCGCGTTGCTTCTAGCTTGGGGAGGACTGCGTTCACTTTGCGGGCAAACTGCTTGAAGATACGTTGAGAGGCTGGGGCTTGAGCTCCGCCCAGGAAGCAGGCGATTGTGCGCGGCTCTTGGAAGCCCCCAGCCCCCTCGTCTTGGTGGCGGTCTTCATTCCTCCTTGGCTGAGGCGGCAGCGGCGGCAGGCCTGGGTTGCCGTGAGGGCGATCCTCACGAGGCTGATCCCTCCAGTCCCCCTCGCGAGGCGGGTCTCGCCAGCGGTCCTCGCGAGGTTGGTCGCGCCATCCTTGGCGCGGGCCACGATCTTCCCAGCGTCCTGGGTTTCTTCCTCCTCCTCGGCCGTAGCCCCGGTCAGCACGGTCAGGGCGACAGCCGATTCTTCCTTCTCGCACGGCGCGGAGTTCTTGGCATTCGTTGGTGTTGTGGGTGTGGAGGTCGTGGTACACGCAGTACCGGCTGCCCCTGGAGGATTCGGGCAGATCCTTGCCCCGCTTGGTGTCTGGTTCCGCCGCGAGTACGGCAGCCCCCTTGCGCTTCACGTCCTTAGCCTTGGGCTTCTTCTCTTCTGGGTTTGCGGCGGGCAGCTCGAGGAGGGAGAGGCGTCCCTCCTCAGCCCTGGCGCACTTGGTCGCCAAGTTGAACAGCTCCAGGGAGGTGCAGAGGTCTTCATGCATCGCCAGCTCCTCCTTCATCTTGACGTCGCGCACGCCATCGGAGAAGGCCGAAATGATGGCTTCCTCGGACACCCTGGGGATCTTGAGGCGCGCGCTGTTGAAGCGCTGGATGTACTTTTGTAGGTTCTCCCCAGGCTGCTGCTTGATGCGGCGCATGTCGCTCACGGCGGGAGGCCGGTCGCGGGTACCTTGGAAGTTGGCGATGAAGCGAGTATGCATCTGGTCCCAGGAGGAGATCGTGCCTGGGGCCAGGTTCAGGAGCCAAGTGCGAGCACCTTCCTTCAGCGCCATGGGGAACCAGTTCGCCATGACCTTTTCGTCCCCGCTGGCAGCTTCGATTCCCATCTTGTAGAGCTGGAGGAACTCTGCGGGATCAGTTATGCCGTCGTAGCGAGGGGGCAGGTCCGGCTTGAAATTGTCGGGCCATGCGACGCTGCGCAGCTCGGTGGTGTAGGCGCGGCAGCCTGCGGTGGCCACATGAGGCTTTGGTTGAGGGAGAGCTTGGCCTTGCGGGTCCCCTTGCGCTGCTGCTGGGAGCAGCGCGGGGTCTTGACGCGCCGGAGTTGGAGCGGGGTCTCGGCGAGCCGGAGCTGGGAGCGCCCGGGCAGCCTCTTGCGGTCAAGGGACTTCTTGGCAGCTCCGTTCCTGCTGGGCTGGCGCCTTACGGAGCGGGTTCCGCCCAGGGGCCGCGCGCCTTGGAGCCATGGCGTCTTCTTGAAGAGGAGGCGGCTGGTACGCCCCCGGAGCTTCCTTGCCCACGCGGGGCGGAGTGCGGCGCAGCGGTGCGAACGGCGTGGTAGAGCCTCCTGCGGTGCGAACGAGCTCGGCGACGCGGTCGAGCCACTCTTCGTAGACGTCATCGACGGGGCGGTAGCGCAGGAGCTTGTTCGCCAGGATGAGCGCAGCTCGAGCCTCCAAAGGTGCGCGGAGCGCGCGGGACGAAGAGCCGGCCGGGGTGAGTGACAGAGTAGCGGTGCGGCCGTCTTGCCGCACGGACGGGTGCTGAGACGATGCTTGCTGCTCGTTCCCCGCCGGGCCGGTGGCGGCGTTGACGGCAGGCGACGGAGAACGACGAGGACGCCCACCGATGGGGGCCGTCTGGGCGACGCGGGAAGCGATGGCGGCCCGGCGCTCGGCGCGGGCCCGACGAGCGTCAGACATGGATGCGACGGTCGGAGGAGAGCGGAGCGGTGGAAGACAGATTCCGGCGCACCCCTACCTGGCGCGCCAAATGTCGGATCACGGGTTCTGGCAGACCCTTAAGGTTCGAACTCTGGGGTGCGCGCGGAGATTATGCCCTCTACCTCTCCGTCTCGCAAGGATCTAAACTACAGAACGAACAGCACAAGAGACACATGGTTTATTCTAGTTCGGGCCACCATTGTGGTGTAATACCCTACTCTAGTTTGTGGTGGATGGATTGCCTCTTGGGCTGATGAGGATGAATAGTACAAGGAAGACCAGCCTCGCGAGGGTCTATTCTTGGCTAGGGGATGAACTGCTGGGGGAGTTCAATCGCCCTTCTCACTCTCTGGGTGTGTTGCTAGCTCTGTTCCTCGATCTCTAGACGTCAAGATATCAGATGCCAAGATATCAGATGCCTCTACCCTGGGGGTGGCTAGTCCTATTTATAGGCAAAGGCCCTGGGCCTCTTCCCAAATATTTGAGTGCGAAGGGCGCCAACAATTGGCCAATTCGAAGGGGAACATCTGGTACATTTATCCTGACTAAAGTTGGTCTTCGCCTGCCAAAGGCCCTGTGGTGAGGCCGTTCTGGGCTCCATGGTGACCTCCTTCCCACCGTTGGACTGGTCTTGGTCTTGTTGCACCGAAATGGATGCCTTTGCTTGATCCTCTCGCCTGCGCTTGCCCCCTTTGCACCAAAGAGGAAAGGGGAACGCTGCGCGGGCTGGCGCCGGCCTGGCACCCTCGATCGTCATGGCTTGCGTCATGGGCACCTCGCAAGGTACCCCGCCTTGATCTCTCCGCCTCCTCGCGAGCCAGCCTAAGGAGGCCACGCCTGAGGAAGCGTTGTGTCGTCCGCCCCGCGAGGCTTGGCCCCTCGGGAGGGTCTTGAGTTTTGTGTTGATGAAGATGGGCCACGCTGGGGCCCCATTTGAGCCACGCCGCAGGCCGCAGGCAGGCAAGTCTGGGGACCCCCGTTCCCAGAACACCGACAGTCACCTAAAGGAAGTCACTAGGTACTTGAACATTGGAATACCAAGCTTCACCGGGACGTACAACGCCACTTTCCTTGAAAAGGAGTGCTGGATGATTCAAGTATAAGTTCCAGGAAGGACGTTCTCGCCAACTTCTAAACCCATAGAGTTTTCTTTCGAAGCACCAACCTGGAGTCTAGGTAAGAGCATGGCAGCCCACATTACCATGGGACGCATTGGAGAAGTTTACAACAGGGAGCTTAAGGACACTATCTACCAAATATGTGGGCGCCGAGACGAGCAATGGGAAGTAATCAGCACCCGGAAGGATAGATCCAGTGCAGCTTTCATCCAGGAGTTAAACCAGCACATTCGACGTCAGGAGAACCAGATGTGCGCGGACATGATGGACCTGAAGAAGGCGAAGACTAGGATCATCGAGCTGGAGGAAGAACTCAAGTTTACACGCGATGGATATGAGGAGGAAATCAAGACACTACTAGAGAAGAATGACGACCTAGTCAAGAAGATCGGAGTATTCATGGGAGGACCAGCACCGGGAGGAGAAGACGATGATTCCACTTGCCCGGACAACTACATCATCATCGACGACACCGACTCCGACCCTAGTGATGATGACTTTGAAGACGAAACTGGAGCAGACATCATGGAGTCTTCCACCGATCAAAATTTCTAGATGACCACCAACTATTAGTAGTATTTCCCCCCTGTATATAGTAGTAGTTGAGCACTTTTGCGATAGTTCTAGACCGTTTGTATGCCCTTGCTTGATTGATTGAGTGAAATGATTGTGTTTGTCTCATGTGCATATGGGTAGTGCTTTCTCATTAGACCCCTTTTCTATTCTAATCTCTTCCATCTAAACCCATCAGATGCCTCCGAGACATGACACCGGTTTCGCTTTCTCACCAGAACTCACCCAGTTGATCCAGCAACAGAATGCCTTGATGCAATTGCTAGTTCATAACCAGGGCAACAACAACAACCCACCGCCAGTGGACAACCTAGCCCGTTTTCTAAGGTTACAGCCACCGGTGTTTTCCAGTAGCACCGAGCCTATAGTTGCTGATGATTGGCTACGCCGTATTGGAAGGGAGTTGACCACCACGGGTTGCACAGATGCTGAGAGAGTGCGCTTTGCCGCACATCAATTGGATGGACCAGCAACCTCATGGTGGGAGAGTTACACAACCACTTTTCCTGTAGCCAATGTCACTTGGGACCAGTTCCAGCAGGCTTTCCGCACAGCCCATGTCTCAACTGGAGCTATGCAGATGAAGAAGCGGGAGTTCCGCAACCTACGCTAGGGAAACCGTACTGTGGCTCAGTACGTGGATGAGTTTAGCAAGTTATCACGCTATGCCCCTGATGATGTGGCCACAGATGCCGCGAAGCAGGAGAAGTTTATGGAAGGGCTGAATGATGAGATGAGTATGCAGTTGATGGTAGCAACCTTCAACAACTACCAGGAGTTGGTAGATAAGGCTCTTATGATTGAAGGGAAGCAACAGCAGATTGAGAGCCGCAAGAGAAAGTATGGACAAGGGAAGTATAACTCAGGAGCTCAGCAGAAGCCTCGCCTAACCCCGAACTCGGGAGGACTTGTTCATAACCATGGAGGTCATAACCACACTGGAGGAGGAACACATAACCACAGTGATGCTAAGAATGGGAATGGGAACGGAGCTAACAACAATCAGAACCGCTCCAACCCGTCCACACCCGCCAAAAGAGACCTAAGCCAGGTTACCTGATTTAAGTGCGCGAAGACAGGGCACTATGCCAATGATTGCCCTAAAGGAAGGAATGGAAACGGAAATGGAAGCGCTGGGAAGAAGCCCAATCCATTCAACAAAGGACAAGTGAACCACGTTAATGTGGAGGAGGTTGAAGAGCAGCCAGACACGGTAATAGGTAAGTTTTTGGTTAAGTCATTTACCGCTCTTGTTCTTTTCGATACTGGTGCATCGCATTCATACATATCAAGGGGATTCGTGGATAAGTTTAAACTGCCAACCCAAACCCTTAGGACCGCTCTTTTAGTGAGTTCACCCGGAGCAGAGTATATGGCTAGCCGATAGTGTGACCAGATACCCTTAACCATTGGCACACATGTGTTTCCGTCCGACCTAATTATCTTGGAGTCGCAAGGATTGGATGTGATATTGGGTATGGACTTGTAACGCCCTCGATGCGGCTATATCTCCCACGTGTCGAAGCATGACTTAGAGGCATAACCGCATTGAAAGCAATGTCGCAAGTGAGGTAATCTTCACACAACCCATGTAATACATAAGGGAAAGAGATACATAGTTGGCTTACAGTCGCCACTTCACACAATACATAAATAAACATCCATCATCCAGATTACACTCAAGGTCCGACTACGAAACCAAAATGAAAGAAGACTACCCCAAATGCTACACAGATCCCCGATCGTTCCAACTGGGCTCCACTGCTGATCATCAGGAAAGGACACATAGTAACGACCACGTTCCTCGTCGAACTCCCACTTGAGCTCGGTTGCGTCATCTGCACTGGCATCGTTGGCACCTGCAACTGTTTTGGTAGAATCTGTGAGTCACGGGGACTCAGCAATCTCACACCCGTGAGATCAAGACTATTTAAGCTTAAAGGTAGGACGGGGTTGTGAGGTGGAGCTGCAGCAAGCGACTAGCATATATGGTGGCTAACAACGCAAAAGAGAGTGAGAAGAGAAGCAAAGCACGGTCGTGAAGCTAGAAGTGATCAAGAAGTGATCCTAGAACAACCTACGGCAGACATAACTCCAACACCGTGTTCACTTCCCGGACTCCGCCGAGAAGAGACCATCACGGTTACACACGCGGTTGATGTGTTTTAATTAAGGTCAACTTCGGGTTTTCTACAACCAGACATCAACAAATTCCCATCTGCCTCATAACCGCGGGCACGGCTTTCGAAAGATAATACCCTGCAGGGGTGTCCCAACTTAGCCCATTATAAGCTCTCATGGTCAACGAAGGATATTACTTCTACCGGGAAGACCCGATCAGTCTTGGAATCCCGGCTACAAGACATATCGACAATGGTAAAACAAGACCAGCAAAGCCGCTCGATTGTGCCGACAAATCCCGATAGGAGCTGCACATATCTCGTTCTCAGGGCACATCCGGATAAGTCAAGCTACGAGTAAAACCAGGCCTCGAGTTTCCCCGCGGTGGCCCCGCAGGCTGCTCGGTTCGGGCCAACACTCGAAGGAGCACTGGCCCGGGGGGGTTAAAATAAAGATGACCCTCGGGCTCGCGAAAACCCGGGGGAAAAAGGCTTAGGTGGAAAATGGTAAAACCAAAGTTGGGCCTTGCTGGAGGAGTCTTATTCAAAGCGAACTGTCAAGGGGGTCCCATAAATCACCCAAGCGTGTAAGGAACGCAAAATCAAGGAACATAACACCGGTATGACGGAAACTAGGGTGGCAAGAGTGGAACAAAACACCAGGCATAAGGCCGAGCCTTCCACCCTTTACCAAGTATATAGATGCATTAATTAAATAAGAGATATTGTGATATCCCAAAATAATCATGGTCCAATATAGAACAAACTTCATCTTCACCTGCAACTAGCAATGCTATAAGAGGGGCTGAGCAAAGCGGTAACATAGCCAATCAACAGTTTGCTAGGAAAGGATGGTTAGAGGTTTGACATGGCAATATGGGTGGCATGATATAGCAAGAGGTAGGTATCGCGGCATAGGCATAGCAAAAGAGCGAGCAATCTAGCAAGCAAAGATAGAAGTGATTTCGAGGGTATGGTCATCTTGCCTGCAAGGTTCTTAGGGTTGTCGAAAGCTTGCTCCTCGTAAGTGTTCTCAACAGGTTCCTCGTTCACGTACTCGTCTCCCGGCTCTAACCAAACAAGAACACAAGCAAAGGAACAACTATCAACCACGATGCAATGCGCAAGCAACATGATGTAAAACATGGCATGATATGCGAGATGTGGTATGCAATGCATATGCGTGCTCCGGAAGGAAAAAGATGTATAAGGCATAATCTTGGCAAACCAAGTATGCCACTTTAAAGGTGAGGTGATTTCGGTTGAAATCGATATAAAGATCACCGGAATCGGATGCACGGTTTGCAAATGACAAGCAAAACAAGAATGACATATTTCTGCGATTAACAGCATGATGCCACTTAGCATGCAACAAGAAATTAAGCTACTGCATCCAAACATATCAGCAAAGCATATGGCAGTGATCTACTCAAGATACTTGAAAAAATATGAACAATGAGCTACGGCTAAATCACAAAATAGCAGGTTCAAATAATCATGGCAAAAGTGCAAAAGATAATAGGTTCACAGACTTAGTGAAAACAACATGCCAGAAACTAACATCAGGATGACATGTTTAGAGCAAGAAAACAACCTGCTACAGGAACAGGACATAGCTAAATATGGCACGGCATGAGTCTACTCAAAGCATTGAACAAAAGTCCCTTACTGCGATGAGCCAAAAAGGACCCGAAAATATGATAGCACCCATGTCAATTAAGCAAGTTTCGTTACAGTTTTCAGACTTAGCAGAAAACTGGACATGTCAAAAACAGATAGCAAGTAGGCATGTTTACGAGCTCGATGCACTCACTACAGAGCATTTCATGATAAACTAAGCATACAACCACCAAGAAGACATGACATAAAAGCTAGACATGGCAAGAATAATATCGTAGCATGCAATGACCAACTACAACAAGCTTGGCAAAATCGAATAACATGTAAACAATCTCCCAGTAACATTTTATAGCAAAAGTAGAGCTCGATTGACTCAAGCTATGGCACTCCATAATTACAAACAAAGGCATGGATGGATAAAGAAAATGTTATGTTCAAAACACCCTTACTGATCATGCTCAAAATGGTTATAGATCTCTCTGTAACAACATGAACACATAGCATAAAAATAACAGCAGGACATGACTTAGTGAAATTACTAAGTCCCTGAAATCAGCAACAATATGATCCCTAGTTTGCATGCTTGTGCTAGTCACCACAAAGATCAAAAAAAATACATGGCATACACCCCTGTAAAGATGGCATGGCATATTACAAAACACATGTAGGACTCCAGTTCATAGGATGCACACATCAATCATGGCAAAAATGACAAAAGTGCAAGTTCTGATAAGAATCTGTAACTAACATCATATAGCCCTCTTCTAACAGCATTTAGGGCATCAATACGAGCTCAAATGGTAATGGTGCAATGAGATGAAAGGATGTACTCATCGAGGCGAACAATCCTATATGCTATACGCCCAAAACGGAGCCACGGGTGCAGAGTTATGATGCGATGAACATGCAACACAATATCTGACAGAAAAGACTTAGAGGATTTCGGGGGGAGGAGAAAGTCAACCCTCGGTGGTTGGATCTAGATCCGGGGAGGTCGCCGGAGTTCGTCCCGGCCGGAGCAGGAGAGGAGGAGGTCGCCGGAGGAGCTGGAGTCGCCGGCGAGGGGGGGACCGGCCGGATCCAGCGCCGTGGACGGCGACGCGGGGCGGAGGAGGCGGCGCGCGGGCGGGGCGCGGCCTCGGCGGAGATGGTCGGCGTGGTGGCGCGGGCGCGGCGGCAACGGCGGAGGTGGCCGGCGAGGCGGCGCGGGCGTGGCGACAACGGCGAGCGGGAGGCGCGGGCGGAGGCTGGGCCCGGCGCGGGCTGGCCGCGGGCTCCGCGGGCCGCGGCGGTGGAGGACGGCGAAGTGGGCGCGGGCTGCCCACGTGGCAGCGCGCGATTGGTCCGGCGCGGCGGGCGGACGCGTCCGGCTCCGCCCAGACGTGTCCGGCGGCGGCGGGTAAAGTTTTCTAGGGTTAGGGTGGAAGAGGACCCGGGATTTCGGAGGAGGGGCTAGTTTTATACGTAGGAGGGGCTAGGAGGCTCCAAATTGAGCACAATTTTCGCCCACACGATCGTGATCGAACGACTTAGAGGATGGGAGTGACTTAGATGGGTTATTGGGCTGTTTTGGAGGGGTTTTGGGCTGCAACCCACAAGAGGCCTTTGCGGTTACCCGGTTAACCGTTGGGGTATCAAACAACCTCCAAATGACCCGAAACTTGACAAGCGGTCTACCGGTGCTATACCAAGGCCGCTTGGCAAACCTCGGTCCATTCCGAGACCGTTTAACACTCGCACATGAAAATAGGTAAAAGGGGGCGCTGGAGGACATAGGAGCGCCGGATTGCAAAACGGACAACGGGGAAAAGGCTCGGATGCATAAGACGAAAACGTATGCGAATGCGGTGCACATGATGACATGACATGAAATGCATGACAAGGACAAAATGCAAAATGAAGGAAAACCCAACCACGGAGGGAATATCATATCACATTGCCAAAAATGGCAAGAGTTGGAGTTACAAATATGGCAAGTTACATCCGGGGTGTTACAACACTCCACCACTACGAGAGGATCTCGTCCCGAGATCTAGGACTGAAAGAACTCCGGATATTTAGAACGGAGGTGGTCCTCGCGCTCCCAGGTGGCTTCTCCGTCTGAATGGTGAGACCACTTCACTTTCAGGAATTTGATGGACTTGTTGCGAGTCTTGCGCTTAGTTTCTTCAAGAATAGCAACGGGATGCTCATGATAAGACAAATCTTCTTGAAGATCAATCTCTTCGAAGTTGATGGTGCGCTCAGCCGTCTTGAAGCACTTGCAAAGCTGTGACACGTGGAACACATCGTGCACATTTGCAAAGTTGGGGGGGAGCTCAAGTTGATAGGAGAGATCGCCTCTTTTGCCGACAATCTTGAAAGGACCGACGTATCTAGGGGCAAGTTTCCCTTTGATACTGAAGCGAAGAGTGCCTTTCATTGGAGAGACGCGGAGGTAGACATGGTTTCCGATCTCGAAAGCCAAATCACGGTGTTTGCTATCATAATAGCTCTTCTGGCACGATTGAGCGGCTTTGAGATTCTCACGAATGACTTTACACATATCTTCAGCCTCTATGATCAAGTCGTTGCCAAGAAGTTGGCGTTCGCCCGTCTCTGACCAATTGAGAGGAGTACGACACTTTCTGCCATAGAGAATCTCGAATGGGGCTTTGCCCGAGCTCGCTTGAAAGCTGTTGTTGTAAGAGAACTCAGCATATGGAAGACAATCCTCCCACTTCATGCCGAAAGAGATGACACAAGCCCTGAGCATATCTTCAAGAATTTGGTTGACACACTCGACTTGTCCACTAGTTTGAGGATGGAAAGCTGTGCTGAAGCGAATATTTGTGCCCATGGCCTTCTGAAAAGAATCCCAAAACTTGGAGGTAAAGATGCTGCCACGGTCTGAAGAGATCAATTGTGGAATGCCGTGCAAGGAGACAATTCTGGAGGTGTAAAGCTCTGCCAGCTGCGCTGCTGTGATAGACTCTTTGATAGGAAGAAAATGAGCCACTTTAGTGAGCTTGTCGATGACGACGAAGATAGCATCATTTCCACGCTTGGACTTTGGAAAACCAGTCACGAAGTCCATTTCGATATGATCAAACTTCCATTCTGGAATAGCAAGAGGTTGGAGTAGACCAGCTGGTCGTTGGTGTTCTACTTTCACCCTTCGACAGACATCACATTCATTCACGAATTGAGCAATTTCTCGCTTCATTCGAGTCCACCAATACGACTGCTTGAGGTCATGGTACATCTTCGTACTTCCAGGATGAATGGATAGGAGTGAATTGTGAGCCTCGTTCATAATGACTTTACGAAGATCACCCTTAGGAACGACAATCCGGTCCTCGAAGAAAAGAGTATCTCTATCATCAACGCAATAGCACTTGTATTTGGAAATGCCCTTGTCAATACCACGTTTCACCTTCTTCACCATGGTATCCAGGAGTTGAGCCTCACGAATCTGATCCTCCAAAGTAGGAGAGACTATGAGGATGGCAAGAAAACCTTGAGGAACAACTTGAAGATTCAATTTGCGGAAAGCTTCACAAAGATCCGGTTGAAAAGGCTTGAGGATTAAGCTGTTGCAATAAGCCTTCCTGCTCAAAGCATCTGCAATCACATTGGCCTTGCCTGGAGTATATTCAATACTCGGATTATACACTTGAATCATTTCGACCCATCGAGTCTGCCTGAGGTTGAGGTTGGGTTGAGTGAAGATATAATTGAGACTCTTGTGATCGGTGAAGATATCCACTTTCCTTCCCAACAAGAGATGTCTCCATGTTATTAATGCATGGACAACTGCCGCCAACTCAAGGTCGTGAGTGGGGTAGTTCTTTTCGTTGGGCTTCAACTGACGAGAGGTATAGGCCACAACCTTCTTCTCTTGCATTAAGACAGCACCGAGACCTTGAAGAGAAGCATCACAGAAAACTTCATAAGGCTTGGATTTGTCAGGAGGAGTCAAAACTGGAGCAGTGACGAGTTTCTCTTTGATAGCGTTGAAAGCAACGTCACACTCAGGAGACCAGACATACTTCACATGCTTCTGGAGGAGGTTGGAAAGAGGCTTTGCAATCTTTCAGAAATTATCAACGAATCTTCGGCAATAGCTTGCAAGTCCAAGAAAACTACGAAGCTGCTTCACATTCTGAGGAGGTTCCCAATTCAAAACTGCAGACACCCTCTCGGGATTAATAGCAATGCCCTTGGCAGAGATGATATGACCAAGGTAAAGAACTTCATCAAGCCAGAATTCACATTTGGAGAACTTTGCATAGAACTGATACTCTCTGAGCTTGTCGAGCACCAATCGCAAATGTTTGGCATGATCCTTCTTATTCTTGGAGAAGACCAATATATCATCGAGATAGACCAAGACGAATTCGTTGGTGTAGGGGTTGAAGATGAAGTTCATCATTCGGGAGAAAGTTGGAGGAGCATTGACAAGGCCGAAAGACATGACAGTATATTCATAAGAACCAAAGCTTGTTCTGAATGCTGTCTTGGGAATATCTTCTTCACGAATGCGAATTTGATGATAACCCATACGAAGGTCAAGCTTGGAGAACACTTTAGCACATTTATGTTGCTCGAATCGCTCATTGATGTTGGGAAGTGGATACTTGTTCTTGATAGTCTTCTTGTTCAATGGACGGTAATCGACGCAAAGTTGGTCCGTGCCATCCTTCTTCTGGACAAAAAGAACACCACAACCCCAAGGAGATGAATTCGGTCTGATCAGACCCAGACGCTCTTGTTCATCAAGTTGTTTGTTCAATTCCTTCAACTCTTTTGGCCCAAGCTTGTATGGACGCTTGCAAACGGGTTCCGTGCCAGGCTCAAGATCGATAACGAATTCGACTGGCCGGTGAGGAGGCATACCCGGAAGCTCTTCTGGAAAGACATGTTGGTACTCACAAACGACTGGGATCTAAGAGATAGCATCCAATTCGCCCTTCTCATTGAGAGAAAACAACCGAATGGTTTCATCACGAGCGGCATAGATGATCACATCGTCAGAAGAGTGAGTCAATTGAATTTCCCTGGCAGCACAATCAAGCTGAGCCTTGTGCTTAGAAAGCCAGTCCATCCCGAGAATTAGATCAATATCGGAGTCACCAAGAACAATTGGTTTAGCCAAGAATTTATAGTCTCCCATCTTGATGGAAACATCCGGAACCACCAAACTAGAGCTCAAACGCTTGCCCGAAGAAACGATATCCATGGGTTTACCCAAATGAGAAGAAGTGAAATCATGCTTGGCAAAAAACGGTCTCGACATGAAACAATGCGAAGCACCAGTATCAAATAAGACTTTTGCAGGAACATCATTAACAGGAAGGTTACCCATGATCACTTCTGAAGAATCCTCTGCCTGAGCCGTGTTCATCATGTTCACCTTGGCATGCTTAGGATTATGCTTGACCACTGCATTGCTGGAAGATCTCACAGGAGGAGGAGGCGGAAGGCGCCTTTGGTTGAAGCACTTGTTCGCATAGTGACCCTTTTGCTGACATTTGTTACAAGTCACCTCTGAGAGCGGACGGTGATAAGGAGCATTTGGCCTTGGAGCTTGGTTCTGAGACTTGTTCTGATAGCCAGGGTTGGGTGGGTGGGAAGATCCATGACCACCTGAGTTCTTCTGCTGATAAGGCTGACGGAACGGAGGAGGAGGAGGCAACCAGAACTTCTGTTGCTTGGCCGCCACTAGTGAGGAAGAAGAGGACTGAACTGCATCCCTGACTCTCTTCTTAGAAGCCTCACACTTCAGCTGGGCAGCCTCTTGTTTCAGTGCCATGTTGTAGAATTCATCATACTTTTTCGGCTCAAAAAGCACGAGAGCTAATTGCAGATCTTCTCTGAGGTCACGCCTGAATTGGTAAATCATGCTCTTCTCATCAGGGATGTCTTGCTTAGCAAAACGAGAGAGCTTCTGGAACTGAGTGTTGTATTGATACACAGACATGTTACCTTGCTTGAGATTGCGGAACTCCTCACGCTTAGTCTCAACAACACTTTCTGGAATGTGATGAGCTTTGAGGTCACGGCGGAAATCATCCCAGGTAATCACACGACCTCCTCTGGAATCTTTGTATTGTTGATACCACTCAGCAGCTTGATCCTTGAGTTGAAAAGAGGCAAACTTGACAAAGTCCTCAGGTCTGACATTGCTGCATTCAAAATGCTTGTTGATGTCCACGAGCCAATCATCGGCGTCTGTGGCCTCGACACAGTAGCTGAAAGTCTTTGGCTGATTTGCAAGGAACTGATTGAGGGTAGCGAAGTGCGGCTGATTGTTGCCTTGGCCTTGATTTCCCTGATTACCTTGCCCTTGGTTGCGACCTTGCAAGAGCTGAATCAGAATCTGAGCATTGGCATTGGTGGCTGTCATCAAAGCTTGCCATGCCTCCGGAGGCGAAGGTGGTGGCGGAGGGTTAGCCTGACTTCCTTCATTGCGTTCCGGATTCTGACGCGTTGGCGGAGCCATCCTGACGAGGGTGACATCCATTAGCATCTTGAAAGACATATATTCAAGCTGAATCAAAGGATCAAAATTGCAACATATAGTCTTCACAATAAACATTCGAACAAGAATGAACGAATGAATTCCAAAGTAAAGCATCACACTTCCATAAGTTGAGAAGCCATTTAGATAAAGGTATGGAATCACCATCTGCCTCGAAACAACTCGAATATCACAACTGAAAACAAAACAAAGGATTGGCTTGCAGACTAAGACGGAACAAACACATGATAGAGATTTCGCCCAAAGTGTTCATGGTGGGGCCCACACGGGCACGACGTACAGCGAACGTCAGAAATGACAAACAAGACGTCCCCGAATCAGCATAGCCAAGGATTCTTTAAGACGCCTCGCGACCACTGTAAATCGGCCATGAATAGGCGGACCACTAGCACGTTAGGCCCCAATCTCAAATCATACATCTGTCGGAAAGATATCCTATAAGCTATTAGAATTCCCACTTATAAACTCCCGAAACTTTCTGGTTATGCAATCCGGTGTTGGGGATACAGGGGACACAAAATATATCACCCAAACTAACAATACCTAGATCCAGTTGTATCCATCCTTCAACACATAACCAAGAAACCCTCGGAAATCGTTTACCTCAACCTTCGAAAAGCATCCGTTATACGAGTTATGGCAATACTCCCGAACTCGCCCCAGTACTGGGTTATCGGGGTTATCTCACCAACAACTGTACAAAAGAGATTTTCGATGTCGGTGAAACTCAGGTATTCCAGAACTGCAATGATAAAATTGTGACGACAACACCTCGGAGCTCAACTCCCCGGGACACTACCACAACCCCTAAATGTCAGGAGGCACCAAGAACAATGTTCTCGTCACAAAACCATCGGAACGATTCCAAGATACCCGCGTGATCCTAAAAAAAAATTAGTGAAATTTGAGGAGAGGAGAGTCAAACTCTACGTCAGGAGGCCTCACCAGAGCGACGAAGGGACTGGGAAGTAAAAAGAATCCTACCCTCCGATATATAGAATCCTAAGACTCAAAACATTTTTTTTTAGACTCAACAACGTCAGCGATTCGATCAAGCAGGGGGGCTCCTAAGTCGGGGATGGCTCTGATTACCAACTTGTAACGCCCTCGATGCGGCTATATCTCCCACGTGTCGAAGCACGACTTAGAGGCATATCCGCATTGAAAGCAATGTCGCAAGTGAGGTAATCTTCACACAACCCATGTAATACATAAGGGAAAGAGATACATAGTTGGCTTACAGTCGCCACTTCACACAATACATAAACAAACATCCATCATCCAGATTTCACTCAAGGTCCGACTACGGAACCAAAATGAAAGAAGACTACCCCAAATGCTACACAGATCCCCGATCGTTCCAACTGGGCTCCACTACTGATCATCAGGAAAGGACACATAGTAACGACCACGTTCCTCGTCGAACTCCCACTTGAGCTCGGTTGCGTCATCTGCACTGGCATCGTTGGCACCTGCAACTGTTTTGGTAGAATCTGTGAGTCACGGGGACTCAGCAATCTCACACCCGCGAGATCAAGACTATTTAAGCTTAAAGGTAGGAGGGGGTTGTGAGGTGGAGCTGCAGCAAGCGACTAGCATATATGGTGGCTAACAACGCAAAAGAGAGTGAAGGGAAGCAAAGCACGGTCGTGAAGCTAGAAGTGATCAAGAAGTGATCCTAGAACAACCTACGGCAGACATAAATCCAACACCCTGTTCACTTCCCGGACTCCGCCGAGAAGAGACCATCACGGTTACACACGCGGTTGATGTGTTTTAATTAAGGTCAACTTCGGGTTTTCTACAACCGGACATCAACAAATTCCCATCTGCCTCATAACCGCGGGCACGGCTTTCGAAAGATAATACCCTGCAGGGGTGTCCCAACTTAGCCCATTATAAGCTCTCACGGTCAACGAAGGATATTCCTTCTACCGGGAAGACCCGATCAGTCTCGGAATCCCGGCTACAAGACATTTCGACAATGGTAAAACAAGACCAGCAAAGCCGCCCGATTGTGCCAACAAATCCCGATAGGAGCTGCACATATCTCGTTCTCAGGGCACATCCGGATAAGTCAAGCTACGAGTAAAACCAGGCCTCGAGTTTCCCCGCGGTGGCCCCGCAGGCTGCTCGGTTCGGGCCAACACTCGAAGGAGCACTAGCCCGGGGGGGTTAAAATAAAGATAACCCTCGGGCTCGCGAAAACCCGGGGGAAAAAGGCTTAGGTGGCAAATGGTAAAACCAAAGTTGGGCCTTGCTGGAGGAGTCTTATTCAAAGAGAACTGTCAAGGGGGTCCCATAAATCACCCAACCGTGTAAGGAACGCAAAATCAAGGAACATAACACCGGTATGACGGAAACTAGGGTAGCAAGAGTGGAACAAAACACCAGGCATAAGGCCGAGCCTTCCACCCTTTACCAAGTATATAGATGCATTAATTAAATAAGAGATATTGTGATATCCCAAAATAATCGTGTTCCAATATGGAACAAACTTCATCTTCACCTGCAACTAGCAACGCTATAAGAGGGGCTGAGCAAAGCGGTAACATAGCCAATCAACGGTTTGCTAGGAAAGGATGGTTAGAGGTTTGACATGGCAATATGGGTGGCATGATATAGCAAGTGGTAGGTATCGCAGCATAGGCATAGCAAAAGAGCGAGCAATCTAGCAAGCAAAGATAGAAGTGATTTCGAGGGTATGGTCATCTCGCCTGCAAGGTTCTCAGGGTTGTCGAAAGCTTGCTCCTCGTAAGTGTTCTCAACAGGTTCCTCGTTCACGTACTCGTCTCCCGGCTCTAACCAAACAAGAACACAAGCAAAGGAACAACTATCAACCACGATGCAATGCGCAAGCAACATGATGCAAAACATGGCATGATATGCGAGATGTGGTATGCAATGCATATGCGTGCTTCGAAAGGAAAAAGATGTATAAGGCATAATCTTGGCAAACCAAGTATGCCACTGGAAAGGTGGGGTGATTTCGGTTGAAATCGATATAAAGATCACCGGAATCGGATGCACGGTTTGCAAATGACAAGCAAAACAAGAATGACATATTTCTGCGATTAACAGCATGATGCCACTTAGCATGCAACAAGAAATTGAACTACTGCATCCAAACATATCAGAAAAGCATATGCCAGTGATCTACTCAAGATACTTGACAAAAGATGAACACTGAGCTACGGCTAAATCACACAATAGCAGGTTCAAATAATCATGGCAAAAGTGCAAAAGATAATAGGTTCACAGACTTAGTGAAAACAACATGCCAGAAATTAACATCAGGATGACATGTTTAGAGCAAGAAAACAACCTGCTACAGGAACAGGACATAGCAAAATATGGCACGGCATGAATCTACTCAAAGCATTGAACAAAAGTCCCTTACTGCGATGAGCCAAAAAGGACCCGAAAATATGATAGCACCCATGTCAATTAAGCAAGTTTCGTTACAGTTTTCAGACTTAGCAGAAAACTGGACATGTCAAAAACAGATAGCAAGTAGGCATGTTTATGAGCTCGATGCACTCACTACAGAGCATTTCATGATAAACTAAGCATACAACCACCAAGAAGACATGGCATAAAAGCTATACATGGCAAGAATAACATCATAGCATGCAATGACCAACTACAACAATCTTGGCAAAATCGAATAACATGTAAACAATCTGCCAGTAACATTTTATAGTAAAAGTAGAGCTCGATGGACTCAAGCTATGGCACTCCATAATTACAAACAAAGGCATGGATGGATAGAGCAAATCCATATGTTCAAAACACCCTTACTGATCATGCTCAAAATGGGCATAGATCTCTCTGTAACAACATAAACACATAGCATAAAAATAACAGCAGGACATGACTTAGTGAAATTACTAAGTCCCTGAAATCAGCAACAATATGATCCCTAGTTTGCATGCTTGTGCTAGTCACCACAAAGATCAAAAAAAAATACATGGCATACATCCCTGTAAAGATGGCATGGCATATTACAAAACACATGTAGGACTCCAGTTCATAGAATGCACACATCAATCATGGCAAAAATGACAAAAGTGCAAGTTCTGATAAGAATCTGTAACTAACATCACATAGCCCTCTTCTAACAGCATTTCTGGAATCGAGACGAGCTCAAATGGTAATGGTGCAATGAGATGAAATGGTGTACTCATCGAGGCGAACAATTCGATATGCTATATGCCCAAAACGGAGCCACGGGCACAGAGTTATGATGTGATGAACATGCAACAAAATATCTGACAGAAAAGACTTGGAGGATTTCGGGGGGAGGAGAAAGTCAACCCTCGGTGGTTGGATCTAGATCCGGGGAGGTCGCCGGAGTTTGTCCCGGCCGGAGCAGGAGAGGAGGAGGTCGCCGGAGGAGCTGGAGTCGCCGGCGAGGGGTGGACCGGCCGGATCCGGCGCCGTGGACGGCGACGTGGGGCGGAGGAGGCGGGGCGCGGCCTCGGCGGAGATGGCCGGCGAGGCGGCGCGGGCGCGGCGACAATGGCGAGCGGGAGGCGCGGGCGGAGGCTGGGCCCGGTGCGGGCTCACGCGGGCTGGCCGGGGGCTCCGCGGGCCGCGGCGGTGGAGGACGGGGAAGTGGGCGCGGGCTGCCCACGTGGCAGCGCGCGATTGGTCCGGCGCGGTGGGCGGACATGTCCGGCTCCGCCCGGACGTGTCCGGCGGCGGCGGGTGAAGTTTTCTAGGGTTAGGGTGGAAGAGGACCCGGGATTTCGGAGGAGGGGCTAGTTTTATAGGTAGGAGGGGCTAGGAGGCTCCAAATTGAGCACAATTTTCGCCCACACGATCGTGATGGAACGACTTAGAGGATGGGAGTGACTTAGATGGGTGATTGGGCTGTTTTGGAGGGGTTTTGGGCTGCAACCCACAAGAGGCCTTCGCGGTTACCCGGTTAACCGTTGGAGTATCAAACAACCTCGAAATGACCCGAAACTTGACAAGCGGTCTACCGGTGCTATACCAAGACTGCTTGGCAAACCTCGGTCCTTTCCGAGACCGTTTAACACTCGCACATGAAAATAGGTAAAAGGGGGCGCCGGAGGACGTAGGAGCGCCGGATTGCCAAACGGACAACGAGGAAAAGGCTCGGATGCATAAGACGAACACGTATGCGAATGCGGTGCACATGATGACATGACATGAAATGCATGACAAGGACAAAATGCAAAATGAAGGAAAACCCAACCATGGAGGGAATATCATATCACATTGCCGAAAATGGCAAGAGTTGGAGTTACAAATATGGCAAGTTACATCCGGGGTGTTACAGGACTGGATGTCAAAATATGGAGGAAGCATTGACTGTGCTAGTAAGTCGATTTATCTCACTACCCTGGAGGGAAAAAGGATTAAGTATGTGTCTAGGAGGAGCCAAGTGAATGCCCTTATGGGAGTTGTTCAGGAGGAAGTACCTGTAGTAAAGGATTACCCAGATGTTTTCCCAGAGGAGTTACCAGGCATGCCACCGGATAGAGACATTGAGTTTTTGATAGAGTTGTTGCCAGGGACAGGACCAATATCCAGGAGACCCTATCGGATGCCCGCAAATGACCTGGCGGAAATTAAGAAACAGATCAAGGAGTTATTGGAGAGAGGATACATCCGAAGGAGTTCATCACCTTGGGGAGCCCTAGTACTTTTGGTTGAGAAGAAGGATAAGTCCCTAAGGATGGTTGTTGATTATCGAGCCTTAAATGAAGTGACGATAAAGAACAAGTACCCACTATCGATGATCAACGATCTATTTGATCAGTTGCAAGGAGCTAAAGTGTTCTCAAAGATCGATTTACGATCGGGGTATCATCAGTTGAAGATACGAGAGAAGGACATACCAAAGACGCGTTCACAACGCGATATGGATTATACGAGTATATGGTCATGTCGTTTGGACTGACTAACGCCCCCGCATATTTCATGAGCATGATGAACAAGGTCTTCATGGAGTATTTGGACAAGTTTGTGGTGGTGTTTATTGACGATATCATGGTATACTCGAAGAACAAAGAGGAGCACAAGGAGCATTTGCGTTTAGTTCTCGAGAAGCTCAGGGAACACCAGTTGTATGCTAAGTTTAGCAAATGCGAGTTTTGGCTGAAGGAAGTCGGATTCCTTGGACATGTTATATCAGGAGAAGGTATAGCAGTAGACCCCATCAAGGTTCAGTCAGTCACTGAATGGTTGGCACCCACCTCAGTTAGCGAGATCCGCAGTTTCCTTGGACTCGCAGGATATTATCGGAGATTCATTGAGAATTTTTCCAAGATTGTAAAGCCAATGACTGAACTGTTGAAGAAGGATACTAAATTTATATGGACAGAAGATTGCGAGGCAAGTTTCCTAGAGTTGAAGAAACATTTGACTACAGCACCAGTGTTAATACTGCCAGATATACATAAGGAGTTCCAAGTGTATTGCGACGCCTCTCCCTTAGGACTTGGATGTGTGCTTATGCAGGACGGAAGAGTTGTTTCGTATGCCTCACGACAACTAAAACCTCATGAGTTGAATTATGCCACGCATGATTTGGAGCTAGCAGCCGTAGTGCATGCGTTGAAAACTTGGAGACACTACCTTATTGGAAACCGCTGTGATGTGTACATGGATCACAAGAGTTTGAAGTACATCTTCACCCAGAAGGAGCTGAACCTTAGGCAGAGGAGATGGTTGGAGCTTATAAAGGATTATGACATGAAGCTACACTATCATCCAGGAAAGGCCAATGTCGTGGCAGACACCTTGAGTCGGAAGAGTTATGCTAATATCCTTGAAAGTAAAGGACTGCCGAAGGAGTTAGCAGAGGACATCATGGAACTTCGATTAGAGATTGTACCTAGAGGGTTCATTGCCACAATGGAGGTTCAGTCGACATTGCTGGACAAGATTAGGGAAGCTCAGAAGGATGACAAAGAGATTGCCGAGATAAAGGAGAAGATGGGCAAAGGAAAGGCCAAAGGTTTTCGTGAGGATGAGCACGATACCCTATGGTTTGAGAACCGAATTTATGTGCCCAACAATCAGGAGATCAGAAAGTTAATACTTCAAGAGGCTCATGACTCACCATACTCGATACACCCCGGAAACACCAAGATGTATTTGGATTTGAAGGAACGTTTCTGGTGGACTGGTATGAAGAAGGATATTGCCGAGTATGTAGCCGTATGTGATGTATGTCAGAGACTTAAGGCAGAACTTCAGAAGCCAGCAAGACTGTTACAGCCTATGCCGATACCCGAATGGAAGTGGGATAAACTTGGCATGGACTTCATCACCGGATTACCCAGGACTAAAACAGGATATGATTCCATATGGGTAGTAGTTGATCGCTTGACCAAAGTAGCTCACTTCATCCCAGTGAAAACCACCTATACAAGTGCAAAGTTGGCCAAGATCTATATGTCCAGGATCGTATGTCTGCATGGAGTTACGAGGACCATCGTATCAGATCGAGGAACACAGCTTACTTCAAATTTTTGGCATCAGTTACACCAGACTTTGGGAACGAGATTGGAGTTCAGTACAGCGTTTCACCCGCAGACAGATGGACAGACCGAGAGAGTCAATCAAATTTTGGAGGACATATTGAGAGCCTGTGCGCTAGATTATGGATCCAGTTGGAATGACAATTTACCGTATGCAGAGTTCTCATACAACAATAGCTACCAAGCCAGTTTGAAAATGGCACCGTTTGAAGCCATGTATGGATGCAGGTGCAGAACACCGTTGATGTGGTATGAGGTAGGAGACCGATAGTTGTTTGGACCAGACTTGATTAAGGAGTCTGAGGAGAAGGTAAAACTGATTCGAGACAGATTGAAGATTGCTCGGTCTAGACAGAAGAGTTATGCACGTTTTCAAAATTGCATTTTAGGGCCAAGAAAATGTTCGCCTCGTCCTAAATATTTTATTAAGACGGTGAAAATTTGTTTTGGCATTTTTAGATTTTTATTTATTTTTCTAGGATTTTTTCTATCGACGGAATTTATTTTAAAAAAAATCCCGCGCCCGATTAGATTTTTATTTATTTTTCTAGGATTTTCTTCTGTCGGTGGAATTTATTTAAAAAAAAATCCCGCGCCCGACTGGGCCTAAGGCCCAGCCGAGCCAGGCCGGCCCAGCCGCCGCCTCCCGCGCGCGCGCCGCCGCCACCGCCGACTCGGACGAGGAGTCTGAGCCAGACTCCGCCTCCGCCGCCTTGCCCCCTCCTCCAAGTCGCCGCCCCCGCCCCCTTTATATACGCCGCCGCCCGATCTTCCACCACCACCACCGCCGCCTCCCGCAGCCCGCCCCGAGCCGCGCCGCGCCACCCGCCGCCGCCGCTGCCGCGCCGCCGCCCCGCCACCCAAGCCCACCTCGCCGGAGGTAGCCGCCGGATCCGAGCCGCCGGTTTTATTTTTTTTCAAAACCCTAGTTCTTGTTTTTTTAAATAGATCGGTTTTTCTCCGGTTTATTTTTTTAGCGAGCATTCGCTCGTTTGTTCGTTTTAACGAACGCGTTCTTCGTTTAGATCCAGATAACGAAAGTTTGTTTGTTAATTTGTCCTTCGTTTTTTTTCTCGGATTTATTCCGCGAATTTTCTGATCGTGATTTCAGATCCAATCTTAGTTTCCGTTTATCTTTTCGGTCGTTAATCGGAATCAGGAGATTCAAGCGCGTGGAGTTTCGTCTTGAAACCCTCTTTCCGATTAATCAACTCAAACAAGTTTTTGCTACTGTAAAATTTGACCTAAGTTCAGATTAGTAAGCGACGCTTCTTTCGTTTGCCGTTTGAGTTTTGTTGCTTTGTTCGATTTGATTCTTTTTGCGTACCGGAGTTCTTAAGTTGAACTTTCTGGTCAACCTTTCTTATTTGAGTTTTGCTTTTGCATCGTTGCTTGTTACTTATGTATGTTATTGTTTGCTTGCGATAGAATTCCCGGAGTGTGAAGCGTGTTACTACGAGTCTCTAGGATTCGCGGATCGTCAGCAAGGCAAGTAACACACTGATCATACTCTTTTCATACCCAGTTTTATGCATTAGTTTCACCCCTCAAACATTGCATGATTAGGATGTCATTTAACATGTGGGTTGGGAAGTAGTTATTGAGGTAGAACCTATTGCCCTGTTATATTCAAACCCTTGGGAGTTACTTCTACGTATTGCTTATGTTGCTATGCTATGCTCGTAGACGTGATTTGGGTTTGAGTGAAATCCATGACATATGTGAGTTTGTTAATTAATGGTTCACTTAAGGTGGCAACTTAAATTAACATCTGGGTGGATTGAGGCACCTGGGGAACCCAGTGTTGTCTATTTTCTTTTTTGGAAATCCCGGGGTACCCGTGTGATCTTCCTATGGACCGCCACCCAGGCTCAAAGGGAACTGAGATGATTCATGCTAGAAACTTCCGTGTGCAGCCACAAGCTATTATGGGCTCTAGCATAGTTGAGTAAGTTACGTGAAGCTCTTGAAGAGGTAGATCAGCAGGTAGTGGGTTTTGTAGGTTTGGTATGGTCTACCCGGAGTAGAGAGTTAATGTTTCTGAAAGACTGTGTCTCGGTCATCCGTTTCTCCAACACCATGTAGTGTGAGAAATCTAATGGAGGCGATCGAGTCTTGTGGGGAAAAGTGCGCAAACCTCTGCAGAGTGTACAATCTAATCATGGTTAGCCGTGTCCCCGGTTATGGACAACTTTGAGTATCTAGTACTTGGGTTATCACATGTATCTCACCATGTTTAATTAATATTGTTGGGTTATTAATCACTTTAATTTTGATTGAGTTGGGGGTACCTTCTCAATGATGTTTCAACCACCATGATAGTTAAATTAAAATATATTCCTTTGTTGTAGGGAAAAATTGCCTTTTCGCAAAAACTATAACCATACAGCTTTCCACCAGCCATATATGCATGTAGTGATAGCATTATTCTATTCTTGCTCTACTGTGTTACATTGCCAGCATATTCCATGTGCTGACCCATTTTCGGGCTGCAACGTATTATGTTGCAGACTTTTCAGACGAGGAGTAAGGTTTGTTAGGTCGTTGCCGTGCAGCTCAGCTATGCCGTTGGAGTTGATGGACTCACTTTATCTTCCAAGCCTTCTGCTGTTATCATATCAGATGGCCTTAAGCCATATTATTGTAATAAGTTCTCTCTTGAGACATTCGATGTAATAAGTGTGTGATTGCTACTCTGTTATAAATCCTTCGAGTACTGTGTGTGTCAGCATTACCGATCCAGGGACGACACTGAAGCACAGAGACTTGACAATCTGAGGTCGGGTCGCTATAGTGATGCAGAAAAGTAGCGTAAGTATTTCCCTCAGTTTTTGAGAACCAAGGTATCAATACAGTAGGAGGTTACACACAAGTCGCCTTATACCTGCATAAACAAATAAGAACCTTGCAACCAACATGATAAAGGGGTTGTCAATCCCTTCACGGCCAGTTGCAAAAGTGAGATCTGATAGAGATAATAAGATAAATATTTTTGGTATTTTTATGATATAAACCGAAAGTAAAGAATGCAAAGTAAAAATAGATTGGAAACTTATATGATGGAAAATACACCCAGGGGCCATAGGTCTCACTAGTGGCTTCTCTCAAGATAGCATAAGTATTACGGTGGGTGAACAAATTACTATCGAGCAATTGATAGAAGTGCATAATTATGAGAATATCTAGGCATGATCATGTATATGGGCATCATGTCCGCGACAAGTAGACCGAAACGATTCTGCATCTACTACTTTTACTCCACACATCGACCGCTATCCAGCATGCATCTAGAGTATTAAGTTCATAAGAACGGAGTAACGCATTAAGCAAGATGACATGATGTAGAGGGATAGACTCAAGCAATATGATATAAACCCCATCTTTTTATCCTCGATGGCAACAATACAATATGTGCCTTGCTGCCCCTGCTGTCACTGGGAAAGGACACCGCAAGACTGAACCCAAAGCTAAGCACTTCTTCCATTACAAGAAAGATCAATGTAGTAGGCCAAACCAAACTGATAATTCGAAGAGACTTGCAAACATAACAAATCATACATAAAAGAATTCAGAGAAGATTCAAATATTGTTCATAGATAATCTTGATCATAAACCCACAATTCATCATATCTCAACAAACACACCGCAAAAAGAATTACATCGAATAGATCTCCAAGAAGCTCGAGGAGAACTTTGTATTGAGATCCAAAGAGAGAGAAGAAGCCATCTAGCTAATAACTATGGACCCGAAGGTCTGTGGTAAACTACTCACACATCATCGGAGAGGCTATGGTGTTGATGTAGAAGCCCTCCATGATCGATGCCCCCTCCGGCTGAGCGCCGGAAAAGGCCCCAAGATGGGATCTCACGGGTACAGAAGGTTGCGGTGGTGGAAATAGGGTTTCATGGTGCTCCTGGATGTTTTCGGGGTACATGGGTATATATAGGAGGAAGAAGTAGGTCGGTGGAGCTGTGAGGGGCCCACGAGGGTGGGGGGCGTGCCCAGGGGGCAGGCGCGCTTCCATGCCTCGTGGCCTCCTCGCTTCTTTCTTGACGTCCACTCCAAGTCCTATGGATCACGTTTCCAAAAATAACTCTCCCGAAGGTTTCATTCTGTTTGGACTCTGTTTGATATTCCTTTTCTGCGAAACACTGAAATAGGCAAAAAAACAGCAATTTGCACTGGGCCTTCGGTTAGTAGGTTAGTCCCAAAATTAATATAAAAGTGCTTAGTGAAGCCCATTAAACATCCAAAATAGATAATATAATAGCATGGAACAATCAAAAATCATAGATACATTGGAGACGTATGAAGCATCCCCAAGCTTAATTCCTGCTCGTCCTCGAGTAGGTAAATGATAAAATAAGAATTTTTTATGTGGAATGCTACCTAGCATATTTCTCAATGTACTTTCCTTTATTGTGGCATGAATGTTCCGATCCGAGAGATTCAAGACAAAAGTTTAATATTGACATAAAATTAATAATACTTCAAGCATACTAACAAAGCAATCATGTCTTCTCAAAATAACATGGCCAAAGAAAGTTATCCCTACAAAATCATATAGTCTGGCTATGCTCTATCTTCATCACACAAAGTATTTAATCATGCACAACCCTGATGACAAGCCAAGCAATTGTTTCATACTTTTGATGTTCTCAAACTTTTTCAATCTTCACACAATACACGAGCGTGAGCCATGGACATAGCACTATATGTGGAATAGAATGGTGGTTGTGGAGAAGACAAAGAGGAGAAGATAGTCTCACATCAACTAGGCATATCAACAGGCTATGGAGATGCCCATCAATAGATATCAATGTGAGTGAGTAGGGATTGCCATGCAACGGATGCACTAGAGCTATAAGTGTATGAAAGCTCAACAAAAGAAACTAAGTGGGTGTGCATCCAACTCGCTTTCTCACGAAGACCTAGGGCATTTTGAGGAAGCCCATCATTGGAATATACAAGTCAAGTTCTATAATGTAAAATTCCCACTAGTATATGAAAGTGACAACATAGGAGACTCTCTATCATGAAGATCATGGTTCTACTTGAAGCACAAGTGTGGTAAAAGGATAGTAACATTGTCCCTTCTCTCTTTTTCTCTCATTTTTTTATTTGGGCCTTTTTCTCTTTTTTATGGCCTCTTTTTCCTCCTTTTTTTATTTTTTCTTCTTTCGGAGTCTCATCCCGACTTGTGGGGGAATCATAGTCTCCATCATCCTTTCCTCACTTGGGACAATGCTCTAATAATGATGATCATCACACTTTTATTTACTTACAACTCAATACTTAGAACAAAATATGACTCTATGTGAATGCCTCCGGCGGTGTACCGGGATATGCAATGAATCAAGAGTGACATGTATGAAAGAATTATAAAGGTGGCTTTGCCACAAATACGATGTCCACTACATGATCATGCAAAGCAATATGACAATGATGAAGCGTGTCATAATAAATGGGACGGTGGTAAGTTGCATGGAAACATATCTCGGAATGGCTATGGAAATGCCATAATAGGTAGGTATTGTGGCTGTTTTGAGGAAGGTATATGATGGGTGTATGATACCGGCGAAAGGTGCGCAGTATTAGAGAGGCTAGCAATGGTGGAAGGGTGAGAGTGTGTATAATCCATGGACTCAGCATTAGTCATAAAGAACTCACATACTTATTGCAAAAATCTATTAGTTACCGAAATGAAGTACTACACGCATGCTCCTAGGGGGATATATTGGTAGGAAAAGACCATCGCTCGTCCCCGACTGCCACTCATTAAGACAATCAATAAATAAATCATGCTCCGACTTCATCACATAACGGTTCACCATACGTGCATGCTACTGGAATCACAAACTTTAGAACAAGTATTTCTCAAATTCACAACTACTCAACTAGCATGACTCTAATATAACCATCTTCATATCTCAAAACAATTATAAAGAATCAAACTTCTCATAGTATTCAATGCACTTTATATGATAGTTTTTATTATACCCATCTTGGATGTTCATCATATTAGGACTAATTTTGTAGCCAAAGCAAACTACCATGTTGTTCTAAAAGACTCTCAAAATAATATAAGTGAAGCATGAGAGATCAATAATTTCTATAAAATAAAACTACCACCGTGCTCTAAAAGATTTAAGTGAAGCACTAGAGCAAAATTATCTGGCTCAAAAGATATAAGTGAAGCACATAGAGTATTCTAATAAATTCCGATTCATGTGTGTGTCTCCCAAAAGGTGTATATAGCAAGTATGATTGTGGTAAAATAAAAGAAAAATACTCAAATCATACAAGACGCTCCAAGCAAAACACATATCATGTGGTGAATAAAAATATAGCCTCAATTGAAGTTACCGATAGACAAAGACGAAAGAGGGGATGCCTTCCAGGGCATCTCCAAGCTTAGGATTTTGGTTGTCCTTGGATTTTACCTTGGGATGCCTTGGTCATCCCCAAGCTTAGGCTCTTGCCACTCCTTATTCCATAATCCATCGAATCTTTACCCATAACTTGAAAACTTCACAAAACAAAACTTAACAGAAAATCTTATGAGCTCCGTTAGCGAAAGAAAACAAATCACCATCATAAGGTACTGTAATGAACTCATTCTTTATTTATATTGGTGTTAAACCTACTGTATTCCAACTTCTCTATGGTTCATACCCTCCGATACTAGTCATAGATTCATCAATACAAGCAAACAACACACGAAAAACAGAATCTGTCAAAAACAAAAAAGTCTGTAGTAATATGTATCAAACGTATACTTCTGGAACTCCAAAAATTCTAAAATAAATTGTCGGACGTGAGAAAATTTTCTATTAATCATCTGCAAAAATAATCAACCGAAAAGCACTCTCGAGTAAAAAAGGCAGCTAATCTCGTGAGCGCTAAAGTTTCTGTTTTTTACGGCAAGATCATAAAGACTTCACCCAAGTCTTCCCAAAGGGTTCTACTTGGCACAAACACTAATTAAAAACATGAAAACACATCTAAATAGAGGCTAGATGAATTATTTATTGAATTACAGCAAGTAAAATATTGGGTTGTCTCCCAACAAACGCTTTTCGTTAAAGCCTTTTAGCTAGGCAAAGAGATTCAATGATGCTCACGAGAAAGACAAGAATTGGAGCACAAAGAGAGCATCATAAAACACGTGACAAACACATCTAAGTCTAGCATACTTCCTATGCATAGGCATCTTATAGGTAAACAAATTATCAAGGCAAGCAAAAACTAGCATATGCAAGGAAGCGGAAAGAAACAATAGCAATCTCAACATAACGAGAGGTAATTTAGTAACATGAAAATTTCTACAACCATATATTCCTCTCTCATAATAATTACATGTGGGATCATAAGCAAATTCAACAAAATATCTATCACATAAAATATTTTCAACACGATCCACATGCATGCAAAGTTGACACTCTTCCAAAATAGTGGGATTAACATTAACTAAAGTCATGACCTCTCCAAACCCACTTTTATCAAAAATTTCATAAGATTGAACATTCTCCAAATATGTGGGATCTAAAGTTTACTCTCTTCCAAACCCACTTTCAATAATATTGCAAACATTATTATCAATCTCATATTCATCATGGGGCTTAAATAAATTTTCAAGATCATAAGAAGAATCACTACAATCATGAACATTGCAACAAGTAGTAGACATAGCAAACTTAGCATCCCCAAGCTTAGGGTTTTGCATATCATTAACACAATTGACATTAATAGAATTTATAATAACATCATTGCAATCATGCTTTTTAATCAAAGATCTATCATGAATCACTTCATAAATCACTTCATCACAATTTTCAGATTCACGGATTTCAAGCAAAACCTTATAAAGATAATGTAGTGCACCCAAATCACTAGGAATTGGTTCATCATAATTAGATCTCTTAAAAAGAATGGCAAGAGGATGAGGATCCATAGATCTTAGATTCTCTGTTTAGCAATAAATACACAACTATTCCAACCAAACGAGCAAACGAGCCAAGTAAGACATCAAGGAAAACGAAAAGACGAATAGAAGAAGGGCGAAGAAAACGGAAAAAGGTGAAGTGGGGGAGAGGCAAAAGAGAGGAAAATGGCAAATAATGTAATGCTAGGGACAAGAGTTTGTCATGGGTACTTGGTATGTCTTGACTTGACTTGGCAACTGCGCCAGGAATTGGCTAGTTGACGGGAGATCAAATCTTGACTTGACTTTGAGTAAGCGTCCCTGGCAACGGCGCCGGAAATCCTTCTTGCTACCTCTTGAGCTTGCGTTGGTTCTTCCCTTGAAGAGGAAAGGGTGATGCAGCAAAGTAGCGTAAGTATTTCCCTCAGTTTTTGAGAACCAAGGTATCAATCCAGTAGGAGGTTACACACAAGTCGCCTTATGCCTGCACAAACAAATAAGAACCTTGCAACCAACACGATAAAGGGGTTGTCAATCCCTTCACGACCACTTGCAAAATTGAGATCTAATAGAGATAATAAGATAAATATTTTTGGTATTTTTATGACATAAACTGAAAGTAAAGAATGCAAAGTAAAAATAGAATGGAAACTTATATGATGGAAAATAGACCCGGGGGCCTTAGGTTTCACTAGAGGCCTCTCTCAAGATAGCATAAGTATTACGGTGGGTGAACAAATTACTATCGAGGATAGAAAAAGTGCATAATTATGAGAATATCTAGGCATGATCATGTATATAGGAATCACATCCGCGACAAGTAGACCAAAACGATTCTGCATCTACTAATATTACTCCACACATCGACCGCTATCCAGCATGCATCTAGAGTATTAAGTTCATAAGAACGGAGTAACACATTAAGCAAGATGACATGATATAGAGGGATAAACTCAAGCAATATGATATAAACCCCATCTTTATATCCTCGATGGCAACAATACAATACATGCCTTGCTGCCCCTGCTGTCACTAGGAAAGGACGCCGCAAGATTGAACCCAAAGCTAAGCACTTCTCCCATTGCAAGAAAGATCAATCTAGTAGGCCAAACCAAACCGATAATTCAAAGAGACTTGCAAAGATAACAAATCATACACAAAAGAATTCAAAGAAGATTCAAATATTGTTCATAGATAATCTTGATCATAAACCCACAATTCATCGGATCTCGACAAACACACTGCAAAAAGAATTACAACGAATAGATATCCAAGAAGATCGAGGAGAACTTTGTATTGAGATCCAAAGAGAGAGCAGAAGCCATCTAGCTAATAACTATTGATCCAAAGGTCTGGGGTAAACTACTCACACATCATCAAAGAGGCTATGGTGTTGATGTATGAAAGTGTGTTATATCGACTAGAGGGGGGTGAATAGGCGATTTTTATGAAATTCTTCACTGAGGAATTTGCTAGTGAGGAAATTCCTTAGCGAAGAACTACTAGCAGCGGAATAAGTACTCAGATGAAAACATAACAGAATTCAAGCATAGTCATCATGATGAAATGAAGACAAACACAGAGTACAGAAAGCGTAAACACAGGATAACACAAGATGAAGACAAACAGACTGAAGAAATTGAACTGAGGAAATTGAGAAAGTCTTCAGTCAAAGTCTTCAAACACAGATATGATAAACAAACAGCACACTACTGAGGAAATGAAAGAGTTGAGGAAATAGAACCAGTAAGCTTGGTGAAGACAATGATTTGGTAGACCAGTTCCACTCGGTTCAAAGTCCTCGGAGGATGGGTTGCTCTCAAATGACAAGTGTCAAGTTCTCGCGGAGCAGCCAACCAGCTAGTGGTTGTAGGGGGCGGCTATTTATAGCCTAGGCAGCAGCCCGACATGATAAGACATAAATGCCCTTCAATGATATGACCATTAGGTGGACAAGATATTTTAGGACAGCTGGCGCGCAGCACAGCAATGGTCGGAAATTTGAGGTACAAATTCCTCAGGGCTATCATGTTCCTCATTGTGTAGGCAATTCGCACTGGCGAATCCCTAACTCCTCTGTCAGAGCAAAGTCCTCAGTGACCAGAAGAACTGCGTCTCTGTCACTGAAGAAATTGACTGATCTGTATGAGATTTCCAATGGCTTCACTCAAAGGGATTGGTAGGTCTAGGATTTGAGTTGAGCATCACATGGAAATTTTCTCCTTAGTATTTCCTCGACCCCCTTTAACAGTACAGTGTTTCCTATGACTCAAGAAAGAGAAAATGAAACTACGAAAACAAAAGTCTTCACGCTTCATGTTCCTCGAATGAATACCAAGTCTTCAAGGTCACACCAATTTCTTCACTTTCAAAGTCTTCAGAAAGTCTTCAGTATATCAAAGTCTTCAGTCGAAGAACTTCATTTTTAGGGGTCGACTTTCTCTGTAAATATCAAACTCCTCATAGACTTATAGATCTGTGTACACTCATAAACGCATTAGATACTTAACCTATAAGTCTTCAATACACCAAAATCACTAAGGGGCACTAGATGCACTTACAATCTCCCCCTTTTTGGTGATTGATGACAACATAGGTTAAGTTTTCAACGGGGAAAAATATATGAAGTGTAAATATTGATATAGAGGAATTTGATTGCAAGATATAGAAGAACTCCCCCTGAAGATGTGCATAGTGAGGAATTTGCTTTTGAAGCAATGCACACTTGAAGAGTTGAATCATGGAGATCTCCCCCTATATCTTGTAATTCATACACGCATTTGATGTATAATATGAAGAATTTGAAATGCATGATGAAATATGGTGCCTGATGTAATTCAGCATGCGTGCAATAATAATAATGAGGAATAAGCATGCAGAATAGCGCATCAAGGTATCAAAGCAAAGTGCAACAAAAGTATCAGCGCACCATCGGACTTAAGATTACAACTCGATCCAATAAAAGTTTCGGAAGAACGAGAGTTGCAACTTAAAAAACGAATAAACCCTTATTATAGACCCGCTTGAAGACTAACTCAGATTTCTCCCCCTTTGTCATCAAATGACCAAAAGGATCGAAACTGAGAACTAACGCCCCTGAAGATTTTCAAGTTGATGAAGGAGCGTCAGCGTTGTTGGGGTCGGTCGTTGAAGTAGGGCCTGCTGCAGTGTCGTCCAAATCTTCATTTTCATCAGTCGCACGCGATGAAGAATATGAACTGGCCACCAAAGAAGGAACCTTGACCTTCTTGTATTTCTTCGGAGGAGGTGCAAACCAGTCAAAATCTTCTTTGAGACCCATTTTCTCCAAGTCTTCAGCACTGTACACTTGAGATAGAACAGCCCAGGTGCGGTTGAGGGTTTCATGAAGGTAGTAGTGGTTTTTCTTCACTGCATTGTGTGTGGAAGTCATGTTGTGAAGAATTGAACCAAACTGACGCTTGACCCATTTGTGATTGCGATCAACCTTTTGATGAAGACTGAGGAGTAACTCACGATCAGACATCACCCTGGGTGCTGTGGCTTGAGGATTTGGCTTGGCAGTGTTAGCAGCAGAGTCATGTGTGGCAGAGTCATCATTGGTGGAGTAAGATGCAGCTTTGCGAAATTGGCCATCCAATGGACGAATGCCTTCATCTATCACAGCAGTGGCCTTGCCTTTTTCTTCAGCTGAGGAAAATGTCCGTTTGAGGACTTCAATGGGAGGCAAGTAGCTGCAGTGGTTGAGCGTTTCAGCTTTGTAGTTGAGTGAAGACCTTATCCTGATGAATTTCATTATCCAAGGTGCATAAGGCTTCAGCTCAAATGGTGACATAGCAATGTTGGCCAGAGTCCTCATGAAGAAATCATGGAAGTTGACGGGAACGCCATGGATGATGTTGAAAAGCAGATTCTTCATGATGCCAACGACTTCTTCATCAGACGAGTCATGGCCTTTGATGGGACTCATTGTCTTCGTCAGAATGCGATAGACAGTCCTTGGCACATACAGCAATTCCTTGACGAGGAAATTGGTTGTAGGAGCCTGCCCTGGCTTCAAAGGCTTCATCAGCACTTGCATATAATGATTTGAAAGCTCAGGTTCGTTGTACATACAGCGAGCATCTTCAGTGGGTGGACTCAGAGGAAGGACCCGAAGCAATTCAGATGCAGGAGCCTTATGGTGGTTGTCAGTCATCCAGTCCAAAACCCATGAATTGATATCTTCAGAGTTGCCGGTGATGTGCAACGTTGCATAGAATTGAAGAATAAGCTCTTCATTCCAATCGCATATATCTGTGCAGAAGTTGAGCAGCCCAGCGTCGTGAAGAACACTGAGCACTGGCGTGAAGCACGGCAAAGACTCCATATCCACGTGAGGAATACGAGCATGGTCGAAGACTTTGTCTTTGTTGTAAAGCACTGAGGAATAGAAATTTGCTTGGCTGACAGTCCAGAAACGCCTCTTCCTTATGCGAGCAGAGTCATATGGATTGTATTCAGTGAAGAACACGTGCTCGCCATAGAAGTCTTCAGCCTTGAATTTCTGTTTGCGTGAGAATGGATCCTTTGGCCTTGGCAGAGGAGTGTCGGTGAGTTGCATCACGACCTCAGGAATCACGATCTCAGGTTCTTCAGGCTGAGGAATTTCAGGATTTTCCTCAGGTGCAGTCACCTTGTCTGTATCAGCAGCAGTTTCTTCAGCGCTAGTGGCTGGAATTTCTTCATTCACAGATGCAGTGGGATGAATTTCTTCAGAGCCCATTTGTACTGTAGGTGAAGGGGAATGAGGAATTTGCTGCAGGGGAATGAAGAGTGGGGAATTGGGATGCTGACTTTCCCAAAAGTCGTCATTCATCACTGGAGTGGTGCTTCCAATATCCACATCTTCATCAATTTCTTCAACACCAGCCTCTTCAGCATCAAACTGAGGCATTGGTGATGAGACCATTGGGGTTGAAGGGATTGCATCCGCTTCAATTTCTTCATCAATCTGCTCTGACGAAGCAGCAGATTGAGTTTCTTCATCTGATCCACTAGGGATCTCATAATCTTCACCAAAAGGAACAAGGTCCTTTGATGGCACGGAGGAGATAGGAACGGCATCAATGGGATTTGCAAACGAGCTTGTCATCGGCTTCATCTTCTTGGGAGCTGAAGATTCTGAAGCATTGGATGCCTTCCTTTTCTTCATAGCAGCCCGTTCTGCAGCCTTTGTTTTCTTCACATCTAATGCAGATGGAAGAATTGGAGTTGGCGTAGGCGCAGGTGGAGCTGAGGAATCTGGTTGATTTTCCTCAGGCGCAACTGATGCAGTTGCCCTAGTTTCTTCAATTTCTTCAGGCGCACCACTAGTGGATGCCCTGGCAATTTCATCAACGGCTGGAGCAGAGTCATCAGCCTTGGAACTAGCATTTTCTTCAGCAGCCTGAACTTCATCAGCGGTGCTGGCATGTTCTTCAGTTTGCTGAACAGATGCTTCAGCTTGAGGAATTTGTGGCTTTGAGGCTGCACCCTTGGTGAAGGTATCAGTCAGCCTCACAAATCTGACCTTGGCTCCTTGCCAATCAGCATAGTACGAGTGAAAGTTGTCGCTAAGGGCTTTGATCTCAGCCTGCATCTTGACATGTTCATCAGGCTTCATTTTGAGAACATTTTTCTTTAGTAGCTTCTCCTTGCGGTACTATGATTTCTTGATCTCTCTGGCCTTATCATATTTCCACTTCTCCTCTTGGATGAAGTGAGTCAGCATGTGACTTTGACCAGGTGTCAGCTTGAAATCAGGCATAGGTGCGTGAGGATCCTTATGCCAGAGATCAATATAATCTAGGATCGCCTTTGGATCCAATAGCAGGGGCACAGGTGTGCCTTTGGCTTTAGCAGCCCGTTCTTGTCGGTCCCTGATGATTTCAGTAAGTTCTTCCTCATCAGCTTCATCATCATCAGATGGCACAGTGAAGACTACCTGCTTCTTCTGAGGACTTGGGCGAGTGACGCGCCCAACAGTAGCCTTTTTCTTCAGCAGTGAGGGTCTTGCTGAGGAATTTGGTGCAGCTGAAGAACTAGCTGAGACACCAGAGGCAATAGAGATGCCAGTCGTCCTTTGGCATGAGGCCAGATGCACAGGTGCTGAGGACTTTGGTGGAGCAGGAGCAGCATGAGGAATTTGCTTTGAAGATTTTGAAGATTCTGGCCGTGAGGGCACAGCTGAGGAACTTGGCCGTGAGGGCATTGAAGATCAAGCACTTGGCTTGCGAGCGGGCTTCTTTAGCATTGCTTTCTTCGGCTTGACCGAGGCCTCAGTGGCAGTAGCAGTAGCAGCAGAGTCTTCATTGAATTTCCTCACTGCTTCTCTGGCTTGCCTTGCCAGTTTAGCTTGGTGCTTGGCCCATTCTTTAGGAAATTCCTCACCACGCTTGATGCTGGTGGGATCAGCCACTTGGCCAAGTGCCAATGGAGGTCTTTGGCATGGAGGGTTTACAGTGAATTTCTTCATGTATTTTGGAGTAACATATCTGTACTCCCTCCATTCACGTGCCCATCTCCTTTCAATCCTCTGGATTCGCACCTTGCGCTGATTTTTATCTTCTTTGCCAAACTTGGCTTCATCAGGCGTGCAGTACTCATCATAGATATCCTTAGGTATTTCAAAAGCTGTCATCACCTCAGGCTTCTTTCCTCCTTTCTGTGGCCTTTTACCTTCAGCCATTTTCTTTAGATGAGGAATTTGAACAATTGAATTCTTTGAAGAAGTATGCAACTTTTCTTCGAGGAACGCTGCAAATGAGTTAAGTTGATGAGAACCTAATGATTCAGCAGCAGACATGTGTACCTGTGAACAGAGTATAGTTGCGAGGAATTTGAAGAGGTCATATGCGTTCTTAGAGGGTTTTGCATAAAGAACAAGGTTGAGGAATTTTGACCAGATTCGTCTTGAGGAATTTCACTAAGCGCTTTATATCTTAGGTTCCAGAGTTGTATAGATCGAAGATACACACAATTGAGGAATCTTTGAAGAAATTGATGCTTAGGGAAATGAATCAAGAACAGATAGCATGTGAGGTGTTTTGTGTGTGAGGATTTGAAGAATAAAACACCTTTGAAGATATTGTAGAAAAATTTCGAATCAACGAGGGCAGTAAAATTAGCTTTTAATTACCCTGAACGAAGAACACAACGAACTGGGAGTTGGAACAGTGAAGTTCGTCGATGCAGATCTTCCACGCCCTAACTTGGCGGAGGAAGACGTCTACGGCGGCGGCGGAGGTGAAGATTTCCGCGGTCGGCGCGAGTACGACGGCGATGAGGTCGAGGCAGTGAAGCTTTTCCTCACCGGCGACGATGGAGTAGCGATGGCGCTAGGGTTTGCAGAGCTCGAGCGAGGGAGTGAGATCGAGCGGGGTAAAAGAAGTGAGGATGGCGAAGGGGGTATTTATAGCTACGGTGAAAAACTGTTTGTCCGAAGATTTGGGACGAACGTGCCCCTGGCCGTTCTCCTTCTTGCGACATGTGTCACCCACGTACTGTGTGGTTGAGATCGTGTAAGATCGTGGGTGGATAAAGTAATCCATCGTGGGATGCGGAACGGTTTGAGCGGTAAAACCGACAGTTTGGATAAGATTAGTTTTAACTTTCCGTTCGCAATTTCTTCAGCTGACAAGGGCACAGTGAAGAATTTGAACGAGTTTCAAATAGAACGCACATGAAGAATTTGTGAATGGATTGGATTGAGTATAGCATAGAGGGGAAGGGTCCGATCACATTCACTTAGCAGAAAAGTTCCAACTTGAAGAATTAGCTATAAGTGAATGTTGTAGAGGACATAAAACCATATATATATATATATATATATATATATATATATATATATATATATATATATATATATATATATATATATATATATAGACAATGAAGAAAAACGACGGCACAAGTGAAGACTTTGTAAAGTTTGAAGAATTTGAAAAACTGAAGAATTTCAAAAGTTGAGGAAAAACTCAAATTGAAGATTTTCAACTTTTGTGGTGGCGTGACCCACCGTGTAAGAATGATGATTTCAGACACCGCGTACAATTGTCGTAGGGTTCTGAGAATCAAATTCTTCATTAATTTCTTCACACTTAGAGTGTTATTCTTCATTGATTGAAGAAAAACGTTTCTTCATGTGTTGCACATCTAAGTCATCAATTTTGCATAAGTGTTAGGATGAGTGCCTTTTCAAAGTACATTCGAAGATTCTAAGATATTTAGCTCACACCGCAACTTGCAAAATCTCTTCTCATCCAAGGGCTTAGTGAAGATATCGGCTAACTGTTCTTCAGTCTTCACATGCTCAATAGAAATGTCGCCCTTCAACACATGATCACGAAGAAAATGATGACGAATTTGAATGTGCTTTGTCTTCGAGTGCTGAACTGGGTTGTGAGCAATCTTGATGGCACTCTCATTGTCACAGAGGAGAGGCACATTCTTCACGTTGATGCCATAGTCCTTGAGCGTTTGCTTCATCCATAGTAGTTGAGCACATCAAGAACCAGCAGCAATGTACTCAGCTTCAGCAGTAGACAGTGATACGCAGTTCTGTTTCTTCGAGGACCAATAGACCAAGGATCGTTTGAGGAAATGACAAGTACCAGATGTTGACTTGCGATCCACACGGTCACCAGCATAGTCAGAATCTGAATATCCAATGAGATCAAAATCCGAGCCCTTGGGATACCATAATCCTAGTGTTGGTGTGTGAGCTAGATATCGAAGAATATGCTTCACAGCCTTATGGTGTGATTCCTTCGGTGCAGCTTGAAATCGTGCACACATGCAAATACTAAGCATTATATCTGGCCTAGATGCACATAAGTACAGTAAAGAACCAATCATGGAGCAGTATACCTTATGGTCGAAGCCAGTACCATTTTCATCAGTGCATAGTTGACCATTTGTGGGCATAGGAATTTTGATGCCTTTGCAATCTTGCATGCCGAATTTCTTCAGGACATCCTTGAGGTATTTCTCCTGAGATATGAATATGCCATTGCGCTGTTGACGAATTTGAAGACCTAAGAAGAATTTCAACTCTCCCATCATAGACATTTGATATTCTTCTCTCATCATATAGGCAAATTCATCACTATAACGTTGGTCAGTACATCCAAAGATAATATCATCAACATATATTTGGCACACAAACAGTTCACCATCATAAGATTTAGTAAAGAGAGTAGGATCGAGTGAACTGAGTGTGAAGCCTTTCTTCAGTGTATCATACCACGCCCGTGGGGCCTACTTGAGGCCATAGAGGGCCTTGTTAAGTCTGAAGACTTTGTCAGGATGCTTTGGATCTTCAAAACCTGGTGGTTGAGCAACATATACTTCTTCCTCAAGCTTACCATTGAGGAATGCACTTTTCACATCCATTTGGTGTAAGATGATATCATGATGGTTAGCATAAGCAAGCAATATGCGAATAGACTCAAGTCTAGCAACAGGTGCAAAAGTTTCATCGAAATCAATTCCTTCAACCTGTGTGTAGCCTTGAGCTACTAGTCGTGCCTTATTCCTCACCACAACACCATTTTCATCTTGCTTGTTGCGGTAGATCCACTTTGTGCCAATGATGTTATGCTTGTGAGGATCGGGACGATCGACTAGTTCCCATACGTTGTTGAGCATGAACTGATGTAATTCTTCTTGCGTGGCCTGAATCCACTCAGGCTCCAGAAATGCTTCATCTACCTTAGTGGGCTCTGAGATAGAGACAAAAGCAAAGTGCCCACAAAAGTTAGATAGATGTGAAGCTTTTGAGCGTGTGAGAGGACCTGGTGCTCTAATGTCATCGATGATCTTCTCCACTTGCACTTCTTTTGCAACGCGAGGGTGAGCTGGTTGTCGTTGAGGAATTTGATCAACATTTTCTTCACCATCAATTTCCTCAGCATTTTCTTCAGGTGCATCAGCTCGATGTTCATCACGTTCCGAAATGAATTCTTCAGCAGATTCTTCAGTAGGAATGACATCTTCAGTAGCCTTGTGCTTGATTGAATCCTCAGGTGCAGGTTCATCTAACACAGAAGGTAGGTGCTCTCTTTGCAAGCCATTAGTTTCATCGAACCGCACATCTACAGTTTCAACAATCTTGTGAAGAACATTGTTGAAGACTCTGTAGGTGTGCGAGTCCTTTCCGTAACCAAGCATAAAACCTTCATGTGCTTTCGGTGCAAATTTAGAGTTGTGATGAGGATCTCTAATCCAGCATTTAGCACCGAAGACTTTGAAATAACTCACATTGGGTTTCTTGTCAGTGAGGAGTTCATATGCAGTCTTCTTGAAGAATTTGTGAAGATATACTCTGTTGATGATATGGCACGCAGTATCAATCGCATCAACCCAGAAACGACGAGGGGTTTTGTACTCATCGAGCATAGTGCGAGCCATCTCAGCAAGAGTCCTGTTCTTGCGCTCCACGACGCCATTCTGTTGAGGAGTATAAGGAGCAGATAACTCATGAGTAATACCAAGTTCATCAAGGTAGTCATCGAGACCCAAATTCTTGAACTCAGTGCCGTTGTCACTTCTGATGTGCTTAATCTTCACACCAAAGTTGGTTGAAGCCCTCGAGGAAAATCGTTTGAAGACTTCCTGCACTTCAGTTTTGTAAGAGACAAGGTGTACCCATGTGTAACGAGAGTAATCATCAACAATAACAAAGCCATATTGAGATGCTTCATTTGAAACAGAGGAATAATGGTTAGGACCGAAGGGATCCATGTGAAGCAATTCAAATGGACGAGTAGTGGTCATGATAGTCTTCGCTGGATTCTTGACCTTTGTCATCTTTCCAGCTTCACTGGCACCGCACAAGTGATCCTTGAGGAATTTGACATTCTCAATGCCAATGACATGCTTCTTCTGCGCAAGCGTGTTCAAATTCCTCATGCCTGCATGACCAAGTCGTCGATGCCATAGCCATCCTTCTAAAGCTTTTGCAAGTAGGCACACGGCTGGTTGTGAATCTGCAGAGAAATCAACAATATACAAGTCTCCTCTCCTAAAGCCTTCAAAGACTTTGGAATTGTCAGCTTCCATAATCACAACACAACGATACTTGCCAAAGACAACAACCATATCAAGATCACAAAGCATTGAGACAGACATAAGATTATATCCTAAGGACTCAACAAGCATGACTTTGTCCATGTGTCGATCCTTTGTGATAGCAATCTTACCATGACCCAATACCTGACTTTTGCTTTTATCAGCGAAGATGATATGCTTCATGTGTGACGCTGATAAGGGAGCATCCATTAACAGATTCTTGTCACCAGTCATGTGATTTGTACATCCACTATCAAGTACCCATTCAGTGGCTTTGGGTTGATCATCCTGCAGGTGAATTAGTGCAACTTATGACCTCATATACTTTAGCAGTGAAGAATATGATATCACAATTCATCAGATCAATTTCATCAAGTAGTAGACAGATAAAACAGAGGGAGGACGTGTGAAATGAAAGTTCATTTCATCATGGTTAGCCTGCGTCCTTTCAGGCACTTTTTGTCAGGTCCCCAGCAAATTCTTCAGACGTTATTTCACGTCTGGAGACCTGACCATGCAGAAGGGATTAGTTCCTTTTCTTCACCACCCACATCTGAAGCGGTGGCAAAGAGTTCATCACTCTGCGAGCTCCATATGAGAAAGGTGGCAAAGCAGCCAAACCATTTCGTTTCACATAAGAGGGGTTAGGGTAAGCATATGCATAAGCAGAGAAATTCTTCGAGGACTTATGAACATAATAATTTGAAGAATAATGCTCATATTCATAGCCCTTGGCTCTTCCCTGCGAAACAGAGTTGTTAGCACGATGATGTTCATATGAGGACTTTGATCCATGTGAGGAATTTGATCCCCTTGAGGAATTTGGTCTGTATGAGGACTTGGATCCATATGAAGAATTTGGTCCATATGAAGAATTTGATCCGAGGTTCCTTTTCTTCACAGGTGGTGTCATGAGGACATTCACCTGAAGACTTTCAAGGCGCCTTTTGGGAACCCAGATTTTCTTCACAGGAGAACCGTTCCTGCAGTTAGTGCCAACATATCTAGCAAATACTTCACCATTCTGATTTTTGAACAGTTTATAGTTGGAGTCAAAAGAATGAGAAGATTCACATGTATTGTTGGGGAATGTAGTAATTTCAAAAAAATTCCTACGCACACGCAAGATCATGGTGATGCATAGCAACGAGAGGGGAGAGTGTTGTCTACGTACCCTCGTAGACCGTAAGCGGAAGCGTTATATGAACGCGGTTGATGTAGTCGTACGTCTTCACGATCCGACCGATCCAAGCACCGAAAGCACGGCATCTCTGAGTTCTGCACACGTTCATCTCGGTGACGTCCTCGCCTTCTCGATCCAGCAAGAGAGGTGAAGTAGTAGATGAGTTCCGGCAGCACGACGGCGTGGTGACGGTGTTGGTGAAGAACAATCTTCGCAGGGCTTTGCCTAAGCACTACGAAAACTATGACGGAGGATAAACCAGAGGAAACGGGGTTTCCGGCACACGGCTTGGTGTTTCTTGATCTGTCTTGGGTGCTAGCCCTACCCCTCTATTTATATGTTGAGCCTTGGGGTCGAAACTTGGAGTAAAAGCCTCCACAAAGTCGGTTTCACCCGAAAAGCAAGAGTCCTTCTCGGACTCCAGGGCCAGACGCCAGGGTCCCCGGCGTCTGGGCCCAGACGCCAGGGACCCTAGCGTCTGGCCTCTGGACTCCGCAAAACTTCCTTTTGCACTTTCCAAAAACTTCGTGGGCTTTCCCCTTTGGCCCAGATAAAGTGTTCCCGTGCCCAAACATTTCGGGAAACATTCGGAACCCCTTCCGATGGATTCCAGAACCTTTCTGGAGATCAAACACTACTATCCATATATCAATCTTTACTTCCGTACCATTCCGGAGTTCCTCGTCATATCCGTGATCTCATCCAAAACTCCGAACAACATTCGGTCACCAACATACATAACTCATAGTACTATATCGTCAACGAACGTTAAGCGTGCGGACCCTACGGGTTCGAGAACTATGTAGACATGACCGAGACACCTCTCTTGTCAATAACCAATAGCGGGACCAGGATGCCCATATTGGCTCCTACATATTCTACGAAGATCTTTATCGGTCAGACCGCATAACAACATACGTTGTTCCCTTTGTCATCGGTATGTTACTTGCCCGAGATTCGATCGTCGGTATCCAATACCTAGTTCAATCTCGTTACCGGCAAGTCTCTTTACTCGTTCCGTAATACATCATCTCACAACTAACACATTAGTTGCAATGCTTGCAAGGCTTATGTGCTGTGCATTACCGAGAGGGCCCAGAGATACCTCTCCGACAATCGGAGTGACAAATCCTAATCTCGAAATACGCCAACCCAACATGTACCTTTGGAGACACCTGTAGAGCTCCTTTATAATCACCCAGTTACGTTGTGACGTTTGGTAGCACACAAAGTGTTCCTCCGGCAAACGGGAGTTGCATAATCTCATAGTCATAGGAACATGTATAAGTCATGAAGAAAGCAATAGCAACATACTAAACAATCGAGTGCTAAGCTAACGGAATGGGTCAAGTCAATCAGATCATTCATCGAATGATGTGATCCCATTAATCAAATAACAACTCCTTGTCTATGGTTAGGAAACATAACCATCTTTGATTAATGAGCTAGTCAAGTAGAGGCATACTAGTGACACTCTGTTTGTCTATGTATTCACACATGTATTATGTTTCCGGTTACGACAAATCTAATGACCAGTCGACTGTCCTTTTGCAACATATCCGCACACATCGATGGCCGTCCGATCCGGATCGTGCACACGCCCCGCCGCCTAATATTTTTCTCCTTATCTGTTTCTCCCACACCGATCCTCCACCCATGTCCATCCATTTCTCACAGCAGCCGCCGCCCCATGGTACTCGCTCCTGAGCGCCTCCGCATCGCTCCTACCGTCCAGCGCCCGCGCCGCCAGGTGAAGCTCGATCCCGATCTGCGCGTCCCCCTCTGAACCGCTCCTTGGTCACCGGAGCCCACCGGTGAGTAGCTCCTCCTCCGCCAGTCCCTCTACTTCCTCCTCCCATATCCTCCATCTTTCATCTCTCGTATTCTTTCTCGTAGCCATGGCAGACCGAGGAAGCTCCAGTTCAGCCGCCATCTACGATGGAGCCAAGCTCGACCCAGAACGCCGCACCCTGCCAGAGCTCCCCGCCACCAGATCTGCGTCGCCGTCGCCCCTCCTCGGATCTGTCCATCCGCGCTCCTACGAGCCCCGTCTGCCATCGCCGTCCTTCACATGCCTCCTGCACCGCCGTGGAGGAGCAGCGCCTCGTCCAGTTCGTCTGTTATCTAGACTTTGGAGTGATGTATGCATCAGGTGCGATTTGTTTTTTGTACTACTAGAATAGTGTGGGTGGTACTTGTCCCCAGAACCCACTAACATACCGGGCACTATGCATCTACTGTACCATGTAGATTGCTTCACTGTAAGTGTGGGATTTACAACCTTCACTGATTATAATTAACAAGGACAAACACCAATTATAGTTCTATTCCCTGATGCAGTACTATAGTTTGTTTTGCGTTATTGGAAATTTGTGGTACGAATGTGAGGTTGGGGAAAATGAGTGGCAAGAATATCAGGTTTCTTTTTCTGGACCAGGTGTATTGTTCCTTGTTTGGCAATGTTTAGCCCTGTAACTTATACGATGTTTAGCCTTGCAGATTCTAGTGTGTCAGCATGATATGTGTTCAACTTCGCATCAATTTTTGCTTAGCAAAATCTGTATGATTTTGTTTGTAATGTGTTAGCATGTGTGGCTCTTTTTTCAGCATGGTATCTAAACTGTTTATCTTGACAATTCATATTTTTTAACTCGAATTTGTTTCCACTCAGCTTGAGCCTGATAACTTATACGATGTTAGTCTGGTAGCTTTCTACTGTATCAGCATAATAACACTCACTTTAATAGCATGTTTTAACTCATTTTATTTTTCAGCATGGTAATTCAATTGTTTCTACCTGATAATTCATACGTTTAGGCCTGATAATTATACCATGTGTGGTAGTTTAACTTGATCTGCTTCAAACACTTTAACGTTACGTTCAACCTGATAACTTATGTAACTTGATGCTGATAAATTATAATATGTCAGGACGATAGGTCGTGATGTGTCAGAATGGTTAACTCGGGCTGCTTTTTTCAGCAATCATATTTTTACTTCATCTTGATGACTTATGCAGCTTGAGCCTGATAACTTATAAATACTCTATATCACCCTGATAAGTTCAAGTATGTGGGCATGATAACAACCAATTTTGTTCGCTTGGTTAATTCATTTTTTTCAAAATGGTACCCTAAACAATTTCTACCTGATAATTCATACTTTTTAGCCTGATAATTCATACCTTTTTGGCCTGATAATCATACTGTGTGTAGCAATTTAACTTGTTCCGCTTTCAACACTTATTTTTTTTACTTTCAACCTAATAACTTATGTAACTTGCGGCTGATAAGTTATAATATGTCAGCCTCATAAGTTGTGATGTGTCCGAATGATTAACTTGAACTACTTTTCAACATTCATGTCTTTACTTCCACTTGATTACTCCTAGGGTGTCATAATAACACTCACTTTTATTTCCCAATTTAACTCATTTTTTTAGTGTGGCAACTCCAATTTTGTTTCCACCTGATAATTCATATTGATTTAGCTTGATAATTACATTGTGTCAGCATGTATAACTCTAACCGCTTTCAACACTTATAATTTTACCTCAACCAAATAACTTATGTAACTTGAGCCTGATAAATACAAAATGTCGGCGTGATAACTTGTGATGTGTTACAATGTTTAACTCGGACTGCTCTCAACACTCATGTTTTACTTCATCTTGATGACATAGGCAGCTAGAGCCTGATAACTTCAAGTATTTCAGCATGATAACACCCATTTTTTGTTAGCTTGGTTAATTGAATCTATTTTTTTCGGCATGGTATACTACCTGATAATTCATATTGTTTTAGCCTGATAAATTATACCGTGTGTATAGTTTAATTTGATTTTGCTTTCAACACTTTATTTTTACATTCAACATGAGAGCTTTATGCAACTTGATAACTTATATAGTGCCACAATGTTTAACTCACACTCTCTTAGCTTGTTCAAATCATTCCTTTTTTCCAGCATGGTAACTTAAATTGGTTCTAGCTGATAATTCATACTGCTTTGGCCTCATAACTCACACTGCTTCGGCCTGATAACTTATAGTATGTCAGCATGCTTAAATCTACCCTTGTGATTTTGTGGTGACATGCATATGTGATCATATCTCTAGGTTTAGGAAGAATTTTACATAGTTAGCAGATTGATTATGCTAAATTCTCACCATGGCCTGATGCAGGTTACCCAGCTTGCTAGGTAGTAGCAAAAAACAACCGATGTAATGTAGTTCAAACAACTGATGTAATGTTGCCAGTAAAAAACATATGAACAATATGGGTAACTCGGGTAACTCTTTATAGAATCAAGTGATAACATTCGACCTATAGAAGTCATTGAAACATTGCTAAAAACTTCCAGTTTAATTTGATGCCTGATAAGTCTGGTGTGAATAGATTGATAGCTTATGCATATGCATGGTAACTTTTGACCAAAAAAAATCACCGGAACATACCAACATGGGATCTAGTTTCAAAGGTCTCGTCGTGACAAATTTTTTATGTGAAAACAATTTTTCAATCGGATCAACGATTTGAACTACAAAACATTTTAAAATTTGAATTTCATAGGAATCTTGATTGACGTCAGCAATTTTGTCCTGTTCAGAACTAGTACTGATTAGCCACCGTATACATGCAAACTTGCGCTGGAAATGGCATCGCATGCATGCGTGCTGGCAGGGGGCAATCGTTCGGTAATGAAACAAAAGACCGGACAGTCAGACATTAGTCGTGCAGATCTGTCGCTAATGACCAGTCGACTGGTCGTTAGCACAGTCCTTCCGGTTAATACAATTCTAGCATGAATAATAAACATTTATCATGATATAAGGAAATAAATAATAACTTTATTATTGCCTCTAGGGCATATTTCCTTCAGTCTCCCACTTGCACTAGAGTCAATAATCTAGATCACATCGCCATGTGATTTAACAGCAATAGTTCACATCACCATGTGATTAACACCCATAGTTCACATCGATATGTGACCAACAGCAAAAGGGTTTACTAGAGTCAGTAATCTAGTTCACATCGCTATGTGATTAACACCCAAAGAGTACTAAGGTGTGATCATGTTTTGCTTGTGAGATAATTTTAGTCAACTGGTCTGTCATATTCAGATCCGTAAGTATTTTGCAAATTTCTATGTCAACAATACTCTGCATGGAGCTACTCTAGCTAATTGCTCCAACTTTCAATATGTATCTAGACCGAGACTTAGAGTCATCTAGATTCGTGTCAAAACTTGCATCGACGTAACCCTTTACGACGAACCTTTTGTCACCTCCATAATCGAGAAACATATCCTTATTCCACCAAGGATAATTTTGACCGTTGTCCAGTGATCTACTCGTAGATCACTATTGTACTCCCTTGCTAAACACAGTGTAGGGTATACAATAGATCTGGTACACAGGATGACATACTTTATAGAACCTATGGCCAAGGCATAGGGAATGACTTTCATTCTCTTTCTATTTTCTGCCGTGGTCGAGTTTTGAGCCTTACTCAATTTCACACCTTGTAACACAGGCAAGAACTCTTTCTTTGACTGTTCCATTTCGAACTAGTTCAAAATCTTGTCAAGGTATGTACTCATTGAAAACTTATCAAGCGTCTTGATCTATCTCTATAGATCTTGATGCTTAATATGTAAGCAGCTTCACGGAGGTTCTTCTTCGAAAAAGTCCTTTCAAATACTCCTTTATGCTTCGCAGAAAATTCTACATTATTTCTGATTAACAATATGTCATTCACATATACTTATCAGAAATGTTGTAGTGCTCCCACTCACTTTCTTGTAAATACAGGCTTCACCGCAAGTCTGTATAAAACTATATGCTTTGATCAACTTATCAAAGCGTATATTCAAACTCCGAGATGCTTGCACCAGTCCATAGATGGATCGCTGGAGCTTGCATATTTTGTTAACACCTTTAGGATCGATAAAACCTTCTAGTTGCATAGTATACAACTCTTCTTTAATAAATCCATTAAGGAATGCACTTTTGTTTATCCATTTGCCGGATTTCATAAAATGCGGCAGTTGCTAACATGATTCGGACAGACTTAAGCATAGATACGAGTGAGAAACTCTCATCTTAGTCAACACCTTGAACTTGTCGAAAACCTTTTGCGACAATTCTAGCTTTGTAGATAGTAACACTACTATCAGCGTCTGTCTTCCTCTTGAAGATCCATTTATTTTCTATGGCTTGCCGATCATCGGGCAAATCCATCAAAGTCCATACTTTGTTCTCATACATGGATCCCATCTCAGATTTCATGGCCTCAAACCATTTCGCGGAATCTAGGCTCATCATCGCTTCCTCATAGTTCGCAAGTTCGTCATGGTCTAGTAACATGACTTCCAGAACAGGATTACCGTACCACTCTGGTGCGGATCTTACTCTGGTCTACCTACGAGATTCGGTAGTAACTTGATCTGAAGTTTACATGATCATCATCATTAGCTTCCTCACTAATTGGTGTAGTAGTCACAAGAACAGATTTCTGTGATGAACTACTTTCCAATAAGGGAGAAGGTACAATTACCTTATCAAGTTCTACTTTCCTCCCACTCACTTCTTTCGAGAGAAACTCCTTCTCTAGAAAAGATCTATTCTTAGCAACGAATGTCTTGCCTTCGGATCTGTGATATAAGGTGTACCCAACAGTCTCCTTTGGGTATCCTATGAAGACATATTTCTCCGATTTGGGTTCGAGCTTATCAGGATGAAACTTTTTCACATAAGCATCACAACTCCAAACTTAAAGAAACGACAACTTTGGTTTCTTGCCAAACCACAGTTCATAAGGTGTCATCTCAACGGATTTAGATGGTGCCCTTTTTAACGTGAATGCAGCTGTCTCTAATGCATAACCCCAAAACTATAGTGGCAAATCGGTAAGAAACATCATAGATTGTACTATATCCAATAAAGCACGGTTATGACGTTCGGACACACCATTATGCTGTGGTGTTCCAGGTGGCACGAATTTGTGAAACTATTCCACATTGTTTTAATTGAAGACCAAACTCGTAACTCAAATATTTGTCTCCGTGATCAGATCATAGAAACCTTATTTTCTTGTCACGATGATTTTCCACTTCACTCTGAAATTCTTTGAACCTTTCAAATGTTTCAGACTTATGTTTTATCAAGTAGATATACCCATATCTGCTCAAATCATCTGTGAAGGTCAGAAAATATCGATATCCGCCACGAGCCTCAACATTCATCGGACCACATACATCTGTATGTATGATTTCCAACAAATCTGTTGCTCTCTCCATAGTACCGGAGAATGGTGTTTTAGTCATCTTGCCCATGAGGCACGGTTCGCAAGTACCAAGTGATTCATAATCAAGTGGTTCCAAAAGTCCATCAGTATGGAGTTTCTTCATGCGCTTTACACCAATATGACCTAAACGGCGGTGGCACAAATAAGTCGCACTATCATTATTAACTTTGCATCTTTTGGTTTCAATATTATGAATATGTGTATCACTATGATCGAGATTCAACGAACCATTTTCATTGGGTGTGTAATCATCGAAGGTTCTATTCATGTAAGCAGAACAACAATTGTTCTCTTACTTAAATGAATAACCGTATTGCAATAAACATGATCAAATCATATTTATGCTCAACGCAAACACCAAATAACACTTATTTAAGTTCAACACTAATCCCGAAAGTATAGTGAGTGTGCGATGATGATCATATCAATCTTGGAACTACTTCCAACACACATCGTCACTTCATCCTTAACTAGTCTTTGTTTATTCTGCAACTCCTGTTTCAAGTTACTAATCATAGCAACTGAACTAGTACCAAATATTGAGGGGTTGCTATGAACACTAGTAAAGTACACATCAATAACATGTATATCAAATATACCTTTGTTTACTTTGCCATCCTTTCTTATCCACCAAATACTTGGGGTAGTTCCGCTTCCAGTGACCAATCCCTTTGCAGTAGAAGCACTAAGTCTCAGGCTTAGGACCAGACTTGGGTTTCTTCACTTGAGCAACAACTTGCTTGCCGTTCTTCTTGAAGTTCCCCTTCTTTCCTTTACCCTTTTCTTGAAACTAGTGATCTTGTCAACCATCAACACTTGATGTTTTTCTCGATTTCTACCTTCGTCAATTTCTGCATTTACGAAGAGCTTGGGAATCGTTTCAGTTATCCCTTGCATATCATAGTTCACCACGAAGTTCTACTAACTTGGTGATGGTGACTAGAGAATTATGTCAATCAGTTTCTTATCTGGAAGATTAACTCCCATTTGATTCAAGCGATTGTAGTACCCAGACAATCTGAGCACATGCTCACTGCTTGAGCGATTCTCCTCCATCTTTTTAGCTATAGAACTTGTTGGAGACTTCATATCTCTCAATTCGGGTATTTGCTTGAAATATTAACTTCAACTCCTGGAACATCTCATATGGTCCATGACGTTCAAAACGTCTTTGAAGTCCCGATTCTAAGCCGTTAAGCATGGTGTACTAAACTATCAAGTAGTCATCATATTGAGCTAGCCAAACGTTCATAATGTCTACATTTGCTCCTGCAATAGGTCTGTCACCTAGCGGTGCATCAAGAACATAATTCTTCTGTGCAGCAATGAGGATAAACCTCAGATCACGGATCCAATCCGCATCATTGCTACTAACATTTTTCAACATAATTTTCTCTAGGAACATATCAAATTTAACATATGAAAGCAAAAACGCGAGCTATTGATCTACAAGATAGATATGCTAATACTACCAAGACTAAGTTCATGATAAATTAAAGTTCAATTAATCATATTACTTAAGAACTCCCACTTAGATAGATATCCCTCTAATCCTCTAAGTGATCACGTGATCCAAATCAACTAAACCATGTCCGATCATCACGTGAGATGGAGTAGTTTCAATGGTGAACATCACTATGTTGATCATATCTACTATATGATTCACGCTCGACCTTTCGGTCTCCGTGTTCCGAGGCCATATCTGTTATATGCTAGGCTCGTCAAGTTAAACCTGAGTATTCCGCGTGTGCAACTGTTTTGCATCCGTTGTATTTAAACGTAGAGCCTATCACACCCGATCATCACGTGGTGTCTCAGCACGAAGAAGTTTCGCAACGGTGCATACTCAGGGAGAACACTTTTACTATGATAATTTAATGAGGGATCATCTTATAATGCTACCGTCAATCAAAGCAAGACAAGATGCATAAAAGATAAACATCACATGCAATCAATATAAGCGATATGATATGGCCATCATTATCTTGTGCTTGTGATCTCCATCTCCGAAGCACCGTCATGATCACCATCGTCACCGGCGCGACACCTTGATCTCCATCGTAGCATCGTTGTCGTCTCGCCAATCTTATGCTTCTACGACTATCGCTATCGCTTAGTGATAAAGTAAAGCATTACAGGGCGATTGCATTGCATACAATAAAGCGACAACCATATGGCTCCTGCCAGTTGCCGATAACTCAGTTACAAAACATGATCATCTCATACAATAAAATTTAGCATCATGTCTTGGCCATATCAAATCACAACATGCCCTGCAAAAACAAGTTAGACGTCCTCTACTTTGTTGTTGCAAGTTTTACGTGGCTGCTACGGGCTTAGCAAGAACCAATCTTACCTACGCATCAAACCACAACGATAGTTTGTCAAGTTGGTGTTGTTTTAACCTTCGCAAGGACCGGGCGTAGCCACACTCGGTTCAACTAAAGTTGGAGAAACTGACACCCGCCAGCCACCTGTGTGCAAAGCACGACGGTAGAACTAGTCTCGCGTAAGCGTACGCGTAATGTCGGTCCGGGCCGCTTCATCCAACAATACCGCCGAACCAAAGTATGACATGCTGGTAAGCAGTATGACTTATATCGCCCACAACTCACTTGTGTTCTACTCGTGCAAATAACATCAAACCATAAAACCTAGGCTCTGATACCACTGTTGGGGAACGTAGTAATTTCAAAAAAAAATCCTACGCACACGCAAGATCTTGATGATGCATAGCAACGAGAGGGGAGAGTGTTGTCTACGTACCCTCGTAGACCGTAAGCGGAAGCGTTATATGAACGCGGTTGATGTAGTCGTACGTCTTCACGATCCAAACGATCCAAGCACCGAAAGCACGGCACCTCCGAGTTCTGCACACATTCGGCTCGGTGACGTCCTCGCCTTCTCGATCCAGCAAGAGGGGCGAAGTAGTAGATGAGTTCCGGCAGCACGACGGCGTGGTGACGGTGTTGGTGAAGAACAATCTTCGAGGGCTTCGCTTAAGCACTACGAAAACTATGACGGAGGATAAACTGGAGGAAACGGGGTTGCCGGCACACGGCTTGGTGTTTCTTGATCTGTCTTGGGTGCTAGCCCTACCCCTCTATTTATATGTTGAGCCTTGGGGTCGAAACTTGGAGTAAAAGCCTCCACAAAGTCGGTTTCACCCGAAAGGCAAGAGTCCTTCTCGGACTCCAGGGCCAGACGCCAGGGTTCCCGGCGTCTGGGCCCAGACGCCAGGGACCCTGGCGTCTGGCCTCTGGACTCCGCAAAACTTCCTTTTGCACTTTCCAAAAACTTCGTGGGCTTTCCCCTTTGGCCCAGATAAAGTGTTCTCATGCCCAAACATTTCAGGAAACATTCGGAACCCCTTCCGATGGATTCTAGAACCTTTCTGGAGATCAAACACTACTATCCACATATCAATCTTTACTTCCGGACCATTCCGGAGTTCCTCGTCATATCCGTGATCTCATCCAAAACTCCGAACAACATTCGGTCACCAACATACATAACTCATAGTACTATATCGTCAACAAACGTTAAGCGTGCGGACCCTACGGGGAGAACTATGTAGACATGACCGAGACACCTCTCTTGTCAATAACCAATAGCGGGACCTGGATGCCCATATTGGCTCCTATATATTCTACGAAGATCTTTATCGGTCAGACCGCATAACAACATACGTTGTTCCCTTTGTCATCGGTATGTTACTTGCCCAAGATTCGATTGTCGGTATCCAATACCTAGTTCAATCTCGTTACCGGCAAGTCTCTTTACTCGTTCCATAATACATCATCTCACAACTAACACATTAGTTGCAATGCTTGCAAGGCTTATGTGATGTGCATTACCGAGAGGGCCCAGAGATACCTCTCCGACAATCGGAGTGACAAATCCTAATCTTGAAATACGCCAACCCAACATGTACCTTTGAGACACCTGTAGAGCTCCTTTATAATCACCCAGTTACGTTGTCACGTTTGGTAGCACACAAAGTGTTCCTCCGGCAAACGGGAGTTGCATAATCTCATAGTCATAGGAACATGTATAAGTCATGAAGAAAGCAATAGCAACATACTAAACGATCGAGTGCTAAGCTAACGGAATGGGTCAAGTCAATCAGATCATTCATCGAATGATGTGATCCCATTAATCAAATAACAACTCCTTGTCTATGGTTAGGAAACATAACCATCTTTGATTAATGAGCTAGTCAAGTAGAGGCATACTAGTGACACTCTGTTTGTCTATGTATTCACACATGTATTATGTTTCCGGTTAATACAATTCTAGCATGAATAATAAACATTTATCATGATATAAGGAAATAAATAATAACTTTATTATTGCCTCTAGGGCATATTTCCTTCATGTATTGCCAGATAAATTAGATGGATCAACTGGAGGTCCATTTGCAGCAACCCATGAGGTTTTGGGGTACTGCTTAGGCTTCCAATATGTACCATCAGCATTGAGTTTCCTCTCAAAGGCAATACCCTCTTTCCTAGGGTTCCTGTTGAGGATCTGCTTTTTAAGCACATCACAAAGAGTCTGATGCCCTTTGAGGCTTTTGTACATGCCTGTTATGTATAATTCCTTCAGTCCTGCATCGTCAGTAATACTAGCAATGTCCTCAGATGAGGAATTAGTGATAGCAGAGGCAGGTGAAGAATTTGCAACATTTGAAGCATTTGAACATTCAGGTGAGGAATTAGCAGATTCTCGTTCAATGCATTTTAAACATGGAGGAATAAATTCTTCCTGAGCAGCGCTGATTTGTTGAGCAAGTAATGAATCGTGCTCCTTCTGAAGATCTTCATAACTCTCTCTTAGCTTCTCAAGATCTTGCTTCTTTTGAAGATATTCATAAGAAAGCTTCTCATGGTCAGATAAGAGAGTGTTATCATGATTTTGAAGGTTGTCAAACCTGGTCTGAAGTCTCTGAAGATTTTCAGTTAAGGCCTTACATATCATCACTTTTATCTAGCATGTTTTGAACCTTTTCAAAAGCCTTTTGTTGTTGCACAGCAATCTTAGCAAGTTTAGAGTAGCTAGGCTTAAGTTTTTCATCAGATTCATCATCGCTAGATTCAGAGGAGGCGTATTTGAGTACCTTGGCACCCTTTGCCATGAAGCAATAGGTGGGAGCGTAGTCATCACTGCTTTCATCAGCCTTGCTGGTGAGTTCACTTTCTTCAGTGTTGAAGATGGATTTGCTGACGAATGCAGTAGCGAGGGCTAGGCTTGCCACACCAGACTCAGAATCTTCAGATTGTTCCTCTTCCTCATTTTCTTCAGATTCAGCCTGAGAGTCCATTTCCTTGCCAATGAATGCCCGAGCCTTCTTGGAGCTGCTCTTCTTGTGAGACGAAGACTTTGAGAATTTTGATGATGAAGATTTTGAGGACTTCTTCTTTTTCTTCGCATCATCAGAACTGTAATCCTTGTATTTCTTATTCTTTGATTCCTTTTCCCACTGAGGACAGTCTTGGATGTAATGTCCTGGTTTCTTGCACTTGTGACAAAGCCTCTTCTTATAGTCACTAGATGAGGAATCATTGCTCCTTGAGGGTTTTCCAAAGCGACCATGTCTTGAGAACTTCTGGAATTTCTTCACAAACAGTGCTAGATCACGACTCAGTTCTTTAGGATCACCAAGGCTGCTACCAGAGTCTTCATCTTCGGACTCAGATACTAACTTGGCCTTCAGTGCACGTGATCTGCTATAGCTTGTACCATAGAGACCTCTCTTCTCAGCAAGCTGGAACTCATGAGTGTTTAGCCTCTCGAGAATATCAGCGGGGTCAAGTGACTTGTAATCACCACGCTCTTGTATCATCAGTGCCAGAGTGTCAAATGAGGAATCAAGCGATCTCAGCAATTTCTTCACCACCTCATGGTCGGTGATGTCAGTGGCACCAAGTGCTTGAAGCTCATTTGAGATGTCAGTGAGGCGATCGAAGGTTTGCTGCACATTTTCATTGTCGAATCTTTTGAAGCGATTGAAGAGATTGCGAAGAACATCAACTCTTGAGTCACGCTGAGTTGAAACTCCTTCATTGACCTTGGATAGCCTATCCTAGATAAGCTTTGCAGTTTCCAAAGCACTCACTCTACCATACTGACCCTTACTCAGATGACCACATATGATATTCTTCGCTTGGGAGTCAAGTTGCTTGAATCTCTTCACATCGGTAGCGTTCAGTGAGGCAGTGACGGAGGGAACACCACTTTCCACAACGTACCAGAGATCGTTATCAATTGCCTCAAGATGCATTCTCATCTTATTCTTCCAGTAGGGGTAGTCCATCCCATCGAAGGTAGGACACCCAGCAGAGACCTTGATCATACCTGCGGTCGACATAACTAAAACTCCAGGCGGTTAAACCAAAATCACACAGAACAAGGGAGTACCTTGCTCTGATACCAATTGAAAGTGCGTTATATCGATTAGAGGGGGGTGAATAGGCGATTTTTATGAAATTCTTCACTGAGGAATTTGCTAGTGAGGAAATTCCTTAGCGAAGAACTACTAGCGGCGGAATAAGTACTCAGATGAAAACATAACAGAATTCAAGCATAGTCATCATGATGAAATGAAGACAAACACAGAGTACAGAAAGCGTAAACACAGGATAACACAAGATGAAGACAAACAGACTGAAGAAATTGAACTGAGGAAATTGAGAAAGTCTTCAGTCAAAGTCTTCAAACACAGATATGATAAACAAACAGCACACTACTGAGGAAATGAAAGAGTTGAGGAAATAGAAGCAGTAAGCTTGGTGAAGACAATGATTTGGTAGACCAGTTCCAACTGCTGTCTCAGTTGTACATCTGGTTGGAGCGGCTGAGTATTTAAACTCGAGGACACCCAGTCCCGGACACACAGTCCTCACCGTATTCTCCTTCATCTAAGAACACACAGTCCTCGCCCAATCACTCGTGGTAAGTCTTCAGGTGACTTCCAAACCTTCACAGACTTGGTCACTCGGCGATCCACAATTCCTCTTGGATGCTCTAGACCTTGACGCCTAACCGTCTGGAAGAAGCATAGTCTTCAAAGGTAACAAGCGTCGGATCCACACAGGATCAATCTCTTCAGTGATGCTCAATCACTTTGGGTTTGTAGGTGTTTTGGGTTTGGGTTTGGATTTTCCTCACTTGATGATTTTCGCTCAAAGTCCTCGGAGGATGGGTTGCTCTCAAATGACAAGTGTCAAGTTCTCGCGGAGCAGCCAACCAGCTTGTGGTTGTAGGGGGCGGCTATTTATAGCCTAGGCAGCAGCCCGACATGATAAGACATAAATGCCCTTCAATGATATGACCATTAGGTGGACAAGATATTTTAGGACAGCTGGCGCGCAGCACAGCAATGGTCGGAAATTTGAGGTACAAATTCCTCAGGGCTATCATGTTCCTCATTGTGTAGGCAATTCGCACTGGCGAATCCCTAACTCCTCTGTCAGAGCAAAGTCCTCAGTGACCAGAAGAACTGCGTCTCTGTCACTGAAGAAATTGACTGATCTGTATGAGATTTCCAATGGCTTCACTCAAAGGGATTGGTAGGTCTAGGATTTGAGTTGAGCATCACATGGAAATTTTCTCCTTAGTATTTCCTCGACCCCCTTTAACAGTACAGTGTTTCCTATGACTCAAGAAAGAGAAAATGAAACTACGAAAACAAAAGTCTTCACGCTTCATGTTCCTCGAATGAATACCAAGTCTTCAAGGTCACACCAATTTCTTCACTTTCAAAGTCTTCAGAAAGTCTTCAGTATATCAAAGTCTTCAGTCGAAGAACTTCATTTTTAGGGGTCGACTTTCTCTGTAAATATAAAACTCCTCATAGACTTATAGATCTGTGTACACTCATAAACGCATTAGATACTTAACCTATAAGTCTTCAATGCACCAAAATCACTAAGGGGCACTAGATGCACTTACAATGTAGAAGCCCTCCATGATCGATGCCCCCTTCAACGGAGCGCCGGAAAAGGCCCCAAGATGGGATCCCACGGGTACAGAAGGTTTCGGCGGTGGAAATAGGGTTTCGTGGTGCTCCTGGATGTTATCGGGGTACATGGGTGAGGGAGTCCTGGATTAGGGGGTATCCGGACAGCCGGACTATAACCTTTGGCCGGACTGTTGGACTATGAAGATACAAGATTGAAGACTTCGTCCCGTGTCCGGATGGGACTCTCCTTGGCGTGGAAGGCAAGCTTGGCAATACGGATATGTAGATCTCCTTCCTTGTAACCGACTCTGTGTAACCCTAGCCCCTCCGGTGTCTATATAAACTGGAGGGTTTAGTCCGTAGGACATAACAACAACAATCATACCATAGGCTAGCTTCTAGGGTTTAGCCTCTCTGATCTCATGGTAGATCAACTCTTGGACTACCCATATCATCAATATTAATCAAGAAGGAGTAGGGTTTTACCTCCATCGAGAGGGCCCGAACCTGGGTAAAAACATCGTGTCCCTTGCCTCTTGTTACCATCCGCCTAGACGCACAGTTCGGGACCCCCTACCCGAGATCCGCCGGTTTTAACACCGACATCGTTACTTTCATTGAGAGTTCCACTGTGCCGTCGCCATAAGGAAGGATATCTCGTCTCGTCTTTAAAGACGGCACTACCGCTGAGGGAGCTTTGGCTGTCGGCCAAGCTCTCCGGCTAGGTGGTTTCATCATGACCGCCTGTTCGGCTGCTGCGCCAACGATGACTTCTCGGGTCATCGAAAACAGTCTCCACATCAACTCGGAACTCGCCGAGCAGTTGGATCCAATGGAGCTCTCTTCCCTAAACGAGCTCTTGGATTGCATCTCCGCCCTGGGAGTCACTACAGAATATGATCAGATTGGGCTTAAACCCGATCAGAGAGAGATTAACTCTCCCCCGGTCACCCATCATGTTGCGGTGGTGGAGGAACAATGTGGCGACCTTTCCTCTATCTTGAGGACTAGCTATGTCCGGATTCCTGAGCCCTCCGAGCCAGATACCCGTTTACGGGAGGACACCACCCAAGCCCTGAACCTAGAGTCAGGCAGCGGGCCAGACTTATCGGGCAACATCCTAGAACCCGAACTTCCAAGATTGGAAACTCCTCGGCCCCTGGGTCTCAGATCGGGTGAGGTTTCGGATTCAATTCCACCCACCCACCCAAACATAAGCGATCTTTCCCACATCAGGCAAGAGCCCCAGGAAACAATACATCATTATTGGGCCAGATTCCTCCTTGTAATGAACAAGGTTAAGGACTATCGCGAGGAAGACGCAATCTCATTCTTCTGCAATAATTGCACGGACAAGGGAATCCTTAATGCCATAAGTCGCCGTGAAATTACACGCTTTGCCAACTTGGCATCCATAGTACGAAAGTACTGTGCAATGGAAAGTGCCTGGAAAACCGAAATAAAATTTTGGGACAATCCGGCCCTAAATACGAACCCAGTCCGAAATAAAAGGGTGCATCATCACAAGACACCCGTGTTAACTACCAAAAAGCAAAAACCCTCTATAGGGAATGGAACCATACTGGAGGGATGGCTCAATGGACCCTGCAAAATTCATAGTACAGAGGGCGCCATACCAACACATAGCCTTAGAGCATGTTGGATTATCCGGCAGGTAGCCAAAAGTGGCGAGGATCTTCTCATTCCAGAAGCCATAGAGCACCATCCCAGGGATAACAATACGGTATTAACAGTCTTTGAGACCTTCGCATCAAATAACAGGCAAAAGCGAACACTCCGCGGCCTTGCCGAAATCTACCACGTGGCAACAATAAATCCACGGAGTGACACGGCTATTACTTTCAATGCCAGTGACGAACCTAAATTCCGAACAGCCCGAGCACCAGCCGCATTGGTCCTCAGTCCAATCGTGGACGGCTTTCGACTCAACAAGGTGCTCATGGACGGCGGCAGCGGATTAAACCTCATCTATGAGGAAGCCCTTCAAAAAATGGAAATAGACTGGAACCACATCGAGCAAAGCAGCACAACCTTTAGAGGAATAATCCCCAGTCGGGAAGCGCGCTGTACAGGAAAAATCACACTAGATGTGGTGTTCGGCACGCCGGAGAATTACAGGTCCGAAGAGATTACATTCCAAGTGGCCCCGTTCAGTAGTGGATACCACGCCCTTTTAGGGCGGGAGGCGTTCACGATCTTCCAAGCCATACCCCATTACGGGTACATGAAGCACAAAATGCCCGGGCCCAACGGAATCATCACTCTTGCTAGTGATCCGGACACAGCACTCCGCGCCGAAAACAAGACAACCACACTGGCCCTCGAGGCATTATCCGAAGCCCTAGCGGCCGAGGAACTGACTGTTGTGCTCCACGGTGAATAGGGACGATGTGATACTCGATAAGAGATCCAAGTCCACCTCCTTTAAACCAGCGGATGAAATAGTCAAATTCCAAGTCCATCCAACGTGCCCTACAAAAACAGCCTCCATCGGGGCACAGTTAAACCCCACCGTAGACGCCGCACTACGAGAGTTCCTGCGCGAGAACTGGGACATCTTTGCCTGGCATCCTTCAGATATGCCAGGAATCCCAAGCAGGCTGGCCGAGCACAGCCTCAATATTCTAAAGGGATTCAAGCCTGTCAAGCAGGCTCTTCGGCCTTTCTCTGAACCTAAGAGACAAGCTATGGGAGAGGAACTAGCCAAGTTATTGGAGGCCAGATTCATTAGAGAAATAAAACACTCGGACTTGCTAGCAAACCTGGTGATGGTACCAAAGAAGGACAAATCCTGGCGCCTGTGCATCGATTTCAAGGACCTCAACAAGGCTTGCCCAAAGGATCCCTTCCCCCTCCCCAGCATTGATCAAATTATCGATGCTAACGCAGGACACGACTCATTGTGTTTCCTCGACGCATACTCCGGCTACCACCAAATTAAGATGGCGGAGCCCGACCAAGCCGCAACGGCATTCATCACACCATATGGCCCCTTCTGCTTCAACACAATGCCCTTTGGGCTCAAAAACTCCGGCGCAACATATCAGCGCATGATTCAGACATGTCTGGCAAACCAGATCGGCAAAACAGTGGAGGCATACGTAGATGATGTGGTCGTTAAAACCAAACACGTCGACTCTCTAATAGACGACTTGAGGATCACATTCGACAACCTCCGAACATACGACATCAAGCTCAACCCGGAAAAATGCGTTTTCGGTGTGCCAGCCGGAAAACTCCTGGGCTTCATTGTATCCAGCAGAGGAATTGAAGCAAATCCGGCCAAGATCCGAGCTCTATCACAGTTGGATATCCCAACGGACCTCAAACAAATCCAGAAATTAACCGGATGTGTGGCGGCTCTAAGCCGCTTTATCGCCCGCCTGGGAGAAAAGGCATTACCCCTTTATCGCCTCCTACGGCGCATTGAACACTTCGAGTGGACGGATGCCGCCACAGCCGGATTGGAAGAAATAAAAGCCATACTGGCAACCAACCCAATCCTGGCCGCGCCAAACATTGGCGAACCAATGCTGTTATACATTGCGGCAACTCATCAAGTTGTAAGCGCAGTGCTCGTCATCGAACGAGAAACGGACGGACATAAATTCACCCTTCAAAAGCCGGTCTATTATGTATCCACTGTCCTTACTCCATGCAAGTCACGGTACCCGCATTATCAAAAGATAGCATATGCGGTATTCATGGCATCCTGGAAGTTGCGACACTACTTTCAAGAGTGTTCAATAACAGTAGCCTCAGAAGTGCCACTTAATGATATTATAAACAACCGCGACGCCACGGGCCGGATTCCCAAATGGGCCATTGAGCTCCTCCCGTTCGACATAATGTACAAGCCGCGGCGAGCCATTAAGTCGCAAGTATTAGCCGACTTCGTCGCCGAATGGACGGAAGCCGAACTCCCTAAAGAGTACGGCGCATACTCCAATTGGATCATGCACTTCGACTGATCCAAAATGCTGGCTGGTCTGGGGGCAGGCGTCGTTCTGACGTCCCCAACCGGAGATACAGTTCAACACGTACTCCAGATAATGTATACAGACTCCAACAACGCAGCCGAATACAAGGCCCTTTTACGTGGTCTCCGGATGGCAGTATCCATGGGCATCCAATGCCTGGAGGTGCAGGGGGATTCGAACCTCGCAATATCCCAAATAAATGGAGACTTTGATGCCAAGGATACGAAAATGGCGGCCTACCGCAACGCCGTCCTTAAAATGTCAGCTCGGTTCAAGGGGCTTGAAATTCACCATGTGGCCTGGGAAAACAATCAGGCGGCAGACGTCCTCGCACGCATCGGTGCAAAACGCGATGTGATCCCCCCTAACATCTTTTTGGAGAGGCTGTTTAAGCCATCCGTGGTATCGGAAGGAGACACCGGTAATAATAGTCCGGACCCAGCCACAACACCCGATACCGAACACTCTGACATAATCGGAGGCTCTGCCACCGAAATAACATCTTCAGCCCACGTTATAATGGCCGTCATCGCCCCGTGGACAGAACCATTCCTGGCCTACTTAACTAGGCAGGAACTCCCCAAGGACCAAAACGAGGCACGTTGCATAGTGCGGCGATCTAAAGCCTACATGGTCCGTGAGGGAGAGCTTTATAAGAAAAGCACCACCGGAGTCCTTCAAACGTGCATCTCCGAAGAGGAAGGGCGGAAGCTTCTGGCAGAAATTCATGCAAGACTCGGCGGCCACCACGCCGCAGCCCGGGCCCTTGTAAGCAAGGCCTTCCGTACAGGTTTTTACTGGCCTACGGCCCGGGCGGATGCACAGGACCTGGTCCAACGCTGCGTTGGTTGTCAGCTCTTTGCAAATCAAAGTCATATGCCACCCACCGCCCTCCACACAATCCCCATTACCTGGCCCTTTCGGTCTGGAGGCTTGACATGGTTGGACCCCTTAAAGGAGGAACACACAAGAAAAAATACTTGTTAGTCATGGTGGATAAATTCACCAAATGGATAGACGCCAAACCTGTTAAAACGGCCGAATCCGGACCGGTGGTAGACTTCATATCCGGGGTTGTACACCGTTATGGCGTCCCCCACAGCATCATCACTGATAACGGCACAAACTTCACTGCCGACGAGGTAAAACTCTGGTGCAAAAACATGGGCATTAAGCTCGATTATGCTTCCGTCTATCACCCACAAACTAACGGTCAAGTCGAGCGAGCAAATGGTCTTATCATGAGCGGTCCCTAAAGGAATCTAACATGCACTGGGTAGAGGAGCTCGACTCCGTACTCTGGGGGCTGCGGACCACGCCGAATCGTACTACTGGATACACACCCTTTTTATGGTGTACGGCGCAGAGGTGGTTCTGCCCTGCGACATAATTCATGACTCACCTCGAGTGCGCATGTACGAAGAAAGAGAAGCTGAGCACGATCGGCAGGAAAATTTGGACACCCTAGAGGAGGAGCGCGACATGGCAAAAGCCCGTTCCGCATTCTATCAGCAATAGGCTCGAAAATACCAAAGCAGAGAAGTACGGGCCAAAACTTATAACGTTGGCGAACTAGTTCTACGCCTGTCGGAGAAGAAAAAGACCAAGATCGAGCCCAAATGGGAGGTTCCCTTCATCATTGACCAAGTTCTGATCGGTGGAGCGTACCATCTGCGGGATGCATCGGATAATCGTCTTGAGCCGAACCCATGGAACGCAGCCAGGCTCCGGAGATTCTACGCCTAGCACTGGATTCTATGTTCGTCTCCTTCCTCTACCCATTTTTTATATACACTAGACCGGGCCGGCACGCGTTGCTGCGCCCGTCCACTATTTCAATTAAATTATAGAAATCTGTGGAAGTGTTGGAAACATGAAACATGTTGTCCTAGCAAATACTCCATGGGAAGAATGTTTTAGTACAATGATAATGCTATATATAACTTCAAACGGCTGGTAATGAGAACATGCATTGAATTTCAATTAAATTATAGAAATCTGTGAAAGTGTTGGAAACATGAAACATGTTGTCCTAGCAAATACTCCATGGGAAGAATGTTTTAGTACAACGATAATGCTATATATAACTTGAAACGGCTGGTAATGAGAACATGCATTGACCATAAGCTGGTACAGATATCGAATGGATGGACTTCAGTGTGTGGCATTAAATCTAACTCAATACAATATATCATAATCTGTTCATAGGGTTTTATAAGATAGTGCTGACATGAAGCAGCGAGCCAATTTGAAATAAGAAGTGCATTTTCTAGTTAGGTTCCTGCAAGATACTTGTACATCTTTGTTATTTCAAGAGTTACTTGATGAAGGAACATGTATGACGACAAGAAAAAGAAGTTGATGTGGAGATCTCATTAGAAACCATGGATTAGTTTTTATCTATAGCTAAGGGGCTGGTCTATAAACTTGGCTTAATAAAATCACCCTTATTGCTCTGTCTTCTGACAATAGAACAAAACTGCCTTATTAGTCTGTCTTTGTGACAATAGAAAAAAACTGGTTAGGTACCAATTATTGAGTCAAGCTTGAGTGCTTATTCTCCCAGGTGCCAGGGACCAACCTATCCCTCACGTGAGGAACTCCTCTCTCCCTCTACATGTGGTTTACCCCCTCCACGTCAACATCAGTTCGTTTGGACAAAACAGGGGGGTGGGGGTGAGGACCATATGCCAATCGAAAACTGCTGTACGGAAATGACTTTTAAACATAAGAAATATGTGTTTGCAAGATAGCAAGCTGATTAGCATTTCCGTTACATTGAGTACTCAATAGATCCAATGGTTTTTCCAGCACAGTTGGCATTGCTTCAGCTAAATTAAATAAAACAAGTGTTCTGTTTTTATGCCATCAACAAAGAATGCAGCATTCAGTAGTACTTGGCATTGCTTCAGCCAAATTAAATAAAACAAGTGTTCTGTTTTTATGCCATCAACAAAGAATGCGGCATTCAGTAGTTCAAAACGTTGGTTGTTTCAAATCTGGACAGTTACTCCATTATAAAGCATAAAATGGAGCTTGTGCAAGTCAATGTGTTATCAAGCTTAAGGAATGATAAAACTTCCCTGCACATAAATAAAATAACTTTATCATCTTCGACTCAAACCATTATCAAGCAATGTTATTGTCTTACGTTATCTCTAACCCATGGGAGCCTCGTAGTGTTGAGAAATTAGAAACAACACCTAATCTTCTATCAATTGTAACCTTATAATCTTGTACCAAAATTCAATGTAATTAAATACTTAGTTTTGTTACCTATTGTGCCTACTTTGTGTGACTCCTTGTTCTCCGCACAAGGCCAAAGTAGGGTAAAATTAACTTAGAGCAGGACAGCTCAGCGTCACCTGCATGAATGAAAGCTTTGTAGTGCCACAAGGAAACTTAAGATCTTAGCTAGGAAGAACACCCTTATCATCCCTACTCTGGTGGTATTTTTGCACTCCAATGCAATGCAAAGCTCAATACAAAATGTAGCAGGTACATAATAAAAGAATAACTACTCCATAGATTGCACAAAAAGGCCCACAATCAAGCATAGCCTGAAGCAGCAGTAAAAACTACTTCTTTTCAGGATTTGTGCAAATAGCAGAGATGCCATTTGATCAGAAAAAAATGTATTTAAAGATAAAATTTAGTTATTGCAATGGGCTAAGCAATACCTATCAAGAGCAATGTTACATGAGGAATGGGATGGTTCTGACATAAATGCAAGCAGACCATACGACAAAGTACAAAACTATGCGTACATTTTCTTTTTCTAGAAGGCAGTTCCTAGAATACAAAGCTTGCTATTCCTGATGCATCGTTGCTATATATCCAACATCGCAGAAAGTAATATTAGCATCATCTGACAATCAAAAGTTTGGCTTACCATTAAGCTACACATATCTGAAGAATTACTATGTCAACTTCAATCCTGATTGAATGGGAGCGTATCTTTGAACATAACTCACTGCAAGGAATCAACGTAGCGACATCAAATCAGAAATTATGAAAAAATACCTAATACTCATACTATTTGTGCATAGAAAAGCGAGGCTGCAAATGGTACATCTTGAACCAATATTTGGTAATCAGTAATCAAAGTACATTCGCCAGCAAAAAGTGAAGACTATAATCCGCGCCATCCTCATGGTGTAGTGAACACCTTAGAAAAACACGTGTGACTGAAGTTGGGAGGAAATAGAAAAACAGGACGTGCAGCCCTCATATCTTCCTCACTTGCATCTGTCTCCCGAAGTGAGCATGCTGGCAAGATCACGCTACCCTTTTTCTCCCTAATCCACGAGAAATCCACTGATGTTGCCATCGGTGTATTTTATACCTAGATGGAACCCAACATCAACATATATAGTAAAATAACATAACTTCAATGAAAATGTTACTATTAAGTTATGGCAATGAAACCATGCTTGATTATAGTAAATTTAAAATTCAAACAATGTTCAGGGTCTGCTTATGCAGATTGGAAATTCTTTAGAAATTAAAATTTATCTGCATTTAGGAACACAAAGCACTCTTTATTAATATCTAAATAAATAAAGGTTTTCCTAAAAAGGTAAGAATCCTATGTAAGTGATTGACCGAGTAGGCATTTAAAAGGGCCACTCAATATGCTTGTACAATTTATTTTTTCGACAGAACAGGCAGGATGACTACTACTGTGTTAATGAAAAAGAACATGTTTATCGTCTTATTACAAAGGTAATCAGCCAATGCAGTATTCTCTGAGAAAAAAATGTTAAGGGCTAGGGATAGTACGCTAAGCATTTCTTTCCTAGAAGGACCTAACCACATGTCTCTATAGTAGTGAAACATCAGAAAGTCCAGACAAATCATGGAACAATGATCTATGGAGTAGAAATTAAATGCTGAGAGAGCTCACATAAACAATATATTAAACCAACCAACAAGTAGGTGAACAAAACAGGAAAAAAAGAGTCAAATGGTGTATCGGTGTTCGCTTGACTGCCCTATGACACCCAAGAGTAAAGGTACGGCTAAGATTAGTAGACATCTTTTGAAATTAAGAATAAAATAAATAACTTATACTACCGCCAGCTCAAAAAGAAAGGACGATGCCTAAAACGCATGCAGCCAAACCATATGAATGATGATAAAGGGATCTAACTGTATGCAATCAAAATTAATGGTCAACATGCCATCTTATTGACTTTAAAAATCAAAACCAATTTTTTCACTTCCAATGTTCTGAATGACTACAAAAGAGTATGTTCATGAGCCAGGCTAAATGCATAGCACCAGCTTATGGGCTTGCAGTAGTGATCATAGTTCCCCTTATTGAACTGGATTATAAATGCCAAAAGCAGTGGTGATCCTAATTCAAAAGCCAAATAATATTTATCAAGTTGCACACAAATAGTACACCTTGATGTTTTATTATAAAAATAGACACAACACACCTTGACAAACAGTATACAAGAACTTGAACTTTATGCAGCAGCTAGAAAGGATCATGCATTATAATGTTATTTCCAACGGTTCTGCCCCAGTACACATGCACATAATCTATCGTGAAGTAACTCATGGTCAGAAAAATAAGTATGCATACACAGTACTCAATGAAATGAATTATATAATCACCCAACATACAAAATGTTGGGAGAGAAAAAAACATACACAATGTTAGTAATGTTTGACGAAAAGAAGGGAGATAAAAGAGGCTAGATCAAACCCCGACAGTAGCAATACAACCGAAATAAGCATCAAGCACACATAGACAAATATGCCTCAAGTGATACATGTGAAACATGGTACAAGGCTACAGGTAAAGAACAACACAGGCAATGCTACATCCTTATTGATCTACCAAAAAATAAATATAAAATTGGTAATAATCCTACTTATTTCATTCTACATGTGGATAATAAGATAACACTCGACGCTCATAAGATATTATGCATTGTCAAAAAGGTTCCATGACCACATATACAAGCTGAATGAGCGACAACCTACAGAACGAGACTATCAGCATTCCAAATGTTTGGACGAGAGATTTCAGCGCAAGGCAGTGAGATACGCCAAGGCACGCATGCAAGGTGTTCGACGAAAAGTGAAGTTAACAGAACAGAGTAGAAGAGGCACCTTGATACCGGGGAATGACATGCCGAGCTCCTCCTCGGGGATGACGACGGGCCACTTCTCCCCGGCCTCGCCGAAGAGCTGTTCGGTCTCGAGGAGGCGGCCGCAGGCGAGGATCTGGTCACGCATGCCCTGCGCAGTGGCGCCGTCGGCGGCGACGAAGGCCTTCTCGGCGCCGTTGAGGTAGGTGACGAGGATGCGCGGGAGCGGCTGGGCCTTGGGGTCCTCGGCCGCGGCCGGGGAGGGCAGGCGCCGCAACTTGACGGAGCAGGTGGGGTTGGAGTCCTTGGCCTTGCGGCCGTTGCACTGCGCGAGGAGCTCCACGGCCTCCGCCTTGCGCGGGTCCAGAGGGTTGTACTCCACCACCACCCTCGACAGGAACTTGAGCATTTGCTCTAGCCGCCGCTTTCCCCGCCCGCTCGCCGCCTCTGATCCGCTTCCAGAAGACGAGCCGCAGCGCCCGCCAAGGAATCCTAGAGCAGGGGTAGCAGGGCAGGCAGCGTATGGTCAAGGCAAATAGGAGAGCAGCGGTGGCGCGGGACGGCGAGGAAACCAGTGCGGCGGCGCTCGACGGGACGACGTTAGGAGGCGGCGCCGGGCGCTGCTATAGCGGGGGAGCGAGCGATGAAGGCCCTCCCTCGGCCAGTCAGCCTCCCAGCATCAATATTCCCTGCGCACCTGGTACGTTGATACTGCGGTGACAAATCCAGTGAAACGACGGATCAGATTAGGAGGAGGCGAACGGGAGGGAGATGTCGATAGGTCCCCTCTAGGTCCGCTCTGACGACGGATCAGATTAGGAGGGGTCGCCGGGCGCTGCTATAGCGGGGGACACCGCCGCAGAGAGGGGGGAAGTGGGGGGCTGAAGAGGCGCCGCTTGGTTCGCCTTCTTTCCGACACCCCCGGCGAAGCATTTAAAGGCCCATGTCAGCCGAATTCACCAGAGAAGGCCAATTTTGTTACGGGAGCAGCAGCCCATGCCCACTCGCGAAAACTGTAGTGATCATAGGTTGATCCAATGACCAACAACGTTCACAAGTCTAGATCCAACGGCGAAATCATTGATGGCCTGGGAGGGCTGGAATAGTGCTCGGTCATAATGTATCTAAATTATCTATCCTTTATTTCTCTCCTTCTTCTTTTATTTTTCCCGACGCCTTCAAAGGCTAACTTGTGCCTTGCCTGCACACCATTGACGCGCTAGCCGCGCTCATTATACCTGGGGGCTTCTTTCATAGAAGCTTACTTATTTATCCGGGCTTCATGCCCAGCACATGTGTCATCCTTCCGCATGTACCTTTTCTTCGCCATTATATGCATCGATATGACTTAAGTTTTGGCCAAGCTGGCTTGTCTGGCTCTTGTATTTATGCCCTACGTTCCTGTTAATTCGGCTAGGGCATAAGGGGAGCACCTCTGCGATTGTTACTGCCGGATCAGCCGGATGTGTACCTCAGACTGGGTGAAGCCGAAAGCTAGCGTACTTAAGGGAATATTCGGTCGGTGAACAAAAGATGACTTTTCACTTATTTATTTTCCATATGTGCCCCCAGATGTTTTTTCTCTGTGACTCTTTTCACAGTACGGACATGCACTTTAGGGCATGCATACCGAGGGAAAGGAACCCCTAACGGAACTATTCTCCCTGGAAGATGTTTCTTACTAACCACGTAATATAACATAACTAGTTGGGCACTTGTCTGTTCAAGCACTAATGACCCCTACGCCTGGTTGATACGTCTCCAATGTATCTATAATTTTTTATTGCTCCATGCTATATTATCTACTGTTTTGGGCATTATTGGGCTTTATTATCCACTTTTATATTATTTTTGGGACTAACCTATTAACCGGAGGCCCAGCCCAGATTTGTTGTTTTATGCCTATTTCAGTGTTTCAAAGAAAAGGAATACCAAACGGAGCCGAAAACGGAACGAAATCAACTGGAGAAGTTATTTTTGGAAGGAAAGCCACCACATAGACTTGGACTCTACGTCAGAAGATACGAGAGCTGGCCACGAGGGTGGGGGCGCGCCCACCCCCCTAGGGCGCACCCCCTGCCTCGTGGGGCCCTCGCAGCTCCACCGACATACCCGTTGCACCCATCTATACCTACTAATAAAAGAAATAGGTATTCTTAGTCCGTCATACCATTTTATAGAAAACCCCCTGATGTTTTTTAAATTAAACCCGCAGTATATATTAAATGTTTTTTAAAATACTCGTATCTTCTAAACCGTAACTCCAAATTTAACATTTTATATATGGAATTTGATTAGAAAAATATATAGAATATGAATATGATGTTATTTTACCCGTTAACCATTTAAAAAAATACTATCCAGGATGCAATCTTAATAAACAGTGCATTATTCGTCTTTCTTTCATATCGGTACTGATCCGGATTGTGGATGAACATCTCAGCATAATCGGGATTGGAGACGAAATTGAAGATCACTTGCCCGTTTCTTTGTACGTATTAAATCTACAAAGACATGTAGAATCATACCATTTTATAGAAAACCCCCTGATGTTTTTTAAATTAAACCCGCAGTATATATTAAATGTTTTTTAAAATACTCGTATCTTCTAAACTGTAACTCCAAATTTAACATTTTATATATGGAATTTGATTAGAAAAATATATAGAATATGAATATGATGTTATTTTACCCGTTAACCATTTTAAAAAATACTATACAGGATGCAATCTTAATAAACAGTGCATTATTCGTCTTTCTTTCATATCGGTACTGATCCGGATTGTGGATGAACATCTCAGCATAATCGGGATTGGAGACGAAATTGAAGATCAATTGCCCGTTTCTTTGTACGTATTAAATCTACAAAGACATGTAGAATCTTGAACTTGCCCTTTTGTAGGCAAAGACCATCTTTGTTTGGGTCGTAGCTACAAATACTCGGATTATAGACCTTTTTTTCTAAATTAAGAGTGTGTGGTATTCTTTTCTCCCGTTGCAATGCACGGGCCCTTTTGCTAGTCTATATCTATACCTACTAATAAAAGAAATAGGTATTCTTAGTCCGTCATACCATTTTATAGAAAACCCCCTGATGTTTTTTAAATTAAACCCGCAGTATATATTAAATGTTTTTTAAAATACTCGTATCTTCTAAACCGTAACTCCAAATTTAACATTTTATATATGGAATTTGATTAGAAAAATATATAGAATATGAATATGATGTTATTTTACCCGTTAACCATTTGAAAAAAATACTATCCAGGATGCAATCTTAATAAACAGTGCATTATTCGTCTTTCTTTCATATCGGTACTGATCCGAATTGTGGATGAACATCTCAGCATAATCGGGATTGGAGACGAAATTGAAGATCACTTGCCCGTTTCTTTGTACGTATTAAATCTACAAAGACATGTAGAATCTTGAACGTGCCCTTTTGTAGGCAAAGACCATCTTTGTTTGGGTCGTAGCTACAAATACTCGGATTATAGACCTTTTTTTCTAAATTAAGAGCGTGTGGTATTCTTTTCTCCCGTTGCAACGCACGGGCCCTTTTGCTAGTACCTACTAATAAAAGAAATAGGTATTCTTGGTCCGTCATGGCGTTTTGTAGAAACCCCCTAAGTTTTTATTACAATGAACCCGCGGTACTGATATAAGTTGAAAAAACGATTCGTTAATATTTTATAATAACACCCTTGACTTTTAAAATTAATCAACGTGCGGTCTTTAATAAGTGATAAAAAGAGGTGCATGGTGGGACTCAAACCCACGACCTCTCCAACCAAACCTTAGGCCAACAACCACCTAAGCCTTGTGCAATCTCTGTTAGATTAGATCGGGAGTTCCGCCGCCGCAAGCCTCTGTAGGCACCAAAAACCAATCGGGACCCTGTTCCGGCACCCTGCCGGAGGGGGGAACCCTCACCGGTGGCCATCTTCATCATCCCGGCGCTTCCATGACGAGGAGGGAGTAGTTCACCCTCGGGGCTGAGGGTATGTACCAGTAGCTATGTGTTTGATCTCTCTCTCTCATGTTCTTGATTTGGCACGAACTTGATGTATCGCGAGCTTTGCTATTATAGTTGGATCTTATGTTTCTTCTCCCCCTCTTCTCTCTTGTAATGGATTGAGTTTCCCCTTTTAAGTAATTTTATCGGATTGAGTCTTTAAAGATTTGAGAACACTTGATGTATGTCTTGCCGTGCGTATCTGTGGTGACAATGGGATATCACGTGATTCACTTGATGTATGTTTTGGTGATCAACTTGCGGGTTCCGCCCATGAACCTATGCATAGGGGTTGGCACACGTTTTCGTCGTGATTCTCCGGTATAAACTTTAGGGCACTCTTTGAGGTTCTATGTGTTGGTTGAATAGATGAATCTGAGATTATGTTATGCATATCGTATAATCATACCCACGGATACTTGAGGTGACATTGGAATATCTAGGTGACATTAGGGTTTTGGTTGATTTGTATCTTAAGGTGTTATTCTAGTACGAACTCTAGGGCTATTTGTGACACTTATAGGAATAGTCCAACGGATTGATTGGAAAGAATAACTTTGAGGTGGTTTTGTACCCTACCATAATCTCTGCGTTTGTTCTCCGCTATTAGTGGCTTTGGAGTGACTCTTTGTTGCATGTTGAGGGATAGTTATATGATCCAATTATGTCATTATTGTTGAGAGAACTTGCACTAGTGAAAGTATGAACCCTAGGCCTTGTTTCCTATCATTGTAATACCGTTTACGCTCACTTTTACCACTTGTTACCTTGCTGTTTTTATATTTTCTGTTTACAAAAAACTATATCTACCATCCATATTGCACTTGTATCACCATCTCTTCGCCGAACTAGTGCACCTATACAATTTACCATTGTATTGGGTGTGTTGGGGACACAAGAGACTCTTTGTTATTTGGTTGCATGGTTGTTTGAGAGAGACCATCTTCATCCTACGCCTCCTACGGATTGATAAACCTTAGGTCATCCACTTGAGGGAAATTTGCTACTGTCCTACAAACATGTGCACTTGCAGGTCCAACAACGTCTACAAGAAGAAGGTTGTGTAGTAGACATCAAGCTCTTTTCTGGCACCGTTGCCGGGGAGGCTAGGTAAGTGAAGGTATATCTTTAGATCTTGCAATCGAATCTTTTTTGTTTCTTGTTTTAGCACTTGTCTAGTTCATAAAAGAAAACTACAAAAAAATGGAATTGAGTTTGCCTCATACGCTTCATCTTTTTAATATATTTCGTGAGTATGATGGAAAGGATAATTGTGCTCAAGTGCTAGAAGAAGAGATCCCTAAAATGTTTGGCACTAAATATTTGAATGATGAGCATTATTGCAATGTTGTTAGTATGAATTCTTTGAATATCCATGATGATAATGATGATTGCACTAGTTATGATGAAAATGCCTCCTATAAATATGTCAATTCTTGTGGAGTGCATTGGGTTTGTAAGTACACACCAAATAGGGAAGATAGATATTGCAAGAGGCATAAGTACTTAGAAACCAAATTGTTGCAAGAAGAGATAGATGAATGTGCTAAAAATTTATCTTTTCTTAGCCCTACTTGTGAACTTTGCAATGAACGTGATCATTTTAGTACCCAATGCAAATTGTTTCATGGCGTATCGTGTCCAAAAATTGTGATGACTTGATTTCCCTTGCACATCATAATGAACTTAGTTTGCTCTTGGGTTATGAAGAAATTAAACGTAGAACTAAGGATATTCCAAAATTTGTCCTTGAAAAAGTTCTTAATTTTAATCTAGAAGAAATTTATATGTATTGTGCGGTGAATTGCATTGAAAATCCTTATATTGCCAATTACATAAAGAAAAGAAAACAAATAGAAGATGAAGAGAATACTAATGAAAGGGAAGAGACTTCCCAATATCCTCCTATTATTTCTTATGATGAATCAGGTAACAAGGAGGAGCCTTCAATTCAACCAATCTCATTAATAAGGAGCTCCAAAAAGAGGATTGAACCCACACATGATGTGGTGAAGAAGAAGAAAAGAAAAAGGAAGAGAGGTAAAAAGGTATCTCCCCCAAATAATGTTGCTCCTATTATTGTTGTGCCTCATGAAAATGAAGATGATACACTTGATGATGATCTCGTTATACCTATTGCTTGTTGTGATGATTATGATTGGGAAGATAATGATACTTCTTATGATCTTGAAAATCTTTTTGGCACTTGCTTGAAAGAATATGATAATTGTTATACTATTGGTGCTATCAATACTATTAATGATGAGAGTGATTATGCTTATGATATGAAAAGGCCCAAGCTTGGGGAAGCTATGTTTGATGAGGATGACATATTTGAGAATATATTTGCTGCAATTAATGTTTGTCCCAAGCTTGGGGATGCTATGTTTAATAATGATGATATTTTTAGCCTCTCAAGTTTTGATATGCAAAGTTGTTATGATGATAGCATGCCTTCTAGTTACGATGATTATATTGATGAATGTGGGTTTGGAAGAGCGTCAACTTTAGGAAGTAATGATCCCACTATTTTGGAGTATGTTGAATCTTATAATGTTTACGAAAGTGGATTTGGAGAGGTCATAACTTTTTTTAGTGATGTATCCACTATTTCGGAAGAGGTTTCAATCGATTATGATGAGAACAAAGTTGCTACTTATGATGATTATTGTGATAAAACTTATGCTATAAAGAGTAGTGATGATTATATTTATAAAACTTGTCATGATTATGAGTACCCTTTCTATGAACATTACTCTCTTAGTGTAGAAACAATTTATAGTATTCAAGTCTCTTATGATACTCCCACTATTATTCATGAGAAGAAATTTGCTTATGTGGAGAGTAATAAATTCTCTATGCTTGTAGATTATGAAAAGAATGCTTTAGGTGCTGGTTATATTGTTGAATTCATTCATGATGCTACTGAAAATTATTATGAGGGAGGACTATATGCTTGTAGGAATTGCAATAATATCAAGTTCCCTTTCTATGTGCTTAAAATCTGGAAGTTATGCTTGTTTTGCCTTCCTATGCTAGTTGATTATAGTTCCCATAAGTTGTTTGCTCACAAAATACCTATGCATAGGAAGTGGGTTAGACTTAAATGTGCTAGTCATATTCTTCATGATGCTCTCTTTATATTTCAATTCTTATCTTTTATGTGAGCATCATTGAAATCATCATGCCTAGCTAGGGGCGTTAAACGATAGCGCTTGTTGGGAGGCAACCCAACTTTATTTTAGTTTCTTGCTTTTTGGTTCTTTTTAGAAATAAATAATCCATCTAGCTTCTGTTTAGATGTGGTTTTGTGTTTTAATTAGTGTTTGTGCCAAGTAGGACCTTTGGGAAGACTTGGGTGAAGTCTTTATGATCATGCTGTAAAAAAACAGAAACTTTAGCGCTCACGAGATTAGCTTCAACATTTCACTGGAGAGTGCTATTTAGTTAATTCTTTTTTGCATATGATTACTAGACAAATTCCTCAGGTCCACCAATTTATATTAGAATTTTTGGAGTTCCATAAGTTTCGTTAGTTACAGATTACTACAGACTGTTCTGTTTTTGACAGATTCTATTTTCTTTGTTTTGTTTGCTTATTTTGATGAATCTATGGCTAGTAAAATAGTTTATAAACCATAGATAAGTTGGAATACAGTAGGTTTAACACCAATATAAATAAAGAATTAGTTCATTACAGTACCTTGAAGTGGTGTTTTGTTTTCTTTCACTAACGGAGCTCACGAGTTTTCTGTTAAGTTTTTTGTTGTGAAGTTTTCAAGTTTTGGGTAAAGATTCAATGGACTATGGAATAAGGAGTGGCAAGAGCCTAAGCTTGGGGATGCCCAAGCCACTCCAAAGTAATATTCAAGGATATCCAAGAGCCTAAGCTTGGGTATGCCCCGGAAGGCATCCCCTCTTTTGTCTTCGTTCATCGGTAGTTTTACTTGGAGCTATATTTTTATTCATCACATGATATGTGTTTTGCTTGGAGCATCATTTTATTTTCTTTAGCTTTGCTTGCTGTTTGAATAAAATACTAAGATCTGAAATTCTTAAATGGGAGAGTCCTCACATAGTTGCGTAATTATTCGACTACTCATTGATCTTCACTTATATCTTTCGGAGTAGTTTGTTGTTTGCTCTAATGCTTCACTTATATCTTTTAGAGCATGGTGGTAGTTTTATTTTGAAGGAATAGATGAACTCTCATGCTTCACTTATATTATTTTGAGAGGCTTAAATAGCATGGTAATTTGCTTAAATAATCATAATATGCTAAGCATACAAGATTTGTAAGAATTCTTATAAGTGTGTTGAATACTAAGAAAAGTTTGATGGTTCATAATTGTTTTGAGATATGAAGATGGTCATATTAGAGTCATGCTAGTTGAGTAGTTGTGAATTTGAGAAATACTTGTGTTAAAGTTTGTGATTCCCGTAGCATGCACGTATGGTGAACCGTTATGTGATGAAGTCGGAGCATGATTTATTTATTGATTGTCTTCCTTATGAGTGGCGGTCGGGGACGAGCGATGGTCTTTTCCTACCAATCTATCCCCCTAGGAGCATGCGCATAATACTTTGCTTTGATAACTTCTAGATTTTTGCAATAAGTATATGAGTTCTTTATGACTAATGTTGAGTCCATGGATTATATGCACTTTTTCTCATCCTTCCACCATTGCTAGACTCTCTAATACCGCGCACTTTTCGCCGGTATCATACATCCACCATATACCTTCCTCAAAACAGCCACCATACCTACCTATCATGGCATTTCCATAGTCATTCCGATATATATTGCCATGCAACTTTCCACCATTCCGTTTATTATGACACGCTCCATCATTGTCATATTGCTAGCATGATCATGTAGTTGACATCGTATTTGTGGCAAAGCCACCGTTCATAATTATTTCATACATGTCACTCTTGATTCATTGCATATCCCGGTCGGAGGCATTCATATAGAGTCATATTTGTTCTAAGTATCGAGTTGTAATTGTTGAGTTGTAAGAAAAATAAAAGTGTGATGATCATCAATTTTTAGAGCATTGTCCCAGTGAGGAAAGGATGATGGAGACTATGATTCCCCCACAAGTCGGGATGAGATTCCGGACGAAAAATAAAAAAAGGAAAAAAAAGAGGCCATAAAAAAGAGAAAAGGCCCAAATAAAAAAATGAGAGAAAAATAGAGAAGGGACAATGTTACTATCCTTTTACCACACTTGTGCTTCAAAGTAGCAGCATGATCTTGATGATAGAGAGTCTCTCATTTTGTCACTTTCATATACTAGTGGGGATTTTACATTATAGAACTTGGCTTGTATATTCCAATGATGGGCTTCCTCAAATTGCCCTAGGTCTTCGTGAGCAAGCGAGTTGGATGCACACTCACTTAGTTTCTTTTGTTGAGCTTTCATATACTTATAGCTCTAGTGCATCTGTTGCATGGCAATCCCTACTCACTCACATTGATATCTATTGATGGGCATCTCCATAGCCCGTTGATACGCCTAGTTGATGTGAGACTATCTTCTCCTTTTTTTCTTCTCCACAACCACCATTCTATTCCACATATAGTGCTATATCCATGGCTCACGCTCATGTATTGCGTGAAGATTGAAAAAGTTTTGAAAATGTCAAAAGTATGAAACAATTGCTTGGCTTGTCATTGGGGTTGTGCATGATTTAAATACTTTCTGTGGTGAAGATAGAGCATAGCCAGACTATATGATTTTGTAGGGATAACTTTCTTTGGCCATGTTATTTTGAGACGACATGATTGCTTTGTTAGTATGCTTGAAGTATTATTATTTTTATGTCAATATGAACTTTTGTCTTGAATCTTTCGGATCTGAACATTCATACCACAATTAAGAAGAATTACAACGAAATTATGCCAACTAGCATTCCACATCAAAAATTATCTTTTTTATCATTTACCTACTTGAGGACGAGCGGGAATTAAGCTTGGGGATGCTTGATACGTCTCCAACGTATCTATAATTTTTGATTGTCCAATGCTATATTATCTACTGTTTTGGGCATTATTGGGCTTTATTATCCACTTTTATATTATTTTTGGGACTAATCTATTAACCGGAGGCCCAGCCCAGATTTGTTGTTTTATGCCTATTTCAGTGTTTCAAAGAAAAGGAATATCAAACGGAGTCGAAATGGAACGAAATCAACTGGAGAAGTTATTTTTGGAAGGAAAGCCACCAGATAGACTTGGACTCTACGTCAAAAGATACATGAGCTGGCCACGAGGGTGGGAGGCGCACCCACCCCCCTAGGGCGCGCCCCCTGCCTCGTGGGGCCCCCGCAGCTCCACCGACGTACCCCTTGCACCCATATATACCTACGTATCGTAAAACTTCCAGAACAGAGATTAGATTGGGAGTTCCGCCGCCGCAAGCCTCTGTAGCCACCAAAAACCAATCAGGACCCTGTTCCGGCACCCTGTCGGAGGGGGGAACCCTCACCGGTGGCCATCTTCATCATCCCGGCGCTCTCCATGACGAGGAGGGAGTAGTTCACCCTCGGGGCTGAGGGTATGTACCAGTAGCTATGTGTTTGATCTCTCTCTCTCGTGTTCTTGATTTGGCACGATCTTGATGTATCACGAGCTTTGCTATTATAGTTGGATCTTATGTTTCTTCTCCCCCTCTTCTCTCTTGTAATGGATTGATTTTCCCCTTTGAAGTAATTTTATCGGATTGAGTCTTTAAAGATTTGAGAACACTTGATGTATGTCTTGCCGTGTGTATCTGTGGTGACAATGGGATACCACATGATTCACTTGATGTATGTTTTGGTGATCAACTTGTGGGTTCCGCCCATGAACCTATGCATAGGGGTTGGCACATGTTTTCGTCGTGATTCTCCGGTAGAAACTTTAGGGCACTCTTTGAGGTTCTATGTGTTGGTTGAATAGATGAATCTGAGATTGTGTGATGCATATCGTATAATCATACCCACGGATACTTGAGGTGACATTGGAGTATCTAGGTGAAATTAGGGTTTTGGTTGATTTGTATCTTAAGGTGTTATTCTAGTACGAACTCTAGGGCTATTTGTGACACTTATAGGAATAGCCCAACAGATTGATTGGAAAGAATAACTTTGAGGTGGTTTCGTACCCTACCATAATCTCTTCGTTTGTTCTTCGCTATTAGTGGCTTTGGAGTGACTCTTTGTTGCATGTTGAGGGATAGTTATATGATCCAATTATGTTATTATTGTTGAGAGAACTTGCACTAGTGAAAGTATGAACCCTAGGCCTTGTTTCCTATCATTGTAATACCGTTTACGCTCACTTTTACCACTTGTTACCTTGCTGTTTTTATATTTTCTGTTTACAAAAACCTATATCTACCATCCATATTGCACTTGTATCACCATCTCTTCGCCGAACTAGTGCACCTATACAATTTACCATTGTACTGGGTGTGTTGGGGACACAAGAGACTCTTTGTTATTTGGTTGCAGGGTTGTTTGAGAGAGACCATCTTCATCCTACGCCTCCTACGGATTGATAAACCTTAGGTCATCCACTTGAGGGAAATTTGCTACTGTCCTACAAACTTGTGCACTTGCAGGCCCAACAACTTCTACAAGAAGAAGGTTGTGTAGTAGACATCACTGGTTTCCAAGCATACCCCGGTTCTTACATAACCGAGAGGGTATTCGGATACACTCCGGACTATCGGGTCCCAAGGTTGAAGCGAAAAGGTCCGCCATGACAAATGATCTACAATCTGGCTAGAAGGCATTATACATGTCACTTTAATTACATAGTCAATTTGACTGGCTAAATTCCTCTTCTATACCATCCAATGGGCTGTCTAGTCTACAATCCTGTTGGGAATACTTTGCGGCCAATTCTACTTGCCCATACACTAAGGTAACGGGGATCTCTTTCCCATCGGGCCCCATAGGTCCGACCTCGGCCATGTGGTTTGGGTCAGCCTTGGTATACCGCGTCTTCACCATGGCCCAGGCTTACCTGGCACCTTGACGGCAGGCCGATATCTTCCATAATCGGAAGCGCCGCTGCGCTCCCTTAAGCTTCTCCGCAAGCTCTCCAAAGCCTTCAGGCAGGGAGACGAATGGCCATAAGGCTTGGGCAATACCTCGCATCATCTGCCGAACTCGTTCGTGCAGTTGTGAAAGCTTTGGTAAAAGATCACCCGCAGACCCGGGCATCTCATCCGCGGGATGACCCGTCAGCATACCTATAGACATAACTCTGTTAGCTGGCCTCTTCGCCGAACTCTTTTTAACAAGTTCGTTCAAGCACTTACTGAAAATGCCGCGTCGCAGCCGCTGATTCTCCTTCACGGAGTCCGACAGTTGGGCACGAACATCTTTTAGTTCCACGCTCAGCTGGGTGTTGGCATCCTGGAGATTATTTTTCTCATGCCTAAATCTTGTAAGCACGCTCTCGCTAGCCTTTAGTCGGCGTAGGAGATGTTGCTCATCCGGATTTCCTCCGGCGTCATCTACAAAATTTGTTGTCAGATTTGCACACATGCCGCACTCTATACGGTATCTATCATTTGAAATAGGTATTACCAGAGGGGGTCTTCTTGGACTCCTCTGCTGCGGCCAGTGCGGCCTGAAGTTGGGCTTTGCACTCTTCAAACTCATGGGACAATCGGGTATTCTTTTCTGTAAGAACCTGCATAACAAATGATCCTTAAATTAGTTATTCTAACTGTTTCAAGTCTCAGGGGCTACTGCTATGTATAATCATCAAATTTTCTCACCCGTATATCCTTTACATACTGGTCCGTGGCTCTGGCTAGACCATTTTGAGCAGCACGGAGGTACGCGTCTCCCGAGTTGAAGGCATCAAATGCCTCTTGGGAGAAACAAGCATCACGGAGAACGGCTTGGCGACACCTGTGGTTCATGGCACTCTCGGAATTTGTGGCGGATATTTTGTCCGCATCCTCTGTCGGAGGAGCATCCGGCGTGCGCCTCGTATTCGCTTCCGCTTCTGTGTCCGGCCTTGGAACCCGACTGGTTGAGGCATGATTGGCGACCTCTCCGGATATAGTCCGGCGAGCGTTCTTCTTCCTAGAAAGCACGGGCGTTAATATGTCTTTAAAGACGATATCATGGGTGAGGTGGCACATCACACATCTGCGCCGGTGTCTCAGTTCGGACCGCGTTCCTCTTTAGCCTGCCCGGCCTTGGAGCCCCTTGTTGGCTAGTCGTCGTGGGCTCAGCATGGCGTCCCAAGGGCCTTCCCTGTGAAACACCGTTTGTATACGGTAAACAAAGTGCGCAAGGACGAATTCTTTTTAAAATGTTGGGACTTTGGTCTCAGTCACCTGCGAAGCTGGGAGCAGCCCAGGGTAATCGGCCGTAATGGCCACCAAGGCATCGTCGCTGCTTAATTGGTAAAACACCCTATCAATCAGCTCCACGAATATGTCCGGATCCTCTTTGAAGGCCGGGTCGAGGGACCGCTCAGGATCCTCTGGTTGTGGAGGTGGGCTGTTGATCTCCCTTACAGCCTTACGTAGCTCCTGCGTTGAATTCGCAAGGTAAAATATTTAACTGTCGGAATATGGAACGGATGGGCATAAAAAGTGTTGACTTACCCAGCTCGGAGGATTGTACATAGAAAATCCACCCTGTGGATTGACGCGGAGGAATTCCTCCTCTTCTCCCTTGTACAAATCGGACAAGATTTTTGCTAGAGCAGCGGTCGAGTCCGGCCCCTTGCGGCCACAGCGGGTGGCGTTATCCTCCCCGTTGAAATCCCACATGGGGTGGCCTCAATATTGAAGCGGCTGCACTCCCCGCATAATGCATATTGCCATGACTTCGATCATGGTCAGTCCTGATTGAGCCAATACCTTTATCCGGCTCATCAGGTAAAGAACGTCTTTGTCATCTTCCTCCTGGGGGCTCCGTGGGTGACAGCTCAGGCGCTTCTTTAAAGGAGCATTATCAAACTCGGGAAGGCCGATCCGAATAGGATCCGGAAGAGGGACGTCTTCTATATAAAACCACTCTGAAGGCCAGCCTTCGGACGCCCTCTTCGGAGTTCCGGATAGGTATCCGGTCCCGGCGATGCGCCATACTTCGGCTCCACCCACCTGATATATTGACCCCCTCTGAGAACGGGGCACAAGGCAGAACAACTTCTTCCACAGTGCGAAATGAGCCTCGCAGCCCAAAAACAGCTCGCAAAGGGCTACGTCGCCAGCGGTATGAAGTATGGAGGCAGGGGTAAGGTTATGCAACTGGAGGCCGTAGAACTCTAGGAGCCCTCGGAGAAACGGATGGATTGGAAATCCGAGTCCCCTTATCAAATAAGGGACAAGGCACACCCGCTCTCGCTTAGAGGGGTTGGGAAGGCTCTCCGCTTGCTCCCAGCCATTATAGGTGGCGAGCCCGGCTCGAACTGGAACCATATACGCTGGGGGAATAAATCCATGGGTCTGAAGCTTCACTAATTGGTTGTACGGGACGGAACACCTCTCCCAATCTCCGGGTTTGGGGCTGGGGGAACGAGAGGAGGAGCTGCGCCGACCGGCCATGTTGGAATGAATTTTTTTCGGGCGCACTCTGATGAATGCTCGCTAAGGGAGGATGGTGTGGTTTGGATCTGAATCCTCGTCTCTTTGATAGACAGCTCATTTGCATAGCTAGGGGGTAAACATAAAAACACCCTGGCTCCTCACATTCGCTTGACACGTGGAAGGCGGCCATTATTGGGCGTTGAAGCCAAGGAGCGCAGCATTTACAAGAAGCCGGACACTATTTAACAGGTATTCGGAATTTGGAGAAGAACCCGCCTTGCAATGCCAAAGACAATCTGCACGCCGGACTCATCGTCATTGAAGCCTAGTTCGGGGGCTACTCAGGGAGTCCTGGATTAGGGGGTATCCGGACAGCCGGACTATAACCTTTGGCCGGACTGTTGGACTATGAAGATAGAAGATTGAAGACTTCGTCCCGTGTCCGGATGGGTCTCTCCTTGGCGTGGAAGGCAAGCTTGGCAATACGGATATGTAGATCTCCTTCCTTGTAACCGACTCTGTGTAACCCTAGCCCCCTCCCGTGTCTATATAAACCGGAGGGTTTAGTCCGTAGGACATAACAACAACAATCATACCATAGGCTAGCTTCTAGGGTTTAGCCTCTCTGATCTCGTGGTAGATCAACTCTTGTACTACCCATATCATCAATATTAATCAAGCAGGAGTAGGGTTTTACCTCTGTCGAGAGGGCCCGAACCTGGGTAAAAACATCGTGTCCCTTGCCTCCTATTACCATCCACCTAGACGCACAGTTCGGGACCCCCTACCCGAGATCCGCCGGTTTTGACACCGACAATGGGTATATATAGGAGGAAGAAGTAGGTCGGTGGAGCTGCGAGGGGCCCACGAGGGTGGGGGCGCGCCTTCGTGCCTCATGGCCTCCTTGCTTCTTTCTTGACGTCCACTCCAAGTCCTCTGGATCACGTTTGTTCCAAAAATAACTCTCCCGAAGGTTTCATTCCGTTTGGACTCCGTTTGATATTCCTTTTCTGCGAAACACTGAAATAGGCAAAAAAATAGCAATTTGCACTGGGCCTTCGGTTAGTAGGTTAGTCCCAAAAATAATATAAAAGTGCTTAGTAAAGCCCATTAAACATCCAAAGCAGATAATATAATAGCATGGAACAATCAAAAATTATAGATACGTTGGAGACGTATCACCTAGCAGCGGTACTATCGCCTGACTAGGATGATACTACCGCTTACAGGCGGTATTGCCGCACCTCACAGCCGCCCTATGGTACTACCGCCCAACCAGGACGATATTACCGCTTACAGGCGGTATTTCCGCACCTCACTGTCGTCCTACTATCGCTGAACCCAATACGAAAAACAGAACCTCCAGAATAAGCGGAGGTGTACGCTGAACTGGAACAGCAGAAGTACCGCTTACAAGCGGTACTACCGCACGACTTGGACGGCACTGCCGCTTGCAAGCGGTACTACCGATGCCCAGAGGGGTACTACCGCAGGGGTCCATCAAGCAAGCACCAAGCAAAATAGATACAACAAGAAAACTAGAACTGCCATAACTTTTGCATATGAGCTGCGAATTGTGCAAACTCAAGCTTGTTGGATAGATGACAATGAGTACTATCCAAAAGAGGCAGTAGAAAAATGCCAATGATATAGAGATGTGAAATCTCTATGAACGAAGAACCGACATAAACTCCTTCATCGAAAACATCATAGAAGATGCACATGGACTCCGTTTTCGATGAACTCGAGTATGTCATGAAGATGACCATAAACTCTAAAACTCAAAAAGAGAAACATCAAAACAAGAACCAAGAAGGATGATGCAAGGAAGCAATGGTTTGAGCTCTCTACGAACGATACGACCAAGCTACTCACTCGAGAGCCCCCCTGGATAGTACGACAATCGATCCTATAACCCGGTCTCCCAGCTATCACCATGAGACCGGTAAAATAGAAACCTATCGAGGGCAAACCTTTGCCTTGCACATAGTCCACTTGAGCTAGACGATGACGATCTTGACTTCCTCAAGTTGGACCGCCTTTCCTAATTGTGTTGGCTCGATGAAGACTAATTGATTGCTCCTCCATACTCCACTATGGGCGAGTCACTCTTCGGTACATCTTCACAAGTCCATTGTCACCAAATGGACGACAAGCTTCCAGCATGATCTCTTCGTGATGCTCCATTTGAACTTGCACACCGTAATCTTGATGATGATCACCACTTGATGTCATCCTCCATGGGTTGTATGAGATATTCCTCTTGACGCAAGCCCATGGAAACATGCCTAACCCCACATAGAACTCTCAAGTAGACCTTGGGTTAGTACACAAAGCGTAATGGAAAATTCTTACCATACCATGTGATCACTTGATCCCTCTCGGTACATCTCGTACGCTTTGTGTGTTGATCAACTTGATTCACTTTTTGACTTAGTCTTGATCAACCTCTCACATGACCAATCTTTAGATAATTCCTTGAATAGCACCTTGGTCATCACATACTATCCTTGAAACCAACAAATGGACTTCAAGAAAAACCTATGGACAAACCCTTCAAATTAACTCAAGGCAACTATTAGTACACAGAGATTGTCATCAATTATTAAAACCAAACATGGAGGTACTGCATGTTCTTTCACCAGGGTTTCTATCAGAATAGTGCATTCTGTCATGGCTTCATGCGAAGCCAGCGAACGAGGCCCCAAAGCCGTTAAGATGTCGCAAAAGGAGAACAGACGAATACCGGATTACGACGGAGCAATTATACAACCTCTCTCGAACTCAAGGTATTTCCCACTTCCAATACCATATATGGCGGAATCGTGACAGAGGGACTGGTTTTACACCCCGGATCTCCCAAAGAACATGGAGGAATCATGCTTGCGAATCTTCAGTAACGAGCCTCCATGGGAGTTGTAATCCTCGATCTCGGTGACCATCCTTTCCATGGAAACTTCTCAACTAGCTAGTGGGGGCGGTTTATCAGCTCAAGGACGTCGGGGTCACAGGTGTAGGTCCGTGGCTGAAGAGAAACATCCAATTTGGTGTGGCGGGAGCACCCGATGTATGACTACAGAGGCCAGCGCAACCCTTTCCATCTCAATGACCGGGAGATCTCACAATCCGAGTTGAAGTCGTGTATACACTTCGTGACCCATGTACCTATGAACGAGATTTATTTGAGTGTTGTCGTGGAGTCCTTTCATTGGGGTCATCACCCGGACAATGCAAACGTTGGCGCCCATACAGATACCTGGGCACTCCCAGCTGATCAACTAATGTTGTCTTGTTGTCTCAGACTCGGGCCTTCAGAGCTTTCATCTCGCCCCCTCCCCCCTCAGCATAAAGGAAACATATTCAAAGAGAGTGGTTAGAGTGGGTTTTAAATAAGAAATTTTGTACAAGCATATGTTGTTCCTCGGGAATCCCCTGTTTTCTTGTCAATCGTTGTGTGCGCCCTTAAGAAGTTGTGACCGCATGGCTTTATGGTGTTCTCAAACTGTATTGTTTGCCCAGTGGCATGATGTCTCTCCTCCTCCCTCTCGCATTCAGGAATCTTCGTGAAGTACCCCAGGTACCCAAGTGGTGGTCCAATTACTTCCTGGCTTGCAGCGCAATATTCTTCTTACTCGTCTTCTCAAACTCTTCGTTCTCAGGTTGACTAACAAATTCGTCGCACTTGTCTTCGGTCACCTTGTGCGACCTTGACTTAATGTCCCTGTTTAAATCAACCTCATAATCCAATGGCTCCATAGGTTGACGAAGGTTCTATTGGTTTTATATCTCCAAAAAAATTAGCGATCTCCTTCCCGACCACCTCGGCGCTCGACGGTGGCTCTCGGACCACCTCCAGCTCAGCGCTCCTCGATGGCGCCACCGACACAACCCACCTCCCGCCTCGTCTCCGCCGCTGCCCGCATCACCGTCGAAATCACCAGCCCACTGCTCCTGAGAAGAGAGTGAGTGAATATAGAGATGAAAGGAATGGATGGATATGTAATCTCCGTGCGCGCTTGACCACGGGGGCGCGAACACTTTTAGACATCATTGCCAAGTCATCCCGTGTGCCAAGATTCGTGCTTGCCATCGGACGGCTATGGAGGTGAACCCGAACTGACAACAAATATGATGTCAGATATATAAGATTTCCCAATAAAATCACAATCACAGATTTGCCATTTGTTTTCCTCTACTTAAATCAACATAAAAAATCCCGCAATAATACTAGACGTACAGGATGATTGATACAAAACTTTAGAGGAAGAGAACGTGGCCTCATTTAATTGGCCCTCTGATTTTCACTGATGGGCCCGCCCTCCTAATTAAATCTGCGCCAATCACAGCCCATCAGCCCCGTAAACTCCCTGTAACTTCCCCTACTTCGCATTGCTCAAAATCCCGTCGTCAATCAGGCCGTTCCGGCCGGACGCCGCACCTCCCCCCCGAAACCCTACTCCTTCCCTCCCGACCCGCAACCCAAAGCCGCGATTGCAGCGATGACGCCTCCCTTCCTCGCCGCCTCAGGCCCCGACGGCTACGCGTTCGCCCGCTGCGCCTCCGGCTGCGACTCCTGGGCCCCCCACCACGTCCGCCTCGACGGCGACTCGTATCGCCTCTGCTCCTCCTGCGTCCTCCTCTCCAACCCCGAGGCCTACTGCTCCGCCTGCCTCCTCCTCCTCTTTCCCGGCGCCTACGCCGCCTCCTCCCGTGAAGCCCACGTCGACTTCTCGCCAGGTCCCACCGCTGCCTGCTCCAACTGCGGCGTCTTCGTCGCTCACCTCTCCTGCATCGCGGACCCCTACTCCTTCATCTGCCCGCCGTGCGCCGCCGCCGTCGACAACGTGCCCTTCTCGTACGATCTCGCGGGAGCGGGGCGGCGCGCGCTGGAGGGGCGCTCCGCGCGCGTCCTCCTCACCGCGGCGCTGCTTTCGCACGAGTCCGCCTTGCACGACGCCGCCGCGGCCCGCGAGAAAGCGGAGCGTAGCGTACAGGAGGCTGCGGCCGCCCGGAGGCTAGCGGGCGACATGCTAGACGCCGCGTTTCGCGCCGCTGAGGCGGAGGCCTACAGGGACGCCAAGGAGCAGGCCACGCCGTGCGCCTCCGCAGTCGTGCAGCTCAAGAAGAAGACTCCTAATACCAACGGACACAAGAGGAAGACCCCCAAGAGCAACGATGCCAACAGGGAGAGGGACAGGCTGCTCAAGTTCAACGACATGCAGCAGCCGTCGCTGGCGTTTGCCGCGGCTGCGGCGACCGCAGCCAGCTCAATGCCATCGCCGATGCCATCATCAAGACTGAACCAGAGTCAAGTGAAACAGGAAGCCATGCCATTGCCGATGCCGTCATCGAGATTGGACCGCGGAGGTGAATAAGCATGACAATATTGCAGATGGCAGAGCCAATCAATTAACTGTACTGCACAGTAACTGACTAACTGTTGTGTAATTCTTTCAGGTTCAGCAGACAGAGCGGCGAAAGATGATTACAGGGCACTCTTCGGCACCTTGCAATAGTGAGATTGGGGGGTTCCATTATCATTGTCCTGCACCATTTGGTTCCAGCAATTTAAGGAATGAAAAGTTCCAGGGTCAAAGAATCCCCATGAAATGTGAATTCCTCTCACTGTGAATTCTAGTCTTGAGGATATGTTAGCCGATCGTATCTACACGACTGTTTTCATTTTATATAGCTGCTCTGCATACTGTATCAGTTTGTTATTAATACAAGAAAAAAAATGTTGCTCGTGGATAATAGTTGCTCTCATGAATGCGAGAAAGATCCGTGCTGCTAGAATGGAACCTATATTTGAACTTTGAACTGTTTGTTCCTTTCAGGTTTCAGAAAACATCTGGCACTTGGGGGTGCATATGTTCTTCATGTCATTTGACATGAGATTGTCAATGTACTTCTTTTTCAAGACTACTAGGAAGACTGGAGAAAAGAGATGAAGTGCCTCCGATCTTTCGTGTTGCTGCATTTCTAGCATATCCCACTGTGTTTAATCTTGTTATCACTTTTGTACCCTGCTATTAACTTTTTAGATTGAAATTAATAGAATGTCATTTTGCTAATAAAAATGTGAAGTTTAACTACATAGATTCCTCCATTTGTCCAACATATATACGGTCATGACCATATGTGTGACTTGCTCATGTTAGAAATTAGAATAGATAGAAGTAGTACCACTTGACATGAGTGGTCAGCTATCTCAAAAACAATGAATAATAGAATAGATAGAAGTAGTAGAGATCGTATGCTTAGATATACGTAATATATAAGATCATACAAAGCTTGTTTTCTCTGAAGGAGCCCTACCTAACACAAAGCTTCACATTTGGTGAAAGTATTGCACCCAGACAAGATCTAGCGCGCAGAGCAGAGCGGGCGGAGCATGCATTTTTTCTGCAAAATATGCGTACATAATCATCATCGTGAAGCTCTAGAGCTGTGTCCACAGTTAATGCCTCCAGCGCAGGGGCCTTTTCCACAACATGCACAAGAAATTCCAGTTGACCTCTTGCCCCTTTATATCCTGTCATATGCACACTCTTCAGATAATTATATTCACAGTGCTCAAGGTACTGTGGCTTGTACACGGTACCCTTGTCCCCTTCACAAAGATGACTACCACCGGAAAACTGCAAGATTAAAACAAGGTAGTATATATGATTAGCACGATTTATATGATAATCCATTGTCGAAGTAAAGAATAGATAGACTAGCATCAACATGAACAAGATAGAAGGGCTAAAACCAAATAGAATATGGTGCCAAAAAACTTTATCTATTGACACATAAGAATCAAGAACAGTACTTACATGGATCTCTAACTTCTCAATAGATGGAGCTGCTCTCAGAATGGAAACTACACGGGAAAGTTTGTTTATATCTACAAGTGTTATACCCAATAACAACTGTAAGCACCTAAGATGGGAGAACATGCATGTGCTATTCAACAGTGATTGCATCTGCAAGACAAAAGAAATAAGGTGATTGATTGGCCAGATGATATTACAAATCAAATGGTAACTTTAGTGCCATTGTAGGAAACAAACCTCTATTCCCAGTTTCAAAATTTGTAGCGTCAGATTTTGCACCCTCGGAATACCATTGAGAACTGCACTGACAGCATCATCGAAATTTGCCTTGAAGAGACATAGTTGTGCATTTTCCAACATGGAATCTCGATTTATAACAATTGGAACAATGTGTCCATGATATACAAATGTATCCAGTTTCAGAATTGGAAGTTCTATCCTGGTTATGTCACACCATACAACTGCTAGGTGTCGAAGGTTGGACAATGGACGATCCAACTTTAGCTCATCATTCAGGTAGCATCTGACTAGGCTTAACCATTTAAGATAACAGCAATTGGACAATATAACTTCAAGATCCGTTCTAGTGATATCCACGAATTCTAGGTCAAGCTTTCTTAAGCTTGGGAAACCACTGAATTCCGATGGTGGTCTCAAAGATACAAAGCTAAGTTGAATGCACTCTAGACGTGATATGCTTTCACTATCACAGAGGTGAAATGGAAATTCATAATGATCAGGATCCCAAAGCCCCAGGTTATTTGGATCTAAGTAGAAAGGTATCTTCCTTATCTGCGCTGACACCGCAAAATTAACCCAATCATTCAGATGATCAACGAACATGCTGTCAAACTGCAATTTTATATTGAATTCTTCAACCAACTTGCCATGGCAATTTCTCACTACCGCGTTAACATTATTGATGAATTCCTGCATGCGTTGGCAGTATTCTTTTCTTTCAAGAATACGATGGGGATACCCAGCAGGAACAGTGAAACATAATTTATAGCAACAAGTAGCACAGATATATCTCCAATTACTTGACAAAACACTAGCCCTTGAGACCTCTTTAGGAGGCAACTTTGATACAATTGTGCAGAGCACATCCTGTGGGCATCAACATAATATATCCCTTAGTATTAGAAATTCCATCAATACTCAACATTCACACAGAAAATAAATTTGACATACCTGTGGAAGGTCTTCCAATTTAATGTTGGATCTTGCATTCGTGATTGGTTTCCCGTGGATATGGTTTGAGGATGTTCTTTTGCAAACTGTATGCCTCGTCATTTTTAAACTGAAATTAACTAGGCAGAGTTCTTCAGATATGATGGTATTAACAAGTGGATAGTAGCGATACTTGTAACTCAGAGGTGACAAGCATGTAATGAAAATATACTCCTCTTGGTTTCGAAATAGAGGATTTTTTACTTTGTATAACATCTACTCCCTCCGTTCCTCTGGCGTGCATTGCATCACAGAGAGAAAATTCGGTTCCAGAATTATAGGCACTTGCATTTAATTTGCGTTTTTTAAATTTTTAAAAAGTTATAGCTCTTGGGATAAATGAGTTTGACTGCATAATGTATAATTTATAAAAATACATCTGCTTCCAGACAGAGGGAGTAGTATATATGGTTGAAGTTATACTGTTTTGTGTAACTTCCTTGTATCTGGTATCACCGGGTAATTAAAAATTTATGTTTACTCTTTGTACATACTCCCTCTGTAAACAAATGTAGACGCTTTGGCAGCTTAAATTAAACTGCCAAAACGTCTAACCTTTGTTTATAGTGGGAGTATATAGCAAGCTTCGTGCTTGTTTACTGTGGAATGACAAGTCGGTATGATATGGTAAGAAAAAAGGATTAAAAGGAATTGAGATCTTTAACACATTAGGGTTAAGAGGGTAGTTTAGACGGTTTTCTGAGTCTAGGTTGTAATGTTAGATGACAAATTCAGCGGATCATTTGGACTTGATTAGACAGAAAAAGATAAGGGCGGTCATCTCGCTGAGCAAGAATCCACAGCTAATCTAGCATATAGCTTGAGAGAGAGGGACAAAGGAGGTTACCAAACCTGTGGAGATCAGCGACGGCGTCACCAGGGGCGAGGAAGCCGTGGCGGCGTTCTTATGCTCCGGAGGTCTATCCAATTAATATAGGGGTTTCAACGGGAAGGTCAAGAGTTGTTGATAGTTTTTGGGATAGCTAACCTCGTCCAGGAAGCGGAAAACTGCAGACGCGGAGGGAAACGAGGATAGAGCAACAAAGGGCCGAGCCGAGTTCGATTGGGTTAAGAGTTTGTATCTGTGCCGGGCTGGGCTCGTCAACTTCTGGGGAAGCGGCCCGGCATGTTCGTTGTTGTCGTGGACGGATCGTAGTGCCTTTTAGTCTTTCGGTCGTCATTTGGGCCGTCCAGTTGTGCCAGATAGAAGCACCTGATGATGACCTATCAATACTTGAAATCACCTGATGAAAGGTTTTTCATTAGGCTTTTTCATTAGGCTTTCATTAGGCTTGATCAATAGTTGTGCCAGACAGTTGCGGGGACACATAACATTTTGTACAATCAAGCCTAATGAAAGGTTACTTAAACAGAGAGGAGAAAAGGTGCATTTCCCTCCAAAAGGAAAAATCCACAACGATCCATCATCCTTCATCAACGGTTTCAGTTCTCACATCAGGAAGAGGGCAAACCACATCGGTTGCTACAATCACTAGAGTTACACATTGTACAACAGCAGGCAAAAAAAAACATTCAGGCTAGCTTGCTCCTCCACTGCTCTGGCAGTGAAGCTCCAAACACCTGGGCCAGCACTATCTTCTGCCTCTTGTTCAGTCGGCACAACTGCTGGACCCTGCCGGTGTCACCGTTCAGCAGCCTGCGCCCATCGCCCGCGGCCTTTCTCCTAAGGGAGCAGAGCTGCGCCGACGGGTCAGTTGCAGCAGCCACTCCGTCGGCATCAGCTTCGGGTTCGTCTGCTCCCCAGTCTAACTCGTCATCGGTCATACCTTTTGATGCCTCATTTGTTGATTCAGAGCCTTCCCGGTTATCGTCTTTCGCGGGAGCAGTCTCTGTGTGGCTGTCAGTCCCCCACCATTTCATTGTTTCAGTAGACAGGCCAGATGATGGAAATCCGTACTTGAAATCATCCATGTAGGTGGGGATGTCTTTGGCTTGGCTAAACTGGGACAAGCTTGGGGCATTTTGTCTACCTATAGCTGATCCTGCCTTCGCACTGCCTTGTTGAGCTTTTGGCACTCCCTGGAAAGCACCTGATGATGACCTATCAATACGACAAAATTAAGGGTCAGACAACTGCTGAAAGTTGTTTATTCATTACAACAATCATCATTTGGTCTATGTATGGTTAAGAGTGATTGTAAGACGCCACATTGTACCATAAACTGGGAAAATGAAGATGATTAATATCATTCAACAAACTCAGAAATCAACAACAATACATGAAGCGCTCTGGCCTTTGGAGGTCCTGGAGAGGGATCGTTTAAACAGAGTGGCCATGGTCAGGTTTACCTGGTACCTAAACCAGGCTACTGCTCCCATCATCCAAGAGCATATGGGCAGTCAAACCATTAACCAGTAAGAAACACACCTTATGCAAGTGGCACACAGAATAATCTCCACTTGACATTAATTAGCACAAGGATCCATGTTTCAAGTGCTTACAACACAAAGTTGCCAAGTGGGTGAAAGATTGATAAATCAATCTAAGGGTTGTGACACTAGTAAACACTAAGCAGAGTAAAAGTTGCACTGAGTTTGAGGAGTTAAATCAGGCAACCAATACAACTGGACATAACGTTAAGAAAAATACAACTGGACCTAAATCCAAATCTATTGCATAGAAGTTACATGTATAGCTTGAGAGGGGGTTGTGCTTTTAGACTACAGATAGATACAGCTCACAAGAAAGGAAACATGCGCCATCAACACTACCTTCAATATAAATAATAAAACAGTTCCAATATCTTCTCAGTGGACAGTGAAAGTCGCAAATCATTCTATGTTATGCAGGATCAGGAGCAAGAACCCTAATAATCAGTTAAGTGTACAATCTTATACATGATTAAATTCTATTCATATTCATGGAAAAAGATGTGCCGTGGCAGGTTCGGCACTGATGTCGATAAAAGTAGTGTGCGACAAATAGAGATTGTACTGTGCCTTAGTACTGTTGGCAGGACATGCAATGGATGATCTCCAATAGGCAAGAGGAGTTACCGGGGGGGCACTGGTGCCATGAACCACCCCTGAACCAAAATAATCAAGATTGCTCTAGTAATACAAGATCTGTATGTACCATAGCAGATAATTGCCGTCCCATGTACATATGATAGCAGAGCAATATAAAAAGCTCTAACCTTAAGTATTCTTCCTTCGCAGTAATCAAGAAATTGGACTTGTTGTGTCTTAAATAGAACACTTATATGCACTACAATAAACTAAAAATCTTCTATTTCAGCCAAACTGTTATAATAGATACCTCGGTGTAGTATATTAGTTTTTGAAAATCTTCTAGTTCAGGCTACTGGGTGTACGTTTCTAGTTAACATTCAGTGACAGTCAAATGCATGAGCCTGGTACCTTGAGAGAGATTTACTGCTACAAGGGAGAGATTAAGTTCTTATACATGGAGAATATCAAGGGAAAGGTACTCACGTCGCTAATGAACCAGAAGAGCTTATAGCCTTTTGTTTTGCAAGTTTTGACAACTCAAGAAGTTGCATGGCTTTCTCTCTTTCAGCATTTTTTGCGTCATCACCCTTCCCAGAAACAATCTGCAAGTATGAAGGTCCAAGTAATAATATAAATTATTCAACATTGTAGGAGTTGCAAGAAAGCCAGAACTAAAAAGGAGACATGTTATTAAATATGTGGCTGCTCCACAGCCCATGGACCAGGCCCACACGCCAGCTGGGAAGAGTACACAAGCACCTAGTCGCCTAATCGAATGGAAAACACGTAACACAATTTCGCACCAAAGCACGCTGGCCCACACGCCAGCCACCGTGGAACTCCTGATAGGCTGTGCGTCGGCCTAGCCAGCCACGCACAAATTTGGATAAGATTATTTGCAAAGGTTGTATGAAGCACCAGTCATCTCTTAATAACTGCTTGAGTTTTGCTACAGCAGCGGGAAGCCGTTGTTGTGAGTTATTCTCAGCTGATATTAACAGTTTTTGGCATCTATTTCACTTAGTGACATTTCCAACACTGAAAGGTGTGAAAATGAACAAATAAAACATGTTTTTAACATAATAAATAAAGCGCGTGAAGGCATTCATGTTCACCCATATCCATACTACTACTATACTATATAAAGTATAAATATATCCAGATCTGAGGACTGGGCTTTGGTCAGATGGCTAGGTGCATGAGTGTATACCCAGCCCACCTGCGTTCGAGCCCTGGATACCACAAAGAGCTCATGTTTGTCGCTCCTTTATAAAGAAGGCTTTCATGAGGGCCTATCTTTTTTTAATATGTACACATCAATCAATTCATACCATCCCAAAGAATCCACGGGACAACCGACCACCCCATGGTGGAAATTGATGTGATTAGGACTACTATACTCGACTTGCGAATTGCTGACCTGATAGATGCTAAGAACTAATGGGCAATCTTGGTATAACCGTATAATCATCTCATTTGGTGATTTTTCTAGTTTAAAGACCTGAACACCATGAGTCTTTTTTTGCCATTGATTACAAGGGGAGCCTTGGCACAGCGGTAAAGCTGTTGCCTGGTGACCATGAGCAGTGGCGGAGTGTGACCGAAACAAGAGAGGGGGCCAAACTCCAACACACAATATGGTCCAAAAGAAAATTTTCACATCATTCCACGTGATCTTTTTCATCAGCCCCTTTTCTTTTTAAAATGGACTGCATCATTCATAATGCGATGTGGTGGTCTCCCGCAAAACAAAATTTTACTGATGTGGTGGACATCTAGATTACCAAAAGTCCAGAACATCTCCCCTAAAAGAAAAGTCCAGAACATCTAAATACATCACATGACATTCAAAATAGGACATACTGGAACTTGGGCACTTGCACTAAACAGAAACATGACATCAGTGTATTGGACATACCTAATCAAAACCAAGGGTCTAGGCTATGGTCTAGGGCATCGGGCGCTGCGTGCCAGCGTGCATTGCCGGCGTGCAAGAGTTGTGGCTCCAACCAACGAGAAGCCAAGAAGAAACCCCAGGCAGCACCTCGGGCGTGGGGCGCGTCCATGCAGCGTGCCGGTGTGCGTGTGTGGTGGTTCTCAAACCGCCGGTCAAGAAGAAGAATAGGAGGAGCAGCAGGTCAGGATGAAAACAACCAAAGAGATCAGGTCGCCTCACCATGGACTCATGGAGGCTGGCTGGAGGCATGGATGCGTATGTAAACTAATGCGTCAGGCAGTTAGCAAGCAGGACTAGTGTTCCGCTAGAACGATCGGCTGATTGCAACAAGTGGGCTTTAACTGCTGCTGGACTGGGCCAAAGTATACCTAGTAATTAATCTTGTGCACATTTGAAAGAGGGGGGGGGGGGGGGCTCATGGCCCAGTTTGGCCTCCACGACGCTTCGCCAGTGACCATGAGGGCACGGATTTGAGTCCTGGAAACAGCCTCTTGCAGAATTGTAGGGAAAGGCTGCGTACAAAAGACCCAGACTGGTCGGACCCTTTCACAGGCCCTGAACAAGCAAGAGCTACGTGCACCGGGCTGCCCTGTTTTATAAATTGATTACAAGTGCCAGCATGTCAACAATTCTCCATCCCGAGTTAAAATCACACTACCAAGTATCATTTGTTGCTACCTATATACCAGATAAGAGTAGGCAAGGTAGTACTTATGATGATTTTGAGCACAATTTTGTGATATTTATCTGCCCTGCGTTCTGGTTTAAGTTCCGCCTCTGACTCTCAAATCTTATTTGAATGTATATGGATTTGGGAAAGCAAGCTAGAATTTTCAATCTGTTCATGAACGTGGTAGAGGTGTATTCAGCTTACACTAAACATAAAAGGTTTTGTTCGATCACTCCACAGAAGTATTTCTCTGTTGGTGCTAGATGCTAGAGCTTCCACAATACGAGAACAACTGATTGCTGGCAACAGCATGAGGCAGCCCAATATCACAGGCATGATTTAAGTTATAAAAGTCTATCAAGGTGTTTTGCTGGGATATTTTCATTGTGTTGCTGCAGAAAAATAACAAAAAAGCAATGTGAGTTCGTATTCTTATAGTCACGAAAATACATCTCCGGATTCGGCTAGTCCCTGTGTTTACAGCAAGCATTCACCAAAAGATATCTGTCGACTCAGTTAGTCCCTGTGTTTACAGCAAGCATTCATGTTCTCACAGGTACATGTAGCTGGGGGAAAAGGTACACTTAAGCATGCAATAAATGAACATTAATGCTACAGTAGCAAGGCACGAAACTGATTTCACGAACCAGCCGCAGAACAGACAGGGATTTCACCTTTCGATACGGCCATCTGACAATACCGTGGGTGCGGCATATCCTCTTGAGGACGCTGGTGCAAACGCCTGCGGATCAAGCAAGGCCACCTATCAGTCAGTACCAGGCAATCGCGAGCGAAAGCGGCGAATTCCGGCAACGTCAGAGGAGACGGGGCGGGCGTGGTTTACCTAGGATGGAGGCGGCCTCCGCGATGGGGAGGGAGAAGAGCTTGGAGATCTCCTCGTAGGACAGGGAGACCCTGGTCGGCTTAATCTGCGCCTGCGCCTGCGGCTGAGGCACCAGCGCCAACGCCAAGGACGGAGGCTGCTCCGCCGCTGGCTGCTGCTGCGCCGGGGGAAGCTCCTGGGCGCTGGCAGCCATGGGGGGCGCGGACATAAGAGATTTGAAGCGGGCGGGAGTGGAGAGTGTGGAGCGTGAATGGGATCGAAGCGGTAAGGACGAGGTGGGAGCGGCGGCGGCCGGGACGGGACGGATCGGCAAGGGGATCTATCTATCTGTTCGGTGGGTGGGTCGATCGATTTGGGCGTTGCGCTGATTTTGAGGGCGGCTGTGCTGGTGGTGTGACAGGGCAGGGGCTTTTCTTGCGGAGCCGACAGGTGGGCCTTCTTGTGGGCTTTTTGCTTTGTGATGATCTCTCTAAATCCGAGGTAGTTTTCTCGCCGCACGTGCAAAAAATGGGCAAGGGTTCTCTCTCTATCGCGTGCAGAGAATGTGTACAGGCATGTGCAAGTAATTTTTTTGTATATATGCATGTGCAAGTAAGTTTAAAAAATTGTTGTAAAAACATGAGTATTTACGAGCCGTGCAAAAAAAAAAAAGAGATGAACTTCTAAAAAATGCTTTGCATGTATGTGTTTTTAGTCATCTATATAAAACTAAAATTTTGGGACAATACATCCTGATGTGCATTTAATTTATATAGATAAACATTTTGAATTATTTAAGCTTGCAGGTCTACTAGAAGATGGAGCTAAAAGAAATTATTCCCTTTATCTTTTAACGGAAGAGCATTATCATGGTATAGGCTATTAGAGCATCTACACTCGACCCCTCAACCCTGCCTCATACGCCCGGGCGGGCTGCCCTGTCACTGACCGATCACATTTTTTCTACCCAATCGGACGCCCCAAACGGGCTCAAACACCCGGCCTGACCGACATCCCCATATCCAGCCCAAATATGGGGCGGATATGGGAGCGCCCGGGCACGCCCGCCACGTCAGACTCGGCCCATGCTGGCCCACCTGGCCCCACTTATATTCGTCCCTATCCGCTCGTCGGAGCAAACCCTAGTCACTTCACTCCACTCCCCTCTGCCACCAGAGCTCATCTTCGGCGGTTTCCGGCCTTCTCTGGCATGGCAGGCAGCGGATCGGACTCCGACCACTCCGGATCCGTTGACTGGGGTGTCATCCCGTGCAGGTTGAAGGAGGAAATGGCAGTCCGCATTGCACTCCGCCGCTCCTAGGAGGACAGCGCCCGACCAATGGACGGATCCGTCCGCCGCGACGCCATAGCGTCGGCTCATCGGGCACTCGGGTCCTCTGGTGCTGGATCCTCGCGGTCCCGGCAGCCGGAACACCTCTCCTTCCCCATCACTGGTTGGGCAGACTATGAGTCCCACCGGGAACCGGCGGCCCGCCGTGGGAAGGAGAGGATAAGAGCCGCCGAGGCCCGTATCGCGGCGAAAATGGCGGCGGCTGATGCGGCGGCGCGGACGGCCGCAGAGGAGGAAGCCATCTGCGCCCGCATTGTGAAGAAACGACAGCGGAGGACACACGCGTGCCCTCGCCCGTGAGCAGAATCAGGCGGTCCGTGCCGTGGTCGAACTGCCACCGAAGGAGGAGAAGGAGGACAGCGAGGATAGCACCGGTGATGAGCAGATCTGGCTTGATTTGTACTGTGTCTTCGACCGGTACTTCCGCGAGAAGGACGCCAAGGGCGCCGGGAAGGGTAAGGGCAGCCGTGGATGAACTCCACCATAGCCAGACATGCCAAATTTTGGTAGTCCGATGGCATGTTTAGTGTAGTGTTGATGGAGTAGCCGGACGATGCATGTGCGTCGACGTAGTTGCAGTTTGTATGGATTTGAGATATGGTAATTGTTGGGGAACTTAGCATGCAATTTCAAAAAAAAAATCCTACGCTCAGGCAAGATCTATCTAGGAGATGCATAGCAACGAGAAGGGGAGAGTGTGTCTACGTACCCTCGTAGACCAAAAGCGGAACCGTTAGCTTAAAGCGGTTGATGTAGTCGAACGTCTTCTCAATCCAAACGCTCAAGCACCGAACGTACGACACCTCCGAGTTCTGCACACGTTCAGCTCGATGACGTCCCTCGAACTCTTGATCCAGCAAAGTGTCGAGGGAGAGTTCCGTCAGCACGACGGCGTGGTGACGGTGATGATGAAGTGATCCGCATAGGGCTTCACCTAAGCACTACGTGAATATGACTGGAGGCGTAAACTGTGGAGGGGGCGCCGCACACGGCTTGGAACAATTGATGTGTGTTAGAGGCACCCCCACCCCCGTATATAAAGGAGGGAGAGGGGATTAGGCGGCCCTAGGCGCGCCCCAAGTAGGAGGAGTCCTACTTGGGCTCATAGTAGGATTCGACCCCCCTTCCTTTTACCAGAGGGGGAAAGGGGGAAGGAGAGAGAGAAGGAGAAGGAAAGGGGGGCGCCGCCCCCTCCCCTAGTCCAATTCGGACTCCTCCCTTGTGGGGGGCGCGCCACCCCTATGTGGGCTGGTGTGCCTCCCTCCTATGGCCCATATCTTCCCCCGGGGGGGTTCCGGTAACCCCCCCGGTACTCCGATATGTACCTGATACATTTCGAAACACTTCCAATGTCTGAATACTATCGTCCAATATATCAATCTTTACCTCTCAGCCATTTCGAGACTCCTCGTCATGTCCGTGCTCTCATCCGGGACTCCGAACAATATTGGGTCACCAAATCACATAACTCACCTCTAATACAAATCGTCATCGAACGTTAAGCGTGCGGACCCTACGGGTTCGAGAACTATGTAGACATGACCGAGACACCTCTCCGGTCAATAACCAATAGCGGAACCTGGATGCTCATATTGGTTCCTACATATTCTATGAAGATCTTTATCGGTCAAACCGTAATGACAACATACGTCATTCCCTTTGTCATCGGTATGTTACTTGCCGGAGATTCGATCGTCAGTATCTTCATACATAGTTCAATCTCGTTATCGGTAAGTCTCTTTACTCGTTCCGTAATGCATCATCCCACAACTAACTCATTAGTCACGTTGCTTGCAAGGCTTATCATGATGTGCATTACCGAGAGGGCCCAGAGATACCTCTTCGATACTCCGAGTGACAAATCCTAATCTCGATCTATGCCAACCCAACAAAAACCTTCGGAGATACCTGTAGAGCATCTTTATAATCACCAATTACGTTGTGACGTTTGATAACACACAAGGTATTCCTCCGGTATCCGGGAATTGCATAATCTCATAGTCAAAGGAATATGTATAAGTCATGAAGAAAGCAATAGCAATAAAACTTAACGATCATTATGCTAAGCTACCGGATGGGTCTTGTCCATCACATCATTCTCCTAGTGATGTGATCCCGTTCATCAAATGACAACACATGTCTATGGTTAGGAAACTTAACCATCTTTGATTAACAAGCTAGTCTAGTAGAGGCATACTAGGGACACTATGTTTTGTCTATGTATCCACACATGTATCAAGTTTCTGGTTAATACAATTCTAGCATGAATAATAAACATTTATCATGATATAAGGAAATAAAAATAACAACTTTATTATTGCCTCTAGGGCATATTTCATTCAGTCTCCCACTTGCACTAGAGTCAATAATCTAGATTACATTGTAATGATTCTAACACACATGGAGTCTTGGTGTTGATCATGTTTTTCTCGTGGAAGAGGCTTAGTCAACGGGTCTGCCACATTCAGATCCGTATGTATTTTGCAAATCTCTATGTTTCCCTCCTTGACTTGATCACGGATGGAGTTGAAGCGTCTCTTGATGTGTTTGGTTCTCTTGTGAAATCTGGATTCCTTCGCTAAGGCAATTGCTCCAGTATTGTCACAAGAGATTTTCATTGGACCCGATGCACTAGGTATTACACCTAGATCAAATATGAACTCCTTCATTTAGACTCCTTCATTCGCTGCTTCCGAAGCAGCTATGTACTCCGCTTCACACGTAGATCCCGCCACGACGCTTTGCTTGGAAGTGCACCAACTGACAGCTCCACCATTCAATATAAATACGTATCTGGTTTGTGACTTAGAGTCATCCGGATCAGTGTCAAAGCTAGCATCGACGTAACCATTTACGACAAGCTCTTTGTCACCTCCATAAATGAGAAACATATCCTTAGTCTTTTTCAGGTACTTTAGGATATTCTTGACCGTTGTCCAGTGATCCACTCTTAGATTACTTTGGTACCTCCCTGCTAGACTTATAGCAAGGCACACATCAGGTCTGGTACACAACATTGCATACATGATAGAACCTATGGCTGAGGCATAGGGAATGACTTTCATTTTCTCTCTATCTTCTAAAGTGGTCGGGCATTGAGTTTGACTCAATTTCACACCTTGTAACACAGGCAATAACCCTTTCTTTGACTGATCCATTTTGAACTTCTTCGAAACTTTATCAAGGTATGTGCTTTGTGAAAGTCCAATTAAGCGTCTTGATCTATCTCTATAGATCTTGATGCCCAATATATAAGAAGCTTCACCGAGGTCTTTCATTGAAAAACTCTTATTCAAGTATCCTTTTATGCTATCCAGAAATTCTATATCATTTCCAATCAACAATATGTCATCCACATATAATATTAGAAATGCTACGGAGCTCCCACTCACTTTCTTGTAAATACAGGCTTCTCCAAAAGTCTGTATAAGACCATATGCTTTGATCACCTCATCAAAGCGTATATTCCAACTCCGAGATGCTTGCACCAGTCCATAAATGGATTGCTGGAGCTTGCACACTTTGTTAGCACCCCTAGGATCGACAAAACCTTCTGGTTGCATCATATACAACTCTTCTTTAAGAAATCCATTAAGGAATGCAGTTTTGACGTCCATTTGCCAGATTTCATAATCATAAAATGCGGCAATTGCTAACATGGTTCAGACAGACTTAAGCATCGCTATGGGTGAGAAAGTCTCATCATAGTCAACTCTTGAACTTGTTGAAAACCTTTTGCAACAAGTCGAGCTTTATAGACGGTAACATTACCATCAGCGTCAGTCTTCTCCTTGAAGCCATTTATTCTCTATGGCTTGTCAATCGTCGGGCAAGTAAACCAAAGTTCATACTTTGTTCTCATACATGGATCCCATCTCAGATTTCATGGCCTCAGCCATTTTGCGGAATCTGGGCTCATCATCGCTTCCTAATAGTTCGTAGGTTCGTCATGGTCTAGTAACATGACTCCCAGAACAGGATTATCGTACCACTCTGGTGCAGAACGTACTCTGGTTGACCTATGAGGTTCGGTAGTAACTTGATATGAAGTTTCATGATCATCATCATTAGCTTCCTCACACATTGGTGTAGGCATCACGGGAACTGTTTTCTGTGATGAACTACTTTCCAATTCGAGTGAAGGTACAATTACCTCATCAAGTTCTACTTTCCTCCCACTCACTTCTTTCGAGAGAAACTCCTTCTCTAGAAAGGATCCATTCTTAGCAACAAATATCTTGCCTTCAGATCTGTGATAGAAGGTGTACCCAACATTTTCTTTTGGGTATCCTATGAAGACGCGTTTCTCCGATTTGGGTTCGAGCTTATCATGTTGAATATTTTCACAAAAGCATCGCAACCCCAAACTTTAATAAACGATTGTCGTGGATCTAAGACTGATAGTAGAATGGGGGGTAGGTATGAGGAGGCAAGATCCTAGCTATGGTGAAGTTGTACACACGAGTTTTACGATTTCATGCCCTTTGCGGAGGAAGTAATAGCCCTACGTCTCGGTGCCCGGAGGCGGTCGACTGGATTATGTGTGTGTGTGTGTGTGTGTGTGTGTGTGTGTTACAGGGGGTGCGAACCCTTGTGCCAGAGGAGGAGGGTGGCTTATATAGAGTGCGCCAAGACCCCGATCATCCTCCGTTACCAAGAGTTTAATGTACATAAAGAGGTGGTGTTACTGGTAACGCCAGCCTTAAATGCCTTAATGGCCTTAAAGACTACAGAGTGGACGCCTGCCCGTTGCTGTTCTGGATGACTCCTGGTCTTCAAATAGGTCGAATGGATTCTTGCATGGTCGAATGATCGAGTGGTCGAGTGACCTAAGGAAGGAGGGGTCTCCGAGTGACTGGTAGGTCGAGTGGATTGCACTCGACACCTTTGTTGGGCCCTCCCTGTTGTCTCTTGAGCTTCTTTGCTTCTAAGACAGTGACCTTGGATAGGACGTATAGGTTAGCCTATTACCCTACTCCAGGTCTATGTCCTCATCATTAGCCCCCGAATGGATTGAGGTCCGAGTAAAAAGAAGGTTGAAGTTGATCTTGCTTTGACTCTTGTGTTTCTCAACTATTCATCTCTGAATGGAGGCCAGCGTTGGAACTTCAGCTTCGTTTCAGTCGCCTTGATCGATTCAGAAGTTGTCGATTGGTTTTATAACGTCACCCATTGAGTGTTGTCTTTGACGCAAAATCTTTGGCATGATCGGTTACGGCGGATCCCAGATTTCATGGGATTCAAAATTTCGGGGGAAGCGCGCCAGGCGGAGTGCGCTGTGGCAAGCGAAGTGGATAAACAAGACGTTTCGATTTCTGCGCCACCTTTTTCGCCACGTATCCCGTGTGCGACTGTTGAGGGATTTGACAGGATCACCCGGGCCCATGCGTCAGCCACTCGAAAGTGGGTCTTTAAAAGCGGCGAGGCTGAGGCGTCTACACTGTGCGTGTCCCTTCTCCTTCTTCCTCCTCTTGTTCCTCCACAGCATCTGGCTTCTCCACTCTCGACGCCGCCGCTCCGCTGCCATGGGGAAGGAAAAGACAACGGCGCTGGAACGCACGAAGAAGGCGACGGGGGCGGCGAAAGGCAAGAAGACAAATCGGGGATCTTCGTCGCGCTCGGGGCTGCCGTCAGGTTGGATCCAAGGTGATTGAGGGAGTCCTGGATTAGGGGGGTATCCGACAGCCGGACTATAACCTTTGGCTGGACTGTTGGACTATGAAGATACAAGATTGAAGACTTCGTCCTGTGTCCGGATGGGACTCTCCTTGGCGTGGAAGGCAAGCTTGGCAAATACGGATATGTAGATCTCCTCCCATTGTAACCGACTCTGTGTAACCCTAGCCCCCTCCAGTGTCTATATAAACCGGAGGATTTAGTCCATAGGACGACAATCACAACAATCATACCATAGGCTAGCTTCTAGGGTTTAGCCTCTCTGATCTCGTGGTAGATCTACTCTTGTACTACCCATATCATCAATATTAATCAAGTAGGAGTAGGGTTTTACCTCCATCGAGAGGGCCCGAACCTGGGTAAAAACATCGTGTACCTTGTCTCCTGTTACCATCTGCCTAGACGCACAGTTCGGGACCCCCTACCCGAGATCCGCCGGTTTTGACACCGACATTGGTGCTTTCATTGAGAGTTCCTCTGTGTCGTCACCGTCAGGCTTGATGGCTCCTTCGATCATCGTTAGCGATGCGGTCCAGGGTGAGACTTTTCTCCCCGACAGATTTTTGTATTCAGCGGCTTTGCACTGCGGGCCAATTCGCTTGGCCATCTGGAGCAGATTGAAAGCTACGCCCCTGGCCACCGGGTCAGGTTTGGAAGCTTAAACTACATGGCCGATATCCGTGGAGACTTGATCTTTGACAGATTCGAGCCTTTGCCGAGTGCGCCGCACTTTCACGATGGGCATGATTTAGCTCTGCCGTCGGACAATGTTCAGGAAGTCGCACCTGCGACCGCTCCGACCTTCAATTCGGAGCCAATCGTGCCATACATGGACGGGTGGTTGGGCCTCGCCATGGAGGCCGCAGTCTCAACGGCGATCGAGCCGGATACCCCTCGCGAGGTACTGACTCCAAAAGTCCGGACTCCCTTCTGGACTCCGAGCCACCCGCGCCCCTGCCAATCGAATCCGATTGGGCGCCGACCATGGAGTTTGACGCCGCGGATATCTTTCAGCACTCGCCCTTCGGTGACATACTGAATTCACTAAGGTCTCTCTCTTTGTCAGGAGAGTCCTGGCCGGATTATAACCGGCAGGATTGGGATGCGGACAATGAAGAAATTCGACACCCACCCACCACCCACTTCATAGCCACTGTCGATGACTTGACCGACATGCTCGACTTCGACTCCGAAGACATCGACGGTATGGACGACGATGCAGGAGACGAACAGGAACCAGCGCCTGTAGGGCACTGGAAAGCCACCTCGTCGTATGACATATACATGGTGGACACACCCAAAGAAGGCAATGGCGACGGAACATCGGAGGATGACCCCTCCAAGAAGCAACCTAAGCGCCGGCGTTAGCGGCGCCGCTCTAAGTCCCGCCAAAGCAAAAACGGTGATTCCGGCACAGGAGATAATAACACCCCGGACAGTGCCGAAGACAACCCCCTCCAACAAGATTTAGCACAGGAGGATGGAGAAGCCAGCCTTCATGAGAGAGCGGCAGACAGAGAGGCAGAGGACGATAATTACATGCCTCCCTCCGAAGACGAGGCAAGCCTCGAGGATGATGAATTTGTCGTGCCTGAGGATCTCGTCGAGCAAGAGCGCTTCAAGCGCAGGCTTATGGCCATGGCAAGCAGCCTTAAGAAAAAGCAGCAGCAGCTTAGAGCTGATCAAGACCTGCTAGCCGACAGATGGACTGAAGTCCTTGCTGCCGAGGAATATGAACTCGAACGCCCCTCCAAGGGTTACCCAAAACGCAGGTTGCTACCCCGATTAGAGGAGGAAGCACAAAAACCAACATCCCGAGTGTATGACGCGGCTGATCGACCACCTCGTGGCCGCGACAGAGAGGCCTCTCGGCCCACAGCTCAAGCCGCACCCCGGCGCCAATCAAAAAATACCAAGGTACGAGGAAATGCGCTGGACCTGCGAGACATATTGGAGGACAAAGCAAAGCAAGCAAGATCGATCTACGGATCGCGAGGGCGCCCCACCGCACGAGATGATAACCGTCACGTCGGATACAGTAAAAGTAAATCCGGCCGGACCGAACACAGCAGACAAGATTCATTCGAGCTGCATCGTGGTATAGCCCAGTACAGAGGCGCCACACACACCCTATGCTTCACGTATGAAGTAATGGATCATCAAATCCCAGAGGGTTTCAAACCCATAAATATTGAATCATACGATGGTACAACAAATCCTGCGGTATGGATTGAGGACTACCTCCTGCATATCCACATGGCTCGTGGTGACGATCTACACGCCATCAAGTACCTCCCACTCAAACTTAAAGGACCAGCTCGACATTGGCTCAACAGCCTGCCAGCAGAATCCATTGGCTGTTGGGAGGATCTGGAAGCCGCATTCCTCGACAACTTCCAGGGCACTTATGTGCGACCACCAGATGCCGACGACTTGAGCCATATAATTCAACTGCAAGAAGAATCGGCCAGGCAATTCTGGACAAGGTTCCTAACCAAGAAAAACCAAATCGTCGACTGTCCGGATGCAGAGGCCCTAGCATCTTTCAAGCACAACATCCGTGACGAATGGCTTGCTCGGCACCTCGGCCAGGAAAAGCCGAAATCCATGACAGCCCTCACGACACTCATGACCCGCTTTTGTGCGGGAGAGGATAGCTGGCTGGCTCGCAGCAATAACATATCAAAGAACTCTGGTACTCCGGATACCAAGGACGACAACGGCAGGTCACGTCGCAACAAACATAAGCGTCGCAGCAACGATAACAATACAGAGGATACGACAGTAAATGCCGGATTCAGAGGCTCCAAGCCCGGTCAGCGGAAGAAGCCATTTAAACGAAGTACTCCGGGCCCGTCCAGTTTGGACCCGATCGCTCGTGTCAAATACATGGCACCCCTGAGGGAGTCCGGGATTAGGGGGTGTCCAGATAGCCGAACTATTGTTGGAAATATGCCCTAGAGGCAATAATAAAAGCATTATTATTATATTTCCTTATTCATGATAATTGTCTTTATTCGTGCTATAATTGTGTTATCCGGAAATCGTAATACATGTGTGAATAACAGACAACAACATGTCCCTAGTAAGCCTCTAGTTGACTAGCTCGTTGATCGACAGATAGTCATGGTTTCCTGACTATGGACATTGGATGTCATTGATAATGAGATCACATCATTAGGAGAATGATGTGATGGACAAGACCCAATCCTAAACATGGCATAAGATCACATAGTTCGTTTGCTAGAGTTTTCCAATGTCAAGTATCCTTTCATTAGACCATGAGATCGTGTAACTCCCGGATACCGTAGGAGTGCTTTGGGTGTGCCAAACGTCACAACGTAACTGGGTGACTATAAAGTTATACTACGGGTATCTCTGAAAGTGTCTGTTTGGTTGACATGGATCGAGACTGGGATTTGTCACTCCGCTTGACGGAGAGGTATCACCGGGCCCTCTCGGTAATGCATCATCATAATGAGCTCAATGTGATCAAAGTGTTTGATCACGGGATCATGCATTACGGTACGAGAAAAGTGACTTGCCGATAACAAGATTGAACGAGGTATTGGGATACCACGATCGAATCTCGGGCAAGTAAAATACCGATTGACAAAGGGAATCGTATACGGGATTAATTGAATCCTCGACATCGTGGTTCATCCGATGAGATCATCGTGGAGCATGTGGGAGCCAACATGGGTATCCAGATCCCGCTGTTGGTTATTGCCCGAGAGCCGTCTCGGTCATGTCTGCATGTCTCCCGAACCCGTAGGGTCTACACACTTAAGGTTCGGTGACGCTAGGGTTGTGAAGATATGTATATGCAGTAACCCGAATGTTGTTCGGAGTCCCGGATGATATCCCGGACGTCACGAGGAGTTTCGGAATGGTCCGGAGGTAAAGAATTATATATAGGAAGTGCTGTTTTGGTCATCGGGACAAGTTTCGGGGTTATCGGTATTGTACCGGGACCACCGGAGGGTCCCGGGGGGTCCACCGGGTGGGGCCACCTGCCTTGGGGGCCACATGGGCTCTAGGGGGTGCGCCTTGGCCTACATGGGACAAGGGGAACCAGCCCCAAGAGGCCCATGCGCCTAGGGTTACAAAGGGAAGGAGTCCCACAAGGGGAAGGCACCTCCTAGGTGCCTTGGGGGGGAGGGAAACCTCCCCTTGGCCGCCGCCCCAAGGAGATTGGATCTCCTAGGGCCGGCGCCCCCCCTTGGCACTCCTATATAAACGGGGGAGGGGAGGGGGCAGCCGCACCCCTGGTCTTTGGCGCCTCCCTCTCCCTCTCCAACACTTCCTCCTCCTCCGTTGAGCACGGCGAAGCCCTGCCGGAGTACTGTAGTTCCACCATCACCACGCCGTCGTGCTGCTGCTGGAGCCATCTTCCCCAACCTCTCCTTTGCCTTGCTGGATCAAGAAGAAGGAGACGTCACGCTGACCGTACGTGTGTTGAACGCGGAGGTGCCGTGCTTTCGGTGCTAGGATCTCCGGTGATTTGGATCACGGTGTGTACAAGTACTTCATCCCCATTCGTTGAACGCTTCCGCTCGCGATCTACAAAGTGGTATGTAGATGCAATCTCTCTCTCCCATGACTCGTTGCTAGATGAACTCATAGATGGATCTTGGTGAAACCGTAGGAAAATTTTTGTTTTCTGCAACGTTCCCCAACAACTATACCTTCATCCGGACTCGAGGACTATGAAGATACAAGATTGAAGACTTTGTCCCGTGTCCGGATGGGACTTTCCTTGGCGTGGAAGGCAAGCTTGGCGATGCGGATATTTAGATCTCCTACCATTGTAACCGACTTTGTGTAACCCTAACCCTCTTCGGTGTCTATATAAACCGGAGGGGTTTAGTCCGTAGGACAACAACTCCAACATACAACAATCATACCATAGGCTAGCTTCTATCCTCCTTGATCTCGTGGTAGATCTACTCTTGTACTACCCATATCATCAATATTAATCAAGCAGGACGTAGGGTTTTACCTCCATCAAGAGGGCCCGAACCTGGGTAAAACATTGTGTCCCTCGTCTCCTGTTACCATCCGCCTAGACGCACAGTTCGGGACCCCCTACTCAAGATCCGCCGGTTTTGACACCGACATTGGTGCTTTCATTGAGAGTTCCTCTGTGCCGTCGCAATTAGGAAGGATGCCTCTTCCTGTCTTTAAAGACGGCACCGTTATTGAGGGAGCTTTGGCTGTCGGCCAAACTCTCCGGCTAGGTGGTTTTCTCATGACCGCCTGTTCGGCTGTTGCACCGACGGTGACCTCTCGGGTCATCAAAAGCAATCTTCACGTCAGCTCGGAACTTGTCGAGCAGTTGGATCCAATGGAGCTCTCTTCCGTAAACGAGCTCTTGGATCGCATCGCCGCCTTGGGGGTCACTACGGATTATGACCAGGTTGGGCTTAAACCCGATCTAAGAGAGATTAATTCTCCCCAAGTCACCCATCATGTTGCCGTGGTAGAGGCACAGTGCGGAGACCCTTCATCTATCTTAAGGACTAGCTACGTCCGGATTCCTGATCCCTCCAAGCCGGATATCCGCGGAGGGGAGGATGTAACTCAAGACCTGAACTTAGAATCAGGCAATAGGCTAGACTCATTGGACAACATTCAAGAATCCAAACTTCAGAGTTCGGAAACTCCTTGGCCTCTGAGTCCCAGATTGGGTGAGGTCTCGGAATTAATTCCACCCACCCACCCGAACATAGGCGATCTATCCCAAATCAGGCAAAAGCCCGAAGAAACAGTACATCATTACTGGGCAAGGTTCCTTCTGGTTATGAACAGGATAAAGGACTGCCGAGAGGAAGACGCAATCTCAATCTTCTGCAATAATTGCATGGACCACGGAATCCTCAACGCCATAAGTCCTCGTGATATTACACGCTTTGCCGACTTGGCGTCCATAGTACAAAAGTACTATGCGATGGAAAGCGCCTAGAAAACCGAAATTAAATTTTGGGACAATCCGGCCCTGAATAGAAACCTCGTCCGAAATAAAAGGGTGCATCATCATCAGACACCCAGGTTAAAAACCAAAAAACCAAAACCCTCTACAGGGCATGGAACCGTACTGGAGGGATGGCTTAATGGACCCTGTAAAATTCATAGTACAGAGGATGCCACACCAACTCACAGCCTTAGAGCATGTTGGATAATCCGGCAGGTGGCCAAAATGGGCGAAGATCTCCTAATTCCGGAGGCCACAGAAAGCCACCTCAGGGACCCGAGTGCAGTTTTAACAATCTTCGAGACTTCCGCATCAAATAATATGCGAAAAAGAACACTCCGCAGCCTCGCCGAAGTCTACCAAGTAGCAACAATAAACCCATGGAGTGACACGGCTATTACTTTTAATGCCAGTGATGAACCTAAATTCCGAACAGCTCGAGCACCAGCTGCACTGGTCCTCAGTCCAATAGTGGATGGCTTTCGCCTCACCAAGGTACTCATGGATGGAGGCAGCGGATTGAACCTCATCTACGAGGAAACCCTTCAAAAAATGGAAATAGACTGGAACCGCATTGAGCGAAGCAGCACAACCTTTAGAGGAATAATCCCCAGTCGGGAAGCGCGCTGCACCGGAAAAATCACACTAGATGTGGTGTTCGGCACGCCAGATAATTATAGGTCCGAAGAGGTCACATTCCAGGTGGCCCTGTTCAGTAGCGGATACCACGCTCTCCTAGGGCGGGAAGCATTTACAATCTTCCAAGCAATACCCCATTACGGGTACATGAAGCTCAAGATGCCCGGGCCAAACGGAATCATCACTCTCGCTAGTGATCCGGACATAGCGCTCCGCACCAAAAACAAGATAGTCGCATTGTCCCTTGAGGCACTGTCCGAAGCCCTAGTGGCCGAGGAACTGACAACGCTGCGCTCCATGGTTAACAGGGACGATGTGATACTCGACAAAAGATCCAAGTCCACCTCCTTCAAACCAGCGGATGAAATAGTCAAATTCCAGGTCCATCCAACGGACCCCAATAAAACAGCTTCCATCGAGGCACGACTAAACCCTGATGTAGACGCCGCACTACGAGAGTTCCTACATGAGAACTGGGACATTTTTGCCTGGCACCCTTCAGACATGCCAAGAATCCCACGCAGGCTGGCCGAACATAGCTTAAATATCCTAAAAGGATTCAAACCAGTCAAACAAGCCCTTCGGCGCTTCTCTGAACCCAAGAGACATGCCATGGGAGAGGAGCTAGCCAAGCTATTGGAGGCCGGATTCATCAGAGATATAAAACATCCGGACTGGCTAGCGAATTTGGTGATGGTACCAAAGAAGGACAAATCCTGGCGCCTGTGCGTTGATTTCAAAGACCTTAACAAGGCTTGCCCAAAGGATCCCTTCCTCCTCCCCGTATCGATCAAATTATCGACGCCACTGCAGGACACGGTTCGTTGTGTTTCCTCAACGCATACTCCGGCTACCATCAAATCAAGATGGCAGAGTCAGACCAGGCCGCAACGGCATTCATCACACCATACGGCCCATTCTGCTTCAACACAATGCCTTTTGGGCTCAAAAACGCCGGCGCAACATATCAGCGCATGATTCAGACATGTCTGGCAAACTAGATCGGCAAAACAGTGGAGGCGTACGTGGATGACGTGGTCGTAAAAACAAGACATGTCGAATCTCTAGTAGACGACTTGAGGCTTACATTTGATAACCTCCGAACATATGACATCAAGCTAAACCCGGAAAAATGCGTTTTTGGCGTTCCAGCCGGAAAGCTTTTGGGCTTCATTGTATCCGGTAGAGGAATCGAAGCAAATGCAGCCAAGATCCGAGCTTTGTCACAATTGGATATCCCAAAGGATCTCAAACAAATACAAAAATTAACCGGATGCACGGCGGCTCTAAGCCGCTTTATCTCCCGTCTGGGAGAAAAGGCGCTACCCCTCTATCGCCTCCTTCGGCGCACCGAACACTTTGAGTGGACGGATGCTGCCACGGCCGGACTCGAGGAAATAAAATCCATATTGGCAACAAACCCAGTCCTAGCCGCGCCAAACATCGGCGAACCAATGCTATTGTACATTGCAGCAACCCATCAAGTTGTCAGCGCAGTACTCGTCGTCGAGCAGGAAATGGATGGACACAAATTCCCCCTTCAAAAGCCGGTTTACTACGTGTCCACTGTCCTCACCCCATGCAAATCACGGTACCCACATTATCAAAAGATTGCATATGCGGTATTCATGGCATCCCGGAAGCTACGACACTACTTTCAAGAGTGTTCAATCATAGTAGCATCGGAAGTACCAATCAACGATATTATAAACAACTGTGACGCAACGGGCCGGATTGCAAAATGGGCCATCGAGCTCCTCCAGTTCGACATAACTTATAAGCCACGGCGAGCTATCAAGTCGCAAGTTTTGGCTGACTTCGTCGCAGAATGGACGGAGGCCGAACTCCCCAAAGAGTATGGCACATACTCAAACTGGATCATGCATTTCGACGGCTCCAAAATGTTGGCCGGACTAGGGGTTGGCGTCGTTTTGACATCCCCCACAGGAGCTACAGTTCAATATGTACTCCAGATTATGTACATGGACTCCAACAATGCCGCCGAATATGAGGCCCTTTTACATGGTCTCCGGGTGGCAGTATCCATGGGCATTCAACGCCGGGAAGTGCGCGGGGATTCAAACCTCGCGATATCCCAAATAAATGGAGACTTTGATGCCAAGGATCCAAAAATGGCAGCTTATCGCAACGCCGTCTTAAAAATGTCAGCCCGGTTCGAGGGGCTCGAATTTCACCACATAGCCCGGGAAAACAATCAGGCGGCAGACGTTCTGGCACGCATCGGCGCCAAGCGCAATGCAGTCCCCCCAACATCTTCCTGTAAAGGCTGTTCAAGCCATCCGTAGTATGGGAAGGGGAGCTTGGTAATGACAGCCCGGACCCATCCGTACTGTCCAGCACCGAACAATCTGACATAATCGGCGGCTCTGCCAATGAAATTACAACTTCCGCCCACGTAATAATGGCCGTCATCGCCCCGTGGACAAAACCATTCCTAGCCTACCTTAATAGGCAGGAACTCCCAGAGGACCAAAATGAGGCACGCTGCATAGTGCGGCGATCCAAGGCCTATAAAGTCCATGAGGGAGAGCTTTATAAGAAAAGCACTACCGGAGTCCTTCAAAGGTGCATCTCCGAAGAGGAAGGGCGGAACTTGCTGACTGAAATACATGCCGGACTCGGTGGTCATCACGCTGCAGCTCGGTCCCTTGTAAGCAAAGCTTTCCGTATAGGCTTCTATTGGCCGACGGCCCGTGCAGACGCTCAGGACTTGGTCCAACGATGCGTCGGTTGCCAGCTTTTTGCAAACCAAAGCCATATGCCACCTACCGCCCTCCAAACTATCCCCATCACTTGGCCCTTCGCGGTCTAGGGGCTTGACATGGGTGGACCCCTTAGAGGGGGAACTAACAAGAAAAAATACTTACTGGTCATGGTGGATAAGTTCACCAAATGGATAGAAGTCAAGCCTGTTAAGACGGCCGAATCCAGACCGGTGATAAACTTTATATCCGGGGTCGTACACCATGACGGCGTCCCCCACAGCATCATCACTGATAATGGCACGAACTTTACGGCCGACGAGGTAAAACTCTGGTGCAAAAACATGGGCATCAAGCTCGATTATGCTTCCGTCTATCACCCACAAACTAATGGCCAGGTCGAACGTGCAAATGGTCTTATCATGAGCGGCATCAAACCCAGATTAGTGTGGTCCCTCAAGGAATCTAACACGCACTGGGTAGAGGAGCTCGACTCCGTACTCTGGGGGCTGCAGACCACACCGAATCGCACCACCGGATACACACCATTCTTTATGGTGTACGGCGCAGAGGCAGTTCTGCCTTGCGACATAATTCATGACTCACCTCGAGTGCGCATGTACGAAGAAAGAGAAGCCGAGCTCGATCGGCAGGACAGTCTGGACGCCTTGGAGGAGGAGCGCGACGTGGCAAAAGCCCGTTCCGCATTTTATCAACAGCAGGCTTGAAGATATCAAAGCAGAGAAGTGCGGGCCAAAAATTACAACATTGGCGAATTAGTTCTACGTCTGTCGGACAAGAAAAAGGACAAACTCAAGCCCAAGTGGGAAGGTCCCTTCATAATGGACCAAGTCCTAACTGGTGGAGCGTACCGCCTGCGAGATGCCTCGGATAACCGACTCGAGCCGAACCCATGGAACGCAGCCCGTCTCCGAAGATTCTACGCCTAGCGCCGGACTCTGTGTTCGTCTCCTTCCTCTGTCCATTTTTTACATTTTCTGTCTTATATTTCTCTCCGTCCACCCCTTTTTTTATTCTTTCTCTCTTATAGCCATTAAAGGCTCAACAAGTGATGCGTTACTCGCGCTCACTACACCTGGGGGCTTCTTTAAACAGAAGCTTATTTATACGGGCTTCACGCCCAAAACATGTGTCAAACTTCCGCATGTACCTTTTCTTCACCATTATATGCATCGATATGACTTAAGTTTTGGCCAAGCTGGGTTGCCTGGCTCCTGTGCTTACCCCTACGTTCCCGATTGTTCGGCTAGGTGGTAAAGGGAGCACCTCTGCGATGGTTACTGCCGGATCAGCCGGATGTGTACCTCAGACTGGGTGAAGCCGAAAGCTAGCGTTCTTAAGGGAATATTCGGTCGGTGAACTAAAAGATGACCTTTTTTACTTATTTATATGCCCCCAGATGCTTTTCCTGCGTTTGCAGTCCGGACATGCACTTTAGGGCATGCCTCCCAGAGAAAGGAACCCCTAACGGAACTATTCTCTCTGGAAGATGTTTCTTACTAACCATGTAATATAACATAACTAGTTGGGCACTTGTCTGATAAAGCACCAATGACCCCTGCGCCTGGTCTCCATGCATACCCTGGTTCTTATATAACCGCTAGGGTATTCGGACACACTCCGGACCGTCAGGTCCCGAGGTCGAAGCGAAAAGGTCGACAACGACAAACGATCTACAATTCGGCTAGAAGGCATTACGCATGTCAATTAAAGTTACATACTCACTTTGACTAATTTTATTCCTCTTCAATACCATCTAACAGGCTGTCTAATTTACAGTCCTGCTGGGAATACTTTGCGGCCAATTCTACTTGGCCGTATACTAAGCTTACAGGGATCTCCTTCCCATCGGGCCCCACAGGTCCGACCTCGGCCATGTGGTTTGGGTCAGCCTTTGTGTACCGCGTTTTCACCATGGCCCAGGCCTCCCTAGCGCCTTTACGGCATGCCGATATATTCCACAACCGGAAGCGCCGCCGCGCTCCCTTCAGCTTCTCCGCAAACTCTCCAAGGCCCTCGAGCATGGGGAGGGATGGCCATAAGGCTTGGGCAACACCCTGCATCGCCTGCCGAACTCGCTCGTGCAGTTGCGAGAGCTCGGGAAGAAGGTCACCCGTTGAACCGGGCATCTCCTCTGCAGGACGTCCTGTTAGCATACCTACAGACATAACTATGTTAGTCGACTTCCCCGCCGAACTCCCTTTTCAGAGTTCGTTTAAGCACTTACTATATATGCCGCGTCGAAGCCGTTGATTCTCCTTAGTGGAGTCCGACAGCTGGGCCCGAACATCCTTCAGTTCAACGCCCAGCTTGGTGTTGGCATCTTGGAGATCGTTCTTCTCCCACCTCACCTTTGTCAGCACGCTCTCACCAGCCTTCAGCTGGCGTAGGAGTTGTTGCTTTTCCAAATTTAATCCGGCGCCATCTACAATTTCATCTGTCAGATTTGTACCCACGCCGCACTTCGCAAAATATTTATCTTTCAAAGCGTCAATTACCAGAGGGGGTCTCCTTGGGCTCCCCTGCCACGGCTAGTGCGGCCTCAAGTTGGGCTTTGCACTCTTCTAGCTCCTGGGACAGTAGGGTATTCTTTTCTGTAAGAGCCTGCATAACAAATGATCCTTAAATCAGTTATTCTAACTGTTTCAAGTCTCGGGGGCTACTGGTATATATATATTTACCAAAAAAATTCTTACCCGTATGTATTTTACATATTGCTCCGTGGCTCTGGCTAAACCATTTTGAGCGGCACGGAGGTCGCATCTCCCGAATTGAAGGCATCCAATGCCTCTTGGGAGAAATAAGAGTCACGAAGAACTGTCCGGCGACGCTTGTGGTTCATGGCACTCTCCACCTCGAAATTGGTGGCAGACAGCCTGTCCGCATCCTCTGTCGGAGGAGCGTCCGGTGCACGCCCTGTGTTTGCCTCCGCTTCCGGGCCAGGCTTTGGAGCCTGGCTGGTGGAGGCGCGATTGGCAACCTCTCCAGATATAGTCCGGCGAGCTCTCTTCGTCCTGAAGAGAGCACGAGCGTTAATATGCCCCGAAGGAATAAAACCTGGGAAAAAGATGGTGCGCTATACCTTTGCGCCGGCGTCTTAGTCTGGACTACATTCCTTTTTACCCCGCGGGGTCCCGCGGCCCCTCGTAGGCTAGCCGCCGCAGGCTCGGCCTCCCGCCTCGGAAACCTCCCCTGCAAAACACGGTTGTTGTCAGGGAAACTGAAATGCGTGAGGATGGATTCCTTCCCAAAGTGATGAGACTCCGATCTCTGTTACCTGGGAGGCCGGGATTAACCCTGGGTAATCGGCCGTAAAGGCCACCAAGGTATCATCCTTGCTCAGCTGATGAAATACCCCGTCAATCAGCTCCACAACTATGTCCGGATCCTCTTCGGAGTCCGGATCAAGGGACCGTTCTGGATCCTCGGGCCGTGGAGGACGGCTGTTTATATCCTTTACTTCCTGACGCAGTTCCTGCGTTGAAGTCGTTAGACTACATATTTGATCATGGGAATGTGAAACGAATGGGCGAGCAAAATTGTCCGCTTACCCAACTCGGAGGGTTGTACATAGTAAATCCACCCTGGGGGTTGACACGGAGGAATTCCTCCTCTTCTCCCTTGTACAAAGAGGACAAGATCTTTATCAGAGCGGCAGCCGAGTTTGGCCCCTTACGACCGCATCGGGTGGCGTCATCTTCCCTGTTAAAATCCCACATGGGGTGGCCTCTATACTGTAGTAGGATGCACCCCCCGCATAATGCATGCGGCCATGACTCCAATCATGGTTAGTCCGAAATGAGCCAATAGTCTTATTGGGCCCATCAGGTAAAGGACGTCCCTGTCACTTTCTCTATGAGAGCTCCGTGGACGCCAGCTTAAGCGTTTCTTTAAGGGAGCACTGTTGAATTTGGGGAGACCGACCCGGATAGGATCCGGCAGCGGGACATCATCTATATAAAACCATTCTGAAGGCCAGTCCTCGGATGCCTTCTTTGGGGTTCCGGATAGATATCCGGTCCCGGCGATGCGCCACACTTCGGCTCCGCCCACTTGATATATGGACCCCTCCTGAGAACGGGGCACCAGGCAGAATAGCCTCTTCCACAGCGCGAAATGAGCCTCAATACCCAAGAACAACTCGCAAAGGGCAACGAAGCCCGCGATATGCAATATAGAGGCGGGCGTGAGGTTGTGCAGCTGGAAGCCGTAGAACTCCAAAAGCCCCCGGAGAAACGGATGAATTGGAAATCCGAGTCCTCTTATTAGATAAGGGATGAGGCATACCCGCTCTCCTTTGGAGGGATTAGGGGCGCTCTCCGCTTGCTCTCCGCCATTATAGGTGGCGAGTCCGGCTCGAACCGGAACCATGTAGGCCGGAGGGAGGAATCCCTTGGTCTGAAGCGATACTAGCTCGCTATGCGGGATGGAGCACCTCTCCCAGTCTCCCGGCTTAGGGCTGGATGGGCGAGAAGAGGAGTTGCGATGATTGGCCATGGTGGAATGGACCTTTGCTAGATGCGCTCTGATGACTGCTCGCGGAAGGGAGAAGGTGTGGTTTGGATCTGAATCCTCATCTATTTAATAGGCGGATCATTTACGCGGCCAGGGGTGTGAATGTAAAAACACCCAGACTTTTCATATTCGTTCGACACGTGGAAGGCCGCCATTATTAGGCGAAGAAGCCAAGGAGCGCTACATTACAAAAACCGGACATTATTCAACAGGTACATAGAGTTTGGAGAAGAACCCGCCTTTCAATGCCGAAGACAATTTGCGCGCCAGACTCATCGTCATTGAAGCCTGATTCGGGGGCTACTCAGGGAGTCCGGGATTAGGGGGTGTCCGGATAGACGAACTATACCTTCAGCCGGACTCCAGGACTATGAAGATACAAGATTGAAGACTTCGTCCCGTGTCCGGATGGGACTTTCCTTGGCGTGGAAGGCAAGCTTGGCGATGCGGATATTTAGATCTCCTACCATTGTAACCGACTTTGTGTAACCCTAACCCTCTCTGGTGTCTATATAAACCGGAGGGTTTTAGTCCGTAGGACAACAACTCCAACATACAACAATCATACCATAGGCTAGCTTCTAGCCTCCTTGATCTCGTGGTAGATCTACTCTTGTACTACCCATATCATCAATATTAATCAAGCAGGACGTAGGGTTTTACCTCCATCAAGAGGGCCCGAACCTGGGTAAAACATTGTGTCCCTCGTCTCCTGTTACCATCCGCCTAGACGCACAGTTCGGGACCCCCTACCCAAGATCCGCCGGTTTTGACACCGACAACCCCCGACAAGCCAGCAAACCACACAAACAGGGATTGTTGGGTGTTCAAGCAGGCCGGCAAGTTAAATGCCGAAAACAAAGACAAGGGGCTACATAGCGATGACAAGGAGGAGCCCCGACCGCCGAACACCATAGGACAGAAGGGGTTTCCCCCACAAGTGTGGACAGTGAACATGATATACGCAACCCACATCCCCAAGAGGGAGCGGAAGTGTGCGTTAAGGGACGTATACGCATTGGAGCCGGTCGCCCCAAAGTTCAACCCATGGTCCTCCTGTCCGATCACCTTCGATCGCAGGGACCACCCGACTAGTATCCGCCACGACGGATTTGCCGCATTGGTCCTAGACCCAATTATTGACGGATTCCACCTCACTCGAGTCCTTATGGATGGCGGCAACGGCCTAAACTTGCTTTACCAGGACACAGTGCGCAAAATGGGCATAGATCCCTCAAGGATTAAACCCACAAAAACGACCTTTAAAGGCGTCATACCAGGTGTAGAGGCACATTGCACAGGCTCAGTCACACTGGAAGTGGTCTTCGGATCCCCGGATAATTTCCGAAGCGAGGAATTAATCTTCGATATAGTCCCGTTCCGCAGTGGCTACGATGCACTGCTCGGGCGAACCGCATTTGCAAAATTCAATGCGGTGCCGCACTATGCATACCTCAAGCTCAAGATGTCAGGACCTCGGGGGGTCATCACAGTCAATGGAAACACAGAGCGCTCGCTCTGAATGGAGGAGCACACTACGGCCCTCGCAGCAGAAGTGCAAAGCAGCCTATCAAGGCAATTCTCCAGTCCGGCGATCAGACGTCCGGACATCTCTAGTCCGGCGATCAGACGTCCGGACACCGTCAAGCGTGCCTGAAGTAATCTGCAACAGGACCGCCTGGCACGTTCTGAGCTCGCATAGCAATGCGGCCCCTACCCCAGCCCCATCCAAATGGCGGCACATGTGCCACGCGTACACAATTACGCATTAAAAATACCATGGGCACAGGGGAGGGGCACGACTACGGCACGCCCCGAAGCGCGGCTCAACCGCACTAGGGGCTCCCTACTTTGTTATTTTTTCTCTCTTCCAGGACTTTATTCTCTGGAAGCCCTGTCCGGCGATATAATCGACGAACACATGATGCAAGGACCAGGGGGGCTGGAGGCTACGTCGCATCATGGAACTCTTAGGTGGTCTCTATAACGAGCAAAATACCCGCTTTCACTACCATTCCGTAGCTTACCCTTGGAGGAGACATGTCAAATAGTCCCATTTTCTGCTTATCGCACTACTTGTATCGTTTTGCTTCAATGCATATTCTCGAATAAACAATGCATAGCTTCAGTCTATTTCTGCATACTCCTTATATATATATGTATATATATATATATATATATATATATATATATATATATAGTGATGCTATTCATCACCCAGGATGCAGAATAAGTTATTCTTCACCCGAGGTAATTTTACGATCATTTCATAATTAAAATACATTTGAAATTCAAATAGTTACATTCATATTGATTCACTACGTGAAATTTGGCATAAGAAAAATAAAAATATAGATCATAAGATAAAAAAATTGCAGTTTATGTGTATTTTACACTATGTTTTTACGTTTGTAATTTTACATAACATAAAATATTTTTTACGACGATTATATATTTTCTTACGGTCTCTTTTTACGTCGGAAATAAGCCAAAACTTACGAAACGTAAAATTACGGTGTATTGATGGTAAAATAGAGGGGGGTGAAGAATAACTATTCTCATCCAGGGTGACGAATAGTCAATCCCTATATATATATATATATATATATATATATATATATATATATGTATGTATATATATATACACATATGTGTTCATTAATGACACTTTGCAACCGTGCACTGTGGTACGACCAATACACCAGGGGGTTAAGTACCCCACAATATGGTGTGAGAAGTCCGAACACTTTCACAAGTGCGGCACCCCGAACTTATAACATTATATGCATCGGCTCCGAATCATGTCTTGGGTCAATAGTTGGGTTTGCCCGGCTCCCACGTTTTGGTACCTTACGTTCCATTATATCGGCTAAGGTAGCACTGGGAGAACTACTGCGATTGTGCCCCGGTTCAGCTGGGCTAAGCACCTCAGTAGAGAAAGCTAAAACTGACCGTCATGATAAGGCAAGAGCTGGTCGTTGTTTGAGAGGTTTCGAGTCCTTAAAGACTTATGTCGCTTAGGGCGAGGAGTCGGCTTTGTCCGGCTTAAGCGTGGATAGCGCCCCGAACTCGGTCTTCCGAATACTAGGGGCTTCGCCAAAATTTGAAATTATAGAATTCTATGGCTAAGTGAGAGTGATAAAGCATTATAGTCTGATTGCCTTGTTCGTTGTGCTGAGCGCCTCCCTCGAAGGACCCAAGAATGGGAAAAAGAGTGCTCAGGTTTATTCCGAACACCCCAGTACTCGTGGCTCGGGGGCAGAAGCCGACGACTCGCCATCTCTCAGATTTAATAAACGGCCGCACAGAAGGTAATATTTTAAATTCAAACAAGCGTTGCATAGCGCATATGAACAAGTTTTCAGCATACAGGATCACAAATGCGAGTTCACTCAAAAATTACATCTTTGGCACACTCATCCGCCACAAGGCGGGCACCCTTCAGGACGCCCTCATAATACAGTTCACGGCGACGATGCTCCTTGCCCTGCGGTGGCCCATCCTTCACCAGCTTCTCAGCATCCATTTTGCCACAGTGAACTTTGACACCCGCAAGCGCCCTGTGGGCACCTTCGATGCAGACAGAGCGCTTGATCACCTCAAGCCAAGGGCAGGCATCCGCAAGCCGCTTCACCAGCCCGAAGTAGCTCCCAGGCATGGCCTCTCCAGGCCACAACCGGACTATCAGACCCTTCATGGCCTGTTCGGCCGCCTTGTGGAGCTCGACCATCTGCTTCAGTTGGTCTCTCAGGGGCACCGGATGTCCGGCCTCAGTATACTGAGACCAGGACACCTTCTCCGTCGAGCTCCCCTCCTCGACTCGGTAGTGCTTGGCGGCATCTAACACACTGCAGGGCAAATCTACAAACGCTCCTAGAGAGCTCCAGACTCGGGTAAGTAACAAGTAATTCACCTTTACGTGCCTGCTTTGCATAATGAATGCCTTACCCGCCACTATCTTCCTCATCGCCTCAATTTCCTGGAGGGCCTTTTGGGCTTCGGCCTTGGCATGATTGGCGCTCTCGAGGGTCGAGGCAAGCTCAGACTCTCGCGTCTTCGAGTCACGCTCCAAGCTCTCGTGTTTTTTCACGAGAGCCTAGAGCTCTTGCTGCACCTCCTCCACCCGTGCCTCCTGTTTTCCTCGCTCGGTGCGCTCCATGGCCGCTTTGTCTTCGGCCTCGGACAGCGCTTGCTTCAGGGTCGCCACCTCGGTCATGGCCCCTGCCATAATCACGATGATCCTGTCATTTTTTGCAACCACATTTTTTCTATATACTTACATAAGGTATTACTTACCTTCCTTCTCCTCGAGCTGCTTCTTGGCAAGGCCGAGCTCGTTCTCGGACCGATCGAGGCTCTGCTTCAACGCATCGACCTCCGCAATAAGTGCGACAGAGGTCAGCAGCGCAGCCTGCATACCCATATTGACATACTTTGTTAGACTCCTGCAGATATTCTTAGATCCTCAATTCGGCTTTTTCTTTGTGAACACCGAGCTGAGCATCAGGGGCTACTGTCTATGCGGTAATATTATTTTTATATATTTTAAATACATACCTCGAAGCCTGTTAGAAGGCTGGCACAGGCTTCAGTCAGTCCGCTCTTGGCGGGTTGAACCTTTTGGATCACCGCACTCATTACAGTACGGTGCTCCTCGTCGATGGAGGCGCCGTTAAGCACCTCCAGCAAATTATCCGGTGCCTCCGGTTGGACGGAGGTCACCAGCGCGGTAGGCTTGCCCTTCTTAGTGGGCGACCGCCTGTCGGAGTCCAGAACCACGGAAGGCTCCGGCGCGGTGTTCGGCCCAGGGCCGGACTTGGAGCCCTTAGGAGCCTTGCTCCCTTTGTGCCCGTGGTCCAGAAGGTCGCCTTGCGGCGCCTCCAGGACAACCTCCCCTCGGCTTGGAACCCTTCGGGACAGCACCTCGGCGTTGTCCGTAGGGCGAGGGGAGGAAGCAGTCGGAAGTGGAAAGCTATTCACATCCGACGAATCCAAGGAACCACTCGATGATATGTCGACTTGGGCTCGGGGCGGACTGCAGGATTATATTCGGTGTTAGGAAAAGCTGTGCAATAAAATAACGCTACGAGTCACTCTGGTGTCCGAATACTTACGACTTCGCGAGGGGCTTGGCCCTGGGCGGCCATTCCTCGCTGTCGGCGGCGTTGGTGGAGTAGTCCGGAGGAAGGGTCCTTCCCTTCTTGGACCCTCCGGCCTCCCCAGTTGGGGCGGCCTTCCTTTTCTTTTCTACCCCTGCTGGAGGGGGAGAAGCCTCTTTTTTCTCCTCCTCGTCTTCGTGAGAGGAGTGCACCTCGGAGTCATCGGACGACGAGTCCGACACCAGCGGGCGCCGGGAACTCTTTCGGGTTCCCGTGGCCTTATTCTTGGCCTTCTTCTCCGGCACCACGTAAGGTGCCGGAACCAGCAGCTCCGCCAAACGGGCGTCTGCTGGGCCTTTGGGCAAAGGAGTCGGACTATCGATCTGTTCGTCCGTCTCCACCCATTCATGTCAAAGGTACGGGAGCTTAGATCCCGCATAGAATTAAACCACAAAGAATGAATACCCTATAAAAGGTAAAACAGCTTACCGCTTTGGCTGGGCGCTTCGCGCAGAATCCGTGATCCTCGGTAACGGGAGGGGGAGCCTCGGCACCCTTGAATAGCACCTTCCAGGCATCCTCGCGTGTTGTGTCAGAGTTTGGTGCTGGGCCGGGTCGAACTCCCACAAGTTGAACGCCCGTTGTTGACATGGGAGGATCCGGCGGACGAGCATGACCTGGACCACGTTGACGAGTTTGAGCTTCTTGCTCACCATGTTTTGGATACATGTTTGGAGTCCAGTCAGCTCTCCCGAACTACCCCAGGACAGGCCCTTCTCTTGCTAGGAGGTGAGCCGCATGAGGATGCCGGATCGGAACTCGGGGGCTGCTGCCCATTTAGGGTCACGCGGCTCGGTGATGTAGAACCACCCCGATTCCCACCCCTTTATGGTCTCCACGAAGGAGCCCTCGAGCCATGTAATGTTGGGCATCTTGCCCACCATGGCACCTCCGCACTCTGCCTGGCGGCCGCTCACTACCTTCGGCTTGACGTTGAAGGTCTTCAGCCATAAGCCGAAGTGGAGCTTGATGCGGAGGAAGGCCTCGCCCACGACGATAAACGCTGAGATGTTGAGGATGAAATTCGGGGCCAGATCGTGGAAATCCAGGTCGTAGTAGAACATGAGCCGCCGGACGAATGAGTGGAGAGGGAATCCCAGTCCGCGGAGGAAATGGGTAAGGAACACTACCCTCTCGTGGGGCCTGGGGGTGGGGATGAGCTGCCCCTCATCTGGGAGCCGGTGCGCGATGTTGTCGGGCAGGTATCCGGCTCTCCTCAGCTTCTTGATGTGTCCCTCTATGACGGAGGAAACCATCCACCTACCTCCCGCTCCGGACATGGCTGGAGAAGGTTGAGGCAGAAAATGCGGACTTGGGCGCTGGAGCTCGAGTGTGCGAAAATGGATGAGCAAAGGAGGAAGAAGGCGTGGATGAAAAAGGTGAATCCTTATCCCCTTATATGGGCGGACGAAACCATGCGTCCCCACCAGCCTGATAAGACTCGCTTATTCCCCAAGCATCGTAATCAATGGCGCAGTTGGGTTACCCACGCCCGTATTGATGAGAATCCCGTAATAAGGGGACACTATCTCTGCTTCGACAAGACGTGCCAAGGAAACTACCTCGCAAAAACATGCTGAGGTGGGACAGTAAAAAACGATTCAAATAAGGGCTTGGCTGTAGTGTGATGTCACGCTACAGAATATGTCAGCAGATTAGATTTGTGAAAATATTACTCTCTCTACGGTGGTATGTGGAACTTGCTTTGCAGAGCCGGACACGATCCCCGTGTTCAAAATCTTCTATGAAGTATTCGGAGGAGGAACCCGCCTTGCAATGCCGAAGACAATCTGCATGCCGGACTCGTCGTCATTGAAGCCTGGTTCAGGGGCTACCGAGGGAGTCCTGGATTAGGGGGTATCCAGACAGCCGGACTATAACCTTTGGCCGGACTATTGGACTATGAAGATACAAGATTGAAGACTTCGTCCCGTGTCCGGATGGGACTCTCCTTGGCGTGGAAGGCAAGCTTGGCGAATACAGATATGTAGATCTCCTCCCATTGTAACCGACTCTGTGTAACGCTAGCCCCCTCCGGTGTCTATATAAACCGGAGGGTTTAGTCCATAGGACGACAATCACAACAATCATACCATAGGCTAGCTTCTAGGGTTTAGCCTCTCTGATCTCGTGGTAGATCTACTCTTGTACTACCCATATCATCAATATTAATCAAGCAGGAGTAGGGTTTTACCTCCATCGAGAGGGCCCAAACCTGGGTAAAAACATCGTGTCCCTTGTCTCCTGTTACCATCCACCTAGACGCATAGTTCGGGACCCCCTACCCGAGATCCGCCGGTTTTGACACCGACAGTGATTGGATCCAATCTTCGATTCGGCAGGAAGATTTGGATGAGCTGGCCGAGTCTAGACTGATCGTCCACAAAGCTGCCCGGTTGCCGGAGGGGGAGATGGAGCCGCAGCCGCGGCCGGGTGAGTGCATTCTGCTAGCCACCCATGTCGACCGTGGTTTCTTGCTTCCTCCGCATCCTTTTTCCGGGGTTTCTTGAATTTCTTCGGGGCCCAACTCCATCATTTTACTCCCAACACCATCACATATCTTGCTGCGTTCGTGTCCATGTGTGAGAATTTCTTGGGGTGTCGACCGCACTTGGGTCTTTTCAAGCACATTTTTACCATCCGATCCCAAACGGTGAAGAAAGAAAATTCGAACGACGAGAAAACCCACGTTATCTAGATGTGTGGGGGTTTGGGTATGCAGAAGAGGAAGAGGAATTCTTTCCCTTCGATGAATCTCCCTGAGTCGGTCAGAGGCTGGCAGTCGACCTAGTTCTACTGCTAGGACGTCGCGACTCCAGGACAGTCGACTGGACTTCCTCCTTTTTCTTTCGATCGTGTTCAGACTCCCTCTTCGTTGAAAGTGACTACCGCGGAGAAGGCGGAGACAGGCATGCTGGTCAAGAGGGTGGTCCAGCTGATCAACCAAGGCGTCACCGGCATGAATTTGCTGGAGGTGTTCCTCAGTCGGCGCATTCAACCACTCCAGGCCCGTGACCACTCCATGTGGGTGTACTCCGAAGCCGGCGACACCGCTTGGGTTCATCCAGAGGAGGTGCCGGCCAAAAATGTGGCCCAATCGCTAAGGAGCATCACCGGGAACAAGGACAACCCTAGGGGCGCCAGGAGAGTCGACCCTTTCAACGACAGCAACCAGCCAGACAAGGTTTGGCCCCTATAACCGATTGCATTTGGATGCGTTTTCCGACTATTTGTTAATCCGACTGATTTTCACTCGACTTCTTGTCTTGTAGATTTACACAGAGATGTACTCAATGCCCAATGGTGAACAAGCTCTGGAGCAGGACCATGAGGGCGAGGACATCACAAAGGAGAGTGGTGAATGGGAGTCACCAGACGACGATGATGAAGATGAGAGCGATGAGTCAGACGACTAGGAGGTAGTCGACTCACCGCTCGTTCAGAACATCGATCCAAGCAACACCATGATCCCGCCGGTAGGCGCGGTAAGGCTGTGGCCTCGAGCGCTCCATCTCAAAAGCGCGCTCGGTCTTCGACTCCAAAACTGGCTGAGAAAGTCACCAAGCAGCCCAAGATCAATCCCTTGAAGGCCCGGAAGACCTTGCCTAAGATCAACATGGAAGTTCTTGTTGCTTCTGGGTAAATTGTTCTTCCCGTGTCTTCTTGTTCCGAATGATTCTCCTGTCCTGACCGAGTGGATGATGAACTTTTCCAGTCCGGCCTTCGCCGCGACTGATATGGATATCGACAAGGTCCCAGACGACTAGGAAACCGATGCCGCAACTACCTCCAAAGCCAGTAAGTCTGCCTGACTCGAATTTATTCGGTCGACTGGATTGTTCGTCAGTTGTTTCTCTGATTTTTTTTCTATTTGCTGCAGCTCCACGAGACGTTGTTGTGCTTCCGGACGATGAAGAAGAAGTGCCCCTGAGGGAAAGGAGGAGGAGGGACAAAGGACTGAGCGAGAAAGCGCGTGAGGTTCAGGTTCCTCAATCGACACTGATGCCTGGGATGGCGGTCGAGCGATCCACAGATCTGGCTCGCACCAACGTCACTTTCGCTATCCCGCTGTCGACTGATTGTCCATCAGGGTCAGCTGCTCAGACCCCTGCTGCTCCAATACAACTCCACGCATCAGACCCAACGGCTGCTTCGACTGCCCTGCCATCATCGCTTTTCACTGCGTACCAAACTCCAGACAACCCACCGAGTGCCGCCAAGGAAGCTCTTTTTCAGTTGAATCTTGTGATGGGGCAGATGAAAGTGGTGCATGAGGCCAGTTAGGTGGCCTTCAACACCGGCGCTGCTCTGCAGACCAATGTCCAGGTTAGTTGATTTCCAAGTGATCTTATTTCTCATCCAATCACCCACTGGGGTTTGTCTGCCTTATAGTTGTATAGGTCTTCCACTTGAGTCGACTTGGATAGAGTCGATTGAATTTTTAAACTAGTGGGGGCACGCTTAGTGCACCCACTGGGTGTAGTCCCCGAGACCATAGTTGACTGCGGGTAGTCGACTATGGTCTGAGAATCTGAATTTTCTCACTCAGCCTGGGCAGATCATGCCAAGTGAAAGTCTGAACCAGTGGGGGCACGCTAAGTGCACCCACTGGGTGTAGTCCCCGAGACCGTGGTGGACAGCGGGCAGTCGACTATGGTCTGAGAACAGCCTTCTTCGCTTTTTTCTTTTTTTTGACTCGAGCTGGGCAGACCATGCCGAGTGTTGAATCAAACCAGTGGGGGCACGCTAAGTGCATCCACTGGGTGTAGTTCCCGAGACTATCGTTGAATGTTTGATTCGGCGGTAGTCTTAGAGTAACTTTCACTGTGATGCTCTTTTGTTTCTGTCGACTGATATGTCTTATATATTGATTTGCAGAAATCTTGTGATCTTGGGGCTCAACTTTCTGCACTGAATAAGCAGCAAATCGGCCTCAGTCTTGATCTGGAACTGGCCAAGAAGAACCTCAAAACTGCACGTGACGAAGTAACTGCCATGGGAGGTAACCAATCGTCAACTGTCTATCCTACGCCTGGCAGTTTTCCATGTGTTTTTTTTTACTTTGAACCGGGTGGCTTCACTCGAACAGATGTGCGTAGTGAAAACCATCAACTCCAAGATCGTCTGAAGAATCTTGTTTCTTTAGAGAAAATGAAGCAGGCTCTGGAGAAGAAGGATATGGATCTTGCTGCTGCCCAGAAGGAGGCGCGAGAGAAAACGGCACTTGCTGACAAGAAGCTTGCTTCAGTCGGCAAGTTAGAAGAAGAGAATTCCAAACTGAAGACCACTGTCTCTGATGCCAGTTGGGAGGTCGAGCAACTGAAGAAAGACAAGGACAAGCTAACCAATGAGATTGGACACCTCAAGGCTAAGAAGGGCGAGTTAGAATCTTATCTGGGCCAGCTTGCTGCAAAATTGGTCTTAAAGCTTGAAGGTATTGTTGTTTGACTGACTTGTTGCTGTCGAGTGATTGATCTTACTGTATTGTCGACTCACTGTTTACTCGACTGCGCAGAACTTTGCCAGGACTTTGAAGCAGAAACTGGGTGGGTGGAGACGGATCTCGATCCCATAAACTGTCCAGTCAAAGATGACGTCATGATGAATGTGCTGCTGTTGGAATCCCGCATGGACATCGCAGTTGCTTATCTTGCCCGTCTGAAGGCGGCGATGACTCGGGTTGATGCTGAACTCTAGCCTCAGGTGGAACCGTCTCAGGACCTCGAATCCCTGATGGCTTGACTGAATCAAATACCTGACTGAGTGCAAGAATGGAAGTAGTCGTCTGCTCGCTGCGGCGCTGATGTTGCCATGTCTCTGGTCCGAGTGCACTGCAAGGATGTCAAAGAAGACAAGCTGGCGGAGCTCAAGGTTGCTAACACAAAAGGGCACACTTTCCAGTCTTTCATGGACACTTTCCTTGACGCCGCCACTCGCATCGTAGACAGCGTAGACCTTGACAGTTTCTGCGACCCAGCCAGTCCTTCTCCTGACGAGTGACCAAAAAACATTATGCTCCACCTTTATTTGCCTCGGAATGCCGAGTGATTGTGTAATCGTTAAACTTCTTCAGGATTCATGCTCGAGTACTTTTGATCCGTGGTCCGAAACCTTAGGATTTATCTAAACTTGGTTTATCTCTGAATATGCGTGGAACTTGCTCTTCACTCGGAATAATCTTTGTGCTTGAGATGCAGCTCTGAGGAGGAGATTCCAATCGACCTGCACCTCGTCGACCTTGCGGATCGGGATGGAGTGCACGTTATACTTTTGGCATAGCTCCTAAGAGAAGGTTGCAGCCGACGTGCACCTCGTCGTCCTTGCGGATCAGGATGGAGCACATGTTATTCTTGTGGCGCAACTCCGAAGAGAAGGTTGAAGTCGTCCTGCACCTCGTCGTCCTTGCGGATCAGGATGGAGCGCACGTTATACTTGTGGCGCAACTCCGAAGAGAAGGTTGCAGTCCACCTGCACCTCGTCATCCTTGCGGATCGGGACGTGTTTCAAACTTAGGCGAATACTGGACTGCAGCTAAGCCTCCGAGTGAGAGGATTGCTCACCACTCGATAGGATTTTTTTAAACTTAGGCGAGTACTGGACTACAGCTAAGCCCCCCGAGTGGGAGGGTTTCTCACCACTCGGTAGGATTTTACAAACTTAGGTGAGTACTGGACTGCAGCTAAGCCCCCGAGTGGGAGGGTTGCTCCCCACTCGGTAGGATTTTACAAACTTAGGCGAGTACTGGACTGCAGCTAAGCCCCCGAGTGGGAGGCTTGCTCACCACTCGGTAGGATTTTTTAAACTTAGGCGAGTACTGGACCGCAGCTAAGCCCTCAAGTGGGAGGCTTGCTCTCCACTCGGTAGGATTTTTCAAACTTAGGCGAGTACTGGACTGCAGCTAAGCCCCCGAGTGGGAGGGTTGCTCACCACTCGGTGGGATTTTTTCAAACTTAGGCGAGTACTGGACTGCAGCTAAGCCCCCGAGTGGGGGGGTTGCTCTCCACTCGGTAGGATTTTACAAACTTAGGCGAGTACTGTTCTGCAGCTAAGCCCTCGAGTGAGAGGCTTGCTCACCACTCGGTATGATTTTTTCAACTTAGGCGAAACGGACTCGCAGCTAAGCCTCCAAGTGAGAGGCTTGCTCTTCACTCGACATGATTTTTTAAACTTATGCGAAACGGATTCGCAACTAAGCCTCCGAGGGAGAGGCTTGCTCTTCACTCGACATGATTTTTTTCAAACTTAGGCGAAACGGATTCGCATCTAAGGCACCCACTGGGGGATTTGAAACATATAAAAAAGAAACAGCAAACATTTAGGAGACTGTAAAACTGTGTCTTTGATAATCAAACTAGAAGGTATTTCTTATTACATCTCAACAGTCGGAATGCTTATGAATTCTTAAGTGTAAAAGGGGCGGAGCAACTCCGCGTTCCAAGCGCGTGGCTCGTCTTTCTTGTGCTCGACATTGTAAATGTGGTACGCTCCGTTGTGGAGCACTCTGGTGACAATGAAAGGGCCTTCCCAAGCAGGAGCAAGCTTGTGTGGTTTCTGCTGATCCACTCGAAGAACCAAGTCTCCCTCTTGAAATGCTCGACCCCTCATGTTTATGGCGTGGAATCGACGCATGTCTTGCTGATAGATGGTCGACCGGATCAGTGCCATCTCTCTTTCCTCTTCCAGGAGATCAACTGCATCTAATCGTGCCTGTTCTGCTTCATCTTCTGAGAAAAGCTCGACTCGGGGTGCAAATCACTCGGAAGTACAGTCTCAGCTCCATAGACCAATAAGAATGGAGTTCGTCCAGTCGACCGATTGGGAGTTGTACTCAATCCCCAAAGCACTGATGGAAGTTCATCGACCCAGGCGCCTGTTGCGTGCTTGAGATCATGCATCCGTCGGGGTTTCAGTCCTTTGAGAATCAATCCGTTTGCTCTTTCAGCTTGTCCGTTTGACTGGGGATGGGCGACTGAAGCATAGTCAACTCGAGTGCCCTAGGAAGCGCAGAAGGCTCTGAACTCATCAGAAGTTACACCCATTGCATTGATGATGTTGTGCGGAACACCATATTTGAATGTTAACTCTCTGATGACGCTGACAGCAGTACTGGCTTCAAGATTTTTGATCGGCTTGGCTTCAATCCATTTGGTAAACTTGTCGACTGCCACAAGCACATGAGTGAAGCCACTCTTGCCAGTCCTCAGAGGCCCAACCATATCCAATCCCCAAACAGCAAAGGGCCAGACGAATGGAATGGTCTTCACGGCTGATGCAGGCTTGTGAGACATGTTGGAGTAAAACTGGCAACCTTCACATTTGTCGATTATTTCTTTTGCCATCTCATTAGCTCGTGGCCAATAAAATCCCGCTCGGTATGCTTTGACCACAATGGTCCGAGAGGACGCATGGTGACCACTGATACGTCTCCAACGTATCTATAATTTTGATTGCTCCATGCTATATTATCTACTGTTTTGGACCATGTTGGGCTTTATTTTCCACTTTTATATTATTTTTGGGACTAACCTATTAACCGGAGGCCCAGCCCAGAATTGCTGTTTTTTTTCCTATTTCAGTGTTTCGAAGAAACGGAATATCAAACGGAGTCCAAACGGAATGAAACCTTCGGGAACATGATTTTCTCATCAGATAAGATCCAGGAGACTTGGACCCTCCGTTAAGAAAGCCACGAGGCAGTCACGAGGGTGGAGGGCGCGCCCCCTGCCTTGTGGGCCCCTCGAAGCTCCACTGACGTACTCCTTCCTCCTATATATACCTACGTACCCCCAAACGATCAGTTACGGAGCCAAAAACCTAATTCCACCGCCGCAACTTTCTGTATCCATGAGATCCCATCTTGGGGCCTGTTCCGGAGCTCCGCCGGAAGGGGAATCCACCATGGAGGGCTTCTACATCATCACCATAGCCCCTCTGATGAAGTGTGAGTAGTTTACCTCAGACCTTCGGGTCCATAGTTAGTAGCTAGATGGCTTCTTCTCTCTTTTTGGATCTCAATACAATGTTCTCCCCCTCTCTCGTGGAGATCTATTCAATGTAATCTTCTTTTTGCGGTGTGTTTGTTGAGACCGATGAATTGTGGGTTTATGATCAAGATTATCTATGAACAATATTTGAATCTTCTCTGAATTCTTTTATGTATGATTGGTTATCTTTGCAAGGCTCTTTGAATTATCAGTTTGGTTTGGCCTACTAGATTGGTTTTTCTTGCAATGGGAGAAGTGCTTAGCTTTGGGTTCAATCTTGCAGTGTCCTTTCCCAGTGACAGTAGGGGCAACAAGGCATGTATTGTATTGTTGCCATCGAGGATAACAATATGGGGTATTTATCATATTGCATGAATTTATTCCTCTACATCATGTCATCTTGCTTAAGGCGTTACTCTGTTTTGATTAACTTAATACTCTAGATCTCTAGATACATGCTGGATAGCGGTCAATGAGTGGAGTAATAGTAGTAGATGCAGGCAGGAGTCGGTCTACTTGTCTCGGACGTGATGCCTATATACATGATCATACCTAGATATTCTCATAACTATGCTCAATTATGTCAATTGCTCAACAGTAATTTGTTCACCCACCATAGAAATACTTATGCTCTTGAGAGAAGTCACTAGTGAAATCTATGGCCCCGGGTCTATTCTCATCATATCAATCTCCAATCACTTTATTATTTCTTTGCTTTTTTACTTTTGCTTTTTATTTTACCTTGCATCATTATATCAAAAAATACCAAAAATATTATCTATCATCTCTATCAGATCTCACTGTCGTAAGTGGCCGTGAAGGGATTGACAACCCCTAATCACGTTGGTTGCGTTGAGCTATTCGTTTTGTGTAGGTACGAGGGACTTGCACGTGGCTCCTACTGGATTGATACCTTGGTTCTCAAAAACTGAGGGAAATACTTACGCTACTTTGCTGCATCATCCTCTCCTCTTCGGGGAAATCCAACGCAGTGCTCAAGAGGTAGCAACCACAGGTCCCCGAGTGGATGTCACTAAGAATCACTCGACCTTCTTCTGGTGTTATGCATTTCTGGCAGACTCCGGTCACACTTTCTCTGAACAACTGTCGTCTTATCATAGTAAAGGCTTTGGATCGACGGACGATCTGTCGAGCCTCTTGTTCATCCTCTAGGAGCTCCTTCCTAAGAATGTACGTGATATACGGCACTGTCCAGTCGGGAGTGATGACCAAAACCTCCATGATCAAGTCGACCGCGGCAGGGACTTCGACTTCAGTCAGATCAGTAGCACTCTTTGGTTGTGGGGGTTCTTTAGTGAAAGGATCTTCTTGAACTGAAGGTGAATGAATATGTTCCAAAAACACATTGCTGGGAATGGCCTCCCTCTTGGAACCTATCTTTGCCAAATCGCCAGCTGCTTGATTTTTCAATCGTGGTATGTGATGGAGCTCTAACCCCTCAAACTTCTTCTCTAACTTTCTCACTGCATTACAATAGCCAGTCATAGCCGGGCTTCTGACGTCCCACTCCTTCATCACTCGCTGTAGACCATGAGGCGACGAATGCGGAGCGAAATGGCCATACGCAACCCGTATAGAAGTGCTTCATATTTAGCTTCATTGTTGGGGGAGTCAAAATGAATCTGGAGAACATAGTTGAGTTTGTCACCTCGGGGGGGATACCAATACCACGCCAACACCGGAACCATTCAACATCTTGGATCCATCAAAGAACATGGTCCAATGCTCCAAGTGAATCTGAGTCGGAAGTTGTTGTTCGATCCACTCGGCGAGGAAATCTGCTATTGCTTGGGACTTGATAGTTTTCTTTGCCTCAAACTTGATATCCAAGGGAAGGAGTTCAATCTCCCACTTTGCCACTGGACCAGTTGCATCTCTGTTGTTCAGGATCTCTGACAATGGTGCATCGCTGACGACTGTAATGGAGTGATCAGAGAAATAGTGAGCAACCTTCTTCGTGGTCATGTAATTTCCATAAACAAACTTCTGATAATGTGGATATCTTTGCTTGGATGGAGTCTGAACTTCAGAAACATAGTATACTGGGTACCGAACTTTATAGGCTTTTCCTTCTTCTTCCCGCTCGACCGTGAGTACTGTACTGACAACTTGTCCTGTGGCTGCAATATAAAGCAGTAAAGACTCTTTGCTGATTGGGGCAGCAAGCACCGACTGGGTGGAAAGAAGGGCTTTGAGCTCAGCAAACGCTGCGTCAGCTTCATCTGTCCACTCGAACTTGTCAGACTTCTTCATCAGTCGGTAAAGAGGCAAGGCCTTTTCACCAAGACGAGATATGAATCGACTCAAGGCGGCCAAACAACCAGTAAGCTTATGGACATCATGTACATGCACAGGGCGTTTCATCCGGAGTATAGCACCAACTTTCTCTGGGTTAGCGTCGATCCCTCGTTCGGAAACGAGGAAGCCGAGTAACTTTCCGCCAGGAACTCCGAATGTGCACTTTGATGGATTAAGCTTGATATCATACCTTCTGAGGTTGGCAAAGGTTTCAGCAAGGTTGGCCAGCAGGTCGGAATCCTTACGTGACTTGACCACAATGTCATCCATGTATGCTTCCACATTCCAACTGATTTGAGTGAGCAGACACTTCTGAATCATCCTCATGAATGTGGCTCTCGCGTTCTTCAGGCCGAATGGCATGGTGACATAACAGAAGCATCTGAATGGAGTGATGAAAGCCGTTTTTATTTCATCGGGTCCATACAGTCGGATCTGATGATACCCGGAATAGGCGTCCTGAAAAGACAATCGCTCACACCCCGCAGTCGAGTCGACGATTTGGTCGATGCGGGGGAGAGGAAATTGATCTTTAGGATAGGCCCGATTGATATGCTTGAAGTCAATGCACATGCGAAGTGAGTCGTCCTTCTTGGGAACCATGACAACATTGGCGAACCACTCGGAGTGGTAAATCTCTCGGATAAACTCAGCTGCCAGGAGCCGAACCACTTCCTCACCAATTGCTTTTCTCTTCTGTACGGCGGACCGTCGAAGATGTTCCTTGACTGGTTTTACTTTTGGGTCGACTCGCAAACGATGCTCAGCCAGTCACCCGGCATGTTAGAAGGCTTCCATGCAAAGATGTCCCAGTTCTCATGGAGGAACTGGATGAGCGCTTCTTCCTATTTGCTGTCGAGTGAAGTTGAAATATGAGTAGGAGCAGCATTAGGATCGGTCGGGTGAATATGAATCGGCTTGGGGTCACCGGACGACTGAAATGTAGAATCAGTGGCAGGCTTCTTGGAGCACAACAAATCACTCGGATCCGCGTTCTTCCGGTATTTTTGCATTTCGACTGCTGCCATTTGTGCATCGGTGATTTTTGAGCTCTTCTGGAAGCACTCTTCTGCCTTCTGCCGATTGCCAGTGATAGTGATCACTCCTCTGGGACCAGACATTTTCAATTTGAGGTACACGTAACATGGTCGAGCCATGAAACATGCATTGGCAGGCCTACCCAGAATAGCATGATAAACACTATGGAAATCCACTTCTTCAAATGTCAACTTTTCTTTGCGGTAATTCCTGGAATCACCGAAAACCACATCAAGGGCGATCTGGCCGAGTGATTCAGCCTTCTTGCCAGGTATAATGCCATGGAAACTTATATTTCTTTCACTAAGCTTGGACATCGAAATGTCCATTCCCTTCAAGGTTTTAGCATACAGGATATTCAGGCCACTACCACCATCCATCAGCACTTTAGTCAGTCGAGTGCCTTCAACAATTGGGTCGACCACCAGCGCTTGCCTCCCAGGGGTGGCTATACGTGCTGGATGGTCAGACTGGTCGAATGTGATGGCGGTCTGGGACCACTTCAAATAACTTGGTGTTGCCGGAGCAACCATGTTCACTTCTCTGTTGATAACTTTCAATCGACTTTTGCTCTCAACGTCAGCAAAAATCATCAGAGTGGAAATGACGTTGGGAAAACCATCATCATCTTCTTCCTTATCCTCACCCTTGTCCGACTCCTTTTCCTTCTCATTGGGCTGTTTCTCTCGGAACTGCCGGATCAGGAGTCGACACTGTCGAGTGGTGTGTTTAGGGCAAATGAGATTACCCTCTTCATCTTTTTTGGTATGAATGTGGCATGGTAAATCCAACACATCATTTTCGGCTTGATCTTTCACTTTCTTGGGGTTCCATGGCCCTTTGGGCTTCCCCTTGAACTTTCCTTGAGCCACAACTAAAGCCTCACCAGGAGCAACTGGCTCGGCCTTGCACTTCTGTTTCCGATTGGAATTCCCTCCTCCGGTTTCCTGGGCGACTGTTTTGTGGTTACCACTCCGGAGTCGGTCTTCCTCTTCACCGTTAGCGTATTTGGTGGCAATCTCGATCATCTCAGTCAGGGACATATCCCCTGTCCGACCGAATTTCAGATATAACTCTTGATACTTAACGCCTTCCTTGAAGGCACAAACCGCTTGGTGATTTGACACATTCTCCACTGTATGGTGCAACGTGATCCATCTCTGGATATAGTCCCTCAGGGTTTCATTCGGCTTCTACACACAGTGTTGTAATTCTGCTAACCCTGTCGGCCGTTTGCAGGTACCCTCAAAAGTTCTAACAAACACTCGGCGAGTTCTTACCAACTGTATATGCTGCCAGGTGCCAACTGAGTCAACCATGCTCTGGCCGAGCCTTCCAACATCAGAGGAAGGTGCTTCATGGCCACTTCATCATTACCACCACCGATCTGTATAGCCACTCGGTAATCCTCAAGCCAAGTGTCAGGCTTGGACTCACCAGTGAACTTGCTGACTCCAGTCGCCAACCTCAAGTTGGGAGGAATCACTGCAGCCCTGATGGCTCTGCTGAAGCACTCTAGACCTTAAACATGCACTCTGCTGCCAGTCGGGTGATCTCTGTCAAGACCCTTCCTATATGCTCTGTTCCTGTCAACCAGGCCTTGAACGAGAATAGATCTTGCATCAAAGCCCGGCTCCCTGGGGTCGACTGGAATTCTTCGCCCGACACTATGAGGGCGTCTGTCATCGTGCTGCCGAGGCACATATGACCCACTCCTCGGGGGAGGCATGGGCACTCAATGACGGTCATCGTGGTCGAGTCGGTGATCATACTGCTCATGGTTTCTGTACTGATCTCGGCGGTCCCCACGTCCCACACGCCGCGGGGGCGATCTTGGGCTGTAAGCCGACTGAACTGTGTCTGCCATCACAGATCTGCTATGGATTCTATTCTGCGACTGAGATACTGTTGTGTTCTGCTCTCCTGCCGCCCTGAGTAAAGCCCGGATCTGCATCAAACCTCTGCCAGCTTCTGACTGGGAGGGTTGAATCGACTCTGCTATTCGGGCTATAGCTGTGAGATTTTGAATTGGAGCTCGGTATACCTGAGTTGGAGGCAGAAAAAGTTGTCGTCGACTAGATTCAGGAATCCGTTGCCGAGCATGCTCGTCGAGTGCGTGCTGGAGGTTCTCCAGTCGTGTGCGCTCAACCAAGTTGACCAGGCGCACCTCCTCCAAGGCCCGGGCCTCGAGGGTTTCTCCAACGATAGAAGTGTGAAGTGCATCCATATTGCAGCGACGGAGCTCTTCCATCTGCTGCGAAGAAAGAGGCTCGGGGCGGTACTCCTCATGAGCGCGCGACAGATCGCCACCGCCATCACCATCGTTGTCGCGGGGGAAGCCAGGAGGACTGCATGGTCCATTGACCATCAGGACTTCCGCCGCGGGGTCACTGCTATCGCACTCGGATGCGGTCTCAACGGAGCCAGTCGACAGGTCAAACATGCCATAGAGAGTTTCGTCGGGCTCGATTGCCGCGACTTGTGGGGTAGCCGACTGGCAGGCCACCGCGTGCCTCACCCACCGCTGGAGCCACGACCGACTGGAACGCTTGCACCGGCGAACAGCGGGGAGCGAGGATGCCACAGGAGCTGACCGATACTGAGTCGACGGCTGCCGAAGAAGGACGCCGCGGACGCATGCGCGAAAGTATATCGCCCCGCGGACGGGGAGCGCCTCGACGTCGAGTGGAGCCTCTTGAAGCCAGGCGGAGTCATCGGCGACGAAGACTAGCGCGCCGAGACGGATCTCGTGGCCCTCAGCCAATCCACCGCCGGAGACCCTGATGATGGGAATCGGAAAAATTGCAACTTCACCAACAAGTCTCTAAGACACCTGCCCCACGGTGGGCGCCAACTGTCGTGGATCTAAGACTGACAATAGAATGGGGGTAGGTATGAGGAGGCAAGATCCTAGCTATGGTGAAGTTGTACACACGAGTTTTACGAGCTCAGGCCCTTCACGGAGGAAGTAATAGCCCTACGTCTCGGTGCCCGGAGGCGGTCGACTGGATTATGCGTGTGTGTGTTACTAGGGGTGCGAACCCTTGTGCCAGAGGAGGAGGGTGGCTTATATAGAGTGCGCCAGGACCCCGACCATCCTCCATTACCAAGAGTTCAATGTACATAGAGAGGTGGCGTTACTGGTAACGCCAGCCTTAAATGCCTTAATGGCCTTAAAGACTACAGAGTGGACGCCTGCCCGTTGCTGTTCTGGATGACTCCTGGTCTTCAAATAGGTCGAATGGATTCTTGCATGGTCGAATGATCGAGTGGTCGCGTGACCTAAGGAAGGAGGGGTCTCCGAGTGACTAGTATGTCGAGTGGATTGCACTCGACACCTTTGTTGGGCCCTCCCTGTTGTCTCTTGAGCTTCTTTGCTCTTAAGACAGTGACCTTGGATAGGACGTATAGGTCAGGCCTATTACCCTACCCCAGGTCTATGTCCTCATCAACGATAGCTTAGGTTTCTTACGCTACTGCAGGATGCTGCTAACGCGACACTACGATCAGAGACCCTTTGACGAAACTGTGTGTGATGCATTAATCGCAAACGGTGATGTAAAAATCCGCTAAAAAGGATGCAAAATGTTTGCGATGAATGATACATCAAACACGGTTCAGATTTTAGTTGCGTGTGCGATGAGGGGCACATGGTTGATCTGTACGAACTATTTGCAATGAGACAGAACAACAGAAACGGGCAGCCAGATCAAGGTGTGTTCGATATACGGCATACAGTTCACTCCGATGAATCGTTTGTGATGAGTGAGGTGAACACAAACGATTCGGTGTAACAAGATGTGTGTGATACTCGGCAAACAGGTCGGTAATCAGAATTGTGTGCGATCATTATAGACAGCCCATACGGTCTTTCTTTGTGAATTGTGTGCTCGTCAGGGCACACAGTTCAACAAACCAACCTGTTGGCGATAATGTAGAAGATCTCTATCGAATACATATTACTAACCGTCTGCGATGAGATTGACAGGATAAACAGAGATATATACAGTCTGCTTAATTTAGTCCTTCTTCTTCTTATTGTTATTGTTGGATGGCCCCGCGACATCGTCTTGGCGTGGACGCTTCTTGCCGCTGACCGTTGGCTTTTCATCGCCGCCGTCGTCGTCATCGTCGCTGCTGTCGTCATCGTCCTCCTCCTTGTTCGACCATTCCTCCTCCTCATCATCATCGTCCTCTTCTTCGTCCTCCGACGGCTCCTCGTCCGTCTGGTTGTCGTCTCACGACTCCGGAGGCGGCGTCCTTCCATGAACCGGATATAATTGAGGTCTGGGCTCGGCGCCGGACTCATGGAAGACGAGCAGGATGATTTCGATGTTAACCTATCATCGGGCGCCAGACTGCTGGCCGAACTGTCGTCCTCACTGTCGCTCGACATGGCTATAGAGTGTGTGCCAGTGTGTAGCGCGGCCTGCCAGGGACGATGAAGATGGTGGACACTTAAGCGGGGTATGCAGAGAAGAGGAACTGCCAATTGAAGCGGGGGTTGACGTATTATCTAACCGCTGATATAATCAACCGCAATTATTTGTACCTAGTCACTCCAAATTCCCGGGGTTGCGCAAGACTCCTATTGGCTATTTGGCTGGTTTCCTTTTTCAGGACAAAAACAAGGAACGAGTTTTGGGATTATGCACCGGTACCGGTACGAACAGAGTAGGACATTTGGCAAGAAATACATTGATCTCTTCTTATTGATAAAGCCAGTAATAAGCAAACTAGAAAGGAAAAGAAAAAAGACAAAGAAAAATATATGCACGAATCTTCGCGTAACATCAATGGCATAGGAGCTAGATGTGCATTACTTAGAGCACATCTAGACGTGCTTTAGCAATACTGTCAAACAAAACCCCTAATCATCATTGCAAACAGCGCATAGAACATGGCTAATGCGACAACCTCAACTACACATGCTAGTTCCTTCTTGTCTCTTGCTTTCATCTATTGCCTGTGATTGATTCTTTCTTGCTTCATTGTACCGATTGTACATTCCAGATCAGCTAGTTTCTTCTTCAGCTTTACATTATCTTCTGCGATCTTGGTGATAACACTCCGAGCCCCGCCATGCCATTCTTCATCCAGCCAGTTAAAAAAGGCACAAGCCTCATATCCCTGCCAATGTTAAATAGTATTCTGGATGAGCGTTGGCATTAACTGAAGTAAAATGATGAACTTAATTAGGACTAACCTCTAAGGGGCAACTGAGAAACTGCCTGCCAATGTCGAATCCCTCCGTGCATACACGTCGAGCGGAAGTGTGCCCGTGCACACAACTCAGCTTTTGGTACTTCTCGGTGGCGCAAAACTCGGAGTCGAACTCGTGTTGCGGGAGTCTGGAGTCAAGCTCCGGATCCAGCGACAAATCACTTTCCTCGAGGGGTTCATTCAGGATGGATTCAGCAAGGATCTATACTTTGGACATGCTAAAAAAGATCAGGATAGATTGGAACCTGACAGGACGATTCGGATCTGTAGTACACCTGCCTTCTGATGACCTTAGGCAAGTGCTCGGCGGCAACCGCCGTCAGCGGCGATACGAGCAGGAGCAGCCGCACCGAAACCATCAGCACCACTCGTCTGCATTCCCCCAATGTCAGCGCCACGCGAGAGGATTTGGAGGCTATGTAGGGATTTGGGGGAAATGGGGAAACTGTGAGATAAGCTAACGGTCGGGAACTACTAATGACACTATATATATGTTGTATACGGCACACTGTTTGTACATGTCGCTTGTGTTAGGTATTACAATGTCACACACGATTTCCACACCAAACCGCGTGAGAAGACAACGTAGGTTAGACACGGTTGATGTTACATAACCATATGTGATGTACTACCATGTCCATATAATTGAGTTACGGCGAGATACCATGTAAACAGCCGCTCCGCAGATATCCGTCAAAAAAATAGCCGCTCTGCATATAGAGATGGCGGCGGCGGCCTAGGCAGCGGCTACACAAGAAGAGGTCAATCCTCGATCGGTGGGTGGTGGCGGCATCATAGCAGGTCAATCCTCGGTCTGCGGCGGGAGATAGGAGGAGCTCAACCATCGAGGTCGGCGACGGCGTGATTCGAGCACATCCATCGCGGTCGATGGCAGGATAGTGGAGGTCGAACTTCAGGCGGCAGCCGCACTAAGCTTTGCTCCTCGACCCTACTATCTCGGCGTGCCGCCGCATCGTGCTTGTCTGTCTGCTAGGTGGAGGTCGCCGCACGGCTAATTAATTAAGGTATTCTTTTCATGAGTGGCTTAATTAAGGTATTCAATTCCTCAGTGTAGTGTTGTACTAGTACTTTGCGTGTAAATTGACTGGCCATTAATTTTTGTCATTGCACGTCTGGATAACATGAAGCGCCCTCAGTAATTATTAAAATAAAACCTTGTAATTTATGCATGCATCTTTGGGCAGCAGTTAATCCGTGTATTAATGTTGTTGTTTTGTTTTTAATTACCATTCGTGTGCTGCAAATGGGACAATCTCGATTGATGAAGAATCGGAAAACCGCAGATTTTATCAGTGGCGTGACAGAGTTCATGAATTTGGCTGAAAGTACAAAGAGGAGAATTGGTGATGCGGATTACATCCTGTGTCCATGTACTAATTGTGCCAATACAGAGTCACATGAAGTTGCAGATGTCCAGATGCACTTAGTCTCTAGGGGATTCATGGATGGATATACACGTTGGACCAGACACGGTGAAGAGGAGGTCATGGATGAAGATACCCAGGGCAGCGAGATGCCAAACCCCGATCAGTTTCACATGGATGTTGAATCTAACATCGGGGCAGATACGTCAAGCTACCAATGGAACACCATAAAGCCGAAACGCCCACTGGAAAACCAAGACGTCGACGCGAATGATGACGATCTTGATATGCCAGATTTTACTACTATGATTGCAGATTTCGAGGGCCCAGAAAAGGATATGATTGGGTACAAGGATCTACCAACCATTCATGCGGACTCCAAGAAAGAATTGTATCCAAGTTGCAAAAAGAAATATTCCAGGTTGACTGCCACCCTGGCGCTTCTCAGATTTAAAGCAACAAACAGTCTATCAAACAAGGGCTTCACAGAGATGTTAGGTCTTTTCAAATAAATTCTTCCGGAAGATAATGTGCTCCCCAGAAGCACGAATGAAGCGAAGAAAATTGTTTGCCCATTGGAACTTGAAGTACAGAAAATATACACTTGTGTGAGCGATTGTATATTGTACCCTGGTGAGTACAAAGATTTGCGTGCATGTCCCACATGCAAGCATGCACGATACAAGCGCATGAGAGCAAAGGACAAGTACAAATTGGATGACGAGATCAAGACAGGAATCCCGTTCAAGGTTGTTTGGTACTTGCCTTTAATTCCAAGGTTGAGGCGTTTGTCTGCAAGCCCTAGAGAGGCAAAGAGGTTGCGGTGGCATCATGATGAGCGAATTGCAGATAGGTTTATGAGGCACCCGAAAGATGGAGCTCAGTGGGAATTAATCAACAAAAAGTTTGAAAATTTTGCCAAGGATCCTAGAAGTATAAGGCTTGGGGAGTGTACTGACGGGATGAATCCTGTTCGCGATATGAGCACCAACCACAGCACATGGCCGGTGCTTCTGTGCATATATAACCTAGCTCCTTGGTTGTGTCTAAAGAAAAAATACATTATGATGTCAATGATTATGCAAGGCCCAAAGCAACCTGGAAATGACATCGACATTTACTTTCAGCTACTGGTAGAAGAATTGCTGACAGTGTGGATAGATGCGCCTGCTGTAAAATGTTATGATTCTTATAGAAAGGAGATTTTCGATCTACATGCAATGCTGGTGCACACCATTCAAGATATGCCGGCATTAGGCAACACATCAGGGCAGAAAACAAGGGGATATATAGGGTGTGTCACATGCATGGATAGGATAGCTAGCAGAAGACTTCCCAACTCGCGCAAAATAGTGTATTTGCGTCATCATAGGTTCTTACGAAAAAATCACCCATACCGAAAGATGAAAGCTGAATTTGATGGTACGTCACAGGCAGGTGCGGGCCAAAGACCCTATGATGGGGAGGTGGTCCACAACATGGCTCAAAAGTTAATGGTGTGCTTGGCAGGAACCACCCTTTGACGGTGAAACTAACACCCAAGGATCAAGTGTTTAAGAAGAAATCGGTGTTCTGGAAATTACCTTACTAGGAGATTCTACGTGTACGTCGCTGCATCGATGTCATGCACGTAGAGAAGAACGTATGTGAAAACATCCTTAGTACTCTGCTCAAGATTAAAGGTAAAAGAAAGGATGGTGATAGTTCACGACTCGATATGCTTGCTGATCAATCACAACTCAAGAGTGAAGCATAAGATGATGACAAATTCATCAAAGCTCGCCAGAGTTACAATTTCAGTACAAAAGAGGCAACACAGTTCTTCACCTATTTGTTGTCAGTTAAGAAACCCTCTTCCTACTGCGCAAACATTAGAAGTCTCGTGGATGTGAGCTCAGGTAAAATGAAGTTGGGACACATGAAGTCACTGTCGTGGGAACGATTCCGACAATAGAAAGGGGGTAGGGTAAAGGAGCATGATCTATCGAGATGCAAATAGGTGACACGGTGGTTTTAGCGAGTTCGGGCCTCTCACGGTGGAGATAACGACCCGATGTCTCGTGCTCTGGAGAGGCTTTGTTTATCTGAATATGTATCTGGAGATTACAATGTGTGAGAGAAGGGAACGGATCCCATGCCTGAGCTAAGTCCTGAGACTAATGGCGAAAAGGGAGAGAGGTGGAATAAAGAACCCCCCTAGTCTAGTGGTGGGGGTGGCTCATATAGAGTGCGCCACCCCCTCACCTCCTATGTTACAAAGTGGGGGCGTTAATGCCATAACTCAACCTTTTCTCCATTTAGTCTCAGGACTTAGCTCAGGCATGGGATCCGTTCCCTTCTCTCACACATTGTAATCTCCGGATACATATTCAGATAAACAAAGCCTCTCCGGAGCACGAGACGTAGGGTTATTATCTCCACCGTGAGAGGTCTGAACTCGCTAAAACCACCTTGTCACCTATTTGCATCTCGATAGATCATGATCCTTTACCCTACCCCCTTTCTATTGTCGGAATCGTTCCTGTGAAAGATGCTAGGATTAGGAATGATTGCCCGTGGTCATCCCCCACCGGCCCATCTTCTATTTATATGCAGCTATGCTTGTACAACAAGTATTACAATCAATCAGTATAAATCACATTAATTTCTGATTGATATGCCAGCTCGTGTGATCTCCTATACACAGCAACTACTAATCATGGATCGTGTGGGATATGCATAACATGGTAGTCTTAACACTCCCCCTCGATCTCATCCTGCAAGATTGAGATCGTTGCAGAGCCGCCTGAGTTGTTGTGCATTGATCGCTTTCGTCAGTCCATCTGCTAACTGATCATGAGTTGACACGAACCGGATCTGAAGGTCCTTCCGAGCCACTCGTTCTCGAACAAAGTGAAAATCAACTTCGATGTGTTTTGTTCGAGCATGAAACACCGGGTTGGCTGACAAGTACGTAGCACCCAGGTTATCACACCATAGGACTGGTGTTTGTCGCTGAGTAATGCCTAGCTCACGAAGCAACGATTGAAATCAGATAATCTCTGCCGTGGCATTGGCTAGTGACTTGTACTCTGCTTCCGTGGAAGACCGGGAGACAGTCGCTTGCTTTCTTGCACTCCAGGACACTAGATTTCCTCCATAGAACACCACAAAACCACTGGTGCTACGCCGATCATCTACCGAGCCTGCCCAGTCGGCGTCCGAAAACGCACTCAACAAGGAAGAGGAGGACCTGCTGATCTTCAAGCCTAGTTGCATGGTTCCTCTGATATATCCAAGAATCCTTTTGGCTGCTCCCCAATGTTGTTCTGTAGGTGAGTGCATGTACTGACACACTTTCTTCACGGCGAAGCTGATGTCGGGTCTAGTTATTGTCAAATATTGAAGTGCCCCAACGACGCTTCTGTATCTGGTCGTCTCCTTTTCTGAAAGTTTTGCTCCCTCGTCTCGGCTCAACTTCTTAGAAGTGCACATTGGAGTTGGAACCGGCTTGCAGCTCATCATGCCCTCCTTCTTCAAGAGATCGCTAGCATACTTGGTCTGCTTAAGCACCATCATGTCTTGAGAGCGCACTACCTCGATCCCAAGAAAATAGTGGAGATCTCCGAGGTCCTTGACCGCAAAATCTCTTCGAAGCGCAGCAATAAGATCTTGAGCAGCACTCGCCGAAGAACTGGACAGGATTATATCATCGACGTAGATGAGCATGTACATAGTTACTCCCCCTTGCTCATAGATGAAGAGAGAGGTATCTGCCCGAGACGAACAGAAACCAATGACCAATAGTTTGGAGCTGAGACGAGAAAACCATGCTCGAGGGGATTGCTTGAGACCGTAGAGGGATTTATCCAACTTGCAGACATGGCGAGGGAGTGCTGGATCAACATAGCCCGGCGGTTGGCGCATATAGACGTCCTCTTCAAGGACACCATGAAGAAAAGCATTTTGTACGTCAAGCTGCCGAAGACACCAACCTTTGGTGATTGCCAGGGAAAGAACCAGGCGAATTGTCGCTTGCTTGATGACAGGACTGAATGTCTCCGCATAATCAACACCAAATTGTTGTTTAAATCCTTTGGCAACGAGACGCGCCTTGTACCGTTCAACACTGCCATCAGCCCGTTGTTTGAGCTTGAAAACCCACTTGCAGTCGATGAGATTGCAATTTCTTGGTGGTTGCACGAGGTGCCAAGTCTTGTTGGACATGAGGGCCTGGTATTCCTCCTCCATGGCGTCGCGCCAGCGCGGATCAGTGGCAGCTTCAACATGATTGCGTGGCTCGGCAGCTGCCAATGACGCATGACGTTGTCGGTGGGTGACGCCGTAAGGAACAGTTCCGTCCGTAATAACCTTGCCCCGCCATGTGTTGTCGTGGAGGCGGGTGGCGTAGTGCGGCGGCGCCGCCGGCGGAGGCCAAGCCGCGTCCGGTGATGAAGCAACGGCAGGAGACGTAGCCGCGTCGTTGTCTTGATGGCCAGGAGAAGTCGCCGGCGTAGACGAAGCCGCGTCTGGCTGCCCCTGAAGCGCTACAGCAGAAGCCGGCCCATCAGGTGAGGTTGCAGCTCGAGTGGATGGCGAACCTTGCCCGCGCGGGGAGAGCGGCGCGCTCGGGGCCGCCATGTTGTCTGCATGGCCCATGCAGGAGGGGCGGCTGACGAGATCACAAGGGGCATCATAGCTTGGCTTGCTCGTAACCTGCACAGAAGGAACAAAAGTACCACACGTAACAAGATTGGATGAATTTTGATCTCTATCATTGTTTTCTCCATCATTAGCTGCACAATCAGGAGCATATGAGGAGTATGGATATGACGTTGGGGACATGAGGAGTTGATTATGTAGGGAGGCTGGTGTAGAAGGTGGCATTATATCTGAATAGGGAAAGACTGCCTCATCGAACACGACGTCACGTGAGATATAGATTCGTCCGGAAGAGATATGAAGGCACTTGTAACCTTTATGCAGTGCACTGTATCCAAGGAAAACACATCTTTTAGATCGAAACTGAAGCTTTCGATTATTGTAAGGCGGAAGACAAGGCCAACATGCACTACCGAAAACCTTTAGAAATGCATAGTCAGGTTTTTCATTGAAAAGCCGCTCAAGAGGTGTGGCCATGTTGATGGTTTTGCTAGGCATGCGATTTATAAGGAAACACGTAGTTTTGAAAGCCTCATCCCAAAATCTAATTGGCACGGAGGATTGGGCTAAAAGTGTGAGGCCGGTTTCGACTATGTGGCGATGTTTTCGTTCTGCTGATCCGTTTTGTTGGTGTGTGTGTGGACATGAGATGTGGTGTGCAATACCTATTTTCTGGAAGAAAGGATGAACCTTTTGGTATTCACCACCCCAGTCGGATTGGACATGCAGAATTTTACGATTCAATAATCGTTCAACATGAGCTTGCCACTGAAGAAAAACTTGGTCAACATCTTTTTTATTCCGAAGACAAAACAGCCAAGTAAACTTACTAAAGTCGTCGACAAAACTAACATAATATTTGAAACCTCCTGATGAGAGGCACGCAGGCCCCCAAACATCAGAGAAAACGAGTTCTAAAGGGACCGAAGACACTCTATTTGAACGAGGAAAGGGTAGTTGATGGCTTTTCCCTTGTTGGCATGCGTCACAAACTGACGTTTTATTTTTCTTATCTCCATAAGGGAGACCAAAGCGGTTGACGACGTGATCGACGACGACGGACGACGGATGGCCCAAGCGACAGTGCCATCGAGAGTAACTTGGCTTGACGGAGATAGACAAGGGCGCCCTATGTTGACTCGGACGCCTGCCATAGATTGGATAGAGACCTTTTTCACTGCCCCCCCCCCCCCCCCCGCGAACTAGTGCCTTCCTCGAAGCCAGATCCTTACCAACAAAAGCATTGGGAAAAAGTTCAACGGAGACATTATTATCATTGGTAAGACGATGAGCGGAGAGGAGATTTTTTTTGTGTTTGTGGAACAAGAAGAACATCATTTAAGGCTAAAGATCGATTGTGCAGCATATGAATATGAGAATTACCAATGTGAGAGATTTTCATACCAGATCCATTGGCCGTGTGGACTTGATCCTTTCCATTGTAGGTTTCCCGGATGCTGAGCTTCCCTAGGTCTCCAGTTATGTGGTCCGTGGCCCCTGAGTCCACGTAACAAGCAGGGTCAAAGGCCTGGTGACCGGTGTTGACATGGTTGGCTTGGCATGGTTCTTCTCCCTGGTAGCTTGCATCAAATCTGGTGTAACATTTGTATGCTGAATGACCGACCTTGCCGCAAATTTGACATGTTGGCTTGTTGGTTGGTGCGTTCCTACGCGCACCATGGCCTCCGTTTCCACCATTAGGAGGGCCACCTCGCCCCCCTTGATTAGCGTAGCCACCGCGTCCGCCGTTACCACGGCCTTGGCCACGGTTTGCTCCGCCGTTGCCGCGACTAGCAGCGTTGGCGGTGATCTGGTAGCTGGTGTTGGCCGCCTCCCGAAGCGCCTCGTAGTCGAGCATGTGGGAGTAGAGCTCATCCAGCGGCATGTTGCCGCCTTGCAGGTTGATGGAGGTGGTGAATGACTCGTACGATTGGTCGAGCCCGGTCATCACGTAGGTGGTCATCTCATCATCACTGAGGGGCCTGCCGATGGCTGCTAGCTGATCTCCAAGGGCTTTCACACGGCCATAGTAATCGGCCATGCTCATGTCCTTCTTCTGGATCAACGCCAATTGACGTCGGATGTGTGTGACCTTGGTGAGCGAGAGCGACGAGAACATCCTCTCGATCGCGGACCACACCGCGGCGGAGGAGGCCGGCCCGAGCGTCCGTGCCAGAACCTCAGGAGAGAGGGTCGACAGTAGCGCACAGAGGATCAGCTGATCCTGAGCGTACCACGTGGTGTACGCCACGTTGTCAATCATCGGGGCGCCGTCCGCGTCCGATTGACGGACAGTTTTCGGCGGCGCCGGATTCGATCCATCGACATAGCCCAACACTTGATGGCCGCGAAGGATGGGGACGACCTGCGCCTTCCATAGCAGGTGGTTGTCGCGGTTGAGCTTCACGGTGACGATCTGCCCCATTGCAGAGATGGAGACGAGTCCCGACAAGCTGGAGCCCGCGAACACAGAGCCGCCGGTACCTAGCATGCCGGCGTTGAGCTGGGTGAGAGCAAGGGACGTGGTGGATGGTGAGGTTGCAGCGGAAGTCATGGCGTGGTGGATCGACTAGGCTCTGATACCATGTGAAAGATGCTAGGATTAGGAATGATTGCCCGTGGTCATCCCCCACTGGCCCATCTTCTATTTATATGCAGCTATGCTTGTACAACAAGTATTACAATCAATCAGTATAGATCACATTAATTTCTGATTGATATGCCAGCTCGTGTGATCTCCTATACACAGCAACTACTAATCACGGATCGTGTGGGATATGCATAACATGACAGTCTTAACAGTTCCCACGACAGTTGGCGCCCACCGTGGGGCGTGGCGTCTATCGAGCCATGATGCAGATGGTTTTTCATTCATCTAATTTCCTGTTCATGCAGTTCATATAAACAATTGAAGCACCACAAAAGGGGAGGAGAAGATACATCTTCACCCGACACCACGAGCATGCATGACCGTTCACAAACGCGTCGATCAGGCGATTTCCTTCTACATTGCGGGCTTCATCTTCGAGGGCCGGTACCGCTGGACGGACGCACCGCCGCCGCGTGGTGTGCGGCTCCTCTTCGCCGAGCACTCTGGCGGTGCCGCCTCCATGGTGCCGACGACCTGTGCCGCTACCTTGAGTCCACGGGCGACGACCCCGACGCTACAGAAGACACCGAAGGTGAGGTGAATCGCCCGCTCGACCGGACCAGCCAGAGCGGCCACCAGCGCACCTCCCGCTTCCTCTTCTTCGTCGAGCTCAGCCCAACCGTCTGCCGTCTGCGACGACCGCAAGCGTTCAGCAGTCACTCCGGTGACGCGGGTGCTCGGCTGCTCCACGACCTCCAGGCCTCTGGTGCTTCCATCTGTGCCGGATCGGTACCTCTGGCGGCGTTTCCGAGTCCCGTCGCTGCAGTCATCGTTCGGGAGCAGGGGACCAACCCTGTCAACCACTCGTCCCGCTAGCCCGTATGGTACGTTAGCCGCATGCGAGCGCAGCCCACAGGCATCGGGCCACCTCCTCGTCATACAGAAAAAGGAAACGGAGGAACGTGGGCTGACCGTTTCGCTAAGGTAATTGCCTCATTAAATGGCTCATCAGGTGAGTATTTCCAGCGTCAGTTTCCTAATTACTGCAGCCAAAAACTCCGCTACTCCCGCGCCAGTAATTAGCGCATGCATGCATGCATGTGCAACCGCCCCACCATTAATTTTGTGGATGTATTTCCTCCGTTCCTAAATAATTGTCTTTCTAGAGATTTCAACAAGTGACTACATACGGAGCAAAATGAGTGAATCTACACTCTAAAACATGTCTACATACATCCGTATGTTGTAGTTTATTTGAGATGGCTAGAAAGATAACTATTTTGGAACGGAGGGAGTACTTGCTAACTTGCGAACTGGCAGGGGCGTTATGATCCAGCAAACAATATTCGTGGATATACCTGCTACTAACCTGCAGGGTTACTCGTCCGTCGTGGTCCTCACACAGCAGTTCACTCAGACGAACGTTTCGTTTCAAGCGACTAACACGATGACATACAGATAAGTTTTTTATATTCGTATATATAACTAAACGTTCATGTTTATTTCGATAAAGCTCACACTCGAACTACTGATATACATATTAACTCTCATGAAATTTGTATATAGACGACTAATGTGCAGTGACTCGACCGCCCCGCACGTCGTCACTTTACTTGACACATGTTCGTCAACTTACCTCACTCGGACGTCCCGTACGTCGCCACTCGCAGGATGCATCTACTCCACTCGGACGCCCCACGTGTCGCCAAGTGGTTGAACGCGTCTTCATCAACTTGCCCATTCGGCCGCACGGCGCACCGACAAGCGGTTGGGTACATCTTCGATAACATGCTCGATTCGGATGCCCTGCGCGTCGCCAAGCGGTTGAATGCGTCTTCATCGACTTGCCCATTCGGCCGCACGACGCACCGTCAAGCGGTTGGGTACATCTTCGACAACATGCTCGACTCGGCCACCCTGCGCGCCGTGATAACCCACAAGTATAGGAGACCAATTGTAGCCTCTTTCGATAAGTAAGAGTGTCGAACCCAACGAGGAGCTAAAGGTAGAACAAATATTCCCTCAAGTTCTATCGACCACCGATACAACTCTACGCACGCTTGACGTTCGCTTTACCTAGAACAAGAAAAAAACTAGAAGTACTTTGTAGGTGTTTTTGGGTAAGCTCGCAAGAAAGTAAAGAGCACGTAAATAAAACTAGGGGCTGTTTAGAGGAAGACACAACTAAATTAGTTTTAGTAAAGACCTTTTGTCAACAAGAAAGTTATTTGTCCCTAGGCAATCGATAACTAGACCGGGAATCATTATTGCAATTTTATTTGAGAGAGAGGCATAAGCTAACATATTTCTCTACTTGGATCATATGCACTTATGATTGGAACTCTAGCCAGCATCCGCAACTACTAAAGATTCATTAAGGTAAAACCCAACCATAGCATTAAAGCATCAAGTCCTCTTCATCCCATACGCAAACAACCTACTTACTCGGGTCTGTGCTTCTGTCACTCACACCACCGACCATAAGCAAATCATAAACATATTGCAAACCCTACAGCGGGGATCCCTCACGCTTGCGCGACACAGAGAGCACCATAGGACAGCACCAATAATAAAACATACAACTCAAACCAATCACGATCATCAAATAGCCATTAGGACAAAACAGATCTACTCAAACATCATAAGATAGCCATACATCATTGGGAAATAATATAGAGTGTTGAGCACCATGTTTAAGTAGAGATTACATCGGGTAAGAGAGAGGTTACACCGCTGCATAGAGGGGGGAAGAGTTGGTGATGATGGCGGTGAAGTTGTTGGTGAAGATGACGGTGATGATGATGGCCCCCGGTGGCACTCCGGCGCCACCGGAAGTAAGGGGGAGAGAGCCCCCCTTCTTCTTCTTCTTCCTTGACCTCCTCCCTAGATGGGAGAAGGGTTTCCCCTCTGGTCCTTGGCTCCCATGGCGTGGGAGGGGCGAGAGCCCCTCCGAGATTGGATCTATCTCTCTATTTCTCTCTGGTTCTGCGTTCTATTCTGGCTCTGTTTCACCGTTTCGTGTATATATGGAGATCCGTAACTCCGATTGGCCTTAAACCTTCGCCATGATTTTTTTCCGAAAATTAGCTTTCTTGAGGCAAAAGAAGAGCGTCAACCGCCTTACGGGTGGCTCACGAGGGTAGGGGCGCGCCCAGGGGGCAGGAGCGCCCCCTGCCTCGTGGCCACCTCGGGCACTGTCTCGCGTGGATTTTTCTTCCAGAATTTTCCAAATATTCCAAAAATAAGCTCCGTCCGTTTTTATCCCGTTTGTACTCCGTTTGATATGGATATTCTGCGAAACCAAAAACATGCAACAAACAGGAACTGGCACTGGGCACTGGATCAATATGTTAGTCCCAAAAATAATATAAAATGTTGCCAAAAAGTATGTGAAAGTTGAATAATATTGGCATGGAACAATAAAAAATTATAGATACGACGGAGACGTATCAGCATCCCCAAGCTTAATTCCTGCTCGTCCTCGAGTAGGTAAATGATAAAAAAAGATAAGTTTTGATGTGGAATGCTACCTAGCATAATCTTAATCTTATGTCTAATCATGGCATGAATATTAAGACACGAGTGATTCAAAGCAATAATCTATCATTTGACATAAAAACAATAATACTTCAAGCATACCAACCAAGCAATTATGTCTTATTGAAATAACATAGCCAAAGAAAGCTCATCCCTACAAAATCATATAGTCTGGCTATGCTCCATCTTCACCGCACAAAATATTCACATCATGCACAACCCCGATGACAAGCCAAGCAATTGTTTCATACTTTTGACGTTTCTCAAACCTTTTCAACTTTCACGCAATACATGAGCGTGAGCCATGGACATAGCACTATAGGTGGAATAGAATATGATGATGGGGGTTATGTGGAGAAGACAAAAAGGAGAAAGTCTCACATCGACGTGGCTAATCAACGGGCTGGAGATGCCCATCAGTTGATGTCAATGTGAGGAGTAGGGATTGCCATGCAACGGATGCACTAGAGCTATAAGTATATGAAAGCTCAAACTGAAACTAAGTGGGTGTGCATCGAACTTGCTTGCTCATGAAGACCTAGGGCATTTGAGGAAGCCCATCGTTGGAATATACAAGCCAAGTTCTATAATGAAAATTGCCACTAGTATATGAAAGTGATCACTCAAGAGACTCTCTATATGAAGAACATGGTGCTACTTTGAAGCACAAGTGTGGTAAAAGGATAGTAACATTGCCCCTTCTCTCTTTTTCTCTCATTTTTTCTTTTTTCCCTCTTTTTTTGGGCCTTCTCTTTTTTGGCCTTTCTCTTTTTTTTTCGTCCGGAGTCCCATCCCGACTTGTGGGGGAATCATAGTCTCCATCATCCTTTCCTCACTGGGGCAATGCTCTAATAATGATGGTCATCACACTTTTATTTACTTACAACTCGATATCTAGAACAAAGATATGGCTCTATATGAATGCCTCCGGCAGTGTACCGGGATGTGCAATGATCTAGCGTAGCAATGACATCAAAAAACGGACAAGCCATGAAAACATCATGCTAGCTATCTTACGATCATGCAAAGCAATATGACAATAAATGGTCAGGTCATGTATATGATGATGATGGAAGTTGCATGGCAATGTATCTCGGAATGGCTATGGAAATGCCATAATAGGTAGGTATGGTGGCTGTTTTGAGGAAGATATAAGGAGGTTTATGTGTGATAGAGCGTATCATATCATGGGGTTTGGATGCACCGGCGAAGTTTGCACCAACTCTCAAGGTGAGAAAGGGCAATGCACGGTACCGAAGAGACTAGCAATGATGGAAGGGTGAGAGTGCGTATAATCCATGGACTCAACATTAGTCATAAAGAACTCACATACTTATTGCAAAAATCTATTAGTCATCGAAACAAAGTACTACGCGCATACTCCTAGGGGGATAGATTGGTAGGAAAAGACCATCGCTCGTCCCCGACCGCCACTCATAAGGAAGACAATCAATAAACACCTCATGCTCCGACTTCGTTACATAACGGTTCACCATACGTGCATGCTACGGGACTTGTAAACCTAAACACAAGTATTTCTCAATTTCACAATTACTCGACTAGCATGACTCTAATATCATCACCTTTATATCGCAAAACTATTGCAAGGAATCAAACATATCATATTCAGTGATCTACAAGTTTTATGTAGGGTTTTATGACTAACCATGTGAATGACCAGTTCCTTGTTGGGGATCGTAGCAGAATTTAAAATTTTCTACGCATCACCAAGATTAATCTATGGAGTATTCTAGCAACGAGGGGAATAGGAGTGCATCTACATACCCTTGTAGATCGCGAGCGGAAGCGTTCAAGAGAACGGGGTTGATGGAGCCGTACTCGTCGTGATCCAAATCACCGATGATCCTAGCGCCGAACGGACGGCACCTCCGCGTTCAACACACATACGGTTGGGGAAGACGACTCCTCCTTCTTGATCTAGCAAGGGGGAAGGAGAGGTTGATGGAGATCCAGCAGCACGACGGCGTGGTGGTGGATGCAGCAGGGTCTCGGCAGGGCTTCGCCAAGCACCAACGAGAGGGAGAGGTGTTACGGGAGGGAGAGGGAGGCGCCAGGGGCTAGGGTGCGCAGCCCTCCCTCCCCCCTCTTTATATAGGGGCCCTGGGGCGGCGGCCCCTCTAGATCCCATCTAGAGGGGGGGCGGCGGCCAAGGGGGGTGGCTTGCCCCCCAAGCCAAGTGGGGCGCCCCCACCCCTAGGGTTCCCCAACCCTAGGCACAGGGGAGGCCCAAGGAGGGGGCACCAGCCCACCTGACCGACTTTGTGTAACCCTAACCCTCTCCGGTGTCTATATAAACCGGAGGGCTTTAGTCCGTAGGACAACGTACAACAATCATACTGTAGGCTAGCTTCTAGGGTTTAGCCTCCTCGATCTCGTGGTAGATCTACTCCTATACTACCCATATCATCAATATTAATCAAGCAGGACGTAGGGTTTTACCTCCATCAAGAGGGCCCGAACCTGGGTAAAACATTGTGTCCCTTGTCTCCTGTTACCATCCGCCTAGACGCATAGTTCGGGACCCCCTACCCGAGATCCGCCGGTTTTGACACTGACATTCGGGCATCCCCAAGCTTGAGCTCTTACCTCTCTTCCTTCTTCTCACATCGAGACCTTCTCCATCATCGAACTCTTCATCCACACAAAACTTCAACAGAAAACTCGGTAAGATCCGTTAGTATAATAAAGCAAATCACTACTATAAGTACTGTTGAAAACCAATTAATATTTTTTTTTCATTTTTTCTACTGTAGTATAACTTTTTCATGGCTTAATCCACTGATATAAGTTGATAGTTTCATCAAGACAAGCAAACTATGCATCAGAAACAGAATCTGTCTAAAACAGAATAGTCTGTAGAAATCTGAACATTCACCATACTTCTGATACTCGAAAAATTCTGCAAAAATTAGGAAAAATAAACAAATTGTACAGCAAGACAGTGCAAAAAGAATCAGAACCATTTGATGTACCAGTAAAAAACTAAAATTCACGCACTACAGCCAAAGTTTCTGTCCTGCACCGCACAAACCAACAAGTATTGTAAACATCCTCAAGGCAAACCTTGGCACATTATTTTTATAATACAATGGAATTGTACAAGGGAATAATTATTTTTATTGAAAAGTTTCTGTAATCAAGATTCACAAAGTTTCCGTGAGCATGAACAAAGTTCAAGGCTAGCTCCCACTTCAACAATGCTCGTCTTTCTCGCTTTCGCTTTTCTATTTGAAAAAGTTTTGGGTTCCCCTCTTTATTTTTGTTGTTTTTAAACTATATGAAAGCGCTCAACAGAAATAAATGACTCTCTAAAACTTCCGGGTTGTCTCCCTGGCAGCGCTTTCTTTAAAGCCATTAAGCTAGGCATATAGTGCTCAAGTAGTGAATCCACCCGGATCCCAAGGTATATCAAAGCCGATTTTAGTTAGCAATGATTTGTAATTTAGTAGTGAGCACAAAGCAACATATATCATGTAATGAAGAAGTCTAAATCTCTTCCTATGCATCTGCATATCATAAAAGAACAATTCATGCACACATAGTAAAGGCCAATGCATAGTATAAACAGTTTCTTGCAATTTCATCGTGTGGGAAACATAGAGAGGTGGAGATATAGTTCATCTCTCATAATAATTGCAAGTAGGAGCAGAAAGCACATGCATATTATATCTATCAAAATCATCATGTGCAACGGTAAAAGGCAACCCATCAATATAATCCTTAATAAGTGCAAACTTCTCCGATATAGTGTAGTTGGGAGAATTCAAAAAGATAATAGGACTATCATGCGTGGGTGTAATAGCAACAATTTCATTCATAACATAAGGAACTATAGCAAGTTCATCTACATAAGCATAATTCATATTGGCATCTTGGCCACAAGCATAGCAAGCATCATCAAAAAGGGATATTTCAAAAGAATCATAGGGATCATAACAGTCATCATAGCAATCATCCTTCGGTAAGCACGAAGGGGCATTAAATAATGTATGAGTTGAAGAGTTACTCTCATTATAAGGTGGGCACGGGTGATCAATCCTCTCTTCCTCCTTTTGTTCTTCGCTCTCCTCATCATCTTTTTCATCCAATGAGCTCATAGTTTCATCAATTTCTTCTTCCATAGATTCCTGCAAAATATTAATCTCTTCTTGGACAGTGGAGACTTTCTCAATAAGTGCATTAATTTCATAATTGTATGCATAATTCTCATAGCAATATTTGAGGATAGCTAAATTTTCAGATCTATAAACAGCATCATCAAAATCTTCAAACTCTTTACACATAGATTCAATTTCATAAGCACCCATAAAAGCAACAAATTCTTCTATTTGTTCCACATCATAATAATCATATATACCATTAGCATAAGAAGCTAAGCTTTTATTATCATTGAATTTGCATGAAAAGGGAAGGTGTGGAGCCTTCATCCTAGAGCAACAAGTATAATCATAACTCACGCATAGTTGCCAAGCATACCACTTCAATATATGAATTTGATCCCATAATAGTTTCCCTTTTTGTGTTAAGCGATAATCCCTAAAGTATTCACGTTGATCCAACGTTACTCCCATTACATAATTGAATGGGGTTTTCTCAGGATTATTAAAGTAGTACATAATATCTTTCACATAACCAACATCGAGGGTTTTAGGAGGTTCCCCATCTCCATGAGCAGCAAGTACACCTAATTTTTTTGGTATTTCGTGTTCCATATCCATAACTAAAGATAAAGAACAACTAAGAACAGTAAATAAAAATTACTTAGTGATAAAGCAAACAAGCACACACGGGAATATTCACCCCACGCTATGACTCCCCGGCAACGGCGCCAGAAAAAGGTCTTGATAACCCACAAGTATAGGGGATCAATTGTAGCCTCTTTCGATAAGTAAGAGTGTCGAACCCAACGAGGATCTAAAGGTAGAACAAATATTCCCTCAAGTTCTATCGACCACCGATACAACTCTATGCACGCTTGACGTTCGCTTTACCTAGAACAAGAATAAAACTAGAAGTACTTTGTAGGTGTTTTTGGGTAAGCTTGCAAGAAAGTAAAGAGCATGTAAATAAAACTAGGGGCTGTTTAGAGGAAGACACAACTAACTTAGTTTTTAGTGAAGAGCTTTTGTCAACAAGAAAGTTATTTGTCCCTAGGCAATCGATAACTAGACCGGGAATCATTATTGCAATTTTATTTGAGGGAGAGGCATAAGCTAACATACTTTCTCTACTTGGATCATATGCACTTACGATTGGAACTCTAGCAAGCATCCTCAACTACTAAAGATTCGTTAAGGTAAAACCCAACCATAGCATTAAAGCACCAAGTCCTCTTCATCCCATACGCAAACAACCTACTTACTCGGGTCTGTGCTTCTGTCACTCACACCACCGACCATAAGCAAATCATAAACATATTGCAAACCCTACAGCGGGGATCCCTCACGCTTGCGCGACACAGAGAGCACCATAGGACAGCACCAATAATAAAACATACAACTCAAACCAATCACGATCATCAAATAGCCATTAGGACAAAACAGATCTACTCAAACATCATAAGATAGCCATACATCATTGGGAAATAATATAGAGTGTTGAGCACCATGTTTAAGTAGAGATTACATCGGGTAAGAGAGAGGTTACACCGCTGCATAGAGGGGGGAAGAGTTGGTGATGATGGCGGTGAAGTTGTTGGTGAAGATGACGGTGATGATGATGGCCCCCGGTGGCACTCCGGCGCCACCGGAAGTAAGGGGGAGAGAGCCCCCCTTCTTCTTCTTCTTCCTTGACCTCCTCCCTAGATGGGAGAAGGGTTTCCCCTCTGGTCCTTGGCTCCCATGGCGTGGGAGGGGCGAGAGCCCCTCCGAGATTGGATCTATCTCTCTATTTCTCTCTGGTTCTGCGTTCTATTCTGGCTCTGTTTCACCGTTTCGTGTATATATGGAGATCCGTAACTCCGATTGGCCTTAAACCTTCGCCATGATTTTTTTCCGAAAATTAGCTTTCTTGAGGCAAAAGAAGAGCGTCAACCGCCTTACGGGTGGCTCACGAGGGTAGGGGCGCGCCCAGGGGGCAGGAGCGCCCCCTGCCTCGTGGCCACCTCGGGCACTGTCTCGCGTGGATTTTTCTTCCAGAATTTTCCAAATATTCCAAAAATAAGCTCCGTCCGTTTTTATCCCGTTTGTACTCCGTTTGATATGGATATTCTGCGAAACCAAAAACATGCAACAAACAGGAACTGGCACTGGGCACTGGATCAATATGTTAGTCCCAAAAATAATATAAAATGTTGCCAAAAAGTATGTGAAAGTTGAATAATATTGGCATGGAACAATAAAAAATTATAGATACGACGGAGACGTATCAGCATCCCCAAGCTTAATTCCTGCTCGTCCTCGAGTAGGTAAATGATAAAAAAAGATAAGTTTTGATGTGGAATGCTACCTAGCATAATCTTAATCTTATGTCTAATCATGGCATGAATATTAAGACACGAGTGATTCAAAGCAATAATCTATCATTTGACATAAAAACAATAATACTTCAAGCATACCAACCAAGCAATTATGTCTTATTGAAATAACATAGCCAAAGAAAGCTCATCCCTACAAAATCATATAGTCTGGCTATGCTCCATCTTCACCGCACAAAATATTCACATCATGCACAACCCCGATGACAAGCCAAGCAATTGTTTCATACTTTTGACGTTTCTCAAACCTTTTCAACTTTCACGCAATACATGAGCGTGAGCCATGGACATAGCACTATAGGTGGAATAGAATATGATGATGGGGGTTATGTGGAGAAGACAAAAAGGAGAAAGTCTCACATCGACGTGGCTAATCAACGGGCTGGAGATGCCCATCAGTTGATGTCAATGTGAGGAGTAGGGATTGCCATGCAACGGATGCACTAGAGCTATAAGTATATGAAAGCTCAAACTGAAACTAAGTGGGTGTGCATCGAACTTGCTTGCTCATGAAGACCTAGGGCATTTGAGGAAGCCCATCGTTGGAATATACAAGCCAAGTTCTATAATGAAAATTGCCACTAGTATATGAAAGTGATCACTCAAGAGACTCTCTATATGAAGAACATGGTGCTACTTTGAAGCACAAGTGTGGTAAAAGGATAGTAACATTGCCCCTTCTCTCTTTTTCTCTCATTTTTTCTTTTTTCCCTCTTTTTTTGGGCCTTCTCTTTTTTGGCCTTTCTCTTTTTTTTTCGTCCGGAGTCCCATCCCGACTTGTGGGGGAATCATAGTCTCCATCATCCTTTCCTCACTGGGGCAATGCTCTAATAATGATGGTCATCACACTTTTATTTACTTACAACTCGATATCTAGAACAAAGATATGGCTCTATATGAATGCCTCCGGCAGTGTACCGGGATGTGCAATGATCTAGCGTAGCAATGACATCAAAAAACGGACAAGCCATGAAAACATCATGCTAGCTATCTTACGATCATGCAAAGCAATATGACAATAAATGGTCAGGTCATGTATATGATGATGATGGAAGTTGCATGGCAATGTATCTCGGAATGGCTATGGAAATGCCATAATAGGTAGGTATGGTGGCTGTTTTGAGGAAGATATAAGGAGGTTTATGTGTGATAGAGCGTATCATATCATGGGGTTTGGATGCACCGGCGAAGTTTGCACCAACTCTCAAGGTGAGAAAGGGCAATGCACGGTACCGAAGAGACTAGCAATGATGGAAGGGTGAGAGTGCGTATAATCCATGGACTCAACATTAGTCATAAAGAACTCACATACTTATTGCAAAAATCTATTAGTCATCGAAACAAAGTACTACGCGCATACTCCTAGGGGGATAGATTGGTAGGAAAAGACCATCGCTCGTCCCCGACCGCCACTCATAAGGAAGACAATCAATAAACACCTCATGCTCCGACTTCGTTACATAACGGTTCACCATACGTGCATGCTACGGGACTTGTAAACCTAAACACAAGTATTTCTCAATTTCACAATTACTCGACTAGCATGACTCTAATATCATCACCTTTATATCGCAAAACTATTGCAAGGAATCAAACATATCATATTCAGTGATCTACAAGTTTTATGTAGGGTTTTATGACTAACCATGTGAATGACCAGTTCCTTGTTGGGGATCGTAGCAGAATTTAAAATTTTCTACGCATCACCAAGATTAATCTATGGAGTATTCTAGCAACGAGGGGAATAGGAGTGCATCTACATACCCTTGTAGATCGCGAGCGGAAGCGTTCAAGAGAACGGGGTTGATGGAGCCGTACTCGTCGTGATCCAAATCACCGATGATCCTAGCGCCGAACGGACGGCACCTCCGCGTTCAACACACATACGGTTGGGGAAGACGACTCCTCCTTCTTGATCTAGCAAGGGGGAAGGAGAGGTTGATGGAGATCCAGCAGCACGACGGCGTGGTGGTGGATGCAGCAGGGTCTCGGCAGGGCTTCGCCAAGCACCAACGAGAGGGAGAGGTGTTACGGGAGGGAGAGGGAGGCGCCAGGGGCTAGGGTGCGCAGCCCTCCCTCCCCCCTCTTTATATAGGGGCCCTGGGGCGGCGGCCCCTCTAGATCCCATCTAGAGGGGGGGCGGCGGCCAAGGGGGGTGGCTTGCCCCCCAAGCCAAGTGGGGCGCCCCCACCCCTAGGGTTCCCCAACCCTAGGCACAGGGGAGGCCCAAGGAGGGGCGCACCAGCCCACCTGGGGCTGGTTACCCTCCCACTTCAGCCCATGGGGCCCTCCGGGATAGGTGGCCCCACCCGATGGACCCCCGGGACCCTTCCGGTGGTCCCGGTACAATACCGGTGACCCCTGAAACATTCCCGATGGCCGAAACTGGACTTCCTATATATAAATCTTTACCTCCGGAACATTCCGGAACTCCTCGTGATGTCCGGGATCTCATCCGGGACTTCGAACAACTTTTGGGTTGCGGCATACTAATATGTCTACAACCCTAGCGTCACCAAACCTTATGTGTGTAGACCCTACGGGTTCGGGAGACACGCAGACATGACTGAGACGCCTCTCCGGTCAATAACCAACAGCAGGATCTGGATACCCATGTTGGTTCCCACATGCTGCATGATGATCTCATAGGATGAACTACGATGTCGAGGATTCAATCAATCTCGTATACAATTCCCTTTGTCAATCGGTACGTTACTTGCCCGATCGAGACTCGATCGTCGGTATCCCAATACCTTGTTCAATCTCGTTACCGGCAAGTCACTTTACTCGTACCGTAACGCATGATCCCGTGACCAACCCATTTGTCACATTGAGCTCATTATGATGATGCATTACCGAGTGGGCCCAGGGATACCTATTCGTCATACGGAGTGACAAATCCCAGTCTCGATTCGTGCCAACCCAACAGACACTTTCGGAGATACCCGTAGTGCACCTTTATATCCACCCAGTTACGTTGTGACGTTTGGCACACCCAAAGCACTCCTACGGTATCCGGGAGTTGCACAATCTCATGGTCTAAGGAAATGATACTTGACATTGGAAAAGCTCTAGCAAACGAACTACACGATCTTTTGTGCTATGCTTAAGATTGGGTCTTGTCCATCACATCATTCTCCTAATGATGTGATCCCGTTATCAATGACATCCAATGTCCATAGCCAGGAAACCATGACTATCTGTTGATCAACGAGCTAGTCAACTAGAGGCTCACTAGGGACATGTTTTGGTCTATGTATTCACACATGTATTACAATTTCCCGATAACACAATTATAGCATGAATAATAGACAATTATCATGAACAAGGAAATATAATAATCATTTTATTATTGCCTCTAGGGCATATTTCCAACAGTCTCCCACTTGCACTAGAGTCAATCATCTAGTTACATTGTGATGAATCGAACACCCATGGAATTCTGGTGTTGATCATGTTTTGCTCTAGGGAGAGGTTTAGTCAACGGATCTGCTATATTCAGGTCCGTATGTACTTTACAAATCTCTATGTCTCCATTTTGAACACTTCCACAAATGGAGTTGAAGCGACGCTTGATATGCCTGGTCTTCCTGTGAAACCTGGGCTCCTTGGCAAGGTAAATAGCTCCAGTGTTATCACAGAAGAGAGTCATCGGGCCCGACGCATTGGGTATGACTACTAGGTCGGTAATGAAACCCTTCACCCAGACTGCTTCTTATGCTGCCTCCGAGGCTGCCATGTACTCTGCTTCACATGTAGATCCCGCCATGACGATTTTCTTGCAACTGCACCAACATACTACCCCGCCATTCAAAATATACACGTATCCGGTTTGTGACTTAGAGTCATCCAGATCTGTGTCGAAGCTAGCGTCGACGTAACCCTTTACGATGAGCTCTTCGCCACCTCCATAAACAAGAAACATATCCTTGATCCTTTTCAGGTACTTCAGGATGTTTTTGACTGCTGTCCCATGCTCCTTGCCGGGATTACTTTGGTACCTACCTACCAAACTTACGGCAAGGTTTACATCAGGTCTGGTACACAGCATGGCATACATAATAGACCCTATGGCTGAGGCATAGGGGATGACACTTATCTCTTCTATATCTTCTGCCGTGGTCGGGTATTGAGCTGTGCTCAATCGCACACACCTTGCAATACAGGCAAGAACCCCTTCTTGGACTGATCCATATTGAACTTCTTCAATATCTTGTCAAGGTACGTACTTTGTGAAAGACCGATGAGGCGTCTCGATCTATCTCTATAGATCTTGATGCCTAATATATAAGCAGCTTCTCCAAGGTCCTTCATTGAAAAAAAACTTGTTCAAGTAGGCCTTTATGCTTTCCAAGAACTCTATATCATTTCCCATTAAAAGTATGTCGTCCACATATAATATGAGAAATGCTACAGAGCTCCCACTCACTTTCTTGTAAACGCAGGCTTCTCCATAAGTCTGCATAAACCCAAACGCTTTGATCATCTCATCAAAGCGAATGTTCCAACTCCGAGATGCTTGCACCAGCCCATAGATTGAGCGTTGGAGCTTGCACACCTTGTTAGCATTCTTAGGATCGACAAAACCTTCCGGCTGCATCATATACAATTCTTCCTTAAGAAAGCCGTTAAGGAATGCCGTTTTCACATCCATTTGCCATATCTCATAATCATAGAATGCGGCAATTGCTAACATGATTCGGACGGACTTCAGCTTCGCTACGGGTGAGAAAGTCTCATCGTAGTCAACCCCTTGAACTTGTCGATAACCCTTAGCGACAAGTCAAACCTTATAGATGGTCACATTACCATCCGCGTCTGTATTCTTCTTAAAGATCCATTTATTTTCTATGGCTCGCCGATCATCGGGCAAGTCAGTCAAAGTCCATACTTCGTTTTCATACATGGATTCTATCTCGGATTTCATGGCTTCTAGCCATTTGTCGGAATTTGGGCCCGCCATCGCTTCTTCATAGTTTGAAGGTTCACCGTTGTCTAACAACATGATTTCCAGGACAGGGTTGCCGTACCACTCTAGTGCGAAACGTGTCCCTTGTGGACCTACGAAGTTCAGTAGGAGCTTGATCCAAAGTATCTTGATCATCATCATTAACTTCCTCTCTAATCGGTGCAGGCACCACAAGAGCATTTTCCTGAGCTGCGCTACTCTCCGCTTCAAGAGGCAATACTTCATCAAGCTCTACTTTCCTCCCACCTACTTCTTTCGAGAGAAACTCTTTCTCTAGAAAGGATCCATTCTTGGCAACAAAGATCTTGCCTTCGGATCTGAGGTAGAAGGTATATCCAATGGTTTCCTTTGGGTATCCTATGAAGACGCATTTTTCCGACTTGGGTTTGAGCTTTTCAGGTTGAAGTTTCTTGACATAAGCATCGCATCCCCAAACTTTTAGAAACGACAGCTTAGATTTCTTGCCAAACCATAATTCATACGGTGTCGTCTCAACGGATTTCGACGGAGCCCTATTTAAAGTGAATGCGGCAGTGTCTAAAGCATAGCCCCAAAATGAGAGCGGTAGATCAGTAAGAGACATCATAGATCGCACCATATCCAATAGAGTGCGATTACGACGTTCGAACACACCGTTACGCTGAGGTGTTCCAGGCGGCGTGAGTTGTGAAACGATTCCACATTTCCTTAAGTGTGTGCCAAATTCGTGACTCAAATATTCCCCCCCCCCACGATCTGATCGTAAGAACTTTATTTTTCTGTCACATTGATTCTCAACCTCACTCTAAAATTCCTTGAATCTTTCAAAGGTCTCAGAATTGTGTTTCATTAAGTAGACATACCCATATATACTCAAGGCATTAGTGAGGGTGACAACATAACGATAGCCACCGCGAGCCTCAACACTCATTGGACCGCACACATCAGCATGTATGATTTCTAATAAGTTGGTTGCTCGCTCCATTGTTCCGGAGAACGGAGTCTTGGTCATTTTACCCATGAGGCATGGTTCGCACGTGTTAAATGATTCGTAATCAAGAGACTCTAAAAGTCCATCTGCATGGAGCTTCTTCATGCATTTGACACCTATGTGACCAAGGCGGCAGTGCCACAAGTATGTGGGACTATCATTATCAACCTTACATCTTTTGGTATTCACACTATGAATATGTGTAACATTACGCTCGAGATTCATTAAGAATAAACCATTCACCAGCGAGGCATGACCATAAAACATATCTCTCATATAAATAGAACAACCATTATTCTCGGATTTAAATGAGTAGCCATCTCGAATTAAACGAGATCCTGATACAATGTTCATGCTCAAAGCTAGAAGTAAATAACAAATATTTAGGTTTAAAACTAATCCCGTAGGTAAATGTAGAGGTAGCGTGCCGACGGCGATCACATCGACCTTGGAACCATTCCCGACGCGCATCGTCACCTCGTCCTTCGCCAGTCTCCGCTTATTCCGCAGCTCCTGCTTTGAGTTACAAATATGAGCAACCGCACCGGTATCAAATACCCAGGAGCTACTATGAGTACTGGTAAGGTACACATCAATTACATGCATATCACATATACCTTTAGTATTGCCGGCCTTCTTGTCCGCTAAGTACTTGGGGCAGTTCCGCTTCCAGTGACCACTTCCCTTGCAATAAAAGCACTCAGTCTCAGGCTTGGGTCCATTCTTTGGCTTCTTCCCAGCAACTGGCTTACTGGGCGCGGCAACTCCCTTGCTGCCCTTCTTGAAGTTCTTCTTACCCTTGCCTTTCTTGAACTTAGTGGTTTTATTCACCATCAACACTTGATGTTCCTTTTTGATCTCCACCTCCGCTGATTTCAGCATTAAATATACCTCAGGAATGGTCTTTTCCATCCCCTGCATATTGAAGTTGATCACAAAGCTCCTATAGCTCGGTGGAAGCGACTGAAGGATTCTGTCAATGACCGCGTCATCGGGGAGATTAACTCCCAGCTGAGTCAGGCGGTTGTGCAACCCAGACATTTTGAGTATGTGCTCACTTACAGAACTATTTTCCTCCATCTTACAACTGAAGAACTTGTCGGAGACTTCATATCTCTCGACCCGGGCATGAGCTTGGAAAACCATTTTCAGCTCCTCAAACATCTCATATGCTCCGTGTTGCTCAAAACGCTTTTGGAGCCCCGGTTCTAAGCTGTAAAGCATGCCGCACTGAACGAGGGAGTAATCATCAGCACGTGACTGATAAGCGTTCATAACGTCTTGGTTTGCTGGGAATGGTGCTTCACCTAGCAGTGCTTCTAGGACATAATCTTTCTTGGCAGCTATGAGGATGATCCTCAAGTTCCGGACCCAGTCTGTATAGTTGCTGCCATCATCTTTCAGCTTGGTTTTCTCTAGGAACGCGTTGAAGTTGAGGGCAACATTAGCGTGGGCCATTTGATCTACAAGACATATTGTAAAGATTTTAGACTAAGTTCATGATAATTAAGTTCATCTAATCAAATTATTCAATGAACTCCCACTCAGATAGACATCCCTCTAGTCATCTAAGTGAAACATGATCCGAGGCAACTAGGCCATGTCCGATCATCACGTGAGATTGACTAGTCAACATCGGTGAACATCTACATGTTGATCGTATCTTCTGTAAGACTCATGCTCGACCTTTTGGTCCTCCGTGTTCCGAGGCCATGTCTGTACATGCTAGGCTCGTCAAGTCAACCTAAGTGTATTGCGTGTGTAAATATGGCTTACACCCGTTGTATTCGAACGTTAGAATCTATCACACCCGATTATCACGTGGTGCTTTGAAACAACGAACCTTCACAACGGTGCATAGTTAGGGGGAACACTTTCTTGAAATTATTGCGAGGGATCATCTTATTTAAGCTACCATCGTTCTAAGCAAATAAGATGTAAAACATGATAAACATCACATGCAATCAAATAGTGACATGATATGGCCAATATCATTTTGCTCCTTTGATCTCCATCTTCGGGGCGCCATGATCATCTTCATCACCGGCATGACACCATGATCTCCATCATCATGATCTCCATCATTGTGTCTTCATGAAGTTGTCTCGTCATCTATTACTTCTACTACTATGGCTAACGGTTTAGCAATAAAGTAAAGTAATTACATGACGTTATATGTTGACACGCAGGTCATAAATAAATTAAGACAATTCCTATGGCTCCTGCCGGTTGTCATACTCATCGACATGCAAGTCGTGATTCCTATTACAAGAACATGATCATCTCATACATCACATATATCATTCATCACATCCTTTGGCCATATCACATCACAAAACACTTGCTGCAAAAACAAGTTAGACGTCCTCTAATTGTTGTTGCAAGTTTTTGCGTGGCTGCTATAGGTTTCTAGCAAGAACGTTTCTTACCTACGCCAAAACCACAACGTGAATTGCCAATTTCTATTTACCCTTCATAAGGACCCTGTTCATCGAATCCGATCTGACTAAAGTGGGAGAGACAGACACCCGCTAGCCACCTTATGTAACTAGTGCATGTCAGTCGGTGGAACAAGTCTCACGTAAGCGTACGTGTAAGGTCGGTCCGGGCCGCTTCATCCCACAATGCCGCCGAATCAAGATAAGACTAGTAACGGCAAGATAATTGACAATATCGACGCCCACAACTGTTTTGTGTTCTATTCGTGCATAGAAACTACGCATAGACCTAGCTCTGATACCACTGTTGCGGATTGTAGCAGAATTTAAAATTTTCTACGCATCACCAAGATTAATCTATGGAGTATTCTAGCAACGAGGGGAATAGGAGTGCATCTACATACCCTTGTAGATCGCGAGCGGAAGCGTTCAAGAGAACGGGGTTGATGGAGCCGTACTCGTCGTAATCCAAATCACCGATGATCCTAGCGCCGAACGGACGGCACCTCCGCGTTCAACACACATACGGTTGGGGAAGACGACTCCTCCTTCTTGATCTAGCAAGGGGGAAGGAGAGGTTGATGGAGATCCAGCAGCACGACGGCGTGGTGGTGGATGCAGCAGGGTCTCGGCAGGGCTTCGCCAAGCACCAACGAGAGGGAGAGGTGTTACGGGAGGGAGAGGGAGGCGCCAGGGGCTAGGGTGCGCAGCCCTCCCTCCCCCCTCTTTATATAGGGGCCCTGGGGCGGCGGCCCCTCTAGATCCCATCTAGAGGGGGGGCGGCGGCCAAGGGGGGTGGCTTGCCCCCCAAGCCAAGTGGGGCGCCCCCACCCCTAGGGTTCCCCAACCCTAGGCACAGGGGAGGCCCAAGGAGGGGGCACCAGCCCACCTGACCGACTTTGTGTAACCCTAACCCTCTCCGGTGTCTATATAAACCGGAGGGCTTTAGTCCGTAGGACAACGTACAACAATCATACTGTAGGCTAGCTTCTAGGGTTTAGCCTCCTCGATCTCGTGGTAGATCTACTCCTATACTACCCATATCATCAATATTAATCAAGCAGGACGTAGGGTTTTACCTCCATCAAGAGGGCCCGAACCTGGGTAAAACATTGTGTCCCTTGTCTCCTGTTACCATCCGCCTAGACGCATAGTTCGGGACCCCCTACCCGAGATCCGCCGGTTTTGACACTGACATTCGGGCATCCCCAAGCTTGAGCTCTTACCTCTCTTCCTTCTTCTCACATCGAGACCTTCTCCATCATCGAACTCTTCATCCACACAAAACTTCAACAGAAAACTCGGTAAGATCCGTTAGTATAATAAAGCAAATCACTACTATAAGTACTGTTGAAAACCAATTAATATTTTTTTTTCATTTTTTCTACTGTAGTATAACTTTTTCATGGCTTAATCCACTGATATAAGTTGATAGTTTCATCAAGACAAGCAAACTATGCATCAGAAACAGAATCTGTCTAAAACAGAATAGTCTGTAGAAATCTGAACATTCACCATACTTCTGATACTCGAAAAATTCTGCAAAAATTAGGAAAAATAAACAAATTGTACAGCAAGACAGTGCAAAAAGAATCAGAACCATTTGATGTACCAGTAAAAAACTAAAATTCACGCACTACAGCCAAAGTTTCTGTCCTGCACCGCACAAACCAACAAGTATTGTAAACATCCTCAAGGCAAACCTTGGCACATTATTTTTATAATACAATGGAATTGTACAAGGGAATAATTATTTTTATTGAAAAGTTTCTGTAATCAAGATTCACAAAGTTTCCGTGAGCATGAACAAAGTTCAAGGCTAGCTCCCACTTCAACAATGCTCGTCTTTCTCGCTTTCGCTTTTCTATTTGAAAAAGTTTTGGGTTCCCCTCTTTATTTTTGTTGTTTTTAAACTATATGAAAGCGCTCAACAGAAATAAATGACTCTCTAAAACTTCCGGGTTGTCTCCCTGGCAGCGCTTTCTTTAAAGCCATTAAGCTAGGCATATAGTGCTCAAGTAGTGAATCCACCCGGATCCCAAGGTATATCAAAGCCGATTTTAGTTAGCAATGATTTGTAATTTAGTAGTGAGCACAAAGCAACATATATCATGTAATGAAGAAGTCTAAATCTCTTCCTATGCATCTGCATATCATAAAAGAACAATTCATGCACACATAGTAAAGGCCAATGCATAGTATAAACAGTTTCTTGCAATTTCATCGTGTGGGAAACATAGAGAGGTGGAGATATAGTTCATCTCTCATAATAATTGCAAGTAGGAGCAGAAAGCACATGTATATTATATCTATCAAAATCATCATGTGCAACGGTAAAAGGCAACCCATCAATATAATCCTTAATAAGTGCAAACTTCTCCGATATAGTGTAGTTGGGAGAATTCAAAAAGATAATAGGACTATCATGCGTGGGTGTAATAGCAACAATTTCATTCATAACATAAGGAACTATAGCAAGTTCATCTACATAAGCATAATTCATATTGGCATCTTGGCCACAAGCATAGCAAGCATCATCAAAAAGGGATATTTCAAAAGAATCATAGGGATCATAACAGTCATCATAGCAATCATCCTTCGGTAAGCACGAAGGGGCATTAAATAATGTATGAGTTGAAGAGTTACTCTCATTATAAGGTGGGCACGGGTGATCAATCCTCTCTTCCTCCTTTTGTTCTTCGCTCTCCTCATCATCTTTTTCATCCAATGAGCTCATAGTTTCATCAATTTCTTCTTCCATAGATTCCTGCAAAATATTAATCTCTTCTTGGACAGTGGAGACTTTCTCAATAAGTGCATTAATTTCATAATTGTATGCATAATTCTCATAGCAATATTTGAGGATAGCTAAATTTTCAGATCTATAAACAGCATCATCAAAATCTTCAAACTCTTTACACATAGATTCAATTTCATAAGCACCCATAAAAGCAACAAATTCTTCTATTTGTTCCACATCATAATAATCATATATACCATTAGCATAAGAAGCTAAGCTTTTATTATCATTGAATTTGCATGAAAAGGGAAGGTGTGGAGCCTTCATCCTAGAGCAACAAGTATAATCATAACTCACGCATAGTTGCCAAGCATACCACTTCAATATATGAATTTGATCCCATAATAGTTTCCCTTTTTGTGTTAAGCGATAATCCCTAAAGTATTCACGTTGATCCAACGTTACTCCCATTACATAATTGAATGGGGTTTTCTCAGGATTATTAAAGTAGTACATAATATCTTTCACATAACCAACATCGAGGGTTTTAGGAGGTTCCCCATCTCCATGAGCAGCAAGTACACCTAATTTTTTTGGTATTTCGTGTTCCATATCCATAACTAAAGATAAAGAACAACTAAGAACAGTAAATAAAAATTACTTAGTGATAAAGCAAACAAGCACACACGGGAATATTCACCCCACGCTATGACTCCCCGGCAACGGCGCCAGAAAAAGGTCTTGATAACCCACAAGTATAGGGGATCAATTGTAGCCTCTTTCGATAAGTAAGAGTGTCGAACCCAACGAGGATCTAAAGGTAGAACAAATATTCCCTCAAGTTCTATCGACCACCGATACAACTCTATGCACGCTTGACGTTCGCTTTACCTAGAACAAGAATAAAACTAGAAGTACTTTGTAGGTGTTTTTGGGTAAGCTTGCAAGAAAGTAAAGAGCATGTAAATAAAACTAGGGGCTGTTTAGAGGAAGACACAACTAACTTAGTTTTTAGTGAAGAGCTTTTGTCAACAAGAAAGTTATTTGTCCCTAGGCAATCGATAACTAGACCGGGAATCATTATTGCAATTTTATTTGAGGGAGAGGCATAAGCTAACATACTTTCTCTACTTGGATCATATGCACTTACGATTGGAACTCTAGCAAGCATCCTCAACTACTAAAGATTCGTTAAGGTAAAACCCAACCATAGCATTAAAGCACCAAGTCCTCTTCATCCCATACGCAAACAACCTACTTACTCGGGTTTGTGCTTCTGTCACTCACGCCACCCACCATAAGCAAATCATAAACATATTGCAAACCCTACAGCGGGGATCCCTCACGCTTGCGCGACACGGAGAGCACCATAGGACAGCACCAATAATAAAACATACAACTCAAACCAATCATGATCATCAAATAGCCATTAGGACAAAACAGATCTACTCAAACATCATAGGATAGCCATACATCATTGGGAAATAATATATAGCGTTGAGCACCATGTTTAAGTAGAGATTACAGCGGGTAAGAGAGAGGTTACACCGCTTCACAGAGGGGGGAAGAGTTGGTGATGATGGCGGTGAAGTTGTTGGTGAAGATGACGGTGATGATGATGGCCCCCGGTGGCACTCCGGCGCCACCGGAAGCAAGGGGGAGAGAGCCCCCCTTCTTCTTCTTCTTCCTTGACCTCCTCCCTAGATGGGAGAAGGGTTTCCCCTCTGGTCCTTGGCTCCCATGGCGTGGGAGGGGCGAGAGCCCCTCCGAGATTGGATCTATCTCTCTGTTTCTCTCTGGTTCTGCGTTCTGTTCTGGCTCTGTTTCACCATTTCGTGTATATATGGAGATCCGTAACTCCGATTGGCCTGAAACCTTCGCCGTGATTTTTTTTCCGAAAATTATCTTTCTTGCGGCAAAAGAAGAGCGTCAACCGCCTTACGGGTGGCTCACGAGGGTAGGGGCGCGCCTAGGGGGGTAGGAGCGCCCCCTGCCTCGTGGCCACCTCGGGCACCGTCTCGCGTGGATTTTTCTTCAGGAATTTTCCAAATATTCCAAAAATAAGCTCCGTCCGTTTTTATCCCGTTTGGACTCCATTTGATATGGATATTCCGCGAAACCAAAAACATGCAACAAACCGGAACTGGCACTGGGCACTGGATCAATATGTTAGTCCCAAAAATAATACTCTCTCTGTTCCTTGATATATGGTGTATAGCTTTTTGAGAAAAAACCCAAAATATAAGGTGTATTGCATTGCACCACTCGTTTGGATAAGTTTTTAGGGATTTGATTACATTTTGTTATATCAAGCAAGCTCCTCTATTTTTCATGTCAATTAGTCAGGTGAAATCTCGCCCAGAACTTGTGAAGTTTTCCCTCCACGTGTGTTCTTTAATTTTCGTGCCAAAAACTATACACCCTATATTTAGGAATGGAGGGAGTATAAAAAGTTGCCAAAAAGTATATGAAAGTTGAATAATATTGGCATGGAATGATCAAAAATTATAGATAAGACGGAGACGTATCAACATCCCCAAGCTTAATTCCTGCTCGTCCTCGAGTAGGTAAATTATAAAAAAGATAATTATTTATGTGGAATGCTACCTAGCATAATCTTGATCTTATGTCTAATCATGGCATGAATATTAAGACACGAGTGATTCAAAGCAACAATCTATCATTTGACATAAAAACAATAATACTTCAAGCATACCAACCAAGCAATTATGTCTTATTGAAATAACATGGACAAAGAAAGCTCATCCCTACAAAATCATATAGTCTGGCTATGCTCCATCTTCACCACACCAAATATTCACATCATGCACAACCCCGGTGACAAGCCAAGCAATTGTTTCATACTTTTGACGTTTCTCAAACCTTTTCAACTTTCACGCAATACATGAGCGTGACCCATGGACATAGCACTATAGGTGGAATAGAATATGATGATGGGGGTTATGTGGAGAAGACAAAAAAGGAGAAAGTCTCACATTGACGCGGCTAATCAACGGGCTATGGAGATGCCCATCAATTGATGTCAATGTGAGGAGTAGGGATTGCCATGCAACGGATGCACTAGAGCTATAAGTATATGAAAGCTCAAACTGAAACTAAGTGGGTGTGCATCCAACTTGCTTGCTCATGAAGACCTAGGGCATTCGAGGAACCCATCGTTGGAATATACAAGCCAAGTTCTATAATGAAAATTCCCACTAGTATATGAAAGTGATAACTCAAGAGACTCTCTATATGAAGAACATGGTGCTACTTTGAAGCACAAGTGTGGTAAAAGGATAGTACCATTGCCCCTTCTCTCTTTTTCTCTCATTTTTTTCTTTTTTTCTTTTTTTCCCTCTTTTTTGGGGCCTTCTCTTTTTTTTGGCCTTTCTCTTTTTTTTTCGTCCGGATTCTCATCTCGACTTGGCGGGGAATCATAGTCTCCATCATCCTTTCCTCACTGGGGTAATGCTCTAATAATGATGATCATCACACTTTTATTTACTTACAATTCGATATCTAGAACAAAGATATGACTCTATATGAATGCCTCCGGCAGTGTACCGGGATGTGGAATGATCTAGCATAGCAATGACATCAAAAAATGGACAAGCCATGAAAACATCATGCTAGCTATCTTACGATCATGCAAAGCAATATGACAATAAATGCTTAGGTCATTATATGATGATGATGGAAGTTGCATGGCAATATATCTCGGAATGGCTATGGAAATGCCATAATAGGTAGGTATGGTGGTTGTTTTGAGGAAGATATAAGGAGGTTTATGTGTGATAGAGCGTATCGTATCACGGGGTTTGGATGCACCGGCGAAGTTTGAACCAACTCTCAAGGTGAGAAAGGGCAATGCACGGTACCGAAGAGGCTAGCAATGATGAAAGGGTGAGAGTGCGTATAATCCATGGACTCAACATTAGTCATAAAGAACTCACATACTTATTGCAAAAATCTATTAGTCATCGAAACAAAGTACTACGTGCATGCTCCTAGGGGGATAGATTGGTAGGAAAAGACCATCGCTCGTCCCCGACCGCCACTCATAAGGAAGACAATCAATAAACACCTCATGCTCCGACTTCGTTACATAACGGTTCACCATACGTGCATGCTACGGGACTTGCAAACCTCAACACAACTATTTCTGTTTCACAATTACTCGACTAGCATGACTCTAATATCACCACCTTTATATCGCAAAACTATTGCAAGGAATCAAACATATCATATTCAGTGATCTACAAGTTTTATGTAGGGTTTTATGACTAACCATGTGAATGACCAGTTCCTGTCATCTCTCTAAATAGATATAGGTGAAGCACGAGAGTTTAATTCTTTCTACAAAAGATGTGCCCAAGCTGTAACAAATATAAGTGAAGCAAAAGAGCATTCTACAAATGGCGGTTGTCTATGCAAAGGGAAACAGGCCACCCCGCGCGTCGCCATCGGTTGGTCACCTCATAACCACTCGGCCGCCCCGCGCGTCGCCATCGGTTGGTCACCTCATAACCACACGGTCGCCCCGCGCGTCTCCATTGGTTGGTCACCTCATAACCACTCGGCCGCCCCGCGCGTCGCCATTCGGTTGGTCACCTCATAACCACTCGGCCGCCCTGCGCGTCGCCACTCGGTTGGTCACCTCATAACCACTCGGCCGCACCACGTCTCGCCATCGGTTTGGCACCTCATAACCACTCGGCCGCCCCACGCGTTGCCAATCGGTTGGTCACCTCATAACCACCCGGCCGCCCCGCGCGTCGCCATCGGTTGGTCACCTCATAACCACTCGACCGCCCTGCGCGTTGCAACCATCGGTTGGTCACCTCATAACCACTCGGCCGCTTCGCGCATCGCCATCGGTTGGTCACCTCTTAACCACTCAGCCGCCCCGCCCGTCGCCATTGGTTGGTTACCTCTTAACCACTCGGCCGCCCCGCGCGCCGCCATCAGATGGTCACCTCATAACCACTCGGCCGCCCCGCGCGTCGCCATCGGTTGGTCTCCTCATAACCACTCGCGCGTCTTCAGACAGCTAAGTCATTTTACATTCTGTTATTTCCGTCTCCCCGAGTATCCCATAATTCACACATCACGTTCACTCGGAGGCCACGCCACAGAGTGTACCTCTACGCTCGTCTTCTTATTTTCACATACTTGCTTAGTACTAGTTATGTGACTCCCGAGTCCAACTTCCATTTTTTCACAAACGAAAATTCACGAACACCATGTGTAGTTCTTCATTTCGAGTTTGCATCGGTCCTCCGAGGCTGCCACTCAGTCGAAACACTGCACTTCCAATTTATTTGAGCCAGTATTCCAATGAGTTCAGTCGGTTCCTTCGCTTTGACAAGTTCAAATGGATCCTTCGCTCTTTCACACTCTTGCTGGTTAAGTTCAGTCAGATCCATCGCTTCGACAAGTTCGAACGGATCCTTCGCTCTTTTAGACTCTTGCTGGTTAACCAGCAAGCCCCTTGCACTCCCAGCGGGTGTCTATGGGTGTTATTCACACAAATCATTTAACACACATCAAATTTCCTCAAGAAATTATTTCGTTGGCTTGTGCCATTTTTACACAAGTTACACGATCACTCGAGGGCCCTATGCACCAAGTTCATCACTGCTTGGACTCAGTCACCATACCGGTTCTAGATGTTACTATGTTAAGTATGTAGATATGGACCATATGGTTGTTGGCCCTTAGCCTTTTAAAATGTGATAGTTGTTACTATGTTAAGTATGTAGATATGGACCATATGGTTGTCAAAACCATGTTACGAAGATCCTCCTTTTGTCGAATAGTGTAACCACTATTTATATGTTACTCAAATGCTGTTACCCAAGTTCTTAAATTTTCATGGAAAGTATTTGTATCGTACATAGTTCATTGAGTTTAAGCGTGTGCCCGATGTCCAGAAGGCATTTGCATATTAACTGTCCATATTGCAAATTCACACACATGTTAACATAAGGAAACGCATGTGTAACTTACTAATCATCTCACACGAGTACTCGTAGACGCGTCGTGTGTGGTACTCCTAGCCACCACAAGCAACTAGTTTGCATTTTTCAAAGTTTTTTGTACACACAGAATCGCACACGAACTAACTGTATTAATCGTCTGTGTTGTAATTTCTCATCGCAAATAGTTCATCCGAGTCAGCTGTTTGCCACATCTCACACACATCTTGTTTACACGACTCATTTGTGTTCTTTTGGCTCATCACAAACAGTTCATCCATGTGAACTTTATGCCGCATATCACACACATCTTGTTAAGTTGAACTGTTTCTGTTGTGTTCCCTAATCGAAAACAGTTCGTCCGAGTGAACCGTATGCCGTATATCACACACACATTGATATGGCTACCCATTTCTGTTGTTTTGCCTCATCGCAAATAGTTTGAATGGATTAACCGTGTGCCCTGCATCGCACACGCAACTAAAATCCGAACCGTGTTTGATGGCTCCGCCATCACAAGCGTTTTGCACCTTTTTTGACAGTTTGTTTACACCACCATTTGCGATTAATGCATCGCACATAGTTTCGTCAAAGGGTCTCTAATCATAGTGTCATATTAGCAGTATCCTGCAGTAGTGGTAGCAGCTCCGCTCGTCGGTCTTATGTTGAACCAAGTGAAAGTTCCATACGAGATGCCACCACCAAAACATGATTATGGCCATGCAACGATTATATGGTGAGTGTGGGCATTAAGGTAGAATTTGAGCAATATGTTCACAATGCCGAGCTCGGTCCCTACATTTCTGATAAGTGCAACCAACACCTCACTCTCACTGAATCATTTACCAAATGATTTAAATTCCATCCCCGTGAGTCTAGGGTGTCATTTAAATCATATGAAAATCCATTTACCATATCTTTAGAGAGATTTGCTCACCACTGCAAAATCCCATTCTGGGGTTCGCTTGATGAACCACCAAGGTCTGAGTTTGAGATATTCTTGACTAGTCTTTGCTATGGTGAGACTAGGGGAGTGGCGCAAGATAGATAAAGAGCATTCGTTTTCCCTCAATCCAGTACTTCACATTATTTAATGGAAAATGTATTGTAGGTAAACAAGTTTGTAGTACACTTTGTGCTCCAGACTTGAGCCTCATACGGACCGCTCTCACCAGTGACAAAAGTTATAACCTTGGAGCGATTGTTGCATGCAAGTTGCAACACAACACTGGTAGTGGATATTTTTATGGTGGAATTTGTGCCACATGTTTAGCAAGAGAGATGGGTGTTTCACCTTTGCCCTATGACCCTATTTTACCCACACAGTACTTAGACTTTGATGCTATGAAACGTCATAAGATCCATAGCGGTGAACCCCATAATTTCACTTATAACCTGTTTTTTAATAAGAGTTCAATTACGGACACATATTTTCCTGCACCTGCTCTCTTTGATTTTCACAGTATGGGAAGATATTATGTTCTTGAGAGTGAGGCCCGAGCTCATAATGCGGCACTTGTGGCTGCACGACGGGCTAAAGCATCCGCACTGAGAGCCTCCGTGAGCTATCACTCCGACCATTATGCAGGCTACTGACTGATTACCAAGTTAGGCCAAAAGCCTAAGCTTGGGGGAGTACGTATTTCCACCGACATTACATTCATGTTCACACATTTCATTTCAGTTGTCGGTGTCTCCACTCTTTCATTGTATTATCCATGCTAAATTTATTTTCTCGCTTTCTTCTTGTGTGTTTTGAAAAACTTTGAGAAAATCCGAAATTATATTTCCGGTTTCTTTTTGGTTTTTCTTCCTAGTTTAAATTGTTGTAGCACTAAAAAGAAAACCCAAAAAGATTTACTTGTTGGGAGCTCTCCCGTGAAAATAGTTTTCTTGTTGGGAGCTCTCCCGTGTAAATAGTTTTCTTGTTTTAGATTTTCTTTCTTTAAGTTTCTTTGTTTTAGAAAACCAAAAACTTTAAAAATATTTCACTGTGTTTCTCTGAATTTCTTTTCCCTTTTATTGAGTTATGCCGAGGAGAAGACCATGATGAAATTGTTGAGTGGCTCTCTTATGCATTATTGTTGATCTAACAAAGAGACCATATTACTTTGTCTTCTCCTTTTGAATAAAATGTTTGCAGATTCCAGCTTAGTCCACGACACTCTTGCACTATTATTATTTTCATATCGTTCGGTCATGCAAGTGAAAGGCAATAATGACGATATTTGATGAACTGGCCGTGGCAGAGAGAAACGGGTATGAACTCGACTTGTTCTGTTTTTTTTAAATATGTTTAACCTAGTATCCATGTGGTGACGCCCCTGATTCGACCATACAGTAATCATACACGCAAACGTGTACGATCAAGATCAAGGACTCACGGGAAGATATCACAACACATCTCTAGACACAAATCAAAATAATACAAGCTTTATATTACAAGCCAGGGGCCTCAAGGGCTCAAATACAATCTCAATACACAAGCGTCAGCGGAAGAAAAAATATCTAAGTACAGACATAAGTTAAACAAGGATGCCTTAAGAAGGCTAGCACAAACATCAATGATCGACGAGGCAAGGCCTCCTGCCTGGGACCTCCTAACTACTCCTGGTCTTTGACGGCCTCCATGCATGTAGTAGCAGACACCCTCCGGTTAGTAGTAGCCATCGGCGGTAGCATCTGGCTCCCGGGATCCACCATCTGGTTGCAACAACCGGAAAGAAGAAATAAGGGGGGAAAATGGGTAGCAAAGCAACCGTGAGTACTCATCCAAAGTACTCGCAAGCATCAGATCTATACTAAGTATGCATTGGTATCAAAGGAAGATATGTATCTGTGGATTGAACTGCAGAATGCCAGAATAGAGGGGAAGGCCTAGCCTATCGAAGACTAGCATCTTCAAGCAGCTCCAAGCATCTTGCAACATGTAGAAGAGTAAAGAATAGCAGTTTATATTTAACAAACATGTTGTAGCATTAACGCCCAGAGATCCTTCCTCGACTCCCCGCGAGAAAGCAATCCCGGAGCCAACATATCTCAAATATCCATTTCTAGTTGTAAAAGATCAGGATATAAGTCTAAATGTCCATTACCGTAGACACGGCTATTAATAGGTAATCTTCCCTGCAGTGGTGCGCCACGTTTTCCAACACGCTTGATTACTCTGGCCGGACACACTTTTCTGGGTTAATGCCCGGCCTTGGAAGATCAACATGTCCTAGCCCTACCTAGGCTCAGTAGAGAGTTCCCCGCCGGTCTACATCCTAAGCACTCCGGGGTCTGGGCCCATCGCCCGTTGCACTCCGGGTCATTGCGTGCGCGGTGAGTCCAGGCTCCACCACTACAGGATGGTGTCGGCCCAGCCGTGCCGCAATGCTGAACTGGACGTCTGACAAAGCTTCGGCTGATACTACATCGTTGATGCCCATAACTATTCTAGCGTGGTTTTTAGTGCGTAAAGGTCAAAGGCCATCTCAGAACAAATACTCAAACCATACTGTAGTATTAGCTTGCGGAGACGAGCAGAGACTAATGATCGATGTGACCCCATCGCCCCGTCTCGTGGACTTACGGCAAGGGACCAGAATACCCGGCCATGCCACGTAATTATCTTGCGGGTGCTCTTCGGGCCCGCCCGACTTTCACAAAGGTCTCAACTAAAGTCAGGGTAACCGTGTGTCCAAACATCAAGGGGGAAACCCCGAGGAATCACCCTCGATGGATTCCACTCGATGTAATCATCAAGGTGAACGTAGAAGGAACCACCCTCGAGGTTCACACTTGAGGGGTTGCACGACATAGTCGTATCGGAAGTGGTTAAGGAGGAATCACCCTCGAGGACCACGACAGAATAGCTACACTACAGAGATCTCATCAGGAGTGATGTACGAGGTATCACCCTCGGCACTCGATGGTAACTCTGTAGAGTCGAGCAACAAAAGGGGCGTGATGTGATGTGAGGTGTCGGTCTCTAGTCGTTGATCACGTTGATCGAGTCATTGATGATGAAGCAAGGGCAACAAGGACAAGGTGGGGGTCACTGATGGATCACTATCCAACCTATACTAAGCAGTTTAGGATAAGCATGTAACGTACAATGAGCTGGTTACAAAAGCAGGCTATGCATCAGAATAGGAGCAAACAATAACAGCAGCAAAATCTAATGCAAGCATGAGAGAATGGAATGGGTGATATCAGGATGATCAAAGAGGGGGCTTTCCTGGAAGCTCTGCTAAAAGGGAAGAAGGGTTGTCGTCGACGTAGTCGATCACAGGGGCAGCATCAGTCTCGGGGTCTACCGAAGAGAAGAGCGGGAAGAAACATTAAATACAAAGCACACAGATACATTACTAAGCATGACATGACGAAAAGTGGTGCTAGGGGTGTTCTAACACAGTGCTACACGATACCGGCGAAGGGGGAGAACATCCGGGAATGTTTCCCCGAAGTTTGGCATTTTTGAACAGACAAACCGAAGGGGGAAGGTTGCATTTTCGCTATGCTAGAGGCATGTGACAAGTGAACAGAGAGCGTATCCGGATACATCTCACTTTTCTGAGCAACTTTCATGTATAAACCTTTTTCATCCGAGTTATGGATTATTTTATATTAATTTTCAAAGATTTTAAAACATTTTTGGAATTAACAAATTTAATTAAATGGAAAACAGGGTTATGACATCACCATGACATCAGCATGATGTCAACAGGGCTGTTGACTGGGTCAAACTTACAGGTGGGTCCTGCTCCCATTGACACAACTTAGTTAACAGTTTTAATTAACAGATTAACTATTTATAAAAACATTTTATTAGAGTGGGGGCCACATGTCATAGTCTGTAATTTTAACTAGTGGTTTATTTCAACAGGGGGGTTGATTAAGTGGTGGCGGACCCACCTGACAGTGTCCCATTAGGTTCATTAACTAGGTAGTTTTAATTAAACCAAAGTAATTACGGGTGGGGGCCACTGTCAGTGGCACGAGCCGGCCACCATGGCGTGCCGTGCACGCGTACGTGCACACGGCAAGGGGCGGGACCGTGGCCGAAGCTAGCAGGTCAAGGGAGGTGTGGCCATTGCCGGGGAGGGGTAGCCGTGGCAGACGATGGAGGGTGTCGCGCGGCACAGCAAGGACGGCTTGGGGCGCGCATGGGCGGCCGTGTGCGCGGGCGCGGGCGACTAGGCGAGCGCGTGCAGGCAGTCGTGCGCGGCGCGTGAGTGGGGTTGCGGCCGGACACAGAGCAGGGTGCGATGACGTCCGGGGATAGGGAAGATAGGAAAAGGGGTCCTCACCCCCGTTGAAGGCATACGAGGCGGCGAGGCTCGACGACGATCGTCGATGGAGAGGCGGGGCGGGGTCGAGGAGGCGGTCCGGCGGGGTCCGACGATGGCACGAGGTGGCGACATCGACGGCGTCGAGCAGGCGTCGGGCCATGATGGAGAGGGGATGGGTCCGTGAGGAGGACGGCGACGAGGTGGCGGGGCGACGCTGGGAGTGGCCGCCAGCGTCGGGGCGCGGGGTGATGGTTCTCCGGGGTCGGGGAATCGAGCGCCCCCAATGCAGATCAGGTCATGGGGGAGAGAGGAGTGAGGGGAGCGTGGGGGAGTGGGTGGATAGGGGCTAGGGTTTGCGGGTGGTGGGGGGTTATGCGGGGAGAGGTGGGCCGGCCGGGGTGGGCTGGCCGATTGGGCGGGCCAGTTGGCTAGCTGGGCCGGTTGGCTCAGTTGGCCAGGGGGTCTCTTTTGCATTTTATTTTGTTTAAAACTTTACTACGGTTTTCTATTAAACTGTAAATCTAAACAAGTTTTGTTAGATATGAGACTTATCTCATAAATCAAGCACATTATTTCTAGGAGTCACAAAATGTTCGAGGCCAAAAGGAGTTGTCTAACCATTTTTAGAAATTGGAAAGGCCAATTTTAAATGTGTCTGGACCACAAAATGAATTTCCAGGGGCACCTGGGAATCCAAAAGAGGTTGATTCCAACATGACAGTTAACCAGAGATTATTTGCCATAGTTTGAACATTTTAGATTTTATGTTTGAAAACTTTTATTTTTTTACTTTAATTTAAATTTGAATTTGGACCGGATTCAAACCAACGCGAGTTTAACAACAGTAATCATGATGATGTGGCATCATTAGCAGGGAATTACTGTAGCTTAACTATCCGGGCGTCACACCATGATTCAGCCTATTACGATCAAACATGTTTGCAATGACAATTGGAGATTATAGTTTCTCATGCCATGCATAAGTAGCTAGGAGTGGATAATGATTTATCTTGGATGTCAACATTGAGTTAAAATGATTGTGATGTAGTATGATGATATGGTATCCTCCTCTGAATGTTCGAGTGGCTTGACTTGAAACATGTTCATGCATGTAGTTGAATCAAAACCAACATAGCCTCTATGATATTTATGTTCATGGTGTTCATATCTTACTCATGCTGGTATCCAATCTTACTTATGCATAATGCATGTTCATGACCATTGTTGCTCTCTAGCTGGCCGCTTCCCAACCTAATTGCCAGCCTTCGCCTGTACTAAGTGGGAATTTTGCTTGTACATCAAAAACCTGAAACCCAAGTTATTCCAGATGAGTCCACCATATCTACCTATATGCGGTATTACCCTACCGTCCTAAGTAAATTTGCATGTGCCACCTCCAAAAACTTCAAATAAATATCCTTTTTCTGTGCCTAGATTGTTCATAGAGCAACAGGAGGTAGTCAGTATCTTCCATGCTAAGCGAGTCATTCTCATGATGATTGTTTATTCACTTGTCATTGCACAAGAGGGGCGGTAATAGGGATTCCCAGTCCCGGACTCAAATTTCAAATAATTAAACAAAACTCCCCCGGGACTATTGTTGGTATGGACGATACCCGTTGTTTCGGACAAGCCGTGGAGTGTGACTGTTGGTGGAGGGGGAGTAAGCCTTTACTTTTATCGCTTGGGAACCACCACTAATGTGTTTAGCATGGAAGATGCCGATAACTGATGGTCGCGAAGTAAACAAGAAGGGTGCATTTCTCAAAATTTCATTTACCTCTGTTTTAAAATCTTGAGCTCTGGCGCCGCTGCAAATCACTGCTTCCCTCTGCGAAGGGACTATCTATTTACTTTTATGTTGTATCATCACCTTCTAAAAAAGCGCCAGAACCTGAGACATGCTTATGCATTGTGTGTAGCTAATGTTGGGTGCATCATGACTGGATCTTTTCTACCATGAATTACAATGTTTAGTCACTACTTGAACTTTGGAGGTGCTCTGCATTTATGTTTTGCGATCTCAAAATGGGCTAGCAGGATACCACTATTGTCATATTATATCATGGTTTTTTTGACAACGTGTTGTTGTTTGAGATATCTTATTTTTGCTCGCTAGCTGATTATGTCATTGATATGAGTCAATATAACTTCTAAGAGTTATTGTCGGCATGGTATTTATAATATTGGCTGAAAACCTGGGTGCTGTTTAAGCTTATTTATGTAAACAAGAGAAAAAGAGTTCGTAAAAGTTTATCTTTTTCACTTTCAGTTTATCAGCTAAATTGCTTGAGGACAAGCAAAGGTTTAAGCTTGGGGGAGTTGATACGTCTCCGCTACTTTTCCTAACGCTTTTCCTCTTTTTTTGGACTCTAATTTGCATGATTTGAATGAAACTAACCCGGACTGACGCTGTTTTCAGCAGAACTACCATGGTGTTGTTTTTGTGCAGAAATAAAAGTTCTCGGATTGGAATGAAACTTTGCGAGGAATTTTTACATGAATAAAGATAATTTATAGAGCCAGGAACCACCGGAGGGGGGCACCTGGGTGGGCACAACCCACAAGGGCGCCCCCCCTCCAAGCGCGCCTAGGTGGGTTGTCCCCACCTGGTGGCCCCATAGACCCTGAAACCGATGCTATAAAATCACATATTTCCAGAAAAAATCAGGGAGAAAGAATTATCGTGTTTCATGAGAAGGAGCCGCCGCCGCCTCCTGTTCTTCATCGGGAGGCCAGATCTGGAGTCCGTTTGGGGGCTCCGAAGAGGGGGATCTTCGATCTTCGTCATCACCAACCTTCTCGATCGCCAATTCCATGATGCTCCCCATCAGGAGTGAGTAATTCCTTCGTAGGCTCGCTGGTCGGTGAGGAGTTGGATGAGATTCATCATCTAATAAAGTTAGTTTTGTTAGGGCTTGATCCCTAGTATCCATTATGTTTTGAGATTGATGTTGCTATGACTTTGCCATTCTTAATGCTTGTCACTTTGGGCCCGGGTGCCATGATTTCAGATCTGAACCGTTTATGTTATCACCATTATATCTATGTTCTAGATCCGATCTTGCAAGTTATAGTCACCTACTACGTGTTATGATCCGTCAATCCCGGAGTGACAATAGTCGGGACACTTCCCGGTGATGACCGCAGTTTGAGGAGTTCATGTATTCACCGTGTGTTAATGCTTTGTTCCGGTTCTCTATTAAAAGGAGGCCTTAATATCCCTTAATTTCCAATAGGACCCCGCTGCCACGGGAGGGTAGGACAAAAGATGTCGCGCAAGTTATATTTATGAACTGGAGCTAGTGCCGTATCGACCTAGGTTGTAACTGTCACATGATGAATATCATCCAACAAATCGCTGATCCAATGCCTATGATTTTTTCTACATATTGATCTTGCTAAGGTACTATAGCTATTGTTACTATTGCACTTGCTACAAAATCATTGCTATCACTGTTACCATTACTATTGTTGTTGCTACTACTATCAAAACTATCATACTACTTTGCTACGGATCACTTTGCTCCAGATAATTAATCTCCGGGTGTGGTTGAATTGACAACTCAGCTGCTAATACTTACAAATATTCTTTGGCTCCCCTTGTGTCGAATCTATAAATTTTGGTTCTACCCTCAAAAACTATTGCGATTCCCTATACTTGTGGATTATCACACAGTTTCGTCAAAGGGTCTCTGGTCATAGTGTCGCGTTAGCAGCATCCTGAAGTAGTGATAAACCTTTATCATGATTTAGGAAATATAATAATGAACATTTTATTATTGCCTCTAGGGCATATTTCCATCATCGGATTCATCTCTGGGGTAGTACATCATTACAGTGTCCCCCACAGTCTTATCAGGAACAAGGGGGCAAACTTCACGGCCAAAGAGGTAAAAGCATGGTGTGCAAAAATGGGCATTAAGCTCGACTACACATCCATTTACCACCCACAGTCTAACGTGCAAGTGGAGTGAGCCAATGGACTAATTCTTAGTGGCATCAAGCCAAGGCTAGTGTGCTCCCTTAAAAAGGCTGATTGCAAATGGGTCGAGGAACTCGATTCTGTCCTATGGGGCTTGCGTACCACAGTGAACAGATCCACTGGATACACGCCCTTTTTTATGGTGTACGGCGCCGAGGTAGTCCTCCCCTGTGACATCATACATGACACACCTCGAATACGCATGTATGAGGAGCTAGAGGCCGAGCTCTACTAGCAAGATTACCTAGATGCTCGCGAAGAAGAGCACAATGTCGCACGGGCAAGGTCACTATCTATCAACAGCAGGGTCGGTGCTACCACGGCAGAGAGGTTCGCGCAAAGGACTTCAACGTCAGGGACCTCGTCATGAGGTTACATCCTGAAAAGCAGAAGCACAAACTCTCACCTAGATGGTATGGGCCATTCATTATTGACCAAGTGCTATTCAAAGGAGCTTATCGAATTCGAGATCCAGAGGACGGCCTCCTAGAGCCCAACCCCTGGAACACGGCGCTACTCCGACGCTTCTACGACTGACATCTCGCACACTGCTTATGTATATAACGTACACCTTTTCTTTGTACTTTTTTTCATTTTTCATTTTATGTTTCTTCCATGTCGGAACATTTTCAAATGATCTCGAGGGATAATACAACATGTTCTTTTCAAAACATGCATTGTTCCACCTCTTATGCACTATTGTCTTTAAAGACACTATATGCATTGATCTGAATACGACGAAGCTAGCAAAAATCTTCGAAAATCACGACTTACCAAAAATTCATGTCATCAATTCGCCGATTCTTCGATTCAGTGGCAGCCAATCGAGCTTTTAAGCTCTCGATCTCCTAGGTCTGTCGGGCGTTCTCAGCCCTGAGCGCATTAATGCCATCCACCCTTTGAGTAACAACATGTTGGTTTGCTTGACGTTGCGACTTTGCATACGAAAGATCCTCGCGGGCCTGCTTAAGGTCTCTTTCAAGATGACCTAGGGCTTTCGGTGCTACAAGGGATTATGGCATTAGGGCTATCTCATTCCCTCTGTAGCACCGATAAACGTCGGTAAGAGCACTTACTATGCGCCTCCCTAGTGAATTTCTTCTCATGTTCCACTGTAACACCCCCAGTGTCATGCTACAGTAATCCCCTGTTCATGGTTCCATGTCATCATGTTACTGTTGCTAATCTTCACTTGATCCAAATCACAATTCAAATTCAAATCCAATCTAAAGTCAAAAATTCATATTTGTCATACATGAAAACTAAAATGTTCATCTTGTGCCAAATAATCCATAATTAATATTGGTGGTGAACCAACATTTTTGCAAGGTGTTTAAATGGCCTAAACCAAGTAAAGCAGTGGCTAAAACAATAGATTAAATGCCTTTTCAATTTATAAAAGTGGCAAACTTTTTCAAAATCCTCACAATCTTTTTGTGGCAGTGCCAACTATTGCAATGTAATTATGTGCCCAAGTCCCACATTTTACAGAATCCTTTTTTGGCAGCTCAAGTATTGCAAAAACATTCTCTATAAAAAGAAAAGAGCAGAAGAAAATAAGAAAGGGTAAATGAGAGAGGGGCCCCTTCCCCATTGGGCTTTAGCCCACCTCGGCCAGCCGGACTGCCCACTCCCCCTCCCCGGTCATCCCCCTCATCCCTATTCCTCTGACCCGGGCCGCTACAGGCGCCATTCTTGCCCGACCGCCTCGCCGGCGATGTCGGGAGGAGGATAAGGCCGCCAGCGCCTCGACGCCTCGATCCCTCCCCCCTCCCGCTCTCATCCACCCACTCGCCCTCCTGCCTTCTCCTCTCTTTCCCCCCACTCCCCCAGATCTGACGCGCCGGCCCAGGCGTAGCCGTCACCGTGGCCTCGCCGTGCGCGTGGCCACCGGCGGTCGTCCTCCGTCCGCCTGCGTCCAAGAGCCCCCCTCGTCCTCGACCACGATGACCACAACCACGCCACGGGCCTCGGAGCACCTCTGCCTTGCCGGATCGCCACCTTACTCCGCTTCAGTCGTTGCCGTCGCCGTCCACTCCGGCCACCCCCTGCTGCTACTAAATTGTCGTCGGGCCTCCTTGTGCCTTCCCGGTGAGCTCCGACTCCTTTCCCCTTCCCTCGTGCATCTCTTCTCCCCCCGTACCTACTCCTTCCCATCATGCCCAGCTCGTCGCCGCGGTGGTCTCGCCGTCGTGGCCACGGCTCGCGGAGCTCGTAGCCGACCACCCCGTCATGCTCAGCACCTCCGCCTGCACCCATTGCACGCGCCCGCTACTCCTCCAGCTCCCCCTGGCGCCGTCCTCAACGGGCCAGTGCTCCGGCCGCCGCCGCGAGCTCGTCTCCGGAGAGCTCGTCGCCCCCGCCTAGTGCTGATTGCGGCAATGGATGCGTGCGAGCACCAGCCGCCCGTAGAGCCGATCCACACGTCGAATCGTATCCCGAAGCACCATCACCATCGAGCGCCTGAAGGCCACCGCCGCCCGATCTCGTCCCCAGGGGAGCCACCACCACCCGACTCGGCGTCATGCACGCGTTCAAACGGTGCAAACCGCTCGCAAAATTGTCGCCCCTAGATGGATTCTGGTGCACGCCCGACCCTCCGCCGTGGCTATGGCCACCAGCAGTTAAATGCCGGCGCCCGCGCTGACGTGAGCGGCCCGGGGCCACCCCCTGGGTCATTGACCCGTGGGCCCCAGGGGCCCGGCTAGCCTGTTGACTGGTCAGCTCTACTGACTGGACCAGCACAGCAGTTGACAGATAGGGCCCACCTCCCCTTATTAACTAAAACGTTTAAAAATAATAATTAATTAACTTAATTAGACACTGACATGTGGGCCCAGTAAATTAAGTAGCTAGTTTATATTAAATTAAACACTGTTAACCCCCGCTGTCTTTGACTGGTGGGTCCGGGACGTCAGCTTGACCGGTCAACTGCCAGGTTGACTGCTGACCTCAGGGTGACGTCATGCTAGCGCATTAAGTTCTTTCGATTTAAAGACAATTCTAGAAATGTTTAAGACTTAGAAAAATTATATAAAATAATCTGTAACTCAGATGAAAATGTTTTCTACAAGAAAGTTGCTCAAAAAATGAGACGAATCCGAATACGCGGTCTGTTTACCTGTCAGATGCCTCTAACTATCTAAACATGGAACATTCCCACTCCGGTCATTTGTTTGACATAGGTCCGGATCCGGGAATACATTCTCGGTTGAATTCCTCCTTGATCTATTTCGTGCAGCACTATGTTAGGTCGATCCTAGTTCTGCATATTGTTTTGTCATGCTTAGTGTTGCATCTGTTTGCTTATATTTACTGCTTCTTCCCCCTCTTCTCTCCGGTAGACCCCGCGGCCGATGTTGCCTTGCGATCGACTACGTCGACGATGACACTTCTTCCTTTTCAGCAGAACTTCCAGGCAAGCACCCCCTTTTGAGCATATCGATATCGCCTATTCTTTTGTCTCTTATGCTTGCATTAGAAGTTGCTGCTATTACTGTTATCCTATTTCTGCTACATAGCCTGTTTATTGTAACCTGCTGTCGTTACCTACCTGCTTATCCTAAACTGTTTAGTATAGGCTCGGTAGAGACCCCCACTTTGTCCCGACTGCCTCGCTGGATTATCAGAAGACCCGATCAACGGGATCGAAGACCAGGCCCCGGCACCGCACATTACTTCCCCCTTAGTTGCTCGATACTACTGGGTTACTATCAAGTGCCGAGGGTGATACCTCATCAGCACTTCTGATGTTAACCTTGTAGGTTAGTTCATCGGTTATGGCCATCAAGGGTGGTTCCTCCTTCTCCACTCCCGATAACGACACTGTCGTGCAACTCCTCAAGAGTGGCCTCGAGGGTGATTCCTCCTTCGTTCACCTTGACGATGACATCAGGTGGAATTCCATCGAGGGTGATTCCTCAGGGTTCCACTTGGTGTCAGACATACGGTTACTATGGTTACTATGACTTTACACTGAACCATGTTACTAAAGACGGGTCGGCCCTGAGGGGTACCCGCGCGAGCTTAATTGCGAGTGATGTGAAGTCGGGTTGACCTGGAAGGTGCCCGCGAGATAATTACGAGGCGTGGTCGGGCATTCTTAGCCCTTGCCTTAATTCCTCGAGACGAGACGACGGGGTCACATAGATCGTGAGTCTTTGCTCGTTGCTGCGCGCTCCTAATCCACTATGATTTGGATATTTGATCCGAGGGGCCTTTGGACTGATAGCACTAACCATCACATGGGCATAGTATGGGCGTTCTGCATAGTCTGGGCGTTCTGTGCGCCATGTTGGACTGGATACGCAAACGTGCTTGTATTAAGGGCTTGCCAGGTCTGCTCACGGCCACCCACGCAACGTGCAGGAGTTCCCGAGGCGATGGCCTAGGACCCCTGGGGGCATAGGTTTAGTCCGGCGTGCTGACATCTCTATTAAGCCTAGGTCGGGTTGCGGCGTATCGTTTGGCTGAGGCCAGGCATGACCCAGGAAAGTGTGCCCGACCAGAGTTAATCGAGCGTGGTGGGTAAGTTGGTGCACCCCTGCAAGGAAGAAAACATCTATCGATAGCCTGTCCTACAGTTACGGACACTCGGAGTTGTATCCCAATCGATACAACTAGAACCTGACACTTGAGATGATAACTGGATAGTATGGCTCTGGGATTGCTTTCTCACAGGGAGTCGAGGAAGGATCTCTGGGCGAGGTTGATGACACTACTACTACTTTACTTTATGCTAGTCTACACTCTTCTAATGCTGCAAGACCGCTGAAGATGCTAGTCTTCCATAGGACGAGGCTCTCCCCTCTATTCTGGCATTTCTGCAGCCCAGTCCACATATACAGCCTTCCTTTGATAATGTTGCATATGTAGTGTAGATCCTTGCTTGCTGAGTACTTCGGATGAGTACTCACGTTTGCTTTGCTTTCTTTTCCCCCCATATTCGTTTGATGCAACCAGATGACGGAGCCCTTGAGATCGCTGACCCCGCCGACGACTACCACTACTACCCCGAGGGTGGCTACTTCTACGAAGAGTCGTCCGATGACCAGGAGTAGGATCGGAGGGTCCTAAGCAAGAGGCCTATGCCTTTCGATCGTTGCTTCTATTTTGCCCCACCTTTCTAAAGGCTTATCTGTTCCCCTGTAATATCTGTACTTAGATATCTGAAGCTTCCGCTGACGCATGTATGCCATTGAGCTATGTATTCGATCCCTCGAGGCCCTGGCTTGTAATATAAAGCTTGTATGACTTTATTTATGTTTTAGAGTTGTGTTGTGATATCTTCAAGTGAGTCCTTAGGCTTGATCGTGTGCATTTTCGTGTATGGTTAGTGCACGATTAAGACGGGGGCATCACAAGTTGGTATCAGAGCCAACTGCCTATAGGAATCCCCCTTCCACACTCCTTGGCCGAAGTTGAGTCTAGTCAATGAAAAACTTTTACTAACATGGCTGTGTGGCTTACGGTCCCACGTTGCCATTGGGTGGTATTAGGATCTTTTATTCCTCTTCTATACTCTGGGACTCTGTTCTCTCTTCTATTCGGGTTTAATGAATTTACTAACTACATTAGGTTCTCGTAACGACTTTCCCCAGAGATCCCCTTCATTTCGTATGGTTGCCTGCTTCACCAGAAGACTTCGAAGATACTCTATGATCTACTCCTGAGAACTTGTGTTCATTTCTTTTGCAATCCCTTAACACCATTGAATCCTTATGGATAATTGCGTACCCTCGCCGTTCATACTTTTATCCCTAGTTGTTCTTGTTGTTACAAGATACCCCGAAAGTATTCTTCGACTTTCGAGAATCCTTTTCCTGACTGCCTTGCAGCTCTTTTCCGTTTGAATAACCCTATGAATAATTCCTCACACTTATCGGGGATTCGTTCATCCCCAGTTGATCATATGTCTCACAAAATTCTTCGAATGCAATTCGATCTCCCGAAGAGCCTCTGCAGCCTAGTGCTCCCGAAAGTCTTGTCTGCCTACATTATGGTTAAATCCATATGTCCGGCAATATTCATTAACATCCTTTGTCATTGTCATCCTGAGCCTGTTGATTCATTATGTTGCGATTGTCGCAATCATCAGTCGAACCCTGAAATTTGACCTTCCTGCTCATACGTCGTTCTGGACATGAGTTGGATCTCGGCCAATCATGTTGTAATTGATTGTCCACCTAATTCCCTTCAACTTGAACGTCGAATTATTCAGCTGCTTCTATAATTTGATGCCTTTGCATTCTTTCCTTCTTCTGATTGAGTACTAATACTCACATCAGATCCATTGAGGACCGTTGAATCCTTTGTTGGATTAATATCTGGCAATGTCCTTCATATTTAAAATCTCGTGCGCTCTTCCCCTGATACATATTGCCTTCGGTAAATTGTATCCTCTACTTATTGTCAACCATGCTCTACTATTGAGCTGATGTTATATGCTTTGGAAGTTAGTGGTATATGTTCCTAAGATACCCCTACGGGTTGAACCTATGCCTTCCCTGATCCGTGTGAACTCGAAAGAGATGTGAGTCATACTCTTCTGGTGCTTCACCAGATAAATCTTTCGCACTACAAATTCTTCGAAAATGAGGAGTGAATGAAAGGTTATGCATTGAAGAAGTGGGAGTCGACCTTGAACCTTTGTGTTCATGCCCATGGACCCGATGTAGAACTTAGCATGGAAGCTGCTCGTAAAAATAGTTACCCCTTGTTATAAGTTCATCTTGTATCGGTGGTTTGATTATTCATAATTGTGGTTCCGACCATAGTTTCTCCTTAATTCCATTTCCCGGACAAGTTAAAATACTTGTCTCCTGCAAGTCATTTCACCTGTCCAACCTCTAATTTGATCTACCTTCAAGTATTGCCTCATGTTATCTCGAGGATACTGTGTCATTACACTACCTCTTGTAAATTCTTAATTGGAGTGATACTCCGTCACATCATTCCTAGCCTGATCGGCTATATCATTATCGTGCTAATTTTACCTGTGCTACCTGGTCCTTATTCCCAGAGCACAACTTTTCGATGATGAGCAAAGCTTACGTTGATCTTCCTCATCTTATCATTCCACCTTGAACAACAAGCTTGAATCCGAGCTTGTGTCATATCCATGGTTCCAATAGCCTTTGCTTCATCATTCCTTTTGCTTGATGTCATTGCTGCTCGATGGCATCTTCATAGAGCCTCTCGAAAACATTTGTCGTGATCACCATCAATATACTGCCTTGTTCTAAGATATCAATCGAATTCTTGAGGAGAAATACCATCCTTACCCGTCGATGATTCGTGTTTTCATTGACACCATCCTTGACTTCCTGCCACTACAGACTTGGTCATGTTTTGGTTATATCTTACATTCCTTGACATTCTTCGAATTGTTCCTTTGTACTTCTTGTGACCTTCAGATTCAATCTTGCTTGAAACACCATGTTAATGTTACCTCGAAGCATGACTGTGGTACGCCAAACAACAACAAGAACATTGGAAGTGAATTGCCAAATGTTTCTTGCTCTATTATCCAAACACCGTTGTATGGATAACATCATGAATTCCCTTTCCCCTTTATCCAAATGGTGATGTACTTGTTGATCTAACATGTATATCATGGTCTACTTTTCCTTGGGAAAAGATACACTCCTAAATCTTGTGTATAAACACATTTTCCTTTCCATTGGTTTGTTTAACCTTTCTTGTGATATGTATATGTTATAAGCAGAAATAATTCCCTGCTTATGGAAACACCCCGGTTTATAACTCTGTCAATGTGACCCTGTTACTATTGTCGATGACATCCCGGTAACCACCGAAGTACGAGAACTATGCCTATTGATCCGCCTCGTTCAACGAGCAGGAAAATCGTTCTCTTCGTCCCTCGCCATTGGTACTGACGTTGTTACCGATATAATTGACAGACTATCCTCTGACATACCTTGTTGTTGAGACCGGTAAGATAACACTATTCTCCCTACTCTCGATCAACCCTCATCACAGCTCCACAAGATCAGAACCTGACTCTCCTGTATATCTTTGACTCCAAAATATTCTTACATTTGGCTTCGTATCATGTCACGAGCCACCTTCCGAGAGATGATCTATTCCCGATGCTCTGAACCCCTTTTCTCACACTCTATTTAGGTATCAATCGTTTGTCCATTCGCTTGAAACTTCCTATTGTACCTTCATACTTTGCTCTCGATGTTTTATTAAGTTTCAACTCGAGAGATACTTCTGCCTCATTCCATGAATTGCTCACCAGATAATTAACCCTATAAGGGTCAGTTCTCCCGAAGTTACTCTTTACTTCCCCACTTAAATCTTGGGATGAGATTTCTTGTAGTGGAGGAGATTTGTAACACCCCTAGTGTCATGCTACAGTAACCCCCTGTTAATGGTGCCATGTCATCATGTTACTGTTGCTAATCTTCACTTGATCCAAATCACAATTCAAATTCAAATCCCATCTAAAGTCAAAAATTCATATTTGTCAGACATGAAACTAAAATGTTCATCTTGTGCCAAATAATCCATAATTAATATTGGTGGTGAACCAACATTTTTGCAAGGTGTTTAAATGGCCTAAACCAATAAAAGCAGTGGCTAAAACAATAGCTTAAATGCCTTTTCAATTTATAAAAGTGGCAAACTTTTTCAAAAGCCTCACAATCTTTTTGTGCCAGTGCCAACTATTGCAATGTAATTATGTGGCCAAGTCCCACATTTTACAAAATCCTTTTTTGGTAGCTCAAATATTGCAAAAACATTTTCTGTAAAAATAAAAGAGCAAAAGAAAATGAAAAGGGGTAAATGAGAGAGGGCCCCCTGCCCTACTCGGCTTTAGCCCACCTTGGCCAGCCGGATGACCTACTCCCCCTCCCCGGTCATGCCCCTCATCCCTGTTCCTCTTACCCGGGCCGCTACAGGCGCCGTTCCCGCCCGACCACCTCGCCGGTGACGCCGGGAGGAGGATAAGGCCGCCAGCGCGTCGATGCCTCGATCCCCCCCTCGCTCTCATCCACCCACTCGCCCTCCTGCCTTCTCCTCTCTCTCCCCCCTCCCCAGATCTGTCGCGCCGCGCCGGCCCAGGTGTAGCCATCGCCGTGGCCTCGCCGTGCGCGTGGCCACCGGCGGCCGTCCTCCGTCTGCCTGTGTCCAGGAGCCCTCCTCGTCCTCGACCACGACGACCGCGACCACGCCACGGGCATGGGAGACCCTTTGCCTCACCGGATCACCACCTTCCTCCGCTTCGGTTGTCGCCGTCTCCGTCCACTCCGGCCACCCCCTGCTGCTACTAAGTTGTCGTCCGGCCTCCTTGTGCCTTCCCGCTGAGCTCCGGCTCCTTTCCCCTCTCCTTGCGCATATTTTCTCCCCCTGTAGCTGCTCCTCCCCATCGTGCCTCAGCTCGTCGCCGCGGTGGTGCTCGCCGTCGTGGCCACGGCTTGCGGAGCTCGCAGCCGACCACCCCATCGTGCTCAGCACCTCCGCCTGCACCCACTACACGCGCCCGCTACTCCTCCCGCTCCCCCGGCACCGTCCTCGACGGGCCTGTGCTCCGGCCACCGTCGCGAGCTCGTCTCCAGTGAGCTCGTCGCCTCCCGCCTACTACTGACTGAGGCAATGGATGCGCGTGAGCACCAGCCGCCCGTAGAGCCGCTCCGCACGTCGAGCCGTGTCCCAAAGCACCTTCGCCGTCGAGCGCCCGAAGGCCACCACCGCGCTTGCTCCACGTCGGCGCCATCTCCAGCCATCCCCGGGGGAGCCACCACTACCACCCGACTCGGCGTCGTGCACGCGTTCGAACGGTGCGAACCGCTCGTGAAACGGCCGCCCCTAGATGGATTCTGGTGCACGCCCGACCCTCCGTCGTGGCTATGGCCACCGGCGGTTAAACGCCGGTGCCCGCGCTGACGTGGTCGGCCCGGGGCCACCCATGGGTCACTGACCCATGGGCCCCAGGGGCCCGGCCAGCCTGTTGGCCGGTCAGCTCTCACCGGTGCGCGTCGGTCCTAAACAAACGGTTTTTAACCCCTTTCCACGATGGCATTTGGAACCGTCGCCAAGTGAGTGTGGGCGATAGGGGGGTCCTTCCCACACGACCTAGAAACCATAGGGGATATGCCCTGCTAGCACACACGTTCGGCAAAATGAGGTCGTGTGCGACCAGCGAGCACTCAAATACAGAAATATGTACAGTAGAGCTAAAAAATACAATTATACGCTGAAATTGTTTTTGGTCGCAAGTACATCCCACACAGTCAGTCCCCGCTAAACGTTTCCGTTTGTATGCACATCCCACACAGTCACTCCAAGGAAAATGTTTCCGTTCACAGGTACATCACACACAATTTTTCCCATTAAATCATTTGCGTTATTGAATGTATCACACACGGTCCGTAGAAGAAACTGTGTGGCAAAGGCTGTCCATCACACACAGTTTTTATGTGGTAAACGTTTGCGCAAGGTGGCCTAACACAAACAGTTTTCAAGAGAAAGTCGCGTATGATTGTTCATTGATCCAACACGGTTTATTCCTAGAAACTGTGTGCATTGCCTGAGGTCATCGCCCATGGTATTTTTTCAACAACCGTTTGCAATAGCAAAACACAATTAGCAGGCTAATTCACCATTAGCAGGCTAATTATCCGAATATTCATAATCCATTTATTAATCTAGTTGACATTTCATATTAAGCACACAATATATTTCATTTCCATATTAAGGAAGCAGAATTTCATAATTGAAATACATCAAAGTACAACATGATATAGCTTCAGCACTCAGCTACCCCATTACACAACTGCACCAACAGCAAGTTCCACATGCAACATGTAGAACCTTTCGAAATTAGCATCATAGACGGTATATAAACAGATGCATCTCATCTGGAAAAAACTGCTAAAGCGGAAGGCGAATATTGAACCTTCATTCACGTTGAAGGTCTTTGCAACTTTAGGCCAGTGCTTGTGGATGATTGACCGTCCGTCCTTCGTCCTCTTCAGGAACACTTCAATACTGAACCGTGGGTGTTGTATGAAAACCTTCCTCGCCTCCTGACCATAGAGGTGGTTTGGGAGGTAATCATTAGTGAACTGCTTTGGAAAGGCCTAAAAACAAGGATGTGCATAAATATCTTCTCTATATTGGAAATGGGGCAAAGGAATAAAAAAAGGCAAGGTATAATAGTTAGTACCATCTTGTAGTGAACTGATGTCTTCTTCATTGTGCAGACAAAGATCTTGTTGTTTTTTGTCGCTAATTTCTTTATCCTAACAATCTTTCTGAGTTTCTTGATTTGATTTATATTCATGGACAACTCATTTCCCCAGATGCAAAAAGGGTCGAACAGTGGGTCAAAATCTCTGACAGCGGGACCTACATGTGCAAGACCAAATTGTTAAAAACCAAAATATTAGAATGGTTCTTGCAATTGCTCAATAATGTGCTATTAGACAACGGACCATGCACGTGCTAACCTCGATTGTAAACCTCAGTGCTTCCCATTGTTTCCCTGCAACACATGTAAGGTAGTTAGTCATCAGGATAAGTAAGGGTTCGCATGCTATTAGTAAAATATGTTGATGAAAAATAAGCACATTGCAGATGCATCAGGTTAATTGAAGCCACACGGAAAACCCATTTACCCAAACCAAGCATGATTAAGAACTAGGAAATATAGCACTTGTATATGTTTCTCATGTATTAAGTGCAACCAAATTCGAATTATTCCTCACATGCACAACAATACAAAATTCTACCCAAGACAATTGGACATCACATTGCAGAATTGAACCAAGCAGTTGACTAAACACCATGATACGTCCATTTTGCATCATGCTTTTATATCGATATTTATTGCATTATGGGCTGTTATTACTCATTATGTCACAATAATTATGCCTATTCTCTCTTATTTTACAAGGTTTACATAAAGAGTGAGAATGCCGGCAGCTGGAATTCTGGGTTGGAAAAGGAGCAAATATTAGAGACCTATTAGGAACAACTCCAAAAGTCCTGAAACTCCATGGAAGTTATTTTTGGAAATAACCGAGCGAAGAAAATACCAGAGGGGGCCCACACCCTGGCCACGAGGGTGGGGGCGCACCCTACCACCCTGGGCACGCCCCCCTGCCTCGTGGGCCCCCTAGTGGCCCTCCGGTACCCATCTTCTGCTATATGAAGTCTTTCGTCCGAGAAAAAATAATAAGCAAGCTTTCGGGACGAGACTCCACCCCATGAGGCGGAACATTAGCGGAACCAATCTAGGGCTCTAGCGAAGCTGTTCTGCCGGGGACACTTCCCTCCAGGAGGGGGAAATCATCGCCATCGTCATCACCAACGCTCCTCTCATTGGGAGGGGGCCAATCTTCATCAACATCTTCACCAGCACCATCTCCTCTAAAACCCTAGTTCATCTCTTCTATCCAATCCTTGCCTCTAAGTCTGAGATTGGTACCTGTAGGTTGCTAGTAGTGTTGATTACTCCTTGTAGTTGATGCTAGTTGGTTTACTTGGTGGAAGATCATATGTTCAGATCCATTATGCATATTAATACCCCTCTAATTATGAACATGAATATGCTTTGTGAGTAGTTATGTTTGTTCCTGAGGACATGGGAGAAGTCTTGCTATTAGTAGTCATGTGAATTTGGTATCCGTTCGATATTTTGATGAGATGTATGTTGTCTCTCCTTTAGTGGTGTTATGTGAACGTCGACTACATGACACTTCACCATTCTTTGGGCCTAGAGGAAGGCATTGGGAAGTAATAAGTAGATGATGGGTTGCTAGAGTGACAGAACCTTAAACCCTAGTTTATGTGTTGCTTCATAAGGGGCTGATTTGGATCCATATGTTTCATGCTATGGTTAGGTTTACCTTAATACTTCTTTTGTAGTTGCGGATGCTTGCAATAGGAGTTAATCATAAGTGGGATGTTTGTCCAAGTAAGGACAGCACCCAAGCACCGGTCCACCCACATATCAAATTATCAAAGTACCGAACGCGAATCATATGAACATGATGAAAACTAGCTTGACGATAATTCCCATGTGTCCTCGGGAGCGCTTTTCTCTATATAAGAAATTGTCCAGGCTTGTCCTTTGCTACAAAAAGGATTGGGCCATCTTTCTGCACTTTATTTACTTCTGTTACTTGTTACCCGTTACAAATTACCTTATCATAAAACTATCTGATACCTATAATTTCAGTGCTTGCAGAGAATACCTTGTTGAAAACCGCTTATCATTTCCTCCTGCTCCCGTTGGGTTCGACACTCTTACTTATCGGAAGGACTATGATAGATCCCCTATACTTGTGGATCATCAAGACTCTTTTCTGGCGCCGTTGCCGGGGAGTGAAGCGCCTTTGGTAGGTGGAATTTGGTAAGGAAAAATTTATATAGTGTGCTGAAATTTACTGTCACTTGTTACTATGGAAAGTAATCCTTTGAGGGGCTTGTTCGGGGTATCTTCACCTCGACCAGTAGAGCAAAGATTTGCTCCTCAACCTACTGAACCTACTGAAAATGAAAATGTTTACTTTGAAATTCCTTTGGGTATGATAGAGACTGCTAGCTAATCCTTTTGCAGGAGATGGAACATTGCACCCCGATTTACAATTAATCTATGTGGATGAAGTTTGTGGATTATTTAAGCTTGCAGGTATGCCCGATGATGTTATCGAGAAGAAGGTCTTCCCTTTATCTTTGAAGGGAGATGTGTTGACATGGTATAGGCTATGTGATGATATGGGATCATGGGACTACAAACGGTTGAAATTGGAATTTCATCAGAAGTTTTATCCTATGCATCTTATTCATCGTGATCATAATTATATATATAATTTTTGGCCTCGTGAAGGAGAAAGCATCGCTCAAGCTTGGGGGAGGCTTAAGTCAATGTTATATTCATGCCCCAATCATGAGCTCTCAAGAGAAATAATTATTCAAAAAATTTATGCTCGGCTTTCTGACAATAATCGCTCCATGCTCAATACTTCTTATACTGGTTCTTTTATGATGAAGACTATTGAATTCAAATGAGATTTATTGGAAATAATTAAATGCAACTCTGAAGATTGGGACCTCGACGAAGGTAAGGAGCCAGGTATAACACCTAAGTTTGATTGTGTTAAATCTTTTATGGATACCGATGTTTTCTGTAAATTTAGCACTAAATATGGACTTGACTCTGAGATAGTAGCTTATTTTTGTGAATCTTTTGCTACTCATGTTGATCTCCCTAAGGATAAGTGGTTTAAATATAATCCTCCCGTTGAAGTAAAAGTAGTTACACCTATTAAAGTTGAAGAAAAGACTATCACTTATAATGATCCTGTTGTTCCTACTACTTATGTTGAGAAACCACCTTTCCTTGTTAGGATAAAGGATCATGCTCAAGCTTCAACTGTGGTTCACAAAAGTAATATTAGAACTTATACACCTCCTGAGCAAGTTAAAGTTGAACCTAATATTGCTATTGTTAAAGATCTCTTGGCTGATAATATTGATGGGCATGTTATTTACTTCTGTGATGAGACTGCTAGAATTGCTAAACCTGGTGCTAAAGATAAACATAGACATGTGGTAGGCATGCCTGTTACTTTTGTTAAAATAGGAGATCACTATTATCATGGCTTGTGTGATATGGGTGCTAGTGCTAGTGCAATACCTATTTGCTTATACAAAGAAATTATGCATGATATTGCACCAGCTGAGATTGAAGATATCGATGTTACCATTAAGCTTGCTAATAGAGATACTATTTCACCAATTGGGATTGTTAGAGATGTTGAAGTCTTGTGTGGAAAAGTTAAATATCTTGCTGATTTTCTTGTTCTTGGTTCCCCACAAGATAGCTTTTGTCCCATTATATTTGGTAAACCCTTCTTGAACACTGTTAATGCTAAGATAGACTGTGAAAAGGATGTTGTTACTATTGGCTTGGATGATATGTCTCATGAGTTTAGTTTCTCTAAATTTCGTAGACAACCTCGTGATGAGGAATTGCCTAGTAAAGATGAAATTATTGGTCTTGCTTCTATTGCCGTACCTCCTAGTGATCCTTTAGAACAATATTTGCTAGACCATGAAAATGATATGTTTATGAATGAAAGAAGGGAAATAGATGAAGTATTCTTTAAACAAGGACCTATTCCGAAACACAACTTGCCTGTTGAAATCCTAGGGGATCCTCCTCCACCCAAGGGTGATCCCGTGTTTGAACTTAAACCATTACCTGATACTCTTAAATATGTTTATCTAGATAAAAAGAAGATATATCCTGTTATTATTAGTGCTAACCTTTCAGAACATGAAGAAGAGAAATTATTGAAAACTCTGAAGAAGCACCGTGCTGCTATTGGATATACTCTTGATGATCTTAAGGGCATTAGTCCCACTCTATGCCAACATAAAATAAATTTGGAGAAAGATGCCAAACCAGTTATCGATCACCAACGACGGCTAAATCCTAAGATGAAAGAAGTGGTAAGAAAGGAAACATTAAAGCTCCTTGAGGCAGGTATAATTTATCCCGTTGCTGATAGTCAGTGGATAAGTCATGTCCATTGTGTCCCTAAGAAGGGAGGTATTACTGTCATTCCTAATGATAAAGATGAATTGATTCCTCAAAGAATTATTATAGGTTATAGAATGGTAACTGATTTCCATAAATTAAATAAATCTACTAAAAAGGATCATTACCCCTTGCCATTCATTGATCAAATTCTAGAAAGATTATCCAAACACACACATTTTTGCTTTCTAGATGGTTACTCTGGCTTCTCTCAAATACCTGTGTCAGCTGATGATCAAGCAAAGACCACTTTTACTTGCCCTTTCGGTACTTTTGCTTATAGACGTATGCCTTTTGGTTTATGTAATGCACCTGCTACCTTTCAAAGATGCATGATGGCTATATTCTCTGATTTTTGTGAAAAGATTTGTGAGGTTTTCATGGACGATTTCTCCGTTTATGGATCCTCTTTTGATGATTGCTTGAGCAACCTTGATCGAGTTTTGCAGAGATGTGAAGAAACTAATCTTGTCTTGAATTGGGATAAGTGCCACTTTATGGTTAATGAAGGCATTGTTTTGGGGCATAAAATTTCTAAAAGAGGTATTGAAGTTGATAAAGCTAAAGTTGATGCTATTGAAAAGATGCCATGTCCCAAGGACATCAAAGGTATAAGAAGTTTCCTAGGTCATGCCGGTTTTTATAGGAGGTTCATTAAGGACTTCTCAAAAATTTCTCTGCCTCTGACTAATCTCTTACAAACAGATATACCATTTGTCTTTGATGATGATTGCGTAGAAGCATTTGAAATACTTAAGAAAGCATTAATCTCTGCACCTATTGTTCAACCACCTGATTGGAATTTACCCTTTGAAATTATGTGTGATGCTAGTGATTATGCTGTAGGTGCTGTTCTAGGGCAAAGAGTTGATAAGAAATTAAATGTTATTCAATATGCTAGTAAAACTCTAGACAATGCCCAGAGAAATTATGCCACTACTGAAAAAGAATTCTTAGCAGTTGTATTTGCTTGTGATAAGTTCAGACCTTATATTGTTGATTCTAAAGTAACTATTCACACTGATCATGCTGCTATTAAATATCTGATGGAAAAGAAAGATGCTAAACCTAGACTTATTAGATGGGTTCTCTTGCTACAAGAATTCGATTTACATATTATTGATAGAAAGGGAGCTGAGGGAACCCCGTTGCAGACAACTTGTCTAGGTTAGAAAATGTTCTTGATGACGCACTACCTATTGATGATAGCTTTCCTGATGAACAATTAAAAGTCATAAATGCTTCTCGTACTGCTCCATGGTATGCTAATTATGCTAATTACATTGTTGCTAAATTTATACCACCTAGTTTCACATACCAGCAAAAGAAAAAGTTTTTCTATGATTTAATACATTACTTCTGGGATGACCCACATCTTTATAAAGAAGGAGTAGATGGCGTTATTAGGCGTTGTCTACCTGAGCATGAACAGTAACAGATCCTACGCAAGTGTCACTCCGAAGCTTATGGAGGGCACCACGCTGGAGATAGAATTGCACATAAGGTATTGCAATCCGGTTTTTATTGGCCTACTCTCTTCAAGGAGGCCCGTAAGTTTGTCTTATCTTGTGATGAATGTCAAAGAATTGGTAATATTAGTAGACGTCAAGAAATGCATATGAATCATTCACTTGTTATTGAACCATTTGATGTTTGGGTCTTTGATTATATGGGACCGCTTCCTTCCTCTAATGGGTATACACATATTCTAGTTTCTGTTGATTATGTTACTAAGTGGGCTATTCCAACTAGTAGTGCTGATCATAACACTTCTATTAAGATGCTTAAAGAAGTTATTTTTCCGAGGTTTGGAGTCCCTAGATATTTAATGACTGATGGTGGTTCACATTTCATTCATGGTGCCTTTCGTAAAATGATTGCCAAGTATGATGTTAATCATAGAATTGCATCTCCTTATCACCCACAGTCTAGTGGTCAAGTAGAATTGAGTAATAGAGATCTCAAATTAATTTTGCAAAAGACTGTTAATAGGTCTAGAAAGAATTGGTCCAAGAAGCTTGATGGTACATTATGGGCCTATAGAACTGCTTATAAGAATCCTATGGGTATGTCTCCGTATAAAATGGTTTACGGGAAATCATGTCACTTACCTCTCGAATTAGAACATAAGGCATATTGGGCTATTAAAGAGCTCAATTATGATTTCAAACTTGCCGGTGAGAAGAGGTTATTTGACATTATCTCACTTGATGAATGGAGAACCCAAGCCTATGAAAATGCCAAGTTGTTTAAAGAAAAAGTTAAAAGATGGCATGACAAAAGGATACAAAAGCGTGAGTTTAATGTAGGTGATTATGTGTTGCTATTCAACTCTCATTTAAGATTTTTTGCAGGAAAACTTCTCTCTAAATGGGAAGGTCCTTACGTTATCGAGGAGGTCTATCGTTCCGGTGCCATAAAAATCAACAACTTCGAAGGCACAAATCCAAAGGTGGTGAACGGTCAAAGAATTAAACATTATATCTCAGGTAATCCTATAAATGTTGAAACTAATATTATTAAAACCGTAACACCGGAGGAATACATAAGAGACACTTTCCAGAACGTTTCAGACCCCGAAAAGGAATAGGTACGTGGTACGGTAAGTAAACCGACTCCAAAACAGTTCTGATGGCAATTTTTCTCCGTTTTGGAATATTTAGAAAAATAGGAAAATAAGAAGCAATCCGGGAAGGACACGAGGCCTCCACGAGGGTGGAGGGCGCGCCCTACCCCCTGGGCGCGCCCCTACCTCGTGGGCACCTCGTGCGCTCTCCGGACTCTGTTTTCTTGCACGATACGTATTTTGGTCGGTAAAAATTCATTATATAATCTCCCGAAGGTTTTGACCACCGTATCACGCAATTATCCTCTGTTCTTGTTTCAAGTTGTTTTCTGTCAGGGTTGTCAAGGCCAGGCATCATGTCGTCCCCCTCCTCCAACAATGGTGACAACGATGCTTGGCTAATGAAGATAGAGCTGAAGAGGGAAGAACCCATGGAGATCAACAAGGATGAAGGGATCAAGAAGGCCACGGAGGACCAAGCTCTGGCAGCAGAAGACATCCTTCAACTTGATCACAATCTTCTTACCCCAACTGAGATCGAAGCTTTCAAGATGATTGAGTTAGCTCGTATACGAAACAAGTATCTCACACGTGATAATATTTTGTTGAAGGAGCATATCATCGCACTCAAGGGCATTATCCGCAAGTTGGAGGACCTCTTACGCTCGATGTGCGACTATCCATCATCACCTCCATCTTCTTCACCAATAAAAGAGATATAATCACATGGGTATGGGCACTCCCCTTGGCAACTGCCAAGCTTGGGGGAGTTGCCCCGGTATCGTATCACCATCACACTCCTATCTTTACCGTTTTTTCTTAGTTCGATCCTTTTGGTAATATCTTGATCTAGTAGAATAAAAGTTTTTGGTATGATCTAGTTTTGAGTTTTGCTTTATGATCCCTCTATGTAATTGAGTCCGTGAGCTATATATAATAAAGATTAGTGTTGAGTCAAGGGCTTGATTATCTTGCTATGATCTTGAGTGAATAAAAAAAGAAAAGAAATAAAAAGAGATCATATTGATCTTATGGAGAGTAATGACTTCACATATAAGGAGTATGATGATTAAAAATTGTTGAGAGTTGATAAACATAGTTTTGGTCATCGTTGCAATTAATAGGAAGTAATAAAGAAAGAGAGGTTTCACATATAAATATACTATCTTGGACATCTTTTATGATTGTGAGCACTCATTAAAATATGACATGCTAAAGAGTTGATGTTGGACAAGGAAGACAACGCAATGGGTCATGTTTTCTTATATCTGAGATAAAGTATATTGTCATGGATCATCCAACATGTTGAGTTTGCCTTTCTCCCTCATGCTAGCCAATTCTTTGCACCAAGTAGAAATACTACTTGTGCTTTCAAATACCCTTAAAACCAGTTTTGCCATGAGAGTCCACCATATCTACCTATGGATTGAGTAAGATCCTTCAAGTAAGTTGTCATCGGTGCAAGCAATAAAAATTGCTCTCTACATATGTATGACTTATTAGTGTGGGAGAAAATAAGCTTTGTACAATCTTGTGATGTGGAAGAAATAAAAGCGACGGACTGCAAAATAAAGGTCCATATCACAAGTGGCAATATAAAATGACGTTCTTTCGCATTAAGATTTTGTGCATCCAACACAGAAAGCGCATGACAACCTCTGCTTCCCTCTGCGAAGGGCCTATCTTTTACTTTTATCTTCTACCTTATGCAAGAGTCATGGTGATTTTCACCTTTCCTTTTTACATTTTATCCTTTGGCAAGCACATTGTGTTGGAAAGAACCTGATATATATATATATATATATATATATATATATATATATATATATATATATATATATATATATATATATATATATATATATATATATATATAGGGATTGACTATTCGTCATCCTGGGTGAGGAATAGTTATTCTTCACCCCCATCTATTTTACCATCAATGCACTATAATTTTACGTTCCGTAAGTTTTGGCTTATTTCCAATGTAAAAAGAGACCATAAGAAAATACATAATTGTCGTAAAAAATATTTTATGTTATGTAAAATTACAAACGTAAAAACATAGTGTAAAATACACACAAACTGTAAGTTTTCTTGTCTTATGACCTATATTTTTATTTTCTTATGCCAAATTTTACGTAATGAATCAATAGGAATGTAACTATTTGAATTCCAAACATAATTTAATTATGATATGATCGTAAGATTACCTCGGATGAAGAATAACTAATTCTGCACCCTGGGTGATGAATAGTATCACTATATATATATATATATATATAATTGGATGTATGTTAGCATGAACTATTATTGTTAACATTACCCTTGAGGTAAAAGGTTGGGAGGCAAAACTATAAGCCCCTATCTTTCTCTGTGTCCAATTAAAACTCCGTAACCACAAGTATTTCATGAGTGTTAGCAATTATGAAAGACTAAATGATAGTTGAGTATGTGGACTTGCTGAAAAGCTCTTACATAGACTCTTTCTGATGTTATGATAAATTGCAATTGCTTCAATGACTGAGGTTATAGTTTGTTAGTTCTTAATGAACTTTCTGATTCATACTTGACATTGTGAATAGATTATTACTTGAGCATAAGAAATCATATGACAATATCCATATATGTTGTTGTTCTAAGAATGATCATGATGCCCTCATGTCCGTATTTTATTTTATCGACACCTCTATCTCTAAACACGTGGACATATTTATCGTTATCGGCTTCCGCTTGAGGACAAGCGAGGTCTAAGCTTGGGGGAGTTGATACGTCCATTTTGCATCATGCTTTTATATCGATATTTATTGCATTATGGGCTGTTATTACACATTATGTCACAATACTTATACCTATTCTCTCTTATTTTACAAGGTTTACATAAAGAGGGAGAATGCCAGCAGCTGGAATTCTGGGCTTGAAAAGGAGCAAATATTAGAGACCTATTCTGCACAACTCCAAAAGTCCTGAAACTCCACAGAAGTTATTTTTGGAAATAATAAAAAATATTGAGCAAAGAAAATACCAGAGGGGGCCCACACCCTGGCCACGAGGGTGGGGGCGCGCCCCTGCCTCGTGGGCCCCCTGGTGGCCCTCCGGTGCCCATTTTCTGCTATATGAAGTCTTTTGTCCGACAAAATAATCATAAGCAAGCTTTCGGGATGAGATTCCGCCGCCATGAGGCGGAACCAATCTAGGGCTCTGGCGGAGCTGTTCTGCCAGGGACACTTCCCTCCGGGAGGGGGAAATCATCGCCATCGTCATCACCAATGCTCCTCTCATTGGGAGGGGGCCAATCTCCATCAACATCTTCACCAGCACCATCTCCTCTAAAACCCTAGTTCATCTCTTCTATCAAATCCTTGCCTCTAAGTCTGAGATTTGTACCTGTAGGTTGCTAGTAGTGTTGATTACTCCTTGTAGTTTATGCTAGTTGGTTTACTTGGTGGAAGATCATATGTTCAGATCCATTATGCATATTAATACCCCTCTGATTATGTACATGAATATGCTTTGTGAGTATTTACGTTTGTTCTTGAGGACATGGGAGAAGTCTTGCTATTAGTAGTCATGTGAATTTGGTATTCGTTCGATATTTTGATGAGATGTATGTTGTCTCTCCTCTAGTGGTGTTATGTGAACGTCGACTAGATGACACTTCACCATTGTTTGGGCCTAGAGGAAGGCATTGGGAAGTAATAAGTAGATGATGGGTTACTAGAGTGACAAAACCTTAAACCCTACTTTATGCGTTGCTTCGTAAGGGGCTGATTTGGATCCATATGTTTCATGCTATGGTTAGGTTTACCTTAATACTTCTTTTGTAGTTGCGGATGCTTGCAATAGGAGTTAATCATAAGTGGGATGTTTGTCCAAGTAAGGATAGCACCCAAGCACCGGTCCACCCACATATCAAATTATCAAAGTACCGAACGCGAATCATATGAACGTGATGAAAACTAGCTTGACGATAATTCTCATGTGTCCTCGGGAGCGCTTTTCTCTATATAAGAAATTGTCCAGGCTTGTCCTTTGCTACAAAAAGGATTGGGCCATCTTGCTGCACTTTATTTACTTTTGTTACTTGTTACCCGTTACAAATTACCTTATCATAAAACTATCTTATACCTATAATTTCAGTGCTTGCAGAGAATACCTTGCTGAAAACCGCTTATCATTTCCTCTTGCTCCTCGTTGGGTTCGACACTCTTACTTATAGAAAGGACTATGATAGATCCCCTATACTTGTGGGTCATCACAACACAACAAATGAACCAAATATTAACTGAGCACCACATCGCACAATATAACATACTCCTAATAGAAGATCAGGGAGTTAGCCATACAGTTAACTACAGCCAATTGTAGCAATTGTATTTGTTTCTCATGTATTTACTACAACCAAATTCAATTTATTCCTCACATGGTATACAATAACAGAATGCACCCACAATTTTGTAAAGATAAATTAGATTTATTTCTCACATGGAAGACAATACAAAATTGCAGCCTGAAGAATTGAACATCACATTTGCAGAATTGAACCAAACAGTTAACTGAAGACGACAAGTAATTAACAAAACAGTTAATAAGTGAGCACCACACTGCACGACATATAGAACATATACACTAGAGCAACAGAGTGCATGGTGAAATTAGATAGCACAATTCACTAGAATTTGTGAAGGAAAGGCAGGAGCAGCACACGCAATGGGTAAACAGAGCATGCTTAACCGGCATAGCTAGCAATTGGCAAGGTGATCCTTAAAGATCTGGGGGTCAGCACGAATGGCAGCCATCGCGACCTCATCCGCGCGTGTGGCCGTGATTTGCTTCTCCGCTGCCAAATGCTCCTTGAGGTCCTGGCTATACTGCATGCACCATAGCTTAGGCCGGCGCTTATTTGGTGGAGGGGTCGGTGATTTGGGTGGAAGGTTTCGCGCTAGCGCCGGCGGTCGGGGCATGTGGATGTGGAAGGAGGAGGAGGATGGGGGTCGGGTGTGGATTACCTGCCTGGATAGAGGAGGCCGAGCAGCGTGAAGGAGGGTCGCCGGCGAGGAGGCGGCGGCACTGCAAGCAAGGAGTGAAGGTTTCAACTTGGAAAGGAAGGCGGAAAGAGGGGAAATGTGGCTTTTGGTAAGGCGGAGGGGCGGGGAGGTAGATATTTCCGCGGAAGCCAAAAATTTGGAATCGCATCAGCCAAAAAACTAGCGCGCAAAGTGTCATCAGACACGGTCCCTTAATCAGAACTGTGGACATCACAAACGATTCAGATAGCTTAACCCGTGTGTGATGAGTTTGAACGTCAAAAGTTTTGGTTAGAATTTCCATGGTTACAGTGGCCATCCACGTCATTGCATAATTTGGGTACACAAAGGAGACTACAACACACCCACACTTCTTAATCGAGCAAGTTCAGCAATTAAACAGAGCTAGCTGACCTAAACATTACTCTAACAAATTAAAGACCGGCGCTCTTAATTAAACAAAACAAAGAGTACTACTCCGGCTGGTGCTCGTCGATCTCCACCGCCGCCTCCATGTCCAGCTCACGCCCGACGGTCTCCTGGGGAAGGGGCTCCATGGCATCCATCACACCATACTTAGCAAGCATCTCGCCATCCGCGTCCGCCATCTCTTTGGAAAAGGCTGCCATGAGCTCGGCGTGGGTGGACACGATTTGGGCTTGGACGGGCTCCATCGTTGCAAGGTATGCAGCGAAGGAACGGGCGACTACTCGAACTTTCTCGGCGATTGCCAGCTCTTTGGCCGTGGGTTGCCGACCGTTGTTGGAGAAGCTTCGTTCGATTTGTGCGGTGACCGGCAGGAGCTGGGCATGGGCGGCCTCGACATGGTCGTGGGCGGCCTCCATCAGGGCTAAGGCCGCCACTGCGGAACGGAGAATTGCTGTGCCGCTCTCGCCAGTTGCTATCCCCGAGGCAGATGTTGCTGCCGCCACCTGAGAAGCAACCGCGGCCATTTGGGCTGCCTTTGCCGCTCGGTCGCAAATTGCGACTGCGCTCATGCACCTTGTTAGCACGCGCATGGCGGCTGCGGCCGCACTCTCACCGGAGTGGGCCACCGAAGTTGCCCTCACGACGCGGGTCCACGTGCCCATGTTTCACCGGCGACGATTGAACAGTGAAATGATATTTGGGGAGCGAGCTAGTGTGCTTGAGACGCCAGCTGTGGACTGTAGCCGACGCATCTTCTCGCGTAAGCCGTAGGCGTACTATACACAGACGGTGCTCCAAGGTATTTTGTACTACATCTCACACGGTTGCTGATAATAAACCGTGTGCGATCTACTTGATTTTTCATCTTGATTTCAATTACATAATGGGGTCACAGCGGCAATGGACGGTGTTTGAATTGCTAGACCTTTTATCTGGAGTGAACATGCAACTATATGTGTGTCGTGGAAGAATTAGAATTATTCAGGGTTCATTTTAACATTTTATACATTAAATTGGTTTTCTAGCCATTTCAGGTGAACAATTCAAATTTGAACTACATGCACATGCTCGAGTGCATATAAATTGGTTGAAAAATCAAATATGTGTCCTTGGGTGCATGCTTAGGTCCCATGCAAGAAACGGGAATGAATTTCAAACACCAGGGCACCGTTGATTGCCGGCAAAATATTGAGATGCCTGGTTTTTAAATTCTAGTAAATCCAAAACTCGTCTGAAATTCATGAAACTTGGCATGCTATCATGGAGCGGCATCAACATGCCGTGGTACAAATTTTGTCCCATTTGGGGCAGGTTTGAGTATATGCTTCTCATAAACCAGAGCTTCTCACAAGAAGCATGATGGTTGTCGGTAGGGAATGTCCCACCTTTGGGGACGAAACGGTATCCATTGCCTCTTATTGCTTTCAATTTTTCTTCTCGTGTCAACATAGAACAACAGGAGTGTTGTGTGATTTTTTATGATTTTTCGGGCTTTGTTTGGACATTTTTATGCATTAACTGAGTTTTCAATGCATTTTATGTGCATAATTCAAATTTGAACTACATGCACATGCTCCAGTGCATATAAATTGGTTGAAAAATCAAATATGTGTCCTTGGGTGCATGCTTAGGTCCCATGCAAGAAATGGGAATGAATTTCAAACAACGGGGCACCGTTGATTGCCGGCAAAACATTGACATGCCTGATTTTTAAATTCTAGTAAATCCAAAACTCGTCTGAAATTCATGGAGCGGCATCAACATGCCGTGGTACATATTTTGTCCCATTTGGGGCAGGTTTGGGTATATGCTTCTCACAAACCGGAGCTTCTCACAACAAGCATGATGGTTTTCGGTAGGGAACGTCCCACCTTTGGGGACGAAACGATATCCATTGCCTCTTATTGCTTTCAATTTTTTTTTCTCGTGTCAACATAGAACAACAGGAGTGTTATGTGAATTTTTGTGATTTTTCGGGGTTCATTTGGACATTTTTATGCATTAACTGAGTTTTCAATGCATTTTTGTGCATAATTCAAATTTGAACTACATGCACATGCTCCAGTGCATATAAATTGGTTGAAAAATCAAATATGTGTCCTTGGGTGCATGTTTAGGTCCCATGCAAGAAATGAGAATGAATTTCAAACACCAGGGCACCGTTGATTGCCGGCAAAACATTGAGATGCCTGGTTTATAAATTCTAGTAAATCCAAAATTCTGTTAACCATTCACATGACGCCACGTGTCTTGGTTTTAATGGTTGTAGGAGGTGTCGTGCGGACAGCTGCCTGACCTTGACTGAACGGGAGGCGTGCGAGCGCCGTCCAGTGCGCAGGCTGACCGAGAGGCGTGCAAGCTGTCCTTGAGTGCGCAGGCTCACCGGGAAGTGTGCGAGTTGTGCATTGCGCGGGCTCACTGGGAAGTGAGCCCTTTGACTTCCATGGCCGCCCGCCTTGCTCACATCCTCCATTAATGGCGCCCAAGCCGCAGTTTAATTCGCTTTTTACATATAAAACACTAATCGCAAAGTTTTAATTAGAACACCCGTATGTAAACCGACAGCTTCCCTAGGAAGCCAAGAGAAAATGTGTCAAGCAGGACTTCTGTAGCTCTTGATCGCAAATGTTTTAGATAGAACACCCGTATGCAAAGTGAGAGCAGCGCAGGATTTGTGCATCCCTTCAACACAAACGGTTGTTTTGGATGACCCGTGTGCAACCACGTACAAACAATTTGGTAAGATTTGTCAATCCTTGTAACACTGCCATTTGTCAAAATATGAAGCTAAAAATCACTAGCAGTATCTAATTTTTACAACTAAAATTCATTAATTAAGCATAGATTTCATTCATAGATTAAGCAGTCGTTCTTAATTTATACAAACAATTCAACTCGACAGCTGAACCGACCAAACTTTTCCCCAATTGTTGCCAACCACGTACTAAAATAGCTAGTTCAACTATATATACTAGCTAATTTTAAGTATGTTGTACAGTTCCACCACATCTATAGTCAGATGACTGAACAAAATAGTCCCTAAATACTACTACTACTACTACTACTACTACGGAGGGGCTTTGTACTACTTTCGGCTGCCTCTCCTCTGCCGAGCGCGCTCAGTAAGAGGCGGAGGACGAGGAGCCTACCGACGAGCTGGGCAACTGCAATGCGGTGCCTGCCGCTAATGCAGCTTCAGCGACGCTCGCCTTGAACGCCCTCTGCCGCTCCAGACGACCCCTCTCGAAGCGGTGGTTCTCCTCGTAGATCTCCTGATTCCTCGCCTCTGAGGCGGCGTGTGCCGCGGCCACTGCGGCGATAAGGCTCTTTGCGTGCTCGACGACGCGCTCCTCCTCCCGCAGGAACTCGGTGTAGCGCGCAAGGTCGCTGTCGCACGTGCGGGCATCCACCTCCGCCTCCCGCCTTCGGGCGGCGGTGGCGGAGCGGGTGATGACCCCGTCGGTCGACGATGGGCTGGCGGCCACGGCAGCCGACGACGGGGTGGCGGCCACGACCACCACCTCCCGCCTTCGGGCCGCGGTAGCGGAGCGGGTGATGGTCACAGTGGCAGGCAGTGGGGTGGGGGCCACGACGGCCATCTCCCGCCATCGGGCCGCGGCAGCGAAGCGGGCGATGGCCCTGGCTTTTGACGGTGGTGTGGCGGCAACAACTGCCGACGGGCACCGGCAGCGGAGCGTGTGGTGGGTGTTCCGCGCACACCCAACAGGGACGCCACGCGCACTACAGTACACCGGGGACTGCGCCGCCGCCGCGGTGTAGCCTCCCAGCTGGAGTTGTCCTCTGATGGCGGTGGAGTGACTGAGCGATGACGACAGACCGGTGCCATTGGCGAATGTGGGAGAAGCAGACGAGATAAGCTACAGGGATGGAGGGGGAAATGCGACGCATGACTCGCCGGCCGTGAGGGTTTTTATAGCAGGCCGGTAAGCATTGGAATTTTGGGAGATTTCATCGAGTCGAGCGGGAAGCTTGCGCGGGAACCTGCGAGGTTGCACGGGAACGGGCTCACCGACGATTCATTGGCGCCACCATTTGGCAAAAAGAATGCCCCCGTGTGCTGCGCAAGCTTGCGCTGTAAGTCGTCTGCGGCAGCAGGGTGACAAGACGTGCAGGAGGAGGACGAAAGGCCACGTACACATACTGTTAATAAAAAAACATTTGTGATTTAATTACCTACTATACCACCGTCCTTGTTTATAAGTATGATTTAACTAATAAAATACGAATGCATGTTGCCAAAGATTATATAGTTGGATTTGTATTTGAACATAGTTTCCAATTATATAATTTTTAAAACATGTGTTAACATTTTGTTGGTTAAATTTGAGGGCAAAGTATGGCATGGAATATAAAGGAGACTATAGACTATACAGAGGTGGTACCACACGGCCGCTCTCTACGCAACGACGCAACTGTCGGCCGGCTTGTATGTGACCATTTCCTGCGTGTTCGACTGCTCCATGTGTGTGGTTGCTTGCGGTTCAGGTGGCCGCAGCACGCTCTGCTCTCGTGTCCCTCCGGGTGCTCTGCCCTCGTCCCTCCACGCATGTTGCCAGTGTTTTGGGCCAGCGCACGATCACGCACGTCCGTGTGCAAGCGGTTGCGCCAGGCGCGGCACGACGATGCAGTTACCCGCTGCAAAAACTGCCATGCGGACGCGCCGAGAATCCACGCTGCCCAGCCCCCTTTTATTCCTGCAGCCATTTACCTTCATCTCTCATCTCACACGACACAATAAGCACACCCACGAGGACACATACAGAGAGGACATCCAGCGGTTCCAATGGCGCTCCCCATGGCTCCAATGGCGCTCCCAGCGGCCGAAGACGACAACGGCGGGCATTTAACCACGCATCACATAGTGGACACCCACGTAAGGGGGAAGGCCCTCTCGGTGGTGTACACGAACAATCCGGTCTCGGTGGAGAGCTCCATCCAAACTATGGAGCAGTTCCTTGATGAGGACAAGTACCAACTAGTCGGCTTCGACCTCGAGTACACCATCAGTCGTGTCGGGCACAATCAGAAGGTTGTCGTCGCCCAGTTGTGCGTGCGACATGACGTCCTCGTCTACCACTTCCACCTTGCCACAATGAGGGAGTCCTGGATTAGGGGGTCCTCGAACAGCCGGACTGTATCCTTTGGCGGGACTGTTGGACTATGAAGATACAAGATTGAAGACTTCATCCCATGTCCGGATGGGACTCTCCTTGGCGTGGAAGGCAAGATTGGCAATTCAGATATGTAGATCTCCTCCCTTGTAACCGACTCTGTGTAACCCTAGCCCCCTCCGGTGTCTATATAAACCGGAGGGTTTAGTCCGTAGGACAAGAACAATCATAATCATAAGCTAGCTTCTAGGGTTTAGCCTCTACGATCTCGTGGTAGATCAACTCTTGTAATACTCATATCATCAAGATCAATCAAGCGGGAAGTAGGGTATTACCTCCATCGAGATGGCCCGAACCTGGGTAAACATTGTGTCCCCCGCCTCCTGTTACCATCCGCCTTAGACGCACAGTTCGGGACCCCCTACCTGAGATCCGCCGGTTTTGACACCGACATTGGTGCTTTCATTGAGAGTTCCACCATGTCGTCATCATAAGGCTCGATGGCTCGTCTTGTTGTCAAGGACAACATCACCTTGGGGGGAGCCCTGGCTGTAGGCCAAACCCTCTGATTAGGCGGCTTCGTCATGACCGCCCGTTCGGCCATTGCGCCAACGATGACTTCTCGGGTCATCAAAAACAGCCTCCACATTGGCTCGGGATTCACCGAGCGGATGGATCCAATGGAGCTCTCTTCCCTGAACAAGCTATTGGATCGCATCGCCGCCTTGGGAGTCGCTACGGACTATGATCGGATCGGGCTTAAACCCGGCCAAAGGGAGATTAATTCTCCGCCGGTCACCCATCAGATAGCGGTGGTGGAGGAGCACAACGATCCTTACTCTATCTTGAGGACGAACTATGTCCGGATTCCCGAGCTCTCCGAGCCGGATACCCATCTACGGGACGACATGGCCCAAGCTTTGAACCTAGAATCAGACAGCAGGCTAGATCTATTGGGCAACATCTCGGAGCCCGAACTGCCAAGCTCGGAAACTCCTCCGCCCCTGGGTCTCGGATCAGGTCAGGGTTCAGACCTAAACCTACCCACCCACCCAGATATAGGTGATCTTTCCCACATTAGACAAGAGCCCCTAGAGACAGTACATCACTATTGGGCCAGATTCCTCCTTGTAATGAGCAAGGTCAAGGACTGTCGCGAGGAAGACGCAATTTCATTCTTTTGCAAAAATTTGACGGACAAGGGAATCCTCAACGCCATAAGTCGCCGTGACATAGCACACTTCGCTAACTTGGCGGCCATAGTACAGAAGTATTGTGCGATGGGAAGCACTTGGAAAACCCAAACAAAATTATGGGATCCTCCGGCTCTCACTAACCCCCCCTCCCCATCTGAACTAAAAGGGTGTACTCTCGTAAGTCACCCGATCCAATTACAAAGAAACCAAAGCCCACTACAGGGCGTGGAACTGTATTGGAGGGATGTCTCAATGGGCCATGCAAAATTCACAGTACAGCGGATACCATGCCAACACATAGCCTTAGAGCATGTTGGATACTCCGGCAGGTGGCCAAGAGCGGCGAGGATATCCTCATCAACAACACAACGGAGCACCATCCCGTCAAAAATAACAATACAGTATTGACAGTCATCGAGACCTTCGCCTCAAATAATAGGCGTAAGCGAGCACTCCGCAGCCTAGCCGAAGTCTGCCACATGGCAGCAATAAATCCATGGAGCGATACGGCTATAACCTTCAATGCCAGTGACGAACCTAAATTCCAAACAGCCTTGGTCCTTAGTCCAATTGTGGACGGCTTCCGGCTTACTAAAGTGCTCATGGACGGTGGTAGCGGATTAAACCTCATCTATGAGGAAACCCTTCGAAAAATGGAAATAGACAAGAGCCGCATTGAGCAAAGTAGCACGAATTTCAGAGGAATCATCCCTAGTCGGGAGGCACGATGTGCAGGAAAAATCACACTAGATGTGGTATTCGGCACGCCGGAGAATTATAGGTCCGAACAAATCACATTCCAAGTGGCCCCGTTTAGTAGTGGATACCACGCCCTTTTAGGGCGGGAGGCATTCACGATCTTCCAAGCTATACCCCATTACAGGTACATGAAGCTCAAAATGCCCGGGCCTAATGGAATCATCACTCTAGCTAGTGATCCGGACATAGCACTCCGCGCCAAAAATAAAACCGCCGCACTAGCCCTCAAGGCGTTATCCGAAGCCCTTGCGGCCAAAGAACTAACTACGGTGTGCTCCACAGTGGACAGGGACGACATGATACTCGACAAAAGACCCAAGTCCACCTCTTTTTAACCAGCGGACGAAATAGTCAAATTCCAAGTCCACCCAACGGACCCTACAAAAACAGCATCCATCGGGGCACAGTTAAACCCCATAGTAGACGCCACACTACGGGAGTTCTTGCTCGAAAATTGGGACATCTTCGCCTGGCATCCTTCAGACATGCCAGGAATCCCACACAGGCTGGCCGAGCATAGCCTTAACATTCTAAAGGGGTTCAAGCCGGTCAAGCAGACTCTTCGGCGTTTCTCTGAGCCTAAGCGACAAGCCATGGGAGAGGAGTTAGCCAAGTTACTTGAGGCCGGATTCATTAGAGAAATAAAACATCCGGACTAGCTAGCAAACTTGGTGATGGTACCAAAGAAGGACAAATCCTGGCACCTATGTGTAGACTTCAAGGACCTTCACAAGGCTTGCCCCAAGGACCCCTTCCCCCTCCCCCGCATCGATCAAATTATCGATGCTACCGCAGGACACGAATCATTGTGTTTCCTCGACGCATACTCCGGATACCATCAAATTAAGATGGCGGAGTCCGATCAAGCCGCAACGGCATTTATCACTCCATACGGCCCCTTCTGTTTTAACACCATGCCTTTCGGGCTCAAAAACGCCGGTGCAACCTATCAACGCATGATTCAGACATGCCTGGAAACACAAATTGGCAAAACAGTGGAGGCATACGTAGACGACGTGGTCATTAAAACCAGACACGTTGAATCCTTAATAGACGACTTGAGGCTCACGTTCGACAATCTCCGAACATATGACATCAAGCTCAATCTGGAAAAATGCGTTTTCGGCATGCCCGCCGGAAAGCTCTTGGGCTTCATCGTCTCCAGCAGAGGAATTGAAGCAAATCCAGCTAAAATACGAGCTCTGTCACAGTTGGCTATCCCAACAGACCTCAAGCAAATCCAAAAATTAACTGGATGTGTGGTTGCCGTAAGCCGCTTTATCTCCCGATTATGGGAAAAGGCACTACCCCTTTATCGCCTTCTTCGACGCACCGAACACTTTGAGTAGACGGATGCGGCCATGGCCGAATTGGAAAAAATAAAAGCCGTTTTGGCCACCAACCCAATCTTGGTCGTGCCAAATATCGGCGAACCAATGCTGTTATATATAGCGGCAACACATCAAGTTGTAAGCGCAGTGCTCGTCGTCGAATGAGAGACGGACAGACATAAGTTCCCGCTTCAAAAGCCGGTATACTATGTATCCATTGTCCTCACTCCATGCAAATCACGGTACCCACATTATCAAAAGATAGCATACGCGGTCTTCATGGCACCCCGGAAATTACGACACTACTTTCAAGAGTGTCCAATTACGGTGGCCTCTGAAGTACCACTCAATGAAATAATAAATAACCGCGATGCCACGGGCCGGATTGCTAAATGGGCTATTGAGCTCCTCCTGTTCGACATAACATACAAACCACGGCGAGCCATTAAGTCACAAGTACTGGCTGATTTCGTGGCCGAATGGACAGAAGCGGAACTTCCTAAAGAGTACGGCGCATACTCCAATTGGATCATGCACTTTGATGGCTCTAAGATGCTGGCTGGTCTGGGGGCAGGCGTCGTTCTGACATCCCCCACCGGAGATACAGTCCAATACATACTCCAAATATTATACACAGACTCCAACAATGCAGCAGAATACGAGGCCATGTTGCATGGTCTCTGGATAGCAGTCTCCATGGGCATTCAATGCCTAGAGGTGCGTGGGGATTCGAACCTCGCAATATCTCAAATAAATGGAGACTTTGATGCCAAGGACCCAAAAATGGCGGCTTACCGCAACGCCGTCTTCAAAATGTCAGCTCGGTTCGAGGGGCTTGAATTCCACCATGTGGTCAGGGAAAACAATCAAGCGACGGATATCCTCGCCCGCATCGGCGCTAAGCGCGACCCTGTCCCACCTAATATCTTCTTGGAAAGGCTGTTTAAGCCATCCGTGGTATGGGAAGGAGAGACCGGCAACAACAGTCCGTACCTGGCCACAACACCAGATACCGAACACTCTGACGTAATCGGAGGCTCTGCCACCGAAATAACGCCTTCGTCCCACGTGATTATGGCTGTCATCGCCCCGTGGACAGAACCCTTCTTGGCCTATCTAATTAGGCAAGAAATCCCTCAGGACCCAAACGAGGCACGTTGCATTGTACAGCGGTCTAAAGCCTACAAGGTCCATGAGGGAGAGCTTTATAAGAAAAGCGCTACCGGAGTACTTCAAAGATGCATCTCCGAAGAGGAAGGACGGCAGCTTTTGGCAGAAATTCATGCTAGACTTGGCGGCCACCACGCTGCAGCTCGGGCCCTTGTAAGCAAGGCCTTCCGTACTGGTTTTTATTGGCTGACGGCCCGAGCAGACGCACATGACCTCGTTTAACGTTGCGTCAGTTGCCAGCTTTTCGCAAACCAAAGCCATATGCCACCTACCGCTCTCCAAACAATCCCCATTACTTGGCCCTTTGCGGTCTGGGGGCTTGATATGGTCGGACCCCTTAAAGGGGGAAGCCATAAGAAAAAATACCTATTGGTCATGGTGGATAAATTCACCAATTGGATAGAAGCCAAACCAGTTAAAACGGCCAAATCCGGACCAGTGATAGACTTCATATCCGGGGTTGTACACCGTTACGGCGTCCCCCACAGCATCATCACCGATAACGGCTCCAACTTTACAGCCTACGAGGTAAAAACTTGGTGCGGCAACATGGGCATTAAGCTCGATTATGCCTCTGTCTATCACCCCCAAACAAACGGTCAGGTTGAGAGGGAAAATGGTCTCATTATGAGCGACATTAAACCTAGACTAGTGCGATTCTTGAAGGAATCAGATACACACTGGGTCGAGGAGCTCGACTCCGTACTATGGGGGCTGTGGACCATGCCGAATCGCACTACTGGATACACACCTTTCTTTATGGTGTACGGCACAGAGGCGGTACTGCCCTGCGACATAATTCATGACCCACCTTGAGTGCGCATGTATGAAGAGAAAGAAGCCGAGCTTGATCAGCAGGAAAGTTTGGATGCCCTGGAGGAGGAGTGTGACGTGGCAAAATCCCGCTCCGCATTCTATCAGCAACAGGCTCAACGGTATCAAAGCAGAGAAGTATGGGCCAAAACTTATAACGTTGGCGAACTAGTTCTACGCCTACCGGTGAAGAAAAAGAACAAGCTCAAGCCCAAATGGGAAGGTCCCTTCGTTATCGACCAAGTTCTGACCGGCGGAGCGTACCGTCAGCGGGATGCATGAGACAATTGACTCGAGCCAAACCCGTGGAACGCAGCCAGACTCCGAAAGTTCTACGCCTAGTGCCGGACTATGTGTTCGTCACCTTACCTCCGTCAATTTTTTATATATATCCATTATCTGTCTTTTCTTTCTTTCTTCCCTTTTTCTTCACAGCCTTAAAAGGTTATAATGTGTCTTGACTACACAATCTTGACACGCTAGGCGTGCTCATTATACCTGGGGGCTTCTTATACAGAAGCCTAATATAATTATGTTCCGGGCTTTATGCCCCCGCACATGTGTTACTTTTCCACATGTACCTTTTCTTCGCCATTATATGCATCGATATGACTTAAGTTTTGGCCAAGCTAGGTTGCCTGGCTCTTCTGTTTATGCCCTACATTCTCGTTAATTCGGCTAGGGCATAAGGTGAGCACCTCTGCGATTGTTACTGCCGGGTCATCCGGATGTGTACCTCAGACTGGGTGAAGCCGAAAGCTAGTGTTCTTAAGAGAATATTCGGTCGGTGAACAAAATATGACTTTTATTTATTGTAATACATGCCCCCAGATGTTTATATCCTGCATCTCTTTTTGCAGTTCGGACATGCACGTTAATGCATGCGTACCCATGGAAAGGAACCCTTAACGGAACTATTATCCCTGGAAGATGTTTCTTACTATCCATGTAATATAACATAGCTAGTTGGGTACTTGTATGTTCAAGCACTAATACCCCCTACGCCTGGTTTCCACGCATACCCCGGTTTTTACATAACTGAGCGGGTATTCGGATACACTCCGGACTATCGGGTCCGGAGGTCGAAGCGAAAAGGTCCGCCATGACAAATGATTTACAATCTGTCTAGGGAAAAAACATGTCATTGAAGTACACAACCACTTAGACTGACTAAATTCTTCTTCTATACCATCCAACTGGCTATCTAGCCTACAATCCTGTTGGGAATACTTTGCGGCTAATTTTACCTGGTCATATACCAGACTAATGGGGATCTCTTTCAAATCAGACCCTACAGGTCCGACCTCGGCCATGTGATTCGGGTCAGCCTTGGTATAGTGCGTCTTCACCATGGCCCAGGCTTCCCTTGCACCTTCTCGGTGCTACCTCTTGAGCACTGCGTTGGTTTTCCCTTGAAGACGAAAGGGTGATGCAGCAAAGTAGCATAAGTATTTCCCTCAGTTTTTGAGAACCAAGGTATCAATCCAGTATGAGGCTACACACGAGTCCCTCGCACCTACACAAACAAATAAATCCTCGCAACCAACGCGATAAGGGGTTGTCAATCCCTACACGGTCACTTACGAGAGTGAGATCTGATAGATATGATAAGATAATTTTTTTGGTATTTTTGTGATAAAGATGCAAAGTAAAATAAAAGGCAACGGAAATAGCTAAGTGTTGGAAGATTAATATGATGGAAAATAGACCCGGGGGCCATAGGTTTCACTAGTGGCTTCTCTCGAGAGCATAAGTATTTACGGTGGGTGAACAAATTACTGTTGAGCAATTGACAAAATTGAGCATAGTTATGAGAATATCTAGGCATGATCATGTATATAGGCATCACATCCAAAACAAGTAGACCGACTCCTACCTGCATCTACTACTATTACTCCACACATCGACCGCTATCCAGCATGCATCTAGAGTATTAAGTTCATAAGAACGGAGTAACGCTTTAAGCAAGATGACATGATGTAGAGGGATAAATTCATGCAATATGATAAAAAACCCATCTTGTTATCCTCGATGGCAACAATACAATACGTGTCTTGCTGCCCCTACTGTCACTGGGAAAGGACACCGCAAGATTGAACCCAAAGCTAAGCACTTCTCCCATTGCAAGAAAGATCAATCTAGTAGGCCAAACCAAACTGATAATTCAAATAGACTTGCAAAGATAACCAATCATACATAAATGAATTCAGAAGATTCAAATATTTTTCATAGATAAACTTGATCATAAACCCACAATTCATCGATCTCAACAAACACACCGCAAAAGAAGATTACATCGAATAGATCTCCACGAGAGAGGGGGAGAACAATGTATTGAGATCCAAAAAGAGAGAAGTAGTCATCTAGCTAATAACCATGGACCCGAAGGTCTGAGGTAAACTACTCACACTTCATCGGAGAGGCTATGGTGTTGATGTAGAAGCCCTCCGTGATCGATGCCCCCTTCTGCGGAGCTCCGGAACAGGCCCCAAGATGGGATCTCATGGGTATAGAAGGTTGCGGCGGTGGAATTAGGTTTTTTGCTCCCCCTTTGATCGTTTGGGGGTATGTAGGTATATATAGGAGGAAGGAGTACGTCGGTGGAGCAACATGGGGCCCACGAGGGTGGAGGGCATGCCCAGGGGGTAGGCATGTCCCCCTACCTCGTGGCTTCCTGGTAGCTTTCTTGACGTAGGGTCCAAGTCCTCTGGATCATGTTCGTTCCGAAAATCACGTTCCCGAAAGTTTCATTCCGTTTGGACTCCATTTGATATTCTTTTTCTGCGAAACTCTGAAATAGGCAAAAAAACAGCAATTCTGGGTTGGGCCTCCGATTAATAGGTTAGTCCCAAAAATAATATAAAAGTGTATAACAAAGCCCAATAATGTCCAAAACAGATGATAATATAGCATGGAGCAATCAAAAATTATAGATACGTTGGAGACGTGTCATGCATCCCCAAGCTTAATTCCTGCTCGTCCTCGAGTAGGTAAATGATAAAAACATAATTTTTGATGTGGAATGCTACTTGGCATAATTTCAATGTAATTATTCTTAATTGTGGTATGAATATTCAGATCCGAAAGATTCAAGATAAAAGTTCATATTGACATAAAAGTAATAATACTTCAAGCATACTAACTAAGCAATTATGTCCTCTCAAAATAACATGGCCAAAGAAAGTTCATCCCTACAAAATCATATAGTTTAGTCATGCTCCATTTTCATCACACAAGAATGCTCTCATCATGCACAACCCCGATGACAAGCCAAGAAATTGCTTCATACTTTAGTAATCTCAAACTTTTTCAACTTTCACGCAATACATGAGCGTGAGCCATGGATATAGCACTATGGGTGGAATAGAATATAATGTGGGAGTTATGTGGAGAATACAAAAAAGGAGAAAGTCTCACATCAACGAGGCTAATCAATGAGCTATGGAGATGCCCATCGATTAATGTTAATGCAAGGAGTAGGGATTGCCATGCAACAGATGCACTAGAGCTAAAAATATATGAAAGCTCAACAAAAGAAACTAAGTGGGTGTGCATCCAACTTGCTTGCTCATGAAGACCTAGGGCACTTGAGGAGGCCCATTGTTGGAATATACAAGCCAGGTTCTATAATGAAAAATTCCCACTAGTATATGAAAGTGACAAAACAAGAGACTCTCTATCATGAAGATTATGGTGCTACTTTGAAGCACAAGTGTGGAAAAAGGATAGTAACATTGTCCCTTCTCTATTTTTCTCCCATTTTTTTGGGCCTTCTTTTTTTATGGCCTTTCTCTCTCTTTTTTTATTCCTCACTTGGGACAATGCTCTAGAAAATGATGATCATCACACTTCTATTTATTTACAACTCAATGATTACAACTCGATACTAGAACAAAGTATGACTCTATATGAATGCCTCCGGCGGTGTACCGGGATATGCAATGTACCAAGAGTGACATGTATGAAAGAATTATGAACGGTGGCTTTGCCACAAATACTATGTCAACTACATGATCATGCAAAGCAATATGACAATGATGAACGTGTCATGATAAACGGAACGGTGGAAAGTTGCATGGCAATATATCTCGGAATGGCTATGGAAATGCCATAATAGGTAGGTATGGTAGCTGTTTTGAGGAAGATATAAGGAGGTTTATGTGTGAAAGAGCGTATCATATCAGGGGTTTGGATGCACCAGCGAAGTTTGCACCAACTCTCAATGTGAGAAAGGGTAATGCACGGTACCGAAGAGGCTAGCAATGATGGAAAGGTAGGAGTGCGTATAGTCCATGGACTCAACATTAGTCATAAAGAACTCACATACTTATTGCAAAAATCTACAAGTCATCAAAAACCAAGCACTACATGCATGCTCCTAGGGGGATAGATTGGTAGGAAAAGACCATCGCTTGTCCCCGACCGCCACTCATAAGGAGGACAATCAAAGAACACCTCATGTTTCAAATTTGTTACATAACGTTTACCATACGTGCATGCTACGGGACTTGCAAACTTCAACACAAGCATTTCTAAAATTCACAATTACTCAACTAGCACAACTTTAATATCACTACCTCCATGTGTCAAAACAATCATCAAGCATCAAACTTCTCTTAGTATTCAAAACACTCATAAGAAAGTTTTTACTATTCTTGAGTACCTAGCATATTACGATTATTTAAGCAAATTACCATGCTATTTAAGACTCTCAAAATAATCTAAGTGAAGCATGGGAGATCAATAGTTTCTATAAAACAAATCCACCACCGTGCTCTAAAGGATATAAGTGAAGTACTAGAGAAAAAACTATATAACTCAAAAGATATAAGTGAAGCACATAGAGTATTCTAATAATTTCTGAATCATGTGTGTGTCTCTCAAAAGGTGTGTACAGCAAAGATGATTGTGGTAAACTAAAAAAAATAAAGACTCAAATAATACAAGACGCTCCAAGCAAAATACATATCATGTGGTGAATAAAAATATAGCTCCAAGTAAAGTTACCGATGGAAGTAGACGAAAGAGGGGATGCCTTCCGGGGCATCCCAAGCTTTGGCTTTTAGGTGTCCTTAGATTATCTTGGGGTGCCATGGGCATCCCCAAGCTTAGGCTCTTGCCACTCCTTGTTCCATAATCCATAAAATCTTTCACCCAAAACTTGAATACTTCACAACACAAAACTCAGCAGAAAATCTCATGAGCTCCGTTAGCGAAAGAAAACAGAAGACCACTTCAAGGTACTGTAATGAACTCATTCTTTATTTATATTGGTGTTAAACCTACTGTATTCCAACTTCTCTATGGTTTGTAAACTCTTTTACTAGCCATAGATTCATCAAAATAGGCAAACAACACACCAAAAACAAAATCTGTCAAAAACAGAATAGTCTGTAGTAATCTGTAACTAACGCAAACTTCTGGAACTCCAAAACATCTACCAAAATAGGAAGACCTAGACAATTTGTTTATTTATCAGAAGCAATTGGAATCAATATTTTATCACGTTCTAGTGATTTTTAACAATTATTTTCGTGAACAGAAAGTTTCTGGAATTTTCTGCAAGATCAAATAACTATCATCCAAGAAGATCCTATAGGTTTAACTTGGCACAAACACTAATTAAAACATAAAAAAACATCTAACCAGAGGCTAGAACAAATATTTATTCCTAAACAGAAGCAAAAAGCAAAAAACTAAAAATAAAATTGGGTTGCCTCCCAACAAGCGCTACCGTTTAACGCCCCTAGCTAGGCATAGAACCAAGGATAGATCTAGGCATTGCCATCTTTTATAGGCAATCCATAAGTGGCTCTCATAATAGATTCGTATGGTAATTTTATTTTCTTCCCAGGGAAGTGTTCCATGCCTTTATTTAATGGAAATTGGAATCTAATATTCCCTTCCTTCATTTCAATGATTGCACCAATCGTTCTAAGAAAGGTCTACCAAGAATAATAGGACATGAAGGATTGCAATCTATGTCAAGAACGATAAAATCTACGGGCACATAGTTCCTATTTGCAACAATAAGAACATCATTAATTCTTACCATAGGTTTCTTAATAGTGGAATCCGCAAGGTGCAAGTTTAAAGAGCAATCATCAAAATCATGGAAACCTAGCAAATCACATAAAGTTTTGGAATCGTGGAAATACTAGCACCCAAATCACACAAAACGTAGCATTCATGATCTTTAATTTTAATTTTAATAGTAGGTTCCCACTCATCATAGAGTTTTCTAGGAATAGAAACTTCCAACTCAAGTTTTTCTTCATAAGATTGCATCAAAGCATCAACGATATGTTTGGTAAAGGCTTTATTTTGACTATAAGCATGAGGAGAATTTAGCACGGATTGCAACAAGGAAATACAATCTATCAAAGAGCAATTATCATAATTAAATTCCTTGAAATCCAAAATAGTGGGTTCATTAATATCTAATGTTTTGATCTCTTCTATCCCATTTTTATCAATTTTAGCATCAAGATCTAAAAACTCCGAATTTCTGGAACGCCTTCTAGGTAAAGGTGGATCATATTCAGTCCCATCATTATCAAGATTCATATTGCAAAACAAAGATTTAATAGGGGACACATAAATAACTTTTAGATCTTCATCTTTCTTTTCACAAAGCAATCTTTCTTAGCACGCATCCTAGCGGTTCTTTCTTTGCACTCATCAATGGAAATTCTCATGGCTTTGAAAGACTCATTGATATCATGCTTAGGTGGAATAGATCTAAATTTCAAGGAATCAACATCAAGAGAAATTCTATCAACGTTCCTAGCCAATTCATCAACTTTAAGCAATTTTTCTTCAAGCAAAGCATTGAAATTCTTTTGCGAATTCATAAATTCCTTAACACTAGTCTCAAATTCAGAGGGCATCTTATTAAAATTTCCATAAGAGTTGTTGTAGGAATTACCATAATTATTAGAGGAATTACTAGGATAAGGCCTAGGATTAAAGTTTCCTCTATACACGTTGTTACCAAAATTATTCCTACCAACAAAATTTACATCCAAAGATTCATTATTATTCTCAATCAAAGTAGACAAAGGCATATCATTAGGATCAGAAGAAACACCCTTAGTAGTAAATAATTTCATAAGTTCATCCATCTTTCCACTCAAAACATTAATTTCTTCTATCGCATGCACTTTTTTACTAGTAGATCTTTCAGTGTGCCATTGAGAATAATTAACCATAATATTATCTAGGAGTTTAGTAGCTTCTCCTAAAGTGATTTCCATAAAAGTGCCTCCCGCGGCCGAATCTAAAAGATTTCTAGAAGCAAAATTCAATCCGGCATAAATTTTTTGTATAATCATCCACAAATTCAAACCATGCGTGGGGCAATTACGTATCATTAATTTCATCCTCTCCCAAGCTTATGCAACATGTTCATGATCAAGTTGCTTAAAATTCATAATATCGTTTCTAAGAGAGATGATCTTAGCGGGAGGAAAATATTTAGAGATAAAAGCATCTTTGCACTTATTCCAAGAATCAATACTATTTTTAGGCAAAGATGAAAACCAAGGTTTAGCACGATCTCTAAGCGAAAAAGGAAATAGCTTCAATTTTAACAATATCAATGTCAACATCTTTCTTATTTTGCATATCACACAAATCAACGAAGCTATTTAGATGAGTAGCGGCATCTTCACTAGGAAGGCCGGCGAATTGATCTTTCATGACAAGATTCAACAAAGAAGCATTGATTTCACAAGATTCGGTATCGGTAAGAGGAGCAATCGGAGTGCTAAGGAAATCATTATTGTTGGTATTGGTAAAGTCACATAATTTGGTATTATCTTGAGCCATCGTGACAAGCAAGCAATCCAACACACGAGCAAACAAGAAGGAAGCAAAAAAGAGGCGAACGGAAAAGAGAGGGCGAATAAAACGGCAAGGGTGAAGTGGGGGAGAGGAAAACGAGAGGCAAATGGCAAATAATGTAATGCGGGAGATAAGGGTTTGTGATGGGTACTTGGTATGTTGAGTTTTGCGTAGACCTCCCCGGCAACGGCGCCAGAAATCCTTCTTGCTACCTCTTGAGCACTGCGTTGGTTTTCCCTTGAAGAGGAAAGGGTGATGCAACAAAGTAGCATAAGTATTTCCCTCAGTTTTTGAGAACCAAGGTATCAATCCAGTAGGAGGCTACACACGAGTCCCTTGCACCTACACAAACAAATAAATCCTCGCAACCAACGCAATAAGGGGTTGTCAATCCCTACACGGTCACTTACGAGAGTGAGATCTGATAGATATGATAAGATAATATTTTTGGTATTTCTGTGATAAAGATGCAAAGTAAAATAAAAGGCAACGGAAATAGCTAAGTGTTGGAAGATTAATATGATGGAAAATAGACCCGGGAGCCATAGGTTTCACTAGTGGCTTCTCTCGAGAGCATAAGTATTTACGTTGGGTGAACAAATTACCATTGAGCAATTGACAGAATTGAGCATAGTTGTGAGAATATCTAGGCATGATCATGTATATAGGCATCATGTCCGAAACAAGTAGACCGACTCCTGCCTGCATCTACTACTATTACTCCACACATCGACCGCTATCCAGCATGCATCTAGAGTATTAAGTTCATAAGAACGGAGTAACGCTTTAAGCAAGATGACATGATGTAGAGGGATAAATTCATGCAATATGATAAAAACCCCATCTTGTTATCCTCGATGGCAACAATACAATACGTGCCTTGCTGCCCCTACTGTCACTGGGAAAGGACACCGCAAGATTGAACCCAAAGCTAAGCACTTCTCCCATTGCAAGAAAGATCAATCTAGTAGGACAAACCAAACAGATAATTCGAAGAGACTTGCAAAGATAACCAATCATACATAACAGAATTCAGAAGATTCAAATATTGTGCATAGATAAACTTGATCATAAACCCACAATTCATCGATCTCAACAAACACACCGCAAAAGAAGATTACATCGAATAGATCTCCACGAGAGAGGGGGAGAACATTGTATTGAGATCAAAAAAGAGAGAAGAAGCCAACTAGCTAATAACTATGGACCCGAAGGTCTGAGGTAAATTACTCACACTTCATCGGAGAGGCTATGGTGTTGATGTAGAAGCCCTCTGTGATTGATGCCCCCTCCGGTGGAGCTCCGGAACAGGCCCCAAGATGGGATCTCACGGGTATAGAAGGTTGCGGCGATGGAATTAGGTTTTTGGCTCCCCCTTTGATCGTCTGGGGGTACGTAGGTATATATAGGAGGAAGGAGTACGTCGGTGGAGCAACGTGGGGTCCACGAGGGTTTCCTTGTAGCTTTCTTGACTTAGGGTCCAATTCCTCTGGATCTGTTCGTTCTGAAAATCACGTTCCCGAAGGTTTCATTCCGTTTGGACTCCGTTTGATATTCTTTTTCTGCGAAACTCTGAAATAGGCAAAAAAACAACAATTCTGGGTTGGGCCTCCGGTTAATAGGTTAGTCCCAAAAATAATATAGAAGTGTATAACAAAGCCCAATAATGTCCAAAACAGAAGATAATATAGCATGGAGCAATCAAAAATTATAGATATGTTGGAGACGTATCAGTCGGCAGGCCGATATCTTCCATAATCGGAAGCGCCGCCGCGCTCCCTTGAGCATCTCTATGAGCTCCCCCATGCCTCCTGGTAGGGAGGCGGATGGCCACAATGCCTGGGCAATGCCCTGCATCACCTGTCGAACTTGTTCATGCAGTTGTGAGAGCTCTTGTAGAAGATCGCCCGCATACCTACAGATATAACTCTGTTAGCCGGTTTCTTCGCCAAACTCTATAAAAGTTCGTTCAAGCACTTACTAAAAATGCCGCGTCGAAGCCTCTTATTCTCCTTTACGGAGTCAGCAAGCTGGGCTCGAACATCTTTCAGTTCAACGCCCAGCCGGGTATTCGCATCTTGGAGATCGTTTTTCTCCCGCCTAACCCGTGTAAGCACGCGCTCGCCAGCCTCTAGTTGTCGTTGAGCATGTTGCTCATCCCCTCGAACGATCTTCGGATTCACTCCGGGATTATCTGCAGAATCTATTGTTAGATTTGCATGCATGCCGAATACTAACTGGTACATGTCATTTCATTCTCGATCACGACAAGTATTACCAGATGGGGCCTTCTTATACTCGTCCATTCCGGCAACTGCGGCCCGTAGCTGGGCTTTGCATTCCTCCAGCTCTTGAGACAACTGGGTATTCTTCTCCGTAAGAACCTACGCATATAATGATCCTTAAATCAGTTGTGCCAACTGTTTCAAGTCTCAGGGGCTACATCGACGACACTTCTTCCTTTTTAGCAGAACTTCCAGGCAACCACCCACCTTTTGAGCATACCGATATTGCCTATTCTTCTTTCTCTTATGCTTGTATTAGAAGTTGTTGTTGTTACTGTTATCCTATTTCTGCTGCATAGCCTATTTATTGTAACCTGCTGTTTGTTACCTACATGTTTATCCTAAACTGTTTAGTATAGGCTCGGTAGAGACCCATCAGAGACCCCGACTTTGTCCCGACTGCCCCGCTGGATTATCAGAAGACCCGATCAACGGGATCGAAGACCAGGCCCCGGCACCGCACATCACTTCCCCCTTAGTTGCTCAGCGCTACTGGGTTACTATCGAGTGCCAAGGGTGATACCTCATCAGCACTTCTGATGTTAACCTTGTAGGTTAGCTCATCGGTTATGGTCATCGAGGGTGGTTCCTCCTTCTCCACTCCCGATAACGACACCGTCGTGCAACTCCTCAAGAGTGGACCTCGAGGGTGATTCCTCCTTCGTTCACCTTCATGATAACATCAGGTGGAATTCCATCGAGGGTGATTCCTTAGGGTTCCCCTTGGTGTTAGACACACGGTTACTATGGTTACTATGACTTTACACTGAACCATGTTACTAAAGACGGGTCGGCCCTGAGGGGTACCCGCGCGAGCTTAATTGCGAGTGATGTGAAGTCAGGTTGACCTGGAAGGTGCCCGCGAGATAATTACGAGGCGTGGTCGGGCATTCTTAGCCCTTGCCGCAAGTCCTCGAGACGGGATGACGGGGTCACATCGATCGTGAGTCTCTGCTCATTGCCGCGCACTCCTAATCCACTATGATTTGGATATTTGATCCGAGGGGCCTTTGGCCTGATAGCACTAACCATCACGTGGGCATAGTATCGGCGTTCTGCGTCGCATACATCAGTCGATGCTTAAATAGACGTCATGCGACTGAGCGGCGCGCGCCGTGTTGGACTGGATACGCAACCGCGCTTGTATTAAGGGGTTGCCGGGTCTACTCACGGCTGCCCACGCAACATGCAGGAGTTCCTGGGGCGATGGCCCAGTCCCCCTGGGGGCATAGGTTTAGTCTGGCATGCTGACCTCTCTATTAAGCCTAGGTCGGGTTGCGGCATATCGTTTGGCCGAGGCCGGGCATGACCCAGGAAAGTGTGTCCGTCCAGAGTTAATCGAGTGTGGTGGGGTAAGCTGGTGCACCCCTGCAGGGAAGAAAACATCTATTGATAGCCTGTCCTACGGTAACGGACACTCGGAGTTGTATCCCAATCGATACAACTAGAACCTGACACTTGAGATGATAACTGGATAGTATGGCTCTGAGATTGCTTTCTCGCAGGGAGTTGAGGAAGGATCTCTGGGCGAGGTTGATGACACTACTACTACAACTTTACTTTATGCTAGTCTGCACTCTTGTAATGCTGCAAGACGGCTAAAGATGCTAGTCTTCGATAGGACTAGGCTCTCCCCTCTATTCTGGCATTTCTGCAGCCCAGTCCACATATACAACCTTCCTTTGATAATGTTGCATATGTAGTGTAGATCCTTGCTTGCTGAGTACTTCGGATGAGTACTCACGTTTGCTTTGCTTTCTTTTTTCCCCCATATTCGTTTGATGCAACCAGATGATGGAGCCCTTGAGACCGCCGCCACCGCCGACGACTACCACTACTATCCTGAGGGTGGCTACTTCTACGAGGAGCCGTCCGACGACCAGGAGTAGGATCGGAGGGTCCTAGGCAGGAGGCCTACGCCTTCGATCGTAGCTTTTATTTTGCCCCGCCTTTCTAAAGGCTTATTTGTTCCCCTGTAATACCTGCACTCAGATATCTGATGCTTCCGCTGACGCTTGTATGCCATCGAGCTATGTATTTGAGCCCTCGAGGCCCTGGCTTGTAATATAAAGTTTGTATGACTTTATTTATGTTTTAGAGTTGTGTTGTGATATTTTCAAGTGAGTCCTTAGGCTTGATCGTGTGCATTTGCGTGTATGGTTAGTGCACGATTAAGTCAGGGGCGTCACATCCACCACAGTCAGAGCAGCGTCTAGCTTCACCTTTGTCTGGGCCAACACCTCGCTCAGCTGATCATTCTTCAGCCGAGCCTCTGTTAATGGCAGCAGACACTGATTAGTATTCAAGCCTTGATACGGTCCCAGGGGCCCATACCAAGCATTAGGGGCTACTACCGTAATTGGTAGTCTTATTCGTCTTCAAACAAATATGTGAAATCCTGAAGCAACAAGAACTCGGGTAAATCTTTAACCACAAACCCCACGACAAGACATCCAGCGATTGATCAAAGGCACCTCGGGTTGCCCGCAGTATGCATCTACCGCGCTGAGGGCATTGAACTCCTGATCCGAGATGGCCGGATTCCTTAGACAAGCTTTCCGTCGGCAATAATTCGCGGCACATTGGATCTCGGACAGAGTAGCTGAGCTGGTCGCCGAGTCCTCGTGCTGAGGGGCCTTAGAGGCGATTCCCACGGAGGTACAAAGGACATTGGAGGCATCAACAACGAGGATGGAGATGACGAAGTTGCGAAAGGCAGCGCAACGGCAGACGAGAAAGCATATGTGCAGGAGGCGGTGGTGATAGGCATTGTAGGCGACGATGGTCGGGACGGGAACCTATGCGAGAAGGAGGCGTGAGGCGAGGGGATGAGGGACGAAGAAGGTCGACTGAGATAGGCTGGCGGCGGGCAGGAACCCTAATCACCTTCGTGTCACTAGTCTCATGCCCGCTGGATGACATGACAGGAGTATATGTGAGAGGGTAAAAAATGTTGCTATCGTGCATGGGGTTGGGTCGCTCTAGGTTTTCTTTCAGTTTTGTAGAAATGATAAAACCAGGAATAAAGGAGGTGGGAAGCAAGAGGAGCGGAATATAGAGGAGATATAATAACTAGTTAAAGAGTATAATACCGCAAAAGGAGAAAAATATTGCAGGATTAGCATAGAAAAAAGCGCCGGTGAAGCTCAGGAACATACTACTTCCTCCGTCCCATAATATAAGACGTTTTTTGACACTAGTGTGATGTTAAAAAATGTCTTACATTATGGGACGGAGAGAGTAGTAAAGAAGTGGCAACGGCACGGGCAAAGGCATCCTAAAAATAGGTGCAATACATTTTATTGGCCGTAGTTACAGTTGCTAAATTATTTCTAAAATTGTTTCAAGAGCCAGGGCAAATCGGTCAAATCAACACTAGTCCTGTCTCCGCTTACGTATTGCAACTCGTGCGCCGTGCGCGCAGAAAATCTGCACGAAATCGAAGGACGGTCGCATGGACGGTGCCACGCGACTGACTGGTGGGGCCACGCACCTCGTCCTTCCTCCCCGTCACTACTGGCATTGCCTCCGGTCAGGTGCGCCCCCAAAAGGCCAAAAACCCTGCAAATGCAGTTGGCCTGTCCTTAAATCCCTTGCTCCTCTCGGCGATTCCGCTCCTTGCCACCGCAAATCCGGCCAAGGGAGCCTCGCCCGGTGCGATTGATCCACTCTGAGGTTCTCGACGTCCCATTTGATCCAGCGTCGTGCCTTTCTGGAATCTGGGTGGATTTCTGATCCGGGTTGTGGGAAAGGTGAGTCTTTTCGTTCCTCTTTCGGTGATTTCACTCCCCAATCTTATGGATTCCCCTCCTCAAATCCTGCCAGTCTGCAGCGAGCTGAATCTCTGATCCGACAATGGATCTCGACATGGACGACTACATGGACCCCTACGAGGAGGCCGAGGCCGAGGCCGCCGCGGAAGCCGCCGGCGTGACCGGCCCAGGCGCCGCATCCGCGGACGAGGAGTCGGACGGCGAGGACGACTCGGAGGCCGAGAGCGACTACGAGGAGGAGTCCTACGGCCTTCTCAAGTCCGGCAAGCACCGGGTGCGCAACCCGGACGGCACCTTCCGCTGCCCCTTCTGCCCCGGCAAGAAGAAGCAGGACTACAAGCTCAAGGACCTCCTCCAGCACGCCGACGGCATCGGCGTCTCCAGCAAGCACCGCCGCCACGGCCGGGAGCGTGCCTTCCACCGTGCCTTTGCCCGCTTTGTCCGCGCCGAGCCGTCCTTTGCGCAGGAGCTCTCCACTATCGTTGGGATTCCCGGTACCACTGTAACTGCTACTGCTAATGCAGATGCCACTGACAAAGGAAAGGCCGTTGCCAATGGTCACACCAGTGGATCCAGTGCTGTGGCAGTGACTGAGGGACCACCACAGGATGGCGAAGAGAAGTTTGCTTGGCCATGGTGTGGAATTCTTGCAGCCGGTGCAGGGTTCAATGCTGAAAACTTTGCAGATAGAGTGGCCATGTTTAGTCCAGAAGACATCGTGCCTTTAGTTTTCGATGACACAGAAAACTCGGAATGCTTTGCAATTGTGCGGTTTAGTCCTGGCTGGGGTGGATTTAGTGACGCTCTCGCACTTGAGAACCAATTCAGTGTAAATAAGCTTGGGAAGAAGGAATGGGAGGCATGGAGCAGTTGTGGAGGTGCTGTGGACGGCGAGGAGAACGAGAATGGCGAGGCTAAGGTTTATGGTTGGGTTGCCCGAGAGGTGGACTACACTGCTGGGGGTTTGGTGGGAAGATACTTGAGGAAGCATACTGACATTAAGACCATAGATGAGATTACCAAGAGTCAGAGGGAGCCATTGGGGAAGATTGTGGCAGCACTGGCAACTCAGCTCGAGGCAAAGAACCAAGACTTGCAGGATCTGGAGACAAAGAAGAATGCAACAGAATTCTCCATTGCAAGGCTTGAGGAGGACAATAGGAGGCTGCATGAGGCATATAATGAAGGTACACTGTGCTGCTTCATTTTCTGTAGATGTACCTTTCTTTACGTGGTTTCTGGTCGTGTGCCTCTGCCTTATGGTGCAGAAGATCATTTACCCATGCGTCACTTGGCTACTAATGTTACTGAAACTTGATGAAACCGAGTGATTCAGTCGGTACCTTGTATTTCTGTCTTAAACTATTTGCTAAAAAAATCATTTCCAACTGAATATTAAGATCCCTGAATGATCAACTCTTGTGGGTTTCTATCTATTTATGAATGCAGTATTTGGAGAAATAGTGCTCTTTGTTGATTAGACAGGTAACAGGAGTGCCGAACCAGGACTTTTGTTGGCCTTTCATTATGCATGTAATTTCGTCATTTGTCTCTTGTCTGCTTTAACATTGAATACTACTCCCTCTGTAAAGAAATATAAGAGCGTTTAGATAGTGCTCTTATATTTCTTTATAGAGGGAGTATGAGATAATGTTGGTTACGTTTTTCAATGCATAGTTTTTTTAGCCATTGCAAAATAATTAAAGTAGTATTGCTCTACCACACACCAATATGCAGCATCGTAATGAGTTTTACGTTTTCCCCTTCAGAAATGCGCAAGCTGCATCGCAAGGCTCGTGACAATGCTCTGAGGATTTTCCAGGACAATGAAAATTTGAAGCTTGAAATAGAAAATAACAAGAAAGAAATGATTTTGCGTGCTAAGCAGCTGGAGAAGTTGTCAGTTGAGAATGCCAACGACAGGAAAAAACTTGCAGAACTTTCTGATGAGAAGCAAAAGGTAAACTAAAGAACTGTCTGTGTGAGGTACTAAGCTATGCAAATATAGTCCTATCATGCCTACGATACACATTAGGAATATTCAGGACATCGATTTTTTTTTACTATTTTAGTGGCTAACTTCAAAATGATACACTACTATGAATTTTCAGGATATCAACTGCTGTTTATGTTTTTGAGTAGCTAACTTCAAAATGAAATCAAGATTGTTACCTGCTGCTTTCTACATTTTATGTTAAATTTGTACCAAGTCATTTAGAGGGATATATAACATGACAATAATTTATTTTTGACACGGTATCTGTTAGTTGTTTGTCTAAATTATAGGCTATTGTTTAGCTTTTAGTTTATGGGCAGCTTAAATAGTGGCTCATTTCTTCTCTACAGCATAAGAGTAACGCTGAATAATTTTCTAGTTTCCCATAAAGCTACAGTTGCCACTTTCAAGGTATTGAACACTTCTAAACGTGGAATATATAATATGATTGCACAAGTGCATACTGTAATTTAAGATATATTCCTATCTTGATCCCCCTTCTACAGGCAAAAGACGATAAAAGTGAACTTGAGCTGGCAAGTATAGAGCAGCAGAGGAATGATCAAGATATTTTGAAGCTAGTCGAGGACCAGAAGGTTTGCTACCTTTCTTTACTTATGTTATGTCCTAGATCGGTGCTCGGCCCTGGAGGTGAGAACTAATCGTGGGAACAACAGAGGGAAAAGGAGGATGCCCTCGCAAGAATGCTTGAGCTGGAAAAGGAGCTGCATGAGAAACGAGAACTTGAGCTCGAAGTGACGCGATTGAATGGCACACTCCAAGTGATGAAACATTTGGAAGGAGACGATGATGGGGACATTCACGACAAGATGGAGAAGCTTAGTGAAAAGCTAGAGCATGAAAGGAAACGCCTGGAAGAGCTGAGCGGAGAGCTGGTGAGGAAAGAGCGTGAAAGTAATGATGAGTTACAGGAGGCCCGAAAAGAATTGATAATGGTACTGCTCCTTTCTCTGCCGCGTTTGGAAATTTCCTCGCACCTAATGAATTTTAAATTAGTTGATGAATTGGCTTTCTTTCATTGAATAGTTACTGTCACCATGAGCAGGGTTTGGAGGACATACTCAGCGGGCGGACAGCTATCGGTATCAAAAGGATGGGCGAACTTGATGAAAGACCTTTTCAGAATGCATGCAAGAGAAAATATGGAAATGATGATTACGAGACGAGGGCAGCAGAGTTGGTCTCGAGTTGGCAGGAGGAGATAAAGAAGCCAGCCTGGCATCCTTATAAGTTTGTTAAGGCTGAAGACGGAAGTGACAAGGTATCTACTAAGTTTATCTACATTCAACCCCTTTGTATTGTTAGAGGCTACTGTTTTTTCATAACAATCCTCGGGTAATGCAGGAAGTTGTAAATGATGAGGACCCAAGACTGAAGCAATTGTGGATCGAATATGGTGACGATGTGTGCAATGCAGTGAAGACCGCTCTGAGCGAAGTAAACGAGTACAACCCGAGCGGAAGGTACGTGGTGTCAGAGCTGTGGAATTTCAGGAAAAACCGTAAGGCGACGATGAAAGAGGTGCTGAGGTTCATCTTCCAGCAGATGGAGGTGCCGGGCAAGCGCAGGAGGGGCTGATGAACCCCGGGCCGGTTTATTAGCTCTGGTAGGGTGTATGCCTGCTGGTGGTGCCATTGTAGGAGTCCTGACATGGGAGTTGTATTATCTGCATGACATTCTCTTCTTCAGATTAATGCTGTTTGTTCCAGAACTGACATGATCAGTAAACTCAATAATAAGCCTTTGGGCTTTGGCTGCTAGCGTGTGTGTAGATTGTGCAGGTGTATATATGTATCTTTATTTTTCTGTGCAACGTTGCAAGTTGTGGTACTGAACTTGTTGCGACATCTTCAGCGAAACTTGAGCGTGTGTCAGTTTGATAGTTGGAGAGCCAAAACGTCTGCTTTTAGAGCTGTTCGGGAAAGCTGGACTTTTGCTGATCGGAAGATGTTCAGGTGTGAGTGAAAGAAAAGGTACTGAAAACAAGTTAGAAGATAACTGATGTTGGCACTTCTGATGCATTGAAATTGCTCGCAAAAGTAGAAGTGCATTAGAATCACATTGCATTGCATGCTGTCCTTTTCTATTAATGAATTTTATAAATGAATAAACATTTGGATGAAGACAATGATGGGGATGTTCATGACACTAGATATCAAAATGCTCTAGGATGTTTTGCAACTACTCCTTTAGTAAAGAAATATAAGAGCGTTTATATCAGTATGTATATTTCTTTACTGAGGGAGTACCTTGCACGATTGCAACTTATATGTTTGCTCACTCATTTCAGACACCTTTCTTCTCAATCTTATTTAATACTGTATCTTCATGAAAAGTATGTGTTGTCTCACAGCCAAAGAAGATAAAAGCAGAACATGGATTTTTTTTCTTCAAAGCTTGGACCAAAACTCCACTTCGGCCTGCTTGGCAACGAACAATATCACGGCCCAATCTATATTCTCCACTCGGTGCATACGGTTCAGCTCTTCGCGCCCAGCTTCCGACACAGCGGCGCCCAGCCGCACTGTTGCTGCAGCGGCTGGCCACCGCATCGCCATTGTCCGGCCACACCGTGCACGTCGCTCCCGTCCACCTTCGAGGACTCGTCCCCCTTCACCAGTGGCAACCGGTCGATCGCAGCCGCAACAAACGTGGCCACCATCACCACCACCGGACCGGCCGCCACGAGCCCTCCCTCCGCGACGGCGCCGCCCAGCACGCTGCCTCGCGGCCCGGCCAGGAACACCGCGACGCCCGCCGCTGACGCCGAGGGAGACGGGAAGAAGCACCCTGCCAGGCTCAGGATCTCCGTCGTGCCCCGGAGCACCAGCGCCGGCTCCCTGAGCACGACGTCCGCGACGTGCCCGGCGGCGCCCAGCACCAGCGCGCCGCAGCGCCCCCGCCGCGCGAACGCCGCGACGCACGACAGGACGTCGCGCCCGGCGGGCACCTCCAGGACGTGGGCGCGCATCGCGCTGGGGAACTCGTGCGCGATCACCACGGGCGCCTTGGGCGCGCGGTTCTTGGAGGAGGAGATCTGCGCCGCCGGCCTCGGCCTGCTCGGCTGCCGGAGCCTATCCGGAGCGGCCGTCGTCGCGGCGGCTGCGGTGGCCATGCCCATGGTAAAAAGATTATTTTTGTGTGTGCTTCTGCACGTCCTTTGTGGAGGTTAATTACAGGGGTTAGATGGCTTTTTAAGGGCGGGGTCGGTGTTGTTCGAAGTACGAGTATAAGCTGTTAAGCAGGGAAATACGCGTGATGAGTAGTTTAGTGGTAAAGTGTTCGAACATCCTAACAAGCTCCCAACTGTACTGTGTGTGTGTTTTGTAAAACATTTTTCCACAGCGCAGAGTAGGTATGGCGCGTCTGTTTGTTGTGCGGGGTGGTTCATGTTTTACACTTTTACTTCATGTTTGGTACTGTGCTTACTAAAATTGCTTTGTGGAATGAATCATTATCAAGAATCAATGGTTCTGCCAGGCACCAAGATTTGCAAGTCAGGCTCCACACCACATGGCCGGAAAACATCCATTTTTGGAAATGGGCATATGGAAGAGCCTATCAAAGGAAAAAAGGAACTGGGATCGATTCGTCCACTTAGCAGCAAGAACCATATCTGTTCAAAAATTTGGGACTGGCTGTCGACCAAAAATAACTTACTGCATGCGGAACATCCAGCCCATTTGCCTCAAATAACAATAAGAGTTCTTTTTTGCGGGGCGAATAGCAATAGGAGTTAGGCCATGTTTGGCCACACAGTTTTTTTAAAATTACCATGAATTTAATTACAATGAGCTGTTAACCTGATAACCCAAAAGAAGAAAAAGGGGCTCATCTGAAGTTCTAATACTTGTGGTGGTGCCACCTTACGGAATAAATGAACAAAGAAAAATCCTAAGAAAAAAAATAACTACTGGCATTGCCATCACCCTTAAAAAATGAAAATATATAAATAGTCAAATAATAACAAAATTTGCATATAAATTACATGTAAATTGCAATTTTTATAATATGCAAGAATACACATATAATACTGAAAGTTTTAATCAAAAAAGAAATTTTCTAAGAGGGCTGTATTAGTGGCATTGGTATTACCATTGAAGAAGAAAGAAAATAAAATAAAAACTCAAACAAAATCAAACTAATGAAGTTTTATAAGAATGAATTAGTGGCATTGGTATTAAATTTAAGAAGAAAGAAAATAAAAAATAAAACAAAATCAAAATATTAAGTTTTCCAAGGAGAATGAATTAGTAGCATTTCTATTATCCTTTACAAAGAAAGAAAATACAAAATAATCTAAAACAAACAATGTCAAAATTTGCACACAGTTTACATAAAAATTGCACCATTTAATAATATGCAAGAATAAGTATATATAGTAGAATTGTCGCAAAAAGTTGAGTTTCCAAAGATGGAATGAACTATAAACTAAAACAAAACAAAATCAACATGAAATGTAAACTAAAAATAAAATAAAAAATTTCTAAGAAAGAATTAATTAGTGGCATTTGTATTACCCTTCAAGAAGCAAGAAATGAAAGAAAAACATAAATTGAAATATAAATAAAAAAATAAAAAAATGAAGTTTTCAAAGGAAGAATGAATTAGTGGCATTTGTATTACTTTTACAAAGAAACAAATAAAAAATTATCTAAAATAAATCATACAAGTTGCACAAAAAATTGCGCTTTTTATAATTTGCAAGAATGTGCATATAATAATAGGATCTCAAAAAATAAGTTTCATAAGATGGAATGAATTAGTGGCATTGGCATTACCCTAAAATAAGAAAAGAAATGAAATATAATCTAAAAACAAAATCAAAATCAGAAAAATGCTAAGTAGGAATGAATTAGTGGAATTTGTATTACCTTTTAAGAAGAATAAAAATAAAATAAATAATAAACAGGAATCATTATAATGCAATTTTCTATGAAAGAATAAATTATTGGCTTTGGTATTACCCTTTGAGAAGAAAGAAAATGAAATAAAAACTAAAATAATAAAGTTTTCTAAGGAATAATTAATTAGTGGTATTAGTATTACTATTTAAGAATGAAAAATGAAAAACAAATCTAAAACAAATAATTACAAAATATGCACACAATATCTATAAAAATATATGTAGGAATGAGCATATAATAGTGGCATTGTATTACCATTCAAGAAAAAAGAAAATAAAATAATTGCTAAAACAAATCAAAATAATGAAGTTTTTCAAGGAATAATTTATTAGTGGCATTTGTATTAATCCCTCTGTCCAAAATAAGTGTCTCAACTTTAGTACAACTTTGTACTAGAGCTGTACAAAGTCAGTTTGGAACAAAGGGAGTACCTTTTGAGAAGAAAATAAAATAAATGTAAGAAATTTAAAAACTTGCACAACTTTGCACTGAAATTGTACCTTTTGTACTATGCAAATAATAATCATATAATCATGCATTTTTCACAAATATTGTATAGTATTTGTCTATATATTTTTATACTCACCCAACATCTAAAAAATACCCACAATAAATAAAAATATAACTGACTATAAATAAAAATAGAAAATAAAAGAGAAACACATAAAACCAAGAAACAGAGAAAGACAATGCTGGAGAGGGAAGAAGGGTGGGTCGCACATGCAATGGGCTCAGACCGTTAAGGGATTGACTGATCCAAACAAGTGGTCAGACTATTCACAGCCCAAAACAACACAGACCACACACAGAAGAGAAAAACAGCATTTCTCAAAAAAAAAAAAGAGAGAAAAGCAGCATGAATCTCAGAGGAAAAATGGAAGGCCAAGAAATTGACTGACCCAATTTAAAATTCGGCTGATTGACATATAGCTAAAGTATCAAAATTTGGTCTATTATTTTGGTGGAAGTGGAGCCACTGATGACTGATGTAATCAAGATTGACATTACAACAGGACGCAGAGTATCTAAGCTTGTGCTTAAATGAGCTTGGATGAAGTAAAATAGAAAAAATAATGTAAAAATTCAAAAATTTCTGATTTTTTTGTGGTAATCTTTGACAAATGTTCTAAGTGCTTGCAAATTTTCATCATGAGATCACATTCGTGGTAGATGCGACAAAAAAATATTATGCTCCGGAAATGCTACTTTCGAAAGAATTTTGGAGCACTGATTTGTTTTTCTGCCACGCCTTCCACGAATGTGACCTCATGATGAAAATGTGCAAACCTTAGAACATTTGTCAAAGTTTGCCACAAAAGAATTTCAGAATTTTTTGAATTTGTTTTTACTCTACTGTTCATCCGAGTTCATTTGAGCTCAATCTCAGAAGGGTCCTTTCGGTTACAATGCCCGTTAGTTGGTTTCCTTGTCTGCTACCAAGTTACTGACTCGTTTGAGTGTGGTTCCGGAGTCGGCATTTCAGGCATCAGGATTCAACATGGGTTACAGTGTTGTGCCGTTGTTCATCACGCAGATGATGAGGCAGGCATATCTCCGGTGGCATTGATAATATAGTATTGCCTCCGTAAAGAAATATGAGGGCATTTAGATCACTACTTCAGTTAAGGCAAACAATGTTAAGTTTCAGAAATTGCACTACTATCTATCCAGTTTCAGTCCTGGCTGCATGTACTTTAGCATGAGTAACACCACTAGGCCAACTGCCTTGCATATCTTCTCTGAAAACTGGAATCACGCGATACGTTCTGAAAGTAGCAAAGCCAGTTATTCAGTGGATTCACGGCCTGGACGCTCCATCGATCATGAGAGGTCTCTCTGGTACGCGATTGTCAGCCAAAATTTTCAACTATGTGCTCTGTACTGATTTGCCTTTGTGCACACTTGGTACTAAGAGTTCTTCAGACCCGAGGAAGAAAAAATCTGTCTATATAAGTCCAAAGTTGCTCACCTCTTCTTAGACACGAAGACTGATGCACAAATCAAAGTCTTAACCAACACGCGATTTGTCTTTTTTGGAAGCTTCTCCAATCCGAAACAATGGTTGATATCGCAGTAGTCCGGTGGCCAGGGCCGATACGCGCAGGAGCTGGACACCGACGGGCTCGCTCAATCTTCTTCCGCAATATTCCTCGCGTCCTTGTCGCTTGGTGACGAGTGGTGTGATGGATAGGTTTGTCATGCCTGGTTGGCATCTCGCGCGCCCACGTGGTTGCCAAGACCAGAGGAGAGCACCGCACGGACAATCATATCCCGGTCAATGCCGTCTCCGCTCTTCAACCTCTTTTGCCTTCCGTCCATCATCCTACTACAAAAATCTTCTCCTCCTCCAACTCCTAGTGTGGATATCTCCTTTTCCCCATTCACATATATTCTGATGGGGAGTAACTGAGAAGCAACGTGAGTTTACGTAGCATGGCATGCAATTATGTGAGGATTAATATTAGTACTAGAGTCGAAACATTGGCATCGCCTCATGCAAGTTTGTAGTGTTGGTCAAGTCCAAGATGCTCCTTCTCTTGCTTTCGAGGGGGATAAAGTGGCACATAGAAAAGGCACTCCGGAGTGTCCGGTATGGATATGCCTTTCCGGAAAGAAGAGAAGAGCTTTTCTGTTGGTCCGGAACAGAACTGAAAGAGATATCCCTACTTTTGCACCACCTTGCACAAGAACGGAAAGGGAAAGAAGAGGAGATTGTTCATCATGTCATAATTTAGATTGAGCAACAAGGTTACAAAACAGTGTTAGCAAAGTTCCCCGATTAGGTGCACCCACTAATCATTTTTCAACGTGAGTGATGGGCATGAGAGAGAGAGAGAGAGAGAGAGAGAGAGAGAGAGAGAGAGAGAGAGAGGTTGTTGAGTAGACACGGTGCTTTCTTTCTTTCTTTCCTGGGCGGTCTACGCGGGTTCAATCGTCTGCGTCAAAAAGGCGCCGGTCCAAGAAATCAGCCGTGGAAGACGTGCGGAGGCCGGCCGGCCGTACCGCGGGCGCCGGCATCACCCGGAGTTCACACGGTGTATCACTCGACGCTCCATCACATCACCATCCGATAGGCTACTCTAATGCTAGTAATCTAGCTACACCATGTTATTCTCTTCTTCTCTACATGGACATGGCTCAAGTTTCCTAGCACCTGATGAGAGCAAGAAGACTTTCCTTTTGTCAGTTTACAGCAAGTCAATGAGGGCAGATTAAAGAGATCTCATGGGATAATAACGTACTTTAATCAGCCCAGTTACGTGCTTTCTATGATCTACCAGCTAAGCTAGCCCGTACACGCTTAGCCCGTCGTTTCTCTCTCTCTTTCTTATCTCCACGACGGAAAAGGACAGGTGTCTTGTCCATGCTAGTCCCTAAAGATAAACATTAGTCTAATCGGGGTGAACTAGGCTGTTAATCAATGGGGACACGTACGTACGTATGTGCTGGGCGGCGACCCGAGGGGTAGCCGCGGCAGGGAGGAAGTCCCGTTCAGGTGACTGCATGAAGACCAGATCCACCAATCAGGGGGTGGCGTCTCCAGGGGGCGACGACGCTTCCATTTTTCTTTTCTAGCCGTACGGCGTGGGCAACCACACCCGCGCTCTGGAATTCAGAATTCCACCTAACATTTTAGAAAACCCTTCAACTAATAATACAACAGTTCAATTTCCGGAGAGAACAAGTATAACCTTTGAAAAGAATATATTCACGAGAGCGGCGTTTTGGCTCCCAGGTGCAATGCACCCATTGTCGAAATACACATTTCGAAAAGTTAAAAAATTCGGAACAAAAATTCCACATGTATATCCGGACATTTTATGTGCGTTCACAAGGTTTCGTTCAAAAACGACGGTTTTGGTCGCTTGTGTAAAAAAGATAAAGAAATGCCTCGTGAATAGTTAGAATGAAGCATCAGAAATTGTCTTTTTTACACAAGCCACAAAAAACGTCGTTTTTCATTGAAACTTTGTGCACGCACATAAAATGTCCGGATATACACGCGGGATTTTTGTTTCAAATTTTTCAACTTTTTGAAATGTGTATTTCGACAATGGGTGCATATACACCTAGGAGCCAAAGGCAATTACATATATTCATGTCTATCTGGAGTTTTTTCTACAAGCTTGCTAGCTCCATATATACACAGCGTTGATTTTTTTTCTTGCTTAGACTTCTTCGATGCAGGAAACGTGATATGTATTTGGGGGAAGACTGGCGCGAGACTGTACGATTGATCGTGGACAGACGTGATGGCACACTCCACTTCGTCGTCGCATACTCTCGTGCAAGTCGTTGGAGGAAATAGTAGAAATGTAGTGCTCCTGCTACGTACGTGGGTCGACGCGATCACGCGACCCGGGAGTAGCGCTAGTCCAGCTGTACGCGTGTCCTCGAATAGCCTTGTTAATCACCGCTAGTTAACAAATCATCTGGGTCGCTGCCACACGTGGTTGCGGTGACATCGGTGGAAATACTTTTGTCAACGGGCGACCGGTTGCTTACACTGACTTTTGTGTCCTCCATGGCATCACTACGCCAGCTACGTAGTATTCTAGGTTGAGTTCACAAATTTTTTTTGTGAATACAGTTCACAATATTAACACCGAAGCTGGGTAGCATTTTTTCTCTAAATATTAAAAAAAACTGACATCGGATTTTTAGGCTTTTCAAGCGAACACTTCAGATTTGCCATACGAAAACAGATAAATTTGTCATGTTGTGGTACTTTTTGAATACGTCTAGGTGTTTCATTTCTTAACAAAATGATACAAGTGTTTTTATAGGGTCTACATCGCTCAAAGTAAACAAAAGTAGCACAAGGGTTTTAGGTTTTCTAATGCCAAAATTAATATCTATAAGATCAGCGGAGAGGCCTCCCTTCCAAACGCGCCTCCGCTCCAACCTCATGCGCTGCTATTGCCTATTGGGGCCAAAGACCTCACAATTGTTGTTGTCTAATGACGAGGATGGCAACATAAGACACATGTCGCTGCTGAACAATGTTGCGTGACCTTCCACCTCTTGGTGGATGGCAGCGGCGGGGCGCTTATTGTCCGTCCACCGTGGCGGTCGACCGACAACGCTGATGAAACACTCCAATGTTGGGACCTCATCACCCCGCTCAAGAACAGAGGCACATCAACTTTCGATGAGACACAAAATGCTTGCGCAGAACTCCCAGAGGCACATTGCTCCCAGTTAGAAATCATAAAATTTTCAGATCTGCCCTAGTGCACCACTAAGGATGGACTCACTATCTATCAGAAGGCCTGTCGACCATCCGGATCAAAGCAAACCCAAAGAAAGCTAGCAGGATCAAAGATTGGATTGATATCAATTTAGTTTTATAATATGATGCTTTATTTTCCTAAAGAGGGTGTTGGTTAAGGTAGGATCATTTGTACTTTTTTTAAATCTTTGGTTATATTAATAAAAAATACCGTAGAACGATTGTTCTATGGTTTCAGGTAAAAAAAAGAAGACAACGCTGATGAAACAAAAGTCCGGATCACAGTCTCAGATTGCACTCAGAACATCAATTCCTGCCTTTTGGCAAGTTCGAGGCGCTCACGAATGTTGAAGTCACATTCTTACTAGTGTGGTGTGGTCGGTAGACTAGCAGTGGCATGTCTTACTTACGAGGCGGCTTACCGGCTCGGAGACTTTTGTGGCGAAAGGCTGTGTGCATCACTCGATGCAGAGGCCAAGGGATGTCCCCTCTTTTCGAAAAAAAAACTTTTATGGCGCAGGCTTGTGACATATGGGTGTGTCATTTGTCAAAGCCAAAATAAAAGAGTGCACATTTTGTCAAATTTCTCTCGCAAACTATTATATAGATGTACGAGTTCATATCGAAATAGTGTTGGTTGGCTGCATAGTTGCCATTTGCTCATTTCCAAAGCCATCAAGCATTTAATTCTATCCCGGATAAATACTCCCTCCGTTCGGAATTACTTGTCGTAGAAATGGATGTATCGTCCATTTCTACGACAAGTAATTCCGAACGAAGGAGTATAATTTTGGTGGATAGTTGAAAAGTACGTTGTACCCTTTTAGCCCACCTGCGGTCAAACATGCATGTGTCTCGTTATGACAGAAAATATTTCAATGAGACGTGATGTTTCTATATATGGTGACTTCGTCAATCTAAAAATTCCACGACTCCAGTTTTTAATAGACGTTGCGTGAATATGTGCATGCGATGACAATGTTTTCGAAAGAAGAAGGGTCGATCAACTCTGGGCTGCTACTAAATTGTCCGGCCGAGACTATCCAAAGCGAATCGAAGTAATTCTCCATCGTTACGTGGTTTGATTTTGATCGCTAGTTTAGTCTAGTTTTATTGTGCAAGTTGTGATGTTTGAGGTCGCGCTAGTACTGTCAGCAGGGTGGAAAATCTCCCCATGTGTTGCGGAAGCTGGGAGATCCTTAAATGACACCGCTCTGGAAGACGCCTAGAAATGTCAGGTAATCAGATCCCGAGTTGACGCTGTTCACACAGACTGGAGTTTCCTTATTCGGTGCATGCATGCACGCTTCCGTCGCGTCGTCTCATCTCTCATGCAAGTGGAGGGTGGATACTTTGACATTTTCACCTACGTGCTTGAAATGTGGCCGTACCCCGCAAATAAAAATGTGGCCGTACGCAGACAGAACTTGCATGAGTAGCGTGATCCGACGGGACCGGGTGACCAGGATCAGTTGCCCATCTCGGCGGCAGTTGACCTCATGTCCTCCATGATTTACTGCCTGTACGTGGTACTGCCGGTCAGTTGCCCATCTCCGTGGAGTACTCTTGGGCGCAGGATCGGTTAGCTAGATATATACGACCGGCCGGTCAATCTCGAATCAAGCCGATCACGTTGCCACTGCTGGATTCACCACGGGCAAGTCGGCAACGACGACTGCTGTTCAAAGCTGCACAGCACGGCGTGATTGCATGCGCACTCCGTCACTCGGTGCGTATAGCTATACTCCCGTATCGGTTGGGTCGGGGGAAAAAACGGAGCGGCATCTCTCTGCCCAGTTGCCCACTTTCTGGTATCAGTATCAACTATCCACTGATTCCAGTCTCCACGTCTAGAGCGCACACTTGGCTAGTTGAAGCCATGCAGCTACAACCATGGATCCATCCCTACCCACTCTCGCTTGACTCCCTATCAGTATCTACTGTCCAGCCTCGACGTCTAGAACTGCATACTTGCCCAGTTGAAGGCATGCAACTACTCCTACTGGCTAGCAGTCACCCATCCCTACCCACTCGCTTGACTCCCTAAACCGCAGGATCCGTAGGATGTGATCTGTGGCCAAAGTCAGTGCTTCTCGTGGAAATGATTGGACCCGCAGGGGCGTCCGTCGACGATACCGACGCCCAACTGCATGCAACGCACCGGCTACGAGGAGTAACTGCACGTACCGGACACGGATCGCGGGCAAAATCCGAGGCCCCAGCCGGTCAACCCCAACTGGCTCGCGGCTCCGTGAGGCATGGTGGGGATGGAGAACTGGTGAAAGATCGACACGAGCGCGGTGGTCCACCGGCGCCGCAATCCACGCACGGGACGGGTTCTCCGTCTTCTCCCGCTGCTGGGTGGGGGCGCGGGGATCGGAGACTGAGGCGAGAGGGGGTCGACGCACGGTCAGAGACGCGGAGCGGCTGCCACCGGTTGGGCCCTGTCTCTGCCCTCGTCTACGTCTGGTCGTTACCGTCGCGGGTTGTGCACGTCGTCGCTTCTCTGGCGCCAGAACGGAAATGGTGAGACGGTGGACGGTGGTGACATTAGGCTTTGTAGGGGAAGAACGTTTTTCCTTCTTGCTGCTGTATATTATACTATGCGTCTTTGTTTGTAACGGGGACTTCCTTTTCACTGCTCTCGAACAGCGCGGAAAGAAGAATCTAATTTGCAATCCGATTTTTTCTATAATACTCATATACACAGAAACGACGTGTTTGTCCAACTTATCACACTCTTCAGCTCTCACACCTCACATCTCTACTATTAAAGGAGGATCGGACGTCGTGATGGTTCGACCTCCTTCGATGGTTCGACCTCGTTCGCCGCCCTCCCCTTCGCACGATCGTTCTCTCCCCCCACGATAAAAGGAAACAAGAAAAGCCACGATAAGAAAAAAAAAGCAGCCACGACCCGGAACAGGGACACCTCCCACGTCCCACGTCCAGCAACCCCCTCGCTCCTCCCAATCCCTGTGTATCGCTCCCGAGAAAATTCACCACCGTCGTCCCTCATGCTACTAGCCAACGACGTCACCCGCTTCATCGAGGTCGACGTACGAGTCCCTCGACCCAAGACCCAACCCTTTCGCTCGCCTAAGTTGGTGGTTCCGTCACTCTCGATGGGATCGCGGTTACTAGATCTCAATCATCCGGCTCATCTCCGCGACGGCACCCTCGGGCCTCGGCTTCGGCGGCGGGTCGAACCAGATCGCGCGTCGCGGAGGTGGCCGGCTGCGTGGAAGCGACCTTGAGCAGGGGACGGGAGTGGGACACAAACACACGTATGCAACCCAGCAACCTCGGCCGCCGGTGTGCCGCCAACGACTAGCCTCCGGCAGGTGGCGACTTTCATCTGCACCGGCACATCCTGTAGGGCTGTGCGGTGATGGCTCTTCCCGCGGGTTGCTTCTCAGCTTGATTTGGTTCAGTTTTTGTGCTGACTTGGTTGTTTTACTGCCCTCCTCTATCCGGCTCCAACTCTTCTCTCCGTCAGGTGCGTCTCATATATGTTCTTGTTTGGCTACAGGAACGGGACATGAGGGGAATGAGAGGAAGGGTGAGATTGTTTTCCTTTGCTTCTTGATCTGGCAGGGAGAGAAAGAAAGACAGAGAGAGAGGACGGGTACTTGCGAAAGTGCCCATCTAATCCTAATTTTTGTCAGAGATAGATGAGAGAAACATAAGCAATACAAGATCTTTGAGCCACAATTCAATTAGCACATGATTCCCCAAAACATTTGCTCCACTCCTAATTCCACTGACCTTTCGTCGACGATGTGAACATCGCTGGAGCTTCTTGTCCTAGATTTTACACGACCATATGTGTTCTACTCACGGTGGAAAAGCCCACCTATGAGTGAGATAGAACAAAGGATGGCGGTGGAAGTGAGGCTACAACATCTGATCGTAAGTGGCATGATGTCAGTAAGTGGTGTTATGGTACAGACAGTTATGATGTTCTTATGGCATTAATGGGTGGACATCACATTGACAACGATGGCGCAAAAGACCTGACTTATGTTGATAGAATTCATGTGTTTTTAGCATAAAAAATCATAGAATTATTCAGTTTTCAACGAGTTTTCTTATAATGGTTCAAATGATGATGGATCAACTATTTGGCCTGACCTCATGCTGTTCTACGGAAGTTTGGTTTAGCATTTTGTTTTTCTCTACAGAAGACCATGTAATATGATTTGGAGGTCGTCGTTTTGCGGTTATTGAATTTTGAGTTTGTAATGTCTGTTCATGCCTAATAGTCAACATATACTGTAAAAGTTTAGGATCTATAACATCTGGATACATTCGCCCATACTGGATGTGTATTTCTTCGAGGTATACTAAATTGACATGTTGCCGGTTAATGCTTCATATATTATATAAGTGATCCATTTCACATGACTTCATCCTTTCAAATCCTGCAGGATCGTGTCCTTATATACAGTACAATAGTTCTCTTATTTGGAGTTTAATCCATGTAAGCATGAAGTTTTGCTCATACGGTAAGTACTTAATGGACTTGGTTTGCCACAAAATGAATTAACTGGCTTTGGTTTTGGCTGACCTGGAATGATGTATTTGAACATTGCACCTTCAGTCCTTTGCACACTCTTATTATTGGTTCAAGAAGTTCCTCGTGTTTCTTTTGTTAGGTGTATAGCTTTCAGCCTGCCACTGTTCAAATCTGCAAGTGGCTGGCGCCATATGTAGTTGCCAGCACTGCACGAGTTCAGAAATGAAGTATTCTGGTTTGACCATCTGAGTCTACATTATGTATGTGTTGTGAGATCCAACACTGATTTTGGGGACAGGACAGCAAGCATGAATGGTGTACACACAGTCTATTCTGAACATGTCTACAGTAAGATCATGGATATGTGTATGGATTATGGAAAATTTTGTAAAATGAAATTATTTTAATTTGTTGAAAATAAATGTAGGCTGCGTGCCGAGTCTTGTCTAGATTAACCTTCATTTAACATGTATTACATGATGTGAAAATGATGATTTGCAGTTAAAATCATTTTGCAATAGTTGCAGTTATGTAAATGAAAAATGTATTATATGTTTTGAATTTTACTACAGAAAATTGATGGCTGCAGATAAATTTGTGCAATGGAGTGGGTGTGTGTGTGTGTGTGTGGGGGGGTGGGGGGGGGGTGGATAATTGGAGCAATGGAGAAGGAAATGGTGCATTTTGTAGTTACTATCCTCATAACTTATTTTATATAGGCACTGTTGAGCGAAGCGATGACACATCATAGATGGAGTTGCAGAAAAAAGTAGTGCTTGTCGAAAATAATTATAGGTTGCCTGCCGAGTCTTCTCAAGATTAACCTTCATTTAACATGTTGTAGTATATGATGTGAAAATGATGATGTAGAATTTGCAGTTAAATTAATTTTGCAATAGTTGCGGTTTTGTAAATGAAAAATATAGTCTATGTTTAATAATTTACTACAAGAAACTTCTCTTTGCTATTACATTTTTGCAATACAGTGGGAGTGGTAGAGGTGAGGGGTGGATAGTTGGAGCAATGGAGAAGGAATAGGTGCATTTTATTGTTACAATCCTGACAACTTATCTTATATAGGAAATGGTGAGCGACACATCATAGATGGAGTTGCGGAAAATTTCAAGCACATACAAGGGTGAGGAAAGAAGGGACAATGCACATTGTATTTCTACATGATGGGGTTATATTAAGAGATGGATAGCATACTGGGCGACGAAGAAGAAAAATGTGACATTCCGTGGCAACGCACGGGCACTCGGCTAGTCTCGTTTAAGGGCGCACACAATGATGCCATCGTCTGATTCAAAGGAACACAAACAAAGCATAAAAAATGTACCACAAAATGTACATAGACAAACAAAAGTAAAATAGTGACTGTCAGTGCTAAAACCGGCAGATCTCGGGTTAGGGGGTCCCAAACTAGGTGATCTGAGCTAGATGGTAATATGAAAAGTAGGGGCACGATGTTTACCCAGATTTGAACTCTATTGATGAGGTAGAATCCCACATCCTGCTTTTGATGTATTAATTTTGATGGTTACAGAGTACAATATGGAGTCGGAGTCGGAGAGGACGATGAGCCCCTTCATCCGACGGACCACCCTGTCCTGCTCCCGCTTCAGCCTTGCCACCCGAGCCTTCTACGCCGCTGCCTCCGTCGCCTTGCGCTCCGACCGCTCAATGGCTAGCCGGAGCCTCTTCGCGTTCTTCCATCGGAGGCGGCGAGCGTCCGTCTCCGCTGTCGTGAGGGAGCGGCGATACACCCAGACGAGGAGACACGCGTCCTCATCGGCGTACGGCTCCGTCCCGCAGCGGCGGCGCGCGAACTACTTCGCCGCCTCCCTCTACCATGCATGTTGCCTCTCGTGGTGCGCGGTGCGCGCCACCAACTCCGGAGTGCACATGCGGGCCGGAGGCGCGGGCACAAGCACCCAACGTTGGCCGCGTGCAGGAGCGGCCGACGGGGGAAGGAGACGATGCGGGGCCGACGCGGACTATGCTGACCAGGCGTCGCTGCACGCGGGCCGGGAGGGTCCAGCTTTGTCGTCCGCGCTGCACCGACGCGGGGGGTGCGGCGACACTCCAAATCCGGAGCTGTCGCCGGTCTCCACCTTGGAGCACTCCAGTGCAATGCGGAGGGCCATCTTCTCCTCGTAGTTCAGCTCCGAGTAAGAGTCGCTACCGGAGCTACTCATGGTGGTGCATGGGATCAAACCGGAGACGGAGAGGAGTGGACGGACGGAGCTAGAGAGGGAGGGAGAGAGCTAGGTTTTGAGCTCGCCGCCCGGATTGGGGGGGGGGGGGTTGTGGGGTCCGTGGTGGGTCGGCCCTGTCGATCAGGCGGACGCGCTCGGGTGTGCCCGGGCCGCCCCATACCCGCCCTATATTTGGGCTGGATATGAGGGGTGCTGGTCAACCCGGGCGTTTGTCTGCAGTTTGAGAGGTCTGTTTGAGTCGATTTTTTGTGACTGGTCACCGATCGGATGGCCTGCCCGGGCGTTTGAGATGGGTATGAGAGACCCGGCTGTAGATGCTCTAATGTGTTGGATGTATTAATGAGCCTCGAGGGCGAGTGTATGTAGGATCGAAAGTAGGTCTAGAGTGAGGGTGATTAGACTATTTGACCAAATAAAAATCTAGCCTTTTCTCAATTTTAAGTGTTGGTAGATTTTAGCAACTAGTACAAGTCAAGCAATCAACTTACACATGCAATTCTAAGAGTGTAGCAGCGGAAAGTAAAACATTGCATATGAAGGTAAAGGGAAGGGTTTGGAGAAGGCAAACACAATGTAGACACGGAGATTTTTGGCGTGGTTCCGATAGGTGGTGCTATCGTACATCCACGTTGATGGAGACTTCAACCCACAAAGGGTAACAGTTGCGTGAGTCCACGAAGGGCTCCACCCACGAAGAGTCCATGAAGAAGCAACCTTGTCTATCCCACCATGGTCATCGCCCACGAAGGACTTGCCTCACTCGGGTAGATCTTCATGAAGTAGGGGATCTCCTTGCCCTTACAAACTCCTTGGTTCAACTCCACAATCTTGTCGGACGCTCCCAAGTGACACCTAACCAATTTAGGGGACACCACTCTCCAAAAGGTAATAGACGGTGTGTTGATGATGAACTCCTTGCTCTTGTGTTCCAAATGATAGTCTCCCCAACACTCAACTCTCTCTCACGGATTTGGATATGGTGGCAAGAAGATTTGAGTGGAAAGCAACTTGGGGAAGGCTAGAGATCAAGATTCTAGTGGTAGGATTGGAATGTCTTGGCCTCAACACATGAGTAGGTGGTTCTCTCTCAGAAAATGAGTAGTGAAAGTGTAGGTACATTCTGATGGCGCTCTCACAAATGGAGATAGGGGTGCAGGGGTATATATAGCCTCCACACAAAATCCAACCATTACACACATTTGACCCAACTAGGCCAGACTGAATAGAAGAACTTGGAGAGACTGATTTAGTTCAAAAAATGAACGTTAGGAATCTTGGTGGGACCGACATCAACTTGGTGGGACCGACATGATCAACTTGGTGGGAACGATGTGCTAGGGCAAGGGCAAAACCTCATCTCGGTGAGACCGATTGCATGAACTTGGTGAGACCGATTTCAGCAAAGATCAAACAAAGAGGATGTCAAGCAAACTCGATGGGACAGATCGCTCATTTCGGTGAGACCGAAATGTTACGAAGGGAAACAGGGAGTTTGCAAGGCCATCTCGGTGAGACCGAGATCTGTATCGGTGAGACCGAATTGTCTAGGGTTTCTAGCAGCGGCTATGTCAACTAAACTCAGTGGTGCCGGAGAGATCAAATCGGTGGGGCCGAGGTTGACTTTGGGTTTTGTACAAATGTGGAAATGAGAAAGTGGCTGGGGGGTTTCGAGCAATATCACTAAGCACTTTGAGCAAGTAGAGCATTAAGCAACACCTCATTCCCTTTTAGTCGTATTGGCTTTCCTATTGACTCAATGTGATCTTGGATCACTAAAATGAAAATGAAGAGTTTTGAGCTTTTTGCCAATCTTTCTCCTTAGCATTTTGAGGGGTCCACATCTCTAGTCCATGCCATGCCAATCATTGAAATTTCTGAAATATTTAACTTGAATGGATGTTAGTTCAATGAGCTATGTTGTTATGAATAACCAAAACTACTCAAGGATTAGTTGCACCTTCAATATATATTAAGTACAAGACTTGAAGGGAAAGACGCCTCCTAGAGCTAAGATGGAAACTATTCCTATCTAATCCCGGACAATCTCTAACGACCAAATATATCTCTAAGAGCATCTACTGTTGGGCGCCTCAAACCCACCTCATACGCCCAGGCGGGCCGCTCGGTTACTGTCCGGTCACATGTTTTTGACCCAGACGGGCTCCTTAAACAACCTCAAACCCCCAGGCTGATCGGCACCCCCCATATCCAGCCCAAATATGGGGCATATATGGCCCCCGGGCCCGCCCGAGCATGCCTGCCACGTAGGACGGATGAAGGGGTCCCACGCGGACTCGCCCAGAAACCCGGCGGTCCGACGGATGCCTCCTCCGTCACCGCGGTGTGAACGCCGCGTGGCGCCGCCCGAGAGCAAATCGGCCTATTTAAACCGGCCGGTGTCCTGTAACCCTAGTCCATCCACCTCCCCCTCTCCGCGTCTCCAGTCCGAGCCCATCCACCTCCTCCCTCTCCCGCTCCGGCGCTCCGCCATGGTCCGGACTAAGACCACGTACTACGCAATGCTCACGTCGGAGCGCCGCGCCGAGATCTAGCAGGAGATCCGGGCGAGACAAGCCGGGCGCGCAGCCCGCATCGCTGTCGGGCTGCCTCTAGACTCGCTGGAGCTAGAGGAGGAGGAACAGGCGGGGGAAGCAAAGGAGGAGGAGGAGCAGGCGCCGATTGAGGTGGAGGAGCCGGAGCAGCAACTACCGTCCTTCAACATGGAGCAGGCGGAGGCGGAGTTTGCCGTCGCCCAGTCCAACGAGATGGCGTAGTAGCAGGCCATCCTGGAGCATCCAGGATGAGGCCTATGTGGAGGTGTAGGATCGGAAGTATGTCTAGAGGGGGGGGGGTGATTAGACTACTTGACCAAATAAAAATCTAGACTTTTCCCAATTTTAGTTCTTGACAGATTTTAGCTATCTTAGCACAAGTCAAGCAATCTCCACACAATTCAAGCAAGCATACAAAAGAGTATATGAGCAACGGAAAGTAAAGATGCAACTTGCAAGAATGTAAAGGGAAGGGTTTGGAGGATTCAAACGCAATTGGAGACACGGATGTTTTTGTCGTGGTTCCGATAGGTGGTGCTATCGTACATCCACGTTGATGGAGACTTCAACCCACGGAGGGTAATGGTTGCGCGAGTCCATGGAGGGCTCCACCCACGAAGGGTCCACGAAGAAGCAACCCTGTGTATTCCATCACGGCCGTCGCCCACGAAGGACTTGCCTCACTAGCGGTAGATCTTCACGAAGTAGGCGATCTCCTTGCCCTTACAAACTCCTTGGTTCAACTCCACAATCTTGTCGGACGCTCCCAAGTGACACCTAGCCAATCTAGGAGACACCACTCTCCAAGAAGTAACAAATGGTGTGTTGATGATGAACTCCTTGCTCTTCTGCTTCAAATGATAGTCTCCCCAACACTCAACTCTCTCTCACAGGATTTGGATTTGGTAGAAAGAAGATTTGAGTGGAAAGCAACTTGGGGAAGGCTAGAGATCAAGATTCATATGGTTGGAATGGAATATCTTGAGCTCAACACAAGTGTAGGTGGTTCTCTCTCATAAAATGTGTATTGGAAGTGTAGATGTGTTCTGATGGCTTTCTCCACGAATGAAGAGTGGGTGGAGGGGTATATATAGCCTCCACACAAAATCTAACCGTTACACACAATTTGCCAAACTCGATGGGACCGAAAGGTTAAACTCGGTCGGACCGATTCAGCAAACCTAGTGACCGTTAGGATTTTCGGTGGGACTGAGATGCAACTCGATAGGACCGATATGGTTAGGGTTCGGGCATAACGTAATCTCGGTGTGACCGATTACACAAACTCGGTAGGACCGATTTTGGTAACAAGCTAACCAGAGAGTTGGTCAGGTAAACTCGGTGGGACCGGTTCGCTCATTTCGGTGAGACCGAAATGTTACGAAAGGGAAACAGAGAGTTTACATTGCAATCTCGGTGGGACCGATCGCTCACTTCGGTTAGACCGAAACGTTATGAAGGGAACCAGAGAGATTACAATCCCATCTCGGTGAGACCGAGATCCCTATCGGTGAGACCGATTTGGCTAGGGTTTGTGGCAGTGGCTATGATATTTGAAACTCGGCGGCACCGGATAGAAAGAATCGGTGGGGCCGAGTTTGACTTTTGGTTTAGGTCAAATGTGGATGTAGGAAGATAGTTGAAGATTTTGGAGCATATCACTAAGCACATGAAGCAAGAGGCTCATTAAGCAACACCTCACCCCTCCTTGATAGTATTGGCTTTTCCTATAGACTCAATGTGATCTTGGATCACTAAAATATAAAATGTAGAGTCTTGATCTTGAAGCTTGAGCCAATCCTTTGTCCTTAGAATTTTGAGGGGTCCACTTTCCTCATCCATGCCACGCCATTCATTGAGCTTTTCCTAAAGTATTAATCTTGGAATAATGTTAGCTCAATGAGCTACATGTTGTTAGGAATTACCAAAACCACCCAGGGATAGTTGCACTTTCAATCTCCCCCTTTTTGGTAATTGATGACAACATATAGATCAAAGCTTCGACAAATGATAATAAGAGTGAAGGATATTGTCGCTTTGAGAAGTATGTGAAAACCAAGAGCTCCCCCTAAATTTGTGCATTTCTTAAGATTTGCTTTGGACTGCAAATGCACAATGAGATAGGATCATGGGTTACTCTTCCATGTCACACACATCTTGGTGGAGCGCTCAAAATGATAAGAATTAAATACATGCACTCATCACCAAGCAAAGTGAACGATCAAATAGGGATAGCATGATAGTATCATCCAACAAGCATAAGTGTAGCTTATGATCAACCACATGATCATCAATGTCTCACAGATAATAGCATAGTATCTCAAGCAATCAAAAGCAAACAAAGTTCAACCAAGAAGACAAGAGAGAACAAAATCAAACTCTCTCTCTCGAAGCCTATGATCTATACATTTTTCTCCCCCTTTGGCAACAAGTTACCAAAAAGTTCATAGAAAATGCATATCACTAAAACGATTCTCAGATTTGGTCTTTAGGTGGTGGAGTCCGGATAACGCCGAGGACGAAGGCTTCAGTTGAAGTACATGGAGCTGGAGCTGGTGTAGGTGCTGGAGCTGGTGGCACTGGCGCTGTAGCTAGTGCAGATGAAGTGGCTCTGGTGTCAGTTATTGGCACTGCAGATGATCTCTGAGCTCTAGGCACTTTGGCAAATGCATCAGTTGTTGTTTTGCCCTTCCTCTCCTGCATGTCATCATGTAGTTGCTCCACAATAGACTGAATCTCAGTTACTTTCACATCTAAGTCATAGAACTTTTGTTCCATGATCCTTTCCAAGCTCTCTTGGTTTCGAGTCAGGGTGGCCAGTCCTTTCTCAATCCTTAGAGTTGATGCTATCAGATAACCGAACTGCTCCTGCTTGTTCTTCAGAAAGTACTCAGATGCCTCCTCTTGAGTTGGCATCTTGGCAGCCTTCTCCATCTTTGCCTTCTCCTTCTTTGCTTGTGCTTGCACTGATGATGGTTCATTCTCATTCATCACAACTTGATTGTCCTCAAAATCTGGATGGATGGGCAAGTGTTCCTTATCCAACAGGTATGTGCCTGTGCCCATCTTCGAGTTAATCAACTCTTGAATATGTGGGGCATACCCGCAACTTCTCTTTTGATCAGCTGCTGTCCTCTTGATAGTCTCAACTATGAGGCTCATGACCTTGAACTTCCGTGGCACATCAAATATATGTAGCAAGTTAATTGCATGCCCTCTGATCATGTTGTGGTCACCTGACTTGGGCAAAAGAGTGTGCCTTAGGATCCAGTTGATTGTAGGCAGCCCTGACAGAAGAAAATGGACTGATCCAAACTTGAAAGTCTCAAGAGCTTTGTCTGGGATCTCCTTATACATGTTTGACATGGAATTGTGATCCATCTTCTTCTTGGCATAAACATCCAAGTCATCTTCTTGCTCTTCTGGGGCATTGATCAACTGAGCCCATTCCTGAATAGTTGATTGGTACCTTGTACCTTCAAACATCCATACTATCCTGCCATCTGGATAGAAATGTGCTGTGGAGTAAAATTGCATCATGAGCTCCTCATTCCACTTTGTGAGCTTCTGCCCAACAAAGTCTGCAACTCCACAAGCATTGAAGCTGTCATACACACCAGGATAGTGTGCCTCATTTTCCTTGATATAGGTCCAGTCGACCCACCTCATATCACATACTATTGGTTTCTTGTTCAGCAACACTGTCTCATAGAAGTCTTGCTGTTCCTTTGTGTGGAACCTGTAATCAACAACAGTCCTTATTCTTGTAGCATATGGATCTGTTTCTCTCCATTTCCTCAGCCCTGAATCTCTCCTGATCTTCATGTTCTCAGCCACAGGATGAGCATCATTATGGTCTGGAATCTTGGGTTTGAGCTTCCTCAGAACTTGTCCTTCATCATCTTCCTCAGCAGCAACATCAGGCACTGGGGCCTTGTTCTTCTCAGCAGCAGATATGTTCCTGGTATTCCTCTTAGGTGCACTCTTGGGCTTGGAGGCAGCTTTGGGTGCTTCTTTGGGCTTTGATGATGCAGCCCCTGACTTTATAGCATCACCCATTAGCTTCTGTGCCTTGGGTGCTGGTGCAGCAACCTCTTCTTCCTCTTCTTCCTCAGATTCTCTCCTCATGGAGGGTTTGCCAAGAACTCTGGCAGTAGTGGTTCTGACTCTCTTTTTCTTTTTGTCTTGGCCAACAGCTTCCTCTTCTGACTCCATGGTAAAATTCAGGGTTTCTCCAGTGGCAATCTTCCTAGGTTTAGAAGTGGGAACTCTCCTTGCAGGTACCTTCTTCTGCATACCTGGCTTTGTGGCTGCAGCTGAGCCATATTCCTTCTTGAGCACTTTCTTCTTTGAGGTGGCTTCCTCTTCCTCTTCCACATAATCTACATCTTCAGACTCTGAAGTCCTTTTCTTGCTTGCTCTAGTGGCAGCCTTGGGCAAGTTGCTTGGGGTGCTTCTGCTACCCTCATCTGAGCTGTTAGAGGGACTAGTGCCCTCACTCAAGTGAACCTGCTCCTTTGACTTGTTCTGGCTGTCACTTTGGTCAGACATGTTGCAAACACTGACTGCAGACCCTGTGAATAGATTGTAGATGAGATAGAGTGGATGAGCATCACAAAATGCACAGATTTTTGCAAAAGAATGAGTCAAAAACTTAATTTTAGTTTTCCACAGAAAGCATTTCGGATCAACTGATTTGCAAACTCGGTGATACCGAAGCAGCTGTTGGAACCAAAACTAGTGAACTCGGTCAGACCGAGTCACAGTTCGGTGGCACCGAGACTGCTAGGGTTTCACAAAGTCCTGAACTCGGTCACACCAATTCGCAATTCTCGGTCAGACCGAGAACCACATGTGGAATGGCCTTGGCCGAATCGGTGGAACCGAGTTCTGCAACCCGGTGGGTCCGAAATGGTTTCGGCGGAAACCTAACCCTAAATTTTCGATTCAATCCTAATCTACGGAGTGTTTTGACTGGATAGAAGCGTTTCAATCATGACAAGATTCATAATGAACACAATGTGCTAGGAATCGGACGGGGATAGCACTGTGATCGAGTCCATACCCTAGTTTGGCGATGAACTCGCTACAGCGGCAACGACAGAGACGAAATCCGTTGATGGCGGCGGAGACCAGCGACAGGAGGCGGCTGGCGACGAGGAGGACGATCCGGAGACCCAGGAGGCAGAGCGAGCTATGCGCGGGCGAAGAGGTTTCGGAGAAATTCCCAAAATTTTGCCCGTGAGTATATATAGCCCGACCCTGTCAGTGTGACCGAGTGGAACAGCTCGGTGGCACCGAGATGCATAACTGTTGACAGTTACAGTAACTCAGTGTGACCGAAAAGTTCAAATCGGTTGCACCGAGATTGAAAACCTAGATCGACTTAGTGATCTCGGTATGACCGAAATGGAGGAATCGGTCAGACCGAAACACACAAAGAAGTTTTGGAAGTTTAAGTCTATGACGAATCGGGGACTGCGAGTGCTCCTCACACAGAATGGTTCGAATCTGACTTGATCAAATTTTGTGATGTAGCATGAATAGAGTTTGAGACGAGAAAAGCATAGATAGTTAGAGAGGGTTCTTAGGCATTCTTGTCCATCCACTTGGCAAAATAAAAGAAAACCAATCAATCAAAACAACAAGTGGATGTCCTCGAATGAGTAAAATATGCAATCAACATGCTCACACAATAAAATGGCCATTGAAATATGTGGCAAAGCATGCACAACCAATTATAGCATCTATCAAACAATGACTAGGTCATCTATATATGAGTATATTGACTTAGGAGTCAAATGAGAACATTTGATCATAGGTCATACTCATCGTTTAAGCACACGTGGGGTTACCACTTTTACATAAAGCATTGTTGTGTTCACACCATTAGAGTTGCTTTAGCTCAATTCTTAGAGTAAAGCTCCCCCTAGATGTGATATCCCCCCTAAGAGGGGTGAACTAACCTTGGGTTTTGTCGATGATGACTTCATGTAGATGTTGAAGATGTGGATGCTCAATGTTGATGTAGATCGTTTGGAGCTATCCATTGGAGTGAGTTGCACTTTCAATACCTACACGGGTTAGTCCCACAAGGAACAAAGAAGGATATCCATAGACATAGAGTGATGCGCACATAAGATGATGTCTATGAAAGCTTTTAGGTTACCTTCTCCCTTGTCTTACCAACAAGAGGGTTTGTGACTCCTTGAACTAGTGCAAGATGTGGAAGTTGATTGCACTTGTTCTTGCCAAAATGATAAGAGTGAGATATGTTGGCGGAGTCACCCTCAAGAGCTCTCTAGTTCTTCTTCTTCTGAATCCACACCATCTTGATGGGAATCCTCGGAGTTGTAGTTGTACTTGATGAAGTGTAACTTGAAGTAGTCTTGATAACCCATTTGACCAAGGCCTTAGGAGCTTCTTCAAATGCATCAATTTCCTCTTGAAGCTTGTCCTTGCCTTTTTGCTTGTAGTCTTGTGGTGGAAGATCATCTTGAGCTTGTGTCCCCTTGAAAGAAGTAGGATCATACTTCTCTTGTTGAGGAACAAACTTCGTCTTGGGGTATTGATCTTCTTCCCACTCAACTCCATTGGCATTGAACTTTCGTTCAAAACCAACACCTTGATTCTTCCGGTGCCTTCCTTGCTTGCGTATAATTTCCTCGAATTGCTTACTTCCGGCAAGGCTCTTGTAAACACCTTTCTCTATAATTCCCTTCAATAAACTATTTTCTTGCTCAAGTGTAACTTGGCTAAGAGAATCATTAGTGGAATCAAGAGAACTACTAGAAGCAACAATATTGGATTTAGCATGATCATTGTTACTACTGGAGGAAGAATCTTTCTTGTTCTTGTTACTAGACTTGACTTGAGGCATGTAAGTGGATAAGAGTAAACGCTTGGCAATGTAAGAAGAACTTTTCTTACGAAGATCATCATTGATTGCTTTTAAGAACTCATGCTCTTGCTCAAGGTTGAGCTTTTCAAAGCGATATTTCTCATGAGTCCTTAAAAGTTCTCGATGATCTCCTAAGATAGTTTCATGAGCTAACTTAAGAGTGTTTAGTTCTTTAGTTAGAGACTCAAACTTCTCCTTATCATTGTCATTCGTTTTATCTTGATTAGCATGATTAATTGACGTTTCATCATAGTATTCATCGCTAGAGTTGTCAACAAGTAAATCATCATCACCTAACAAGTCATCTTCATCACTATTGAAATCAACATACTCAGGGTGTGATACCTTTGGGCCTTTAGCCATGAAGCATGTTCCAACTCCTTCAATTGGTGAGTCAAATATGTCGTAGGAGTTGGTTGTCACAAGAGCTAGACCGGCAACACCTTCATCTTGAGTATATTCGGAATCGGAGTGATAGCTTCTTTCGGAGTGGTTGTCGGAGTCAGAGCCGGATACCCATTCACCAACATGAGCTTGATGTCTTTGTTTTGTGTAGCTCCTTGATGACTTGTCCTTTCTTTCCGAATCCTTGCTTCTCTGTGAGGGTCTTCGTTCATAACGATCATCTCTACTCCTTCTTTCTCTAGATGGTGATTCTTCTCTTCTACTTCTTCTCTTGGGAGAATCTTCTCTTCTCTTATAGGGGGCCGTACACTCATTGGAATAGTGTTCGGGCCTTCCACAATTGTAGCAGTTTCGCTCCCGACTAGACGATCTTTTGTCATTGTAGGACCTTGACTTGGAGCTTCCATCTTTGCTTCTACTCTTGTAGAACTTGTTGAAGTTCTTCACCATTAAGCTCAATTCTTCAATGAAGGTTTGTTTCTCACTTGATGATGTGGGGGCTTCACATGAGGCTTTGTAAGCACCACTTGATTTGTTGTGAAGTTCCTCTTTATCCTTGAGTGACATCTCATGACCAAAAATTCGTCCGATGACTTCCGTTGGCTTGAGATCTTTGTAATTTGGCATCATTTGGATCAATGTGCACATGGTATCATATTTTCCATCCAAGGCTCTTAGGATCTTCTTGATGATGAATCTATCGGTCATCTCTTCACTCCCTAAGCCGGCAATCTCATTTGTGATAAGAGCAAGCCTAGAGTACATTTCAGCGACACCTTCACCATCCTTCATTTTGAACTTGTCAAGTTGACTTTGAAGCACATCCAATTTGGATTCCTTGACGGAGTCGGTAACTGCGTGCATATCAATCAAAGTATCCCAAATTTCCTTTGCATTCTCAAGACGGCTGATTTAGTTGAATTCTTCGGGGCACAATCCGTTGAAGAGAATATCACAAGCTTGAGCGTTGTATTGCAACATCTTCAACTCTTCCGCGGTAGCTTCACGGTTCGGTTCTTTCCCATCAAAGAATTCACCTTGCAAACCAATACACACAATAGCCCAAACGGCGGTGTTATGTCCAACAATATGCATTTTCATCTTATGCTTCCAACTAGCAAAATTAGTACCATCAAAGTAAGGACCTCTACGGTGATAATTTCCCTCGCTAGACGCCATACTCTCCTAGGTTGTGAAACCAAGGCTATGACCACCAAAAGCTATGGAAATCAAAGCAAATGGAGACCAAAGCTCTGATACCACTTGTAGGATCGGAAGTATGTCTAGAGGGGGGGGGTGATTAGACTACTTGACCAAATAAAAATCTAGACTTTTCCCAATTTTAGTTCTTGGCAGATTTTAGCTATCTTAGCACAAGTCAAGCAATCTCCACACAATTCAAGCAAGCATGCAAAAGAGTATATGAGCAGCGGAAAATAAAGCATGCAACTTGCAAGAATGTAAAGGGAAGGGTTTGGAGGATTCAAACGCAATTGGAGACACGGATGTTTTTGTCGTGGTTCCGATAGGTGGTGCTATCGTACATCCACGTTGATGGAGACTTCAACCCACGGAGGGTAACGGTTGCGTGAGTCCACGAAGGGTCCACGAAGAAGCAACCTTGTCTATTCCATCACGGCCGTCGCCCACGAAGGACTTGCCTCACGAGCGGTAGATCTTCACGAAGTAGGCGATCTCCTTGCCCTTACAAACTCCTTGGTTCAACTCCACAATCTTGTCGGAGGCTCCCAAGTGACACCTAGCCAATCTAGGAGACACCACTCTCCAAGAAGTAACAAATGGTGTGTTGATGATGAACTCCTTGCTCTTCTGCTTCAAATGATAGTCTCCCCAACACTCAACTTTCTCTCACAGGATTTGGATTTGGTAGAAAGAAGATTTGAGTGGAAAGCAACTTGGGGAAGGCTAGAGATCAAGATTCATATGGTTGGAATGGAATATCTTGAGCTCAACAAAAGTGTAGGTGGTTCTCTCTCAGAAAATGTGTATTGGAAGTGTAGATGTGTTCTGATGGCTTTCTCCACGAATGAAGAGTGGGTGGAGGGTTATATAGCCTCCACACAAAATCTAACCATTACACACAATTTGCCAAACTCGGTGGGACCGAATGGTTAAACTCGGTCGGACCGATTCAACAAACCTAGTGACCGTTAGGATTTTCGGTGGGACTGAGATGCAACTCGTTAGGACCGATATGGTTAGGGTTCGGGCATAACGTAATCTCGGTGTGACCGATTACACAAACTCGGTAGGACCGATTTTGGTAATAAGCTAACCAGAGAGTTGGTCAGGTAAACTCGGTGGGACCGGTTCGCTCATTTCGGTGAGACCGAAATGTTACAAAAGGGAAACAAAGAGTTTACATTGCAATCTCGGTGGGATCGATCGCTCACTTTGGTTAGACCGAAACGTTACGAAGGGAAACAGAGAGATTACAATCCCATCTCGGTGAGACCGAGATCCCTATCGGTGAGACCGATTTGGCTAGGGTTTGTGGCAGTGGCTATGATATTTGAAACTCGGTGGCGCCGGATAGAAAGAATCGGTGGGGCCGAGTTTGACTTTTGGTTTAGGTCAAATGTGGATGTAGGAAGATAGTTGAGGATTTTGGAGCATATCACTAAGCACATGAAGCAAGAGGCTCATTAAGCAACACCTCACCCCTCCTTGATAGTATTGGCTTTTCCTATAGACTCAATGTGATCTTGGATCACTAAAATATAAAATGTAGAGTCTTGATCTTGAAGCTTGAGCCAATCCTTTGTCCTTAGAATTTTGAGGAGTCCACTTTCCTCATCCATGCCACGCCATTCATTGAGCTTTTCCTGAAGTATTAATCTTGGAATAATGTTAGCTCAATGAGCTATATGTTGTTAGGAATTACCAAAACCACCCAGAGATAGTTGCACTTTCAGGAGGCCAACCGGGCGTTCCTCTGGCGGGAGCAGGCGGAGTCTGACGCGCTCTTCATTGAACTCATTGCGGAGATAGAGGAGAAGGAGGCCGGAGCGGAACAGTCGGAGCTGCAGCTGCCGCCCATGCTGCCGAAGCCGGATACGGAGATCGTCGACATCTCCGACGATGAGTAGCTAGGTGATCGACGTAGTACGTAGGTTATTTTCTTTGCATATCTTTGTATGGATTTAAGAATCTAGTATGAGATGTCCGGATGCAAGGAGTGAAATTTGAGTCGTGCCCGGTCACTGCCTGTGGACGCACCCGGGCGCGTCCGCGGGTGTTTAAGGTGCCTATTTGTCATATGTGGCAATAGATGCCCTAACATCCACCCACAGTCATAGCAGCAGCAATGCGAACAATAGGAGCATCACGGACGGTTAGACTGGAGAGAATAGCAGCCGCCGGCTGACATCCCCCCACAGTCACAGCGGGAGCGTCGTGGATGGTGTCGCTTTGTGAACATGTGGACTGTAGAGGAAGCCGACGAGTTGCTCAAACGAGGTGATAGCTCTCTTTGTGCTGTTGTCGAGGTAGTCACGAGCGTTGTGTGGTGTAGCCGTGGTCGAGGTAGCAAGGGACACCATGGTCGATGTAGAGTCAGGATGGCCCGTGTTGAGGTAGTTGCCATGGACCGGGAAGAAGAGCGGCGGAGGCGGCTAGGTTAGGAGCGCCGCGGTGGTGCTCGAAGTAGGTGATGAAGAACCTGACAGTGTGTCGAAGACCAGCGCGGATGGTGGCGTTCCCATGCCTAAGAAGGCGGTGCAACACATACCACACAGACGTCGACGCGCATGGACAACGACGTGGACCGCATGCCGCGGCGGTCCGGCCCGAAGGGGCGACGCAACGACAGTGCGCAGGTCGAGGCGACGACAGGGAAGACCTCATGGTACCGGCAGGGACCGCGTGCCACGCTAGCTACGATCCGATGGGAGGACATAGCGACGACGCGAGGGTCGGTGCAGCCATGGGGACGGCCTGGAGTGAACGGCCTCGGGGCTGTGGTGGACCACGGGCCACGACACTGCGGCCCAAAGGGGCGACACAGCGGCAACACACGGATGAATACAGTCGCGAGAAGAACCACGAGGCAATGGCAGAGACCGCGTGCCACGCTCGCAACGACCTGATGGGGCGAGGCAACAACAACGCGAGGGTCGATGCAGCCATGGGGACGACCTAAAGTGGATGGCCTCGGAACAACAGACCGCGGGCCGCGGCACTATGGCCCGAAGTGACGATGCAGCGGTAGCACACGAATCGGTCCAGCCACCAAAGAACCATAGGACCGCGAAGCTGCGGTCCGAAGAGACAACACAGATGTAGCCATTGCTTGATGGGAAGTGTGCGCGTACTCACAATCTTCAGAAAATTTGTTGTATGTGGCGGCTACGCAGATCGCGACATGCATATTGCTACATGTACATGCACAAAAGCATTGGACGCATCATGACTCTTGGATGCAGCAGCGAACAAACATCATGGATGCATACGCGCGTGTAGGCACCTACACGCCCACGCTCGGAGCATATGCGACCATGCAGCGTACATCATGCGAGGGCAGATGTCGCTGGATGCGTGAAGCTGGGGCGCCGCTGTGCAGTAACCGGCCTGGATGTCAAAGTAGAGGCGCACGAGGTGAAGGAAATATGCCCTAGAGGCAATAATAAAGTTGTTATTTTATATTTCCTTATTCATGATAAATGTTTATTATTCATGCTATAATTGTATTGATCAAAAACTTTAATACATGTGTGAATACATAAACAAATACCGTGTCCCTAGTAAGCCCCTACTAGACTAGCTCGTTGATCAAAGATGGTTAAGGTTTCCTAACCACAGACATGTCTTGTCATTTGATACGCGAGAATGATGTGATGGACAAGACCCATCCGTTATCTTAGCATAATGATCGTTGAGTTTATTGCTATTGCTTTCTTCATGTCAAATACATATTCCTTTGACTATGATATTATGCAACTCTCGAATACCGGAGGAATACCTTCTGTGTTATCAAATGTCACAACGTAACTGGGTGATCATAAAGATGCTTCACAGGTATCTCCGAAGGTGTTTGTTGAGTTGGCATAGATCGAGATTAGGATTTGTCACTCTGAGTATCAGAGAGGTATCTATGGGCCCTCTTGGTAATACACATCATAAGAAGCCTTGCAAGCAGAGTGACTAATGAGTTAATTACATGATGATGTATTACGGAACGAGTAAAGAGACTTGCCGGTAACGAGATTGAACTAGATATGAAGATACCGACGATCGAATCTCGGGCAAGTAACATACCGATGGACAAAGGGACCTGCGTATGTTCTCATAATGGTTCGACCGATAAAGATCTTCGTACAATATGTAGGAGCCAATATGGGCATCTAGGTTCCACTATTGGTTATTGACCAGAGAGGTGTCTTGGTCATGTCTACATAGTTCTCGAACCCGTAGGGTCCGCACGCTTAACGTTCATTGATGATATAATTTTATATGAGTTCAATGATATGGTGACCGAATGTTGTTCGGAATTCCGGATGAGATCACGGACATGGCAAGGAGTTTCAAAATGGTCGAGAGGTAAAGATTGATATATAGGACGATTTTATTCGGATACCAGAAGGGTTTCGGGATGCACCGGGTAGCCATCGGGTCACCGAAAGGGGTTCCGGACACCCCCGGTAGGTGTTATGGGCTTAATGGGCCAAGGGAGGGACAAACCAGCCCACAAGGGGTTGGTGCGCCCCTCTCCCTGGTCGGCCAGCCCTAGGGAAGGAAAAGGGGGACGACTAGCCCCTCCCGCCTTTCCCACTCACGGGAGAAAGGAAGGGGGGGGGGCGCCACCCTCCCCTACCTTTCCCCCGCACCTATATAAGGCAGGGAGAGACCTCAAGTAGGATTCCTCCTACTTGGGCGCCCCCTTTGGCTGCTCCTCCCTCCCTCCCTCCCACCTATATATATGTGGGAGGGCGGTGCCTAGCACACAAAAAACAATTGCCTAGCCGTGTGCGGCACCCCCTCCACTGTTTACACCCCCGGTCATATTTTCATAGTGCTTAGGTGAGAGATCACTTCACCATCACCGTCACCACGTCGTCATGTTGCCAGAACGCATCCACTACCTCGCTGTCTTGCAGGATCAAGAAGGTGGAGGACATCATCGAGCTAAACGTGTGCTGAACGCGGAGGTGTTGTACGTTTGGTGCTCGATCGGTTGGAACGCGAAGAAGTTCGACTACATCAACCGCGTTGTCAAACGCTTCCGCTTACGATCTACGAGGGTACATAGATACACTCTTCCCCTCTCGTTGCTATGCATCCCCTTGATAGATCTTGCTTGTGCGTAGATTTTTGTTGTTTTCCATGCAATGCGTCCCAACATGAGGGTCGACGGGGCGACGGCGAACGACACGAACTGATCTTAGATTGGAGAACAAAAAACAACACCGACCAATCAATCAGTGAGAGAAAATTTTAGACCAAAAGATCATGGAAAAAAAGACTCTTTATAGCAGCCAGTCAACAAGACCGGCAGACGAACCCTAGGTATGGGCGCCGCCCCCGGTGGCGATCATGGAGATCGACCGCCCCGGGTGGCGCAATGCAGAAGTGGCGGGCGGCGGCTAGGGCTTGGATCGGTTAGACTGATAACATGTTAGAAGGGATAAGATGTAAACAATTCCTATATAATGCCGAACAATCTCGAACTACCAAATATATCTCTAACAATTCGCTTTATTTTTCTTTCTTCTGTATTTTGAGAGATTCCTTCTTGCTGCTATATATTATACTATGCGTCTTTGTTTGCAAGACAGACTTCCTTTTCACTACTTCCGAACAACGGGGAAAGAAGATAATTTGCAATTAGATATTTTCTATACTACTTATATACACAAAAACTATGTTTTTGTCCATCTTATCACACTCTTCAGCTCTCGCGCCTCATATCTCGTTTAAGGGCGCACACAATGATGTGATCATCGGATTTAAAGGAACACAAACAAAGCATAAAAAGTACCACAAAATGTACATAGACAAACAAAAGTAAAATACTGATTGTCGGGGCTAAAACCGACATATCTTGGGTTAGGGGGTCCCAAACTAATTGATCTGAGCTAGATGGTAATATGAAAAGTAGGGGCATGATGTTTACCCAGGTTCGGACCCTCTTGATGAGGTCAAACCCTATGTCCTGCTTTTGATGGGTTACAGAGTATTATATGAGCTACCTCGAGATCGTATGAAGGAGTTATAAGCTCTAAACCTCGTAATTGTGTCTCTATACATTAAATCCCACGACTTATATAGGCACCGGGGACATCGACGGTTTACACATGGGAGGTTACAATCTAGGGATAAGCATGTCGATTATTCAAATATGCTTGAAATGTACGCCAAGCCTTCAGGAGATCTTCATCTTGATTATGCCGAAGGTCAGGGCCTGCATGGCCCAATTCATTTGTCTTCGATGGGTCCTCAGACCGGCGCATAACCAGCCGGTTCCTACCTCTTGAGCACTGCGTTGGATTTCCCCGAAGAGGAAGAGATGATGCAGCAAAGTAGCGTAAGTATTTCCCTCAGTTTTTGAGAACCAAGGTATCAATCCAGTAGGAGGCTACGCTCGAGTCCCTCGTACCTACACAAAACAAATAGCTCAACTCAACCAACACGATTAGGGGTTGTCAATCCCTTCATGGTCACTTACGGGAGTGAGATCTGATAGAGATGATAGATAATATTTTTGGTATAGAGATGCAAAGTAAAAAGTAAAAGGCAAAGTAAATAGCAAAGCAATAATAAAGTGATGGAGATTGATATGATGAGTATAGACCCGGGGGCCATAGGTTTCACTAGTGGCTTCTCTCAAGAGCATAAGTATTCTACAGTGGGTGAACAAATTACTGTTGAGCAATTGACAGAATTGAGCATAGTTATGAGAATATCTAGGTATGATCATGTATATAGGCATCACGTCCGAGACAAGTAGACCGACACCTGCCTGCATCTACTACTATTACTCCACTCATCGACCGCTATCCAGCATGCATCTAGAGTATTAAGTTAAAAACAGAGTAACGCCTTAAGCAAGATGACATGATGTAAAGGGATAGTTTCATGCAATATGATAAAAACCCCATCTTGTTATCCTCGATGGCAACTGAGGGAGTCCTGGATTAGGGGGTGTTCGGATAACCGGACTATATCTTTAGCCGGACTCTAGGACTATGAAGATACAAGATTGAAGACTTCAGCCGTTATTCATGGATATCTTCTTTATGGCCGCTTGGAGCATATGGAAGGAGAGAAACAATGAGCACTTTAGAGGAATACCACACTCCTTCACCTCATGGCTGGATAGATTCAAACATCTTTTGGGCCTGCTCGCCCATAGCTGTAAAGAAGAGCTTCGTCCCTTCTTAGATTCTTATATTCAAAACTTGTAAACAGCAAAACCTCTTTCTTTTGCCCCTGAAGGGTTGAGGGGAACCCTCCGAAACCCCCATATGTAATTATGTAATATCGGTTGGTGTTAATATACAAGTCAGTGGGAGCCTCTCCCACTGTCGTTCAGTGTAAAAAAAAAGACTTCGTCCCTTGCACGGAAGGATCTTTCCTTGGCGTGGAAGGCAAGCTAGGCGTGCGGATATTCAAGATCTCCTACCATTGTAACCGACTCTGTGTAACCCTAACCCTATCCGGTGTCTATATAAACCGGAGGGTTGTAGTCCGTAGGACAACCATCATCATACACAATCATACCATAGGCTAGCTTCTAAGGTTTAACCTCCTTGATCTCGTGGTAGATCTACTCTTGTACTACCCATATCATCAATATTATTCTAGCAGGAGTAGGGTTTTACCTCCATCGAGAGGGCCCGAACCTGGGTAAAATAAAGTGTCCCTTGTCTCCTGTTACCATCCGACCTTGATGCACAGTTCGGGACCCCCTACCCGAGATCCGCCGGTTTTGACACCGACATTGGTGCTTTCATTGAGAGTTCCTCTGTGCCGTCGCGATCAGGAAGGATGCCTCTTCCCGTCTTTAAAGACGGCGCCATTACAAAAGGAGCCTTGGCTGTCAGCCAAACTCTCCGGCTAGGTGGTTTTCTTGCAACCACCTGTTCGGCTGTTGCGTCGACGGTGACCTCCCGGGTCATCGAAAGCAACCTCCACGTCGGCTCAGAACTCGCTGAGCAATTGGATCCGATGGAGCTCTCTTCTGTAAATGGGCTCCTGGATTGCATCACCGCACTGGGTGTCGCTACAAATTATGACCAGGTTGGGCTTAAACCCGATCTAAGAGAAATTAACGCTCCCCAAGTCACCCACCACGTTGCTGTGGTGGAGACACAATGCGGCGACCCTTCATCTATCTTAAGGACTAGCTACGTCCGAATTCCTGAACCCTCCATGCCGGATATCCGCGGAGGGGAGGATACAATCCAAGACCTGAGCTTAAAATCAGGCAAATCGGATAACATCCAAGACTCCGGATCTCAGAATCCAGAAGTTCTTCGGCCTCCGAACAACAAACTGGGCGAAGTCTCAGATTCAATGACACCCGCCCGCCCGATCTTAAGCGATCTTTCCCAAGTCAGGCAAATGCCCGAAGAAACAGTACATCATTACTAGGCCAGATTCCTCCTGGTTATGAACAGGATAAAGGACAGCCGCGAGGGAGACGCAATTTCAATCTTTTGCAGTAACTGCACGGACAAGGGAATACTCAACGCCTTAAGTCGTCGTAATATTACACGCTTTGCTGACTTGGCGTCCATAGTACAAAAATACTGTGCGATGGAAAGTGCTTGGAAAACCGAAATAAAATTTTGGGATAATCCGGCCTTGAATAGCAATCCCGTCCGAATTAAGAGGGCGCACCACAGTAAGGCGCCCGGACTAAATACCAAAAAATCAAAACCCTTTAGAGGGCATGGAACCGTACTGGAAAAGTGGCTAGATGGACCCTGCAAGATTCATAGTGTAGAGGACGCCACCCCAACTCACAGCCTCAGGGCATGTTGGATACTCCGGCAGGTGGCCAAAATTGGCAAGGACCTCCTAATTCCAGAGGTCGAAGGAAACCAGCCCGAGAATTTCAGTTCTATTCTCACAGTCTTTGAGACTTTCGCATCAAATAACATGCGAAAAAGAACACTCCGCAGCCTCACTGAAGTCTATCAAGTAGCGACAATAAACCCGTGGAGTAATACTGCTATCACCTTCAACGCGAGTGACGAACCTAAATTTCGAACAACAAGAGCACCAGCTGCATTGGTCCTCAGTCCCATAGTGGACGGCTATCACCTCGCAAAGGTACTCATGGATGGAGGCAGCAGATTGAACCTCATTTACGAGGAAACCCTCCAAAAGATGGAAATAGACTGGAACCGCATTGAGCGAAGCAGCACAACCTTTAGAGGAATAATCCCCAGTCAGGAAGCGCGCTGCACCGGAAAGATCACACTAGATGTGGTATTCGGCACGCCGGATAATTACAGGTCCGAACAGATCACGTTCCAGGTGACCCCGTTCAAAAGCGGATATCACGCTATACTAGGAAAAATGCGTTTTCGGCGTTCCAGCCGAAAAGCTCCTGGGCTTCATTGTATCCGGTAGAGGAATTGAGGCAAACCCAGCTAAAATCCGAGCTTTGTCACAATTGGATGTCCCAAAAGACCTCAAACAAATACAGAAACTCACCGGATGCGTGGCGGCTTTAAGCCGCTTTATCTCCCGCCTGGGAGAAAAGGCATTGCCCCTTTACCGCCTCCTCAGGCGCACCGAACACTTCGAGTGGACAGACGCTGCCATGGCCGGACTCGAGGAAATAAAGGCCATCTTGGCAACAAACCCAGTCCTGGCCGCGCCGAACACTGGCGAACCCATGCTATTGTACATTGCCGCAACTCATCAAGTTGTTAGCGCAGTACTCATCGTCGAGCGGGCAACGGATGGACACAAACTCCCCCTTCAAAGGCCGGTTTACTACGTGTCCACTGTCCTCACACCATGCAAATCACGGTACCCGCATTACCAAAAGATTGCATACGCGGTGTTTATGGCATCCCGGAAGCTACGGCACTACTTTCAAGAGTGTTCTATAACAGTAGCCTCGGAAGTACCACTCAATGATATTATCAACAACCGCGATGCAACGGGTCGGATAGCAAAATGGGCCATAGAGCTCCTCCCGTTCGACATAACCTACAAACCACGGCGAGCCATTAAATCGCAAGTCCTAGCCGACTTCGTCGCCGAATGGACAGAGGCCGAACTCCCTAAAGAGTACGACACATATTCAAACTGGATCATGCATTTCGACGGCTCCAAAATGTTGGCCGGACTGGGGGCTGGCGTCGTTTTGACGTCCCCTACAGGAGACATAGTCCAATATGTACTCCAAATTATGTACACGGACTCCAACAATGCAGCCGAATACGAGGCCCTTCTACATGGTCTCCGGATGGCAGTATCCATGGGCATTCAACGCCTGGAAGTACGCGGGGACTCAAACCTCGCGATATCCCAAATAAATGGCGACTTCGACGCCAAAGACCCAAAAATGGTAGCTTATCGCAATGCCGTCCTAAAAATGTCAGTTCGGTTCGAGGGACTGGAGTTTCACCATATAGCCCGAGAAAATAATCAGGCAGCGGACGTCCTGGCACGCATCGGAGCAAAACGAGATGCAGTCCCCCCAACATCTTCTTAGAAAGATTATTCAAGTCATCTGTAGCATGGGAGGGGGAACCCTCGGATAACAGTCCGGACACAACCGCACAACCCGACGCCGAACAATCCGACATAATCGGAGGCCTTGCCATCGAAATCACACCTTCAGCCCATGTAATAATGGCGGTCATCGCCCCGTGGACAGAACCATTCCTAGCCTACCTTACTAGGCAGGAACTCCCAGAGGACCAAAACGAGGCACGCTGCATAGTGCGGCGATTTAAATCCTATAAAGTCCACGAGGGAGAGCTATATAAGAAAAGCACTACAGGAGTCCTTCAAAAATGTATCTCCGAAGAGGAAGGGCGGAGTCTGTTGGCTGAAATTCATGCCGGACTCGGTGGCCACCACGCCGCAGATCGGTCCCTTGTAAGCAAGGCTTTCCGTACGGGCTTTTATTGGCCGACGGCCCGAGCAGACGCTCATGACTTAGTCAAACGATGCGTCGGTTGCCAGCTCTTTGCAAACCAAAGCCATATGCCGCCCAACGCCCTCCGAACTATCCCCATCACTTGGCCTTTTGCGGTCTGGGGGCTTGATATGGTGGGACCCCTTAAAGGTGGAACCCACAAGAACAAATACTTATTGGTCATGGTGGATAAATTCACCAAATGGATAGAAGCCAAGCCCGTTAAGACGGCCGAATCCGGACCTGTGACAGACTTCATATCCGGGGTCGTACACTGTTACGGTGTCCCCCACAGTATCATCACTGATAACGGCACAAACTTCACCTCCGATGAAGTAAAGCTGTGGTGCAAAAATATGGGCATTAAGCTCAACTATGCTTCTGTCTATCACCCACAAACTAACGGTCAGGTCGAACGTGCAAATGGTCTCATCATGAGCGGCATTAAACCCTTGCGGTCCCTCAAGGAATCTAATACGCACTGGGTGGAGGAGCTCGACTCCGTACTCTGGGGGCTGCGAACCACGCCGAATCGTACCACCGGATTCACACCATTCTTTATGGTGTACGGCGCAGAGGCAGTTCTGCCCTGCGACATAATTCATGACTCACCTCGAGTGCACATGTATGAAGAAAGAGAAGCCGAGCTTGATCGGCAGGACAACTTGGACGCCTTAGAGGAGCAGCGCGACGTGGCTAAAGCCCGTTCCGCATTTTATCAACAGCAGGCTCGAAGATATCAAAGTAGAGAAGTACGGGCCAAAAATTACAACGTTGGCGAACTAGTTCTATGCCCGCCGGATAAGAAAAAGGACAAACTCAAGCCCAAATGGGAAGGTCCCTTCATAATTGACCAAGTCCTGACTGGTGAAGCGTACCGCCTGCGAGATGCGTCGGATAACCGACTCGAGCCGAACCCATGGAACGCCGCACGTCTCCGAAGATTCTATGCCTAGCGCCGAACTCTGGGTTTGTCTCCTTCCTCTGTCCATTTATATATATATTTTTCTGTTTTTATTTTGTCTCCTCCCACTCTTTCCTTTTATAGCCCTTAAAGGCTCATCATGTGATGCGCTACCCGCGCTCCTTAAACCTGGGGGCTTCTTTAACATAAGCTTGTTTATATGGGTTTCACGCCCAACGCATGCGTCAGACTTCCGCATGCACCTTTTCTTCACCATTATATGCATCGATATGACTTAAGTTTTGGCCAAGCTGGGTTGCCTGGCTCCTGTGCTTACCCCTACGTTCCCGATTGTTCGGCTAGGCGATAAAGGGAGCACCTCTGCAATTGCTACTGCCGGATAAGCCGGATGTGTACCTCAGACTGGGTGAAGCCGAAAGCTAGCGTTCTTAAGGGAATATTCGGTCGATGAACTAAAGATGAACCCTTTTTACTTATACATGCCCCCAGATGTTTTCCTGCATTTGCAGTCCGGACGTGCACTTCAGGGCACGCCACCCCAGCGAAAGGAACCCTTAACGGAACTATTCTCTCTGGAAGATGTTTCTTACTAACCATGTAATATAACATAACTAGTTGGGCACTTGTCTGATAAAGCACTAATGACCCCCTACGCCTGGTCTCCATGCATACCTCAGTTCTTATATAACCGTTATGGTATTCGGACACACTCCGGACCGTCAGGTCCCGGGGTCGAAGCGAAAAGGTCGGCAACGACAAACGATCTACAATCCGGCTAGAAGGCATTACACATGTCGATTATAAATTACATAGTCATCCTGACTGATTGTATTCCTCCTCTATACCATCTAACAGGCTGTCTAATTTACAGTCCTGCTGGGAATACTTTGCGGCCAATTCTACCTGGCCATACACTAAGCTCACATGGATCTCCTTCCCGTCAGGCCCCACTGATCCGACCTCGGCCATGTGATTGGGGTCAGACTTCGTAAAGCGGGTCTTCACCATGGCCCAGGCCTCCCTAGCGCCCTGCCGGCATGCCGATATCTTCCACAACTGGAAGCGCCGGCGAGCTCCCTTCAACTTCTCCGCAAGTTCTCCAAGGCCCTCAGGTATGGAGTGGGCAGGCCACAAGGCTTGGGCAATACCTCGCATCGCCTGCCGAACTCGTTCGCGCAGTTGCGAGAGTTTCGGAAGAAGATCGCCCGTTGAACCGGGCATCTCCTCTGCAGGACGACCTGCCAGCATACCTACAGACATAACTCTGTTAGTCGTCTTCCTCGCCGAACTCCTTTTTCAAGAGTTTGCTTCAGCACTTACTAAAAATGCCGCGTCGAAGTCGCTGATTCTCCTTATTGGAGTCCGACAGCTGGCCATGAACATCTTTTAGTTCAACATCCAGCCTGGTGTTGGCATCCTGGAGATCATTCTTCTCCCGCCTCACCTTTGTTAGCACGCTTTCACCAGCCTTTAACCGACGTAGAAGCTGTTGCCTGTCCGGATCGAGTCCGGCGCCATCTGCAATACCATTTGTCAGATTGGCACTTAAATCCGCACAATACTAAATATTCTGGTGTATTGTTTACCTGCAGGGGTCTCTTTAGACCCCCCTGCTGCCGTTAGTGCGGCCTCTAGTTGGGCCCTGCACCTTTCCAGCTCCTGGGACAATGCGTTGTTCTTCTCGGTAAGAAACTGCATGTTATATGATTCTCGAATCAGTTATTTCCACTGCTTCAAGTCTCGGGGGCTACTGGCATATCTATATTTACCAAAATTTTCTTACCCGTATGTCTTTTACATACTGCTCCGTGGCTCTGGCTAAACCATTTTGAGCGGCACGGAGGTACGCATCTCCTGAATTGAAGGCATTTAAAGCCTCCTGGGAGAAACAAGCACCGCGAAGAATTGTCCGGCGACGCCTGTGGTTCATGGCACTCTCCACCTCGGAATGGGTGGCAGACAGCCTGTCCACATCCTCTGATGGAGGAGCGTCCGATGCGTGCCTTGCGTGGGCCTCCGCTTCCGGGCCGGGCGTTGGAGTCTGGCTGATGGAGGCGCGATTGGCAACCTCTCCGGATATAGTCCGGCGAGGTCTCTTCGTCCTGAAGATAGCTCGAATGTTAATATACCCTGGAGGAGTAAAACACCAGGGAAAAAGAGAGGGTACGCCATACCTTTGCTCTGGCACCTCAGTCCGGACTACATTCCTTTTTGCCCCACGGGGCCCTGCGCCCCCCCGCCGGCCAGCTGCAGCGGGGTCGGCTTCCCGCCTCGGGAATCTCCCCTACAAAGCACGGTTGCTGTCAGAACAACCAAACCCGTGAAAACGGAACCCCTCTTAAGGGGGTAAAGCTCCGGTATTTGTCACCTGGGAGGCCGGGATTAACCCTGGGTAATCAGCTATAATAGCTACCAAGGTATCGTCCTTGCTTAGCTGATAAAACACTCCGTCGATAAACTCCACCGCTAAGTCCGGATCCTCTTCGGTGTCCGGACCGAGGGACCGTTCTGGGTCCTCTGGCTGTGGAGGACGGCTGTTTATGTTTTTTACCTCCTGACGCAGGTCCTGCGTTGAAGTCGTTAGACTGCCTATTTAATCATGAGAATGTAAAATGAACAGGGAAGCACGATTGTCCGCTTACCCAATTCGGAGGACTATACATGGAAAATCCGCCCTGCGGGTCGACGCGGAGGAATTCCTCTTCTCCTTCCTTGTACAAAGAGGATAAGATCTTCATTAGAGCGGCAGGCGAGTCCGGCCCTTTACGGCCGTAACGGGTGGCGTCATCTTCCCCGTTGAAATCCCACATGGGGTGGCTTCTGTATTGGAGCAGCTGCACCCCCCGCATAATGCATATGGCCATGACTTTAATCATGGTTAGTCCGGAATGAGCCAGTAGCTTAATCCGGCCCATTAAGTAAAGGACATCTCTGTCATTCTCTCTTTGAGAGCTCCGAGGGCGCCAGCTCAGGCGTTTCTTCAGGGGAGCGTTGTTGAACTCAGGGAGACCGGCCCGGATAGGGTCCGGCAGGGGGACGTCGTCTATGTAAAACCATTCTGAAGGCCAGTCCTCGGACGCCTTCTTCGGGGTTCCGAACGGGTATCCGGTCCCGGCGATGCGCCATACTTTGGCTCCGCCCACTTGATATATGGACCCCACTTGGGAACGGGGCACCAGGCAGAATATCTTCTTCCACAGCGCGAAATGAGCCTCGACGCCTAAAAATAGCTCGCAAAGAGCAACGAAGCCTGCGATGTGTAACACGGAGCCGGGCGTAAGGTGGTGCAGCGGAGGCCATAGAACTCCAGAAGCCCGCGAAGAAAGGGATGAATTGGAAATCCCAGTCCCCTTATTAGATAAGGGACCAGGCACACCCGCTCCCCTTTAGAGGAACTAGGTGAGTTCTCCGCTTGTTTTCCGCCTTGATAAGTGGTGAGTCCGGCTCGGACCGAGACCATATAGGCTTGAGGGAGAAATCCCTTGGCTTGGAGCGACACTAATTCGCTATGCGGGATGGAACAACTCTCCCAGTCTCTAGGGATAGGACTGGAAGGGCGAGAGGAGGAGCCACGATGGCTGGCCATGTTGGAATGGATCTTTGCTGGAGACGCTCTGATGATTTCTCGCGGAAGGGGAAGGTGTGGTTTGGATCTGAATCCCCATCCTGTTAGATGGGCGGCTCGTTTATACGGCTAGGGGCTTGGATGTAAAACCGCCCCAGCTTTTCGCATTCGTTTGACACGTGGAAGACGGCCATTATTGGGCGTGAAAGCCAAGGAGCACTGCATTATAAAAATCGGACGTTATACCCGCAGGTACACAAAGTTTGAAGGAGAACCCGCCTTGCAATGCCGAAGACAATCTGCGCACCGGACTCATCGTCATTGAAGTCTAGTTCGGGGGCTACTGAGGGAGTCCTGGATTAGGGGGTGTTCAGATAACCGGACTATACCTTCAGCCAGACTCCAGGACTATGAAGATACAAGATTGAAGACTTCATCCCGTGCCCGGAAGGATCTTTCCTTGGCGTGGAAGGCAAGCTAGGCGTGCGGATATTCAAGATCTCCTACCATTGTAACCGACTCTGTGTAACCCTAACCCTATCCGGTGTCTATATAAACAGGAGGGTTGTAGTCTGTAGGACAACCATCATCATACACAATCATACCATAGGCTAGCTTCTAAGGTTTAGCCTCCTTGATCTCGTGGTAGATCTACTCTTGTACTACCCATATCATCAATATTAATCTAGCAGGAGTAGGGTTTTACCTCCATCGAGAGGGCCCGAACCTGGGTAAAATAAAGTGTCCCTTGTCTCCTGTTACCATCCGACCTTGACGCACAGTTCGGGACCCCCTACCCGAGATCCTCCGGTTTTGACACCGACAGCAACAATACAATACGTGCCTTGCTGCCCCTACTACACTGGGAAAGGACACCGCAAGATTGAACCCAAAGCTAAGCACTTCTCCCGTTGCAAGAAAAACCAATCTAGTAGGCCAAACCAAACTGATAATTCGAAGAGACTTGCAAAGATAACAAATCATACATAAAAGAATTCAGAGAAGATTCAAATATTGTTCATAGATAGACTTGATCATAAACCCACAATTCATCGGTCTCAACAAACACACCGCAAAAAGAAGATTACATCGAATAGATCTCCACGAGAGAGGGGGAGAACATTGTATTGAGATCAAAAAAGAGAGAAGAAGCCAACTAGCTAATAACTATGGACCCGAAGGTCTGAGGTAAATTACTCACACTTCATCGGAGAGGCTATGGTGTTGATGTAGAAGCCCTCTGTGATCGATGCCCCCTCCGGTGGAGCTCCGGAACAGGCCCCAAGATGGGATCTCGTGGGTACAGAAGGTTGCGGCGGTGGAATTAGGTTTTTGGCTCCGTATCTGATCGTTTGGGGGTACGTAGGTATATATAGTAGGAAGGAGTACGTCGGTGGAGCTTTGAGGGGCCCATGAGGCAGGGGGGCGCGCCCTCCACCCTCGTGACCGCCTCGTGGCTTTCTTGATGGAGGGTCCAAGTCTCCTGGGTCTTATCTGATGAGAAAATCACGTTCCCGAAGGTTTCATTCCGTTTGGACTCCTTTTGATATTCTGTTTCTCCGAAACTCTGAAATAGGCAAAAAACAGCAATTCTGGGCTGGGCCTTCGGTTAATAGGTTAGTCCTAGAAATAATATAAAAGTGGAAAATAAAGCCCAATATAGTCCAAAATAGTAGATAATATAGCATGGAGCAATAAAAAATTATAGATACGTTGGAGACGTATCAGGCATCCCCAAGCTTAATTCCTGCTCGTCCTCGAGTAGGTAAATGATAAAAAGAGAATTTTTGATGCGGAGTGCTACTTGGCATAATTTCAATGTAAATCTTCTCTATTGTGGTATGAATATTCAGATCCGTAAGATTCAAGACAAAAGTTCATATTGACATAAAAACAATAATACTTCAAGCATACTAACAAAGCAATTATGTCTTCTCAAAATAACATGGCCAAAGAAAGTTCATCCCTACAAAATCATATAGTTTAGTCATGCTCCATTTTCGTCACACAAGAATGCTCTCATCATGCACAACCCCAATGACAAGCCAAGCAATAGTTTCATACTTTAATAATCTCAAACTTATAAACCTTCACGCAATACATGAGCGCGAGCCATGGATATAGCACTATGGGTGGAATAGAATATGATGATGGGGTTATGTGGAGAAGACAAAAAGGAGAAAGTCTCACATCAACTAGGATAATCAATGGGCTATGGAGATGCCCACCGACTGATGTTAATGCAAGGAGTAGGGATTGCCATGCAACGGATGCACTAGAGCTATAAATGTATGAAAGCTCAACAAAAGAAACTAAGTGGGTGTGCATCCAACTTGCTTGCTCATGAAGACCTAGGGCATTTGAGGAACCCCATCATTGGAATATACAAGCCAAGTTCTATAATGAAAAGTTCCCACTAGTATATGAAAATGACAAAACAAGAGACTCTCTATTATGAAGATTATGGTGCTACTTTGAAGCACAAGCGTGGAAAAAGGATAGTAGTATTGCCCCTTTTTATTTTTTATATATTTTTTCTCCTTTTTTTTCTTTTTTTGGGGCCTTTTTTTCTTTGGCCTTTCTTTTTTTATTTGGGACAATACTCTATTAAATGATGATCATCACACTTCTATTTATTTACAACTCAATGATTACAACTCGATACTAGAACAAAGTATGACTCTATATGAATGCCTCCGGCGGTGTACCGGGATATGCAATGAATCAAGAGTGACATGTATGAAAGAATTATGAACGGTGGCTTTGCCACGAATACTATGTCAACTACATGATCATGCTAAGCAATATGACAATGATGGATGTGTCATGATGAACAGAATGGTGGAAAGTTGCATGGCAATATATCTCGGAATGGCTATGGAAATTCCATAATAGGTAGGTATGGTGGCTGTTTTGAGGAAGATATAAGGAGGTTTATGTGTGAAAGAGCGTATCATATCATGGGGTTTGGATGCACCGGCGAAGTTTGCACCAACTCTCAATGTGAGAAAGGGCAATGCACGGTACCGAAGAGGCTAGCAATGATGGAAGGGTGAGAGTGCATATAATCCATGGACTCAACATTAGTCATAAAGAACTCATATACTTATTGCAAAAGTCTACAAGCCATCAAAAACCAAAGCATTACGCGCATGCTCCTAGGGGGATAGATTGGTAGGAAAAGACCATCGCTCGTCCCCGACCGCCACTCATAAGGAGGACAATCAAATAACACCTCATGTTTCAAATTTGTTACATAACGTTTACCATACGTGCATGCTACAGGACTTGCAAACTTCAACTCAAGCATTTCTCAAATTCACAACTACTCAACTAGCACGACTTTGATATTATCACCTCCATATCTCAAAACAATTATCAAGCATCAAACTTTTCTTAGTATTCAACACACTCAAAAGAAAGTTTTACAAATCCTGAATACCAAGCATATTATTATTATTAAGCAAATTAACATGCTATTTAAGACTCTCAAAACAATCTAAGTGAAGCATGAGAGATCAATAGTTTCTATAAAACAAATCCACCATCGTGCTCTAAAAGATATAAGTGAAGCACTAGAGCAAAACTATAAAGCTCAAAAGATATAAGTGAAGCACATAGAGTATTCTATCAAATTCCAATTCATGTATGGCTCTCTCAAAAGGTGTGTACAGCAAGGATGATTGTGGTACACTAACAAACAAAGACACAAATGATACAAGACGCTCCAAGCAAAACACATATCATGTGGTGAATAAAAATATAGCTCCAAGTAAAATTACCGATGGAAGTAGACAAAAGAGGGGATGCCTTCCGGGGCATCCCCAAGATTTCACTTTTTGGTGTCCTTGGATAATCTTGGGGGTGCCATGGGAATCCCCAAGCTTAGGTTCCACTCCTTGTTCCATAATCCATCAAAAGATTTCACCCAAAACTTGAAAACTTCACAACACAAAACTCAACAGAAATCTCGTGAGCTCCATTAGCGAAAGAAAACAAAAGACCACTTCAAGGTACTGTAATGAACTCATTATTTATTTATATTGGTTTTAAACTTACTGTATTCCAATTTCTCTATGGATTATAAACTATTTTACTAGCCATAGATTCATCAAAATAAGCAAATAACACACGAAAAACAGAATCTGTCAAAAACAGAACAGTCTATAGTAATCTGTAACTAACGCAAACTTCTGGAACTCCAAAAAATCTACCAAAATAGGAAGACCTATACAATTTGTTTATTGATCAGTAGCAATTTGAATTAGTATTTTATCACGTTCTGGTGATTTTTAACAATTATTTTCGTTAACAGAAAGATTCTGGAAATTACAGCAAGATCAAATAACTATCATCCAAGAAGATCCTATAGGTCTAACTTGGCACAAACACTAATTAAAACACAAAACTACATCTAAACAGAAGGTAGATGGATTATTTATTCCTAGACAGAAGGGAAAACAAAAAAACTAAAAATAAAATTGGGTTGCCTCCCAACAAGCGCTATCGTTTAACGCCCCTAGCTAGGCACAAAAGCGAGGATAGATCTAAGTATTGCCATCTTTGGTAGGCAATCCATAAGTGGCTCTCATGATAGATTCATATGGAAATTTTATTTTCTTTCTAGGGAAGTGTTCCATGCACTTTTTTTTAATGGAAATTGAAATCTAATATTCCCTTCCTTCATATCAATAATTGCACCAACCGTTCTAAGGAAAGGTCTACCGAGAATAATAGGGCAAGAAGGATTGCAATCTATATCAAGAACGATAAAATCTACGGGAACATAATTCCTATTCGCAACAATAAGAACATCATTAATTCTTCCCATAGGTTTCTTAATAGTGGAATCCGCAAGATGCAAGTTTAGAGAGCAATCATCAAAATCATGGAAATCTAGCAAATCACACAAAGTCTTGGGAATAGTGGAGACACTAGCACCCAAATCACACGAAGCATAAAACTCATAATCTTTAATTTTAATTTTAATAGTAGGTTCCCACTCATCGTAAAGTTTTCTAGGGATAGAAACTTTCAACTCAAATTTTTCTTCATAAGATTGCATCAAGGCATCAACGATATGTTCGGTAAAGGCTTTATTTTGACTATAAGCATGAGGAGAATTTAGCACGGATTGCAACAAGGAAATATAATCAATTTAAGAGCAACTTTCATAATTAAATTCCTTGAAATCCAATATAGTGGGTTTAGCAACATCTAGGGTTTTATTTCTTTCAATCCCACTTTTATCAATTTCATCATCAAGATCTAAATACTCTGAATTTTTGGAACGCCTTCTAGGTAAGGGAAGATCATATTCAGTTTCATCAAGATCCATATTTCAAAACAAAGATTTAATAGGGGACACATCAATAACTTTTAGATCTTCATCTTGATTTTCATAGGAATTGGAAGAACACGCTTTAATAAAGGCATCTTTCGTAGCACGCATCCTAGCCGTTATTTCTTTGCACTCATCAATGGAAATTCTCATGGCTTTGAGAGACTCATTGATATCATTCTTAGGAGGAATAGATCTAAGCTTTAAAGAATCAACCTCAATAAAAATTCTATCAACGTTCCTAGCCAAATCATCAACTTTAAGCAATTTCTCTTCAAGCAAAGCATTAAAATTCTTTTGTGAATTCATAAACTCTTTAACACTATTCTCAAATTCAGAGGGCATCTTATTAAAATTTCCATAAGAGTTGTTGTAGGAATTTCCATAATTATTAGAAGGATTACTAGGGTAAGGCCTAGGATTAAAATTCCATCTATACGCGTTGTTACCAAAATTATTCCTACCAACAAAATTCACATCCATAGATTCATTATTATTCTCAATCAAAGTAGACAAATGCATATCATTAGGATCATAAGAAACACTCTTAGTAGCAAATAATTTCATAAGTTCATCCATCTTTCCACTCAAAACATTGATTTGTTCGATCGCATGCACTTTTTTATTAGTAGATCTATCAGTGTGCCATTGAGAATAATTAACCATAATATTATCTAGGAGTTTAGTAGCATCTCCTAAAGTGATTTCCATAAAAGTGCCTCCCGTGACCGAATCTAAAAGATTTCTAGAAGCAAAATTCAATCCGGCATAAAAAAATTGTATAATCATCCATAAATTCAAACCATGAGTAGGACAATCACGTATCATTAATTTCATTCTCTCCCAAGCTTGTGCAACATGTTCATGATCAAGTTGCTGAAAATTCAGAATGTCGTTTCTAAGAGAGATGATCTTAGTAGAAGGAAAATACTTAGAGATAAAAGCATCTTTGCACTTGTTCCAAGAATCAATACTATTTTTAGGCAAAGGCGAAAACCAAGCTTTAGCACGATCTCTAAGCGAAAAAGGAAATAGCTTCAATTTAACAATATAATTATCGACATCTTTCTTCTTTTGCATTTCACATAAATCAACGAAGCTATTCAGATGAGTAGCGGCATCTTCACTAGGAAGGCCGGCGAATTGATCTAACAAGATTCAACAAAGCAACATTGATTTCACAAGATTCAGTATTGGTGAGAGGAGCAATCGGAGTGCTAAGGAAATCATTATTGTTGGTATTGGTGAAGTCACACAATTTGGTATTATCTTGAGCCATCGCGACAAACAAGCAATCCAACACACGAGCAAACAAAAGGGCAAGCGAGAAAAAGGCAAATGGAAAAGAGAGGGTGAATAAAACGGCGAGGGTGAAGTGGGGGAGAGTAAAACGAGAGGCAAATGGCAACTAATGTAATGAGAGAGATAGGGATTGTGATGGGTACTTGGTATGTTGACTTTTGCACAGACTCCCCGGCAACGGCGCCAGAAATGGCTCATTGTCGGGAGTCCAAATCTTGACTTGACCTTGCGTAAGCCTCCCCGGCAACGGCGCTAGAAATTCTTCTTGCTACCTCTTGAGCACTGCGTTGGATTTCCCCGAAGAGGAAGGGATGATGCAGCAAAGTAGCGTAAGTATTTCCCTCAGTTTTTGAGAACCAAGGTATCAATCCAGTAGGAGGCTACGCTCGAGTCCCTCATACCTACACAAAACAAATAGCTCAACGCAACCAACGCGATTACGGGTTGTCAATCCCTTCACGGTCACTTATGGGAGTGAGATCTGATAGAGATGATAGATAATATTTTTGGTATTTTTGGTATCGAGGTGCAAAGTAAAAAAGTAAAAGGCAAAGTAAAAAAGCAAAGCAATAACAAAGTGATGGAGATTGATATGATGAGAATAGACCCGGGGGGCCATAGGTTTCACTAGTGGCTTCTCTCAAGAGCATAAGTATTCTACGGTGGGTGAACAAATTATTGTTGAGCAATTGACAGAATTGAGCATAGTTATGAGAATATCTAGGTATGATCATGTATATAGGCATCACGTCCGAGACAAGTAGACCGACTCCTGCCTGCATCTACTACTATTACTCCACTCATCGACCGCTATCCAGCATACATCTAGAGTATTAAGTTAAAAACAGAGTAACGCCTTAAGCAAGATGACATGATGTAGAGGGATAGTTTCATGCAATATGATAAAAACCCCATCTTGTTATCCTCGATGGCAACAATACAATACGTGCCTTGCTGCCCCTACTGTCACTGGGAAAGGACACCGCAAGATTGAACCCAAAGCTAAGCACTTCTCCCATTGCAAGAAAAACCAATCTAGTAGGCCAAACCAAACTGATAATTCGAAGAGACTTGCAAAGATAACCAATCATACATAAAAGAATTCGGAGAAGATTCAAATATTGTTCATAGATAGACTTGATCATAAACCCACAATTCATCGGTCTCAACAAACACACTGCAAAAAGAAGATTACATCGAATAGATCTCCACGAGAGAGGGGGAGAACATTGTATTGAGATCCAAAAAGAGAGAATAAGCCATCTAGCTACTAACTATGGACCCGAAGGTCTGAGGCAAACTACTCACACTTCATCGAAGGGGCTAGGATGATGTAGAAGCCCTCCATGATGATGGCCCTCTCCGGTGGAGCTCCGGAACAGGACCCAAGATGGGATCTCGTGGGTACAGAAGGTTGCAGTGGTGGAATTAGGTTTTTGGCTCCGTATCTGATCGTTCGGGGTACGTAGGTATATATAGGAGGAAGGAGTACGTCGGTGGAGTTTCGAGGGGCCCACGAGGCAGGGGGCGCGCCCTGGGGGGGGGGGCGCCCTCCACCCTCGTGACCGCCTCGTGGCTTTCTTGACGGAGGGTCCAAGTCTCCTGGGTCTTATCTGATGAGAAAATCACATTCCCGAAGGTTTCATTCCGTTTGGACTTCGTTTGATATTCTGTTTCTCCGAAACTCTGAAATAGGCAAAAAACAGCAATTCTGGGTTGGGCCTCCGGTTAATAGGTTAGTCCCAAAAATAATATAAAAGTGGAAAATAAAGCCCAATATAGTCCAAAACAGTAGATAATATAGCATGGAGCAATAAAAAATTATAGATACGTTGGAGACGTATCACCGGGCGACATGGCAATCACCCCCTAATCTAGCACACCAACAGTAGCCCCTGAAATAATCTTTAACCCGAGGACATCAGCTTTTGCGGGATAACTTCACAATTTTGAGTCTTCGGCTTCGTAGGCGAGTTCGATCCTCCATGTCGGCTTTCGATTCCGAGGTTATGCTCGTCTCTGAGGTCTTCTTGGCCTTCCTGATTATGACCACGTTGACAGTGTCCTAGACTAGGGGGTACCAACCTAGTTGTCCCATAGTCCATAGGCTGAGCTTACGGCTCACCTGCTCTACAAGGAAGGACTCCCGAGCCCTTGCACTTTGGTTTGATCAAGGCGGACTCTACCGAAGATTTGACGCGTACTCCAAGGACTGCATCAGCTGCCGACATGTAAATTCCTAGATTGGAAACCGACCATGTGTAACCCGAGGTACCCCCGGGTGTCTGTATAAACTGAGGGGTTTAGTCCGTAGAGACCATGGTCACAATTACAACCATCTAGCCTTAGGGTTAGAATGCAACTTACGATCTCGAGGTAGATCAAAGCTTCTACTCGATACATCATCATCAATACAACCAAAGCAGGACGTAGGGTATTACCTCTTTGAGAGGGCTTGAACCTGGGTAAATATTGTCTCCTTTGTCTCCAGTTACCCGTAGATCCGAGATCCATTGCTCGGGACCCCCTACCCAAGGTCTGCCAGTTTTAGTACCAACATTGGTGCTTTCATTGAGATTTTTGTTGTGTGATCGAAAAAGGATCAATGACTCGTTTGCAGATCAACTGCAACGCCGGCTGCGGTGACACCTTCGTCCCCGGCCAAATCTTCACATTCAGCAGCATTGTTCTGCACGCTAACTCAACGGGTCACCTCGCCCATGTTGAGAATTTTGCCCCGGATCAAGTCGTCATGTTCGGGAGCTTGGAATACACTATGGATTCACATGGTGAGCTCGTCCTTTCTCGGTGCATGTCAGGTCGGATCGTGAACCCTCTGGCCACCGTGGGTTTGACCTCATATCCGATCTCCGATCCAGAATACGGATCGAATCCCGTAGTGGATCCAACCGCAAGCAAAGAACCGATCACCGTCACGTCGAGCTTTAACTAAGGCGTGGACCCTATCCTTTCATTGTGCATTGACCTCGATCCAAGCTTGAATACAGACCGTACGTCCAGTTCGGATCTGATCTCCCTTGTTGGCAGCCCGGGATCAACCCAGGCCAACCAACACACCGAGGTTGCGTAAAGGGACTCGCAAATCACACTTCAAATTAGCCCGGCCTATAGTCAGGCCATGGGATCTGAGGATCTATCTCACCTTAATGAGATGCTGGATTGCATTCAGAGCTTGTCGATCTTGGACGACCAGACCTTGGTCTACGACAAGATCGGACTTAAAGCCGATGACAAGGAAATTTACGGCCCACCCACCACCCACCTAGTCGCCACCATCGATGACTTAATCGACATGCTAGACTACGCATCCGAGGAGGCCACCAACATGGATGAAGATGTCGACAACACACCTAGAGTAGCCACGCCCCCAACTCATACGGGCAGATGGGCCAAAACATCCACTTATGGCATCTACATGGTCGATACTCCCAAGAATCCCTCGAGATGCTGACGCTAACGGCCAAAAGGTACCAATGGCCGCCCCAGCAGGCATAATATGGGTGCTACTAATAGCGGCGCCATGATGGAAGATGCTAATAACACTACAAAAAAATACATTTCCGTGATGATACGTGTTTGTCATAGTAGGTCACGTTTTCTGTCATGCATGTACATCCATGACGATTTTATGACAGAATCAAGATAGTCATACATGTGCTGTCGTAGAACTGTTCCATGACATTACCATGATTATCAGCACAGAAGTGTCCACTTCCATGACGATAAATCACGCGTCATAGAAGTGCTTTCGTCAAGGGTGACCGACATGTGGCATTGACCGCAATAGGTCGCCGTTTAGCTATCGAGTCCGATTTTGGATCCGATAACCCGTTAACAACCACGACCAATGCCGATTTTCCATGTTAAAATTCTCATTGGCTGACAGAACCACGTGTCAACTCCGCGTTGGGACAGGTGTCACTCATCCAATGGGCGAGATGCGCCTATGATATGTTGACACGTGGACCGGCCCAAAAGTGGCCCATAAAGATTAAATGGGCCGGCCCAACTAAAGGCCCACAAGATTTAGTGGACCATAATGGCCCGGCCCGGCTAAAGGCCCACAAGATTTTGCATACCATAATGAGTCGACCCAGCTAAAGGCCCAACATTCTTAATTAAGGCCCGTACGACTAGTGTCAAATCGGCCCATCAACAGCCCGTCCTAAACTTGTCATCATCGCGACCCATGGTCACTTTTGGCTCGTTAACAGTCCACTAAGTATTTGGGCCGAATTACGTCCCGGTGTGTTTCCGGCCTCTTAAAGGTCCTGGTTCATTTGGGCCCATTTATAGGCCATTGAAACTTTTGGCCCATAAACGACCGTGACGGATTTGGGTCATATTCGGCCGTGTCTAACATTCGGCCTGTTAGAGGCCCACTATAGATTTGGGCCACTTTCAGCCTGTTCTGACTTCAGGCCTATTAACGGACGAAATCCATCGACCATATGTGGCCCAACGTCACATCGGGCCTACTAATGGTCCATATAAAAATGACACTAATCAAGCCTGACCGAACTTCCGGCCTGTTAAAGGCCCGTGTAGTAGGTCGACGCATTTACGAACCATCTGAATTTCGGCCTGTGAACGATCCGCAATGTAAATGGGCCACCATTTCATCCTGCTAAGACCAGTGGGTTATTTGGCACAATCATGGCCCAATCTCACTTTTGGCCTATTAAAGTCCCATGTTTTTTATGAGCTCGAGATATTTACACCTGTAATTGGCCTTGTCGGTGTTCTGGGAACGGGGCTCCCCAGACTTGCCTGCCTGCGACTTGCGGCGTGGCTTAAAAGGGGCCCAACATGGCCCATCTTCGTCAACGCAAGACCCAAGAATCTCGCGTGGGGCCAAGCCTCGCGGGGCGGACGACGCGGAGCTTCCTCAGGCGCAGCCTCATCAGGCTGGCTCACGAGGAGGTGGAGAGATCAAGGCGGGGTACCTCATGAGGTGCCCATGACGCAAGCCATGACGACCAAGGGCGCCAGCCGCGCAGTGTCCTCCCTTTCCTCTTTGGTGCAAAGGGAGCAAGCACATGCGAGAGGATCAAGCAAAGGCACCCATTTCGGTGCAACAAGACCAAGACCAGCTCCGCGACAAGGATGAAGTCACTGCGGAGCCCAAGCCAGCGTCACCACAGAGCCTTTGGCAGGCGAGGAGCAACTTTAGTCAGGATAAGTGTACCAGATGTTCCCCTTCAAAACGGCCAATTGTTGGTGCCCTTCCCGCTCAATATTTGGGAAGAGGCCCAGGGCCTTTGCCTATAAATAGGACTAGCCACCCCCAGGGTAGAAGCATCTAGACATCTAGCAATTGAATCAGTAAGAGAGAGAGAAGGGCGGCTGAACTCCTCCTAGCAGTTCATCCCCCAGGCCAAGAACAGACCCTCGCGAGGCTGTTCTACCTTGTAGTGTTCATCATCATCAGCCCAAGAGGCAATCCACCACACCACACTGGAGTAGGGTATTACACCACATCGGTGGCCCGAACCAGTATAAACTCTGTGCCTCTTGTGTTGTTCTTTTAGTAGTTTAGATCTTTGCGAGACGGAGAGGTAGAGGGCGTAATCTCCGTGCGCACCCCAGAGTTCGAACCTCAAGGGTCTGCCGGAACCAGAAATCCGACATTTGGCGCGCTAGGTAGGGGTGCGCCGGAATTTGTCTTCCGCCGCTCCGCTCTCCTCCGACCGTCGCGTCCATGTCTGACGCTCGTCGGGCCCGCGCCGAGCGCCGGGCCGCCATCGCTTCCTGTGTCGCCCAGATGGCACCCGTCGGTGGGTGTCCTCGTTGTTCCCCGTCACCCGCCGCCAACGCCGCCACCGGCCCGGCGGGGAACGAGCAGCAAGCGTCGTCTCAGCATCCGTCCGTACGGCAAGACGGCTGCACCGCTACACCAACACCCTCGATCGTCGCGGCCCTCCTGGGCGGCTCGCAGGCGTTGCCCACAAGTCGCCACGTCAAGCCGTTTGTTCGCCGGGTCAGCGCTGTTTCCGCACGGCAAGGGGCTCCCCCGGACCGGGCGGCCCACAAGGCCGGCCTGACCTTCAGCTCGGAGGACCACCCATCTAACTCGGCAAGCTTGGGCGCGCTCCCCCTGTTGTGCACCCCCACCATCTGCCAGGTGGCCGTCACCAGAACTCTCATCGATGGTGGCGCGGGCTTGAGCGTGCTTTCGGTTGAGGCCTTCGATCTCCTCCGCATACCCCTGGAATGGCTGCAACCCAGCCGGCCCTTCTCAGGTGTTGGAGGCGGATCATCCAACTCCTTGGGACAGATCCGGCTTCCAGTAACCTTCGGCACCTACGACAACTTCCGCACGGAGATGGTCGACTTCGACATCACCCCCATCGGCCTCCGCTACAACGCCATCCTCGGCTACCCAGCGCTGGCCCAGTTCATGGCCGCCACGCACTCGGCGTACAACCTGATGAAGATGCCCGGGAGCAGTGGTGTCCTCACCGTGCACGGGGACACCGGGGACGCGCTGCGAGTGCTCAAGCTCGCCTTCAAGACGGCGGCATCGGCACATCCCGCCGACTCAGGGACCCCCGAGCCCAAGGGGGCTGCGTCCGCCAAGAAGAAGCAGTTGTTCACCCAGGACAAGGCAGAAACCAAGCAGATACCTGTCGACGAGGACAGGTCCTCCAGTGCCACTTTCACCATAGGCGCCAACCTCGAGCCCGAGCAGGAGGAGGCCCTAATCAGGTTCCTGCGCGCAAACAAGAAGGTATTCGCTTTGGAGCCTGATCAGTTGGCAGGGATCCCCAGGAGCATAATCGAGCATCACCTCAACGTGTGCCCAAACGTGCGCCCCGTGAAGCAGAAGGCAAGGCGGCAGTCCACAGAAAAGCAGGCTTTAATCGTCCAATAAACCCGCAAGTTGGAAGCCGCTGGGGTCATTCGCGAGGTCCGATACCCGGATTGGTTGGCCAACCCTATCGTTGTGCCCAAGAAGGGAGGGAAGGAGCGCATGTGTGTTGACTTCACCAACCTCAACAAGGCATGTCCGCAAGATCCGTTCCCGCTCCCCCGCATCGACTGGGTCGTCGATTCCACCGCACTATGTTTCCTGGATGCCTTCTCCGGGTATCACCAGATCAAGATGGCGGTGGAAGACGTCGAGAAGACAGCCTTCCTAACCCCGTGCGGGGTGTACTGCTACACGTGCATGCCATTTGGGCTGCGTAACGCGGGGGCAACCTTTCAGCGGCTGATGCACATCACCTTAAGCCCGCAGCTCGGGAAGAATGTCGAAGCTTACGTTGATGACATCGTGGTGAAGTCTCGGGAGGCCAAGACCCTGATACAAGACCTGGAGGAAACCTTCGCGAGCCTCGATGCAGTGAACCTGCGGCTCAACCCGGAGAAGTGTGTGTTCGGGGTCCCCTCAGGCAAGCTCTTGGGTTTCCTCGTATCCCATCAATGCATCGAGGCTAACCCAGAGAAGGTCAAGGCGGTTGAGGACATGAGCCCGCCAAAGACCCTCAGAGAAATGCAGAAGCTCACTGGACGCGTGACCGCGCTAGGGCGCTTCATCTCTAGGCTGGGGGAGCGGGCGCTGCCTTTCTTCCAGCTAATGAAGAAAAAGGGGCCCTTTGAATGGACTGATGAGGCAGACAAGGCGTTTCAAGATCTCAAGAGATACCTGACTAGTCCCCCAGTTATGGTGGCTCCGCTCCCTCAAGAGCCCCTGGTGCTCTACCTCGCCGCAACTCCCTACTCTGCCAGCGCAGCCCTGGTGGCAGTTAGGGAGGAGCGCCAAATCAGACCCACAATAGCAGCCCGAGACAAGGCAAATCAGGAACAAGGAAGGCCCACAGAAACCGCTACCGCGGTTGAGGAAGATCAGCCGCCAAAGAGTGCGCCGGAAGCGGGAGAGGCCACTCACCTAGATGGTCCGCCTCCAGAGGCCTCGTTACCTCGCGAGGCGCCCTTGCCTCCGAAGGGCGCCGCGAGCACTAATGCACTCAGCCCTGTTGAGCACCCAGTATACTTCGTCAGCACGGGTGTTACAGGACGCAAGGGCCCGGTACCCCATGCCTCAGAAGCTCCTCCTCGCACGTCTGGTGGCCTCACGCAAGCTGCGGCATTATTTCCAGGGTCACCCCATCAAGGTCGTCTCGTCATATCCCTTGGAGAGAGTGCTCAGGAGCTCTAACTCAGCCGGAAGGGTCACTGAGTGGAACATAGAACTGCAGGCGTTTCAGCTCGAGTTCAGCACAACCCGGGTTATCAAGGGAGCAGCATTGGCAGATTTTGTGGCAGCATGGACGGAGGCACCAGGCCTCAAGGACGACGAGGATCGGTCCCTCTCCCCAGGGAGCGAGGCGCCAGAAGGCTGGGTCATGTACTTCGATGGGGCATTCTCCAGGCACGACGCAGGGGCTGGGGCGGTGCTGATGTCGCCCACCCAGGACAAGCTCTACTACGCTGTGCAGCTCTGTTTCCAGCAGGGCGAAAAGGTCTCCAACATAGCGGAGTACGAAGGTTTGATAGCGGGCTTGAAGGCCGCAACCGCTCTGGGGGTGAAGCGCCTCACCATCAAGGGCGATTCGCAGCTCCTTGTCAATTTCTCCAATAAGGTATATGAGCCAAAAGACGAGCACATGGAGGCCTGCCTAGCGGAGGTTCACAGGATGGAGAAGCAGTTCTGGGGGCTGGAGTTGAAGCACATGCCCCGTGGCACCAACCAGGAGGCTGATAACATCGCCAGGCGGGCGTCCAGGCGGTTTCCTCAAGAGCCTGGCGTCTTCGAGGAGCGGCTCTTCAAGCCCTCGGCCCTGCCGTCATTGTCAAACACGGCTCAGCCACGAGAGGAACTTCCCCAGCCACCTGCCTCGGGAGCCCCGGTCTGTGGCCCAGGTTTAGGAGCACGCCTGCTCCTGACGATGGAACCACAAGAGGGGTTCTGGATCACGGAGCTCCAGAGTTATCTGACACAAGGGACCCTGCCGGAGAAGGAGGAGGAAGCGGAGCATGTGGCACGGCAGGCCATGGTGTACTGCTTCAGGGATGGAGAGCTCTACCGGAGGCGGCCGAACGATGTATCCCTGCGCTGCATCTCCAGGGAACAAGGAAAGGAACTGCTGGAGGACATACACGGCGGAAACTGTGGACACCATTCATCATCACGGACCCTTGTTGGTAAGGCATTCCGCAGTGGGTTCTACTGGCCCACCGCACTCAACGACGCTACCGAACTGGTGAAGGCTTGTGAGGCCTGCCAATTTCACGCCAAGCAGATCCATCAACCAGCAGGAGGCCTGCAGACTATACCCCTTTCGTGGCCGTTCGCAGTCTGGGGGCTGGACATCCTGGGCCCGTTTCCTCGGGCGCCAGGGGGCTACCGATACCTCTACGTCGCCGTGGACAAGTTCACCTAGTGGCAGAAGTAGAGGCCGTCCGCACCATTCCCGCGGGCTCCGCTGTCAAGTTCATCAGGGGTATCATGAGCCGGTTTGGGGTGCCGAACCGCATCATTACAGACAACGGTTCGCAGTTCACCAGTAACCTCTTCAAAACATACTGTGCTAACCTTGGAACGCAGATATGCTACGCTTCGGTGGCGCACCCGTGAAGCAACGGCCAGGCCGGACGAGCCAACGCGGAGGTCCTGAGGGGCCTCAAGACCAGGACGTTCAAGAAGAAGCTGGAGGCCTGCGGCAAAGGTTTGTACGATGAGCTTCAGTCCGTGTTGTGGTCCATTCGCACAACCGCGACCAAGCCGACTGGAGAGACCCCGTTATTCTTGGTCTACGGAGCCGAAGCAGTCCTCCCTCACGAGGTCAAACGTCACTCCGCACGGGTCCTGGCGTTCGACGAGGCGCAGCAGGACGCCATGCGGGGGATGGACCTCGTGCTGGGGGAGGAACGCCGATGAGAAGCCGCGCTACGAGCGGCGAGGTACCAACAGGCACTACGACGATATCACTGCCGCAACATCCGCCCCGGAACTCTCGAGGTAGGAGACCTCGTGCTCAGGCGGGTTCTCTCCAGGGAGGGGCTGCACAAGCTCTCTCCCATGTGTTAGGGCCCGTTCAAGGTTGTTCATGTTTCCAGGCCTGGCTCCACGCGCTTGGAGACTCAGGAGGGGGAGCTGATCCAGAACGCATGGAACATCCAGCACCTCCGCAGGTTCTACACCTAAGAAGAAAGGCCCAGAGCCTATGAAGAAGGCAAACGCCTGTGAAGATTATCCTTTTTGGAGAAGGCCCAGAGCCTGTGAAGAATGCGAACACCTGTGAAGATTATCCTTTTTGGAGAAGGCCCAGAGCCTGTGAAAAAGGCGAACGCCTGTGAAGATTATCCTTTTTGGAGAAGGCCCAGAGCCTGTGAAGAAGGCGAACGCCTGTGAAGATTATCCTTTTTGGAGAAGGCCCAGAGCCTGTGAAGAAGGCGAACGCCTGTGAAGATTATCCTTTTTGGAGAAGGCCCAGAGCCTGTGAAGAAGGCGAGTGCCTGTGAAGCTGTCGCGTCTTGGAAAAGGCCCGGAGCCTGTGAAGAGGGCAAATGCCCGTGAATCTCGTTTCCCCTAAGAAGAAAGGCCCGGAGCCTGTGAAGAAGGCCAACGCCTGTGAAGCTCGCCGCCCGTGACACTCTCACGTAATAATGAGTTGGGGCTGTACACGCCCCGGAGTCTCAGGAGCGCCGGCCTCAGGCCCTGGGGCTCCCTCCCACGCCCAGTGGCAGCACTTAGCTCCGCGCTGGTGAGAAGACGTCGAAGACTAGATTAGGTGCCGGACGCGGCTTTTTCATTTTCTTTCCGCAGTTGGCTTGTTTGTTCGCATTTGAAGTCTTATTGAAACTATTGCCGTCGTTGGTTTGTGGTTCGTCAATTTTTACTCCCCCGCTTTGATTTCTCTTATGCAAGGCCTCACGAGGGAGGATAGCCGAGCGCCCTCGTGAGCGTTCCTGTTTTAGTCATTCGAAGGTTTCACGACCTGGGCCCGTTACAGGAGCACCCCTCCAGTCCGTGCCCCTCGGGCACCGCGACACACACACAGGGCCTGGGTCGGTCGCCCCCCTACGGCTGGGGCCGGGAACTATCTACGTGCAGACACACAGCCGAAGGGCACGAAAACGGAACCAAGGCAATGGTTAACAGCAATAACCCCAAACACGCCCCCGCGGGGCTCCACGCAGCTGTTTTCTTTTACGCAGGAAACGAAAGGAAAAGAAAGGACAAGTCCGGCGCGGCTCGCCTCACACCGGCCTGCGTAGGAGACTCGGGCTGCCTCCGGGGCTCAAGCAGACTCCCTCTCGCGCTTCACCGGGGTGCGACGGCGGGTGGACGTACTGCCGCCCTCCAAGCAGGCGCGACGGCGAGGGGGCTTACTGCGGCCACCGCTGGAAGAGTCGCTTGAAGAAGAGTCGATGAAGCTTGGGGATCCTTGAGCGCCGCCAACCACACGGGCGATGTCTCCTCCATCGTCGTCGGGGCTGGGTCCCCAGCCGTAGTCGTCGTCCTCAGGGCAACACCCTGCACGGCGACCATCTTCCCCAAACACCCTCACGTAGAGGGTGGCATCGCCGTCAAACCTAAAGTGCAGAGTGCACCGGCGCCCCAGGCCGCGAGCGCGGGCGAACGCCTGCCAACCATGAGTCAGGGCCAAGCTCCCAGTGGCGGAGACCTCCATTGCAGCCCATGAGGCCCGGTTGCAGCAACCGTCCGCCTGAAGCCAGAGGCCGCCTGGGGCGCCGGCAGGGAGCTCACCAAGGAGGAAGCGAGGGAGTTGGAGCCGGGCGCTAGTCGGCTCCGCCGACCATACGACGAACTTCGGCAGCACCTCTGCAGCGAGAAAGCGTGGCCAAGGAGAGCGCGCGACCAAAGCGCTTCCCCCGACCGCAGTAGTCCGCCCCTCACCTCGCTGAGAACCATCTTCATGGCCGCGGGAAGCTGCCGTGGCGGCCACGGGATGCTTCCGAGGGCGCCCTCGGCCGCGCTTGGGCGGGGGAGAGGTAGGCTCAACCTGGCGGGCCTTCCCCTTCTCAGCAGCCGAGAACCTCCTCGACGGAGCCATGGAGCAGAAGGAGAAGCAAGGAGAGATGGACTGGAAGGGCACGCGCAGTGCCATACTTATAGCCGGCGAAGGCCAACCGTCGGCCTCCACGATCACAGGTAATCATGACACGATCTGCATGCAGGGACTTGTCCAATCCGCGTGATCACCGAGGCGTCGTGGGGAAGCGGAGACGCCCACGTCCCATCAACCGCCACGCGGCGCCCAGGGCCGCAGGCTGTTAGGGCCCGCGGCGCTTCGCCCTTGCCCTTTCGCCCCTCAGCACGGCCAAGTCCGTGCGCGCCTTGGGCCCGGGGGCTACTATCGGCGTTCTGGGAACGGGGGTCCCCAGACTTGCTTGCCTGCGGCCTGCGGCGTGGCTTAAAAGGGGCCCAACACGACCCATCTTCGTCAACGCAAGACCCAAGACACTCGCGAGGGGCCAAGCCTCGCGGGACGGACGACGCGAAGCTTCCTCAGGTGCAGCCTCATCAGGCTGGCTCACGAGGAGGCGGAGAGATCAAGGCGGGGTACCTCACGAGGTGCCCATGACGCAAGCCATGACGACCAAGGGCGCCAGGCGGGCGCCAGCCGCGCAGTGTCCTCCCTTTCCTCTTTGGTGCAAAGGGAGCAAGCGCAAGCAAGAGGATCAAGCAAAGGAACCCATTTCGGTGCAACGAGACCAAGACCAGCTCCGCGACAAGGAGGAAGTCACTGTGGAGCCCAAGCCAGCGTCACCACAGAGCCTTTGGCAGGCGAGGACCAACTTTAGTCAGGATAAGTGTACCAGATGTTCCCCTTCAAAACGACCAATTGTTGGCGCCCTTCCCGCTCAATATTTGGGAAGAGGCCTAGGGCCTTTTCCTATAAATAGGACTAGCCACCCCTAGGGTAGAGGCATCTAGACATCTAGCAATTGAATCAGTAAGAGAGAGAGAAGGGCGGCTGAACTCCTCCTAGCAGTTCATCCCCCAGGCCAAGAATAGACCCTCGCGAGGCTGTTCTACCTTGTAGTGTTCATCATCATCAGCCCAAGAGGCAATCCACCACACCACACTGGAGGAGGGTATTACACCACATCGGTGGCCCGAACTAGTATAAACTCTGTGCCTCTTGTGTTGTTCTTTTAGTAGTTTAGATCTTTGCGATACGGAGAGGTAGAGGGCGTAATCTCCGCGCGCACCCCAGAGTTCAAACCTCAAGGGTCTGCCGGAACCAGAAGTCCGACAGGCCTATTGTTAGTGAGGGCCCAAATTATGTTTAGGCCTATTAAAGGCCCACTATGGCCACAGGTGTCGGTGTCAAAACCGGCGGATCTCGGGTAGGGGGTCCCGAACTGTGCGTCTAGGCGGATGGTAACAGGAGACAAGGGACACGATGTTTTTACCCAGGTTAGGGCCCTCTCGATGGAGGTAAAACCCTACTCTTGCTTGATTGATATTGATGATATGGGTAGTACAAGAGTAGATCTACCACGAGATCAGAGAGGCTAAACCCTAGAAGCTAGCCTATGGTATGATTGTTGTTGTTCTGTCCTACGGACTAAAACCCTCTGGTTTATATAGACACCGGAGAGGGCTAGGGTTACACAGAGTCGGTTACAATGGTAGGAGATCTACATATCGTATCGCCAAGCTTGCCTTCCACGCCAAGGAAAGTCCCTTCCGGACACGGGACGAAGTCTTCAATCTTGTATCTTCATAGTCCAGGAGTCCGGCCGAAGGTATAGTCCGGCTATCCGGACACCCCCTAATCTAGGACTCCCTCAGTAGCCCCTGAACCAGGCTTCAATGACGACGAGTCCGGCGCGCAGATTGTCTTCGGCATTGCAAGGCGGGTTCCTCCTCCAAGTACCTCATAGAAGATTTTGAACACAAAGGTAGTGTCCGGCTCTACAAAATAAGTTTCACATATTGCCATAGAGAGAATAATATTTACACAAATCTAATCTGCTGACGTATTCAGTAGCGTGACATCACACCACGACCAAGCCCTTATTCGAATCATTTTTACTATCCCACCTCAGCGCGTTTTGCGAGGCGGTTTCCTTGGCACGTCCTTTCAAAGCAGAGATCGTGTCCCCTTTATTTACGGGATTCTCATCAATACTGACGTGGGTAACCCAGTCGTGCCCGTTGGTATGTTTTCTCATCAAAGGCGAGTCCCAAACGGTTACGGGGAGGGCCCTTGGTATTCAACCTCTTATAAAGAGACCAAGGCCTTACTCCTTTCTTTTAATTTTAAACGAGTTCGCCTTTTGCCTCGAGTTCCAGCACCCAAGGCTCCAGATTTCAGGCGCTTCAGACCTTCGATAATGTCCGGTTCCAACCTTCGAGGCCGATGGATGACGGAGGAGGACGTGCTAAAGCTGAGAGAGGCCAGGTTCTTGACCGGCGAAATCTCGCATAGGCTGCCTTCTCAAGGGCAGGTCATTCCCACTCCCAAGCCTGGTGAGAGTGTGGTGTTCCTGTCTCACTTCCTTCGAGGGCTAGGCTTCCCGACGGATCCCTTCATGAGGGGCCTCATGTTGGGCTGGAATTTCACGACTTAGCTCCGGAGTCCATCCTCCACATTTCCTCATTCATCGTCGTGTGTGAAGCCTTCCTCCGCGTTACTCCTCACTTCGGACTATGGCTCAAGACCTTCGAAGTAGAGCCGAAGATGATCGAGGGACGACACGCAGAGTGCGGAGGCGCTGTTATAAGCAAGAATGCTGATGCTCCATGGCCCGAGGGCTCTTTTCAAGAGGAGTCCAGCTTATGGCAACGAGAGTGGTTTTATATCACCGCTCCTAAGGGTACCAGGTGGGTGGCGCCACCTGCCTTTCGCTCGGGTCCCCCACCACAGCTAGCATCATGGGTCAGTAAAGGACTAGACTGGGGGCCGTCCAAGGACGTGCCCTTGTTGCAGGGCCGCATCCGAGATCTCTTAGTAAGAGACATCAGCCTGGTCGTGACGACGCAGGTCATGTTGATCCGTTGAACCCTGCCCGGCAAATGTCGCCCCCTTCGCCTGTGGGAGTTCAATCCGGAGGGACCGCGAGCTCTCCAACATTTTATGGGCGCGACGCCCGTGGAGATGTACAAATTGTTCTTCGGATCAAAAGCAACGTGTCCGGATTTGACCGAGGACGCAGGTCTGAGCTGCAATTGCTCAGATACTCAAGTAAGTAGCCTTGTGCCCGGACTCGCCATCCGTATATTTATCATAAAATTTACCTTAAAAGAGCTGTCCTTTAAGCAGGAGTGGATGGCGAAAGCAAAGCTAATCAGGTGTCCGGCCCCCTCCCCGAGACCACACCAAATCCCATGCTGGTCCGGATGTTGGAGGTTGTGCCTTCGGAGGAAAGCGAGGGAGGGGACAAGGAAGCTACAGCCTCCTCGAAGGAGGCTGTTAGGAAGGGAGGAATCGAAAATTCCTCTCCTCAGAGGAAAAAGAGGACTGCCTCTGAAGACCCGGAGACCATGGCCTCAAAGCGGGGAAGAAATCTTCGTCAGAGGGTCCTGCGCCGGGGGATGCCTCGGCCGAATTATGCCCTCAAGGGGATCAACCCTCCACCAAGCCGTAAGTAGAGAGGAGTTTTTCTTTTTAAGAAATGAGAGGAATCCTTGCTTTATATCTGAGAAAAGTAACCGAAGATTTACCTTGTAGCTCGGACCTCAGCCCTTCTCAGCATAGCTCGTCTTCAGGGGATCTTCTTCCGGAGATGATGGAGAGCGGAACGCCTCCCCCTGCCGTACCGCCTTGCGAGGCGGGCGATCCTGAGGTATCATCGCGGAGGGTTTCTCCGAATCCGGCAGGGCCGGAAGGTAGTCATATGGCCCCCCAAAGCCCTCCGTGTCCGACCTTCGAAAAGGGCCGTCGGACGAGTCCGGCACCATCCGGTGTGCGGTCGGAGGAGCTGAAGGATCTGCTAGGGCGAGCATCTATCTTAGAGGAGCACCGTGCATTGATGGGTACGGTGATTGAGAGGATTTCATCCGCGGAGAGCGGGTTGCACGAGGCCGTCAGGAGTTTACTGACAGGTTTTGAGGTACGCGAAATAATGTACCCTTTTTGGATAGTTGCGCATAAATAAGATGCGCCCTGTATAGATAGTAGCCCCTGAGACTCTGTGCGTTGTTAAAAGTGACGACGCGCAGAGGATCATAACCCCAGGTCTAATATACCGCCTTCATACGTAGGTGGCGAAGTGTCCGGTGGCCGGCCGGACTGATGAATTTGGTGAGCTAAAGTAGCAACTTGACGTGGCAGATGCCGACATCGCGCTTGTCAACAAGCGGCTTGACGAGGCACAAGGTATGTAATTCCTCCGGCGACACCTGGTAAGAGGAGCTTTATGCCAGTATCTTACAATGTGTGCGCTTGATGCAGATGGTGCTGCTGCCATGGAGAATCTTCGGGCAGAACTTGCCCGAGCCAAGGAGCAAGCCAGGAAAAGTGATGCGGCTGCCGGAAAGGCAATTGAAGAGCTGAAAGCCGAACAGGCCGCTCACTGCCGAAGCAAGAGGGAAATGGCCGAGATGGCCGTGAAGCTGAAGAGCGCTGCTGACCGTTGCAAGCTTCTTGAAAAAGAAGACCGTGCGGAACAGACGGACCTGGAGAAGGCCGTTGCCGATGCCAAGGATGCTCGCTCTGCGATGAGAGCTATGAAGGAGGAGCTACGTCAGGCCGGAGAAATCTGGAAAGCCCTTTATGCTGCGGAGGAAGTTCTGTGATCCTAAACATGCTCCGTTAGACCAGATGTGGAGTACGGCGGACACCTATCTGGATTTGGTAGCGAGTGCCGCAGACGCGGCCGAACACTTCCAGGATCAAAAAGATCGCGAAGTGGAAAAGCTCTTCTGGTCGCAGTTCCACAATCCAGAGCGTCCACTGTTGTTAGCCGATCATTGAGCCGAATGGGCGGAGCTAAATAGGTTGTCCGGACTCGCCATGAAGTATGTCATGAGTCATCTGTGGCCGGAGAGGCCAGACCCGAAAAGTTATTTCAACTTGGTGCAGCAGTTCCTTGGTGCGGTGCCGCATATCAATGCAATGAAGAGGTCAGCGTGCATAGAGGGTGCGCGGATGGCTCTTGCCCGTGTCAAGACATACTGGGCGGAGATGGATTCCACCGCTATTGCATCCCAAGACTCGGACAAAAGCCGAGTACCTGCCGAGCACTATTTTCAGGAAGTTCTGCAAGGCGCTCGTTTAATAGAAACGCTGTGCTCGAAGGATACTATGTTCGAATAGCATATATTGTTGTAAAACAATGTTTTGATAAATTGTAGAAGCTTTTTATACTTGTGCCTACAAGTATTATAATACCTCCTATGCGGCCGTTTAAGATATATGTATATATATAATCTGAAAGATGGCAGTCGTTGGCTTCAGCCCCCACGCAAATAATGCGGGGGTGTTTGCAGAAGGCGCATTTTCACACTTCATCCAACGTCTTGGTCCTACAAAGGAGGTGATAGCGCAGCGAATTAGGCAATCGGACTATGATGCTTTATCACTTTCACTTAGCCATAGGAGTTTGACAGTGAGGCTACTTATATAGCCCCTGGTGGCGCCTGCGCTCGCCCGAACTCGGGGAGCGTATGTGCCTGGCCAGGAAACGGCCCTTCGTTAATGCGGAGGAATCCTAAAGATTCTGGTAAGTCATCGAGTGGTTGACCAGTCTCACGCTATATCATGACAACCAGTTTTCGACTTTCTCTACTGAGGTGCTCGCCTGGCCGAACCGGGGCACAATTGCAGTAGTTCTCCTGGTGCCGCCTTAGCCAATAGAGCGGAACGTAAGGCAGCAAAACACAGGAAACGGGCAAACCCAATATTTGACCAAAGACATGATTCGGAGCTGATGCATATAAGGCCAAACTCGCGACGGCGAACACTCCCTAAGGTATTCGGTCTTTATGAGGGCGGGCGGGACAACACCCTGAGTAATAAGCCCCTAGTGTCCAGGTGCGCGCAAAATTCTGACGTGGCCACATGCCAAAACGCCAGCCTCCTCCTTGGTTATACCAAGAAACCAGGGGATGTGTATCAACAAGAGACAGTAAAAAAGGTTTACACAGGGTCTTAATCTGAAAAGAATCCTTGGAACGGGTCCCTGCTGCACGTCTGCACTTGTGTCTCCATTGTGTCGTATCCTGGACGGGCGTAGCATGGTGTTCATCTGTAAAAGAGAGGAACTTAGTTGAAGAAAGATCGTGCCGAACATAAGTTATACTAAATAAACAAAGTATAAATCGAAATGGGTAAAATTGAGCTTTATTGTCTCTTGTTTTATATGCGCGGAGCCCCTAGTACAGGGGTATGCGGCTATTAAGCCTTTATCAATTGTATGTTTATGCCGGACTCGTCTAGCCGTGTCCGTGGTCTTAACGACCTGTTTAGGTGTTTTGGCTGGTGAAACCGTTTTATTGTGAGGCTGTCAAGGTAGCCGCACAGTCTTCCGCGCGGGGGGCGCACTCAATGTTTTCCCTTTAAAGAGATGATGCCTCGTGGACTGGGCATTTTAAGCGTAAAAGATGCATAATGCAGTATTGCGTTAAAGCGGGCGAAAGCTTCGCGTCCCAATAGTGCTTGATAGCTACTTGAAAATGGGGCGATATGGAAGGTTAGCTTTTCGCGACGGAAGTTGTTGGGGGAGCCGAACATAACTTCTAGCCGGAGAGAACCCATGCAATGGGCATCCGGGCCTGGCGTTACCCCTTGAAAGGAGGTTGTGCTATGGAAAATTTTTGTTGGGTCTATCCCCATGTTGTGGATTGTGTCCTGGTATAACAGGTTTAGACCACTGCCGCCGTCCATCAGGACATTTGTAAAGTGGAGTCCGCCGATTATTGGATCTAATACCAAGGCAGTCCAGCCTGTGTTCCGGATACTTCTAGAGTAATCCTGATGGTCGAAGGTGATCGGTCTTAACAACCATCGGTGAGACTCTTTCGGGATAGGCCGTATGGCGCGTATCTCTATGGGCGCCACTCATTTTGTCACATGAAGTAAGTTTACTGTTTTGACTTCTTGTGGGAAATTCTTTTGCTTCCTGGTGCTCTGCTTGTGGGGTTCGTCATCATCCTCACCTGGTGTGTCGAGCCCCTTGTGCTCGGCGTTGACTTTGCCGGATTGCTTGAAGACCCAACAATCTCTGTGGGTATGGTTTGCAGGCCTCCCGAGGTACTGTGGATTTGACATATCTTGTCCAAGATTTTGTTTAGGGATAGCTCGTCCTTGTTGTCCTTGAGGGGCGGCATTCTCTGAATCTGCCGCGAGCTTTTAAATCTGGCGTTGACTGCCGTGCTCTTTGGGCTGTTTCCCTTATTCCGGCGCTGGTCCTTGTTGCGTCGGGGTTTTCCGTTTCCATCTCTAACTTCGGATGTACTTGGGTCGCTGGTGCTACATCTTGCCAACCAGCTGTCCTCTCCTGCGCAAAAGCGGGTCATGAGGCTTGTTAATGCGGCCATTGTTCTTGGATTTTCTTGGCCGAGGTGTCTGGCGAGCCATTCGTCTCGAACGTTATGCTTAAAAGCTGCTTGGGCTTCGGCGTCCGGACAGTCGACTATCTGATTCTTTTTAGTAAGAAATCTGTTCCAGAATTGTTGGGCTGACTCTTCGGGCTGTTGAGTTATATGACTTAGATCATCTGCATCCAGAGGGCGGACATAGGTCCCTTGAAAATTTGCCCGGAAAGCATCCTCGAGCTCTTCCCAACTTCCAATTGTGTTTTCGGGAAGGCTTTTGAGCCAATGCCGGGCTGGCCCCTTGAGCTTGAGGGGTAAGTATTTTATGGCGTGGAGGTCATCTCCTCTGGCCATGTGTATGTGGAGGATGTAATCCTCAATCCAGACCCCAGGGTCTGTTGTTCCATCGTACGCCTCTATGTTTACGGGCTTGAATCCCGCTGGAAATTCATGGTCCAACACCTCATCGGTGAAACATAGGGGGTGCGCGGCACCCCTGTATTTGGGTGTGCCGTGATGTTCGGGTATTTGTTGTGTTGCATTGCTTATTAGAGCTTGCTTTCTTGGCCCATAGATAGATCTGGCTGGGCCATATTTTTGATGCGGATCCTTGGGTGGATCGCGTGCCGGCTTGTGTGCGGCGCCGCTTGCCGCTCTAGGTTGGCCATGGGGTCGTCTATCCGACCGGGTGGCTTCCTTATTTTTTGATCGCGGGGGCTCTAAGGCCTCCTCGTCAAATTCAGGCAGTAGCTTTCGCTTTGGGTAGCTTTTTGTGCGGTGACTACCGCCATATTTGTCTGCGGTGTTGAGTACTTTGCTCCATCTGATTCTGAGTGCATCTTCTGCAGTTTTGAGCTTCCGCTTCTGCTTTTTCAAGCTACGCGTAGTGGCAACAAGCCTTTTGTGGAGGTTCTTCTGCTCCATGAGCCTATCCGGCGTAAGGTCGTCCGGACTGTTGTTTTCGCCGGGGACGGGTTGTTCGGTTTGTTTGTCCAAGTTGCCCTGTTCGGACGGTTGCTCGAGGGCATGTTCGTCGTCCGCCGACTCGTCCTGCTCTATGGCTGGGTCTGTATGGCTGCTGTCTCTGTCGAGGCGGGGCTTGGAGCGGCGCTTACATCGCCGCTTTGATTGCTTTTCGAGTGAACGATCCCACGTTGCATCCCTGTGTTCCTCGTCGTCGCTTCCTTTGGGTGTGTCCACCATGTATACATCATGAGATGAGGTGGCAGTCCAGTGCCTTATAGGCGTTGGTTCATGTTCATCTCCTACATCGTCGTCCATACCGTCGATGTCTTCGGAGTTGAAGTCGAGCATGCCGTTTAAATTATCGACAGTGGCTACGAAGTGGGTGGTGGGTGGGCATCGAATTTCTTCATCGTCCTCATCCCAATCCTGCCGGTCATAGTCCGACCAGGACTCTCTTGACAAAGAGAGAGACCTGAGTGAATTCAAAATGTCGCCGAAGGGCGAGTGCTGAAAGATGTCTGCGGCGGTGAATTCCATGATCGGCGCCCAATCGGATCTGATTGGTAGGGGCGCGGAGGGCTCGGAGTCCGGAGGGGAGTCCGGCACCTTGGAGTCACGGGCTTCGCAGAGGACAAGGCTGGTGTTCGGCTTGATCGCCGTAGAGATTGCAGCCCCCGAGGCGGTGTCTAACAACCCATCCTCGATTGGTGTGATCGGCTCCGAGCTAAGGGTCGGAGCGGACACAGGTGCGGCCTCCAGGGCACTGTTCGGCGGCAGAGCTAGATCATGCCCGTCGTGACAGTGCGGCGCGCTTGGCTGTAGCTTGAATCCATCGAAGATCAAGTCTCCGAGGCTGTCGGCCGTGTAGTTCAAACTTCCAAACCTGACCTGATGGCCAGGGCCATAGCTTTTGATCTGCTCCAGATGGCCAAGCGAATTGGCCCGCAGTGCAAAGCCGCCGAATACGAAGAGCTGTCCGGGAAAAAATGTTGGAAATATGCCCTAGAGGCAATAATAAAAGCATTATTATTATATTTCCTTATTCATGATAATTGTCTTTATTCGTGCTATAATTGTGTTATCCGGAAATCGTAATACATGTGTGAATAACAGACAACAAACATGTCCCTAGTGAGCCTCTAGTTGACTAGCTTGTTGATCGACAGATAGTCATGGTTTCCTGACTATGGACATTGGATGTCATCGATAACGGGATCACATCATTAGGAGAATGATGTGATGGACAAGACCTAATCCTAAACATAGCATAAGATCGCTTAGTTCGTTTGCTAGAGTTTTCCAATGTCAAGTATCCTTTCCTTAGACCATGAGATCGTGTAACTCCCGGATACCGTAGGAGTGCTTTGGGTGTGCCAAACGTCACAACGTAACTGGGTGACTATAAAGGTATGCTACGGGTATCTCTGAAAGTGTCTGTTGGGTTGACATGGATCGAGACTGGGATTTGTCACTCCGCTTGACGGAGAGGTATCACCGGGCCCTCTCGGTAATGCATCATCACAATGAGCTCAATGTGACCAAAGTGTTTGATCACGGGATCATGCATTACGGTACGAGAAAAGTGACTTGCCGGTAACGAGATTGAACGAGGTATTGGGATACCGACGATCGAATCTCGGGCAAGTAAAATACCGATTGACAAAGGGAATCGTATACGGGATTAATTGAATCCTTGACATCGTGGTTCATCCGATGAGATCATCGTGGAGCATGTGGGAGCCAACATGGGTATCCAGATCCCGCTGTTGGTTATTGCTCGAGAGCCGTCTCGGTCATGTCTGCATGTCTCCCGAACCCGTAGGGTCTACACACTTAAGGATCGGTGACGCTAGGGTTGTGAAGATATGTATATGCAGTAACCCGAATGTTGTTCGGAGTCCCGGATGAGATCCCGGATGTCACGAGGAGTTCCGGAATGGTCCGGAGGTAAAGAATTATATATAGGAAGTGCTATTTTGGCCATCGGGACAAGTTTCGGTGTTATCGGTATTGTACCGGGACCATCGGAGGGGTCCCAGGGGTCCACCAGGTGGGGCCACCTGCCCTGGTGGGCCACATGGGCCTTAGGGGGTGCGCCTTGGCCTGCTTGGGCCAAGGGGAACCAGCCCCAAAGGGCCCATGCGCCTAGGGTTCCATCTAGGAGGAGTCCTAGTGGTGGAAGGCACCTCCTAGATGGCTTGGGGGGGAGGGAAACCTCCCTGGCCGCCGCCCCCCTTGGGAGATTAGATCTCCCAGGGCCGGCGCCCCCCAAGAGGCCTATATAAAGGGGGGGAGGGGAGGGGGGCCGCGCACCTATTGCCCTGGCGCCTCCCTCTCCCTCTCCAACACCTCCTCCTCCTCCGTAAGTGCACGGCGAAGCCCTGCCGGAGTACTGCAGTTCCACCATCACCACGCCGTCGTGCTGCTGCTGGAGCCTTCTTCCCCAACCTCTCCTTTGCCTTGCTGGATCAAGAAGGAGGAGACGTCACGCTTTCCGTACGTGTGTTGAACGCGGAGGTGCCGTCCGTTCGGCACTAGATCATCGGTGAATTGGATCACGGCAAGTACGACTACCTCATCAATGTTCACTCGAACGCTTCCGTTGCGATCTACAAAGTGGTATGTAGATGCTATCTAATCTGAATACTCGTTGCTAGATGAACTCATAGATGGATCTTGGTGAAACCGTAGGAAAAAATTTTAATTTTCTGCAACGTTCCCCAACAGTGGCATCATGAGCTAGGTCTATGCGTAGTTCTTCTTGCGCGAGTAGAACACAATTTGTTGTGGGCGTAGATGTTGTCAACTCTTCTTGCTGCTACTAGTCTTATCTTGCTTCAGCGGTATTGTGGGATGAAGCGGCCCGGACCAACCTTACACGTACGCTTACGTGAGACCGGTTCCACCGACTAACATGCACTAGTTGCATAAGGTGGCTGGCGGGTGTCTTTCTCTCCTACTTTAGTTGGAGCGGATTCGATGAAAAGGGTCCTTATGAAGGGTAAATAGAAGTTGACAAATCACGTTGTGGTTTTAACGTAGGTAAGAAAACGTTCTTGCTAGAACCCTAATTCAGCCACGTAAAACTTGCAACAACAATTAGAGGACGTCTAACTTGTTTTTGCAGCAAGTGCTTTGTGATATGATATGGCCAAAGTTGTGATGTATGATGAATGATCTATATGTGATGTATGAGATGTTCATGCTATTGTAATAGGAATCACGACTTGCATGTCGATGAGTATGACAACCGGCAGGAGCCATAGGAGTTGTCTTTATTTTTTGTATGACCTGCGTGTCATTGAGAATCGCCATGTAAGTTACTTTACTTTATTGCTAAACGCGTTAGCCACAGTAGTAGAAGTAATAGTTGGCGAGCAACTTCATGGAGACACGATGATGAAGATCATGATGATGAAGATCATGGTGTCAAGCCGGTGACAAGATGATCATGGAGCCCCAAGATGGAGATCAAAGGAGCTATGTGATATTGGCCATATCATGTCACGTTTATTATTTGATTGCATGTGATGTTTATCATGTTTTGCATCTTGTTTACTTAGAACGACGGTAGTAAATAAGATGATCCCTCATAATAACTTCAAGAAAGTGTTCACCCTAACTGTGCACCGTTGCGACAGTTCGTTGTTTCGAAGCACCACGTGATGATCGGGTGTGATAGATTCTAACGTTCACATACAACGGGTGTAAGACAGATTTACACACGCAAAACACTTAGGTTGACTTGACGAGCCTAGCATGTACAGACATGGCCTCGGAACACAGAAGACCGAAAGGTCGAGCATGAGTCGTATAGAAGATACGATCAACATGAAGATGTTCACCGATGTTGACTAGTCCGTCTCACGTGATGATCGGACACGGCCTAGTTGACTCGGATCATGTAATACTTAGATGACTAGTAGAGGGATGTCTATCTAAGTGGGAGTTCATTAAATAATTTGATTAAATGAACTTTATTATCATGAACTTAGTCTAAATATTTACAATATGTCTTGTAGATCAAATGGCCAACGTAGTCCTCAACTTCAACGCGTTCCTAGAGAAAACCAAGCTGAAAGACGATGGTAGCAACTATACGGACTGGGTCCGGAACCTGAGGATCATCCTCATAGCTGCCAAGAAAGATTATGTCCTACGAGCACCGCTGGGTGACACACCTATTCTCCCTGCAGAACAAGACGTTATGAACGCTTGGCAGTCACGCTGCGATGATTACTCCCTCGTTCAGTGCGGCATGCTTTACAGCTTAGAGCCGGGGCTCCAAAAGCGTTTTGAGAGACATGGAGCATATGAGATGTTCGAAGAGCTAAAAATGGTTTTCCAAGCTCATGCCCGGGTCGAGAGATATGAAGTCTCCGACAAATTCTTTAGCTGTAAGATGGAGGAAAATAGTTCTGTCATTGAACACATACTCAAAATGTCTGGGTTGCACAACCGCATGACTCAACTGGAAGTTAATCTCCCGGAAGAAGCGGTCATTGACAGAATCCTCCAGTCGCTTCCACCTAGCTACAAGAGCTTTGTGATGAACTACAATATGCAGGGGATGGTAAAGACCATTCCTGAAGTATATGCTATGCTGAAATCAGCAGAGGTTGAAATCAAGAAGGAGCATCAAGTGTTGATGGTGAATAAAACCACTAAGTTCAAGAAGGGCACGGGTAAAAAGAACTTCAAGAAAGACGACAAGGAAGTTGCCGCGCCCGGTAAGCAAGTTGCCGGGAAGAAGCCAAAGAATGGACCCAAGCCCGAGACTGAGTGTTTTTATTGCAAGGGAAGTGGTCACTGGAAGCGGAACTGCCCCAAATACTTAGCGGACAAGAAGGCCGGCAAAACCAAAGGTATATGTGATATACATGTAATTGATGTGTACCTTACCAGTACTCGTAGTAGCTCTTGGGTATTTGATACCGGTGCAGTTGCTCACATTGGTAACTCAAAGCAGGAGCTGCGGAATAAACGGAGACTGGCGAAGGACGAGGTGACGATGCGCGTCGGGAATGGTTCCAAGGTCGATGTGATCGCCGTCGGCACGCTGCCTCTACATTTACCTACGGGATTAGTTTTAAACCTCAATAATTGTTATTTAGTGCCAAGTTTGAGCATGAACATTGTATCTGGATCTCGCTTAATTCGAGATGGCTACTCATTTAAATCCGAGAATAATGGTTGTTCTATTTATATGAGAGATATGTTTTATGGTCATGCTCCGATGGTTAATGGTTTATTCTTAATGAATCTCGTACGTGATGATACACATATTCATAGTGTGAATACCAAAAGAGTTAAAGTTGATAACAATAGTCCCACATATTTGTGGCACTGCCGCCTTGGTCACATAGGTGTCAAACGCATGAAGAAGCTCCATGCAGATGGACTTTTAGAGTCTCTTGATTATGAATCATTTGACACGTGCGAACCATGCCTCATGGGTAAAATGACCAAGACTCCGTTCTCAGGAACAATGGAGCGAGCAACCAACTTATTGGAAATCATACATACCGATGTGTGCGGTCCAATGAGTGTTGAGGCTCGCGGTGGCTATCGTTATGTTCTCACCCTCACTGATGACTTGAGTAGATATGGGTATGTCTACTTAATGAAACACAAATCTGAGACCTTTGAAAAGTTCAAGGAATTTCAGAGTGAGGTTGAAAATCAACGTGAAAGAAAGATCAAGTTTCTACGATCAGATCGTGGAGGAGAATACTTGAGTCACGAATTTGGCACACACTTGAGAAAATGTGGAATAGTTTCACAACTCACGCCGCCTGGAACACCTCAGCATAATGGTGTGTCCGAACGTCGTAATCGCACTCTATTAGATATGGTGCGATCTATGATGTTTCTTACCGATTTACCGCTATCTTTTTGGGGCTATGCTTTAGAGACTGCCGCATTCACTTTAAATAGGGCTCCGTCGAAATCCGTTGAGACGACACCGTATGAATTATGGTTTGGGAAGAAACCTAAGCTGTCGTTTCTGAAAGTTTGGGGATGCGATGCTTATGTCAAGAAACTTCAACCTGAGAAGCTCGAACCCAAGTCGGAAAAATGCGTCTTCATAGGATACCCAAAAGAAACTGTTGGGTATACCTTCTACCTCAGATCCGAAGGCAAGATCTTTGTTGCCAAGAATGGATCCTTTCTAGAGAAAGAGTTTCTCTCGAAAGAAGTAAGTGGGAGGAAAGTAGAACTTGATGAAGTGTTGCCTCTTGAACCGGAAAATGGCGAAACTCAAGAAATCGTTTCTGAGGTGCCTGCACCGACTAAAGAGGAAATTAATGATGATGATCAAGATACTTCTAATCAAGCTCCTACTGAAATTCGAAGGTCCACAAGGACACGTTCCGCACCAGAGTGGTACGGGAACCCTGTCTTGGAAATCATGTTGTTAGACAACGGTGAACCTTCGAACTATGAGGAAGCAATGGCGGGCCCGGATTCCGACAAATGGCTGGAAGCCATGAAATCCGAGATAGGATCCATGTATGAAAACGAAGTATGGACTTTGACTGACTTGCCCGTTGAACGACGAGCCATAGAAAATAAATGGATCTTTAAGAAGAAGACAGACGCAGATGGTAATGTGACCATCTATAAAGCTCGGCTTGTCGCTAAGGGTTATCGACAAGTTCAAGGAATTGACTACGATGAGACTTTCTCACCGGTAGCGAAGCTGAAGTCCGTCCGAATCATGTTAGCAATTGCCGCATACTATGATTATGAGATATGGCAAATGGACGTCAAAACGGCATTCCTTAATGGTTTCCTTAAGGAAGAATTGTATATGATGCAGCCGGAAGGTTTTGTCGATCCTAAGAATGCTGACAAGGTGTGCAAGCTCCAACGCTCGATTTATGGGCCGGTGCAAGCATCTCGGAGTTGGAACATTCGCTTTGATGAGATGATCAAAGCGTTTGGGTTTACACAGACTTATGGAGAAGCCTGTGTTTACAAGAAAGTGAGTGGGAGCTCTGTAGCATTTCTCATATTATATGTAGACGACATTCTTTTGATGGGAAATGATATAGAACTCTTGGACAGCATTAAGGCCTACTTGAATAAAAGTTTTTCAATGAAGGACCTTGGAGAAGCTGCTTATATATTAGGCATCAAGATCCATAGAGATAGATCGAGACGCCTCATAGGTCTTTCACAAAGCACATACCTTGATAAAATATTGAAGAAGTTCAATATGGATCAATCTAAGAAAGGGTTCTTACCTGTGTTACAAGGTGTGAAATTGAGCTCAGCTCAATGTCCGACCACGGCAGAAGATATAGAAGAGATGAGTGTCATCCCCTATGCCTCAGCCATAGGTTCTATTATGTATGCCATGCTGTGTACCAGACCTGATGTAAACCTTGCCGTAAGTTTGGTAGGAAGGTACCAAAGTAATCCCGGCAAGGAACACTGGACAACGGTCAAGAATATCCTGAAGTACCTGAAAAGGACTAAGGAAATGTTTCTTGTTTATGGAGGTGACGAAGAGCTCGTCGTAAAAGGTTACGTCGACGCTAGCTTCGACACAGATCTGGATGACTCTAAGTCACAAACCGGATACGTGTATATTTTGAATGGTGGGGCAGTAAGCTGGTGCAGTTGCAAGCAAAGCGTCGTGGCGGGATCTACATGTGAAGCGGAGTACATGGCAGCCTCGGAGGCAGCACATGAAGCAATTTGGGTGAAGGAGTTCATCACCGACCTCGGAGTCATACCCAATGCGTCGGGGCCAATCAAGCTCTTCTGTGACAAGACTAGAGCTATTGCACTTGCAAAGGAGCCCAGGTTTCACAAGAAGACCAGGCACATCAAGCGTCGCTTCAACTCCATTCGTGAAAATGTTCAAGATGGAGACATAGAAATTTGTAAAGTGCACACGGATCTGAATGTCGCAGATCCGTTGACTAAACCTCTCCCTAAGGCAAAACATGATCAGCACCAGAACTCTATGGGTGTTCGATTCATCACAATGTAACTAGATTATTGACTCTAGTGCAAGTGGGAGACTGTTGGAAATATGCCCTAGAGGCAATAATAAAAGCATTATTATTATATTTCCTTATTCATGATAATTGTCTTTATTCGTGCTATAATTGTGTTATCCGGAAATCGTAATACATGTGTGAATAACAGACAGCAAACATGTCCCTAGTGAGCCTCTAGTTGACTAGCTTGTTGATCGACAGATAGTCATGGTTTCCTGACTATGGACATTGGATGTCATCGATAACGGGATCACATCATTAGGAGAATGAGGTGATGGACAAGACCCAATCCTAAACATAGCATAAGATCGCTTAGTTCGTTTGCTAGAGTTTTCCAATGTCAAGTATCCTTTCCTTAGACCATGAGATCGTGTAACTCCCGGATACCGTAGGAGTGCTTTGGGTGTGCCAAACGTCACAACGTAACTGGGTGACTATAAAGGTATGCTACGGGTATCTCTGAAAGTGTCTGTTGGGTTGACATGGATCGAGACTGGGATTTGTCACTCCGCTTGACGGAGAGGTATCACCGGGCCCTCTCGGTAATGCATCATCACAATGAGCTCAATGTGACCAAAGTGTTTGATCACGGGATCATGCATTACGGTACGATAAAAGTGACTTGCCGGTAACGAGATTGAACGAGGTATTGGGATACCAACGATCGAATCTCGGGCAAGTAAAATACCGATTGACAAAGGGAATCGTATACGGGATTAATTGAATCCTTGACATCGTGGTTCATCCGATGAGATCATCGTGGAGCATGTGGGAGCCAACATGGGTATCCAGATCCCGCTGTTGGTTATTGCTCGAGAGCCGTCTCGGTCATGTCTGCATGTCTCCCGAACCCGTAGGGTCTACACACTTAAGGATCGGTGACGCTAGGGTTGTGAAGATATGTATATGCAGTAACCCGAATGTTGTTCGGAGTCCCGGATGAGATCCCGGACGTCACGAGGAGTTCCGGAATGGTCCGTAGGTAAAGAATTATATATAGGAAGTGCTATTTTGGCCATCGGGACAAGTTTCGGTGTTATCGGTATTGTACCGGGACCACCGGAGGGGTCCCAGGGGTCCACCAGGTGGGGCCACCTGCCCTGGTGGGCCACATGGGCCTTAGGGGGTGCGCCTTGGCCTTCTTGGGCCAAGGGGAACCAGCCCCAAAGGGCCCATGCGCCTAGGGTTCCATCTAGGAGGAGTCCTAGTGGTGGAAGGCACCTCCTAGATGGCTTGGGGGGGGGGGGGAGGGAAACCTCCCTGGCCGCCGCCCCCCCTTGGGAGATTAGATCTCCCAGGGCCGGCGCCCCCCCCAAGAGGCCTATATAAAGGGGGGAGGGGAGGGGGGCAGCGCACCTATTGCCCTGGCGCCTCCCTCTCCCTCTCCAACACCTCCTCCTCCTCCGTAAGTGCACGGCGAAGCCCTGCCGGAGTACTGCAGTTCCACCATCACCACGCCGTCGTGCTGCTGCTGGATCCTTCTTCCCCAACCTCTCCTTTGCCTTGCTGGATCAAGAAGGAGGAGACGTCACGCTTTCCGTACGTGTGTTGAACGCGGAGGTGCCGTCCGTTCGGCACTAGATCATCGGTGAATTGGATCACGGCAAGTACGACTACCTCATCCACGTTCACTCGAACGCTTCCGTTGCGATCTACAAAGTGGTATGTAGATGCTATCTAATCTGAATACTCATTGCTAGATGAACTCATAGATGGATCTTGGTGAAACCGTAGGAAAAAATTTTAATTTTCTGCAACGTTCCCCAACAAAAAGTCTCACCCTGGACCGCATCGCTGTTGATGATCGGAGGAGCCCTCGGGCCTAAAAGCGACGACACCGAGGAACTCTCAATGAAAGCACCAATGTCGGTGGCAAAATCGGCGGATCTCGGGTAGGGGGTCCCGAACTGTGCGTCTAGGCGGATGGTAACATGAGACAAGGGACACGATGTTTTTACAAAGGTTCGGGCCCTCTCGATGGAGGTAAAACCCTACTCCTTCTTGATTGATATTGATGATATGGGTAGTATAAGAGTAGATCTACCACGAGATCAGAGAGGCTAAACCTTAGAAGCTAGCCTATGGTATGATTGTTGTTGTTCTGTCCTACGGACTAAAACCCTTCGGTTTATATAGACACCAGAGAGGGCTAGGGTTACACAGAGTCGGTTATAATGGTAGGAGATCTACATATCGTATCGCCAAGCTTGCCTTCCACGCCAAGGAAAGTACCTTCCGGACACGGGACGAAGTCTTCAATCTTGTATCTTCATAGTCCAGGAGGCCGGCCGAAGGTATAGTCCGGCTATCCGGACACCCCCTAATCTAGGACTCCCTCAACACGCCTACCAGAAAAATATGAAAGCTTATGCTGATTTTGTTGGGGAACATAGTAATTTCAAAAAAATTCCTACGCATACGCAGGATCATGGTGATGCATAGCAACGAGAGGGGAGAGTGTGTCCATGTGCCCTCATAGACTGAAAGCGGAAGCGTTAGCACAACGCGGTTGATGTAGTCGTACGTCTTCACGATCCGACCGATCCAAGTACCGAACGCACGACACCTCCGAGTTCAGCACACGTTCAACTCGATGACGTCCCGCGAGCTCCGATCCAGCAGAGCTTCCCCGGAGAGTTTCGTCAGCACGACGACGTGATGATGGTGATGATGATGCTACCGATGCAGGGCTTCGCCTAAGCACCGCTATGATATGATCGTGGTGGATTATGGTGGAGAGGGGCACCGCACACGGCTTGGAACAATCAACTTGTGTGTATTTGGGTGCCCCCGCCCCCGTATATAAAGGAGCAAGGGGGAGGCCGACCAGCCTTGGTGCGCTCCAAGGAGAGAGGAATCCGCTTCCTACTAGGAAGAGGATTCATCCTTTCCTAGTCCAACTAGGAAGAGGCAAGGGGAAGGAAAGAGAGGGAGAGGGAGAGGGAAAGAGGGGCCGCGCCCCCTTCCCTAGTCCAATTCGGACTCCTCATGTGAGGGGGCGCGCCACCATCAGGGCTGCTGCCCTCTCTCTCCCCTCAGGCCCACTAAGGCCCAATACTTCCCCGGGGGGTTCCGGTAACCCCTCTGGCACTTCGGTTTTCTCCGAAATCACCCGGAACACTTCTGGTGTCGTAATATAGTCATCCAATATATCGATCTTTACGTCTCGACCATTTCGAGACTCCTCGTTATCTCCATGATCATATCCGGGACTCCGAACTACCTTTGGTACATCAAAACCCAAAAACTCATAATACCGATCGTCACCGAACTTTAAGCGTGCGGACCCTACGGGTTCGAGAACTATGTAGACATGACCGAGACACACTCTGGTCAATAACCAATACCGGAACCTGGATGCTCATATTGGCTCCCACATATTCTACGAAGATCTTTGTCGGTCAAACGGCATAACAACATACGTTGTTTCCTTTGTCATCGGTATGTTAATTGCCTGAGGTTCGATCATCGGTATTTCAATACCTAGTTCAATCTCGTTACTGGCAAGTCTCTTTAGTCGTTCCGTAATACATGATCCCACAACTAACTCATTAGTTACAATGCTTGCAAGGCTTATAGTGATGTGTATTATCGAGTGGGCCCAGAGATACCTCTTCGATAATCGGAGTGACAAATACTGATCTCGAAATACGCCAAATCAACAAGTACCTTCGGAGACACCTGTAGAGCACCTTTATAATCACCCAGTTACATTGTGACGTTTGGTAGCACACAAAGTGTTCCTCGGGTAAACGGGAGTTGCATAATCTCATAGTCATAGGAACATGTATAAGTCATGAAGAAAGCAATAGCAACATACTAAATGATCAAGTGCTAAGCTAACAGAATGGGTCAAGTCAATCACATCATTCTCCTAATGATGTGATCCCGTTAATCAAATGACAACTCATGTCTATGGCTAGGAAACATAACCATCTTTGATCGACGAGCTAGTCAGGTAGAGGCATACTAGTCACGCTCTGTTTGTCTATGTATTCACACATGTATCATGTTTCCAGTTAATACAATTATAGCATGAATAATAAACATTTATCATGATATATTGAAATAAATAATAACTTTATTATTGCCTCTAGGGCATATTTCCTTCAGTCTCCCACTTGCACTAGAGTCAATAATCTAGATTACACAGTAAAGATTCTAACACCCATGGAGCCTTGGTGCTGATCATGTTTTTCTCGTGGAAGAGGCTTAGTCAACGGGTCTGCAACATTCAGATCCGTATGTATTTTGCAAATCTCTATGTCTCCCACCTGGACTTGATGCTGGATGGAGTTGAAGCGTCTCTTGACGTGCTTGGTTCTCTTGTGAAATCTGGATTCCTTTGCCAAGGCAATTGCACCAGTATTGTCACAAAAGATTTTCATTGGACCCGATGCACTAGGTATGCCACCTAGATCGGATATGAACTCCTTCATCCCGAATCCTTCATTCGCTGCTTCTGAAGCAGCAATGTACTCCGCTTCACACGTAGATCCCGCCACGACGCCTTGTTTAGAACTGCTCGAACTGACAGCTCCACCGTTCAATATAAACACGTATCAGGTTTGCGATTTAGAATCGTCCTGATCAGCGTCAAAGCTCGCATCAATGTAACCATTTACGATGAGCTCTTTGTCACCTCCATAAACGAGAAACATATCCTTAGTCCTTTTCAGGTATTTCAGGATGTTCTTGACCGCTGTCTAGTGATCCACTCCTGGATTACTTTGGTACCTCCCTGCTAAACTATTAGCAAGGCACACATCAGGTCTGGCACACAACATTGCATACATGATAGAGCCTATGACTGAAGCATAGGGAACATCTTTCATTCTCTCTCTATCTTCTGCAGTGGTCAGGCATTGAGTCTTACTCAACTTCACACCTGGTAACACAAGCAAGAACCCTTTCTTTGCCTGATCCATTTTGAACTTCTTCAAAACTTTGTCAAGGTATGTGCTTTGTGAAAGTCCAATTAAGCGTCTTGATCTATCTCTATAGATCTTGATACCCAATATGTAAGCAGCTTCACCGAGGTCTTTCATTGAAAAACTCTTATTCAAGTACCCTTTTATGCTATCCAGAAATTCTACATCATTTCCAATCAACAATATGTCATCCACATATAATATTAGAAATGCTACAGAGCTCCCACTCACTTTCTTGTAAATACAAGCTTCTCAAAAAGTCTGTATAAAACCATATGCTTTGATCACACTATAAAAACGTTTATTCCAACTCCGAGAGGCTTGCACCAGTCCATAAATGGATCGCTGGAGCTTGCACACTTTGTTAGCACCCTTTGGATCGATAAAACCTTCAGCTTGCATCATATACAACTCTTCTTTTCCAGAAATCCATTCAGGAATGCAGTCTTTACATCCATTTGCCAAATTTCATAATCATAAAATGCGGCAATTGCTAACATGATTCAGACGGACTTAAGCATCGCTATGGGTGAGAAGGTCTCATCATAGTCCACTCCTTAAACTTGTCGAAAACCTTTCGCAACAAGTCGAGCTTTGTAGATAGTAACATTACCATCAATGTCTGTCTTCTTATTGAAGATCCATTTATTTTCGATGGCTTGCCGATCATCCGGCAAGTCAACCAAAGTCCATACTTTGTTCTCATTCATGGATCCCATCTCAGAGTTCATGGCCTCAAGCCATTTTGCGGAACCTGGGCTCATCATCGCTTCCTCATAGTTCGTAGGTTCGTCATGGTCTAGTAACATGACCTCCAGAACAGGATTACCGTACCACTCTGGTGCGGATCTTACTCTGGTTGACCTACGAGGTCCGGTAGTAACTTGATCTGAAGTTTCATGATCATCATCATTAACTTCCTCACTAATTCATGTAGCTGTCACAGGAACCGGTTTCTGTGATGAACTACTTTCCAATAAGGGAGCAGGTACAGTTACCTCATCAAGTTCTACTTTCCTCCCACTCACTTCTTTCGAGAGAAACTACTTCTCTAGAAAGGATCCAAATTTAGCAACAAAAGTCTTGCCTTCGAATCTGCGATAGAAGGTGTACCCAACAGTCTCCTTTGGGTATCCCATGAAGACACATTTTTCCGATTTGGGTTCGAGCTTATCATGTTGAAGCTTTTTCACATAAGCATCGGAGCCCCAAACTATAAGAAACGACAACTTTGGTTTCTTACCAAACCATAGTTCATAAGGCATCATCTCAACAGATTTAGATGGTGCCCTATTTAATGATGCAGCCGTCTCTAAAGCATAACCCCAAAATGATAGCGGTAAATCAGTAAGAGACATCATAGATCGCACCATATCTAGTAAAGTACAATTACGACGTTCGGACATACCATTACGCTGTGGTGTTCCAGGAGGCGTGAGTTGCGAAACTATTCCGCATTGTTTCAAATGAAGACCAAACTCGTAACTCAAATATTCTCCTCCACGATCAAATCGTAGAAACTTTATTTTCTTGTTACAGTGATTTTCTACTTCACTCTGAAATTCTTTGAACTTTTCAAATGTTTCAGACTAATGTTTCATTAAGTAGATATACCCATATCTGCTCAAATCATCTGTCAAGGTGAGAAAATAACGATACCCGCCGTGAGCCTCAACATTCATTGGACCACATACATCAGTATGTATGATTTCCAACAAATCTGTTGCTCGCTCCATAGTTCCGAAGAACGGCGGTTTAGTCATCTTGCCCATGAGGCATGGTTCGCAAGTACCAAGTGATTCATAATCAAGTGATTCCAAAAGTCCATCGAAATGGAGTTTCTTCATGCGCTTTACACCAATATGACCTAAACGGTAGTGCCACAAATAATTTGCACCATCATTATCAACTCTGCATCTTTTGGCTTCAATATTATGAATATGTGTATCACTACTATCGAGATTTAATATAAATAGACCACTCCTCAAGGGTGCATGACCATAAAAGATATTGCTGATATAAATATAACAATCATTATTCTCTAATTTAAATGAATAACCGTCTCGCGTCAAACAAGATCCAGATATAATGTTCATGCTCAATGCTGGCACCAAATAACAATTATTTAGGTCTAAAACTAATCCCGAAGGTAGATGTAGAGGTAGCGTGCCGACCGCGACCACATCGACTTTGGAACCATTTCCCACGCGCATCGTCACCTCATCCTTAGCCAATCTTTGCTTAATCCGTAGCCCCTGTTTCGAGTTGCAAATATTAGCAATAGAACCAGTATCAAATACCCAGGTGCTACTATGAGCATTAGTAAGGTACACATCAATAACATGTATATCACATATACCTTTGTTCACCTTGCCATCCTTCTTATCCGCCAAATACTTGAGGCAGTTTCGCTTCCAGTGACCAGTTTGCTTGCAGTAGAAGCACTCAGTCTCAGGCTTAGGTCCAGACTTGGGATTTTTCTCCTGAACAACAACTTGTTTGCCGTTCTTCTTTAAGTTCCCCTTCTTCTTCCCTTTGCCCTTTTTCTTGAAACTGGTGGTCTTGTTTACCATCAACACTTGATGCTCCTTGATTTCTACCTCCGCAGCTTTTTGCATCGCGAAGAGCTCGGGAATCGTCTTATCCATCCCTTGCATATTATAGTTCATCACAAAGCTCTTGTAGCTTGGTGGTAGTGATTGAAGAATTCTGTCAATAACACTATCATCCGGAAGATTAACTCCCAGTTGAATCAAGTGATTATTATACCCAGACATTTTGAGTATATGTTCACTGACGGAACTATTCTCCTCCATCTTGCAGTTGTAGAACTTATTGGAGACTTCATATCTATCAATCCGGGCATTTGCTTGAAATATTAACTTCAACTCCTGGAACATCTCATATGCTCCATGACGTTCAAAACATCGTTCAAGTCCCGGTCCTAAGCCGTAAAGCATGGCACACTGAACTATCGTGTAGTCATCAGCTTTGCTTTGCCAGACGTTCATAACATCTGGTTCAGCTCCTGCAGCAGGTTTGGCACCTAGCGGTGCTTCCAGGATGTAATTCTTCTGTGCAGATATGAGGATAATCCTCAAGTTACGGACCCAGTTCGTGTAATTGCTACCATCATCTTTCCACTTTGCTTTCTCAAGGAACACATTAAAATTCAATGGAACAACAGCATGGTCCATCTATCTACCACAACATAGACATGCAAAATACTATCAGGTACTAAGTTCATGATAAATTAAAGTTTAGTTAATCAAATTATTAAAGAACTCCCACTTAGATAGACATCCATCTAATCATCTAAGTGATCACATGATCCATATCAACTAAACCATGACCGATCATCACATGAGATGGAGTAGTTTTCAATGGTGAACATCACTATGTTGATCATATCTTCTATATGATTCATGCTCGACCTTTCGGTCTCAGTGTTCCGAGGCCATATCTGCATATGCTAGGCTCGTCAAGTTTAACCCGAGTATTCCGTGTGTGCAAAACTGTCTTGCACCCGTTGTATTTGAACGTAGAGATTATCACACCCGATCATCACGTGGTGTCTCAGAACGAAGAACTTTCGCAATGGTGCATACTCAGGGAGAACACTTATACCTTGAAATTTAGCGAGAGATCATATTATAATGCTACCGTCGATCTAAGCAAAATAAGATGCATAAAAGATAAACATCACATGCAATCAATATAAGTGATATGATATGGCCATCATCATCTTGTGCTTGTGATCTCCATCTCTGAAGCACCTTCATGATCACCATCGTCACCGACGCGACACCTTGATCTCCATCATAGCCTTGTTGTCGTCTCACCAACTATTGCTTCTATGACTATCGCTACCGCTTAGTGATAAAGTAAAGCATTACAGGGCGATTGCATTGCATACAATAAAGCGACAACCATATGGCTCCTGCCAGTTGCCGATAACTCGGTTACAAAACATGATCATCTCATACAATAAAATATAGCATCATGTCTTGACCATATCACATCAGAACATGCCCTGCAAAAACAAGTTAGATGTCCTCTACTTTGTTGTTGCAAGTTTTACGTGGCTGCCACGGGCTGAGCAAGAACCGTTCTTACCTACGCATCAAAACCACAACGATAGTTCGTCAAGTTAGTGTTGTTTTAACCTTCTCAAGGACCGGGCGTAGCCACACTCGGTTCAACTAAAGTTGGAGAAACTGACACCCGCTAGCCACCTATGTGCAAAGCACGTCGGTAGAACCAGTCTCACGTAAGCGTACGCGTAATGTTAGTCCGGGCCGCTTCATCCAACAATACCGCCAAACCAAAGTATGACATGCTAGTAAGTAGTATGACTTGTATCACCCACAACTCACTTGTGTTCTACTCGTGCATATAACGTCTACGCATAAAACCTGGCTCGGATGCCACTGTTGGGGAACGTAGTAATTTCAAAAAAATTCCTACGCACACGCAGGATCATGGTGATGCATCGCAATGAGAGGGGAGAGTGTCCACATACCCTCGTAGACCGAAAGCGGAAGCGTTAGCACAACGCGGTTGATGTAGTCGTACGTCTTCACGATCCGACCGATCCAAGTACCGAACGCACGGCACCTTCGAGTTTAGCACACGTTCAACTCGATCATGTCCCGCGAGCTCCGATCCAGCAGACCTTCGCCGGAGAGTTTCGTCAGCACGACGGCGCTACGACAGTGATGATGATGCTACCGACGCAGGGCTTCGCCTAATCACCGCTACGATATGATCGAGGTGGATTATGGTGGATAGGGGCACCGCACACGGCTTGGAACAATCAACTTGTGTGTCTTTGGGTGCCCTCGCCCCAGTATGTAAAGGAACAAGGGGGGAGGCCGGCCAGCCTTGGTGCACCCCAAGGAGAGGAGGAATCCTCTTCCTACTAGGAAGAGGATTCATCCTTTCCTAGTCCAACTAGGAAGAGGGAAGGGGGAAGGAAAGAGAGGGAGAGGGAGAGGGAAAGAGGGGCCGCACCCCCTCCCCTAGTCCAATTCGGACTCCTCATGGGAGGGGCGCGCCACCTCCTGGGCTGCTGTCCTCTCTCTCCCCTCGGGCCCACTAAGGCCCAATACTTCCCCGGGGGGTTCCGATAACCCTTCCGGCACTTCGGTTTTCTCTGAAATCACCCGGAACACTTCTGGATTCGGAATATAGTCGTCCAATATATTGATCTTTACGTCTCAACCATTTCAAGACTCCTTGTTATATCTGTGATCATATCCGGGACTCCGAACTACCTTCGGTACATCAAAGCACAAAAACTCATAATACCGATCGTCACCGAACTTTAAGCGTGCGGACCCTACGGGTTCGAGAACTATGTAGACATGACCGAGACACATCTCCGATCAATAACCAATAGTGGAACCTGGATGCTCATATTGGCTCCCACATATTCTACGAAGATCTTTATCGGTCAAACCGCATAACAACATACATTGTTCCCTTTGTCATCGGTATGTTACTTGCCCGAGGTTCGATCGTCGGTATCTCAATACCTAGTTCAATCTTGTTACCGGCAAGTCTCTTTACTCGTTCAGTAATACATCATCCCACAACTAACTCATTAGTTACAATGCTTGCAAGGCTTATAGTGATGTGTATTACCGAGTGGGCCCAGAGATACCTCTGCCACAATCGGAGTGAAAAATCCTAATCTCGAAATACGCCAACTCAACAAGTACCTTCGGAGACACCTGTAGAGCACCTTTATAATCACCCAGTTACGTTGTGACGTTTGGTAGCACACAAAGTGTTCCTCCGGTAAACCGGAGTTGCATAATCTCATAGTCATAGGAACATGTATAAGTCATGAAGAAAGCAATAGCAACATACTAAACGATCAAGTGCTAATCTAACGGAATGGGTCAAGTCAATCACATCATTCTCCTAATGATGTGATCCCATTAATCAAATGACAACTCATGTCTATGGCTAGGAAACATAACCATCTTTGATCAACGAGCTAGTCAAGTAGAGGCATACTAGTGACGCTCTGTTTGTCTATGTATTCACACATGTATCATGTTTCCGGTTAATACAATTCTAGCATGAATAATAAACATTTATCATGATATAAGGAAATAAATAATAACTTTATTGTTGCCTCCAGGGCATATTTCCTTCAGATTTAGGCCCAAATATTTTTAGTGGGCTACATGCAAATTTCGGCCCATAATCGTTTTTAGCCCAATTGGAATGGGCCCGACGAATGTTGGCTTGTTGGGCTCCTACGAAGCTTTCGGCCGAATACATTACTAAGATAAACCTACACTATACAAAAATAGTGTCATAATTACTACAGCCTTTGGCAGCATCATAAATATTGTATCACAACAAAATAAATTCCAACCATACAACAAAAGGCTTGTTGGCATAAAGTTTACAGTCCTTGCAGATAAAACCACCATCAGATGTATAGAAGCACAGATCATTTGACCTGAGTGCTAATGTTTTAGGCTATAGAATTAGATAGAGTAGCACGATCTTCCCATTTTTTCCGCCATTGCTCTTGGACAACGAAGCAAATGTCTAATAGTCTGGTTTCAAAACCATTCAAATCTTGACGACATTTGTCAACCACTATTCTTGTTTACGAAATGACGTCCATTAGGGATTGGACTTGTGTCTGTAGCACAAATATATCACTTTGTCTAGCCGTAAGATTTTGTTCAGTAGGCGATTTGGACAAGGTTACCTTGACAACCAACCCAGATTACGCAGGAAGGTGCTTTTTGCACTATTAGTGGAGAGATACTGACGCACTGCAGCAAGAGGTGACATTGTGCCTGTGGTAGCCTCGTCACCTTCAGGTGGTTGTGGCTGTTCAATCATTTGTTCCATAGCTTGCTGCAAGTTTGAACTTGTAGATTAGTGTACCAGATAAGTTACTAATGAGACAAAAACAAACAAAGTAGGTTTCACGTTTATACATAACTTATTTTGGTGAACTACTGTAATACATTAGCATGTATTGTAGTGCCAACTACATAATAAAATCACTTTCGGAACATATGTCCATGTAGCATGCCTACTGTATTGTCTATTTCCTCACATTCGTTGACATCTAAGGATAAAGAGACATGGTTTAAAGTAGGATGAACATAGTATGACATCATTCATATCATGGGCAAACAGATATAAAACAAACAGGCTATTGTATAATTGTGTGCGCACGTGAACATCACAACTAGATTACAGATCAAGACCAAAAGAATATTCCTCATCTCTTTTAAACCATGTAAGGTGAAATGATACGCTAAGAAAACTGTGTATAAAAGTGAATAGAGTAACTGACATTGGCTGCAAACCGAGAAGTTAAATGAACACATCACATTACCAATCAGATCAAAGGCACGAGGAGTAAGGACTTATAACAGCGGCTTGAACTGGTGTGCTCATGCCCTTCATCTTGCTGGTGTGGCAATCTTTGAAGATTTGCACTGCGTTCGGTTCAGGTTCTTTTTGGTCCACACGGGCTTTCCTATATATTTGGAGCAAGTCAATATAGATACGATAATATGGCGTATAAAAAAGAAGGAACTAGCAGCTATTTACAAGAGCCTCGCAGTGTGCAATATAGCTACACGATCCTATTGTTTGTTGGAATTTCACTTTAGAACGGTTGGTCTTGTTCTTCAAACAGTTAGCCTAGAAGAAGATACACTTGTAAGGCACATATATAAATACAAGTTCAATATGTGATCTGATCAAATACATATACCCTACCAATATTTTGGATCAGACCAGTGTTTAACAAGGGATGTCCAGTCTTCATCTGTAATATATTGCACTAGAGATATTTGAGCGATTTCATTGTTAGCCTTGCCTTTGAAGTGAGATTTTCTAAGGTGGTACCGATACTTTCGCAGAGCAGACTGAAAAACATGAGTGCATGCTTGTTTAGTTGCATCATCTTTCAGATCCAACTTGAACTTCATCTATTGAAAAAAGAATGTGAGTCTTATTAGGAGGAGGCTAGAAAGTATGGGACATAGCAAGACAATATTACAAATTGTGATGAATAACATTAGATACGGATAAATGGTCAAGGAAGGTGTTAAACTGGGTATTGTCTTTCTCATTCCTGTACTGGATCCACGTTGGGAGGATACGTGCATGACACCTAACGGCAACGGATGCCTCTGATACTAACTTGGCTGACTCTGTAGCATCACATGGCCTTTTTAAACCTGCCTCAAGATGGATCTCCATTCTTCCTTCCTTAGATTTTGTCAACCTGTCAAGCATTATCCCTAATGTCTGTTTCTGCTTGCGCCGTGGTGCTAGTTCAACAACGAATATGGAAAGTGTTAGTGCACATCAAACTGTGAGAGTACATATAAAGGAGCATGCAACTGCAACTTGACTCAGTCAGGTACCGTCTTGTTGTTGATGCTCATGAGGTTCATCTGATCTTGCCAAGTCCTGTTGTGTCAGCAGTGCTTCAGAAGTAGTGCTAGGTGTGAAGGCAGCTTGGGAACTGGCCAGTTCCAGAGCAAACGAACGAGTAACTCACTGAGATGCTGGTACAGTTGAAGCAGATGCTGCAGCTGGTGGAGCAGGCGATAGTATGTTTGTAGATTTAGCCGGTGGACTTGGACCTTCTACTGCACTATAAGTACCAGCAGAATCTCGAGGGCAGATCCTTTTCCGTTTCACCCAACGAGTAGCACCATTCCCTACTATATTCTTTTCCTTGCTCTTTTTTTACTTTGCCATGTCAAGCCGTACCCACAACACAAAAGAATAAAATCGCTCTTCAGAACTCATTGATGCATGATACAGACAAGCAATACTTTGATGTAAGACAACCATATGAGGATGGAATATGTAAGAAAAATAGGACGGCATGACATATTCACAACTACGATCTGTAAACTAAGCAGAAGGATTTTCAAGAAAATAGAGGTAATGCAAGCTAGACACCATATGAAAGATGCAACCAATATCACTCTGCCAAGTTAAAAGTGTCTTGTCATAAGTGGCATTTCAAAAAATTAGAAGCAGTACAACATAGAAATCAATGCAAGATGCAACCACTATCAAACTGCCATGTAAAAAGCGTCCAATCATGAGTGACCGATGCGGGATACACAACAACAGTACTTTGATGTAAGAACATGGTATGATAGATGCAGTGTATTCTAGACACAGAAAGGCATGTCATATACACATGTATAACGTATAAACTCAGGGGGTGCAGTTTAATCAAAATAGAAGAAATTCAGACTAGACAACATATGCAACATGAAACCAATTATCACACTGTCAACTTAGAGCAAGCACCTGCAATGGTGGAGTACAGGAGATGAACTCATCATGTAGACTTGGGACTTCAAATTCATTAGCAGTAGTAGTGGCAAATCTAGAGAGTCTCTGTTTGCATTGGTCCGGAGGACCACCAACATCCCCTAACTTACTCTTTTCCTTCCTATTTTCTGATATTGCCTTATGAAGTCAAAACCACAAGAAGATGAATAAAGTTAGGTCTGCATAACTGATTGATGCATGATACAGACGAACACTACTTTGATGTAAGGCAAGCGCATGATAGTAGGATGGAATATATACAAAAAAAAGATAACATTGCATATTCACACATACGATAGGAGGATGGAATATGTATGAAAAACAGTAACCAGAAGGCATTTCAACAAAATTAGAAGAAATGAAAGCTAGGCACCATATGAACATGCAACCAATATCACTCTATCAGGTAAAAAGGGTCTCGTCGTAAGTGCAATTTCAAGAAATTAGAAGCAGTACAAGCTATAAGACAATGCAATATGCAACCTACATCACACTCCCAAGTTAAATGTGTCTTATGGGTAAGTGATCGTTGCAGGTATAAGTTGTAAGCTACGTAGATGCTATTCAACAAAATCAGAAGCAATAGAAACTAGACATCATACGGAACACGCAACCACATATAACAGTTCCAAGTTAGAGCAAGCACATGTGATGGTGGAGTAGGGAGATGTGCTCATCATCTACACGTATGTTCTAGAAACAGGAACATGTGTCATATTCACAGGCATTATGTGTAAAGTAAGCAGATGCAATTCAATAAAGTTAGGAGCAATACAAGCTAGACATTGTACACAACATGAAACCACATATAATAGTGCCAAGTTAGAGCAAGCACCTGTGATGGTGGAGTAGGGGAGATGTGCTCATCATCTACACAGCTACGTTGACTATCCAACCTTGTGTTGTCTTGCAAATCTTGTTGGGAGGATGGCGGAGTAGAATATGTAGAGACCCTTTGTTTGAGTTGCTCCAAAGGACCACCATCATCCACTGCCGGACTAATTTCCTTCAGCTGTATTGACTTTGAATTGTGAAGTCAAACTGATAAGAAAATGGAATAAAATTCGGTCTTCAGAACTCATTCATGCATGATACTGACGAACACTACTCGGATGAAAGGCAAACACATGATACGAGGATGGAATATGTACAAAAATAGGACGAAGTGACATATTCACACCAATGATGTGGTAACTAAACAGAAGGCATTTCAACAAATTAGAAGCACTGCAAGCTAGACACCATATGAAAGGTGCAACCAATATCACTCTGCCAATTCAAACTGCCTGGCTTTTCAACAAATTAGAAGCAGTACATGCTATAAATCATATGCAAGACACAACCAATATCACAGTGGTGACTTAAAGGTGCCTTATCATAAGTGACTGATGCGGGATATGCAAGAACAGTGTCTGATGTAAGAACAGGGTGTGATCAGAGATAATATGTTCTAGAAACAGGAACACGTGTCATATTCACGGCATTATGTGTAAAGTAAGCAGACACAATTCAACAAAGTTAGAAGCAATACAAGCTAGACATCATACGCAACATCCAACCACATATAATAGTGCTAAGTTAGAGCAAGCACCTGTGATGGTGGAGTAGGGGAGATGTGCTCATCATCTACACAACTACGTTGACTGTCTAGCCTTGCGTTGTCTTGCAAATCTTGTTGGGAGGATGGCGGAGTAGAATCTTTAGAGACCTTCTGTTTCAGTTGCTCGGAAGGACCACCATCATCCAATGCCTTACCAATTTCCTTCCGATTTATTGATTTTGCATTGTGAGGTCAAACTGACAATACAAAGAAATAAAATTCGCTCTTCAGAACTCATTCATGCATGATACTGACGAACACTACTCTGATGAAAGGTAAAGTCATGATACGAGGATGGAATATGTACGAAAAACTGGACGTCTTGACATATTCACATCTATGATGTGGTAACTAAGCAGAAGGCACTTCAACAAATTAGAAGCACTGCAAGCTAGACACCATATGGAAGGTGAAATCAATATCACTCTGCTAAGTTAAAACTGTCTCATCATAGGTGGCGTTCATCAAACTAGAAGCACTACACGATACAATCATATTCAAGATGCAAACCAATATCACACTGCCAACTTAAAGGTGTCCCATCATAAGTGACTGATGCAGGATACACAAGAAGAGTAGTTTCATGTAAGAACATGGTGTGATAGACAGATATAGTATGTACCAAAACCCGGAAAGTGTGTCATATTCACACGTATCATGCGTAAGCTAAGCAGATGCAGTTTACACTAATTAGGAGCAATACAAGCTAGACACCATATGCAACATGCAACCAGATATCACACTGCCAAGTTAGAGCAAGCTCCTTGGACGGTGGAGTAGGGGAGCGGAGACTTGGAACTTGTAATGCACTAGCAATACAAGGAGAATCCGTACAGATGCTCCATTTACATTGCTGCAGAGGACCACCATCATCGCCTTCCTTACTCTTTTTTGATTTTTCCTTGTCAAGTCAAACCCACAAGAAAAAGGAATAACATTTCCTCTTCAGAACTCATTGATGCATGATACTGACGAACACTACTTTCATGTAAGGCAACCGCATGATAGGAGGATGGAATATGTATGAAAAACAGGACGGCATGACATATTGACATGTATGATGTATAAAGTGTAAACTAAGCACAAGGTGTTTGAACTAGTTAGAAGCAATGCAAGCTAGAAACCATATGACAGATCAAACCAATATCACTCTGCCAAATTGAAAGGGTGGCCTAACAAATGTATTTGACCAAATTAGAAGCAATACATGGCAACAAGCTAGAAATAATATACAATATGCAACGAATAATGGTGTCTCATCGTAAGCGATTGATGCAGGATACAGAAGAGAGGTAGTTTCATGTAAGAACATGGTTAACACATAGATGTAGTGTGTACCAAAAATAGGAAGGCATGCCATATTCACAGGTATAATGTGTAAGCTAAGCAGATGCAATTTACCCTAATTAGAAGCATTACAAGCTAGACACCGTATGCAACATGACCGCCATCATCAGAGAGAATCTGCACTGCAGTAGGAGTAGCAGGAGACTCTGCAGAGATCATATGTTTCGGTTGCTCCACAGGACCACCATCATTCCGAGCCTTCGTACTTTTAGATTTTGCCTTGTCAAGTAAACAGACAAGAAAAAGGAATGAAATTCGCACTTCCAAATTCGTTGATGCATGATACTGACGAACACAACCTTTATGTATGGCAACCACATTGTAGGAGGATGGAATATGCACGAAAAACGCTAAGCAGAAGGCATTTGAACAAATTGGAAGCAATGCAATCTAGACAACATATGAAAGATCCAACCAAAATCACTCTACCAAGTTAGATGTGTCTCATTATAAGTGGCACTTCAAAAAATTAGAGGCAATACATGTTTGAAATGATATGCAAGATGCAACCAATATTACACTGTCAACTTGAAGGTGTCTCGTCAGAAGTGATTGATGAGGGATACATAAGAAAAGTAGTTTGATGTAAGAACGTGGTTAATAGAAAGACATAGTATGTACCAAAAACAGGAAGGCATGTCATATTCATAGGTATAATGTGTAAACTAAGCAGATGCAATTTACCCTAATTAGAAGCATTACAAGCTAGACACCGTATGCAACATGCAACCACATATCACACAGCGAAGTTAGAGAAAGCACCTGCGATGGTGGTGTAGGGGAAGTGCGGTCTTCAAGTACATAGCTACGTTCAATATCTTCATTTAGGCTTGCTGTTTCTTGAGAATCATGTGCAGAGGATGAAACTGCACTCTTTATAAGAGCATCACGTCTCATACTAACCCACGGGCGTGACTGTCTCATCATAAGCGATAGATGCAGGATACACAAGAACAGTAGTTTGATGTAAGAACATGGTGTCATAGGCAGATGTAGTATGTACCAAAAACTGGAAGGCGTGTCATATTCACATGTATAATGTGTAAGCTAAGGAGATGCAATTTAAGAAAATAGGAGCAATACTAGCTAGGCACCATATGGAACATGCAACCAGATATCACACTGCCATGTTAGAGCAAGCACCCGGGGTTGTGGAGTAGGGGAGATGAGATTTGAAACTTGCACTGCAGTAGGAGTAGCAGGAGAATCTGCAGAGATCATCTGTTTCGGTTGCTTCAGAGGACCACCATCATTCCGAGCCTTCGTCCTTTTATATTTTTCCTTGTCAAGTAAACACACAAGAAAAAGGAATGAAATTCGCACTTCCAAATTCGTTGATGCATGATACTGACGAACACAACTTTTATGTATGGCAACCACATTGTAGGAGGATGGAATATGCACGAAAAACGCTAAGCAGAAGGCATTTGAACAAATTGGAAGCAACGCAATCTAGACAACATATGAAAGATCCAACCAAAATCACTCTACCAAGTTAGATGTGCCTCATTATAAGTGGCACTTCAAAAAATTAGAGGCAATACATGTTTGAAATGATATGCAAGATGCAACCAATATTTCACTGTCAACTTGAAGGTGTCTCGTCAGAAGTGATTGATGAGGGATACATAAGAAAAGTAGTTTGATGTAAGAACGTGGTTAATAGAAAGACGTAGTATGTACCAAAAACAGGAAGGGATGTCATATTCACAGGTATAATTTGTTAACTAAGCAGATGCAATTTACCCTAATTAGAAGCATTACAAGCTAGACATTGTATGCAACATGCATGTAGCGACCCGGCCCGAATGGGACAAGTCTCTGTGCTTACGTGTCATCCCTGGATCGGTATGCTGACACACACAGTACTCGAAGGATTTATAACAGAGGTAAATCACATGTATAAATTAGCGTGAATACTATTACCTCAATCCAATATAGCGGAAGCAAGCAAGGTTGTGGATTCCCATCAACACCAACGACAAAGTTGAGTGTAGAAATCGTAACCCTAACGTATCACTTACTCGTCGTAAGAAAACCTGCAACATGAGACGTTGCAGCCCGAAACGGGTCAGTACATTGAATGTACTGGCAAATTCACACCATGGAGAAAATGATGAACAATGGCTATCACAACATGGATATTTGGCTGGTGGAAAAGCTCTATGGTTATATGTTTTTGCGAAAAGCCAATTTTTCCCTACTGCAAAGGAATAAATTTATTTAACTAACATGGTGGTTGTTAAACATTGAGAATGGTTGACAGCATTCTCAATCCCAATTAAGTATCATCATTAAAACCCAACAAAATTAATTAAAGTAACATGATGAGATCAACAGGATAATCCAAGAACTAGATACTCAAGATGTCCATAACCGGGGACACGGCTAATCATGATTAGTTTGTACACTCTGCAGAGGTTTGCGCACTTTTCCCCACAAGACTCGATCACCTCCGTTAGATTTCTCGCACTACATGATGTTTGAGAAACGGATGACCGAGACATAGTCTTTCAGAAGCGCTAGCACCTTACGTTGGATAGACCGGTACACCTACTTTCCCCTACATCTGCTAGTCTACCCTGTAAGAGTTCGCACGACTTATTCAACTATGCCAGAGCCCATAATGGCTTGTGGCTGCATATGGAAGTTTCTAGCATGAATAATCTTATGATCCCTTTGAGCCTGGGTGGCGGTCCAAAATAAAAACAGGCAAGTCCTGGAATACCCAGGTGCCTAGACAGGCAAGTCCTGGAATACCCAGGTGCCTCAGTCCACCCAGATGTGTGTTTAAGTTGCCACCTTAAATAAACCATTGATTAACAATACTCACATCTGTCATGGATATCACTCACCCAATCCACGTCTACTAGCATAGCATGGCATAATAAGCAAACGCATAAGTAACTCCCAAAGGTTTCATAAGTAACACTGGTAATAGTTACTACCTCATCTACTTCCCATCCCTCAATTTAATTAGATCCTAATCATGCAGTGTTTGAGGATTGATCTAATGCAATAAAAACTAGGTATGAAAGGGATATGATCAAAGCGTGAACTTGCCTGCAATGTTGATGAAGATGATTCGCACTCAAAACTCTTGATAGATCTACTCGTCACACTCCGGTCAATCTATCGTAAGCAACAATAGTAACCACACATAAGCAATCACTCAAAAGATCAGAAAGATCGAAGAAAACGATTCGGGAAACATCAAAACCAAGCCAATAATTCTTGCAACATAAAACAATTTCTAACAGTACCAAAATTATGTGAATTTGGCCTTATCAGAAGGTTTAGGTCAAGAGCTTCGATTTGAAAAAAGAATCAGCTAAATCGGAGTTACGAAACTCAAGTTATAATCAAACGAAGTTTGAATACAAATCTGTTTGGATTCAAATTTTAAAACTTTCAAAAACATGTTTGAGTTGAATTACTGGATATAGGAGATCATAACGAAGATGTGAGCGTTGGTTTCGTTGGATTTGGTCTAACGAGTAAAAAGTTATAGTCGTTTGAAGTTCAGGGACTAAATTGTGAGGAAAAGTTATCACAAATAGGTCCCTGGCTACGAAAAACAGATCTAATATGCGAACGTTCACTGTTTAGGACTAAACATCGAACAGGTTTACTAAAAACTACTAACTGGTGAACGTGCTCTAATTATCTAAAAAAACCAGATCTAACCTAGGGTTTTTTTTATAGAAAACCGGACCTAGGTTTCGGCGGTTTTACCGGTTCGGCCGGTTTTCTTCGAAAACCGGAGGCGGCGCAGATCGGCAGATCGGGTCGGGCGTCCAGCGAATCGGCGGCAAGGGGCGGTGACTCCGGCGAGCGGCTCGGGGCGCAGCTGCGGCGCTGGCGGCGGCTTGGGTGGGCGTCGGCTGCGGTAGAGCAAGCAGCGAGGGGCGGCGCAGGGCGGAGTGCAGCGCGAGCAGCAGCGGCGGGCGGCGGCGCGGCGGATTTGGCGGCGGCGGCGGCGCAACGCGGCGAGGAGGAGCGGCGGCGCGGGGCGAGAGGAGGAGAGATACGGGGCCCGGGGCTCCGTATTTATAGGAGGGGGCGAGGGGTGGCGTGGGGTAGGGGAAAGGGGGCGGCGACGGGAGGCAGTGTCCGGGGAGGACACGACGACGGCGGCGATGCCATGCGGCGGCGGGAGTCGGGGACGAGCGCGGGCGAGCGACACGGGCTGGGCCGCTGCTGGGCCGAAAGGCCAGTGGGCCGGTGCGGTGAGGAACGGTGCTGGGCCGGCTGGGCTGGGCGCGGCCCAGTTTGGTCGGTCCGAAAGTTTTTTTTAAACATTTTTCGTAGACAAGAAAATAAGCAAAAATAAAATAAAATAAAAATATAACATACGCATATAATATATCGAAAATTTTCAGAAAACGATTTTCTACGACATGAACATTTTTGTAAAGTCAAATAAAATCCAGAAAAATTCAAATAATTCAAAGAGTGATGCTGCGCTAATAAAATCCAACAAAAATCATTTTAAAAATACCAAAATGATTTCAAATTAATTTTTCTCCAATTTTCTGTTGTAGGGAATCATGTTACCGTATTTTCCATATATTTTATTTTTAGAGAAAAATAATTTGAATAAAACTCAAATAACTCCAAATTGAATATAAATTCAAAAGAACTTTGAATTTAATTCTTTGAAACTCCCAACTCATATTTCATATATTTTGAAGAAGTCATATTATCTTCTCTCGTGAAAATCATTGAGTTGCATAAAGTTTCAAATTGGAAATATTTCCAATTGGAATTCAAATATTTTTCAAACACCCTTTTCATTTATTTAAATGGAAGAAGTCATGTCATCTTCTCTCTAGGGTTTTGTATTTTAAAATAATTTGAATTCACGAAGATAATAAAAGCAAAAATGAAAGTTTGGGAAAGTCCTTTTATTCCCTCTCATTTAACTTTCAAAAAGTTTCGAATTTCACTCACTTTCAGTCAATCAATCAAATAATCAATCAAGTCTATCTATTTATTATAACAATTCAAAATTTAGAATTTTGGGATGTTACAAACCTACCACCCTTAAAATGAATCTCGTCCTCGAGATTCGGAGAGGCTAGCAAGAAAAGGTTAGGGTTTGGGGGTCTTCTCAATATCCAGTGATCAGCTCCGGGGTCTCGGGTGCTACCACCCTTAAAATCATTGTTACGGTTCCATCAAAACTCATATACTCCATCCTTATTCTTGACCATGTCGATTTTCTCAGATCGTAAGGATAATTCCTTCTCTGGGGTCTTCCGGTAGTGGCATAACCTTTTCCTCAATTCTCCTGTCCTTTCTTCTTGGTAAGGTTCTACCATGACTGCGTCTTCTTAGCTGACGGGTCTGGCGCCAATACTAAACAACTATCGATATCTCATGGTGTTCAACAATTTATGGTTTCTCCTGCAGGAAATGGGTCTGGTTGATCCTCACCGCATAACCTACGGTTGGCAAAAGCTGCCTTGTACAAGGGGAAAATTGCTATACCAATCTAAGGTTCAAACAAGGTTTATTATCGTCGTCTCTCTACTATAGGTAAGTCACTCAGATTTACCATCCCACATAGCAAGGCGAATAATATGAGTAAGTCGGTATGGTGATCAATCCATCCCGCACCCAAATCATTACCATGTATATGTTTTAGCGAATCTCGCACTCTAACACTCAGTCATCCTCACAAGCATTGCAGAATTTCTCTTGTCGACGAACCAAGTTCGGATAAATCCATTGATTCTGCAAGCCAAACAAACATCTATCGTTCCTTCCCAACCCTCAGGTATTGCGTAGCTCCTATAAGATCGTCTATCGATAAAATCGTAACTTCTTCCAGGGTTTTTCCTTCAGCGAGAGTGTGTTTGCTTCTTGGCAGGTCCTAGGGCCTGTGGGTTATGGCCCATCTCATCACTTGTCAACCTTGAACTCATCATCTGGGCAACTGACCATTATTCCAACATCCAACTTCCAACTTCCAAGCATACTTAAATCCATCCAATTGTACTGTCTTCCTTCCTTCTATTGGCACCAAACTAGAACATGATTACTCAGACTCATCATGGAATTTCCATTGATCCATATTTCCTACATCATACCTCCTTTATATCCAATAGTAATTCATCTCTTCATCCTCGTGGGATATCCCACATACCGGGATAAAAATGTATACTCATGAAGTCCACATTCCACTTCGTGGAGCATCATTATCCTTTCCAGGGTCATCAACTTAACATTCTCTTCTGACTCCTTGATCACATTTGGTCCAAACAACTAACGATCTCCAACTTCATCCCACACACTCTTGGGGTATCAAACATATCGAGACAAAACTCGTATTCATTTTGTACGAAATCCACTCAGTGGTGTATCCTTATCTTTTTCAGGGTCAACGGTTCTTACAGGGTACTACCACCCTCAAAATGCACAAATCTTCCATAGACCATATTTCTCATACCCCCAAAATGGTCAACATCTTTCCTCATAGAGTAACTCATAAAATCCAAATCAGTACCAACACTGCTAACTTTATTGATTCTCAAATTATTACAATCTCTTATTTTTCCATTACATGCCTCAACTCAACACCTCAATATAAAAGAAAATGCTCTCACTTGTACTACTATATTTCTTCTGTTACAAACTCAACTATTTATCACAAGTCTCCTTCTCCTTGGGACAATCCCTGGCATAGTGCCCTGCTTCATTACAACGAAAGAATAATACTTCTGACAAGTTTCGAGGTTTCCTCTTGATCACATAGCCTCCTTAGGTCCTTGGCTTCCTTTTTGGGCAAGTGTTGATGTAGTGCCCTGACTCCTTGCACTTGTAATAGGTGATATGACTCAGATCCTTCCCGGAATCCAATCTTCTTCTCTTTGTGGACTTTTCCATTCCAATCAGGGCTTCTATTTCCTGTGGGTCATACTCTACTTCCTCCGTCGGGAATTCTACTAGATCCCCATTCATACAATTCTGGGAGATGTGTCCTTCTTCTCCACATGAATAGCAAGACTCGGTGCAGGGTTTAATTGGTTCCTCTTTGGGTGTGTCCTCCACCTCTTCCTTCATCACAGGTTCTTCTAAACTTCCCATTAGGGCTCCTTTCATTGCTTCTCTCTTTTTGCTAGATGGTTCTTTGTAGCATGGGGTAAATGTGACACTGAGCAGGGTAGTGGGTAGTCCCTTCACACAAGAAACAAGTGATCTGCCTAGTTGGGCATTCTTCAGCTGGGTGACTTCCTTCACAATTAGGGTATTCATCCTTGTGTTCTTTGTGGTTGTGTCCTATTTCTCCACAAGGCTTGCATGCACAAGTTTTCTTCATATCCTTTCCATAGGGCTTCAATTTCTGGGACACAAACCGAGACTTTAGCAAAGTCAACTTAAATTCTTTCCAAGTGGTTACTCCTTACCATCCATTGATAGTCTGGTACATCCTCCACCAAGTAGCAGCACCTCTTTCAAAGCATTGAAGAGCATGCTGGGCCATATCCTTTCCGACTATGGGGTTGTTCTCCATATGATCCTCCATGTTCTGAATCCATCGGTCTGTCTCCAATTGACTCATCGGTCCAGAAAATACGAGCTCATCTCCATTCATCATCTATTGGGTCCATGGGTTATGGGGTGAGATAAGAGAGATCGAGAGGGATACACACAATACAAACAAAAGGTTTTGAAAAAGACAATTTTTTTTATTGTGGCTGTCGGAAAAACAACAAACAAATGACAGCTCACAAACGTCGCATCCAACGTAAGTGTTACAGGGGTTTGGTCTTCTAAAGGTCAATAAATCTTCAAAGTCGCCAAACTCTTCAAGTCTTGTTCATGTCTCCGATGGCTTCTTTCGACCGTGCTTGACCTTCTCAAGTTCTTTTGCCAGATCATCTCTATTAACGCAAAGTCTCTCGTGGCGTCCTTCAATATTTCTGGAGTTGCATTCCAAACTTCTGGGTTTCAAAATCTTGGTATGAACCACGGTCCTACTGTCTTTCAGTTACTGACGAATCTCCTATATCTCGAGGTTTTGCTCCTTCAGCTTGGCTACTCTCAGCTTCTAGGTCCGGAGTTCTTCTCAAAATACTTCCTTGTCAAAATACGGCTTCCTGAAGGTCCATCTTAAACTCCTGATGTAGTACTCCAAGTCCTGGTGATACACTGGCTAAGGTTAAAACTTCATCTTGTTGATAGGTGCTCCATCAGCCTTCTACCATCCAATCATTCCATGCATCTGCATGCTTAACTCAGCATGGTGACAATAGTATAAGCGGGCGATAACATCATGGATAGCCATGTTTATGCCCATGTCATTACCATGAGCTATCATTCCATAGTTGATATTCTCCTGCATTGGGGTTTCCTTGACAAAACTTTGAGTTCTAATGCTCCATGTTTCAGTCTTTCTCCGATACACCTTGATCTCGGGTATTGACAACTTCAATAGTCTGCCAAGTTCCATAAGGGTAGCCTTCCTAGGTCATACAAATCTGGAAATTCTTCGGAGCCTTCAAATTCTCCTAGTCTTCGGAGTCTTCAGCCGTTGTAGTTTCCATTATTCAAATGCAAAGTAATATCTCCTTCATTCCGTAGTGGTCGTGGTTGTCCGATATTTTGTACTCCTTGAAGTGGTCTCATCAGTCGAAAAGGGGAAAGGGTATGGTCTCACTAAAAGGGATATTTGAATAAGCTCAGAAGAGAGGTAAAAGATCTTTTTGAAAAAGAAAGTTTTAGAGGAAAAAATCTTTTCCTATGGGCATGCCAGTTTCTAGGGTCACGTCCTACAGTCAACATGTGCTTTGATACCATCTTGTAGCGACCCGACCCGAATGGGACAAGTCTCTGTGCTTACATGTCATCCCTGGATCGGTATGCTGACACACACAGTACTCGAAGGATTTATAACAGAGGTAAATCACATGTATAAATTAGCGTGAATACTATTACCTCAATCCAATATAGCGGAAGCAAGCAAGGTTGTGGATTCCCATCAACACCAACGACAAAGTTGAGTGTAGAAATCGTAACCCTAACGTATCACTTACTCGTCGTAAGAAAACCTGCAACATGAGACGTTGCAGCCCGAAACAGGTCAGTACATTGAATGTACTGGCAAATTCACACCATAGAGAAAATGATGAACAATGGCTATCACTACATGCATATTTGGCTGGTGGAAAAGCTCTATGGTTATATGTTTTTGCGAAAAGCCAATTTTTCCCTACTGCAAAGGAATAAATTTATTTAACTAACATGGTGGTTGTTAAACATTGAGAATGGTTGACAGCATTCTCAATCCCAATTAAGTATCATCATTAAAACCCAACAAAATTAATTAAAGTAACATGATGAGATCAACAGGATAATCCAAGAACTAGATACTCAAGATGTCCATAACCGGGGACACGGCTAATCATGATTAGTTTGTACACTCTGCAGAGGTTTGCGCACTTTTCCCCACAAGACTCGATCGCCTCCGTTAGATTTCTCGCACTACATGATGTTTGAGAAACGGATGACCGAGACATAGTCTTTCAGAAGCGCTAGCACCTTACGTTGGATAGATCGATACACCTACTTTCCCCTACATCTGCTAGTCTACCCTGTAAGAGTTCGCACGACTTATTCAACTATGCCAGAGCCCGTAATGGCTTGTGGCTGCACACGGAAGTTTCTAGCATGAATAATCTTATGATCCCTTTGAGCCTGGGTGGCGGTCCAAAAGAAAAACAGGCAAGTCCTGGAATACCCAGGTGCCTAGACAGGCAAGTCCTGGAATACCCAGGTGCCTCAATCCACCCAGATGTGTGTTTAAGTTGCCACCTTAAATACACCATTGATTAACAATACTCACATCTGTCATGGATATCACTCACCCAATCCACGTCTACTAGCATAGCATGGCATAATAAGCAAACGCAGAAGTAACTCCCAAAGGTTTCATAAGTAAAACAGGTAATAGGTACTACATCATCTACTTCCCATCCCTCAATTTAATTAGATCCTAATCATGCAGTGTTTGAGGATTGATCTAATGCAAAAAAAACTAGGTATGAAAGGGATATGATCAAAACGTGAACTTGCCTGCAATGTTGATGAAGATGATTCGCACTCAAAACTCTTGATAGATCTACTCGTCACACTCCGGTCAATCTATCGTAAGCAACAATAGTAACCACACATAAGCAATCACTCAAAAGATCAGAAAGATCGAAGAAAATGATTCGGGAAACATCAAAACCAAGCCAATAACTCTTGCAACATAAAACAATTTCTAACAGTACCAAAATTATGTGAATTTGGCCTTATCAGAAGGTTTAGGTCAAGAGCTTCGATTTGCAAAAAGAATCAACTAAATCGGAGTTACGAAACTCAAGTTATAATCAAACGAAGTTTGAATACAAATCTGTTTGAATTCAAATTTTAAAACTTTCAAAAACATGTTTGAGTTCGATTACTGGATAGAGGAGATCATAGCGAAGATGTGAGCGTTGGTTTCGTTGGATTTGGACTAACGAGTAAAAAGTTATAGTCGTTTGAAGTTCAGGGACTAAACTGTGAGGAAAAGTTATCACGAATAGGTCCCTGGCTACAAAAAACAGATCTAATATGCGAATGTTCACTGTTTAGGACTAAATAGCGAACAGGTTTACTAAAAACTACTAACTGGTGAACGTGCTCTAATTATCTAAAAAAACCAGATCTAACCTAGGGTTTTTTTTATAGAAAACCGGACCTAGGTTTCGGCGATTTTACCGGTTCGGCCGGTTTTCTTCGAAAACCGGAGGCGGCGCGGATCGGCAGATCGGGTCGGGCGTCCGGCGAATCGGCGGCGAGGGGCGGCGACTCCGGCGAGCGGCTCGGGGCGCAGCTGTGGCGCTGGCGGCGGCTTGGGTGGGCGTCGGCTGCGGCAGAGCAAGCGGCGAGGGGCGGCGCAGGGCGGAGTGCAGCGCGAGAAGCAGCGGCGGGCGGCGGCGCGGCGGATTTGGCGGCGGCGGCGGCGCAACGCAGCGAGGAGGAGCGGTGGCGCGGGGCGAGAGGAGGAGAGATACGGGGCCCGGGGCTACGTATTTATAGGAGGGGGCGAGGGGTGGCGTGGGGAAGGGGAAAGGGGGCGGCGACGGGAGGCAGTGTCCGGGGAGGACACGTCGATGGCGGCGATGCCGTGCGGCGGCGGGAGTCGGGGACGAGCGCGGGCGAGCGACACGGGCTGGGCCGCTGCTGGGCCGAAAGGCCAGTGGGCCGGTGCGGTGAGGAACGGTGCTGGGCCGGCTGGGCTGGGCGCGGCCTAGTTCGGTCGGTCCGAAAGTTTTTTTTTAAACATTTTTCGCAGACAAGAAAATAAGCAAAAATAAAATAAAATAAAAATATAACATAGGCATATAATATATCAAAATTTTCAGAAAACGATTTTCTAAGACATGAACATTTTTGTAAAGTCAAATAAAATCCAGAAAAATTCAAATAATTCAAAGAGTGTTGCTGCCCTAATAAAATCCAACAGAAATCATTTTAAAAATACCAAAATGATTTCAAATTAATTTTTCTCCAATTTTCTGTTGTAGAGAATCATGTTACCCTATTTTCCATATATTTTATTTTTAGAGAAAAGCAATTTGAATAAAACTCAAATAACTCCAAATTGAAAATAAATTCAAAAGAACTTTGAATTTAATTCTTTGAAACTCCCAACTCATATTTCATATATTTTGAAGAAGTCATATTATCTTCTCTCGTGAAAATCATTGAGTTGCATAAAGTTTCAAATTGGAAATATTTCCAGTTGGAATTCAAATATTTTTCAAACACCCTTTTCATTTATTTAAATGGAAGAAGTCATCTCATCTTCTCTCTAGGGTTTTGTATTTTAAAATAATTTGAATTAACCTAGGTCATAAAAGCAAAAATGAAAGTTTGGGAAAGTCCTTTTATTCCCTCTCATTTAACTTTCAAAAAGTTTCGAATTTCACTCACTTTCAGTCAATCAATCAAATAATCAATCAAGTCTATCTATTTATTATAACATTCCAAAATTTAGAATTTTGGGATGTTACAATGCAACCACATATCACACTGCAAAATTAGAGAAAGCACCTGCGATGGTGGTGTGGGGGAAGTGCGGTCATCAACTAGAGAGCTATGTTGACTATCTTCATTTAGCCTTGCTATTTCTGGAGAATCATGTGGGGAGGATGACACTGCACTCTTTAAACAAGTAGCGCATCTCACAGTAACCCACTGGGGTGACTGTCTCATCATAAGTGATTGATGAGGGATACAAAAGTGCATTATTTGATGTACGAACATGGTTAATAGACATATGTAGTATGTATCAAAAACATGAAGGCATGTCATTATCAAAGGTATAATGTGTAAAGTAAGTAGATGCAATTTAACCAAATTGGAAGCAATACAAGTGAGACACCATATGCAACATGCAACCACATTTGACAGCGCGAAGTTAAAGCAAGCACCTGGGATGGTTGTGTGTGGCAATTGAGATCATCAACTGCAGAGCTACGTCTATTGTCTCCATCTGCTGACACTGCACCCATTCGAGCGCGGAAACGCTTAGTGCTTATCTTCGAATTACACTTGAGCGACTTCTGTCTTTTCTTTTTTGTATTCATCAACACTGGGTCAGAGTCTGAAATACCCATGCATAAAAAACAATAGTGTGAGTATGGGTGAAGTGTGTGCACAAGTAGTACAGTGTAAAGGTAGCAGATAGCAGGTCGGTGAGAAATAAATGACGGGATACATATGATAGCTCTACGACATGCATGGCACATGAAATTACTATATTCTAGGATTGTGAAATATGAGCACACAGATGGCTGGGAAATGTAGATGTTCCTCCAGCACACCACAAGGTGTGGTCCTATGAAAATAACAGTCGACTAAAAACAAATAGGTCACTCCATTTTTTTTGCACTGTCCGATGTACAAAGAACGGGCAGATCGCATTCATCTACCTCCAGCTAGTCAGTGTTATGATCTTCCTCGAAACGCCAGCGACAACCGACCCAGTCCCCTACCTCCGCCCTCCCCTCGACCTCACCGCACCGCCGTGCTTGGCACCACCGTGCTTGGCACCGCCCCCGGCCATCCCTTCAAGCCCCGCCGACCTCCAGATCGGGCGCAAGCAGCTCCTGTGCCCCACACCCCTATGATAGACACCGATGCGCCGCTTCCCCGATGAATAGGCGGACTAGGTGCTCCGCATGCCTAAGCGGGTTCCGCTTCTTTTAATTGCGATTCAACTGACCCTGAATTGAAATCCAGGCGGGCTACTGACCTCTAGCCAAGGTGAAATAGTAAATGGGAGGAAACCTTGTGCATTTAGTATCACGAAGAAGATGCAGTAAGAAGCGCTCAACTAGTTTCTTTCATGGGATGAATACAGTGTGAGAAGAGACGTAAGATTTGCACAAATAAGGGAAGAGGAGTACCTCTTTCTACTGGCAATGTTGTGTCGTCCTTCTATTTTTCCAATGATCTTCTTATGGTTCGATGGAAATGAGAAGTTGTGGAGCACGGTGGAGCCTTGGACGAACCCATGGCCAAGTTGTTGAGTGTGGTGCGGTGGTCTTCTGTCGGCGGCGGGGAACCAGATCCGAGGCAGCGAATGACAACGTAGCGGGAACAACTCCGGTGCCATGGACGGTTGCGACAGTGGAGGATGGCATGGTCGAAGTGGTTCTGGTACAGCGCACGTCAGCGTCGGTGTCGTGGAGGCAGCTCTGCCTCGGCTTTAGCTGCTAAGTCCTTGAGGGTGTTGCGGTTGCAGTTGCGTTGGACGACGACATCGGGGTACCGGCTCCGGGGTGATGGAGGAGGGCGGCGGTGGATTGGGCATGATGGGGTGGAGGACGGAGGAGGCTGGGGTTTCGCGACTGGTGGAGAGGGCGTTTTGGCACCCACGGAGTATGAATTGGGAAACGGGAGCGAGGGGGAACTAAGGGGGAACAGTGTTTCGGTTTGGGATGTGTTTGTTTGAAATTTGGGGAAGTTACAAACTTTGCCCCCATCTAAAATTTCATACATATTGTGGGTTGGGGGTAGGACAGTAATCTCAGGTGTCTCAAATGGTGGGTGGGATAGATTTCGGCCGAGCGCATGGGTGTTAGGCGTCGACAGCGTATGAATGCTTCTCGGAGGCTGTTGAGACTGGCGTCTTGGTGAAGTTACTAACCTACCCCGGTTTAGACCTTTGGACATCTAGCCGAGAGGCTACACGGGCCAGAGTCAGGACATTAATTTCCTACCACCAAACATTAGTCTCGCGCGGTTTTGGGTGACCAGAGTCTTGTTGGTGCTTCGTTCAATATTCAGAAGCACTAACGTTTTCAGTTCTCTTGAATTGAACTTTCAGGATTTGTCAAACTTCACAAATCTTTACTCTTGAAAATCCTAAAACTACGATTATTTTGGAATGGAGGGGGTACAATTCAATATACATTGTACACGAGTATATATTAAAAAATATGCAACTTACCTCAGTTCATGCATGGTTCCAGATATAATCTCCTCGGTTGCAAAAAAATAGTTAGACATGCGTATGAATATATAGCATGTTCAAACGCACAACAAAGATTGATGCCCCCTTTTAGATCTGATTTACAAATGCCATTATCTCGGATTCAAATAGATGAATGCACTTCCTATGAATTCGAATCTTCGAAACCCCTTTATGTTGAATTCAACATGTATTCTATTTTGTAGCTAGCAATTTGGAATGTATCCATGTAAGTGACAAATGTATAAAGTGGTTCACACTAACAACATGGAGTGCACTAATTAATGTTTATATATGAATTGCAAAAGCAATGCATTGCACGTATTTCAAACCGCTCTCACTCTATGGATCGATAATATGAAATAAACACATGCACATGCCAGAATTCAATAGTGTATGGGTGTCTGATAGACCGATTTTCGTTCATACACAAATTGCAAAATTCATGATCTCATCCAAAAATAATAATGCCATTTATATTTTAATTGAATGCATAGAACCGCCTTTTACGCGTAGATGCACTATGCCTCAGCCCGTTCTCACACACGCGCTATATATCTCTGTATCTAACGCACAAGTGCACACACTTTATATACATCGACATTTCTCTCTCACACACGATAACAACCTCTTCCGGGGTGTCGGGGTGTCTCATGCACACACTCTCGCTATATCTCCCTCTCTCTTTCTGACTACTATGTACCACTCCTTTCACTAATCTTAGTTGGAAAACACTATTTCTCTCACATGCATATATACACACGCACGGTCTCTAGTGGCCCTCTATACGCACATATATGTACCTACATGTCTCCCGTACGCACATTATCTTTAGGCCTCTCTCGCACACATTGCCCCCCCCCACACACACCTCTCTGTTAGTACTTGGCAGACATGATTCCGTCAGATCATTCGGTAGGATATCCCTGACTGTTAGGCTGGATGGTAATACGAGGAAAAGTTTTACCCAAGTCCGGACCCTTGTAGTTGAGGAAAAATCCTACTCCTGGTACTTTATATTAGTGATAGGGGTGTGTACAAAGTACATGTGAATACCAGGCATTGTGCGTGTGTGTATACTATCGACGAACTAGCCCCAGGCTTCTATAACATACTCGGGGCCTAGGGTTACAAATCATATATAGTCGGCTTATCACCAGTGGGGATAGTGTCCTCCACGACTCTGGTAGCTTCGTCTTGTACGCCGAGTCCTCCACATGGGTCTTCGTATAATGCGTCTCGGTCCAACCTATGTGGCGCAGGATGGAACCGACCCATGAGTCCTCATGTTGACCCACCACAACTAGAAATGATGTGCCCACAACAACTAGAAATGATGTGCCCACAACAACTAGAAATGATGTGCCCATCACGCCACACATGCAATCGGCCACTAAGAAAATAAGCATATACAATAGTGCAATGTTATAAATGAAAGTTAATTGCATTGTGCATCCAAAAATATTTGTTCTGGATTGTGAATGTTTTATATTTTCTCCTAAAATATTAGTCATGGGAAAAAGAAACGAAGGGCATATCTCTCCTTGTCTCCACCGGACACCCCCTCTTTCTACACCACTTTCACGTACGCACACAAACTATCTCTCGGCCCTCTAAAAGTATGCATGCCCCTGACACATTCACGCGTGATGGTCACTGTATTTCAAGGGAAAGCACTATAGGATCACTCGACTTCAGAATATGCTCATTACGGTCACCATATACATTCTCGTGGTGATCATACGGTATCTAGCTCACGATACGTCTTCGTATTTTGTTGATGACACTAACGGACATTGTATTTGATGTGTGCTCTATATTTTGTCGACGACACTTACGATCATTGTATTTGAAGTGAAAGCATGATATGGTCACTGGACTTTAGAATAAGTTCATCACGGTCACCACATACATTTTGTGGTGCTAATCAACCTGTGGTTGGATGGTTAGGAGGATAGTGGTTTCCTGAGCCCACCAGGGTTAAAGTCCTGGTGCTCGCATTTATCCTGGGTTAATTTCAGTATTTTCTGGCGATGTGCATTCAATGGTGACTTCGTAAAATCTCAAGATCATATGCTGGCTCACTCTCTCGAAGGTGCTCATAGGGGTAGGGTATGCGTGCATGCGCTTATAGCGGTGAGTGCTTGCGCATATATATGAGCGCTTGCGTCTGTACCGTGTTAAAACAATACATGTCGTGATTATACGGTCACTGTATCACTCGTACAACTCCATATTTTGTTGATGACACAATCAATTGACTAGTCAAACATTCCACGTGGCGCAACTAGTGTTGCACCATCGGGGCACATAACGGTGGGGCCCACCTGTCAGTGCGTATATGAAAGAAAGAAATGGTAGTTTGAGTCTGTACTATGTTAATAAAATACATGTTAGGGTGATCATACAATCATTGGCTCACCACACAGCTCCGTAATTTGTTGATGACATGATTAATTGACCAGTCAAATGGTCCACATTCACTAGCGCACATTACCATAGGGCCCACCCGTCAACGCGTATATGAAAGACAGAAATGGTAATAAATTCGTGGTCGGTGGGGACTCGAACTCGTGAGACCTCTGGTTGGCAGTCACCGACGGTGGGGGCAGGGCACGGTGATTGGGCGGTGGCATAGGGATCGCCGGAAAAAAAGCTCGGCGGGGGGGGGGGGGGGCTAGAGGGATGGCCGGGGCGGCGGTGGGGAGTGGTTTCGGGGCGGGCGGGGCGGCGTGGCGTCGCGGGCTGGCTGCGAGCATCGGGGGCCGGCGGTTCGGTCGGTCGTGGCTGGCGGCTCAGGGGGGTGGAGGTTGAAGATAAACTGCAGGCCCTTGATTTCGTATCCGACGGCTGGAAAATTGACTGTCCGGAGATGAAAAATTCAGTCGATTGACATGTAGCCTCACCCCGCACGTACACATGCATGTACGAAACACTCGCACGAACACACGCATGCATGCAGGCGTGCAACATTGACACGTATACCTAACGAACACACGCACGCATGCAGGCGTGCAACACTGACACGTACACATGCACTCACGAACACACGCGCGTACGCACACATGCATGCAACACTGAAATGTACAGATGCACGCACGCAACACTCGCACGCCTGCATGCACACAACACATGACGCAAGACACACGCTCAACCTATACATGCATTCACCCTTTGTTAAGGACATGGATTGTTACGGGTATTAATCAATCTTACCAGTGATAAGCAGAACATTGATGTTTGCAGCGGTCTTTATGAATCACAACGTATCGAACGGTCTATCAACGTATATATGAAAATTTTAAAATTCTCTTACATTATATAGTAGGCTTATCTACATGAAATAGATGATGTCACACTCAACGAACAATCATCGGTTTATGAAATGCCCGCTTCTGACCGCCCAGGCCCACAAAAAGTTCCTCTGTCGTGCGCTGCCTGCATTGGGTCACTGACATACAGGCCATGTATCCAAAGATCCCACACGCCAGTGGAAGAACGGCGCGGTGTCATTCATCAGAATCGAGGGCACCACTCACTGCACGCCCAGCTGAACACGCCTCCTTGCCGCATTCAAACGCCAACATGAAACCCGTGTGGAAGCCGAGAAACCCAGTCTGGATACACGCCCGTTCATGACCGGGCCGACATTAAATGCAACACCGGCCGAGCTCCTCCCGTCCGCTATCTATTTAATCTCCTATTTAAACAAGGCCAGACGCCGGCCAAGAATCGTACACCTCCGCCGCTCCCCTATCTCCTCCTTCACCATTTTGTCCACTCTTACAATGGCTTATGAAGAGTAGTTATCCCGCATCCAAGCCGGCTGGGTGGCCCGCTGAGCTCGCCAGATACGAGCTATGCAGCTCGCTGATCCACGTCCCTCCCCTCGCCCGACGGAGCCAGTTGCCGCTCCAAACCGGCGTGAGGTTCAGCAACTCGCTGCTCCAGGCCAGCTCGACGAGGATCGGCACACGGGCGTTGTCACTGCCGTCCACGCGGATTCCTCGTATCGCGCCTCCCGTGTCTGCAACCGCGTCTCCCGTTTCTGTGGCCGAGACTCCCATGCTGGCGGTCGCGCCATGCAAGAAGAGACAGAAGCCGGGTGCGCGGAGAGCGACGAGCCGGTGGCCAGCACCTCCGCATCCGCCGCCATCATTGAGGAGAAGTAGAATACGGGAAGCCGCTGCTGCTTGTTGATGTCTACTACACAACCTTCTTCTTGTAGACGTTGTTGGGCCTCCAAGTGCAGAGGTTTGTAGGACAGTAGCAAATTCCCCTCAAGTGGATGACCTAAGGTTTATCAATCCGTGGGAGGCGTAGGTTGAAGATGGTCTCTCTCAAACAACCCTGCAACCAAATAACAAAGAGTCTCTTGTGTCCCCAACACACCCAATACAATGGTAAATTGTATAGGTGCACTAGTTCGGCGAAGAGATGGTGATACAAGTGCAATAAGGATAGTAGATATGAGTTTTTGTAATCTGAAATTATAAAAACAGCAATGTAACTAATGACAAAAGTGAGCGTAAACGGAATTGAAATGATAGGAAACAAGGCCTAGGGTTCATACTTTCACTAGTGCAAGGTCTCTCGACAATAACAACATAATTGGTTCATATAAATATCCCTCAACATGCAACAAAGAGTCACTCCAAAGTCACTAATAGCGGAGAACAAACGAAGAGATTATGGTAGGGTAGGAAACAACCTCAAAGTTATTCCTTCCAATCAATCCGTTGGGCTATTCCTATAAGTGTCATAAACAGCCCGAGAGTTCGTACTAGAATAACACCTTAAGATACAAATCAACCAAAACCCTAATGTCACCTAGATACTCCAATGTCACCTCAAGTATCCAATGTCAAATCAACCAAAGGTTATACTTGGCACAAACACTAATTAAAACATAAATCCACATCTTAACAGAAGCTAGATAGGTTATTTATTACTAAACAGAACCAAAAAGCAAGGAACTAAAATAAAATTGGGTTGCCTCCCAACAAGCGCTATCGTTTAATGCCCCCAGCTAGGCATGATGATTTCAATGATGTTCACATAAAAGATAAGAATTGAAACATAAAGAGAGCATCATGAAGAATATGAATAGCACATTTATGTCTAACCCATTTCCTATGCATAGGGATTTTGTGAGCAAACAACTTATGGGAACAATAATCAACTAGCATAGGAAAGCAAAACAAGCATAACTTCAAGATTTTAAGCACATAGAGAGGAAGTTTGATATTATTGCAATTCCTACAAGCATAAATTCCTCCCTCATAATAATTTTTAGTAGCATCATGAATGAATTCAACAATATAACCAGTACCTAAAGCGTTCTTTTCATGATCTACTAGCATAGAAATTTTATTACTCTCCACATAAGCAAAATTCTTCTCATTCGGGATAGTGGGAGTATCATAAGAGACTTGAATACTATAAATTGTTTCCACATTGAAAGAGTGATGTTCAGAAAAATGGTAATCATAATCATGACAAGTTTTATAAATATAATCATCACTACTTTTTATAGCATAAGTTCCATCAAAATAATCATCATAAGTAGCAACTTTGTTCTCATCATAATCGATTGAAACCTCTTCCAAGATAGTGGATACATCACTAAATAAAGTCATGACCTCTCCAAATCCACTTTCATAAATATTATAAGATTCAACATCCTCCAAAATAGTGGGATCACTACTTCCTAAAGTTGACACTCTTCCAAACCCACTTTCATCAATATAATCATCATAAGTAGAAGGCATGCTATCATCATAACAAATTTGCATATCAAAACTTGGGAGGCTAAAAATATCATCATTATTAAACATAGCATCCCCAAGCTTGGGACAAACATTAATTGCAGCAAATATATTCTCAAAGACATCATCTTCATCAAACATAGCTTCCCCAAGCTTGGGCCTTTTCATATCATAAGCATAATCACTCTCATCATTAATAGCATGGATAGCACAAATAGTATAGCAATTATCATATTCTTCCAAGCAAGTGCCAAAACTATTTTCAAGATCATAAGAAGTATCATTATCTTCCCAATCATAATCATCACAACAAGCAATAGGCATAACGAGATCATCATCAAGTGTATCATCTTCCATAATTATTTTTGATTCATTTTCATGAGGCACAACAATAATAGGAGCAAAATTATTTGGGAGAGATATCTTTTTAACTCTCTTCCTTTTTCTTTTCTTCTTCTTCACCTCATGTGTGGGTTCAATCCTCTTTTTGGAGCTCCTTAATAATGAGATTGGTTGAATAGAAGGCTCCTCCTCGTTACCTGATTCATCATAAGAAATAATAGGAGGATATTGGGAAGTCTCTTCCCTTTCGTTGGCATTATCTTCATCTTCTATTTGTTTTCTTTTTTATGTAATTGGAAATATAAGGGTTTTCAATGCAATTCAGCGCACAATACATTTAAATTTCTTCTAGATTAAAATGAAGAACTTTATCAAGGGTAAATTTTGGAATATCCTTAGTTATACGTTTAATTTCTTCGTAACCCAAGAGCAAACTAAGTTCATCATGACGTGCAAGGGAAATCAAGTCATCACAATTTCTGGACACGATAAGATCATGAAACAATTTTCATTGGCTACTAAAATGATCACGTTCATTGCAAAGTTCACAAGTACGACTAAGAAAATTTAAATTTTCAGCACAAGCAGCTAACCTTTCTTGCAACCATTTAGTTTCCAAGTACTTATGCCTCTTGCAATATCTATCTCCCCTATTGGGTGTGTACTTGCAAACCCAATATACTCCACAAAAATCGACATGCTTATAGGAGACATTTTCATCATAACTAGTGCAATCATCAATAGTACTATGGACATTCAAGGAGTTCATACTAACAACATTACAATCATTCTCATGATTCAAAGATTTAGTGCCAAAATTTTAATGCATTCTTCTTCTATCACTTTGGCACAATTTTCCTTTCCATCATACTCACGAAAGATATTAAAAAGATGAAGCGTATGAGGTAAACTCTATTCCATTTTTTTGGTAGTTTTCTTTTATAAACTAAACTAGTGCTAAAACAAGAAACAAAAAGATTCGATTGCAAGATCTAAAGATATACCTTCAAGCACTAACCTCCCCGGCAACGCCGCCAGAAAAGAGTTTGATGTCTACTACACAACCTTCTTCTTGTAAACGTTGTTGGGCCTCCAAGTGGAGAGGTTTGTAGGACAGTAGCAAATTTCCCTCAAGTGGATGACCTAAGGTTTATCAATTCGTGGGAGGCGTAGGTTGAAGATGGACTCTCTCAAACGACCCTGCAACCAAATAACAAAGAGTCTCCTGTGTCCCTAACATACCGAATACAATGGTAAATTGTATAGGTGCACTAGTTCGGCGAAGAGATGGTGATACAAGTGCAATATGGATAGTAAATATTGGTTTTTGTAATCTGAAATTATAAAAACAGCAAGGTAACTAATGATAAAAGTGAGCGTAAACGGTATTGCAATGATAGGAAACAAGGCCTAGGGTTCATACTTTCACTAGTGCAAGTTCTCTCAACAATAATAACATAATTGGATCATATAACTATCCATCAACATGCAACAAAGAGTCACTCCAAAGTCACTAATAGCGGAGAACAAACGAAGAGATTATGGTAGGGTACGAAACCACCTCAAAGTTATTCTTTCCAATCAATCCGTTGGGCTATTCCTATAAGTGTCACAAACAACCCTAGAGTTCGTACTAGAATAACACATTAAGATACAAATCAACCAAAACCCTAATGTCACCAAGATACTCCAATGTCACCTCAAGTATCCGTGGGTCTGATTATACGATATGCATCACACAATCTCAAATCCATCTATTCAATCCAACACAAAGTACTTCAAAGAGTGCCCCAAAGTTTCTACCGGAGAATCAAGACGAAAGCGTGTGCCAACCCCTATGCGTAGGTTCATGGGAGGAACCCGCAAGTTGATCACCAAAACATACATCAAGTGAATCACGTGATATCCCATTGTCACCACAGATACGCACGGCAAGACATACATCAAGTGTTCTCAAGGAATTAAAGACTCAATCCGATAAGATTACTTCAAAGGGAAAACTCAATCCATTACAAGAGAGTAGAGGGGGAGAAGAAACATAGGATGCAACTATAATAGCAAAGCTCGCGATACATCAAGATCGTGCCAAATCAAGAACACAAGAGAGAGAGAGAGAGAGAGATCAAACACATAGCTACTGGTACATACCCTCGGCCCCGAGGGTGAACTACTCCCTCCTCGTCATGGAGAGCGCCGGGATGATGAAGATGGCCGCTAGTGAGGGTTCCCCCCTCTGACAGGGTGCCGGAACAGGGTCCCGATTGACTTTTTGTGGCTACAGAGGCTTGCGGCGGCGGAACTCCCAATCTATTCTGTTCTTCAGAAGTTTTAGGGTACGTGGGTATATATGGGTGGAAGAAGTATGTTGGGGGAGCTACAAGGGGCCCACGAGGCAGGGGGCGCGCCCTAGAGGGGTGGTCGTGCCCCCACCCTCGTGGCTCCCCTATTCCTTTACTAACGTGCACTCCAAGCTTTTCCGCTAGCTTTCCTTCCAAAAATAACTTGTCCAGTTGGTTTCATTCCGTTTCGACTCCGTTTGATATTCCTTTTCTTCAAAACACTGAAATAGGCTAAAAACAGTAATTCTGGGCTGGGCCTACGGTTAATAGGTTAGTCCCAAAAATAATATAAAAGTGGATGATAAAGCCCAATATTGTCCAAAACAGTAGATAATATAGCATGGAGCAATCAAAAGTTATAGATACGTTGGAGACGTATCAAGCATCCCCAAGCTTAATTCCTGCTCGTCCTCGAGTAGGTAAATGATAAAAAAGATAATTTTTGATGTGCAATGCTACTTGGCATAATTTCAATGTAATTCTTCTTTATTGTGGCAAGAATATTCAGATCCATAAGATTCAAGACAAAAGTTCAATATTGATATAAAAATAATAACACTTCAAGCATACTAACAAAGAAATTCCGTCTTCTCAAAATAACATGGCCAAAGAAAGTTATCCCTACAAAATCATATAGTCTGGCTATGCTCTATCTTCACCACACAAAGTATTTAAATCATGCACAACCCCGATGACAAGCCAAGCAATTGTTTCATACTTTTGACATTCTCAAAACTTTTTCAATCTTCACGCAATACATGAGCGTGAGCCATGGATATAGCACTATATGAGGAATAGAATGGTGGTTGTGGAGAAGACAAAAAGGGAGAAGATAGTCTCACATCAACTAGGCGTATCAACGGGCATGGAGATGCCCATCAATAGATATCAATGTGAGTGAGTAGGGATTGCCATGCAACGGATGCACTAGAGCTATAAGCATATGAAAGCTCAAAAAAAGAAACTAAGTGGGTGTGCATCCAACTCGCTTGCTCACGAAGACCTAGGGCATTTGAGGAAGCCCATCATTGGAATATACAAGCCAAGTTCTATAATGAAAAATTCCCACTAGTATATGAAAGTGACAACATAGGAGACTCTCTATCATGAAGATCATGGTGCTACTTTGAAGCACAAGTGTGGTAGAAGGATAGTAGCATTGCCCCTTCTCTCTTTCTCTCTCATTTTTTTATTTTTATTTTTTATTTGGGCCTTCTCTTTTTTTATGGCCTCTTTTTTTCTCTTTTTTTAATTTTTTGTCCGGAGTCTCATCCCGACTTGTGGGGGAATCATTGTCTCCATCATCCTTTCCTCACTGGGACAATGCTCTAATAATGATGATCATCACACTTTTATTTACTTACAACTCAAGAATTACAACTCAATACTTAGAATAAGATTTGACTCTATATGAATGCCTCCGGCGGTGTACCGGGATGTGCAATGACTCATGAGTGACATGTATGAAAGAATTATGAACGGTGGCTTTGCCACAAATACGATGTCAACTACATGATCATGCTAAGCAATATGACAATGATGGAGCGTGTCATAATAACCGAACGGTGGTAAGTTGCATGGCAATATATCTCGGAATGGCTATGGAAATGCCATAATAGGTAGGTATGGTGGCTGTTTTGAGGAAGTTATATGGTGGGTGTATGATACTGGCGAAAGGTGCGCGGTATTAGAGAGGCTAGCAATGGTGGAAGGAAGAAAAGTGTGTATAATCCATGGACTCAACATTAGTCATAAAGAACTCATATACTTATTGCAAAAATCTACAAGTTATCAAAGCAAAGTATTACGCGCATGCTCCTAGGGGGATAGATTGGTAGGAAAAGACCATCGCTCGTCCCCGACCGCCACTCATAAGGAAGACAATCAATAAATAAATCATGCTCCGACTTCATCACATAATGGTTCACCATACGTGCATGCTACGGGAATCACAAACTTTAGCACAAGTATTTCTCAAATTCACAACTACTCAACTAGCATGACTCTAATATCACCATCTCTATATCTCAAAACAATTATCAAGCATCAAACTTTTCTTAGTATTCAACGCACTCAAAAGAAAGTTTTACAAATCTTGAATACCAAGCATATTAAGATTTTTTAAGCAAATTACCATGCTATTTAAGACTCTCAAAATAATATAAGTGAAGCATGAGAGTTCATCTATTTCATCAAAATAAAACCACCATTGTACTCTAAAAGATATAAGTGAAGCACTAGTGCAAACAACAAACTACTCCAAAAGATATGAGTGAAGATCAATGAGTAGTGAAATAATTATGCAACTATGTGAAGACTCTCTAACATTTAATAATTTCAGATCTTGGTACTTTATTCAAACAGCAAGCAAGGCTAAAGAAAATAAAATGACGCTCCAAGCAAAAACACATATCATGTGGTGTGGTCCAAGTAAAGTTACCGATGAACGAAGACGAAAGAGGGGATGCCTTCTGGGGCATCCCCAAGCTTAGGCTCTTGGTTGTACTTGAATATTACCTTGGGGTGCCTTGGGCATACCCAAGCTTAGGCTCTTGCTACTCCTTATTCCATAGTCCATCGAATCTTTACCCAAAACTTGAAAACTTCACAACACAAAACTCAACAGAAAACTCGTAAGCTCCGTTAGCGAAAGAAAACAAAACACCACTTCAAGGTACTGTAATGAACACATTCTTTATTTATATTTGTGTTAAAACTAATGTATTCCAATATCTCTATGGTTTATAAACTCTTTTACTAGCCATAGATTCATCAAAATAAGCAAGCAACACAATGAAAACAGAATCTGTAAGAAACAGAACAGTCTATAGTAATCTGTAACTAACGCAAACTTATGGAACTCCAAAAATTCTAAAATAAATTGGTGGACCTGAGTAATATTTCTAGTAATCATCTGCAAAAAGAATCAACTAAATAGCTCTCTCCAGTAAAACGTTTTAGCTAATCTCGTGAGCGCTAAAGTTTCTGATTTTACAGCATGATCATAAAGACTTCACCCAAGTCTTCCCAAAGGTTATACTTGGCACAAACACTAATTAAAACATAAATCCACATATTAACAGAAGCTAGATGGGTTATTTATTACTAAACAGAACCAAAAATCAAGGAACTAAAATAAAATTGGGTTGCCTCCCAGCAAGCACTATCGTTTAATGCCCCTAGCTAGGCATGATGATTTCAATGATGCTCACATAAAAGATAAGAATTGAAACATAAAGAGAGCATCATGAAGAATATTACTAGCACATTAAGTCTAACCCACTTCCTATGCATAGGGATTTTGTGAGCAAACAACTTATGGGAACAATAATCAACTAGCATAGGAAAGCAAAACAAGCATAACTTCAAAATTTTAAGCACATAGAGAGGAAACTTGATATTATTGCAATTCCTACAAGCATATATTCCTCGCTCATAATAATTTTCAGTAGCATCATGAATGAATTGAACAATATAACCAGCACCTAAAGCATTCTTTTCATGATCTACTAGCACAGAAATTTTATTACTCTCCACATAAGCAAAATTCTTCTCATTCAGGATAGTGGGAGTACCATAAGAAACTTGAATACTATAAATTATTTCCACATTGAAAGAGTAATGTCTAGAAAAAGGGTAATCATAATCATGACAATTTTTATAAATATAATCATCACTACTTTTTATAGCATAAGTTTCATCACAATAATCATCATAAGTAGCAACTTTGTTCTCATCATAATCGATTGAAACCTCTTCCAAGATAGTGGATACATCACTAAATAAAGTCATGACCACTCCAAATCCACTTTCATAAATATTGTAAGATTCAACATCCTCCAAAATAGTGGGATCACTACTTCCTAAAGTTGACACTCTTCCAAACCCACTTTCATCAATATAATCATCATAAGTAGAAGGCATGCTATCATCATAACAACTTTGCATATCAAAACTTGGGAGGCTAAAAATATCATCATTATTAAACATAGCATATCCAAGCTTGGGACAAACATTAATTGCAGCAAATATATTCTCAAAAACATCATCTTCATCAAACATAGCTTCCCCAAGCTTGGGCCTTTTCATATCATAAGCATAATCACTCTCATCATTAATAGCATGGATAGCACAAATAGTATAGCAATTATCATATTCTTCCAAGCAAGTGCCAAAAAGATTTTCAAGATCATAAGAAGTATCATTATCTTCCCAATCACAATCATCACAACAAGCAATAGGCATAACGAGATCATCATCAAGTGTATCATCTTCCACAATTATTTTTGATTCATTTTCATGAGGCACAACAATAATAGGAGCAACATTATTTGGGAGAGATATGTTTTTACCTCTCTTCCTTTTTATTTTCTTCTTCTTCACCTCATGTGTGGGTTCAATCCTCTTTTTGGAGCTCCTTATTAATGAGATTGGTTTAATAGAAGGCTCCTCCTCGTTACTTGATTCATCATAAGAAATAATAGGAGGATATTGGGAAGTCTCTTCCCTTTCTTTAGCATTGTCTTCATCTTCTATTTGTTTTATTTTTCTTTATGTAATTGGAAATATAAGGGTTTTCAATGCAATTCACCGCACAATACATATAAATTTCTTCTAGATTAAAATGAAGAACTTTATCAAGGGCAAATTTTGGAATATCCTTAGTTATACGTTTAATTTCTTCGTAACCCAAGAGCAAACTAAGTTCATTATGATGTGCAAGGGAAATCAAGTCATCACAATTTTTGGACACGATAAGATCATGAAAGAATTTGCATTGGATACTAAAATGATCACGTTCATTGCAAAGTTCACAAGTATGGCTAAGAAAATTAAAATTTTCAGCACAAGCATCTAGCCTTTCTCGCAACCATTTAGTTTCCAAGTATTTATGCCTCTTGCAATATCTATCTTCCCTATTTGGTGTGTACTTGCAAACCCAATATACTCCAGAAAATCGACATGCTTATAGGAGACATTTTCATCATAACTAGTGCAATCATCATTAGTACTATGGATATTCAAGGAGTTCATACTAACAACATTGCAATCATGCTCATCATTCAAATATTTAGTGCCAAACATTTTAATGCATTCTTCTTCTAACACATTGGCACTATTTTCCTTTCCATCATACTCACGAAAGATATTAAAAAGATGAAGCGTATGAGGTAAACTCAATTCCATTTTTTGGTACTTTTCTTTTATAAACTAAACTAGTGCTAATACAAGAAACAAAAAGATTTGATATACCTTCAAGCACTAACCTCCCCGGCAACGGTGCCAGAAAAGAGCTTGATGTCTACTACACAACCTTCTTCTTGTAGACGTTGTTGGGCCTCCAAGTGGAGAGGTTTGTAGGGTAGTAGCAAATTTCCCTCAAGTGGATGACCTAAGGTTTATCAATCCGTGGGAGGCGTAGGTTGAATATGGTCTCTCTCAAACAACCCGGCAACCAAATAACAAAGAGTCTCCTGTGTCCCCAACACACCCAATACAATGGTAAATTGTATAGGTGCACTAGTTCGGTGAAGAGATGGTGATACAAGTGCAACATGGATAGTAGATATAGGTTTTTGTAATATGAAATTATAAAAACAACAAGGTAACTAATGATAAAAGTGAGCGTAAACGGTATTGCAATGATAGGAAACAAGGCCTAGGATTCATACTTTCACTAGTGGAAGTTCTCTCACAATAATAACATAATTGGATCATATAACTATCCCTCAACATGCAACAAAGAGTCACTCCAAAGTCACTAATAGCGGAGAACAAACGGAGAGATTATGGTAGGGTACGAAACCACCTCAAAGTTATTCTTTCCAATAAATCCGTTGGGCTATTCCTATAAGTGTCACAAACAGCCCTAGAGTTCATACTAGAATAAAAACTTAAGATGCAAATCAACCAAAACCCTAATGTCACCTAGATACTCCAATGTCACCTCAAGTATCCGTGGGTATGATTATACGATATGCATCACACAATCTCAGATTCATCTATTCAATCCAACACAAAGTACTTCAAAGAGTGCCCCAAAGTTTCTACCGGAGAGTCAAGTCGAAAACGTGTGCCAACCCCTATTCATAGGTTCATGGGCAGAACCCGCAAGTTGATCACCAAAACATACATCAAGTGAATCACGTGATATCCCATTGTCACCACAGATACACACGGCAAGACATACATCAAGTGTTCTCAAGTCATTAAAGACTCAATCCGATAAGATTACTTCAAAGGGAAAACTCAATCCATTACAAGAGAGTAGAGGGGGAGAAGAAACATAGGATCCAACTATAATAGCAAAGCTCGCGATACATCAAGATCGTGCCAAATCAAGAACACGAGAGAGAGAGAGAGATCAAACACATAGCTACCGGTACATACCCTCAGCCCCGAGGGTGAACTACTCCCTCCTCGTCATGGAGAGCGCCGAGATGATGAAGATGGGCACCGGTGATGGTTCCCCCCTCCGGCAGGGTGCCAGAATAGGGTCCCGATTGACTTTTGGTGGCTACAGAGGCTTGCGGCAGCGGAACTCCCGATCTATTCTGTTCTTCGGAAGTTTTAGGGTACGTGGGTATATATGGGTGGAAGAAGTACGTCGGGGGAGCTACAAGGGGCCCACGAGGCAGGGGGGCGCGCCCTAGGGGGGTGGGCGCGCCCCCACCCTCGTGGCTCCCTCGTTCCTTTCCTGACGTGCACTCCAAGCTTTTCCGGTAGCTTCCCTTCCAAAAATAACTTCTCCAGTTGGTTTCATTCCGTTTCGACTCCGTTTGATATTCATTTTCTTCGAAACACTGAAATAGGCTAAAATCAGCAATTCTGGGCTGGGCCTATGGTTAATAGGTTAGTCCCAAAAATAATATAAAAGTGGATGATAAAGCCAAAAATTGTCCAAAATAGTAGATAATATAGCATGGAGCAATCAAAAATTATAGATACGTTGGAGACGTATCACTTGTGTCCCATGAAGGCCACCGCGAAGGCGACGCCGACATACACATCAGGTGTCTTGCCGGATTCTTTTGTTGCGAGGACCTTCGTCGACCCCTCATGGGCTCAACGGAAACGGAGAAGGCCCCTTCCACCTTCATCTTGGGCATCATCCAACGATATCAGTTGGGCAGTGGGGAAGCAAGCCGTCGTTTGCTCTGAAGCATATACCTTCGGGGCTCCTGGCAGTCCGGTGATCGTGCTGCCAGACATTTGGAACACAAATGGATCGCGGGTGACCATTTAGGCCAGGTATTATATACCTGTGCTGTCCAGAACTAGCACCGCTTAGTTGATTTGAATGTAATGAAATCCGTCATGTTTGTATGAAAATACGGTATTTTATATGAAATACCGCCATGTTTACATGAATTTCGTCCGGTTGGTTGAGTTGCTGTCAGAATGTGTGCGGCTACGGTTGGATGGCATAATCTGCGGGTCGCTGGTCGGTCTTCGGCAGGCTCGGGCGGCGTGGTGGGACAAAAAAAGCACATCTCGTGCGAGCTCGTCTCCAACGTGCGCGCTGGAGGATGCATGAGCACCCGAGCCATTCCTCGTTCATCGATGGCAAAGGCACCAGTGGACAAAGTGTCCCCAGTATTATGGCTACCCCGGGCAAGATCCAAACAACCCCTCCCAGCACATTCAAATCCCTCGTTCGCCGTGAAATTTCGCCATGTGTTGTTTTCATGGACTAGCAAGATGCCCGTGCATTGCACGGAACATCAAGATGCATTTTTTTTACAAAACACCTGTTGTGATTGACCCATGCAGGAGTAATCCCATGTCTAAAAACTAATGATATCTCGAGAATTTTATCGGAAAAATGGTATCTCGAGAATTTCATCGAAAAAATGATATCTTGAGAAAGATGAGAGATAAGGCGAGGAGGAGTGGGGCGTGGTGGTGACTGGTGGTCGGACTGGGTGGAGGCCTGGGGATGGACGGCGCATTATGTCTAGGTTTGTATCTCTCTCTCTCACACACACACACACGTAGGTGGGGGACGTGCATGAAGAGAAGAGGTGCACGCAGGGTGCACGTACTCCCATCTCTTTCCCAACCACACCCGCGCGGGTACATGGTGGAGGTCATTTCTGTACGAAAAGGAACCCACTTGGTAATTTGACACGTGTACTGGTTGCCCACTTGATGGAGGATCGTCTACCACGGGTGAACAAACAAATTGCAACTTGACGCGTTATGTTAAAAAAGAGGCAAACCATGTGGGGCCTACCTTAGAGGCAAGGCTCTAGACACTGATACGTCCATTTTGCATCATGCTTTTATATCAATATTTATTGCATTATGGGCTGTTATTAAACATTATGTCACAATACTTATGCCTATTCTTTCTTATTTTACAAGGTTTGCATAAGGAGGGAGAATGCCGGTAGTTGGAATTCTGAGCTGGAAAAGGAGCAAATATTAGAGACCTATTCTTCGCAACTCCCAAAGTCCTAAAACTCCATGGAAGTTATTTTCAGAATATATAAAAAATATTGAGCGAAAGAAATATACCAGAGGGGGACCCACCTGGCCATGAGGGTGGGGGGGCGCCCTACCCCCCAGGGCGCGCCCCCTGCCTCGTGGGCCCCCTGTTGGCTCTCCGATTGCCATCTTCTGCTATATGAGGTATTTCGTCAAGGGAAAAATCATAAGCAACCTTTCGGGACGAGACTCCGCCGCCACGAGGCAAAACCTTGGGGGAACCAGTCTTGGGCTCCGGCAGAGCTGTTCTGCCGGGGACACTTCCCTCCGGGAGGGGGAGATCATCGCCATCGTCATCACCAACACTCCTTTCATCAGGAGAGGGAAATCTCCATCTACATCTTCACCAGCACCATCTCCTCTCAAAACCCTAGTTTATCTCTTGTATCCAATTCTTGTCTCCAAGTCCGGGATTGGTACTAGTAGGTTGCTAGTAGTGTTGATTACTCCTTGTAGTTGATGCTAGTTGGTTTATTTGGTGGAATATCATATGTTCAGATCCTTTATGCATATTAATACCCCTCTGATTATGAACATGAATATGCTTTGTGAGTAGTTACGTTTGTTCCCGAGGACATGGGAGAAGTCTTGCTATTAGTAGTCATGCGAATTTGGTATTCGTTCGATATTTTGATGAGATGTATGTTGTCTAACCTCTAGTGGTGTTACGTGAACGTCGACTACATAACACTTCACCATTATTTGGGCCTAGAGGAAGGCATTGGGAAGTTATAAGTAGATGATGGGTGGGTAGAGTGACAGAAGCTTAAACCCTAGTTTATGCGTTGCTTCGTAAGGGGCTGCTTTGGATCCATATGTTTCATGCTATGGTTAGGTTTACCTTAATACTTTTGTTGTAGTTGCGGATGCTTGCAATAGAGGTTAATCATAAGTGGGATGCTTGTTCAAGTAAGAACAGCACCCAAGCACCGGTCCACCCACATATCAAATTATCAAAGTACCGAACGCGAATCATATGAACGTGATAGATCCCCTATACTTATCGAAAGGACTACGATAGAACCCCTATACTTATCGAAAGGACTACGATAGATCCCCTATACTTGTGGGTCATCAAGACTCTTTTCTGGCGCCATTGCCGGGGAGTGAAGCGCCTTTGGTAGGTGGAATTTGGTAAGGAAAAATTTGTATACTGTGCTGAAATTTTCTGTCACTTGTTACTATGGAAAGTAATCCTCTGAGGGGCTTGTTCGGGGTATTTTCACCCCGACCAGTAGATCAAAGAGTTGCTCCTCAACCTACTGGACCTACTGAAAATGAACATGTTCCCTTTGAAGTTCCTTCGGGTATGTTAGAAAAACAGCTAGATAATCCTTTTGCAGGAGATGGAACAAAGCATCCTGATGAGCACCTAATTTATGTGGATGAAGTTTGTGGATTATTTAAGCTTGCAAGTATACCCGATGATGTTGTTAAGAAGAAGGTCTTCCCTTTATCTTTGGAGGGAGATTCATTGACATGGTATAGGCTATGTGATGATACAGGGTCATGGAACTACAAACGATTGAAATTGGAATTTCATCAGAAGTATTATCCTATGCATTTTGTTCATCGTGATTGCAATTATATATATAACTTTTGGCCTCGCGAAGGAGAAAGCGTCGCTCAACTTGGGGGAGGCTTAAATCAATGTTATATTCATGCCCCAATCATGATCTCCCGAGAGAAATAATTCTTCAAAGTTTTTATGCTCGACTTTCTGATAACAATCACACCATGCTCGATACTTCTTGTGCTGGCTCTTTTACTACGAAGACTATTGAATTCAAATGGAATTTATTGGATAGAATTAAACACAACTCTCAAGATTGGGATCTCGACGAAGGTAAGGAGTCAGGTATGACACCTAAGTTTGATTGTGTTAAATCTTTCATCGATACTGATGTTTTCCGTAAGTTTAGCACTAAATATGGACTTGACTCTAAGATAGTAGCTTCTTTCTGTGAATCTTTTGCTACTTATGTTGACCTCCCCAAGGAGAAGTGGTTTAAATATCATCCTCCCATAGAAGTAAAAGTAGCTGCACCTACTAAAGTTGAAGAAAAGACTGTCACTTATAATGATCCTATTGTTCCTACTTCTTATGTTGAGAAACCACCTTTCCCTGTTTGGATAAAGGATCATGCTAAAGCTTCAACTGTGGTTCGTAAAAGCAATATTAGAACTTATACACCTCCTGAGCAAGTTAAAGTTGAACCTAATATTGCTATTGTTATAGATCTCTTGTCTGATAATATTGATGGGCATGTTATTCATTTCTGCAGTGAAACCGCTAGAATTGCCAAACCTTGTGCTAAAGATAAACATAGACCTGTGGTAGGAGTGCCTGTTATTTCTGTTAAAATAGGAGATCATTGTTATCATGGCTTATGTGATATGGGTGCTAGTGCTAGTGTTATACCGCATACCTTATACGAAGAAATTAAGCATGGAATTGCACCTGCTGAGTTAGAAGGTATTGATGTTACAACTAAACTTGCCAATAGAGATACTATATCAGCAATGGGAATTGTTAGAGATGTTGAAGTCTTGTGTGGGAAAACTAAATATCCTGCTGATTTTCTTGTTCTTGGTTCCCCACAAGATAGCTTTTGTCCCATTATTTTTGGTAGACCCTTGTTGAACACCGTTAATGCTAAGATAGACTGTGAAAAGAATGTTGTTAATATTGGTTTGGGTGATATGATTCATGAGTTTAATTTCTCTAAATTTAGTAGACAGCACCGTGAATAAGAATTGCCTAGTAAGGATGATATTATTGGTCTTGCTTCTATTGCTGTAACTCCTAACGATCCTTTAGAACAATATTTGCTAGACCATGAAAATGATATGTTTATGAATGAAAGAAGGGAAATAGATGAAGTATTCTTTAAGAAGGAACCTATTCTGAAACACAATTTGCTTGTTGAAATCCTAGGGGATCCTCCTCCACCCAAGGGTGATCCCGTGTTTGAGCTTAAACCGTTGCCTGATAATCTTAAATATGCTTATCTTGATGAAAAGAAGATATATCCTGTTATTATTAGTGATAACCTTTCAGAGCATGAAGAAGAGAGATTATTGAAAACTCTGAAGAAGCACCGTGCTGCTATTGGATATACTCTTGATGATCTTAAGGGCATTATTCCCACTGTATGTCAACATAAAATAAATTTGGAAGAAGATGCCAAACCAGTCCGTGATCATCAACGAAGGCTTAATCCTAAGATGAAAGAAGTGGTAAGAAAATAAATACTAAAGCTTTTGGAGGCAGGTATAATTTATCCTGTTGCTGATACTCAGTGGGTAAGTCCTGTCCATTGTGTCCCTAAGAAGGGAGGTATTACTGTTCTTCCTAATGATAAAGATGAATTGATTCCACAAATAATTGTTACAGGTTATAGGATGGTAATTGATTTCCGCAAATGAAATAAAGCTACTAAAAAGGATCATTACCCCTTACCTTTTATCGATCAAATGTTGGAAAGATTATGCAAACATACACACTATTGCTTTCTAGATGGTTATTCTGGTTTCTCTCAAATACCTGTGTCAGCTAATGATCAGTCAAAGACTACTTTTACATGCCCTTTTGGTACTTTTGCTTATAGACGTATGCCTTTTGGTTTATGTAACACACCTGCTACCTTTCAAAGATGCATGATGGCTATATTCTCTGACTTTTGTGAAAAGATTTGTGAGGTTTTCAAGGACGATTTTTCCGTCTATGGATCCTCTTTTGATGATTGTTTGAGAAATCTTGATCGAGTTTTGCAGAGATGTGAAGAAATTAATCTTGTCTTGAATTGGGAAAAGTGCCACTTTATGGTTAATGAAGGTATTGTCTTGGGGCATAAAGTTTCTGAAAGAGGTATTGAAGTTGATAAAGCCAAGGTTGATGCTATTGAGAAGATGCCATGTCCCAAGGACATCAAAGGTATAAGAAGTTTCCTTGGTCACGCCGGATTTTATAGGAGGTTCATTAAGGACTTCTCAAAAATTTCTCAGCCTCTGACTAACTTATTACAAAAATATATACCATTTGTCTTTGATGATGATTGTGTAGAATCATTTGAAATACTTAAGAAAGCATTGATCTCTGCACCTATTGTTCAGCCACCTGATTGGAATTTACCCTTTGAAATTATGTGTGATGCTAGTGATTACGCTGTAGGTGCTGTTCTAGGGCAAAGAGTTGATAAGAAATTAAATGTTATCCATTATGCTAGTAAGACTCTAGACAATGCTCAAAGAAATTATGCTACTACTAAGAAAGAATTTTTAGTAGTTGTATTTGCTTGTGATAAGTTCAGACCTTATATTGTTGATTCTAAAGTAACTATTCACACTAATCATGCTGCTATTAAATATCTTATGGAAAAGAAAGATGCTAAACCTAGACTTATTAGGTGGGTTCTCTTGCTACAAGAATTTGATTTGCATATTGTTGATAGAAAGGGAGCTGAGAACCCCGTTGCACACAACTTGTCTAGGTTAGAAAATGTTCTTGATGACCCACTACCTATTGATAATAGCTTTCCCGATGAGCAATTAAATGTCATAAATACTTCTCGTAGTACTCCATGGTATGCTGATTATGCAAATTATATTGTTGCAAAATTTATACCACCTAGTTTCACATACCAACAAAAGAAAAAGTTCTTCTATGATTTGAGGCATTACTTTTGGGATGACCCACATCTTTATAAAGAAGGAGTAGATGGTGTTATCAGATGTTGTGTGCCTGAGCATGAATAGGAACAAATTCTATGCAAGTGTCACTCCGAAGCTTATGGAGGACACCATGCTGGAGATAGGACTACACAAAAGGTATTGCAATCCAGTTTTTATTGGCCTACTCTCTTCAAGGATGCTCGTAAGTTTGTCTTGTCTTGTGATGAATGTCAAAGAATTGGTAATATTAGTAGACATCAAGAAATGCCTATGAATTATTCACTTTTTATCGAACCATTTGATGTTTGGGACTTTGATTATATGGGACCTTTTCCTGCCTCTAATGGTTCTACACATATTTTAGTTGCTGTTGATTATGTTACTAAGTGGGTAGAAGCTATTCCAACTAGTAGTGTTGATCATAACACCTCTATTAAAATGCTTAAAGAAGTTATTTTTCCGAGGTTTGGAGTCCGTAGATATTTAATGACTAATAGCGGTTCACATTTTATTCATAGTGCTTTCCGTAAAATACTAGCTAAGTATGATGTTAATCATAGAATTGCATCTCCTTATCACCCACAGTCTAGTGGTCAAGTAGAATTGAGTAATAGAGAGCTCAAATTAATTTTGCAGAAGATTGTCAATAGGTCTAGAAAGAATTGGTCCGAGAAACTTGATGATGCATTATGGGCCTATAGAACTGCATATAATAATCCTATGGGCATGTCTCCGTATAAAATGGTTTATGGAAAAGCATGTCACTTACCTCTCGAACTAGAACATAAGGCTTATTGGGCTATTAAAGAGCTCAACTATGATTTCAAACTTGCCAGTGAGAAGAGGTTATTTGATATCAGCTCACTCGATGAATGGAGAACCCAAGCTTATGAAAATGCCAAGTTATTTAAAGAAAAAGTTAAAAGATGGCATGACAAAAGGATACAAAAGCGTGAGTTTAATGTAGGTGATTATGTATTGCTATACAACTCTCGTTTAAGATTTTTTGCAGGAAAACTTCTCTCTAAATGGGAAGGTCCATACATTATCGAGGAGGTCTATCGTTCCGGTGGCATAAAAATCAACAACTTCGAAGGCACAAATCCGAAGGTGGTGAACGGTCAAAGAATCAAACATTATATCTCAGGTAATCCCATAAATGTTGAAACCAATGTTATTGAAACCGTAACCCCGGAGGAATACATAAGAGACACCTTCCATAACGTTTCAGACTCCGAAAAGGAATAGGTATGTGGTACGGTAAGTAAACCGACTCCAAAGCAGTTTTTATGGCAATATTTCTCCGTTTTGGAATATTTAGAAAAATAGAAAAATAAGAAGTAGTCCGGGAAGGACACGAGGGCTCCACGAGGATGGAGGGCGCGCCCTACCCCCTGGGCGCGCCCCCTAACTCATGGGCACCTCGTGTGCTCTCCGGACTCCGTTTTCCTGCACGATACGTATTTTGGTCGGTAAAAATTTATTATATAATCTCACGAAGGTTTTGACTCCGGTATCACGCAAATATCCTCTGTTCTTGTTTCGAGCTGTTCTCTGTCAGGGTTGTCAAGGCCAGGCATCATGTCGTCTCCCTCCTCCAACAATGGTGACAACAATGCTTGGCTAATGAAGATAGAGTTGAAGAGGGAACAACCCATGGAGATCAACAAGGATGAAGGGATCAAGAACGCCACGGAGGACCAAGTTCCGGCAGCAGAAGACATCTTTCAACTTGATCATAATCTTCTTACCCCAATTGATATCGAAGGTTTCAAGATGATTGAGTTAGCTCGTATACAGAACAAGTATCTCACAAGTGAAAATATTTTGTTGAAGGAGCATATTGTTGCACTCAAGGGCATTATCCGCAAGCTGGAGGACCTCTTATGCTTGATGTGTGACTATCCATCATCACCACCATCCTCTTCACCAGCAAAGGAGACATAATCACATGGGTATGGGCACTCCCCTTGGCAACTGCCAAGCTTGGGGGAGGTGCCCTGGTATCGTATCACAATCACACTCCTATCTTTAGCGTTTTTCTTAGTTTGATCCTATTAGTAGTATCTTGATCTAGTAGAATAAAGTTGATTTAGCTTTGAGTTTTGCTTTATGATCTCTCTATGTAATCGAGTCTGTGAGCTATATATAATAAAGATTAGTGTTGAGTCAAGGGCTTGATTATTTTGCTATAATCTTGAGTAAATAAAAGAAAAGAGAAAAGAATAAAAAGAAACAAAAAGTTCATATTGATCTTATTGAGAGTAATAACTTCACAAAGGAGTATGATGATTAAAAGTTGTTGGGAGTTGACAAACATAGCTTTGGTCATCGTTGCAATTAATAGGAAGTAATAAAGAAGAGAGGTTTCACATATAAATATATTATCATGTACATCTTCTATGATTCGGAGCACTCATTAAAATATGACATGCTAAAGAGTTGATGTTGGACAAGGAAGACAACGTAATGGGTTATGTTTTCTTGCATCTGAGATAAAGTATATTGTCATGGATCATCCAACATGTTGAGCTTGACTTTCCCCCTCATGCTATCCAAATTCTCAGCACCAAGTAGAGATACTTCTTGTGCTTCCAAAACCCTTAAACCCGTTTTGCCATGAGAGTCCACCATATCTACCTATGGATTGAGTAAGATCCTTCAAGTAAGTTGTCATCGGTGCAAGCAATAAAAATTGCTCTTTAAATATGTATGATTGATTGGTGTGGAGGAAATAATCTTTATACGATCTTGTGATGTGGAAGAAATAAAAGCGACAGACTGCATAATAAAGGTTCATATCACAAGGGGCAATATAAAGTGACGTTCTTTCGCATTAAGATTTTGTGCATCCAACCCGAAAGCGCATGGCAACCTCTGCTTCCCTCTGCGAAGGGCCTATCAGTTACTATTATCTTATACCCTATGCAAGAGTCATGGTGATCTTCACCTTTCCTTTTTACACTTTATCCTTTGGCAAGCTCAGTATGTGCTACCTCTTGAGCACTGCGTTGGATTTCCCCGAAGAGGAAAGGATGATGCAGCAAAGTAGCGTAAGTATTTCCCTCAGTTTTTGAGAACCAAGGTATCAATCCAGTAGGAGGCTACACGCGAGTCCCTCGTACCTACACAAGGCAAATAACTCCTCGCAACCAACGCGATAAGGGGTTGTCAATCCCTTCACGGTCACTTACGAGAGTGAGATCTGATAGAGATGATAGATAATATTTTTGGTATTTTTGTGATAAAGATGCAAAGTAAAATAAAAACAAAGTAAAAAAGCAAAGCAATAATAAAGTGATGGAAGATTAATATGATCAAGATAGACCCGGGGGCCATAGATTTCACTAGTGGCTTCTCTCAAGAGAATAAGTATTTTACAATGGGTGAACGAATTACTGTTGATCAATTGACAGAATTGAGCATAGTTATGAGAATATCTAGGTATGATCATGTATATAGGCATCACGTCCGAGACAAGTAGACCGACTCCTGCCTGCATCTACTACTATTACCTCACTCATCGACTGCTATCCAACATGCATCTAGAGTATTAAGTTAAAAACAGAGTAACACCTTAAGCAAGATGACATGATGTAGAGGGATAGATTCATGCAATATGATAAAAACCCCATCTTGTTATCCTCGATGGAAACAATACAATACATGCCTTGCTGCCCCTACTGTCACTGGGAAAGGACACCGCAAGATTGAACCCAAAGCTAAGAACTTCTCCCATTGCAAGAAAAACCAATCTAGTAGGCCAAACCAAACTGATAATTCGAAGAGACTTGCAAAGATAACCAATCATACATAAAAGAATTCAGAGAAGATTCAAATATTGTTCATAGATAATCTTGATCATAAACCCACAATTAATCGATCTCAACAAACACACCGCAAAAAGAAGATTACATCGAATAGATCTGCACGAGAGAGGGGGAGAACATTGTATTGAGATCCAAAAAGAGAGAAGAAGCCATCTAGCTACTAACTATGGACCCGAAGGTCTGAGGTAAACTACTCACACTTCATCGGAGGGGCTATGATGATGTAGAAGCCCTCCGTGGTGGATGCCCTCTCCGGCGGAGCTCCGGAACAGGCCCCAAGATGGGATCTCGTGGGTACAGAAGGTTGCGGTGGTGGAATTAGGTTTTTGGCTCCGTATCTGATCGTTTGGGGGTACGTAGGTATATATAGGAGGAAGAAGTACGTCGGTGGAGCTTCATGGGCCCCATGAGGGTGGGGGCGCGCCTGGGGGGTAGGGAGCGCCCCCTACCTCATGCCCACCTCGGAGCTTTCTTGACGTAGGGTCCAAGTCTCTTGGATCATGTTCGGTGATAAAATCACGTTCCCGAAGGTTTCATTCCGTTTGGACTCCGTTTGATATTCCGTTTCTTCGAAACTCTGAAATAGGCAAAAACATCAATTCTGGGCTGGGCCTCCGATGAATAGGTTAGTCCCAAAAATAATATAAGAACAACCCATCCAGAACCACCAGCAAAGACAACAAAGTCATTCAAAGAGATGATCCAACACCATCATAATTTGCAACCCCGCTTCAGCGACCAGTGATCCGGAGACACCAGTACTCCACCCTTTTGATGCAACAGCCCAATTACCTATCAACCTGAAGGCTCGAACCACATCACTGCCTGTCGTAATTGAGACATCCAAGGATCAAAGTTAATCCTGATGCCTTTGTCATTCTCACCTTCTTTTGGCTGCAGGCTATATTGTTGACAATCAGGGGAGTTTGCTCCCGAACTCCTAGGGCTCGCTGTGTAGACACACTTTTCCATAGCAAACAGAGCCTCTCTGCCATCAAGGTCCTTGCCAACGGTGATCTCCTGGTTAATCGGATAATTGAGTCCGAGAAACAGAGAGTGTGAACCAAGGCTGTTTACCCGCCTCCAACTAAAAAATCCTAAAGGCCCCAACAAGCCGGTATCCTGCTCATAGACGTAACAGCCACTATCTGGATACTCACGTATTACACGGTGTTTGTATACAGTGGGTTTTTTGTAATATAACTTTTCCGGCTCATGTGTTCGAATGATCATCAGTCTTTTACCGTCGTCTGATCAAGCGAGGAACCAGTTGTGCTTCCCTGTTTCTGGCAAAGGTGGTGTGATTACAAAGGGCAGTAACTGTAGGGACACTGCATCATATCAAAAAGGACATGCATTGTTAATGTAAGATCAGTATTGTTCAGAGTATGAGTAGGATAATGCAAGAAAACAGCATTGATATGTCCCTGTTGGAACTGGGAGGAAAATACAAGGAAATGTATACTGGGTTCGAAAATATAGAAGTTCCATGCATGGTTATAGTCATGTTATCTCTTAATCGATTCTTCACGGGAAACTAACATGTCATGCATGTTATGTAATCATGTTCTATCCTCACAAACAAATTCTTCAAGGTAACTAACAGACCATGCATTGTTATATACTCGTGTTCTGTGGGCAAAAATTTTGTGAGGATATTATTCTAGCCATTGATTGCTGAAGGGCAAATATAGGTATGTACACATGGTAAGCATTGTAGGATTTCACTACTTCCAAATATAGAGTTCTCCATATGCACATTTACTAACATGGCCATTGATACACACTCATATTTAGTAGTAGTATATAGCTTACTGTAAAATAAGGATTATATCCATATATTCCTAACCGTTTGATTATTCAGGGTACAAATTGGCTGTAATGAAATGGTCACAATCGCATGATTTAACTCATTCCAAATATAGCTGATTTACGGCGTCCCTAATACATTGCCATAGTTCTACTCAAATTCTGCTCAAACAGAGATATGCCAATCATCACAAAAAGTTCAAACAGTGTCATGGCGTCATCATTAACATGAGAGGAAACAACTTACACGCGCCGTCCCAGCAATACGTGGTGCCATATGCTTTGTCGATCGCGTAGATGATGCCATTGTGTTCAATAGCATCACAGAAGTGTGTATCAGCTTTGACGATGATCCACTGTGAGCCGAGTTGTCTCCAGCTAAAGAAGGCACCGACGTAAAGATAGGCGAGTCCGCGGTCGAACAAGGCAATTAGCTTGAAGTTTGCGTAATTCGCATTTCGTGTGGGCACTTGGCAGATTACAATCTTCTGCAAAACAAGGTCCGTCCAACTGATGTATTAATCTAGATGACTTGGACCGCGATGGTAATACTCTATATAATCCAATGGAGGAAGGATAATCTCATGGGAGGTCTGGAAGTTCACGAGCACCAACTTTTTACTGTCTTCTCTAAAGGCAGCCATCCAGTGGGAATTCATGCCGACCCAGTACATACTTGCCAAGAAGTTTCGGGCGATGGTGATCGGGTCGATGTCAAGGGAAATGATGTACGGCGAACCACTACATACCTGCAAAGAAGTTTCGGCTAACAGAGATCGGATTGAAGTCGAGGGGCATCATGCACGCCTCCATACCATGGTGAGCCAATCTCGCAAGACCAGATAGCAGCAAGCAGGGTGTCTTGAAAAGCTTAGGCCTTGCTTCGACGATGGTCGTGTGCATGTCCCTCGAGCATGCAGCCAACCGCAGGCCGCTCAACATATCCATACACGAACAACAGAGGTCGAGGATGTCACTGGGCAGATTGCTCCAATCGCGGCTCATATGGATGCTGCGCGGTTCGCGTTCGGCCATGGTGGAGATTGGAAGGGGGCTTGATTTACGGGGGATAAGGATGTCGGTGCTGGAGCGACTAGCGAGGGAATAGTGGTACTGGGGGAGGCGAGTGAGGCGACGGTACACGGGGGCATGGTGAGATGGAGACGGAGAAGGAGATGGAGATGGAGTGGTGCTATGGGAGCGGAGAGGGAGACGACGCGAGGCGCCAATGTGCTGTACAGCGGCGGTGACAGACTGCACTGTGCACAGGGTGAGGCTGACTTTGGTAACCCGAACACGCCGCCTGGACTAGTGTCAGGCGCAGGGTGTTGTCACTTCACTGTGAGGACCGGATGAATAGTATTTTGACCATCAAGTGTACCAGAGTTGTACTACTACTACTACTACTACTACTAGTAGGTACATGAGTACTCTAGTATTGTATAGCGTAAATAGGTCTCCCGTGCTAGCATGCCTGTTCACTTCATCGTTCAGGTATCATCCATATTGCGAGCAGAACCAAATTCTCGTGCATGCCCAATCAATGCTCTGCCGCGATGCATGTAGTGGTCGTTCTGGTGCATCAAGGACGGCATGCAGATCGTTCCACACTTGAGAAGAGGAAAAATGGGAAGGTAGAACGCGGCAGCAGAGGAAGAGAACGCTGGCTAACGAGGCTGGGAGGGGATCGAGCAGGAAGTTAATGCTCCACGCCTAAAGGTTTTGGGAAAACCTGATTTTCATAAGGTGACTTATATTCACCTAAACGGAGGGAGTATTCCTTAACCAGAGAATGTTGTGTCTCCCACTCACGCGCTCCAAAAAAAACTACGACACATTTTTTTATCTGTTTGCATGGGTCCCACCTATCAGGAAGGATGGGCACGTACACGAACAGGTACGACTCATTAGTCTACCGGCATAGCCTTTTCGTTTAGTCTACCTAGCCGTCTAATCAACTGCGTGCACGCCACTTCTCCCATTTACTCCTTCTCCATGGGGAACCGATTCTCCTCGGCTTCTTCACCTCCCCTTTGTCTTCATTTGCATCCAAACCCCACTGCATTCACATTGTTTTAACCTCTTCAAATAATCATCTACTACTTCAGTTAGACTAGCCATCTAATCCTAATTCTCCAAACCATAGCCCTCCGTTCCTGCGGTTCCAAATGGCGAAAGAGATCGAGATGCAGGTTTTTAGCGTCCAACATGTCCTCATCGAAGGCTCGATGCGCATAGTTGCCACCGTCACCGTCCACCCAAGGGTTGTTCGGCAGTGGATCAACAATGTATCCAACTCCCTCGAAAAGGTAGAGACGAGGGCCATCAGTCTCGACGCAGAGTACACAGAGCGTGCCACTGGGCGTCGAAGATGATGTTTTGGTGTACCACATCATACACTCGCCCTCCATACTAGGCGAGCTTCACAATTTCTTGTCTCGGGAGGACGTATACTTCTGTGGGGCAGCCATCGAAGGGGACAAACAGAAGCTGGAGCCGTACAACCTTGATTTGAAAAGCATCGCTGACCTACAAACCAGAATCAAAATTCCTGTAGAAGTTTGTGATAAACAGACACCATCCCTATTCGACGTAGCAAATTTTGTGCTCGGTACAAATCTTCAGAAGGGTGACGAGACGGCAGCATTAAGGTCGTCTGGATGGGAGAATTATCCATTGACGTACGAGCGGATAAAATATTCTGCCCTCGATGCCCGTGTGAGTTTCGAGATAGCTGCAAGGTCCAAAGAGCTTGTTGCGAAGCCGTCTCCCACAGAGACAGAGAAGAAGAAGAAGAAGAAGAAGAAGAAGAAGAAGAAGAAGAAGAAGAAGAAGAAGAAGAAGAAGAAGAAGAAGAAGAAGAAGAAGAAGAAGAAGAAGAAGAAGAAGAAGAAGAAGAAGAAGAAGAAGAAGAAGAAGAAGAAGAAGAAGAAGAAGAAGAAGAAGAAGAAGAAGAAGAAGAAGAAGAAGAAGAAGAAGAAGAAGAAGAAGAAGAAGAAGAAGAAGAAGAAGAAGAAGAAGAAGAAGAAGAAGAAGAAGAAGAAGAAGAAGAAGAAGAAGAAGAAGAAGAAGAAGAAGAAGAAGAAGAAGAAGAAGAAGAAGAAGAAGAAGAAGAAGAAGAAGAAGAAGAAGAAGAAGAAGAAGAAGAAGAAGAAGAAGAAGAAGAAGAAGAAGAAGAAGAAGAAGAAGAAGAAGAAGAAGAAGAAGAAGAAGAAGAAGAAGAAGAAGAAGAAGAAGAAGAAGAAGAAGAAGAAGAAGAAGAAGAAGAAGAAGAAGAAGAAGAAGAAGAAGAAGAAGAAGAAGAAGAAGAAGAAGAAGAAGAAGAAGAAGAAGAAGAAGAAGAAGAAGAAGAAGAAGAAGAAGAGGCTGCACCAGCAGGAGGGCGTTATCGATGGATGAACTATTTCCTCTCTTGTAAAAAAATTATTCCCTCTCGGTGTATATTGATATAGATGGACTATTTCGATGGTGTGCATGTCTTTGGAACAGAGTAGTAGCGTGGGTCCGCTTGACTATAAGGAACTATTTATCCGCATATATAGCTTTCTCTGCTACTCCTTCCAGTGATTGGTATGTAGTGCATGTGTCCGTAGACATGACAACTTGTCCATGGAAGTTCAACTACGGCGACCATCATGTTTCATCTCGCGATTCCCACGACGCATCTCCAACCCACGGCACCACGCCCCCCGATGTGCGCCTCACCCCTCTCAGCCACACCGCCCCTCTGTCTTTGTGTGCATGACATGTGGGCCACCTAAAATGCGGCGAGCATCAAGTTTCTACCACAGCCACCCACGATTCCCACGACGCCGCTCGAACCCTGAAACCACACGTTCCTCGACCTACAGCTCACCCCTCTTGGCCCCACTGCCCCTCTGCCTACACGAGCATTACATGGGGACCAGTCACCTATCGAGTCCACATGTTATTGACTCAAAGGTAGGTGTAGTAAGGCGCTGAAGCTCAGTCCCGACGACCCTGAGAGGGAAATGCAACTCCTGCTCTAGGGCTCGTGGTGCTCCCGCAGCACGAACTCGTGCCAAACTCTAGATTTGTTTCTTTACTATACATGCACACAACGATTTAATGGACATTGTAATCTCAACATGTGATGGGGAGCTCTAAATTTGAATTTGAAACTTATAAAACGAAAAGATTCAAAACAAATAAACTGGGAGAGAGGGAGTATATCGTAGGATGTGTCCCATACAAAGTAAGTCCCCTGGTTTGTCACCGCGAAGATGCGGTTAGAAAGGAGCACAATGTCTTCCTACTCGTACGGCAACAAATCGGCCGCAGACAGCATGGTCCGCCTTTGACCGCCATGTGCAAGGTTCGTGCTATCTTATTCAATCTCATCATGGTTCCATCGTACCAATTCTTGCGGTGGCCCGTTGCATGGCTGATCCCAATGTTGGACAAAGGTTCTACGGGAACGGTGTCACCGTTGTAAATGTTGTGCAAATTGATGTTGGTACCCTCCCGTACATATGCAAGACAATCTCCACTCGCACCGACCCTAACCTATGAAACAGTGGGCAGGGGGAGAATTTGGAAATGGATACGGAAGTAGTCTTTAGAATGCATTTACTACGTGATCAAAATCATCTTACCTGCTCATCAGAGGAAATCTGAGTGCCCCTCAACATCGGCATCTCAAGGGGCGTCAACTTGCAACTACGGCCACGCCGCGCTGGAGAGACCCCCAAGGAAACATCCTCGTGCGTTCCACGGAACATCAGGATGCATTTGTATGAGTAGTTTATCTTGTGAGAGAAAAGGATGAACGAGGGAAGGCCTCCAGAGATAGAGATGGGCACTACTACTACCAATGTGCTGGCCCGTGCGTTGCAATGGATCCAAAGTAGAAGAATAATACTTGTTCACGTGCTTGAAATATAAACACTCTAGTTTTGATATACATGTGTCAGCAGACATGATAGCTTGTCCATGGAAGTTGAACCACGACGACCATCACATTTCTTGTTTCTACCACTACCACACCCACACGCGATTCCCACGACGCCGCTCCAACCCACGACACGACGTCCCCCGACGTGGACATGGATCCTCTGTCGTGGCTATCACTGCCTTGCCCTGCCTTTCCTTCGCTTACAGGTGGGACCCATGCTTATGGGTCCCACATGTCAGTGACAAAACGGTAGGATTGTTCGCGTCAGGGGATCCTGATCCCCCCGACGTGCCCCTCATCCCTCTCGGCCCCACCGCTCCTCTGCCTTTGTGTGCATGATATACTCCTAATATATTACAACCTTCGTACCTAAATATTTGTCTTTTTTGAGATTTCAAATGGACTGTCACATACGGATTATATAGACATATTCTAGTGTTTCTAGCAAGATGTCCGCGCGTTGCACGAAGTTGATGGAAAAGGTAAGCACAACTTATATATTGACGGATCGAGTACTAGTTACACTGATGCATATAATTAAGCAAAGGGATCACACATGTCGGTATTGACTGGAACGAGAATGCAACATCACAATAAGAATTAAGGCCACGATGATGCGATCGCAGTGGTGGTTACAGAAGGCAAGAAGAAAGATGGATCCACGAACGTACGACCTCCTCCTCCTCCTCCTCAACTTAGTGCGCGGGGCCACCAACCGGCGGCTAAGGAGTGATGGCTTTTGTGGCGAGGTCGAGGTGCTTCTCAGCAAAGGCATCCAAGGCTTCCAGCCGGTTGAGGACGGCCAACCTCGTAGCGTCCTCACTGGCATTGTAGATACCTATGTACACGATTTGCTCGTACACGTGGATGTGTAGGTCGACGAATTCTTGCAGGGCGAGGCGCCTCGCGGCGAGCGCGACCTCCAGGTGGACATTCTTCGTGGCGTCGGCGGGCAGTCGCAGGGCCACCAGTGCTTGAAAGAGGTTCCGGCCAAGGAGGCCGATTAGGGTGGCAGGCAATGAGGGGCCCGGGTGCGCGGACTGGAGGAGTACGGCGATGTCGTCCGCGAGCTTCTTGATGATGGTGAACTTGTTACTGGTGTCAACGATCATCTAGTCCAACTGAGAATCATAGTTGGCGTCGATGGCGGCCATCCACCAGCCGGTCTCCAACACCGTCTGGAGACGATCCTCGGCGCCATGCCGCAGGCCGGCGTCATGGACCATCTGGCGCAGCCGCTGGCCGCTCACGCGCATCGCCACCATGGGTCTGGAGTGAGCTCTTTTGCGCTTAGTGTAGGTGCTTAGGCAAATGCTTAGGTGCGTACGATGTGGTAGATGCATTGGAATGGAGGGGCGCCTTTATATGAGGGCAATGAGGGAAAACTGCGTTGCATTCACATCATGCAGCCTCTTTTCCTGGACCTCCTCCCATTACTTCCCTCATGCATTAATTGAAGGAGGATGCATTGGCCGTTCAACATATCGGGAACCGCTAATCCCTCCCTCGTCTGCATTAAAGCCGTATCGGGAACTCCACCGCCCGCTTTCAAATCGAATACTCCCTCCGTCTAGGTGAGTATTAATTCATCTTACGAAAACCAAATAGAAAACACATAGGCGTGGTGCATTAACTCTCACGTTGTTTCTTAGGCTAGCCATAGTGGGAGTAACTTAGGTAGTGACTTAACACATCCCAAGACAATTTTGCTTATGTGGCAACTATTTAATAAGGAAAGAGGTGCTTGTGGTTACATAATATGTTACTGTAACATAGCGCTTTAGTCGGTTCGACAGAGGCGCGAGAAGACGAGGGAGTATGCTGCTGCAAACGTAGGGCTGTGTGATTTGATAGCGAGTTACTGCTGGACAGGTGGGGCCCCGTGATTTGACTTGCCATTATCATTTTAACTGCGGCGCTACGACCGGCGTGAGTCTCCCAGATTCCTGACCACCTCCATACAGGTGCCTCTCCCAATGCTCCACCATGTAGTAGAGGCTGGCTCTTGCATGAGAGCCCACTTCTCCACTTTTTCCTTGCCTCTCTTTCCTCCACATATGCAAAATGCCATGTAAAGCGCACTATTGTACTTACTTTTACTTGCTCCTACAGGCTACAGGTGCTTAAGCTTGCCACATAGGCATAATGTCTGATGTGGCAAGTTAATCAAGAAGAGAGAGACTAGTTTGGTGACCCAAGGAAGAAACGGTGCTAAGCGCGTGTACCTAGGTGAAAAGACAATTTTGAGTCTATAGCTAATTAAATGAAGCAAACTTAGCAACACCATTTCATTGGAAGAGGTCACTCCTTGGCAAATGCAATAAATGCTAGTACTCCCTGTGTCCCATAATATAAGAATGTTTTTGGCACTACACTACTGTCAAAAACATTCTTATATTATGGGACGGAGGGAGTACGAAGAAAGAGATAGAGAGGAGTAAAAAATACACTTATAGCCAACCTTGTTGTAGTATGAGTGACTAAGTGATGACTATGTATAACATGCCAAACATCAGATAGCCTAACGCACCGTGTTAAATCTCCAAGGGCGCGGCCGCACGAGCGACGCGACGGTCGTGGTAGGCGCGACCACGATACGGGCTGCTGGCAGCCCTTGGATCTGAGATCAAACTGTCGCATGCTAATTTGCTGAAAATTTGTGGAATAACCCTCCAGGATAGGACATTCACCCATAGGTCTAGAATCACGCCATGCAACCGTTCGATCTCAGATCCAAGGGCTCTCGGAAGCCCGTATCATGGGAGAATGTAAAGCCACTACCCTGCTGCTCGCATGCTGGCAGTTCGCTCCTACTCGTCCTCGCATGTCCTTCAATACTACGGCGGTTCACTCCTAGTCGTCCCGTCCATTCACATTACGGCAGTTCCACTAATCGTAACCCTCCTCCCAAATCCATGGCGTCCCAAATCTCCAGGATCGGCGGTGAGTACAAGGTTAGAACCATCACCGGCGATGAGTTCGACGTCATCTACACCCGTTCTTCCGCGACGGTGAAAGGATGCCTTTCTCGCTACAGACGCATGTTCGAAAACTCAGATGATGAGTGGGTCGCTGGGCTAGATGTTGAGTACACCACAGTCCTGGGACGAGAGAAGGATCTAAAGGACGAAGAGAGGAAGAAGCCCGCCGTGATCCAGGTTTGCGTGCATGACTTATGCTTGGTCTACCACATATGCCATGCTGACGTTGGGTGCCAGGATTTTAAGGACTTCCTCGGGAGCAACCTAGTCAAATTCGTTACTATAGACTTTGGTAACGACAAAGAAGTCCTGCGTCGGGTAGGCCTCGTTGTAGGCAACACCTTCGACCTCCAGAAGAATCGGCTGGTGTCCTCTCTTCAGCCTTCAATGCTGACCCTGGCAGGAGCCATGGTTCATCCTTCGTACGGTAAACTGGAGAAACCTCTATACACGTTTCATCGTCATGCATGGCAGCGGAATGTACTAGATATAGACCGCGTCCAGTACGCTGCAATGGATGGCTACCTTTGCATCAATATCTACAAGGGTTGGATGAAGAGCAACAACCAAGTGTGCGGTTCAAGCAAAGAAGTATCGGCCAAGAGGAAGAGGGACAAGGACGAAGTCGAGGACGTGGACGAGGACTCCGAGTAAGGTGGCAGTGTCGTTGGTCATGGTGGTTCTAATGCAGTGTCTACCGGAATAGTTGCAAAGTTTAATTTCAGGTGTGGTTAATTTAATTTGAGGGGTGTGTTGTGCTGAGCCCCCAGCAAAACTATGTTACGTTTCTTCTTGTTACTTTAACTCTTCAGTACGTACATACTAGTATTTCTTACATTTCATCTTTTAGTTGGTATAGTACTACCACTCGTTTCTTCACATTATATATGTACAATATATATGGCCAACATCATATAGCTAGCAGTTTAGTTGTCAAAGAATTTCAGGGTGCTTAGTTTTGTCAAAGAATTCCAGGGTGCTTAGTTTTATTTGAGGGGTGGGTTGTGCACTTGTGCTGGACACCATTATTGTGACAAGCCTTTTAATAGTACTATATGCATAATTTGGCGACGAGCGCTCTCTATATGTACCACCTTTTTTTAATTTCAAGTTTTGCTCCATGGCACAATCCATCGATACTACTACTGTACAAAAGTGGAGCATATACATTTTTAAAAGGCTAGAGGGCGGGGAAGTCTAGCTCGGTCGGTTTCACAAGAGGCGAGGGCCTTTGTGATTTGACGGCTCATTACTGCTGTGAAATCAAATAGTACTGTGCCACCCGCTGCACGCCCGGCGCCTCCATTAAACCCCTCCGTTAAACCCGCATGCAAACCGAGAATCCTACTCTGGCCACACGTCCGTTCATGAGCGGGCCGAAATTAAATGCAACACCAGCCGAGCTCCTCCCGTCCGCCCTCAGTTTAAACGAGGCCAGACGCCGGCCAAGATCCTACCGTCCGCCCTCTATTTACAAGAGGCCAGACAGACAGCGGCAAGAATCGCACCCCTCCGCCGCTCCCCCATCTCGTCCTTCACCATTTTCTCCACTCCTCCGATGGCTTCCAATGAGCCATTCTCCGGCATATTACCTGGCTAGGTGGCCCGCCGAGCCCTCCGGATACGGGCGGGGCCGCTCAGTGCTTCACCAACTTCGCTTGGCCCGACGGAGCCAGTTGCCGCCCCAAGCAGGCGCGTGGTTCAGCAACTCGCCGCTCCAGTTCAACTCGATGAGGAGTGGCGAGTTGTTCCATGCCCGCACGACGGCGAGCACGCCGGTACGGGCGCTGTCGCTGCCGTGTTGTATCGCGCCACCAGTGTCTGCGGTGGTCGTGCCTCCCGTGTCTATGGGCGTGCCTCCCGTGCCTGCGGCAGCGCCATGCAGGCAGAGACAGAAGCCGGGTGCGTGGAGAGCGACGAGTCGGTGGCCAGCTTCTCCGTGTCCGCCGCCATCATCGAGGAGAAGTATAACACGGGAGGCCGCCGCCACTTGGGACCCATGAAGGCCACCGCCGAGGTGACGACCGCAGATTCAAGTGGTTTCTTTGCTGCTTCATCTCTTCCGAGGACCTTCGTCGACCCCGCAAGTGTGTGACGGACATGAGGAAGACAAAGGGATCCGCGGGCGGCCATTTAGATTATGTACTCCCTCTCCAGCTGGCGGGGAATTTTTGTTCTAAGAATGGATAAATTGTATGTATCTATAACTAAAATAAGTCTAGATACATCCATTTCTAGGACAAGTATTTCCGGACGGAGGGAGTATTAATTATACAAGAGAGCCGGATTGGAACCTCTTAGTTCATGTAAATGTAGTGAAATCCATGATGTTTATATGAAGATCCGGCTTTTTTATACGAAATCCTTCATGCTTATATGAAATCAGTCCGTGTTTGCACGAATTTCATCTGGTTGGTTAGAGTTGTAAAAATGTATGCCGCTGGCGTTTGATGTCGTCCTCCGCTTAAGGAAGCGGGAGGAAATTTGCCGGCTGCCGTTGGAGATGCTCTTTATGCTGGAAATAATAGAGTGACATCCAATTCATTTGAGTTAATTGCCTGTATGATTGTCCCTCTATAAAAAGTTAATTGCATGCACAGTGTACACGTGACTTGCAGGATGGCTACAGCTTCGTACAGAAAGTTAAAAAGAAACAAGTCCATCCTTAATCTTGTATTCTAAGTACTCTGTGGGTTCCACTGTCAGTACAGTGGCAAAAGAAGTATATATCAAATAAGTAGAGTAATATATAATATATAAAAATATAAAGTTAAAAGACAGTATACGAACTCATGCCATCGCGTTGCGAGCATCTGGCGCTAACCAGCCCAGCACATTTTTGTTGTAGACCATGCTGGAGATATATCTCCATGTCTACTCTTATATATACTCCATTCGTTCCTAAATATTTGTCTTTTTTAGATTTCAAATGGACTACCACATACGGATGTGTATGTAGACATATTTTAGAGTGTAGATTCACTCATTTTGCTCCGTATGTCTTTTCAGGAAGGGGTGAGATTTGCCCTTGATTTATTTATGAGGTATCCATATGGCACTGCACCGCCAAGAAACGAGGGTAACATCAAAATTATGGACTACTTTTTTGAGTATGTTGGTAAGGTCCGGTCATAGTCACTTGTTGAAATCTCTAAAAAGACAGATACTCCCTCCGTCCGGAAATACTTGTCATCAAAATGGATAAACGGAAATGTATCTAGACATATTTTGGTTTTAGATACATCTCTTTTTTATCCATTTTCATGACTAGTATTTTCGAACGGAGGGAGTAGAAAAAGAGTTGGTGATGATGGTGTGCGTGCCATCCTGCAATATAGGCCGTCAGATTTATATCTAACGGATAGGAAAGAAACTATGGCAATTTTGCAAAAATATACCCACACGTCTCTCCACTTTCGCAAATAAGGCCTTCCCTCATTCAGCCTTTTCTCTCACAAGATAAAGTACTCATACAAATGCATCTTGATGTTCCGTGCAACGCACGGGCAGCTAGCTAATTTCTTTTAAAAATAGTTGTTGTGATAATTGGGATGAAGTGATATATTTTATGTCTGCCCCGAATGATTTCAGATTCACTAGTAGTAACAAAGAAAAGGTTGCCCTATTAATTAACAGAAAACAGGGTGAAAACTATCACATGAGGCCAGTAAAAACAAGGCACACTGGGTTCAGCGTCATCGTCACTACAGCTGTGCGCGCGCGAAGTCTACATATCGAGGGGGCTACCGAGCGAGGCACCGAGACACAATGTTTGAGAGAGAAACCAATTGACAGATTATGATCAGATCGAGTTGTCACCCTTCTGCTGTCATTGTTGGGGGGGGGGGAGAAAGACGTATTGAGAGTGTGCGCGGTAGCCACAGAGGCACAACTAGCGAGTGTGTGTGTGTGTGTGTTTGAAAGAGGAGTAGATAGATTATTATCAAGATCGATGTGCCACCCTACTCCTTCGGTGCCGGGTAGTGTGTGTGTGTGTATGTTTGAGAGAGAAGCCAGTCGATAGATTAGTATCAAGATCGAGGTGTCACCCTACTCCTTCGGTGTTGGGAAGTGTGGGTGTGTGTGGGGGGGGGGCAGTGACACTCACATATCTTTACTCTTATAAAAAACAGAGTTGGTGATGATGGTGTTCCTGCCATCCTGCAATATAGGCCATCCGATTTATATCCGACGGACAGGAAGGAAACTATGGCAATTTTGCAAAAAGATACCCACACCCCTCTCCGCATTTGCAAATAAGGCATTCCCTTGTTCATCCTTTTCTCCCACAAGATAAACATCTCATACAAATGCATCTTGATGTTCCGTGCAACGCATGGGCATCTTGCTAGTAGGGAGAAGGAGTTTGTGTGACACATATCTAGCTATATTAAGGGATAGGTAGATAGCAAATGTGTGAGAGACATTAGTGGCTGTGGGTGGTCGGAATTAAAGGGGTGGGCGTGTTAGACATAGAGAGCGTGTGTGTTTCTGTGTGATAGACTTGTAGGACGGGGTAGAAAGAGGAATTTAACCCTGACGGAGGGAGAGAAATACATGAAGTGCACGTGTGTGATTCCGATACCCACAAGGAATTGAGATATGTATGCGTGTGAGAGAGATTGCACAATTCATTCACGTATCACTATCTAGCGATCGTGGACGTGCATCGCTTGAACATAAGTCAGTATCTACTTCGTATCGTGGCCAAAGGTACAATCTCGATTCAACGCTATAAAGATTGGACACTCACATATCACATTTTTTTCTATTTAAATAAGCCTTTTTAGTTGTGCATGCCAAAGTTACAGTGATGTTTCTTCAAACAACCAATGTAGCTATCATGAACATGCACCATTGTTAGCATTCAAATTCATTAGTCTTGGATGATTTAACTTTATATTTTGAAATAATATATGTAATATTCATATATGAATTCAACGGGTACACAATTTATGAAATGGAGGCTATGTAATCATATGAGGTAACACTTTTAAGTAGATGAGTACAATATCCATTTCTTTTTGTGCGCCTCTACACTAACACGTCAATGCATTATGTTTAAAGTAAATAACCAATGGCACTAAATTATCTATTTACACGAGAAATACATAGCCTGAGCGTTTGATCCCTTTTTTTGTGAACGCGCCACTACACCCGTACGATTGGCTGCGCCCGTGTGAACGTCCAAGTTATCGGCGCATCATCCCGAGTTATTGTCTTTTTTCTGGGGTGGACTTCACACAAGTTATTAACTGCTGACGCGTGCCCGTGTACACAGTCTAGCATGACCTTCCCGCTAGCACGGTCCAAAATTAGTTGAAACTGGATACGAACGATCCCGCGGGCGGCAAAATCTCCCGCCTCCTTCTAAAATTTCCGCCACCTTAGTCTTTAGCATGCGAAATCCCCCTTTTGTCCTTGGTGCACGGAGACCAACAGTTACAATACCGCCCTCATCCACATGATAGGTCGGGGCTGCTTTGGTAACTTCCGGTTCCCCCACTACACGGCACACCCGTTTCCTCTCCCCCTCCTGCAAAAACTACTAACTCCACAGCACCAGAGCATCTTACATCACGCTGTCCGTACTTCATCGCCCTTTCTCCCCTTCCCTCTCGAAACCCTAGACTGCTCATCCACTGGCGTACCATAACCCATTCACTACCAGCGGCGTCCACCTCGCCGGATCTGCTTCTGCGACCGCATCTACCCCTCCCACCTCCCCTAGAAACAAGTAGACTACTCATCCACCACTGTACCATAGCCCATTCAGTGCCGGCCTTGTCCACGACGCCGGATCTACTTCGCCGGTACTCTCGTCAACCGCCGCGCATATGCAGCGGCTCATTCGTACTCCCCACTAGAGACGCTTCGTCCACACCCCCCGGAGCCGCCCCACCGACGGCCCCGTCGACGGCCTCTGATCCTCTTCGCCGACACCTTCCTCCACCCTACCGGAGCCGCTTCACCGACACCTTCCTCAGTCCTACCGGAGTAGCTTCGCCTATACCATTCTCAACCCTACCAGGGCCGCTTTGCCAACTCACAAGTCCACGACCTCAGATCCGCTTCCTCGCACCCTCATCCAACCTACCGGAGCAGCTTCTGACGCCCCGTCCACGGCCGCAGATCCGCATCGTCGACACCATCCTTAACCCAACCACCGGAGCAACTTCACCTACGCCCTCGTCCACGGTCATAGATCCGCTTCGCCCACACCGTAGTCCACCCTACCGGAGCCGCTCCACAAACACCCTACTCGACGGTTCTAGATCTCCTTACCGGACCCCGACAGCCAGCGCAGCATCATCACCCTCGACGTTTCTAACCTGATTCCCACAGTTTGGAGAGATGCCAAGCACCTGCCACGGCCTAGGTACTTGTCACCTTTAAACCCATCCAGCATCACCTGCCCGATGTACTTCAAATATACTAACCGGTCGCTGTTATGCAGCTGGCAAAAACTACAAGGACGATGTTTCTTCTGGATCTAACAGCTTGGCCAACCAAGATCCTGGACTAAGGCATTGCTATGATCTTGTAAGCGCGTCTCTCTCTCTTGTATTGTTCTGTGCCTGCCAGCGTGCTTTGCTAGGATTTTCGACCAGTAATCCCGTTGTGCAGACAGTGATTTCTACTACTGGCTACTAAATTAGATATGTAGATGTCATACATGATACTACCTCGTACCTCCGTTCCTAAATATAAGTCTTTCTAGAGATTTCACTATAGGCTACATACAGAGCAAAATGAGTGAATCTACACTCAAAAATGCATCTATATACATCTGTATGTGGTCCATACTGGAATCTCTACAAAGACATATATTTAGGAACAAGGGCAGTACATTACACAAAATCGTAGGTGGCATGTAGGAATTCCAGTGCACTACATTAGGCTCCCTTAGAGTGCCTGCTAGTCCAGCATACAGAGTCATGGCTAGTTTATGGTACGCACACAATCGTTAATTGGTGGTTTAAATATGCGCAAGGGATATGCAAGGTAGTATCATGTTAAGATGTCTGAAATTAGCCGTGTCAACTTGCAGATAGGGTTACACAATGAAAAAGTACAAGATGTATGTGGCAATTTCATGGAACATCGCAAAAAAAGGAGAGGCAGCGGTGAGCCTATACAGTGTGCTATGGTACGTCACTCCTCCATTGCAATCGTCGTGACATGTTATTTGTATGCCAGTTCTATTAGCCAAGTTTCTTAGGGACAGTTATTACGAGTTATCCTAAGAAAATAAGCACCTGTGAATATAAGCTCCATGTAATAAGCCAACTAGTTCTTTTCATCGCGTTTTCAGCTTATCATTGGTATGATCAGTGGAAATTCTAGATTGCATTATATTTTTTTCATTTTGCTGCCCATATGGAAATTAATTTGACTTGCAAACATCACAAATTGAACCCAGTGCAGTAATTAATATGATGGGAAAACAAACCATCACTATTTGCTCAAAATGCAAATACAAAGATACCATCTACTTGGCACAATCTACTTTGGTCAATGTTTTCCATAGAGATCCCATTGCCTAATTTAAACAAAGAATGCATGACCCACATTTAAATGAAGAACAATTATTTATTGAAATTCGATGGTACAAGTGGCTGGTTATTATCATATAGCAGCACCACCTGAAAGCATCATGTAGCAGCAGCGGCAGCAGCTCATAGCAACTCATCATACAACAACAGCAGTCTGCAATTCATCATATACCAGCAGCAGCTCATAGCAATTCATCATATAGTAGCAGCAGGAGTAGCTCATAGCAATTCATCATATAGCAGCAGCAGGAGTAGCTCATAGCAATTCATTATATAGCAGCAGCAGGAGCAGCTTGTAGCAACTCATCATATAGCAGCAATAGGAGCAGCTTGTAGCAACTCATCATATAGCAGCAGCAGCTCATAGCAATTCATCATATAGCAGCAGCAGCTCATAGCAACTCATCATACAGCAGCAGCAGCTCATAGCAATTCATCATATAGTAGCAGCAGGAGCAGCTCATAGCAATGCATCATATAGCAGCAGTAGAAGCATCTCATAGCAATTCATTGTATAGTGGATCAGACTGAAATTTTGGGAAAAAATTAGAGGAGATCCTCACCTTGTTGGATGAGCTCATCCTTCAACAGCACCTCAAGGCCATGGTCTGGGAGGAGAGGAAGCGGAATAAGGTGCCTTCTGCCGCAGTGTGGCATCAGTCGTAGTTGTGCAGCACCCGCCGGAGTATGCGTTGGACGAACCACAGTGGAGCAGCTGCTGGAGACCATGAGAATGAGGGGCGGCGCCAGAGGGAGGAGAAGCCAGGGAGATTTTCCCCTACCCGCCGGCCATGTAGCCTAGCTGGACATAGCATCATCGAGGACAAGGCCAGAGGGGACCAGTGGCAACGGCTCGCTGGAGGAACCCTAGTGCTGCAGGCAGGGGATCGAGGTAGAGGGAAAGGGGAGAGGAGATGCAAGCGGGCAGGGCAATGAATGCTTGCGCGTTTGTTTTTACTTGAGGGTCAGGTGTGACACGGGCGTCAGCAGGTGTGACACTAGGCAGACAACAGAGTCATTTCACTATTCCCCTTCCCTTCAATTTTTAGTGAGGTTCTACCCGAAACACCCCCTCCAAAGCGAAATTAGTTAAGCCCAAGCCCATAACTCAAAATTGACTTCTTTACATCTTTTATGGCTTATTTTGACAATATGCCCTGAAAAGGCGGAATCGAACAGGCCCTTAACCTGCAATTCAATTGTGCGTGCAATGATGAATCACTCGTGCCTGCTATCTGTACATTTAGGCATCATGATACATGGCATAACCTAATACATGTGCATTCCATTGTAGAATCTGGAATATGCAATGTTTATGTTAGTTCATACGTTGCACATGATGTTTAAATGCCCCTTAAATCCGGTCAGTCAAGTGATGGTCTTTAAGCCTCCTTCTTTGCTTCTTTTGTTGATATGTAAGATTTGCTCACACATCTGTTCAATTGCTTGTTTGCATCAGCCAGCCATACTAGGACTGTTTGCTTTGATTACTTGACGTTCTTGACCTAACACTCTAACAGAGCTTGTCAATGTTTTAAACACTAAGGGATGTTGTAGTGGGGCCTTGTCTAACTCATAGGTGACATAAAGGTTTGGTTGTACACTAAAGTAGGCTCTCCAAGAGTACCTGGAGATCCAGTTCGAAGGCAGGCCTAGTTTTTACATAGTGCAGATATAGTAAATGCTCATTTCATTGTGTGCAAGTGCAAGAGATGCGGCATGTTTCATTATGTGGTGCTGTTTTGTTATAATCTCATCCTTTTGTGTTCACAGACTGGAAATGATGCATATTTATCTTCCAAGGAGACGAGTAACTAGTTTGTGTCACCTTGCAGAGGGGGTGCAATGAAGATAAGATTGAGGATTTCCAAGTACAAGATGTTAGGAAGGAGCCTTGCAAGAGAAGTAGGAGCTGCGCTGAGCCTCTTCAACCTGCTAAGGTAAGTCACTGTATGCAACTCAACAGTTCAATTCCTTGTTTGTTTCAGGCATAGTTAATTTTCTCTTTTCAATTGCTTTATATGTCCTCTGTTAATGAGATGCCCAAATAATCATAACTGATGTTCGGTACTTCTATCACTATTAGTTGACATAATTAAAGGCCTTACCATTTAATTACTCTGCCGAAGTGTGCCTGAAGCTTTGAAGTCTATTAACCAACTATTATTGCATGAGGCTCACAATCTAGTTTATACTACGCTAATGATTGCATAGTTTTGCCTGTTGTAGTATGTTTGTATGAAACCCTCTGCTGTTCATTATGCTCCCTAAGACTTTAATTGAGGCACAGAATGGCCAACTGCTTGCTTACTTATACGCAACATGCTGTCTAAATTTGTAACTTGTCTGTGTTTTCGATTGGGCCCCAACATCATGCTCCTCTGGTGAGCTAAGATATTTATGTATGGAGGCTGCACAGACTATCTTTTTTATAATTTTTAAAATATCACCTTCTTATGCTTCATGACGTGTAACATTTTTTTAAAGTGACGTGTAACATTATTGTTAGTCCTGTTTTGCCATGTAGTACAAAATAGTGTCTTGTTCGCTTCACTGTTGTAACTATATTTTTGCCCTAGTCATGTGTACTTATAGAAACATTTCAGGATGAAGTGACATCAACACAAAGATCTGCGAGTAGTGCGGAATGGCCGTTACAGAATGATTATGGATTGGAATTGGAATGTGCTGATGTTCTCGAGCATCAACTAGTGGTGGCAAGACAACGTGTACATGATTGTCAACGTATAATCAACAAGTTGAGACTGGACATGCAGGTATTAGACGCAGGAGTCAAAAAAATGAAACAAGACACTGAGGTAACCATGAAGGAATTGGAGATTTTGCAGACTGAAATTTGTGCTATCTGAATCCGGCCAATCCTATTTTCTGAAGAGATTATAGTTCAAATGGAGTTAAGTTGATGCGCGTCCATGATGTATGAGATGTATTTGCCCAGTGTATGTAATTTGCTGTTTGTGTATCTTTATTATCAACTGTGCCGAACCATAATGCCTAGTGGGTATAATCGGCTGTAATTTCTTTATTGTATAGTGTAGGATTATTCTACCTTTCTATGCCTTGATCTCTTTGTTGTAATAGTGTAGGCTTTTTAGAGGTGATAGTATTGAGTAGGATAATTCTTTGAATATGCTATATCGTTCAAACGGGGGCCAATTCGCCCGACCATGGCCCTTCACGGGCCGTCGGATCCATGGGCCTTCTACATCTCGTAGGATCCATGGGCCTTCTATGTCTCATAGGTTCCATGGGCCTTGTACGTCTCGAAGGATCCATGGGCCTTGTACGTCTCGTAGGATCCATGGGCCGCCGACTCATTTATGGGTCTTGTACGGGCCTTTAATGGGCCGTAGACGGGCCTTTAATAGAAATCGTACGTTTTATGGGCTGACCATAACGGGCCGTTAATAGGCCGTATTTGGTGATGCTATGAAAATGGCCCAACGTACTAACGGTCCACAAACGGCCCGACTGTAACGACGGGCTGAATTTGGCCCACAAGCAGAAAATGACAGTAACGGGCCGTAAGTAATCGAATGCTGCAAATGAGCCCAAGAATAAATGGGCCCTCAGAAGGCTGAAAGTTAACTTGGGCTGGAAACGGCCCAACGGAATAACGGGCAGTTAATGGGTATAAAGTGATACACTGTTCATTACGGGCCAGTTTCACCACGGGCCGTTAATGGGTGTAAAGTAATACACTGTTCATTACGGGCCAGTTTCAGAACGGGCTGCTAATGGGCCAAGAGTTACAAAGGGCCTCATATGGGCCGAAAGACGTCATGGGCTATACGTGGGCCAGAAGTGAAAACGGGCTGGAATCATAGTGGACGGCCCAGATGACGCTACTGGGCCTAATTCGGATAGGGCGTAATGGGCCTTGGGTTAGCGGGCTGTAAATGGGCTATATGCGAACAGGCCGTTAACAGGCTTTCCATGGGCCGGCCCGCCAGCTTTTGACCAAGTCAAACGGGCCGGCCCGCCAGCTTTTGACCAAGTCAAACGGGCCAGCTTGCCAGCTTTTGACCAAGTCAAATGGGCCGGCCTTTTCACAGGAATGGGCCACTGTTGAGCTGTGCCACGTGTCGACGTATCATAGGCGGCTATCTGACCCGCTAACGAGCTGACACTTGTTTCGTCCAGCCAATAAGAATTTTACACGTGGAAATTTCCCATTGGTCGGGGATGTTAACGGGTTATCGGATCCAAAACCCGGCCCGATAGCTTAACGGCGTTCCGTTACGGTGGATGCCACGTGTCGGTCACCCTTGACGAAAGCACTTCTGTGACGCGCGATTTATCGTCATGGAAGTGGGCACTTCCGTGATGATAATATTGGTAATGTCATGGAACACTTCTACGACAACACAGGTATGACTATCTTGATTCTGTCGTAAATTTGTCATGGATGTACATGCATGGCAAAAAAAAGCGACCTAAAGTGACAAACACGTATCATCATGGAAGTGTATTTTTTTTTAGTGTATGAACGTGATGAAAACTAGCTTGACGATATTCCCATGTGTCCTCGGGAGCGCTTTTCTCATTTTAAGAGTTTGTCCAGGCTTGTCCTATGCTACAAAAAGGATTGGGCCACCTTGCTACACTTTATTTACTTTTATTACTTGTTGCTCGTTACAAATTATCTTATCACAAAACTATCTCTTACCACTTATTTCAGTACTTGCAGAGAATACCTTGTTGAAAACCGCTTATCATTTTCCTTCTGCTCCTCATTGGGTTCGACACTCTTACTTATCGAAAGGACTACGATATATCCCCTATATTTGTGGGTCATCATACACTAGAGATTCTCTGTATGTATTACTTTCGATGTGTCCCATCAACTCGCGGAACGAGGAGAAGCTTGCTTAGTATGTCGTCTCCCCCGCCCACGGGTGCGATGGCTCGCAGGATGGGGTGAAGCTTACTTACTACGCCTTACGCCCGCTCCCTCGCCCACACGCATGGTGACTCGCAGGACAAGAAGAAAATTTTACTACTCCCTCCGTTTACTCCTCGTCCCTACCTTGGTTAGAGAGATTATCATATTGTTTGAAATATATGTCTTTTAGTAGTAGGAGCAGTATAGTGGTACATAGGAGTAGTACTACTACAACAATTTCCTTGGAGTTCGTGGTGCAGCAAGCTACCATAGGCTATGTTACTACTCCCTCCTTTTCGGTTTGTGGCTCAATTTTAAAATCTCTCCAACCAAGGTAGACAGTGAGTGGTGGAACTAATTTCGTAGTGTGCACAAGTAATTAGTACGCTCGTTTTTCTGAAGAGTTATGTTTACTAAGGCATTAATTAGAATGAATGCATGCATGACCACTAAATTTCCATGAACTTCTACATGCATTGGTGAGTTTTCTCTTGACACTGCTTGCATCGGGTGATTTAACGCACCTTGAAATCCAAACATGTGATGGTACTACTACTACTAGCAGAATTGAGACTACGGAAAAAATGATTTTTTTAGATGTGCCCTATAAACCGGAAAGGAGGGAGTAGTAAGTAGTACTACCTCCATAGTGGGTACGTACTCCGTAAAATCAGATTTTCCCAAAACTAAGTCGCTCAACCTTTATTTGCTTGTTTACCTTTGTGCCTTGTTCCTCGAATAGACTATGCCAAACTCCCCTGCATGCCGCGCGGAAAAAGATCCGCCCTCGCCTTTTTTATTCCGGGTTTGTATCAATTGATCGAGCGAAGCAGCAAAAACCAAGCCGTGTCTTGTACTCCTCCATCGACGCTCATTTTCATGAATTTTGTACGTCCTCTCGCCGACATGTGGGACATATAGCAACCGGGTCGACGTGTCATGCACCAAATAACAGTGCAGAACAGCAGGGGGGACGCACCCCAGTCGTACCGCCCCAGTAGTAGTAATGAGTGATACAACTTTTATATACTTTTGGAAACTTTTTATACTAGTTTTGGGACTAACATATTGATCCAGTGCCCAGTGCCAGTTCCTGTTTGTTGCATGTTTTTTGTTTTGTAGAAAATGCATATCAAACGGAATCCAAACGAAATAAAAACTGACGGAGATTTTTTATGGAATATATGTGATATTTGGGAAGAAGAATCAACGTGATACGATGCCCAAGGGGGCCACGAGGCAGGGGGCCTGCCCTGGGCCCTCGTGGCCACCCCGTAAGGTGGTTGGAGCCCTTCTTTCGCTCCAAGAAAGCTAATATCCAGATAGAGACCGTGTCCACAATTCAGCCGAATCAGAGTTACAGATCTCCGGTTATAAAAGAAACGGTGAAAGGGAAGAATCTGGAACGCAGAAACAGAGAGAGACAGAGAGACAAATCTAATCTTGGAGGGGCTCTCGCCCCTCCCATGGACCAAGGACCAGAGGGGAAACCCTTCTCCCATCTAGGGAGAAGATCAAGGAAGAAGAAGAAGAAGAAAGGGGCTCTCTCCCCCTCTCTTCCGGTGGCACCGGAGTGCCGCCGGGGCCATCATCATCACTGCAATCTACACCAACAACTTCACTTCCATCATCACCAACTCTTCCCCCCTCTATGCAGCGGTGTAACCCCTCTTTTACCCGCTGTAATCTCTACTTAAACATGGTGCTCAACGCTATATATTATTTCCTAATGATGTATGGCTATCCTATGATGTTTGAGTAGATCCGTTTTGTCCTATGGGTTAATTGATGATCGTGACTGGTTTGAGTTGCATGTTTTATTATTGGTGTTGTCCTATGGTGCTCTCTGTGTTGTGCAAGCGTGAGGGATTCCCATTGTAGGGTGTTGCAATACGTTCATGATTCGCTTATAGTGGGTTGTTTTAGTGACAGAAGCATAAACCCGAGTAAGGGGGTTGTTGCGTATGGGATAAAGGGGACTTGATGCTTTAATGCTATGGTTGGGTTTTACCTTAATGATCTTTAGTAGTTGCGGATGCTTGCTAGAGTTCCAATAATAAGTGCATATGATCCAAGAAGAGAGAGTATGTTAGCTTATACCTCTCCCTCAAATAAAATTACAATAATGATTACCGGTCTTGTTATCGATTGCCTAGGGACAAATAACTTTATCGTGACAACAAGCTCTCTACTAAAAATAACTTAGTTATGTCTTCATCTAAACAGCCCCTACTTTTTATTTAAGCGCTCTTTATTTTCTTGCAAACCTATCCAAAAACACCTACAAAGTACTTCTAGTTGCATACTTGGTAAAGCGAACGTTAAGCGTGCGTAGAGTTGTATCAGTGGTCGATAGAACTTGATGGAATATTTGTTCTACCTTTAGATCCTCGTTGGGTTCGACACTCTTACTTATTGAAAGAGGCTAAAATTGATCCCCTATACTTCTGGGTTATCAGTGAGCAATGAGACGTCAAATCACAATGCCGCACCTTCCCAGATGGATGAAGCAACCATTATTTCACACTTCACTTCGCCATCATCTCCTTCAAGAAAACCACGTAGTATTGCTTCTGCGATTGTTCTACCTCAAGAGGGACGCGCATCGCCTTGGTACATCATGACACGTGGGACCGCATGACATGCCATGCTCCCCCGCCCATCGCTCGATAAAATCACCTCATTTTTACTACTTCCTCTGTATCGGTTTACAGGGTATGCAGGTTATTCTAGGTTGAGAATTTAACTGGCTATATATGTGATGAACAATATATGTTTAGAAACTACATCCGCTTAAGACTACCCACAGTGGGAGTAACATAGGTAGTAACATCACACATATCTAGATAAAATAGATGATGTGGCAAGCATAAGTAAAGAAAGAGAAGAAAGTGGTAACATAGCTAGTTACTAGTAGTATGAGTAACATCACACATATCAAGGCAAGATGTGTCTATAGGCTAATACATGAAATGTCGCATGTTACCACACATATGTTACTCCCCACTATATAGGTAGTAACATAGACTAGTAACATGCATATGTTACTAGTCTATGTTACTACCCATTGTGGCTAGTCTAAGAATCCAATGATATACTTTTTGTAACATAGTAACTCATATTTAGTTAGTCAAATGGATGACCTAGAACTACATGCACGCCCTATAAACCGAGACGGAGAGAGTAGTACAATATCTTTTTAGATCAATATAGTCGGGATTCACCTAGGAGCAAAACCAAGTGGTAGGATGCTCCTGTCGTGTTGGCGTAGCAACTCAAGCAGGGTCAGTCCGCACATGAAGTGGCGACACACTTAATAGGACCCCTTTGTCCGTCATGTGGATCATCCATCGTCTTGTTCCATGTGCGTTGCACCAAATTACTGTTCAGAGCAGTGGTTGGACTTGGAGGCACCCTGGTCATAGCGCCGCAGTAGTAGTAAATGATCGATGAGGGGTCAAATCACAAAGCCCCACCTTTCCCACATTAAGCTAGACGGACGAAGCAACCATCATTTCACTCTAGGGCGCAGGAGCATAAAGAAAGGAGAAAACCAATGATGCGTGCGGCAGCTACCTAGGGCACCCTAGGGTAGGGGCCTCCACTACAAATCCTTTTTTTGAAAGCGCCTCCACTACAAATCCGCTTCTCCCTCGTCCTCTTGAAGAAAACCGATGATGCATGTGGCGGTAGGGTTTGTAGGAGTACTACGGCGTGCGGGGCCACTTGGTTTAACGAGAACGAGGCAACATTTTGGGTTTGGGGACCCGTGGAGAAATACGTACAAAAAATTGTGGACATAGGTTCGACCGAAAGGCAATGATGCATGGGCCCTGCATTTTGATATACCCCTGGCCGCGTGGAATTTGCTACTCTACTCAAAGTAATGCATAAAAGTTCCTCCAAAAACATATATAACTAATGGGAATTGAATGTATGCTTAAAATGAAAATGTAATACTCCCTCCGTCTAGGTGTATAATCCCTCTTCCATCTATACATGCCCTAATGCGTTTTTCAAGGCTAACTTTGACCAAATGTTAGAGTAATAATATATGACATGCAACTTACACAAAGCATACAGTCAAATTCGTATGTGAAAGGAGCTTCCAATGATATAATTTTCACATTATACATCTCATGTACTATTAATCATGTCAATAGTCAAAGGCGGTTTTGAAAAACGCATTAGGCCTTATATAAATGGAAGGAGGGAGTATGTCATCTTAGGTTTTTTTGCTAGTTAATAGCATTCCATGCAATGAATTAACCACTGCATGTCATGTTTGAAAGTCTCAAGCCATTGAAAGCATGCACGTCCCACATCTCTTATTGGTTGATATGTCATGAAACAAGAAACGAGGAGGGAGTTAATGTACCGTGCCTAAGTGTTTTGGGATTATTTGGTTTTCGGAGGATGACTTACACATGTAGACGGAGGGAGTACAAAGAGAAAAAATGAATTGCAGTTAAAAGAATGACATTTCTAACAAAAATGTGAATGTGAACTACATATGTGTGCACGTGACCAACACATACATTGTCAATACAAAATCTAATGCAAGAAATAACTTATGAGTAACATGCATGAATTGATGAGGTGGTGCTTGCATGCATAGAGTACAAAAACAATGTGATTTATGACTTGCATGCATGACGTGTTCTTGTGCCATAGTTGCATGTCTAGGAAAAAAGCTACTAGTGGGTTGTACTAGCTATTTAGGAATAGAAGATGTATACATGGAAGTTGTAGGGAAACATAAGACATGTATCTCAATTCCTATGAGTAGGGATTGGAAAAGAGATGTCATTTGGTTCACATCATGGGAATTTTTCTATTGAATCAAGAGATGACATGTATCTCAATTCCTATGAGGAGGGATTACAAAAGAGATGTCATTTAGTTCACATCATAGGAACTTTTCTATTGAATATACGCTAATGTTTATTTTCCTCATAAATTATGGGAGTATACGAATCAATTCATATGAACCAAGTGGCTCTAAAGCTATAAAAATGATAACATCTTATTTCTATTGAAATGTGGAGTATATGAATCTATTCCTATGAACCAATTGTCTCTAAAGGAAAAAATCCTATAAAAATCATATCGTATAGAGTTACTATGATATTCCTCCACACCAATGGATGTTTGAAATTGTTGCAGGTGATACGACGGTCTTTCTTTATAGAGTCCTCCCCCATCTTTATAGTTACCTCTCGAAGATGAATGAAATGACATATACTTGGGAACTCTATATGTGCATTTTGGTACACGAAAACTCGGTAAAAGTTTGTGAGGTTTGAATTTTTAATAAAGCTATATGCACTGCACTTTGGAACGGAGGGAGGAGCATACGACAGTTGCTAACACTCATGTGGAAGATTTGTGTGTAGGAGGAGTGGTTGTTCTGTTAAATGACATGGCAAAACTGACACTATCGGATAACGATCTAACGGTTCTTACGGTGTTCGTCAGGAAACGGCTTGTCGCGAATGTTTGTCGGACAATGATTTACAGACACATGCATTGCATTGACACGTGCCCCCTCTCTCTCACGCACACACGCACCCTCACGAGTCGCGACTCTCCCGAGTCCTCTCCCACCCACCATCTATCTGCAGGTAGACGTCACACACATATGTGCTCTTCACACCCTACCCTCAGAACTTCTAAAAAACAAAAGACGTCGCGCACCTTTTATTTTAGCTCACACGTCACACACTTATACTATTACTCTTGTGGCGAACGTTCTTTCGACATAGTATATTGTACTCTCACAAAGAGAAGCGATGCACGCGCGCACTAGTTCTCTCACACCCACTCGCGGGTACACATCGGAGCACATTTTTTGAAGCTGGTACAAAAAAATCACTCCACTATATATATAAGCAAGAGCCTTAGCGCTTGCTTTACTAGGGTTCCTCTCTTTCACTCTCTCATGCTCTCCAGATCTAAGCAAGACATAGGTGGCCACACTATCTCTCTGCTCATGGATGGTCACAAATCCGGCCGAACCACCTCTACCGGGGTAGGGGTGTAGGTGCATCGTTCACGCTGTCGTCGGTGGGGAGGGAGGAGACCAACGACTGCATGCGCGTCCCGATCGGCAGCCGTGCCATTCTCTCCAAGAGAGTGCCGGCTCGGGAGGGCCTCCGACCCCTTCTTCCTCCCTGCGGTATTGTGGCCAAGATGTGGCCTCCCGACGCCATCTTTGCCACATGCCGACGACCCTCAGGTATATATTCCTTCGAAACCTGCCTTGCTCTACTTCCTCAGTTCCCCACGTGGCTGCGTGTGGATCTTTTTCTACTTCCATTGGCTATTCCAAAGCCACCTAGATTTTTACTATTATTAGAGGTAAAGCTAGTTTATACAATCGAATCTAAGAGTTGGTTCAAACAGGGAAGAAAGTGGGAAAGCTGTAGCATGAATCTAGGACTTGGTTCTAAGAGGAAACGGGGGAAAGGATACTGGCTACCCAACCGATCTCTTGGTTGAAAAGGCGAAGAAAGCATGGTGGATGGCGAAGGGTGGGGGGAAGTGGACTTGTCTCTTGGTCGAAAAAGGAAAGAAAGTGAGGGGTGTTGGGGGACAATGCAAATAAGAATGAGCAGGTCTAGATTTCCTGTGCTCACATAGGAAAATGTGGCCGAGGAGATAAAAATGGGACAAATGCAGACATGCTGCCTGAGTGTTTGCCGCTCTCGGCAACCACATGTACCTCACCACTTTATGCCCCTACTGTCCCTATGCCCATATCTCTACCATTAATGTAAAATCACATGAAGCATTAAGCAATCCCACCTAATGTCACTATAAGTAATGCTCTAGTGCCATTGATAAATCGAAGCAATGCCACCACCATTTTATGAATTGCGTCCGTCTTGCTTTATTTCCCATGAATTGTGTTTTTGAAGTTACACTTAAATCTCACACCGCTAACATTGCTTCATCCCTGTGGAACCGCACAAATTTGATTGCACATTTACTGACCATGTGCTACTCTCATGACAGTAATACTAATGCTATTGTTCTGCATGTTAATCTAGTGACAGTGTTGATGTGATGTGATGCTACTTACTTAAGGGAACTATCATACTGTTAATGTAGTGCCAATTATAACACAATAGATGCTACTGTTAATCGTACGCCACTGCAAATATCTGTCAGTGTTTAAATAACTGTATTTCGTATTTGCGCAAACAGGGATGTCTGTCTCCATATCATTTCTATCTGCGCAATCAAAAGTACACACCTCAGTTTTAGTACAACTGCACAAAATGAGATGGCTATTACTAGTTGCCGTCCTCTAACCACCAGTGTTCCAGGTATTCCTATGTTGGTAGTAACTAGGTAGAGAGGCGTTGTGGTCTGCTTATTTCTGCAAATAGCGGTGCTTAAATTTAGTGGAATGCACAAGAATTTTAGCTGGTCAGTACATGACATGGTTCAGTTTAGCATTCCAACTGAGAACACAATTATAATTGGTTATTCTGGAATGAGAGAACCTAACCCTGGATGGTGGCAACAAGAAAAACCAGAGTGAACTCCAAGAAATTTAAGCCTGCCGGGAGGCCCTTTGCTCAGAGAAGCCTTGCTTGATTTTTCCTGATTTGTGAACCTTCTCACAACTTTGTCTTTTGCTATGAAATAGTATATGTTTGTTATGTTCTATGAATCATTGAGATTTATACAATTTCTTAACTTATGTTTTTCAAGTTTTTTATGAAGCCGAGTTTAATGTGAGTGTTCCACATGAATGCTGGACTAGCGTTTGAATGTTTGGAATTTACATTGTGGCCTTAGTTAATTGCATGAGCCACTCTAACAAGATACGTAGTTGCTTATATGTCAGACAACACATTATTGATTGTTAGCTGGTTGATAGCCTAGTGTTGAAGCGAGCTGAGCCAATGTGCCATGTTTTGCACAACTGCTTACAAGTAGGGTAGCACCAACAGTGTTTACAAGTACTTATGTATACGTCGGTGCACAGTTCTCGAACGAGTTCTCTATTTCATCAAACACACACTGCTAGTATGATAAACCATGACAACTTATGTCTTACCATGCCATATTCATGAAAAAACTAGTGAGGACGCATCTATTTCGGCAACAATTACGATGGTTCTCACATGATTCACGGGCACACAAAAGTAGCAGCAGTTCCCATAGACGGATTCAAACAGAGTACTAGCCCCAGAGGGCTCGATAATAGGCAAGGTTCGGATAATTAGAAACAATCCAAACTACTATTAAACACTAGCCGGGCAACTATTTCATGCCTCGATCTAATTTGGGTTGGACACAAGACGGACCTAGCCATGAACATCATCGAGGACGTCCGGCAGCAGCTCAATCCTATGAACCTTCATGAAGATAACCTTGTGGCCTTGGCACTCATAAACTTGTTTGTGGAGGCATGCGACGTAATCTTCCTGCGTAATCTTGACAAGAACAGTATGCCTCACAAACGAAGGAGTAGCTTTAAACTTCTTGTGCTCCAGCACACCCTGGACAACACGACTGACAACAGTGAGGCTGCAATACAACTTGACATCGGTATAAGCGCAAATGGCTTCCAGGATCCAACAACCTAAGAACTCTGTTTTCCTAGTGCATATATTCAGGTCATCTGCCTCATAGCGAGTGACATGTACAACCACACAATTCTTGTCTGCATCAAGGCTCTAATTGAAACAGAAACAAAATTTGAATTACTTTCTAGTATAAGAAACACAAGTTATTTAAACCACTATGTATAGCATGGCATCGAAGCTAATAGAATTTTGCATTATTCATCACCACATACTTAGATGAAAAACCACAATCGAGATTGCACTAGTACGCGTCGGTGCTATACAAACGGTTTTAAAACCTTTTCCGCGACGGCATTTGGAACAGTCGCCTAGTGAGTGATGGCAATAGGGGGGTCCTTCCCACACGACCCAGAAACCGTCGGGGATATGCCCTCCTGGCACACACGCTCGGCAAAATGAGGTCGTGTGCGACCGGCGAGCGCTCAAATACGGAAATACGTACAATAGAGCTAAAAAAATACAATTATACACGTGAAATTGTTTCTGGTCGCAAGTACATCCCACACATCCAGTCCCCGCTAAACGTTCCCGTTCGTATGTACATCCCACATAGTCGCTCCAAGGAAAGCGTTTCCGTTCACAGGTACATCACACACATTTTTTTCCCATTAAATCGTTTGTGATAGCATTGCCATTGCACAGGATATTAACAATTTTATCATTTGCGTTATTGAATGCATCACACATAGTGTGTAGAAGAAACTATGTGGCAAAGGCTGTCCATCACACACAGTTTTTATGTGGTAAACGTTTGCGCAAGGTGGCCTAACGCAAACAATTTTCAAGAGGATGTCGTGTGTGCAGTGGGGATTGATCACACACGTAGTGGATCCTAGAAACATTTCTGATCTCCATGTCTATTTTAGATGTTTCGCTTTCGCAAACCGTGTGCAGTGTAATCCCTAATTTAAAAATCACATGTTTTGAATTTGAAAGTAGGCAATCACTTATTTCATATCAATCCATGTTTATTAAAAATACAGGTTCAACCACGAATGCATAATTTGATGCACAGGTACATATACAGAAGAACTACAGAAGCACCAAGTAAAGAATGATGAACCACAATTTTACTAAAGACTGTAAAGAGAGAGGCGAAAGACATTCTGGTTGCTGGAGAAGGTGAAGCGGAATGCCCTCGTCCATGCGTAATGCGCGCACGACTCTAGGCCAACCCCTTGTGATGGCTGCCCATCCATCCTTCACTGTCTTCATTACGACTTCTCGATGCTCATTGTAGTGTGGATGAAATACTTTAACCTTCATTGCATGTCCACCAATCATGTACTTTGCGAGGTAATCTTGAGTGAACTACTTCGGCAACCACTGGGAACGAAAAAGATTCAGACATTATTGTCTAACAACTCATTATGGGCAGTAAAAAGAGAAGGCTGCAGATTTTGTAGTTACCATCCTACAGCTCACTTTGTGTTGGATAGAGCATAAACAAATAATTTGCTTGCCACCATTCATATCTTTTTGCGAATAATCCTTATCCGTTTCCTCACTTGATACTTGTTCATGAATATCTCATTGCCCCATAAGCAAAAAAGGGTTGATGCGTGGATTCTTGCCAAGGGCATATGTACCTACAAGCAACAAGTGAATATTAGAAGCTAACAAGTGTCCATGCCTGGATCTATATGCACTACATTATGGAATGACGGGGGGTGTTGGGGATATTACTACTGGGCGTAAACCTGCCTAACTGGGCCGGGTTGACTTCATCAAATGTCCAAAGGTGCTAAAGCCCAGAGGCTACACAAAGGCCCAAGGCCATAGTCGGTTCAATATCTGTAGCCCTAAACCGGCGTGTATATAAACTTGTATCATAAGTTAGGAATAGGGAGAGACCAACCCGGATACGAATATAAACCGGAGATTGGGACTCTATGAACTGACGGGTGTCACCCGTGTATATAAGGGGACAACCCGATAGCGGTTCAAGGACAGACAACCATAACTCGAGGCCTAGGCGAAGCTTGTTTGCTCCCTAGTCATCGAAACCCCATCAATTCCATCACAAACTAGACGTAGGCTTTTACCTTCATCGAAGGGGCCGAACTAGTATACACTTCCTGTGTCCCTTGTCCGCTTTAACCCCTTCGAGTTAACCCATTGCGATGGCTCCACGACTAAGTCCTTTCGCTAGGACATCTGCCGTGACAAACCCACGACAGTTGGCGCCCACCGTGGGGCTATCGCACGATGGTTTCAAGTTCTTGGAGGGCCTCTTTGAAGGACTCGAGGGATACGCCGTGGGCCGGATGACCAAGAGTCATCGCGGCAAGATCTACATCGACGAAGCAGGCTGGGGACCCAACGCCGGCTCAATTGAGTACGGGTACCGGGTCCCCTTTGGTGGTATACATGTCTTCATCGGCAAGATCGGTGAACCGGGCCCTGAGCTGGACACCTGCACCGACCTCGTCGAGACAGCTCAGCGTGCACGACCTGCCCGGGTTAAACCGGGCGTGAAACGTGCCTTCGTGGGAGTCATCCATGGAGGAAGCTATGAGGACGGATCAGGATCTGGTGGTGAAACCGTCGTTTACTCTGGGGACGAGTCATCGACCGGAGAGACTGAGTCGTTGTATCAGCTACAAGATGGCCGGATTGGGGGCTGTTCCGATGGCGAAAGTATTCAGGACCCCTCCGATCTGCCCAACCGGGTTGGAATATTCATGGCCGGTACACAAGCAGCACCTCACTCATCGACGACCGTGGCGATGATTTCTGGTTCAGCAGCAGCAACGGCTGCCGGAGCAGGAGGCTCGGTGCGCCCGCCGGCTCAAGTGTTATCCGATCTATTCGACGCATTGGCTGCACTCATGGCGGAGGCTAATCCGGTGGATCAAGATGCTCATAACGCAGAGATCGCAAAGGTGAGAGAGCAGATTACCCAGGCCAAAGCGGATCTGGCAGCAGAAGAGGTCAGGATGACTGCGGAGCGGGCCGCTTTGGACGCCCAAGCTTATAAAATCATGCTGGATCAGAACGCCTCACAGGAAGTCATGAGGAGGAAGTACCGATCTCGTTTGCCCTCAGTTTTTGAAGGAAGGAACCTTTTCAACACCCGTGAAGCGGGAATCAATAATCCGCCGGTAGTAAACCGGGCGGAGGCACCTGCGACAGGAGCGCCGGTTCAGCCTCGTTTAATAGATTTGCCTCGTCATAATGCAGGTGTACCGCAAGCCGTGCCTACACCTCTGGGTCACTAGTCCAATCCGATGGATAACCTCGTCGCAGCTGCGGCACGGCTGGAGGCTATTCTGATTGAAGGTGATTCATTAGAGGCGATCGAAACGCGCCGGGTTAAGGAGCTCCTTAGGACGGCTTTGATCCAACAGGAAGCATACTCATACAGCCGTGACCGGATTCATTCTACCCCACGTCCGGCCCAGAGTTGTAGCAGGCGTATAGAGGAACCAGCTGTGTCAAGTAACGCGCAGCGTGAAGCGCCCCGTGGCAACAATCCGGCTCCCGATGCCCAGGAGGTGGTAGAACGGGCCCGAGCGTGCAGGGAAGCTGAGTTAGCAGCGCAGTATCAGACTCATCAGTTCACGCCGGTTCGTCCCACCACTTCGGTTGAACCGGGGCTCACTTCTAGCGCTCTGGGAGTACCTTGTCTTGTCTCCGCTTTACGCAATGTGTGCCTGCCTAAGGATTTTAAGGGCCCACGCAAAGTGCCAAACTATACGGCGGGTCAGCCCCCAGAGACGTGGGTGGAGAGTTATGAGATGGCCATGGAGATGCTTGATGTTGATGAGGTGGCGTGTGCAAAATATTTTACCATGATGCTTGAAGGGACAGCCCGCACTTGGTTAAAAAGCCTGCCGCCCAATTCAATCGGTTCATGGGCCCAGTTGCGAGACCGGTTCATCAATAATTTCAAAGACACATGTAAGCAGCCCATGTCGATAGTGGATTTAGTTGCCTGTGTCCAGGAAGAAGGAGAATCAACGACTCATTGGGTGCGCAGGGTCTCACGGGTTCTGCATTCCTCAGACCGCATCAATGCGGACACCGCAGTTATAACCTTGGAAGGCAATTGCCGGTTTGGACCCCTGAAGTTGAAGTTAGGACGGATGAAATGCCATTGTACTGACATGGGGACCCTCATGGGTGCCTTGGTAAAGTACGCTGATTCTGATAGTACCAAGGATCCCGAGTCTGATGATGAAAAGACAGGGAAGGGAAAGAAGAACGGCAACTTCAGAGGTCAGCAGCATCACTCAGCAGGAAATGGTGGCGGAGGCAAGCGTAAAGCGGATGGCAACATGGATTTTGTGGCCAATACTAACGTGTAGAACGGGGGCCAGCGACGTAATGGCAAAAACCGCAGTGGAGCGCCTAGTCCTAATCCGGAACGCCTAAATTATCTGTTGAACCAGCCCTGTCCAAAGCATGGGACAAGGGAGGAACCAGCAAACCACCTTTGGAAAGATTGCTATATTATGCAAGAGTTCAAGAGCTCCAATGCCTTCTGGTATGACCCCGGCTCTGGTGGTGGTTCTGGATCTGGACCGAGTCATGGTGGAGGAAATTCCGGTTCAGGATTTAATGGTAACCCGGGCGGACATAACAATCAGCATAATCAGAATAACCAGGGTGGTCACAATTAGCAACAGCAGCAGTTGGGTTACTAGAGCAATCCAAAGAAGCTAAATAGTGGGCAGTATCATGTGTTCACCACTAGCTTGGACAAGCGGGACCGGAAGGTCCAGAAGCGGGCAGTTAATTCTGTTGAACCGGCCGTGCCCCGGTATCTGCGCTGGTCAGAGCAGCCAATCATATGGAGTAGAGAGGATCACCCTCCCCGGGTTGACAATCCGGGTCAGCTGGCTTTAGTGGTGGCACCTTAGGTGGGAGGTTATAAGTTCACCAAGGTACTCATGGATGGAGGTAGCAGCATTAACATCCTGTACTATGAGACTTTTCGTCGAATGGGGCTAACAGATAAGGAACTCCGGCCTTCGAATACGGTTTTTCATGGTGTGGTACCTGGCAAGTCAGCATACCCCGTTGGGAAGATATCATTGGATGTGGCCTTCGGAGATGATCACGATTCCCGGTCCGAGACGCTGACGTTCGAGGTGGTGAAAATCCAAAGCCCGTATCACGCCCTGTTCGGTAGACCGGCCTATGCGAAATTCATGGCACGACCCTGTTATGTGTACTTGCAACTCAAGATGCCAGGTCATAAAGGGACCATCACGGTTCACGGAAGCCGCAAGGTCGCTTTGGAATGCGAAGAAGGAGATGCGGCTTACGCAGAGTCGGTTTGTAGTACCGAGGAACTCAAGTATTACAAAGACAATGTTGATCCGACGGATATGACTCCTTTAAAGAAGCCTACCACGGAGCATGATCCGGCCCTGAAGTTTACATCAGCTGCTGAAACTAAGCTTGTTGACTTCGTACCTGGCGATTCGTCAGTTCAGTATCATTGCCAATCTGGATCCGAAATAGGAAAGCGCGCTCATCGAGTTCATCCGTGAGAATCGGGACATCTTTGCGTGGAAGCCTTCTGACATGCCTGGTGTACCGAGGCGACTCGCTGAGAACACTCTTAACGTGGATCCTAAATACAAACCGGTGAAACAGTTCCTCCGCCGGTTCAATGAGGAGAGGCGAAAAGCTATTGGAGAAGAGGTGGCCAGGCTTTTAGCAGCTGGTTTCATTGTTGAAGTTTTCCACCCTGAGTGGCTTGCTAATCCGGTGCTAGTCCTTAAGAAAAACGGCACCTGGCGCATGTGCGTGGATTATACTGATCTTAATAAAGCCTGCCCTCCAGATCCTTTTGCCCTCCCCCGTATTGATCAGATTATTGATGCTACGGCGGGTTGCGAGCGTTTATGTTTCCTGGATGCGTATTCCGGCTATCATCAGATCAAAATGGCAGTTAAGGACCAGGAGAAGACGGCGTTCATAACTCCTTTTGGAGCCTTCTGCTATGTGTCTATGACTTTTGGGCTCAAAAGTGCCCAGGCAACCTATCAACGGTGTGTGCAAAATTGTCTCCACAAACAGATTGGCCGTAATGTGCATGCTTATGTGGATGACATCGTTGTTAAATCGAGGAAGAAGGAGACTTTGGTCGATGACTTGAAGGAAACCTTTGATAACCTGAGGACGTACAAGATGATGCTCAATCCGGCCAAATGTGTCTTTGGTGTACCAGCAGGCAAGTTATTGGGTTTTCTGGTGTCCAACAGGGGAATTGAGGCTAATCCGGAGAAGATCACGGCTATCACTTCTCTGGCTAAACCAAAATGTATTAATGATGTTCAATGTTTGGCTGGCCGGATTGCCGCGTTGAGCCGGTTTATCAGCCGCCTTGGTGAGAAAGCGATCCCGTTGTATCAGATGTTGAAGAAAACGGATCAGTTCGTCTGGAGTTCTGCCGCTGATCAAGCGTTGGAGGATTTAAAGCGGCAATTGGCCAATCCTCCTGTACTCGCCGCTCCCATTGACAAGGAACCATTGTTGCTGTATGTTGCTGCTAATGCTCGTGCGGTCAGCGTGGCTATAGTGGTGGAGCGGAAGGAGGCGGGCAAAGAGTACCCGGTTCAGCGTCCGGTTTATTATATTAGCGAGGTGCTTATCGAATCCAAACAAAGATATCCGCATTGGCAGAAGCTGGTATATGGAGTTTTTATGGCAAGCCGGAAGCTGAAGCAGTATTTCCAAGGTCATCCCATCACAGTGGTCAGCTCTGCCCCTTTGGGTGATATCATCCAGAACCGGGAAGCAACAGGTCGGATTGCCAAGTGGGCTATAGAGCTTGGGCCACACGGTTTGAAATACGTGCCTCAGACGGCGGTGAAGTCCCAAGCACTTGTCGATTTCATTAATGACTGGACAGAGCTGCAGGCCCCTGAAGAGAAGCCGGATCACACATATTGGACCATCCATTTTGACGGATCACGAAAATTGGAGGGTGTCGGTGTCAAAACCGACGGATCTCGGGTAGGGGGTCCCGATCTATGCGTCAAGGTCGGATGGTAACAGGAGACAAGGGACACTTTATTTTACCCAGGTTCGGGCCCTCTCAATGGAGGTAAAACCCTACTCCTGCTAGATTAATATTGATGATATCGGTAGTACAAGAGTAGATCTACCACGAGATCAAGGAGGCTAAACCCTAGAAGCTAGCCTATGGGTATGATGATGGTTATGATGTGTTCTGTCCTACGGACTACAACCCTCCGGTTTATATACGCACCGGATAGGGTTAGGGTTACACAGAGTCGGTTACATTGGTAGGAGATCTTGAATATCCGCACGCCTAGCTTGCCTTCCACGCCAAGGAAAGAACCTTCCGGACACGGGACGAAGCCTTCAATCTTGTATCTTCATAGTCCTGGAGTCCGGCTGAGGATATAGTTCGGCTATCCGAACACCCCCTAATCCAGGACTCCCTCAGTAGCCCCTGAACCAGGCTTCAATGATGACGAGTCCAGCGCGCAAATTGTCTTCGACATTGCAAGGCGGGTTCCTCCTCCAAATTCTTCAAGAAGATAATAAACACCAAAAAATAGTGTCCGGCTCTGCAAAACAAGCTTCCACGTATTGCCATATAGACAATAATACAAACACAAATCAAATCTGCTGACGTATTCCGCAGTGCGTCATAACACTGCGACCAAGCCTTCGGTATGGATTATTTTTTATTGTTCCGCCGCAGTATGTTCAACGAGGCGGTTTTCTTGGCACGTCTTGTCGAAGCAGAGATCGTGTGCCCCTTTTAACGGGATTCTCATTAATGCGGACGTGGGTAACCAAACCGTGCCCGTTAAGCACGTCCTGCCTTGATTAAAGGCTAGTCCAAGACGGTTACGGGGAGGGCTCTTGATATTCTGCCTCTTATAAAGAGACCGAGACCTTGCTCCCCGCTTGTGTTCTCAAAACAAGCTCGCCCATAGCCTCGAGTTCCAACACCCCAGGCTTTTAGATTCTAGGCGCACCGGACCATCGACAATGTCCGGCTCCGGCCTTCAAGGCCAATGGATGCCCTCCTCTGTTACGGAGGAGGACGTATCAAGGTTGAGGGAGGCTAGGTTCCTGACCAGCGAGATTCCGCATAGGTTGCCTGCTCAAGGACAAGCGATCCCAAGCCCTCAGCCTGGTGAGAGCGTAGTATTCATCTCCCACTTCCTTCGGGGATTAGGCTTCCCGACGGATCCTTTTGTAAGGGGGCTGATGTTTTATTATGGGCTGGATTTCCATGACCTAGCTCCGGAGTCCATCCTCCATATCTCTTCCTTCATTGTTGTGTGTGAAGCGTTTCTCCATATCACTCCTCACTTCGGATTATGGCTCAAGACCTTCAAGGTAGAACCGAAGATAATCGAGGGACGTCACGTAGACTGCGGAGGTGCTGTTATAAAAAGGAATACCGATGCTCCATGGCCCGAGGGCACTTTTCAAGAGGAGCTCGGCTTATGGCAACAGGAGTGGTTCTACATCACCACTCCTCGGTGCACCACTTGGGTAGCGCCTCCTGCCTTTCGCTCGGCCCCCCCACCACGTTTAACATCGTGGATCAACACAGGGTTAGATCGGGGCTTGCCCAAAGACGTTCCTCTGTTGCAGGGCCGCATAAAGGATCTCCTAAAAGGAGACCTCAACCTGGTCAAGGTGACGCAAGTTATGCTGATTCGCCGGACACTGCCCGGCCAACGTCGCCCCCTCTGCTTGTTGGAGTTCAACCCAAAGGGGCCGCGAGTTCTCCGAAATCTCATGGGCATGATGCCTATGGATATGTATAGACTGTTCTTCGGACCACGAGGAGTGAGTCCGGATTTGACCGAGGATGCTGGTTTAAGCCGCAACCGCCCGGATACAGAAGTAGGTGACCTTGCGCCCGGACCTTCTATTCGTACCATTGACTTATTTTTTAACAGTACTTCTCCTTTTTACGCAGGAGTGGATAGCGAAGGCGAAGCTGATCTGGTGTCCGGCTCCCCTTCCCGAGACCAGGCTAGATCCTGTGCTAGTCAGGATGTTGGAGGTGGCGTCTCGGGAGGAAAATGAAGGGGCGGACAAGGAAATCGTGGCCTCTTCGAAAGAGGCCATCCCAAAGGGGGGAATCGACAACTCCTCTCCAAAGGGGAAGAAAAGGGCCGCCTCTGACGACCCGGGAGCCGTAGCTCCAAAGCGGGGGAGAGAATCCGCGTCAGAGGACCCGGCGCCGGGGAGCCCCTCGGCCGAACTAAATCCTCAAAAGGAGCATCCCTCCAACGAGTCGTAAGTAGAAAGAGAGTCATTCTTTTAAGAGAAATCCTTAATTTATATCTGAGAAGTTTTAACCGAAACCTTACCTTGTAGTTCGGACCTCGACCCTTCTCGGCAGAGCTCGTCATCAGGGGATCTTCTTCCAGAGATGATGGAGAGCGGAACGCCTCCTCCTTCATCGCCTAGCAAGGCGGGCGACGCCGAAGTGTCGTCGCAGAGGATTTCTCCGAATCTGCCAGAGGCAGAAGGTGATCATGCGCCCCCCCGGGGTTCCCCATGTCCGGCCTCCGAAGAAGGCCATGGGACGAGTCCGGCACCATCTGGTGTTCGGTCGAAGGAGCTGAAGGTTCTGCTGGGCCGAGCCTCTGTTTCAGAGGAGCATCGTGCGTTGATGCACACGGTGATTGAAAAGATTTCATTCGCGGAAAGCGGACTGAACGAGGCCGTCAAGAGTTTACTAGCGGGCCTTGAGGTACGTTTTAAATAACGAACATTAGTGTTAATTGCGCATAATAACATGCGCCTGGTATAGATAGTAGCCCCTGAGACTCTGTGTGCCACAAAGATTAGTGGCGCGTAGAGGATCTTAATCCCAGGTCCTTTAAGTGGCACCTTTGTATGTAGGTGGCAGGTTGTCCGGAGTCGAGCCGGACTCGAGATTTTGCCGAAATGAAACGGCAACTCGATGAGGCAGAAGCCGACATCGTGCTTGTTAACAAGCGGCTTGATGATGCTCAAAGTATTGAGTTTATTTGGCGATTGTTAGTAAGAGGAGCTTTATGTCAATATCTTACCTTGTGTATGCTTGATGCAGATGGTGCGGCGGCCGTAGAAGGACTTAGGGCCGAGCTCACCAAAGCAAAGGAACAAGCCAGAAAAAGCGATGCGGCTGCCGGAAGAGCCCGTGAAGAGCTAAAAGCCGAACAGGCTTCCCATTGCCGAAGCAAGGAGGAGATGGCTGATATAGCCGTGAAGTTGAAAAGTGCTACTGACCGTTGTAAACTTCTTGAAGAGGAAGGTCGAGCCCGGCAGACGGATTTAGAGAAGGCCGTCGCCGACGCCAAGGACGCCCGCTCTGTTATGAGAGCGTCAAGGGAAGAGCTGCGTCAAGCTGGACTTATTGCGGATGGAAAGCCCTTCCTGCTGTGGAGAAAATTGTTTGATCCAAAGTTCGCCCCGTTGGACCGAGCGTGGAGCGTGGAGGACACCTATCTGGATTTGTCGGCTAGCGCCGCTGATGCGACCAAGTACTTTCAAGATAAGAAAGATCATGAAGTGGAAAAGCTCTTCTGGTCGCAGTTCACTAATCCAGAGCGTCCACTATGAGTGGATGATCGCCTGGCCCAATGGGACGAGCTGAATAGGTTGTCCGGACTCGCCATGAAGCATGCCATGGACCGCCTGTGTCCGGGGAGATCGAAGCCGAGAAGCTATGTCAGTTTGGTGCAGCAATTTCTTGACGTGGTGCCTTGGATTGAAGCTCTAAAGAGCTCCGCTTGCACAGAGGGCGCGCGGCTGGCTCTTGCCCGTGTCAAGACATACTGGGCAGATATGGAGCCCACCGTTGTTGCGTCCCGTGATTCGGATAAAAGCCGAATTCCTTCCGAGCACTATTTTGAGGAAGTCCTCGCGGGCGCTCGTATAATAGAGACGCAGTGTTCGAAAGATGCTGTTTTATGACAGCATATGTGATCGTAGATCAATATTTTTATAAATAGTAATGGCGTAATTTAGACTTGTGCCTTCAAGTATTAATAACACCTCCTGTGCGGCCGTTTTGATATGTAAATTCTGAAAGATTGCAGTCGTTGGCTTCAACCCCCACGCACATAGTGCGGGGGTGCGTGCGGAGAACGCATTTCACACTTAACCCAACGTCTTGGTCCTACAAAGGAGGTGATAGCGCCGCGGGCTAGGCGACCGGACTATAATGCTTTAACACTTTCACTTAGCCATAGGAGCTTGACAGTGGGACTCTTTAGGTAGCCCTTTAATGGCGACTGCGTTTACCCGAATTCGGGACGCATATGTGCCTGACCGGGAAGCGGCCCTTCGTCAAAACGGAGGAATTCGATAAATTCCTATAAGTCATCGAGTGGCGACCAGTCTCGCGCTACATCATGACAGTCGGTCTTCGGCTTTCTCTACTGAGGTGCTCACCCGGCCGAACCGGGGCACAATCGCAGTAGTTCTCCTGGTGCAACCTTAGCCGACAGAACGGAACGTAAGGTGGCCGAACTCAGGAGCCGGGCAACCCAACATGTGACCAAAATCATGACTCAGAGCTGATGCATATAGTGCCAAAACTCGCGACGCCGAACACTCCCTAAGGTGTTCGGTCTTTGTGGGTGCGTGTAAAACAACACCCTTGAAAAAGAAAAAAGCCCCTTGTGTCCAGGTACGAGCAAGAATTCTGGCGTGGCCACATGCCAAAACGCCAGTCTCCTCCATGGTTATAGTGAGGTAAACCAGGGGATGTATAGCAGCAAGAGACAGTAAAAAAGGTTTACGCAGGGTCTTAATCTAAGAAGAATCCTTTGGGGCGGGTCCCTACTGCACGTATGCGCCTGTGTCTCCGCTGTGCCGTGTCCTGGACGGGCGCCGTACGACGTTCATCTGTAAAAGGGAAGAACTAAATTGCAAAATGGGTCGTGTGGATAAAAAAGAATAATAAATAAAATTTAAAGTGAGAAATAGATACGGTCGAGTTTTATTTTCTCTGCGTACAGCCCCTGGTGAGGCGTACCAAGCCTATAACGAAAATGGGCTTGTGCCGAACTCATTGAGTCCGGGTCGGCGGCCTTTTGTGACTTACATCAAAAAAGTCTTTTGGCTGGCGAGGCCATTTTGTTGGGCGGCCGTTTAAGCGGCCGCACAATCCTCCGTTTGGAGGAGATGTAGTTTAGTATGCTCCCTTTAAAGAGATGATGCCTTGAGGACCGGGCATCTTTAGCGTGAGGGATGCATAATGCGGTATTGCGTTAAAGTGAGCGAAAGCTCCGCGTCCCATTAGCGCTTGATAGCGACTTGAAAACGGGACTATGTGGAATATAAGCTTTTCGCGACGAAAGTTATTGGCAGAGCCGAATATGACCACAAGCCGGAGAAAACCCATACAGTGGGTGTCCGGGCCTGGTGCTACTCCTTGAAAGGAGGTTTTACTGTGACGGATTCGTGCTGGGTTTATGCCCATGCGGTGAATTGTATCCTGATATATCAGATTTAGTCCACTGCCACCGTCCATAAGGACGTTGGTAAACTGGAATCCGTCTATTATTGGATTAAGTATCAGGGCAGTCCGGCCTGCGTGTTTGATATTGCGAGAATAATCTACTGACCAAAAATGATTGGCTTTAGTGACCAGTGGCCAGACTCCTGAGGGATAGGCTTGAATGTGCGGACCTTTATGGGTTCCTCATGCCTTGTTATGTGAAGTGAGTTCACTGTTTTGACTTCTTGCGGGAAGTTCTTTTGCTTCCTGGTGTTCTGCTTTTGGGGTTCGTCCTCTTCCTCACTTGGTGTGTCGAGCCCCTTGTGTTCGGCGTTAAGCCTTCTGGATTGTTTGAAAACCCAACAGTCTCTGCGGGTATGATTAGCAGGCTTTCCAGGAGTATTGTGTATCTGACATATCCTGTCCATGATTCTCTTTAGACTGGAAGGATCTTCCCTATTATCCTGAGGGGGTGATTTTGTCTGATTTTGCCGCGAGCCTTTGAATCCGGCATTGACTGTCGTGCTCTTCGGACTTTTTCTTTTCATTCGGCGAAGGTCCTTGTATCGCCGTGGTTTCCCGTTTCCATCCCTGATTTCTGATGTACTTGGGTCGCTGGGGCTGCATCGTGCCAACCAGCTGTCCTCTCCTGCGCAAAAGCGGGTCATGAGGCTTGTGAGTGCGGCCATTGTTCTTGGCTTTTCCTGGCCGAGGTGTCTGACGAGCCATTCGTCTCGGACATTGTGCCTGAAAGCCGCCAGGGCTTCGGCGTCCGGACAATCCACTATTTGATTCTTTTTAGTGAGGAATCTGTTCTAGAACTGCCAAGCTGATTCTCCGGATTGCTGAGTTATGTGGCTGAGGTCATCTGCGTCCGGGGGACGGATTTAGGTCCCTTGAAAATTTGCTCGGAAAGCGTCCTTGAGATCTTCCCAACTTCCAATTGTGTTTTCGGGAAGGCTTTTAAGCCAGTGCCGGGCTGGCCCTTTAAGCTTAAGGGGTAAATATTTTATGGCGTGGAGATCATCTCCTCTAGCCATATGTATGTGGAGGATATAATCCTCGATCCAGACTCCCGGGTCTGTTGTTCCATCGTACGCCTCTATGTTAACGGGTTTAAATCCCTCTGGGAATTCATATTCCAGGACCTCATCGGTGAAACATAGAGGGTGTGCGGCACCCCTATATTTGGGTGTGCCGGATTCTGATGGTGGATTTTTTGCATTGCTTACGAGAGCTTGCTTTCTTGGCCCATAAATGGACCTGGCTGGGCCATGATGCGAGTCTTTTATTCTGTCGCATGCCGCATTGAGTGCGGCGCCGTTTGCCGTATTGTAGTGGCCGAGAGGTCGTTTATTCGACCGTGTAGCCTTTTTGTTTTTCGAGTTTGGGGGCTCTAGGGCCTCCTGGTCGAATTCGGGCAGTAGCTTTCTCTTCGGATAGCTTTTGGTGCGGCGGCTGCCGCCGTATTTGTCTGCGGTCTTGATTACTTTGCTCCATCTTGTTTTGAGTGCATCTTCCGCCGTCTTTAGCTTTTGCTTCTTCTTCTTCAGGCTTCGTGCTGTGGCGACGAGCCTTTCTTGGAGATTCTTCTGCTCCATGATTTTATCCGGCGTGGTATCGTCCGGAGTTCTGTTATGACCGGGGGAGGACTGTTCGTCCTCTCTGCCCAAGTTACCCTGTTCGGACGGCTGTTCTGGGATGCGTTCGTCATCTAACGGCTCGTCCTGCTCTATGGCTGGGTCTTGATCGAGGCGGGGCTTCGCTCGGCGTTTACGTCGCCGCTTTGAGTGATTTTCGGAGGGTTTACCCTTCTTTTCGCCACCTTCTTCCTCATTGTGAGTTTTTCAGGTGTATTCACCATGAATACGTCATTAAGTGGGGTGGAGGTCCAGTGCCCTATGGGCGCTGGTTCCGATTCATCTCCATCTTCGTCGTCCATATCGTCGAAGTCTTCGGAGCCGAAGTCGAGCATGTCGGTTAAATCGTCGACAGTGGCTATTAAGTGGGTGGTGGGTGGGCTTTGAATTTCTTCGTCGTCTGAATCCCAACCTCGCAGGCCACAGTTCGGCCTGGGCTCTCCTGAAAAAGAGAGAGACTTGAGAGATTTCATAATATCACTGAAAGGCGAGTACTGGAAGATGTCCGTGGCGGTGAACTCCGTTACCGGCGCCCAATCTGATTGGATTGGCAGGGGCGCGGGAGGTTCGGAGTTCGGAGAGGAGTCCGTCTCCTTGGAGTCATGTGCCATGCGGTGTGCTGGGCTTGCGTTTGGCTCAATGGCTTTTAAGACCGCAGCCCCCGAGGTGACGTCCAACGTTCATCCTCAAAGAACGCAGCGGGTTTCGGATCAAGGATCGGGGCCGGAGCGTATGCGGCCTCCAGGACACTGTTCGGAGGCAGAGTTATATCATGCCCCTCGAGATAGTGCGGCGCGCTTGGCTGTGGCTTGAATCCGTCGAAGATCAGGTCTCCGAGGGTATCTGCCGTGTAGTTTAAGCTTCCCCACCTGGCTTGATGGCCAGGGGCGTGGCTTTCGATCTGCTCCAGATGGCCAAGCAAGTTGGCCCGTAGAGCGAAGCCGCCGAAGATGGAGATCTATCCGGGGAGAAAAGTCTCACCCTGGACCTCATCGTTGTTGATGATCAAAGGAGCCATCGGGCCTAAAGGCGACGACACAGAGGAACTCTCAATGAAAGCACCAATGTCGGTGTCAAAACCGGCGTATCTCGGGTAGGGGGTCCCGATCTGTGCGTCAAGGTCGGATGGTAACAGGAGACAAGGGACACTTTATTTTACCCAGGTTCGGGCCCTCTCGATGGAGGTAAAACCCTACTCCTGCTAGATTAATATTGATGATATCGGTAGTACAAGAGTAGATCTACCACGAGATCAAGGAGGCTAAACCCTAGAAGCTAGCCTATGGGTATGATGATGGTTATGATGTGTTCTGTCCTACGGACTACAACCCTCCGGTTTATATAGGCACCGGATAGGGTTAGGGTTACATAGAGTTGGTTACATTGGTAGGAGATCTTGAATATCCGCACGCCTAGCTTGCCTTCCACGCCAAGGAAAGAACCTTCCGGACACGGGACGAAGTCTTCAATCTTGTATCTTCATAGTCCTGGAGTCCGGCTGAGGATATAGTTCGGCTATCCGAACACCCCCTAATCCAGGACTCCCTCAGAGGGCTCGGGGGCTGGAGTCGTATTAACTTCCCCACGAGGTGACAAGTTTTGTTATGTTCTCCGCTTAATGTTCCCTTGTACTAACAATGCAGCTGAGTACGAAGCCTTGCTCCATGGTCTCCGGATGGCTAAAGAGATGAACTTAAGCCGGGTTAAGTGCTTCGGTGACTCGGACCTGGTAGCTCAACAGGTATCTGGTACTTGGGATTCTAAGGACCCACTCATGGCGGCATATCGTCGTGAGGTTGATGCTGTTGCTGGTCATTTCAAGGGTTATCTGGTGGACGACGTGGACCGTCGGAAGAATGAAGCGACGGATGCTTTGAGCCGGCTAGGCTCACAACGTAAACCGGTCCCGCCCAATGTCTTTCTCGGCATACTACACAACCCTTCCGTTCAACTACCTGGAGAAGCAGATTTGGCTATTCCTGATCCGGAGGCTCAGTTGGTGGCAACACTCCACGTCATTCCGGATTGGACACTTCCCTACCTGGCGTACATGAACCGGGGCGAGTTACTAGAGGATGAGACTCTGGCCAGACAAATAATACGGCGGTCCAAGTCCATGACAATCATCAATGGCGAGTTGCATCATTGCAGTGTATCAGGAGCGTTTCAACGTTGTGTGTCTCCTGAGGAAGGCTGTGAAATCCTGCGTTAGATCCATGAAGGGGATTGTGGTCACCATGCCGGTTCAAAATCTCTGGTACCTAAAGCGTTCCGCCACGGTTTCTATTGGTTAACTGCCCATGCTGATGCGGAGGATCTGGTCCGACGATGTGATGGTTGCCAAAAGTTTTCAAGACGCGCTCATGTTTCGGCTCAAGAATTGAGGATGATTCCAATTACTTGGCCGTTTGCAACCTGGGGGCTGGATATGGTTGGGCCTTTCAAAAGGTCCAAGGACAAGAAGACCCACCTCCTGGTGGTGGTTGATAAATTTACAAAGTGGGTGGAAGCAGAGCCTGTTAGTAAGTGTGACGCAGCCACCGCGGTTCAGTTCATCAAAAAAGTGATTTTCTGGTTTGGCTTTCGACACAGTATCATTACAGACAATGGTACCAATTTGTCCAAGGGTGCCATGAGAGAGTTCTGCGACCGAGAGCACATCCGCCTTGACGTGTCTTCAGTAGCGCACCCACAGTCCAATGGTCAAGCAGAAAGAGCTAATCAGGAGATCTTGAGAGGCATCAAGCCCCGGCTTATGGTCCCTTTGCAGAGGACGCCGGGTTGTTGGGTTGAAGAGTTACCATCCGTGTTATGGAGTATTAATACTACACCCAACAGATCGACAGGATACACGCCGTTCTTCATGGTTTATGGAGCAGAGGCGGTTCTCCCTAGTGATATCCGTCACGATTCACCTCGGGTTGCGGCTTATGTTGAAGCAGACAACGAGACAGCTCGACAAGACGCTTTGGACCGGTTGGATGAAGAGCGAGACACAGCAGCTGCCCGCTCAGCGATTTACCAACAAGATCTTCGTCGCTATCACAGTCGTCGGGTCAGAACTAGAACCTTTCAAGAAGGAGATTTGGTGCTTCGACTCATTCAAGATCAAACCGATATGCCTGAGTTATCTCCGCCTTGGGAAGGACCGTTCGTGGTCAGCAAAAATCTGCACAACGGGTCATACTATCTGATTGATATTCGAGAGCATAAGGACTCACGTAAGTCAGAGGAGGAGACCAGCAGGCCATGGAACATAGCTCATCTTCGGCCTTACTATACTTGAGCCATTGGCTCTGCTTATGTACATATTATGACAATGTATATATTATCAATACAATAAACCGGATCCTCAGCTAAAGCGGGGTATCTGTTTGTTTCTATCATGTGTGGTTACATGGAGTTGTTCTGTTTTAAAACGACCTCCGGTTTACCCCTTGCAAAAAATTATAAATATCACCTGGGGGCTCGGTCATGTCTGAACCGATGCAATACCTTTTGATAGGTGAAAGCCACCAGGTCACTTGGGGGCTCGGTCGTGTCCGAACCGATGCAACACCTTTTGATCGGCGAAAGCCACCAGATCACTTGGGGACACGGTCAAGTCTGAACCGGTCACGCCTCTTGATCGGCCTAAAGGCCTTAGAGTCACTTGGGGGCTTGGTCGAACCCGAACCATTGCCATGCCACTTGATCGGCGTAATGCCACGGTTTCATTTGGGGACCTAGCTGACTTGAACCACAGCTACGCCTATTGGGAGCTTGGTCGTGTCCGACCACGGTAACACCATCTGATCGGCTCAGTAAAGTCTCTTTTTTGCAAATGGTTCTATTATTGCCTTTTGCTTCACATATCTTTTCTTGATAAAATTACCGTTTTGTTTTGGTTTCATTCTTAAACCAAAATCGTTTACACCGGTTCAAGCAGCCAAATTGGCGGAACACGGTCCATTTTTACACCGGAGATTATTTGCCCGGTTTGAGTTTTATGTTAACATCCTTTTTTTTTGGAGTGACAAGAAATTTACCATGACAAAAGGTACGGTTTAGACAGTAATCCGGAGTTATGTATCAGGAGCTGTTTTTTCTCCCATAATGGTTTAGCTTATTAAACCTCCGCCTCAAGATTGGCTAACGCCTACTTCATGCCCAATAATGGCGGTTTAAGATTTTATGATTGCAGGAGATATAAATTGGCAATATCGATCTTTCAGATAAAAGTATCAGAACAGATGCACGAAGGCATCTCAAGAAGCAAAAGTATTGTCTATCCTATTACAAGGCAGCAAGGTACCCAAATAGGATCATTGTTCTCTTGACAGGAATATAATAAGGCGGCTAAGTAATACTGCTTCCGGTTCACAACTTCTCGCCGCCCCGGTTTGACTGTTGTGGGTCATCCTGCGCCGCTTCAGCTTCCTCATCCCTACCCAGTGGCTGGAAGTCAACAGTGGTCCAATCGATTCCCATTAATGCTTGAAAGACAGCCTCCTCATGGATCAGTGAAGATGGTTTAATATCAGGAGCGTAAGTATGCTTACGGATTGGAGGAATCAGATTCTCCGCTTCGGGGATTGGTGCAACCACTCATTTGTTCTGATCATTATACTGAGCTTGATAATGAGACAAGTCAGCTTCCTCTGCCAATTGACAGGCCAGAGGGCGCACCGCCCGGTTTATTGATCTTAGGTCCTCTTCATTGAATTCTGAGCCATCTTCTTTCAAACTGGGATAACCTTGAGCTGCTTCAACAGGATCAAAATCGGGTACCCATGCTTTGGCTCGGATTAAGGCAGTGATGGCTCCGGTTCGAGCCACAGACTTGTTTAGCTCTTCAACCCGAGCAGGAAGCATTGACAGTCTTTTCAGAGTATCTTGGATCAAGGTGGGTGCTGGATGATTATGTGACGCAGTTGAGATAATCCGCTGCGCTCCAGTGTACAGCTGCTCGATCAAGGTGTAGGCAGCTTTCAGCTTCATTCGCACATCCGACCCCAAGTGGTTAATATGGGTGCCTACAACATGATAGAGCAGTTAACAAACCGGACCTATTTTAAGAGGATCAAGATTATCATGGGAGTTACAGGACGCTTACCAAAGATGGCGGCAGTCATTGCATGCACTTGTCGCTTTACGCTGGTCAATTCATCTGTTACCGGTTTTAGGGCAGCCTCAGCATTTTCAATCTTCTTGATTAAAGCGGCTTTTTCTGCGGCCCAATCAACCCGTTCCTTCTTGAAGTCCTCCTTCAGCTGCTCCATGTTGTTTAAAGCGCTGGTTAGCTCTTGCTTTGCCTTGGAGGTTTCAGCTTGTTGGGTTTTCAAGTTCTCTTGAAGGTCGGCAACTTGGTTTTCTTTGGCCCTTACTTCAGCCTGCATTCCGACAGTTATACGGTTTAACAACTAATGTGGACAATGAAGTACCAACCACATAACAAGTTATGCACTTTGTACTTGGGGGCTAATGATTATTTGATCTACAACTATCAGTTAATTGTCAAGTCCCAAGCTCAATACAAGTATTCAACTTGGTACTTGGGGGCTAATGGCTATTTGCTCTGATAAGTTTATGATGCCACAGTATGAAGATTAAAGTCTCGGTTTCACTACATCAAGTTGAACCGACCCTTGGGGGCTATATCAATGAATTTTGAAGCATGGAATTTTTATGTAAAGACCCGATCCAACTATAATAGGTTGAACCGGCCCTTGGGGGCTACAATGGTGATAAGTAGGAACAAATTCATGGAAGTTACCTCAAGCTTCTCTTTCATCATCTTTACCAGATTAGCTTCATAATCACGGCTAGTATATAACCGGTTCAAATATCCAGAATGCACATCTTGGGCGCCTAGAGCGGTATATGTCGCCAGGTCAACATCCCACTTGCCTTTACTCATGGCAGAAAATTCTTCTTTGGCAGTATGCTTGGCTAAAGCGACGGGATTCCCCGGCTCTGAACGACCAATGCCAGTGATTACGACCTCATCATCCTTAGACTCGCCGGTTTGTACTGGGGCAGTCGGTTTATCAGCAGGTTTGGAGGGACTGGTGGATCTCTCAATCCGGATAGGGCTGGCAGGCTGGTCAGCAGGACCGGAGGTATTAACAAAACCTTCTTCAGCAGGAATGACTTCATCTTGCATCAGCGGGTCACTGGCCACATCTTCCTGGATGACCGTTTCAACATTTGGGGCGGCACTCGGTTCAGGAGCAGTTTCTTCGCCAGACGGTTTATCCAGGTGGGCCTTTTTCCTCGGCCTCGGTTTAGCCCTAAAAAGATATGCAGAGTTAAAAACAGTTTATGTTACAAGATAAAACACCAGGAACCGTATGATAAGTACAAGTTTTACCCAAGCACGGTTTTTAGTGGAGGCAGCTGGGTGCCAGTTGACTCGCCAGAGGATGAGTGAGAAGTAACCTGATAATCGGAGTCAGATGGGTTAAGCGGTTGACGAAAACAGGCCGCTTTAGGACGAATACTGACAAGCAAATTAGAGACCTCTGAACGACGTCTCCGAACCGGATTGTTCGGTAAACCGGCGGAGGTAACTACCTGACCGCTGTGTCGAGTTGTGCGGCGCACCTCATGCAGTTGGGTCTTCATAAGAAAGTTGGGATCCAAATAAGCAAGGGGATGAGAAAATTTAACTTTGCGGTTTGCCTAACGGATTTTATGTGAAGGCGGAAGGCTTGAGTCAGAGGAAAGAACAATTACCTCTACATCGTCAGCATGGCTAGCTTCGGCATCATCCTAACAAATATCATCATCAATAAGGTGTATAAAAAGTAAACCGAGGGAATCAAGTTCTGCCTCAAGGTCCGGATTACCCACATCGTCATCAGCGGGCGGATCAGAGGAAGCGGTGGTTCTCCTTTTATGAGCAGACTTCTTAATGACCATGGTCTTAGGCCGGATTGATCTGTCCGGTTTATCGGTTTTCTCTTGTGTGATTTTCTTGCTCCAAAACGGATCATTACCCTGCATCAAACAGATGTCGGCATTAGTAATAGACAAGTACAATAGCATCAAAGCTAGTACAAAGGAAAAATGCAGACTTACGGCTGGCGGTTTGTTGGTGGCGCAAAAAGGAAGCAGGCCGGTACGAGCGCAGACGTGCTTCGGTTCGTTCAAAATTTTCTTTACAGCTTCTGTGACTTCTTCATCAGTAAGCTGGATGTTTACATGCCGCAGCGGGTCGTCAACACTGCCCGTATATTCACACATCAAACCGGAGCGTCGGTTGAGGGGCAGTATACTCCAGGATATCCAACAACGGGCAAGATCAACTCCAGTTAAACCGTTGGCTAGGAAAGCTCTGAGCTTGGACAATTGGGGAGCGTACTTACTCCTCTCTTTGCCAGTTAACCTCTGAGGAAAGGGGTGAGTGTTGCTAAGCCGTTCCGGACGGAGACCAGGCAATGGATTCTCTTCGGCAGGGGAGGTGTCTTTGCAAAAGAACCAGGAATTATTCCACTCCTGGGGATGAATGTGCAGTTTCGCATGAGGATAAGTGACTTCTTTCCTTTTTTGAATCGCCATACCACCCAGTTCCATATTAGGGCCATCAGTAAACTCTGTGCGACGGTTCAAGTGAAAGAAGTCTCGGAACAATTCCATTGTGGGTTCCTCTTGGAAGTACACTTCGCAAAGCACTTGGAAGTGGCATATATTAGTAACAGAGTTGGGACCGATATCTTGTGGGCGCAGTTGGAAATTGGCCAAGACATCCCGATAAAACTTTGAACCGGGCGGACTAAAGCCCCGGGCCAGGTGATCCGCACAAACAACAACCTCTCCCTCTTCAGGGGTGGGAGGACATTCTGTGCCTGGGACTCGCCAGTGGATGGTGTTTTTACTGCTTAAAGCGCCGGTGAGAACTAAGTTGTTCAGCTGTGTTTCCGTAACACGGGAAGGAACCCAGTTGCACTCATATATTTCCTTGGCCATGAGGAAATCTACAAGACAAGTGGTTCCGGTTCAAGTATATGTTTGATTAAACCGGATGCATATCTATTTAAACCAAAGGCAGTCATATCTAAACCAGAGTTATGCAAGGTGGCGACGTCTGGCGGTTCAAACAAGGGGACTAATGATATATACTGGTCCTTTACATTTTCTACGCCAAAGTTAAACCGCCGGAGCTGAACATTGAAAGCAATTGAGGGTGTACAAATACAGAAACAGATTTCACAAGACTTCTCTACAACAATGGATCTAAAGCCAGTTCAGAAAAAGGAAAATATTTAAAAGCTTCAGGCGGAACAATATTGATTCAAAGAGCAGAAAGGTTATTGGTATCTATGAACTTAAGCATGAATCTACAAGACGAATGCTAAAGGCCCATTGGTAATCACAGTAGGGTTTTTCTTGGATCTATCCAGAGGTATGAGTAGGAATACAAACAGTGAGCAAGAACACGGCAAGAACAGGAAACCCTAGTATGGATCCAGGTTGATAAAAACAGAGATCTTACCGGAGCTGGGGGAGACGCGGAAGGACGCCGCGGTTTTCTGGTACGGTCAGGTCAATGCAGCGGCCCAAGATGATGCAGAGGTCAGCAGCGGCGGCGGAGCTCCGAGGCTGGCGGCGCGAAGAAGACGAAGAGAAAGGGGATGAAGGGGAGAAAAGGAAATGACCCTTCGGCCCTATTTATGAGGCAAAGGACAGGTGTCAGGCGCGCGAATCCAGGAGCCACAAATTTCAGAGTTGTCGCCTCGATTATTGCGGATCTGTTAAACAAAGAAGGCATCATAAAAGCTAGCTTCATGATGACGTCATGCCGGTTTACAGCAACCAAAGAAGATGACAACACGACGGTTCAACAGATACAGGAAGATGATGAAGACAAAGATTTTTGCTAAGGATTGACATGAACCCGTTCAAATCAATCTGGGGCCTAATGTTGGGGATATTACTACTGGGCGTAAACCGGCCTAACTGGGCCGGGTTGACTTCATCAGTAGTCCAAAGGTGCTAAAGCCCAGATGCTAGACAAAGGCCCAAGGCCATAGTCGGTTCAATATTTGTAGCCGTAAACCGGCGTGTATATAAACTTGTATCATAAGTTAGGAATAGGGAGAGACCAACCCGGATACGAATATAAACCAGAGATTGGGACTCTATGAACCGACGGGTGTCACCCGTGTATATAAGGGGACAACCCGATAGCGGTTCAAGGACAGACAACCATAACTCGAGGCCTAGGCGAAGCTTGTTTGCTCCCTAGTCATCGAAACCCCATCAATTCCATCACAAACTAGACGTAGGCTTTTACCTTCATCGAAGGGGCCGAACTAGTATAAACTTCCTGTGTCCCTTGTCCGCTTTAACCCCTTCGAGTTAACCCGTTGTGATGGCTCCACGACTAAGTCCTTTCGCTAGGACATCTGCCGTGACAAACCCACGACAGGGGGAGTACAAGCCGAGGGATGAAGCTAACCTCGGCGGAAAATGGTGGCCACTCCCGTTGTTGTCCTGCAAAAGTAGTGGAAAGGCATGATAATTACAACAACCTTAACATCAAACAAATATAGCAAAGGTAAACAACATCATCTCGAAATGATAGTTGAATGTGTTGGTTTTCGCATGCTGTTAAAGCAGATATAAAATGGAAGACAATGTTACCGACAATAGGCTTAACAACCATCAAATATTGCCATTCAAGCTGGTATTGTTGAAAATGAATAGAACGTAGGTAACGCTTAAACATCACACTGGATAAATGTGTAAAACCGAAATAAAGTGCATGTGTTAACTACAACAGGAATAACTGGAACCAAATATAGCCGTTCAAATTGGTATTGATGTACTCGAGCGGAACAGTTCCGACTTGCACATATTGAACAACACATTGTGAATGTCTGAAATAAACAAGGCATAAAAGACCAGTATGACAACCAAATATAGCCATTGAAAACTGGACAGAGTCTCACTGCAACCAACCTAACAAGCAAATACAGATAAACTTGGCATAGGCTTGAAAGCTGGACAAATGCTCACTGCAACCAACCTAACAAGCAGATAAAGATGGACAAGGCATTGCTTGATAACTGGACATATGCTAAAAAAGCAACCTAAGAACCAAAAACAGATAAACAAGGCATCTGCTTGATAACTAGACAAATGCTAAAAAAGCAACCTAACAACCAAATACATATAAACAAGGCATCTGCTTGATAACTGGAGAAATGCTCACTGCAACCAAACTAAGAACCAAATACATATAAACAAGGCATCTGCTCGATAAATGAAAAAAATGCTCACTCCAACCAACCTAACAACAAAATACAGCTAAACAAGGCATCTACTCACTATAAACAACGAAATATAGCCATTCGTGAAACTGAGGTGGACAATTCATACTTAAACATCACATAGCCCTATTGACCAATACATTTTTGCATAACTGAAATAATTAAACATGACACAGTTAAAGCATCGCACGAAAAATGCTACTACAACAAAGGGTACGGGTTGGCAAGCTAGAAAAGGTAAGATTTGCTGATAGAATGTTGCCTCACATTTCATGGACCGAATCCTTCCAGTTGGAAGAGCACAGACCCATGGTGCACCCTCTGATGCCACAGATGGCTTGTTTCACATTGGAAGAACCTTCGTGAGTGCCCTCCTCATGGTCGTGGTCGTGGTCGATGAGATTTGACTTGGCAATTGAGCATCCCAAGCCGCCGCCATAGAACGTGTTCTTCAGAAATGACAAAATGGGCTCGAAGGCGTATAAAGCTCGCAAATCCTTGACCGCTTGACGGAGGAGATCAGTGGCAGGGCCGTCGAAGAGATCGACGGTAGTTGAACCAGAGGGGTTGGGGATGGACCACTTAACCTGTGACATGGCCTGCGTGAAGCCGTCGCTGTGGACGAGCTTGATGTCATAGCCAGATTTCCCGAGATACAGTAATACGCTAGCCCGCTGACATGAAGCCTTCGGCATGGCAACGTAGTCAGCGTCTTCGCCGGCTTCCATGGTGACGTGTTGCTCCGAGATCGACAGGTCGGGGCGAACGGTGACCACCTTGTCAACGTCCGCCGCAGAGGCCATGATAAACCTCTTCTTGGCCGAATGCTCGTCGGGCTCCCCGGGATACGTGGTCGAGCTTAGGCTGCGACATTCTGGAGCAGGGGATGTGGATCTAGTGGGGAGGGACACCGCATGCCTCATCTAAAAACTCAGGGGAGTGGGGCGACGGTATGGGAATCGCTAGGTAACCTGAACTTTATTATCTAAGCTAGGAGGAACGGGTAGACCTGCAGGGGTTGGCGGCGGCACCGATGGCGGCCGCAAGCTAGGGTTGGAGGGGGGAGGGGTGGGTGGGGGATTGTGGAGGGGGGTTGGTGTTTGAGGTTAACCCGAGGCTACTGAAAATTTTAGTAATGGTGGGTGGAGATGGTGGTGGACGAGGGAGGGCCATGGTTCAAATGCCTCAGCTACTCCAATTTTACTATAAGGTCGGTGCTGGAGGAGTGTGGGCGACGGTTGAAGTACATCGGCTGCTAAAATTTGGGTAAAGGAATTGATGCGGGGCGGGACTGCCCAAGTTCGCGCACGGTCCAATAACAATACCGTGTATGATAATAAGGAAAGGTGGCGCGGAACCGCCGATTTTTGCAAAGCTCAAGGCGGGTAGTTTGTTTTTATATTTCTAGCTAGTTGGTATATGGCACAAGGTTCGTCCTAATTTCCAAATAAACTTACCCGCCTTTAGCTTGCATAGGTGGTGGTTTTACAGCGCACTTGCATCGCACATGGTTAAGCTAGTACCTCCACCCTTCGCTCGTGCTTGCGTGCTCGTGGTGCTTTCAGCACACTTGCATCGCACACGGTTGAGCCAGTACCTCCACCCTTTGCCCACGCTTGTGTGGTCGTGGTGATTTCAGTGCACTTGCATCGCACACGGTTGAGCCAGTACCTCCACCTTAATTTGCCCGCGCTTGCGCGGTCGTGGTGATTTCAGCGCACTTGCATCACACATGGTTGAGCCAGTACCTCCACCTTAATTTGCTCGCGCTTGCGCAGGCGTGGTGATTCACAACGCACTTGTATCACACACGATTAAGATATTATACCCGTGTTTGTTGAGCGTCATCAGAGTCTTTGCAGCAAAAAATTACGTTAGAGAGGGTCAGAAGACAGCCACACCAGCATGTGGCCACAATATATAGAAGTGAAAAGGGTGGTTTGTGATGTTAAAAATTCCAATGCACAACTTTGAACGGGCGGGCCCATGGTTGGGCGCGTCATCGAAGATCGATGAGAGGGGCCAGAAGTCAAGAACCACGTGGAAGTGGCCAAATATATGTAGGAATATTGGGGATGTTTAAAACTTTAAATACACAATGCATAACTTTGGTGGCACCTGCCTATATATAGGATCGGGCTATTCTGTTACTAGTAACAGAATAATATTCTGTTACTATCAGCCCTATAAGGAGCGATCCGAGTAATCTACGAACTAAAAACAAGCCCACCTAAACCACCCAGCCCGGAACAAAAATAAAGGAAAAAGAGCCTGACCCCCGACCTTGCCGCCGCGGCCTCCTCCTCCCCCAGCCCGCCGCCGTTGCCTCCTCCTCCTCCAGCGTGCCGCTGTGGCCTCCTCCCCCAGCGCGCCGCCATGGCCTCCTCCCCCAGTGCGCTGCCATGGCCTCCTCCCCCAGCGCGCCGCCGTGGCCACCTCCTCCCCTAGCGCGTCGTCGCGGCCTCCTCCCTGCGCCTCCTCCTCCACCCTGCGTGCCCGCCGGCCTCCCTCCAACCCGCGCGCCTACCGGCCACCCACGCCCAAGCTCACGCCGGCCACCCCCGCCCCATATCGCGCCAACCTCCCTCGCCCAACTCGCTCCGGCCGCCTACCGGCACCATCACTACCGGCATGGAAGGCGGCCTCACCGCTCCGCCTCCCTCGCTCGCCCCCTTTTCCATCCTAGCTACTACCGCAACCCCACCCCAACCTACGCTGGCTTTCGCCACCAGACCTCCATCGTTTTCGTGGCCGCACCTCCCCGGCCATTCACAACCGCCACGCTGGGTCTTTCAATGACACACGGCAAACCATTCAACGTCGCAGCTTGGGAGGTGCCCGTCTCAGTTTTTCCCAAACTCCCCTGGACGTTCATGCTCCTTCTCTTCAGTATATTCAGGTCAACATCTGGTGGTTTCTTTAGTTCATCTTAATGTCCAATTTCACTTCATCTTGCAGGTAAGATCGTTCTCTGCCCTGCTTATATATTTTGCAGTAAGTTTGTAAACAAAAGTGATAGCACACTGGAACAAAACAGAAGTGAAGAAGACACCCTATGTTAATTTTGGTCACTTTAAGTGTTCGTTCCATCTTTTGGAGACACCCTTTTTGTCAAATTTGGCATTTTTCAAGGTTTGAAGATCCAGCCCTTATCCACTTTGTCATAAGGCTTCCTGGGGCTTCAGTTTTTTAAAGTTCACCTTTGGATACATTTTCAGTTCATCCATAGGTAAAGAGCTTCCTTCAGTTCAGGGATTAAACAAAAAAAATTGGTGCACTGCAATTTTGCATTTTAGTGCAAGAACCATAGACTCCCACGAAACATCTGGTAAAAAGTACAAAAATTATTTACTAAACAAATTCTTTAATTGAAATGTTACAGTGTTATAGTGTTACATTGTTGTAATTCAAAGACTGAAGAAAAACTGCTCAGTTCACCTTCATAGGCCTCTTGAGCTCCGCCATGCGCGGCTGCGCCTGTTCCGCCATCCAGGTGACACCGGCCGACGGCCCCACTGTGTGCTGCCGTATACTGCTGCTCCTTCCCGTCAGCCACCTCGCCTTCTACGTGGATGAGTTCGCCAACGAGCGACTATTCCGGAGCGAGCCTGTTGACGCTAACCTGCTGGCGCACCACCCCCGCCTCATCCAGCTCCTCCACCATTCCCGGTACGGCCCCTCCTCTCTTTGGATCAAGCATCTCCACTATTCCACTTGCATTCATGTGAGCTTCGCACTAATGAAACTTGAATTGTTGAACTGTTCATGTGGACTTCGTAGCGGGTATTGTCAGTTCAATTCCCCCTGCACGAAATAATACAATGATAGAACAAAATCATGTATATCTTGCCTATGTAGCTCGTAAAAATGCGCTATGTACAAAGGAAGAATACACTAGGCCTACCATTTCACTATCTATGTTATTACCAATTCATAAATAAGCACATACGAAAGTTCATGAGTGTTATTGAAATAGTTCGATTCATTGGTTTTATGTTATATGACAAATCACTGCGATTTTTTCATCAGTACGACAAAAAACTAAACAACAGCTCAGACTCTGAGAGCTATTTATGTTTGAATATTTTTTAGAATGAGAGTTGTATGTTGTACTCTCTGTCTGTACAATGCATTTTGCAGTTTTGTGTTAAAAATGGGTTTATCTATTTTGCACCATCTTCACCAAGTCGAACTTGCAGCAGCCAGGGGTATACACGGTTGTTGGGAGCCGTCCAAGTCGAGCTCTGACCGCAGTCCAGGTGGGACTGCAACCACCATCTAATGTAAGCTATTTAGTATATCTTATTCCCAATCGTAAGTACAATTCCCTTTATGTTTTCCATTTTCTTCCTATAACACAAAACATGTACTGTAGGATGAAAATGAGAAGATATACTAAAAGAAAATGTGTGGTGGCACTGTCCATGTTTTCACTTTAAACCACTAGCTTTTTTATACACAAAGAATTCTGCAAGTATGTTTGCTACTGTGTGTTTCTAATTGAACCATGCAACTTTCAGTTGATGGCATTCAGCAAAATTGCTGCTGTGTGTTTCTAATTGAACCGCCGCCCCGAGAATCCCCGCTGAGCTCGTCCGCAGCCCCGGTCCTCTTTGGGGCCGTCGTGTTCTCTTTACTGGCATCCAGGTCCGACGAGCCGCCGCACGCAGGATCCCCTGCGTGCTAGCCTCGGTGCTGGCCCTGTGCGATGGCATGGCATCATTCACTGCCGCCACCATGGGTCGTTCAATGACACAACATCGAGTCGTTCGACGCTGCACCTCAGGAGTTTGCCTCCTTTCCCAACCTCCACTATGCTGGTTTCTCCTGTTCTCTCTCTTCACTAACCTCTCTCTCTTCTTTCGCTTGAATTCCTGCTAATGTTGGTTGTAGCTTGAATTCCACCAGGGGTACTGGCAGCCGTCCAAGTGGAGCATTGATGCCAGTACAAGTAGAATCGTGGGTTGCGGCCATCATCTTCACCAAGCACCGCACATCCGTCCAAGTCAAGCACACACACAGGGAGAACACACCAGCCCCTTTGCTTTGCACATTGCTTGGTTATGCATGACTGCTGATGGATGCAGCAAGCGTTTATATTAGTTTGATCTTGTGCAAGACTCAATTTTGTCTCAGTTTTCGTGGATGCTAGCTGGCAATACGTCCAACATTCTTGCGGCGATAGCAGCCACCACTAAGGGCATTTGCGTCCAGCACTCGAGCTACATGCTCGACGGTTGCACACTGCCACCATGGGCATGCACAAAGATATTAAGTAGATGTTTTCTAGTTCAGTTTTTTATTGATTTACCTTGTTTAAGTAGTAGTGCTGCAATAAAATGTGTAGTTGTACTAAAGTTTTAGTTGCTATATGAGGAACCTAGAGGCCATTAATTTTGGTTTTCAGTTCAGCTTGTCTATTCTTTTCTGTCCGGATGCTTTATTGCGCATAATCTTTAGGAAATCCCCAAAAATCATATGTCTCATGTGAATCTTGTTCAGTTCATCAGTTCATCGAAAAAATATATCATCTATAAGAAGAATTGCACTCTGGTAATGTGAAGGATGTTGTAGTCTATACATGTAGAGTGCATTTTTGTAGTGCTGGTATTCGTGGTCAATCTTTTGTGTTAGAAACAATGGATATATACTTATATTTCGTAGTGTCGGTACTTGAGAACTAAAGGTTCGGTTTTCAAACTTTAAAACAGTTCATCGCAAGCTTTTAGTGTAGCAAGACGCACGCTAATGTGTTTGTGCACTTGATGCAACTCTATTGCAGTATATGAAGTTCATGCGATTTTCATGCATCAACAATCTGATAGAGAGCACCATTATTTTCTGAACTTTGTATTTAAGAAATATCACCCTTTCTACATTTTGAACACTAGCCAGTGCTTTCTTTTCTTGTTATAGTCAAAAAGTAGTACATGTATCTAGTTATGGTGATAGTGATACAAACCAGACCAAGCTACTTCAATTGTTTTACTAAATTCTAGAAATTCTCCATATACGACAAGAGCCAACCGGACGTCTTTGTCTAGCCTGACTTGGGATGGATTCTTTGCAACTGCAGGTTAGAAAGTTCAACATGTGATTGGAATTCAGTACGAAAAAATGGAGGTTAGAAGTTCATCTTCTGTTCTGCCCCTAGAAAGAAGTTTGTCTTGCCTAGGGAGCTTTATAAGAAATTGACTTGCCTGTTCATTGAAATTTTCTTGGTTTGCCTGTTCCGTGAAAATTTCTTGCTAAAGAAATATCTCTTGTGCACTTATTTATTCGTCTGAATATTTGGTTTGATTCTCAGGTGTGAGATGGTGGCCGCCGACGTAGCTAAATCCCTCTACAAACTAGTGGTTGGCTGCTCCCAGCGGTAAATGTGGTCGGATTCAGCAGCTAGCTCTTCCTCGAGCAACCATTTGGAGTACTTTATTGTCTTCTCGTGGTGGTGATTTATTTTAGGATCGGTAAATTTGACGTTGGTAGCTAGTATGGAACCTGCAAGTTCAATATTGGTATTAGATTCAGTTCTTGTTGTACAAATGTCCCAATGTTCACATTTATTTGGGTAAAAGTTTATTTTAGTTCAGCTACAGAAACCATGCAGGTTTAGTGATGATGATACCATAAGTTTGGACAAGAAAATTTATGTATATGATGAGATGATTGCTACTTCTTCAAAGAAGGTATAGTACATTACAGCTTGATGTGCATACAAGAACAAAAAAATGTTTGAATCAAAAATAGTGATAAGTACGAATTAAAAACAATGATTAGTTTGAAAAAAAATAGGTTAGCTTTTGGTATTCTATGACGTTGACGTCCAAGTTCTGCAACAGATCCGTCTAGACGGGACAATGAGGTCAATCCAGCAGGCGCTCTCAAGTGACATGGCAGTGCGCCGCCCACTTGTCCCCATGCCTCTCCGCTACACGTAGTGTCGTGCCGGCTTGCCATCAACCACCATTGTGGCTCAGCCCTGTAGTGCTTCCATGATCACCACACGAGCTTCCTTCTATCGTTGCCCTCGCCCTGCTCTCCTGCATATTGGCATTGTAAAAACACAACAAGTTCGCAATTAAAAAAGTTGTAAGTTCAACACGACGTCCCAGATAAGTTTGAGAAAAAAAACTCAAACAAAATGAAACCCAATGAAAAATCAAATGGTAAAAGTTCAAGTCGCAAAACAAGAGAAGTCCAAAACATCTTGCAAGGAAATTGAGTTAAAAAACAAACACACAAATTTTTTCCTTTAAAAAAATATCATTCAGTTCAACGATATAAACCATGCAAGTTCGAGGACTATTGTACCCAAAAAATAGAGTGAAGTCTAGTATGTGAAAATATGCTCAGTACAAACCCATACGAACACTAGTGCAAGTACTCTTATCTTGGAACTAATCAAAATACTCTGAAAAATACCTCAGTACAAACACACACATAGATCAGTACGAGTACTCTGTTTTTTGGACAGAAAAACAACACGATGAGTCTCACTGTATTCAAAATTACTTTTAAAAGATGGGAGCAAGTACAAAATCATAAATACATTCGTTCAAAGTACTCTTTTCTCGGAACCATTCAGAACAACTCTGTGAAAAATACCTCAGTACAAACATAGACATAGATCAGTACGAGTACTCTGTTTTTTGGACAGGAAAAAACAACACGATGGGTTTCACCTTATTCAAAATTACTCTTAAAAGGTTGCGAAGTAGAGAAAACGTTCAACATGACTAAGTTTCACATTTTCGATAGCTATCCAATGGTATATTATTTGCCCCATTTCGACATTTTTTTTAAAAATCACATTTGAAATCAAATTTGACCTTTTTTGAATTCGAGTTTAAACCGTAAGGAATTAGGAAAAACTTTCAATACGAAAAAGTTGCGCATTTTCCATAGCTTTCCAACGATTTGACAAACCGTTTGAAAAAAACGCGAAAATTCGTTTGCCCAAAATTTCACCATTTTTCAAATGACTTTTAAATTGTATATAATTTGAATAACAGTAGATACATGGAAGATACGGATTTTTACCAGCTTGCCAACGCCATGTTATTTGCTCAATTTCGACAAACCGTTTGAAAATTGAGTCGAAAATACGATTCGCGTTTTTGGTTTGAAAAAAGCGATTTTTTTCAAAACTGCTCTTCAACCGTGATGATTTTGCAAAAAAATCCTACATATTTGTAATGTAGATGTCAAGAGCTTTCCAACAATATATTACACGCCCCATTCCGACGAAAAGACGATCAGCTCGACGAGATGAAAATCAGCAGTACAACCGCCTGAAACCATCAGTTCAAGTAGGGTAACAGAATAATCTTCTGTTACGCGAAACAAAATAGCTCAAATGTATATATGTATATAATGGCATAATGTCGTACCTAGCTAAGATATATATATATATATATATATGTGTGTGTGTGTGTGTGTGTGTGTGTGTGTGTGTGTGTGTGTGTGTGTGTGTGTGTGTGTGTGTGTGTGTGTATAATGAATCTATCGTTTGGTCAAATGACAGTTGTTGTTGTTGTTGTCGATAAACCGCTTGGGCCAATAGATTGAACCATCTTAAAAATCGCATGAGATGGACCACAAAACCAGCACCTCTTGCATGCGGCCCAAAATGATGTACGTTGGGAACGGGTGATGTGTGTTTTCAATATAGAATAATGTGCAATTTAGATGTGGTTCCTACCTTTCGATATAGACAACAACCATGAAGGCAAGGTAGTTAAGGACGAGATACGCAGGGTTTGATGTAGGTAGAACCCAACACTCTGAGCATGTGGGAAGGAATCCTAACAACGCATGAGCTCAAGCTTTGGTTGAGCGAGTTGTGACGATGAACAGCCCTAACACGAACTAGGAGGAATCCATTCATGGCCAATACATACATATATACATACATACATACATATATATATATATATATATATATATATATATATATATATATATATATATATATATATATATATATATATATATACAGCCGGTCTATTCTGCTAATATTAGCAAAATAACTATTCTTATAACACTTCCGCACTGCATGCTCAACAGAAGCGAACTACATCGTCTTGACGTTGGGCACTGCAATGCTTCACGGGAGAACTGCTTCACTTTCTGGCGGTCCGCCCACATATTCTGTGTGGAATCGGGTGTTGCGGGATGTTTTAGTTTGTCTCTGCATCTCATTTGACCTGTATTCTTTGTAATTTATAGGAAAATCGACTAAAGTGGTTGCAAATCGAGTGATTTGGCGGACGAGCTTTCTCTGTTCGTTCGTGTTCGCGTTGGATGCGACTTTTTTGTGCTCGGATGTTGTTTGTTAGTAGGAATTCTTTGATTGTGTTCGTTTCAATCGGTCCGTTTACTCTAAAATTTGTTAATTTTTAGGAGGTAGTTTTCAATTCCTGTGAATTGGATTGTGTGGGCGGGTGAGCTTCGTCCGCTCCTCTGTTCTTGTTGATTTTTTGGATTTTGTGCGTTGATGCGTTTTTTAATCTTGTAATTACTGTTGTTGTAGGTTTGAATTCATTGTATTGTTGGTATAATGGTCATTTTTTGAATTGCAATTTTTAAATGAAAGCTGATGTTGTTGGTCCTGTTGCCGTGTGTTCCATGTAATTTTTTGCGGGGGTATTTTTTCGATAGTTTAGTGGTTGGACAATTTTTAGGCGAGATATGGAAGTGCGAGTGAAATGGTACCTCTTTTAGTCTACCACATGTCTGGATTTCTACTGCTTTAATTTTATTTGTTGTAGTTGTAGTATACGTTGTAGTACACTGCATTTTTGTTAGTAGTGTACTTCATTGTAGCTGCATTACAGTGGTTATGGCAGCTTATGAGATTTCTCTTTTCTTGAACTGCATTCTGTGTTGTAGAGGACTGCATAATATGTACTTTCGTACTACATTAGTAGTATGGTTAATGTTCTATTCTACTATTAGAATAGATGGTACATTATATGCTTGTGTTACCTAAATAATTATTATGACAATTTTTTGAACTGCATACTATGAGAATTCTTTTGAACATCGTATGTTAATTACAAAGTTTCGACCATTCGCATTTCATTGTTACTGTTCAGAGGACTGCTTTTCTTATATTTAGGACCACACTATGTGTTTGAGAGAACCACATTACTGCCATCAGCAACTTGTCTAAAAAGAGTGATAAAATGATGCAGTTGAGGTTGCATACTTTAAAGAGGCATCGTTCAAAGTGTCTGATGGACATAATTTTAAAAGCATACAACATAAGCAAAGCATTAGAAATATGCCACTGATGGCTTGCTTCATATTAGACAGCCTAGAGTGCAAATATTGTTAACTTTAGGGAGTCTTCTTCTTTGTAGAAAAACACCATGGCCACTTCTCCGACCTCAAAGCCATTCTGGGAGACAAAATCTTTCCAACCAGTAGTTATGTTGATGCAATCTTCAGAGTCGATGTGGTAGTCTTCTTGCATGTCTGCATACTCATTCTTGTGTTGTGTCTCCATGGTAACCTTCCCTGAACTCGAAGCAGGAATTTTTTATTGTGGATGGCAGTTTCTGCATTTCGGAATGGTTCAAAAAAGAATGTTTATAAGTAAATTGCATATGTTTTTCTTATACTTAGGATGATCTGTTTATGTTGACTTAAATATTTACATATATATGACTGCTATTTTCTAAAGTAGTTACAATGTATGAACAAACTTATATACGGAATTGACCTCTAGTTTTACTAGGATATATATTATACTGCAACATGATTGCACTACAAGGTCAGTTAAAGTGTACTTCATTAGCATGTTAAGGGAACTACAACAGTGATGTACTGAACTTTTTTTGTTCGTGTGTTGGGGTTCTGATCTAACTAGTGTCGATACTCTGGTGTGGTACGGAAGAAAAATAGGTGGAACTATCTAGTCTTAATAGCTAACAAATATGAAGAACAATACAAATTATATTTTGTATTGTTGACACTACTGAACAAATTGATGGAAATATACATTCAGATGTGGATTTGCGGCCTAGATTAAGTCAAAAAATTTGAGGGGAAAAACATACCCAACTTTCCTGCACGTCTTCTGGTGTGAGGCGTTGAAGAAATGGTGCCCGAAACCCCCTGTTGGGTATCATCAGGCACCCGAGCATGCAGCGCCACTCGGTGTTGGTGAGCTCTAGACCCTCTGCGTACAGGCATGTGTCCGCTACCGGCGCCATCCTTGCCAAACACCCACACTTATAGTCCATGGCGGGTTCAATGGAATTTCAGAGAACAGCTGGGGATGGGAGGAACCCTAGATCTACGATTTGAAGAAAAAGTGAAACGGGGGGAGGAGTTGTGTTAGTCTGGAGCACAAATGGTTAGGTTTTTATGCAACCAATGGAGCAATGAAAGTAATTAATGTTTTGGTTGGTGTTAGGTGGTGGATTGATTCTAATTCAGTGTACGTGAATGCATTTGAGAAGCAACAAGACTGCTTACTTGAATATAGCGAACTGCATTGTCATATCACAACAAACTGCGGAACGCGTGGTTGGGACTGTGTTTGTGGAGTGGTATGGGGGATTTTTTTAATTTTCAGTAGCGTCTCTTTTGTCTATCGGGCCTGTATTCGGGGAGTGAAGACTCATTGGGCCCAAGTCGGCCTATGAGCACGGCTGGTTCCGGATGCGCTGTGTGTGCGGTGTAATGTTTAGTCCCACCTCGCCCGCGGAGGGCGCGCTCGACCTGTTTATAAGCGCTGGCGAGGCAGCCGTATCAAACTCCTCTAGTTACTTATTTGGGCGCTTATACAAGGCACTCGCTGCTCTATGCTCTCTGACCTTTGGGCCCATGTGTGCCCGGTCCCATGCATCGTGGCTCAGAACGACCCGCCTTCTGTGGACGCAGACCTACTACGAGACTGGCTGGGGCCGGCTGCACCTAGGGTGGTCAATTTTTTTTTGTATTTTCTCTCTTAAGCATTTTTTTCAAATGTAGGGGCGTGTATTGCTTAGTAAATCATTCGTGCACTGCATTGATCAGGGTTCTGTACTGCATGTGCACGCATTCCACACTACATGTACAGTTCTCATTTTCTTTTCATGTTTTTGCTCTTATGTATTCTTTTTTCGAGTGTAGGGGCGTGCTCTGCTTATTAAATCATTCGTGCACTGCATTGATCATGTTTCTGTACTGCGTGTTCACATATTCCGCACTACATATATAGGTCGGATTTTTCTTTTCATTTTTTGCTCTTATGTATTCTTTTTTTCAAATGTAGGGGCGTGCACTGCTTTGTTGGGTATGTGTAAACTTCATTTGATAGAGTCTGTACTGCATTCGTACACATTTTGCACTGCATTCGTCCTATTTGCACACTGCATCTTCGTTCGTTTTGTGCGCTGCTCAAATCTAATGATACATAAGCAAACAACAGAAAACAAATTATCACAAGCATTCTGTATGACAAGTTCATCATCAGCAAACTAAGTTCAACAGAAAGCAATCTAACATAATCAAAGTTCATCATTACAAGCGATTCTGCATGACAAGCAAACTAAGTTTAGCAAAAGCAAATGATCACAAGCAAACTAACGATACATAAGCAAACAACATAAAGCAAATTTGATGATGATTCTAAAACGACGCTAGCTTTGTTGGCTCTTGGCCGGCCCATCTGTTTCTTCACCAGTTAGCGTCTCCCCATCCCCAGCTGCTCCTGGCGCGCTTCTTGGGGGATCCTCCTTCTCCAGCTTTGCACGGCGAAGCCCGTCCTGGGTGAGGGTGATGCGGTTCCATATATCGTACGCTGCGTAGGCGTCCTTTGCAGCGTACTCGATGTGCCTCATGGACAGAGGCAGGGTGGCCCAGCGCCTGCGTTCGTCGTTGGTGATCTTCTTCTTCATGTTGTTGTAGTAGTCGTCAATGAGCATGCCGGAGACGTCTCCAAGGGAGTCCAACTCCTTGGTTGCCTCGGGCACCCTCCATTCCTTCTGGATGTCGACGAAGTTGGCGACCTCCAGATTGATGCGCTCTAGCCTGGTTTTGTCGCCGTCGATGGAGAAGCCTGCAAAGGTGTACCCAGGGTCGGCGAGGAAGTTGTCGAAGACGGTGCACCTTTCAGCGGCGCTCAGTTGGAAGAGCAGCACCGGTTGAGTCTTATCGACGGAGAGTTGGCAGAGGGTGGGTTTCTGCGTCGCTTCAGGCTCGTTGTTGTACTCGAGATCAATGCCAACGATCTTGTGGCACTGGAGGCTGAGGTGGCGCTCGTACTGCGCGAGGGAGATCGCCATCTACTTCTTGTCGTTGGTGTGGATGACGTGCAACTTGGTGTTGCCGTGGGCCTCCACCCCCTTGTACTCGTCGGTGAACGCCATCGCCGGTAGTAGGTCTTGGTGTTTTTTGTGGAGATCGATGTGATGGAGCGATTTGGTGGCAGCGCAACGGATACTTGTGTTGTTGTGGATGAGAAGGCCTTTGGCAGTGGTCTAAATTTATAGGGGAGGGCGCGGGTGGGATGGCCGTATTGGATGAACTGCACGATCTCACTGACGATGCGGTTGTGCAGATCGTGGGTTGGTGTTGCGTTTGTGATCATGGGTTTGTGGCGATGGAACCGCTCGGATTGGGTGGTTGTATGCGAACGTTGTTTTTTTAACGTGGTTTTATTTTATTTTTTATCAGTAAATTTTTTTAACCACCACTTTCTGTGCGAACGGGCATTTGTCACGTTTATATGTATCCTACGTGTTAACGAAACTACATTGGTTATCATTCTGCACTGCATCATCTATCAAAGAGAACTGCATTTTGTCTACAGGTGCGTACTTCACCATTTTTTGCGTGTCCTCGTTGCAGCCCCAGAAAAAGTACAATGTATTCCGCATTTTTACGAGTTTTTCGCTATGGACTAGACCATGTATTTATTCATGTAGGTAATCTGGAACTGAATTGCTATACCGTACTGCTTCGTCTAACTAAATGCACTGCATTTTTCTAGAGCTGCGTACTGCATCTGTTTTTGTGTGTACTTGCTGCAATCCGTGGCACGGGAGGGGTAGGCCCCCTTTTTTGTGGCACTTATGTGAAGGTAGACTTTTTTTCGGATGCGTTTTCTTAACACGCGCATTGTTTTTGAATTTACTTTTTTTGTGAACTGCATGTATTTTATTTTGTTTTACCATCTGAACTTCATTGTTCTTCATAGAGAACTGCGTCATGTGCGTTTTGATGTAGTCTGTCTTATTTTAGCCGGGATGTTTTGGACCGGCCCGTTTTATGTGACCCTTTGACACGCGGGCCTCCTACGTGTCCCTCCGAGGCGATCCCACCCCTCCGCTGACAGGGAGAGAGACCGAGAAGAATCCCCTCTCCTCTCTTGCAGTTTCTCCCGAGGCATCTCTCCCTCGAGCAAAACCGTCGTCGCCCCGAGGAACCGCCGCCCTCAAGAGGTCCTTATTCCTGCATTCCGCATCGACGTCCGCTTCGTGAGGCCTTACCGCTGCACTCCCGCAGCCCTTTCCTGTCTGTTCCCGTCGCGGCCCCTCCCCCGCCCCCGCCCCGCCGAAGTTCATCCCCTTTTCTGTGGTATGTTTCCCTTGGCTTCAGTCTTGATCGTCCCCTCGTCTAGTTTTGTGATTCTCGTAGTTGATGTTGCTGTTTTTGCTTGCGTAATTTTTCTGTAGGCAGACGATTGTATCTCGATATGAAGTCGAGACTCGTGTGTGCTCTGTAGGCAGAGCAAGGTGGATCTAGGGGTTCGTCAGATTTCGCCGATTTGTTGCTTATATCTGTCACTTCTTCCTTGTGCTGCAGGCAAACGCCATGTCTTCGCCAAGCAGAGTGGGAGGAGGAGTTCAGGGTATGTGGAGTGCTTATTTTTGGTTTTGTTTATTTTATTGATGTTTATCTAGTTTCCTAATTCACCCTGCATATTTGTTTGTGCTCTGTTAGTTGCCAGCGTTCGTTTGCATTATTTTGTCATGTGATGTTTTGTAATTTCTGTTTCTGTTTTTTTTATCTAGTAGGTGATTGCAGTGCTCACAATGATACACCAATTGGCTCTCGTTGTCCTGGTGGTAAGGATCATGGTGGTGAGGGAGGACATCAAGTGAATTCACCGATTGAATCTTCTCCCATAAGTGTGGCCCCTCCGTCTGGCATGTGTATGCTTTGTTTATTTTGTGTATGCTAGTTACTTGATGTTGTACAAATTGGCGTTGCCTTGCTGTATCTAGTCCGTCATTTTGTTGGGTACAAACGTGAAGTTAGTGTATGCAGCACTGCATTTATTTGTATATGTGAACTCCACTATATGTATGTGTGAACTACATTGTTGTATTATTCAATTTTTGTACCATGCACTAATTTTTATTTTTAGCTTATGATTGGAGCACACATTTATATGTCTAAGTGTACTGCATTTGTTCTTTTTTGTGCACTTTTTAACGACCATAGTCAAACTTCATTTTGACGAGTGTCTGTTTTCCATGCCGGGGCGCCTGGGTTTGAGGAGGTTACTCAATTGATTAACCATTATTTTGCACAGGGTGATGTTGGTGTGAGCTTTGACCAGAGACGTCCTGTCTTGTTTGAAATACAATCGCAGTCTGTTGATGGTACAGAGGAAGTTACGCAGGATTGGATGGTCTCGGAACAGCTTCGTGAATATGAATTGAAGCAAAGCAAGAAGAAGTTGAGGTTTGAAAGTGACTCAAAAGAGTTTGCAGATAAGAAGTAGAGGAGAGCTATGGATGGTGCCAAGGGTGTCAAATTTGCCAATGTGAAGCAGCCTGCTTTGTAGAAGAAGAGGCTGAGTACTGTTGCTGAGGAAGGTGGTACTCCTCAGCGGAGTCCACGTTTTGCTGGCATGAACAAGAATCTTGGGAAGAAAACTGTTGAAGCTAGTGGAAAGGATCCTCAGCGCAAGCGACTACATGTCACTGAAGGTCCCAACTGTGACGATGACGACTTTGTGCTTGCTGATTTTGTGAGGGATGTTCATACTGGTAGACGCAAAGACTGTGGTTCATCTAAGAGTCTACCCAAGCGTGCCCATGATGATGTCGATGAAGATGTTGGTGCTAACTCTGGCGGGAGGCGGATGTTGTTCCAAAGGATTGTTGAAGTAGATTGCATTTGTTTCCTTCATTGTTATTCTATCTGTGTTTTCTCAGTCTCTTTTTTTATGGCTAATCTTCTAATGTGGACTGCATTTCCCTCTACATAGAGGAAGAAGTCTAGTAAGAGCAATGCAACTGAAGATGATGCTGAGGGAGATGATTCTCGATTTAACAAGACCGTACATTTGTCGCTTCCCACTGTTTGCAAGGCTGCTGCTTTATTGAAAGAGGCACACTATAGTCGTGTTCGGGATGTTGGATTTGGTGTTGTCTTTGAACTGACATTAAAGACAAATGTGTCGCGCATTCTTATGTGCTATCTGATGGGAGTGATTGGCTGTACCGACCCGACCTCAGACGGTCAAGTCTATGTGCTTAAGTGTCATCCCTGGATCGGTATGCTAACACACACAATACTCGAGGATTTATAACAGAGGTAAATCACATGTATAAAGTAACGTAAATACTATTACCTCAATCCAAATAGCATAAGTAACAACAAGGTTGTGGATTCCCATCAGCACCAACGACAAAGTTGAGTGTAGAAATCGTAACCTTAACGTATCACTTACTCGTCGTAAGATTCTTGCAACATGAGATGTTGCAACTACAAAGGGTCAGTACATTGAATGTACTGGCAAATTGACACCATAGAGCAATGCTGAATAATGGCAATCACTACATGCTTATTTGGCTGGTGGAAAGCTCTATGGTTAACATGTTTTTGTGAAAAGCCAATTTTTCCCTACTGCAAAGGAAATATATTTTATTTAACTACAAAGTTGGTGGATAAATATTGAGAAAGTTCCTCCAATTCAATCCCAAAAAAATAATCATTAACCCCATCAAATTAATTAAATAAAGTGTTGAGATCAACATGATAATTCAAGAACCAGATACTCAAGTTGTCCATAACAGGGGACATGGCTAATCATGATTAGTTTGTACACTCTGCATAGGTTTACGCACTTTTCCCCACAAGACTCGATCTCCTCCATTGGATTTCTCACACTACATGGTGTTTGAGAAACGGATGACCGAGACACAGTCTTTCAGAAGCATTAACTCTAACCCTGGGTAGACAGTACCAACCTACATCCCCTACATCTGCTAGCCTACCACTGGAAGAGGTCATAATAGATTGTGGCTGCACACGGAAGTTTCTAGCATTAATAATCTTATGATCCCTTTGAGCCTGGGTGGCATTCCATAGGGTGATCGCACGGGTCCTCCGAGATCCCCTTGGGCAAGCACTGGGTTCTCCAGGTGCCCGGGCAGACCACTGGGTGCTCCAGGGTGCCCCAACCAATCCACCAGATGTGTATTAAAGTTGCCACCTTAAGTTAACCATTAATGATAACTCTCACATCTGTCATGAATACACTCAAACAAAACCATGTCTACGAGCATAGCATAGCAGTATAAGCATAACATAGTAGTAACTCCCAAGGATGGAATGCCGGGCAATAGGTTCCTACCTCATCAACTACTTCCCAATACCCACATGTTATCAATCCTACTCATGCAATGTTTGAGGGTGAAACTAATGCATAAAAACTGGGTATGAAAGGGATATGATCAAAGTGTGAACTTGCCTTGTACAGTTGATGAAGAAGATTCGCACTCATAACTCCTGATAGTTCTACTCGTCACACTCCGGTCAAAATATCGTAAGCAAGCAATAGTAACCACACATAAGCAATCACTCAAAAGATCAGAAAGAACGAAGAAGACAATTCGTAAAACATCAAAACCAAGCAAATAGCTCTTGCAACATAAAACAATTTCTAACAGTACCAAAATTTGTGAATTTGGTCTTATCAGAAAGTTTAGGTCAAGAGCTTCGATTTGCAAAAGGAATCAACTGAATCGGAGTTATAGAACTCAAATTATGAACAAAAGAAGTTTGAATTCAAATATGTTTGAAATAATATTTTAAAATTTTCAAAAACATGTTCAAGTTATTCATCTGGATAGAGGAGATCATAACGAAGAAGTGGGTGTTGGTTTCTTGGATTTGGACAAGCGAGTAAAAAGTAGTGACCGATTGAAGTACAGGGACTAATCTGTAAATAAAATATTCATGGATGGGTCCTTGGCCGAAATTAAAAAGAAAACGAAAAAATCTATCGAGCGAACGTTCGCTAACAGAACCTAACGAACGAAAACGTTCGCTACCGAATCGTAAGTCAGGAAAGTTCACTAAATAAACTAAACAAAATAAAAAAAACCCGATCTAATTCTAAAATCGAAAAAAACCGTAGGAACCGAGCGGTTTAATACCGGTTCGGGGCGTCGGCGGCGGCTGTTTCCGGCGGCAGCGAGGCGAGGCGGTTCCGGCGAGCGAGGCGAGCTCCGGCGTCGGGGTGAGGAGGAGGACGGCGCGGATCGGGCGGAGGCGGCAGCTACGCGGGGCGGCGCGGTGCTAGGCGAGGCGCGGCTACGGTGGCGCGAAGCGGCGGCAATCTGCGGCGACGGGGCGCTGGCTAGGCGGATCGGGCGGCGGCGAAAGGGGTCCTGGGGCCCCGGGGCGCATCTTATAAAGGGGAGGGAGGCGCGAGCTTGGGGAAGGGGCAAGCAGAGACGGCGGCGGAGTGCGGTTGCGGGACGGCGGCGACGGCGTGCTAGCTCAGGACTTCGTCCCGAGCTCAGAGAAGGGCGGTGCGGCACACTGGGCTTGGCCTGGCTGGCTAGCTGGGCCGGCCTAGTCGGCGACGGGGAGAAAAGTTCCTCATTTTTTTAAATAAAGATTTTCTAGACAAGCAAAAATAATAAAAAAAATACATTATATAGGCATATAATATATCAAAATTTTCAGAAAAAGATTTTCTACAATGTGGACATTTTTGTCAAGTCAAATAAAATCGAGAAAAATTCATGTAATTCAAAGAGTGCTACTGCCCTACTAATATCCAATAAAAATCATTTTAAAAATACCAAAATGATTTCAAATTTATTTCTCTCCAATTTTCTCTTGTAGGTAATCATTTTACCCTATTTTCCATATATTTTATTTTTGGAGAAAAATAATTTGAATAAAACCCAAATAACTCCAAATTGAAAATAATTTCTAAAGGACTTTAAATTTGATCCTTTTAAACTTCCAACTAATATTTCATAAAATTTGAAGAAGTCATTTTATCTTCTCTCATGAAAATCATTGATTTGCTTTAAGTTTCTGAATTTGAAAATAGTTCCAAATAAAATTCAAATATTTACAAATACCATTTTCATTTAATTAAATGGAAGAAGTCATATCATCTTCACTCAAGGGTTTTGTATTTGAAAAGTATTTTAATTCATGGAGATCATAAAAGTAAAATGAAAGTTTGGGAAAGTCCTTTTATTCCCTCTCATTTAACTTTCAAAAGTTTCAAATTTCACTCAACTTCGCACAATCAATCAAGCAATCAATCATAACTATCTATTTATTGTAACATTCCAAAATTTAGAATTTTGGGATGTTAAATTGACCCTGCCACCTTGATAATGGACTTTGGGAATGGCAGGGTTCTTCGAATCAATCGTGATGCAGTTCATCACATTTTTTATTTACCTGTGGGACGTCACACTGCACCCATGCCTACTGCCAGCGGCCATGATGACTCGTTGTCCGCCCTCAAGGATGAGCTTGGCTTTGACCGTTCAAAAAGTATAGGTTTCAAGGACTTTATTGAGAAGTTGAAGGTGTTGGTGGAGGAAGATGATCATGTGACTGTTGACCTTGCTGTGAGGGTGTTCTTCCTGATACTTTACCAGAATTTGCTGTGCCCCAGACATGCAGTTCGTTTGGGTAGAGTTGCTGCAATGGTAGCGAAGATGGATTATGCGGCTATGGTGCAGATGGACTGTTGCTAGCTTGTTGTTGATGAGTTGCAGGCAGCTGTGGTGAGGTGGCAAACACAAGGCAACAAGCAAAATTGTGCAGAGGGTTGTGCCATTGTCCCCCTGATTATGTATCTTGACTGCTTGAAGCTTCGCAAACTTTCAGTTATGCACACGTTGACGTCACGCGCGTCATACATGACGACCAAGGACCTGATGAAGTTATACAATGAGGATGTGCTTGTGAAGGGAAAGATTTACTTGGAAACTTACAAATTTGGGAAGCTGCCGGTTAGTGCATCTGAGTTTTTAATATCAGATTTTAAAAAAAAGGTGCAGCCATTATAAATCTGAACTTTTTTAGTACTCACATGTGTACTTCTCTTTGCTTCTTGTCTTTTTTTTGCAGTGGAAGGCGTCAGGCAATATTGTGTACAACCGTCCTTTTGCAGTTGTATGTGGCAGCTCTGATGCGGGGCATAGCACTCATGCTAGGTTTTATGAGCCTATCTGTAGCCAGCTTCCTGCCTGTGATGATGAGGTGCCGCGTACTCGCGGTTTCGTGGCTCAATAGATGTTTGATAATAGAAGCTCTTCCAAACAGACATTAGTTGGCGGCAAAAAACATGAGGAGATTGATGAGCTTCTTCTGAAGGTTTTGAAGTTGACTGGAGATTTGCCAACCTCTGGTGATAGGTTGAGGACAGTGCTGGTTTTTTCTCTGTTGGCCATGGCCCACGAGATGAAGATATTGTTGCTGCTCACAATTTTGAACGTGGCGTGATTGAAAGCCTGAAGATTGCAGTGACAAATGTTTGGTCTTCGTATGCTCAGTTGAGATATTCACATGAAGAAAAATGTGGTCGGTATGAGAAGGATCCTGAGCATATTTTGGATGAAATGTACCGTGAGGATGCTGGCGTCGGCGCTGATAATGTATGTTCTAGGTTTTTTGTGCCTTTGAACCTCTTTTGTGTATTATGTGGGCTGCTCCTCACTATTTTTGTTTTTTGTGATAGGCTGGAGTGGAATCTTCTGGTGTCCATGGATCTAGGGACGATGGAATTGGTCAGGTACAAGTACTTTTGCCATGTCTGTTCTGCCATGCGTCCCTCTTCTTGAACTTGCATTTTTTGCTTTCCATTTTATTGTATTTTTTGTGTACTTCACGATTGTAAAGTGTGTACTGCTTGTGCATAGTTAAAGTTTTTTTATTTTTTGGTCGTTACCATCTTATTTTCGTTTTTGGTTTGTTCTACGCCTGTAGACTGGAGTTGCTGCTTGTCATGTGCACAAAGATTCCTACGATGGCTCTGGGAAGGATGAGGTCTTAGCTGATGCATCCTCCCCTCCGGATGTTGTAGCTGATAAGGTATAATTGAATTACTTTTTTTATAGTGTGTTGTAATCTAATTTTTTGTTGTTGTTATAAACTTGATGTAAGCTGTTATGTTCACTCATATGCATTTCATTTATATATGTGAGCTGCAATAGTTTTACATGTGTGAGCTTTAGTCTTTGGCATAAGTGAACTGCAGTTCTTTTTGCATGCGTGGTTCATAGTCTTTTACATACGTAAGCTTCAGTATTTAACATAACTGAACTACAGCGTTTGACAAAGTGAACTGCAGTTCTTTTTTATGTATATGTGGGTTGCAGTTGTAGTTGTTTTGACACATGTGGGTTGCAGTTGTTTTGCATATGTGGACTGCAGTTGTTCTGCGTATGTTGTCAGCAATCTTTGACATAAGTGTCCTATGCGTTGTTGTGTTAATTATCCCCATGCTCATTTGTGTTATTGTGTGTTTTTAAACTTTCCACAGCCTGGAGAAGAAAACGTAGAAGTTCATGTTGATCTGAACCAGGGGGGTTGTGCTGTTGATGGTGGTGGCAGTGTTGATGCTTCTACATTGGTTGCCGTCGTCGGTGCAGATCCTTCTGTAGCTCAAGAGTCCATGATGTTGTTTCCCCTAGTCGGCATGAAGATTCTGATTTTGGCATTGAAAAGCCGGTAGAGAATGTCATTCCTGCTGTTAGTGTTGCTGCTTCCCCTGTTTGTCTGGCGGCCAACGATGTTCCTGAAGTATCCAGAGTGGAGCCTCATGCAGCTGAAGTATCTAAGGACGTTGCGGTTGACCAGACTGTTGTAAATCCAAAGAATGCTGATGTTGCTTCAGAAGGGTAGTCGAGTGAGGTTGTGGTGGATTTGCCGCAACCTAGCGAAGAAAATGTTTTGGCCAGCTCTGAAGAACAATAACATGAAGACTCTCACACTGAAGGCAAGAGTTTTGTTTCGAACAGTGCATTTGAAGTTTTTCTCATTCATTTTGTTTAATTACTATGGTAGCTGTATTAGATGTTTAATGATAAGTGGAACTTGATCTTTTGTTGATGATTTTGAAAATAGCTAGCAGAATTTCCTTATCTTAATATTTGAACTTCATTCTTTTGGATAAGTGAACTTCATCTTTCTATTGTAGATGACGAACTTCCTGTTGTGACACCTTCGAGCATTGATCCAGCTCTTTTGAAAATATATAACGAGTTGTATGCTGTTGTTACGAGGGCTCAGAAGGACAAGAACAAGAAGTATGGCTTCTTAGAAATTGATTTGTTTATATGTATTTTCTAATTTCAGTATTTTACCCTTTTTCGTTGTTGTTATTTTTTTAGTATGTTATGTTTCATTTTTTCATAAAAAATTCAGGGACATGATTACTTTTAAAACTGAGATGGCTGATATTACCATTGGCGAAGTTGGCCAATCTTTTTGGGATAAAGGGATGCTCACTACAGGCCTTGTAGATCTTGGGGTTTCTTTGCTGGTAGATAAGTTTAAGGGGTCTCAGACAATGGTTGTCCCGTACCATATTTGTGTAAGAATGCATAAATTTTTGTTTTATTTTCTGATTTTCTTTTCTAATTCCGTGCGATGACCTGTTTGCTTGAGTACTATTTCATTTTTGGTTTTGTTTTGGCAGACAAGTATTTGGAATGGTGGTACTGTAGGCAGGAGTGTTAAAATGATGTTCTCTTCAAAAGCCGAGGAGCATGTTGATAAAAAGGATATGGTGAGTAATGTTTTTATGTGTCGAAAACTATATTTTTGTGTGTTTGTTTTTCTAGTGTTCTGTTTCTTCTTCTTATAATAATATTATTTATTTTTCATGCTTTGAACAGGACCTTTTTGCAACTTTTGATCCGCTAGAGACGAGGAATGGCGTTGGTCATTATTGTGTAGTTGTGTCAAATGTGAAAGAAAGGCGGTTTGAATTTCTTGGCTCGCTCAACAAACCTAGCAGCCCTGATGCGATCAGGGTTTTTAGGAGGATGGTTAAAAATATCAAGCGTGCATGGAAAGAAGGTAGCTCAAGTTCTGATGAGCCGCTAAATCCTGCTACACTTGATGGATTCGTGTTGAAACATGTCATTGTCCCAATGCTGCCAAATGAGTGTGTTCCGTACTGCTCAAGTTTTTTTATTTCATTTTGTGAAACTGATGTTTTTTATTATTATTCGCAGGCATGATTGTGGATTCTGTATGTTTTAGGTCTTGCAGACTTGGGATGGTGCTCGAGTTGCTCAGTTTGGGGTGGAGCACATTGGCTACATCAGAAAGGCCATGCTCTATAGTTGGATCACATCGAGAAACTGTTGCCTTGATTTAACATCACTTTTAATTTTTGCAGATAAAGGTTGCTTTAGTGAACTTCTTTATCTCCCTTATTTATTTTTTGTTTACTGCTTGCTTCCGCTTCTTACGGGCTTTTTTTACTAGTGTGTTTAGTTAAGTGCATGATTTAGAATGGATGTGTATTTTTTTTGTGTTAGTGAGCTGCATTTGTTGTATATAAAGTTAGCTGCATTTATTTTGGGGCAAGTGGGCTGCATTGTTGTATACAAGTGGGCTGCATTGCTGTAGACAAGTGGTCTGCATTGATGTAGACAATTGGGTTGCATTGTTGTAGACAAGTGGGCTGCATTGATGTAGACAATTTGGCTGCATTCGAATCTTTAGTGAACTGCATTTTTTTATATTAATGAGATGTATTACATGTTTTTTGGTTTTGTATTTTGTGCTGAGTGTTTCCATGTTTTTTCTACACGTTTTTAAGTTTTGATGGGGGGCTTCTTGAAGGTTGTACGTCACTATTTGAGTCCCAGGGTTCTGAGGTGGTTATGGAGGATTGTGCCATTGAAATCTCTCCGGATAATTCTAGTTTTTTGGCTGGAGATGGTTTGAACACAGATGTGGCGTCTGGACCTGATGGTGCAAGTGTTTCTCGACCTAGCTCTCCGCACGATATATTTGATGTTGATGATGATGATTTTATTACGCCATGTCCACGCGTCACTAGGACTAGGAGTGCAGCAATCAATTGTCCTCCTGTGGATGAGGTTGAAATACTTTCAAACCAGAGGGCAGGTGAGAGGGCTCTTAAGTTGAGATGCTCTATAGAGAAATTGAAGCCTCCGAGGTTCAAATATATTGATGAGGTGAGGGAAATAAAGGAACTCGTTCTCAGCAAATAATTTTGTAACCAAATACCACGAGTAAGTTTTATGTGTGTTCCCTTCATCCTTTTTGTGTGATTTGTTTTCAATTTTAATTTTATTGATCCCATATGTGTATGTTTACTGCAGGAACGCGTTCTTTATGGTGAATAGTCCTTTTGGTGATGTTGATACCTACACTGTTGACTATATCTACAATACATTTGGCAAAGGAGCTGTAATGGATTCGTATATCATGGATTTTTTCATCAAGTACTGGAAGCAAGACCATGAATTGGGTTTAGTTTATCGTTCTGGTGAACGTGTGCTACTTTCACCTTTATTTATCACGGTAAACGTGTGCTGTCATTTTTTATCTTGTACTGATTTTTTCATATCCATGCGTGCATGCATGTTTTATTCTTTTTTTTCATGTCCTAATTTTGTTCTTTTTCTATTCAGTATGTTCTTCAAATGGAAACCTTTCTGAAGAAAGATGATGAAGGAAAACCTGTGTTGCCAGTTGTGCATAGCCCGTTTGTTTTAGAAGATGCGGTCAAGCAGCTCAAGGTTTTTGTGATCGACGAAGAAAACCAGTTGGACGTAAAACTGGTAAGGCTATTGTTTTCCGTCATTTATTTTCTGATTTGTTGCATTTCTTTTTATAGTTATTTTTGGAACTGTGGTCCTAGTGTTATGTGTCGAACGAACTTTTCATTTTTTCATTTTGTTTTTTGATGTGACAGATAATGATGTCATGCTCCAAGGATGGTCATTATTCCTTATACACGATGAACCAGCATCGCCAGACGTTTGATATCCATGACACTAGGAAGTACACTGACCATCATGATGTCATGACAAAGTGGCGCAGGACTGACTACCACTCCGATTGCACTGAAGTGGCATGTCATTTTTTCTTGCCAAGTGCAAAGTTTTTTTGTGTTCCTCCTACTGCATTTTTTTATAAACTGCACATGCAATGTTAGCACACATAGAACCACACATGTTTATGTAGTGCACTGCAACATATGCGTGACAGAACTCGATTTTCTCACACACACACCCTAATCTGTGTAAAAAAGGTGATAAAAGGAAATGACCTCACGTGCATTTAAAAGAGGGACTGTCTAGACGTTGAGAAGAACTTTGTATTTTTCGGTTCGTCTGAATAGGTATTTGATCTGTGACGTGTGTTATTTTACTTTGTGCTTCCTTTTTTTGCTAGATGAGGAGGATGACTCATCTGCTGAAGGCGATTTATGGTGAAATATTGTATAAATCTAAGAACCACCCTGACTGGGTTAAATTGGCAGAAAAGCCCTATTACCTGGTCGTGCGAGCGCAGGGAACAAACGAGTGCGGAATCTATGTTCTGAGGTTGACGTAGTTGTATGACGACCGACGTCTAGTCGAGAAAATTGTCAAATCCGATGTAATACCTTCTATGTTTCTTCTTTTTCTTGTTAATTTTTTTATATTTTTTATTTTTTCACTTTTTGTTCTTATGACAACCTTTTTTTAATCACTGGTCTGTATTTTTTCAATTTTCTTTTCATCCTGCTGTTGTAGATTGGAAGGCGGAGTACATGTTCCAGCTGCTGTTCAATCCTTCGAATATGTTGTATTATGAAGACATGCCGCTTGAGCTACGAGATCTGATTGCAAACCTCGGGCTTACTTCCCTGTCGCTATCGCAGACGCAGTAACAGTCATTTGGCATTGTTTTTCCTGGGTAAAAGCCTGTGTATGGACAAGAACTAGGGTTCATGTTGTGTAGAGTGTGCTGTTTAAGGTAGATAATGTATGAAAAGACTTTTTTTGTGTTGTTGTGTTTCATCTACTTTTTGCAGCAGCGTATATGGACGAATTTGTGTGTGTATCTTATTTTATATAAATAACTCATCTAGTATAAATATGTATGTATTTTTTATTTGTTGACCACCACGTTCTGTGCGAACTGGCATTTGTCACGCTTATGTATCGTACGTGTCCGAAAGAACTGCATTGCATGTCATGCCGAACTTCTTCGTCCAACAAAAAGCACAGCATTTTTGTCCACAGGTTTGTGCTGCACCTGTATTTTTTTACTGCACTTGCTGCAGCCCCTGTATTCATGTGTGTATCCCGAAATTCTATTGCTTTGTGATACTGCACTGCTTTGTCTAACCAAATGCACTTCATTGTCTAAAGTTGCCTCCTGCAGTTGGTTTTTTTATTGTTTGAACGGTAGGGTGGGGGGTTACCCCACCCCCATTTTTTAGTTGACTATAGGTTTGTATTGCACATGTATTCCCTGTACTTAGCGCGCTGCATGCATTAGCGCGAGGCCGAACAGGGGGTGGGAGGGGGGTCGTGACCCCCCTTTCCACCCTCCTGCGAAGCCGATCCTGGAACGAGCCGGAGCAGGCGGCGACGCGGCGTGTCGCGGCGCCGCATGTGTAGGCGAGTCTGTCACACCCTGTCTCCTCCCTATCTATCTTATGGGTGTGTCTCTGGGGTTGCGTGCGTCCTAGGGTTGGAAAAACCGATTGTTCGCACTTCGCCTGTCAACCAAGCGCACTGTTTGCGTTAACGCTAGGCCGAGCAGGGGGTGGGGAGGGGGGTCACGCCCCCTCCCCACCCCCCTGCGAGGTCGAGCCTGGAATGAGCTGGAGCAGGCGGCGACACGGCGTGCCACGGCGCCGCATGCGTAAGCGAGTCCGTCACACCCTGTCGCCTCCCTGTCAGACCCCGTGCGCCTGTCAACCAAGCCAGGGTGTGATGTGGGATTGTGCTGTTATAGCCAAGTGAAAAGTTTGTCAAGTGGAGCAGGCGGTTTGACTCGGGGTAGCCGTGGTACTGTTCTTGATTGGCTGGAAAAACAATCGTCTAAGCGAACTGCAATGCTTTATTGACAACACATCTTCCATCCCATACCGAACTGCACAGAGGACTGCATTTTTTTAGGTGGGGGCGGGTACTAGAGTTATTTGCTAGTTGTGCATCATTGGGCTTGTTTGTTTTGGCCTGTCAGAATTTGTTGGGTCTGTTGGGGTGTAAGACGGATTGGGCCCAAGTCGGCCTGTGAGCACGGCTGGTTCCCGGTGCGTTGTGTGTGCGCCCTAATGTTTAGTCTCACCTCTCCCGCGGAGAGCGCGCTTGAACTGTTTATAAGCGTTGGCGAGGCAACTCTGTCGAACTCCCCTGGTTACTTGTTTGGGCACTTATACACGGTGCTCGCTGCCTTAATTCTCTGACTTATGGGCCCATGTGTGCCCGGCCCCATGCAACGTGGCTCAGAATGACTCGCTGAAAGTGCAACTATCCCTAGGTGGTTTTGGTAATTCATAACAACATATAGCTCATTGAGCTAATGCTATTCCAAGATAACTATTTCAGGAAAGCTCAATGATTGGCATGGCATGAATGGTGAAAGTGGAACCCTCAAAATGCTAAGGACAAAGGATTGGCTCAAGCTCAAAAGCTCAAGACTCTTCATTTTACATTTTAGTGATCCAAGATCACATTGAGTCCATAGGAAAAGCCAATACTATCAAGGAGGGATGAGGTGTTGCTTAATGAGCCCTTTGCTTTATGTGCTTAATGGTATGCTCCAAAATCCTCAACTACTTTCCCACTTCCACAAATGACCTAAACCCTAAGCCAAACTCGGTCATATCGATTCTTTCTATCCGGCGCCACCGAGTTTCATATGTCATAAGCCACTGCCAAAACCCTAGCAAATCGGTTTCACCGATAGGGATCTCGGTCTCACCGAGATGGGATTGCAACCTCTCTGTTTCCTTTTCGTAACTTTTTGGTCTCACCGAAAGAGCGGATCGGTCCCACCGAGATTGCAATGCAAACTCTCTGTTTCCCTTTTGTAACTTTTCGGTCTCACCGAAAGAGCAAATCGGTCCCACCGAGTTTGCCTGACCAACTCTCTGGTTAGCTAATTACCAAATCGGTCTCACCGAGTTTGTGTAATCGGTCTCACCGAGATTACGTTATGCCCAAACCCTAACCATATCGGTCCTATCGAGATGCATGTCAGTCCCACCGAAAATCTCTAACGGTCACTAGGTTTACCTTTTCAGTCCGACCGAGTTTGTTGATTCGGTCCCACCGAGATTGGTAAATTGTGTGTAACGGTTGGATTTTGAGTGGAGGCTATATATACCCCTCCACCTCCTCCTCATTCGTGGAGAGAGCCATCAGAACACATCTACACTTCCAACCTTCATGTTCTGAGAGAGAACCACCTACCCTTGTGTTGAGGCCAAGATATTACATTCCTACCATATGAATCATGATCTCTAGCCTTCCCCAAGTTGCTTTCCACTCAAATCTTCTTTCCACCAAATCCAAATCCTGTGAGAGAGAGTTGAGTGTTGGGGAGACTATCATTTGAAGCACAAGAGCAAGGAGTTCATCATCAACACACCATTTGTTACTTCTTGGAGAGTGGTGTCTCCTAGATTGGCTAGGTGTCACTTGGGAGCCTCCGACAAGATTGTGGAGTTGAACCAAGGAGTTTGTAAGGGCAAGGAGATCGCCTACTTCGTGAAGATCTACCGCTAGTGAGGCAAGTCCTTCGTGGGCGATGGCCATGGTGGGATAGACAAGGTTGTTACTTCGTGGACCCTTCGTGGGTGGAGCCCTCCGTGGACTCGCGCAACCGTTACCATTCGTGGGTTGAAGTCTCCATCAACGTGGATGTAGGATAGCACCACCTATCCGAACCACGGGAAAAACATCCGTGTCTCCAATAGCGTTTGAATTCTCCAAACCCTTCCCTTTACATTCTTGCAAGTTGCATGCTTTACTTTCCGCTGCCTATATACTCTTTGCATGCTTGCTTGAATTGTGTGATGATTGCTTGACTTGTCCTAAAATTGCTAAAATCTGCCAAGGACTAAAATTGGGAAAAGGTTAAGTTTTTATTTGGTCAAGTAGTCTAATCACCCCCCCCCTCTATGTTGGGGAACGTTGGAGAAAACAAAAATTTTCCTACGATTTCACCAAGATCCATCTATGAGTCCATCTAGCAACGAGTGATCGGATGCATCTACATTCCTTTGTAGATCACGAGCGGAAGCGTTCAGAGAACAGGGATGAGGTAGTCGTACATGACATGATCCGAATCACCGGAGATCCTAGCACCGAACGGACGGCACCTCCGCGTTCAACACACGTACGGTCAGCGTGATGTCTCCTCCTTCTTGATCCAGCAAGGGGGGAGGAGAGGTTGATGAAGATCCAGCAGCACGACGCCGTGGTGGTGGATGCAGGGCGTCACAGCAGCAGGGCTTCGCCATGTACTACGAGAGGAAGAGGTGTAGCAGGGAGAGAGGGAGGCGTCAGGACTCAGGTGTTCTTGCCCCCTCCCCCCCTCATATATATAGCCCCCTAGGGGGCGCGCCGGCCCTAGGAGATTGGATCTCCTAGGGGGGCGGCGGCCAAGTGCTGGAGTGGCCCCCAAGCCAAGGTGGGGCGCCCCCCCACCCCTAGGGTTTCAACCCTAGGCGCATGGGGTGGGCCTAGGGGGCGCACCAGCCCACTATGGGCTGGTTCCCCTCCCCACTTTGGCCCATGGGGCCCTCCACGATGGGTGGCCTCTCCCGGTGGACCCCCGGGACCCTTCTGGTGGTCCCGGTACAATACCGATGACCCCGAAACTTGTCCCGATGGCCAAAACAGCACTTCCTATATATAATTCTTTACCTCCGGACTATTCCAAAACTCCTCGTGACATCCGAGATCTCATCCGGGACTCCGAACAACATTCGGGTTACTGCATATAAATATCTTCACAACCCTAGCGTCACCGAACCTTAAGTGTGTAGACCCTACGGGTTCGGGAGACAGGCAGACATGACCGAGGCGGCTCTCGGGCAATAACCAACAGCTGATCTGGATACCCATGTTGGCTCCCACATGCTCCACGATGATCTCATCGGATGAACCACGATGTCGAGGATTCAATTAATCCCGTATACAATTCCCTTTGTCAATCGGTATTTTACTTGCCCGAGATTCGATCGTCGGTATCCCAATACCTTGTTCAATCTCGTTACCGGCAAGTCACTTTACTCGTACCATAATGCATGATCCCGTGATCAAACACTTTGATCACATTGAGCTCATTACGATGATGCATTACCGAGTGGGCCCGGTGATACCTCTCCGTCATGTGGAGTGACAAATCCCAGTCTCGATCCGTGTCAACCCAACAGACACTTTCGGAGATACCCGCAGTATACCTTTATAGTCACCCAGTTACGTTGTGACGTTTGGCACACCCAAAGCACTCCTACGGTATCCGGGAGTTACACGATCTCATGGTCTAAGGAAAGGATACTTCACATTGGAAAAACTCTAGCAAACGAACTATACGATCTTATGCTATGTTAGGGTTGGGTCTTGTCCATCACATCATTCTCCTAATGATGTGATCTCGTTATCAATGACATCCAATGTCCATAGTCAGGAAACCATGACTATCTGTTGATCAACGAGCTAGTCAACTAGAGGCTTACTAGGGACATGTTGGTGTCTATTATTCACACATGTATTACGATTTCCGGATAACACAATTATAGCATGAATAAAGACAATTATCATGAACAAGGAAATATAATAATAGTGCTTTTATTATTTCCTCTAGGGCATATTTCCAACAGTCTCCCACTTGCACTAGAGTCAATAATCTAGTTACATTGTGATGAATCGAACACCCATGGAATTCTGGTGTTGATCATGTTTCGCTCTAGGGAGAGGATTAGTCAACGGATCTGCTACATTCAGGTCCGTATGCACTTTACAAATATCTATGTCTCCATCTTGAACATTTTCACGAATGGAGTTGAAGCGACGCTTGATGTGCCTGGTCTTCTTGTGAAACCTGGGCTCCTTGGCAAGTGCAATAGCTCTAGTGTTGTCACATAAGAGTTTGATTGGCCCCGACGCATTGGGTATGACTCCGAGGTCGGTGATGGACTCCTTCACCCAAATTGCTTCATGTGCTGCCTCCGAGGCTGCCATGTACTCCGCTTCACATGTAGATCCCGCCACGACGCTCTGCTTGCAATTGCACCAGCTTACTGCCCCACCATTCAATATATACACGTATCCGGTTTGTGACTTAGAGTCATCCAGATCTGTGTCGAAGCTAGCGTCGACGTAACCCTTTATGACGAGCTCTTCGTCACCTCCATAAACGAGAAACATTTTCTTAGTCCTTTTCAGGTACTTCAGGATATTCTTGACCGTTGTCCAGTGTTCCTTGCCGGGATTACTTTGGTACCTTCCTACCAAACTCATGGCAAGGTTTACATCAGGTCTGGTACACAGCATGGCATACATAATAGAACCTATGGCTGAGGCATAGGGGATGACCCTCATCTCTTCTATATCTTCTGCCGTGGTCGGACATTGAGCTGAGCTCAATTTCACACCTTGTAATACTGGTAAGAACCCCTTCTTAGATTGATCCATATTGAACTTCTTCAATATCTTATCAAGGTATGTGCTTTGTGAAAGACCTATGAGGCGTCTTGATCTATCTCTATAGATCTTGATGCCTAATATATAAGCAGCTTCTCCAAGGTCCTTCATTGAAAAACTCTTATTCAAGTAGGCCTTAATGTTGTCCAAGAGTTCTATATCATTTCCCATCAAAAGTATGTCATCTACATATAGTATGAGAAATGCTACAGAGCTCCCACTCACTTTCTTGTAAACGCAGGCTTCTCCATAAGTCTGCGTAAACCCAAACGCTTTGATCATCTCATCAAAGCGAATGTTCCAACTCCGAGATGCTTGCACCAGCCCATAAATGGATCGCTGGAGCTTGCATACCTTGTCAACATTCTTAGGATCGACAAAACCTTCCGGCTGCATCATATACAATTCTTCCTTAAGGAAACCATTAAGGAATGCCGTTTTGACGTCCATTTTCCATATCTCATAATCGTAGAATGCGGCAATTGCTAACATGATTCGGACGGACTTTAGCTTCGCTACCGGTGAGAAAGTCTCATCGTAGTCAACCCCTTGAACTTGTCGATAACCCTTAGCGACAAGTCGAGCTTTATAGATGGTCACATTACCATCCGCGTCTATCTTCTTCTTAAAGATCCATTTATTTTCTATGGCTCGTCGCTCAACGGGCAAGTCAGTCAAAGTCCATACTTCATTTTCATACATGTATCCTATCTCGGATTTCATGGCTTCTAGCCATTTGTCGGAATCCGGGCCCGCCATCGCTTCTTCATAGTTCGAAGGTTCACCGTTGTCTAACAACATGATTTCCAAGACAGGGTTGCCGTACCACTCTGGTGCGGAACGTGTCCTTGTGGACCTACGAATTTCAGTAGGAGCTTGATCAGAAGTATCTTGATCATCATCATTAATTTCCTCTCTAGTCGGTGCAGGCACCTCAGGAACGTTTTCTTGAGTTGCGCCATTTTCTGGTTCAAGAGGTAACACTTCATCAAGTTCTACTTTCCTCCCACTTACTTCTTTCGAGAGAAACTCCTTCTCTAGAAAGGATCCATTCTTGGCAACAAAGATCTTGCCTTCGGATCTGAGGTAGAAGGTATACCCAATAGTTTCTTTAGGGTATCCTATGAAGACGCATTTTTCCGACTTGGGTTCGAGCTTTTCAGGTTGAAGTTTCTTGACATAAGCATCGCATCCCCGAACTTTTAGAAACGACAGCTTAGGTTTCTTCCCAAACCATAATTCATACGGTGTCGTCTCAACGCATTTTGACGGATCCCTATTTAAAGTGAATGCGGCAGTCTCTAAAGCATAGCCCCAAAAAGATAGCGGTAAATCGGTAAGAGACATCATAGATCGCACCATATCTAATAGAGTGCGATTACGACGTTCGGACACACCATTACGCTGAGGTGTTCCAGGCGGCGTGAGTTGTGAAACTATTCCATATTTTCTTAAGTGTGTGCCAAATTCGTGACTCAAGTATTCTCCTCCACGATCTGATCGTAGAAACTTGATCTTTCTGTCACGTTGATTTTCAACCTCACTCTGAAATTCCTTGAACTTTTCAAAGGTCTCAGACTTGTGTTTCATTAAGTAGATATACCCATATCTACTCAAGTCATCAGTGAGGGTGAGAACATAACGATAGCCACCGCGAGCCTCAACACTCATTGGACCGCACACATCAGTATGTATGATTTCCAATAAGTTGGTTGCTCGCTCCATTGTTCCTGAGAACGGAGTCTTGGTCATTTTACCCATGAGGCATGGTTCGCACGTGTCAAATGATTCATAATCAAGAGACTCTAAAAGTCCATCTGCATGGAGCTTCTTCATGCGTTTGACACCTATGTGACCAAGGCGGCAGTGCCACAAGTATGTGGGACTATCGTTCACTTTAACTCTTTTGGTATTCACACTATGAATATGTGTTTCATCACGTACGAGATTCATTAAGAATAAACCAATAACCATCGGAGCATGACCATAAAACATATCACTCACATAAATAGAACAACCATTATTCTCGGATTTAAGTGAGTAGCCATCTCGAATTAAACGAGATCCAGATACAATGTTCATGCTCAAACTTGGCACTAAATAACAATTATTGAGGTTTAAAACTAATCCCGTAGGTAAATGTAGAGGTAGCGTGTCGACGGCGATCACATCGACCTTGGAACCATTCCCGACGCGCATCGTCACCTCGTCCTTCGCCAGTCTCCGCTTATTCCGCAGCTCCTGCTTTGAGTTACAAATATGAGCAACTGCACCGGTATCAAATACCCAAGAGCTACTACGAGTACTGGTAAGGTACACATCAATTGCATGTATATCACATATACCTTTTGTTTTGCCGGCCTTCTTGTCCGCTAAGTATTTGGGGCAGTTCCGCTTCCAGTGACCACTTCCCTTGCAATAAAAGCACTCAGTCTCGGGCTTGGGTCCATTCTTTGGCTTCTTCCCGGCAGCTTGCTTGCCGGGCGCGGCAACTTCCTTGCCGTACTTCTTGAAGTTCTTTTTACCCTTGACCTTCTTGAACTTAGTGGTTTTATTCACCATCAACACTTGATGTTCCTTCTTGACTTCTACCTCTGCTGATTTCAGCATAGCAAATACTTCAGGAATGGTCTTTTCCATCCCCTGCATATTGAAGTTCATCACAAAGCTCTTGTAGATTGCTGGAAGCAACTGGAGGATTCTGTCAATGACCGCGTTGTCCGGGAGATTAACTCCCAGCTGAGTCAAGCGGTTATGTAACCCAGACATAGTGAGTATGTGCTCACTGACAGAACTATTTTCCTCCATCTTACAGCTGAAGAATTTGTCGAAGACTTCATATCTCTCGACCTGGGCATGAGCTTGGAAAACCATTTTCAGCTATTCGAACATCTCATATGCTCCATGTCTCTCAAAACGCTTTTGGAGCCCCGACTCTAAGCTGTAAAGCATGCCGCACTGAACGAGGGAGTAGTCATCGGTACGTGCCTGCCAAGCGTTCATAACATCTTGTTCTGCAGGGAGAACAGGTGCGTCACCCAGCGGTGCTTGTAGGACATAATCTTTATTGGCAGCTATGAGGATGATCCTCAGGTTCCGGACCCAATCCGTATAGTTGCTGCCATCGTCTTTCAGCTTGGTTTTCTCTAGGAACGCGTTGAAGTTGAGGACTACGTTGGCCATTCGATCTACAAGACATATTGTAAATATTTTAGACTAAGTTCATGATAATTAAGTTCATCTAATCAAATTATTAATGAACTCCCACTTAGATAGACATCCCTCTTCTAGTCATCTAAGTATAACATGATCCGAGTCAACTAGGCCGTGTCTGATCATCACGTGAGACGGACTAGTCAACATCGGTGAACATCTTCATGTTGATCGTATCTTCTATACGACTCATGCTCGACCTTTCGGTCTTCTGTGTTCCGAGGCCATGTCTATACATGCTAGGGTCGTCAAGTCAACCTAAGTGTTTGCATGTGTAAATCTGCCTTACACCCGTCATATGTGAACGTTAGAATCTATCACACCCGATCATCACGTGGTGCTTCGAAACAACGAACTGTCGCAACGGTGCACAGTTAGGGGGAACACTTCTTGAAATTATTATGAGGGATCATCTTATTTACTACCGTCGTTCTAAGTAAACAAGATGCAAAACATGATAAACATCACATGCAATCAAATAATAAACGTGACATGATATGGCCAATATCACATAGCTCCTTTGATCTCCATCTTGGGGCTCCATGATCATCTTTGTCACCGGCTTGACACCATGATCTCCATCATCATGATCTCCATCATCGTGTCTCCATGAAGTTGCTCGCCAACTATTACTTCTACTACTATGCCTAACGCGTTTAGCAATAAAGTAAAGTAATTTACATGGCGTTTCTCAATGACACGCAGGTCATACAAAATTAAAGACAACTCCTATGGCTCCTGCCGGTTGTCATACTCATCGACATGCAAGTCGTGATTCTTATTACAATAGCATGAACATCTCATACATCACATATAGATCATTCATCATTCATCACAACTTTGGCCATATCATATCGCAAAGCACTTGCTGCAAAAACAAGTTAGACGTCCTCTAATTGTTGTTGCAAGTTTTATGTGGCTGAATTAGGGTTCTAGCAAGAACGTTTTCTTACCTACGTGAAAGCCACAACGTGATTTGTCAACTTCTATTTACCCTTCATAAGGACCCTTTTCATCGAATCCGCTCCAACTAAAGTGGGAGAGACAGACACCCGCCAGCCACCTTATGCAACTAGTGCATGTTAGTCGGTGGAACCGGTCTCACGTAAGCGTACATGTAAGGTTGGTCCGGGCCGCTTCATCCCACAATACCGCTGAAGCAAGATAAGACTAGTAGCGGCAAGAAAGTTGACAAATCTACGCCCACAACAAATTGTGTTCTACTCGCGCAAGAAGAACTACGCATAGACCTAGCTCATGATGCCACTGTTGGGGAACGTTGCAGAAAACAAAAAATTTCCTACGGTTTCACCAAGATCCATCTATGAGTTCATCTAGCAACGAGTGATCGGATGCATCTACATACCTTTGTAGATCGCGAGCGGAAGCGTTCAGAGAACGGGGATGAGGTAGTCGTACACGGCGTGATCCAAATCACCGGAGATCCTAGCACCGAACGGACGGCACCTCCACGTTCAACACATGTACGGTCAGCGTGACGTCTCCTCCTTCTTGATCCAGCAAGGGGGAAGGAGAGGTTGATGAAGATCCAGCAGCACGATGGCGTGGTGGTGGATGCAGGGCGTCACAGCAGCAGGGCTTCGCCGTGTACTACGAGAGGAAGAGGTGTAGCAGGGAGAGAGGGAGGCGCCAGGACTCAGGTGTTCTTGCCCCTCCTCCCCCCTCATATATATAGCCCCCTAGGGGGGCGCCGGCCCTAGGAGATTGGATCTCCTAGGGGGGCGGCGGCCAAGGGCTGGAGTGGCCCCCAAGCCAAGGTGGGGCACCCCCACCCCTAGGGTTTCAACCCTAGGCGCATGGGGTGGGCCCAGGGGGGCGCACCAGCCCACTATGGGATGGTTCCCCTCCCCACTTTGGCCCATGGGGCCCTCCGGGATGGGTGGCCCCTCCCGGTGGACCCCCGGGACCCTTCTGGTGGTCCCGGTACAATACTGATGACCCCGAAACTTGTCCCGATGGCCGAAACAGCACTTCCTATATATAATTTTTTACCTCCGGACTATTCTGAAGCTCCTCGTGACGTCCGGGATCTCATCCGGGACTCCGAACAACATTCGGGTTACTGCATATACATATCTTCACAACCCTAGCGTCACCGAACCTTAAGTGTGTAGACCCTACGGGTTCGGGAGACAGGCAGACATGACCGAGACAGCTCTCGGGAAATAACCAACAGCGGGATCTGGATACCCATGTTGGCTCCCACATGCTCCACGATGATCTCATCGGATGAACCACGATGTCGAGGATTCAATTAATCCCGTATACAATTCCCTTTGTCAACCGGTATTTTACTTGCCCGAGATTCGATCGTCGGTATCCCAATACCTTGTTCAATCTCGTTACCGGCAAGTCACTTTACTCGTACCGTAATGCATGATCCCGTGATCAAACACTTTGATCACATTGAGCTCATTACGATGATGCATTACCGAGTGGGCCCGGTGATACCTCTTCGTCATGTGGAGTGACAAATCACAGTCTCGATCCGTGTCAACCCAACAGACACTTTCGGAGGTACCCGCAGTATACCTTTATAGTCACCCAGTTAAGTTGTGACGTTTGGCACACCCAAAGCACTCCTACGGTATCCGGGAGTTACACGATCTCATGGTCTAAGGAAAGGATACTTGACATTGGAAAAACTCTAGCAAACGAACTATACGATCTTATGCTATGTTAGGGTTGGGTCTTGTCCATCACATCATTCTCCTAATGATGTGATCTCGTTATCAATGACATCCAATGTCCATAGTCAGGAAACCATGACTATCTTTTGATCAACGAGCTAGTCAACTAGAGGCTTACTAGGGACATGTTGGTGTCTATTATTCACACATGTATTACGATTTTCGGATAACACAATTATAGCATGAATAAAGACAATTATCATGAACAAGGAAATATAATAATGATGCTTTTATTATTGCCTCTAGGGCATATTTCCAACACTCTAGACATACTTCCGATCCTACAAGTGGTATCAAAGCTTTGGTCTCCATTTGCTTTGATTCCCATAGCTTTTGGTGGTCATAGCCTTGGTTTCACAACATAGGAGACTATGGCGTCTAGTGAGGGAAACTATCACCGTAGAGGTCCTTACTTTGTTGGTAGTAACTTTGCTAGTTGGAAGCATAAAATGAAAATGCATATTCTTGGACATAACCCCGCCGTTTGGGCTATTGTGTGTGTTGGTTTGCAAGGTGACTTCTTCGATGGGAAAGAACCAAACCGTGAAGCTACCGCAGATGAGTTGAAGATGCTACAATACAACGCTCAAGCTTGTGATATTCTCTTCAATGGATTGTGCCCCGAAGAATTCAACGAAATCAGCCGTCTTGAGAATGTAAAGGAAATTTGGGATACTTTGATTGATATGCATGAAGGTACCGACTCCGTCAAGGAATCCAAATTGGATGTGCTTCAAAGTCAACTTGACAAGTTCAAAATGAAGGATGGTGAACGCGTCGCTGAAATGTACTCTAGGCTTGCTCTCATCACAAATGAGATTCCCGGTTTAGGGAGTGAAGAGATGACCGACAGATTCATCATCAAGAAGATCCTAAGAGCCTTGGATGGAAAATATGATACCGTGTGCACATTGATCCAAATGATGCCCAATTACAAAGATCTCAAGCCGACGGAAGTCATTGGAAGAATTGTTGCTCATGAGATGTCACTCAAGGATAAAGAGGAACTTCACAACAAATCAAGTGGTGCCTACCAAGCCTCATGTGAAGCCCCCACATCATCAAATGAGAAACAAAACTTCAATGAAGAATTGAGCTTAATGGTGAAGAACTTGAACAAGTTCTACAAGAGTAGAAGCAAAGATAGAAGCTCCAAGTCAAGGTCCTACAACAACAAAAGATCTTCTAGTCGAGAGCGAAACTGCTACAATTGTGGAAGACCCGGACACTACTCCAATGAGTGTATGGCTCCCTACAAGAGAAGAGAAGATTCTCCAAAAAGAAGAAGCAAGAGAGAGGAATCACCATCAAGAGAGAGAAGGAGTAGAGATGATCGTTATGAACGAAGATACTCACAGAGAAGCAAGGATTCGGAGAGAAAGAACAAATCATCAAGGAGCTACACAAAACGAAGACATAAAGCTCATGTTGGTGAATGGGTATTCGGCTCCGACTCCGACAACCACTCCGAGAGAAGTTATCACTCCGACTCCGAATATACTCAAGATGAAGGTGTTGCCGGACTAGCACTTGTGTCAACCAACTCCTACGACATATTTGACTCACCAAATGAAGGAATTGGAAGATGCTTCATGGCCAAAGGTCCTAAGGTAACTCACACTGAGTATGTTTATTTTAATAATGATGAAGATGACTTGTTAGGTGATGATGATTTACTTGTTGACAACTCTAGTGATGAATCCTATGATGAAACGTCAATTAATCATGCTAAAACGAATGACACTGGTAAGGAGAAAATAGAGGCTCTAACTAAAGAACTAAACACTCTTAAGTTAGCTCATGAAACTATCTTCGAAGATCATCGAGAACTTTTAAGGGCTCATGAGAAGTTACGCTTTGAAAAGCTCAATCTTGAGCAAGAGCATGAGCTTTTAAAGGCAGTCAATGATGATCTCCGCAAGAAAAGTTCTTCTTACATTGCTAAACGTTTACTCTTATCCACTTACATGCCTCAAGTCAAGTCTAGTAACAAGAACAAGAAAGATTCTTCCTCTAGTAGTAACAATGATCATGTTAAATCCAATATTGTTGCTTCTAGTAGTTCTCTTGATTCCACTAATGATTCTCTTAGCCAAGTTACACTTGAGCAAGAAAATAGCATATTGAAGGAAATCATAGAGAAAGGAGTGTACAAAAGCCTTGCTGGAAGTAAGCAATTCGAGGAGATTGTACGCAAGCAAGGAAGGCACCGGAAGAATCAAGGTGTTGGTTTTGAACGAAAGTTCAATGCCAATGGAGTTGAGTGGGAAGAAGATCAATACCCCAAGACAAAGTTTGTTCCTCAACAAGAGAAGTATGATCCTACTTCTTTCAAGGGGACACAAACTCAAGGTGATCTTCCACCTCAAGACTACAAGCAAAAAGGCAAGGACAAGCTTCAAGAGGAAATAGATGCATTTGAAGAAGCTCCTAAGACCTTAGTCAAGTGGATTCTCAAGACTACTTCAAGTTCCACTTCATCAAGTACGACTACAACTCCAAGTATTCCCATCAAGATGGTGTGGATCCAAAAGAAGAAGAACTAGAGAGTTCTTGAGGGTGACTCCGCCAACATACTTCACTCTTATCATTTTGGCAAGAACAAGTGCAATCAACTTCCACATCTTGCACTAGTTCAAGGAGTCACAAACCCTCTTGTTGGTAAGTCAAGGGACAAGGTAACCTAAAAGCTTTCATAGACATCATCTTGTATGTGCATCACTCTATGTCTATGGATATATTTGTTTGTTCCTTGTGGGACTAACCCATGTAGGTATTGAAAGTGCGATTCACTCAAAAGGATAGCTCCAAGTGATCTACATCAACATTGAGCATCCACATCTTCAACATCTACATGAAGTCATCATCGACAAAACCCAAGGTTAGTTCATCCCTCTTAGGAGGGATATCACATCTAGGGGGAGCTTTACTCTAAGACTTGAGCTAAAGCAACTCTAATGATGTGAACACAATAATGCTTTATGTAAAAGTGGTAACCCCACTTGAGCTTAAACGATGAGTATGACCTATGATCAAATGTTCTCATTTGACTCCTAAGTCAATATACTCATATATAGATGACCTAGTCATCGCAATTGCTTGATAGATGCTAGAATTGGTTGTGCATGCTTTGTCACATATTTCAATTGCCATTTTATTGTGTGAGCATGTTGGTTGCATATTTCACTCATTCAAGGACATCCACTTGTTTTTTTGATTGTTTGGACTTATCTTTTCATTTGCCAAGTGGATGGACAAGAAAGCCTAAGAACCCCCTCTAGCTATCTATGCTTTTCTCGTCTCAAACTCTATTCATGCTACATCACAAAATTGATCAAGTCAAATTCGAACCACTCTGTGTGAGGAGCACTCGGAGTCCACGATTCGTCATAGACTTAAACTTACAAAACCTCTTTGTGATTCTCGGTCTGACCGATACCCCACTTTCGGTCTTACCGAGATCATTAAGTTGATCTAAGTTTTCAATCTCGGTGCAACCGATTTGAACCATTCGGTCACACCGAGTTACAATAACTGTATATAGTTTTGCGGTGCCACTGAGTTGTTCCACTCGGTCACACCGACAGGGTCGGGCTATATATAGACACGGGCAAAATTTTGGAAATTTCTCTGAACCCCTTCGCCCGCGCCATAGCTCACTCTGCCGACGTGGTCTCCGGATTGTCTCCTCGCTGCCAACCGCCTCCAGTCGCTGGTCTCCATTGCCGTCAACGGAAATCAACCCTGCCGTTGTCGCCATAGCGAGTCTCCGCCGAACTAGGGTATGGACTCAATCTTTGTGCTATTCCCAATCCGATTTCTAGCACATTATGATCATAATGATTCTTGCCACGTTTGATAAACTTCTATCCAGTCAATGAACTCGTAGATTAGGTTTGATTCGAAAATTTTATGGTTAGGTTTCCGCCGAAACCATCTCGAACCCACCGAGTTGAAAAACTCGGTCCCACCGATTTGGCTTATGCCATTGCAGAGTGAGACTCGGTCTGACCGAGTGTTACTAATCGGCGAGACCAATTTTGGAACTTTGTGAAACCCTAGCAGTCTCGGTGCCACCGAACTATGACTCGGTCTGACCGAGATCACTAGTTTAGGTTCCAAAAACTGCTTCGGTATCACCGAGTTTAAAAATTGGTAGACCCGAGATGCTTTCTGTGGGAAACTAAAACTAAGTTTTTGAATCATTCTTTTGCAAAAATCTCTACATTTTGTGATGCTCATCCACTCTACCTCATCTATAAACTATTCACAGGGTCAGCAGTCAGCAGTCAGCTTGTTCATCATGTCAGACCAAAGTGATAGTCAGAATTTGTCAGAGCAGCCAGTGCAAATGAGTGAGGGCACTAGTCCCTCTAGTTCCTCAGATGATGGCAGCAGGAGCACCCCTAGCAATCTGCCAAAAGCTGCCACAAGACAGAGAAAGAAGAAAACCTCAGAATCAGAGGATGAAGATTATGTGGCAGAGGAAGAAGCAACTTCCAAGAAAGTTGAACTCAAGAAAGAGCATGGCTCAAGGCAGAGCACCAAGCCAGGATTAAAGGTTAAAAGGCCAGCAGGCAGGCAGCCTATGCCAAAGGCCAGAGCCTCAACCAAGATTCCTGAGAAGCCCACTCCCAAAGAACCAGTTGTTGCTGAAGAGAAGAAAGAGAGGAAGAGAGGCAGATGGTGCAAGAAAGTAGATCCTATGGCTGAATTTGAACAGCATTCTTCTGATGTTGAAGAAGAAGAGGAAGAACAGGGTGCTGCACCAGCACCAAAGGCACCCAAGCTGATGGGTGATGCCATAAGATCAGGGGCAGGTGCATCCAAGCCCAAGGAAGCCCCCAAGACTGCTTCCAAGAGTAAGCCAGCTCCAAAGCCAAAACCCAAGAGGAATACAAGAAGCATCCCAGCTGCTGAGAAGAACAAGGCCCCAATGCCTGAAACTGCTGAAGAAGAGGAAGGCCAAGTGCTGAGAAAATTGAAGCCCAAGATCCCAGACCACAATGATGCTCACCCTGTGGCTGAGGATATGAAAATCAGGAGACTCTAGACTGAGAAAATGGAGAGCTGAGGATCCCTATGCTATCAGGAGGAGGACTGCTGTTGACTACAGGTTCCACACTAAGGAACAGCAGGACTTCTATGAGACAGTCTTGTTAGACAAGAAGCCAATTGTATGTGACATGAGATGGGTCAACTGGGAATATATCAAGGACAACGAAGAGCACTACCCTGAAGTGCAGGACAGCTTCAAGGCATGTGGAGTAGCAGACTTTGTTGGGCAAAAGCTCACAAAGTGGAAAGAGGAGTTGTGGTTATGCCCCTCAGATCCAGATGTTGATTAACTCAAGGATGGGCACAGACACATACTTGCTGGACAAGGAACATTTGCCTATCTATCCAGATTTTGAGGACAACCAAGTTGTGGTGACCAAAGATGAACCATCTTCAGCCCATGCACAAGCCAAGAAGGAGAAGGCAAAGAAGGAGAAAGCTGCTAGGATGCCAACTCAAGAGGAGGCATCTGAGTACTTCTTGAAGAACAAGCAAGACCAGCTTAGTTACCTGATTGCATCCACCCTGCGGATTGAGAAAGGACTAGCCACCCTAACTCAGAACCAGGCAAGCTTAGAGAGAATCGTAGAACAAAAGTTCTATGACTTGGATATCAAGGTGACAGAGATTCAGACTGCAGTGGAGCAGCTCCAAGATGACATGAAGGAGAGTAAAGCGAAGACAACCACTGATGCATTTGCCAGAGTGCCACGAGGTCCGAGGTCATCTGCAGTGCCAGTTCCTGACACAAGAGCAACCGCCTCAGCTCCAGCCACAGCACCAACCCAACCTGCTCCAGCATCCATTTCAGCTCCAACTCCAACCGCGTCTACGGAAGCCTTCGTCCTTGGAGTGATCCGGACTCCACCACCACCTGAAGATCAAGCCTGAGTGTCGATTTAGCACTATGCATTTTCTAGGAACTTTTTGGTAACTTGTTTCCAAAGGGGGAGAAAATGTATAGATCATAGGCTTCGAGAGAGAGAGAGTGTGTTGCTTTTCTCTCTTGCTTTTATTTGGTGGTTTTTCAAACATTGTTTGCTTTTGGTCGTGATACTTTGATATGCTTGTGAGACATTGATGATCATGTGTTTGATCATAAGCTACACTTATGCATGCTTGATATATCTTATCTATCTTATGTGGTCATTTACTTTGCCTTGGTGATGAGTGCATGTATTTCATTATTAATCATTTTGAGCGCTCCACCAAGATGTATGTGACATGGAAGAGTAACCCGTAATTCTAACTTCTTGTGCATTTGCAGTCCAAAGCAAATTTTATATATGCACAAATTTAGGGGGAGCTCTTACTTATCACATACTTCCCAAAGCGACGATGTAATTCATTCTTATTATCATTTGTCGAAGCTTTGATCTATATGTTGTCATCAGTTACCAAAATGGGGGAGATTGAAAGTGCAACTATCCCTAGGTGGTTTTGGTAATTCATAACAACATATAGCTCATTGAGCTAATGCTATTCCAAGATAACTATTTCAGGAAAGCTCAATGATTGGCATGGCATGAATGGTGAAAGTGGAACCCTCAAAATGCTAAGGACAAAGGATTGGCTCAAGCTCAAAAGCTCAAGACTCTTCATTTTACATTTTAGTGATCCAAGATCACATTGAGTCCATAGGAAAAGCCAATACTATCAAGGAGGGATGAGGTGTTGCTTAATGAGCCCTTTGCTTTATGTGCTTAATGGTATGATCCAAAATCCTCAACTACTTTCCCACTTCCAAAAATGACCTAAAACCTAAGCCAAACTCGGTCATACCGATTCTTTCTATCCGGTGCCACCGAGTTTCATATGTCATAAGCCACTGCCAAAACCCTAGCAAATCGGTTTCACCGATAGGGATCTCGGTCTCACCGAGATGGGATTGCAACCTCTCTGTTTCCTTTTCGTAACTTTTCGGTCTCACCGAAAGAGCGGATCGGTCCCACCGAGATTGCAATGCAAACTCTCTGTTTCCCTTTTGTAACTTTTCGGTCTCACCGAAAGAGCAAATCGGTCCCACCGAGTTTGCCTGACCAACTCTCTGGTTAGCTAATTACCAAATCGGTCTCACCGAGTTTGTGTAAACGGTCTCACCGAGATTACGTTATGCCCAAACCCTAACCATATCGGTCCTACCGAGATGCATGTTAGTCCCACCGAAAATCTCTAACGGTCACTAGGTTTACCTTTTCGGTCCGACCGAGTTTGTTGATTCGGTCCCACCGAGATTGGTAAATTGTGTGTAACGGTTGGATTTTTAGTGGAGGCTATATATACCCCTCCACCTCCTCTTCATTCGTGGAGAGAGCCATCAGAACACATCTACACTTCCAACCTTCATGTTCTGAGAGAGAACCACCTACCCTTGGGTTGAGGCCAAGATATTCCATTCCTACCATATGAATCTTGATCTCTAGCCTTCCCCAAGTTGCTTTCCACTCAAATCTTCTTTCCACCAAATCCAAATCCTGTGAGAGAGAGTTGAGTGTTGGGGAGACTATCATTTGAAGCACAAGAGCAAGGAGTTCATCATCAACACACCATTTGTTACTTCTTGGAGAGTGGTGTCTCCTAGATTGGCTAGGTGTTACTTGGGAGCCTCCGACAAGATTGTGAAGTTGAACCAAGGAGTTTGTAAGGGCAATGAGATCGCCTACTTCGTGAAGATCTACCGCTAGTGAGGCAAGTCCTTCGTGGGCGATGGCCATGGTGGAATAGACAAGGTTGCTTCTTCGTGGACCCTTCGTGGGTGGAGCCCTCCGTGAACTCGCGCAACCGTTACCCTTCGTGGGTTGAAGTCTCCATCAACGTGGATGTAGGATAGCACCACCTATCCGAACCACGGGAAAAACATTCGTGTCTCCAATAGCGTTTGAATTCTCCAAACCCTTCCTTTTACATTCTTGCAAGTTGCATGCTTTACTTTCCGCTGCCTATATACTCTTTGCATGCTTGCTTGAATTGTGTGATGATTGCTTGACTTGTCCTAAAATTACTAAAATCTGCCAAGGACTAAGATTGGGAAAAGGTTAAGTTTTTATTTGGTCAAGTAGTCTAATCACCCCCCCTCTAGACATACTTCCGATCCTACACTCGCCTACTGTGGGCGCATACCTATTATGGGACTGGCTGGGGCGTGGTTGCACCTGGGTGGTCAATTTTTTTCGTTATCTGAAGCATTTTTTTCTTTTGGAGTATATATATTTCGTGATAGTACAAATGATGTCATTTGTACTGCTTGCAGCAACGATGAGGACTGCACTACGCGTACCAAGCCTGTGTGTTGTGCACTGCACGAAAGTTGCTGCAGCCCCTCTCGATCTACATTTAAGCATGTACTGCACTTCATGTATACACTGTGTGAACTGCCTTATATTTCTTCGGTGAACTGTATTCATGTTTGTTTAGAATGGTCTGCGGGTTATATTTTTTTAGAAATATTAAGAGTAATGGTCTTTTTCTATAATTACTATTTTGTGGACTGCATGTGGACACATGTGTACTGCTTATTTGTACCATTGTGAACTGCATTAATCTTTCTTTTTGGGTCACGCTAACTGCCACACGTGTGGCAGGAAGGGAGACGCACCACACGTCTCTAATGTAAACAGATTGCCACGTCATCGCATGCATGCATGTAGGAATCTTTTTGGATTTTCAGTTTTTAAAATGTTTTATCTCTTAAACGAAAAATCCGATTGAAAATCCGTTTTCACCATTAAATCCCTCGCGATGAGATCTTCGAAACTAGATCCCATGTTGATATGTTTTGATGAAAATTTTTTTGGATTAAAAGTTGCCATGTCTATTGCATATGAATTGCCATGATGTTTACACTGAAGTTGCCATGATATGTTTCAGCTATTTTCTTCTACATTAAAAATTAAATTTTGACATTTATAAAACGGGGAATTAAGAAACTAGACTTGCCATGAACCATAAACTAAAATTGCCATGATACATGCACGTAAAATTGCCATGGTTCATACAAAAAATAATTTTCATGGTCAAAGTACTGGAGTTGCCATCATCAAAATACTAAAATTGCCATGATCTACAAACTAAAATTGCCACATGGCAACTTTAGTTTAAGCCCTATGGCAACTGCAGTGTAAACATCATGGCAACTTCTGGCAAAAAACAAATTCGTCGAAACATATCAACATGGGGTCTAGTTTTGAAGATCTCGTCGAGACGGATTTAATGGTGAAAACGGATTTTTAGTTTGCTTTTTTATTTAGGAGATACAAAAATTTTAAGCCGGAAACCAAACAAAATTCTGTTGATGTCATCTATTCATACGTGGCAAAATGAGTGGTGATGGAGGCGTGTGGGCGATGTGCAAACGCCCACACGTGTGGGCGTTAACATTTCCGTTCTTTTTTAGGTATGAGTTGTAGTCAGATTACTTAATTTTTTTATTTAAAATTGTTTTTGAATATGTTTTGTATGTGTGTAGTATGTTTTGGTATCACATATTCAATTTTTCAAAGTTTGCTGGATACTTTTTCTAATACAAACTAAGTTTAGCAAAAGCAAATGATCACAAGCAAACTGACGATACATAAGCAAACAACGGAAAGAAAATTTGATGATAATTCTAAAACGACATTGTTTTTACAAAAGAAATATTCGATATGAAGCAACAGACATAATCAAAAGCTTGCAGACATAAAACAAAGAACAACACAACCACTAAAGTAAAATGAAACTAAACATAGCCCTGATTATTTCTAGTTGTTGTATTGGATTACAGCCTTGTTCTCCTTCTTCTTTGCTTCTTTGTCTCTTTTTACCCTGCCCAGTCCCATTATGACATCGTAGATAATTCTCCATGACTCATATGTCGCGAATGCATCAATTGTTGCATACTTGATAAGTTTTTCTAGAAGCGGGCAAAATGTCCATAGAGTATGGTCCTCCTTGCGGTTATTTTTTTTCTTCATGTGAAAGTAGTGAATGTCTATCATCCTGCCGGCAACATCAGCCAAAGAGTCAAACTCCTTTTTATTGTATGGGTCTCTCCATTCCACCTGAATATCAATGTAGTTGTCGGAGTTGATCTCCAATCCAGATAGCTTCAGCTTGCTTTTATCTCCTCCAATGGGGAATTTGACGAAGGTGTACTCACCATTCACGAGCAATTTGGCTAGTTCCATTGGCCTGCAAGATGTTTGTATAGACTGAATATAGTTTATTTCTTAGAACTACCAATGTTTTTTTAAACTGAAGTGCAATATGAAATACATGAATCTGTTGCAGTGAGTAGCTGCTAATACTTTGTACAACATAACTAGTAAATCTGATAATAGATTGCATAAACAATGCATGTTTGTATTCTTGAATTGAATTTCATACATGTTTCATATAGTAATGCTGCAGTTTTCTATTGTTCGGTTAAATAATTTGTATTTGGTAAAATAAAATAAAACTGTGTGTATCGCTAGATCATATAATTCAAGAATTGAACTCATGAGTTACATGGAGCCAGATGAAAACTGTCAATGAATTCATATGCCATGCTTTTTAAAAATGAGGACCAAAGTTTAAATAATGACAATTGCAGCGAAGAAAATTTAAAATCAATATTGACAAGCAATAGTACAGATTGATAGTTATTCTGACGTGTCTTTAGCTGCAGAGATGTGGTAGACAAGGCATTCTTTTTCTGCGCATAGCTGGAGCACTGTTGCCTGATGTGGCTTCACGTAGTGCGTGTACTCAACATCAACGCCGACTAGTTTGACGGGCATTCCGTCGAGCTTCCTCCTGAGCGTGGACAACATCTTGTCCACGTCTTCACCCTTGCTTGTGCAAACGATGAGCTTGTGGTTGCCGTGGAGGTCGACATCGTGGAGCCCCCTGGTGTACCTGCAACGCTGCTTGTACAGAGGTGCATTCGCCATGACTCTCCTCTACTCTCTCGTGTTTGTTCTGAAGAGAGAGGTTAGTGAAAGGAAGTGTGGAGAAGAAGATGCAATGGGTTTTGGGGGGGGGCGAAGCATTTCTGTTTTCTCCTCTGCTCTCCTCTGCTCTCCGTGACAGGACGTGGGAGAGGTGGAGCGGGGTGGTAGCGTGGTGGGGCTGTGTTTTTAGTTACGTGGCAACTGTAGAGAGGTTCTGCTATGAGGAGGTTGTGTTTGTGTGTTGGAAATCCGGAACATCATCACCTCTTTTTTTGTGACTAGTTCAGGTATGCACGCAACTGTAAGAAAATGTGATGATTGTGTTTTCGGTGAATTTTCCTAGCAAGTGCACTTCTTCGCTATCACAACAGAACTGCATATGTCCACATAGTGTACTGCATGGAAGTGAAATTTATTCTTCGTACCCTGAATTATATCGGATCAGGATTCACACAGATGTACGCACATTTAGTTTTTTTATGGAGTTCTTTCTTTTTTCGCTTTTTTTATTTTTGATGGTAATGGAGCTTTTGTGTGGATTGAGGGTAGTGTGGGTAGGTGTGTCGTACTGCTTTGCTTAACTAACAGGGTTGCATTCTTCATTTTAGCCTTACTGCATTGCAGTAGAAAGAGAACCGCATTCCAGAAAAAAGAATACTTCATGCTTCCACGTGGCGAACTGCATTGTTGTACGTCACAGACTACATTTGTACGTTGACTTCGGGCTTCCCGCATTTTATTTATTAATAGCGAACTGTAGTTTTTGGCAGTGCCCACACACATTTTTTGTTGTTGTTGTTATTCAATTCAAAATGTTTCTCATTTTTCTTTGATGTTTTATTTTTGTACTTATTGTTTCTTTAGTGGGATGTGTTGGGCATGTGTTCGGGGAGTGAGGACGCATTGGGCCCAAGTCAGCCTGTGAGCACGGCTGGGTCCCGGTGCGCTGTGTGTGTGCTCTAATGTTTAGTCCCACCTCGCCTGCGGATGACGCGCCCGACCTGTTTATAAGCGCCGACGAGGCAGTCGTATCGAACTCCTCTGGTTAATTATTTGGGCGCTTATACACGGCGCTCGCTGCTCTATGCTCTCTGACCTGTGGGCCCATGTGTGCCCGGCCACATGCATCGTCGCTCAGAACCACTCGCCTGTTGTCGGCGTAGATCTACTATGAGACTGGCTGGGGCCGGTTGCACCTGGGTGGTCCATTTTTTTAATATATTTTCTCTCATGTATTTTTTCCAATGTAGGGGTGTGCACTGCTTAGTAAATCATTCGTGCACTGCATTGATCAGTACTATGTACTGCATGTGCACGCATTCCGCACTACACATGTTTTCACTACATTTTTGTGCACTGTATGGATATCATTTTTCTTTATTGTTTTTCCTCTTATGTATCCTTTTTCTAGCGTACGGGTGTGCACTGCTTTGTTGGCTCTGTGTGCACTGCATTCGTCGTAGTCCTGTGCTGCAGGTGTACACATTTTGCACTGAATGCATCCTTCTTTGTGCCAACGTTGTGATTGCTTATATCAACACTGCAAACAGCATGACTTACATTTAAGGAGTGCATCAGGTGCACTAGTTCTGCCAAAGTTGTGCACTGCGTGAACTTTCTCTTGTGCTTCATTTTGAGCATGTACTACACTTCATGCACACATATAGTGAACTTCCTGATATTACTTTGGAGAACTGCATTCACTTTTATTTAGAATGTCTGCATATTATAATTTTTTAGAAATAATTATTTAATGATATGTGGTTAGTTCGTGGGAATTGCTGCAGTCAAAGTACACCTTTTGTTGGGGTCCTTTTTCTTTTGGTAACATAAGCCTTTATTGATTGTCCTACATTCTTGGTAACATAATTTTCATTAACTCCCCTTTAATTTTCAGTTTTGACCTTTTTGCATTCCTCTTCTATAAATGTAGGCCAACTTCTACCCTTCCTTTGCTGTTCAGTTCTCCTCTAGCCGCAACTTCTCTCCTTTCTCCAGCCTCTCTTTATTTTTTTTCCTTTTCTAGGTTTTTGTTGCGATGGCTCCAGGCCCCTGCTCGAATCTCTCCTGCTGCGGCCATGGTTGTGGTGTCCCGACGCACTGCGATTGCTCAGCTTGCTCGCAGGCCCGTCGTGATCGTCGTGGGGGCAAGGTCTTGTGCCGAGATGGACGAGCGGAGCAGCTTGCATATGGCACAATATTCACGAAAGGATTGGATATGGGCCACATCAACATTGTTGCATTCTATTCCGCCCTGCTTCGCCATGGCCTTGGCCGCACAAGTCCTTTTGTCCATCAGCTTACGCCAACAGATGTGGAGACTCACTACAAGACGGTATTTTTTGCTTGATCTGATTTTTTCTTTGCGTTTTGTATTTTTTTTGTATAATTCCATACTATTCTGAACTTCTAGTTTTTTAGGAACGCACTTATTTTGTTTTATTGAAGTGTACTGCACTGTGTACTTATATCTTGTTTTTATTTTTTTTGCTTGTGTGCATGGAGCTCGTGGTTTAGTTTGCATGGTTACAATATGTCAACTGTTTAGATATTAGATGAGCACTACTAGTTTCCACATTTTTTCCCGCTTATACGGTGTGTACTACATGCAGGTAGTCTCAAGAACTTCACGATAGTTAGAAGTGTACTACTTGTTTGCAAGATCCATACTGCATATTATGTTACGTTTAATCTGTACTGCTTGTTGGACTGTTGTACACTTCATCTAGCTCGTGTCTGTACTATGTGTAGGTTTTTACTGGTCTGTGCAAAGTATGAGAATTGTACTGCTAGTATCGTCGCCAAACAATTTTAATTTTTTTGTGCAGAAAATCCCCCAACGTGCTAGTAGGTATTTCCAGCTCAAGAAGAAGGGAATTCTCCAAGTTGTTCTTGGTAATGGACACCTTAAACTAGCCAAGTACCGTGTAGACGTTGACGGGCGGCTGTGTCTACAGAAAGGCTGGAAGGAATTTGTCATTGATAGTGGCCTGAAGTCTGAGCAAGTTGTTGTCCTCAACTTCTTTGAACTCGAGGGTCGTACGGCTAGAATCACGTTTGATGCGATTGGTTAAGGTTATACTTTTTTGAACTCGAGGGCCGTACTTTTGCGTGACGAACGCTTCAATTTTTTATGTGTTTTGTAATAAGTACTTTTGTGATCTGAACCGCTTCATTATTGTTCTGAACTTCGTGCTGCTAGTGAGCTAACTGCATTTTTTCATGGGTTTTGGATCAAAATGTGTCAATGTTTACTCTAGACTACTATATATATGGTATACTCTATACACCATTTCTCTTTACATGGTTTAGTTGAATAACTCATAGTTAGCGGGAAATTTGTGTTTACACAAAATTTAAACTGATACATAAGTCGTACAGATGAGCAAACTCCTATGAATATGATTAATTTGTTGAAGTTCATCTATTTGGTCGTTAACCTGCTGCTTCTTCGCGGTGACTGGAGCGTGTCTAATGTCGCACTTTCTTTTGTTTTCCGTGGCGGTGTTGCTGGTTCTTGTCTCTGCACCGTTGTGTTTGTAGCCCCTCGCGTGCTGGTTAATGGCGGCTTTCGTTTTCCAGCGCTGTGAACTGCATTCTTCTTTGCTCCCCACGAGCTGGTTGATGGCGGCTTTCATTTTCCAGCGCTGTGAATTGCATCCTTCTTTGCTCCCCGCGTGCTGGTTGATGGCGGCTTTCGTGTTCCAGTGCTGTGAATTGCATCCTTTCATGCTCCTACCTTGTTTTTTGAACGTGGTGTCGTTCTCGGTTGTTTCTGTACAGCAGTATTCCTTGTTGTGGTCTTGTGGGCATTGTTTCTTCATGTTCTTTGTCCTCTTCACTCTCTTCACTGTCTTCTTCCTCTTCCTCCTCTTCTTCATCTGTTTCTTCATAAGCCACTCCTTCTTCAGTTTCTTCATGTTCTTCGTCCTCTTCACTCTCTTCTTCTTCCTCCTCTTCTTCATCTGCTTCTTCATAAGCCATTCTTCTTCTGTTGTGTCACCATCTTCTTCTTTGGTTTCATCTTCTTCGTCTTCCGCATTTTATGATCTTATTCTTTTGGGGCAGGTTCTTGAATTATGTCTCTTCTTCTTTTTGCAGATGCTACAACGTCTCGGTTTCGTCCATTTCTTAGTGTTGTGAGTGGAATTTATGTTTGCTTGTGCATCGTCATGTCCTCGGTTTTCTTGTTCATGTCTTTTTGTACATGTTCTGGAATTGTGGTCACTGATTTCATTACATGTCTTGCACCTTCTTATTTCCAGTGGGTGACCATCACTGTCCAGCTCAGGCTGTGGCTTACTGTTTTTTCATCGTTTTTCTCCTTGCATGGAACCTTTTTCTGGGTTGCGCCGCCCCCTTTCTTCCTTCCTCTTGTGTTTCAAATAGGAGGTGGAAGAATTGTTTCTTTTTTGATAGCACCAGTTTCCTTGTGTTCGGTATTTTCTACTTGCTCGACATTATTGTCATGCTAGGATTTCTCTGCTTGCTTTAGTTTTGCTGCTGCTTCTTCTTCTTCATTGAGCACATCAACTTCCTCGATCAGTGCCCTCATACCAGACAACGCTCTATGGCACCCAACGTTGGACCTTGTCGCTCTGTTTGCAAGGTCCATTGTTGTTTCTGTCAGCAATTTTCTACGGCAAGAAAGCGAGCTTCCATCTGGTGTTGTTTGTTCGTAGTCTCTCCTGTCAAACGTTGCATTTGATCTTGCGTTATGGGTGTATCTTTTCATGATGTACACCTCAGGAATCTTGAGTACTCTCAAATGAGAAAGCACACATAACACATGGACGCAAAAGAGCCCTGCAGACAACGCATCATTTGTTTGTTTTGTAAGTGAACTGCATGAAATTAATAAACACATATTTTTTCGTTATTTGTTCATTTTAGAGAAGTGAACTTCATTTGGTTTTGTCAATTACTCATGCATGTGGACTTTAAAAGTCTTGCTTCTCTTTGACAAAGTTTTTCTTTAGTATGCGGTTCATGCTCTCGCTTCTCTGCATGGAAGTCATCAGAGCACAGAAATTTCCTTGTAGTAAGCCGAGATCCACTCATGCTTGTCATCCCATAGCGAATTCATCACTTCGTCATTTTGCAAGTTGTATCTCTCAATGAGGTCCTTCCATGCTCGTTCAAATTATGACGGCATTAGTGGGTGGTTCAGCACCACATTGAGGTCATCCTTGAGTTTCTCGTCGCCTTATACATCAAGGCGAGGTGGTCTTTGTACTTCTTCATGATATGCCACCGACACAACTTATGTAGTGTATCTGGGAGGATAGTTTTTAATGCTGCCTTCATCGAAGAACACTGGTCTGAGAAGGCACAAATAGTGTTTTTTATTAAGTTGTTTGTGTGTGTGTAAGATAGATGGAAGAAATATAAGTGTACCAAACAAACGTAAGTATGCAGGTGTTGTTGTTTTTTTGTATCTATGAGCAATCTGATTGGCAGCTTGTTGTTCGTACACCTCAGAAATGTTTTGAAAACCCACTCGAACGACAGTATTGTTTCATCTCGCACGAGGGCAACAGCAAATATGGTGGTCTGTAGTTGATGGTTCACTCCCACGAAGACTCCCAGCGGCATGTGGAATTTGTTAGTTTTATATCTCGTGTCAAATGTAACGCAGTCTCCGAAATATTCATACGATCCTTTGCAACTTGTGTTGGCCCAAAAGACGTTCCATACACGGTTATCTGCATCAACGTCATAATCATAGAAGAACTCTAGGTTTATCTTCCGCATCTTCTCGAAGAAATACAGAAGTTTCTTGACGTCATCTTGGGACTCCTCTTTGGCAAATTTTGTTTCTTGCATTTTCAAATGCAATGCCAACTCATCTCATCAAACAGGAAATAATTACTGACAGAATGCTCAAGTGATATGCTATGTGATGTGCTTACTTGTTTACTCAGTCGCGGCTAGTATGTCCCATGTACTGCAGACCACCGGACATACGCGATAGCATTGACATCATCTGAGCGTGTGTGTGGTTGTCCATTTGCATGTCTTTCACTAAGTGGTCTATCAAAGGATCGTCTTTTTTGTGTGATCGCATGTGCAAAAGCATCCCGGGGCTTTCCAGTATCTTGTGATTGTGGTTGAGTTCAACCATTTCTATCCAAACTTTGCCATCCTTCCTCTTTTTGACTCTAATCTTTGCCTTGCAGTCAATCCTTTTTGATTTCTTCTGACGCTTTCGGTGATAATGTAACACGGTCTGCTTGTGCATTCCTTCTCTTGAGCGGACAATGTAGGGATTTGTCCTATGTTTTGCCCTCTTGCGTATGCCAAACCCTGCACATCTTGCACAATTGTTGTAAAAGTCCCATGCCTTATCGTACGTGGTGAACTTCATTCCAGCGGCAGGTATGAGGTTCAGCGGCATGTTTTTATCCTGCATTAAGTGACATGCTCCATGAGATAATTTGTTCTGTTCTGTTTTTTAAATACGAGGAGTGCATACGTGTTTAATAAAGCATTTTAATGTTCCTAAGTTATTAGAAGAATCCAATGTATTAGATGCTAGGTCAAACCTCACAAGATATATCAGTGTGCACTGCAATGTTATCTGAATGGATTTCAATTGTTATTATTTTTCAAAACATAAACTTACATGTGTGTAGAGTCGTTCACCCGTTGGTGTTTGCAGCTCGCCGGGTTGCATTGGACATGGTGGGGTTATAGCAGATCTGTGTAGTTGAGGATCTCGCGGTGGCAATAGTGAGGGGGATTTGTACCTGCTGTTGTATTTTGACCGAGGCACCGTTGGTGGTCACAGTGTCAAAGTTGATGCAGCAGGTCTACTTGGAGCTATGTTTTTTGGTGCAGCAGGTGGACGCTGAGCTTTGTTTTGGGGTGCAGCAGGTGGACGTGGTGGTAATCCAGTGTTGTGACGATGTCTCAGTGGATTGGTTTGAAAATTTTGGAGCGGTGGCACATCATCATAGTCATAATCATCATCTGCTGCAACATCGTGTTGAACAGCATCATCATTTTCTGTTCGGACATGTTGTCCAAACGTAGTGAACTCGTGCTTATACTTTGGGTTGAGAACAGTTATTGGCTCATATTCATGGTCATCATCTTCATCATCCCGTCGGTGAGTGCCCTCCCAGACAATGTGACATCATCGTCATCTTCGACTACCTCTTCTTCCTAAAAAAATCCTCTTCCGGAGAGTACTGCAGCCTGTTTGTTGCCGTGAAGAATCCTTGTGGAATCTCAGGGGTAACCAAGCCAGTATCTCTTTCAAAATAAGGTTTACTCTTCTGAGAGTAGTTGTTCTCAGTGTTGTCAATTATGTGTGGCATTTTGTATCTGGTGAATGTCATTTCCTGCACACAAAATGACGTCATTGTCAGGTTAAATGAATTGAAACATGCGAACTGTAATGTGTTTGAAAGGGTACTGCAAAGTATTGCACGCTGAGTGCATCACCCCGCAAGGTGAACTGAAGCAACCGCACTGCATCGTTATCCGTAAAGAACTTATACAAGCGTACTGCATAACCGAGCAAGCGTACTGCATAACCGAGCAATTGCACTGCATTTTTTCCCACGACGAACTGAAGCAACCGCACTGCATCGTCTTTTGAGGTGTACTGTACTGCTTGTACTGCTTTGTGTGGAATAAGTAAACTGAGATAGTTGAGGGAGTGTACTGCTTACCTCGTGTTGCAGTGCTTTCCTGCGTTTGCATGAAGAAGTTCCCCTCTCGTCCATCTGCAGAACTTTTGCGTTCACCCGTGCAGTCCACTTGCCCTTCAAAAGTTCATGAGCGGTCTAGACGTCACTCAAGGTGAGTGGTGACGGAGCATTTGCTCTGAAGGTCATTGCAGACTTATTCCAAGAAGCTGCCATGGATGAAGGAACATTACACACAATCCTCCTTGCTCGAATTGGTTTGATGTCGAGGCAGCACCAATCCACATCTGATGAAGTACAACTAAATGAAGGACCGGAGGAGTTCGGCGGCGGCACTGCCGAGCTGCTGCCGCGGAAGAAGGCCGATATGCTGGTGGGGGAGGTGTTTCTCGGTTGCTGCCGTGGAAGAAGGCCGAGAGGCGACGGGCGGCATCGCTGCTTGGCCGCTGCCGCGGAAGAACGCCGAGAGGGGAGGGGCGGCGTCGCTGCCGGCCGCCACCACGGAAGAAGGCCGAGAGGGGAGGGGCGGTGGCGCTCCCAGGCCGCTGCCGCGGGAGAAAGCGGGGAGGGGAGGGGCAGCATCGCTCCTAGGCCGCCGCCGCGGAAGAAGGCCGGGAGTAGAGGGTCAGCAACGCTCCCAGACCGCTGTCGCGGAAGAAGGCCTGGAGGGGAGGGGCGGCGGCACTCCCAGGCCACTGTCGCGGTAGAAGTCCAGGATGGGAGGGGTGGCTGTGCTCCCAGGCCGCTGCTGCGGAAGAAGGTCGGGAGGGAAGGGGCGGCGGCGATCTGGTAGGGGATGTGCAGAATAAGGCTGGTGTTATTAGAATAAAACTCTTAAGGGGTGTTATCATAATAGACCCACCCTATATATATATACACACACACACACACATCTATACACCTATATAGTGTGCGAATAACTTTGAAAGTTGGCCGTTGGATGAAGCAAATCCGACGGTACAGAGATGGCAAATCCGAGCACTACTGGTCATTGGATATCATCTACATTCCACCAGATTCTGCCACGTGTACAATCTAGAAGACTCCATTGTTGAACTTAAGCATAATGCACAAACCTCAAAACACAAGCACTTCTCCTTTGTTCTCTAGAATCTTCCATATCTTATTTGCCCAAACTTTTTTTTTCTGAATGAACTGTCACTTTTTGTTTTTACCTTTACAATGCACAATTCCATGAATCTTAAAATAGATTTTTTTATAAAACTAATTGATTTTGGATGAGATGAACTATAAGAATTAAACGAACATCTACATCATGCATAGATGACTCAAAGCTTACGTGCTATAGTGTGTTATATATTCATAATTTGGTTACTAAATCTCATGCGTGCAATGCACGTGTACCTTACTACTATCAATAGCAAACCATCATGGTCAAACCCTTCTCGTTGTTGGGTCAAAGGGATAGATTGTGTGGGGCCGCCTAATTGTCGGTAAAGGATAGTATATATACCACGAGGAGCGCACATATATGTGCTGCATCTATAATACGCACAAGGGAGACATGCTCGAGAAGAACACCCTGCCCCCTATACCCTGCATGCAACATGAAAAAGGTTTATATAATCGCCATGATAGGTCAAGCCAATCATTCTTTAATTTTTAGAGGAAAAAATAACCCATAAAAGCATAGTAGGTTTATATAATCGCCATGACAAGTCCAGTCAATCATTCTTTAATTTTTTAGAGCAAAAAATAACCCATAAAAACATAGTCTACAAATTAGCAAAACAAGGATCCCAAGGTTTATATAATTGCCATCATAGGTCACTATAGAGATATAATATATCTCTATAATGATTGTGTCATGGCATTTAAATGAAGCTTGAGATATGCAACTTCCCACCGGGTCACCCATCCTTGGACTACTCCAACCCGAGCACGATTAACTTGTGTGTTCCATCTGACTAGGCTAGCGGATGGGAAGCCGACACTTGCTGATAAGAATTACCTCCTTGCCATTAAGGCGTTTCACGCTGGTCACCCTATGGGACCTACTCCCTCCTATCACACACATTTATGCGTTTAGAAACTGTGTGGGATATTTTACATGGCTGGTGTGTCGCCGCTAGCCTTCAATGAGCACTGACACTAGTAGCGGGAAAACGATGGGAGAAGAGGCGGAAAACCGATGAGAGGAGTGGCGACAAACGGTAGCCTGTTTTGAAAACCTAGTAGAGAAGGAAGCGTGAGCTAGCACGACGCATGCGCACAATGCTTACCCATGTACTGCATGTGCTGTCGAAAGGGCTCAGGTTTGTCGTTCGATCTGGGAGCATCCAACGGTGCACACGTACAATCCGTGGGGTTTGGATTCTGGCCAATCAAAATGCACGACTTAGATCGCGCACCCAACAGGGGGAGAATATCATACGGAAACCAACATTCGGTGGAAACTAGTGAAAACCACGAGAAAAAGATGTTTTGAAGTTTCAAAGAAAATTGAAAAAATGCGGGATGTTAAGAGGATGATGTTTTATTGCCACACAAAATTTCAAGTTGAAACACATTACGAGATATGAGCTATGAAAAAGACAAAATCAGCGTTGAATAGTGCCGAATAGTAATGTCACCATTCAAGGCTGAATTTGTCTTTTTCATAGCTAACACCTCGTAATGTATTTCAACTTGAAATTTTGTGTCACAATAAAACATCACCTTCTTAACATCCCACATTTTTTTATATTTTTATGAAACTTTAAAATATGGTTTCCACGAAGTTTTCACTGAATATCGACTTTCGTGAGTGAACCGTGTGCTATTTGAAAACATTTCGTGAGAAGAATCTCGGTTTTTAAATCCCCATAAATCCAAAACTAAGCTGAAAATCGTGAAACCTGGAATGGTGTCATGACATAGCACTTATATGTGGAGGAATTTTTTCATCCATTGTGGCGCAAGTTTTATTACAAGCCTCTTACAAACCGGAGCTTCTCTCAAAGAAGCCTCGTGGTTCCGATAGGGAAACGTGTCCCCCTTGTGGGTGAAACGTAATCGTTGCCTCTTTTTGCCTTGTATTTTCTTCTACGGGCAACATGGAACGACATGATATCCCTGCTGAAATTTAAACTTACTCAGGGTTCGTTTGGCCTTTTTATACACTAATTGAGTTTCCTAGGCATTTAATATTGATAATTCAAATCTGAACTTCCAATACATGCTCCAGTTCACCAAAATGGCTAGAAAATTTATACATGTGTCATTGGGTGCATGTTTAGGTCCCATGCCAGGAATGGGAACAAATTACAACCGTACCCGCCTCCTAGCTCGTCCTCAAACATTTGGAATCTCGGTTTCTAAATCCCCGTAAATCCTAAACTCAACAGAAAGTCATCAAAGGTGGCATGGTGTCACGTCATGTCACATATATGTCATGGTAAAAACATTGTCCAATTTGGGCCAAGCTTTATTATAAACCTCTTACGAAAACCGGAGCTCTCAAAGAAGCCTCATGGTTCCGATAGGGAAACGTGTTCCCCTTGTGGGCGAAACATAATCACTGCCTCTTTTCCCTTGTATTTTCTTCTACGGGCAACATGGAATGACATGATATCCCTGCTGAAATTTAAACCTCCTCAGGGTTCGTTTGGCCATTTTATACACTAATCTAGTTTCCTAGGCATTTAATGTCCATAATTCAAATCTGAACTACAAATACATGCTCCAGTTTACCAAAATGGCTAGAACAATTATACATGTGTCCTTGGGTGCATGTTTAGGTCCCATGCCAGGAATGGGATCAAATTATAACTATACCAGTGTCCTGGCTCGTCCTCAAACATTTCGAATCTCGGTTTTTAAGTCCCCATAAATCCAAAACTCACCAGAAAGTCATCAAAGGTGGCATGGTGTCACGTCATGGCACATATATGTCGTGGTAAAAACATTGCCAATTTGGGCCAAGCTTTATTACAAACCTCTTAGAAACCGGAGCCTGTCGCAAGAACCCTCATGGTTTCGATAGGGAAACGTGTCCCCTTGTGGGCCAAATGATAATTACTCCCTCTTCTAGCCTCGTATTTTCTTCTACACGAAACACGGAACAACGGGAGATTCACGCTGAACTTTGAAATTATTCAGGGTTCGTTTGACCTTTTTTATTCATTAATTGAGTTTTCTAGGCATTTAATGTCCATAATTCAAACCCGAACTACAAATACATGCTCCAGTGCACCAAAATGGCTAGAAAAAATGTACATGTTTCCTTGGGGTGCATGTTTAGGTCCCATGGAATGAATGAGAACAAATTCAACCGTCTCGCTGTCCTGGGTTGGCCACAAACGTTGCCAATCTCTGTAAATCCAAAACTCACCAGGAAATCATGAAACTTGGCATGGTGTCACTACATGGTAACTATAATTGTCCAATTCGGGCGAAGCTATATTACAAGCCTCTTACAAACTGGAGCCTGTCGCAACCCTCGTGGTTCCGGTAGGGAAACATGCCCCTCTTGTGGGTGAAACGATAACTGCTGCTTCTTCTCGCCTTGAACTTTGTGTTCTACAGGCAACATAGAATAACAGGAGTGTCGGGATGAAATTTGAAACTGTCCAGGGTTCGTTTCGCCCTTGTGTATATATATATATATATATATATATATATATATATATATATATATATATATATATATATTACTAATTAGTATGTTTTCTACGCATTTAATGTAGTCCATAATTCAAATTTGAACTACAAGCACATGCTCCAGTGAAGCAAAATGGGTGGGAAATCGTATATGTGTCATTGGGTGCATGTTTAGGTCTCATTTAAGGAATGAGAATGAATTACAAACTTGTCGTCGTCCTGAAATATTGAGAATCTCGGTTTTGAAATCCCAGTAAATCAAAAACTCACCCAAAAAACATGAAACTTGGCATGGTTTCATGACATGGCACATATATGCCGTGGTAAAAAAATCGCCCAGTTTGAGAAGAGGAGCACACATTAGTAGCCAGTGAAGTCCTTTTAAAAAAAATGCTCACATGTTAATATCGCAAATGGTTGTATTATATTAACCGTGTCGAAATATAACCGTACTCGGTGGTGTGCATGCAGCTGTTTGATTAGATGGGACGAGGGCGAGAAGTCCGCCGTGTAGGCTCGACGGGACGCGTGCGAGCAGTCCGCCGTGCAGGCTCGATGGGACGCGTGCATCCTGTCCACCTCGCAGTCGCAGGCTCGACGGGACACGTGTGAGCAGCAAGGCCACCCATGCTCACCGGGAAGCAAGCTTTTTGACCTCCATGCACCAGCCGCCGTCCGCCTCGCTCACAACTTCTCCACTAATGGGTTAATTAAAGCACCTGGACGGAGGGTGTTTGCTTGTGATCCCATGGCAGCATTTGCTTTGTTTGTGTTTTCAAGTCGTATTCCGCCCTAATTTAAATTGCCACATAGGGCAACGGATAATACGACCACAAATAAAATAGCATCGGATAATACGAGGACAAATTTACAATGGCACAGATAACAATTGTGTTACATATTCTAGATAATTTAAAATGCCACATGCGGCAAAGCCTGGAAGAAAGGGGGCAAGAGAAGAAGGAAGTTGCAGACAACGATCTGGGTCGCTACTGTCTCTACTCATCGATGGATCGCCGGGCGACGAAATCCTCTAGACCCTTCTTCAATTCCTCACGACTTTGCTTGAAAGCAGCCCGGATTCCTCCAACTCCTACTCGCGCTCGATTCGGAGCTTCCTCAAGCCACCCATTAGTTCCGACGACCGCTTTCACCGCCATCTCTGAGGCATTGCTTTTCTCATGCAGCATCTTCCAGCCGGCGGTCTCCTCCTCCTTCTCCACGACCAACTTGAGGAGCTTAGCATTGTCACTCATGAGTTGCTCAACGAGGCCGGTCACCTTGTCAACCGAGGCATCACTGATCTTGATCAGCTTCATCAAGCCGTCTACCAGCTCCTGCTGCATAGTGACGCCAGTGAGAAAGTCATCGTCATCGGCGAAGGACTTAGGAACATCGGCTCGTCGCGATGGGCGACACCGCGAATGCGCTTGTGAGAGCCCTAGCGTGCCCGCGAGAGCTTGTTTGAGGGATCCGTCTGTTGCGGCTGCGGCTTCGCGGCGGGACCTCCCTAGTGCTTCCATGACCTTGGTCTTTGCTGCCTGGTTATATGTCCACCCTAAATTCCTCCTACCGGTCATGGCGGAACAACTTGACAGGAAAGACCAGTTTTGTGGGTGATGAGGAGAGGAACTGTGAAGTAATTTTCGAGTGGGTAGGTTTTATAGCCCGGTGCTAAGTGTGAACACATATTAGTTTGATAGGTGTGACCAGATTTGTAATTACTTGTTGCGTTGTAATCTGCAATGTGACGAGAAACAAGGTCAAAATTTATTGATGGCAGAAGGTTGACCACGTGGTTGCTCACCGTTCAGGCGCCGCGGCGCGTTCTGCTCACGTCTGTCCGCGTGTTTTCCTTGCCATTGAGGCGGCCGCGGCGCGTTCTGCTCTGGCGTACCTGTGCACTCTGCTCGCCGTTGAGGCAAATTTACAATGTCAATGGTTAATAATTCTTAATAATTGTCTTACATATTCAGGATAATTTAAAATGCCACATGTGACAAGGCCCATAACACTCACAACCTACATATGCATACAATTATAATAAACTATAAGCTAAAAGGCTGAGCCGGCGGCCTTCCGACAATGGTCTTCTCAGACTCCATGATCAGCATAGCACCCTTGCGGCCGTTCACTCCAAGTGTCCCGACCCGCCTCCTCCTATGGAGCTGCTGGCGCTGGGAGGCTCTTGGGGCTGCTGGGCCTCTTCCAGAAGATCTTGACAGCGTGTAATCGCGCGCATGACAACTCCACGGAACCCCTCCATTTCCATGTCTCTGGCCTGGTAGCAAATTCCATCCATCACCTGCATCCTCAAGATATCATGTTGGCGATGTTCTACTTCGTCGGGGATGTCAACTCCGCCAAGGATGCGCTCGAGCCAGGACACCACATCATCGGGATCAAGGTTGACATGGCCGCCGCGGGCAATGATGAAGCCGCGGGCTGCATGGGTCTTGACTAAATCGCAGAGGTCCTCTACCCATCCCTTGCGGGGCATTAGGCTCTCGTTGAGCACTGGTGGCGGGGGCTCTTCGGGTTGGCCGTCGATCATGCCACCGAGCACTGTATCTTTTTCATGGTGGAAGGCAAACTGCTCATCACACTTCCTCTGCAATATGTCGATTGTGCTCCCAAGGACTGTCACACCGATATCGTTGCCGATGGACCATGGTGCCTGCACCGGCCGATGAAGATCTTGCTCCCCGACCTGCTCTGGCTCGTTCTCCTCACCGAAGATGTAATGCAGGTAGGCGTCAATGTTGAAGCTTTGGTCGTTGCCTGGCATGCTTGGAATAACTAATGGTAGATGGGTGAGGACTAGATCTGCGCAGAGTGTCGCGTCGGTGCGTTGCCGCCTGGGTTATATGCAGCAAGCCGTTAGCTGGTGGCAGGAAACCGGTGAGGGAAGAGGCATGGATTTTACAATCCACCCATGTGGAGCGCGGGAAGCATTTGTTGGAGCGCAGAAAGACTAAGTGGAGCACACACACAACCCGAATACCGTATTCGGTGCCACATGTTATTTATCACACAGGTGTTAACATAAGGAAACATATGTGTAACTTAGTAATCATTGCACACGAGTACTCACAGACCCGTCGTGTGTGATACTCCTAGCTACCGCAAGCAACTAATTTGGATTTTTCAAAGTCTTTTGTACACACAGAATCGCGCAAAAACTAACTGTATTAACCGTCTCTGTTGTAATTTCTCATCGCAGACAGTTCTTCCGAGTCGGTTGTTTGCCATGTATCACACATATCTTGTTAAGTTGAACCATTTCTGTTGTGTTCGCTAATCAAAAACAGTTCGTCCGAGTGAACTGTATACCCTATATCACACACACCTTGATCTAGCTAACCGTTTCTATTGCACTCCCTAATAGCAAACAGTTCATCGGAGCAAACTGTATGCCGTATATCGCACACGCATTGATATGGCTGCCCGTTTCTGTTGTTCTGCCCCAGCACAAATAGTTCGAACGGGTTAACCGTGTGCCCTGAATCGCACATGCAACTATAATCTGAACCGTGTTTGATGCATCCTCCATCACAAACATTTTGCACCTTTTTTGACGGTTTTTTACACCACCGTTTGCGATTAATGCATCGCACACAGTTTCGTCGAAGGGTCTCTGATTGTAGTGTCACGTTAGCAGCAACCTCAGTAGTGTCGGCAAAGAAGAAAATCACCTTGGGCAGCTCAGTAGGGGGGGACACATCCTCAAAGGGGGAAAACTGCTCCTGCTGAGCCACGGGGGCTGTAATCTCAAACGGGGCGTTAACCATCTCACTAGTGGTCGTGAGCGTATCTGGGGTCGGCTAGCTCGGTGGCTGCCTCCATCTTCTTCGACCTCTCTGTCTCATTGGGATCAGCCTCCCGCGTCTGCTCCAACATCGACAGATCTTTGCCTGGTTCTCCTTGGTCCATCATGAAACTGACGAATACCGAATACTAGGAGACTACTAAAAGGAAAACACAATCGCAATGACAATGAAACAAAAAAGAGAGTGAGGATCGGTTACTGCTTTGCAAAATTTCTTTTTTCTCTGAATGAAAATATACCAACATCACGGATCCGCTTACCTTCCCTTCGTTGGAGAGAAGAACAGTGGCAGATACGAGTGTTGGCTTTCTTGAAGACAGTGAGGGAGAAGGGGATTCAGTGAAGAGTGAAATGATGGTTCCTTCATCTGTCAAACTTAAGACTGCGGGAGGTGGGTTTTTGTGATACGACGGCTCGTTACTGCCGCGCTACGACCGGGGTGACTCTCCGCCTACATACCGCCTTCTAATTTGGTGGATGGCATTTGGGCTCGCGCGCTGCATGGCCCGCAAGTTGGTGAAAAAAGTAAAACGGCATTCAGTAGAGGGAGACGTTTCGATGACGTAGGAGGAGCCATAAGCGGTAGTGTATCCACTATACTAGTAGTAATTGTTTTTTTGGGTAGCTGTAGAGTGTCTCCAATGTACTAGTAGTAATTGTTTCTCTGGGCCCAAGACAAAACAGCCCATCCACCCTAGTAAATAATAAAATCAATTTAAAAGCCCATATATTTACTTAATGAGAGGCGCTACCCACACCCAGCACACCGCCCCCAAAAAACCTGGGTGTTCTTCTTCCTCCTCACTCTCACCCACCTCACGTCAGCTCGCTCCACTCGTACCCCCAAATTCCTCACCTCACTCCTACAGAAAACCCCAGGTCCCCTTCTTCCTCACAACTACAGAAAAACCCCAGCTGCCCTTCTTCTTCACTCGCACTACAACTAGGCTCGTCATTTGTTACTCTGCTCAAATCCATGAGCGCGACGCCCTCGAGGAAAATGGATTCGGATGACCCAGCGCCAAGAAGATGAGGCTCCCGCCAGCGGCGACGCCTGTTGTAGATCCCGCACCCGGTAGCACGGGGAGAAACCCCACCGGATCCCAAGAACCCGTAGAATCTCGGGTGGACCGCATCAGTGATCTCCCGGACGCCATCCTGGTGGAGATCATCTCGCTTCTCCCCACCAAGGTTGTTGTCGCACCCATGTCCTCTCAATTCAGTGGTGCCCTCTATGGCGCGTCGTTCCCCTTAATCTCGACTATCGTTAGCTATCTCTCTTCAATGATTTTCAAATTTCCAGAGCCATCATCTCCTCCCACCAGGGCTCCGTTCAAAGCCTTTGCATCCCGTCATGCTACCTGAGCAAGCATTCCATGCCCTGCAGGATGGACGCCTGGCTGAAATCCCCTGAATTCACAGAACTACAGCTGCTTGAGTTCTACTATTCCCCCAGAAATCACCTACCAGATACCGATCGCCATGTACTTGTGCCCTCGGCACTGATGTCCATCTCGCGGTTTTCCTCCTCTCTCCATGCCGCCACCTTTGCAATGTGCTACCTACCAGACAATCTGGTACTAAACCTTTGACTCCCATTTCTCAAGAAACTTTCACTTGTGCAGGTTCGTATCTCGGAGGCCTCATTGCACAACATCATCCAATCCAGTTGCCCTGCCCTGGAGTGCTTGGTGCTTGTTTTCACAGTTAGAATCGGATGTCTCCAAATAAAGTCGCCTAACCTTGTAGGAATTGGAATTTCTTTTGACAGAAGGTAGCTCACCATCAAGTATGCCCCTTCACTTCAAAGGTTGATCCTTGATTCTAGATATTCATCGTCGTAAACAAACATCCTCTTTGCGCCTAAATTGGAGACCTTGGGTGTAATACATGATCTCTGTGCTCATTTCAAGATGGTGTTTGGCTACATAGTTCTTCAGGTACTTTATATTATCTTCTACACTTGTAACCATAAGCTGCATTTTAAATTTCTGCACATAAGTTAAATATCATCTTGGAGTACACATTTTGTACTAATATTATGTTCTATGCTCAATGAAGAGTTTCTCCATGGATAGCCTATCAATGGTGCTAGATTCTGTCACGATCTTATATATCCAAATGGATATTTTTTATCTGAACAAGATTATTGGCTTGCTGCAATGCTTTCCATGTCTGGAGAAGTTGTATATAAAGGTGATAATTTCATGCACATTGGAAGCCCACGGCCGGATATAGTGTACTAGAATTAACTGTTCAACTCTTGCTCTTTCGACACTCTTTTTTTAGACCTTAACTTTTTTCAATCTTCATGTCTATTTAGGCAACATGATGGGGTAAAAAAGTTATAACCAATCGGTGGATTCGTAAGCGACGGGATTTTCTCACTTCCCATGACCTTCGATTGAAGACAATAACGCTAGAACGATATGTAGCCAACCATGCAAACACTAGATTTGTCACATTCTTCCTGCTGAATGCGAGGTTACTATTGTCCATCAGGCTTAAGATTATCAACACCATGGTTTTGACGGATGGGTATGTCAAAGAGCAAAAAAATTTGCTTCAGGTGGACAAAAGAGCTTTTGAACATGTCGGGCTTTTATTTACAACATATTGTGGTCATAATACAGTAAATTTTACGACCCAGGATGTTCATTCTATGGACCTGACCGATCCATTTGACTGTGACTGTCGAAAATAGTGTTGGAGCTAGATGTTGTTGCCCTTTTCAACCTGGGTTTTATCTAAACCTGATGAACAATTAACCCTCATGCTTTGTACAGTTTGTAAGATGGAGTTAGATGTTCTTGCCCTTTTCAACTCGGCTGTCACTGTCATATTTTCTTTGAAACAAGGCAAATGGCTTGCCATTCGTTTGATTTAGAGTGAAATATTGTAACAAATCCCAACCAAGGGAAATAACATCACTCTTGCCAGCTGCTTGAGCTCACTGTGCATTACAGAAGCCAAGTGATTAGCCCCCACCAGCACCCACAAACTTATTTTGAACTAGCACACCAAATGGGTTGTATATTTTCATAGGAAAGGCTGCATGACCGTGACAGATTTGGATTCTGACATTTGGGACCCATGAGGAAATAGCCTATCCAAGGTGGTGTCGACTTACTAGCTAGTTAACAAACGATTCTGCCTACCAGCGGTAGGATTGACATCCAACACTATCATGTATCTTCTATTTCTTGTCTTCTTCCTCCAGCCGCCCAAACCAAACCACCTCGTCGGCTCCGCCTGCTCCTGCATCACATGGCTGGCTGCGCCTCCGCTGCCCTACCGTACCCTCCAACGTTGACCAGTCCCTCCCTCTATTCCCCCACAGGTCCTGTTATTCTCTGGCAACGTCAGCCCAAAGGCGCACCCGCACCCGAACCAGTCAACCCTCATACTCACCGCCGCCTGTGACTGGACCGACTCATCTTCCATGGCTCCTGTCCGTTCTGTCCGAGGCCTTGTCGTCGTCCTCCGCCTTGGTTCGCTCGCCGTGCGCGGAGCGCTGCACTCCTACGTTGTCAACGTCGTCAACAACCGAGAGGAACAAGGATATGATTGTACGTGGAGAGGATGACAGTAGGGCCCACCAGCGTCATGGCAGTACGCGAGCAAGTGCCTCGTTATTACAAGCCCAAAAAATGGTTCCTCCTAATGGTTGGACATCTGGGGCTCACGCCATTGTCAACGTAGTCAGTAAATGAGAGAATTACACAATGAGTGGCTGACACCAGGCACCCAGCAGGTCACGCAACTGTTATTTACTTTTTTTAGGAACAAGCTATTGTTATTTATACTAGTTTTAGCGACAGATCAAGGTAACAACGGGGCTATGCAGGGGATGTGGACCGTCTAGCCAGGGTTTTATTTATGTTTACCACATCATGAGCCCAGTTGTGTTTTTTTCTTGCTAAAAATGGCTAGCCCAGTTATATTTCTTTAAGAAATACCCAAACGAGGCCTACTTGCTTTATCAGCCCTGTTGGGCTGCAAATCTTTCAAGACGAGGAGAGTTTCATTCAGTTTGCCCAGAAAATGGGCTATCAGTAATGAGAAATGGGTTGTACATTTTGAAAACTCATCAAACAGGGAATTAGTTTCAATTTTTTCATTACAAGATTTTGAACTCCATTGATTTTTATGCGTGGACAATTATTTGGATTTTATATTTATATAAATTATTTTTCAAAATAGTTTTAATGTGAATCGATATTTCGGGATTAAAAATAGTTGACCACACCGAAATATGCAAAATTTCGTATAATTTTTAACTGCGGCCACAATATGGGGAGTAATGCTAACAAAAATAAGATGGGCTCCAAAAAAATTCTTAAGAATTAGCAAATAGGTTGTAAATTATTAGAAATAATGGCAGATGGGTTGTATGTTGTTTTCCACAGATTTGAGGCTGACTTGTGCGCCTACTATAGGTTGACGCGTATGCTTTCCTAAAAAAAGGTTGATGCACACGCAACATCGTGTCAGCTTAGTCAACACACGAGAGCAGTGACTATTGGATGTCCATCCAACGACCATCGTGCTTCTTCGACCTCTGCTCTTCTTGCTCCAGCCGCTCAAACAAGCACCGGCGAGACTGCCAGCTCCCTCCTCCCGCGGTCGGCTGTGCTGCTGCGCAGTCCTCACCGCCCCACCGTACTCCCATCGCTGGCCTAGCCATCCCTCTACTCACCCACACCTGTTGTTATTCTTCGGCGACGGCAGATGAAACAGTAAACCCTCATACTCCCCTCCGCGTGGGAAACAACTGTCGAGTCTTCTCTGGCTCTGTGTCATTCCCTCCCTAGTGCTCTCGGCACGGTGTTGTCTATGAAAGACATCCATCGGAAGTGGACTTTACGTGGAGAGGCTGACAGCTGGGTCCATGGCCGCACGCAAGTAAATGCCTCCTTATTACGCGGAAAATAATGATTCCTCCACCTGAAAGATGGGACCCACCGGAAGGGCCTTTGTACTTCACGAAAAAAATGTTCCCCCCACTGACAGGTCGGACCCACCAGCTATATCTTCACACGCAAGGAAGTGCCTCCTTATTACGCACAAAACAATAATTCTCCCCTGCTAGCTGGGACCCGCCATAGTGGGAGCCTGACTTGTGGGCCTACTAAGTTGACAGGGATGGAGGGCTTTTCAACTTAGTCAATATGAACGATTCTAGCTCCAGTGACCGTACGATGTCCATCCAACGGCCGTAGTGCTTCTTCAACCTCTAGTCTTCTTGCTCCAGCCGCCCAAACCAGCACCGGTCGTGCCGCGTGCTCCTGCCACCTGTGGCCGGCTGTGATGCTGCGGAGGCCACACCGCCCCCTACTACTCCCACCGCTGGACAGACCATCCCTCTACTCACCCACACCCCCTGTTATTCTGCGGCGACGGCAGCCTCACACCACAGCCGAACCGATGAACCCTCGTACTCCTCTCCACATGGGCATCCACTGCCGCATCTTCCCCGGCTCCGCGTCAGCTCCTTCCTAGGCCTTGTCGTCGTCCACCGCCATGGTGCTCTCAGCGCGGCATGGTCAACGTGGTCAAGGAACGACTTCCATCGAAAGAGTACTGTATGTGGAGAGGCTGAGAGCTGGGTCCATGGCCGCGGCAAGGAAGTGCCTCCTTACTACACGGAAAATAATGATTCCTCCACCTGACAGCAGGGACCCACTGGACGGGCCACCGTATTTCATGAAAAAAGGTTTCCCCCTGACTCCTGGGACCCACCAGCTACATCTTCGCACGCAAGGAAGTGTCTGACAGTCGGGACCTGTTGTGGTTCTAACTCTGACAGTAATGTAGGGGGGTATGAATGGAGACGCTAGATCTTAGCTATGGAGGAGTTGTAAGAACACGAGGTTTACGAGTTCAGACCCTTCTCGGAGGAAGTAACAGCCCTACGTCTCGGTGCCCGGAGGCGGTCGATTGGATTATATGTGTATGAATAACAGGGGTGCGAACACCTGATATTAAGGAGGGGGGTGGCTTATATAGAGTTTGCCAGGCCCCTCCAGCCCTCAGTAATGCAGGGTTTAAAGTACATTAAGACTAGGCATTACTGGTAACGCCCCTAATAAAGTGCTATGATGACCATAAAAGCTACTTAACGACCGACCGTTTGCGTGCGGAGTGACTTTAGGTCTCCTGGCAGTCGAGTGGTTGGCTTCGTGGTCGAGTGATAGCTTCGTGGTCGAGTGTCTTGAATCTGTCGAGTGGGATACCTCCAAGTCAATTGAAAGGTGACTTCTTCTAGGGATGTCCTTGGGTAGGGTACTTAGGACAGGTCCATGCCCCTACCCTAGGTACATAACTTCATCATTAGCCCCCGAATGGATCGAGGTTTGAGTGGGGAAGGAGTTGGGGATCTTTCCGACTGATTCTTCGTGTTGTATGAACGTCTTTTTTTGGATCAATTGTCATGGATGACGTCGTCAACTTATTTCAGTCGCCTTGATCCATTCTTGATCTGTTGTCGAGTGAACTTCTTTACTTGTGAAGTTCCGAGTGATGGTGTGAAGGTGATCTCTCGCGTGACGAGTTGTTCTGTAGCCCGCGGATTTTGCGGGATTTGAATTTCGGGAAGTGCGCGGGACTGGGGCGGCCGCAGTAATCAGATGGGATAGAACGGAACCTCCTCGATCTTCGCGCCACCTTTTTCGCCACGTACAGCGCGCGCGCCTGTTGCTGGATCTGGCAGGATTGCTTGGGCCTACCAGTCAGTCACTCGGAATCGACCTCTTATAAGCTGCCGGCTCGGGACCCCCGAACAGTGCGGCTTCAGTTTTCCCCCTTCCTTCACAAAATCCTCCGGCACCTTCGCTCTCACCTCGGTGCCGTAGGTCTGTTCGAGCTTCGCCGGCGACGATGGGAAGGAGAAGACGTCAGCTCTGGAGTGCGCGAAGAAGACGACGGTGCAGGGGAAGGCGAAGAAGTCTGGTCGGGGCGGATCTTCTTCGAGGACCGCTCTGCCCAAGGATTCGATCCAGGGCGATTGGATGCCATCGGTGATTCGACAAGATGATCTTGATGATTTTGTTGAGGGGGGATTCATTCCCCACGAATCTACGCGTCTTCCAGGGAAAGAAGTCGAACCCCAGCCTCTCGATGGTGAGTGCGTCCTCCTCACCACCCATATTGATCGTGGATTCTCTCTGCCTCCTCATCCTTTTTTCCGGAGCTTCTTGAACTTCTTCGGAGCGCAGCTCCATCACTTTACTCCCAATTCCATTGTGTATCTTGCTACTTTCGTTTCCTTGTGCTAAAACTACTTGGGTTGCCGCCCCCATTGGGGATTCTTCAAGCACATCTTCACTTGTCGCTCTCAGTCGGCCAAGAAGGCCAAGTCGAGTGACGAACGGACGCAGGTGATCCAGCTGTGCGGGGGCCTGGTGATCCAGATGAGGGGAAAAGTTCTTTTCCGTCTATCACTTTTCCTGAGTCGGTCCGTGGGTGGCAGTCGACCTGGTTTTACTGTAAAGACCAGGTGACCCCAGGACAGTCGACTGGGCTTCCCCCTTTCTTCTTGAACCGAGCACAAAAACCTGCCTCTTTGAAAGTGACGCCAGAAGAAAGGGCGCAAGTCAAGGTGCTGGTCGGTCGAGTGATTCAGTTTGTCCGCGAGGGCGTGACTGGCATGGACTTGTTGGAAGTCTTCCTTCGGAGGCGCATCCAACCGCTTCAGGCTCGTGACCATCCGATGTGGATGTACTCAGGTCTCGATGACACCACTCGGATTTATCCGGAGGAGGCCACTGACGAGATGCTGGAAGGATGGTTACGAGTATCACGGGGAACAAGGACAACCCCCGAGGAGCCAGGAGGATTCCTCCACTCGACCATACATATGAAGTGGACAAGGTCTGACCTTACGTTTCCGACTGTAATCTTGCTTTTTGATTTGTTCTCATTGAATCAGCCGATTGACTTTTGTCTTGTTTCCTGTCCTTCAGGCTATTACTGAGATGTACTCGATGCCCAACGGAGCGCAGGAGCAGGCTGAGGAAGGGGAGGTGAGTGGAGGCGAAAGTGGAGATGAGAGAGAAGAGTGGGAATCTGACGTCGAAGGAGAGGGGGATGATGATGACGACTCCAGTGAAGAGGAGGAGGAAGAAGTCGAACCTCCCTGCTCGGAAAGGCGATCCAAGCTTACACACGACCCTGCGCGGGAACGTGGTAAGGCGACTGTCCCTGTTGGGCAGTCGTCGAAGCACCCTCGGGCCTCTTCTCCAACGCCGACAAAAAAAGCGCCCAAGCATCCACGCGCGACGCCGTCCAAGCCGCCCAAGGCTCTGCCCAAGATGAAGATGACTGTCCCCACCATTTTCGGGTAATAATAGAGCTTGTTTCCCTTTGTTGACCGTGGACAGATCCTTGGTCGATTCATTGAATAATCCGACTGATTTTCGAAATTTGCAGCGCTGCTACCTCAGAGATTTCTGCCAAGGATGATGATCAAGAGATGGAAGATGATGTTACCTCCAACCCTGGTATGATTTCAGATGCTCTGCTTTCAGTCGACTGACGATCTCTTCCGATCGATTGGAATTTCATTTTTAACTTCGGATTTTTCTTGTAGCTCCTCCTCATGTCATTGACCTCCCTGATGACGACGACAAAGTGCCTCTGAGGGCGAGAAGGAACAGGAAGGCACCGGCTGGCAAGACCCCACAAACTACCTCGGCGCCTGATGCCGTAGTTCGGGAGGGTGGTAATGCCACTCGGACTTCCGTGACCTTCGCTGTGCCTCTCACAAGTTCCCGGCCTTCATCGTCGACTACAGATCAACCTTTGCTTTTTGCCACACACCACGTCCCTGAGGACCAAGTGGGTGCCGCTAAAGAGGCTATACGCCAGGTGGGGATCATGATGGAGCAAGTGAAGGTGGTGCGGGAAGCCAGCCAAGCACCTTATGACGCAAGTTCAGCTCTTCAGAGCAACGTCCAGGTCAGTTGATCACCGCTTGTTCTGTTAGGATATGCTATCTGAAGAATCTCTTTTCCGAAGATCTTTATACTTGTACACCCAGTGGGTATGTTGATTAATCTTTTTGAACGAGTGGGGACACGCTAAGTGCACCCACTGGGTGTAGTCCCCGAGACTATGGTGGACTGCTGGCAGTCGACTGTAGTCTTTATATTGTGTTGCTTTAGTTGAACTTCTTCACTCGGTCTGGTCAGGCCATGTCGAACGAAACTATACACGGTCGACTGTGGGCAGTCGATTTTTTTTGGTCGAACCAGTGGGGGCACGCAGAGTGCACCCACTGGGTGTAGTCCCCGAGACTACTGTCGAATGTTTTTGATTCGGCTGTAGTCTTAGAAACGCCACCATTGTCTCTTGGTTACTCAGAAGCAACCTATCTTTGATGTTTGTCGACTGATGGTTCACAGAAATCCTGTGAACTTGTGGCTCGCTACACCAAGTTGGAGAACAAACAGATCCAGCTCAACCTTGACCTGAAGCTTGCTGAGGAGAACTTGCATAAGGCGAGAGACGAAGCGAAAGGTATGGCTGGTGAGCTTTTGACAACTGTCCTTTCTTTCTGGCCATTCTCGATGTTGATCTCACTTATCATTCCACAGATAAACTGGAGGAGGCTCTGAAGAAGAAGGATCGTGACCTTGCCGAAGCGCAGAAGGAAGCCTTGAACAAGACGAAGCTTGCTGAGGAAAAACTGGCTTCAGTCGGAACCCTTGAAAAGGAAAACTCCAGACTGAAAACTTCTCTCGACGCGGCTAACCAAGAGGTCCGCTGTCGGTGTCAAAACCGGCGGATCTCGGGTAGGGGGTCCCGAACTGTGCGTCAAGGTCGGATGGTAACAGGAGACAAGGGACACTTTATTTTACCCAGGTTCGGGCCCTCTCGGTGGAGGTAAAACCCTACTCCTGCTAGATTAATATTGATGATATGGGTAGTACAAGAGTGGATCTACCACGAGATCAAGGAGGCTAAACCCTAGAAGCTAGCCTATGGTATGATTGTGTATGATGATGGTTGTCCTACGGACTACAACCCTCCGATTTATATAGACACCGGATAGGGTTAGGGTTACACAGAGTCGGTTACAATGGTAGGAGATCCTGAATATCCGCACGCCTAGCTTGCCTTCCACGCCAAGAAAAGATCCTTCCGGACACGGGACGAAGTCTTCAATCTTGTATCTTCATAGTCATGGAGTCCGGCTGAAGGTATTGTCCGGCTATCCGAACACCCCCTAATCCAGGACTCCCTCAGTAACCCCCGAACCAGGCTTCAATGACGACGAGTCCGGCGTGCAAATCGTCTTCGGCATTGCAAGGCAGGTTCCTCCTCCGAATCCTGTGTACCTGTACGAATAACGTCCGATTTTTGTAATGTAGCGCTCCTCGGCTTCAGTGCCCAATAATGGCCGTCTTCCACGTGCTGAACGAATGCGAAAAGCCTGGGGTGTTTTTACATCCACACCCTTAGTCATATAAACGAGCCGCCTATTTAACAGGATGGGGATTTAGATCCAAACTACATCTTCTCCTCTCCGCGAGTTATCATCAGAGCGTCTCCAGCAAAGGTCCATTCCAACATGGCCAGCCGTCCCAGCTCCTCCCCTCGCCCCTCCAGTCCTAAACCCGGAGACTGGGAGAGTTGCACCATCCCACACAGCGAGTTAGTGTCGCTGCAGGCCAAGGGATTCCTTCCCCAGGCGTATATGGTCCTGGTCCGAGCTGGACTCGCCACCTATAATAGCGGAAGGCAAGCGGAGAGCACCCCCAATCCTTCTAAAGGAGAGCGGGTGTGCCTCGTCCCTTATTTATTAAGGGGACTGGGATTTCCAATTCATCCATTCCTCCGCGGGCTTCTGGAGTTCTACGGCCTCCAGCTGCACAATCTCACGCCCGGCTCCGTACTACATATTGCGGGCTTCGTTGCCCTTTGCGAGCTATTTTTAGGCGTCGAGGCTAATTTTGTGCTGTGGAAGAGGTTGTTCTGCTTGGTGCCCCGTTCTCAAAAGGGGTCCATTATCAAGTGGGCGGAGCCGAAGTATGGCGCATCGCCGGGACCGGATACCCATCCGGAAACCCAAAAGAGGCGTCCGAGGACTGGCCTTCGGAATGGTTTTACATAGATGACGTCCCGCTGCCGGACCCTATCCGGGTCGGTCTCCCCGAGTTCAACAGTGCTCCACCGAAGAAACGCTTGAGCTGGCGTCCGTGGAGCTCTCAGAGAGAAAGTGACAGAGACGTCCTTTACCGGATGGGCCGGATAAGACTATTGGCTCATTCCGGACTAACCATGATTGGAGTCATGGCCACATGCATTATGCGCGGGGTGCAGCCGCTTCAATATAGAGGCCACCCCATGTGGTATTTCAACGGGGAGGATGACGCCACCCGTTACGGTCGTAAGGGGCCAGCCACAGCTGCCGCTCTAGTAAAGATTTTAACATCTTTGTACAAGGGAGAAAAGGAGGACTTCCTCCGCGTCAACCCGCGGGCCGGATTCACTATGTACGAACCTCCAAGTTGGGTAAGTGAACAATTGCACTTGCCTGTCCGTATAACGCTCCCACGACTAGATACGTAATCTGACGATTTCAATGCAGGAACTGCGGCAGGAAGTAAAGGATATCAACAGCTGCCCTCCACAGCCTGAGGACCCAGAACGGTCCCTCGATCCGGACTCCGGAGAGGATCCGAACATATCGGAGGAGCTCATCGACGGGGTGTTCCATCAGTTAAGCAAGGACGATACCTTGGTGGCCATTACGGCTGATTACCCCGGGTTAATCCCGGCCTCCGAGGTGATAGAAACCGAAGTGTTTATTCCCTCAAGAGAGATTCCATTCTCACATATTCCGGCATTTCAAATGACAAACGTATTTTGCAGGGGATATTTCCGAGGCGGGAGGCCGAACCTGCGGCGGCTAGCCAACGGTGGGCCGTAGGGCCCCGTGGGGCGAAAAGAAATGTAGTCTGGACTGAGATTCTGGCACAAAGGTATAACGCGCCCTCTGTATCCCTGGTGCTATTCTGTCAAGGCATATTAACATTCGTGCTTTTTCCAGGATGAAGAGGCCTCGCCGGACTATGTCCGGAGAGGTTGCCAATCGCGCCTCCACCAGCCAGGCTCCAACGTCTGGTCCGGAAGCGGGGACGAGCACCAGGCGCGCACCGGACGCTCCTCCAACAGAAGATGCAGACCGGCTGTCTGCCAAAAATTCAGAAGTGGAGAGTGCCATGAACCACAGGCATCGCCGGACAGTTCTACGCGACGCTTGTTTCTCCCGAGAGGCTTTAGATGCCTTTAATTCGGGAGATGCGTACCTTCGTGCCGCTCAAGATGGTTTAGCCAAAGCCACGGAGCAGTATGTGAAAGACATACGGGTAAGAAAAATTTGGTTATATATATATATATATATATATATATATATATATATATATATATATATATATATATAGACACACACACCAGTAGCCCCCGAGACTTGAAACAGTTAAAGTAACTGATTTAAGGATCATATAGCATGCAGGTTCTTACAGAGAAGAACACCGTGCTGTCCCAGGAGCTGGAAAAGTGCAAGGCCCAACTAGAGGCCGCACTAGCCGCAACAGGGGAGCCCAAAGGGACCCCCTCAGGTAAGATACACTTCGAAAGATTAGTATTGTGCGGCATGGGTGCAAATCTGACAATCTTGCAGATGGCGCCGGACTTGATCCGGAGAAGCAACAACTCTTACGCCGGTTAAAGGCCAGTGAGAGTATGTTGAAAAGGGTGAGGCGAGAGAAGAATGATCTTCAGGATGCCAACACCAAGCTGGATGTTGAACTGAAGGACGTTCGTGGCCAGCTGTCGGACTCCACGAAGGAGAATCAGCGGCTTCGACGCGGCATATTTAGTAAGTGCTTGAACGAACTTTGAAAAATGAGTTCGGCGAGGAAGTCGAATAACAGAGTATTATCTGTAGGTATGCTCACAGGTCGTCCTGCAGAGGAGATGCCCGGTTCTACGGGTGACCTACTTCCCGAACTCCTGCAACTGCACGAGCGAATTCGGCAGGCGATGCGAGGCGTTGCCCAAGCCTTATGGCCTGCCCACCCCACGCCCGAGGGCCTTGGAGAGCTTGCGGAGAAGCTGAAGGGAGCTCGGCGGCGCTTCCGGTTGTGGAAGATATCAGCCTGCCGACAAGGCGCTAGGGAGGCCTGGGCCATGGTGAAGACCCGCTTTACGTAGTCTGATCCCAATCACATGGCCGAGGAAGGACCGGTGGGGCCTGACGGGAAGGAGATCCCTGTGAGCTTAGTGTATGGCCAGGTAGAATTGGCCGCAAAGTATTCTCAGCAGGACTGTAAATTAGACAGCCTGTTAGATGGTATAGAGGAGGAATACAATCAGTCAGGATGACTATGTAATTTATAATTGACATGTGAAATGCCTTCTAGCCGGACTGTAGATCGTTTGTCGTTGCCGACCTTTTCGCTTCAACCTCGGGACCTGACAGTCCGGAGTGTGTCCGAATACCATAACGGTTATATAAGAACCGAGGTATGCATTGAGACCAGGCGTAGGGGTCATTAGTGCTTTATCAGACAAGTGCCCAACTAGTTATGTTATATTACATGGTTAGTAAGAAACATCTTCCAGAGAGAATAGTTCCGTTAAGGGTTCCTTTCGCTGGGGTGGCGTGCCCTGAAGTGCACGTCCGGACTGCAAATGCAGGAAAACATCTGGGGCGTGTATAAGTAAAAAAGGTTCATCTTTAGTTCACCGACCGAATATTCCCTTAAGAACGCTAGCTTTTGGCTTCACCCAGTCTGAGGTACACATCCGGCTTATCCGGCAGTAGCAATCGCAGAGGTGCTCCCTTTACCGCCTAGCCAAACAATCGGGAACGTAGGGGTAAGCACAGGAGCCAGGCAACCCAGCTTGGCCAAAACTTAAGTCATATCGATGCATATAATGGTGAAGAAAAGGTGCATGCGGAAGTCTGACGCATGTGTTGGGTGTGAAACCCATATAAACAAGCTTCTGTTAAAGAAGCCCCCAGGTTTAAGGAGCGCTGGTAGCGCGTCATATGATGAGCCTTTAAGGGCTAGAAAAGGAAAGAGTGGGAGGAGACAAAAATAAAAACAGAAAGATATATGTAAAAATGGACAGAGGAAGGAGACAAACTCAGAGTTCGGCGCTAGGCATAGAATCTTCGGAGACGTGTGGCGTTCCATGGGTTCGGCTCGAGTCGGTTGTCCGGCGCATCTCGCAGGCGGTACGCTCCACCAGTGAGGACTTGGTCAATTATGAAGGGACCTTCCCATTTGGGCTTGAGTTTGTCCTTTTTCTTATCCGGCAGGCGTAGAACTAGTTCGCCAACATTGTAATTTTTGGCCCGTACTTCTCTGCTTTGATATCTTCGAGCCTGCTGCTGATAAAATGCGGAACGGGCTTTAGCCACGTCGCGCTCCTACTCTAGGGCGTCCAGGTTGTCCTGCCGATCAAGTTCAGCTTCTCTTTCTTCGTACATGCGCACTCGAGGTGAGTCATGAATTATGTCGCAGGGCAGAACTGCCTCAGCGCCATACACCATAAAAAATGGTGTGAATCCGGTGGTGCGATTCGGCGTGGTTTGCAGCCCCCAGAGTACGGAGTCGAGCTCCTCTACCCAGTGCGTATTAGATTCCTTTAGGGACCGCACTAGTCTAGGTTTGATACCGCTCATGATGAGACCCTTTGCACGTTTGACCTGACCGTTAGTTTGTGGGTGATAGACAGAAGCATAATCGAGCTTAATGCCCATGTTTTTGCACCACAGCTTTACTTCGTCAGAGGTGAAGTTTGTGCCGTTATCGGTGATAATGCTGTGGGGGACACCGTAACGGTGTACGACCCCGGATATGAAGTCTATCACAGGTCCGGATTCGGCCGTCTTAACAGGCTTGGCTTCTATCTATTTGGTGAATTTATCCACCATGACCAATAAGTATTTTTTTCTTGTGGGTTCCACCTTTAAGGGGTCCTACCATGTCAAGCCCCCATACCGCAAAAGGCCAAGTGATGGGGATAGCTCGGAGGGCGTTGGGCGGCATATGGCTTTGGTTTGCAAAGAGCTGGCAATCGACGCATCGTTAGACTAAGTCATGGGCGTCTGCTCGGGCCGTCGGCCAATAAAAGCCTATACGGTAAGCCTTGCTTACAAGGGATCGAGCTGCAGCGTGGTGGCCACCGAGTCCGGATGAATTTCAGCCAATAGACTCCGCCCTTCCTCTTCTGAGATACATCTTTGGAGGACTCCTGTAGTATTTTTCTTATAGAGCTCTCCCTCGTGGACTTTATAGGCTTTAGATCACCGCAATATGCAGCGTGCCTTGTTTTGGTCCTCTAGGAGTTCTTGCCTAGTAATGTAGGCGAGGAATGGTTCTGTCCACGGGGCGATGACCGCCATTATTACGTGGGCTGAGGGTGTGATTTCGGTGGCAGGGCCTCCGATTATGTCAGATTGTTCGGCGTCGGGCTGTGCGGTTGTGTTCGGACTATGGACCGAGGGTTCCCCTTCCCATGCTACCGATGGCTTGAATATTCTCTCTAAGAAGATGTTGGGGGGGACTGCATCTCGTTTTGCTCCAATACGTGCCAGGACGTCCGCTGCCTGATTATTTTCTCGGGCTATATGGTGAAACTCCAGTCCTTCGAACCGAACTGACATTTTTAGGACGGCATTGCGATAAGCTGCCATTTTTGGGTCTTTGGCGTCGAAGTCGCCATTTATTTGGGATATCGCGAGGTTGGAGTCCCTGCGTACTTCCAGGCGTTGAATGCCCATGGATACTGCCATCCGGAGACCATGTAGAAGGGCCTCATACTCAGCTGCATTGTTGGAGTCCGCGTACATGATTTGGAGTACATATTGGACTGTATCTCCTGTAGGGGACGTCAAAACGATGCCAGCCCTCAGTCCAGCCAGCATTTTGGATCCGTCGAAATGCATGATCCAGTTGGAATATGTGCCGTACTCTTTAGGGAGTTCGGCCTCTGTCCATTCGGCGACGAAGTCGGCTAGGACTTGCGATTTAATTGCTCGTCGTGGTTTGTAGGTTATGTCGAATGGGCGGAGCTCTATGGCCCATTTGGCTATCTGGCCCATTGCATCGCGGTTGTTGATAATATCGTTGAGTGGTACTTCCGAGGCTACTATTATAGAACACTCTTGAAAGTAGTGTCGTAGCTTCTGGGATGCCATAAACACCGCGTATGCAATCTTTTGGTAATGCGGGTACCGTGATTTGCATGGTGTGAGGACAGTGGACACGTAGTAAACCGGCCTTTGAAGGGGGAGTTTGTGTCCGTCCGTTGCCCGCTCGACGACGAGTACTGCGCTAACAACATGATGAGTTGCGGCAATGTACAATAGCATGGGTTCGCCAATGTTCGGCGCGGCCAGGACTGGGTTTGTTGCCAAGATGGCCTTTATCTCCTCGAGTTCGGCAGTGGCAGCTTTCGTCCACTCGAAGTGTTCGGTGCGCCTAAGGAGGCGGTAAAGGGGTAATGCCTTTTCTCCCAAGCGGGAGATAAAGCGGCTTAAGGCCGCCACACATCCGGTGAGTTTCTGTATTTGTTTGAGGTCTTTTGGGACATCCAATTGTGACAAAGCTCGGATTTTAGCTGGATTTGCTTCAATTCCTCTACCGGATACAATGAAGCCCAGTAGCTTTCCGGCTGGAACGCCGAAAACGCATTTTTCCGGATTGAGCTTAATGTCATATTTTCGGAGGTTGTCGAATGTGAGCCTCAAGTCGTCTACTAGAGATTCGACATGTCTTGATTTAACGACCACATCATCTACATACGCCTCCACTGTTTTGCCGATCTGGTTTGCCAGACATGTTTGAATCATGCGCTGATATGTCGCACCGGCGTTTTTTAGTCCAAAGGGCATCGTGTTGAAGCAGAATGGGCCGTATGGTGTGATGAATGTTGTTGCGGCTTGGTCTGATTCTGCCATCTTGCTTTGATGGTAACCGGAGTATGCGTCGAGGAAGCACAGGGAATCGTGTCCTGCGGTGGCATCGATGATTTGATCTATTCGAGGGAGGGGAAAAGGATCCTTTGGGCAAGCCTTATTGAGGTCTTTGAAGTCGACACACAGGCGCCAGGATTTGTCCTTCTTTGGTACCATCACCAGGTTTGCTAGCCAGTCTGGGTGTTTTATATCTCTGATGAATCCGGCCTCCAATAACTTGGCTATCTCCTCTCCCATAGCCTGTCTCTTTGGTTCAGAGAAACGCCGAAGGGTTTGTTTGACAGGTTTGAATCCTTGCTGGATATTTAAAGTGTGTTCTGCCAGCCAGCGTGGGATTCCTGGCATATCTGAGGGGTGCCAAGCGAAAATGTCCCAGTTCTCTCGTAGGAACTCTCGCAGTGCGGCGCCTACATCAGGGTTCAGTCGCGCCCCGATGGAGGCTGTTTTATTGGGGTCCGTAGGGTGGACCTGGAATTTGACTATTTCGTCCGCTGGTTTGAAGGATGTGGATTTGGATCTCTTATCGAGTATCACATCATCCCTGTTAACCGTGGATCGCAGCGCAGTCAGTTCTTCGGCCGCTAAGGTTTCTGATAGTGCCTCGGGGGCCAATGCGGCTGTCTTGTTTTCGGCGCGGAGTGCTATGTCCGGATCACTAGCGAGAGTGATAATTCCGTTTGGCCCAGGCATCTTAAGCTTCACGTACCCGTAATGGGGTATAGCTTGGAAAACTATGAAAGCCTCCCACCCTAGTATAGCGTGGTATCCGCTTTTGAACGGGTCTACCTGGAACGTGATCTGTTCGGACCTGTAATTATCCGGCGTGCCGAACACCACATCTAGTATGATATTTCCGGTGCAGCGCGCTTCCTGACTGGGAATTATTCCTCTAAAAGTTGTGTTGCTTCGCTCAATGGGGTTCCAGTCTATTTCCATCTTTTGGAGGGTTTCCTCCTAGATGAGGTTCAATCCGCTGCCTCCGTCCATGAGTACCTTTGTGAGGCGACAGCCGTCCACTATGGGACTGAGGACCAGTGCGGCTGGTGCTTTGGTTGTTCGAAATTTAGGTTCGTCACTCGCGTTGAAGGTGATAGCAGTATTACTCCATGGATTTATTGTCGCTACTTGATAGACTTCGGTGAGGCTGTGAAGTGTTCTTTTTCGCATGTTATTCGATGCGAAAGTCTCAAAGACTGTGAGAACGGAACTGAAATTCCCTGGCTGGTTTCCTTCGACCTCTGGAATTAGGAGGTCCTCGCCAATTTTGGCCACCTGCCGGAGTATCCAACATGCCCTGAGGCTGTGGGTTGGGGTGGCGTCCGCCGCACTATGAATCTTGCAGGGTCCATCTAGCCACTTTTCCAGTACGGTTCCATGCCCCCTAGATGGTTTTGATTTTTTAGTGTTTAGTCCGGGCGCTTTTCTGCGGTGCGCCCTCTTGATTCGGACGGGATTGCTATTCAAGGCCGGATTATCCCAAAATTCAATTTCGGTTTTCCAAGAGCTTTCCATGGCACAGTACTTTTGTACTATGGACGCTAGGTCAGCAAAGCGTGTAATATTACGACGACTTATGGCGTTGAGTATTCCCTTGTCCGTGCAGTTACTGCAAAAGATTGAAATTGCGTCTTCCTCGCGGCAGTCCTTTATCCTGTTCATAAGTAGGAGGAATCTGGCCCAGCAATGGTATTGTTTCTTCGGGCATCTGCCTATTTGGGAGAAATTGCTTAGGATCGGGTGGTCGGGCGTCGTTGAATCTGAGACTTCGCCCGGTTTGCTGTTCGGAAGCCGAAGAACTTCCGAATTCTGAGGTCCGGAGTCTTGGACGTTATCCGATTCGCCTGATTTTAGGCTCAGGTCTTGGATTGTACCCTCCCCTCTGCAGATATCCGGCATGGAGGGTTCAGGAATTCAGACGTGGCTAGTCCTTAAGATAGATGAAGGGTCACCGCATTGTGTTTCCACCACAGCAACGTGGTGGGTGACTTGGGGAGAGTTAATTTCCCTTAGATCGGGTTTAAGCCCAACCTGGTCGTAATTTGTAGCGACCCCCAGGGCGGCGATGCGATCCAAGAGCTCGTTTACGGAAGAGAGCTCCATCGGATCCAGCTGCTCGGCAAGTTCCGGGCTGACGTGGAGGTTACTTTCGATGACCCGAGAGGTCACCGTCGGCGCAACGGCCGAACAGGCGGTCATGAGAAAACCACCTAGCCGCAGGGTTTGGCCGATAGCCAAGGCTCCCTTAGTAACGGCGCCATCTTTAAAGACGGGAAAAGGCACTTCCTGATCGCGATGGCACAGAGGAACTCTCAATGAAAACACCAATGTCAGTGTCAAAACCGGCGGATCTTGGGTAGGGGGTCCCGAACTGTGCGTCAAGGTCGGATGGTAACAGGAGACAAGGGACACTTTATTTTACCCAGGTTCGGGCCCTCTCGGTTGAGGTAAAACCCTACTCCTGCTAGATTAATATTGATGATATGGGTAGTACAAGAGTGGAGCTACCACGAGATCAAGGAGGCTAAACCCTAGAAGCTAGCCTATGGTATGATTGTGTATGATGATGGTTGTCCTACGGACTACAACCCTCCGGTTTATATAGACACCGGATAGGGTTAGGGTTACACAGAGTCGGTTACAATGGTAGGAGATCTTGAATATCCGCACGCCTAGCTTGCCTTCCACGCCAAGAAAAGATCCTTCCGGACACGGGACGAAGTCTTCAATCTTGTATCTTCATAGTCCTGGAGTACGGCTGAAGGTATAGTCCGGCTATCCGAACACCCCCTAATCTAGGACTCCCTCATCAGCCGTCTGAAGAATGACAAGATAGCTCTGGGTGACAAGGCCAGTGAATTGGTAGGGAAGAGGAACGATCTGGAGGCTTAACTCGGTGGACTCGCCAAGAAGCTGTTCGTCATGCTTGAGGGTAATTTTTACCCGACTGACTTGTCGTCACTAAGCTCATGCAGAGTCGCTGTCTTATCTTTGACTTGTGTTTATAGAATTCTGCCAGAACTTCGAGGAGGAGACCAGTCGAGTGGAGAGAAGCTTGGACCCCATTAACTGGCCAGTGAAGGACGAAGCTGCTATGAATGTGCTCCGACTGGAGTCTCGTGTTGCAGGTGTGGTTGATTATCTGGCCCGACTGAAGGTTGCGGTGTCGCGGATCGACACGTCGCTCTGGCCCAGGACGACGCTTCCAAATGACCTCGAGTCTCTGATGACTCAACTAAATGACGTTCCTGGTCGAGTGACAGAATGGAAGAAAAACTGGCTGCTATCCAAGTTGCCAATACCAGGAAGCACAACTTTCAAGACTTCATGGAGACTTTCATTGCTGCGGCCACTCGTATTGCAGACGGGATTGATTTGGACGAGTTCGTCGCCCCTTCCAGTCCTCCGCCTGAGGAATAAGACTTTTATGCTTCACTTTAAATTTGCCTCGGAATGCCGAGTGGATTTTGTAACCATTAAACTCTGTCGAGCTGAAGGCTCGAGTACTTTGATCCGAGGTCTGGGACCTTTGGGTCTTATCTGAACTTGATTTACCGTTGAATATCTTCATGAATTATCTATCGAGTGGAACCTGTTCCTCACTCGTAATGACTTTGTATTTGTGGTGTAGCTCCAAAGGAGAAGGTAGCAGTCGACTTGCACCTCGTCGTCCGTGCGGATTGGGATGTGTTTCAAACTTAGGCGAGTACTGGACTACAACTAAGCCCCCGAGTGAGAGGTTTTCTCTCCACTCGGTAGGATTTTAAACACTTAGGCGAGCACTGGGCTGCAGCTAAGCTTCCGAGTGGGAGGTCTGCTCTCCACTCGGTAGGATTTTTTCAAACTTAGGCGAGTACTAGACTGCAGCTAAGCCCCCGATTGAGATGTTTGCTCTCCACTCGGTAGGATTTTAAACACTTAGGTGAGCACTGGGCTGCAGCTAAGCCTCCGAGTGGGAGGTCTGCTCTCCACTCGGTAGGATTTTTTCAAACTTACGCGAGTACGGGACTGCAGCTAAGCCCCCGAGTGGGAGGTATGCTCTCCACTCGGTAGGATTTTAAACACTTAGGCGAGCACTGGGCTACAGCTAAGCCTCCGAGTGGGAGGTCTGCTCTCCACTCGGTAGGATTTTTTAAATACTTAGGCGAGTACTGGACTGCAGCTAAGCCCCCGAGTGGGAGGCTGGCTCTTCACTCGATAGGATTTTTCAAACTTAGGCGAGTACTGGACTGCAGCTAAGCCCCCGAGTGGGAGGCTGGCTCTCCACTCGATAGGATTTTTCAAACTTAGGCGAAACGGGTTCGCAGCTAAGCCCCCGAGTGGGAGGCTAGCTCTCCACTCGATAGGATTTTTCAAACTTAGGCGAGTACTGGACTGCAGCTAAGCCCCCGAGTGGGAGGCTGGCTCTACACTCGGTAGGATTTTTAAACACTTAGGCGAAACGGGTTCGTAGCTAAGCCTCCGAGTGGGAGGCTGGCTCTCCACTCGGTAGGATTTTTTTATATAGATTTAGGCGAAACGGATTCGCAGCTGAGCCACCCACTGGGGGATTTCACACGCAAACAAAAGCAACAACAATTACTAGAAAAATTGTAACACTCTTGTCTTTGATAAATAGACTACAGAAGTTTCTCTTATTACATCTCATCCGAGTGAGAATTCAAGTGTAAAAGGGGCGGAGCAGTTCCGCATTCCAAGCTCGTGGCTCATCAATCTGGCGATCAACATTGTAAAGGTGATACGCTCCATTGTGGAGGACTCTGGTGACGCTGAAGGGGCCTTCCCAGGTAGGAGCGAGTTTGTGTGGTTTCTGTTGATCCACTCGGAGGACCAAATCTCCTTCTTGGAAGGCTCGACTGTTCACGTTTCTGGCATGGAATCGACGCAAGTCTTGCTGGTAAATGGTCGGTTGGATCATAGCCATTTCTCTTTCTTCCTCCAGGAGATCAACTGCGTCTTGCCGGGCTTGTTCTGCTTCAGCTTCGGAGTACAGCTCGACTCGGGGTGCATTGTGAAGCAGATCACTTGGCAAGACGGCTTCCGCTCCGTAGACCAGAAAGAACGGGGTTCTTCCAGTCGACCGATTCGGGGTGGTCCTCAATCCCCAAAGAACTAATGGAAGCTCGTCGACCCATGCGCCTGCTGCATGCTTGAGATCGCGCATCAGCCGAGGTTTCAGCCCTTTGAGAATCAGACCATTTGCCCTTTCTGCTTGTCCATTCGACTGGGGGTGAGCGACCGACGCATAGTCGACTCGTGTGCCTTGCGAGGCGCAAAAAGCTCTGAACTTGTCTGAATCAAAGTTTGACCCATTATCAGTGATGATGCTATGCGGGACTCCATATCTGAATGTTAACTCCCTGATAAAACTGATAGCAGTGCAAGCATCAAGATTCTTGATAGGCTTAGCTTCAATCCATTTGGTAAACATGTCGAGCACCACAAGAACATGTGTGAAACCGCTCCTGCCTGTTCTCAGTGGACCAACCATATCCAGTCCCCAAGCAGCGAAGGGCCAGACGAGTGGAATGGTCTTCAGGGCCGATGCGGGTTTGTGCGACATGTTGGAGTAGAACTGGCACCCTTCACACTTGTCGACTATCTCTTTTGCCATTTCGTTTTCTCTTGGCCAGTAAAATCCCGCTCGGTATGCTTTAGCCACGATGGTCCGAGAGGACGCATGGTGACCACAGGTCCCCGAGTGGATATCATCAAGGATTATCTGACCTTCTTCTGGTGTTATACACTTTTGACTAACTCCAGTCGCGCTTTCTCTATACAACAGTCCCTTTATGACTGTAAAGGCCTTGGATCGATGGACGATCTGTCAAGACTCTTCTTCATCCTCCGGGAGTTCTTTCCTCAGGATATACGCGATGTACGGTATCGTCCAGTCGGGGGTGATTGTCAAGACTTCCATGACTAGGTCGACCACTGCTGGAATTTCGACTTCAATCGGATCTGAGGCACTCTTTGGCTGCAGGACTTCAGTCGGATCTGCGAGTGGATGTGTTCGAGAAACACATTGCAAGGAATGGCTTCTCTCTTGGAACCTATCTTTGCCAAATCATCAGCTGCTTGATTTTTCAGTCAGGGTATGTGATGAAGCTCTAACCCCTCAAATTTCTTTTCTAGCTTTCTCACTACATTGAAATAACCAGTCATAGCTGGGCTCCTGACGTCCCACTCCTTCATCACCTGATTAACCACCAAATCTGAGTCGCCATAGACCATGAGGCGACGGACGCCGAGTGAAATGGCCATGCGTAACCCATACAAAAGTGCTTCATATTCTGCTTCGTTATTGGAGGAATCAAAGTCAATCTGGAGAACATATCTGAGCTTATCTCCTCGGGGGGAAACCAATTCTACCCCAGCAGCGGAACCATTCAGCATCTTAGATCCATCGAAGAACATGGTCCAGTGCTCCGAGTGAACTTGAGTCGGTAGTTGCTGTTCAATCCACTCGGCGACGAAATCTGCAATTGCTTGGGACTTGATAGCCTTCTTTGCCTCAAACTTGATATCTAGGGGAAGGAGTTCAATCGCCCATTTTGCCACTCGACCAGTTGCATCTCTATTGTGCAGAATCTCTGACAGTGGGGCGTCGCTGACGACTGTAATGGTGTGGTCAGAGAAATAATGTGCAACCTTCTTCGTGGTCATATAAATCCCATATACGAGCTTATGATAATGAGGATATCTTTGCTTTGAAGGAGTCAAAACTTCAGAAACATAGTATACTGGGCGCTGAACCTTGAAGGCCTTTCCTTCTTCTTCCCGCTCGACCATAAGTACTGTACTGAAAACTTGTCCCGTGGCTGCAATGTAAAGCAGCTAAGGCTCTTTGCTGATTGGGGCAGCAAGCACCGGCTGGGTGGAGAGCAGGGCTTTGAGCTCTGCAAACGCTGCATCAGCTTCTGGAGTCCACTCGAACTTGTCTGACTTCTTCATCAGTCGGTAAAGAGGCAATGCCTTTTCACCGAGCCGAGAAATGAATCGACTTAAAGCGGCCAAGCAACCTGTAAGCTTCTGGACATCGTGCACGCGCACAGGACGCTTCATCCGAAGTATAGTTCCAACCTTTTCAGGATTGGCGTCGATTCCTCGTTCAGAAACGAGAAAACCGAGTAACTTTCCGCCCGAAACTCCGAATGTGCACTTTGATGGATTGAGCTTGATATCGTACCTCCTGAGGTTGGCAAAGGTTTAGGCTAGGTCAGTCAAAAGGTCGGAACCTTTCCATGACTTGACCACAATATCATCCATGTATGGTTCCACATTCTGACTGATTTGAGTGAGCAAACACTTCTGAATCATCCTCATGAACGTGGCTCCGGCATTCTTGAGGCTGAAAGGCATGGTAACATAGCAAAAGCACCCGAATGGAGTGATGAAAGCAGTTTTGATCTCGTCGGGTCCATACAGACAGATCTGATGGTACCGGGAGTAGGCGTCTAGAAAAGACAATCGCTCACACCCCGCGGTCGAGTCAACTATTTGGTCGATGCGAGGGAGAGGAAAATGATCTTTCGGGCAGGCCCGATTGATATGCTTAAAGTCAATGCACATGCGAAGTGACTTGTCCTTCTTGGGGACCATGAAAACATTGGCGAGCCACTCGGAGTGGTAAATCTCTTGGATGAACTCCGCTGCTAAGAGCCGAGCCACCTCCTCACCAATAGCCTTCCTCTTCTGGACGGCGGACCGTCGAAGATGTTCTTTGATAGGTTTAACTTTTGGGTCGACTCGTAGACGGTGCTCAGCCAGTCCCCTGGGAACTCCAGGCATGTCAGAAGGCTTCCATGCGAAGATGTCCCAGTTCTCACGGAGGAACTGGATGAGCGCTTCTTCCTATTTGGAGTCGAGCATCGTTGAGATGTGAGTTGGAGCAGCATTCGGATCGGACGGGTGAATGTGAACTGGCTTCGTTTCACCGGACGACTTAAAAGCTGATTCTGAAGCGAGCTTCTTGGCTCGTAACAACTCACTCGGATCTGCAGTCTTCTGATACTCTTGCAGCTCGACCACTGCCATCTGAGCATCAGCAATCTTTGAGCCTTTCTGAAAACACTCTTCTGCTTTCTTCCAATTGCCTGTAATAGTGATCACACCTTTGGGACCAGGCATCTTCAATTTGAGATACACATAACATGGTCGTGCCATGAAGCGTGCATAAGCTGGTCTGCCCAAAATAGCGTGATAAGCACTTTGGAAATCCACAACTTCGAATGTCAACTTTTCCTTGCGGTAATTCTTGGAATCACCGAAAACCAGATCAAGAGCAATTTGGCCGAGTGACTCGGCTTTCTTCCCAGGAATGACTCCATGGAAACTCATGTTGCTGGTACTGAGCCTGGACATCCGAATGCCCATCCCTTTCAATGTTTCTGCATACAGTATGTTCAAACCACTACCACCATCCATCAGGACTTTGGTCAGTCGAGTGCCTTCGACAACCGGGTCGACCACCAAAGCTTGCCTCCCAGGGGTGGCAATTTGCGTGGGGTGATCAGACTGGTCGAATGTGATGGCGGTCTGAGACCACTTCAGATAACTGGGAGTTGCCGGAGCAACCATATTTACTTCCCGGTTGATAACTTTCAGTCGACTTTTGCTTTCGACATCGGCAAAAATCATCAAGGTGGAATTAACTTGGGGGTATCCATCACTGTCTTCCTTGTCTTGCACTTGATCTGACTCTTTCTCTTTATCTTTGGACTGTTTTCCCTAAAACTGCTCGATCAAGAGCCGACACTGTCGAGTGGTATGCTTAGGGTAAATAAGTTTACCCTCTTCATCTTTCTTGGTGTGGATGTGACACGGTAGATCCAAAAAAAAGTTGCCATCTTGGTCTTTAACTTTCTTAGGGTTCCAAGGCCCTTTGGGTTTCCCCTTAAATTTTCCTTGGGTTACGGCCAGGGCCTCCCCAGGAGCTGCTGGCTCTGCTTTCCGCTTCTGTTTCTGACTGGAATTTCCTCCGGTTTCCTGGGCGACTGACTTAAGCTTGCCACTCTGGAGTCGATCCTCATCTTCACCATTAGCATATTTGGTGGCAATCTCCATCATCCGATTCAGAGACATTTCTCCGGTTCAACCGAACTTCAGATTCAATCCTCTGTACTTAACGCCTTCTTTAAAGGCACAAACTTCTTGATGATCTGGTACATTTTCCACTATGTGATCCACTATGTGATGCAACGTGATCCATATCTGGATGTAATCCCTCAGAGTTTCATTCGGCTTCTGCACGCAAGACCGCAATTCAGTAAGACCTGCAGGTCGCTTGCATGTTCCTTCAATGTTGTGACAAACACCCGGGAGAGGTCCTCCCAAGTGTAGATGCTGCTGGGTGCTAACTGATTCAGCCACGCTATGGCTGAGCCCTCTAACATGAGATGCAGGTGCTTCATAGCTACCGCATCATTGCCACCGCCAAATCTGGACAGCCACTCGGTAGTCTTCGAGCCAAGTATCGGGCTTGGACTCACCGACGAACTTACTAACTCCAGTCGCCAACCTGAAGTTGGGAGGAATCACAGCGGCTCTGGTGGCTCGACTGAAACACTCCGGTCTTGAAACATGTACTCTGCTACTGGTAGGTGCATCTTTGTCGTGGCCTTCTCGGTGAGTTCTGTTCCTGTCGGCCAAACCTTGAACGAGAATGGATCTCGCATCAAAGCCCGGTTCTCTAGGGTCAACTGGAATTCTTCGCCCAACACTATGAGGGCGTCTGTCATCCTGCTGTCGAGGCACATATGATCCACTCCTTGGGGGAGGGGTTGGCACTCGACGTCGATCATCATGATCGAATCGGTGATCATACTGCTCATTCCTTCTATGCTGATCACGCCGGTCTCCACGTCCCTCGCGCCTCGGGGGCGATCTTGGGTTGTGAGCCGACTGGACTGTATCCGCTGCAACGTATCGGTTATGGATCCTGTTTCGCGACTGAGAAACAGCGGAATTTTGGTCCCCCGCTGCCCGAAGCAACGCTCTGATTTGCAACAAGCCTCTGCCAGCCTCTGATTGGGAGGGCTGAATTGACTCAGCTATGCGGGCTGCAGCTGCCAAATTCTGAATCGGAGTTCGATATATTTGCGGAGGCGGAAAGAGCTGACGTCGACTGGATTCTGGAACCCGTTGACGCGCTCGCTTGTCGAGTGCTCGCTGGAAATTCTCCAGTCGAGTGCGCTCGGCCAAGTTAGCCAAGCGCGCGTCCTCCAAGGCCCGGGCCTCGGGGGTTTCTCCAACGATAGGAGTGTGAAGTGCATCCATGTTCCGGCGGCGAAGTTCCTCACGCTGCGATGATGTGAGCGGTTCGGGGAGATACTCCTTGTGGGGATGCGACGGGTCGCCCCCATTTGCGCCGCCATCAGTGCGGGGGAAACCGGGAGGACTACGTGGTCCATCGATTACCAAAACCTCCGCCGTTGGGTCATTGCCGTTGCATTCGGACGCAGTCTCTGCGGAGCCAGTCGAACAGGTCGTAGAGCGTTTCGTCAGGCTCGATCGCCGCGAATTGTGGCGTGGCCGATTGGCGGGCCACCGCATGTCTCACCCACCTCTGAAGCCTCGACCGACCAGAGCGCTTGCGCTGGCGAGGGACAGAGCGGGAAGACGTCGCAGGGGCCGACCGATACTGGGTCGATGGCTACCGCAGGAGGACGCCGCGGACGCATGCGCGAAAGTGCGTCGCCCCACGGACGGGGAGCGCGTCGACGTCGAGCGGAGCCTCCTGGAGCCAAGCGGAGTCATCGGCGATGAACGTGAGCACGCCGAGACGGATCTCGCGGCCCTCGACCAAAACTCCGCCCAATACCATGATCAAAGAGATCGGAAAAATCGCAACTTCTCCAACTAGGCGCTAAGACTCCTGCCCCACGGTGGGCGCCAACTGTCGTGGTTCTAACTCTGACAGTAATGTAGGGGGGTATGAATGGAGAGGCTAGATCTTAGCTATGGAGGAGTTGTAAGAACACGAGGTTTATGAGTTCAGGCCCTTCTCGGAGGAAGTAACAGCCCTACGTCTCGGTGCCCGGAGGCGGTCGATTGGATTATATGTGTATCAATAACAGGGGTGCGAACCCCTGATACTGAGGAGGGGGTGGCTTATATAGAGTTCGCCAGGCCCCTCTAGCCCTTAGTAATGTAGGGTTTAAAGTACGTTAAGACTGGGCGTTACTGGTAACGCCCCTAATAAAGTGCTATGATGACCATAAAAGCTACTTAACGACCGACCATTTGCGTGCGGAGTGACTTTAGGTCTCCTGGCAGTCGAGTGGTTGGCTTCGTGGTCGAGTGATAGCTTCGTGGTCGAGTGTCTTGAATCCGTCGAGTGGGATACCTCCAAGTCGATTGAAAGGTGACTTCTTCTAGGGATGTCCTTGGGTAGGGTACTTAGGACAGGTCCATGCCCCTACCCTAGGTACATAACTTCATCAGGACCCACCTGGTCAAAGCGTACATAGCATTGTCATTCTAGTCGCGAACATGTACATACATACAATCGGTTTGTCTACAGGCTACAGCGATGAACCGTGGCCGTGTAAAGAAGGCCACGTGTCGTAGTATAAGCGCGCACGTGTCGTAATAGAGGCGCGCACGTAGCATGTCACGCAGTCCCGTTAATATCGTGTACACTTACGTACAGCCAGGGTGCAAGAAAGTAAATAGGCCACATACGTACATATGAGAGGGGTCTCGAATACCTACTCGCGCATACGTACGGCCAAGGCTCGTGTACATGGCTGGGTAGGAACAGAGAAACGGCGTCGTTGTTTTCATCGGGAGCCAACCGGCTTGGACGGAACAGCTGATCAAAACGAGGTCTGGCGTACCGCAGAATGGAGGAGACGGCCTTGTGTTTGACCGGCCACGGTCGAAACGGGGTCCTGTTCATCGGGCGGGGCCTGGCGTACCGCAAAACAGAGGAAATGGACTTCTCTTGGACCTCCTATGGTCGAAACGGTGTCTTGTTGATCGGGAGGGGTGCGGCATACCGCAAAACGGAGGAAATGGACTTTTGTTGGAGCGCTAAGGTCGAACGGGGTCCTGTTCATTGGGAGGGGTGTGGCGTACCGCAAAACGGGACTCCACGGGCTACTGTTCATCACCATTGTCGACCTCCTCCAGCCTCCACGGGCTACTGTTCATCACCATTGTCGACCTCCTCCAGCCTCCACGGGCTACTGTTCATCCACCGTCGACCTCCTCCAGCCTCCACCTGCGGCTGTTCGTCCACGGGCTCATGTTCATCCAGCCTCGACCGCTCCTCCGCCGGCTATTGTTCAACTAGCCCTCTCCACGGGGTCTTGTTCAACCACCCCTCCACAGGCTACTATTCATCCAGCCCTCCACCAGCTACAGTTCAACCAGCCCTCCACGGGGTCCTGTTCATCCAACCCCAACCGGCTCGATCGGGGTCCTAATCACCCAGCGGCAATGTCCTCAACTAGCACGGGGTCCTGTTCGTCCACCCCCATAGGGAACTATTCATCCACCCCCCCCCCCTCAACAACGCTCACTGTTCATCAAGAGGCAGCATTGATCGGCTTCAGTTAGCAGCAGTAGCAAAGGAATCACTCGGGTTCAGTTAACAGGAAGGGATCGATCGCGGTTCAGTAACGTAGCTAGTGCAATCGCTCGGGTTCAGTTAGAGCCCAACGCCTCGCTCGGGTTTAGTTAGAGCGCAACGCCTCGCACACACGCGCGTACGTGTATGAGAGAAACGCACAAACCTCTGTGCATCGGTCGGCCCCGACCACCCACCGTAACCGGGAACTCCTTGATATTTTCCTCGCCCTTGCTTCTACCATGGTTTTTTCCGTCATGGACGGCCCAAAGAATGTCATGCAGCTACGTCTTCGGCCCGCCCAGGACGAAAAGCCCATTTTTTGTAATGATTTTTTGTCGTAGAAGTAGGAGCCCACCACATCTATGATGATACCGGCGTTTGTCACAATTATCGTCATAGAAGTGTCATAAGCATGACAGGAAAAAAATTTGTCCGGCCCAAAATGTCACGGAGACAGGAAAAAAATTCGTCCGGCCCAAAATGTCACGGATGTGTCTTTTTTTATAGTGGTGGCTGGCGCGGACAGCGCAGGCGGCGAGATCGCCGTGCCTACCACGGCGGGAAATGGAGGCGGAGGCACGGGAGGAGACCAGCTTCCTCAGCCCATTAGCAAGAACAACTAGACGACGCGAGCGGTGCGAACGAGAAAAATCCACCCCCTCATCGAGCTGGCAAGTGTAGCCACTGGAGCGGTGCTATACGGTTAGGCGCGAGCTAAGATCTCCAGGCACCTCCTCCGCCACGCCGACCCGCAGTTAAGTTTGGAACACAGCAGCAGAGTGGTAGCGGCGCTCCCATTGGCCCTGCCGGGGGTAGAGCGACGCCGCATTCCCTCACGCCCAACCATACCAAGGATGGCGGCAGGAGTGGTGGTGTGAGCATAAATGACACCTGGCTGGAGCCCTATCGCGCCCCGCTATGCCTCTGTTTTGTTTTGAGCCTACTCGACAAATCACATGGCTGCATTGAGGCTGCCTGGGCTCCTTGCCAGTGATGTCATTTGGGACGAGCCGAATAGTATTTTCACAACTATGTGTACCTTATCGTTTGGATGTGAGCACATGCCTTGTTGTGATTATACTATAACATATATGAAACGGCGAGAGGACTACAAAAAGTTCCTGATCGCCCGCTTTTCTTTTGTTTTCTCCATAAAAACAGAAGGTTTCCTCGCGTGCAAGTTACTTGGGAGGGAATGATGATGGGAATACTAATTGGATGGCATCCAAACAGCCGTTTCATCACAGCAAGGAGTGCAACAAAGAAAGCTAAGTTGGAAAATTTTTGACCAAAAATTCTCCTATTGCACTCCACGATTCCCCTTGTTTGATTTTGTGTTTGTATTAGAAACATGCGCGTTAAGGAGCCTTCCGTGATCATTCGCACCCTTGTTTTGTTTTGAGTCTGCTCAGCAATTTCAGTGAATGCATTGAAAACGTCGAAGGAAAACTTACCAGGGGCGGTACTACCAGCAGGCTGCTAGGGGTCCGCCCCCAAAGCACTCGCGGTCAGTATTTGCTCCGGCAAGCTTCCGGCATGCGTAGGGTACCCGATTATACAAACACAAGAGAAAATAAACAAGGGGATATCATACATTCATACACCTACTTAAAGTCATATTACATCACAAAAGCAGTACAGGTCTAACATAAGATCAAATGTATCTTTGGTATGACGGTGCGACGATGGGTACGACAACAAGACTGGTCACGACGATTACCCTGGATCCTGAGAATCGTGAGAACCTTGTCGGCAAGAGGAGCTGCAATCTTGTCGGCGGTTGTGATGTCCGTGTTCTCTGGAAACCTCTTGAAGATCTTGGAGAGGTCAAGTTATGAGTTGCGGTGAGCAAGGTTGAGCAGCACTACGTAAAGGACACTGTGGGCGACTTGTCGGGATTCGTTGGCAACGGAAGTGCTTCTGTTTTCAAGATATGTCTTCAGTGAGTCGATCGAACCATCAAAGAACTTGGTTAATATAGAACTAGCAATTTCATGCTCGTTGGCGGTGAATCTCCAGCTCTTCATATCCATGTCAACCAGCTGAGAAGTGAGACGCTCCCCTATATCAACCAACTTATCTGTCCAGGGGGAGTGCATCTTCTGCAGTTGTTCAAGCTTGCCCTCGACATCCTTCCGGAGGGTTTCCTCGACAGCAAGCTTCTCCGCCAAGAGTTTCTCCTGCTCGTTAGCAGATTCAAGATTCCCCTCCAGGTCAGCAAGTCTGGATTTCAGGTCCTTAATTGCGACAATGGCAGCGGCTAGCTCCTAGTTATTGGACGAAAGCAGCGTTTGCAGCTCCACTAGGGTGTGAGTCGCTTTCTACGCTTCGGTCTTGAGAATCTCGATCTCTTCACCGCTGCTAGCAAGTTAATCCTTCAGCTTGCCCTCCCGGGTCTCAAGATCTTCTTTGGCGTTGGCAATGGCTGCAGCTTCATCAGTGATTTATTTGAGCTTGGCGGCACTTTCTGAGGCTTGGGTTTTGATGGCCTTCTTGTGGTCGTCCTCCAGCTTCTAAGTCTGCTACTTTACAAGCTCTTTGATCTCTTCATATTTGCCAGGAAGAGTGGCGGCAATGGCCTGCTCCCAAGCGGCAAGGTTCTTTTCCTTGACATTGAGTAGCGTCTCGCGCTCCATCAACTTGCCATCACGAATAGCCGCTTCCCCTTTGGCGGCAACCAGCTTTTCCTCCTATCTCCTGAGATCGCGCTCATTGTACCACATGCACAACTCATTTGCTTTCTCCCTTAGCTCCTGATTGGCTGAGTCCACGGATTTGCGCTCTTCTTGGAATTTGTCCAACCTCTTGCCATACCTCTCTTGGACATCCTTGAACCCAATGGACATGTCCTTCATGAAAGCAAAATCCTCAACTTCATTAGTGGCGTCATCGCCTTCTGTCATCCTTTGTGATAGGGGGAGCAAAATCAGAGAAATCTCTTCATCAAAGTGTATCCCCATAGTACCAGACAAAATGAGGGCTCCTAGATAGTGATGAGGAGTTGACATCGCCAAGTTGCTTGGTGGAACTGGCATAGTTGGCGTTGTTGAGTGGCTAACGGGGTTAGATGTCTCAACATTGATGGGAATCTTCTCTATGTCCAAGCCAGCAGGACTAGCCGTATTGTCGGGCGTCTTCTCCAGCGCTTCAGGGGCTCTTGTGGTCTCCTCGGCAGCCTATGCTAGGTCCTCTATGGCAGCAACCTTGCCGGGCTCCTCAGCAGCAGCCTTCGTGATATCTGCCACTTCCACCAGGACCTTGCTTTCTTCGGGAGAAGCAGGGACTGTGAGCCAAGGCATAAAACAAGAGCGGAAATGAGATTCAATATGCAAGTCAAAGACCAGGAAAGCAAGGGTTCTATGAAAGTTGTGCAACGACAAGAGGATTACCCGTCGACACTTGTTGTGGGAGGGCATCTCGTCCCCCGTTAACCTGCGCTGCTGGCGCACTGTCCACGGCAACCCCAGTTGTCGGGGCCAAGCCAGTGTGGATAGGTTCGGTGGAGGAGGCCCTTGTCGGAGAAGCACTCTATGGGATGATGGTTGACGGGGAACCCACGATAGGATCCGCCTCTTTGTGCACTTCCACTGGAATTCCTCTCTCGTCTCCTTGTCAAGATTGGGGAGAAGAACTTCAGTACTGTCGTCAGCTGGCGGGGTCTATGGCACATTCTCACGGGGAGGGCTGAGCTGGGGGCTAACAATCATGGCGTCAGAAGCTATTACCCCCTGCTCGGCACTCGTCGCTGGATTGTGCTCTTCCAGAGGCTTAACCCGCTTTGCCAATTGCACAAGTGTTTCTTCGTCCCTGAAACACCAAAGAATCAAGTCAGAATGAGCAAATGGGCAAAAGTGAAAGTTGATTGGAAGAAATGGGGATTTGCTTAATCTTCTCCAGACTCGAGGAGGGCATTCATGTCATACTTAGGACACGGGGTGATTCCCTGGCTCTCTTAATGGCTGGTGGAGGCAGACTCGTCGGTTGAGGGGCCTCATCTTCTCCGGCAACTCCTTGCTGAGAGGACGAGGGCTTGGATTTGGAGATCCGGGCAAGTTGCCAGCGTGCCACCTCCTGGCGGCCGGTCTTGGTGGTCGTCTTCTTTGTTGAGGGGGCGGCCCGCGCCGGGAGGTGACCACGGGCTCTTAGCTAGCCCTGCTCCAAAGGCGGCGCTTTGGCTCCGGAGCTTGATAGCCTTCTTCTTCTGGCTCCTCTTTTTCGGGCTTCCCGGCAGTTTCAGCCCTGGCAACCTCACCTCCCCAAACTCCTCCTGCCTCTCCTTGGCAAGTTCTTCCTCATCATCTTCTTCTTCATCATCATCATCCTCGACTCCTGCAGCCTCTTCAGCTTCCATTCTCCGGGCCTTTGCGATCCTGCTAGCAATATATGCTGACTCCTCTTCTGTGGTGGCCCGAATGAGATATGTCTCCTTCCGGGAAGCCAGTTCCATCAGGTTGGAGGCCCACTCCATTTCATCTTCCAGCTTGGGCAGTTTCCAATCTCCTTTGACCCCTTTGGTGGTGCACTTGGGCATCCACGACAAGATGGCACTCCTCGCATAGTTGATGTGCAGTGGGACAACTTTGGCCGGCAAGTCGAACGTGCCAGCCTTCCGGAATGGCTGCTAGCAAAGACAGGCATGACCCACGACCGTCAAGTTACTCTCACGCCTGGGATACAGCCGTGTTCTGTCAGCAGCATTCCGGTACTTCCAAGAAAACCTGTTCGTTTGCCGCAATTGAGTGATGCGGCGCCTGAGAAAGTCAGCCCCCACCATTTCTATGGTCAGGCCGACACTCTTCAGTTGGGCGATTATGTTCAGTACCGGGCAGAACTTTTCTTCAATAGTGCCAAACTGGCTCCAGTTATCGCCGTGTTCGATTCTTTTTGTCCGCGGCAAGCAGAGAGTAGGGAAATCCTTCTCTCCAATCCAACACCAAGTTCCCCTCCAATCATCCCACTTGCCATGGAACTTCCCGGGGAGATAATCTCATTTGTCCTTCTTCCCCCTTGGGATCCATGTCACACTGCGAGATAATGATTTTTCCTCAATCCGGTAGAAGTGGCGAAACAGATCAACATTGGGAGCAACCCCGAGAAAGTTTTTGCAAAAATGTGCGAAAACCGCCTTGCACGTCACTGCGTTGGGGGCGAAATCCAGCAGTCTAAACCCGAAGGAGGACATCATTTCTCTACTCCTATAAAAACCTGAGTTGGTGGTGATGGTGTGTCTGCCATCCAACCATTTCGGCCGTCCGATCTACATATAATGCATACGAATCAATTGCGACACTTTTTACAAAAAGGCCCCTGCCACTCCAGTCTCTCCCAATCTGGAACCCCATCGTGGCTTCGTCTCTCCCGATCTGGAACCCTCTCGTGGCTTCATCTCTCCCCATCCCCTCCGACCAGCCATGGAACCCCGGTCTGCCACGGTGGCCGGCGCTGGCGTAGTCTGCCCCAGTGACTCGCATGTCTCCTCTCTGCCTTTGCAGCCCCTCGCTCACCCCCCCCCAATCCGGGCCATCCCGTCTCCTTTCAGCATTGTAAAAGGAGCACGAGGTCAAAGGGGGGCAAGCGCTGAGCGGCTAGAGGCTGATGCCTGACGGGACACCATGCACTAGACACAATCTCTGCTCGTTTTCCACCAGGTGCTACCTCAAACTAACGCCTACTCTGAGCCGGCATTCGCTAGCTACAGCCGTGGCCAACCATTGCCCACAATAGCTTAGGCTGGTGCCTAATTGGACACCATGCTTAGACGAGGAGTGCACGCCGTGGAAGTAATCTGTTCTACGGTTCCACCCTGAATGGCAGCGGGCTTCCGAGATATTCGCCTATCGAGGTAAATATTGTTCTGCTTCTTCGATGTTACTTGATGCATGCTAGGTGCTTGACAAAATGACAGAGTGTGTATATCGTCATACACGTATTTAGTATTAGCCATTTAGTTGGTAGATGCAGCTTCTTGGAACTGTTGAAAATGGGCCTCCAGTGAAGAATAACAGTGCGCTGAATATCTCAACTATGTATCACATACCACACATGTTTTGTCTGTCCATTTCTATGCCATTATTTTTCTTCTGGCTTTGGTTGCTTTGTTAGTGAATGGGCGGTGAGGAGTTTACTCTTAGAACTGAAGGAAATATGCCCTAGAGGCAATAATAAAGTTATTATTTATTTCCTTATATCATGATAAAGGTTTATTATTCATGCTAGAATTGTATTAACCGGAAACATAATACATGTGTGAATACATAGACAAACAGAGTGTCACTAGTATGCCTCTACTAGACTAGCTCGTTAATCAAAGATGGTTATGTTTCCTAACCATGAACAAAGAGTTGTTATTTGATTAACGAGGTCACATCATTAGTTGAATGATCTGATTGACATGACCCATTATATTAGCTTAGCACCCGATCGTTTAGTATGTTGCTATTGCTTTATCCATGACTTATACATGTTCCTATGACTATGAGATTATGCAACTCCCGTTTGCCGGAGGAACACTTTGGGTACTACCAAACGTCACAACGTAACTGGGTGATTATAAAGGAGTATTACAGGTGTCTCCAATGGTAGATGTTGGGTTGGCGTATTTCGAGATTAGGATTTGTCACTCCGATCGTCGGAGAGGTATCTCTGGGCCCTCTCGGTAATGCACATCACTTAAGCCTTGCAAGCATTGCAACTAATGAATTAGTTGCGGGATGATGTATTACGGAACGAGTAAAGATACTTGCCGGTAACGAGATTGAACTAAGTATTGGATACTGACGATCGAATCTCGGGCAAGTAAACATACTGATGACAAAGGGAACAACGTATGTTGTTATGCGGTCTGACCGACAAAGATCTTCGTAGAATATGTAGGAGCCAATATGGGCATCCAGGTCCCGCTATTGGTTATTGACCGGAGATGTGTCTCGGTCATGTCTACATTGTTCTCGAACCGTAGGGTCCGCACGCTTAACGTTACGATGACAGTTATTATGAGTTTATGCATTTTGATGACCCGAAGGTTGTTCGGAGTCCCGGATGTGATCACGGACATGACGATGAGTCTCGAAATGGTCGAACGTAAAGATTGATATATTGGAAGCCTATGTTTGGACATCGGAAGTGTTCCAGGTGAAATCGGGATTTTACCGGAATACCGGGAGGGTTACCGGAACCCCCCGGGAGCCAAATGGGCCAACATGGGCCTTGGTGGAAAGGTGAGAGGGCTGCCCTCATGGGCTGCGCGCCTCCCCCCTTCCCCTAGTCCTATTAGGACTAGGGAAGGTGGCCGGCCAGCCCCTCTCTCTTTCCCCACTTGGGGAGTCCTATTAGGAATAGGATTGGAGGGGAGTCCTACTCCCAGCGGGAGTAGGACTCCTCCTATGGCTGACGCGCCCCTCCCCCTTTGCCCCTTTATATACGGGGGCAGGGGGCACCTATAGACACACAATTGATCATTGAGATCTTTCCTTAGCCGTGTGCGGTGCCCCCTGCCACCAAATTCCACCTCGGTCATATTGTCGCAGTGCTTAGGCGAAGCCCTGCGTCAGTAGTACATCAAGATCGTCACCACGCCGTCGTGCTGACGGAACTATTCCCCGACGCTTTGCTGGATCGGAGCCCGGGGATCGTCATCGAGCTGAACATGTGCCAAGAACTCGGAGGCGCCGGAGTAACGGTGCTTGGATCGGTCGGATCGTGAAGACGTACGACTACATCAACCGCGTTGATATAACGCTTCCGCTTTCGGTCTACGAGGGTACGTAGACAACACTCTCCCCTCTCGTTGCTATGCATCACCATGATCTTGCGTGTGCGTAGGAAATTTTTTGAAATTACTACGTTCCCCAACAGTGGCATCCGAGCCTAGGTTTTTATGGTTTGATGTTATTTGCACGAGTAGAACACAAGTGAGTTGTGGACGATACAAGTCATACTGCCTACCAGCATGTCATACTTTGGTTCAGCGGTATTGTTGGACGAGACGATCCGGACCAACCTTACGCGTACTCTTACGCGAGACCGGTTCCCTCGACGTGCTTTGCACATAGATGGCTTGCGGAAGACTGTCTCTCCAACTTTAGTTGAACCGAGTATGGCTACGCCCGGTCCTTGAGAAGGTTAAAACGGAGTCTATTTGACAAACTATCATTGTGGTTTTGATGCGTAGGTAAGATGAGTTCTTGCTTAAGCCCGTAGCAGCCACGTAAAATTTGCAACAAACAAAGTAGAGGACGTCTAACTTGTTTTTGCAGGGCATGTTGTGATGTGATATGGTCAAGACATGATGCTAAATTTTATTGTATGAGATGATCATGTTTTGTAACTGAGTTATCGGCAACTGGCAGGAGCCATATGGTTGTCGCTTTATTGTATGCAATGCAATCGCGATGTAATGCTTTACTTTATTACTAAGCGGTAGTGATAGTCGTGGAAGCATAAGATTGGCGAGACGACAACGATGCTACGATGGAGATCAAGGTGTCGCGCCGGTGACGATGGTGATCATGACGGTGCTTCGGAGATGGAGATCACAAGCACAAGATGATGATGACCATATCATATAACTTATATTGATTGCATGTGATGTTTATCTTTCTATGCATCTTATCTTGCTTTGATTGACGGTAGCATTATAAGATGATCTCTCACTAAATTATCAAGAAGTGTTCTCCCTGAGTATGCACCATTGCAAAAGTTCTTCGTGCTGAGACACCACGTGATGATCGGGTGTGATAGGCTCTACGTTCAAATACAACGGGTGCAAAACAGTTGCACACGCGGAATACTCAGGTTATACTTGACGAGCTATGCATATAAGATATGACCTCGGAACACAGAGACCGAAAGGTCAAGCGTGAATCATATAGTAGATATGATCAACATAACGATGTTCACCATTGAAAACTACTCCATATCACGTGATGATCGGTTATGGTTTAGTTGATTTGGATCACGTGATCACTTAGAGGATTAGAGGGATGTCTATCTAAGTGGGAGTTCTTAATTAATTTGATTAACTGAACATAAACTTATCATGAATTTAGTACCTGATAGTATCTTGCTTGTTTATGTTGATTGTAGATAGATGGCTCGTGCTGTTGTTCCGTTAAATTTTAATGCATTCCTTGAGAAAGCAAAGTTGAAAGATGATGGTAGCAATTACACGGACTGGGTCCGTAACTTGAGGATTATCCTCATTGCTGCACAGAAGAATTACGTCCTGGAAGCACCGCTAGGTGCCAGGCCTGCTGCTAGAGCAACACCAGAAGTTATGAACGTCTGGCAGAGCAAAGCTGATGACTACTCGATAGTTCAGTGTGCCATGCTTTACGGCTTAGAACCGGGACTTCAACGACGTTTTGAACGTCATGGAGCATATGAGATGTTCCAGGGGTTGAAGTTAATATTTCAAGCAAATGCCCGGATTGAGAGATATGAAGTCTCCAATAGGTTCTATAGCTGCAAGATGGAGGAGAACAGTTCTGTCAGTGAGCATATACTCAAAATGTCTGGGTATAATAATCACTTGATTCAATTGGGAGTTACTCTTCCAGATGATTGCGTCATTGACAGAATTCTCCAATCACTGCCACCAAGCTACAAGAGCTTCGTGATGAACTATAATATGCAAGGGATGAACAAGACTATTCCCGAGCTCTTCGCAATGCTAAAAGCTGCAGAGGTAGAAATCAAGAAGGAGCATCAAGTGTTGATGGTTAACAAAACCACTAGTTTCAAGAAAAAGGGCAAAGGGAAGAAATAGGGGAACTTCAAGAAAAACGGCAAGCGAGTTGCTGCTCAAGAGAAGAAACCCAAGTCTGGACCTAAGCCTAAAACTGAGTGCTTCTACTGCAAGCAGACTGGTCACTGGAAGCGGAACTGCCCCAAGTATTTGCCGGATAAGAAGGATGGCAAGGTGAACAAAGGTATATGTGATATACATGTTATTGATGTGTACCTTACTAATGCTCGCAGTAGCACCTGGGTATTTGATACTGGTTCTGTTGCTAATATTTGCAACTCGAAACAGGGACTACAGAATAAGCGGACACTAGCAAAGGACGAGGTGACGATGCGCGTGGGAAACGGTTCCAAAGTCGATGTGATCGCGGTCGGCACGCTACCTCTACATCTACCTTCGGGATTAATATTAGACCTAAATAATTGTTATTTGGTGCCAGCGTTGAGCATGAACATTATATCTGGATCTTGTTTAATGCGAGACGGTTATTCATTTAAATCAGAGAATAATGGTTGTTCTATTTATATGAGTAATATCTTTTATGGTCATGCGCCTTTGAAGAGTGGTCTATTTTTGATGAATCTCGATAATAGTGATACACATATTCATAATGTTGAAGCCAAAAGATGCAGAGTTGATAATGAAAGTGCAACTTATTTGTGGCACTGTCGTTTAGGTCATATCGGTGTAAAGCGCATGAAGAAACTCCATACTGATGGACTTTTGGAACCACTTGATTATGAATCACTTGGTACTTGCGAACCGTGCCTCATGGGCAAGATGACTAAAACACCGTTCTCCGGTACTATGGAGAGAGCAACAGATTTGTTGGAAATCATACATACCGATGTATGTGGACCGATGAATATTGAGGCTCGTGGTGGATATCGTTATTTTCTCACCTTCACAGATGACTTAAGCAGATATGGGTATATCTACTTAATGAAACACAAGTCTGAAACATTTGAAAATTTCAAAGAATTTCAGAGTGAAGTTGAAAATCATCGTAACAAGAAAATAAAGTTTCTACGATCTGATCGTGGAGGAGAATATTTGAGTTACGAGTTTGGTGTACATTTGAAAAATTGTGGAATAGTTTCGCAACTCACGCCACCCGGAACACCACAGCGTAATGGTGTGTCCGAAAGTCGTAATCGTACTTTACTAGATATGGTGCGATCTATGATGTCTCTTATTGATTTACCGCTATCGTTTTGGGGATACGCTCTAGAGACGGCCGCATTCACGTTAAATAGGGCACCATCTAAATCCGTTGAGACGACGCCTTATGAACTATGGTTTGGCAAGAAACCAAAGTTGTCGTTTCTTAAAGTTTGGGGCTGTGATGCTTATGTGAAAAAGCTTCAACCTGATAAGCTCGAACCCAAATCGGAAAAATATGTCTTCATAGGATATCCAAAAGGAAACTGTTGGATACACCTTCTATCACAGATCCGAAGGCAAGACTTTTGTTGCTAAGTTCGGAAACTTTCTAGAGAAGGAGTTTCTTTCGAAAGAAGTGAGTGGGAGGAAAGTAGAACTTGACGAGGTAACTGTACCTACTCCTTTATTGAGAAGTAGTACATCACAGAAAACTGTTTGTGCGACACCTACACCAATAAGTGAGGAAACTAATGATGATGATCATGAAACTTTAGATCAAGATACTACTGAACCTCGTAGATCAACCAGAGTGAGATCCGCACCAGAGTGGTACGGTAATCCTGTTCTGGAGGTCATGATATTAGATCATGATGAACCTACGAACTATGAAGAAGCGATGGTGAGCCCAGATTCCGCAAAGTGGCTTGAAGCCATGAAATCTGAGATGGGATCCATGTATGAGAACAAAGTATGGACTTTGGTTGACTTGCCCGATGATCGGCAAGCAATTGAGAACAAATGGATCTTTAAGAAGAAGACTGACGCTGATGGTAATGTTACTGTCTACAAAGCTCCACTTGTCGCAAAAGGTTTTCGACAAGTTCAAGGGATTGACTACGATGAGACTTTCTCACCCGTAGCGATGCTTAAGTCTGTCCGAATCATGTTAGCAATTGTCGCATTTTATGATTATGAAATTTGGCAGATGGATGTCAAAACTGCATTCCTGAATGGATTTCTGGAAGAAGAGTTGTATATGATGCAACCGGAAGGTTTTGTCGATCCAAAGGGAGCTAACAAAGTGTGCAAGCTCCAGCGATCCATTTATGGACTGGTGCAAGCCTCTCAGAGTTGGAATAAATGCTTTGATAGTGTGATCAAAGCATTTGGTTTTATACAGACTTTCGGAGAAGCCTGTATTTACAAGAAAGTGAGTGGGAGCTCTGTAGCATTTCTAATATTATATGTGGATGACATATTACTGATTGGAAATGATATAGAAATTCTGGATAGCATAAAGGGATACTTGAATAAATGTTTTTCAATGAAAGACCTCGGAGAAGCTGCTTACATATTAGGCATAAAGATCTATAGAGATAGATCAAGACGCTTAATTGGACTTTCACAAAGCACATACCTTGAAAAGATTTTGAAGAAGTTCAAAATGGATCAAGCAAAGAAAGGGTTCTTGCCTGTGTTACAAGGTGTGAGATTGAGTAAGACTCAAAGCCCGACCACTGCAGAAGATAGAGATAAAATGAAAGATGTTCCCTATGCTTCAGCCATAGGCTCTATCATGTATGCAATGCTGTGTACCAGACCTGATGTGTGCCTTGCTATAAGTTTAGTAGGGAGGTACCAAAGTAATCCAGGAGTGGATCACTGGACAGCGGTCAAGAACATCCTGAAATACCTGAAAAGGACTAAGGATATGTTTCTCATATATGGAGGTGACAAAGAGCTCACCGTAAGAGGTTACGTTGATGCAAGCTTTGACACTGATCCGGACGATTCTAAATCGCAAACCGGATACGTGTTTACATTAAACGGTGGAGCTGTCAGTTGGTGCAGTTCTAAACAAAGCGTCGTAGTGGGATCTACATGTAAAGCGGAGTACATAGCTGCTTCGGAAGCAGCAAACGAAGGAGTCTGGATGAAGGAGTTCATATCCGATCTAGGTGTCATACCTAGTGCATCGGGTCCAATGAAAATCTTTTGTGACAATACTGGTGCAATTGCCTTGGCAAAGGAATCCAGATTTCACAAAAGGACCAAACACATCAAGAGACGCTTCAACTCCATCCAGGATCTAGTCCAGGTGGGAGACATAGAGATTTGCAAGATACATACGGATCTGAATGTTGCAGACCCGTTGACTAAGCCTCTTCCACGAGCAAAACATGATCAGCACCAAGACTCCATGGGTGTTAGGATCATTACAGTGTAATCTAGATTATTGACTCTAGTGCAAGTGGGAGACTGAAGGAAATATGCCCTAGAGGCAATAATAAAGTTATTATTTATTTCCTTATATCATGATAAAGGTTTATTATTCATGCTAGAATTGTATTAACCGGAAACATAATACATGTGTGAATACATAGACAAACAGAGTGTCACTAGTATGCCTCTACTAGACTAGCTCGTTAATCAAAGATGGTTATGTTTCCTAACCATGAACAAAGAGTTGTTATTTGATTAACGAGGTCACATCATTAGTTGAATGATCTGATTGACATGACCCATTATATTAGCTTAGCACCCGATCGTTTAGTATGTTGCTATTGCTTTATCCATGACTTATACATGTTCCTATGACTATGAGATTATGCAACTCCCGTTTGCCGGAGGAACACTTTGGGTACTACCAAACGTCACAACGTAACTGGGTGATTATAAAGGAGTATTACAGGTGTCTCCAATGGTAGATGTTGGGTTGGCGTATTTCGAGATTAGGATTTGTCACTCCGATCGTCGGAGAGGTATCTCTGGGCCCTCTCGGTAATGCACATCACTTAAGCCTTGCAAGCATTGCAACTAATGAATTAGTTGCGGGATGATGTATTACGTAACGAGTAAAGAGACTTGCCGGTAACGAGATTGAACTAAGTATTGGATACTGACGATCGAATCTCGGGCAAGTAAACATACCGATGACAAAGGGAATAACGTATGTTGTTATGCGGTCTGACCGATAAAGATCTTCGTAGAATATGTAGGAGCCAATATGGGCATCCAGGTCCCGCTATTGGTTATTCACCAGAGATGTGTCTCGGTCATGTCTACATTGTTCTCGAACCGTAGGGTCCGCACGCTTAACGTTACGATGACAGTTATTATGAGTTTATGCATTTTGATGACCCGAAGGTTGTTCGGAGTCCCGGATGTGATCACGGACATGACGAGGAGTCTCGAAATGGTCGAGACGTAAAGATTGATATATTGGAAGCCTATGTTTGGACATCGGAAGTGTTCCAGGTGAAATCGGGATTTTACCGGAATACCGGGAGGGTTACCGGAACCCCCCGGGAGCCAAATGGGCCAATATGGGCCTTGGTGGAAAGGTGAGAGGGCTGCCCTCATGGGCTGCGCGCCTCCCCCCTTCCCCTTGTCCTATTAGGACTAGGGAAGGTGGCCGGCCAGCCCCTCTCTCTTTCCCCACTTGGGGAGTCCTATTAGGAATAGGATTGGAGGGTGGTCCTACTCCCAGCGGGAGTAGGACTCCTCCTATGGCTGCCGCGCCCCTCCCCCTTTGCCCTTTATATACGGGGGCAGGGGGCACCTCTAGACACACAATTGATCATTGAGATCTTTCCTTAGCCGTGTGCGGTGCCCCCTGCCACCAAATTCCACCTCGGTCATATTGTCGCAGTGCTTAGGCGAAGCCCTGCGTCAGTAGTACATCAAGATCGTCACCACGCCGTCGTGCTGACGGAACTCTTCCCCGACGCTTTGCTGGATCGGAGCCCGGGGATCGTCATCGAGCTGAACGTGTGCCAAGAACTCGGAGGCGCCGGAGTAACGGTGCTTGGATCGGTCGAATCGTGAAGACGTACGACTACATCAACCGCGTTGATATAACGCTTCCGCTTTCGGTCTACGAGGGTACGTAGACAACACTCTGCCCTCTCGTTGCTATGCATCACCATGATCTTGCGTGTGCGTAGGAAATTTTTTGAAATTACTACGTTCCCCATCAAGAACTTCTAAATTTTAGTTCAAATCATGACCTGAAGTTTGGACATTTCACAAACTTGTTTTTAGTTTGCATCCAATGATTCCGAATATGAAGTTTCGGAACCTAATTAAGTGTTTGCATCTTAAAATACACCCACCTTAGTTTTTAAATTGCAGCGAAAAAATTATAAAATACATGTTGCACATTGAGTGTTGGAAATTAAAGTGAAGGTATTGACTTACATTTTAAATACTTGACATACTTTTCGTGAACTTGCATTAACTTTATAGATTCTAATTTTTGTTATTAACTTGGAAAGTCTTTTTACTTCAGGTCTTGAATCCCTACATGATGATCCTATCCTGGTAAACAAGTACTTAAGAACAATTTTTGGCCAATTTAACTATTTTTGGCTCATGGTTCAACATGTTTCCAAATCAGATATGGAAGACAAGCACTCCAGTCGCTGATGAAACTGGCACAGAAGCACACATAATGAAGGACGTGGTTTTGATTTATAGAGCATTTGAGGATCAAATGAGATGAAGATTCAGTTCTCTAATTTCTGTTTTGGTTCAGTTTTTTCATCATTTCTACTCAAGGTGGCGAAGGGTTTCCTTGTGATCGGCCCGGCACCAATCTTCTGGGTGTTATGGAAGACCAAGAATAAATCCTGCTTTAAATGTGTTCGTCCTGGAGATCCAACCACTGTAGTTTTTTATGTTTGTTAGTTCTTAGAATCTTGGGCAACCTTTGCAGAAAGGGGCTCTTTAAGGACTGTTGCGACAGCGATCCGGTAAGCTGGCGATGGTGGTGTAGGAAGTGTATGGGCGTCGACATAGCTGGAACCAATAAATTGTCGCCCTCCTTTTTGTGCCCTCCTATGTTAGCCTATTTGGGATTCTATGTCCAATTTCTTTTTTCTCTGTATGAGAGTTGGCTGTAGTTCGTCCATTACTGGTCGACGATGCTGATGCTCATGTTACAAGGATATGATGCAAGGAGTAGTTGTTTATGCCTTTGTGTTCTGTTTGGGTGGCTTATACCTGGCCCGTACGCTGGTGTGTGTGCATGTGTATACTGGAATGATTTCATCAACGATATTGGGCAAAGATACTTTTCTTGGAAAAAAAAGTGCAACTACATGGCAAACATGACAGATGTGAAGATTTTACTGAAGAGAAAGTTGTGCAAATTCTTATGTTGGGGGAAATTTCACTCAAATGCGTGTAAGCTTGGGAACAAAATTGAATATCCGAAGAAAGATATCGATATTTATTACACAAAGGATGACCCGACACGGGTCAATCTGAGCACACTACATAGTAAAATAAACTATTTTTTGATGTTCCGTGCAACGCACGGGCATCTTACTAGTCACGGAAGAAATCCAAGAATGGGGGAGACAAGATGCAGTAGAAGTATGCACAGAAGAACGGGTATGAGTTCGTTGGAACCTTGGGGCCTTGGGGGATGACCACAGGGGTTTGTGATCCGCTTACAGCATTGCCCGTCAAAGTGAACGGCGAGAAGACCAATTCTCTCTCCGCCGTCTCTCCGTCTCCTCCAGTTCCTTCTTATTCTCCGCCTTAAGGTCGATTGGCTTGGCCACCTTCTTCCCCTTGGCGGTGGTATTCTTGGGCGCCATCAAGGGATCGAGAAAGCGGAGGAATATTAGGCTGGTGTGAGGGAAGCGGTAGTGGCGGCGCTAGAGGTGGCTCCGGTGGGGAAAAGAGGATGAAGCGAGGAGAACATGGGCGAATGAGCAGTGCCTCCTCGCAGTTACCTTTTTATGGGGAAGGAGCGAGGGGGCTGGCTCTTCGCTGTTCACCCCTGTCGCACCTTTTACAAGCGCACTACTGCAGATAACCGCAGCAGGCCATGTTCCCACGACCCTCATTTAATGTGCGGATTGGACGTGCGTCAGCAGGAACCGTCGTGATACAGATTGCATCAGAAGATTACGACAATTGTTCTCCGCCATATGTGCATGTGCATGTTTTTGGGCCTAGCCCAATGACGCCTCGAATGCGCATGTGTCCAAGGCCCCGGGGCTCTTGTCGGTGCACTAAGAACGGGGCCCTTACTACTCGAGACTTATGCACGGGCAGTGGCGGCACCCCCAGCAAGGGGGCTTGGTGGAGGCCATCCTGAAATCAGGTCGATGAGTTGTGAAGCAGACCGCGGGGACCAAAAAACAACTCTTTGAGAGATCAAGGAGTGCATCAAGAAGACCAGGGTTCAAGACAAGACTCAAGATCAAGTACAGAAGCAACCCTTGCTGGCAAGGCCGGTCCGGCAAGGTGAAGACTCGACAAGCTCTTTGCCCGAAAAAACCCCACCAGTTGCCAGCGCTCCACCTCACTGGACAGCTAGTCGTTCGTTAGTGAGGTGTCGAGCCTGCAGGGAGTTAGGTGAGGCTTTTCGGACACGTGTCAACTCATCGAAGGGATTTTCACCTTTATTGACACCCGTCCAGAAGGCGTGTCAAGATAATAGGAGTTAGCTGATTAAGCGGTGGACACCCTTGCCGGGTTTTCTCCTCATCATGACACCTAGCAACACATTTAATTCTTTTTTTCCTAACTAACAAACTTAGGTATGATAGCACTATTGCTATCTAATCACCATGTAATTCCCTTTTGGCCATTGTGGTAACCCCTTGCACTATAAATGGAGGGCCAGGGCAACGTTTACAGGGGTTGGCAAGTCAGTAGATCACTACTCTGTACTACTACACGCGTAGCTGCTGCCCTACATCCTTGTCGGGGCTAGCGCTCCATGTACTTGTGCTTCACACTTACACCCAATATAGCAAGCAGGAGTAGGGTTTTCACCTGTCTATGGCCCAAACCTGGGTAAAGATTCCGGTGTCCTTGGTCGATTGTGCTCTCTCTATTCCGTGTCACTCCCCAGCCGAACCACAAGGGGCTTGGTGGCCCCATAGATAGTCGTTCCACACTGACAAGGAGTCACATACCAAGGATCAATTACTCAGAATAGTTTCAGAAACGGAGCTACGAGCAAAGAGATTAAAATTCTTAGGTTTCGGGGCAAGAACACGAGAAAGCGAGTAAGTACGATTTTTTCTAGAGGTGGAAGAAGCAATGGGCAAAGGCACTAAGTAGTGGGACCTTGTGGGGCCCAGAAGCTCACCAGGTGCGCCACCTTAGCTTGTAGCTCACTAGTGCACCCCTGTGGTTTGAATTCAGCGCACAAAAATCTTAAATACTGCATAAAAAATCATATTAAATTTTCAGGACATTTCAAGAACTTCTATTTTTGGGACATTTTATTTCATCAAAAGTTCCAAAAAATGGGAAAATGGCATTCTAATGTATTAAACTTTATTGAAACTAAACATAACAAAGGTTAAACTAAAGTTACAGAAAGATGCTTAAGGAATTCATCGACCATATGCTCCTCAAAAGGAATTCATTGACAAGGTTGATCAAGTCATATTAGTGAACTACTTCTGAGTGACATAAAACCGAAGAATCTTTGTATAACATAATCTTACCTCAACATAATAGCCATGGTTCCAATCATAAGAGTTCGATATTTATTTTCGGGAAAAGGAAGAGGAAATTCAAAGTCTCCAATAGTTATAGTCATAATCTTTTCAATAGAGTTGAGACTGTTTACTTTTTTATCTGCAAAGAATATATCGTATGCTCATCTTCATTAACATGGAAAGTGATCTTGCTTTTGTTGCAATCAATAACAGCCCCTAAAGTATTTAGAAAAGGTCTTCCAAGGATAGCCGACATATTGTTGTCCTCAGGCATATCAAGAATAACTAAGTCCGTTAAGACAGTAACATTAGCAACCACAATGGGAACATCCTCACAAATACAGACATGTATAGCAGTGGATTTGTCAGCCATTTGCAAAGAGATTTCGATAGGAGTTAATTTAACACCAGTCCCTAAATCACACAAAGCAATTTTAACAAAATTATTCTTAATAGAACATGGTATAGTAGGTATCCCTGGATCTCCTAACTTTTAATGCATTTTTCCTTTGAAATACTGCAAACATATTAGATATTTCAGCCTCAGGTATTTTTCTTTTATTACTGACAATATTTTTCATATATTTAGAATAAGGAGGCATTTTCATAGCATCACTCAGAGGTACTTGCAAGAACAAAGGTTTAAGTAATTCAACAAAACGATTGAAGGCGTCTTCATCCTTAGATTTTAAGCTTTGCTAGGAAAGGGCATGGGTTTTTGAACCACATTTCTCTTTATTTACCATGCTTCCTAACAACAAAGTCTTGTTTATTATATCTTTTATTCTTAGGTAGTGGGTCACCAAGCTCAACTTCACATTCTATTTATATTTCATTATCAGATTTATTATTATTATCAAGTGGAGCATCAATATGATTATCATCAACATCATCATTATCAGTAGGTATATGCTCATTACCAAATTGTGTCTTAGCATCAGAAATAGAAACATTATTAAGATTCTCAATAGGTTTTTCTATAGCAGCTCACTAGAAGCATGCAAGGTTTTATCATTATTCCTTCTCTTCTTCTTCTTAGAGGAACTAGGTGCACTATCATTAATTCTTTGAGAATCTTGTTCAATTCTTTTAGGATGACCCTCAAGATATAGAGGATTCCGAGTCATTCTACCACCCGTAGTCATTACTCTAACAACAGGATCATTAAACTTTAGTCATTTCCTTAAGCTAGTCATTTTGTGATTTAGCAACTTGTTCTAGCTGAGTGTGAACCATAGCAGAATTCTTACATAAACCTTTAACATCATTAGTAGTTCTAAATATCACATCACTCAAGCGTTCAAACATAATAGTATCATGTTTCAGTTGATCACTTCTTTGCATCTTCAGATTTAATACCTTTCTCCTTCATATATTTCTTGGCTTCTCGCATATCTTATGGACTAAGGAATAGAATGCCTCTTTTATTCAGAGTTGGCTTCGGGGGTGGTTCGGGAAGTGTCCAGTCATCGACATTTCTCAATAATTTATTTAATTATTCATGAGCTTGTTCAACTGTTCTTTTCCTGAAAACACAACCAGCACAACTATCTAGGTAGTCCATGGAAGCCTCGGTTAGTCCATTATAGAAGATATTATTTCATTTTTCTTAAGAGGATGGTCAGGCAGAACATTTAATAATTGGAGAAGCCTCCCCCAAGCTTGAGGGAGACATTCTTCCTCAAGTTGCACAAAGTTAAATATTTCTTGTAAGGCAGCTTGCGTCTTATGTGTAGGGGAATATTTTTAAGAGAAGTAATGAATCATATCATGGGGACCACACACACAACCAGGAGCAAGACTATTAAACCAAGTTTTGGTATCACCATTTAATGACAAAGGAAACAATTTAAGAATGTAATAGTAGCGGATCTTTTCCTCTTAAGCAAACAGGGTGGCAATGTCATTTAACTTGGTAAGATGTGCAATAACAGTTTTAGATTCATAGCCATTAAAATGATCATATTCTACCAAAGTAATAAGTTTAGGGTCAACAGATAATTCATTCTATTAATCGGTACCAAAAATAGGAGAGGTGGCAAACTTAGGATCATATTTCATCATTTAGTTCATAGCTTTTCCTTTATTTTAGCGATTAAATCAGCAAGATCCTCCCTATTTTCACAAGCAAGTAATTCTACAGTAATCGCCCCATCACTAGTGTAACCATCAGGTGCATCAAACATTTTAGTTCTAGTCGGAGTACTAGGTGTAGTAGGTGATGCATAATTTTCAGTAATTTCATATTATTTAGCTTTAGCAATATGAGCATCAAGTAATTCACCTAGTGGCATAGTTTTATTAAGCAAGGTTGAAGCATCATCATGAGTATCGCCACTAGCAGAAGTATTATCAGTTACTTGCGACATAACAGGTTGAATAACAAGTGGTGGTGTCGCAATCTGACTTAAAACAAAAGGTGAATCAAGTGTGGACCGAGATGGCAGTTCCTTACCTCCTTTCATAGTAGAGGGCATGATCTTGGTCTTAGCGTCTCTCGGATTCTTCATAATGCATATAACTTGTAGCAAATATTTAACTCCCAAGTGAACTTAAAAGATAGAGCTACACTCCCTCGCAACGTCACCAGAAAGTAGTCTTGATGACCCACAAGTATAGGGGATCGCAACAGTCATTGCGTGTAGTATTTGACCCAACCTAATTATTTGACACAAGGAGAGCCAAATAATATTTATAAGACTTAGCAGTTAAGTTCTCAATTCCACCACACCTGAGAAGTTATTTCCTTGCAGCAACATATTAGTAGCATGGTAATATGATAGATTTGATAGCAGTGGTAAGAGTAATGATAACAGTAGGAGTTTGTAGTGATTGTAATAGCAACATTAATAGTACTCCCTCCATTCCCAAATATTTGTCTTTTTAGGGACTCCAAATTGAATGCCATATACAGATGTATATATACATCTTTTAGAGTGCAGATTCACTCATTTTGCTTCGTATGTAGTCACTTGTTGAAATCTCTAGAAAGACAAATATTTAGGAATGGAGGGAGTAGTAACTTAGCAAAGACAATATGAGAAAAGCATAGGCATGTAGTAGCGATGGATATTTGGATGGCATTCATCGTGTAACAGTCACAACCTAGAGTGATACACAATAGCTCCAATTCATCAATCATATGTAGGCATGTATTATGTATACAGTCATACGTGCTTGTAATAAGAACTTCCATAACATCTTTTGTCCTACCCTCTTGTGGTAGCAGGGTCCTAATGGAAATCTAAAGGTAATTAAGGTGCTCCTTTTAATAGAGAATTGGAACAAAACATTAAGACATAGTGAATACATGAACTCCTCGATTTACAGTCATCACTACAAAAACAATATATTTCCGTGATGATACGTGTTTGTCACAGTAGGTCACCTTTTTCTGTCATGTATGTACATCCATGATGATTTTATGACAGAATCAAGATAGTCATACATGTGTTGTCGTAGAAGTGTTCCATGACAATACCAAAATTATGATCACGGAAGTGTTCACTTCCATGACGATAAATGACGCGTCATGGAAGTGCTTTCGTCAAGGGTGACCGACACGTGGCATCCACCGGAACGGGTCACCGTTAAGCAATCGGGTCTGGTTTTGGATCCGATAACCCGTTAACAGCCCAGACCAATGGGGATTTTCCACATGTAAAATTCTCATTGGCCAAACGAAACACGTGTCAGCTCGTCATTAGATCAGGTAGGCGCCTATGATATGTCGACACGTGCGACAGCCCACCACAGGCCCATTTAGCATACAAAGGCCGGCCTGTTTGACTTGGTCAAAAGTTAGCGGGCCGGCCCATGAAAAGCATGTTAATGGTCTGTTCGCAAATAACCCATTTTACGGGCCGATAACTCATGGCTCGTTAGGGCCTTCCTGAAATCGGCCCAACAACGTTATGTGGGCCACTAAATATAACACCAGCCCATTTCACTTTTGGCCCATGTATGGCCCATGATGTCTTTCGGCCCATATGAGGCCTTTCGTATCTTTAGCCCCTTTAGTGGCCCACGATGACTCTAACCCATAATGAACAGTAAATTTCTTTGTACCCATTAACGGCCCATGATTCACATGGGTTGTTTCCAGCCCGTGTTAGCTTTCGGCCTACTGACGGCCCATACGTTCTTGGGCTCCTTTCCGGCCCTTGATTACTTCCGGCCTATTACTGGCATGTTCCCCTAATGGGCCAAATTCGGCCCTTGGCTAGAATCGGCCCGTTTGTGGGTGGTTAACCCGTTGCGCTGTTTCCAGCCCGTCCTATATTCTGGCCCATTAACGATCTGTTATGCCTATGATAGAATTAAGCCTTTGTTGTCCTCCGAACTGTTAACGGCCTGTTACCATGCTGGGCCGATACCAATTACACCTGTTTACGGCCCATGTGGACCCATTTATCCAACTGCCCAAGGCCCACCTATTCTATGGCCCGTTGGAGGCCCATTTATCCGATGGCCCATAGGAGGCCCATGGATCCTATGGCCTTTAGCAGGATCAAGGTTACCACGATTCGTATATGGCCCATGGTTGTTGCAGCCACTAGCAAACCAGGGAAAAAGAAGACTAGGAAATAAATAATCCTGAAACTAAAGCTAGGCTATTAAGGCGATTGCAGAAATTACATACACTGGGCATCAAAGTTCGCCACCAGTGCAAATATAGGGATGATGTCTACTGCGCAACTTTATTCTTGTAGACACGTGTTGGGCCTCCAAGCGCAGAGTTTTGTAGGACAGTAGCAATTTTCCCTCAAGTGGATGACCTAAGGTTTATCAATCCGTGAGAGGTGTAGGCTGAAGATGGTCTCTCTCAAACGACCCTGCAATGAAATACAAGAAATCTCTTGTGTTCCCAACACACCCAATACAATGGAAAATTGTATAGGTGCACTAGTTCGGCGAAGAGATGGCGATAAAAGTGTAATATTGATGGTAGAAATGTATTTTTATAATCTGAATAATAAAAACAGCAAGGTAGCAAATAGTAAACGGGCACAAAAACATTATTTCAATGCTTAAAAAGGAGGCCTAGGGTTCGTACTTTCGCTAGTGCAATCTCTCAACAGCACTAACATAGTTGGATCATATGATTATCCCTCAAAGTACAACAAAGAATCACTCCCGAGTCTCTATTAGCGGAGAACAAAAGGTAGGAATTGTTTGTAAGGTGTGAAGCCACCTCAAAGCTATTCTTTCCGAGCGATCTATTCAAGAGTTCGTACTAAAATAACACAAATCTATTGTTTCCGTTCGATCTATCCTAGAGTTCGTACTAGAATGACACCAAAGCATATTAATATTCATAATACTCAATCCACACAAGGAACTACAAAGAGACCCCAAAGTTTCTACCGGAGAAAAACGTGCATCAACCACTATGCATAGGTTACCCTGATATCACCGTGGGAATCTGCGAGTTGAATGCCATAACATATATCAAGTGAATCAATAGATACCCCAATTTTCACCTCAAGTATTCATACCACAAGACATATATCATGTGTTCTCATCTCTGAATATTGAATCCGACATGACAAAGCTTCAAAGGGTAAAGATTCAATTCATCACAACGAGAGTATAGTGGGGAGAAATATCACAAAGAGGCCCTCCATTTGGAAGGAGCACCTTTATCCGCTGCCTTGCTAATTTACTTCCACTTTATTGATTTTGAATTGTCAAGTAAAACCGACAAGAAAAAGCAATAAAATTTACTCTTCAGAACTCATCTGTGCATCATACTAACAATCACTACTTTGATGTAAGGCAAACACATGATACCAAGATGGAATATCTATGAATAACAGGACGACATGGCATATTCACAACTGTTTGTGTAAACTAAGCAGAAGCCATTTCAACAAATAAGAAGCAATGCAAGCTAGACACCACATGAAAGATGCAACCCATATGACTCTGCCAAGTTAAAAGCGTCCCATCTTAAATGGCATTTCAACAAATTAGAAGCAGCGCATGCTATAAATCATATGAAAGATGCAACTAATATCGCACTGCATATACTAAAGGTGTCTCGTCATATTGATTGATGCGGGATACAAAAAACAATAGTTTTATGTAAGGACATGCTTAATAGACAGATGTACTATGTAGTAAAAACAGGAAGGCATGTCACATTAACAGGTATAATGTATAAACTAAGCAGAATAGCACATGCAATTTAACACCATATGCAACATGCAACCACATATCACGTTTCCAAGTTAGAGCAAGCACCTGCGATGCTCGTGTAGGGGAAATGCGGTAATCAAATACAGAGCTACGTTCACTATCTTCATCTAGCCTTGTTGTTTCTTCAGAATCATGTGGGGAGGCTGATGCTGCATTCTTTAAATGTGGATCTTTACTCACAGTAGTCCACTGGCCTGACTGCCTCATCATAATTGATTTATGAAGGATACACAAGAACATTAGTTTGACGTAAGAACATGGTTAATAGACAGATGTACTAGTATGTACGAAAAACAGGAAGGCATGTCATATTCAAATATATAATGTGTAAGCTAACTAGCTAAGCAGATGCAATTTAACCAAATTGGAAGCAATAAAAGCTAGACATCCGGCTGGAGTGGTGAGCATGATCATCTAGGACCTGAGAGCCTGGTGGGAGGAGGGCTGCTTCGCCACCATCGTGGCTTTTTACTTGGCTTCTAGGTGAGGCCTATCTGTGTTGGGCATGTCACTGGCTCGGCCAGTGCCCTGACTAGCTATTTGTCTTTTGGTGCTCCCGGGATGGTGGTTCATGTAAAAAATATCTTTCATTTATCTTAATAAAGACCAACTTCGGCCTTTCGATACAAGCTAGACACCATATGAAACATGCAACAACATATGACACCGCGAAGTTGAAGCAGGCACCTGGGATGGTGGTTCATGGCGAGCGAGATCATCAACTTCGGAGCTACATTTACTGTCTCCATCTGCTGACACTACACCCTTTAAAGTGTTGAAACGTGTCTGGCCTACCCACGTACAAAGCTGGACTGACTTGTCTCTTTTCTTTTCTGCTTCTGTCAAGGTAGAGTCTGAAATACCCTTGCATAAGAACACAATAGTGAGAGTATGGGTGAAGTGTGTGCAGAACTAGTGCACTATAAAAGTAGCAGATAGCAGGTGGCTAAAAAAATAAATGACACGAGACATATGATAGCTCTAGAACATTGCATGGCAAACAAAATTGGATTCTACTCTGTATGATTTTGTAATATATGAGCATAGAGATGGCTGGGAAATGCAAGTACTCCTCCAGCACAACACCACATGTGGTCCTATCAAAATAACAGACGACTGAAATAAATAGGTTAGTCGATTTTTTTATGAACCGTCTGATCTATAAGGAATGGGCAGAGGGTCTTCGTCTACCTCCCGCCAGTCACTGTTAACGATCATTCTCGAACCGCCAGCGACCACCGGCCCAGACCCCTGCCTCGACCGCCCCGCCCTCCCCTCGACCTCACACCCCCGGCCATCCCTTTAATCCCGACCGACCTCCAGATCGGGCGCCAGCAGCTCTAGGCCCCACACGCCCCTAAGATAAACACCAAGGCGCTGCTTCCCCGGCGTAATAGGCAGACAAGCGCCTGTTATGCCAGGGAATGCTTCCTTTAATTGGGAATCAACTGGCCAAGAATTGAAATCCAGGGGGGCGACGGACCTCTAGCTAAGGAGAAATAGTATATGAGGAGAAACCTTGTGCATCGCAAGTTACTAGGAACATCTAGTATCAAGAAGAAGCAGTCAACTAGTGCCTTATGTGGGATGAATATCGTGCAAGCAAACACGTAAGATTTGCACGAATAAGGGAAGAGGAGTACCATTTCCTATTGCCAGTACCGTGTCCTCAAGATGTCGCCGCGATTTTCTTCTTTTTACCAGGGGAACCGATGTTTTGAAGGAGGGTGTAGCCTTGGACGAACCCATGGCCAAATTTTTGACTGTGTTGTCGTGGTCGTACGTCGGCGGAGGGGAAGCAGATCCGAGGCGGCGAAGGATGGCGTAGCAGGAACAGCTCCGGTGCGGTTGACGGTGGCGAAGTTAGAGCGGCAGCGGTGAGGCGCAGGATGGCGTGGTTGAACTAACTCGGGTACGGACAGCTCGGCTCGGCTTCAACTACTAGCCGTGGAGGGCATTGTGCTACCTCTTGAGCATGTGTTGGTTTTCCCTTGAAGAGGAAAGGGTGATGCGGCAAAGTAGCGTAAGTATTTCCCTCAGTTTTTGAGAACCAAGGTATCAATCCAGTAGGCGACTACACGCAAATCCCTAATACCTGCACAAACAAATAAGAACCTTGCAACCAACATGATAAAGGGGTTGTCAATCCCTTCACGGCCACTTGCAAAAGTGAGATCTGATAAAGATAATAAGATAAATATTTTTGGTATTTTTGTTATATAGATTAAAAAGTAAAGATTGCAAAGTAAACGGTGATAGAAAAAGCTAGTTGGCGGAAGATTAATATGATGGAAAATAGACCCGGGGGCCATAGGTTTCACTAGTGGCTTCTCTCAAGATAGCATATTTTATGGTGGGTGAACAAATTACTGTCGAGCAATTGATAGAAAAGCGCATAGTTATGAGAATATCTAGGCAGTGATCATGAATGTAGGCATCATGTCCGTGTCAAGTAGACCGAAACGATTCTGCATCTACTACTATTACTCCACACATCGACCGCTATCCAGCATGCATCTAGAGTATTAAGTTCATAAGAACAGAGTAACGCATTAGGCAAGATGACATGATGTAGAGGGATAAACTCAAGCAATACGATATAAACCCCATCTTTTTATCCTCGATGGCAACAATGCAATATGTGCCTTGCTGCCCCTGCTACCACTAGGAAAGGGCACCGCAAGATTGAACCCAAAGCTAAGCACTTCTCCCATTGCAAGAAAGATCAATCTAGTAGGCCAAACTAAACCGATAATTCAAAGAGACTTGCAAAGATATCAAATGATGCATATAAGAATTCAGATAAGAATCAAATATTGTTCATAGATAATCTTGATCATAAACCCACAATTCATCGGATCTTGACAAACACACCGCAAAAAGTATTACGTCGAATAGATCTCCAAGATAATCAAGGAGAACTCTGTATTGAGATCCAAAGAGAGAGAAGAAGCCATCTCGCTAATAACTATGGACCCGAAGGTCTGTGGTAAACAACTCACACATCATCGGAGAGGCTATGGTGTTGATGTAGAAGCCCTCCGTGATTGAATCCCCCTCCGACGGAGCGCCAGAAAAGACCCAAGATGGGATCTCACGGGTACAAAAGGTTGCGGCAGTGGAAAAGGTGTTTCGTGGCTCTCCCCGATGGTTTCAGGCTATAAGAGTATATATAGGCGAAAGAAGTAGGTCCGTGGAGCTATGAGGGGCCCATGAGGGTGGGGGCATGCCTACCCCCTGGGCGCGCCTCCCTGCCTCGTGGCCGCCTCGTTGCTTCCTTGACGTCCACTCCAACACTCCTGGATTGTGTTTGTTCCAAAAATAATCCTCGCGAAGGTTTCATTCCGTTTGGATTCCGTTTGATATTCCTTTTCTGCGAAACACTGAAATAGGCAAAAAAAAATAGCAATTTGCACTGGGCCTTCGGTTAATAGGGTAGTCCCAAAAAATAATATAAAAAGGTATATTAAAGCCCATTAAACATCCAAAACAGATAACATAATAGCATGGAACAAATCAAAAATTGTAGATACGTTGGAGACGTATCAAGCATCCCCAAGCTTAATTACTGCTCGTCCTCGAGTAGGTAAATGATAAAAACATAATTTTTGATGTGGAATGCTACCTAACATAATTTTCAATGTAATTCTATTTATTGTGGCATGAATGTTCAGATCCAAAAGATTCAAGATAAAAGTTTAATATTGACATAAAAATAGTAATACTTCAAGCAGGCTAACTAAGCAATTATGTCTTATCAAAATAACATAGCCAAAGAAATCTTATCCCTACAAAATCGTATAGTTTGGCCATGCTTCATTTTCGTCACACAAAATGCTCCCATCATGCATAACCCCGATGACAAGCCGAGCAATTGGTTCATAATTTTTAACGCGCTTAAGACTTTTCAACCCTTACGCAATACATGAGTGCAAGCCATGGATATAGCACTATAGGTGGAATAGCATATGATGATGGGGATTATGTGAGAAGACAAAAAAGGAGAAAGTCTCACATTGACGCGGCTAATCAATGGGCTATGGAGATGCCCATCAATTGATGTCAATGCGAGGAGTAGGGATTGACATGCAACGGATGCACTAGAGCTAAAAATGTATGAAAGCTCATGAAAAGAAACTAAGTAGATGTGCATCCAACTTGCTTGCTCACGAAGACCTAGGGCATTTTGAGGAAGCCCATCATTGGAATATACAAGCCAAGTTTTATAATGAAAAATTCCAACTAGTATATGAAAGTGACAAAATAAGAAACTCTCTATCATGAAGATCATGGTGTTATTTTTAAGCACAAGTGTGGAAAAAGGATAGTAACATTGTCCCTTCTCTCTTTTTCTCACATTTTTTTGGGGCTTCTTTGGCCTCTTTTTTATTTGGGCTTCTTTGGCCTCCTTTTTTTCATAGTCACCTTTCCTCACATGGGACAATGCTCTAATAATGATGATCATCACACTTTTATTTACTCATAACTCAATATTACAACTCGATACTAGAACAAAAATATGACTCTATGTGAATGCCTCCGGCGGTGTACCGGGATATGCGATGAATCAAGAGCGACATGTATGAAAGAATTATCAAAGTGGCTTTGCCACAAATACAATGTCAACTACATGATCATGCAAAGCAATATGACAAAGATGGAGCGTGTCATAATAAACGGAACAGTGGAAAGTTTCATGACAATATATCTTGAAATGGCTATGGAAATCCCATAATAGGTAGGTATGGTGGCTGTTTTGAGGGAGATATAAGGAGGCTTATGTGTGATAGAGCGTAACATATCACGGGGTTTGGATGCACTGGCGAAGTTTGCACCAACTCTCAAGGTGAGAAAGGGCAATGCACGGTACCGTAGAGGCTAGAAAATTGCGAAAATGTAAGAGTGTGTATAATCCATGGACTCACATTAGTCATAAAGAACTCATATACTTTTTGCAAAAGTTTATTAGCCCTTGAAGCAAAGTACTACTACGCATGCCCCTAGAGGGATAGATTGGTAGGAAAAGGCCATCGCTCGTCCCCGGCCGCCACTCATAAGGAAAGCAATCAAAAAGCACCCCATGCTTCAAATTTGTTCCACAACGTTTACCATACGTGCATGCTACGGGACTTGCCAACTTTAACACAAGTATTTCTCAATTTCACAATTACCCAACTAGCATGACTCTAACATTACCACCTTTATATCTCAAAACCGTTATCAAGTATCAAATTATTCTATGCACTCTATATGAAAGTTTTTATTATACCCATCTTGGATGCCTAGCATATTAGGACTAATTTTATAACCAAAGAAAATTACCTTGCTGCTCTAAAAGACTCTCAAAATAATAAAAGTGAACCATGAGAGATCAATAATTTCTATAAAATAAAACCACCGCCGTATAGTGAAGCACTAGAGCAAAATTATCTAGCTCAAAAGATATAAGTGAAGCACATAGAGTATTCTAAAAAGTTTCGGTCTATGTGTGTCTCTCCCAAAAGGTGCGTACATCAAGGATGATTGTGGTAAACTAAAAGCAAGGACTCAAATCGTACAAGAAGCTCCAAGCAAAACACATATCATGTGGTGAATAAAAATATAGCATCGAGTAAAGTTAACGATAGACGAAGACGAAAGAGGGGATGCCTTCCGGGGCATCCCCAAGCTTAGGCTTTTGGTTGTCCTTGAATTTTACCTTGGGGTGCCATGGGCATCCCCAAGCTTAGGCTCTTGCCACTCCTTATTCCGTAATCCATCAAATCTTTACCCAAAAACTTGAAAACTTCACAACACAAAACTCAACAGAAAATCTCATGAGCTCCGTTAGTACAAGAAAACAAACCACCACCTTAAGGTACTGTAATGAACTCATTATGTCGGCGGGAAATCTGCCTCCACCAACACCTATGGAGACCGAGCCCCTTTCTTGGTTCGGCGGGGGCGGAGGTCGCACGAAGAGCGGATCGAGGCGATGCACACGAGGGATTTACCCAGCTTCGGGCCGCACGGATGCGTAAAACCCTACTGCTGCTTTGTGGTTTGGTATTGTGTTCTTGCTCGAGAGCATGTGGTGCTACAGTACATGCGGGCTGCTGGCGAGATCGAGCTTGAATGGCCTCCTCCCTCCTCTTCCCTTCCTGTTGCGCATGGGGCCTCCTTTTATATGTGCAAGGGGTTACCCACAGGTGGCAACGTAGGCGGGGGCAAAACTGGAAAACGATGTGTTGGGTACAGCTGTTTGCACAGTGCTATCATACCTAACTCTGACGGCAGGGGACATGGGCATTAAATGCCCGTCTGCGTCGCCCAGACGGTGCAGGGAAGGGACCGTCAGGAGCGCCACCGTTTGCCACGATGGTTACTCTGTCAGCGTTGCCTTGCCACCGCATGCTCCTGGCTGCGCAGCCTCTCGCCACGTACGCCTGGAATGGCCCTAGAGCGACGCGTGGGTGGATGAGCTGGAGCGCAGGCGCGGGGTGGTGACTTGCCGCGGTTGATGCCTTGTCGCGCCCGGGAGCTTGTCGCTCACCGGTCCTTGCCGGGACGCGGAGCGCGTCGCAGCAAGTATCTTGTCGTGCCTCGGTCGGCCTTCCCAGCAAGCTCCTCTTGCCGGGGCCTTGTGCTTCGAGCGGGCGTCCCGGCAAGCTCCTCTTGCCGGGGCCTTGCTCTCTTCGGGTGGCCTTCCCGGCAAGCTCCTCCTGCCGGGGCCTTGGCTCAAATACTTTGTTCTTGGATGGCCCAAAAAGGGACCATGGAGAGTCTTGGCGATCGCCTGGCAAGCCTTGCCGCGGGGTGCTACGACTGCCCGTGCACAAGTTCGGGGTACTAAGGTACCCCTACTTTAGTACACTGACAGGAGCCCCCGGGCCTGGGCCATACACGGTGCCGAGCGCTGTTGGGCCAGGCCCAAAACAGTGCACGGGCACGCGCGGCCTGGGTCACGCTATATCTGCTTCTGCGTCCACCACGTTCTCCCCGAACGGCACGCGTCGAATGCGGCATCGTGGGGAGAGGCGTGCGTGACGTGGGCGGCGTGCGCGGGGCTGAGCCCCGCGGGCGTGCGTCACGTCGCAGGTGATTTGTTTATTCGGAAAGGTGAAGCGCCCCCCTCCTCCCCTTATAAGCAGGGGAAGCAGGGGCAGTCCGCCCACCCGCTAGTTGCGATTCCTCAAAAACCTCCGCCACTTCCCAAGAGAAGCAGCGCTCCGCCCCTTCCGCCGCCACCAGTGCTACCGACGCCGTCGACCTCCCTCCCTCTTTCCGCCTTGGCCCCGAAGGGCGACAAGGGGAAAGGGAAGGCCGTGAAGTCGGCCGAGGCGCAGCGGCTCGAGGCGCTGCGAAAGGAGCAGGCGACCTTCCCCCCTGATCTCGGCGCGTTGGTCCTGAGGGAGGAATACTACCTCTTCTGGTCGACGGGGATGCGAGCGCACCCGCGCACGAGGGTTCTTCCCGCCTCCGCCCAGAAGGAGTATCCGACCGGGTATCCCTTCTTTGCTCTGTTCTTCTATTGCGGGCTCTGCCCGCCCTTCTCTGAATTTTTCTGCGACATCATGAACACCTACGGGTTCAACCTCCTTGATTTCACCCCCAATGCTGTCCTGACCATGGCAATTTTCACACATCTTTGCGAAAATTTCATCGGAGTCTTTCCAAACGTAGCTCTCTTCCGCCACTTCTTCACGCCTCGAGTAGAGAGAGGAGAGCCCCTCTCCGGCGGGATCGCCTGGATCTCGAAGCTCGGCAAGAAGGATGCTTATCTGGAGGGAGAGCTCCGCAGCAAATGGGAGGAAGGGAGAGCAAACTGGTGCCTGATCGTCGAGGAGAACCCGCAGCCATTCACTGTCGTGCGCCAAACTCCTGTGGTGCGCGGCAGGGATTGGAGCGACGTGGCTCCGGACGACGACAAGCTGCAGATTGCCGTCACCCGGATCCTGCGGCTCAGGCATGCCGGGCTCACAGTTGGCGCCGTTGGCGCAGATTTCCTCCGCCGCCGCATCGCTCCCCTGCAGGAGAAAGGGAGACCTGCCTGGGAGTTCCAGAATGCGGCGGACATCATGAGGCTGCGCCCTGGCCTCAACTTCAATTTCACCGTCTTGGAGCTTGACGGGACGCTCAGGGAGCTGTTCAAGCACGACCCTGACCACCCCGAATGGTTCAATCTGCCGCGAGGCGTCGTCCCGCTGTGCAACAATTCGTCGCTCAGCCGCATACTTGCAATGATGCCGCTGTGCGACTCGCACGGGATCGAATCCACTTGGCAGGAGCCCGCCGACGATGTCGTGCGGGCTTTCTTCGACGACTTGGTGGAGAGGCCAGTCGACGCCGACGAGCAGAAGGGCCTCACCCGAGACACCACCGACGCGGAGTTGGAGCGCATAGCCTCCAGGATGGAAGAGGCGGCGGCGGCCGCGGCCGCGGGCGAGTTCGGCTTCACATTGGCGGAGGCGGACGCAGCGGAGGCGGAAAGCCTTGCCGACCGAGCGGAGTTTGCCGGCGAGGAAGAGCTTGCCGGGCACGGCGCAGGGGCGAACGAGTCCACCGAGGGCACGAGCGGCTTGCCGGAGGCTGGCGCCTCTTCCTCCCGACCTTCGGGCAGCTCGTCGCAAGCGGAGCCCCCGGCTCAACCACGGAGGCGTCTCCGCAAGGCTGGAGAGGTGGCACGGCAAGCGAGCCAACAGCCGCAGCACCGCGTGACGCGCTCCGCTATTTCAGCAGGAGCGGGGTCTTCGCAGGCCGCTGCTTCTGCTCCTGCCGCCCCTCGCGCCACGGCGACGGCCGGGGCAAAGCCGTCTCGGGCTAGCGCCACCACTGCCTCCGCCAAGCGGCCGAGGGAGCCTACTCCTCCGCCTCCTCGCGCTAGAAGCGGGCCAGTCTTCGACTTCTCCGCGCTTAGCTCCGACAAGGAAGAGGGAGAGGAGTAAGATCCCCGGTGTTCTTGTGTTTCTTCAATTCTTGTAGTTGTGTCTCGCATCTCATTTGCTTTCCTCTGAATTTGCCCCTTTTCAGGACTCTGGCTCAGAGGGCGGTAAAGAGAGCCAAGGTCCCGGTGGTCATCCTCGACGATGAGCCCACCGTGACGGCAGGGGGTGCGCCTGAGATGACCTTGTCGGAGCCGCCAACTGATCCTCTGAGCAGTCCCCAGCGCAGCCCCCAGCGTAAGCATACGGCTTGCTTTCTGCCGTGGGCGCGGCCGGGTACCCTTCGTTTTTCTTGACACCTGGCTGACGATTTGTGTAGGAGCAGAGCAGCCCCACCAGGAGCGTCCGGAGACCACCCCCGATGAGCCACCCGCTACAACTACACCGCCAAGGGGGAGTTCCCCGGCGAGGGAGGAATCCCCGACAAGGGAGCAGTCCCCGGCAAGGGAGCAGTCCCCGGCAAGGGAGCAGTCTCCGGCGAGGGAGCAGTCCCCAGCGAGGGACGGCACCGGCGGCCCCTTGGCGACGGAGACCGTGACTGCAGATCCTGGCCCAGGTAACCTTCTTGCCTCGAAACTCCCCTGGGGTTCTTCTTCTTTGGATAGTTGCTTGACTTCTCCCCTTCTTTCGGCCTTCAGACCCGCCCGCCACGGACCCGATGGAGACCGAGGTCGTCGTCGAGGGGGTCGCACGCGGCCATACTGGCGACGTGGCCGCCACCGGAGAGACGGATGGTGCTGAGGATCCGGCCGGCGAAGAGGCCGCCAAGGCTGCCGCAGCAGCCGCGGGCGAGGGGGGCGGCGATCGTACTGACGGCCCTGAGGCCGCAGGAGCGCCAGGCGCTGCGCCGACCGCCGATCCTGCCTCCGCAGCGGCGTCGGGCCCCAAGGAGCCCCAGCCAGGCACCTACCTGAAGGCCGGCGATGATATCCTCGTCAAGCTCCCCTGGGAGTCGACTTCCAGGGCGCCGGTCGAGGGGGAGACCTTGGATGGAGAGGTGCTCGCCTCCGCCAGGCTGTCGCTGGTCGACGCGCCAAGCAGCAGCGGCGGCGAGCCTGAGGAGGAGCGGCTGCTTCGGAAGCTGGTGTCCCTCTACCGCGCCCGACAAGCCCAGGTGGAACGCCGGGAAGCGCTTGTCGCGAAGGCGGGAGCGGACATGGAGAAGCGCGCCGGGGAGCTCCGAGAGCTCAACCAGGAGGCCCTCCGATCCTTGGCGGAGGAGCGAAGGCAGCTCGACGAGGCGCGGACGGCCTTCATCCTCGAGAAGGCGGAAGCCGAGGAGCGGCAAAGGCTTGCCGCCGCGGGGCTGGCCGCGCGGGAAGGCGAGCTGGTGCAGCAGAAAGCCAGTCTCGCCAGCCACGAGGAGGAGGTCGCTGCGCGCGAGCAAGCGCTTGGCGGGGCCCTCAAGGAAGCGCAAGATGCTGCCGCGGCTGCCGAGGCCGCCAAGGAGGCACTGGAGGCGAAGGTGGCGCAGCTCGACACTGACCTCAAGGCGAGCGGTGAGGAGCTCGCCGCGCTCAAGCAGGAGCGCGAGAAGGGTGCCCACACCCTTGGCGAGCTGCAGGGCCGCTTTGCCGAGAAGATCAAGGAGCTCGACGCCGCCAAGGACTCCAACGCCGATCTCGAGCTGAAGCTGGACACCTTGTCCAAGGCGCTGGACAGCGCCAAGGAGCAAGAGGTGACCTTGCGGAAGGAGGTCGCGAACAACGAGGCGCTGTTGGAGAGCGCCGCAGTCACCCAGAACGAATTCAGGGCGGTGGTGGAGCAGTGGACGGAGGGTCTGGTGGACATCGCCGCCTCCATCGACAAGGAGCTGTCGCTGCTGGGGATGGAGGGTCACGAGTATCCCTCCGACGCGAACCTCCCACCCAGCGCCAAGCTCACTTCGTTCTTCAAAGGCGTGGTGGCGGCCCTTCAGCATCTCCGGAACGCGATCCCAGAGCAGCTGGCCGGCGAGACGCGCGACGCCATTGCCGAAGCCCTCGAGAAGGTGTTGGTGAAGATCGCCTTCCGCAACCCAGGCATCAGGCTCACCAACGTCCTCAAATCTCTGCCGGCAGACGCTGACCTCGAGGAGATCAGGGCCCTCGTCGCGCCCATTGTGGAGAAGGTGGCCGGGATCAAGAGGATCGAGGGCGACCGTGTGGATTAGGCCGCCTCCCCTTTTCTTTTCTTGTCACTGCTGGCCAAGTCATGAAAGCGATTCATTAGGGCCGCGACAAACTATCTTGTAATATAACTTTATCTTAGGTAGTGATTGCACTGTTATTTCCTCTACTTGACTCCGTGCTTTGTATGTTTTTGCCCTACGCTTTTGGGGACTTGTCGGCGTAGGTCTCCGCCTTACCGCGGGCTCTGAGTGCGGGACATCAGCAGCCCGCCAGCGGCGCCACTACCGGCAAGAAACCTTGTCGCGGCTAGCTGCAGCTCGCTTAAATTGTTGAGCAGGCCCAAAGCAAAGTAAGTGCTGCGACTGCAGTCGCAGCACACTTAAGCTGCCGAGCGAGCTCGAAACAAAGTAAGGATGCCACTCTGGTTGTAGCACACTTAAGTCGTTGAGTGGACTCGAAACGAAGTAAGGGCGCAACTAGCTACGAGCCGGTCCCTCCGCGCACAGGTTTTCCATACAAATTACGGTCGTTCGAGGAAGATAACCTCAAAATTTTAAAAACTCGATTGCTCAAACTTTGGCAACTTAGCTTTTCCGTGGCTCGCTGCCCGGCAAGGTCGCTTTCCGGCAAGGCGAAACATGGGGCTCGCCGTTGCTTACCGGGGGTCAGTGCTGCACAGAGTGTCAGATAATGCATGCAAAGGATAAAGAGCATGAGATCGACAAGGTGCGCGGAGCACATGAACTCAATCTGCGCACAGGGTCTGCGCCTGGCTCTGTACAAAGGATCACATGCAACAGCGGCAAGACTTTGTACAGAAGGGTGGCTGCCGGACGGGGTCCGACAACCGCGCCTTACGGGCGAAACTTACGAAGATGCCCAACGTTCCAGGAGTTGCTCACCGGAGTGGTATCTTCGGTCTCAAGGCGGACAGCGCCAGGCCTAGTGACTTGTTTCACCCAGTAAGGGCCTTCCCACTTCCTCGAAACTTCTGGCACTAACTTTGCAGCTATAAAAGCAGCGCAAAGCTTGCTGGTAGCGAGCAGCTCGCACAGCGGCCTGAAGACGGTCCTCCTCGAGGAGCAGCGCGCCATCTCGTCGCAGCTGCTCTCGCTCGAGCTCAGCGTGAGCGAGCACTCGAGGTGGCCCGTATGCGAGATCCGTGGGGCTAACTGCCTCTGCCCCATGGAATAGAGCGAAAGGTTGCCTGGTCATACCAGGGCTTACCTGCGCCGAGAGGTGTCGGCGTAGGTTTGGACGCCGCGGCACCATGAGCTGGCTCGACGACGCCCGTTCCGCCGCCGGTGCCGTCCCCACCACCCGTTTGCTCCAAGGGCGGTGGATTCGACGCGGACGGACCAGCCACCTCCGGAGCTTTCTTCTTCGGTGGCATGTCGATGAAGATGATGGAGATCTAGCCCGTGCAGACGCCGGATCAGGTTCGCACAACTTCGACGACCCCTACCTGGCACGCCAAAGATGTCGGCGGGAAATCTGCCTCCACCAACACCTATGGAGACCGAGCCCCTTTCTTGGTTCAGCGGGGGGCAGAGGTCGCACGAAGAGCGGATCGAGGCGATGCACACGAGGGATTTACCCAGCTTCGGGCCGCACGGATGCGTAAAACCCTACTGCTGCTTTGTGGTTTGGTATTGTGTTCTTGCTCGAGACCATGTGGTGCTACAGTACACGCGGGCTGCTGGCGAGACCGAGCGTGAATGGCCTCCTCCCTCCTCTTCCCTTCCTATTGCGCATGGGGCCTCCTTTTATATGTGCAAGGGGTTACCCACAGGTGGCAACGTAGGCGGGGTCAAAACTGGAAAACGCTGTGTTGGGTACAGCTGTTTGCACAGTGCTATCATACCTAACTCTGACGGCAGGGGACATGGGCATCAAATGCCCGTCCGCGTCGCCCAGACGGTGCAGGGAAGGGACCGTCAGGAGCGCCACCGTTTGCCACGATGGCTACTCTGTCAGCGTTGCCTTGCCACCGCATGCTCCTGGCTGCGCAGCCTCTCGCCACGTACGCCTGGAATGGCCCTAGAGCGACGAGTGGGTGGATGAGCTGGAGCGCAGGCGCGGGGTGGTGACTTGCCGCGGCAAGCGTCTTGCCGCGGTTGATGCCTTGTCGCGCCCGGGAGCTTGTCGCTCACCGGTCCTTGCCGGGACGCGGAGCGCGTCGCAGCAAGTATCTTGTCGTGCCTCGGTCGGCCTTCCCAGCAAGCTCCTCTTGCCGGGGCCTTGTGCTTCGAGCGGGCGTCCCGGCAAGCTCCTCTCGCCGGGGCCTTGCTCTCTTCGGGTGGCCTTCCCGGCAAGCTCTTCCTGCCGGGGCCTTGGCTCAAATACTTTGTTCTTGGATGGCCCAAAAAGGGACCATGGAGAGTCTTGGCGATCGTCTGGCAAGCCTTGCCGCGGGGTGCTACGACTGCCCGTGCACAAGTTCAGGGTACTAAGGTACCCCTACTTTAGTACACCGACACATTATTTTTTTATATTGGTGTTAAACCTAGTGTATTCCAACTTCTCTTTGGTTCATACGCCCCGATACTAGCCATTGATTTATCAAAATAAGGAAACAACACACGAAAAACAGAATCTGTCAAAAACAGAAAAGTCTGTAGCAATCTAATTTGTTCGAATACTTACGGAACTCCATAAATTCTTATAAACTAGGATAACCTGGATAATTTGTATATTGATCTACGGCAAACACGATTAGTATTTTATCACATTCTGGTGAATTTTAACAATCATATTCATGAGCGCACAGTTTCTGTCTTTTTCAGCAAGATCAAACAACTATCACCCAATAAGAGCCTATTGGTTCAACTTGGCACAAACACTAATTAAAACATAAAAACACATCTAAACAAAGGCTAGATGAAATATTTATTACTAAACAGGAACAAAAAGCAAGAAACAAAAATAAAATTGGGTTGCCTACCAACAAGCGCTATCGTTTAACGCCCCTAGCTAGGCATAAAAACAAGAATAGATCTTAGGTATTGCCATCTTTGGTGTTTATCTTTTTAATGGAGTTATGTTCGGATCCGAGAGGTTCCATACGTTTCCCTTCATGCTCGGAGATCTTTATATCTAGAGCATCCAACCGCTTATTGCAGAGTGTAATCGACATATTCATGCGGTTAAGATCTCCACCAACATTTTTAAGAGGTTCAATAAAAAATTTCAGTTCGCATAATCTATCTAAGATTTGGGTTCCTTCTTGCGTAAGGTGAAGTCCCTTTTGTGGGGGAAGTACTCCTACTATCCCCTCTATAATTTCATAAGCAATACTAGGGCCAACTTCAATAAAGTTCCCTTTGGCGGAAAAATCAGGGAGTTGTCTATGGGGTAAGGTAAGCCCAACATAAAAATTGCGAAATAAAATCTTGAAATCTCCCTCTATGGTGCAACTACGATAAGATTCTACCATCCTATACCAAGCATCTTTTAAGTTTTCTCCTTGTCTTTGTTTGAAGTGGAGAACTTCAAAATCAGGAGTACCAACAGTGATAGAAGGACTAGCCATAATGGCAAAACAAACGATCTAACACACGGACACAGAAGAAGCAAGCAAAAAGAGACGAACGAAAAAGGGCGAATAAAACAGCAAAGGTGAAGTGGGCGAGAGGAAAATGAGAGGCAAATGGCAAATAATGCAATGCGAGGGATAAGAGTTTGTGATGGGTACTTGGTATGTCTTGACTTGTGTGTAGATCTCCCAGGCAACGGCGCCAGAAATCCTTCTTGCTACCTCTTGAGCATGCATTGGTTTTCCCTTGAAGAGGAAAGAGTGATGCAGCAAAGTAGTGTAAGTATTTCCCTCAGTTTTTGAGGACCAAGGTATCAATCCAGTAGGAGACTACACGCAAATCCCTAATACCTACACAAACAAATAAGAACCTTGCAACCAATGCGATAAAGGGGTTGTCAATCCCTTCATGGCCACTTGCAAAAGTGAGATCTGATAAAGATAATAAGATAGATATTTTTGGTTTTTTTGTTGTATAGATTGAAAAGTAAAGATTGCAAAGTAAACGGCGATAGAAATATCTAGTTGACGGAAGATTAATATGATGGAAAATAGACCCGGGAGCCATAGGTTTAACTAGTGGCTTCTCTCAAGATAGTATATTTTACGGTGGGTGAACAAATTACTGTCGAGCAATTGATAGAAAGGCGCATAGTTACGAGAATATCTAGGCAATGATCATGAATATAGGCATCATGTCCGTGTCAAGTAGACCGAAACGATTCTCCATCTACTACTCTTACTCCACACATCGACCGATATCCAGCATGCATCTAGAGTATTAAGTTCATAAGAACAGCGTAACGCATTAGGCAAGATGACATGATGTAGAGGGATAAACTAAAGCAATATGATATAAACCCCGTCTTTTTATCCTCGATGGCAACAATACAATACGTGCCTTGCTGCCCTTACTGTCGCTGGGAAAGTACACTGCAAGATTGAACCCAAAACTAAGCACTTCTCCCATTGCAAGAAAGATCAATCTAGTAGGCCAAACTAAACCGATAATTTGAAGAGACTTGCAAAGATATCAAATCATGCATATAAGAATTCAGAGAAGAATCAAATATTGTTCATATATAATCTTGATCATAAACCCACAATTCATCGGATCTCGACAAACACACCGCAAAAAGTATTACATCAAATAGATCTCCAAGAGAATCAAGGAGAACTTTGTATTGAGATCCAAAGAGAGAGAAGAAGCCATCTAGCTAATAACTATTGACGCGAAGGTCTGTGGTAAACTACTCAAACATCATCGGAGAGGCTATGGTGTTGATGTAGAAGCCCTCCGTGATCGAACCTCCCTCCGGCGGAGTGCCGGAAAAGGCCCCAAGATGGGATATCACGGGTACAAAAGGTTGTGGCAGTGGAAAAGGTGTTTCGTGGCTCTCCCCGGTGGTATCAGGGTATAAGAGTATATATAGGCGAAAGAAGTAGGTCGGTTGAGCTGTGAGGGTCCCACGAGGGTGGGGGTGCGCTTACCCCCTGGGCGCGCCTCCCTGCCTCGTGGCCGCCTCGTTGCTTCCTTGACGTCCACTCCAAGTCTCCTGGATTGCGTTTGTTCCAAAAACAATCCTGGCGAAGGTTTCATTCCGTTTGGATTCCGTTTGATATTCCTTTTTTGCGAAACACTGAAATAGGCAAGAAAAACAGCAATTTGCACTCGGCCTTCGGTTAATAGGTTAGTCCCAAAAATAATATAAAAAGGTATATTAAAGCCCATTAAACATCCAAAACAGATATCATAATAGCATGGAACAATCAAAAATTATAGATATGTTGGAGACGTATCACGTTGCGGTTGAGGTTGCGGTGGACGACGACATCGGGGTATCGGCTCTGGCGCGATGGAGGAGGGCGGCGGCTGATGGGTGGGATGGGGTGGCGGACGGAGGACGGAGGACGCCAGGGTTTCGCAGCTGGTGGAGAGGTAGTTTTGGCGCCCACGGAGTACGAATGCGGAATCGGACGGGGGGCGGGGGTAGCTAAGGGAGAACCATGTTTCGGTATGGGACGCGCTTTTTTTTGTTTTTCTGAACAGATGGGATGCGCTTGTTTGAAATTTGGGGAAAGTACAAACTTTGCCCCCCTCTTAAATTTTGGACCTACTGCGCGTCGGGGATAGGATGGTAATCCCAGGTGTCCCAAATAGTGGGTGGGAGTGATTTCGGCCACGCGCATGTGTGCTTAGGCGGCCATTGTGTATGAATGTTTTTTCGGATGCGGTTACGTGGCGTCTAAGATGAAGCTACAAACCTACCCCGGTTTAGACCTTTGGACGTCGGGCCGGTAGGTTTCACGGGTCGGAGTTAGAAAAGTAATTTCCTTCTACCAAACATTGGTCTCACGCGGTTTCGGGCGAGTAGAGGCTCTTTTGGCGCTTCTTTAGAAATTTTGAAATAGAAGCATTCACGTTTAGAGTACTCTTCAACTTTGAGGATTGATCTAAATAGACAATGTTAAATTTGACCTTGTATGTTTGAAAACCTCAATAAATTATGCGCTTCTTTTTGAAATTTTGACACTTGAAAATCCTATAACTACGATTATTTTGGAATGGAGGAGGTAAATTGAATCTATTTTGTACACGACTATATATGCTATTATGTACAAAAGAAGAGCAAAGATTGGTGCCCCCATAATTTAGGTACTATTTACAAATGCCAAGATATCGAATTCAAATAATTGAATGGACTTCATGTTGAATTCAAAAAAAATTTAAACCACCTTAAGTTGAATTCAAATCTATGCTAGTTCATAGCTAGCTATTAATAATGGTCATTATGTAACTTTCGTATGTATAATGTTCTTTACACACACAACATGAACTATACTCACGTTTATATTCGGTTGCTAAAGCGATGCATTGTCTAGAGTTCAAAATACTAACTATGTGGATCAATTATGTCGAATAATAACATAGACATGCTCAAATTCGATAGAATCTAGATGTCTGATGGATCAATGACAGTTCCTTACGCGAATTGCAAATATCATGATCCCATCCTAATATTTGGATACAATTTATATTTTTAATCAATGTGTACATCAGTCTTTTACGTGTAGTTTCACTCTCCATCGGTGGTCTCTCACACATGCTCACACACATTCTCCCGGGGTGTCTTTCTCATAGACATGCTCTCGATATAACCCTCCCTCCCTCTCGTAACCATTTACGAATGTTTTCACTAACCTTTATCACAAGCACTCTTCCTCTCACAAGCATACACACGCACAATCCCCATCTACCCTTTCTATATACATAGACCTGCCTATGTGTCTCTCGTGTGCACATTATCTTTGGGCTTGTCTCTCACGCATTGTTCCACACCTCTCTTCCTAATCGACGATTATGCTATCTTTGTCTTGTCAGTGGACACATAGTCCTTTATGATTCTGCTATCTTTGTCTTATACGACTAGTCATCCATGGGTCTCCCTAAATGCGTCAGGGACGACCAATGTGGCGCAGGACGGAACCGAACAAAAGGCCTCACCTTGGCCCACCGGACCTCACGCGGTGACACACCCTCTGCCCCCAGGTCTCGTTATCTTCTCACACCCACACATACCAACACAGACACCACACAAAAAATTCTCCTCGTGCCTCTATCCCCTCCCCCCTTGCATCTACACACTCAAGGGCATCTCTCGCCATGACATCATATTCGGTTCTCTCTCTCTCTAGACCTCTCTCATTTCTCGTGCTATCTCTCCCATGGCTCCCCCCTACCGGCCCCTCTATCCATGCCTCTCGAATACGTAATACACACACATACCTCTCTTGGCCCTGCCAAATACATCAACTACACATTCACACATGTTACATCACGTACCCCATTGATCTAAAAAGCCCTCTCTTCATGTTTATTTCGCATACAACATTCCTTTTGAATAAAGTGTGTCCAAAAAGTTATTTTAGAATTTCTACATATATACAACATTACAAAGTATGAACGTTAATTTGTATTGCATGGCGCCCACAATGATATCTATTCCGCACTGTGAATTTTTTTATTTTTATACTATATACAAAGTTAGTCAGCATAAAGAGAAACAAAGAGCATCTCTCTCTCAATTGCGTACACCCCCTCTATGCCCCTTTCACATACGCACACAAACTATCTCCAGGTCCTCTAAAAGTATGCCCCCAGCACATTCACGCATGTTTCATCTTTCTCTCGTGATATATACAGTGACGATCATTGTATTTGACGCGAAAGCACGATACGTACATTGGACATAAGAATCCACTCATTATGATCACCATTTATGTTTTGTGGTTATTATACAGTCACGGGCTCACCGTACAGCTCTGTATTTGCTCAAGACACGACTAGTTGACTAGTTAAACGCTCCACGTGACACCTCTAGTGTTGCATCACATTATCTCACTACCATTGGGCCCACCTATCGGCGTGTATCTACTCTACACTTCTTATAAAAAACAGAGTTGGTGGTGATGGTGTGCCTGCCATCCTGCAATATAGGTCATCCGATTTATATCTGATGGATAGGAAGGAAACTATGGAAATTTTGCAAAAAAAGGTACCCGCACACCTCTCCACATTTGCAAATAAGGCCTTCCCTCGTTCATCCTTTTCTCTCACAAGATAAACTACTCATACAAATGCAACTTGATGTTACATGCAACGCACGGGCATCTTGCTAGTAAGAATGAAAATAAACGACAAAAAAATATTGGACGGTGGTTCGAAGTCATGACCGCGGGCACAGCGGACAAGGTGGCCTTGTATTGGTATGCTGAGCTGTCAGTTTTAACACACGGGAGCTAGTGTGGTGATTATACACACATGCAGGCAGGCACACGAACTGCATGCACGCAACACTCACACGAACACATGCATCCACGCGCGCACGCAACACTCACACGTACACATGCAGCCACACATGCACGCAACACTCACACACGCACACGCACGCATGCATGCGCACACCACACGACCAACACACACTCTCACGCTCAAGTGCTCAACCTACACGTGCATGCGCACACATCAGACCCTGACAGACACATACAACCAGGTGGTTCCCACACACGGGTTGGAGTCTTGTCGCGCGTGCGTAAATTTGTGTTTATCTGACCATTTTCCTATGTGAACTGATAGGTGGGACCCACAAGGAACATGGTCAATTTAACTAGTCAACATAGTGCCACGCAGACTATTTGGCCGGTCAACAGAGTGCAATACGATGTTGAACGGTGGCCAAGTGACCGTATAATCACCGCAAAACGTATATAGTGACCGTAATGAGCATATTCTGAAGTCCGGTGACTGTATTACGCTTTTCTCTCTATAGGCCCTCCAAAACTACCTCTCTACATGTTCTCGCATGTTACATCTAACAATTGTGCAATACAACACTACTACTACACTCTAACACAATAAATCATATGTGTTTTTAGTTTTACTAGATATCATATTGTTACTTAATTATTCAGTTTGCATACATTAAAATTGCCTTTGAAATGTATGGCCAGTATCATCTACCACGCGGAAAAATTCCTAACCTTTCTGTTTAATCGGTTTTGTATCGATGGATCGTGTGAAACAAAAAAACTATAGTACTATAGTACTACAGTACAAGTAACAGTTCACTCGGCCGTCGTGTCGTGTACTCCTCCATCGTAAGAGTGGACCCTCGCTTTCATAAATGTTCTAGTCCCTTTCGCCGACATGTGGGACATCAAGCTACTGGGTCAACGTGTCATACCGAAATACAGTGCAGAGCAGCAGGGGTAAAGCACCCCAGTCATGGCGCCGGCGTAGTAATGAGCAATGAGGCATCAAATCACAAAGCTGCACCTTTCCCAGAGTTAAGTTGGAGGGATGAAGTAATAATGCTAAAAAAGAAGTTGGAGGCCTCGAGGGGCCTCGAGGGCTCGAATACAAGTGCTCGATCATAGACGAGTCAGCGGAAGCAACAATATCTGAGCACAGACATAAGTTAAACAAGTTGTCATAAGATGGCTAGCACAAACTGGGATACAGATCGAACGAGGCGCAGGCCTCCTGCCTGGGATCCTCCTAACTACTCCTGGTCGTCATCAGCGGGCTGCACGTAGTCGTAGGCACCTCCAGTGTGGTAGGAGTCGTCGTCGACGGTGGCGTCTGGATCCTGAGCTCCAACATCTGGTTGCGACAACCAGAAGAAAGGAAAGGGGGAAAAGGGGGAAGAAAGCAACCGTGAGTACTCATCCAAAGTACTCGCAAGCAAGGAACTACACTACATATGCATGGATATATGTGTAAAGGGCCATATCAGTGGACTGAACTGCAGAATGCCAGAATAAGAGGGGGATAGCTAGTCTTATCGAAGACTACGCTTCTGGTCGCCTTCGTCTTGCAGCATTTAGAAGAGAGTAGACTGAAGTCCTCCAAGTAGCATCGCATAGCATAATCCTACCCGGCGATCCCCTCCTCGATGCCCTGTTGGAGAGCAATCACCGGGATGTATCTGGCACTTGGAAGGGTGTGTTTTATTAAGTATCCGGTTCTAGTTGTCATAAGGTCAAGGTACAACTCCGGGTCGTCCTTTTACCGAGGGACACGGCTATTCGAATAGATAAACTTCCCTGCAGGGGTGCACCACATAGCCCAACACGCTTGATCCCATTTGGCCGGACACACTTTCCTGGGTCATGCCCGGCCTCGGAAGATCAACACGTCGCAGCCCCACCTAGGCACAACAGAGCGGTCAGCACGCCGGTCTAAACCTATGCACGCAGGGGTCTGGGCCCATCGCCCTGAGCACACCTGCACGTTGCGAACGCGGCCGGTGAGCAGACCTAGTAACCTCCAGTACAACGGAAGTCACGTTACGCGGTCCAACCCGGCGCGCGCCACTCAGTCGCTGACGTCAAGAAGTGCTTCGGCTGATACCACGACGTCGGGATACCCATAACTACTCCCGCGTAGGTGGTTAGTGCGTATAGACCAAATGGCCAGACTCAGATCAAATACCCAGATCTCGTTAAGCGTGTTAAGTATCGCGAACGCCGACTAGGGCCAGGCCCACCTCTCTCCTAGGTGGTCTGAACCTGCCCTGTCGCTCCGCCTCAAAGTAACAGTCGGGGGCCGTCGGGAACCCAGGCCCACCTCTACCGGGATGGAGCCACCTGCCCCTTCAGCCCCCATCTCCGAACAGTATCACATGTAATGTAACAGTGTATAGTATATAGTATATGCCCGCGGTCACTTCCCAAAGTGATCACGGCCCAGTAGTATAGCATGGCAGACGGACAAGAGTGTAGGGCCACTGATGGAACACTAGCATCCTATACTAAGCAGTAGGATAACAGGTAAAGGTAACAACAGTAGTAGCAAGGTCAGGCTATGCAGCAGTATAGGATTAACTGAAAGCAGTAACATGCTACACTACTCTAATGCAAGCAGTATAGAGGAGAGTAGGCGATATCTGGTGATCAAGGGAGGGGCTTGCCTGGTTGCTCTGGCAAGAGAGAGGGATCGTCAACTCCGTAGTCGAACGGGGCAGCAGCAACGTCGGTCTCGGGGTCTATCGAGAGAAGAGGGGGGGGGGGGAAACAATAAATATTTAAGCAAGCAGATGCACAGTGATGCATGACATGACAAATAACGGCGTTAGTGGTGCCCTAACGCGGTATACGGTGATACCGGTGAAGGGCGGAAACATCCGGGAAAATATCCCCGGTGTTTCGCGTTTTCGGGCAGAGGAGCCGGAGGGGGAAAGTTGCGAGTTCGATAGGTTAGGGGGGTGTGGCGGACGAACGGGTTACGTATCCGGAAGCGTCTCGTCGTTCTGAGCAACTTTCATGTTGAAAACATTTTAATCCGAGTTACGGATTAAAAGATATGATTTTCTAAAGATTTTAATAATTTCTGGAATTTAATTTAATTATTTAAATATAACATTATCCAAAACAGTGCACGCTGACGTCAGCATGACGTCAGCAGTCAACGGAGGCGTTGACTGGTCAACTGACGTGTGGGTCCCATTGGTCATAGACTGTTAGCCTAATCAGTGTTTAACTAAACTAACTACTGTTTAATTAAACTAATTAGTTAATTAGGTTAATCTAATCAAGATTAATTAATTTAATTAATTCCTTAATTAATTGATTGATTTAATTATTATTATTTATTTAATTATTATTATTATTATTATTATTTTCGTTCTCAGGGGGCGTGGGGCCCCCATGTCATTGGCCTAGAGGGGCTTTGCGGGCGCTGGGCCAGCGGTAACGGGCGACGAGCGCCAGCCTGCTTCCCAGGTCTCCAGGGTGCGCCCGCCATGGGCGCGGTGAGGCCGGCCGCCGGATGCGGGCAGTGGCGAGGCCACGGCGAGGCGGGCAGCAGAGCTGCGGCGGTGCAGGAGAAGCGTCGCGGCGCGGGGCGGCTACGGCGCTGGCAGAGGCGGGCAGGGAAAGCGGGCACGGGGTGCGGTGAGCAGGGGAGGCGCAACGCGAGGGAGGCACGGCGAGCGGTCGGGCGGCTGCGAGCGAGCCGCGACGACGAGGACAGGGGCGGGGCGACGATGCACGAGACGCAGGCGCGGGCGCGGTGACCGCTCGGAGTTCGCGGCCCCGGTCAGGAGCACAGGCGACGGCCTACGGCGGTGAAATCAGAAGGGGAGGCAAGGGGGTTGCTCACCCCCGTTGCAGGGCAGGGGGTCGGCGAAGCTCGATGCAGGCCGTCGATGGATAGGTGGGGCGGGGTCGAGGAGGCGGTCCGGCGGGGTCTAGCGATGGCGCCGTCCGGGATGATGGCGTCGAGCAGCTCCGGGCGGCGAGGCGCGGTCGTCGGGGCACAGCGGGGTCGATCCCGATCTAGCTCGGGTCGAGGTGGGGCGGGCGCCATGCGGGGGAGACGGGAAGGCAGGAACCGGCGAGGGGGGTGGCCGGAGGCGGATGGAGGCGCGGTGGGTGCGGCGATGGGAGGCGTCGGGGGCAAGGGCGTGGTCGCCCGATCCCGATCTGGATCGAGGGAGTGGGGGGAAGCGAGCGAGTCGTGGGGGGGGGAACTGCGTGGTGGTAGTGGGTTAGGGTTTCGGGGATGGGGTTATGGGGAGGCCGGTTGGGCCAAGGGGGAGCTGGGCCGGCCTGGCAGGTCGTGGCCTAGTTGGGCCGGTGGCCTGCTGGGCCGGAGCCCCGGGGGGTTCTTTTCCCTTTTTTTTTTTCTTTTGTATTTTTCTAAATTTTTCTTTTACTGTTTTATTTTATTCTAGTTTTATAAAACATAGGAGTTGTACCTTAAATAGTAACACTAATTATACCTCTGCCAAAAAAAGGTTTAACCCCCAAAATAATATAGTTCAGTATTTATAAAATACCAAGGCATTTATTCATTTGTTTTACCTACTGTTTTAATTTTAAATGCACCTAAATTTTTATAGAAAAATGTGGTTTCTCCACCATTATTACTTAGGATTTGTGTGTCCTATTTTGAACATTTTAGTTTTAGTGTTTCAAAACTTTTAATGTTTGACTTGATTTTCAAATTTAAATTTGGACCGGTTTCGAACTAACGCAAGATTAACAACAGTAACTGAGGTGACGTGGCATCATTAGCGTGGAATTACTGTAGCTTAATTATCCGGGCGTCACAATTCTCCTCCACTACAAGAAATCTCGTCCCGAGATTTAAGCGGTGGAGTAAGGGGGGGGGGAAAGTGTTGGTAGCGAAAGACCTAATGAGTCTTCTCGGTCTTGGCTGCCCTTTCGAAGAGGTTGATTCTTTTCGTTGATGTATTCATTTCTCTGCTTTAGGTCATCATGATGAAGTCGGCATCCTTTCTTCGGGAATTCCATCGTACTTCCGAAAGAATAAAGGGTGGGTATTCCGGGGGAATGAACCTCTGTAAGGTTAACTATCTGGTCAATAACATCGGGGAAGGTGGTGGGAAGTAACTATCGAATTGAAACTTAAGAAAGTATCGAGAGCAAAGTAAGGAGGTATCATGGAAAGTTTCGAGCGGGCAGGAAATCGTTTGATGCCTGTTACAAGGCGCGAAAGGGGTCCAAAGCAACGGGAATAAGTATTGTGTCTGATACCAGAATAGCTCACTAGGAAGGTGGCTCGTGATCTTTCATACGAAGCCAAGCGTGAGGAATAGCTTTAGGAACAGGGGTGTACATGATAGTCAGGTTTCGATCCTGGGACCTGTGGGTTATGGGCCCACCATGTGGTTGAAAGTAGGAAGGGGCCGATATCTTGCACGGTCACGATAGTAAGGCGTGTCAGAGGGTAGCCTGTCAGTTATGTTGGCAACAGCGTCGATACCAAGGGCGAGGGACGAAGAGAACCATTTTCCTGCTCGTTGAATGAGGCGGACCAATAGGCAGAGTTCTCGTCCATCGGTGGCTACCGAAATGTCATCAACAATAGTAACAGGTTCTTGCTGACAGAATTGCACACCGAGGAGTTTACATAAGCAGTAGAATATTGCTGCTTAGATCATATAGATCACAAGAAAGGTTCAAACAACCAATGGAAAGTAAAATATGATTATCATATTAGACAGAGCAATGGAAAGGAAAATGTGTTTAAACACATATTTCATGGATATATCCTTCCCAAGGATAATCAGAGCATGATATCCATGATAGGTTATAATGCAGAAAACTCTTTAGGTAGGGGAGAGAATTTTCATGACATTATCCATACAAGGGTGTTTGGATAATAGAGCAGGAAACATTTAGCATTGAGCTTCAAATGCTCTTGTTGAAAATCAGAGTGCCCTAGACATGCTTCAAGATAGCATTGACATGGTCATCCTGTGAAGATCAGACTTTGGAAACACCAAGGATCCATCAGGAATAACTTGTAGAATAAGTCTTACAATTTCTTCATGGAAGAATGGTTAACCTTGTTAAAAAGGAAAACTATCATGATAGGTCCTCCAGCCGGGGGGGGGGGGTGCTAGGCATGACATCATGTTACCGGGTCATCACAGGACCAACATCATAACTCTCGGAAAGATGTCTCAACCATCATATCTGATCGAGATTCAGATCCAATTGGTGTCATGATACCCCAGACTCAGGATGCCCGAGAAGAAAAGGTCACACAAATTGACGAGATGACATTGTAAGATTCTCAAGAAATGAACTACGGAAGCGAGTTCCGAAAGAAAAGCTCGTCATTAAAACAATGAAGGGAGAAGGAGGTAGCTGATGAATTCAACGACAATTCATCGAGTCTTCCAAAAGATGGGTTCCCACAAGTATGTGAACAAGGAGATATCATTAGTCAGATGAAATGATACAAGGGGATATGCTCAAGGAAAACATACCCAGTTTAAGCATTGGTTGATAGGTGCACCCGAAATATGGGTTGGGTTGCACGACCAACGTCGGAATGGTGATTCAATAATCAATAGTCTAAGAATGACGGCCGACCATTAACTTCAAAGCAATAGGATTGCTAGAAGGGCAGAATCCAAACAGCACCGCTCACTTGTTGGTACCCCGGATGGAATCAACACGAGGACCCAAGAAAGAATGGTGATGGTGAGAAGTACCACCATACCAAGAATTCTTAAGCGGTGGTGAAATCCTCACAACATTGATGTCGTAAGAGATGTTAATGTTCCAAGGTAAGGGAGAACAATTCCTGGATAGCAAGGAACTCAAGGTAAAGCCACAACACGAACAAGTTTGTGTTGGAAAGAAGGCAAGGAAGTAGTCGATGACGCACAAATCGTCGAGGGGCAAGGATGGTAATTCTTATCATGAATTGGATTGTTATTCTGGAATAGCTCAGAAAGTTGATAATGATCACGACACATTTGTCGAGAGATTACCTGAAGATGTAATCGATCCGCGATCACATCAAGTCAAAATAATGGTGAAGCAAGAGGTTATTGGAACCATGGGTACGACACAAACTCAAAACCAAGCTTGTTATCTGAGGTGGAATGACAAGACAAGGAAATCAACGTAAGCTTAGCTCAGCATCGAAAATTGTGTTCCGAGAAGAAGGACCAGGTAGCACAGTTAGTGATATAGCCGATCAGGCTAGGAATGACATGATCGAGTATAAACTCGGACTTAAAGAAGATTATCAAGAGTTGTTGAACCGTAGGGCAGACTCGGTTCAGTTATCGGTGTCTTTGAGTGTTTAATAACTCAGAGCCCATGAAAACTGTAATCAGTGAGAATGAAGTACTTGATGAAGACTGATAAGAAGTTATGCAGTTCCAAGATAATCTCGAGATACCAGGGGGGTAATACTCGAAGAGGGATCAAAGTAGAGGTTGGACCAGGGTAATGATCCACAGAGGACAAGTGCTTACACTTGCATCGAAAATGGTATTTAAAGGAGAACAAGGTCGGAACCACGATTGTAAAGGACCAAATCCCAGATATAACATGGACTTATAATAAGGGAATAATTGATTTAAGAGAAGCTTAAATGATAAGATCTACATCGTGTCCATGGGCATGAACACAAAGTTCAAGGTCGACTCCCACTTCGTCAATGTATTACCTTCCATTCACTTCTCGCTTTGATAAAGGCATTAGTGTTGAAAGTTTTACCTGGTGAAATACCAGATGAGTATGACTCGTGACTCGTGAAAACTTTCGGGTCCACATGGTTTAGAGAAGGCATATGTTCAACCCATAGGGCTTCTTAGAAACATATACCACAAGTTTCAAGAGTAAATAACACAAGCCCGAAAGCAAAGCATGGTTGGCCAAGCAGAGGATACAACTTAACAAACGCATTATGTAGCAGGGGGAGAACTCACAAAGTGATCAAAAGTGAAAGACACTGTCGGATAACAATCCAACAAAGGACTTGATGGTCCACAAAGGATCTGATGTGAGTATCGATACTCAACCAGAAGAGGAAGGAATGCAAATGCAACAGGTTATGGAATCATCTGAATAATTCAAAGCTTAAATGCAAAGGAATTATGATTTCCAAAACAAAGGATCAGAAGCAGACGCTCTGATCAAGGATGGATAAGTTGGATAGACCAGAGGCACAATTGATGACAAATAGTTTGGTCGAGAACCAGCTCATGTTCAAAATGACGTTTGAGCCGGACAGATAATTTAAAAGGATCAACTGATGATTGCGTGCATTCGCACTCATGTTGAATCAAAGGGATCAAAATGACGGTGCCTAAGGATACTAACGAATATTGCCACACATATGGAAGTATCCATCATGCAAGCAGACAGGTATTGCCGAGCAATAAGCTACTAAGGATTTTTGGAGAATGTAATAGTATTTTGAAGACCATTGTGAAACACATGAACAACTGGGGATGAGCGGATACTCGGTAAAAGCGAGGAATTATCCGCAGGGGTATTCAGGTGGCAAGGAACTGCAAGGCCGTATGCACAAAGTATTCTCGAAACAATAGAGAGAATTTCGATGTATCTTGTAATAACAAGATCAACTGGGGATGAATGTATGGATGACAAGTGTACGTGGTTATCCATAGAGGTTTATCGATGGATGGAAATTGCAAAAGCGATGGCACAAAGTCTCGAAAGAGTATCAGAAAGTAACTTCGAAACCTTCGGGTGCAGCCGGCGATCATCTGGACTGAAGGGCTCTCCGGGAGAAAGAGTTTTAGAGAACCTAAAGTTAGATTTTTAGAAAATCATTTAACCCGAATAGAAGAGAGTTCAAAATCCCGGAGTAAAGGTCGAGGAGTAAAAGATCCTAGTACCACCCGATGGCGACGTGGGCCCGTAAGGCACACAGCCATGTTAGTAAAAGTTTTTGCAATGTCTAGACTCGACTTCGGCCAAGGAGTATGGAAGGGGGATTCCTACAGGCAGTCGGCTCTGATACCAACTTGTGACGCCCCCGGTTCAATCGTACACTAATCATGCATGCAAATGTGTACGATCAAGATCAGGGACTCACGGGAAGATATCACAACACAACTCTACAAATAAAATAAGTCATACAAGCATCATAATACAAGCCAGGGGCCTCGAGGGCTCGAATACAAGTGCTCGATCATAGACGAGTCAGCGGAAGCAACAATATCTGAGCACAGACATAAGTTAAACAAGTTGTCATAAGATGGCTAGCACAAACTGGGATACAGATCGAACGAGGCGCAGGCCTCCTGCCTGGGATCCTCCTAACTACTCCTGGTCGTCATCAGCGGGCTGCACGTAGTCGTAGGCACCTCCAGTGTGGTAGGAGTCGTCGTCGACGGTGGCGTCTGGATCCTGAGCTCCAACATCTGGTTGCGACAACCAGAAGAAAGGAAAGGGGGAAAAGGGGGAAGAAAGCAACCGTGAGTACTCATCCAAAGTACTCGCAAGCAAGGAACTACACTACATATGCATGGATATATGTGTAAAGGGCCATATCAGTGGACTGAACTGCAGAATGCCAGAATAAGAGGGGGATAGCTAGTCTTATCGAAGACTACGCTTCTGGTCGCCTTCGTCTTGCAGCATTTAGAAGAGAGTAGACTGAAGTCCTCCAAGTAGCATCGCATAGCATAATCCTACCCGGCGATCCCCTCCTCGATGCCCTGTTGGAGAGCAATCACCGGGATGTATCTGGCACTTGGAAGGGTGTGTTTTATTAAGTATCCGGTTCTAGTTGTCATAAGGTCAAGGTACAACTCCGGGTCGTCCTTTTACCGAGGGACACGGCTATTCGAATAGATAAACTTCCCTGCAGGGGTGCACCACATAGCCCAACACGCTTGATCCCATTTGGCCGGACACACTTTCCTGGGTCATGCCCGGCCTCGGAAGATCAACACGTCGCAGCCCCACCTAGGCACAACAGAGCGGTCAGCACGCCGGTCTAAACCTATGCACGCAGGGGTCTGGGCCCATCGCCCTGAGCACACCTGCACGTTGCGAACGCGGCCGGTGAGCAGACCTAGTAACCTCCAGTACAACGGAAGTCACGTTACGCGGTCCAACCCGGCGCGCGCCACTCAGTCGCTGACGTCAAGAAGTGCTTCGGCTGATACCACGACGTCGGGATACCCATAACTACTCCCGCGTAGGTGGTTAGTGCGTATAGACCAAATGGCCAGACTCAGATCAAATACCCAGATCTCGTTAAGCGTGTTAAGTATCGCGAACGCCGACTAGGGCCAGGCCCACCTCTCTCCTAGGTGGTCTGAACCTGCCCTGTCGCTCCGCCTCAAAGTAACAGTCGGGGGCCGTCGGGAACCCAGGCCCACCTCTACCGGGATGGAGCCACCTGCCCCTTCAGCCCCCATCTCCGAACAGTATCACATGTAATGTAACAGTGTATAGTATATAGTATATGCCCGCGGTCACTTCCCAAAGTGATCACGGCCCAGTAGTATAGCATGGCAGACGGACAAGAGTGTAGGGCCACTGATGGAACACTAGCATCCTATACTAAGCAGTAGGATAACAGGTAAAGGTAACAACAGTAGTAGCAAGGTCAGGCTATGCAGCAGTATAGGATTAACTGAAAGCAGTAACATGCTACACTACTCTAATGCAAGCAGTATAGACGAGAGTAGGCGATATCTGGTGATCAAGGGAGGGGCTTGCCTGGTTGCTCTGGCAAGAGAGAGGGATCGTCAACTCCGTAGTCGAACGGGGCAGCAGCAACGTCGGTCTCGGGGTCTATCGAGAGAAGAGGGGGGGGGGAAACAATAAATATTTAAGCAAGCAGATGCACAGTGATGCATGACATGACAAATAACGGCGTTAGTGGTGCCCTAACGCGGTATACGGTGATACCGGTGAAGGGCGGAAACATCCGGGAAAATATCCCCGGTGTTTCGCGTTTTCGGGCAGAGGAGCCGGAGGGGGAAAGTTGCGAGTTCGATAGGTTAGGGGGGTGTGGCGGACGAACGGGTTATGTATCCGGAAGCGTCTCGTCGTTCTGAGCAACTTTCATGTTGAAAACATTTTAATCCGAGTTACGGATTAAAAGATATGATTTTCTAAAGATTTTAATAATTTCTGGAATTTAATTTAATTATTTAAATATAACATTATCCAAAACAGTGCACGCTGACGTCAGCATGACGTCAGCAGTCAACGGAGGCGTTGACTGGTCAACTGACGTGTGGGTCCCATTGGTCATAGACTGTTAGCCTAATCAGTGTTTAACTAAACTAACTACTGTTTAATTAAACTAATTAGTTAATTAGGTTAATCTAATCAAGATTAATTAATTTAATTAATTCCTTAATTAATTGATTGATTTAATTATTATTATTTATTTAATTATTATTATTATTATTATTATTTTCGTTCTCAGGGGGCGTGGGGCCCCCATGTCATTGGCCTAGAGGGGCTTTGCGGGCGCTGGGCCAGCGGTAACGGGCGACGAGCGCCAGCCTGCTTCCCAGGTCTCCAGGGTGCGCCCGCCATGGGCGCGGTGAGGCCGGCCGCCGGATGCGGGCAGTGGCGAGGCCACGGCGAGGCGGGCAGCAGAGCTGCGGCGGTGCAGGAGAAGCGTCGCGGCGCGGGGCGGCTACGGCGCTGGCAGAGGCGGGCAGGGAAAGCGGGCACGGGGTGCGGTGAGCAGGGGAGGCGCAACGCGAGGGAGGCACGGCGAGCGGTCGGGCGGCTGCGAGCGAGCCGCGACGACGAGGACAGGGGCGGGGCGACGATGCACGAGACGCAGGCGCGGGCGCGGTGACCGCTCGGAGTTCGCGGCCCCGGTCAGGAGCACAGGCGACGGCCTACGGCGGTGAAATCAGAAGGGGAGGCAAGGGGGTTGCTCACCCCCGTTGCAGGGCAGGGGGTCGGCGAAGCTCGATGCAGGCCGTCGATGGATAGGTGGGGCGGGGTCGAGGAGGCGGTCCGGCGGGGTCTAGCGATGGCGCCGTCCGGGATGATGGCGTCGAGCAGCTCCGGGCGGCGAGGCGCGGTCGTCGGGGCACAGCGGGGTCGATCCCGATCTAGCTCGGGTCGAGGTGGGGCGGGCGCCATGCGGGGGAGACGGGAAGGCAGGAACCGGCGAGGGGGGTGGCCGGAGGCGGATGGAGGCGCGGTGGGTGCGGCGATGGGAGGCGTCGGGGGCAAGGGCGTGGTCGCCCGATCCCGATCTGGATCGAGGGAGTGGGGGGAAGCGAGCGAGTCGTGGGGGGGGGAACTGCGTGGTGGTAGTGGGTTAGGGTTTCGGGGATGGGGTTATGGGGAGGCCGGTTGGGCCAAGGGGGAGCTGGGCCGGCCTGGCAGGTCGTGGCCTAGTTGGGCCGGTGGCCTGCTGGGCCGGAGCCCCGGGGGGTTCTTTTCCCTTTTTTTTTTTCTTTTGTATTTTTCTAAATTTTTCTTTTACTGTTTTATTTTATTCTAGTTTTATAAAACATAGGAGTTGTACCTTAAATAGTAACACTAATTATACCTCTGCCAAAAAAAGGTTTAACCCCCAAAATAATATAGTTCAGTATTTATAAAATACCAAGGCATTTATTCATTTGTTTTACCTACTGTTTTAATTTTAAATGCACCTAAATTTTTATAGAAAAATGTGGTTTCTCCACCATTATTACTTAGGATTTGTGTGTCCTATTTTGAACATTTTAGTTTTAGTGTTTCAAAACTTTTAATGTTTGACTTGATTTTCAAATTTAAATTTGGACCGGTTTCGAACTAACGCAAGATTAACAACAGTAACTGAGGTGACGTGGCATCATTAGCGTGGAATTACTGTAGCTTAATTATCCGGGCGTCACAGACGAAGCAACCATCATTTCACTCGTTGCTGAATCTGCTTCTCCCTCATCTTCTTCAAGTTAACCACGTGTTGCTTGTGTCGTTGTTCTGCCTCATGTGGGATGCAGATCGGCTTGGTAAAGCACTGACACATGGGACCGCATGTTAGCAAACCGCTAGGCCAACGTCCTCTAAAAATAAGAAACCTCCCCCGCCATCCGCGCGGCAAAATCACCTCCTTTTTACTAATCTTGATTCTATAATTTTTTTAGATCAATATAATTTAGATTTGTATAGATTGCACACATGAGAAAAACCATGTGGTGCGGTTAAGGGAATCCACAATGTGTAGCCAAATGTGACAATAGCTTTTGGCATCGATGGGAACCATTGTGGATGGTGGTGCCAAAGCCAAAAAGATGGAACCGAAGCTCCCTGATTGATTGATTGAAGAAATAGAAAAATGCAACGTCTCTCCTCTTTCTCCCGTGCTTGGAAGCATGTACAATATAGAGCCTATAGTCTACTCCCCTGTCCCTTCTATCAAAAATCACAAAGCAGTGAGGCGTCAAATCACAAAGCACGGACGAAGCAACCATCATTTCGCTCTTCGCTGACTCCGCTTCTCCATCATCTTTTTCGAGAAACCACCTCACCGCACTGAGCTGGACGGACGATGCTATTGTGTACTAGTACTAGTACATTTACGCGTCCTTTGGTTCAACGGACTTTCTGGATGCAAATAAGGCGGTTGTCTTGGCTTGCAGGCGGCACTTGCGATTTGCGGACGACTTACCGTGGTCTCCCTCAATGGTGTTCTCCGTCGAACGCACTTCGCCAAACCACAACATACGAGATATCGTCGACGTCACCGCAATGGGGAAGGAAGTCAAACAGTTACTACCTCCATTTTTTTGTACACAAGGCTAGTATATCAAAATTACAATTTGCAGAAGGCCACTAACACTAATAGAGGCAAAATTGATGGGGTTTGCCTCGTACTAGCAACCAAGGACATTAATATACCCTTGCATGCATGCGGAAGTGAGAAGGTTGGTTTGCATGGCGCTGCATTAATCAAGTGATGAGGAGTGAGATGGTTAGCTCTTTGGGCGTTGGAGAAAAAAATACGCATTAATTGACACGTCAAATGAGGATTTGTATCGATTAATCCCGTGAAGGAAAACCCCGCTTTTCATTTTTAACACTAGTACTCCTACGTACATACTTGTATCCTGTTTGGGTCTAGGCCTTGCATTGCCATACTTCGCCACACATTTTTTCCAAGCTTGTCTAAAGTTTTCAAAATGAAAAGGAGGTACACTTGCGCACGGCTGTCGCGGTCGCACCGCACCCTCACACAGTCGCTCCTGCACGTCGCGGTCGCACCGCACCCTCACACAGTCGCTCCTGCATGCCGCAAACCCAACCAAGGGAATTCACCCTCACTGACACGTGGTACCGCATGTGATCAAACCAAACTCAACCATCCTACCGCTGACACATATTTTTCATTCATACAATATGTTTATCCAACTGCATGTTGCGGAAGATCCGTACGGCCATTGCGGTGGTCTGTTGGGGAAGAAGAAGAGGTGAGGAAGAAGGGTTAGGAGACGTAGGATATTCATCCAACCGCCTGAAATGGTCGACTGACCCAAATGATGAAAGTCAGGCGACTTGCATAAATATATGTTTTTACACAGCAAAAGATCCCTAAAAACAGCAACATAAAGAAAAACATTCACTGCTCGCGAAATGAGACGGCCCTGTCGTCTTTGGCTGCCGGTGCGAACCAGCCGTAGCGGCCGACGTGTGACTCCGCACCGTGGTTGTCCTCGGCCTCCAGCTACTCGCTCACGCGGAGCTTGCGGGCGGTCTGCACGAACGAGAGCACCGTCCGGTTCAAGTCCAGGACGTTCGGTTCCGCCTGCAGGAGGGCCTCAATGGCAGCGGCATCCGCGCGCTCCGTGTCGAGTTGAGCCTCCGCCGCCCGGTTCAAGTCCAGCTCATCCGGTTCCGCCTGCAGGAGGGCCTCAATGGCAGCGGCATCTGCGCGCTCCGCATCAAGTTGAGCCTCCGCCGCCAGGTTCACATCCACGACATCTGGTTCCGCCTGCTGGAGAGCCTCGATGGCAGCGGCATGCGCGCGCTCCGCATCGAGTTGAGCCTCCGCCTCCCGGTCCTCCTTTAGTATCGCCAGGTTGAACCGCTGGTCCGCCTGCACCATGGGGGACCCGGACGCCAGCACGAAGTCAACGTCCATCATCTCATACGCATCGGGGGCCTTCTGCATTGCAACCTCCGCCATGAACATTGGATCGGCTTCCTCCTCCTCATAGCTTGGCTCGAGAGAACTCAGGGATTGGCCCGCTGCAAAGCGATCTTGGGAATGGAGGTCTGTGGCGCCGACCGCCACCGCGATTTCTGTGCGGCGCTCCGGCGTCAGCATCTTGTAGTACGTGATCTTGTGGCACACCATGGCTTTCCGGCGTACTAGGGGACGCTTGATGCGGGCTAGGCGATCGCAAGGTGGGGGAATTGGCTGGAGAGGAGGTGTGGTTTTGGGGCAGTGGCTGACGTAGGCCGAGCAGCGAAGGTTCTGGTGTGAATAGTGGTTCCAGTGACGATCGTTCAATCGGTTTTGACTGTACATCGCTCTTGTCGTGTTCGCGTTGCACCCCGGCATGCTGGACCCTCCACGTCGCTCACCGAATGGAACGCGCTCCATCTTGCATTTTCGCTCGCTTGTGGGACCGCAGTTAAGAGCAAACCGATGTCCCTCCCCCTCCCCCGCCCGCGTCATTTATAGTACTACTCCCTCCATTTTATGCGGAGTAAATAAAAATAGAGGGAGTATACTACGGATGAGGATCCCCTGACGTGGGTGAACCCATTGAGTAATTGACATGTGGGGCCTAGAAAGCATGGGTCCCGCTAGTAAGTGACTAAGAGGAAGGGTAAGGCAGGGATACCTACGCCAGAGGATCCACTTCCACTACTACTCCCTCCTTCCATCTATACAGGGCCTAATGCATTTTTTGAGGCAAACTTTGACCAAATGTTAGAGTAATAATATATGACATGCAACTTACACAAAGCATATGGTCAAATTCGTATGTGAAAGGAGCTTCCAATGATATAATTTTCACATTATACATCTCATGTACTATGAATCTTGTCAATAGTCAAATGCGGTTTTGAAAAACGCATTAGAGCATGGTTAATAATGTAGCCAGCTGTTGGCTATAAAGAGACGCCACCTCGTAAAAATACTCATATAAGCATTTAATCTTTGCATGGTTAAGTAATAGGTTGGCTCTCATAATAGCTATTAGGTTGGCTCTAAGAATTTAATATTTGCATGAGCAAGGTATATGATTGGAAGATAGTTGCATGCATACTATTTTTTCTTGATCTATGTGTTATAGTCGGGCCATAGAATAAGAGCCCGCTTCACTCTCTATCCTCTCTTCTCACTCCTCCAAGTAGGATTTAATGACATGGAAAGTCTTATAGCCTGCTAATTAGGACTTATTAGACTTGCTCTTAGACCCTATATAAATGGAAGGATGGAGTACTATGAGCACTGCATACTCTACTACAGATGTTGTCAGTACTTCACAAGTACTATTGGACGGGGAGCTTAAAAAGTTACTATTGGACTGGCTATACGTGGTGAAATCCTAGTAGGAAGAGCATGCGCGAGAACAAGCACATTCATTTGGTTGAAAACAAATTGGAAACCATCTCCATTTGAATACAAATCTAGGAGGACGTACGAATCTAACAATATTGATTGAGCATTGTCGAATGTTGATATTTTTTCTGTAAGTTTGATCAAAGTAGAGATACTTTGACTACACATAAAACTTATATGTAAACTGGAAAGGATCGGAGGGAGTATATTGTATGTTCAAAAGCGAAACTAACATTGAATACCCTTTATATATGATTTGCGGATGCTATGATCACCAGTTCGAAATTTTGAATCCGCCTTAGGTATCACACATGCACCCACTCTCTCTCGATTTGATCTCAGGGTCCGGAGATCGATTGAAATAGGACTAGGATGGGTACTATGCGTGCGTTTCGCTTATGAACGTACAATATACTCCCTCTGATCCCCACAGACCCCCCCCCCCCCGCCCCCGCGGGTCATTTATGTCATAGAAACATACCAAACCTTTATATCTTGCACGACACGCAATTGATCTCTCAACATCAATCGATCTCATCAAGATGTGTCGGGGCATGAACCGAATGGGATGTCAAAACTAAGACAGGAAGCAACACATAGTGGAGGCAAAGTGAACCTTTAAACAAACTGTTTGTTTGTATGCATGTCGGACAAATTACAACATTGGAAATACAAGCATGGTCTAGGCCCACATGCGAATGATACTCGGCGGAATGTTCAAATGAGGCATGTGGGAGGATGGACTCGACCGGAGGGCGGCATGATCAATGGAGAAGAGGGTTGGAGAGGAATGAGAAATAAGCAACGCCACATGATTATACTTGAACGGCTCAAATAAACAATAAGTTGTCTCGTTTTCCCTTCCGTCTTAGTCACGGAGTAAGATACTCCCTCTTTTTTTATTTACTCTGCATATTAGGTTTGACTGAAGTCAAACTTCATAAAATTTGACCAAATTTATTGAAAAAATATGAACATTTACAATAGCAAATCTATATGATGTGAAAGTATATTCAATAATGAATCTAATGGTATTGATTTGAGCAAAGCTAAAATGTGGAGTAAATAAAAATAGAGGGAGTAGTATAGTTACTACTGTGGAACATGGTAAGTTGGACCCCTAAATGCGGGCACACCTCGATTATTCCCTCAAACAGTCGGACACCTACACTAGCACACCATCCAGCTAATTAATCAAGTGTTACGCTTCACTAGTTGAAACGGAAAAGGGTGGTACTATACCCAAAACCACCACACTTGGGGCTAGGGTAACAACTTGGTACTGTACCACATTTCAACCAGGGCACAAAAACCACCTATTCTGCGCATAATGCGCAACGCGGAGCACTGACCCTCGAATTTGGCCGGGAAAACAGGGAAACCGACATGTGGGGCACACCTGTCGGGTCGACGTGGTGCAGACTAGTCCAATGGAGGAGCTGGCCCACAACCTCCTTACCACCGTCAACTATTCATGTGGGTCGTGGGGCCAGCAAAGTGGCGTAGCTCCGGCACCGCCTCTGGACATGGCGACCGCGGTGAGCGACACGCTCATCGTTGCTGGACACGGTTGGCTTCAGTGTGCCGAGGGTGGCGTTAGCGCTGTGGCACAACCAGCAGATCAACACCCGCCTAGTAGAGGATGCACGGAGCGCCGAAGTGCACGCGCGGCATGACGCGTCCACGGAGTGGTGTAGCGCGGCCAACTGCATCCCCAGGACCTGAGACAATGTCGGGTCGTCTTGATTTTTCAATTACATGTGGGGATCACATGTGAGCAAAGGGCACCTCCAACATTGCCACGACCGCAGCTGATTACCCTGGCACACCAAAAACCCTCGTCCCTCGCGCCGTCGCGCGGTGCGTTCCTAGCCGGCGCCAGCTGCATGCATTCATGTTGTCCATCCATATGCAGTCGTTAAGAGGCTCGGTGCCCGAGGAACCAACTCCGGCGACTTAATGACGCACCCGGACACTTGGCCTCACCGGAATGCGCTACTTAAAGCGGCAACGCCCAGCTAAACTCCACACCATAGCGCATCGTCCTACTACCTGGCACCACATCCGCCATGACCGCGAGCGCGAACGCTCTGCGGGAGAGCTTGTCTTCGTGGATGAAGCTCGAGGTCGCCGCCCTCGCTCAGGTCGCCGCTCGTGACGCAATAGCGTCGTAGTCGGACGCGACTGCACAAGTGGTGGCCACGCTGGCGGTCGACGAAGGGAGCACCGCCAGCCACGCGTCCTACTTGCCTCCGTCCAACGTCCGGCACCGCCGAGGTCGGGGACTCCTTTGAGGATGAGTAGGGCATGGGAGGCGGCAGGGCATGGTGTGCCAACTGGCCGGTCTGTCTTCCCTGTTCTACTCTTCCTCGCCGGAGACCGCACCTTCATTTCACGGGTCTTGAACCCCGCCCCCGTACGTGGAGATCGCAGATGGAGGACGTCGGTCGCCACCGTAGAATAGGTTTAGGGTTAGGTTTCTTTTATTTTTCTGTCCTATTGTTAGTGTACAAAAAGGGGGTACACTTTTTGTACCCCTATAACTGTGCACGGGCAGTCTGAGCCACGGGCACCGCCACACCAAGCACGACAAGGGAGGTAAGCCAATGTAAGGCCGGAGCTCAAGAGAAGCAGAACGACGCCAAGACCAAGACCACAAAGAGCAAAGGGGGCGAAGCGGACTCCCCGGCAAGATCCTTGCCGGGGGGCAGTTCTAGCAAACCCGGCAAGACCCTTGCAGTGGCAGCTCGCCCCACACCTACGGAGCGAGTCACCCTTGAGTCCACTGCCCCCATGGGGAAAGGATTCAGGAGACGTCCCCGTGGTGGCATGCAGATCTTTGTGAAGACATTCGAGATCAGATACACACTTTAAAAGATGATGATCCTTGGCGGGATCCCAGCCAAGGAGGACCACAAGGCCCCCGGCAAGAGCCTTGCCGGGGATGACAGCAGGCGCCACGGCAAGACCCTTGCCGGGGCCACGGCAAGACCCTTGCGGGGGCCCCGGCATGGCCCTTGCCATGAACCACGTAGGGCCACCATCAGGCCCATGCCAATCAAACCTCCACCGTCGTTTTCATGCAGCTGCCGACCCAACCAGCTGGGCAGGCAACTGCGTGGCGGCAAGCAGATCTTTGTGGAGACCCATCACTGCGCCACCTCAGCTGCCTGCCTGCTTACATGGCACTGCGGGCACCGCTGGCCAAGACGCGTGTCAACGCAAGAAGGAGCGGCAACGGACGAGACATGGCTCTCCCCTGTCCCTGATAAAGCAAGGAAACCTAAGCAAGACGCATTAATTACGCCTTGTCATGTAATGCGAGGGAGGACCTCGCATCACTGTACCCTTTCCACCTCCTGTGTGCCACTGTGGCAACCCCTTTCCTTATAAAAGGAGGCCCAAGGCGACCAGGAAGAGGATTCGGCTTTTTGGAGCTCCACACGCCCCATTGCTAGCTCAAGAACACAGATAAACAAACCACCAAAGCAGGAGTAGGGTTTTACGCATCCTCGCGGCCCGAACCTGGGTAAAGGAACCGTGTGCTATCTGTTTGATCCGCTCTTCTCACAAGCCCGCGCCCCGCAACCGTAGTAGGGATTCTTGTGATCCCATAGGTGTTGTTCCAAAACACTGACATCTTTGGCGCGCCAGGTAGGGGGCGCAGTCGTGAGAATCGGCTTTAGCAGTTAGTTCGACGCTTCTTCATCGTCATGGCGCCCAAGAAGAAGACGACCGTGGCGGTTGGCCCGCCGGAGGCCGGACATCCCGTCCCGACATGGGCGAGCAGCGGACCGGTCGCAGAAAGGACCCGGGGCGCCGTTCGCGAGCACCAACACCGTCCCAGCAGCCGGAGTTTAGGAGGTGGCGATGTTCGTGCGCCTGGTAACAGGCCGCACGCCGCCAAATCAAAAGACGGAGCCAGGCCCTCCGCGGGTGGCGCGGGGCCTTCCAAGATCGCTGCCACCCCGGCCGAAGGCGAGCGAGGGATTCCGAGACTCCCACGCCGGCGCCGATGGCGCGCTCCTCTCAAGCGGCGCGCGACGAACAGCGTAACCACGCCGAAGACCCCGGTCGTCGCCGCGGGAAGAGCCCCGAGCGCCACTCCCGGGATGTAGAAGACCTGCCCGCTCACCGAGGCGCTGGTGAAGATGGCATGCGACCGCAGGGTCGTGATAGAGCTCCTTCTGACATGGTCAAAAGTCAAAGCGCGTCGCGATCCGTGCAGGTTTCGCTGCCACCAACGCCAGTAGAAGCCCTGGCGCGTGCGCAGTTGCTCCTTGATTTTCCTCCCACTGCGGGGAAACTCGACGAATGGAGAGCCACTATCCGAAGCCTTGTTGCGGTGGCCAACAAAGACGAACCGAGTCCGATGGAGCCCCCGGGTCGATGCTCCGATGGAGTCCCACGTACCAGTGGCAGGAAAGCCGGCGGCGCCGCGACCATGGTGCACTCGCCTCCTCCTCGCCCAGTGCCGCGGACGCCAGCCCGTCGCGATGTTACGGGCGACGAAATCTCCATAGCGTCGTCCGACCCGCGGACCCACTGTGACCAACGCCAAGTTCTTCGAGAACGAGAACACGAAGACACTCGAACCACTATCGAGCGCCGGCGCGGAGCGCGCCACCAGTCAGACAGGCGAGCAGGGCCTGCTGCGAACCACCCGGCACCGGAGAGCCCTGGAGGCCTACCTTACGAGGTAGGCTATCCGGCTTTTACCCGTGAGCTGCGGCAGTTCTAGTGGCCCACTCACCGCACCTTCAAACCTGACGTGGGCGAAAAGTACAGCGGCAAGACCCATCCGTCCGAGTTCCTCAGCATCTACACCATCGCGATGCAAGCTGCCGGAGCCCGTGACGATAAGGTGCTTGCGAATTACTTTCCGTTGGCTCTTAAACCCCCAACGCCATGTCATGGTTGATGCACTTGCCGGTGGACTCTATTTCCTCCTGTCGGATTTGTGCCATGAGTTTGTGGGCGCCTTTACTGGAGGCCACCAAGCCCATGGCCAAGCGAGCGACCTGCACGTCATCCCCCAGAAGGGAGGCGAGAGTCTCCGCAAGTATATACAGAGGTTCAGCCGGATACAGTACAATATCCCTGATGTTCACCCTGCCACCTTCATCAGCGCGTTCCATCAGAACGTGCGTAACCGCAAGATGCGCGAAGAGCTGGCAATGAACAAGGTGAAAGATGTAGCAGAACTCTATGTTCTTGCCGACAGATGTGCCCGGGCTGAAGAGGGAAGGAAGTACCCCAGCGAAGATGCCGGCGTGGAAACCGACTCCTCAGATAAGGACACTGCCGCCCCGGCGAAGAAGGGTTGGCGCCGCAACAGGAAGCGCAAAGGTAAAGCCGTGCTTTCGTCGAGGGATCTGATGACACCGGCTCCACCAAGAAAACCAAGGCAGATGACCCCGGCAAGGAAATTGCCGGATGTGTCGCCTGCCGGGCCTTGGCGGCTGCCGAGAAGCCAGGAAACTCCGACAAGCGATACTGCAAGATCCATCGCACCAAAGGCCATGCTCTCCAAGACTGCCGATAGGTAGAGCTCCTCGCTGAGAAGCAGAGGGCTGAGTATGAGAGGCGGGACAAGGAGAAGGGCCAAGACGGTGCTGAGGGGTCTGGCAAGAAGCGTGACGGCCAGGCGGGCCGTCGCGGCAAGGATAAACAATAGGAGAGGCCCGGACGGGGCCATGACAGAAAGCCAGAAGACGACGATCATGAAGAGGACGACGAATCCGGCGACCAAGAGTTTCATAAAGCTACAGAGGCCATGTGCGTCGACGGCGGCGCCTCACTGCATACTTCTCACCGCCGGCTTAAACAGTGGGCGCGAGAGATTATAGCGGCAGAACCGTCGTTTGATGCCCAAAGGCCGCTGAAGTGGTCCAACACACCTATCATTTGTGACATTGAGGATCACCCTGATCGCACTACTGTGGTTGGGCGCTTGCCATTGTTGGTTTCACCAACAATACGCAACCTCAAGGTGACGAAGATGCTAGTCGATGGCGGGGCCGGTCTGAACTTGATCTCGCCTGCCGTGATCGAGAAACTGCAGATTCCTGACGAAGACCTCGAAGAGACGGGCACGTTTCAAGGGGTCAACCCGGGAAGAACCCAACCCAAGGGAAAGGTCATGCTGCCCGTGACTTTTGGAAGCGACCTGAACTACAGGACAGAGAGGATCGTGTTTGATGTTGCCAAGATCCCCTTGCCCTACAACGGGATCCTTGGCCGCCCAGCGCTGGCCAAGTTCATGGCAGCGTCACACTACGCCTACAACACCCTGAAGATGCCAGGGCCTGTGACGATCATCACCATCCCCTCCGACAAGAAAGATGCGCTGATTTGCGCTGACCAACTATACCAGCAAACAGTTGCAGCAGCTGCCGCCACTAGGGCACTTGCTCCTGCCGCTGGGACCCCGGGAGGGAAGAAGAAGAAAAAGACCGGTGAGACCTCGGACACCCACTCCGGCAAGCGCACCTCTTCGGAGTATAGCACTGTCGTCGAGGACGTGCCGGAGAGCTCCGCCGGCGGAAACAAGAAGCCCAGGGCCATACAGCCGGGAACCAAGAAGGTTTCTGTCAATGAGAACGGCACGGGAGGAGCTTTCACCATAAGCTCCACCCTTGACGACAAATAGGAAGACGCGCTCGTCACCCTCCTGCGAGCAAATGTCGATGTGTTTGCATGGCAAGCTTCCGACATCCCCGGCGTTCCCAGGGAGGTGATTGAGCACCACCTTGTTGTCTGTCCTCATGCGCGGCCCGTCAAGCAGAATGTCAGAAAGCAAGCTTTGGAACGACAAGAGTTCATCACAGAAGAGATCCGGAAACTGGAAGCAGCGGGTTTGGTAAGAGGAGTGCTCCATCCAACGTGGTTGGCCAATCCGGTCGTAGTGCGCAAGGCAAATGGGAAGTGGAGGCTGTGTATTGATTACATAGATATCAATAAGGCTTGTCCTAAAGACCCCTTCCCGTTGCCGCGCATCGACCAGATTGTTGACTCCACGGCTGGGTGTGATCTGTTGTCATTCCTCGACGCCTACTCCGGCTACCACCAGATCTTCATGACAAGAGAAGACGAGGAGAAAACAACATTCATCACCCCATGTGGTATGTATTGTTTCATGCAGATGCCTTTCGGGTTGAAGAGTGCTGGTTCGACGTTTGCAAGGGTGGTCCAGATTGGTTTTGAACCCCAGCTCCATAGAAATATGGAAGCTTATATGGATGACATAGTGGTCAAAACCAAGGACAGGGCAACCCTCATACCAGATTTGCAAGAAACATTTGCGAACCTGCACAAGATCAATCTCAAGCTGAACCCTGAGAAGTGCGTCTTTGGCGTCCCGTCCGGCAAGCTTCTCGGGTTCTTTGTGTCACAACATGGGATAGAGGCCAATCCGGACAAGATCAAAGCTATAGAGCAGATTGAAGCACCCAAGCGAATCAAGGATGTGCGTCGGCTTGCTGGTTGCGTCGCCGCCATGGGCAGGTTCATTTCCAAGTCTACCGAGCGCGCCCTTCCCTTTTTCAAGATCCTGAAAAAGGCGGGGCCGATGGAGTGGACGCCAGAAGCCAAAGCAGCATTGCAAGATTTGAAGAAGTACCTCTCCTCCGCGCCGATACTAGTTGCGCCCAGGCCACAGGAGCCGTTGTTGCTATACCTGGCGGCAACGAACCAGGTGGTCAGCGCCGCACTAGTGGCACAGAGAGAGGTTGACGACGAGGTAATGGCAGCGACAGAGCCCGACACCACCAATGCAGAGACGACACAGCCAGTTGAAGTGCCGCCGAAGAAGAAAATGATGCAGCTCCCGATCTACTTTGTTAGTTCCCTCCTGCAGGGGGCTAGATCAAGGTACTCCGGCATGCAGAAACTGCTCTTCGGCCTTCTTATGGCCTCGAGGAAGCTGCGTCACTACTTCCAGGCACACGAGATCACTGTCGTCACTCGCCTCCCTCTACAACGGATATTGCACAATCCAGATGCAACGGGAAGAATTGTGGAATGGGCACTGGAGCTGTCCAGCTTTGGCCTCAAATTTGAAAGTACTTGGACGATTCAGAGCCGAGTCCTGGTGGAGTTCATTGCAGAATGGACCGCAACGCCTGACGAAGAAGCCCAAGAGACTGCTCTCCCCGGCAAGGAGGCAAGTTGCGATTGGATCATGTACTTCCACGGAGCTTTCTCCTTACAGGGCGTCGGGGTTGGCGTACTGCTTGTCGCGCCCACCAGAGAGCACCTCAAGTACGTGATCCAGATGCACTTCCCCAGGGAGGCGTCAACCAACAATACGGCAGAGTACGAAGGGTTGCTTGCCGGTCTCAGGATCGCGGCGGACCTCGGAATCAAGAAACTCATCGTCAGGGGTGACTCGCAGCTTGTCGTCAAGCAAGTCAACAAGGATTACCAGAGCCCGTTGATGAAAGCCTACGTCGATGAAGTGAGAAAGCTGGAAGAGCGTTTCGACAGTATACAGGCTGAACACGTTCCCCGAGCGGAGAACGATATCGCCGATTACCTGTCAAAACGCGCTGCCCTCAAGCTACCTGTGGAACCAGGTACCTTTGTGCTTCCGCTAACTCAGCCATCTGTTGATCCGTCAACAGAGCAGAACAAGAGGAAGAAGTCAGGGCCCGGCAAGTACTTTCCCGCCAAGCTCCCCGGAGCCGCTGGCAAGGATGTTACCGGGGACACTGAGCCCGCCACGGGACGGCTAGCTCCGGCGGAGCGTCAAGCTCTTGCCGTCAAGACAGCCGCTCCTATAGCAGAGGAAATGCCTTTAGTCCTCGCCGTCGAGCCCCAGGCTCCGGCATGGGCACAGCATACCGTTCGACTCCTCCAAACAGGGGAACTTCCTGAGGAGCAGGAAGAAGCGGAAAAAGTAGCTCGTCGCTCTACCATGTACCAGTTCGTCGATGACGTCCTGTACAGGAAGAGGCCGAACGGTGTGAAATTGAAGTGTATCCCTCAAGAGGAAGGACTGGAGCTGTTGGCGGAGATACACGGAGGCATATGTGGATCCCACATCGGGTCAAGGGCCCTTGTCGGCAAGGCATTTTGGCAAGGTTTCTTCTGGCCCACCGCTCTCCAGGATGCAACGACACTAGTCACCAGATATGAAGCGTGTCAGTTCCGTTCAAAGAAGCTTCATCAGCCAGCTCAAGCCCTTCAAACCATTCCTCTCTCCTGGCCCTTCTCGGTCTGGGGGCTCGACATACTGGGCCCTTTCCCCTGCGTTGTCGGGGGGTTTGAGTACTTGTACGTTGCGATCGACAAGTTCACAAAGTGGCCGGAGGTGGAGGCAGTGAGGAAGGTCACAGCTCAGTCAGCCGTCAAGTTCTTCAAGGGACTAGTGTGCCGCTTTGGTGTACCCAACAGGGTCATCACCGACAACGGCACACAGTTCATAAGCCGCACCTTCATGCAATATACCCAAGACCTAGGCAGCAAAGTCTGTTTTGCTTCCGTTGCCCACCCGCGAAGCAATGGTCAAGCTGAGAGGGCAAATGCTGAAGTACTGCGAGGCTTAAGGACCAAGACCTTTGACAGACTGCACAAGAGTGGAAGGCGCTGGATTGACGAGTTGCCGGCGGTTCTTTGGTCGATCAGGACGATGCCAAATCAAGCCACCGGCCAGACATCCTTTGCCCTAGTATACGGGCAGAGGCAGTTCTCCCCACTGAACTCATATACGGGTCACCTCGAGTGCTCTCTTATGATGAGCTTGAGCAAGAGCAACTGCGGCAAGATGACGCAATGCTCCTTGAGGAAGATCGTCTTCGGGCGGCTGTGAGAGCAGCACGCTACCAGCAAGCCTTGCGCCGCTACCATAGCCGCAAGGTTCATGCCCGAAGCCTTGAGGAAGGCGACCTTGTCCTTCGGCGCGTTCAATCGGCCAAGAATTCCAACAAGTTGACGCCAAAGTGGGAAGGCCCTTATCGGGTAATACGAGTCACCAGGCCCGGTGCAGTCCGCCTGGAGACCGAAGATGTCGTTCCGGTGAGTAACTCCTGGAACATTGAGCATCTTCGCAAGTTTTACTCGTGAGGCGCGGCTTGCCGGGCCCCCTCGGCAAGCCACCTTTTGTACAAGCATTGCCGATGATGCATGTAACCCTTTGTACAAAGCCAGGCGCAGACCCTGAGCATAAATAAATGAAGCGCTGGCGCCCTAAGTTATAGCATGATTGCTAGGTCGAGTCTCGTCCTTGGTTAAGGTTGGTAGTGCTTGGCGGCGACTAACCCCTAGCTTAGAGGTCGAGTGTGTGTCTCTTTGCCGTTCTTTTGTCTTCTCTGGTTCGCAGGACTCACAGATATCCTTGCCGGACCACTTGAGGACGAAAAAGAGAAGAGGGACAGACCAGCATCTAGACCCCGGCAAGCTAGTATTGCCGGGGGCTGCAAGTGCAAAGATTCACCCACGGAAAACCAGAGTTGCCGGGGGCTACAGCTTCAGATAAGTTCTTCGTCCCTTATTATGCATTCCCTTATGGACTGAGGTATGTGAAACCTCGTTCCTTCCTAAAGCTACCGTGCTCCCGTAAACTCTAGGCCCTAGGGCTCGTTCCTAGGGCCAGGTTTGGTCGTAGTCGCGACAGCGAAAGGATGAAACAAGGGGCCTGAACCCACCTCATCCCTGCCTCCGCCAAAAGTGTGAGAAAGGTCGAGCGACGTGGGAAGACAGCAAGGCCTGCTGCCGGGCGAGGAAATGTTTATCTTAGAGATATCAAGGATTTACTCCTTGTCGTGGGTTCTACCCGCAAACAAATGACCCGGCAAACATCCCTTTTTCATTAAAAACATTCCACTCAGGTACAGTCCATAGGGAATGAAAAACATGAATGATGGGATTACAAGTTTTAAATTCGGCTAAGGCCCGAAGGCTTACAAACTAAAAAGAGATAAGGTGCCCGTAATCCCTTTCTTGTCTCTCTCCTCAGGAGGCAGGTCAAGGAGGCGAAAAGGGCAAAAGGGGCACCTAGACGAGCTACGGGTGGCAGAAGACACCAAGAGAACATCTCGGTGGCCGTCCGAAGGCTGGATGGTGATTGTGGCGCCGGAAGCAGAGCTCGAAGACGACGCGGCAGGACGTCAGCACGCGTCGAAGGCGTCGGTGCCCGCGTAATCCGAGTTGACGGCCTTGCCGCCCGCCCTCTTCCTCTTCCACAGCCTCCCAACGCCAGCCGCCCAAGGAAACGACCCCGAGAAGTTCAGGGAGCCGGCGACACGGATGATGGGGTCGCCGATGCCGCACGGGGCGGCGCCCGACACCTAGTCGGACCCGTCATCCTGCCGCCTCTACCCTCGTCGTCGCTGCCGCTGTCCTCCTCGTCACTCTCGCCCGAGGAGGAGTCTTTGCTATCAGAAGAGCTCTCCACGCAGCACCTTGCATGGGTCCCGAAGAGCCCGAAGACCTTGACGGAGAGGAGGCCACCCTCCATCAGCTTGAAATGGAGAGTGAGCCCCTCCATCAAGCGGTGTATATGAGCGAATGTCTTCCATCCCCGACGAAGATACATCACGTGAGGGGCTGGGAACTCAACGCAAACCCGCGTACTGCTAATCCCACAGCCCCTCATGTGCAGCCGCAATGACTCCGGCAGATCCAGCTCCATCTCCCGCGCGAATGGGGTCGGGAGACGAAGGCGACGGCAAGGCGGCCGGTGCAGCCTGATGAAGAACTCGCAAGGGTCATCCCCAACGTGGCCCTCTATGGAGGGAGGAACTGCTGGCGGAGGCGAGGTCGGCGCACCGCCCTGTCCTCCTCTTCCCCGAGCGCCTCGGCCTTGCCCACGGCCTCGCCCCCTCGCCCTTCCCCTTGCGGCTGGCTCTGCCACCGCGGGTGCAGGAGAAGGAGGGACGCGTTGTCGAGCGGCGACCCGCGCCGCCACCGTTGAAGGGCGAAGGTTCCCTCTCTCCATGGCGGATGGAGGGGGAAGCAGAAGCTGAAGGAAGGAGGAGATGAAGGAATGCGGGACGCCATCCCCCCCTCCCGGTCTTTATAAAGGAACGGGGTGGGGGCTCGGCCGCCCCGCTCCGCCAATCAAGATGCGGAAGGCGTAGGGAAGTGGGACCGACTCGCTGCCCCAGCCCGCGGCGGCCCAGTTTCCCGCCTCCACCGATCGCCAGCCCAAGCGCATGGGAGCCACGTGGCACGCGTGCAGGACCGAGGCGATGGGTGAGGCGACCTCTCCCCACCCCGTGATCGTGGGGAGCGGACGCCTTGAAGACCATGCCTCGGCCCCGTTCAGTAAATGGGCCGCGCTTCCACGCCTCCCTCCGTTTATGGGGAAGCGCAAACCGCCCCCTTTACTATGACATGACGCATGCGTGCAGAGCTCAGCCCCACGCATGCCGCCCACGTCACACACGCCTCCCCACGCCGCGCCACGCACGGGAAGCTTGGGAAGCGCCGCGCGCGAAGGAACTTACCACGGTAAAAACCGCCCCGCCTGCCCGCGCACCCTTTTTGGGCCTAGCCCAACAACGCGTTGCGCTTATGTGTGGCCCAGGCCTGGGGGCTCCTGTCAGTGTACAAAAAGGGGGGTACACTTTTTGTACCCCTATAACTGTGCACGGGCAGTCTGAGCCACGGGCACCGCCACACCAAGCACGGCAAGGGAGGTAAGCCAAGGTAAGGCCGGAGCTCAAAAGAAGCAGAACGATGCCAAGACCAAGACCACAAAGAGCAAAGGGGACGAAGCGGACTCCCCCGGCAAGATCCTTGCCGGGGGCAGTTCTAGCAAACCCGGCAAGACCCTTGTCGTGGTAGCTCGCCCCACACCTACGGAGCGAGTCACCCTTGAGTCCACTACCCCCATGGGGCAAGGATTCGGGAGACCTCCCCGTGGTGGCATGCAGATCTTTGTGAAGACATTCCAGATCAGATACACACTTTAAAAGATGATGATCCTTGGCGGGATCCCAGCCAAGGAGGACCACAAGGCCCCCGGCAAGAGCCTTGCCGGGGATGACAGCAGGCGCCACGGCAAGACCCTTGCCGGGGCCACGGCAAGACCCTTGCCGGGGCCCCGGCAAGGCCCTTGCCATGAACCCCCGTAGGGCCACCATCAGGCCCACGCCAATCAAACCTCCACCGCCGTTTGCATGCAGCTGCTGACCCAACCAGCTGGGCAGGCACCTGCGTGGCGGCAAGCAGATCTTCGTGGAGACCCATCACTGCGCCACCTTAGTTGCCTGCCTGCTTACATGGCACCGCGAGCACCACTGGCCAGGGCGTGTGTCGACGCAAGAAGGAGCGGCGGCGGACAAGACAGGGCTCTCCCCTGTCCCCGATAAAGCAAGGACACCTAAGCAAGACGCATTAATTACACCTTGTCATGTAATGCGAGGGAGGACCTCGCATCACTGTACCCTTTCCTGTGTGCCACTGTGGCAACCCCTTTCCCTATAAAAGGAGGCCCAAGGCGACCAAGAAGAGGATTCGGCTTTTTGGAGCTCCTCACACCCCATTGCTAGCTCAAGAACATAGATAAACAAACCACCAGAGCAGGAGTTGGGTTTTACGCATCCTCGCGGCCCGAACCTGGGTAAAGGAATCGTGTGCTATCTGTTTGATCCGCTCTTCTCACGACCCCGCGCCCCGCAACCGTAGTAGGGATTCTTGTGATCCCATTGGTGTCGTTCCAAAACACCGACACCTATAAAGTTCGAAATGTAATGAAAATCTGCGGTGTTTGCATTAATCTCATCCGGTGTATATGAACTTTCACAATAATAGTAAGATATATTGTAGGATTATATGGAATGATGATTCGTTTTTGTGTGTATAAACTTAGAAGGTTTGACCCGAGACAAAGCTAACATGCGAAGTAAATAAACACATAGGGTCTACATACACAATTTATCTTAGCCACTCCAAAAGTACGTCCACTACACATTCACGCATTTCACATCTTTCTACATCTACAGGAACCTACGAAAGGGTTAACGTAAATTGCCTATCTCTCTCCTCCCAAATTTTCATGGTGGTGGACCCCTCCCTCCCCCCAATCTGCAATCAACAGCTCACACGTTTCACATTACCTTAATTACGTAACTGGGATTACGTAGGTGTAGCATTATTCGTCCTAAAAACCCAACTAAGCCTACTTCCCAGCATATCACGCGGGAAAAGACCCGGCCGCGCTGTTTTAGTCGAGATTACTAGATTACTAGTGGTAGTATCGATGGTCGCACGAAGCACCAAGTTTTTTTTGAGGGGGCGAAGCACCAAGTTTAAAAGGAAAAAAGGCGGTACACTGACAGCACCCCTGTCGCGGTCGCATTGCACCCCACAAACATTCGGTCCTGCACACGGCTCACGCAAACGGAACGCGCTTCGGCTTCCCTCTTCATTGACATGTGGGACTGGACTTGGATAAACCGACCATGCGCCAAACTCCCCCCGCCCACCGCGCGAAAATCCCCCCCCCCAATTCCCCCCAAATCCCAAATTCAACCGCCCTTAGGCCAACTAGCCAATAATATTCCCCAAACCCCCCTCACCCGGCCCCGGCCCCCTCCACTCCATTTGCTCCGCCAAAACCTCCCTCCCCACCGCGCCGATACGTTGGCACTGCGGTTTGTCGAGGGGACGCACGGCGATCCTATCACTCCCACATTACGCTCTCGTAGACTGATGTCCTCTAGCCGCGCCGCCACCACTGGCGATGTTCTTGTGGAGACGCACGGCGGTCAGCGCCGCCACTGCTGGCGACGTTCATGTGGAGACGCACGACGGTCAGCTTCTCCCATGGTATGCGCATTCTAGACTGAGGCCCTGTGCATGTCGATGTAGCGCTGAATGTTAGCTGATAGACGCTGTTAATCTCACTGTTTGCCAAAGTAGTTTACAATCAATATGCTCTGCTTAAGAAGCCTCCTTGCCCTGTTCTGCACACAATCTGCTCAGTTGAGATGGCATGCCAAGCCCGATTAGTTGCTAAAATATCCTGCCATATATTTATTGTGACATAGATTGCCATGGTCTAGTAGCCAATCTGTTAGGTGAAATAGCTCTACACCGTTTTCTACTCGATCTTTCTTGCTGAGATGGCCTTTGATGGCTGCGTGCTCGGCCTCATTGACTGCTGAAACAGCCTACCATAATTTAGGACTCAAACCTGTTTGCTGAATTAGATTTACATATATTTTGTTACTTAGATCTGCTTGTCCAAATATCTTGACATAGCTTTAGACATCGACCTAGGTATTGTTTTCTTGACTTCATAAAAAAGCATATATGGTTCTCTTGTAATATCTAGTAGAAGAACTAATTAGTATGTCTAACAGATGCATAGGACTTGCATAACTTCTGCTCGAAGATTATCCGCTGCATATGTCGAGGGGGTTGAAACTTCATGAACTTTATCAGTGCTGAGTACGATGGTCCGAAATCAGATGTGCTCTGCCCGTGTAGCAGTTGTATGTATTATGGTAAAAGACCCCAGTCAACTATGCAAAATCATCTACACTTGTATGGGATGTCAATCACATATACTAGGTGGGTTCATCATGGTGAAGCTATGAACGTCAATGTTACTGACTATGTGGAAGCAGCAGATCACCATCTTGATCTGCCTGATGCTTAGGTGGAAGAGGAGGAGGAGGTGGTGGTGGCGGAGCAGTGAATTTCACCAACATTGAAACAATGCTACGAAATGCTCATGCATTTCGTGAACTTTCACCTGCAGAAGAAAAATGGTGGGCCCGCATGTTGGAACAATGCAACGTGGTTGTCACCCTAGGACATAAGCTGTCAGTATTCTCAGCTAGAGTCGCCTTTCTTCAGGTGAAGACATCTGAGCGGATGACCAACAAATCATTCGATGCGATGTTGGTTGCTTTCCGCAAATATTTCCCAAATGCGTCTGAGCTGCCACACACCTACAGTAAAATGAAGAATTTCCTTCATGCAGTTGGAATTGGATATGATTTGATCCATGTTTGTAAGAATAATTGTGTCTTGTTCCGGAAGGATTATGCCAACTTAAGTGAATGCCCAAAATGCAAATCATCAAGATGGAAAGGTGGCGATGCTGTGAAGAGGATTCCTCATAATGTTCTGAGACATTTTCCAATTATACCAAGATTGCAGAGGTTGTTTCATGATGTTGAAACAAGAGAGGATGTATTGTTGCATTCTAGGAACCAGGAGTACATAGATCAGAATGTAATGAGCCAGCCATCTCATGGTAGTGACTGGAAAAGCTTCAACCAGAAACACAAAGAGTTTGTTGCTGACCCGAGAAACATTAGACTTGGCTTAGCTTCAGATGGATTTAACCCATTTGGCCACCAGAGCGCCACATATAGCATGTGGCCAGTGCTTGTTATCCCTTACAACATGCCTCCAAATGTCTGCACCAAAGAATCAAACTACATGATGGCCTTGCTCATCCCAGGTCCAAAAAGTCCTGGAAAGGATTTTGATTTATTCCTGGAGCCTCTTGTGGAGGAACTTCAACAGCTATGGAGGGGTGTTCTCACTCGAGACCTATATAGCAGCCCACCAGCTGATTTCTTTCTGCGTGTTGTTATAATTTGGTGCATCCATGATTATCCGGCTTTGGGCATTATGTCAGGGCGAACGACACATGGTTACAATGCATGTGCTCGCTGTGACAGGAATCTGCTGTCATACGCAATACTTAGCAAGATCTGTTACATTGGACACCGCCGTTTCCTTGCCAAGGACAAGCCACATCCTACAAAATACTGGAGACATGTGTTCAATGCAAAGCATGAAAACCATGATGCGCCAAAGAGGCTGACCGCCGATGAGTTGCAAGTGGAATTAGAGAAGGTCAAGCATATTACACCAGGAAACCATCCTGATAATGGTAGCGAGAAAAGGAAGCATAGCAGAGCAGAACAGAGATTATTGTTTACCCGCAGGTCCACTTTGTGGGACTTGGCGTATTGGAAAGATTTGGATCTGCGGCATAATCTTGATGTGATGCACATCGAGAAAAATATATGTGACAACATTATCGGCACACTTCTTAATATTGAAGGCAATATGAAAGATACCTTAAAATCTAGGATTGATTTGACACACCTGGGTATCAGAAAGGATTTGCAGGTGCAAGATGAAGGTAAACCACGGGATATGGCACCAGCTGTGTACGTCTTGCACAAGGTAAAAGAAAAGAATTCTGTGAGGTCCTATCACGTGTGAGATTCCCACATGGATTTGCTTCCAAGCCTGAAAGGAGAGTTAGTGCAGATGGAAACAAGGTACAAGGGTTGAAAAGTCATGACAGACACGTCCTACTTCAAAGGGTTTTACTTGTTATCCTTATAGGATTGGGCCGCCCTGACTTATACAAAGCAGTTGCAGAGTTGGGCCAATTCTTCAGGGAACTCTGCAATAGAAATATCAGGATAGATGCTTTGGAGCGTCTTACAGACAAGATACCAACTATCATATGAGACCTTGAGAAGATATATCATCCAACCTTCTTTGATGTGATGGTGCATTTGGTTGTTCATCTACCTGATGCGGCACTACTTAAAGGTCCAGTGCAGTATGGCTGGATGTACCCTATTGAAAGGCGGCTAGGCACTTTCAAGGGCTATGTTAGGAACATAGCTAGACCCGAGGGTTCCATTGCAGAGGCCTACATTGCCACAGAAGCGTTGACATTCTGCTCAAAATACATTGAAACAACTAATCATCTTAGCAAAGAGGTGGGTGAAGACAATCCTGGGCTCAATGTTTTCGATTGTTCTGTTCGAGTTACAGGGAAGAGTCGACAAGACGACAAACCTAAAGCTTTGGACAAAATGGTTTGGTATGTGTTGAATAACTGTCCTAAGATACTACCCTATATCAAGCAAGTGCTAAGTACTGCAGCTTATACATCGTAATCTACTAAACTTGCAGCACATTCTTATATATTTAGATGTTTGACGCGATCACTATGTTGTGCAGCATCTACAAAAAGGAGTTACTGCCGTAAAATCCAAGAAACATTGACAAACTGGTTATGGCAGGATTTGCGAAATGGTTCAAGAGCCATGTAAGCTTTTGAAATGCACTCTCAATTTTTTTTAATATACTGAGTACATAAGATGATTAGCTTGTCTATTTTCTAACCATAGGTTAAGAAGGGGAGGATGGGCAGGAAGTTGATGATGCCCTTTACGCACTAGAAATGGGTCTTGATACTCGAGTAAGACATTATGAATCTTGCATTGTTGGAGATGTGCACTACAACACCCTTAAACGCGATGAAGGCAGGAAGACACAAAACAGTGCCATCATGAGCACGGATACGTACCACAGAGAGACAACTGAAATGTATGCTAACATAACAGACATTGGTCAGTTGCAGTATATCTCTAGTTTCGAGGTTCATCGGTGTGTGGTTCTGTTGTGTTGTCGTTGGTATAACCTGTTTTCCAGGATCGCAAAACCCAGAGGTGATGATGATTTCAACTCCATTAATGTCAAGGCAGCTACCAGACCAATGAGCCTTTTATTTTTGCAAATCAAGCAACAGATATTTTTCTTGGAAGACACATTTGCACGTAGCGATGACTGGAGAGTATTGCAAAGGATTGAGCAGAGGAATTCGTTAATGAAGTTGCACAATAAGATGATGCTTACACTGCTCCTGATGTACAAGATTCCACAGATGTTCCTAATATTGTTGAGAACCATCACGTCAATGACGCTGGTGAAAAAATTGTCTGTCGGGTTGTGGACATACAAGAGTTGATAAAAAAGAAGCCAACGTTCGAGGACATTGAGGATGAAGAAGAAGATGACACTGTGGGAATTATGATTCAAACTGATACACATGGCGAAGATGTTGACGCTGCTGCTGCGGATAATGGTTAGATTGCTTTTGTTGTATTTGCCTGTCAGAAGATGTTTTTTTATATACTATGTGAAATTGTGTTTGCTATGACAACTGAAACCTGATGAACTTGTTGTTTAGTTTTTTGCTGTGAGAACATCACTTATTATGTATGTTTATTTGTGTTTTGTGATTGTATGACGACTAAAACATGATGACATTGTTGTTTAGTTGTACTCATATTTGGTTGTGAAACTTGAATTTGGTGACATAGTTTGTTGTTGGACTGCAATTTGCTCGACGTCTTCGAATGGGGGACAAAGCTGACCTGACAGGGCCACTGCTAATTTATTTATTTATTAGCAAAAGGGCTTATGCTATTTATTTATTTATGAGAAAAATAGGACACCCACCGAAATCCGTTAATAGAAATCATTAGATGTTCACAACACTACGTCCAGCCTACTAAACAGGTTTCATTCATTACTAGTTTCAGCAAAGTGTTCATGTCATAGCCACTGAATACATCACGAGTTCTACATACACTGTAAATAAAGAGACAATCATCCTACACAACACATTGATTTTGCCAATTATCTTCACAAGCTGTTTCATCTCCTCATTGCTGTCAAGGTCGCTCAGCAGCTGTTGCTTGGCCATAATCAGAGGAACTGCATCTTTAACCTCCTGCTCTGCATCTTCCTCTTTTGTCGTTCCTTCAGTTACTTGTCCAACACCCCAACCTGCTGGTATTGAGATTCCTCGGCTGACCAAATAATCAGCGTAGTTGCATTCCCCCACATCAGCAACTTCCCAGAAATACAAATCACACGAATCTTCCGTTTTCTGCACGAGTCAAATTGGAAGATCATCAACCAAACTGTCGGTGTCAAAACCGGTGGATCTTGGGTAGGGGGTCCCGAACTGTGCGTCTAGGTGGATGGTAACAGGAGACAAGGGACACGAAGTTTTACCCAGGTTCGGGCCCTCTCGATGGAGGTAAAACCCTATGTCCTGCTTGATTAATATTGATGATATGGGTAGTACAAGAGTAGATCTACCATGGGATCAAGGAGGCTAAACCCTAGAAGCTAGCCTATGGTATTATTGTTGTATGTTGTCCTACGGACTAAAGCCCTCCGGTTTATATAGACACCGGAGAAGATTAGGGTTACACAAAGTCGGTTACAATGGTAGGAGATCTAAATATCCGCATCGCCAAGCTTGCCTTCCACGCCAAGGAAAGTCCCTTCCGGACACGGGACGAAGTCTTCAATCTTGTATCTTCATAGTCCAGGAGTCCGGCTGAAGGTATAGTCCGGTCATCCAGACACCCCCTAATCCAGGACTCCCTCAGTAGCCCCCGAACCAGGCTTCAGTGACGACGAGTCCGGCGTGCTAATTGTCTCCGGCATTGCAAGGCGGGTTCTTCCCCTCCAGATTCCGAGGGGTCAATATATGAAGTGGGCGGAGCCGAAGTGTGGCGCATCGCCGGGACCGGATATCTATCCGGAACCCCAAAGAAGGCATCCGAGGACTGGCCTTCGGAATGGTTCTATATAGAGGATGTCCCGCTGCCGGATCCTGTTCGGATCGGCCTCCCTGAGTTCAACAGTGCTCCCCCGAAGAAGCGTCTAAGCTGGCGTCCATGGAGCTCTCAGAGAGAAAGTGACAAGGACGTCCTTTACCTGATGGGCCGGATAAGATTATTGGCTCATTCCGGACTAACCATGATCGGAGTCGTGGCCGTGTGCATTATGCGGGGGGTGCAGCCGCTTCAATATAGAAGTCACCCCATGTGGGATTTCAACGGGGAGGACGACGCCACCCGTCACGGCCGTAAGGGGCCGGACTCGGCTGCCGCTCTGATAAAGATCTTGTCCACTTTGTACAAGGGAGAAGAGGAGGAATTCCTCCACGTCAACCCTCAGGGTGGATTTACCATGTACAATCCTCCGAACTGGGTAAGTGAGCACTTTCACTTGTTCATCCGTTTCATACTCCTACTGTCAAATATATGGTCTGACGACTTCAACGCAGGAACTGCGCCAGGCTGTTAAAGAGATAAACAGCCCCACTCCACAACCCGAGGATCTGGGATGGTCCCTCGACCCGGCCTCCCAAGAGGATCCGGACATATCTGTGGAGTTAATTGATGGGGTATTCCATCAATTAAGCAAGGACAATGCCTTGGTGGCCATTACGGCCGATTACCCAGGGCTAATCCCCGCCTCCCAGGTAACTGAGACCAAAATCCCAGTACCTTGAAAGGGGACCCGTCCTCGCGTGTTTTCTATGACCGTATAACAACCATGTTTTACAGAGGAGGTCCTTGAGGCGGGAGGCCGAGCCTACGGCGGCCAGCCCACGAGGGGCTGCGGGGCCCCGTGGGATAAAAAGAAGTGTAGTCCGGACCGAGGTGCCGGCGCAAAGGTATAGCGCGCCTTTTTATTCCCCGGTGTTATTCCTTCAAGGCATATTAACACTCGTGCTCTGTTCAGGACAAAGAGACCTTGCTGGACTATATCCGGAGAGGCTGCCAATCGCGCCTCCACAAGCCAGGCTCCACAGCCTGGCCCGGAGGCGGAGGCGAACATGAGGTGCGCACCGGACGCTCCTCCGATAGAGGATGCGGACAGGCTGTCTGCCACCCCTTCCGAGGTGGAGAGTGCCATGAACCACAGGCGTCACCGGACTGTTCTTCGCGACGCTTGTTTCTCCCCAGAGGCGTTTGATGCCTTCAATTCGGGAGATGCGTATATCCGTGCCGCTCAAAATGGTCTAGCCAGAGCCACGGAGCAATATGTAAAAGACATACGGGTGAGAAAATTTAATGGTTATATATATATCAGTAGCCCCCGAGACTTGAAACAGTTAGAATAACTGATTTAAGGATCGTGTAATACGCATGTTCTTTCAGAGAAGAATACCCAACAGTCCCAGGAGCTAAAAGAGTGCAAAGCCCAACTTGAGGCTGCACTAGCCGCGATGGGGGAGCCTAAGGAGACCCCCTCTGGTAATATATGCTTCAAAAAGATAAGTGTGAAGTGCGGCATATGTGCAAATCTGACAAATGAAATTGCAGATGGCGCCGGACTAGATCCGGACAAGCAACAACTCCTACGCCGGCTAAAGGCTGGCGAGAGCGCGCTAACAAAGGTGAGGCGGGAGAAGAATGATCTTCAGGATGCCAACACCAAGTTGGGTGTTGAACTGAAAGATGTCCGTGCCCAGCTGTCGGACTCCGTTAAGGAGAATCAGTGGCTTTGACGAGGCATTTTTAGTAAGTGCTTAAACGAACTTTGAAAAAAGAGTTCGGCGAGGAAGTCTACTAACAGAGTGATGTCTTTAGGTATGCTAACAGGTCGTCCTGCGGAGGAGATGTCCGGTTCTACGGGTGACCTTCTTCCCGAGCTCTCGCAACTGCACGAGCGAGTTCGGCAGGCGATGCAAGGCGTTGCCCAAGCCTTATGGCCATCCCTCTCCATGCCCGAGGGACTTGGAGAGCTTGTAGAGAAGCTGAAGGGAGCGCGGCGGCGCTTCCGATTGTGGAAGATATCAGCCTGCCGTCAAGGCGCTAGGGAGGCCTGGGCCATGGTGAAGACACGGTACACAAAGGCTGACCCAAACCACATGGCCGAGGTCGGACCTGTGGGGCCCGATGGGAAGGAGATCCCTATAAGCTTAGTATACGGCCAAGTAGAATTGGCCGCAAAGTATTCCCAGCAGGACTGTAAATTAGACAGCATGTTAGATGGTATTGAAGAGGAATACAATCAGTCAGAGTGACTATGTAAATTAATTGACATTTGTAATGCCTTCTAGCCAGATTGTAGATCGTTTATTATGGCCGACCTTTTCGCTTCAACCTCGGGACCTCACGGTCAGGAGTGTGTCCGAATACCCTCGCGGTTATATAAGAACCGGGGTATGCATGGAGACCAGGCGTAGGGGTCATTAGTGCTTGAACAGACAAGTGCCCAACTAGTTATGTTATATTACATGGTTAGTAAGAAACATCTTCCACGGAGAATAGTTCCGTTAGGGGTTCCTTTCCGTGGGAGACATGCCCTAAAGTGCATGTCCATTCTGCGAAAAAGACGCAGGAAAAATCGTCTGGGGGCGCATAGATAAATAATTGGAAACATCATATTTCATGTCACCGACCGAATATTCCCTTAAGAACGCTAGCTTTCGGCTTCACCCAGTCTGAGGTACACATCCGGCTGACCCGGCAGTAACAATCGCAGAGGTGCTCCCTTTACCACCTAGCCGAACAATCGGGAACATAGGGGTAAGCACAGGAGCCAGGCAACCCAGCTTGGCCAAAACTTAAGTTATATCGATGCATATAATGGTGAAATAAAAGGTACATGTGGAAGTGTAACACATGTGTTGGGCATAAAGCCCGTGTGAATAAGCTTCTGTTAAAAGAAGCCCCCAAGTTTAATGAGTGCAAGTAGCACGTCATGTGATGAACCTTTTAAGGCTATAAGAGGAGAGGAGAAGGAGAGAAATATAAGACAGACAGTATATAAAAAATGGACAGAGGAAGGAGACGAACACAGAGTCCGGCGCTAGGCATAGAATCTTCGGAGACGGGCTGCGTTCCATGGGTTCGGCTCGAGTTGGTTATCTGATGCATTCGCAGGCGGTACGCTCCACCAGTCAGGACTTGGTCAATTACGAAGGAACCTTCCCACTTGGGCTTGAGTTTGTCCTTTTTCTTGTCCGGCAGGCGTAGAACTAATTCGCCAACGTTGTAATTTTTGGCCCGTACTTCTCTGCTTTGGTATCTTCGAGCCTGTTAATGCGGAACGGGTTTTTGCCACGTCACGTTCTTCCTCCAATGCGTCCAAACTGTCCTGTCGATCGAGCTCGGCCTCTCTTTCTTCGTACATGCGCACCTGAGGTGAGTCATGAATTATGTCGCAGGGCAAAACTGCCTCTGCGTCGTACACCATGAAGAATGGCGTATATCCGGTGCTGCGATTCGGCGTGGTCCGCATCCCTCAGAGTACGGAGTCGAGCTCCTCCACCCAGTGCGTGTTAGATTCCTTAAGGGACCGCACTAATCTGGGTTTGATGCCGCTCATGATAAGACCATTTGCATGTTCCACCTGTCCGTTAGTTTGTGGGTGATAGACGGAAGCATAATCGAGCTTAATGCCCATGTTTTTGCACCAGAGTTTTACCTCATCGGCCGTAAAGTTCGTGCCGTTATTAGTGATGATGCTGTGGGGGACACCATAACGGTGTATGACCCCAGATATGAAGTCTATCACCGGTCCGGATTCGGCCGTTTTAACAGGCTTGGCTTCTATCCATTTGGTGAACTTATCCACCATGACTAGTAAGTATTTTTTCTTGTGGGTTCCACCTTTAAGGGGTCCCACCATGGCAAGCCCCCAGATCGCAAAGGGCCATGTTATGGGGATAGTTTAGAGGGCGGTGGGTGGCATATGGCTTTGGTTTGCAAAAAGCTGGCAACCGACGCATCGTTGGACTAAGTCCTGAGCGTCTGCCCGGGCCGTTGGCCAATAAAAGCCTGTACGGAAAGCCTTGCTTACAAGGGACCGAGCTGTAGCGTGATGACCACCGAGTCCGGTGTGAATTTCAGCGAGCAAGTTCCGCCCTTCCTCTTCGGAGATGCACCTTTGAAGGATTCCGGTAGTGCTTTTCTTATAAAGCTCTCCCTCATGGACTTTGTAGGCTTTAGATCTCCGCACTATGTAGCGTGCCTCGTTTTGGTCCTCTGGGAGTTCCTGCCTAGTAAGGTAGGCTAGGAATGGTTCTGTCCACGGGGCGATAACGGCCATTATTACGTGGGCTAAAGGTGTGACTTCATTGGTGGAGCCTCCGATTGTGTCAGATTGTTCGGCATCGGGCAGTGCGGTTGAGTCCGGAATGTTATTGCTGGATTCCCCTTCCCATACTACGGATGGCTTGAACAGCCGTTCCAAGAAGATTTTGGGGGGGACTGCGTCGCGTTTTGCACCGATGCGTGCCAGGACGTCTGCCGCCTGATTGTTCTCCCGGGCTATATGATGAAATTCGAGCCCTTCGAACCGAGCTGACATTTTTAGGATGGCGTTGCGATAAGCTGCCATTTTTGGATCCTTGGCATCGAAGTCTCCATTTATTTGGGATATTGCGAGGTTCGAATCCCCTCGCACCTCTAGGCGTTGAATGCCCATGGATACTGCCATCCGGAGACCGTGTAAAAGGGCCTCATATTCGGCTGCATTGTTGAAGTCTGTGTACATAATCTGGAGTACTTATTGAACTGTGTCTCCCGTGGGGGACGTCAAAGCGACGCCAGCCCCTAGACCGGCCAACATTTTAGAGCCGTCGAAATGCATGATCCAGTTTGAATATGTGTCGTACTCTTTAGGGAGTTCGGCCTCCGTCCATTCTGCGAGGAAGTCGGCCAAAACTTGCGACTTAATAGCTCGTCGTGGCTTATAAGTTATGTCGAATGGGAGGAGCTCGATGGCCCATTTTGCAATCCGGCCCGTTGCTTCGCGGTTGTTTATAATATCGTTAAGTGGTACTTCGGAGGCTACTATTATCGAACACTCTTGAAAGTAGTGTCGCAGCTTCCGGGATGCCATGAATACCGTGTATGCAATCTTTTGATAGTGCGGGTACCGTGATTTGCGTGGAGTGAGGACAGTGGACACATAGTAGACCGACTTTTGAAGGGGGAATTTGTGTCCGTCCGTTTGTCTTTCGACAACGAGCACTGCGATTACAACCTGATGGGTTGCTGCAATGCACAATAGCATTGGTTCGCCAATATTTGGCGCGGCCAGGACTGGGCTTGTTGCCAATATGGCCTTTATTTCGTCGAGTCCGGCCGTGGCGGCATCCGTCCACTCGAAGTGTTCAGTGCGCCGAAGGAGGTGATAGAGGGGTAGTGCCTTTTCTCCCAAACGGGAGATGAAGCGGCTTAAAGCCGCCACACGTTCGGTTAATTTTTGTATCTGTTTGAGGTCTTTCGGGATATCCAATTGTGACAAAGCTCGGATCTTGGTGGGATTTGCTTCAATTCCTCTATCGGATATAATGAAGCCCAAGAGCTTTCCGGCTGGAACGCCGAAAACATATTTTTCCGGGTTGAGCTTGATGTCGTATGCTCGGAGATTGTCAAATGTAAGCCTCAAGTCGTCTACTAGAGATTCGACATGTCTTGTTTTTACGACCGCATCATCCACGTATGCCTCCACTGTTTTGCCGATCTGGTTTGCCAGACATGTTTGAGTCATGCGCTGATATGTTGCGCCGGCGTTTTTGAGCCCAAAGGGCATCGTCTTGAAGCAGAATGGGTCGTATGGTGTGATGAATGCCGTTGCGGCTTGGTCAGATTCTGCCATCTTGATTTGATAGTAGCCGGAATATGTGTCGAGGAAGCACGACGAATCGTGTCCTGCGGTGGCGTCGATAATTTGATCAATGCGGGGGAGGGGGAAGGGATCCTTTGGGCAAGCCTTGTTAAGGTCTTTAAAATCAACGCACAGGCGCCAGGATTTGTCCTTCTTTGGTACCATCACTAGGTTTGCTAGCCAGTACGGATGTTTTATATCTCTGATGAATCCGGCCTCCAATAGCTTGGCTAGCTCCTCTCCCATGGCCAGTCTCTTAGGTTCGGAAAAATGCCGAAGAGCTTGTTTGACAGGTTTGAATCCTTTTAGGATATTTAAGCTATGTTCGGCCAGCCTGTGTGGGATTCCTGGCATGTCTGAAGGGTGCCAGGCGAAGATGTCCCAATTTTCACATAGGAATTCTCGCAGTGCAGCGTCTACATCAGGGTTTAATTGCGCCCCGATGGAAGCTGTTTTATTGGGGTTCGTTGGATGGACCTGGAATTTGATTATTTCATCCGCTGGTTTAAAGGAGGTGGACTTGGATCTCTTGTCGAGTATCACATCGTCCCTGTTCACCGTGGAGCGCAGCCCAGTCAGCTCCTCAGCCGCTAGGGCTTCGGAAAGTGCCTCAAGGGCCAGTGCGGCTGTCTTATTTTCGGCGCGGAGTGCTATGTCCGAATCACTAGCGAGAGTGATTATTCCATTTGGCCCGGGCATCTTGAGCTTCATGTACCCGTAATGGGGTATTGCTTGGAAGATTGTAAATGCTTCCCGCCCGAGCAGAGCGTGGTATCCGCTACTGAACGGGGCCACATGGAACGTGACCTCTTCGGACCTGTAATTATCCGGCATGCCGAACACCACATCTAGTGTGATTTTTCCTGTGCAGCGCGCTTCCCGACTAGGGATTATTCCTCTAAAGGTTGTGCTGCTTCGCTCAATGCGGTTCCAGTCTATTTACATTTTTTGGAGGGTTTCCTCATAAATGAGGTTCAATCCGCTGCCTCCATCCATGAGTACCTTGGTGAGGCGAAAGCCGTCCACTATTGGACTGAGGACCAGTGCGGCTAGTGCTCGGGCTGTTCGGAATTTAGGTTCATCACCGGCATTAAAAGTAATAGCCGTGTCACTCCATGGGTTTATTGTTGCTACTTGGTAGACTTCGGCGAGGTTGCGGAGTGTTCTTTTTCGCATGCTATTTTATGTGAAAGTCTCGAAGACTGTTAAGACTGTACTGGTGTCCGTGGGGTGGCTTTCAGCGGCCTCCGGAATTAGGAGGTCTTCGCAAATTTTGGCCACCTGCCGGAGTATCCAACATGATCTGAGGCTATGAGTTGGAGTGGCGTCCTCTGTACTATGAATTTTACGGGGTCCATTAAGCCATCCTTCCAGTACGGTTCCATGCCCTGTAGAGGGTTTTTGTTTTTTGGTGTTTAACCCGGGTGTCTGTCGATGATGCACCCTTTTGTTCCTGACGGGGTTTCTATTTAGGGCCGGATTATCCCAAAATTTTATTTCGGTTTTCCAGGCGCTTTCCATCGCACAGTACTTTTGTACTATGGACGCCAAGTCAGAAAGGCGTGTAATATCACGATGACTTATGGCGTTAAGGATTCCCTTGTCCGTGCAATTATTGCAGAAGATTGAGATTGCGTCTTCCTCGCGGCAGTCCTTTATCTTGTTCATAACCAGGAGGAATCTGGCCCAGTAATGGTGTACTGTTTCTTCGGACTTTTGCCTGATTTTGGATAGATCGCTTACGTTCGGGTGGGTGGGTGGAATTAAATCTGAAACCTCACCCGATCTGAGACTCAGAGGCCAAGGAGTTTCCGAACTCTGAAGTTTAGGTTCTTGGATGTTATCCAATGAGTCTAGCCCGTTGCCTGATTCTAAGTTCAGGTCTTGAGTTATATCCTCCCCTCCGCGGGTATCCGTCCTGGAGGGATCGGGAATCCGGAGGTAATTAGTCCTTAAGATAGATGAAGGGTCGCCGCACTACCCTTCTACCACGGCAACGTGATGGGTGACCTGGGGAGAGTTAATCTCTCTTAGATCGGGTTTAGGCCCAACCTTGTCGTAATCTGTAGCGACCCCTAGGGCGGCGATGCGATCCAAGAGCTCGTTCATGGAAGAGAGCTCTATTGGATCTAACTGCTCGGCGAGTTCCGAACTGACATGAAGATTGCTTTTGATGACCCGAGAGGTCATCATTGGCGTAGCAGCCGAACAGGCAGTCATAAGAAAACCACCCAGCAGGAGAGTTTGGCCGACAGCCAAAGCTCCCTTAGCAACGGTGCCGTCTTTAAAGACGGGATGAGGCATCCTTCCTGATGACGACGGCACCGAGGAACTCTCAGTGAAAGCACCAATGTCGGTGTCAAAACTGGCGGATCTCGGGTAGGGGGTCCCGAACTGTGTGTCTAGGCGGATGGTAACAGGAGACAAGGGACATGAAGTTTTACCCAGGTTCGGGCCCTCTCGATGGAGGTAAAACCCTACGTCCTGCTTGATTAATATTGATGATATGGGTAGTACAAGAGTAGATCTACCACGAGATCAAGGAGGCTAAACCCTAGAAGCTAGCCTATGGTATGATTGTTGTATGTTGTCCTACGGACTAAAGCCCTCCGGTTTATATAGACACCGGAGAGTATTAGGGTTACACAAAGTCGGTTACAATGGTAGGAGATCTAAATATCCGCATCGCCAAGCTTGCCTTCCACGCCAAGGAAAGTCCCTTCCGGACACGGGACGAAGTCTTCAATCTTGTATCTTCATAGTCCAGGAGTCTGGCTGAAGGTATAGTCCGGCCATCCGGACACCCCCTAATCCAGGACTCCCTCACAAACTATTAAAAAAAATCAGCAACTGAAAGCAGCAGAACAACACTTAAACATATTATTACCCCATGATTCAGGCATTTGTAGAAGACTCGGCCAGGGTTGAGGATTGTGGTTGAGACACGACGGATGACTCTGCGTGATTTGCAGCAGTGGCACCACACCAACGGCAGCGGGTTGCGATGAGCAACCGGCTGCGGTGCGTGTGCCGGCGGGGGTGTGATGAGACCCACAGGCGATGGTATGGGTGGCAACTTGGCGCATATTTGGTTGTTGCCTGTTGAAGAGCAGGTGGACGAGCAGCTAGCGGACATGGTTGCTGCGGCCAGAGCTTCTGATGCTAGGCAGAGTAAGTAGAGAAGAGGAGAAGCAAACGTTGGATATGTCAGTTTCATTACTTGCAGAGTAGCATAGCACCATATATAGTCATAGTCTAGGTTTGGATTTGAACCTGCTACAGGAGCACGTCTATCATTTTTCTAAAACTCAGCAACATCTCTTTACTAATAAACTAGCTTGTTCTCTACGCCTTCTCAAGTCTTTGATTTTCTTTCTTTTTTTTTGCGAGGAAGGAAGGAGGACAAAATGGAGAGTTCATGGGACTCAAACCCAAGACCTCTCAGTTGAAAACCAAGGGTGCTAGTCACTTATGTGGCGAACGCTCCCTGGGAGGAGGACGACAGACAATCGCAGTTTTAGTTGCGACGCAAGATCGAACGGTCGCAGTTTTGGGAATGTTATCAGGCGAACGAGCCCAGTTTTTCTTTTCTTCCTATATATAAAAGAGTATGCTACTTGGTGTCATCTTAGTCAACAAACGATTGTGCCAACCTTGACCGTTGGATTGACATTCAACGTCTGTTGTGTTTCTTCAGTCTCTTCTTCCTCCAGCCGCCAAAGCCAAACCAGCACCGGCGGGACCGCCTGCTCTTACCTCCCACGTTTGGCTATGCTGTCGCGCACACATCATGGCCACATCGCACCCTAAAACTCTGCGCATCTTCCCCGGCTCCTGTTCGTTCCCGTCTGAGGCCTCACCATCGTCCTCCGCCTTGGTTCGCTCGCCACGGCGCCGCCCTCTGGTGTTGTCAACATGGTCAACAACCGAGAGGAATAAGGAGATGAATGTACATGGTGAGGATGACAGTAGGGACCCAGCAGCGTGCGCAGCTTTTTTTCGGGGCAGAGAAGGGTATCAACTGGGTTGTGCGGGAGTTGTGGCCCATCTAGCCCAGGCTTTTATTTCATATGTTTACCACATGACCAGCCCGGTTTGTTTTTTTTCCTTTCTGAAAATGGCTAGCCCAGCTATTTTGTTTTTTTGCAGAATAACCAAGGTAGGCCTAATTGCTTTTCTACGCCCTGCTGGGCCGGAAATCTTTCAAGACAAGGAGGGATGCATTCGGGCTTGCCCATAAAATGGGCTATAAGTAATAAGAAATGGGCTCTAAGTAATAATAAATAGGCTGTAAAATGAAAAAATACAACAAACACGCAATTAGTTTCAAAATACTTTTTTCTTTCGGATTTTGATATTTTAAATTTCATTGTTTTTGTGCGGGTAAAATTTCATTGGATTTAAATTAAGGTATGTTTATTTTTTAAATTAATTTGAATCTGGTTAGAAATTTCGGGTTGTATGCTGTTTGGGACAGATTTGGAGGCTGACTTGTGGGTCTACTAGGTTGACGTGTACGAAAGGCTTTTTTAACTTAGTCCACAAACGTTTCTAGCAACTGTGACCGTTGGATGTTCATCCAACGGCGTTGTTGCTTCTTCAATATCTAATCTTCTTGCTCCAGCAGCCCAAACCTGCGCCGGTGGGACTGCCTGCGCCCGTCTCTTGTCGTCGGTTGTGCTGCCGCACAGGCCGCACCACCCCACCCTACCCCATCGCTGGCCAGGCCATTCCTCTACTCACCCACACCTCCTATTATTTTCTGGCAACGGCGGCCGAACTAGCAAACCCTTGTACTCCACACCGCGTGGGCAACCACTGCCGAGTCTTCCCCGGCTCCGTGTCGTTCCCTTCCTAGGCCTCGCCGTCGTCCACCGCCCTGGTTCTCTCGGCGCTGCGTGGTCAACGTGGTCAACGAACGACATCCGTCGGAAGTGGACTATACGTGGAGAGGCTGACAGCTGGGTCCACGGCCGCACACAAGGAAATGCCTCCTTATTACGCGCAAAATAATGATTCCTCCACCTGACAGCTGGGACCCACCGGAAGGGCCTCTGTATTGTGCGGAAAAAACGTTCCCCCACTGACAGCTCGGACCCACCAGCTATATCTTCGCATGCAAGGAAGTGCCTCCTTATTATGCACAAAAAAATGAATACTCCCCCAGATAGCTGGGACCCACCGTAGTGGGAGGCTGACTTGTGGGCCTACTAAGTTGACGCGGACGGAGGGCTTTGTCAACTTAGTCAATATGAACAATTCGAGCTCCAGTGATTGTACGATGTCCATCCAACGGCCGTTGTGCTTCTTCCACTGGTACGCGTCAGTCCTAAACAAACGGTTTTTAACCCCTTTCCGCGACGGCATTAGGAACCGTCGACAAGTGAGTGTTGGCGATAGGGGAGTCCTTCCCACACGACCCAGAAACCGTCGGGGATATGCTGTCCTAGCACACACGCTCGGCAAAATGAGGTCGTGTGCGACCGGCGAGCACTCAAATATAGAAATACGTACAGTAGTGCTAAAAATACAATTATACAGGCGAAATCATTTCCGGTCGTAAGTACATCCCACACAGCCAGTCACCGCTAAACGTTTCCGTTTGTATATACATCCCACACGGTCACTCCAAGGAAAACATTTGCGTAAGGTGGCGTAACGCAAACAGTTTTCAAGAGAATGTCGTGTGTTATTGTTCATTGATCCAACACGGTTTATTCCTAGAAACTGCGTGTGTTGCCTGAGGTCATCGCCCACTGTGTTTTCTCATTAACCGTTTGCAATTGGAAAACCCAATTAGCAAGCTAATTGGCCAATTAGCAGGCTAATTGCCCTATTATTAGTAATCCATTTACTAATCTAATTGACATTCATATTAAGCACATAATATATTCCATTTCCATATTAAGGAAGCAGGATTTCATAATTGAAATACATCATAGTACAACATGATATAGCTTCAGCACTCAGCCACCCATTACACAACTGCACCAGTAGCAAGTTTCACATGCAACATCTAGAACCTTTCAAAATTAGCATCATCGACGGTGCATAAAGAGATGCATCTCATCTAGAAAACTGCTGAAGCGGAAGGCGAATATTGAGCCTTCATTCATGTTGAAGGTCTTTGCAACTTTAGGCCAGTGCTTTTGGATGATTGACCGTCCATCCTTCGACCTCTTCAGGAACACTTCAATATTGAACCGTGGGTGTTGTATGAAAACTTTCCTCGCCTCCTCACCACAAAGGTGGTTTGAGAGGTAATCATCAGTGAAGCCTGAAAACAAGGATGTGCATAAATATCTTCTTTATATTGGAAATGGGGCAAAGGAATACAAAAAGGCAAGGTATAATAGTTAGTACCATCTTGTAAACCTCAATGCTTCCCATTGTTTCCCTGCAACACATATAAGGTAGTTAGTCATCAGGTTAAGTAAGGGTTCGCATGCTATCAGTAAAATATGTTGATGAAAAATAAGCACATTGCAGATTCATCATATTAATTCAAGCCACATGGAAAACCCATTTATCCAAACCAAGCATGATTAAGAACTAGGAAATATAGCACTTGTATATGTATCTCGTGTATTAAGTGCAGCCAAATTCGATTTATTCCTCACATGGTATACAATAAGAGAATGCAGCCACAACAATTGAACATCGCATTGCAGAATTGAACCAAGCAGTTAACTAAACACCACAACAAATGAACCAAACATTAACTGAGCACCACATTGCACAATATAACATACTCCTAATAGAAGATCAGACAGTTAACCAAACCAAGCATGCTTAACAACTTGGAAATATAGCAATTGTATTTGTTTCTCATGTATTTAGTACTGTCGGATGTGGGGTTCCGGCAAAACCCTTAAGGTTCGAAATCTGGGGTGCGCGCGAAGTTCTTTCCCTCCAACCGATCTACGCCCTAGCTCGCTAAGATCTTGTGGACGAACTCGATGAACTAGCAACACAGAAAGACACGAGATTTATACTGGTTCGGGCCACCGTTGTGGTGCAATACCCTACTCCAGTGTGTGGTGGTGGATTGCATCTTGGGCTGGTGATGAACAGTACAAGGGGAAGAACAACCTCCTGAGGTTGAGGTGTTCTTCTGTTCGGTGTGTGGCTAAGGATTGGCCCAAGGCTAGAGCAGATCCAGATGATCCCCCCCTACTGTGGCGGCTAGTTCTACTTATATAGGCCCTGGTCCTCTCCCCAAATATTGAGCGGGAAGGGAGCCAACAACGGCGGGCTAATTTGAAAGGGGACAGCTAGTACAAGCTATCCTGACAAAAGTGGTATTTGCCTGCAAAAGGTTCTGGTGGTGACGCCGTCTTCGGCTCCATGGTGACCTCCATGTTGCCGTCATGCTGGTCTTGGTCTCGTTGCACTGATATGGAAACCTTTGCTTGATGCCTCGGTACTCCACGCCTGTGCCTGCCTCCTTAGCACCAAAGAGGAAACAAGGACGCTGCGCGCTGGCGCCTGCCTGGTGTAGACCGTCATGGCTCACGTCACGAGAGCCTCGCGAGGTTTGCCCCGCCTTGATAACTCTTCTCCTCGCGAGACAGCCTGGGAAGGCCGCTCCTGAGGAGGTCTTGCATCGTCCGCCTCGCGAGGCTTGGCCCCTCGCGAAGGCCTTGAATGCTTTTGTCGATGAAGATGGGTCGTACAAACCTGCTCGCACAGCCACGCCGTGGGACGCAGGCAGGCAAGTCTGGAGACCCCCATTCCCAGAACGCCGACAGTAGCCCCCGGGCCCAAGGTGCGCTCGGGCTTGGCTTCGCGGCGAAGCAAAGAGTCAAGTTCGGAGCGCCGCGAGCCCCAAAAGCCTACGGCCTCGGTTGACGTGTGGCGGTTGATTGGACGTGGGCGTCTCCATTTCCCCACGCTGCCTTTGAATCCGTCTGGCTATGCAGCCCCCGCATCCTACATGGTTAGTCTTCCTTCGCCCATGCTTGGCTCCCCCAATCTCTCTGCTTCCTCAAGACTCTGCTCCTCCCTTCCAATCTGACCTGCGCTCCGCCTGCTTCATCGCCATGGCGCCAAAACAAGCTGACAAGGGGAAGAAACCCCTGTCTTCACCAAGTGCGCCTCCGTCCTTCGAGCCTGCACTCGGCCGACCTTGGGTGCTCAACGACGAGGCCATGGACAAGGTGCGCCCCATGCTTGCCTCCAGTTTCAGTGAGTGGGGAGAGACGATGGCTTGGCCCGCGTCTCGCACTCGCATTGCCCGGGCAGGCACTGAGGTCCCAATCTTCATAGATGCCCTCTGGGCTAGCCTGATTCCTCCTTTTTCCGCCTTCTTCAACGCGGCGCTCGAGCATTATCAGATCCACATGCTGCATCTCGACACCCAATCTGTGACTCTGCTCGCAGTTTTCGCCTTTGTGTGCGAAGCTATGGTTGGCATCGCCCCTTCTGTGGCCCTCCTTCGCCATTTCTTCTCGTTACATCTGACTGACCCTCGGCAGAGCTCGGGGTGCGTGAGCTTCTAGGCCGTGGCCGCGACAGCGGGCGCGGGGATCGACTTTGAGCTTCCTCCATCCACGAGCGAGTTTCGGACACGTTGGGTGTTCGTCGACACCGGCGTGCTCAACCCTCTGCTCCATGCTCCGCCAGGGCCTGCTGTTCCCAACTCTAGTTGGGGCCATCAGATGCTCGCAAGCCTCCTTCTCACCCCCGTTTGGCTCAAGCTGAGGAGGTTGAAGGACCGCGGCGTATGGTGGTGAAGGAGTTCGTCAAACGCCGAATCGCTCTGGTTCAGCGCCATTCTCGCCCGATGTGGGACTTGCTCAGCAGTCAGGACCGTATGAGGTTTCAGGAGGAGGGGCTTCCTCTTAGGACGCGGCAAATGGTGCTTACGGTCCTGACGGGTGTCCCTCTGCCGGACGACATGCCCAGGAAGAGATTTCTGGTGTACCGCTGCGAGAACGAAGCCGAATTCACTGCGAGCATGCCCTCCCTTGATGAATGGGGGCTGCGCCCGATCGGCCTGGTGGGGCCCCACGAGAATCCCGTCAACGTGGTTCCCTTCCTTGCCGCTGGTGCCGAGCTCGCCCCAAGTGAGGGTGCGGGAGGGCGAGCTCTGACGGAGGCGTCGTCCTCAGGAGCCCGCGGTCCCTCCCCTCAGGCGTCAGTTGCCGAGGCGACGCAGCATGCAGTTCCCGAGGTCAAAGCCCCGGAAGCCTCAGGAGGTCGTGGTGAGACGGCGTCCGACTGCTCACCGCAGCCGAGCACCCCTGAAGTTGTCCCTCCAAGTTCTTCCTCGGCCTCTCCCCGCGCTGGTCGCCACGTCCAGCGCTTCGGTCGGCTTTGCATGGACTTCGAGGAGCTCCAGAGGAGGAAAGGATCCTCGAGCGGCAACAACATCTTCGGGCCGTTGAAGCGGCAAAAGTACATCGTTGTCGACGTGTAAGTACTGCACCTTGTGGTTTCTTGATTGCCGCTTTCCTTCCTGACGCTAGCCCTTCAGGACCCCTTCTGCCAGGACCGTTGGGTCCCTCGTGAAGCAATCCTCACCTTCCTCGGCACCCCCATTGGCCTTGTGCACCCCGAGCCTGCATGCCGTGCCCGGAGCCGGGCCGGCCGAGGGGGTGCGCTCACCTTCATGGAGCCTCGAATCCGCGACCTCGTTGCCCTTCCTGCACGGTCTGGCTTGGAGCCTGGCGGGCGTTCCCCGTTCTCCTCCTCTGGTTACGGACAGTAGCTGGTTGGGCTTGGCCTTTAGCTCCTTCTCAAGCGGCGGGCCCCGACTAGCTAGGGCCCCACGCAAGGATTGGTTGTCGCCTGGGGCAGCTCCAGCCGCCAGCCCCCTGCCGAGAGGTGGTGCGTCGCTTGATGTCCCGCCTGCAGCCCCCGGGGTGGAGGATGAGGTGAGCCGTGCGTTCGAGTCCGAGCGCGGGCGAAGCGTCATTCGCCATGAGCTCTTCCAGGAGGCGATGGGCGTGATGAGCCGTCTTGGTGAAGAGCTCGCGGGTGTCGACTCGCGTCTTGAGGTGGAAGGTCTCCGACTGGTGGAGGAGTGGCGTAAGCTGGGGGTGGCCGTCAACCTGGGCCGCTACCAGCACGATCTTGACAATGCGAAGGCCGAGGCGTCCCTCAAGGTTTCCCGCGAGGCTTGCTCCCAAGACTTGGAGGAGGCTCGCGAGGCTGACCGCCATCGCGAGGCTGCGGAGAAGCGTGCATGGGAGCTCCAGGCCTGGAGTGCGTCCCTCGAGCAGCAGGTGGAGGCGCGCAGAGCCGCCCTTGCGTTGCTGAGGGGGACGCCTGCCGAGGAAGAGGAGGTTCGGAAGCACGAGGAGGCGCTGGCTCTGAAAGCCGTGGAACGCAGCCTTGAGCTTGAGCAACTGGAGATGAGGGAGTGTCAAGTTGCTCAAGCGGAGGATGCTGTCGGGGCTCGCGAGGCCAAGGTCCAGGAGGAAGTCGATGGCCAGGTTGCCCGAGTTCGTGCGGATCTTGAAGATCGGTACGACCTGAAGCTGAAGCTTGCAGGAACTGAGGCGGCGGGCAGGACCACCGCTCTCAGGCCCAGGTTAGACGAGGCAGAGAGACGTGGGGAGGCCGCGGCTGCTGCCTTGGTCATGGCGCAGGCGGACTTGGCCTCCGCCCGCGCCGAGCTGCTTTTGCTTCAGAAACGGGTTGATGATGCCGAGGCCGTCGCGCGGCAGAATAGGGAGGAGGTGCTTCAATGGCGGACGCTGGAGCGCGAGCATGCCCCCATGCTTCAGGACCTCCGGAACAGGGCTAACACCACCCTAGGCTTCATCTGTGACGAGAATGCACCGCCCCCGCCCCCACTCGAATGACTAAGAGCCACCTGACCTTCTTCACCAACGTGGTGACGCTCCTGGAAGCCCGGTCCGATAGGGCCCGCCAGCTTGTGGAAGAGAGGAGTCAGGGCCTGCTCGGGCACGCGATCTCTCGCGTCTTCATCCATCTCCGGAACACCTTCTTGACTTCGACTTTGACGCCGCCATTGCCCCCGTGCCACAAGCCGTCCGAGGCGACCTGGCGCGGTGGGTGGAGGACAACATGGATGCGTCGGTAGAGCCTTCGCCTCTGACGATGATGTGGTGGTGGTCGTCACGGACGAAGGCAACGTGGTTGACGACGGCGACGGAGGTGTCACCGAAGGCGGCGGAGGCGTCGCTGAACGAGGCGATGGTGACGGTGAAGACAATGACGACGCAAGTGACGCGTCCGAGGGCGATGTAGCGAGCGACATATCTGGCTGATCCTGTGTTCTCTTGTCGTTTCATCATGTACTCAACTCAGGCATGGCGCCTAAATATTGTGAGAGCATTTTGGGAGGGGAAGCCCCTCATGTAAGCAAATCACAATTTCTACTCCTTTCTGCCGAACAGACGGTGCATTTTGGTCGGTCATGAGTCCGGCGGCAAGTTTTGCTGCTGCGTCTTACCTTAGCTGGAGCGAGCCCTGGATCGGGTCGTGAGCTCGAGAGACGCCACGGGGCTCCAGAAGGGTTTGCTGACCAGCCCAAGAGGGCCTTGCGAGGTTCCTGCGCCAATCGGCGCGCACGGGGCGCATGCTGTGCCCAGCTCCACTCGCGAGGGGCCCGTGAGGGGGAGGCGGCGAGCGTGAGCTCCAGAACAAGGCAAGAACCAGATGGCAAGAAATCGCTTGAACGAGAAAATGCACCCCCCGCACATGTCAACAAAAGCTCGACTTCAACTTAAATCCAAATCCAAAAAGCAAGGCTACAGAAGAAGAGATCCAAAGCAAATGGTCGCGTCCGGCGCCTAGTCTAGTCTTTGGGTCTTCAAGTCTTCTCACCAGCGCGGAGCTAAGTGCTGCCACTAGGCGTGGAGGGAGCCCCAGGGCCTGAGGCCGGCACCCCTAAGACTCCGGGGCATGTACAGCCCCACTCATTATTACGTGAGAGTGTCATGGGTGGCGAGCTTCACAGGCACTGGGCCTTCTTCACAGGAACGGCCTTGCTTCATATTGTCAGGCGAGGGCCCCGCCTTGCGCCACCCTCGACCACCTTTGAGCCGGTCGGCAACCTGGACGACACAAAGGGGGGAAAGGGGACGCCAGCGGTGCCCTCGGCGACCACGGGTCCTCTGCCGGGGGAAGGCTCACCGGCACCTCCCCGACAGAGAGCCTACCTCCGGGTGTTGCTTGGATTCGCGCGACGTGGGGAGGGGCCTTTCTCCTGGCTCCCTCCGCGTGGCCCCCAGTGTGCTTCCCCCGACGGGAGGGATGCTGCCGCGCCGGGGCCTTCGACCGGCGCCGTGACCTGATTCACTAGCAGCCCACGGTTAGCATAAGCCTGCTCCTGAGAGATTAGTGGTATCCTGTAGTTTTTGTTGCTGGCGCGGTCGTCGCGGTTCTCCATTGGTTCCTGGAAGGCTTCAACTTCTAGCGTCCCTTCTTCCCAATCTTCTCCGAGGAACGAGTCGGGGTCGTCCTCTGGTGCGTACTCCTGGTCCATCATGCGGGGCACGTAGGCTTCCGGGGCCGTTACCCCGAACACCTCGCCGTAGTGCCCCACACTCCATGCTGCCCGGCCCAACGAGGCGTCCTGAGGATGGTAGCGTGGCATCCCATTGGGACCATGGGAGGGGATGCTTGTGCCCATGCTTGTCGCGGGCGGCATGGGGGCGGTGGAGCCCCCAGCGCTGCCGGCCGTGCTGGTGTTGACGAAGCCCCCAAGCGCACCTGACGGCGCGTGGTTGCGGCGAGGCCCGCCGTGAGACCCCGTCGTGGCCTGAGAAGGGAGCTGATAGCAGAAGGGTGGCGCTCCCGAAGCCGCCGCATCCAACAGCTCAGCGACGTGTTCCAGCAGTGCATCCCGACCGCTTTCCATCAGCCAGCATCGCAGCAGCTCTCGCGCGACCGTGAGCGCTACCCGCATGTTCGCCTGCACCCGCCGTGTGTGTGGCGCCATTGCTGCAGCGTGGCTTGCTGCCCTTGCTGTGGCTCGCACTTGCCATGGAGTGAGGGTGGACGACACCTGGCCGCGCCTCCCGCGCCCTGCAGCGTTGGGCGGCGCTCGCACCGCCTTGAGCACGGGGTCGAGGTCTTCATGGGAAGTGACACCGCTCATGCTGGCCAAGCTGCCCAGCGGTCGGAGTCTGGCCTCGGACTGCTGGACATCGGGGCGCGGGGCGTCGGTGGATCGATCGGTGGGGAAGAGGCTCCGGTGCACCCCTACCTGGTGCGCCAAATGTTGGATGTGGGGTTCCGTTAAAACCCTTAAGGTTCAAACTCTGGGGTGCGCGCGAAGTTCTTTCCCTCCAACCGATCTACGCCCTAGCTCGCTAAGATCTTGCGGACGAACTCGATGAACTAGCAACACAGAAAGACACAAGATTTATACTGGTTCGGGCCACCGTTGTGGTGTAATACTCTACTCCAGTGTGTGGTGGTGGATTGCCTCTTGGGCTGGTGATGAACAGAACAACCTCCTGAGGTTGAGGTGTTCTTGTGTTCGGTGTGTGGCTAAGGATTGACTCAAGGCTAGACCAGATCCAGATGAGCCCCCCCCCCTACTATGGTGGCTAGTTCTACTTATATAGGCCCTGGTCCTCTCCCCAAATATTGAGCGGGAAGAGAGCCAACAACGGCGGGCTAATTTGGAAGGGGACGGCTAGTACAAGCTATCCTGACAAAAGTGGTCTTCGCCTGCAAAAGGTTCTGGTGGTGACGCCATCTTGGGCTCCATGGTGACCTCTGTCTTGTCGTCCTACTGGTCTTCGTCTTGTTGCACTAATATGGAGACCTTTGCTTGATGCCTCGGTACTCCGTGCTTGCGCCTGCCTCCTTAGCACCAAAGAGGAAACAAGGACGCTGCGCGCGTTGGCGCCCTCCTGGCACCCACCTGGTGTCGATCGTCACGGCTCACGTCACGAGAGCCTCGCGAGGTTTGCCCCGCCTTGATATCTCCGCTCCTCGTGAGACAGCCTGAGAAGGCCGCTCCTGAGGAGGTCTTGCGTCATCCTCCTCGCGAGGCTTGGCCCCTCGCGAAGGTCTTGAATGCTTTTGTCGATGAAGATGGGTCATACAGGCCTGCTCGCACAGCCACGCCATGGGCCGCAGGCAGCCAAGTCTGGGGACCCCCATTCCCAGAACGCCGACAGTAGCCCCTCCATTCCAATGCATCTACCACATCGTACGCACCTAAGCATTTGCCTAAGCACCTACACTAATAAGCGCAAAAGTGCCCACTCCAGACCCATGGCGGCGATGCGCGCGAGCAGCCAGCGACTGTGCCAGATGGTCCACAACGCCGGCCTGTGGCATGACACCGTGGATCGTCTCCATACGGTGTTGGCGACCGGCTGGTGGATGGCTGCCGTCAACGCCAACTACGACTCTCAGTTGGACCAGATGATCGTTCGCACCACCAACAGGTTCACCGTCGTCAAGAAGCTTGCGGACGACATCACCGTACACCTCCAGCCCGCGCGCCCGGGCTCCTCATTGCCTGCCACCCTAATCGTCCTCCATAGTCTGAACCTCTTTCAAGAACTGGTGGCCCAATGACTGCCCGCCGACGCCATGAAGAATGCCCACCTAGAGGTCGCGCTTGCTGCCAGGCGCCTCGCCCTGCAAGAAACCGTCGACCTAGACATCCATGTGTACGAGCAAATTGTGTACATAGGTATCTACAAGGCCAGTGAGGACGCTACGACGTTAGCCTTCTTCAGCCGGCTGGAAGCCTTGGATGCCTTTGCTGAGAAGCACCTTGACCTCGCCACAAAAGCCACCGCTCCTTAGCCGCCGGTCGGTGGCCCGGCCGGCGCACTAAGTTGAGGAGGAGGAGGTCGGTGGCCCGGCCGGTGCACACGTTGATGGATGCATCTTTCTTCTTGCCTCCTGTAACCACCACTTCGATCGCATCATCGTGGCCTTAATTCTTATTTTGCTATTGCATTCTCGTTCCAGTCAATACAAACATGTGCGGTCCCTTTGCTCAATACATACATTTCCATACCAGTCTTATTTTGATTGGCTTGAATGGAGGTCTATCCCGCCGTTAGGCGCCGCAGCGCGCTATGCTCGCCGTTAGGCACCGTGGCGCGCTCTGCTCCCGTCCGTTGGCGCGCTCTTCTCGTGTCCGTCGGCGCGCTCGGCTTGTGGACAGCTTTTCCATGCTCGCCGTTGAGGCGACCACGGAGCGCTCTGCTCGCGTCCCTCCGCGCGCGCTCTGCCAACAGTTGGGCGTGCGCACGATCACGTCGGGGGCCCCGTATGCATGCAGTTGCGCCGCGCGTGTTGCCACGCGATGCAGTTACGTGCGGCACGATGGATTTACGCGCTGCAAATTAGAACTACCATCAGGGCCTGCCGATATTCCTGGTCATCCGGCTTCCCCTTTAATTCTTGCGGCCATTTTAACCTTAGTCTCTTCAACCTTTCGATCGCGTCCCGCAACACAACAGGCACACCCATGACGACACATAGAGAGGGGATGTCCAGCGGTGCTCCAATGGAGTTCGGCAAGCATAGAGTGGAGACCCACGCGAGGGAGACAGAACTCTCGGTGGTGTACACCATCGACCCGGTCGTGGTGGACGACTACATCAACAGTGTTGAGCAGTTGCTTGCTGGAGACAAGTACAAGGTGGTCGGCATCGACCTCCAGTACACCGCCGGTCGTCCCAGCATAGATCAGAAGGTTCACGTCGCCCAGTTGTGCGGGCGCCATCATGTCCTCATCTACCACTACTGCCTGGCCACAGAGCCTTGCGACCGTTTCAACAGGTTTGTCAACAGCACCGACTACAAGTTTGCCACGGTGGTAACCACCAACGATGTAAAAGCGCTTAGTGTTACGGGCTTGGCCTGCAAGAACCTTGTCGAAATCCATGACCACTATAGGGTTTGGGGCAGCACGAAGGACTCCCTGGTCGAACTCGCCTCGGCCATCATCGACCCCTACTACGAAAAGATGAAGCAGGATGCCCAGAGAACAAGCCCCCTATCCTAGCACAGGGCCTGGATGCGGCAACTGGATGAACCTCACCTCAGGTTCGCGGCCAATAGTGTGTACACATGCTACAAGATGCACAGGTGGATCATTGACATGAGGAAGTGCCTCCTTACCCAAATCTACGAGCCCGGATCGAGCCACAAGCAAAGCAAGCGTCACAAGAAGTAGATGATGATCGGATGATCGTTTATGCTAGTTAATCATGCATGTAATATATAGTTTACTTTATTGGTGTGTGGAAATGTCATGTGTGTAGTAGCCACCTATGTAATTATGCATGTAATAGTTTACTTTGGTGTGTGCAAATGCCATGGTTGTAGTAGCCACCTATGTAAGTGGATGTTTAATTTGGTTATGCAAACATGTCCTTATAAGTGTGTGTATATATATGTTGTTGTTCTGTATGCAATCCCATCGCACAACACACACGTCTTGTTAAGTTGAACCGTTTCTGTTCTCTTGTCTCAACGCAAACAGTTCATCCGAGTGAACCGCATGCCGTATATCGCACAGACCCTCATCTGGCTGACAGTTTCTTTTGTGTTGCCTAATCACAAACAGTTCATCCGAGTGAACCGTATGCTGTACATCGCACACACCTTCATCTGGCTGCCTATTTCTTTTGTTCCTCCTCATCAAAAACGGTTAATTGAACTGAACCGTATGCCCTGAATCACACACGCAACTAAAATATGAACCGTGTTTGATGCATCCTCCATCGCAAATGTTTTGCACCTTTTTTGATGGGTTTTTTACACCACCGTTTGCGATTATGGCATCGCACACAGTTTCGTCGAAGGGTCTTTGATCGTAGTGTCGCGTTAGCAGCAACCTGCAGTAGTGTTCAACCTCTGGTCTTCTTGCTCTAGCCGCCCAAATCAGCGTCGGTCGTGCTACCTACTCCTGCCTCTCGTGGCCGGCTGTGCCACCGCGGAGACCTCACCGCCCCTACTACTCCCACCGTTGGCCAGGCCATCCCTCTACTCACTCACACCCCCTGTTATTCTGCGGCAACGGCAGCCTCACACCGCAGCCGAACCAGTGAACCCTCGTACTCCTCTCCGCGTGGGCATCCACTATCGTGTCTTCCCGGCTCCACGTCGTCCCCTTCCTAGGCCTCGCTGTCGTCCACCGCCTTGGTGCTCTCAACGCGGTGTGGTCAATGTGGTTAAGGAACGACTTCCATCGGAAGAGTACTGTACGTGGAGAGGCTGACAGTTGGGTCTAGGGCCGAAGCAAGGAAGTGCAACCTTATTACACGCAAAATAATGATTCCTCCACCTGACAGCTGGGACCTACCGTACGGGCCACCGTATTTCGCGGAAAAAACGATTCCCCCTTGACTGCTGGGACCCATCAGCTACATCTTGGCACGCAAGGAAGTGCCTGACAGTCGGGACCCACCTGGTCGAAGCGTACGTAGCATTGTCACTCTGGTCGCGAACATGTACGTACATACTGGTTGATCGGTCTGTCTACAGGCTGCAGCGATGAACCGTGGATGAGTAAGAAAGGGCACATGTTATAGTAGAGGCGCGCACGTAGCATGTACACGTACGTACAACTAGGGTGCAAGAAACTAAATACGACCACGTAAGTACATACGGTAGGGTCTCAAACGCCTACTCGCACATACGTACGGCCAGGGTTGTGTACATGGAGATGCAGCGACGGCGTCGTGTTCATCGGCAGCCAACCGGCTGGGTCGGAACGGAATGCATCGTTGTGTTCATCAGGAGCCAACCGGCTGGGTCGGGACGGAATGCTCATGCTAATCGGGAGCCAACTGGCTTGGACGGAACAGCCGATCAAAACGAGGCCTGGCGTACCGCAGAATGGAGGAAACGACCTTCTGTTCGACCGGTCATGGTCGAAATGGGATCCTGTTCATCGGGAGGGGTCTGGCATACCGTAAAAAGGAGGAAACGGACTTGTGTTTGAGTGCCTACGATCGAAACGGGGTCCGGCGTACCGGAAAACGGAGGAAACAGACTTGTGTTGGAGCACTACGGTCGAAACGGGTGTCCTGTTCATCGGGAGGGGTGTGGCGTACTACAAAATGGGACTCCATGGGCTACTGTTCATCTCCACCGTCGACCTCCTCCAGCCTCCACGGGCTACTGTTCATCCACCGTCGACCTCCTCCAGCCTCCACCTACATTGTTCATCCATGGGCTCCTGTTCATTCAGCCTCCACCGACTACTATTCAACCAGCCCTCTCCACGTGGTCATGTTCAACCACCCCTCCACGGGCTACTGTTCATCCAGCCCTCCACTAGCTACTGTTCAACCAGCCCTCCACGGGGTCCTGTTCATCCACCCCCAACCGGCTCGATCGATCGGGTTCCTGTTCATCCAGCGGCAACGGCCTCTACTACCACGGGATCCTGTTCATCCAACCCCCACCAGGAACTATTCATCCAACCTCCACCGGGAACTATTCATCAAGAGGCAACTTCGATCGGCTTTAGTTAGCAGTAGTAGCGAAGGAATCACTCGGGTTCAGTTAACAGCAAGGGATTGATCGGGGTTCAGTAATGTTGCTAGTGCAATCGCTCGGGTTCAGTTAGAGCCCAACGCCTCACTCCGGGTTCAGTTAGAGCGCAACGCCTCGCACACACATGCGTACCTGTACGAGAGAAACGCGCAAACCTTCATGCATCGCTCGGCCCCGACCACCCACCGTAACCGGGAACTCCCCGATATTTTCCTCGTCGTCGCTTCTACCATGGTTTTTCTATCATGGACGGCCCAAAGAATGTCATGCAGCTGCGTCCGGCCCGCCCAGGACGATAAGCCCATTTTCTATCATGATTTTTTGTCATAGAAGTAGGAGCCCACCACATCTATAACAATACCGGGTTTTGTCACAATTATCGTCATAGAAGTGTCATAATCATGACAGAAAATAATTTCGTTCGGCCCAAAATGTCACGGATGTGTCATTTTTTTGTAGTGCATCCCCAAATATCACCTTGGGGTCTACGGTTCAAAACAACAACAAGTACATATAACTTGCGGATAGGATCAAGAACTCAATTCATGAAAACATAATAGGTTCAGCTCTGAAATCATGGCACTCGTGCCCTAGTGACAATCATTAAGCATAGCAAAGTCATAGCAACATCAATCTCAGAACATAGTGGATACTAGGGATCAAGCCCTAACAAATTGACTCGATTACATGAGAAATCTCATCCACCTCCATCTACCTCTAGTATGCCAATGATGAAATTACTCACTCCCGATGGTGAGCATCATGAGGTTGTTGACGAAGAAGGGTTGTTGATGATGACGGCGGCAAATCCCCCTCTCAAGAGTCCCTAACGGACTCCAGATTAGCCCTCCTGATGAAGGGTAGAAGGTGATGGCGGCTCTATATTGTAAAATGTGATGATTCTTTCTCCCTGATTTTTTCCCAGGAAGACGGTACTTATACACTTGGAGGTAGGACAAATGGAGCTCTGTGGGCCCCACAAGTTCTCCAAGCGTGCCTCCGGGGGGGCTAAGCTTGTGGCCCACAAGTGAATCCCCTCCGATAATTCTTTGCTCCAGTATTTTTTATTAACTCCAAAATAATTATGTGTAAAATTTTGTCTGACTCCAAGAACTTTTTATTTCAGCACAAAAATAACACAAAAATTGTTCTACTCAAAATGGCGTTAGTTTCATCCAGATCATGCAAATTAGAGTCCAAAGTAAGAGCAAAAGTGTCTAGAAAAGTAGATCTGTTGGAGACGTATCACGATGCTAGACCACTATCAAATTTTTCATCTCTGTGGTTTTTCTCTCGGTTGAATTTAAACTCAAATCAGTAGGGAGATGGGTGCTCACACAATCTTCTCGAAATCACATGGAGCAGCCAACGGTGCACGTTGGAAGGGGATGGCTATTTATAGCCGCGATCTTCCTGAGGGGGAAAATACCATTTTGGACATGACAGCTAGCCAATGCCCAACCGACACGTATCCAAAGGTCGGATTTTGAGCATAATGGGAACATTGCTTGAGGAAGAAGTAATACTAACTCAGTGTGAATCAAATTTCTCGCAACGAAGAAGAACTACGTCTTTTGTTGGCAAGTATTATTCAGAACAGAAAGAGATTTCTCTCAACTCTCATAGATTTTGGTTTAGCATCAGAGAAACATAAGTTTGGAACACTATACCCCTCTTAATAGTACGATGGTCCTATGACTCAAGAAAGAGAAGAAGAACAATGAAAGAAAATGCTACATCTTTTCTCAGTCTTCAAACTTCTTGGCTGCAGTCAAATTCTTTGGGCAGGCATCGAACCAATTGCTTCACGTCAAAAAATTGGGGGTCATTTTCGTCATGCATAAACTTCGTTGATAATCCTCGCTACCTTGCAGGAGATTATCTTTGGAGTTTGTTCCCAACTCAACATGACTCCAGGGGACTTAATCACTCTGTGTGCACTTGCAAACACATTAGTCCCACATTGTTTATGACAACAATCTCCAAAACACAATGAGGCGAATTATTGCACCAATAATTTATGTATGACTAGAGAAGAGGAGTGGTGTTGCCAAGTGTCAACCGTCTATACATAATCACACACAGGTCCCAGAAATTATGTGTGCAATGGTTATATTCATCACACAATTCTATATGTGAAACTGTGGGTTCTATGGTGCACAAAGTCTTCCTATATAAACTGTGGGTGATAACTAAGTACTTCGCAAGCAATATTTCATGTCGACCCGTCTGGACGATATTGCATACAGTTTAGCTTTTCTGGTCATGCATGATGGACCACCGATCACACACAGTTATTTTTTTGTACAAACAGTTCTATGTTTCAAGCGTCTCTGATGCCTCTTTCACACAGAGTTTTCTGTTGTCGCGTGCGATTTGGGGGGATTAATAGAGGTCGGGTGCAGTAGCGTAATAATGCCGAAAAATGTTGGAAATATGCCCTAGAGGCAATAATAAATTGATTATTATTATATTTCCTTGTTCATGATAATCGTTTATTATCCATGCTAGAATTGTATTGATAGGAAACTCAGATACATGTGTGGATACATAGACAACACCATGTCCCTAGTAAGCCTCTAGTTGACTAGCTCGTTGATCAATAGATGGTTACGGTTTCCTGACCATGGACATTGGATGTCATTGATAACGGGATCACATCATTAGGAGAATGATGTGATGGACAAGACCCAATCCTAAGCCTAGCACAAGATCATGTAGTTCGTATGCTAAAGCTTTTATAATGTCAAGTATCATTTCCTTAGACCATGAGATTGTGCAACTCCCGGATACCGTAGGAATACTTTGGGTGTGCCAAACGTCACAACGTAACTGGGTGGCTATAAAGGTACACTACGGGTATCTCCGAAAGTGTCTGTTGGGTTGGCACGAATCGAGACTGGGATTTGTCACTCCGTGTAACGGAGAGGTATCTCTGGGCCCACTCGGTAGGACATCATCATAATGTGCACAATGTGATCAAGGAGTTGATCACGAGATGATGTGTTACGGAACGAGTAAAAGAGACTTGCCGGTAACGAGATTGAACAAGGTATCGGGATACCGACGATCGAATCTCGGGCAAGTATCGTACCGATAGACAAAGGGAATTGTATACGGGATTGATTAAGTCCTTGACATCGTGGTTCATCTGATGAGATCATCGTGGAACATGTGGGAGCCAACATGGGTATCCAGATCCCGCTGTTGGTTATTGACCGGAGATCATCTCGGTCATGTCTGCATGTCTCCCGAACCCGTAGGGTCTACACACTTAAGGTTCGATGACGCTAGGGTTATAAAGGAAGCTTGTATGTGGTTACGAATGTTGTTCGGAGTCCCGGATGAGATACCAGACGTCATGAGGAGTTCCGGAATGGTCCGGAGGTAAAGATTTATATATGGGAAGTCTTATTTTGGTCGCCAGAAAAGTTTCGCACTTTATCGGTATTGTACCGGGAGTGCCGAAAGGGGTCCGGGGGTCCACCGGGGGGGTCCACCTGCCCCGGGGGCCACATGGGCTGTAGGGGGTGCGCCTTGGGCTATATGGGCCAAGGGAACCAGCCCCAAGAGGCCCATGCGCCAAGATATAAGAAAAAAGGGAGAGTCCTCAAAGGGGAAGGCACCTCCGAGGTGCCTTGGGGAGGATGGACTCCTCCCTCCTTTGGCCGCACCCCTTCCTTGGAGGAAGGGGCAAGGCTGCGCCTCCCCCCTCTCCCTTGCCCCTATATATAGTGGAGGGGAGGGAGGGCAGCCACACCTGAAGCCCCGGCGCCTCCCTCCCTCCCGTGACACCTCCTCCTCTCCCGCAGGTGCTTGGCGAAGCCCTGCAGGATTGCCACGCTCCTCCACCACCACCACGCCGTTGTGCTGCTGCTGGATGGAGTCTTCCTCAACCTCTCCCTCTCTCCTTGCTGGATCAAGGCATGGGAGACGTCACCGAGCTGTACGTGTGTTGAACGCGGAGGTGCCGTCCGTTCGGCACTAGGATCATCGGTGATCTGAATCACGACGAGTACGACTCCATCAACCCCGTTCACTTGAACGCTTCCGCTTAGCGATCTACAAGGGTATGTAGATGCACTCTCCTTCCCCTCGTTGCTGGTTTCTCCATAGATAGATCTTGGTGACACGTAGGAAGATTTTGAATTTCTGCTACGTTCCCCAACAGTGGCATCATGAGCTAGGTCTATTGCGTAGATTCTTTGCACGAGTAGAACACAAAGTAGTTGTGGGCGTTGATTTTGTTCAATATGCTTACCGTTACTAGTCAATCTTGATTCGGCGGCATTGTGGGATGAAGCGGCCCGGACCGACCTTACACGTACACTTACGTGAGACAGGTTCCACCGACTGACATGCACTAGTTGCATAAGGTGGCTAGCGGGCGCCAGTCTCTCCCACTTTAGTCGGATCGGATTCATGAAAAGGGTCCTTATGAAGGGTAAATAGCAATTGACATATCACGTTGTGGTTTTGCGTAGGTAAGAAACGTTCTTGCTAGAAACCCATAGCAGCCACGTAAAATATGCAAACAACAATTAGAGGACGTCTAACTTGTTTTTGCAGGGTATGCCTTGTGATGTGATATGGCCAAAGGATGTGATGTATGATATATGTGATGTATGAGATGATCATGTTCTTGTAATAGGAATCACGACTTGCATGTCGATGAGTATGACAACCGGCAGGAGCCATAGGAGTTGTCTTAATTTATTTATGACCTGCGTGTCAACTTAAATCGTCATGTAATTACTTTACTTTATTGCTAAAGCGTTAGCCATAGTAGTAGAAGTAATAGTTGACGTGACAACTTCATGAAGACACGATGATGGAGATCATGATGATGGAGATCATGGTGTCATGCCGGTGACGACGATGATCATGGAGCCCCGAAGATGGAGATCAAAAGGAGCAAAGTGATGATGGCCATATCATGTCACTATTTGATTGCATGTGATGTTTATCATGTTTTTGCATCTTATTTGCTTAGAACGACGGTAGTAAATAAGATGATCCCTCATTAAAATTTCAAGAAAGTGTTCCCCCTAACTGTGCACCGTTGCGAAAGTTCGTCGTTTCGAAGCACCACGTGATGATCGGGTGTGATAGATTCTTACGTTCACATACAACGGGTGTAAGCCAGATTTACACACGCGAAACACTTAGGTTGACTTGACGAGCCTAGCATGTACAGACATGGCCTCGGAACACAGAAGACCGAAAGGTCGAGCATGAGTCGTATGACAGATACGATCAACATGAAGATGTTCACCGATGTTGACTAGTCCGTCTCACATGATGATCGGACACGGCCTAGTTGACTCGGATCATGTAATCACTTAGATGACTAGAGGGATGTCTATCTGAGTGGGAGTTCATAAGATGAACTTAATTATCCTGAACATAGTCAAAAGATCTTTGCAAATTATGTCGTAAGCTCGCGCTTTAGTTCTACTATTTTAGATATGATCCTAGAGAAAATATAGTTGAAAGTTGATAGTAGCAATTATGCGGACAGTACAAGGCTTATGTCCTTAATGCACTGCTCGGTGTGCTGGACCTCGAATAGGGTCTGTGGATGTTGCGACCATCTGACATACACGTTTTGATGACTACATGATAGTTCGGTAATGATAAATGGTTTAGAATTGAGGCACCGAAGACAATTTTGAAATGTCGCGAAACATATGAGATGTTTCGAGGGCTGAAATTGGGATTTCAGGCTCGTGCCCACGTCAAGAGGTATAAGACCTCCGACGATTTTCTTCGCCTGCAAACTAAGGGAGAAAGGCTCAATCGTTGACCTTGTGCTCAAATTGTATGAGTACAACAATCACTTGAATCGAGTGGGAGTTGATCTCCCAGATAAGATAGTGATGCTTCTCCAAAGACATTGCCACCAAGCTGCTAGAGCTTCGTAATGAACTATAACATATCAGGGATAGATATGATGATCCTTGAAATATTCATGATGTTTGACACCGCGAAAGTAGAAATCAAGAAGGAGCATCAATTGTTGATGGTTAGTGAAACCACTAGTTTCAAGAAGGGCAAGGGTAAGAAGGGATACTTCATGAAACGGCAAATCAGCTGCTACTCTAGTGGAGAAACCCAAGGTTAAACCCAAACCCGAGACTGAGTGCTTCTGTAATAAGGGGAACAACCACTGGAGCAGAATTACCTTAGATACTTGGTAGATGAGAAGGCTGTCGATAGAAGTATATTGGATATACATTATGTGAATGTGTACTTTACTAGTACTCCTAGTAGCATCAGGGTATTAGATACCGGTTCGGTTGCTAAGTGTTAGTAACTCGAAATAAAAGCTACGGAATAAACGGAGACTAGCTAAAGGTGAGCTGACGAGATGTGTTGGAAGTGCTTCCAAGGTTGATGTGATCAAGCATCACACGCTCCCTCTACCATCGAGATTGGTGTTTGGTGTTTGCGTTGAGCATAGACATGATTGGATTATGTCTATCGCAATACGGTTATTCATTTAAGGAGAATAATGGTTACTCTACTTATTTGAATAATACCTTCAATGGTCTTGCACCTAAAATGAATGGTTTATTGAATCTCGATCATAGTGATACACATGTTCATGCCAAAAGATATAAGATAGTAATGATAGTACCACCTATTTGTGGCACTGCCATGTAAGTCATATTGGTATAAAACGCATGAAGAAGCTCCATGTTGATGGATCTTTGAACTCACTCATTTCTGAAAAGATTGAGACATGTGAACCATGTCTATTGGTATATACCTATGAAGAAACTCCATGCAGATGGACCGTTTGGACTCACTTGATTTTGAATCACTTGAGATATGCAAATCATACCACATGGGCAAGATGACTGAAAGCTTCGGTTTCAGTAAAATGGAACAAGAAAGCAACTTGTTGGAAGTAACACATTTTGATGTGTGCAGTCCAATGAGTGCTGAAGCACGCAGTGGATATCGTTATGCTCTTACTTCACAGATGATTTGAGTAAATACTGAGTATATTTACTTGATGAAACACAAGTCTGAATTATTGAATGGTTCAAGTAATTTCAAAATGAAGTGGAAGATCTTCGTGATAAGAGGATAAAATATCTATGATATGATCATAGAAATGTATATCTGAGTTGCGAGTTTGGCACTGTGGAAATTGTTTCACGACTAGTACCGCCTGGAACACCATATTGTGATGGTGTGTCCGAACATCATAACTGCACCCTATTGGATATGATGCATACCATGATGTCTCTTATCGAATTACCACTATCGTTCATGGGTTAGGCATTAGAGACAACCGCACTCACTTTAAATAGGGCACCACGTAATTCTGATGAGATGACACCGAGAAACTTAAGCTGTCATTTCTCAAAAGTTTGGGGCTGCGACGCTTATATGAAAAGGTTTCAGGCTGATAAGCTCGAACCCAAAACGGATAACTGCATCTTCATAGGACACCCAAATCAGTTGGGTATACCTCCTGTCTCAGATCCAAAAGCAATAGGGATTGTTTCTAGAATCGGGTCCTTTCTCGAGGAAAAGTTTCTCTCGAAAGAATTGAGTGGGAGGATGGTGGAGACTTGATGAGGTTATTGAACCGTCACTTGAACTAGTGTGTAGCAAGGCACATGAATTGTTCTTGTGGCACCTACACCAATTGAAGTGGAAGCTTATGATAGTGATCATGAAAGTTCGGATCAAGTCACTCCCAAACCTCGTAGGACGACAAGGATGCGTACTACTTCAGAGTGGTACGTAATCCTGTCTTGGAAGTCATGTTGCTAGACAACAATGAACCTACGAGCTATGGAGAAGCGATGGTGGGCCCGGATTCCGATGAATGGCTCGAGGCCATATAATCCGAGAGAGGATCCATATATGAAAACAAAGTGTAGACTTTGAAAGAACTACTTGATGGTCGTAAGACTGTTAGGTACATATGGATTTTAAAAGGAAGACGGACAATGATGGTAAATGTCACCATTAAGAAAGCTCGACTTGTCATTAAAATGTTTTCCGACAAGTTCAAGGAGTTGACTACGATGAGACTTTCTCACCCGTAGCGATGCTAAAAGTCTGTTTGAATTATGTTAGCGATTACTGCGTCATTTATGAAATTGTGCAGATAGGATGTCAAAACATTGTTTCCTCGACGATTTTCTTGAGGAAAGGTTGTATGTGATACAACCAGAAGATTTTTGTCAATCCTGAAAGATGCTAACAAGTATGCAAAGCTCTAGCTATCCTCCTGAGGACTGGAGTAAGCATCTCGGAGTTGGAATGTACACTTTGATGAGTTGATCAAAGATTTTAGGTTTATACAAAGTTTATGAGAAACTTGTATTTCCAAAGAAGTGAGTGGGAGCACTATAGAATTTCTGATGAGTATATGTTGTTGACATATTGTTGATCAGAAATGATGTAGAATTTCTGGAAAGCATATAGGGTTATTTGAAGAGTGTTTTCAGTGGAAAACCTGGATTAAGCTACTTGAACAATTGAGCATCAAGATCTATAAGGATAGATCAAAATCGCTTAATAGTACTTTCAAATGAATACATACCATGACAAGATTTTGAAGGAATTCAAAATAGATCAGCAAAGAAGGAGTTCTTGGCTGTATTACACGTGTGAGTATTGAGTAAGACTCAAGACCTGACCACGGCAGGAGAGAGAGAAAGGACGAAGGTCGTCCCCTATGCTTAAACATAGGCTCCACAGTATGCTATGTTGTGTACCGCATCTGAAGTGTGCATAACCATGAGTCAGTCAAGGGGTACAAGTGTGATCTAGAAATGGATCACAAGACAGCGGTCAAAGTTATCCTTAGTAACTAGTGGACTAAGGAATTTTCTCGATTATGGAGGTGGTAAAAGAGTTCGTCGTAAAGGGTTACGCCGATGCAAACTTTGACACTGATCCAAATTATTCTAAGTAGTAAATTGGATTCGTCTAGTAGAACAGTTATTTGGAATAGTTCCAAATAGAGCGTGGTAACTGCATCTAGGAGATGACATAGAGATTTGTAAAGCACACACGGATCTGAAAGGTTCAGACCCGTTGACTATAACCTCTCTCACAAGCATAACATGTACAAACCCAGAACTCCTGGGTGTTAGTCACATAGGGATGTGACCTTGAGTGTTAACCACATATCGATGTGAAGTAGATTATTGACTCTAGTGCAAGTGGGAGACTGTTGGAAATATGCCCTAGAGGCAATAATAAATTGATTATTATTATATTTCCTTGTTCATGATAATCGTTTATTATCCATGCTAGAATTGTATTGATAGGAAACTCAGATACATGTGTGGATACATAGACAACACCATGTCCCTAGTAAGCCTCTAGTTGACTAGCTCGTTGATCAATAGATGGTTACGGTTTCCTGACCATGGACATTGGATGTCATTGATAACGGGATCACATCATTAGGAGAATGATGTGATGGACAAGACCCAATCCTAAGCCTAGCACAAGATCATGTAGTTCGTATGCTAAAGCTTTTATAATGTCAAGTATCATTTCCTTAGACCATGAGATTGTGCAACTCCCGGATACCGTAGGAATACTTTGGGTGTGCCAAACGTCACAACGTAACTGGGTGGCTATAAAGGTACACTACGGGTATCTCCGAAAGTGTCTGTTGGGTTGGCACGAATCGAGACTGGGATTTGTCACTCCGTGTAACGGAGAGGTATCTCTGGGCCCACTCGGTAGGACATCATCATAATGTGCACAATGTGATCAAGGAGTTGATCACGAGATGATGTGTTACGGAACGAGTAAAAGAGACTTACCGGTAACGAGATTGAACAAGGTATCGGGATACCGACGATCGAATCTCGGGCAAGTATCGTACCGATAGACAAAGGGAATTGTATACGGGATTGATTAAGTCCTTGACATCGTGGTTCATCCGATGAGATCATCGTGGAACATGTGGGAGCCAACATGGGTATCCAGATCCCGCTGTTGGTTATTGACCGGAGATCATCTCGGTCATGTCTGCATGTCTCCCGAACCCGCAGGGTCTACACACTTAAGGTTCGATGACACTAGGGTTATAAAGGAAGCTTGTATGTGGTTACCGAATGTTGTTCGGAGTCCCGGATGAGATCCCGGACGTCACGAGGAGTTCCGGAATGGTCCGGAGGTAAAGATTTATATATGGGAAGTCTTATTTTGGTCGCCAGAAAAGTTTCGCACTTTATCGGTATTGTACCGGGAGTGCCGAAAGGGGTCCGGGGGTCCACCGGGGGGGTCCACCTGCCCCGGGGGGCCACATGGGCTGTAGGGGGTGCGCCTTGGGCTATATGGGCCAAGGGAACCAGCCCCAAGAGGCCCATGCGCCAAGATATAAGAAAAAAGGGAGAGTCCTCAAAGGGGAAGGCACCTCCGAGGTGCCTTGGGGAGGATGGACTCCTCCCTCCTTTGGCCGCACCCCTTCCTTGGAGGAAGGGGCAAGGCTGCGCCTCCCCCCTCTCCATTGCCCCTATATATAGTGGAGGGGAGGGAGGGCAGCCACACCTGAAGCCCCGGCGCCTCCCTCCCTCCCGTGACACCTCCTCCTCTCCCGCAGGTGCTTGGCGAAGCCCTGCAGGATTGCCACGCTCCTCCACCACCACCACGCCGTTGTGCTGCTGCTGGATGGAGTCTTCCTCAACCTCTCCCTCTCTCCTTGCTGGATCAAGGCATGGGAGACGTCACCGAGCTGTACGTGTGTTGAACGCGGAGGTGCCGTCCGTTCGGCACTAGGATCATCGGTGATCTGAATCATGACGAGTACGAATCCATCAACCCCGTTCACTTGAACGCTTCCGCTTAGCGATCTACAAGGGTATGTAGATGCACTCTCCTTCCCCTCGTTGCTGGTTTCTCCATAGATAGATCTTGGTGACACGTAGGAAGATTTTGAATTTCTGCTACGTTCCCCAACAAAAAAAATGAAGCACATCGTCACTAAGTGGACCCTGACCTAAGAAAAAATATGGCCACTACTAAGTGTGCCACCATAATACGAAAATATACAAATGAGCAACGATTGACCCATGCGGCCGAATAATACCGAACAAATGAAGTAAACCATCAGTAAGAATACTGAAAAAATACGGTATGCGACTATGTGCCAGGGCTAATAAGATACCAAAGGGACAGAGTATAGCATAAGCATTGATGACCTGCGTGTTGGGTTCTACAGTAGGGTGCGTCGACTGCAAATTAAAATTTTCCTACGCGCAGAACAACCAGGAACATGCTATGGGAATGGATCACAGATCGTTACCACTAGACGCGCAGTACCCTACAGCGAAAGTAGAGTTGAGGTAGAGCTTCTCTCTGGAGTCGTATCCTCCTCATCGATCTCCTATGTAGCCGATCGGATCCCACGAACAAGTTCGTCAGAGCGGCGCAAGTGCAGCGCCTCTAACTATATCTGCATGTGCAGGAGGAACACCTTGCGTTGGACTACTAGGTTCGATGACACAGCCGGCGGCAAGTGGAAGTGGCTATTCGCAATACATGAAAAATCTAGTGACGGCGCTGAATCGATCAACCAAATGAGTGTGCCGCACCCACACTATATATATGCATCCATCGCGGGCTCAACCCTTGGGCCTCGCATGGATTCTAAAGCCCAGTGTTTGTTCGGCCTAGATCTGAGTTCAAGTAGGATCACATGTGACTCGTGGAGTCGGATCCGGCCTTACAGGTTCATTCGCTTAATCATGCGGACCCTTAGGTTCAAGTCGGCTTGGTCGCAAGTCGAATAAGCTCCGACCTGCTCGGCTGGTAGCGGCCTCTGGCAAGGCGTGCCAGCCACCAAGTAGACAATGAAGTCGATTGGCGAACCTGTACAACATGTCACACTTCTGTTCCATTTGCCACACGATTGTCGGGCTTAAGGTGAGCATGTCATCCTTGTGCTAGCCCGACCTCTTTCTCATTCCGATGATGCCGATCACTAACCGGATTATCTCATAATCCTTGTCGCACGGCCATGCTTATCTTTGTCGGATCACGCAAAGGGTCCAAAGTATATCTCTCCTGATCGGAGGGGCAAATCCCATCTTGCACGACCATGTCTCGCAGCATGGGTGTGGACAAACCTGAAACCTACCTTTGTAACTACCCAGTCACGGAGTAGCATTTGGTCGGCTCAAAGAAGGTCTGTCACCATCCCGAGTAATTGCGCCAGGTCAGGTCTTAGAACATAGAACATTTGTTGTACTAGAGACTCACAGATGACTTATCGTTGTGTCTCATAGTTGGGTCTGTCCAACTCAGGCCTTATCTCGACTCGGATCCGACTATGTCGAATCCAACCAGACCCTTCCGAGTCCATATTATACGGCTACCATGTGAGACCGACCCATCTACCATGTCATATGCTAGTCAAGTTGGCTGCGCGTCCACTCAGACCTTTCGACTAGGAACCTTTTAGGACAGTCATCATACAATGCATAGTCTCACGAACAAGTCACTTACTTGTTGACACACATCACTGATAATGTTCAAAGACTAACTTTATTCATAAACACATAGGAAATATCATCATACATGATTGCCTCTAGGGCATATCTCCAACACTGCGCGGAAAAATATGGGCAAGTGTGCCACGGGGTAACAATACCGTACCGACAAGCGTCCATTGACCCACGTGGCCTAATAATACCGAACAAATGGAGTATGGTGTCGCGAAGTGGAGCCTCAGCCTACGAATCATTTTTGTGATTAATACACTGTTGCTATTAATTTTCTTCTAAACCTCGGGTGCGGTATTTTGTTGGGCAGGATAATTAGTGTTTTTCCATAGTAATACCGAACAAATGGAGGAGTATAGTGTTACTAAGTGGACCCGGTTTAAGACTCATTTTCGTGTTTAATATGTAGTTGATATTAAAAAAATCTAGACTTCATGGTGTGGTATTTTGGTGGGTGGGATAATTTTCTTTTTGCGGGGGAAAACAATTTCTCATTACTCAAGGAAGCTTCTCAATCATAGACAAGTTTACAACAAAGTCTATCCCCGTGTGCAACCACACTGCGGTGCTAGGAGTACAACGACCATAGACGGCCAACTCATGACTAACTTTATTCTGTGAGCGTCTACAATGAGTAAAGGAGACCTCCCTATCCGCCGAAGTGGCTAACATGCGAATCTTCTCCACAAGGACACGGTGTTGTGATCGATTAGCCGAATTTGGTGTGAGCATAGTGACCGCTTCCACACTATCCAGCTCCACCACGACGGGCATGTTCGTCCAGTGCACTGCCAATTGCAGCACCTCTCTACATGCCAGTAGCTCCGCCTCAAGGTTGCTATCACATATGCATATTTCCCTGCACGCACTAAATATGATTTCTCCTCTGTCATCTCGGAGGACCATGCCACCTCCAGCAGTTCCTATTGGCTGGATGTAACTCCCATCAGTATTCAGCTTCATCCAGCCCAGCCTTGGTTCCTGCTGCTGATTAGTACTATTTTTTGAGACCGATGGTGCAACATGCACAACCATCTTCCCCTTCTCTACATTGCCATCTGGGTATTGACGTATGCATATGAGCGAGTTGATGTAGCCATGAAGGAAGCGTCGTGAGGCTTCTGTTGGGGGTGGCACATTCCCATGTGTTATCTCATTGCGAACATGCTAGGTTCGCCACATAATCATGAGGATGACCAGCCTCACCGTCTCGTCCAGGGGATCCAGGAGAGTGAACAACCACTCTGGACCACTGTTGCGTATTGCTTCGAGCTTCGGGATGGGCCGGTCCGCCTCCATAGCACGCCAAAGTTCTCCTGCCAGTGGGCATCTGCAAAGCGCATGGAACCCGTCCTCTCGTTCCATGCAACAAAGGGGACATATGTGATATGGGATAATTGCTCCAACTGTTTTTACGTTAGTGTTTTTCTGTAGTGAATGCCAATTGTACTTGCACGCACAATTTTTATTAAATTTAAGTATGTGTCAATTTTATTTACCGTGGCATCACAGTGACATATGCGATACTCCCTCCTTTCGAAAAAGATTGTCCTTCAAATAGATATATCTGGCACCGGGGACAAGGTTTTTCGGACGGATAGTAGAAGTAATTGGTAGAACACGCACATTACGTTAGAAAAAAAAGGGAATACTACAACATCAAGACCTTTGTTGTATGGACCACGATGGCCATAATAAGACAATCTACCCTCCAAGAAAACATTAACAGACGACGACATGACAATCAGCTAGCGAATCCAATAGGCGGTAGGCCCTGATCAATTTCCACACGGTGGACGAACAGGGAACACCCCCCGTGTGGATGAAATCGAAATGGTACGGCAACTATTGAGACCATCAATCATGCCCCTGCGGCACAAAGTGCACATGCCGCAAAAACAAAAGTGCACATGCCGAAAACTGTAGCGAGTAGTAGTATATCAAATCAGAGTATAGGATAGGCAGAGCCAACTTTTAAGGATGCATGAAATCTTGTTTAAGAATTTCAGCACGTACGCACCGAACGCATCTTGGACCGTTCCCACAACACACACACGCAGTCTCTCTTCCAAAAGGCGAGATGCCTACATCCTGCCAATCCCCGACTTGGCTTCGAACTGGCCATGTTTTGATGCGAACCAAACAGCGAGCTAGCACTGTTCCGCTCTTATCCGAAAAAGACGCCCGAAAAGGAAGAAAAGGAAGTGAAGCACCACTCGTCAAGCCCTGTGAGTGGGACCGGGCAGGTCAAGGGCGTTGACGCCACGTGGAGCGGGCCGGGCCCAATCGGGAGCGTGGGTTTCGTGGAACCGGGTCCCTGCGCCCATTGACTCCCCCTCCGGCTAACCTTCCTCGAACCTGGAGCGAAACGATTATTCAAAATTAAATCTCATTAAGAAAGAAGATTAGCTAGCCAGGCCATAAAGATCTCGAGAGGCGATTAAGAAAACGGGGGAGATCCGAGTCTGCTGTGCGTGTGGACTCGCGACCCCGTGCCGATCAATCAGGCAGGGCAGCCTCAGGATCGGCACCGTCTAGACCTGACCTGCTCCGTACCGTTTTTCCATTTTTTTGGGGCGAGTAATCTAATGGGAGGAACCTTCTGACCGTGGAAAAAACGCCATTCCTCGTGCAGTACGTGCTGACCTCAATATTCTTTCTCAACAGCAAAAGAGAATTGCTCAACAAACGAAAGAGAAGAGGCCCCATATTTGTGCACAACAAAAGAGAAGAGACCCCCATACACATGGTAGTTTTTTTTTTGCAGGAATGTACAAATGGCGAGTCATCGATCGATCGATCGACGGTGAGATCTGGCGCCACGCAGGGTTTGATAGACCATACTATACTAGTCCTAGTAGCAAGCAGCTGGCCTGGTAGCAAATGTTGGCTAAAAGGCTACCCCTAGTAAACATTTCCCATTTTGCGAAAATGTGCGTGTTACTTGTAGGAGCCGGCGACGGCGGCCCGCGGTATCAACAACGCGATGTTGAAAATCGTTGGACCGACAGGCGAAGTCGCCATTGCAGACCGGAAAAAGGAGACGCAGCGGAGCGGCCCCCGTCGCTTTGCGTTGCACGGGGCACGTCCCCGTCGCCCCGCCCATAAATTTCCCGATTTCTTAACGAGCCGGTCTTCTGATCCGTGGAGAAAAGTTGCAAGCCGGGTTGGAAAAGCGCAGACAAGCACGAAAATAACATGGAGCCAAAGCCCAGCCAGCTGCCGTCCGTCTCCGCCTCGCCGGAAAGGGCGATCCGGTCCTCGTGGGCCCGGGATCGGGTCGTCGTCCCTCCAGCCACTCCGGCCGCGCCACGTGGGCCCACGCACTGACGCAGCGCCTGATGTCAGATCTGGGCCTCCCAGCCAGCTCGCCCTTTTTTATACGCGCCCCGTCCTACCGGGGAGAGACTTCAGACTCCTCCCTCTTTCGGTCTCTACGACACGTTTCTTTCTCTCTCCCTCTCCCTCTCCCCTCGGCTTAGCAAGCGTCTCTCTCTTCTCCAAGGAGGCTCTCGATTTGCATGGACAAGGGCCACCTCGGTGGCGGCGGAGGAGGAGGAGGACTGCTCGCCCTGGACGCCTCGCCGCGGCAGCTCGGCTTCTTGAACTTGCTATCGCCGGCGCCGTTCCACAGGAGCATGGAGGCGGACGACGGCGGTGGTGGCGGCGGCAGGGGGAGGAGGTCCATCGAGGTTGACTTCTTCTCCGACGAGAAGAAGAACATGAAGAAGAGCCGGGCATCGGCCGGGGCCGACGCGGAGGACCACAAGGATCAGGCCTCCGCCGCCGGACTCGCCATCAAGAAGGAGGACCTCACCATTAACGTACGTCCGCCACCGCTTCTTCACCCATTCTTCTTCCTTCTTAAATGGCAAGAAGGCACTGCTTGTTTTTCTATATATACGTCGATCTAATACTTACCTTTCGATCCTGCAGCTCCTTCCCGGGAACAACACGAGGAGCGACCGGTCCATGGTGGTCGACGACGACGGGGCGTCCCGGGCCGACGAGGACAGGAACGGCAGGAACACCGGCGAGGTACGTAGTAGTTATCCATGATCTGTCCACACAATCTCGATCTCGTCGATTAGCGTTGTCGACGGCGAACATGGTGGATCTGGCCGGTGATGTTTGACTCGATGTGATTTAACTCACGCGTGTCGCGTCCTGCAGCTGGCGGCGATGCAGGCCGAGCTGAGCCGCATGAACGAGGAGAACCAGCGGCTGCGAGGGATGTTGACCCAGGTCAACAACAGCTACCATGCGCTGCAGATGCATCTCGTCGCGCTCATGCAGCAAAGGACCCAGATGCCTCCGGTCCAGCCGCAACAACCTCCGACTCACGAGGTACTATTCTTATTACTCTAACCTAGCTAGGGATCGCTAGTTTGACTTGGCCAAGAAATTTACTGAATCAATTCCTCTTTTTCCGTTTTTTTAGGATGGCAAGAACGAGAGTGCCATCGTGCCGAGGCAGTTCCTGGGTCTGGGCCCGTCCGGAACCAGCGCTGACGTGGCGGAAGAGCCGTCCAACTCGTCCACGGAGGTCGGGAGCCCGCGCCGGTCCTCGTCCAACGGGAACGAGGACCCAGAGCGCGGCGACAACCCTGATGGCCCGTCCACCGCGGGGTGGTTGCCCGGGCGCGGGATGACCCAGCAGCAGCAGCAGCAGCAGCTGGGAGCGGCGGCGAAGGGCCACGACCAGCAAGCGCAGGAGGCCACCATGAGGAAGGCCCGTGTCTCCGTCCGCGCACGATCCGAAGCCCCTATTGTAAGACTGCTTCTTCTTGATCATTTTCTGGTTTTTGCACTCGCAATCTTGAGCACCTTGTGTATGATGAATCGTGCTGACTTGACCGTACGTGCATGGGTGCAGATCGCCGACGGATGCCAATGGAGGAAGTACGGCCAGAAGATGGCCAAGGGAAACCCTTGCCCACGCGCCTACTACCGCTGCACCATGGCCACCGGCTGCCCGGTGCGCAAGCAGGTACTCCTAACTAACTGGCCACGACTGGTTCGCTTCTTGGTCAAAGGTGTACGTCCGGAAGTAGCGTATCGGGGACGGGGTGTATGATTGGTCTAACTTTCTTCTTTATGCGTGATGCCATTGACTAACAGGTGCAACGATGCGCCGAGGACCGGACCATCCTCATCACCACGTACGAGGGCACGCACAACCACCCGCTCCCGCCGGCCGCCATGGCCATGGCGTCCACCACGTCGGCCGCCGCGTCCATGCTGCTCTCGGGCTCCATGCCCAGCGCCGACGGCGCGGGGCTCATGAGCTCCAACTTCCTCGCGCGCACCGTGCTGCCGTGCTCGTCCAGCATGGCCACCATCTCGGCGTCCGCGCCGTTCCCGACGGTCACGCTCGACCTCACCCACGCGCCGCCCGGAGCGCCCAACGCCATGCCGCTAAACGTCGCCCGACCGCATGCACCAGGGCAGTTCCATGTTCCGATGCCCGGCGGTGGGATGGCCCCGGCCTTCGCGATGCCGCCGCACATGCTGTACAACCAGTCCAAGTTCTCTGGGCTGCAGATGTCCTCCGACTCGGTGGACGCCGGGCAGTTCGCGCAGCCTAGGCCGCCGATGGGCCTGCCAGGCCAGCTGTCCGACACCGTGAGCGCAGCGGCGGCTGCGATCACCGCGGACCCAAACTTCACCGTGGCGCTCGCCGCGGCCATCTCGTCGATCATGGCCGGCCAGCACGCCGCCGGCAACAGCAACGCGAACAACAGCAACAACAACACCAGTAACAACAACGTGACGACGACCAGTAACAACACGACGAGCAACAACACCAACAGCGAGACCCAATGAATGGCCTGGTCAAGTTCGAAAAGAGTTGAGAAACCAGATAGCTAGGTTGCAAGTTATACACGGATGGTGTTCCATTCTTCTTTGGTCAGGATTAGCTTCTCGAGACGTTCCTTTGGTTTTGATACCAAGCATGATATACGATCACCCATTCTCTTTCGTGATTTTGCGGCGGCAAAAAAAAGTTGTATTAGTTCATTCCTTCCCCTTAGTTCTTTTTCCATCGCCCGCAGCTGTGGATATTTCACTGTAATAATTATAACTATAGTAATAAGTAAAATAATGGCCCCTCGGAGATATTTCTATGCTAGTCAAAGCAGAAGAAATGTGGGGGTAAAGAACAATGACAGCTTACCGGATGCTTATCTACGTGTTTGTTCATATCTTGAGATTTTTTTCCACCCCCTCTCCCCTTTCTGGCTCTCTTGTCTTGGCTTGTTTTACCTTCTTCTCCTTGGCATTTTCAAACAAGTCGCTGCCCAGCCGGCTCGCTCGGATGTGAATGTGATCTCGTCATCGGTCCGGCGAAGACCAAGTCAGCAGGCCGGGGCCCGCCACGATAACACGCCTGCTGTTACTGTTCGTCAGTTCGTCTCGCTTTGAACAGTACATCACATGGTTCATGCCTGCAGCGTTGCACGTACCTATACTTTTTAGTTTGAATGGAGTTTGAACACGTACGGGAAGCTCTGCATGGGGAGCACCCTTCCAAATAGATATATCCATCTAACTCCAAGGACTCGCTGCTCTGGGTTTGCCTGCCTGGCGCGTAGCTGGGCGTCGTGGGCATGGGAGCAGCGCATGGAGGGAAACTCATGGCGCGACGCGAGGCGACACGGGGAAAATGTGGCGCGCGGAAGGGAAGGACTGGAATCATGGGGACCTCGGCGTGGATCTGGCACGGCACGGAGCTGGGTGTCTCGTCGTCGTCGGCGTCGCGTCGTCCGTGGACTCGGAGGCATGAGGCGCTTTCGCGTGGGGCCCGCGGCGGTATCGGTATCGGAGGAGGCGATTACGTACGGGACAGTTGGAGGTGTTGACCCGGTCCCCATACGCAGCACGTAAACGGGTGGGGTCTCGCGCGCAGCTGTGGCCTCGTCTTGCTGCCGCCTGCCGTCTCTGGGACGGTCACCACCGTCCACCGGCTTCGGCTTTGGCTTTGCTTGCTCGCGCGCTTGCGGTCGGACTTTGCGGCGGGGTCTACGAGATTTTTCGCCAAAATACGAGATGTGCACGAGGGGCCCTTAACTCTGAGGCGTCTCTTTGTGCGAGTCGTCGAGAGGAAGTCTCCGAGGTAGCTTGGTTTGGATATTCTATACGTGCTTTCACGAAATGGCATTCGCATGAACACTATTTTTTCGGATAATCATGGAGTTTTATCCCATATCAACAGGCTGCTAATACAAGATTGCAACCAACAAATAGTGTTGTGAGCCGTACGAGCATCATTAGCAACAATGTTTTCTTTGTCCGTAGTTTGTTTTACGAACAAGACATTGTGGTTTCTGATAATAAAAATTGAAGAAGGTGCTTTTTTTTAAGACAATGTAAGACCCTATCTTGGGATCTTACTTTGTTAACTTGTTTAAACTCCAGAAATTCGCAGGTCACACAAGTGCGGGGACACAACCTGCCAAGCTCTGTCTAGCCGTTCGATTGCCTCGTGATTCGTGAAGTAGTTGGATCCCACACGAGGGCACAATAACTTTTAGTTTAAATTGTTGAAACTTTCGATTTTTCATCTGAAAATTCTGATTTTCTCGGTCACGGGTATCAAGTTTCGCAGTGAGACTTTAAGCGATTTTTTTGCCGGTAGCGGTACTAAAGTCGTGATTCTACCGGTAGCTCGTACTATGTGTCAAAAGTTGAAACTTAACAAAAAATAACCAAAATTCATCACAACATATTGAATGTGAAAACATAACTTAATTTGAACTTTTTATTCAAAAAATATGAAAGTTTGAAGTTCAAAAGCCAAAAGAAAAAACACGAGCAAGGGACTTGGTGCACCCACACTTACATGCCCCAAACCCTCCCCCGTTTAAACTTCCTATCTACCACGAGACTCTTGATTTCCTTAACCGGATTACCATGTGACGATTTGACAAGTGAAGCATGTGACATAGAAGATAGAACTCCCACCGAGTCGGTTTGCACCTAAACAGAAAGGCTTGATTATTGAATGGCTAGAGACATTGCTATCGTCATAGCTTGAATTTCTGCTTCCAGAGCGTTGTTGCAAAAGAACATCAGCTGAAAAGTAGCAAAAATGGCCTCACCCATGCCGTTTCTCAAGATAGTTCCCGCTCCTACCGAACCACCCTTTGAAGAAAAGGACACGTCCACCGATACAACTAGCCATTCGGCTGGTAGCGGCATCCATGGGGGAGTTGACGGCGGATCCTTCACAGTCAGCACCTTCTCAACATCAACTACATGTGGCTTGCCATTGATAATTTGCTTGGTGGTAAGGTCCTCAACATTGCGAACCAAACCGAGATAGCCACATAAGAAACTCTTTGGAACTTCAACATGGGAATTTCTTTTCCATGAACCAAGTCATTTCGAAGGCTCTAAATTCTCCATACTAGCATGATAATCATATCACAGACGTCGCTTGAATGCAACGCCAAACAATTCAACATCCATTTTTCTTCGATATACTAAAATTTGTTCATTCTTTGGTATAGGCTAGTGTCGGTCCAACAAACCCTGAGTCTGTTGCCCAGACTGTGCACAGGCACGGGAGCACGATTACATCACCAGACCAGGCCAGAGTACAAGAGATCAAGATCTTCAAAGGACCAACATGCAGATCAAGAGGACCAAGACCAAGCCAAAGAAGTGAGAAACCACTAGGAATAAAGCCTCCCTTGCCGGGCAGGCGAGCCCGGCGAGGACGAGGTCACCCCCGGAAGAAAAACCCCAAGACGCCCCGGCAGGGCCTACCGGGACTCACGGAGGCGAAACCACCTCACCACGATGCACGTCGTCGATCAGTGCGGTGACAAGCCACAAAGTGACTAAGTGGCAGCTATTCGCCACATGGCAGCCTCTTTCTACAGGAAATACCTACAGACGACACCCGTCCAGCGACATGTCGAGCGAGCAGGCGTGAAGCTGGCAAAACAGCCCGGCAAGGCTTGCCGGGCGAGCGACGATGTGACATCGAGCGACACATTTAATGCGCCCTGTCAGCCTGCAAAGTTAGGTATGATAGCACGGTTTGCTATCTTATCACTAGATAATGACTACTTTGCCGTTGTGGTGACCCCTTAACCTATAAAAGGAGGCCCATGACAACCGTAGAAGGGTTATAAGATTGGACACCCACACATTCATACGCGTGTAGGCGTTTTGTCCTGAGGCAACCCTGCCGGGCAAACGTGTTGCGGCCTCCACCATCAATCCACCAAAGTAGGAGTGGGGTTTTACGCCTCACCGCGGCCTGAACCGTGGGTAAAATTGCTTGTGTGATCCCTGCCGTGCTGTCCTGCGTTGTTCTGCTCTTTGTGCAACGTGACATTCCCTCTGCCGAACCAGCAAGGGACCCTTGGTCCCATAGGTGGCTGGGGCTTCCCACGATATCTTTGGCGCGCCAGGTAGGGGGATCACTTGCGCGAACCTGAAAGCGTGAGCAGCGCGTCATCTTCATCGCCATCTTCGTCTTCAACGGTGCCATCGACCATGGCGCCCAAGAAGAAATCCGGCGCTTCGGCTCACCCGTCCACCTTGAAGGCTCCGCCGCCCGCAGCCACCAATGCTGCGGGGGATGCGGAGGCGTACGAGGACGTGGACGCCACTGGGGATGTGGTCGGAGCAGGCGACCCTGTCACCACCTCCCCCACGGCCGAAGCAGGTCCAGGTGACGCCAGAGGAGAGTAGCATCAGCAACATCCCGGTGGCCACACTCCATGAGGTACGGGCGAAGGGATTGTTTCGTTTGCGCCCCTTCCCCTTGACAACGGGCGCAACCACAGTGGTGGCGCTTGGTCCGGGGCGAATTGCCGTCCTCCGGCCGCCCCCGCCACGAGAGCGGCCATGGTACGCGCACCTCCCCCGGGACGAGTCGACCAGGTCGATGTGCCCAACGGCGCCGCTGACCCTCAAGTGCCTTCTCCATGTCATCATGCCATCCAAATGGCCGCCTTGCAACAGGAAGGACGTGGTGATGTCTCCACTGGCACCGTCAGAAGCCGAGCGACGGTGCGGTCCACATCATTATCACCCATGCCAAGCACGGCTACGGAAACCATGGCGCGGGCCCAGCTGCTACTGAGGTTCCCGCCGGCGGTCGAGCAGATGGACGAGTGGCGTGCCACCATCCAGAATCTGCTCGGTTTCACCGAGGCTGGGGGCTCGCGGCGAGCTGGCCCGCCATGGTCTCCCCAAAAGACGACAACGGCTCATGTTGCTGGTCGTACGGAAGGGGCCACCCTGAAGGAAATATGCCCTAGAGGCAATAATAAATTTGTTATTTCTATTTCCTTATATCCTGATAAACTTTATTATTCATGCTAGAATTGTATTAACCGGAAACTTGCTACATGTGTGAATACATAGACAAAATATTGTGTCCCTAGTAAGGCTCTACTAGACTAGCTCGTTAATCAAAGATGGTTAAGTTTCCTAACGATGGACATGTGTTGTCATTTGATGAACGGGATCACATCATTAGGAGAATGATGTGATGGACAAGACCCATCTGTTAGCTTAGCATATTGATCGTTAAGTTTTATTGCTATAACTTTCTTCATGACATATACATATTCCTTTGACTATGAGATTATGCAACTCCCGGATAACAGAGGAATACCTTGTGTGCTATCAAACGTCACAACGTATCTGGGTGATTATAAAGATGCTCTACAGGTATCTTCGAAGGTGTTTGTTGGGTTGACATAGATCGAGATTAGGATTTCTCACTCCGAGTATCGGAGAGGTATCTCTGGGCCCTCTTGGTAATACACATCATAATAAGCCTTGCAAGCAATGTGACTAATGAGTTAGTTACGGGATGATGTATTACAGAATGAGTAAAGAGACTTGCCGGTGACGAGATTGAACTAGGTATGAAGATACCGACGATCGAATCTCGGGCAAGTAACATACCGATAACAAAGGGAATAACGTATGTTGTCATTACGGTACGACCGATAAAGATTTTCGTAGAATATATGGGAAACAATATGAGCATCCAGGTTCTGCTAATGGTTATTGACCAAGAGGTGTCTCGGTCATGTCTACATAGTTCTCGAACCCGTAGGGGCCGCACGCTTAACATTCGATGACGATTTTGTATTATACGAGTTATGTGATCTGGTGACTGAAATTGTTCGGAGTCCCGATGAGATCACAGACATGACGAGGAATCTCAAAATGGTCGAGAGGTAAAGATTGATATATAGGACGATGGTATTTGGACAACGGACGTGTTCCGGGGGTACCGGGTACATATCGGGTCACTAGAAGGGGTTCCGGGCATACCCCCGGCAACTACAAGGGCCTAATGGGCCAAGAGTGGGACAGACCAGCCCCTAAGGGTCTGGTGCGCCCCATGTAGGCTGAAATAAGGGGGAAGGAAAGAGGATAAGAGAGAAAGGAAGGGGAGGGATTCGGCCTCCCCCTTCCTTCTCTCCCCACTCCTCCTTCCTTTCCCCACCGGGATTTATGGTAAGGGGGGGGGCGAATAGGATTGGGCCCCAAGTAGGATTCCTCCTACTTGGGCGCCCCCTTGGCTGCCCCCTCTCCCTCCCACCTATATATATATGAAGGGGGTGGCACCTAGAACACACAATAACATATGTTAGCCGTGTGTGGCGCCTCCCTCCACAGATTACACCCTCGGTCATATCTCCATAGTGCTTAGGCGAAGCCTTGCGTGGATCACTTTACCATCACCGTCACCACGCCATCATGCTGACGGAACTCTCCCTCAACATTTTGCTGGATCAAGAGTTCGAGGGACGTCATCGAGCTGAATGTGTGCAGAACTCGGAGGTGTCGTGCGTTGGGTGCTTGATCGGTCAGAACGAGAAGAAGTTCGACTATGTCAACCGCATTGTCAAACGATTCCGCTTTCGTTCTACGAGGGTACGTAGACACACTGTCTCCCTCTCGTTGCTATGCATCTCCTAGATAGATCTTGCGTGAGCGTAGGAATTTTTTTGATATTGCATGCTACGTTTCCCAACAGTGGCATCCGAGCCAGGTCTATGCATAGATGATATGCACGAGTAGAACAGAAAGAGTTGTGGGCAGTGATCGTCATACTGCTTATATTATCACCAATGTCTTATTTTGATTCGACGGTATTGTTGGATGAAACGGCCCGGACCAACCTTACATGACCACGTTCATGAGACCAGTTCCACCGACAGACTTGCAACTACTTTTGCATAAAGGTGGCTGGCGGGTGTCTGTTTCTCCTACTTTAGTTGAATCAAATTTGACTGCGACCAGTCCTTGTTGAAGGTTAAAACAGCAAACTTGATAAATCACCATTGTGGTTTTGATGCATAGGTAAGAACGGTTCTTACTAGAAGCCCGTAGCAGCCACGTAAAACTTGCAACAACAAAGTAGAGGACATCTAACTTGTTTTTGCAGGGCATGTTGTGATGTGATATGGTCAAGACATGATGTGATATACGTTATTGTATGGGATGATCATGTTTTGTAAAAGTTATTGGCAATTGGCAGGAGCCTTATGGTTGTCGCTTTATTGTATGAAATGCAAACACCTTGTAATTTGCTTTACTTTATCACTATGCGTTAGCGATAGTTGTAGAAGCAATAGTTAGCGATACGACCACGACGCTATGATGGATATCAAGGTGTCAAGCCGGTGACGACGGAGATCATGACGGTGCTTTGGAGATGGAGATCAAAGGCACAAGATTATTGTCATACCATGTCACATATTTTGATTGCATGTGATGTTTATCTTTTATGCATCTTATTTTGCTTAGTATGGCGGTAGCATTATAAGATGATCCCTTACTAAAAATTTCAAGGTATAAGTGTTCTCCCTGAGTATACACCATTGCGAAAGTTTGTCGTGCTGAGACACCACGTGATGATCGGGTGTGATAGGCTCTACGTTCACAAACAACGGTGATACGTCTTCAAAGTATCTATAATTTTTGATTGCTCCATGCTATATTATCTACTGTTTTGGACTATATTGGGCTTTATTTTTCACTTTTATATGATTTTTGGGACTAACCTATTAACCGGAGGCCCAGCCCAGAATTGCTGTTTTTTTGCCTATTTTAGTGTTTCGAAGAAATGGAATATCAAACGGAGTCCAAACAGAAAAATCCTTTTTAGAACGTGATTTTCTCACCGGATAAGACCCAGGAGACTTGGACCCTACGCCAAGGCATCGAAGAGGCGGTCACGAGGGTGGGGGCGCCCCCCCTAGGGCGCGCCCCCTGCCTCGTGGGCCCCACGAAGCTCCACCGACGTACTTCTTCCTCCTATATATACCCACGTACCCCCAAACAAACAGATACGGAGCCAAAAACCTAATTCCACCACCGCAACTTTCTGTATCCACGAGATCCCATCTTGGGGCATGTTCTGGAGCTCCGCCGGAGAGGGCCGTCATCATGGAGGGCTTCTACATCATCATAGCCTCTCTGATGAAGTGTGAGTAGTTTACCTCAGACCTTCGGGTCCATAGTTATTAGCTAGATGGCTTCTTCTCTCTTTTTGGATCTCAATACAATCTTCTCCCCCTCTCTTGTGGAGATCTACTCGATGTAATCTTCTTATTTTTGCGGTGTGTTTGTTGAGACCGATGAATTGTGGGTTTATGATCAAGTCTATCTATGAACAATATTTGAATCTTCTCTGAATTCTTTTATGTATGATTGGTTATCTTTGCAAGTCTCTTCGAATTATCCGTTTGGTTTGGCCAACTAGATTGGTAGTTCTTGCCATGGGAGAAGTGCTTAGCTTTGGGTTCGATCTTGCGGTGTTCTTTCCCAGTGACAAAAGGGGCAACAAGACATGTATTGTATCGGTGCCATTGAGGATAACAAGATGGGGTTTCTTTCATATTGCATGAATTTATCTCTCTACATCATGTCATCTTACTTAAAGCGTTACTCTGTTTTTAACTTAATACTCTAGATGCATGCTGGATAGTGATCGATGAGTGGAGTAATAGTAGTAGATGCAGAATCGTTTCGATCTACTTGTCACGGACGTGATGCCTATATACATGATCATGCCTAGATATTCTCATAACTATGCTCAATTCTGTCAATTGCTCAACAGTAATTTGTTCACCCACCGTAGAATACTTATGCTCTTGAGAGAAGCCTCTAGTGAAACCTATGCCCCCCGGGTCTATTCTCATCATATCAATGTCCATCACTTTAATCTTGCTTTGTTTTTACTTTGTCTTTTACTTTTCACTTTGCATCTCTATACCAAAAATACCAAAAATATTATCTATCGGATCTCACTTTCGTAAGTGACCGTGAAGGGATTGACAACCCCTAATCGCGTTGGTTGCGTTGAGCTCTTTGTGTTGTGTAGGTACGAGGGACTTGTGCGTGGCCTCCTACTGGATTGATACCTTGATTCTCAAAAACTGAGGGAAATACTTACGCTACTCTGCTGCATCATCCTTTCCTCTTCGGGGAAAACCAACGCAAGCTCAAGAGGTAGCAAGAAGAATTTCTGGCGCCGTTACCGAGGAGTCTACGCAGAAAGTCAACATACCAAGTACCCATCACAATCCCTATCTCCCACATTACATTAGTTGCCATTTGCCTCTCGTTTTCCTCTCCCCCACTTCACCCTTGCCGTTTTATTCGCCCTCTCTTTCTCCTCCTCCTTCTCCTTCTCCTTCTCCTTCTCCTTCTCCTTTTTCGTTTGCCTTTTCTCGCTTGCCTTGTCGTCATGGCTAGTCTTATATCTTCTTTGTTATCTCCCGAGAATGAAGTTCTAAATTTTAAACAAAGGGAGGGAGAAAATCTGAAAGACGCTTGGTATAGAATTTGCAATGCTCAAAACGGAGCTACCAGGAAGCAATCTACTTCAGTTCTTCTTCGCAATTTTTATGTAGGTGCTAGTCCTTGGTATAGATATATCCTTGATACCATTACCGGAGGGAATTTCTTGGGTAGCCACACTTTTGATTCTTATAATGCTATGATAGATTTATTTGGCTCACCACCTCTTTTTGTTAATGAAACTATGTTAACTTTGGAGCATGTTATGCAAAGGCTTGAAATTATTGAAAACAAAGTTGCTACTATTGAATCAATTGAAAATCTAGATAAAAAGACCATAATCCAATTACCCAATATGGATCTAAGGTAGGAATGACTTTGAAAAATATTAAGGAGAAGGAACCTATGGTTAATGAGAAAATAAATCTAGATTCCTCTAGAATCGATAAACTTGAGGGTATCGTTACCAACTTGGGAACCGCTTTTTCTTCCGTAAAGAATACTCCTAGTCCTCCTACTAAAATTGCTAAGCTTATGTATGTTCCTAAGAATAAGGGTGAATCATCTAGTAAGGAAACTGCGGATCTTAAATCTATAAGTATTCATCCCGACATTTTTGCTTTCATTAAGGAACCTTTTGCTACAAATTAATTTCTCGATCTTGTGCCTGAAAGTTTGATAATTACTAAAAAGAAAGAGATCTCTAAGAAAGGTAGATGCCTCATTGAAGAATTGCCTTCCAAAGATGGCAATACCTAGATCTATCCTCGCTTTTATGCCTAGCTAGGAGCGTTAAACGATAGCGCTTGTTGGGAGGCAACCCAATTTTATTTTTAGTTTTTTGTGTTTTTCTTATGCTAGGGAATAAATAACCCATCTACCTTCTGTTCGGATGTGGTTTTGATTTTTAATTAGTGTTTGTGCCAAGTTAGACCTATTAGATCTTCTTGGATGATAGTTATTTGATCTTGCTGTAATTTCCAGAAACTTTGCGTTCAGTGCCCGAATTGTTAAAAATCATCAGAACGTGATAAAATACTGATTCCAATTGCTGCTGATCAATAAAAAAAATTTCTAGGTCGTCTAATTTTGGTAAATATTTTGGAGTTCCAGAAGTTTGCGTTATTTACAGATTACTACAGACTGTTCTTTTTTGACAGATTTTGTTTTTCGTGTGTTGTTTGCTTATTTTGATGAATCTATGGCTAGTATTGGAGGGTATGATCCATAGAGAAGTTGGAATACAGTAGGTTTAACACCAATATAAATAAATAATGAGTTCATTACAGTACTTTGAAGAGGTCTTTTGTTTTCTTTCTCTAACGGAGCTCACGAGATTTCTATTGAGTTTTGTGTTGTGAAGTTTTCAAGTTTTGGGTGAATTATTTTGATGGATTATGGAACAAGGAGTGGCAAGAGCCTAAGCTTGGGGATGCCCATGGCACCCCCAAGATAATCCAAGGACACCAAAAAGTCAAAGCTTGGGATGCCCCGGAAGGCATCCCCTCTTTCGTCCACTTCCATCGGTAATTTACTTGGAGCTATATTTTTATTCACCAACATGATATGTGTTTTGCTTGGAGCGTCTTGTATTATTTGTGTCTTTGTTTGTTAGTGTTCCACAATCATCCTTGCTATACACGCCTTTTGAGAGAGCCATACATGAATTGGAATTTGATAGAATACTCTATGTGCTTCACTTATATCTTTTGAGCTATGTAGTTTTGCTCTATGCGCTTCACTTATATCTTTTGAGCGTTATAATTTTGCTCTATGTGCTTCACTTAGATCTTTTAGAGCATGGTGGTGGTTTTTTTAAAAGAAACTATTGATCTCTCATGCTTCACTTAAATTATTTTGAGAGTCTTAATAGCATGGTAATTTTCCTAATAATAATATGCTTGGTGTTCAACATTTGTGAAATTTTCTTTTGAGTGCGTTGAATACTAAGAGAAGATTGAAGCATGATAACTGTTTTGAGATATGGAGGTAATAATATTAGAGTCATGCTAGTTTAGTAGTTGTGAATTTAAAGAATACTTGTGTTGAAGTTTGTGATTCCCATAGCATGCACGTATGGTGAACCGTCATGTGATGAAGTCGGAGTATAATTTATTTATTGATTGTCTTCCTTATGAGTGGCGGTCAGGGACGAGTGATGGTCTTTTCCTACCAATCTATCCCCCTAGGAGCATGCGCGTAATACTTTGCTTTGATAACTTCTAGATTTTTGCAATAAGTATATGAGTTCTTTATGACTAATGTTGAGTCCATGGATTATATGCACCTTTTCCCATCCTTCCACCATTGCTAGCCTCTCTAATACCGCACACCTTTCGCCGGTATCATACACCCACCATATACCTTCCTCAAAATAGCCACCATACCTACCTATCATGGCATTTCCATAGCCATTCCGAGATATATTGCCGTGCAACTTTCCACCGTTCCGTTTATTATGACACGCTTCATCATTGTCATATTGCTAGCATGATCATGTAGTTGACATCGTATTTGTGGCAAAGACACCGTTCATAATTCTTTCATACATGTCACTCTTGATTCATTGCATATCCCGGTACACCGCCAGAGGCATTCATATAGAGTCATATTTGTTCTAAGTATCGAGTTGTAATTATTGAGTTGTAAGAGAAATAAAAGTGTGATGATCATCATTTCTTAGAGCATTGTCCCAAGTGAGGAAAGGATGATGGAGACTATGATTCCCCCATAAGTCGGGATGAGACTCCGGACGAAAAAAAAGAGGCCATAAAAAAAAGAGAAAAGGCCCAAATAAAAAAAAGATGAGAGAAAAAGAGAGAAGGGACAATGTTATTATCCTTTTACCACACTCGTGCTTCAAAGTAGCACCATGATCTTCATGATAGAGAGTCTCTTGTTATGTCACTTTCATATACTAGTGGGAATTTTTCATTATAGAACTTGGCTTGTATATTCCAATGATGGGCTTCCTCAAATTGCCCTAGGTCTTCGTGAGCAAGCAAGTTGGATGCACACCCACTTAGTTTCTTTTGATGAGCTTTCATATACTTATAGCTCTAGTGCATCCGTTGCATGGCAATCCCTACTCACTCACATTGATATCTATTGATGGGCATCTCCATAGCCCGTTGATACGCCTAGTTAATGTGAGACTATCTTCCCCTCTTTTTGGTCTTCTCCACAACCCCCATTCTATTCCACCTATAAGTGCTATATCCATGGCTCACGCTCATGTATTGCGTGAAGATTGAAAAAGTTTTGAAAAAGTTAGAGTATGAAACAATTGCTTGGCTTGTCATCGGGGTTGTGCATGATTTAAATACTTTGTGTGGTGAAGATAGAGCATAGCCAGACTATATGATTTTGTAGGGATAACTTTCTTTGGCCATGTTATTTTGAGAAGACATAATTGCTTTATTAGTATGCTTGAAGTGTTATTATTCTTTATGTCAATATGAACTTTTGTCTTGAATCTTTCTAATCTGAATATCCATACCACAATTAAGAAATTTTGCATTGAAATTATGTCAAGTAGCACTCCGCATCAAAAATTCTCTTTTTATCATTTACCTACTCGAGGACGAGCAGGAATTAAGCTTGGGGATGCCTGATACGTCTCCAACGTATCTATAATTTTTGATTGCTCCATGCTATATTATCTACTATTTTGGACTATATTGGGCTTTATTTTCCACTTTTATATTATTATTGGGACTAACCTATTAACCGGAGGCCCAGCCCAGAATTGCTTTTTTTTTTGCCTATTTTAGTGTTTCGAAGAAACGGAATATCAAACGGAGTCCAAACAGAAAAATCCTTTTTGGAACGTGATTTTCTCACCGGATAAGACCCAGGAGACTTGGACCCTACGCCAAGCAGGGGCGGGCCCAAGAATTCAAGACTGTGTATTCAAAATTTGAAAACATTTTTTGAGGCCTACGACCTTCCTTTTGGTGTGTACAACCGATTATAGCAGCATATTGTACTAGTTCTAAACTATATAAAAGATATCATATAATATATTATATTTGTAAAAATTGATCATAACTTGGTATTGTTCAACATATAGAAGTAAAAAGTTGTTCAACATATCATGGCAAAATCTAAGATATATAAAGGATAGAAAATAATAAATGATAAGAAAGCTTACAAATTACGGGATAACTTTGCGATCCTTGATGCTCTAGAAATGAGTGATGATGTCCTCATCCTTAACTTGCAAGAAGAAATCCCTTTTGACAAATGTGAAAATAGCACATTCTCATGTCTAAACAATTCATAATTGGCTGCAAACTAGTCTTTACTTTCCCTACAATTAAAGAGGAAAGTCAAGTGGTGAAAATACTTACTTAGGAGCGGAACTATGCTCCTGCAATAGTGCAGCCTGCTGGACAGTGAGAAGAACCGTGCTTGTTGCTTACAAAATCAGAGAGACGGAACCTACAGAAGTAAAAAAAGGAGACAGAACCTGTAAGATGAATCCGGTGCCACTTCAGGTTCAGAGATGAGAATATTCAGAAGTTGGTTGTTGCTTACAAACTCAGTGGTTGTGTATTTGAAACTGATGAATCAATGTGGTCTGTTGGTTGTTGTCGCTGCATACTTCAGGTTCAGAGATGAGAAAATTCAGAAGTCAGAACAGAGGGGATGCAGGGAGAGGAAGCGAGGGGTTCGTCGCAGCGCGTCGCATGCACGCGCGTGAGGTGACGGCGGCAACATCCCTGCCGGCCGCCCGGCCGTCGCCTAGCGCAGTGGTTGTGGCGGCGGACCGGCAGTTCGTGTGCGAGCTGCGAATGCGGCTGTGACGGAGCCGCGGAGGGGAGGTGCCGGTTCGTCTCACATCCGATTGATCGATCGACTTTTTTTGGTGACGATGTATCCGTGCGATGCGCTTCTGGGCCAAGGTGTGGACTCGAGGACAGGGTGGGCTACTGGGCCAACCTCTGTTTTGGGCTTGTAAATGCTTAACTAGCACGTTGGCGTATCAGTTCCATTTTTTCTTATACTGACACAGTACATATACTGTGTATACATATTTTTTTGCCAAAAATAATGGGTATTCAGCTGAATACCCTTGAATTGAGGTGGGCCCGCCCCTGACGCCAAGGCATCGAAGAGGCACGAGGGTGGGGGGCGCCCCCTAGGGTGCGCCCCCTGCCTCGTGGGCCCCTCGAAGCTCCACTGACGTACTTCTTCCTCCTATATATACCCACGTACCCCCAAACGAACAGATGCGGAGCCAAAAACCTAATTCCACCGCCGCAACTTTCTGTATCCACGAGATCCCATCTTGGGGCCTGTTCCGGAGCTCCGCCGGAGAGGGCCGTCATCACGGAGGGATTCTACATCATCATAGCCTCTCCGATGAAGTGTGAGTAGTTTACCTCAGACCTTTGGGTCCATAGTTATTAGTTAGATGGCTTCTTCTCTCTTTTTGGATCTCAATACAATGTTCTCCCCCTCTCTTGTGGAGATCTATTCGATGTATTCTTCTTCTTCTTGCGGTGTGTTTGTTGTGACTGATGAATTGTGGGTTTATGATCAAGTCAATCTATTAACAATATTTGAATCTTCTCTGAATTCTTTTATGTATGATTGGTTATCTTTGCAAGTCTCTTCGAATTATCCGTTTGGTTTGGCCAACTAGATTGGTAGTTCTTGCCATGGGAGAAGTGCCTAGCTTTGGGTTCGATCTTGCGGTGTTCTTTCCCAGTGACAGAAGGGGTAGCAAGACACGTATTGTATCGTTGCCATCGAGGATAACAAGATGGGGTTTATTTCATATTGCATGAATTTATCTCTCTACATCATGTCATCTTGCTTAAAGCGTTACTCTGTTTTTAACTTAATACTCTAGCTGCATGCTGGATAGCGGTCGATGAGTGGAGTAATAGTAGTAGATGCAGAATCGTTTCAATCTACTTGTCACGGATGTGATGCCTATATACATGATCATGCCTAGATATTCTCATAACTATGCTCAATTCTGTCAATTGCTCAACAGTAATTTGTTCACCCACCGTAGAATACTTATGCTCTTGAGAGAAGCCTCTAGTGAAACCTATGGCCCCCGGGTCTATTCTCATCATATCAATCTCCATAACTTTAATCTTGCTTTGTTTTTACTTTGTCTTTTACTTTTCACTTTGCATCTCTATACCAAAAATACCAAAAATATTATCTATCGGATCTCACTTTCGTAAGTGATCGTGAAGGGATTGACAACCCCTAATCGCGTTGGTTGCATTGAGCTCTTTGTGTTGTGTACGTACGAGGGACTTGCGCGTGGCCTCCTAATAGATTGATACCTTGGTTCTCAAAAACTGAGGGAAATACTTATGCTACTCTGCTGCATCATCCTTTCCTCTTCGGGGAAAACCAACGCAAGCTCAAGAGGTAGCAAACGGGTGTAAGACAGTTTTCGCACATGTGGAATACTCGGGTTAAACTTGATGAGCCTAGCATGTACATACATGGCCTCGGAACACTAGAGACTGAAAGGTCGAACATGAATCATATAGTAGATATGATCAACATAGAGATGTTCACCATTGAAGACTACTCCATCTCACGTGATGATCTGACATGGTTTAGTTGATTTGGATCACGTGATCATTTAGATGACTCGAGGGATGTCTATCTAAGTGGGAGTTCTTAAGTAATATGATTAATTGAACTTAATTTATCATGAACATAGTCCTGATAGCTTTTTGCATATCTATGTTGTAGATCAATGGGTCGTGCTACCGTTCCCTTGAATTTTAATGTGTTCCTAGAGAAAGCTAAGTTGAAAGATGATGGTAGCAACTATACGGACTGGGTCCATAACATGAGGATTATCCTCACTGTCGCATGGAATAATTATGTCCTTGATGCACCGCTAGGTGAAAGGCCTACTGCAGGAGCAGATGCTGATGTTATGAACGTCTGGCAAGCTCTATCTGATGACTACTTGATAGTTCCGGGTGCCATGCTTTACGGCTTAGAATCAGGACTTCAAAGACATTTTGAATGTCATGGACCATATGAGATGTTCCAGGAGTTGAATTTAATAATTCGAGCAAATGCCCGAGTTGAGAGATATGAAGTCTCCAACAAGTTCTATAGCTGCAAGATGGAAGAGAACAGTTCTGTCAGTGAACACATACTTAGAATGTCTGGGTAACATAACCAATTGACTCAGCTGGGAGTTAATCTTTCAGATGATAGTGTTATTGATAGAGTTATTCAATCAGTGCCACCAATCTACAAAGGCTTTGTGATGAACTATGATATGCAAGGAATGGATAAGACAATTCCCGAGCTCTTCGCAATGCTCAAAGTCGCGGAGGTAGAAATCAAGAAGGAGCATCAAGTGTTGATGGTTAACAAGACCACTAGTTTCAAGAAAAAGGGCAAAGGAAAGAAGGGGAACTACAAGAAGAATGGCAAGCAAGTTGCCACTCCCGGGAAGAAGCCCAAGTCTGGACCTAAGCCTGAAACTAAGTGCTTCTACTGCAAAGGGACTGGTCACTGGAAGCGGAACAGCCCCAAGTATTTGGCGGAAAAGAAGGATGGCAAAGTGAACAAAGGTATGTTTGATATACACGTTATTGATGTGTACCTAACTAATGCTCGTAGTAGTGCCTGGGTATTTGATACCGGTTCGGTTGCTCATATTTGTAAGTCGAAACAGGGGCTACGGTTTAAACGAAGATGGGCTAAGTACAAGGTGACGATGCGCGTCGGGAATGGTTCCAAGGTCGATGTGATCGCCGTCGGCACGCTACCTCTACATCTACCTTCGGGATTAGTTTTAGACTTGAATAATTGTTATTTTGTGCCAGCTTTGAGCATGAACATTATTTGGATCTTATTTAATGCGAGATGGTTATTCATTTAAATCAGAGAATAATGGTTGTTCTATTTATATGAGTAATATCTTTTATGGTCATGCACCCTTGAAGAGTGGTCTATTTTTGTTGAATCTCGATCCTGGTGATACACATATTCATAATATTCTTGCCAAAAGATGCAAAGTTGATAATGATAGTGCAACACATTTGTGGCACTGCCATTTAGGTCATATTGGTGTAAAGGGCATGAAGAAACTCCATGCGGATGGACTTTTGGAATCACTTGATTATGAATAATTTGATGGTTGCGAACCATGCCTCATGGGCAAGATGACTAAAACTCCGTTCTCCGGAACAATGGAGCGAGCCACTGACTTATTGGAAATAATACATACCAATGTATACTGTCCGATGAGTGTTGAGGCTCGCGGCGGGTATCGTTATTTTCTGACCTTCACAGATGATTTGAGAAGATATGGGTATATCTACTTAATGAAACACAGGGATGAAACATTTGAAAAGTTCAAAGAATTTCATAGTGAAGTGGAGAATCATCGTAACAAGAAAATAAAGTTTCTATGATCTGATCACGGAGGCGAATATTTGAGCTATGAGTTTGGCATTCATTTAAAACAATGTGGAATAGTTTCACAACTCACGCGACCTGGAACACCATAGTGTAATGGTGTGTCCGAACGTCATAACCGTACTTTTTTAGATATGGTACGATCTACGATGTCTCTTATCGATTTACCGCTATCGTTTTGGGGTTATGCATTAGAGACAGCTACATTCACGTTAAATAGGGCACCATCTAAATCTGTTGAGATGACACTGTATGTACTATGGTTTGGCAAGAAACCTAAGTTGTCATTTCTTAAAGTTTGGGGTTGCGATGCTTATGTGAAAAAGCTTCAGCCTGATAAGCTCGAACCCAAATCAGAGAAGTGCGTCTTCATAGGATACCCAAAAGAAACTGTTGGGTACACCTTCTATCACAGATCCGAAGGCAAGATCTTTGTTGCTAAGAATGGATCCTTTCTAGAGAAGGAGTTTCACTTGAAAGAAGTGAGTGGGAGGAAAGTAGAACTTGATGAGGTAATTGTACCTTCTCTCGAATTGGAAAGTAGCTCATCACACAAAACCATTCATGTGATGCCTACATCAACTAGAGAGGAATCTAATGATAATGATCATGAAACTTCGGATCAAGTTAGTACCGAACCTCGTAGGTCAACCAGAGCATGTTCCGCACTAGTGTGGTATGTTAATCCTGTTCTGGAAGTCATGTTACTAGACCATGACGAACCTACGAACTATGAGGAAGCGATGATGAGCCCAGATTCCGCAAAATGGCTTCAGGCCATGAAATCTGAGATAGGATCCATGTATGAGAACAAAGTATGGACTTTTGTTGAATTGCCCGATGATTGGTGAGCCATAGAGAATAAATGGATCTTCAAGAAGAAGACTGATGCTGATGGTAATATTACTGACAACAAAGCTCGACTTGTCGCAAAAGGTTTTCGACAAGTTCAAGGAGTTGACTACGATGAGACTTTCTCACTAGTAGTTATGATTAAGTCTGTCCGAATCATGTTAGCAATTGCTACATTTAATGATAATGAAATCTGGCTAATGGACATCAAAATTGCATTCCTTAATGGATTTCTAAAAGAAGAGTTGTATATGATGCAACCAGAAGGTTTTGTCGATCCTAAAGGTGCTAACAAAGTGTGCAAGCTCCAGCGATCCATTTATGAACTGGTGCAAGCATCTCAGAGTTGGAATATATGCTCTGATGAGGTGATCAAAGCATATGGTTTTATACAGACTTTTGGAGAAGCCTGTATTTACAAGAAAGCGAGTGGGAGCTCTGTAGCATTTCTAATATTATATGTGGATGCCATATTGTTGATTCGAAATGATATAGAAATTCTAGATAGCATAAAAGGATACTTGAATAAGAGTTTTTCAGTGAAAGACCTCGATGAAGCTACTTATATATTAGGCATCAAGATCTATAGAGATAGATCAAGACGCTTAATTGGACTTTCACAAAGCACATACCTTGATAAAGTTTTGAAGAAGTTCAAAATGGATCAGTCAAAGAAAGGGTTCTTCCCTGTGTTACGAGGTGTGAATTGAGTCAGACTCAATGCCCGACCACTGCAGAAGATAGAGAGAAAATGGAAGTCATTCCCTATGCCTCAGCCATAGGTTCTATCATGTATGCAATGCTGTGTACCAGATGTGATGTGTGCCTTGCTATAAGTCTAGCGGGGAGTTACCAAAGTAATCCAGGAGTGGATCACTGGACATCGGTCAAGAACATCCTGAAGTACCTGAAAAGGACTAAGGATATGTTTCTTGTTTATGGAGGTGACAAAGAGCTCATCATAAATGGTTACGTCGATGCTAGCTTTGACATTGATCCAGATGACTCTAAGTCACAAACCGGAGACATATTTATATTGAATGGTGGAGCTGTCAGTTGGTACAGTTCCAAGCAGAGCGTCATGGCGGGATCTACGTGCGAAGCGGAGTACATAGCTACTTCGGAAGCAGCGAATCAAGGAGTCTGGATGAAGGTGTTCATATCCGATCTAGGTGTAATACCTAGTGCATCGGGTCTAATGAAAATTTTCTGTGACAATACTGGAGAAATTGCCTTGGCGAAGGTATCCAGATTTCACAAAAGAACCAAACACATCAAGAGACACTTCAACTCCATTTGTGATCAAGTCAAGGAGGGAGACATAGAAATTTGAAAAATACATAAGGATCTGAATGTGGCCCATTGACTAAGCCTCTTCCACAAGCAAAACATGATCACCACCAAGACTCGATGGGTGTTAGAATCATTACAGTGTAATCTAGATTATTGACTCTAGTGCCAGTGGGAGACTTAAAAAATATGCCCTAGAGGCAATAATAAAGTTGTTATTTATATTTCCTTATATCATGATAAATGTATATTATCCATGGTAGAATTGTATTAACCAAAAACTTGATACATGTGTGAATACATAGACAAAACACCGTGTCCCTAGTAAGCCTCTACTAGACTAGCTCGTTAATCAAAGATAAGTTTCCTTACCATAAACATGTGTTGTCATTTGATGAACGGGATCACACCTTTAGGAGAATGATGTGATGGACAAGACCCATCCGTTAGCTTAGCATATTAATCATTAAATTTTATTGCTATAGCTTTCTTCATGACATATACATATTCCTTTGACTATGAGATTATGTAACTCCTGGATACCAGAGGAATACCTTGTGTGCTATCAAACGTCACAACATAACTGGGTGATTATAAAGAAGCTCTACAGGTATCTCTGAAGGTGTTTGTTGGGTTAGCATAGATCGAGATTAGGATTTGTCACTCCGAGTATCGGAGAAGTATCTCTGGGCCCTCTCGGTAATACACATCATAATAAGCCTTGCAAGCAATGTGACTAATGAGTTAGTTACGGGATGATGTATTACGGAACGAGTAAGGAGAATTTCCGGTAATGAAATTGAACTAGGTATGAAGATACCGACGATCGAATCTCGGGCAAGTAACATACCGATGACAAAGGGAATAACGTATGTTGTCATTACGGTACGACCGATAAAGATCTTCGTAGAATATGTGGTAACAAATATGAGCATCCAAGTTCCGCTATTGGTTATTGACCGGAGAGGTGTCTCGGTCATGTCTACATATCTCGAACCCATAGGGTCCGCACGCTTAATGTTCAATGATGATTTTGTATTATATGAGTTATGTGATTTGGTGACCGAATGTTGTTCGGAGTCCCAGATGAGATCACGGACATGACGAGGAATCTCGAAATGGTCGATAGGTAAAGATTGATATATAGGACGATGGTATTCGGACACCGAAAGTGTTCCGGGGGTACCAGGTACATATCGGGTCATCGGAAGGGGTTCCGGGCATCCCCCCGGCAACTACATGGGCCTAATGGACCAAGAGTGGGACAGACTAGCCCCTAAGGGGCTCACTACTAGGGAAAACCTTATACACAAAATCTTATCAGTAGCGATGGTTAAAAACATGTGCTACTGCTATCTACCAGTAGCACGTTGAGTACAAGAGCGCTACTACTATGTAAGTAGCAATAGCGCGTTCCACGCGAAAATCGCTACTAATATAACTACCACACCGTTTCCGGCAGGCTAGGTATAGTAGTAGCGTTGGTACACGGACAATGCTACTGCTATTGGTCTGCTCAGTAGCACTTTTCCTGTGAATGCGCTGCTGCTATGCAGGACTTATCCCCAAATTTCCCTCCGGCCCCCGCGCCTCGATCGACCATTTTCTTCCTCCCCTCACTCCCCGCTACCTCGCTCCTCCTCCACTGCCACATTGCTGTCGCCGTCCTTAGTATGCCCTCCTCCCTCCTCCTCCCACTTTGCCCTCCTCCCTCCTCCTCCGGTCGCCCCCTCCTCCCTCCTCCTCCTCCTCTGGCCGCCCCTCCTTCCTCCTCTCTCCTCCCGCTCCTTCTCCCACCTCCGTCCTTCTCCTCCACCTCTCTCCTCCCTCCTCCTCCTCCCTCCTCCCCCCTCCTCCTCTCTCCTCCCTCCCCCCTGCTCACTCCTCCCTCCCTCATCTATCCTCCCTCCGTTCTTGCAGAGAGTAGATTTTTCTTAGTAAATTAGTAAAAATTCAAACTAGCTAGGTTAACTAGGCTGGCTAGCTAGGTTAACTAGTTTAATTAGGTTAATTATCTAGGTTATTTATAGTAAGTGCTTAATACAACTAGTTGCAAGTGCTTAATTGAACTAGTTTATTTATAGTAAGTGCTTAATAGAATTAGTTTATTTATAGTAAGTGCTTAATAGAATTAGTTTATTTGTAGTAAGTGCTTAATAGAATTTGTTTATTTGTTTATGCAGAAATCAAGTTTGCCCCTGCCTCATCCCCGCAGACGTCCCCATTGTCGACTCCTTAAGACCTCTAGGTGAGAATAGCCAAATGACAATGTGTTGTAAATGTCGATGATGAAAATGCTAGTGCCATATAGTTGCCATGTCATTGATGTGGACCCCTTCTTGTTTGCAATGTGCCTCTGAGTGGCCTATGTTTTGCCGGAGTGTTGATTCATTTCCTTTCCGGCAAATTTCAGGCGCTCGATATGTCCTATTTTAGCAAAGGTCATGCCGGATTTTTGTGTGAAATTAACCATGACTTGTGCTAGAATATGTAGGAAATATCAAGTGCCCCGGATTTGCTAGTAAGAGAATCAAATGATTGATTTTCAATTAATGTTTCAGCTATGAACATAGGAAATGTCTGACGATGAAAAGGATTTCGGTATGTGCGAATACTGCAAAGACGAGCGCGACCTGTGCGACATAAATTTCCTAGTTGATGGTAGGCGCTTCAGCATCAAGCTGGATGAGACCTTCGAAGTGGATACACTAAGTCACAATGACAAGTCTTTTTTCGTAATTAAGCATGACTTCTTCTTTTTCTTCAACTTATAATTTTAATCTTTTACTATTCTACTAGCCTATCCCATGCAATGCAAGAATCTTTGTCTTGGATAAGATTGGTTTCAGTCCTATGAAAACTATGGAGGTAAAGAGAGTTAACTTGAAGACCGAGAATGGTTATACTTTCGCCGCAAAATTATACAATGCAGACACCTACACCTATTTTGAATGCAAAACTTGGCAAGCACTATGCAAGGCTTATGCATTTGAGCCTGATATGGTTATCACATTTGATATTCGTCCGAAAGATGATATTGAAGGTAGTATCGACATCTGGGTCGATGTGCAGACGCCTCCAGTTCTACATTTATGTGAGTTTCTCAACCATATTTATGTCTTCGATATTCTTTATTCAAAAATAGTTGACAACTAATTTCTATTGACAACTTATTTCCGTTCAAGCAAACATGTCCAGCGCTTGGTAGACAGGACCGTCCACTGTCCCAGGGCTGAACTAAACTGCGAGGAGATAAGTCATTGTGTTTCATGGCTTGAGGATCTTGATGCTGTCAAGAGAAATTATTTTCCTGGACTTAAAAATCTTAGTACTCAAAACATGCGACCAATAGTCTTAGTATTGAACTACGGTCACATCTATTTAGGAAAGATGGTAAGATTTTTACTATTTGTCCTCAGTGCATCTTTTGCATACATTATTTTTTAAGCTAAACTACATTGCTAAGTATGTTACTACGATGTTCTTCAACAGGGACTCCCGATGATAGTTTTGCCTCATTGGATCGAGACTAAAGGTCGCATGTCCATGGTTAGCTTACGGCCAAGATATCCTACATTGCACTTTAGTGCATTCAGGATTTCTAACACCGAGGAATGCTTAATAGTCAAATACTGGAGCAAAATTGTGAAGGATCGCAGAGAAGTACTAGGGGGCATCAATCAGAAGCGCAACCCACAATTAAGAGATAGGTTCATCTCATGCTCCAATATGATGAAGCCGGAGTGCTACACATGTTGTATGATATTTTACCTGAGAGAGAGCAACAGGAGTGATTAGCTAGCTAGAATGAGTTTGAAGATGATGATGTGCTACACTATGACTATGATGATTAAATAGCTAGTGTTGGTGGTAATGACTATGATGATTATTATTTGCTAGTGTTGGTGGTGATTAGATAGCTACCGTAGCTAGTGTTGGTGGTGATTAGCTAGCTAGAATGAGTTTGAAGATGATAATGTGCTACACTATGATTATGATGATTAAATAGCTAATGTTGGTGGTAATGACTATGACGATGACTAAATAGGTTGTGTTGGCGGATTAGATTCAAGTGGAGGCAACATGTGGTGCACATTGAAAGTACTACTAATCCAAACTAGATCAAGTTTGGATTAGTAGTATAGTTTCGAGATGCACCACATGCTACCTCCACTTGAACCTAATCCACCTTCATTTTACACACTGTTATAACAACCTCATAATTGGTACTGTACAAAAATTTGTATAACGGGAAACACGCTACTACTAGTTGTATTAGCAGTAGCGCTGGAAACAACACACGCTGCGGCTATTTGTCTTAGCAGTAGTGTTTGTCGCACGACCTACTGCTAAGGAATAGTTGTAGCGCCTTACTAGTAGCGCGGCCACACGCGCTACTAGTATGATTTAAACCTGCGTTACTACTAGGCTTTTCCCTAGTACTGGCTGGTGCGCCCCATGTAGGCCGAAATAAGGGGGGAAGGAAAGAGGAGAAGAGAGAAAGGAAGGGGAGGGATTCGGCCTCCTCCTTCCTTCTCTCCCCCTTCTCCTTCCTTCTCCCTTTTGAATTTGTGGTAAGGGGGGGGGGGGGGCGAATAGGATTGGGGCCCCAAATAGGATTTCTCCTACTTGGGCGCCCCCTTCGCTGCCCCTCTCCCTCCCACCAATTGTAAAACAGTAAAACTCAGCCACCAATGCCCCTCCACAGCGATTTGACGTTCTGGACCATCTGATCTACTGTTTAACGCTGAAGATCGTTCGACCCTCGTGGGCCTTTTTAGCCGTCGCCCTACCCTGTTATCGGGCCGCTGCTCCGGGGATCTACTTGGGAGCCTTCTCGTGAACCGTCAGATTTTTACACAGAGCGCGACGAGGGTCGATCGTCCCGACTTCCTGTCATCCTGATAGGCCCAGGTTCTTCACCATCTACTGCCCTGAAACCGACGGCGGCTCTGGTCAAGGTCAACGGTATTCCTCCAGTAACAGTCCATCGTAAGTGCAACCCTACGTTTTATTCCCCCTCCCTATGTCCTCGAAGTTCATAGTGCTAACCCCGACTGTTCGTATTGGTGATTGTCCATGAATCATGGATGTGGTGATAATCAGCGAGAGAGCTTTGGCTGTAGCGAAGGCGGGCGACCAGTAGTAGGAGGAGGCCATGTGAACAGCTCAAGAGTGACGCGGGAACATCAAGCAGCTACGTACATCTTGCCGAGGCAAGATGACGCGGCGGCATCTCGCTGGTGCGAGGAGGAGGTGGAGGCGACTGCTGCACCAGAATCCTCGTCAGCGCAAGAGTGACATACATATCTCCTCCTTGGTGGCTGCGGTGGCAGCACACACCGTCGGCGTACATGCCATTGGAGCTGTACTGCCATATCATGATCGGCTGATCCCGTCTTTTCCAATTCCATAACTGAAACTTCACATAGAAGATGAGACCTAGAGCATAGTTATCCTGATAAATGCCGATGGTGTGTAATGATTGCAAATGATTTCCGCTATCGCTGTGTCACTACAATCTTCCATTCTCTCTAATTGGGTTTGACGCACACTCCTACATGTCTTCGTATCTATGGAACTGATTTTCTATTCCTCCTTACAGGGTTGCAGTGCTCGTTCTTGGATTTTTTCTGTACGAATTTCTCAAGGGGTGTGCTTCAAACCCAATTAAAAAACAGTAAAACTTAGCCAGCTATGCGATCATGGCGGGCGGACAGGTGCGACTATTCACAAATTATTGCCCTTTGTTCATCTTTACTCTCTATTACTGTGAGTTTAGTGCTACATTTCATGTGATTTGTTTGGTTTTTATTTCAGCCGGGCACTTGCATTTTGCCTGATCCCTTTCCTTCTCTTTGTTTTAGATTTCATATAATCTGTCTCTGGCATGAGCTCAACCTATGAAGATTAGTTTCTTTGGTATGGCCTGGGTATGTAAGACTGAATAACTCGTATTGCCTATGTTCTTTCCTTTGCTACTACTATCAACATTTTAGAATTGTTCTACCTAAAGAACTTAATTAGTCTAAAATGAGCATGCATGGCCCGCATGGGTAGAATATGCTTGATGCATGAATCATGATAAAATGTCATTTGTTGATCATGCATTCTGCTATTGTCGATCTTCTGGAAATAAAGTGTCATTGCCAAATGTTGATAATTTCAGGTCGTGTTTAATTCCTTCTAGCCATAAATCGTTAGGAATTAAAGTGTGCAATCCCAATGCGAATATTACTGAACAGGCAGTTTGTTATCAATGCTCTTTTCCTCAATCATATTTTGACTTTTTTTGCCCTCTCTCTACTTTTGCACAACTCAACGATGGACCCTATGATACGACATGTATGTATGTAGATAGAAACATGTCAATATTAGTACTTCGCTTGTAGCACGGGTCTGTTTGGGTAATTATGAGCATGAATAATTTTAATTTTGGCTTACCTGTGGGGATTGTACAAACTATACAAATTTTTTTAGTTTTAATCTGTTTCAATACCGTATGAAATTGCCATTCAATTTGCGAGGATATTTTATTTTCCAAGTTTGACGTCTATAGCATCATGTGCGTTGAATGCCATTGACATAACACAAAAGAATGCATGACACGTTCATAGGCGATGGCTTCTCAAAGTAGGCAAATATGATGTCTTACCTTCTCCAATGTTAAAATGATATATTAACAACCTTGGCATTACACATAAGGGAGTGTTATCCTAGATTGTTAAGATGAACTGGGCTAATATTGTGTTTCTTTAATAATTAATTCATTGTATCAACCATCATAATGCACATATCTATACTTTCTCAATATGGGCAGGCGCAACAACGCGCGTCTTCATGATCTAGTATATATGAAGGGGAGGCACCTAGAACACACAATAACATCTGTCTGCCGTGTGCGGTGCCTCCCTCCACATATTACACCCTCGGTCATATCTCCGTAGTGCTTAGGCGAAGCCCTGCATGGATCACTTCACCATCACCGTTACCACGCCGTTGTGCTAACGGAACTCTCCCTCGACACTTTGTTGGATCAAGAGTTCGAGGGACGTCATCGAGCTGAACGTGTGCAGAACTCGAAGGTGCAGTACGTTCGGTGCTTGATCGGTCGGAACGAGAAGAAGTTCGACTACATCAACCATGTTGTCAAACGCTTCCGCTTTCGGTGTACGAGGGTACATATTCACACTCTCCCCCTCTCATTGCTATGCATCTCCTAGATAGACCTTGTGTGAGCGTAGGAATTTTTGTGAAATTGCATGCTACATTTCCCAACACACCCCCACGGTGCAGTCCCCACCATGACAACCAGCGCGAGCACGACAGAATCAAGAACTTGACGGCGTCTCGATGCCCTCCTCCGACCCTTGAGCACGTCAAGTCCAACGGCGAGCCCCAGAGGACAGGCGGAAGGGAGACGCGCGCTACACAATCGAGCGACGCCGCGACGACCATCGTCGGGTCAATGGGTGTGACGATCCCGATGTTGACGAGCTTGTTCTCGGGGTTGGCGGGTGCTTGCCTTTCGAGGTTGGGTGCCTTGCTTTTACTCGTGAGCTGCGGCAAGTCCGTTGGCCGTCCGTCCCTATGTTCAAGCAAGAGATACCCGAGAAGTATGATGGAAGGTTAAACCCAGCAGAGTTTCTCAGCATCTACACCATCGTTGTTCAGACTGCCGGGGGAAGAGATGAGAAGGTGTTTGCCAACTACTTCCCTTTGGCACTCAAGTCCAATGTGAGGTCTTGGCTGATGCACCTGCCGGAGAACTCCATTTAGTCATGGGCTGACCTATGTCGTGAGTTCATTGGCGCCTTCACTGGCGGTCATCAAGAACCAGGCCGGCCTAGCGATCTGCAGCTTCTCCAACAAAAAGAAGGAGAGACTCTTCGAAAGTATTTGCAGAGATTCAGCAGAGTCCACATGAACATCCCAAATATCCATCTAGCAGCTGTGATAGCTTCCTTCCAGTCCAACGTGTGCAACCGCATGATTCGTTCTAAGATGAACGTGCGGTTGCCCAAGACTGTGAAGGAGCTCTACACTTTGTTGGACAAGTGTGCTTGGATGGAGGAAGGAAGGAAACTCTCAGGATAAGAGGGTTGCATCAACGTCGACTCAGAGGACGATGATGAATCCACCAGTCAGAAGAAGAACAAAAAGCATAGCAAGAGTGCAAGGATAAGGCCGTGATGACTGTTGAAGGATCGAGCACACCTAGTACCGACAAGAAGGCTAAAGCCGAAGCTCCCGGGAAGGAGGCTGCCATGTGCGCTGACTGCCGGGAGGGTGCGGGTGCTGAGAAAGTTGGGAAAGGCGACGAGTCGTACTACAAAATTCATCGGACCAAGGGCCATGACCTTCAAGAGTGTTATCAGGTTGAGCAACTTGTCAAGATGCTGAGAGCAGAATATGAGAAGCATGATAAGGAAAAGGGTCAGAATGTCACTAGCGGTAAGGGCCGAGGCGGTGAAGCAAATTGCCTCGGCAAACCCTTCCGGAACCAAGGAAAACCCGCCAGGGGTCGAGAGAAGGAAGCTTGCAATGATGAGAGTGATGGAGGGGATGAAGAGGAAACCAGCGAGCAGGAGTTCCAGAAGGCGACTGACGCCTTGTACATTGACGGGGGTGCATCCCTGCACTCCTCTCCACCAACTCAAATGGTGGGCACACGAGGTCAATGCCGTGGAACCAGCACCAGAGGCCCGGAAACCACTCAAATGGTCACGCACACCCCTCATCTTTCACGAAGAGGACCATCCTGACTGTACCACTGCGGTAGGATGTTTATCATTTTTTGTCTCTCCAACAATTCACAACCTCAAGGTCACAAAGATGTTTGTTGATGGCGGGGCCGGGTTGAATCTTATTTCCCCAAAGGTCATCGGTAAACTTCAGATAGTAGAAGAAGAGCTAATGGTCACAGGCACATTTCAAGAGTTAATCCCGGCAGGAGTCATCCTAAGGGAAAGATCTTGTTGCTAGTGACATTTGGAGGGGAGCTGAACTATCGGACTGAGAAGGTTGTGTTCGATGTGGTCGACCTCCCCTTGCCGTACAATGGGATCCTTGGACGCCCAACCCTTGCTAAATTCATGGCGGCATCCCACTATGCCTACAACACCTTGAAGATGCCTGGGCCAGTAGGAGTCATTTCCATCCCATCATATGAGAAGGATGCAATTATTTGCGTAAAAAGATGTATTGGGACGCAGTCGCGGTAGAGGCAGTGGCAGCAGCAGTTCCCGCCAAGGAGGACGGAGGACAGAGGAAAGAAGAAGGATAGAAGGGATGCTGGCAAGGAATTCGGGAAGCGTACCTCTTCGGAGTGTGCTGCGCCTGTTGATGACTTGTCGAAGAGTTCCAACAACAATAGATCCAAGGTTGCTACACCACAAGTGAAGAAGGTCCCGACAGGGCTGGTTGGTGTTGATGGTACCTTCACTATCAGTGCCACCCTTGATGACAAATAGGAAAGCGCGCTCGTTTCCTTCCCGCGTGAGAATATCGATGTGTTTGCCTGGCAACCATCTGATATCCCCGGTGTTCCTAGGGAGGTAATCGAGCACCACCTAGTTGTCTTCCCAGACGCCCGACCTATCAAGCAGAAAGTTTAGAAGCAGGCCTTGGAGAGGCAGTAGTTCATTGCAGAACAAATCAAGAAGCTTGAGGCAGCTGGTTTGGTCACAGGAGTGCTACATCCAACATGGTTAGCAAATCCAGTGGTTGTTCGGAAGGCTAACGGGAAATGGAGGCTTTGCATAGATTTCACAAATGTCAACAAGGCTTGCCCAAAGGACCCATTTCCCTTGCCGCGCATTGATCAGATTGTGGATTCCACTTGAGGCTGTGATTTGCTCTCCTTTTTGGATGCATATTCTGGGTATCATCAAATCTTCATGTCCAAAGAAGACGAAGAGAAGACCTCGTTGATCACCCCATGCGGTACGTACTGCTTTGTCTGCATGACATTTGGATTAAAGAGTGTCGGGTCTACTTTTGCAAGGGCAGTCCAGATTGGTTTTGAGCCACAACTGCACAGAAACATTGAGGCTTATATGGATGATATTGTGGTCAAGACCAAGAACAGAGCAACCCTTATCCAGGATTTGGAGGAGACATTTGCTAATCTGCGCAAGATCAACTTGAAGCTCAACCCGGAGAAGTGTGTGTTTGGCGTTCCCTCCGGCAAGCTACTTGGGTTCTTCGTATCCCATCGAGGGATCGAGGCCAACCCAGACAAGATCAAATCTATCGAGCAGATTCAAGCGCCCAGGGCAATCAAGGATGTGAGGCGTTTGATAGGGTGCGTTGCCGCGCTAAGCAGATTCATCTCCAATTCTACCGAGCACGCCCTGCCGTTCTTCAAAATCCTGAAGAAGGCAGGGCCCATGAAGTGGACCCCGAAAGCAGATGCAGCTTTGCAAGAGTTTAAGACCTACTTATCCTCTATGCCAACCTTGGTTGCCCCTAAACCCCAAGATCCATTGCTGCTCTATTTGGTGGCAACCAACCAAGTGGTTATTGCGGCCTTGGTGGCACAGTGGGAAGTGGAAGAAGCAGAAAGTGAGCAAGGACCGGCAGAGCGAGTCAAGGACCAGGGCAGAAATGAGCATAGCAGCGAGGGCAACCCCAAGGACACGACAAATAACAAAGTGGTGCAGTGCCCAGTGTAGTTCGTCAGTTCCCTACTACAGGGAGCTAGATCGAGGTACTATGGCGTGCAAAAAATTGATCTTTGGCCTCATCATGGCCTCAAGGAAACTACGCCACTACTTTCAAGCCCATGAGATCATGGTTGTCACTCGCTTTCCATTGCAGAGGATACTCCGAAACTCTGAGGCTACCGGCAGAATAGTGGAGTGGGCTTTGGTGTTATCCAGCTTTGGCCTAAAGTTTGAGAGCACGTCAACAATTCAGAGCAGGGCATTGGCAGAGTCTATTGCAGAATGGACGCCAACCCCTGATGAGGAAGTGTTGGAAACAGTTATCCCCAGCAAGGAAGCGCCCCAAGAATGGATCATGTATTTCGATGGTGCCTTTTCCCTACAAGGTGCAGGGGTTGGCGTGCTTCTTGTTGCCCCCTCTGGGGAGCACTTGAAGTGCATCGTCCATATGCACTTTGCTCGGGAAGAGGTAACCAACAATACATCAGAGTATGAAGGGCTCCTTGCCAGGCTCAGGATTGCCGCAGAATTGGGAATCAAGAAGCTGATCGTTCGAGGAGATTCACAGCTTGTGGTGAGAGAAGTCAACAAGGATTACCAAAGTCCATTGATGGAGGCATACATTGAGGAAGTGAGAAGATTGGAGGAGCGCTTTGATGGATTGCAAACAGAGCACACAACCCTTGCGGAAAATAGCATAGCTGATCATCTGTCAAACTGTGTTGCACAGAAGCTTCCTGTGGAACTAGGAACTTTTGTTCTCCATCTTACTCAGCCCTCTGTATCCCCAGCAACAATGGCCCGGAAAAGATGAAAGATGGACTCCGATAAGCCTCTCCCGGTAGAGCCCCCCGGGGCTCCTAGCAGGGACCCTGTTGGAAACAACTCCTCATCACCTGCCGGACCGCACCCTCCATCCCGGCCTATGGTCCCCACGAACGAGGAATGTGCCCCGCAGTGGAGGAGGTGCCGCTAGTCCTTGTTGCCGAGCCCCAGGCTCCAACTTGGGCAAGGCACATAGTCCATATCCTCCAAACCGGAGAGCTTCCCGATGACCAAGATGAGGCTGAAAGAGTAGCCCGGAGGGCCAGTATGTATTAGTTTGTCGATGACACTCTGTATAGAAGGAGTTCCAACGGTGTGAAACTGAAGTGCATCTGCTAGGAAGAAGGAAAGGAACCGTTGGCTGAGATACAGAAAGGCACGTGCGGCTCCCACATTGGATCAAGGGCATTGGTTGGGAAAGCATTTCGGCAAGTATTCTATTGGCCCACAGCCCTCCAAGATGCGGTTGAGCTAGTCACCAAATGTGAAGCCTGCCAGTGCTGTTCCAAGAACATCCACCTGCCTGCTCAAGCTCTTCACACAATCCCTTTATCATGGCCGTTTTCAGTTTGGGGGCTCGATATCCTCGGCGCTTTCCCCCGAGCTATCGGGGGCTTTGAATTCTTGTTCGTCGCTATCGACAAGTTTACAAAGTGGCCGGAAGTAGCTGACGTGAGAAAGGTGATTGCTGAGTCAGCTATCAAGTTCTTGAAAGAATTGGTGTGTCGTTTTGCAGTCCTAGCAAGGATCATTACCGACAACGGCACCCAGTTCACGAGCCGCGCCTTCATGCAATATGTCCATGCCCTCGGAAGCAAGATCTCATTTGCCTCCGTCGCACATCCCAGAAGCAATGGGCAAGCTGAGAGGGCGAACATTGAAGTGCTGCGAGGACTCAAGACAAGAACCTTTGATACATTGCAAAAGCATGGCAGGCGGTGGATCGATGAGCTGTGGTAGTTCTCTGGTCCCTCAGAACGACACCAAACCGAGTTGCCGGGCAGACTCCCTTCTCCCTAGTCTGTGGGACAGAAGCAGTTATCCCCACGGAACTCATTTATGGGTCTCCTCGAGTGCTTGCCTATGATGAAGTAGCACAAGATCAGCACCGGCGTGATGACGCTGTGCTACTCGAGGAGAACCGTCTCTGGGCTGCTACGCGTGCTGCAAGCTATCACGGCCGCAGGGTTCATGCCCGGTGTTTTTAGGAAGGCGACCTTGTCCTTAGGCACGTTCAGTCTGCCAAGGGTACAAACAAGTTGACGCCGAAGTGGGAAGGCCCTTACCGGGTAGTTTGAGTCACCAGACCTGGCACAGTCCGTCTGGAGACCGGAGATGGCATTTAATTGCACAACTCATGGAATATTGAGCGTCTCCGCAAGTTCTACCCGTAAGGCGCGGCTGTCGGGCCTTGCCCGACATCCACCATTTTGTACAGGCCTTGCCTCAGTTGCATGTAACCCCTTGTACAAAGCCAGGCGATGACCCTGAGCAACAGAGAAATAAACGAAGCGCTGGGGGGGGGGCCCGACCAAGTTGCATGCATGCATAAGCATTCCAAGAGCATTGCATAAGCAGTTCATGAGCATCTTCATATGCATATAGATAGGGTCGCATCTTGCATCATTTCCATCTGCATGAGGCTGCAGGTTCCTGCGGTGAGCTTGGCCTCTACCAGAAGTTGGAAAGATGAACCAGCACTATGATCTCAGACGAGCCAAACAGATAAGTTCTATCCTCTTGTCCATAAGTGTTTTGTAAGCTGAAACTGGTGCATGAGAAAACCTCACCGCTCTTCAAAACTTAGGTGCTCCCATCCCTGGACTCGAACATTGGTTCGGCCAGGATGGTCGCAGTGTCCTTTGGTGAAAAGAGATTGGCGTGGGGCTGGTCCCTTTATGTATGCCCGGTAGGCTCAGTTCTCCGACAGCTATAAAAGGGTACTGGAAGGATAGCCTGCCGGAGAAGACTCATTTATTTAAACTAAAGAGGCATTCCACCTCCGCATGGACATATACATGCACGAGTTCCCGACAAGGTTCATCTTTTTCATTAATATGCTGATCATTCGTGTACAAATCTTACAGAACACAAACCTGGACTCAAGAGATTACATTATTTCAACTAAAATTTGGCAAGTACCCACAGATTTAAGATTGAAAAAAGATAAGTGCCCCGTAATGCCCTTTCTTGTCCCTCTCCTCCTAGTCACGGCGGTAGAAGGCGAAGGGGGCAAAAGGAGCGCCTGAGCAGAAGCCCAGCCTGACCCCGTCGGGCTCCAGGAGAGGTAGCCTGGCGGGGGCAGGAGGACATCAGCGAACACGTCGATGGAGAGCATGGCAGAGACGACCCATAAACCGCCGCCACTAGGGCCAGCAGGACATGGCGGGGCTAATGGAGTTGCAACCCGAAAGGAAGCCTGTCGGGGTCCAGCTGGAAGGCTGCTGGAGGAAGCCGGGAGGCACCATCTCCATCCCTGCATCCAACTCCCCGGCAAATTGCATTGCCGAGAAGGAAATGCAGGTGCAGATGATGGTGCTGCCACCAGATGAAGATGGTGTGGACTACACTCAGCCGGATTCAGAGTCGTCGCCCTCCCCGCCCACTGCCATCGTCATCGCCGTCACTGTCCTCCTCGTCACTCTCAATCGAGGAGGAGATTTCGTTGTCGGTGCAGCTCTCCGTGTAGCACCCTAAGGGAACTCTTGAGCGCCCGAAAATCTTGACGGAGAGAAGGCCACTCTCCATTAATTTGAACTGGAGAACGTGCCCCTCCGACAAGCTGTGGGCTCGAACAAAGGTCTTCCAGCCACGATGGAGGTACATAACATGGCAGCCGTTCCCACAACCCCTCATGTGCAGCCTCAAAGCACGCGGCTGGTCGGGCTCCATTTCTCGTGCGAAGGGAGTAGGGAGACGGAGGTGCGGCCAAGCCCCGTCCTCCTCTTCATCGAGCACGACGGCAACCATGACCTCTCCCCCTCCCTCCTCCTCTCGCAGCAGGCTCTGCCACAGCATGGTTCGGAGGGAGAGGGATACGCTGTTGAGCAGAAACTCTCATCGCCGCCATTGGGGGACCACCACGCCCTCGCCCCCTCACCATGGCAAGCAGAGGAAGATTGAGAGAAGGGGAGAAGAAAGGTGTGTGAGCGAACGCACCATTCCCTCCTTTTATAAGGGGGCAAGGGAAGGGGCTGCCCTCTCACACAGGAAGCGGCCGCCCCGCTCCCCCAATGCGGCCTCCCCGCGCCTTCTCTGGCTCTAGAAATCAAGGCCGACCCCTGCTCCAACCATCAATGCCTGGTTTTCTGCCATGGCAGCCGTCCTTGCGCTCTCCGCATCCACCACCTACCACGCCCAATGCATGCAGGACACGTGGCGGCTGCGTGAAAGGCAGGAGGCAAGTGGGATAGCAGTTTTCGCCGTGTGATCGTGGGGCGTGGGCATCCTGCAGGCCACGATCTGAGTTTTTTTCATAATGTTGCACATGACACGTGGGGAAACCGGAAACTGGTCTGGGCTCAAGATTAATGAAGAAGCAAAGAAGACCTCAAGAGGCCAGCCTCTTCCACACTCCTGCCTATGCACTTATTAGGGTCTACCCTGATGATGCTCGGTAGCGCGTTCGGGGCAGACCCAGGGGCTTCTGTCGGTGCAACAAACCCTGGGTCTGTTGCCCAGACTGTGCACAGGCACGGGAGCAAGATTACAGCACCAAACCAGGCTAGAGTACAAGAGACCAAGATCTTCAAAGGACCAACATGCAGATCAAGAGGACCAAGACTAAGCCAAAGAAGTGAGAAACCACCAGGAGTAAAGCCTCCCTTGCCAGGTAGGCGAGCCCGGTGAGGACGAGGTTACCCCCGGAAGAAAACCCCCAAGACACCTCGGCAGGGCCTGCCGGGACTCGAGGAGGGGAAACCACCTCACCACGAAGCACGTCGTTGATCAGTGCGGTGTCAAGCCACAAAGTGACTAAGTGGCAGCCATTCGCCACATGACAGCCTCTTTCTACACGAAATACCTACAGACGACACCCGTCCTGCGACGTGTCGAGTGAGCATGCATGAAGCTGGCAAAACAACCCTGCAAGGCTTGCCGGGAGAGCGATGATGTGACGTCGAGCGATGCATTTAATGCGCCTTGTCAGCCTGCAAAGTTAGGTATGATAGCACTGTTTGCTATCTTATCAGTGCATAATGACTACTTTGCCATCGTGGTGACTCCTTAACCTATAAAAGGAGGCCCATGGCAACCGTAGAAAGGGTTAGAAGGTTGGAAACCCACACATTCATACATGCGTAGCCGTTTCGTCCTGAGGCAACCCTGCCGGGCAAACGTGCTGCAACCTCCACCATTTTCGACCATCAATCCACGAAAGTAGGAGTAGGGTTTTATGCCTCACGGCGGCCCGAACCTAGGTAAAATTGCTAGTGTGATCCCTGCCATGCTGTCCCGCGCTCTTCTCCTCTTTGTGCAACGTGACACCCCCCCTGCCGAACCAGCAAGGGACCCTTGGTCCCATAAGTGGCCGTGGTTTCCCATGACAGCTAGCATCTTGCATAGAATTTCAAAGTATGGTTGCATTCTCACATCTTATCACTGCATGAAATGCATCTGCATCCACCATGCTAGATAGTGGGCATGTCGCGCTCCACGTCAAGTGCTGATGTTTCTTACGCTGCACGCCGCAGATATGAAGGAGTATATTGTGCTTGTATGTTGATGGCATATTAATATTTGGGACCAACTTCAAAGGCAATGAGGAGGTTAAGCCTGTTCTAATTCATGACTTTAAGATGAAAGACCTTGGTGTGGTTGATGGTATCGTAAACATTAAGCTATCGAGGGATAACGAGGGTGAGATTACACTTGTGTAATCCCATTATGCTTGAGAAGATCTCAAGACATTTGGATATTCAGGCTGTGAACCTTCTCTAACTCCATATGATCCTAGTGTGCGGTTTCAAAAGTTCGAAGGCACAACTAAGATTAATTGAGATACTCTCAAATTATCTTTCATATTTCGACATGACTGCTTCATTAGACGCGAAGACCAACTTAGACCATTCTTTACAGAGAAGCAAGCCACTAATCCTTTTTGATAGTGGGGAGATGGTACACGTTCTTCAGTTGAATGATCCTTCTCGAAGTAAACTTCAGATCTACTATGTCAATAGCATGAACAGAAGCACTCGTGCCGTTTCCCTTTAATGAGGAGCCTTGTCGTGTGGCCTAGTAAGAACATAACAATGAAATGTTTGCACACACATGAATATTTGGACCTATATCAACCCACAAATCTGTAGACTAACAAACCGACAATACAATAAATAAATTATCTTATCCAGATGCCCCAGTATCATTGTTTCTCATGGTCATGTCAATAGACTCAGAGTTTCTGTCCTGGCTTCTTGCACTTCTGCCGGCACTTGGAGGCCCAGTGGCCATCCCCATCGCTAGTGAAGCGATCATCTTTTTTGTCTTTCTTGTTGTTCTTCTTACCCTTATTTCTGAAGATGGTATTTTGCTGGACCGAGTTCTTTTCCTCCAAATTGTGAAAATTCTTCTGAGCCATGTTGGTGCTAGAAGGTCCATCAATCATCGTGGCATGTGAGTCATTTGCTCTTGAATTCTCTTCAACACTCAGATGACCGATGATTTCCTCTACTGAGAACTCAAGTATCCGATGTTTCAGAGTAGTAGTAAACCTCCTCTAGGAAGGAGGGAGTTTAGCAACTATGCATCCCGTGATAAACTTGTCCGGTAACTCACACTTAAGGAGTTCGAGATCCTTAGCGATGCATTGTTTCTCATGAGCCTGGTACAATACAAGATGGTTCTCAAACATCTTGTAGTCACGGAGCTGCTCCATGACATACATCTCGCTTCCGACATTAGTCCCGCCGAACATAGCTTCGAGGGCATCCCATAAGTTCTTATGAAGGGTCTTCACTCTTCTTCACTCATGATGTGGGATTAAGCTTCTCATCACCATGTCGTGACACACACTTGGGCCTTGAGATTTTTGAAATTGTTTCATATATGGGCTACTTATTTATTACTCCACCGTTTTTTTCTAGTAAACTCCATGGTTTTATAAGTATAAGATGTTCGGACTTTTTTCTGAATTCGAGGTAGATAGACATGTTTTAGTGTGTTTGCTCACTTGTTTCGGTCTATATATAATCCATACTAAAATATTTAGAATATTTTATATTTTTGAACAGCGTGAGTAGTTTATTATTTTATACATGAGACATAGCCTGTCTCATCGAATGTACTTCCTCCGTCCGAAAATAAGTGCCGTTGGTTAGTATAGTTTGTACTAACTTTATACTAAATCAACAACACTTATTTTCAGATGGAGGAAGTACATTATATAGAAAAACAAATACGACATTTTGAAATGAACAGGCGTAGAGGGCACATAAGGCATGCCTGATCCGGGTCAAGAAAATCCGCTTTGCTGTAGAGCGTCAGTACTTGGATAGGCATCCACAACTGCGAACATGAGACGTCCGTCGAATTTTATTGAAGAAACGACTATTTACAGGATGACCAAGCTCGCCGACAAGGCGAATCAGCAAGTCGCATTTTGGTTTCTTTGTCTGGCACGGCGTTGGTCGGTCTCGTCCGCCCACAAGAGTTAGCGAGCCAACAAAACTGACGACTGATGCCGCCCTTGGTTGCTTGCGAGTTAGAACAGGCGTGGGGCAACTACTTTGGTGCTATTGTGTAGTACTGTATGTATCTACTGCAAACCCGTGTACGTCTGGATGTATCTGCAAGTCTACTTGAATCCATATATATCTTTTTCTCTCCACAATTCTGCAGTTTGAAATAAGCATCAGTTACACTGTCAGTGCACCCTAAAAAAAGTACACTGTCAGTGCGGGTGCACTGATGACTGGTAAGTAACACTGTCTCACTCCATCAAGTATAGGAGGCTGGAAAGCCCGTAGACGTGAAGATCACGTGACGAAGTGATCATGGAGAGAGTGCGACCAAGCTTATAGAGCAAGAGAGAAGAGACACACACAAAGTGATCCAATTAAGGAAGAAATGACTAAAAGATATGCATGAGAAGGAGAGGCCAAAGCAGGTGACGGCAGGAAGTCGACTTGGAACGCAGTCTTGGCCGACGATGGCTTGCCACTTGCCGTGTCATCTGGAGATGCCTTGGTTAGAAACTCGTCCACATCTCGGGAGGCTAACCAAGGACCGGCATGCAGATAGCACCGGCGCAACGGGAAAACGACCACGGATCGATCGTCGACGACGGGTGAGTGACGGGCGGTCTCGCAAGTCTGCGGGAGCTGTGAACTCGGAAGAACCAGTGGGCCAATGAATGGCGACTGCACGCCACCTTTTTCCGCTTTCCTTTACCCGTGCAGTGCTAGTGGCACGCAGCAGTCAACACGACTGATGCCTACGTCCGGCCCCAGAGCTGGGACGACAAACTAGTCGCTTGCATGATACACTGACGGACTCCGTTACAGATACAGGCAGGGTTAACTTGTTATGTGTAGAGCATCTCGGCTCAATTTCGTACAAGCAGTTAACGTCTACGTTTCACGAGCTCTGCTCGATATTTCACGCAAAATAATGGTGGTCACGGCTCCATAGTTAGCAGAAAACGAGCTACTTGCCAACTGGGTAGTAACCAGTCACATCCTGCTTTTGAAGCCTTGCCCGTCCTGCTCACGCATCAAGAAATTGCGCTGCAAGTTTGAAACGGCCGGTAAGCAGTGACAATTCTTGAAGAATAAGCGGTCTCTCTCTCTCTCTGTGTGTGTGTTTTTTGAAAGATCCGGTTTGTGTTGGCTTCATTGATTTAGCAGAGAGAATACATGAAATAGTTGATTATGTTTCCACGCGAGCCAGAGCCATCTTAACCTAAGAGCCCGACTGAATCGCTGCATCTGTAGGATGCCAAGCCCACCTCTATCGACAGGCGGCATACCTTGCTCCAGGCCGAGTGAATTGCAGAAAACCACCACATCTGGGGCTTCGTTTGCGGAAAACCACCGGGTCACTAATTTTTTGCAAAGATCACCGCGGATTCGATAAACTTGTTGCAAATAGCACTAATCGGGTGATTTGCTGCGTTTGATCACTTTTTGACAAGTCGGGCCGGGTTGTAAGGAGCTGACTTGGCAAAACAACTGCATACACACCCCTGAATTTCACAAATACACCCTTATTAAAAAAATTAAAAAAGCAATCAGCCCCCTTTCACCCCCGTCGTCTGCCTCCTCCCAGGCGGCGGCGGCGAAGCCGGACACCAAATCCGGCAAGGCCTTCAACGCGGCGCTCCTTGGGGACATCAGGGTGACCTCGCCGGAGCTGGTGCCGCCGTCTTCGGGAAGGAAGAGCCTCCAGCCCACCAGTGTGCCCAGCGAGGAGCCGCCGCGGGGCCCAGCTCGGCCTGCACACTGCCGTTGTCGTCCGGCTGGCCAGCCACCGTCGTTCACCAAGTCGGCCCACGACGCCTTCCTGTAGCCGTCCATCACGCTCACCGGACCAGACAACACCGTTGCCACTGCGGCTCCGCATGCTGTCGAGGCAGGGGCGAGCAAAAGGGCACGAAGCCGGCGGAGGAGCAGCCAAGATCTGGTTGGGGCGAGGTGCAGGAGGGCTGGGAGCACGGATCCACACATGCCGGTGGGTCAGAGGCTCTTCCTTGCGACAACGGCGGCTCCGGCTCCGGCGCGGTCACCGTTCCATCCACAGAGACGAAGGTGAGAGGGAGCTCGTGATCCCGGCAGGTTCGCCGGTGGTAGGTATCCCACCCTCAGCCGTCCCCCCTTCCATCCTCCATCCCACCCACGAGCGCCCGCAAGGGACGACCTCCCTCAGCCGAGCACCCGGCGAACCAGACTCTCCCTCCTCCCACGCGTGACAGCTCCGGCCAGGGCGCGGCATCTCGGCGGGTTTGGTCAATTTGGTCCTTGCAGTTTGTGCACAGGGATCTGATTGAGTTTGTTTTTTAGATTCAGGGGTGTGTATGCAATTGTTTTTCCAAGTCAGCTCCTTACAACCCAGCCCCACTTGTCAGAAAGTGATCAAACGCAACAAATCACCCGATTAGTGCTATTTGCAACAAGTTTAACGAATCCGCGGTGATCTTTGCAAAAAAATTAGTGACTCAGTGGTTTTCCGCAAACGAAGCCCCAAATGTGGTGGTTTTCTGCAATTCACTCCTCCAGGCCACTTGAATTTGCTGCCGGTCAGATCCTTGTCTCGTGCCCAAAGAAAACGGCGCCTTACTTTGTCCACTTCTCTGATTTTTTTCTGAACTTTCAGAACTGCAGTGTATAGGTTGGGAGAACAGAAAGCACACTTCTGACGAGAACCCATCTTTCTGCAATGTTCATAAGCTTCTCCTTCCATCCAGCTAGTCGGGCCTTGATTTTCTCGATGATGAACTGCAGATGCATGATGCTAAGTCACGCTGTTGAAATCGGGAGCCCCAAATATGTCATCAGGAAATTGACCAAAGTGTCCCCAAAGTTCTATAGCACATCCGACAACTGCGTCCCCTCGCATCTAATGGCCGCTACAGACGATTTTTCTTGATTTAGCTTGAGCCTCGTCGCCTCTCCCAAGCGCTGCAGCAGCTCGAGGATCGTGTCCACCTCTTGCCTGACTAGGTTGACAAAGATCACCGTGTTATCGGCGTATAAACTTATACGCATCCTAATTCCCTTGCCTGGAAGGGGAGACAGAGTGCCTTGCTCTGTCGCTGCAGCCAAAAGACGATGGAGTGGGTCTATTGCCAAGATGAATAACAATGACGAGAGCGGGTCGCCCTGTCAGAGGCCGCTTCAGTGCCAGATCTGCTCTCTTTGGGTTCCGGTCAGCAGACATGCAGATGAGGCCGAGGAGAAAAGCATTGCAATCCAATCATGCCATCTTGAACTGAAGCCCATTCTCCGCAACAACTCCAAAATATATTGCCATGAAACTAAATCGAACGCCCGCACAATGCCCAGTTTGAACAACAACGCCGGTTTCTTCTATCGAAGTAGAGCCTTGACACAACTTTGGACGTAGAGGTAGCTGTGTATGTATTCCCCTCTTTGAAAAGCAGTCTACGACGGAGGGATAATATCTTTAATTGTGGTGACCAACCACATTGACAGCACCTTGGCCATGAGCTTTCCTATCGAGTGAGTTAAACTTATGGATCTGTAGTTGTTGAGCTCCGTTGCTCCGTTCTTTTCTGGCAATAGAGTGATGAAGGCCTTATTTATTTCCGAGAATTTTTGCCCAGCAAGCTGATTAAACCTATGGAATGTATCCATTACATCCACCTTGATACTGTTCCAGCACGATGTGAAGAATTTGCCGGTGAAACAATCTAGGTCAGGCGCTTTCACTGCCGGGGAGGTAATGATTGCACCTCATACCTTAGGCTTAGAGAAAGTAATGTCAAGGCCCTGCCGATTGACCGACGACAACTGCAATTCGTCCCAATTCAGCATGCACTGCCGTTGTTGCCTTTGCCCAAGCACACTGACAAAATGCTCATGAACAGACTTGGCCTTCTCCATTTGATCAGTTACCTCTCTATCTTCCACCTTGAGGGAGTGAATGCAGTTTTTCCTCCTCCTCAAGCATATTTTAGCATGTAACAGTTATGTGTTCATCAACCACTCTTAACCATGTGATCCTGGATGCTTGACATTTCCTTGCCCTCTCAGTTGTCGCCAACCGAATGACCTTCAGTTTAATCTTTTTTTCCTTAGCCCGAATTCCTCGGCAGATAGCAATCTGGATTCCTGGTCCACATCCAACCTGAAAATCACTTTGTTTGCAATGTGGAATTGCAACTTGCCCCCTCCAAAAAAAGTTTTTTGCTCCAGGTTTTTAGATCAACTGCCACCTTCTACATCTTCCTCTTAATTCTGAGAACAGGGCAGTCATGGCACACATGTCTTTCCCACGCATGTTGCACCATTCCAGAGGAATGGGGGAGCCGAGGCAAAAAATTCTCAAATCTGAACCTCGCATGCCTGATTAGAGCATCAACATTGGCCAGGGCAAGCATACAGTGATCAGAAAACAAGGTTGAGACCGCCGTCAACATGTAACTCGAGTGCACTGACTCCTAGCACTACAAAAAAATACACTTCCGTGATGATACGTGTTTGTCACAGTAGGTCACGTTTTCTGTCATGCATGTACATCCATGACAATTTTATGACAAAATCAAGATAGTCATACATGTGCTGTCGTAGAAGTGTTCCATGACATTACCAAAATTATCATCACGGAAGTGTCCACTTCCATGACGATAAATCGCGCGTCACAGAAGTGCTTTCGTCAAGGGTGACCGACACGTGGCATCCACCGTAACGGAACGCCGTTAAGCTATCAGGTCTGGTTTTGGATCCGATAACCCGTTAACAACTCGAACCAATGGGGATTTTCCACGTGTAAAATTCTGATTGGCTGACGGAAACACGTGTCAGCTCCGCGTTGGCACATGTGTCACTCATCCAATGGGCGAGATGCGCCTATGATATGTTGACACGTGGACCGGCCCAAAAGTGGCCCATAAAGTTTAAATGGGCCGGCCCAACTAAAGGCCCGCAAGATTCTGCGGACCATAATGGGCTGGCCCAGCTAAAGGCCCACGGGATTTTGCGGACCATAATGGGCTGGCCCAGCTAAAGGCCCACAAGATTTTGCGGGCCATAATGGGCCGGCCCAGGTAAAGGACCACAAGATTTTTGCGGGCCATAATGGGCCGGCCCAGGTGAAGGCCCACAAGATTTTTGTGGACCATAATGGGTCGGCCCAGCTAAAGGCCCATGAGATTTCGCAGACATTAATGGGCCGGCCTAGCTGTAGGCCCACAAGATTTTGAGGACCCTAGTAGGCCGGCCCATTAACTGACTGCCATGTTTTGGGCCAAATGCCGGCCCATATTTGATCCGGTCCATTAATGGTCTGCCACGTTCCAGGCCTAACAATGGCCCATATGAGATCATTAAAAGCCTACCACGTTCTGCGCCAAATTATGGCCCATATCAGGTCCGACCCTTTAAGAGGCTTTGGGCTAAATTATGGCCCATATCAGATTCGGCCCGTCAACTGGACGCTATGCTTTTGGGCCCACTTGCTAAAGGCCCATTTAGTAATTCAGCCTGTTATTAGTTTCGGCCTCTTAAGGGCCCGTTTAACATTTCGGCCCTATATTAATTTCGGCCTGTTAAAAGCCCGTCATATAGTTGGGCCTAACTACGCCCCGGTTTGCATCCGGCCTGCTCGCAACCGATATTCTGATTGAGCCAAACAAGGACCAAGACAATTTTGGCCTGTTAAAAGCCCGTGATTTGATTGGCACAATCATGGGCCGGGGTGCATTACGGGCTTCTGCCGGCCCGTGAGCTGTTCGGCACGTTTCAGGCCCAACCTAGTTCTCAGCCTCCTAAAAGCCCATTGAGTTTTCTTGCGAAAAGAGGGCCGACGGTTTACTCACCCTATTGAAGGCCCGAATCTACTAGTGGGCTAGTTTACATTTAGGCCTTCTAATGGACCAACATGACGGGCCCCATGATGCGGATCATACATCGTGATTGCATGACGACCCAATTATGTACCATAATTTTACGGTTTGGCCGGTTCACTGCGAAGACAGGATATATACAGTAAAATAACTGCAGCATCGTGAATAAGAAAAAACCTACACTGTACAATAAACAAATTACGGCATATTACATCCACTGGGCATCAAAGTTCGCCACTATGATAATAAAGGACAAGCAGACAACAGATTACATACACGGGGCATCAAAGAACGCCACCGGTGCAACTAAACACGCCGATAAAATAATATACAAAACCGACAGCACTTCAATAGAGTTCAAGAAAGGTTAGCCCTGCTGGGGAGCTGCAGCGCAAGCAGTTGAGCAAGCTAATGAGACCGCGCTTGTTTAACACTTATATCCTCCTCACTCTGAAAGATAAACAAGCAGACAGATGACAGGTTTTGCACATAAAAGTATTAGTGCTGACAATTCATCACATTTCTTACTGACGAATAAAGTGACACAGTTTAAAATTGCATTAACACAATATGGTATTGTTTAGGTCAAGATATGGCAGGAAATGGCATTGTGAAGGAGTTGGCAGCTTCACGACATCACTCGATTACAGATCAAGAACTCATAAGTATCAATGGTATGTGTGCTGTCAATTTATCCCATTTCAGAATGGCAAATAAAGAGATGGTTTAAATAATAGTAGAATATATGACATTGTTCATAGTTAAGACATTGCAGAATATGACATTGTGCTGTAGTGGGTAGGTTCACCACACCACTGGATTATGGATCAAGAACAGAAGCATACATGCAGTGCAAAAGAAGATCACTTGGTCTGTATAGTTTAATTTACACGGTATGAAGAAGGAACTTGGTTGTACAACTAAAAACTTAAATTGAGAAGGACAAACTTTTTTTATGAACTACATAATAAACTTTAAACATGCAATTTAATGCAAACACCAAAAATAAGCAGCTGTTGCAGTCATGCCTAACCAAATATACACAACAAAGTTTGAAGGCTTGAGAAGGACAAACTTACATTATTGGTGGAGGCAGGCTCTATAAATCCCTTGTCCATGTTGATGGGGGGGGGGCAATTCAAGAAGTTTACCACAGAATCTTCTTCATAAGCATTGCCTTTATTCTACATTTTGTTAAGAGTAAATATAGATGTGATAATATAAGAAAAAAGGAGAATATTTAAGATAAGATGAAGAGTGATGCTACATAACCAAGTAGCTATAAATGTAAGTACAATGATACAGGCAAAAGGTACAACCAAGAGCAATGCAGAGCTAAACTTCTTCAGTACCATCGGTGTTATCCAACCGTATGGTAAGAGTAAATATAGATCTTATGTGTAGAAAATGGAGGGCAAAGGCAAATAAGCTGCAGAGTGATGGTAGATGAACAACTACCTGTCAATATAAGTACACTGATAAAGGACAGCAGGTACTTATAAGAACAATGCAGAGCTAAAAAAATTCATTGGCATTGGATATATTCTACACTAATGTAACCATTCATACAGATCAGATAATTTGGAGTGAACAATTGATAAGCAAGCTATCATGCATACTGCTGTCACATAATGAACCAGGTATGTATGCAAGTACAGTGATACAGGACAACATGTACTAACAAGAGCGAAGCAGCGGGCAGCATATTTGCGATATCCTGTCGTTCTTTTAAACCAGAATTCTTTTTCGAGCTGATTTCCTGCAAAAAAGATCCGTAAGGCACATGCGGAAAAGTAGAAGTTCAAATTGTCATGTGATATCTTAGACATCACCTCATCCTCGGAACAAGACCTGTGCATAACAAGGTTTTTCCATTCAATGTCTTCTAAATTTAGCACAGGAGACTTCACCAGAAATTCGTTTATAGACTTGCCATCAAAGTGTGATTTCCTCAGGTAACATCAATACTGCTGCAATGCTTCCTTGAAAAGCGTAAACAAGCTTTGCTCGTCATGACTATTCAAATTGACCCTCGCCTACTTACAACAATGTAATGTAAATCATTGATGTGTTCAATCAACAGAAAACAGGAAAATAATCACCATGAATAATAGCACTTACATGTAAGTGGGACAGGAAGATGTGAAAATGGTGTTTGTCTTCACTATAATCTTCCCATGATGGGAATATATGCACGTAGTCCCTAACAACATTGAAAGCATTGTATTTTAAACTGGGAATAACTGGAATGGGGCTCCAATCTGTAGGAATTGGCCGTCTCTGCAGTTGGGATAGGTCTTCGGCCGGTGGACTTGCTATACTTTTTGCTCGAGTGGGATTTTTCTGTGGTACGGCTGGTGCTATGGCAACTGAAATCGACATACCTTTTGCTGGAGTGCAGGTCTTGTGTGGTGCGGCTAGTGGTGTGGCCAGTGAAGTATGGGTACAGTCTGCTGGAGTCGGTCCTACGTTTTGTGTCACTGGTTGTACAACCAATATAAGTGGGGTGCTGTCTGATTTCTCCGGCACAACCACGTTTTTCAAGGACTTTGCTGGTGCTCCTTCAGGTTCGGCAATCACCCTCTTCCTTTTTGATGTCTGATACACAAGAACATCATTTGAGTGAAAAAACATGGTATGATGACAGATGGAATATGTATTGATAATGGATGGGCATGGCATCTCGACATATATGATGAGTAAACTAAGCAGATGGCGGTGCAACAAAGTAGAAGAAATGCAAGACAACATATGCAAGATATGCGCAATCAATAAAACCTTGCCAAATTAGAACAGGCACCTTGATCGGTGAACATGACAGGCCATCTGCCTTTGACTCCTCGAGGTTAGAATAGTCATTAGGATCATATTCTGAACAAGAATCAACATGTAGGGAGCGTATGAGTTTCATTGCATCCAGAATGGCAGTCAATGCCTTGGTGCCAAATTTGTAAGTCATTGCGGTGTTTAGCTTCAAGAGTGGATTGCTGCTAGTGTGACACAAAGCAGCTACACAGATCATAGTGTAGATATAACGGGAAAACCGTAAGCATCAGAGTAAAATCAGCAAAGTGGAACTTGCTAGAATATATGTGCTAGTATTGCCGGTACGGCTAGAAAGGCTTCGGATACCAGCTCTCTTCAACTGAAGGTGCGGTACTGTTAATATCAGTGTAACTCTCAAAGGCGACACAACTCCCCGCATTTCCTTGCTATTGTTATAGGATTCAAGTGGGCAGGCCACTACAAATCCTATTCCCATGTTTACAAAATCCTATGAATCAAAGAGGCCCGAAGAGTTCAAAGTGTCCATACCAACCGACCGTATAGACCTCTACACAGCAAATGTCCCTACTCATCTTCACTACAAGGAACATATTGTACTACTATCATACTCCCTCCGTTCCAAAATATAAGTCTCGGTAGAGATTTCCACTATGGATCACATACAGATGTATCCAAATACATTTTAGAGTGTAGATTCACTCATTTTTCTCCATATGTAGTCCATGGTGGAATCTATACAAAGACTTGTATTTAGGAACGGAGAGAGTACTTATTGAAGAAGAACAGAAGAGGAACGTGCTAAAGAAGAGCAAGCAGATTTTGGATAATAAAATGTTCGTTGTGCAGTGCCCACACATGATGAACCAAAGGGCATTAAGAAAGAAACTCCCTGCACTCTCTCTATATTTGGTGCACGTGCTTTTTTGAAAGTAAAGTAGGAACATTAGTTGACCTATTAAATGTTATCCGTTTTAGTAATATCAGCATCATATCAGATTCATACTTGAGCAACAAGTTTGGAATTATGAGTGGCACGTTGTTTAGCTTGATGGATTCAGGAGCAGTGCTAAGCAGGTAAGATGATGGTACTGAATATAAAGGCATGTCTGCATGCAAGTCGCGTGACTTTTTCCATTTGGGTCAGTCAACCATTTCAGGCGGTTGGATGAAGATCCTACGTCTCCTAACCCTTCTTCTTCCTTGTCTCTGATTCTTCCCATACAGAACACCGCACGGGCCGCCGGCAGGACCACCGGCCCCCACCGCCTGTGTTCCTCCGCCACCCCACCCCCACCCCGCCCCACCCGCGTCTAGTTTTCTTCGTTCGGTGAGGCCCCACCATCGCCCCCCCACAACCAAAGTCCCCACCCGAGCCCCTTTGTTCGCACCGGCGAACTCCGGCGAGCTCTGAAAAATCGAATGACCCAATTTTGAAATTTAGTCTACTGTGATTTAACTAGTGTGGAATATAAAAGGCGAAAACCATAAGCATTGGGAGTATAGTGTTGAGCATGCCATGGAGGATCTGAAGGTGCAAACCGTACAAAGCCAACTTCGCAACCAATGTTTGCTTTCAACTAGCAAGTAAGTGATGGACAAGAAATCAGAGTAAAGCAGTGGCGATTTATTTTCTTACTGCGATAAATAAGTTGAGCAGATACGAAAGAGTACCGCCTCTGGTGCGGCGCCGTGTATGCATCTGCTGAGAATTTGACGGTGTTGCGGTAGCGATGGATGTCGGCAGCGTGAAAGCAGATCTAGGAGGGTAGACGGTGGCGGCGGAGCGCGGTGGACAAGACGGTCGTAGGAGCGGCGCCGGCAAGGTGGACGACGTCGGGGATGAAGCGAGAGGATGGGATGCAAGGATCCCGGTCTGAAGTCGTGGATGAGAGAGGTCGATCTCTTGTAATGGACGGCGGAGTCGGGGTATCATCTCCGGCATGGTGGAGGAGGACGGCGCTGGATGGGGTGGCGGACGGAGGAGGTTGTGGTGGAGAGGGTGTTTTGGCGCCCACGGAGTACGAATGGGGAAATGGAGGTGGAGAGGAAGGGGGGAACCATGTCTTCAGGGCACGCTTGTCTCAAATGCGAGGAAATTTACAAACTTAGCCCCCGTTTCAAATTTCCTACATCACAGCAATATTAGTCGGTTGGGGATAGGACGGTAATCTCGCATACACCAAATATTTGCCGACGAGAGTTTGTTTTTGGCGCCCACCATGTATGAATCGGGGAGGTAGTCGATTTTGGCCGAGGACACACTGCGTTTTGGCGCCCACCGTGTATGAATCCGGGTGAGAGGCGGTTATGTCACGTTTGAGTGAAAATACAAGCCTACCCCTATCGAAACCTATAGAAATCGAGCAGATAGGCTTTGCGTGGCAGGGATAGGCAGTAGTAATTTCCATCTCGCAGATTTTGGTTTCGGGCGGTTACTGTGACTTTCCTCGCTTCGTTCAAATTTTTCAAAGTGCATGTTTACCGTGCCAACTTGATTCGAATCCCGTTTGTATTCTATTTTTTTGGGCGGGATCCATTTTCGATTGGAATAAAATTCTATATACATCATTTTTTTATATATACTTTCAAAAGCACAACAAAGTATTCTGCTCCTTTATATGTATAATATGATTTACAAATACAATGATCTCAAAATCATAAGGTTGGATTCAAAAAATTAAACCAAATTATGTTCTACTAAAATGTATGGATCAGTAATATGTACATATTAAATAACATAGATGCGCGTGAATTCATATGAGTATGCATGTTTGATAGATCAATTTTGGTTCGAGTATGGATTACATGTATCATCATCTCAAATTTAAATATTTGAATCCCTTTTATGTTCACTCCTTTCATGCCCATCTCTCTTGCATGCATGCTCCTTCATGTAGCTATCACTCTCTTTTCTCCAGCTCACCCGCACGCTCACTTCATGTTTCTCCTATCCTCGCAAACATGGTCTCTCGACGTCTCCCTTGAGAAGTGTCACACTCTCTATATCATTATACATTACACGGTTTTCATTATCTCTCACGTCTCTACCGTTCTCTTGTATCACTAGGTACCTAAGCTTTCTTTTTCACCGCCACACACATAGTCTCCACTCGTCTTTCACTTTGTCTTTCTCTCTATGGGATTCTCTCTCACACCCTATATGTCTCTAGATATGAATCATACCACTAAAATTACTCTCTCTCTCTCTCTCTCTCTCTCTCTCTCTCCTGTAGACACAACATTTGTTGCGGTCTCCTTTTCGTCTCCATCCCAGACTGACATTATTCATTTGTTTACCGATTAGACAAACTCCCCCCTCTCTCTCTCTCACACACACACACAACTCCTGCTTCCACTCCCCTTTCCGACTACCGTCTCTCTCTCTCTCACACACACAAAACTCTCGCTTTCGCAGCCACGACTCGTATTTCTCTCACAAACATTTATGGACTAGCCTCTAGATAGGTTTATACACCCGCACACTCGTGCTTCCACTATCGCATACATGTCTCTCTCCTGCTCCTTGTATCTATGTAGATTTTTCTTCCCTTCTAGAGACACGCCCTCTCGATCGTGCACACACACACACTATCGCCTCATTTTAAGCTGATACCTCTCGCACACACACTCTTTGTGTCTTTGTCACACATGCACTCCGTCCTCCTCCTCTCTCCCTCTCTCTCTCACACACACATGGGCTTTTTGCAACACCTGGCAACATGCCCATGCGTTGCACGGAACATCAAGATGCATTTGTATGAGTAGTTTATCTTGTGGGAGAAAAGGATGAACAAGGGAAGGCCTTATTTGCAAGTGTGGAGAGGGGTGTGGGTATCTTTTTGCAAAATTTCCATAGTTTCCTTCCTATCCGTCAGATATAGATCAGATGGCCTATATTGCAGGATGGCATGCACACGATCATCACCGACTATGCTTTTTATAAAAGTAGGGATAAAAAATAGAGTTGGTGATGATGGTGGGCCTGCCATCCTGCAATATAGGTCGTCCGATTTATATATGACGGATAGGAATGAAACTATGGCAGTTTACCCGCACTCCTCTCCTCATTTGTTGATAAGGCCTTCCCTTGTTCATGCTTTTCTCCCACAAGATCTTGATGTTCCGTGCAACGCACGGGCAACTTGCTAGTAAGAGTAGAAATTAGACATATACCACTTCTCGAATCTTGAAACCAACAACATTCCTCCCTTATCTCATCAAAACCGCCAAAGGAATATATTTTGAGTGAAACATAACATTTTTTTAGTGATATACATATTTCAAAACTAGACTTTTTTTCTATCAAATCGGTGAATATGTATTGATCTACTCTAATCGTGTGGCCACACATTGGCACACTGCTAGTATTATCATAATTTTTTGGACACCAGACAAATGGTGGAGTACATATACGAAGACAAGAGGCGCACGCATGCAATCGGTCTCTCGCTGTCTCGCACACATGAGTGTTACATAAAGGCAACGTTAACAAATAAACCCTAAAACCCTAGGTGCACGATTGCTGCATTCGCGGGTACCGGGTACGTGGTGGAGCGCGCCTTTGTAGGAATAGTCAGCTCGCGTGATAATTTGATCCGTAGGAGTTGATGGTCGGGACCACAGGTGAACGACTTGGAGGCGGTGGCTCGCTAGTTGCCACAGATCGAGTAGCCACGTTTAAAATATCATTTTTAGTTCGGTTAAGAGTTCCGGTTTTCAATGGCACGTTATAAGTACTAAGTAGTTTTTAGAATGATTGGTATGGAGTGAAAATGGAATTCATAGTACTACGTACCTCCTTGGCGTATGGTTGTATGTGTTTATGTTGCGAGATGTTGAACCTGGTAGTTCTAGGGCAAATACTATGTTTAGATTTAGATGTTGATTTTTAGTAATGAAAATTGGAAGGGGGAAACCCTTTTTTGATTAAAAAAACTACTACCTCCGTTCTGGTTTACTAGTCCCCATCGTATTTTGGGTCAAAGTTTGTCCATGAATTTTACTTGTAAAATGTGAACGGAAAACGAGATTTTGTTATACGCAAATAAAAAAGGACTGGAGGGAGTGGTTGCTCTGATACGGACGCGACCTCTCATAGCGTAGGCATTGAACCGACGCGCCGGCCAAGAGGGCCCCACTCGCTGCAGGCCCGGCTGAACACGCCTCCTCACCGCATGCAACCAGCTTCAGACTGCCCCGCCTGCCTTCATTGAATCCGCGCGTGTGCCGGCAACACGTCCTTCCATGAGCCGGCCGGCATTTTAGAACACAAAAAATGACCAAAATATAATTAAGGAATAATTGTATTGGTGCCCCTAGTTGGGTCACACTCGACTGATTTGCCCCTAGTTTTCCAATAATTGCGGTTTTGCCCAGCTCACTTCACTCGCCTTGTGTTTTTGCCCTTCCGGAGTGGTTCCGACCAATGAGCAGTCGCCACGTGGCAAACCGTGATTGGTCGGAACCACCCTGGAAGGGCAAAAACACAAGGCGAGTGAAGTGAGCTGGGCAAAACCGCAATTGTTGAAAAACTAGGGGTAAATCAGTCGAGTGTGACCCAACTAGGGGCACGAATGCAAAAATCCCTATAATTAATTACACATGGTCTTGACTTGTTGTGCTCGCACTGGTAGCAGGAACTAGAGGTTTTTCTTTATTCATAACTCTCCTCAATTTTTTTTGGCTTTGAAGTGAATCATGGTTGTGGACATTATGTATGAATGTGGAGATATCTGTGAACATGAGTTTGATGTGGAAGTTGAACTTGGAATGTCAGGCTTGCGCGTGAACTATACCATGTCCAATGCTCCGACTGTTATTGTTTGGAAAGTAATTGCTGTTATTACATGACCCAAAAAAAATATTTTGTGCCACATCAGTAGATGCACGGACATCACAACAGGCATGCTGACTGGATAAACATTTGAACCAAGCTACTATGAAGGAAATTTTTTATTGACAACAGTTTTAGATAGCAGGAGACGCCTAGCCTGCTCTGCCTCTGCTAGCTTATTTCTGGCTTCTTCCATCTCTTCTTTGGCATGGGTGAATAGAGCATCTGATTGCTCTTTACGCTTCTTCAGGAACTCAGCTACATTCTCAAGGGCTGCTGCACGCTTTCTTTCAGCCTTTACTAGAGCCACGAGGACACAAACAGCTGACGACTCCACCTAGCTTGCGTGTAATCCAGCATCATCTGGGAATTTGCACCTTGTGTCTTATCCAACATCATTAGGGAACTGGCACCTTGTGTGTAATCCAGCCTCATTCTCGAAACATGATCTCGAGGTTGACCATACTTCCCTCCTCGCAGGAACTGCATCCTGACATGAAGTTACTTATTTTTTAGATCAAAACTCAGAGCAACCCAGATCCATTTAGTAGAAGCCAGATAAACAGAACTGGGAGAAGTGAATTCAAAAGGAAAAAAATATAAAAGCAGACTACAAGGTGAGAACACCCACTTCCTACATCAAGCTAAAAATGAAAGCATTAGGACGATTAAGACTCTTCTTATGACACATCGAAGAACACGAGGCTTGAGAGAAACAGAAACTACAACGTATACACATCGAAGAACACGAGGCTAAACAAAAGTAATTGAAAGGGTGTTACTTACCAAAGCTCGTTTTACAGGTTCGGTGCACCTCCTCTTTAACTTGCCACGCTCCTTGAAGATGTCCCCAATATCCCGTGTTTAGTCTTCATTGCTCCTCTACATGTTCGCGCTCGTGGTTTTAAAATCTCAACATGGCAAGAAAAATATACTACTAATAATACTCGCGCATCTTGTGGGCAACATTAAAGCACTCATCTGCCATGTTAGAACATCTCCAACAGAATCACAATGCGCGGCGCTTTAAAAAAGCGTTTACAGTGCTGAGATCGAATAGAGATAGAGAGTAGAGACTAGAGAGTAGAGGATAGTTCTCAGCATAGATAGATAAAAAATAGATTATTCAACTACTCCTCGTCGTTCGACTCCTCTTCGGTGATGTCCTCCTCCGACGTCTGACTGTAGGCATGAAGATACCGATCATCATCAGATTCCCAGGGTGATGCTGCTCCTAGCCTCATGTTGAATTGAGCGTCTGCTTTTCGCATATGCTTGTCCTCGCGATAGGCGGCTCGCTCCGCCCTCCTCTTATCCCTCTCCACCCTCCTTTGCTCGTAGAACTCGCGCTCGTTGATGATATCCCGCGGGAAGCGTTGGCACCACAGCGCCATGGCTTCCTCGTCCATCTCGGCGATGCCGAGACAGTGCTCCCGCCTTCGGTTGTCGTGATGATCCTCGTCAGTGATAAGCCGCGGCAGAGGCGCGAGCTCCTGTGCCCGCTCTCGCGTCAGCATGTTGGGGAATTTCAATGCTCTATGAGGCCACCGGAGGCGCCACACCACCGCGTCGTACGCGCGGGCGGCCTCGTTGGTGGTGTCAAAATTGCCGAGGCTGAGGCGCATCCCGCGGAACTGGATCTCAGCGAAGAAGCCACCGGAGGGGCACGCGCGGACGCCGCGGTATCCCCAAGTTTCCCGGCGACGCGGCGACATGGTAGCGCGGCGGCGGCGAGGCGAGAAAGAGCGGGGAGAGAGCGGTGGAGAGGCACAGAGCGGGGAGAGAGCGGTGGCAAGGCACAGAGCGGTGGGAGGGCGTTGGATTTTATAAAGCGCGCCGGACGCCGCGCGCCAAAACTAGCGCATGCCCGGCCACTTTTTCCCGCGCGCGTGCAATCGTTTCCCGATGTCTCTGCTGTCTCTACTCTCTTCTCTACTGGTATATTTATTTTATATTTAAAATTTATCTCTACTTCTCTACTCTCTACTTTTTTTCTCTACTTTTTCCCTACTCTTATAAAAAACAGAGTTGGTGATGATGGTGTTCCTGCCATCCTGCAATATAGGCCATCTGATTTATATCCGACGGATAGGAAGGAAACTGTGGCAATTTTGCAAAAAGATACCCACACCCCTCTCCGCATTTGCAAATAGGGCATTCCCTCGTTCATCCTTTTCTCCCACAAGATAAACTACTCATACAAATGCATCTTGATGCGTGCAACGATGGGCATCTTGCTAGTTCTAAAAAACTTTCCATCATTTTCCACACTACTGGTTGCAGATGAAAAACCTTCCCAAGCACAGCGCGATACAGGAGCGACGCACAATTACAAGCTGATATTTTGTTGGACAATGGAGGCTATAACCAATTACTTTTACGGGAACAATAGCACCCAGGAAATTTGAAGGGTAGGTATGAACAAAATTGGAAATGCACATGTACTGCTAAGTGATTCAATACACACATTACCAATCGAGGAGGAGAACAATGGTCGCGGCGGCCTCTGTGCGTCATGGTCGGCAACGGGAGTCAGTTCATTGTCCATGACGGTGGTGCTTCTGCGCTTGGCGTCGGCTTCCGGGAAGCAGATCCGAGACCGTGGAAGACGGTGCCAGGGAAGAGGCTTCGTCTACGACGACGTCAGTGGACCGGCTCCAGTGTGGCATACGAGGTCGTCGATGAGGCAGATGCGCTGTGGTGGATGAGTGCGGCGATGTAGAAGGGGAGGAGCACGAAGGCTGCGGTGCCGTGGAGAAGTCTATTTTGTGGTGGGGATAGAAAATGGGGAGTATTCAGGTGTACTACTCTGGGTGCCGGGGTGGGGTTGGCTGGGTAGGGTGAACCTGAAGTTACGAAAACAGCCCCTACCAACTGTCATCCATAGGCCTATTCCGAAGGCTATGATGGTAACTTCCCACTGCTCGAGTTAGGGTCGTGGGAGATTTTCCCGCCGGCCTCAAAATTTTGTGACACTGAACTCCCCGTGTGGCGTGTTCGGTGATTCAGCTAAGCAACTAGCGAGTAGTACTAGTACACTCTGCAAACTAGGTTTGACCGAAGTCAAACTTCCTAAAGTTTGACCAAGTTTATAGAAAAATATAAACATTTACCATAACAGATATGTATGATGTGAAAGTACATTCAATAATGAATCTAATGGTATTTATTTCTTATTGTATTTGTTAATATTTTTTGTTATAAACTTTCTGAGAGTTTACAAAACTTGACTTTGACCAATGCTAATACACAGACTTAAATAAAAACGGATGGTGTACACATTTGTTTTCTTAGTATGTAGTGAATTGATCATTTGTTGAAATTGTGAAATAAATATATTAGGCTACTGACTTCGAATGTAATGGTCTATACAATTCAATAGTTACAATCATTGTCGAATTCCAAGATGTATACGAGGTCTATAGTACTTCACAACATGCTCAAACTCGCATAATCCCAGTCAAATGACAATCAAAATGCATTTCATAGTTATTACTTTGTAGGATGCAACAAAACCAACAATAACTCTACATCAGCCATTATAAAAGCAACATTTTGAACATATCCCAATTTGTGAATGAAACGTGCAGAGAGAGCTTGCGAAGATGGAGCAGATAGGGCGGGAAAGATTGTATGTATGTGGAAGAGAGAGTAGGAGACAAACCTAACGAAACAAAGAGAGGGAGATAGAGAGAGAAAGATAGAGAGGAAGAAGTTAGGTCTGTGAGAAAGATGGAGACATGTAATATACGTGAGATGCGTGTGCATCCGGATTCTGTACACGTGGAAGGAGAAGAACAACGGGTTTGATGAGAGAGATGGAAAAACATGGACGAGAGGGGAAGGATCTCGTGGGTTGAGGGATTGATAAATTTGTGCGGGGGAGAGAGAGATTGGTAATTTTGTGCGAGAGAGAGGGTGGGGGAGGAGTCAGTCAGCCGTCGTCACATCATCCTGCTTCCAAATGGCCCCGCATCCTCTAGCGCAGTGTGGTCGCCGTCTTCGATCTCCTCGATGCCCTCTTTGAAGATTGAGGTGTTGTGCATGCTGGGGTGCAGAGAAGCACAAGCGAGAGTGGTCGCCATATAACCTTGGATGGGGATGAATTGTGTGCTCGGGGGAGGGGGTGTGTGTGTGCTATGTGTGTGTGTGTCAGATATTGAGTGAAACAAACCTAAGGAGAAAATGTGTGCGTATGTGATGGAAAGCTACTTGCTAAACAGGGTATTCACGAAGAGATTGTGCGTGCGAGATAGAGAGCGATGTGCGGGCCTTGAGGTGGGCAGGGGCCGGGCGAGGGTGTCAAAATGTGCGCGTTGATGCATGTGTTACATGCGATCGTGCGAGGGACGGACGAATCGAGAGAGATGGTTGTTGTGTTACAGATGCTCCTATCTCTCTCAATCTCTCTCTCTCTCTCTCTCTCACACACACACAAGTAAAATAGAAGACCGTTCTCTCATGTATACACAACGTATCGACATCTGTCTATGACTCACTCATGCATGATCATTTGCACATTCACACCTCTCTATGTCTCTATCACACGCACACCGTCTCCACATTGCCCTTCCGCCACAACACACATATGGACACACACACACACGTTCTCTTTCATTCACACACACAAAATCAGTATTAAAAAAAACTAGGGCGCACCTAAAATGTCCAAATCCAAATAAACACGAACTGGAGCTAAATTCAAATATATGGAAATATTGTAGCATCAAGAACTTTTCCCAGAAAAAAAGTTGAGTAATATTTGGGGATTGTTTTCGCACACACAAAAAGGTTCGGTGGATGTCCTTCGAGCGCGACACGGTGACGCATCGTTCGATCGACCGCGCGGCCGCGGTTCATGCGCTTGCAAAGGATTCCGTATCGTGGTGGTGGTAACTAATAAAAGCGCCGCCTAAGTCTAATGTTTACGTGTACTAGTACGGTTTTATTTTAAGTTTGACCAACCCTATATAAAACTAAACTAAGCTCCCATACGCGCACTCATCAATATGCCGCCGCTGTTGCGCATGCCGGCGCCCGCCTGCTCCGGCCAACAATTTCTCGCCCATCACCGCCGTGTCGGCGCCAAGCCGAAGGCTCGCCCGCTCACATCGTCTGCAGTCCCTCCTCGCGATGCCGCCGCGTTGCCAAGCACGCTAGCAGCTGGTGGAGCCGCGTCTATGCACGCAGCGTACGAAGAGGAGGACGAGCGCGTGCTCCAGCACGCGGCGAGGAGGAACTAGCGTCTCATTGTCGTCTCCGCCCGCGCGGAGGAGGCGCGCATGGTGGCTGTCGCGGCGGAAGCCGGTCGCGCGCGTGTCGAGCCCGCAAACCGGGTGCCGACGCGGAATCTACCTTCGAGACCTTGAATGCCACGTCGATCATGTAATCTGAAGGAGCAATTTGGGCCAGTCGATCTTGTGAGCCTTTTAATGCAACATGGATGGCTAAAAGGGCTTCTTCAACCTCCGAAATAGATGCACGGTTCATCTTCTCAGCCCGCCACATACCTAACCGCCTGCCACCGCCTTGCTCCCCCCACCCCCGCCATCCGTTTAACCCCGGGCATGATCCATTTTTTCCGGCGAACAACATTCCATACCCAACACTCATAAGATAGATCATGGGCACCCTGCCGTCTTCTTCCTTCACTCCGTCGAACTTCTTTCAAAAATCGACCGACCCAAATTATACTACTAGTACGAACGTACTAAGTACAGTAGGAACACGAAGATACGAGCAGTAGTACCAACTGCAAGAAGAACAGTAGTAAGACATAGTACTAGTACTACTGTACATACTAAAGAGTTCAAATAACGAGAAAGAACATAAACATAGTTCTGCTGGGGCCTCAGCACAACACACCCTTCAAAATAAACTAAGAAACTAGTCCACTTGACACTGCAGTAGAACCAACATGAGCGACGACACTGCGACCTACTCGGTGTCCGAGTCCGCGTCCTCGACTTCGTCCTCATCCCTCTTCCTCTTCCTCTTCGCCGAAGCTTCTTTGCTTGAACCGGACACTGGGCTCTGCTTCTTCATCCAAAACTTGTAGATATTTAAACAAAGGTAGGCATCCATTGTTGCGTATAGGATATGATCTTCATCTAATGTCTTCGACTCCCATGCATGATGGAACTCGTGGTGAGCTTTCTTCAGTTTAGCGTACGAAGTTTCAATCATGGCTGCTGCCAGGGTCAACACTGAAGGCTGGGAGGAGGACACCAGGCTTGCCTTCTAGAGATCGAAGGGCTGGCCTAGAACAAGGCCTATCTGACCCAGGACATCCCTGTCGTTCCTAAAGTCTACAGTAATGAATTTCACTCTTTCGTCCTTGAGGAAGTTCTTAAAATCCTGGCACTCAACGTCGGCATGGCATATGTGGTAAACCAAGCACACATTATGTACGCAAACCTGGATCACGGCGGGCTTCTTCTTCTCTGGCTCCTTTAGTTTCTTCTCTCTTTGCAGGACTGTGGTGTACTCAACATCTAGCCCAGCGACCCACTCATCCATTGAACTATTGAACATGCGTAGGAAGCGAGCAAGGCATGCTTTCACCGTTGCGGATCCACGTGTGTAGATGACGAAGAACTCATCGCTGGTGATGGCTCTAACCTGGTACTCACCGGCGACCATGGAGATTTGGGAGGCCATGGATTTTGGAGGAGGGTTAAGAGAAGTTGAACTGGTGTAATGTGAAAGGACGGGACGATTGGGAGCGAAGTGTTGTAAGGTACTGTACTAGTAGAAGACGGGGACGAGTAGGGCGTGTGAACGGCGTGGGGTTGCTGGCTTGCCCGGTGGATAAGCGGCTGCAAGCCCCCAATGATTTCTCGAGAACTATGCGGGACCCACTAGATGTTATGTCTACTAGACCCATATCGTAGGCCTGACGGTATAGCTTCTGCCTGTTCGCACGCCATGCCGGCGCGTGGGTAACTTCACTTAATTCCGTCAACCATCCCGCCTCCCACGACCTTTGCCTCCCTCGCGCGGTCGCGCCCTTTGAGACTTCGACCGGCTATAAATGAGCAATTTTTTTGCCAACTCCGCATGCATGATACTCCCTCTGGTCCTTTTTACTTCCGTCAACCGTTTGCAAAGTGTTTGACCAAATTTATACTAAAAATATCAATATCTACAATACTGATTATAATGAGTATAAGAACTACTATTAGATGAGTTAGATGAGTTAAAGATTCTAATCCTGAACTAACCCTGAAGTAACTCTAGCAAAAGAGGTGTTTGGATGACAGGGTTAGATGGAGCGCGGATACGACGAGGTGCCTTCATGGGTGGTGCGAGAAGGAGGGAGGGAGGGAGAGGACGAGAAGCTTCGAGGAAGTAGGGAGGGATCTGCTGCGGGGAGAGCAAGAGAAAAATGTGTTTTTTAATGTCCCGAGAAGAACTAACCCAAATAAGCACCTCTTGGGCGGGTTAAATTTTTTTGGGTTAGTTGATTTCAAACTAACCCAAACTAACTCTAGCACGTGGATCCAAATAGGGCCAAGGTTAGCTATTAGAGTACTACTACCTCCCTTCTAGTTTAAAGGGATCGATTCAAAAATTTCAGCTACTCTTAGCAAGATAGAGGCGGTGGAATAGTTTTTGTAGTCTGCAAAAGTACTCAACCAATGATGTCGTTCTTCACAAAAAAATGTGTTTACCAATGCATGCATGAACACTAGTTACTCTAACCCCCCCTCTTCTTTAATTTTTTGCCACATCAGCATGTTTGCTATTCCCGTGTGCATGATACCAGCTAAGATACCACCATTATGGCCAGCCTTAACCATCGCATGCAATAATTTAGTGCACCTTGAAAGATGAACATGTGTGGGGCGTGTATGTTTTTAATGACTTGAGACTATACCTAGCCCGGCATGCAAGATGAGACTTATTATGCACCGTTCCCCATACCTGCAGGAAGCCCGTTCGTCTCCAAATCTTTTCCTCTCCATGTGTGGAAACAATATGCCTGCCAGACAATCCTTCTCCCTCCGGCGGTCCCACCACTCCACCCAGTGTAGAAAAAATCTGCATGCATGACTCTCTTCCCCCCCGCGCTTGTCCAATCCGTTGTGACCAGCAATATTTCCACCTCTTCCCTCCCCCGCAATTTACTCCAACAAATATGCCCACATAGCTGTTACTACGTTAATCACGCAACATATCTTCCGGGACGCTGCTTCAGTTACTTAAATGCAGGTGCATTGGGTCACTCACATATGGGCCCAACAGGGGTCTGGCCCACATGTCAGTGACGCAGCTGGACCTGCAGTTAAGTCAGTGCAGCTCAGTCCATATCTTACGTAGGTGTGCCATTGCTCGCTATAAATACAGCGCCTCCCACGACATTCGGAAGAATGCTCACGTTCATCGCTATCTCCTCCCCCTCCCTCTCACGTCGACCACCATGGTATCGCCCGTCCCAAGCCCTAGGCGTCCCTCGCTGCACCGCACAGACGGTCATGCGTCGCCGTTCCGTTCCTCGCCGCCACTAGTCGAGGAGGACGCGTCGGTGTTCCGCTCCTCAGCGCGACGCGTCAAGGTGGACGCTTCGCCGTTCCGTTCCTCGCCGCCACTAGTCGAGGAGGACGCGTCGGTGTTCCTCTCCTTGCCGCGACACGTCGAGGTGGACGCGTCAGTGTTCCCAATCTCGCCACCACGCACGTCGGAGGATGCGTTGGCTCCCCGCTACGAGGAGAATGCCGCGCCGCCCGTCGAGCCCCCCAGCCTTGAGGAGCTTTGGAAAGAAATGGATGTCGCCTTGTGGGAGGCTTTACCTCGAGCAGAGCGTGCCAAAATAGAGGCGGAGAAGAAGGCCGAGGAAGAGAAGCGCACCGCGGGACAAGCTGCCTGGCAGGCCTATGTCACATCCGAGAGAGTCAGGCAATTGGCTCTTTGGCAGAAGGCTCGTGCGAGGGCCGTGAGGGTGGCGGAGGACGCCTGTGCCAAAGCCCTGAGTGCAGTCAGGCCCAAGCGCCTCATCTACGCTTGGTGGTACGTGGATCGGGTGCACGCTTCCAGCGAGGAGGAGTACCTGTTGGCGCCGGATCACCACACCGGTGAGATCGTGCTCGCCCACCGGCAAGCCGCAAATTAGCACCTCGCGAGTTGCGAGGCTGAGGAAGAGGCGTTGTGTCGGCACACTAGGAAATGGCCGCGCACCAGGGCACTCGTGGCGCGCCGCAAGCGCTCCTGTGAGCGCCGTGGCTTTTAGTAGGAGTATAATTTTTGTTTCGTAAGGCGATCTCATTAGTTTTGGGACTCAAATGATAAATTTTCTAACGTTCAGGAATTATTAGCGTCCTTAATTAAGTATGTAAAAGGGAAAGTTTGGAAACCTTGTGTATTCGTACGCATTTTGTAAGTACATGCATATAGCACAAACTTTACTATATACTACCGCACTACACGTCTCTCTCTATATATGCTTGCAGACTGTGCTACTCCCTCCGTCCAGGTCAATAAGTCATCTTTGGTTGTGCACCGTGACTAAGAAGGAGGGAAGACTTATACACCTAGACGGAGGGAGTACTACTATTACTTATGTTTTTAACATTACGATGCGGTTTTTGTAAAAGTAGAAAAACGGCACTAGTCAAACTTGTGAAACGATTCAATGCAAAACAAATGCAAAAATGCTCATTTGATTGTTTACTTGTAGCTTCGTTCTCTGTGGTTATTTCTCTGTCGTACTTTGTATGGAGTATCTCACTGGTCGGAAAGGCATGCAAATTCCCAAACCGCTTCCTACACCCTGTACCGAATTTTTTGCCTAACAAGTTGTGTCGTGCAATTGGAATTCCAACTTGAGTACTACTACTAGTAGGAGTACCAGGGGCCAGTTCTTTTAGGCTTCTAGATTAGTAATCCCATAACTACTACCTCCGTCCTGGTTTATTGGTCCCCATTGTAATCTGTGTCAAATTTTGATCATAAATTTAACTAATGAAATGTTAGTGCATGTCACATGCACTAACATTTTATGAGTTAAATCTTTGGTAAAAATTTAGCACAAATTACAATGGTGAGGAATAAACCAGGACGGAGGTACTACTAGCAGTAGTTTAGAAGCCCAAATGAATGAGTGAGGCGCCTTAATGTTACTCTCCACTGTGACTAGTCTTATGGGAAAAGCTGGGGAAGCCGCCAAAAGAACTAGCCCTAGGAGTAGTAGCTAGGGATACTAGGAGTAGTAGCTAGGGATCGAGTGTGCGAGATGAACTGGAGAAAGTAAATGCAGAGAGATGAAATGCAAAAAAGACGGAGGGATGTGATGGTTGCTTGTCCGTTTATTTCACGAGGCCACTTATTACTGGGAGTGGTTGGGTTTTGTGATATGATGGCTTTACTGTCGCGCCATGAGCGGGGTGAGACTCCCGTGCAGCGCCGCCCTCTACACTAGTACTACATCGGTCGTGGTTTATCCCCCATTGAATTTGACTGAATATTTAACTGACAAAATCTTAGTGCATGTCAACAAAAACAATATCGTTGGATTCGTATTTGAACATAGTTTTCAATGATATAATTTTAGGTGACATGCATCATCATTTATCGTACTATATATAATGTTAGTTCAATTTTTGGTCGTACTAATCTATAGTAAGGTGCTCATGCGTTGCACAGAAGAGTGAAATGCATTGATCGGGGAGTTGTTTATTTTGAAAAGGACGTGGGGGTCATCTCATGTGTAACGGGTATTGATAGGTTTGTTCGGATATTATTTCATCTCTAGAGCTCACAAACATCCGGGTGAAATAGATAAAAAAGTATCTTTTGCAAACAAAAGATTTCAACTGTTCAACCTGCATCCAAAACTTGTGAAGAAATAACTCTTATTGTGCTTTGCAAGAAATGATCTTCAAGAATTAGTTTTTGAGTATCCATTATTATACATGTTGGCTCCAGATGACATGGCACTTTCTTATAGTCAACAGTTGGCTATACTATTTAAGTATTAACCATGCCCTTATACACCTAGACGGAGGGATTAAATCAGGATGACTTGAAAGGGGGCAGAGGATATGTAAGAAATGGTTCATCATAAGTCTTTCACCAGTACTGTAGTAAAAGTTCATACATGGAAGATTCTAGACTAAACCATAAATGGATACACTTTTATTTATGCGCGATACTCCAATAGAGCAAGATCATGCATGGAAGTCTCCACATGCTTAGACAGCGGATTACATTGAGCGAAGATTAATGATCAACATTTAACTTGATAATGCAGATGTCCATGTGAACCTCCTTGGAGTCACTGTGCACATTGTTGGGGGTCAAATAATACCGTGCGTCTTCCATGTCCACATCAGCGGGAAGGTCCTAGCTCGGCAGAGTCCAAGTCAGCTTGACGTAGCCAGTGTCGCCGCCCACGTACCTCTGAGGGGTTGCAATAGTGATCATGCACCCATACATCGGCCTCGTGTCAGCGTCAGCGTCAGCGGCGTCGCCCCTGACGCACACTACAGAGACGGGGCGGTGGCCTGCGTGGGCCTCGCCGGTGCCCACGATCAAGAGGAAGACGTTGTCGTCCTCCTCCGAGACTAGTAGGCGACGGTGATCCTCCAGCGAATCCAGCACGGTGAACGGGTCGCACGTCTCATACTTGATGTTCTTCGCCAAGGGCCAGTAGTGATCGTCGCACGCCTGCATCAGGTGATGCACGATGTCCGCCGCGAGCCCCAAAACCGCACCTGGCACTCATAGCAGTAGACGAAGGCCTCCTTGGAGGCACCGACCAGGCCGTCCATGAAACGGGAGTGGCTGTAGGGGACGTTCCGCCAGTTGAATATATGAGCAAGTTACTACGAGATTTAGTCTGAATAAGCACAAAATAGATCATGACGGCTATAACATAGATCAAACTAATCATGCGGACTAGCATAGTAGATGAACAGATCTAATCTAGGACAAAGTCTAGAAACATGAATTCTACCACGATTTCGAACAGGAAGGACAAAAACACATACAGTGCAACAGGAGCAGCACCATTGGTGTTGAGGTTGTCGCCCATGTCACTGAGGAAGAGGTTGCAGAGGTCGGGGAAGAAGTCGTCGTCGGTGAAGTCGTCGCTGCTAGCAGTCGCGAGATTGCGCTCCCCAAATTTCAACAGCGCCCGCCGAATGGAGCGCAGGAGGGAGTGGCTGTAGGGGACGTTGCGGCCGCCGAATGGAGCGCAGAAGTAGCCCACTAAGCAGTAGATGGTGCTCCTCCCTAGTCTCTATTCTTATCTCAATCTCTACCACTCTTCTTTGTTTTTTATAATATACTAGTTGTAGTTGTCAAATCAAATTGTACTGCGCCGTCCACCGCACGCCCGACTGAACACGCCTCCTCACCTCCACCAAACCCCTCTGTTAAACCCGCATGCAAACCGAGAAACTTACTCCGGCCCGCGGGAGGAAATTTGTTGATTGCCGTTGGAGAATAATAGAGTCACGTCCAATCCATTTGAGTTAATTGCGTGTATGATTCTCCCTCTATAAAAAGTTAATCGCATCCTTAATCTTGTATTCTAAGTACTCTATGGGTTCCACTGTCAGTACAGTGTACATGACTTGTAGGCTGGCTACAGATTCGTACAGAATGTTAAAAAGAAACAAATCCACCCTTAATCCTGTATTCTAAGTACTCTGTGGGTTCCACTGCCAGTACAGTAGTGAAAGAAGTAGTATATATTAAAAACATATAAAAAGCTAAAGTTTAGGACAGAATTCGAACTCAGGTTATCGGGCTGCGAGCATCCGGCCCGGACCAGTACACTAGGTGTTGGTTGCGGAGAATGCAAGAGATAAACCTTTATAACTATGAGCCCGTCCATTGCAACAAATCCAAAGTAGAATAATACATATTCAAAAATTTGAAAGAAAACAGTTTACTTTTGATATACATATCACTAGAAAAATCTTATGTTTCACTCCAAATATATTCTTTGGGCTGTTTTGATGAAGTAAGGGAGGAATGTGGTTGCATTCAAGATAATAAGGGGTTTTGTGTAAACTAGAGCAGAGAAGTGGGAATTGTTGCAAAAGGCCACAACTTACATCACAGCCATTAGATGCAGATCTAATGGTCAGAAATGGCGGATGGCAGACACACCATCATCACCAACTGAGTCTTTTGTAGGAGTAGGAGTAGAGAAAAAACCGAGTTGGTGATGATGGTGTGCCTGCCATCTTATAATATAGACTGTCCAATCTATATCTAACGGGTAGAAAGCAAACTATGACAAATTTACAAAAGATACCCACACCTTTCTCCACATTTACAGATAAGGCCTTGCCTCGTTCATCCTTATCTCCCACAACCTCATTGCTGAGCAATTACAAAAGGAAGTCTCTGGAACAATCTGGCATGGTGGCAGCTGCCGCCGCCATCCATCCCCATGCCTCCGCCCAGTCCGACCACCAGTCACCACCACGTCCCACTCCTCCTCACCTCTATCATCTTTCTCGACATATCATTTTTTTGATGAAATGGTCGACATACAATTTTCCGGTAAAATTCTCAAGATATCATTAGTTTTTACACATGGGATTACTCCTGCATGGGTCAATCACAACAGGTGTTTTGTAAAAAAAATGCATCTTGATGTTCCGTGCAATGCACGGGCATCTTGCTAATTTTTTTTGCATATAATTCCAAACACCATGTAGACACGGTCTTTGACCATTTTACAACTATATTAGTATCATTGTTAGTGGTCAGCCGGTGCAAGTTATAGCCCTGGGTGTTTTAACCTTTTTTTAGTAATGATATCTGGCGCTTGTTCGGCACGAGCTCAATCCTGGCGAATCCCACGTAACCGTCAGATTTCCATCCGACGGTGGCCTATTTTTAAGCCATAGTATTTGACAAAACCGCCACCCTTACACACGTACTGTAACTGCATCGCGGGTGTTTGCAACTGCCATGTCTCCCAGCGAACGTTTGCTGGGGATTGGAGTTAGCACCGATGGCGGTTCATAGTCGTTCCATGCTCGGGCATTGAAGTTTGTAACTATTTTAGATTAGAACATACTACTCCTCCGGTGCTAGTAGTAGAGCAGATTCCTACTCCACTACTCCCTCCGTCCGGGTTTATTAGGCCCCTCAGCATCACAAGCATGTCCCCTTTTATAAGGCCCCGCTTTGGAAAGGTGCATGCATGCAACCATTTCATTGGTTGCATTGAAAGCCATTGTTGTTGGTGCCATGGCTGGAAAATTAATACACTTCATGCGTGCTTTTTCATTGGCTGCATGCATGTGAGAGACTGCATTCGGAGTGGAATAGAAGAATTAATGTGAGCAAATTACTATGTGTCTTGGTCTAAGAGAAGTTGTCTTTAGGCCTAATAAACCCGGACGGAGGCAGTACCACTCTACTCAAGCAAGTTAGGGCATAGTAGTAGGTACTGTAGGGAGTACCAGTACTGTGATCACTCAAGCAAGTTGTCTGACTTTGTCATGACCCTACGCTGCTGGCATGTGTCTCGTAAGTCAAGCGGCGTGCTGTAGTCATCATGACCTGTCCACTTCCTGCAGCACATATTCGCTTCTCCATCTTTGTCCGCTCTTCCATCCCCGCTAAGGCGTCTCCCCCCTCGTCCAATCTTCAATCCCCGTAAGGCGCCTCCCCCCCTCGTCCGAAACCCAAGCACTAACAATGGTAGAACCGAGCAGCGTCCGCCGAAAGAGTGGCTGGAATTCGCTCCCCACAGAGGTAATCAAGCTCATTGTTTCGCTTGTGGACAATCTCAGTACCATGCCGCTCGCCCGTGCTCGTCGGGGCTGTACCATTTACTCAAAGCCCTCAAGCCGGAGCTTTTTAAGCCAGCTCCTTGCTTGCTGATGCCGCCTGATCTTCAGAAACGGCGTGTCACACAGCATAACAATCGTTGGGTGGCGAGCATCAACCCCCTTGACTGCGATCCGATCCCCGTCACCCTCAACTACATTAACGGTATGTACTGGGTCGGCATGAACACGTCTTGGATGGTGCTCATCGACGGTCGTGACAGCTGGATGCTCATGGAGGTCTACACCCGGAGATTGATCCCCCTTCCTTCGATTAACACTGCACTGCTTTGGCACCGCGGCCCAGAATACTCGGAATCTTATAGTAGCCAACATGATACCAAGTTTGATTTGCTCAAGGTTGTAATCTGCCAAGTGCCCACAAAATCTGCGAATTATAGACTTCAGGCTAATTGCATTCTTCAACCGCGGTCTCGCCTATCTAACAGGTCACTGCGGTAAGTGGATAAATCTGCACGTCCATAGCAGGATCATACATCCTCCATGGTTCTCTGATGCCATTGAACACAAGGGCTTAATTTACGCTATTGACTCCTTCTATGGCTAGACGTATTGCTGGCCTACTCCAGTCATCACTACAAACGGCCGTTACAGCGGTATGTTACTTTCCTATGATATCATGATGGCTTGCTTATATTACTGTCAACATTTACTGAAAAATATTCATGCTCATAACATGTTGTTCTTAAGATTGACTACATCAAGAGCCCTTTTATTTTTGACTCCAACTTTTTTTGAGGGTTATTGGACTCCAACTTGATATGATGTTGTAGGCCGCCTGGTGTCCCTACCCTTCCTAATCCCAGAACCTTTCAAAGAAAAGCAGCATGGCAGTTGCAGGTGGTTCCTGCATTGATCAGACGATGGCGAACGATTGATGATCATTCGCATGTGCCGGACGTGTTGTTTCACGGAATACAATCACAGTCACTGCAAGGTCTTTGAGCAGGATCCCAGCTTCTCTGGGCCTTCAGGAATTTTTGACTGGAGGTTGGTAAGTAGCCTTGGTACATGCTCTCTGTTTGTCGAACTGAATTATCCGATTAACAAGGACATAACCGATAGCAAGGATCATGATGGCAGCACGGTTTCGTTCATCAGGCAAAACTGTGTGTACACAGCGTACCATGCGTCTCTGCATGTACCATACCCTGATATGTGCCGCCACGCTCTACAACCCAAAGTAGGAGAGAGGGTCGCAAGTATCAGACTTTGACCTGCTGGCTGGAGTTTCCCCCGTCACGCACCCATCTGGTTCAAGCCGTCAGCCAATCTCCACAGCTTAATAAATAGTAACGTCTAACTGAGCCAGTTAGTTAGATGCGTACACTTGTGTAGTAGGATCTTTATTTAGTTTGATGCATACACTTGTTCTTTTTTGGTAGCCCTTTTGTAAGGATGGCTGATGTTTGGTTGGGAAGAGAGTGCTGCATCTTCACTCTTCTGTCCTGCTTACTGCTTCTGTTGCACCCCCAGCCCTGGTTGTTGCTGCTGCTATTTTCAATGTACAATCAGTAGTATATTTCGTCTGTTGGTTGAATAAATGTGTTGTTAGAACGACAAACACAATGTGGTTGCATGGTTCGATCCTTTAGTGCCCCGTACCGTACGTAGCGCATACTATTTTTTCATACGGAACACATTTTCCACTTATTGATAACATGCAGCCCACTGATGAAGGCCCAATAGAGAAGCCCATAATTAGCTGGAAGGGAGACTCTCACATGAATCCATCCCAGGTACATGCTCATTGTCGGTGTCAAAACCAGCGGATCTCGAGTAGTGGGTCCCGAACTGTGCGTCAAGGCCGGATGGTAATAGGAGACAAGGGACACAATGTTTTTACCCAGGTTCGGGCCCTCTCGATGGAGGTAAAGCCCTACTCCTGCTTGATTAATATTGATGATATGGGTAGTACAAGAGTAGATCTACCACGAGATCAAGGAGGCTAAACCCTAGAAGCTAGCCTATGGTATGATTGTGTATGATGATGATTCTTGTCCTACGGACTACAACCCTCCGGTTTATATAGACACCGGATAGGGTCAGGGTTACACGGAGTCGGTTACAATGGTAGGAGATCTTGAATATCCGCATCGCCTAGCTTGCCCCACGCCAAGGAAAGTTCCTTCCGGACACGGGACGAAGTCTTCAATCTTGTATCTTCATAGTCCAGGAGTCCGGCGAAGGTATAGTCCGGCCACCCGAACACCCCCTAATCCAGGACTCCCTCAGTAGCGCCTGAACCAGGCTTCAATGACGACGAGTCCGGCGCGTAGATTGTCTTCGGCATTGCAAGGCGGGTTCCACCGCCAAGTCCTTCATAGAAGATTGTAAACACCAAAAATAGTGTCCGGCTCTACAAAAATAAGTTTCCATATATTGCCATAGAGAGAACAATATTAACACAAATCAAATCTGCTGACGTATTCCGCAGTGCGTCAACACACTGCGGCCAAGCTCTTTATACAAATTGTTTTTACTTGTCCACCTCAGCGCGTTTAGCGAGGCGGTTTCCTTAGCACTTCTTGTCCAAGCAGAGATCGTGTGCCCCTTTTAACGGGATTCTCATCAATACGGACGTGGGTAACCCAACCGCGCCATTTACCACGGCGCTTGGGAGGCAAGCGGGTTTTATTAGGTAGGTGGGGATGCATAACCGCATCCGCCCATATAAGGGGATAAGGATCCACCTTTTCACCTACGCCTTCTTCCTCCTTTGCCAATCCATCTCTCGCGCACTCAAGCTCCAGCGCCCAAGCCCGCTCTTCCCACCTCAACCTTCTCCAGCAATGTCCGGAGCGGGAGGCAAGTGGATGGTCTCCGCCGTCACGGAGGCTCAAGTAAAAAAGCTAAGGAAAGTCAGATACCTGTCCAAGGACATCCCGCACCGGCTTCCCGAGGAGGGGCAGCTTCTCCCCACCCCAAGGCCCCATGAGAGGGTTGTTTTTCTTCCCCACTTCCTTCGCGGACTGGGTTTTCTACTTCACCCATTTGTCCGGGGACTCATGTTCTACTATGGCCTAGATTTCCATGATCTAGCCCCGAACTTCACCCTCAACATCTCGGCGTTTATCTTCGTGTGTGAGGCCTTCCTCCGCATCCGCCCCCATTTCGGCCTTTGGCTCAAGACCTTCAACGTCAAGCCCAAGGTGGTGCGCGGCAGCCAAGCGGAGTGCGGAGGTGCTATGGCTGGCAAGATAGCCAATGTCCTCTGGTTCGAGGGCTCCTTTGTGGAGACCCTAAAGGGGTGGCAAGCCGGGTGGTTTTACATCACCGAGCCCCGCGATCCGGAATGGATCGCAGCCCCCGAATTCAGATTCGGACCCCCCACGCGGCTTGTGTCTTGAAAAGAGACGGGCCTGTCGTGGGGCAACAAGGAAGAGGTGGCCGGACTAAAGACCTGCATCAAGTCCCTGGTAGACAAGCCAATCCGGCTGGTCAATATAGTCCAGGTCATGCTCGTTCGTCTGATCCTCCCGTGCCAACAACGGGATTTCAATTTGTGGGAGTTCGACCCGGCGCAGCACCGAACCCTCAACGGGCTCTTCGACACGTCGTATGAAGACGTCTGGAAGGTGCTAATCAAAGGCGCCGAAGCCCCCGCATCTGCTTCCGAGGACCGCGGATACAGCTCGCAGCGTCATGCTAGCGAGGTAAGCTATCTATGCCTTTGACAGGACCACTAAGCTCTTTTTTCATAGATTAACTCTATGCGGGATCTAAACTCCCTTACCTTTGAAAGGCTTGGCAGGCGATATCCGGACCAATTAACTGTCCGGCTCCCCTGCCCGAAGACCCAGCCCCAGCTCTCCTGGTGCAGCTGCTGACTCCGGCACCTTACGTGGTGCCGGAGAAGAAGGTCAAGAAGAAGAAGACCACCGGGACTCGAAAGAGTGCCCGTAACTTGGTGGTGTCGGACTCGTCGTCTGACGAGTCCGAGGCGCCCTCCTCTTGTGAAAACGAGGAGGAGGGAGAAGAAAGCTCTCCCCCCAGTGGAGGGAGAAAAGAAGAAGAAGAGGGCCGCCCCATCGGGGGAGGCCGACGGGTCTAGGAAGAGGAAGACCCCTCCACCGGACTACTCCCACGACGCCGCAGAGAGCGGAGAGGAGTGGCCGGACAGGGCCAAGCGTCCGGCGAAATCGTAAGTATTCGCATTACAGCATGACTCATGATATTCCTTTAATGCAAAGCTTTCCGTAATGTCGAATGTGATTTATGCAGCCCGCCCCGGGCCGAACTCGACGATTCGTCGAGCGGCTCCCTGGATACGTCAGACATGAACTCAATTCCGCCCGCTGTCTCCCCCGCACTGCAGACGACACCGAAGTGGCGTCGCGACAAGCTCCGGGGCAGGAGGAGGTGGTCCTGGAGGAGCCGAAAGGCGACCTCCCGGACCCCAGGAATAAAGGGGACAAAACCCCCCAGGGCTCCGAGTCCGGCTTTGTGCCGGACGCCGCGCCGGACTCTTCAACAGTTCCGGTTCACGGTAGGATAACTCCTTCCAAGAAGAGCAGGCCTTCTGTGCCGGCAGCCTCCGTCCAACCGGAGGTGCCGGACAATCTGCTGGAGGTGCTTGATGGCACCTCCATCGACGAGGAGCACCGTACTATTATGAGTACGGTGATTCGAAGGGTTCAGTCCGCCAAGAGCGGACTGACCGAAGCTTGCGCTAGCCTTCTGACAGGCTTCGAGGTAAGTAGAAAATATGTCAAAATATGACCGCATAGACAGTAGCCCCTGATGCTCTGTTCGGCGTTCGAAAAGAAAAGCCGAATAGAGGATCTATTAACTTTCGTAGGAGTCTAACAATAAAGAGTCAATATGCGTATGTAGGCTTCACTGCTATCCACCGCCGCACTGACTGCATAGGTGGAAGTCCTAAAGAAGGACCTCGGGTGGACCGAGCAAGAGCTCGGCCTTGCCAAACGGCAGCTCGAGGAAAAAGAAGGTAAGAAATACCCTATAAAGAAAAAAGGTGCCTATAGAGAGGCGTGATTGCAAAAAAAAAGAATAACAGGATCGTGCTGCTTATTGTAGGGGCCACAAATGAGGTGGCGACCCTCAAGCAGGCGCTCACTGAGGCCGAAAAGAAAACGGCCGAGGAGCGCACCGAGCAAGAGAGGCTTGGGGCTCAGGTTGGCGAGGTGCAGCAAGAGCTGCAGGCTCTCATGAAAAAACATGAGAGCTTGGAGCTTGAGTCAAAGGCGCAAGCATCCGAGCTTGCGTCGGCCCTCGAGACCGTCAAGGGTGCCAAGGCCGAATCCCAAAAGGCCCTCCAAGAGTTGGAGGAGATGAAAAAGATAGCAGCGGGTAAGGCATTCTCAATGCAAAGTAGGAATATAAAAGTAAACTACTTGTCACTTACCCGAATCCGGAGTTCTCCAGGGGCTTTCGCAGATCTTCCCCGCAGCGTATCCAACGCCGCCGCATTCTACCGAGCTGAAGAGGGCAACTCGACGGAGAGTGTGTTCTGGTCTCAGTATTCTGAGGCTGGACACCCTGTGCCTTTGAGCGATCAGCTGAAACAGCTGGTCGAGCTCCACAAGGCGGCCAAACAAGCCATGAAGGGCTTCCTAGTTCGGCTGTGGCCCGGAGAGGCCCTGCCTGGGAGCTACTTCGGGCTGGTGCGGCGGCTGGTGGAGGCCTGTCCACGGCTTGAGGTCATCAAGCGTTCCTCCTGCATCGAAGGTGCCCGGAGGGCCCTTGCCCGTGCAAAGGTGCACTGGGGTAAGCTTGACGGAGAGAAGCTGGTGAAGGACGGGCCGCCGCAGGGGAAGGAGCATCGCAAGCCCGAGAACTACTACAAGGATGTTCTTGCTGGTGCCCGCCTTATTGCGGATGAATGTACTAGAGATGTAATATTTGAATGAACTCGCTCGTGTTTATCCTGTGCGCTGAAAACTTGTTCATATGCGCTAAGCAATGCTTATGGAATTTAAATTATTATTTTTTGTGCGGCCGTTTATCAAAAATTGAGAGATGGACAGTCGTCGGCTTCTGCCTCCATGCCGCTAGTGCTGGGGTGTTCGGGATAAACCTGAGCGCTCTTTTTCCCATGGTTGGGTCCTTCGAGGGAGGCGCTCAGCACAACGAACCAGGCAATCGGACTATAATGCTTGAACACTCTCACTTAGCCATAGAACTTTATAATTTTAAATTTCGGCGAAGCCCCTAGTTCGGAAGACCGAATTCGGAGCGCTATCCACGCCTTTGGCCGGACAGAGCCAGCTCCTCGCTTGAAGCGGCATAAGTCTTTAGGGACTCGAAAAACCTCTCGAACAGCGACCGGTCTCTCACCTTATCATGACAGTCAGTTTTAGCTTTCTCCACTGAGGTGCTTAACCCAGCTGAACCGGGGCACAATCACAGTGGTTCTCCTAGTGCTACCTTAGCCGATATAGCGGAACGTAAGGCACCAAAACATAGGAGCCGGGAAAACCCAACTATTGACCCAAATCATGATTCGGAGCCGATGCATATAATGTTATAAGTTCGGGGTGCCGCACTTGTGAAAGTGTACAGACATCTCACGCCAGATCGAAGGGCACTGAAGCCCCTGGCGTGTTTGCCGTACCATGGTGTACGGGTGCGATCATGTTATTTGATAAACATATATATTAATAGAGAATAATGCAAAAAATAGGCGAAAAAGCTATGCATTGTTTATAAAGAGGCTATTTATGAAAGCCGAACGATACAAGTAGTGCGATGAGCAAAAAGATATCAGACTATTTAACATGTCCTGACCAGGGGCAAGCCGCGGAATTGAGTTCGGAACAGATATACCGCTCGTAATAGAGACCACCTGAGAATTCCATAATGCGGCATAGCTTTGTCTGCTTCCCTGGATCTTGCATCGTTTGTGCGGCAGCCGAATTGCCGAACAGGTCGTCCGAAGTGTGGAGTCCTGAAAGTAGTAAAAAGAATCCGGCAGCCCCTAGTACGTTTTAAGCCATATTGTGAGCATGCCATTACTGTGCCCCTTCCCCTGCGCCCATGGTATTTCAAGGGCGTAATTATGTACGCGAGGTACTAGCTCCGCTATGTCGTGATGGCAAGGGTTGGGGCCGCATTTCTACGCCTGCTCAGAACGTGCCAGGCGGTCTTGTTGTAGGTTACTCCGGGCGTGCTTGGCCGTGTTTGGCTTTTTAACAGCCGGATTGGAGAGTTGCCTAAAAAGGCTGCTTTGTACTTCCGCTGCGAGAGCCGCCGTGTGCTCCTCCGTACGGAGGGAGCGTTCGGTGTTTCCGTTGACCGTGATTACTCCTCGAGGGCCTGGCATCTTGAGCTTGAGGTATGCGTAGTGCGGCACCGCATTGAATTAGGCCAATGTGGTTCGTCTGAGCAGGGCGTGATAGCCACTGCGGAACGGGACTATGTCGAAGATTAACTCTTCACTTCGGAAGTTATCCGGAGATCCGAAGACCACATCAAGTGTTACGGAGCCTGTACAGTTGGCTTCCACACCTGGTATAACGCCTTTAAAGGTCATTCTTGTGGGCTTAATCCTTGATGGATCTATGCCCATTTTCCGCACTGTATCCTGATAAAGCAGGTTCAGGCTACTGCCGCCGTCCATGAGGACTCTTGTGAGATGAAATGCGTCGATGATTGGGTCGAGAACCAATGCGGCAAAGCCGCCATGACGGATGCTAGTGGGGTGGTCCCTTCGATCAAAAGTGATCGGGCAAGAGGACCATGGGTTGAACTTTGGGGCGACTGGCTCCATCGCGTATACGTCCCTTAGTGCACGCTTCCGCTCCTTCTTGGGAATTTGGGTTGCGTATATCATGTTCACCGTCCGCACTTGTGGGGGAAACCCCTTCTGTCCATTGTTGTTTGGTGGCCTAGGCTCCTCCTCGTCATCGCTATGGAGCCCCTTGTCTTTGTTTTCGGCTCTTAACTTGCCTGCCTGCTTGAACACCCAACAATCCCTGTTGGTGTGATTGGCCGGCCTTTCGGGGGTGCCATGGATCTGGCACAAGCGGTCGAGTATTCGGTCCAAACTGGACGGGCCCTGAGTATTCTTTTTAAATGGCTTTTTCCGCTGACCGGATTTATAGCCTCTGAATCCGGCGTTGACTGCCGTATCTTCATTGCTGTCGCTGCTAACACGACGCTTTTGCTTATTTCGACGTGTCCTGCCACTTTTGTCCTTGGTATCCGAATTACCAGGGTTCTTTGATAAGTTGTTGCTGCGAGCTAGCCAGCTATCTTTGCCCGCGCAAAAGCGGGTCATGAGTGTCGTGAGGGTTGCCATGGATTTCGGCTTTTCCTGTCCCAGGTGTCGGGCAAGCCACTCGTCGCGGATTTTATGCTTGAAGGCTGCTAGGGTCTCTGCGTCCGGACAGTCGACTATCTGGTTTTTCTTTGTTAGGAACCGTGTCCAGAATTGCCTGGCCGATTCCTCTGGCTGCTGAATTATGTGGCTTAGGTCGTCGGCATCCGGTGGTCGCACATAAGTGCCCTGGAAGTTGTCGAGGAATGCGGCTTCCAGGTCCTCCCAAGAACCTATTGAGTCCGCTGGCAGGCTATTAAGCCAGTGCCGGGCCGGTCCTTTGAGTTTGAGAGGGAGGTATTTGATGGCGTGTAGATCATCGCCACGTGCCATGCGGATGTGAAGGAGATAATCCTCGATCCATACCGCCGGGTCTGTAGTGCCATCGTATGATTCGATGTTTACAGGTTTGAAACCCTCTGGGATTTTATGATCCATTACTTCATCTGTGAAGCATAGTGGGTGTGCGGCGCCCCTGTACTGGGCTATGTCACGACGCAGCTCAGAAGAGCTATGCCTGTTGTGTTCGGCCCGACCGGATTTATTATGTCCGGAGTGAAGATCATCATCACGTGTCGTCGGGCGCCTGCCCGATCAGTAGATCGATCTTGTTTGCCTTGCTTTATCCTCCAGTACATCTCGCAGGTCAGGCGCATTTTCCCTTGCCTTGGTTGAGCGGCGTCGGGGCATGGCTTGGGTGGAGGTTCGACAGGCCTCTCTGTCGTGGCCGCGAGGTGGCCGGTCTGCCGTGTCGTGCGCTGGTGATGTAGTTGCTTCCTCCTCTGATCGGTGTAGCGGCCTGCGCTTAGGATAATTCTTGGAGGGGCGCTCGAGTTCGTACTCTTCGGCCGCAAGGACTTCAGTCCATCTATCAGCTAGCAAATCTTGATCAGCTCTAAGCTGTTGCTACTTTTGCTTTAGGATGTTTGCCGTGGCTAAAAGCCTGCGTTTGAAACGCTCTTGTTCGGCGGGGTCTGATGGTATGACGAATTCGTCGTCATCGAGGCTTGCCTCGTCTTCGGAGGGAGGCATATAGTTATCATCCTCAACCTCCCGTTGTGCCGCTCTCTCATGAGGGCTGACTTCTCCATCTTCCTACGCTGAATCCTGCTGGGCTGGGTGTTCTTCGGCGCTGTCCGGGGTGGTGTTATCTCCTGTGCCGGAATCACCGTTTTTGCTTTGGCGAGATTTAGAGCGGCGCCGCTGACATCGGCGCTTTGGCTGTTTCTTGGAGGTGTCATCCCCTGCTGTTCCATCGCCATCTACATCCTTTGGAGTATCCACCATGTATATGTCATATGACGAGGTGGCCGTCCAGCGCCCTACAGGTGCTGGTTCCTGTTCGTCTCCTACCTCGTCGTCCATACCGTCGAAGTCTTCGGAGCCGAAGTCAAGCATGTCGGTGTAATCGTCGACAGTGGCTACCAAGTGGGTGGTGGGTGGGTTTTGAATTTCTTCATCATCCGTATCCCATCCTCGCTGACCGTAATTCGGCCAGGGCTCTCCTGATAAAGAGAGAGACTTGAAAGAATTCGGGATGTCGCCAAAAGGCGAGTGCTGAAAGATGTCCGCGGCGGTGAACTCCATTATCGGCGCCCAATCGGCTTTGACTGGCAAGGGCGCGGGGGGTTCGGAGTTCGGGGAGGAGTCCGGACCCTCGGGATAACGGGTCACGCGGAGTGCGGGGCTGGCGTTCGGCTCGATCGCCTTTGAGATTGCAGCCCCCGAGGTGACGTCCAACCGCTCATCCTCAGTTGGCGCAATAGGCTCCGAGTTAAGGGTCGGAACCGGTGCGTGTGCGGCCTCCAGGACACTGTTCGGAGGCAGAGCTAGGTCGTGCCCCTCGAGATAGTGCGGCGCGCTTGGCTGTGGCTCGAACCCGTCGAAGATCAAGTCTCCGCGGATATCAGCCGTGTAGTTTAAGCTTCCAAACCTTACTTGATGGCCAGGGGCATAGCTTTCGATCTGCTCCAAACGACCAAGCGAATTGGCCCGCAGAGTGAAGCCTCCGAAGACGAAGATCTGTCCGGGGAGAAAAGTCTCACCCTGGACCTCATCGTTGTTGATGATCAAAGTAGCCATCGGGCCTAAAGGCGACGACACAGAGGAACTCTCAATGAAAGCACCAATGTCGGTGTCAAAACCGGCGGATCTCGGGTAGGGGTCCCGAACTGTGCGTCAAGGCCGGATGGTAACAGGAGACAAGGGACACGATGTTTTTACCCAGGTTCGGGCCCTCTCGATGGAGGTAAAACCCTACTCCTGCTTGATTAATATTGATGATATGGGTAGTACAAGAGTAGATCTACCACGAGATCAAGGAGGCTAAACCCTAGAAGCTAGCCTATGGTATGATTGTGTATGATGATGATTCTTGTCCTACGGACTACAACCCTCCGGTTTATATAGACACCGGATAGGGTTAGGGTTACACGGAGTCGGTTACAATGGTAGGAGATCTTGAATATCCGCATCACCTAGCTTGCCTTCCACGCCAAGGAAAGTTCCTTCCGGACACGAGACGAAGTCTTCAATCTTGTATGTTCATAGTCCAAGAGTCCGGCGAAGGTATAGTCCGGCTACCCAAACACCCCCTAATCTAGGACTCCCTCACTCATGGTCCCCCAAACATAAATAAGTAAATAAATAAATAAAGCTAAATGCTCATGCACCAGTTCTTTAAATTCACGATTTAACAGGAGGATATTATTGCCTATGGTAGTGTCGTTACATTCAGTCGATATTATTATTCGGCAAAGATAGCGACCAGTCTTCTTTCTCCCAGCATTTTCTTCCTGCAACTAGCGGACCCATGCAAATCGTTGTCAAAGTCGTAAATAGATCCAATCCATTTTTATTTTTCAACAAGAATGTCCAACCCAGCCCAGCACACTGGCGACAAAACTTTATCCTCCACCTTGGTGCGCTCGCCGCGGCGCCGCCGTCCGGCCCTGTCAACATAGTTTTTTTCGAAACGGTCACTGTCAATATAGTGAATCGGGAGAGGACTGTAGTTGTGAGTATGACAGTACGGACCCACCAGGTCCACTCCCAAACACAAGCAAGCGCCTCTTTTACTACTCAGATGAACCCCTCATTTTTTACTCTAATCCACCTTGCTGATATCTGGGACCCACATCATTTTCAACGTATATTCAATTAACGACAGAATTGCACAACTTTTTTAGTAGTAATTTAGAGGAGCAGGCTATAAACTGGGTTGTGCGGTCTCTGTTAAAAGTAATATCAAAAGGGTAGAAAATTCCAAAAAAATATAGCAAATGGGATATTGGTTTCTTTTTTGTTTTTCTTCTTCACTGATATCTTATACTCCCTCCGTCTCAAAATTCTTGTCTTAGATTAGTCTAGATAAGGATGTATCTAATACCAAAATGTGACTTGATACATCCGTATTTAGACAAATCTAAGACAAAAATATTGCGGCAGAGGGAGTATTTCATTGGATTTAACATGACATAGTACTAATTTATTTTAAAAATTGTTTTAGTATGGCTACTAATTTTTGGATTAAGAATATTTTGTTCCCCGGCAAAAATTTGTGAATTTTCAAAATTTCCCACATATTTAGTTAATTTTTTAACCCTGGTACTGACCAGAAAAGGGGCAGCAATTCTAAAAATGGAAAACGGGCTAGAATAAATTCCATATGAATTAGAAAATGAGTAAAAATTATAACAATAATAGCAAATGGGTTGTGCACGCCATTGATTTCGAGGCTGACTTGTTTACGCAAGGCTTTGTCAGCCAACACACGATTCTAGCAGCAGTGACTGTTGGATGTCCATCCAACGGCCGACGTGCTTCTTCAATCTTTGAACATCCTGCTCCAGCCGCCTAAACTAGCACCGGCGGGACTGCCTGCTCCCTCCTCTTGTGGCCCGCTATGATGCCGTGCAGGCTTCCCGGCCCGCCCTACTCCCTCCGCTGGCCTGGACTACACGCAATCAACTTTATCCTTATTACGTGAAAAAAAGATTCCTCCCACTGATATCTGGGGCGCACCAGTTGGGAGGCTGACCTGTGGGCCTACTAAGTTGACGCGTACGCAGGGATTGTCAACTTAGTCAACAAACGATTCTAGCAGCATTAACTGTTGGATTTGAATCGAACGGTCCTGCTGCTTCTTCAATCACTGCTCTTCTTGCACCAACCGCCCAAACCAGCGCCGACGAGACCGCCTGCTCCTGCCTCCAATGGCCGGTTGTGCTGCCGTTGAGGCCTCACCACCCCTACTACTCCCACCGCTAGCCAGGCCCTGCGGCGATGGTAGCCCACACCGCAGCCGAACCAGTGTACCCTCATACTCCTCTCCGCGTGGGCATCCACTGTCGCGTGTTCCCCGGATCCATGTTGTCCCCTTCCTAGGCCTCGCCGTCGTCCACCGCCTTAGTGCTCTCAGCGCGGTGTGGTCAATGTGGTCAACGACCAACTTCCATCGAAAGAGTATTGTACGTGGAGAGGCTGACAGCTGGGTCCATGGCCGCAGCTGGGTCCACGACCACAGCCCAGTTTTTTTGTGATTTGCCAAGTAAGTCGCTTTGTCAGGCCTGTTGGGCTGCAAATCTTTCAAGACGAGGAGAGCTTCAGGGCCAGTTCTTTTGCTAGCTTTTTCGGGCTTCCAGAATAAGCTGCCCCCTACCCAGCTTATTCTAGAAGCCCAACTAAAATTTTCCTTTTAGAAGCCTATTAGTTAATTCTTAACTACTAGGCTTCTAAAAAAATAAATTTGGTTGGCTTTTAGAATAAACTAGGTAGGGTTTAGCTTATTGCAGTTTATTCTAGAAGTCACCAAAAGAACTGGCCTTCATTCGACTGGCCGAGAAAATGGCCTATTAGTAATGAGAAATGGGTTGTACATTTTTAAAACACATCAAACCGGCAATTAGTTTCAAATTTCTTTTTTTCATTTCAAGATTTTAAATTGCATTGATTTTTATGCGTGGACAATTTGTTGGATTTTATATTGATATATATTTATTTTTAAAATCAGTTTGAATGTGACTCGAAATTTCGGGATTAAAAACAGTTCGGACCGCACCCAAATATGAAAAATTTCGTATAATTTTTTAACCGTGGCCACAATATGGGCTGTAATGCTAACAAAAAGAATATGGGCTCCAAAAAAACCTTAAGAATTAGCAAATGGGCTGTAAATTATTAGAAATAATGGCAGATGGGATGTATGCTGTTTTCCACAGATTTGAGGCTTTCCTAAAAAAAAGGTTGACGCACAAGCAGTGACTGTTGGATGTCCATCCAACGGCCGTCCTGCTTCTTCAATCTCTGCTCTTCCTGCTCCAGCCGCTCAAACAAGCGCCGGCGGGACTGCCTGCTCCCTCATCCCCGCGGCCGGCTGTGCTGTCGCTCAGGCCTCAACACCCCACCGTACTCCCATCGCCGGCCTAGCCATCCCTCTACTCACCCACACCTGATGTTATTCTCCGGCGACGGCAGACGAACCAGTAAACCCTCATACGGCTGTACTCCCCTCCGCGTGGGAAACAACTGTCGAGTCTTCTTTGGCTCCGTGTCATTCCCTTCCTAGGCCTCGCCATCGTCCAGCGCCTTGGTGCTCTCGGCGCGGCCTGTACAACGTGGTCAACGGCCGACATGCATCTAAAGTGGACTGTACATGGAGAGGCTGACAGCTGGGTCCACGGCCGCACGGAAGGAAATGCCTCCTTATTACACGCAAAATAATGATTCCTCCACCTGACATCTGGGACCCACTGAAAGGGCCTCTGTATTTCATGGAAAAAACGTTACCGCCGCTGACAGCTCGGACCCACCGGCTATTTCCTCGCACGCAAGGAAGTGCCTCCTTATTACGCACAAAAAATGAATACCCCCTGCTAGCTGGGCCCCACCATAGTGGGTGGCTGACTCGTGGGCCTACTAAGTTGATGAGGACGGAGGGCTTTGTCAACTTAGTCAATATGAACGATTCTAGCTCCAGTGACCATACGATGTCCATCCAACGGCCATAGTGCTTCCTCAATCTCTGGTCTTGTTGCTCCAGCCGCCCAAAGCAACGCCGGTCGTGCCGCCTGCTCCTGCCTCCCGTGGACGGCTGTGCTGCCGCGGAGGCCTCACCACCCCCATACTACTCCCACCGCTAGCCAGGCCATCCCTCCACTCATCCACACCCCCTGTTATTCTGCGGCGATGGCAGCCTCACACCGCAGCCGAACCAGTGAACCCTTGTACTCCTCTCCGCATGGGCATCCACTGCCGCGTCTTCCCCGGCTGCGCGTCGTCCCCTTCCTAGGCCTCGCCGTCGTCCACCGCCGTGGTGCTCTCGGCGTGGCGTGGTCAATGTGGTCAACGACCGACTTCCATCGGAAGAGTATTGTACGTGGAGAGGCTGATAGCTGGGTCCACGGCAGCCGCAAGTAAGTGCCTCCTTATTACACGGAAAATAATTATTCCTCCACCTGACAGCAGGGACCCACCGAACGGGCCACCGTATTTGGCGAAAAAAACATTTCCCCCTGACTACTGGGACCCACCAGCTACATCTTCGCACGCAAGGAAGTGCGTCCGGGCAAAAAAAATGATTCGCCCCCATGACTGCTGGGACCCACAAGCTACATCTTCGCATGCAAGGAAGTGCCTAACAGTCGGGACCCACCTGATCGAAGCGTACGTAGCGTTGTCATTCTGGTCGCGAACGTTTACGTACATACTGGTCGATGTAGAGGCGCGCACGTGTCGTAGTAGAGGCACGCACGTAGCATGTACACGTACGTACAACGACCAGTGTGCAAGAAAGAAAATACGGCCACATACGTACACACGGGCAGGGTCTCGAACGTCTACTCGCGCATACGTATGGCCAGGGCTCGTGTACATGGCTGGGTCGAAACGGAGAAATTGCATCGTCGTCGTGTTCATGGGGAGTCAACCAGCTGGGTCGGAACATAATGCGTCGTCGTGTTCATCGGGAGGGCTTGGATGGAACAGTCAATGGAAACGAGGCCTGGCGTACCGCAGAACGGAGGAAACGGCCTTGTGTTCAACTGGCCACGTTCGAAACGGGATCCTGTTCATCGGGTGGGGTCTGGCGTACCGCAAAACGGAGGAAACGGAACTCCTACGGTCGAAACGGGGGTCCTGTTGATCGGGAGGGGTGTGGCATACCGCAAAATGGAGGAAACGGACTTGTGTTGGAGCGCTACGGTCGAAACTGGGGTCCTGTTCATCGGGAGGGGTGTGGCGTACTGCAAAACGGGACTCCACGGGATACTGTTCAGCTCCACCGTCGACTCCCTCCAGCCTCCATGGGCTACTGTTCATCCACTGTCGACCTCCTCCAGCCTCCACCTGCGACAGTTCATCCACGGGCTCCTGTTCATCCAGCCGCCACCGCGCGCTACTCCACCGGCTACTGTTCAACCAGCCCTCTCCACGGGCTCCTGTTCAACCACCCCTCTACGGGATACTGTTCATCCATCCCTCCACCGTCTACTGTTCATCCAGCCCTCCACGGGGTGGTCTTGTTCATCCAGCCCTCCTCAGGGTCCTGTTCATCCAGCCCCAACCGGCTCAATCGGTCGGGGTCCTGTTCATCCAAAGGCAACACCACGGGGTCATGTTCATCCACCCTCACCGGGAACTGTTCATCCAACCCCCCAGCAAACGCTCACTGTTGATCCATAGGTAGCATCGATCGGCTTCAGTTAGCAGCAGTAGCAAAGGAATCGCTCGATCGGGTTCAGTTAACAACCATCGATCGATTGCTCGAGTTTAGTAACGCATAGCCTGCAGTGCAATCACTCGGGTTCAGTTAGAGCCCAACGCCTCGCTCGGGTTCAATTAGAGCCCAATGCCTCGCTCGGGTTCAATTAGAGCCCAACGCCTCGCACCCACGCGCATGCGTGTATGAGAGGAACGCGCATCGCTCGGCCCCGACTACCCACCGTAACCGGGAACACCCTGATAGTTTCCTCGCCCTCGCTTCTACCACGGTTTTTTCCATCATGGACGGCCCAAATAATTTCATGCAGCTGCGTCTCCGGCCCGCCCAAGACGAAAAGCCCATTTTCTGTCATGAATTTTTGTCAAAGAAGTAGGACCCACCACATCTATGATGATACCGGGTTTTGTCACAATTATCATCATAGAAGTGTCATAAGTATGACAGAAAAAAATTCGTTTGGCCCAAAATGTCACGGATGTGTCTTTTTTTGTAGTGCAGGTAGTGTTGCAAAAGAATTTATCGATGCTGCATAAAGTAGTGTCTTCTCTTTCACTTCTCCAAGTGATTCTTCTAGTTTTGCACTTAGTTTTTTCTCAAGCCAGCTATGTTGATTGCCTTGCGGAGTCGCGTCATCATCCTTCTGTTCAGGTTGTTGTTGTTTTTATTTCTCGCCTCATAAGTCATACTGAAGTCTCCATTCAACATCGATGGATCTATTGGTAGTTGGGACACCATGGCCAGCTCATTTAGAATTTTTTGCTTCTGATCATCCTCTGAAAGCCCATACACGCTCATCTTCCAGATAAACTGGCTGTTGTTAACGTTATCTACCCTAGCCGTGATCGAGAAACTATCTAAGTGGTGGGAGACTATCTTTATTAGTTATTTGTCCTAGAAGGTGGCCGCCCCGCACCTTGTACCTATTGCAGGAAGCACTACACAACTCTGAAGATTGGAGACGCCAATTTCAATGGCTAGCTTAGTCGTCCATGTCTGAATTATTGTTGGAAATATGAGCAAATTACTACGAGATTTAATCCGAATGAATAAAAGATAAATCATGACAACAATAGCAGAGATTAAACTAATCATGCGAACTAGCATAGTAGATGAACAGATCACATCTAGGGCACATACTAGAAACATGAATTCTACCATGATCTCGAACAGGAAGGATAGAATCACATACGTTGCAGTGGGAGCAGCATCGCCGGTGTTGACGTTGTCACCCGTGTCGTCGAGGATGAGGTTTCCGAGGTCGGGGAAGAAGTCGTCATTCGGGAAGTCGTCGCTGCCAGCAGTCGCGTGAGTGCGCTCCCCAAAAACCTGATCGCCCCTCTCCGGTACAGGATCACGAGAGGCGGGGTTCCGCAGGCCTGCTGTCCCTTCTCCCAGTGCACGCCAAAAGTAGAGATGGAGAAGACTTGCTTGGCGGCGCAATGATCTGGAACGATGATGCGAAACCATGCGAGACAGCGGCGGCTAGGGTAGACGTCTGCCTGACTATATAGTGCGGGCCGGGTAGGTCGTGGGAGTAAACCCCACGTCCGAGTCTTCACGATCCAAAAGAATCGGAGTAATTAACACGTCCATTAATTATTAATTAATGACTCATTAAATTTTCCTGAGCAGCAAAAATATAGACAACGTGCATAGCTCTGTCCTCGGCTCGGCTCAATCCCGCAATCCCGGCGCGTCGTGACAAGGCATGGCGAGCGAGGAGGAGGAGCGCGCGTGTAGGTCTCCTCTTCTCATGCTCATACAAGTGGTAGAAGAGCTCACCTTATAAAGAGGTGCGATTCTCTCTCAACTTCCGGGGTGGGACTAAACTTTAGTCTCACTCACTACACTCACATGTGTGCATGAATGGGCCAAGAGAATTTCAGAATTTTATTTGGGCTTTGGGCCAAAGGCCTACTAGCAAAATTCCAACAATCCCCCACAAAGTCTCATTGGCTCATCTCATCATTTAGTTCCAAAACATTGTTTGTATACCGGTGCTTAGTGGAGACTGTGAAGTTGAATTTCCACTTAGAGTTTTATGCTACACTAGATCACAACTTGAATAGTGGACTATGCCTTGAACTACAAGTTTTCTGCAAAACTAGTATCACAAAAATTCTTGACCGATACTGGGCTGCCGCAAGGCTTCCCCGCGGGTGGAGCATATACGTCATACTCCAGGGCCTTTCATGAATTTATTAGAGAACACCCAATTCTCACAGACTACGACGTTAAAAGTCAAATTCATATAGGTGTGCTCCTTAGGAGATGCTCTGCAGGACGACATCTCTTCTTACTCAAATAAGCCAATTGGAACACATTAAGATAAATATCAACCTGCCATGCAGATCAGGAGAGTATTGCATCTTCACGAAGTGGGATAACTAAAATAGGGATACTCTCCTCTCAGCTGACCAACAACTTGTCTCCCACTTCTACTTCACGGGATCTCTGATCACATAGAGTGGCTAACCACTATGGACAACTCATGCGGTGGGTCTCAAACCCATCTCCATCGATGCATTTTCTATCACATTACATGATAAACCCTTTGTGAAGGGATCTGCCAAGTTTTTCGTTGTTTGGATATAATCCAACGCAATAACTCCAGAGTTCCTCAATTTTCTGACAGATTTTAGTCTCCTCTTCACATGCCTTGAGGACTTCATATTGTCCTTAGAACTATTTATATTGACGATCATAGTTTGATTATTACAGTTCATCAAGATAGGGGGTATTGGTTTTTCAACCATAGGTAAGTCTATCAAGAGCTCACGAAGCCACTCTGCTTCAACAGTGGCAGTGTCTAATGCTGTGAGTTCTGCTTCCATAGTTGACCTCGTTAAGATGGTCTGCTTGCAAGACCTCCAGGAAACAGCACCACCACCAAGTGTAAAAACATAACCACTTGTGGCCTTAATCTCATCAGCATCAGATATCCCGTTTGAGTCACTATAACCCTCTAGTACCCTTGGATACCCGGTGTAGTGAATCCCATAGCTCGCGGTGCCTTTCAAATAGCGCATAACTCTCTCAAGCGCATGCCAATGATCATCTCCCGGTTTTGACACAAACCGACTCAGCTTGCTCACACCAAAAGAGATAATTCATATAGGTGTGCTCCTTAGGAGATGCTCTGCAGGACGACATCTCTTCTTACTCAAATAAGCCACTTGGAACACATTAAGATAAATATCAACCTGCCATGCAGATCAGGAGAGTATTGCATCTTCACGAAGTGGGATAACTAAAATAGGGATACTCTCCTCTCAGCTGACCAACAGCTTGTCTCCCACTTCTACTTCACGGGATCTCTGATCACATAGAGTGGCTAACCACTATGGACAACTCATGCGGTGGGTCTCAAACCCATCTCCATCGATGCATTATCTATCACATTACATGATAAACCCTTTGTGAAGGGATCTGCCAAGTTTTTCGTTGTTTGGATATAATCCAACGCAATAACTCCAGAGTTCCTCAATTTTCTGACAGATTTTAGTCTCCTCTTCACATGCCTTGAGGACTTGATATTGTCCTTAGAACTATTTATATTGACGATCATAGTTTGATTATTACAGTTCATCAAGATAGGGGGTATTGGTTTTTCAACCATAGGTAAGTCTATCAAGAGCTCACAAAGCCACTCTGCTTCAACAGTGGCAGTGTCTAATGCTGTGAGTTCTGCTTCCATAGTTGACCTCGTTAAGATGGTCTGCTTGCAAGACCTCCAGGAAACAACACCACCACCAAGTGTAAAAACATAACCACTTGTGGCCTTAATCTCATCAGCATCAGATATCCAGTTTGAGTCACTATAACCCTCTAGTACCCTTGGATACCCGGTGTAGTGAATCCCATAGCTCGCGGTGCCTTTCAAATAGCGCATAACTCTCTCAAGCGCATGCCAATGATCATCTCCCGACTTTGACACAAACCGACTCAGCTTGCTCACAGCAAAAGAGATGTCAGGCCTCATGGCACTCGCCAAATACATAAGCGAGCCAATAATCTGATAATACCTCAGTTGATCTCTAGCAATCCGTCGATTCTTTCGAAGCAACACACTAGCATCATATGGAGTTGGAGAAGGCGTGCAGTCGCTATACCCAAAACGACTCAAGATCTTTTCCACATAGTGAGATTGAACGAGTGTGATCCCACCATTCTCATCTCTCAACAGCTTGATGTTTAAGATAACATTAGCTACTCCTAGATCCTTCATCTCAAAGCAGCGAGATAAGAAATCCTTAACCTCCTTGATTAAATAAAGTTTGTTTCCAAAGATTAGTATGTTGTCGACATACAGACAAACAATAACTCCTTCGCCCCCACCATGGCGATAGTACACACACTTGTCACCATCATTTACTACAAAGCGAGCAGCAGTTAATGTTCTTTCGAACTTCTCATGCCACTCTTTAGGAGCTTGTTTAAGTCCATATAATGACTTTAATAACTTGCACACCTTTCCTTCTTGACCAGGTACTACAAAACCATCTAGCTGATCCATGTAAATTTCCTCCTTCAACTCTCCGTTGAGGAAAGTCATCTTAATGTCCATTTGATGGACAAGAAGACCATGTGAGGCAGCCAGTGATAGTAGCACTCGAATGGTGGCCAGTCTAGCTACGGGTGAGTAAGTATCAAAGAAGTCTTCACCTTCTTTCTGGGTATAACCCTTAGCCACAAGCCATGCCTTGTACTTTTCAATCGTACCATCAGGTCTAAGCTTCTTCTTGAACACCCACTTACATCCTACAGGTTTGCACCCATAAAGACGGTCAGTGATCTCCCAGGTTCCGTTAGCTAAGTCAGTGATCTCCCAGGTTCCGTTAGCTAAGATGGAATCCATCTCGCTATGAACAGCTTCCTTCTAGTAGTCAGCATCAGGAGATGCATAGGCTTCTGAAATAGTCTTGGGTATGTCATCCACAACGTACACAATGAAATCATCACCAAAGGACTTTGCAGTCCTCTGTCTCTTACTCCTCACAGGAGTTCCATTGTCACCCTCAACAGGATTCTCAATGTGTTCCATCGCAATGGTGGGTTCAGGAATTATAGTGAATTCCTCACTAGATGGAGTAGGTATCTCCTGATTTGATGAACTTCACATATCCTTCATAGGAAATATGTTCTCAAAAAAAGTTGCATCGTTCGACTCCATAATCGTACCAACGTTGCATGTCGGATACCTCAGATTTTATTATCAAAAATCTATAACCAATGCTATGAAAAGCATAGCCCAGAAGAACACAATCCACGGTTTTTGGTCCAAGCTTGCGCTTCTTGGGAATTGGTATATTGACATTCGCCAAACAACCCCAAGTACGTAGGTAAGAGAGTTTCAACCTTTTCATTTCCCATTCCTCAAATGGAGTCATGGCCTTATGCTTTGTGGGAACTCGGTTTAGGACATGACACGCCGTCATAAGCGCCTCCCCCCACCATTCCTTGGAGAGACCTGATGTGTCTAACATGGTGTTAACCATATCAGTTAGAGTTCGGTTCTTTCTTTCGGCTACCCCATTTGACCGAGGTGAGTAGGGAGGCGTCCTCTCATGGATTATACCATGTTCTGCACAAAACAAATCAAATTCATTGGAAAAATACTCTCCACCACGATCAGACCTAAGCCATTTAATTTTTTGATCAAGTTGGTTCTCCTCAGCTTTATAGTTTTTGAAGAAAGTTAAAGCCTCATCTTTTGATTTCAGAAGATACACATAACAATATCTAGTGGAGTCATCAATCAATGTCATGAAGTATCTCTTTCCACCTTTTGTCAACACATCATTCATCTCACAAAGATCAGAATGTATAAGCTCTAAGGGCGCCAAGTCTCTTGCCTCTGCAGTCTTATGGGACTTGCGAGGTTGCTTAGCTTGCACACATACTTGGCACTTAGAGCCTTTGACAGTAGAGATTTTCGGAATTAAACTCATATTGGCTAGCCGCGTCAGGCAACCAAAGTTAATATGACAAAGTCGTGAATGCCAAATATTAGACTCATTATTGTGGCAAACATTATGGATAACTTTAGTGCAAATATCTGACAAAGACAGGCGGAACAAGCCTCCGCTCTCTTAGCCTTTTCCAACAAATTGTCCATACTTAGAAATTACTACTTTATTCGATTCGAAAACCAACTTAAAACCATCTCAACATAAACGGGAACCGCTAACGAGATTTTTATTGATGGACGGCACATGATGAACATTCTTCAGACGCATGGTCTTCCCCGAAGTAAACTTCAGATCGACCGTACCAACACCTCGAACGATGGCATGTGACCCGTTCCCCATCAGCACGGGAGAAGTCCATGTGACACAGATTCCTTCATATCAGTATCACCAATGACAACATTAGCGGACTTGCCGCTCTTCTCATGTTCGCGCTCCTCAAAGCGGTTAGGACTCTTTGGAGCCCAGTGATTAGGATCACCGCAGACATGGAAAAGTAATTTCCCCTTCTTATGAGAATTCTTCTTGAAGTTGGTAGAATGTGACGGCTTGTTCTTTGTATCAAACTTGCCTTTGCCCTGAGTTTTGTTCTTGTTGTTTTTGAACTTGTTGGGTTGGAAGTTCTTCTTCTGTACCATGTGGGCACTAGAAGCTCCCTCAGCAACTCGAGCACGTGTGTCCTTTGCTCTCGCCTTCTCTTCAACATCAAGAGTACCAATAAGATCCACAACGGAAAACTCCTGTCTCTTGTGTTTCAGAGAAGTAGCAAAATTATTCCATGAAGGTGGAAGCTTGGCAATGATGCCTCCGGCAACAAATTTATCCGGCAACACACACTTGAAGTACTCGAGTTCCTTTGCGAGTGACTGTATCTCATGAGCTTGTTGTACAACAGAACACTCATCAGTCATCTTGTAGTCATAGAATTGCTCCATGACGTACAACTCGCAGCCGGCGTCCGAGGTCCCAAACTTGGCCTCGAGCGCAACCCACATGTCCTTGCCGTTTTCAAACGACATATACGAATCCATAATGGAGTCATCAAGAACACTCAGAAGAGCGCCTTTAAAAAGAGTATCGGTATTCTCAAAAGCTTATAGCTGTGCTGGATTAAGATCTCCCTTAGGCTTGCCCTTAGTGGCGTCATAGCAGCACATGGTCCGAAACTAGTAGACTGCTCTCGTGCGCCACCTCTTATATTGCACCCCCTTAAAGGCAGGCGGCTTCAGATGTGCAGCAAAACCACTCGGAGTAAATTGCCTATATTCAGGTTTTTGGATTGTTGGAAATATGAGCAAATTACTACGAGATTTAATCCGAATGAACAAAACATAAATCATGACAGCAATAGCAGAGATTAAACTAATGATGCGAACTAGCATAGTAGATGAACAGATCACATCTAGGGCAGCGGGAGCATAGTAGATGAACAGATCACATACTAGAAACATGAATTCTACCACGATCTCAAACAGGAAGGATAGAATCACATACGGTGCAGCGGGAGCAGCACCGCCGGTGTTGACGTTGTCACCCATGTCGTCGAGGATGAGGTTGCCGAGGTCGGGGAAGAAGTCATCGTTCACGAAGTCGTCGCTGCCAGCAGTCGCGCGAGTGCGCTCCCCAAAAACCTAATCGCCCCTCTCCCGTACAGGATCACGAGAGGCGGGGTTCCGGAGGCCTGCTGTCCCTTCTCCCGGTGCACGCCGAAAGGAGGGATGGAGAAGACTTGCTTGGCGGCGCAATGATCTGGAACAGTGATGCGAAACCATGCGAGACAGCGGCGGCTAGGGTAGACGTCTGCTTGACTATATAGTGCGGGCCGGGTAGGTCGTGGGAGTAAACCCCGCGTCCGGGTCGTCATGATCCAAAAGAATCGGAGTAATTAACGCGTTCGTTAATTATTAATTAATGACTCATTAAATTTTCCCGAGCAGCAAAAATATAGACAACGTGCATAGCTCTGTCCTCGGCTCGGCTCAATCCCGCAACCCGCGTCGTGACGAGGCGTGGCGAGCGAGGAGGAGGAGCACGCGTGTAGGTCTCCTCTTCTCATGCTCATACAAGTGGTAGAAGAGCTCACCTTATAAAGAGGTGCAGCTCTCTCTCAACTTCCGGGGTGGGACTAAACTTTAGTCTCACTCACTCCACTCACATGTGTGCATGAATGGCCAAGAGAATTTCAGAATAGTTGGGCTTTGGGCCAAAGGCCTACTATCAAAATTCCAACAATTTTGGTCTCCTATAGGTTAAAAACTCTTATCCTATGTGCATGGACTACCTCGTTGACAGCTATACGTTTTTACGGGGAGTTCAAACCCCTCACGTTCAAGGACATGATTTTGTAGTTCGTATCACTCACGAGGACATGTATTTTCTCCATCGACTGCACTTACTACTAAAAGAAGAAACAAACACCTTACATCTTGTTGTGGGGCATGATGGCCACCGATAGGCCCAAAACCCCGCCGTTGTCTAGATGCTAACCACTTGCACTGAATACTACACATAAACAATAATCGTAACTCAAACTGGTTTATGACCAGCCGCCGACAAAGACTAATAGAAGTAACTAACATGATCGCTATGCATCATCTTCATCCACTTCGGCCATGCCCGCGACAACGTGCAGCGCCTTGCAAGAGGGTCGTGAGCTCGGCTATGGCAGCGATATCCTTGGAGGATATAGGCCCGTTGAAGTGCTTCAGGAGCTAGCCATCGCCTTGGGGATCCTCTTTTTCTTTGGTCTAAGCATGCTCGGCTCTTAGATGAGGCGCAGAACCACCCTCTGCACCACCGGGACGGTGCAAGATAAAACAACTTGATATATGGGTGCTACATCGAGCAGGTGCCGAGCTTGCCCTTGTCTTTGGGGGCTTAGGAGTGGGGCCGCAACGGTACATTGGAGAAGAGCAGCAGGGGCTTCCTCCTCCTGAGCCTCCACAATCTATAGCCGCCTAACTTACAGCGTCATCATCGTGGCGTGGAAGCTGACTGATGTCGGCGTTGGAGAGGTGATGCAGGGTAGCAACAAAGGCATAGCGAGGTCCCAATGCAGGGAAGGATCTCAACATATTGAAGCCCGTGTGAGGGCGTTGTCGCATGCTTGCAGGGTGTTGAGCGTGGCGGTGACCTCTCTCCATCCTCGAAAACCAGTGGCATGTTCAGAGACTCGATCATGGCACACACCATCTCTAGCTGCATGCAGTCTGTGCGGGGGAGACAACATGCGACCACCAGGGAATGTGAAGAAGGCAGCAATAGGGTCAGGCTATGGAGATGCTTGGCATGGATCATGTTGTTGGAGCAGGGACAACGGTGGGGTGGCACACAACGCAGTCGCCGCACATGCGACCCTATCCCTGGAGCGGCCCCGCACATGATCAACGTGGCGATGGCCTGTCGGGGTGCGGCTTCGGTGCCTTGGTGCAGCCTCGATGATGTCTGTCGCCTTTCTCTTGGCGTGGCAGCTGGTGCTAGGAAGGCGTCCCTCCATGAATGCCTGGAGCTGCCCTGGTCCGCGTCGTCGTCGCCTCTGCCTCCACCTTGAGGGAAGCTGCCGCACCTCGTGAACACGGTTCGAGGAGCGATGTGATACATCTCCAATGTATCTATAATTTTTGATTGTTTCATGCTATTATATTATCAATCTTGGATACTTTATACGACTTTTAGTGCTAGTTGTTTTCTGCTTGTTTTTGGTTTTCTAGAAAATCAGTATGAAACGAAGTCCAAACGCTACGGAACTTTTTTGATGATATTTTATCTAGACAAGAGAGATCCTAGAAGCTATGGGAGGATACTAGATGACAACCGAGGAGACGGCAAGGCAATAGGGAGCGCCCTGTTACCTTGCCCCCCCCCCCCCCCCGAGGCTCCGTCTGACCTAATTACACTTCTATAAATTCTCAAATTTTGGGAAACCAATAAAGAGCCACCTGAAACCCTTTTTCCACCGCCACAAGCTTCTGTTCTTCCGTGATCCTATCTAGAGGCCTTTTTCGGTACTCAGCCGGAGGGAGAATCAATCATGGAGGGCTTCTAGATCATCATTGCTGTCTTCCGGTGATGCGTGAGTAGTTCACCACAGACCTACAGGTCCACACCTAGTAGCAAGATGGCTTGTTCTCTCTCTTTGATCTTCAATACCATGTTCTCGTCAATCAACTTGGAGTTCTATCCGATGTTATCTTCTTTTGCGGTGTATTTGTTGGGATCCTATGAATTGTGGGTTTACAATCATATTATTTATTGAAAGTAGTTGAGTCTTTTCTGAACTTTATTATGCATGATTGTCATAGCTTTGTATTTCTCTCCGATCTATCCATTTGGTTTGGCAAACTAGATTTATTTATCTTCGGTGGGAGAGGTGCTTTTTCATGGGATCAATATTGCGGTGCTTGCTACCTCTTGAGCACTGCGTTGCACTTCCCCGAAGAGGAGAGGATGATGCAGCAAAGTAACATAAGTATTTCCCTCGGTTTTTGAGAACCAAGGTATCAATCCAGTAGGAGGCTACACGCAAGTCCCTTGTACCTACACAAAAACAATAGCTCCTCGCAACCAACGCGATTAGGGGTTGTCAATCCCTTCACAGTCACTTACGAGAGTGAGATTTGTTAGAGTTGATAGATAATATTTTTGGTATTTTTGATATAGAGATGCATAGTGAAAAGTAAAAGGCAAAGTAAAAAAGCAAAGCAATAATAAAGTGATGGAGATTGATATGATGAGAATAGACCCGGGGGCCATAGGTTTCACTAGTGGCTTCTCTCAAGAGCATAAGTATTCTGCGATGGGTGAACAAATTACTATTGAGCAATTGACAGAATTGAGCATAGTTATGAGAATATCTAGGTATGATCATGTATATAGGCATCACGTCCGATACAAGTAGACAGACTCCTGCCTGCATCTACTACTATTACTCCACTCATACCGCTATCCAGCATGCATCTAGAGTATTAAGTTAAAAACAGAGTAACGCCTTAAGAAAGAAGACATGATGTAGAGGGATAGTTTCATGCAATATGATAAAACCCCCATCTTGTTATCCTCGATGGCAACAATACAATATGTGCCTTGCTTCCCCTTCTGTCACTGGGAAAGGACACCACAAGATTGAACCCAAAGCTAAGCACTTCTCCCATTGCAAGAAAAACCAATCTAGTAGGCCAAACCAAACTGATAATTCGAAGAGACTTGCAAAGATAACCAATCATACATAAAAGAATTCAGAGAAGATTCAAATATTATTCATAGATAGACTTGATCATAAACCAACAATTCATCAATCTCAACAAACACACCGCAAAAAGAAGATTACATCGAATAGATCTCCACAAGAGAGGGGGAGAACATTCTATTGAGATCCAAAAAGAGAGAAGAAGCCATCTAGCTAATAACTATGGACCCGAAGGTCTGAGGTAAACTGCTCACACTTCATCGGAGAGGCTATGATGATGTAGAAGCCCTCCGTGACGACGGCCCTCTCCGGCGGAGCTCCAGAACAGGCCCCAAGATGGGATCTTGTGGATACAGAAAGTTGCGGTGGTGGAATTAGGTTTTTGGCTCCGTATCTGATCGTTTGGGGGTACGTAGGTATATATAGGAGGAAGGAGTACGTCGGTGGATCACTGAGGGGCCCACGAGGCAGGGGGCATGCCCCCCACCCTCGTGACCGCCTCTTTGACTCCTTGGAGTAGGGTCCAAGTCTCCTGGATCATGTTCGGTGAGAAAATCACGTTCCCGAAGGTTTTATTCCGTTTGGACTCCGTTTGATATTCTGTTTCTTCGAAACACTGAAATAGGCAAAGAACAACAATTCTGGCTGGGCCTCCGGTTAATAGGTTAGTCCCAAAAATAATATAATAGTGGAAAATAAAACCCAATATAGTCCAAAACAGTAGATAATATGGCATGGAGCAATCAAAAATTATAGATACGTTCGAGACGTATCAGGCATCCCCAAGCTTAATTCCTGCTCGTCCTCGAGTAGGTAAATGATAGAAAGAGAATTTTTGATGCGGAGTGCTACTTGGCATAATTTCAATGCAAATCTTCTTAATTGTGGTATGAATATTCAGATTCGAAAGATTCAAGACAAAAGTTCATATTGACATAAAAATAATAATACTTCAAGCATACTAACTAAGCAATTATGTCTTCTCAAAATAACATGGCCAAAGAAATTTTATCCCTACAAAATCATATAGTTTAGTCATGCTCCATTTTCGCCACACAAGAATGCTCTCATCATGCACAACCCCGCTGACAAGCCAAGCAATTGTTTCATATCAAACTTATAAACCTTCACGCAATACATGAGCGTGAGCCATGGATATAGCACTATGGGTGGAATAGAATATAATGATGGGGGTCATGTGGAGAAGACAAAAAAGGAGAAGATCTCACATCAACGAGGCTAATCAATGGGCTATGGAGACGCCCATCGATTGATGTTAATGTAAGGAGTAGGGATTGACATGCAACAGATGCACTAGAGCTATAAATGTATGAAAGCTCAACAAAAGAAACTAAGTGGGTGTGCATCCAACTTGCTTGCTCACGAAGACCTAGGGCACTTGAGGAGGCCCATTGTTGGAATATACAAGCCAAGTTCTATAATGAAAGATTCCCACTAGTATATGAAAATGACAAAACAAGAGACTCTCTATCATGAAGATTATGGTGCTACTTTGAAGCACAAGTGTGGAAAAAAGGATAGTAGCATTGCCCCTTTTTTGCATTCTTTTTTTATTTGGCCTTTCTCTTTTTTGGGGACAATACTCTATTGAATGATGATCATCACACTTCTACTTATTTACAACTCAATGATTACAACTCGATACTAGAACAAAGTATGACTCTATATGAATGCCTCCGGCGGTGTACCGGGATATGCAATGAACCAAGAGTGACATGTATGAAAGAATTATGAACGGTGGCTTTGCCACATATACTATGTCAAATACATGATCATGCTAAAGCAATATGACAATGATGAATGTGTCATGAGGAACGGCATGGTGGAAAGTTGCATGGCAATATATCTCGGAATGACTATGGAAATGCCATAATAGGTAGGTATGGTGACTGTTTTGAGGAAGATATAAGGAGGTTTATGTGTGAAAGAGCGTATCATATCACGGGGTTTGGATGTACCGGCGAAGTTTGCACCAACTCTCAATGCGAGAAAGGGCAATGCACGGTACCGAAGAGGCTAGCAATGATGGAAGGGTGAGAGTGCGTATAATCCATGGACTCAACATTAGTCATAAAGAACTCACATACTTATTGCAAAAAATCTACAAGCCATCAAAAACCAAAGTACTACGTGCATGCTCCTAAGGGGATAGATTGGTAGGAAAAGACCATCGCTCGTCCCCGACCGTCACTCATAAGGAGGACAATCAAATAACACCTCATGTTTCAAATTTGTTACATAACGTTTACCATACGTGCATGCTACGGGACTTGCAAACTTCAACACAAGTATTTCTCAAATTCACAACTACTCAACTAGCACGACTTTGATATTATCACCTCCATATCTCAAAAAAATTATCAAGCATCAAACTTTTCTTATATTCAACGCACTCAAAAGAAAGTTTCACAAATCTTGAATACCAAGCATATTATTATTATTAAACAATTTACCATGCTATTAAAGACTCTCAAAATAATCTAAGTGAAGCATGAGATATCAATAGTTTCTATAAAACAAATCCACCACCGTGCTCTAAAAGGTCTAAGTGAAGCACATCGAGCAAAATTATAAAGATCAAAAGATATAAGTGAAGCACATAGAGCAAAACTACATAGCTCAAAAGATATAAGTGAAGCACATAGAGTATTCTATCAAATTCCAATTTATGTATGGCTCTCTCAAAAGGTGTGTACAGCAAGGATGATTGTGGCACACTAAAAAACAAAGACACAAATAATACAGGACGCTCCAAGCAAAACACATATCATGTGGTGAATAAAAATATAGCTCCAAGTAAAATTACCGATGAAAGTAGACGAAAGAGGGGATGCCTTCCGGGGCATCCCCAAGCTTTGACTTTTTGGTGTCATTGGATTATCTTGGGGGTGCCATGGGAATCGCCAAGCTTAGGATCTTTCCACTCCTTGTTCCATAATCCATCAAAAGATTTCACCCAAAACTTGAAAACTTCACAACACAAAACTCAACAGAAATCTCGTGAGCTCCGTTAGAGAAAGAAAACAAAAGACCACTTCAAGATAATGTAATGAACTCATTATTTATTTATATTGGTGTTAAACCTACTGTATTCCAACTTCTCTATCGATTATAAACTATTTTACTAGCCATAGATTCATCAAAATAAGCAAACAACACACGAAAAATAGAATCTGTCAAAAACAGAACTGTCTGTAGTAATCTGTAACTAACGCAAACTTCTGGAACTCCAAAAATTCAGCCAAAATAGGACGTCCTAGGCAATTTTTTTATTGATCAGCAGAAATTTGAATCAGTATTTTATCACGTACTGGTGAATTTTAATAATTCGGGCACTGAGCGCAATGTTTCTGGAATTTACAGCAAGATCAAATAACTGTCATCCAAGAAGTTCCTATAGGTTTAACTTTGCAAAAACACTAATTAAAACATAAAACCACATCTAAACAGAAGGTAGATGGATTATTTATTCCTAAACAGAAGAAAAACAAAAAAACTAAAAATAAAATTGGGTTGCCTCCCAACAAGCGCTATCGTTTAACGCCCCTAGCTAGGCATAAAAGCGAGGATAGATCTAGGTATTGCCATCTTGATTAGTAATTCTTTTAGCGATGTTATGCTCGAATCCGGGAGGTTCTTTATGTTTCCCTTCATATTCAGAAATCTTGAGATCTAAAGAATCCAACCGCTTATTGCAAAGAGTAATCAACATATTCATGCGGTGGAGATTCCCGCTAACACTCTTAAGCGGTTCAAGATACTTTTGTAAAATCATAGTAACTTCACAAATTTTTTCAAAAACTTGCGTTTCCTCTTGGGTATGACGGGCCCCTTTTGTTGAGGTAAAGTTCCTACTGTACCTTCTATAGTTTCATGCACGATACTGGGATCAATTTCAATAAAATTGCCTTTGGCAACGCAATCCAAAAGTTGTCTATGAGACATATTAAGTCCAACATAAAAGTTGCCAAGCAAAATTCTGAAATTTACTTCTAGGGTGCAATTACGATAAGATTCCATCATTCTAAACCAAGCATCCTTTAATTTTTCTCCTTGTCTTTGTTTTAAGTGAAGAACTTCAAACTGGGGGGACAAAGGAGCAGAAAGAGGACTAGCCATAACGACAAGGCAAGCGAGAAAAATGCAAAAGGAAAAAAGAGAAGGAGATTGGAAAGAGAGGGCAAATAAAACGGCAAGGGTGAAGTGGGGGAAAGGAAAACGAGAGGCAAATGGCAACTAATATAATGCGGGAGATAGGGATTGTGATGGGTACTTGGTATGTTGACTTTTGCGCAGACTCCCCGGCAACGGCGCCAGAAATTCTTCTTGCTACCTCTTGAGCACTGCGTTGGATTTCCCCGAAGAGGAGAGGATGATGCAGCAAAGTAGCCTAAGTATTTCCCTCAGTTTTTGAGAACCAAGGTATCAATCCAGTAGGAGGCTACACGCAAGTCCCTTGTACCTACACAAAAACAATAGCTCCTCGCAACCAACGCGATTAGGGGTTGTCAATCCCTTCACGGTCACTTACGAGAGTGAGATCTGATAGAGATGATAGATAATATTTTTGGTATTTTTGATATAGAGATGCAAAGTGAAAAGTAAAAGGCAAAGCAAAAAAGCAAAGCAATAATAAAGTGATGGAGATTGATATGATGAGAATAGACCCGGGGGCCATAGGTTTCACTAGTGGCTTCTCTCAAGAGCATAAGTATTCTACGGTGGGTGAACAAATTACTGTTGAGCAATTGACAGAATTGAGCATAGTTATGAGAATATCAAGGTATGATCATGTATATAGGCATCACGTCCGAGACAAGTAGACCGACTCCTGCCTGCATCTACTACTATTACTCCACTCATCGACCGCTATCCAGCATGCATCTAGAGTATTAAGTTAAAAATAGAGTAACGCCTTAAGCAAGATGACATGATGTAGAGGGATAGTTTCATGCAATATGATAAAAAACCCATCTTGTTATCCTCGATGGCAATAATACAATACGTGCCTTGTTGCCCCTTCTGTCACTGGGAAAGGACATCGCAAGATTGAACCCAAAGCTAAGCACTTCTCCCATTGCAAGAAAAACCAATCTAGTAGGCCAAACCAGACTGATAATTCGAAGAGACTTGCAAAGATAACCAATCATACATAAAAGAATTCAGAGAATATTCAAATATTATTCATAGATAGACTTGATCATAAACCCACAATTCATCGGTCTCAACAAACACACCGCAAAAAGAAGATTACATCGAATAGATCTCCACAAGAGAGGGGGGAGAACATTGTATTGAGATCCAAAAAGAGAGAAGAAGCCATCTAGCTAATAACTATGGACCCGAAGGTCTGAGGTAAACTACTCACACTTCATCAGAGAGGCTATGATGATGTAGAAGCCCTCCGTGACAACGGCCCTCTCCGGCGCAGCTCCGGAACAGGCCCCAAGATGGGATCTCGTGGATACAGAAAGTTGCGGCGGTGGAATTAGGTTTTTGGCTCCGTATCTGATCATTTGGGGTACGTAGGTATATATAGGAGGAAGGAGTACGTCGGTGGAGCACCGAGGAGCCCACGAGGCAGGGGGTGCTCCCTAGGGGGGCGCGCCCCCCTCCCTCGTGACCGCCTCTTTTACTCCTTGGAGTAGGGTCCAAGTCTCCTGGATCACGTACGGTGAGAAAATCACGTTCCCGAAGGTTTTATTCCGTTTGGACTCCGTTTGATATTCTATTTCTTTGAAACACTGAAATAGGCAAAAAACAACAATTCTGGGTTGGGCCTCCGGTTAATAGGTTAGTCCCAAAAATAATATAAAAGTGGAAAATAAAGCCCAATATAGTCCAAAAAAGTAGATAATATAGCATGGAGCAATCAAAAATTATAGATACGTTGGAGACGTATCAGTGCTCTATATCCCAGTGACAGAAGGGGACAAGACATGTATTTGTATTACTGTCATTAAGGGTAAAACGACGGGGTTTATTCAAATTGATTGTGTTTACTTTGTCTACATCATGCCATATTGCTTAAGGTGTTACTCCATTTTTTTATGAACTTAATACCATAGATTCATGTTGGATAGCGGTCGATTGATGGAGTAATAGTAGTAGATGCAGGAAGGAGTCGGTCCACTTGTCTCGGATGTGATGCCTATATACACAATCATTACCGTGAATACATCATAACTATGCGCTTTCTATCAATTGCCCAACAGTATTTTGTTCACCCACCGTATGCTATGTGCTCGGGAGAGAAGCCTCTAGTGAAAAATATGGCTCCCGGGTCTACAATTATCATATTATAAAATCCAAAATACCTTTGCTGCAATTTTATTATGTTTATTTTACTTTACAATTTACCCATCTACCTTTACAAGATTTAATCCTTGCAAGTAACGAGTTCAAGGGGATCGACAACCCCCTTACCCGCATTCGTTACAAGTATTTGCTTTTGTGTGTGCGGGTGTTGTTCATGAGGCTTTGCATGATTCTCCTGTTGGTTTGATAAACCTTGGTTCTCACTGAGGGAAATACTTATCACTACTGTACTGCATCTCCCCTCCTCTTCGGAGAAAATCCCAACGCAGCTCACAAGTATCAAGAAGAATTGATGCCGTCGTTGCGGGGAGACATCATTAAAACCTATCAAGTACCTATACATAAACTATCATCTACTTGCTCTACATTTTATTTTCCATTGCCTCTTGTTTTCATCTCCCCCACTTCTCATAAAAACACAAAAACACAAAAAAAAATTGCTTTGTTAGAGCATCTACAGACGGGCGCCTCAAACCCGCCTCATACGCCTGGGCGGGCCGCCAGGTCACTGTCTGATCACGTTTTTTCGACCAAGATAGGCGCCTTAAACGGGTCTCAAATGCTCGGGCTGACCGGTACCCCCCATATCCAGCCCAAAAATGGGGCGGATATGGGGGCGCCCGGGCATGCCCACCATGTCGGACCCAATAGCCCGACCCCATCCCAAATTGCATCATATCCACCAAACCCTTCCTCCTCCTCCTCCTGCCGCCCTCCAACCTTTCCCGCGCCTGGACCCTCGCCGTCCTCCACCCTTGCTAATATAATAGCGTGAACCACTCAAAAAATATAGATACGTTGGAGACGTATCAAGCATCCCCAAGCTTAATTCCTGCTCGTCCTCGAGTAGGTAAATGATAAAAACAATTTTTTCATGTGGAATGCTACCTAATATATTCATCATATATTCTTTTCTTTGTAGCATGGACATTTGGACCTGAATGATTCAAAGCAATAGTCTATGATTTGACATGAAGAGATCAATACCCAAGCATATCAACAAGCAACTATGTCTTTCAAAATAGCAACGCTAATAAAAGTTATCCCTAGTCCATTATGCTCAATCATTGATCCATTCATGAAACACACTCAGATATTAACTACATCCAATGCACAAGTATGACAATAGTGTTCCCTAGTTGGTGCTTTACAAGAGAAGATGGAGACTCAACATAAAAATAAAAAATTGCATAAAAGTAAATAGATAGGCCCTTCGCAGAGGGAAGCAGAGATTTGTAGAGGTGCTAGAGCTCATAGCTTAAATTGAGAGATAAATTTGTTTTGAGAGGCATGCTTTTCCTGTCAAAGAAAACGGCGAGAATTCCCACTATCTTCCATGCTAGATAAATCATAGGCGGTTCTCAAACAAAAAATAAAGTTTATTTCCTTTCCACCATTCTTTCACAATACATGGCTAGCCGTATCCATGGGTGTCTTCCATACCAACACTTTCCAAGGAATTTATTATCAAGAAAATAAAAAAATCATTTCGGGACTGGGCATCCCTATTACCTGCTACACTCTCGTGCAATGACAAGTGAATAAACACTCATCGTGAGAATAAAATACCTAGCATGGAAGATATTGGCCACCCCATGCCGCTTCATGAGAGGTACAAGCACACAAAAAGGAAATTCATTTTGAAAATTAGAGTTCGCACATACAAATTTACTTGGAAATACATGGAAATACCGCATATAGGTAGGTATGGTGGACTCATTTGGCACAACTTTGGGTTTTAGGAGTTGGATGCACAAGAAGTATTCCTTCTTAGTACAAGGGAAGGCTAGCAAATAGATTGAGAAGCAACCAACAAAAAAACAGTCATAAACGAGCATTGAAAATAATTAACACTGAATAATGCACCACAAGTAGGATATAATTTCATTGCATGACTATTAACTTTACGTGCATGCATAGGGAATCACAAACCTTAACACCAATATTCTTACTAAAGCATAATTACTCACCAACATGACTCACATATCGCTATCTCCATATCGCAAAAATATTGCAAGGAATCAAGTTCATAATATCCAATGATCTTCATGAAAGTTTTTATTATATCCCCCTTGGATATCTATCACTTGGGGACCGAATTCATATCTCGTACAGATTACCATTACAATTCTTAACTCTCAAAAAGATCTAAGTGAAGCACGAGAGCATAAATATTTCTTCAAAAAAATTCAAATCTCAAAATAATATAAGTGAAGCATGAGAGCATATTTCTTCAAAAAAATTCCAACTCTCAAAATAATATAAGTGAAGAATGAGAGCATATTTCTTCAAAATATAACCACCGCCGTGCTCAAAAAAGATATAAGTGAAGTACTAGAGCAACTGCCTAGCTCAAAAGATTTAAGTGAAGCACATAAAGTATTCTAGCAAATCATGATATGCGTGTTGCTTTCTCAAACAAGTGTGTTAAGCAAGGCTGATTGTGACAAACTAAATAATAAACAAAGCAAAGACTCATATAATACAAGACCTCCAAGCAAAACTCATGATACGTGACAAATGAAAATATAGCTCCAAGTAAAATTACCGATGGTCATTAGAAGAAAGAGGGGATGCCTTCCGGGGCATCCCAAAGCTTATTTGCTTGGGATTCCTTGAATATTACCTTGCGGTGCCTTGGGCATCCCCAAGCTTAGGCTCTTGCCACTCCTTATTCCTTCATCCATCATGATTTCACCCAAAACTTGAAAACTTCAATCATACAAAACTTAACAAAACCTTCGTAAGATCCGTTCGTATAATAAAGCAAATCACCACTTTAATTACTGTTGCAAATCCATTCATATTCTTTTATTGCATTATACCTACTGTATTCTAACTTCACTGTGGCTTATACCCCCCGATACAGTCCATAGATTCATCAAAATAAGCACATAATGCAACGAAAACAGAATCTGTCAGAAACAAAATAGTCTGTAGTAATCTGAACTTTGACCATACTTCTGTAACTCCAAAAATTCTGAAAAATTAGGAAGACATGGGAAATTTTTATATCAATCATGTGTAAAAAATTCAGAATTTTATTGCGCTCTAGAAATTTTTAACAATTCTGCTACTAGACGCAAAAGTTTTTGTTAATGCACAGAATCAAATCAACTATCACCCAAATCATCCCAAACGCCTTAATTGGCACAAACAATAATTAAAACACTAAAATAGAATCATAATTGTAGCCTAATTGTATATTTATTAAAAAACATAAAATATAAAAAGAAAATAAAAGATAACTATTGGTTTGCCTCCCAACTAGCGCTACTGTTTTACGCCCCTAGCTAGGCATAATGCAAAGTTTCAAGTGTTGTCATCTCTGGTTTTGTTTCCATAGGTGGCCCTCATGATTGACTCATATGGTCACTTAATTCTAGTTCTAGGGAAGTGTTCCATACCCTTCTTTAACGGAAAGTTAAATTTAATATTCCCTTCTTTCATGTCAATAACGACACCCATCGTTCGTAAAAATGGTCTATCAAGTATGATGGGGCAAGACAGATTGCAATCAATGTCAAGTACAATAAATCAACGGGCACATAGTTCCTATTTACAAGAATAAGAACATCATTAATTCTACCCAAAGGATTTTTAATAGTAGAATCCGCAAAGTGCAAACTAAGAGAACATTCATCCATATTGCTAAAACCGGGCATATCACATACAGATTTCGGAATTGTGGAAAGACTAGCACCCAAATCACATAAAGCATTGCATTTACAATTTTTACTCTTGACTTTAATGGTGGGTTGCCATTCATCATATAATTTTCTAGGAATTGAAATCTCTAATTCTAACTTTTCTTCCAAAGCTTTCATCATTGCTTCTACAATATGTTTAGTAAAAGCTTTATTTTGTTTATAGGCATTGGGTGAATTTAACATGGGTTGCAACAAAGAAATACACTCAACCAAAGAGCAACTATCATAATTAGAATCTTTGTAATCCAAGAGAGCGGGCACGTCACTAGTTCAAGTTTTGACATCGCCAAACCCACTTTTAGCAATTTTTTCATCAAGTTTTCCACCCTCCGAATCATGAGGACGCCTTCTAACTAAAGTTGTCTCCTCTTCAGTCCTCTTATCATCAATTTTAACATTACTAAACAAGGAATCAATAGAAGAAACACCAATAATTTTAATCTCCTCATCATTACGACGAAAGAAACCGGGAGGAATCACTTTTTCTAAAAATCTCTTTTAGCTCTAACCATATCGGTTATTTTCTTACTTTCATCGATAGAAACATATCTATACCTACTAATAAAGTAAGGTGTGTTTCTCCAATTTTTTCATCCGTTCACCATCAAAAAGTTTTTCTTTCTATCCGAGGTGGTACTAAACTTTTGTGCGTCTATCCGCTAGAAAAGAAAAAAGATTAGTACAGAATTCCGCCATTGGGCCACGCGCGCTGCGGCCCAACAAGGCCAGCCAATTTATTAATGCCCACAGAGTTAGGAAGGCCTTATTTGTCGCACGGAGCGAAGAATAGTTGAAGTTTCGCACAGGTCGCCTATGACTGGGTCGGCCCGTCTCCCCTTTTTCGTTGTTCTATTTCTATTTTTCTTTTGTTGTTCCTTTTTATTTCTCTTTTATATTTTTTCCTTTTTTCTTATTTTTAATTTTTATTTATGAAGTAAAAATTTATAAAAATATTCAGAATTTCAATTTTTATTCAAATATTCAAATAATGGTTAGAATTCCAAAATTTGCTTCTGTATTGAAAAATGTTTGAAACTTTTAAAATTTCCTGTTTCAAAATTTCCTCAATATTCAAAAAATTCTCTCCTTTTTAAAAATAATGGTCTGGGATTTAAAAATTGTTAATGTTTCCAGGAATATTCACCAATTCGTATATTTTAATGTTTAAAAAAATAAAAAATATTTCTGATGTGACTCTATAGTATTTTTTTAATATTAGCACTGGCCATTAGTTAGCGGTGTGCATTCGTTCTTTGCTGGTTGACTATAAATGAAAGAAATTGTGGACACGTGTCTATAAATTAAGTTATTTGGCTTTAGTTTGAGCAAAATTATGGGTACTTGATCTCTAAAATAATCGAAGAGAATAAACCCTAAAAAAGAAGGGACATTAATGCCTGATTATGCCCATGAAATGGGATTTATGCGCTGCAATTAATAATCCACCCGGTTACGCCGTCGTAGCATAGAATGGTCGAAGCAACCATGTACCGAAGATCGCCGTGCAGCCAAAAAATGAGTAGGCAGGCACAAGCCCGAGATGAAAGCGAACCCGGAGGAAAAAAGGCATGAGTTGGGTGCTCGCCACCACACCGACCAACCCTATCACTATCAAGATTTTGCATGTCAAACATGTCCAGCGAGAAGACCATAACTTCTTGCTTTGTCGCCTACCATTGTGGAGACCTTTTTTGGATGACACATCAATTATTTTCCCCATTGCTTCTTGCAAAAAAATATCCCTCCCGTTGCAACGCACGGGCATATGTGCTAGTAAAGCTTTAATTGATTCATTAATATCAACCTTGGGTGGAAAAATTTTAATCTTAAGATTTTCCACATCATGAATAATTCTATCGATGCTCCTAGATATATCATCAAGTTTACTCTGTCAGATTCCGGGCTCCGCAGACCCTGGATAGGTTCAAACTCTCGGGTGCATGCGAAGAACTAAACCTCCCCAGTATGCCAACTCGTCGATCCCACGGCCTAGGCCGATGAACTGGGAGGAAATGGGACACAACAGTTTACCAAGGTTCGGGCCACCTTGTGGTGTAATACCCTACTCTTGCTTTGTGGTGGATTAGCCTCGAGGTGGGCTGAGGATGAACTAGTACAGTGGGAGAACAACCTCACGAGGTGTGCTCTTGTGTTTGTGTGAGATGGTGAGGGTGTGGGTCAATGAATCATCCGTGCCTCTCTACGGTGGTGGCTAGGCTCTATTTATAGTGGCCTTGGTCCTCTCCCCAAAATGAAGGCGGGAAGGGATCCCACAATGGCCAAATTCGAAGGGAGACAACTAGTACATCTTATCCTGACGAAAGGTGGTCTACGCCTGCAAAGCTTTTGGTCGTGACGACGTGGTGGGCTCGGCGATGACCTCCGTCCTGCCGTCCTGGTGGTCTTGGTCTTGTAGCATGGAAATGGAAACCTTTGGTTGATGCCTCGGGACTCTGCGCCTGTGCTTGCCTCTTTAGCACCAAAGAGGAAACCTGCTGTACTGCGCCCACTGGCGCCCGCCTGGCCCTGGTCGTCATGGCTCGCGTCGCCCAAACCTCGCAAGGTGAGGGATTGCATAGAAATCTCCGCTCCTTAGGAGCCAGCCTGAGGAGGTCGCTCCTTCTTGAGGTATTGGCGTCGTTCGCCTCGCGAGGGTCTTGAGTTGTTGGTGCTGAAGATGGGACATACCAGGCCGTCGATGGATCCACGCCGCGGGCCGCAGGCAGGCAATTCTGGGTACCCCTGTTCCCAGAACGCCGATAGTAGCCCTCGGGCCCAAGGCGCGCACGGACTTGGCTTCAAGGCGAAGCCAAAGGGGGCTAAGCGCTGCGGGTCATAACCGCCTGCGGCTTCGGTCGACGTGTGGCGCTTGATGGGTGGTACCTCTTGAGCACTGCGCTGGTTTTCCCTTGAAGAGGAAAGGGTGATGCAGCAAAGTAGCGTAAGTATTTCCCTCAGTTTTTGAGAACCAAGGTATCAATCCAGTAGGAGGCTACGCGCAAGTCCCTCGCACCTACACAAAACAAATAAATCCTTGCAACCAACGCGATAAGGGGTTGTCAATCCCTGCACGGTCACTTACGAGAGTGAGATCTGATAGATATGATAGGATAATATTTTTGGTATTTTTATGATAAGGATGCAAAGTAAAATAAAAGCAAAGTAAAAAAGCAACGGAAATAACTAAGTGTTGGAAGATTAATATCATGGAAAATAGACCCGAGGGCCATAGGTTTCACTAGTGGCTTCTCTCAAGAGCATAAATATTTTACGGTGGGTGAACAAATTACTGTTGAGCATAGTTATGAGAATATTTAGGTATGATCATGTATATAGGCATCACGTCCGAGACAAGTAGACCGACTCCTGCCTGCATCTACTACTATACTCCACTGATCGACCGCTATCCAGCATGCATCTAGAGTATTAAGTTCATAAGAACAGAGTAACGCCTTAAGCAAGATGACATGATGTAGAGGGATAAATTCATGCAATATGATAAAAACCCCATCTTATTATCCTCGATGGCAACAATACAATGCGTGCCTTGCTGCCCCTACTATCACTGGGAAAGGACATCGCAAGACTGAACCTAAAGCTAAGCACTTCTCCCATTGCAAGAAAGATAAATCTAGTAGGCCAAACCAAACTGATAATTCGAAGAGACTTGCAAAGATAACCAATCATATATAAAAGAATTCAGAATATTCAAATATTGTTCATAGATAAACTCGATCATAAACCCACAATTCATCGCTCTCAACAAACACACCGCAAAAGAAGATTACATCGAATAGATCTCCACGAGAGAGGGGGAGAACATTGTATTGACATCCGAAAAGAGAGAAGAAGCCATCTAGCTAATAACTATGGACCCGAAGGTATGAGGTAAACTACTCACACTTCATCGGAGGGGCTATGGTGTTGATGTAGAAGCCCTCTGTGATCGATGCCCCCTCCGGCGGAGCTCCGGAACAGGCCCCAAGATGGGATCTCGTGGGTACAGAAGGTTGCGGCGGTGGAATTAGGTTTTTGGCTCCGTATCTGATCGTTTGGGGGTATGTAGGTATATATAGGAGGAGGGAGTACGTCGGTGGAGCAACGTGGGGCCCACGAGGGTGGAGGGCACACCTGGGGGGGGGGAAGGGTAAGCGTGCCCCTACCTCGTGGCTTCCTCTTTGCTTTCTTGACTTAGGGTCCAAGTCTCCTGGATCATGTTCGTTCCAAAAATCACGTTCCCCAAGGTTTCATTCCGTTTGGACTCCATTTGATATTCTTTTTCTGCGAAACTCTGAAATAGGCAAAAACAGCAATTCTGGGCTGGGCCTCCGGTTAATATGTTAGTCCCAAAAATAATATATAAGTGAATAATAAAGCCCAATAATGTCCAAAACAGAAGATAATATAGCATGGAGCAATCAAAAGTTATAGATACGTTGGAGACGTATCAAGCATCCCAAGATTAATTCATGCTCGTCCTCGAGAAGGTAAATGATAAAACAGAATTTTTGATGCGGAATGCTACTTGGCATAATTTCAATGTAATTCTTCTTATTGTGGCATGAATGTTCAGATTTGATATGATTCAAGATAAAAGTTTAATGTTGACATAAAAACAATAATATTTCAAGCATACTAACTAAGAAATTATGTCTTATCAAAATAACATAGCCAAAGCAAGTTCTCCCTAAAAAATCATATAGTCTGGCTATGCTCCATCTTCCCCGCACAAAATATTCATATCATGTACGACCCCGATTTTAACCAAGCAATTGGTTCATACTTTTAACGCGCTTCAGCCTTTTCAATTCTTACGCAATACATGAGCGCAAGCCATGGATATAGCACTATGGTGGAATAAGGTATAATGGTAGGGGTTATGTGGGAAGATAAAAAAAGAGAAAGTCTCACATCAACGCGGCTAATCAACGGGCTATGGAGATGCCCATCAATTGATGTTAATGCGAGGAGTAGGGATTGCCATGCAACGGATGCACTAGAGCTATAAGTTTATGAAAGCTCAAAAAGAAACTAAGTGGGTGTGCATCCAACTTGCTTGCTCATGAAGACCTCGGGCATTTGAGGAAGCCCATCATTGGAATATACAAGCCAAGTTCTATAATGAAATTTCCCACTAGTATATGAAAGTGACAAAATGAGAGACTCTCTATTATGAAGATCACGGTGCTACTTTGAAGCACAAGTGTGGTAAAAGGATAGTAACATTGTCCCTTCTCTCTTTTTCTCTCATTTTTCTATTTGGGCCTTTTCTCTTTTTTTATGGCCTCTTTTTTTTAGTCCGGAATCTCATCCCGACTTGTGGGGGAATCATAGTCTCCATCGTCCTTTCCTCACTTGGAACAATGCTCTAATAATGATGATCATCACACTTTTATTTACTTACAACTCAATACTTATAATAAGATATGACTCTATATGAATGCCTCCGGCGGTGTACCGGGATATGCAATGAATCAAGAGCGACATGTATGAAAGAATTATGAACGGTGGCTTTGCTACAAATACAATGTCAACTACATGATCATGCAAAGCAATATGACAATGATGGAGCATGTCATGATAAATAAAACGGTGGAAAGTTGCATGGCAATATATCTCGGAATGGCTATGGAAATGCCATGATAGGTAGGTATGGTGGCTGTTTTGAGGAAGATATAAGGAGGTTTATGTGTGATAGAGCGTATCATATCACGGGGTTTGGATGCACCGGCGAAGTTTGCACCAACTCTCAAGGTGAGAAAGGGCAATGCACGGTACCGAAGAGGCAAGAAAATTGCAGAAAGGTAAGTGTTCGTATAATCCATGGGCTCACATTAGTCATAAAGAACTCATATACTTATTGCAAAAATTTATTAGCCCTCGAAGCAAAGTACTACTATGCATGCTCCTAGGGGAAGGGTTGGTAGGAGTTAACCATCGCGCGATCCTGACCGCCACACAAAGGAAGACAATCAACAAATACTTCATGCTCCGACTTCATTACATAACGGTTTACCATACGTGCATGCTACGGGAATCACAAACTCCAACACATGTATTTTTCAATTCCACAATTACTCAACTAGCATAACTATGATATTACCACCTTTATATCTCAAAACAATTATCAAGCATCAATTTCTCATGATATTAATTAAGGCAAATTGCCATGCTATTTTAAGACTCTCAAAATAATATAAGTGAAGCATGATAGATCAATAGTTTCTATAAAACAAATCCACTACCATGCTCTAAAAGATGTAAGTGAAGCACTAGAGCAAAACTATATAGCTCAAAAGATATAAGTGAAGCACATAGAGTATTCTAATAATTTCCGAATTATGTGTGTCTCTCTCAAAAGGTGTGTACATCAAAGATGATTGTGGTAAACTAAAAAAATAAAGACTCAAATAATACAAGACGCTCCAAGCAAAACACATATCATGTGGTGAATAAAAATATAGCTCCAAGTAAAGTTACCGATGGAAGTAGACGAAAGAGGGGATGCCGTCCGGGGCATCCCCAAGCTTTGGCTTTATGGTGTACTTAGATAATGTTGGGGGTGCCATGGGCATTCCCAATATTAGGCTCTTGCCACTCCTTGTTCCATAATCCATCAAATCTTTTACCAAAAACTTGAAAACTTCACAACACAAAACTCAGCAGAAAATCTCGTGAGCTCCGTTAGCGAAAGAAAACAAAAGACCACTTCAAGGTACTGTAATGAACTCTTTATTTATTTATATTGGTGTTAAACCTAATTTATTCCAACTTCTCTATGGTTTATAAACTATTTTACTAGCCATAGATTCATCAAAATAAGCAAACAACACACGAAAAACAGAATCTGTCAAAAACAAAACAGTCTGTAGTAATCTGTAACTAACGCAAACTTCTGGAACTCCAAAAAATCAGCCAAAATAGGACAACCTAGACAATTTGTTTATTGATCATAAGCAATTCGAATCAATATTTTATCATGTTCTGGTGATTTTTAACAATTATTTTCGTGAATAGAAAGTTTCTGGAAATTTCTGCAAGATCAAATAACTATCATCCAAGAAGATCCTATAGGTTTAACTTGGCACAAACACTAATTAAAACATAAAAACACATCTAACCAGAGGCTAGATCAAATATATATTCCTAAACATAAGCAAAAAGCAAAAAAACTAAAAATAAAATTGGGTTGCCTCCCAACAAGCGCTATCGTTTAACGCCCCTAGCTAGGCATAAAAGCAAGAATAGATCCAGGTATTGCCATCTTTGGTAGGCAATCCATAAGTGGCTCTCATGATAGATTCATATGGTAACTTTATTTTCTTCCTAGGGAAGTGTTCCATGCCTTTCTTTAATGGAAATTGGAATCTAATATTCCCTTCCTTCATATCAATAATTGCACCAATTGTTCTAAGGAAAGGTCTACCAAGAATAATAGGACATGAAGGATTGCAATCTATATCAAGAACAATAAAATCTATGGGCACATAGTTCCTATTTGCAACAATAAGAAGATAATTAATTCTTCCCATAGGTTTCTTAATAGTGGAATCCGCAAGGTGCAAGTTTAGAGAGCAATCATCAAAATCATGGAAACCTAGCAAATCGCACAAAGTTTTGGGAATATTGAAAACACTAGCACCCAAATCACATAAAGCACAGAACTCATGATCCTTAATCTTAATTTTAATATTAGGTTCCCACTCACCATAAAGTTTTCTAGGGATAGAAACTTCCAACTCAAGTTTTTCTTCATAAGATTGCATCAAAGCATCAACGATATGTTTGGTAAAAGCTTTATTTTGACTATAAGCATGAGGAGAATTTAGCACGGATTGCAACAAGGAAATACAATCTATCAAAGAGCAATTATCATAATTTAATTCGTTGAAATCCAAAATATTGGGTTTATTAACATATAATGTTTTAATTTCTTCAATCCCACTTTTATCAATTTTATCATCAACATCTAAAAACTCTGAATTTTTGGAACGCCTTCTAGGTAAAGGTGGATCATATTCAGTCCCATCATTATCAAGATTCATATTGCAAAACAAAGATTTAATAGGGGACACATCAATAAATTTTAGATCTTCATCTTTATTTTCATAAGAACTAGAAGAACACGCTTTCATAAAGCAATCTTTCTTAGCACGCATCATAGCGGTTCTTTCTTTGCACTCATCAATGGAAATTCTCATGGCTTTGAGAGACTCATTGATATCATGCTTAGGAGGAAAATATCTAAATTTTAAAGAATCAACATGAAGAGAAATTCTATCAATGTTCCTAGCCAATTCATCAACTTTAAGCAATTTCTCTTCAAGCAAAGCATTGAAATTCTTTTGTGAATTCATAAACTCTTTAACACTAGTCTCAAATTAAAAGGGCATCTTATTAAAATTTTCATAAGAGTTGTTGTAGGAATTACCATAATTGTTAGAGGAATTGCTAGGATAAGGCCTAGGATTAAAGTTTCCTCTATACGTGTTGTTCCCAAAATTATTCCTACCAACAAAATTCACATCCATAGATTCATTATTAATCTCAATAAAAGTAGACAAAGGCATATAATTAGGATCAGAAGAAACACTCTTACTAGCAAATAATTGCATAAGTTCATCCATCTTTCCACTCAAAACATTAATTTCTTCTATCGCATGCACTTTTTTATTAGTAGATCTTTCAGTGTGCCATTGAGAATAATTAACCATAATATTATCTAGGAGTTTAGTAGCTTCTCCTAAGGTGATTTCCGTAGAAGTGCCTCCCGTGGCCGAATCTAAAAGATTTCTAGAAGCAAAATTCAATCCGACATAAATTTTTTGTATAATCATCCACAAATTCAAACCATGAGTAGGGCAATTACGTATCATTAATTTCATCCTCTCCCAAGCTTGTGCAACATGTTCATGATCAAGTTGCTTAAAATTCATAATGTCGTTTCTAAGAGAGATGATCTTAGCGGGAGGAAAATACTTAGAGATAAAAGCATATTTGCACTTATTCCAAGAATCAATACTATTTTTAGGCAAAAGACGAAAACCAGCTTTAGCACGATCTCTAAGCGAAAAAGGAAATAGCTTCAACTTAAGAATATCATTGTCAACATCTTTCTTATTTTGCATATCACATAAATCAACGAAGCTATTTAGATGAGTAGCAACATCTTCACTAGGAAGGCCGGCGAATTGATCTTTCATGACAAGATTCAACAAAGCAGCATTGATTTCACAAGATTCAGTATCGGCAAGAGGAGCAATCTGAGTGCTAAGGAAATCATTATTGTTGGTATTGGTAAAGTCACATAATTTGGTATTATCTTGAGCCATCGTGACAAACAAACAATCCAACACACGAGAAAAAAAAGCAAGCGAAAAAGGGGCGAACGAAAAAGAGAGTGCGAATAAAACGGCAAGGGTGAAGTGGGGGAGAGGAGAATGAGAGGCAAACGGCAAATAACGTAATGCGGGAGATAAGGGTTTGTGATGGGTACTTGGTATGTTGACTTTTGCGTAGACCTCCCCGGCAACGGCGCCAGAAATCCTTCTTGTTACCTCTTGAGCACTGCGGTGGTTTTCCCCTGAAGAGGAAAGGGTGATGCAGCAAAGTAGCATAAGTATTTCCCTCAGTTTTTGAGAACCAAGGTATCAATCCAGTAGGAGGCTACACGCGAGTCCCTCGCACCTACACAAAACAAATAAATCCTCGCAACCAACGCGATAAGGGGTTGTCAATCACTACACGATCACTTACGAGAGTGAGATCTGATAGATATGATAGGATAATATTTTTGGTATTTTTATGATAAAGATGCAAAGTAAAATAAAAACAAAGTAAAAAAGCAACGGAAATAACTAAGTGTTGGAAGATTAATATGATGGAAAATAGACCCGGGGGCCATAGGTTTCACTAGTGGCTTCTCTCAAGAGCATAAGTATTTTACGGTGGGTGAACAAATTACTGTTGAGCAATTGACAGAATTGAGCATAGTTATGAGAATGTCTAGGTATGATCATGTATATAGGCATCACGTCTGAGACAAGTAGACCGACTCCTGCCTGCATCTACTACTATTACTCCACTCATCAACCGCTATCCAGCATGCATCTAGAGTATTAAGTTCATAAGAACAGACTAACGCCTTAAGCAAGATGACATGATGTAGAGGGATAAATTCATGCAATGTGATAAAAACCCCATCCTGTTTTCCTCGATGGCAGCAATACAATACGTGCCTTGCTGCCCCTGCTGTCACTGGGAAAGGACACCGCAAGATTGAACCCAAAGCTAAGCACTTCTCCCATTGCAAGAAAGATCAATCTAGTAGGCCAAACCAAACTGATAATTCGAAGAGACTTGCAAAGATAACCAATCATACACAAAAGAATTCAGAAGATTCAAATATTGTTCATAGATAAACTTGATCATAAACCCACAATTCATCGGTCTCAACAAACACACCGCAAAAGAAGATTACATCGAATAGATCTCCACGAGAGAGGGGGAGAACATTGTATTGAGATCCAAAAAGAGAGAAGAAGCCATCTAGCTAATAATTATGGATCCAAAGGTCTGAGGTAAACTACTCACACTTCATCGGAGGGGCTACGGTGTTGATGTAGAGGCCCTCCGTGATCGATGCCCCCTCCGGCGGAGCTCTGGAACAGGCCCCAAGATGGGATCACGTGGGTACAGAAGGTTGCGGCGGTGGAATTAGGTTTTTGGCTCCTTATCTGGTCGTTTGAGGGTACGTAGGTATATATAGGAGGAAGGAGTACGTCAGTGGAGCAACGTGGGGCCCACGAGCATGGAGGGCGCGCCTGGGGGGGGTAGGCGCGCCCCCTACCTCGTGGCTTCCTCTTTGCTTTCTTGACTTACGGTCCAAGTCTCCTAGATCATGTTCATTCCAAAAATCACGTTCCCGAAGGTTTCATTCCGTTTGGACTCCGTTTGATATTCTTTTTTTGCGAAACTCTGAAATAGGCAAAAAAACAGCAATTCTGGGCTGGGCCTCCGATTAATAGGTTAGTCCCAAAAATAATATAAAAGTGAATAATAAAGCCCAATAATGTCCAAAACAGAATATAATATAGCATGGAGCAATCAAAAATTATAGATACATTGGAGACGTATCAATGGGACGTGGGCGTCTCCTCTCCCCCACGCAACCTCGGCAACCGTTCGATTTTACTAGAGCCTGCTGCATGCAAAAAAGATCATCATTAATGGGGATCATGGAGGCCGGCGGTTGGCCTCCCTTCGGCTATAATTGGGGGGAGGGGCAGAGCCCCCTGCTCATCTCCATCTTCTCGCCGCTCGCTCTTCCTTCTCCGTCCTTGTATCGCCGTCTTGCCGTAGCATCCATGGCTCCGATCAGGAGGTTTTCCGTGGCGGAGAAGGGAAAAGCTCCTTGGGAGGAGCTTGGGCCACTTCCGCCAAATAAAAGGCTTGGCCGCTCCCGCAATGCCGGCGAGGGGTAGGAGGTGATGCGGCCTTGGTATGAGCGGCCTCCTGGCTTCCCGATCGCTATGTAATCCCGTGCGCAGAGCCCTGGGTAGGGTGGCAGTGCCCAGCGCCGCACGGTTCGGGGTGGCGGAGGACAGGCCAAGGCTGCACGGCCAGCCGGCCCGCGAACTCACGCCGAAGGCACATCGCGCGAGTTCGTGGTGTGGGCGACAATGCCGTCGCGCATGTGGATCCGACTCCCGAGGTTCTTCGCTGAGGGGATACCATCGAGGGGGCCTGCCGAGCTGTGGCTGCAACACGCCGGGTGCTGCAGCCAAGCTACTGAAGTGGATGTCGAGGTCGTCCTCCCGGGCGACGTCTTCATGACTCGAGGATGGGGCAAGATCGCCCGCGCCTGCTGCCTCGAAGGGCCCCTCGCCATCCACTTCCAGTATGATGGAGCCTCCATGCTTTTCTTCAAAGTCTTCAGCGAGGACGACCGGTGCCTGGAGTGCTGCTCTAGAAGGGGCGGTCCACACAGCACGGCCTCGGGCGCCGAACTTGCCCTTGGCCTTGCCAGCAGCTCCTCCAGCAGAAGCAGTGACTCTCCGAAAACCTGCGACTCTCCGGAGTCTAGCGACGACGACAGCTACGGGCCGCCGAGCTCTTGCCGCGCCCGGAGCGCAGCAGCAGCGTCCGCCCGACGTCGTTGGTGACGCCCTGTGGCCGGGGCTCTTGCAGGTCCTCTTCTTTTGTTTTCCCTACGCGGAATCGTGACAAGCCCCGTCGGGGTATGTAAGAAACCATAATGCTTTTGCTTCGATTTATCTTTCCTAGTTCGGTGTTGCAACTGCGTATCTTCCTTCGGCATGGTGCTCCTTTTCATTCACGCGGTAGCTTAGTGCTCTACGCCAACAGGACCCAGTCCCCAGGCAGGCTTCGGCCAACGCTGGTATGCCAGGTCGCGATGTCGTGGTCAAGGCCAGGAGGTGAGCATCCCGAGGTCCGGTAAGAGCCCCTGAGGCGCGATGCTCAGGAGGTCCCCTCTAGCGTGCAAGCGGCTCCCTGAAGGCTGAAAAGGACAACGACATTACCCGAGCGAGATAACGGTATTCAAAATACTGAGCTGTGAGGTTCACGCCAATATATATGGGGTGACTTATCTTGGAGAGCTCGCGGTGATTCCCTTGCGTGACGCCTGACCATGCCCTAGTGATGGCACTTCTAGGAGAAGCTCACGCCGATTTCCTCGCTCATCCAAATGCTCTACGTCCTTGGGTCCCTGCACTCGAGCGAGGCTCAGCCGCCACTGGTATGCCAGGTCGCGATGCCGTGGTCAAGGCCAGGGGGTGAGGACTTGTGAGCCAGTAGGAGCTCCTGAGGCACAATGCTCAGTAGCCCCCCTTTAACGTGCAAGCGAATTGCATAAAAACGGAGTGGCTAGCGAGGCCACTCGTAGTCTAGCTCCGGAGGCTCCTGCGAGTTAGTCGGGGAGAGAGATCATAACACCTGTTCGTGCTTGCTATCCTGGAGTTGATCTTTTCGCGAGAAGGTGAAGGCACTGAGGACCTGGTGAGGTGACATGCGCGGGGCAGGCCGCTAGACAGAGCTCAATCTCTCAGGTTTATCGGCGCTGCAGGGACGGACCCAAGCATAGTCGCCGTGCTAATAGCCCCCATGGCGGGATGAGCAAACGGCGGGTTAGCAACGCGCGGAGGCCGCGAGGGGCGACGAAGCACCGGACAAACATGTGATAATCATAAAGCAGCTCATGGAAGGGGTAAAGCCAGTTCTAATAGATGCAAATAATGGTACATGTCGCAGGGACGGACCCACATGGCTTGGGGATAGTGCAGCCCGAGGGGTGCCCCCAACTGAACAAACAAAAAAATGTTAGCTGGCACCGTTGCTGAAGAAGTGTTGAAGTAGCTGAAGACGCATGTTGCAGAAGTCACTCCTCATGAGTCGCCCAGGTCCTGAACCTCGTGAGGCTCCGGAGGCCTGGGGGGCTCGCGAAGATCCATCCCCACCTCCGATAGGATCGCCTGGTGCCTGGCCTCATGAACCGCTAGGACGCCCCACATGTGGTGCTGGTGCATGGCAGCCCTGTTCAGCAAACTGAAAGGCATGCGAACATAGCTGTGAGGGGGGCCCTCGCACCGGCCGATGTGGGACGGCCAGAAAAGCTCCTGAGACGTGGCTCTGTTGAGCCCTGGGATGTTGACGCAGGCACGCAGCTCGCCGCCCTCGTCAGGGGAGGAAGCTGCGCCAGGTGGTGAAGGGCGAAGTTCGCCTCGCATGGCTCTTGCCTCCTATAGCTCCTTGATTGCCTGGTGATGAACTCCTGAGCGCCCGGCGCCCCGCGCCCGGCGCTCTCCTCCCGGAAGCATGTGTTGAAGCACGCCTCCACATGGTGCCTAAGCGCCTCCCTCATGACGTTGGCCAGGTCGGAGGCCCCCCAGGGAGAGCCCCCGAGCCCAGCCTGAGGGGGCGCTAGGCGCGCCTTCCTATGTGAGAGGGGAAGGCGCCCCGTCAGTGGGCGCAGGTCTCGAGGCAGGGCCACCGGCCGCCCCATCCTCCTAAGGTCCTCGGAGGAGCAGCTGCTTATTCTTCTTGGGGACGACCTCAGGAGGATAGACAACGCCCTCATCATCTGGGTTCTCAACTGCCGCAGCCCGGTAGGCGCGCTCAAGGCAACACAACGCGCCCTTCTCGTCGTAGGCGACCGTGATGATGTCGCAGCTTCTTGGCATCATGAGGACGTTGTAGCCATGATGACTCGCAACAATGAATTTGGCTAGGGCCGGGTACCCAAGGATGGCGTTGTACGGGAGGCGAATGTGGGCAACGTCGAAGTCGATGAGCTCAGTGTGGTAGTTGTCATGCTTGTCGAAGGTGACAGGGAGGCGGATCTTCCTTATCAGGGTGATGGAGTCGTCGGTCACTCCTGAAAAAGGCTTGGTAGGGTCAAGCTGGTCGTATGGCACCTAGAGCCTGTCGAACGTCTCGACGGAGAGAACATTGAGCCCCGCGCCGCCATCAATGAGTGTCTTGGTGACGAGGACGTTGCTGATGGTAGGCGAGCAAAGCATCGGGAGGGTTCCAGCAGTGGCCTCGCACTTGAGCTGGTTAGCAGAGTCGAAGGTGACGGCGTACTTGGACCACTTGAGCGGACGCATCGCCTCGAGCTTGGAGAGGGCCGCGTTCACCTCATGAGCGAACTGCTTGAAGATGTGATGGGATGCAGAGGCCTGAGTGCCGCCTAGGATGCAAGCGATGGCACGAGGCTCTTGGAAGCCCCCAGCCCCATCATCTTGGTGGTGGTCATCATTCCTTCTTGGTGGTGGCGGCAACGGAGGAAGGCCAGCGTTTCCCTAAGGAGGGTCCTCACGAGGCCGATCCATCCAGGGACCCTCTCGAGGCTGGCCCTACCAACGGTCCTCACGAGGCTGATCGCGTCAGCCCTGGCGGGGGTCGCGGTTGTCCCAGCGTCCTCTGCCTCGGCCTCCCCCATGGCCGTAGCCTCGGTCGTTGCGCTCGGGGCGTCGGCCGAGGCGGCCGTCGCGGATGGCCCTGAGCTCCTGGCAGTCATTGGTGTTGTGGTTGTGCATGTTGTGGAAGACGCAGAACGGGCGGCTGCCCTTGGATGACTCCAGGTGGTCGCAGCAGGGCTTCATCTCTGGTTCAGCCGTGATCACAGCTGGCTCCTTGCGCTTCACATCCTTAGCCTTGGCTTTCTTGTCTTCTGGGTCAGCCTCCGGAAGCTCAAGGAGGGAGAGGAGACCTTCCTCAGCTCTCGCACATTTGGTTTCCATGTTGAACATCTCCATAGCTGTGCACGGGTCCTCGTGTATGGCGAGCTCTTCCTTTATCTTAACGTCCCGGACGCCATCAGTGAACACCGAAATGATGGCCTCGTCCGACACCTTGGGAATCTTGAGGCGAACGATGTTGAAGCACTGGATGTATTTGTGCAAGGTCTCTCCTGGCTGCTGCTTGATGTGCCGCAGGTCACCCGCAGCCGGTGGGCGGTTGCGAGTGCCTTGGAAGTTGGCGACGAAGCGCTCTCGCATCTCATCCCAGGAGGAGATCGATCCCGCGGGGAGGTTCAAGAGCCACAAGCGCGTGCCATCTTTGAGGGCCATGGGGAACCAGTTCGGCATGACCTTCTCATCGCCGTTGGCGGCCTTGATGCTCAATTCGTAGAGCCGCGGGAACTCGGCAGGGTCGGGGGTGCCGTCGTAACGTGGAGGCAGGTCGGGCTTGAACTTCCCTGGCCAGACGACGCGGCATAGCTCCGGGGTGAACGCGCGACATCCCGCCGTGGTCACGGGAGCCCGTCATGGAGGTGGAGCCTAGTGTTGGCGCTCACGCACCACCACCTCGGGTGGCACGCGGTCTTGACACATATGTCACGTTACACAGCTACAAACCTATCTGTTAACAAGAGATTGATTCACGTCGCCGAGGCTGGATCTGACCCGGCCGTTGTTGTAGCTGGGGACAGTGGGGAGGCAGGACATGGCAACGGACCACGGGGCAGAAGCTTGACATCGCATGGTAGGATATGTTGCTGTTGCGGCCGGAGTGGCTAGCGACATGGGAGGGGGTCATGAGATGTCGCACTTATGTATGTGTGTGTGTCCAACGCATTTCGTACTCATACGTACACAAGGTTGACAATTGAGATGCATGTAAGGCCACGTCTTTCTCGACCATCACAATTTTTCTCCCGCAACAACGTCACCGAAAGATCATCAACTGAAGAGCGAGTTATTGAACTCATGCTTCAACTAGTTAGCAATGAATTCTATCTGTCCAAAATTGATTTACCAATCTCCCTGCAGGCTCAGCTGAGACAATCAAAGAAACAAAATTCTCCACACAAAAAAAGATTTCAAAGACATGCATGCTCTTGATAACCCACAAGTATAGGGGATTGCAACAGTTTTCGAGGGTAGAGTATTCAACCCAAATTTATTGATTCGACACAAGGGGAGCCAAAGAATATTCTCAAGTATTAGCAACTGAGTTATCAATTCAACCACACCTGGAAACTTAGTATCTGCGGCAAAGTGTTTAGTAGCACAGTAATATGATAGTGGTGGCAACGGTAACAAAAGAGTAGTGCAAGCAATAGTAAATATTTTTGGTATTTTGTAGTGATTGTAACAGTAGCAGCGGGAAAGCAAATAAGCGTAAACCAGTATATGGAAAACTCGTAGGCACCGGATCAGTGATGGATAATTATGCCGGATGCGGTTCATCGTGTAACAGTCATAACATAGGGTGACACAGAACTAGCTCCAATTCATCAATGTAATGTAGGCATGTATTCCGTATATAGTCATACGTGCTTATGGAAAAGAACTTGCATGACATCTTTTGTCCTACCCTCCCGTGGCAGCGGGGTCCTATTGGAAACTAAGGGATATTAAGGCCTCCTTTTAATAGAGAACCAGAACAAAGCATTAGCACATAGTGAATACATGAACTCCTCAAACTATGGTCATCACCGGGAGTGGTCCCGATTATTGTCACTTCGGGGTTGCCAGATCATAACACATAGTAGGTGACTATAGACTTGCAAGATAGGATCAAAAACTCACATATATTCAGCAAAACATAATAGGTTCAGATCTGAAATCATGGCACTCGGGCCCTAGTGACAAGCATTAAGCATAGCAAAGTCATAGCAACATCAATCTCAGAACATAGTGGATACTAGGGATCAAACCCTAACAAAACTAACTCGATTACATGTCCAGCAAGACTACGATGGAATTACTCACGCACGGCGGTGAGCATCATGAAATTGGTGATGGAGGATGGTTAATGATGACGATGGCGATGAATCCCCCTCTCCGGAGCCCCGAACGGACTCCAGATCAGCCCTCCCGAGAGGTTTTAGGGCTTGGCGGCGGCCCCGTATCGCAAAACGCGATGATTTCTTCTCTCTGATTTTTTCTCTCTGAAAGCGAATATATAGAGTTGGAATTGGCGTTGGAGGGTTTCCAGGGGGCCCACGAGGTAGGGGGCGCGCCCTAGAGGGGGGCGCGCCCCCCACCCTCGTGGACAGGGTGTGGGCCCCCTGGTCTTCATCTTTGGCGAGGATTTTTTATTATTTTTTCTAAGGTGTGGGCCCCCTCATGGATTTTTTACTATTTGTTTTCTGCACATAAAACAACACCATGGCAATTCTGCTGAAAACAGCGTCAGTCCGGGTTAGTTCCATTCAAATCATACATGAGTCCAAAACAAGGGCAAAAGTGTTTGGAAAAGTAGATACGACGGAGACGTATCAACTCCCCCAAGCTTAAACCCTTGCTTATCCTCAAGCAATTCAGTTGACAAACTGAAAGAAAGAAAGAAAAACTTTTACAAACTCTTTTTGCTCTTGTTGTTGTAACTATGTCAAACCAACATTCAAGTTTTCAGCATAGATCATAACTATCCACATTTGCAATAATTCTCAGGTCTCATAATTACTCGTATCAATAACATAATCAACTAGCAAGCCATAATAATAAATCTCGGATGACAACACTTTCTCAAAACAATCATAATATGATATAACAAGATGGTATCTCACTAGCCCTTTCTGAGACCGCAAAACATAAATGCAGAGCACCTTTAAAGATCAAGGACTGACTAGACATTGTAATTCATGGTAAAAGAGATCCAATCATAGTCATACCCAACATAGATTAATAGTGATGAATGCAAATGACAGTTGTGCTCTCTAGCTAGTGCTTTTTAATAAGAGGGTGATGACTCAACATAAAAGTAAATGGATAGGCCCTTCACAGAGGGAAGCAGAGATTTGTAGAGGTGCCAGAGCTCGGTTTTGAAATAGAGATAAATTGCATTTTGAGCGGTTTACTTTCATTGTCAATGTAGCAACTAAAAGATGGCGATATCTTCCATGCTAAACACATTATAGGCGGTTCCCAAACAGAATGGTAAAATTTATACTCCCCCTCCACCAACAGGCATCAATCCATGACTTGCTCGAAACAACGAGTGTCTCCAACATACATCAGGTCCCAGGGGGAGTTTTGTTTGCAATTAATTTTGATTTAGTTTGCATAAAGCATGGGACTGGGCATCCCGGTGACCAGACATTTTCTCGTGAGTGAGGAGCGGAGTCCACTCCTCTTGAGAATAACCCGCCTAACACGGAAGATAAGGACAGCCTTGGTTTATACATGAGCTATTCGAGCATACAAAACAGAATGTTTATTTGAAGGTTTAGAGTTTGGCACATACAAATTTACTTGGAATGGCAGGTAGATACCGCATATAGGAAGGTATGGTGGACTCATCTGGAATAACTTTGGGGTTTAAGGATTTGGATGCACAAGCAGTATTCCCACTTAGTACAGGTGAAGGCTAGCAAAAGACTAGGAAGCGACCAACTAGAGAGCGAGAACAGCCATGTACATGCATTAAAATTAATAAATATTGGATGCAAGCATGAGTAGGATATAATCCACCATGAACATAAATATCATGAAGGTTATGTTGATTTGTTTCAACTACATGCGTGAACATGTGCCAAGTTAAGTCAGTTAAATCATTCAAAGGAGGATGCCACCCTGTGATACCACATCATAATCATTTCAATAACATGTTGGCATACAAGGTAAACCATTATAACTCATAGCTAATCAAGCATGGCACAAGCAACTATGATCTCTAATTGTCATTGCAAACATGTTTATTCATAACAAGCTAAATCGAGAACGACGGGCTCATCATATTTACAAAAACAAAAGAGGTCGAGTTCATACCGGCTTTTCTCATCTTAGTCAGTCCATCATATATCATCATAATTGCCTTTCACTTGCACGACCAAATGATGTGATTAATAATAAGAGTGCACGTGCATTGGACTATGCTGGAATCTGCGAGCATGTTTGCAAGCAAGAGTGAAATTCTCTAAGTCCAGTCTATAAGATTTGTCATAAAGATCAAACATGGCTGAAGAAGAATTACGCGAAGATGAATACTCAAACCTCCTCACAAATGTACTTGTGAGATCATGATACTGGGGGCATTTGTTAGACTCAAAATCCTCGAGACCGGCATTGCGTAGATATGCTTTGAATTCTTCTTTAATTCCCGCACGGTCCATAAAATTTTCCGACGGCCATTCACAAGGCCGTACTGGAGCGTCTCTTGGTGGATCCTCATCAGCATCGCGCATAGCAATCCTGGGTCCTTGCTTCTTAGAAGAACCACCTTGGAAGATCTTCCTAAGCATATTGTTCTTCTCTGAAAAATTCTGAATTTTTTAATAACTTCAAACAAAGGTGAACCAACTTCAATAAAACTGATAGCAACTACTCCTACAAGTGCCTAGAGCCTATATCAAGCATTAGAACTACTTGGAACCATATAAATTTGTCATGCAAGCTCAAGAACATGGTCACCTATGCAGCACAAATTTGCAAAGAATAAAGCACTAGAACAAAAACTAATTGGACCAATGGAGGAGTCACATACCAAGGAACAATCTCCCCAAGCAGTTTTGCGAGAGGTGCTTTGAGCAAGGAGATCGAAAATCACATCAAAAGTGGCTGGAACTTATGCTTGAGTTGGTTTTTCGGGTTTGTGTGAGACAGAGGAAGAAGATGGGTGCTGGGATAAGTGGAGGAGGGCCACCGTGGGCCCACGAGGCAGGGGGCGCACCCTAGGAGGGGGGCGCGCCCACCACCCTCGTGGCCAGGTGGCAGCTCCTCCCGCGGTAATTTTTGCACAGTAAATCCTCAAATATTCTCGAAAAAATCATATTAAATTGGCATGTCATTCTGAGGACTTTTATTTTCGGGATATTTTTATATTGCACGGATATGCCAGGAAACAGACAGAAAAATACTATTTTTACTTGTTTCTACTAATTAACAGAAAATATAGAGAGGGTACAGAAGTTTGTGCTTCTAGTTTCATCCATCTCATGCTCATAAAAAATAATCCACTAACAAGGTTGATCAAGTCTTGTTAACAAACTCATTCCGATAATCATGAAACCGGAGAAATTTCGAATAACACTAAGTTACCTCAACGGGGATATGCACATCCCCAATAATAAGTATATCATATTTCTTTTTGACAGTAGGAAGGGGAAATTCAAAACCTCATCGATGGAATTTTTCCAGTGGAGTTGATACTATGAACTTGAGGTTGTTTCCTCGGAAAGTGTACCATATGCTCATTACCATTAACATGAAAAGTGACATTGCCTTTGTTGCAATCAATAACAGCCCCTGCAGTATTAGGAAAAGGTCTTCCAAGAATAATAGGCATACTATCATCCTTGGGAATATCAAGAATAACAAAGTCTATTAAAATAGTAATGTTTGCAACCACAACAGGCACATCCTCACAAATACCGACAGGCATAGCAGTTGATTTATCAGCCATTTGCAGAGATATTTTAGTAGGTGTCAACTTATTCAAGTCAAGTCTACGATATAAAGAGAGAGGCATAACGCTAACACCGGCTCCAAGATCACATAAAGCAGTTTTAATATAATTTCTTTTAATGGAGCAAGGTATAGTAGGTACTTCGGGATCTCTAAGTTTCTTTGGTATTCCACCCTTAAAAGTATAATTAGCAAGCATGGTGGAAATCTCAGCTTCCAGTATCTTTCTTTTATTAGTAATGATATCCTTCATATATTTAGCATAAGGATTTGTTTTGAGCACAACAGTTAATCGCATACGTAAAAAGATAGGCCTAATCATTTCAGCAAAGCGCTCAAAATTCTCATCATCCTTTTTCTTGGATGGTTTGGGAGGAAAGGGCATGGGTTTCTGAACCCATGGTTCTCTTTCTTTACCATGTTTCCTAGCAACAAAGTCTCTTTTATCATAACATTGATTCTTTGATTGTGGGTTATCAAGATCAACAACAGGTTCAATTTCTACATCATTATTATTACTAGGTTGAGCATCATCATGAACATCATTATTAGTGTTTTCATTAGGTTCATGTTCATTACCAGATTGTGTTTCAGCATCAGACATAGAGATATCATTTGGATTATCAGGTGGTTCAGCAATAGGTTCACTAGAAGTTTGCACAGTTCTATCATTCTTCTTTTTCTTGTTTTTAGAAGAACTAGGTGCATCAGTATTATTTCTCTGAGAATCTTGCTCGATTCTCCTAGGGTGGCCTTCAAGATACAAAGGTTCCTAAGTCATTCTACCTGTTCTAGTAGCCACTCTAACAGCATAATCATTTTTCTTACTATTCATTTCATCAAGCACTTCTTTTTGAGCCTTAAGTACTTGTTCTACTTGAGTGGTAACATTAGAAGCATGTTTGCTAACAAGTTTAAGTTCACCTCTAATATTAGCCACATAATCACCCAAGTATTTAAGCATATCAGAATAATATTTCAATTGTTTACCAAAATAAGCATTGAAATTTTCTTGTTTGACAATAAAATTATCAAACTCATAAAAACATTGCATAGCAGACTTATAGTGAGGGACATCACCTTCATCAAATCTATAGAGAGAATTTACCTTTACTACCTGTGTCGGGGTATCGGGATCAGGAGGTTCTTCAGTGAATAAATAATTGAGGTCATATACTTCTTCGACAGGCGGTAGATTAAGACCATGTATTTCTTCAATAGGGGGTAAATTCTTAACATCGTTAGCTTTAATACCTTTTTCTTTCATAGATTTCTTTGCCTCTTGCATATCTTCGGGACTGAGAAATAGAACACCTCTCTTCTTCGGAGTTGGTTTAGGAATAGGATCATTAATGGGAGCAGGAGCTGGCTCAGGAGGTGCCCAATTATTTTCATTTGTCAACATATTATTCAATAGAATTTCAGCTTCATCCGGTGTTCTTTCCCTGAAAAGAGAACCAGCACAACTATCCAGGTAATCTCTGGAAGCATCGGTTAGTCCATTATAAAAGATATCAAGTATTTCAGGTTTCTTAAGAGGATGATCAGGCAAAGCATTAAGTAACTTGAGAAGCCTCCCCCAAGCTTGTGGGAGACTCTCTTCTTTAATTTGCACAAAGTTGTATATTTCCCTCAAAGCAGTTTGTTTCTTATGAGAAGGGAAATATTTAGCAGAGAAGTAATAAATCATATCCTGCGGGCTACGCACACAACCAGGGTCAAGAGAATTAAACCATATCTTAGCATCACCCTTTAATGAGAACGAAAATATTTTGAGTATATAGAAGTAACGCGATCTCTCATCATTAGTGAATAGGGCAGCTATATCATTTAACTTAGTAAGATGTGCCACAACAGTTTCAGATTCATAGACATAAAAAGGATCAGATTCAACCAAAGTAATTATATCTGGATCAACAGAGAATTCATAATCCTTATCAGGAACACAGATAGGTGAAGTTGCAAAAGCAGGATCAGGTTTCATTTTATGTCTAAGTGATTCTTTGTTCCATTTAATCAATAACCTCTTAAGCTCATATCTATCTTTGTAGGCTAAAATAGCTAAAGAAGAATATTTATCAAAAAGATAACCCTAAGGAATAACAGGCATATTTTCATCATCACTTTCATCATCGTATTCAAATTCATCAATTTCTCTTTTTCTAGCCCTATCAATTTGTTCTTCAAGAAGTTCACTAAGGGTCACAGTAGTATCAGGCATAGAAGTAGTTTCATCATAAGTATCATCCATAGCAGAAGTGGCATCATCAATAACATGCGACATATCAGAATGAATAGCAGAAGCAGGTTTAGGTGTCGCAAGCTTACTCATAACAGAAGGTGAATCAAGTGCAGAGCTAGATGGCAGTTCCTTACCCCCCCCCCCCCCTCGTAGTTGAGGGATAAATTGTTGTCTTAGCGTCTTTCAAGTTCTTCATAGTGTCCAGCAGATATAAATCCCAAGTGACTCAAAGAATAGAGCTATGCTCCCCGGCAACGGCGCCAGAAAAAGGTCTTGATAACCCACAAGTATAGGGGATTGCAACAATTTTCGAGGGTAGAGTATTCAACCCAAATTTATTGATTCGACACAAGGGGAGCCAAAGAATATTCTCAAGTATTAGCAGCTGAGTTGTCAATTCAACCACACCTGGAAACTTAGTATCTGCCGCAAAGTGTTTAGTAGCACATTAATATGATAGTGGTGGCAACGGTAACAAAAGAGTAGTGCAAGCAATAGTAAATATTTTTGGTATTTTGTAGTGATTGTAACAGTAGCAGCGGGAAAGTAAATAAGCGTAAACCAGTATATGGAAAACTCGTAGGCACCGGATCAGTGATGGATAATTATGTCGGATGCGGTTCATCATGTAACAGTCATAACATAGGGTGACACAGAACTAGCTCCAGTTCATCAATGTAATGTAGGCATGAATTCCGTATATAGTCATACATGCTTATGGAAAAGAATTTGCATGACATCTTTTGTCCTATCCTCCCATGGCAGCGGGGTCCTATTGGAAACTAAGGGATATTAAGGCCTCCTTTTAATAGAGAAACGGAACAAAGCATTAGCACATAGTGAATACATGAACTCCTCAAACTATGATCATCACCGGGAGTGGTCCCGATTATTGTCACTTCGGGGTTGCCGGATCATAACACATAGTAGGTGACTATAGACTTGCAAGATAGGATCAAGAACTCACATATATTCATGAAAACATAATAGGTTCAGATCTGAAATCATGGCACTCGGGCCCTAGTGACAAGCATTAAGCATAGCAAAGTCATAGCAACATCAATCTCAGAACATAGTGGATACTAGGGATCAAACCCTAACAAAACTAACTCGATTACATGATAAATCTCATCCAACCCATCACCGTCCAGCAAGACTACGATGGAATTACTCACGCACGGCGGTGAGCATCATGAAATTGGTGATGGAGGATGGTTGATGATGACGACGGCGACGAATCCCCCTCTCCGGAGCCCTGAACAGACTCCAGATCAGCCCTCCCGAGAGGTTTTAGGGCTTGGCGGCGGCTCCGTATTGTAAAACGCGATGATTTCTTCTCTCTGATTTTTTCTCTCCGAAAGCGAATATATAGAGTTGGAATTGGCGTCGGAGGGTTTCTAGGGGGCCCACGAGGTAGGGGGCGCGCCCTAGAGGGAGGGGGCGCGCCCCCCACCCTCGTGGACAGGGTGTGGGCCCCCTGGTCTTCATCTCTTGCGAGGATTTTTTATTATTTTTTCTAAGGTGTTCCGTGGAGTTTCAGGTCATTCCAAGAATATTTGTTTTCTGCACATAAAACAACACCATGGCAATTCTGCTGAAAACAGCGTCAGTTCAGGTTAGTTCCATTCAAATCATACAAGTTAGAGTCCAAAACAAGGGCAAAAGTGTTTGGAAAAGTAGATACGACGGAGACGTATCACATGCATGCTCCATTGAAACATCGATAGGGGAAGATGAGAGAGTGGGCAGAGGCCTACAAACAATGAGGGGTCAAATATTTACCTGCACCGTTATCTCGCATAAATTAATGGGTAGACAGAAGTTCCAAGTTGCTACTAAGCGCTACAGAAATTTGTGTTGGAGAGATGCTGAGATGACCTAAATCAAGCTGCCGTTAGTATCGTAGTGCACACGGGGTCGATATCAGCCTCCTGTTTTGGTACCAATTAATCTTGACATTTCAGCCCGATGCTCGATCAAGTGCACCATTGATACGTCTCCAATGCATCTATAATTTTTTATTGTCCCATGCTATTATACTATCTATTTTGGATGTTTAATGGGCTTTACTAAGCACTTTTATATTATTTTTGGGACTACCTATTAACCGAAGGCCTAGTGCAAATTGCTGTTTTTTTTGCCTATTTCAGTGTTTTGCAGAAAAGGAATATCAAACGGAATCCTAACGGAATGAAACCTTCGGGAGAGTTATTTTTGGAACAAACGTGATCCAGGGGACTTGGAGTGGACGTCAAGAAAGAATCAAGGAGGCCACGAGGCAGGGAGGCGCGCCTGCCCCCTGGGCGCGCCCCCACCCTCGTGGGCCCCTCGTAGCTCCACCGACCTACTTCTTCCTCTTATATATACCCATATACCCCGAAAACATCCAAGAGCACCACGAAACCCTATTTCCACCGCCACAACCTTCTGTACCCGTGAGATCCCATATTGGGGCCTTTTCTGGCGCTCCGCCGGAGGGGGAATCGATCACGGAGGGCTTCTACATCAACGCCATAGCCTCTCCGATGATGTGTGAGTAGTTTACCACAGACCTTCAGGTCCATAGTTATTAGCTAGATGGCTTCTTCTCTCTCTATGGATCTCCATACGATGTTCTCCTCGATTCTCTTGGTGATCTATTCGATGTAATTCTTTTTGTGGTGTGTTTGTCGAGATCCGATGAATTGTGGGTTTTTGATCAAGCTTATCTATGAACAATATTTGAATCTCCTCTGAATTCTTTTATGTATGATTTGTTATCTTTGCAAGTCTCTTCGAATTATCAGTTTGGTTTGGCCTAATAGATTGATCTTTCTTGCAATGGGAGAAGTGCTTAGCTTTGGGTTCAATCTTGCGTTGCTCGATCCCAGTGACAGTAGGGGAAATGACACATATTGTATTGTTGTCATCGAGGATAAAAAGATGGGTTTTATATCATATTGCTTGAATTTATATATCCCTCTACATCATGTCATCTTGCCTAATGTGTTACTATGTTCTTATGAACTTAATACTCTAGATGCATGCTGGATAGCGGTCGATGTGTGGAGTAATAGTAGTGGACGCAGAATCGTTTCGGTCTACTTGTCGTGGACGTGATGCCTATATACATGATCATTCCTAGATATTCTCATAACTATGCAAGGTACGAGGCGACTTGCGTGCAGTCTCCTACTGGATTGATACCTTGGTTCTCAAAAACTGAGGGAAATACTTACGCTACTTTGTTGCATCACCCTTTCCTCTTCAAGGGAAAACCAACGCAGTGCTCAAGAGGTAGCAACCATTGGATTATATACCTGGTGCCATGCATACATTTTTTTGATAAAGGGCACCTTATTACTTAAAAGGTTTAAGTATTACACCTGGCCTCTGCATAATTAAGATGCACACAGTCAAACCAAGCCCGGCCTCAGAAAGTAAAAAAGACGAAATACAAGTAGTCATGAAAAGACTGTATGATGCCTAAACCGCGGGATGGCCAATCCTAAGACTATGCCGCCATCCATGTTGGGTAAAAGTATCCCTCGTCGTGTTCTCCAAGCGTGTACACACCTCCATAAACAGGTCTCGATTCTCCACACTAGAGATGACTATAAATGGAGCGTTCTGGTAGATATGTAGATAATCAGCATAAGAGCAGTGCTTTTATTACTAAAAACCTTATCATTTGTACATAGCCAAAGCGACCAAACAACGACAAGCGCTCCCACCCTGAGTACAATTCTAAACCTGTAATCTATCCCATGTAACCCGTTGCCAAATATATTAGCAACACTACATGGAGGATACAAGCTAGAAGCTACTTGGATGACTGGCCATATAGAACGAGCCAATTTGCAATAAAAAAACAAGTGATTTATTGTTTTGTCATGATGACAAAAAACACACTATATACTTCCATGCCAATTCCTCTTAATAAAGTTATCTTCGGTAGGAACAAATCCTCGATGAAGATATGACCCAAATATTTTATATGAAGCAGTATCTTCAACTTTCAAATCTTTATATTATCAGCTAACACCTCTGACTAGATTAGAGCACTATACATAGAGTCCACCATGATTTTACCATTCACGTGTTGGTTCCAACGAAATTCATCAGCTTCTTTTGGTAGTTGCATCGTGGACTCAATAATAAAGTGTTCAATGAGTCAAGTCTAGGACCAATTATATCTCTTATGTATGCCACATTTGGTGAAAAGGATTCGAGAACCATGGAGATAGTATCACCCTTGTTACGCACAATATTGTATAGAGCCAGATATTGTTCTCGGGTATAGCATTGCCTAGCCACTTATCATCCCAGAATCTAATTTCCGACCCGTCTTCAATAGCGAATGATCCATAGTGGAAGAAGTATTTCTTTATATCCATTAGACTAACCCAAAAGTGTGAGTCCCCAGACATCCAATATACTTGGGACACTGCGTTTAAGCCCACATATTTTCTTCTTAGGAGGGTTTTCCATACAGCTTTTTTCATCAGCATTTTAAATGGACATTTGTCGCGGAGGCAGTATTTTAACTTCAAGACCATGAATACCGAGCCCTTCTTGGTCTTTGGGACGACAAAACACACTCCATTTAGCGAGTCCATATTTCTTTTTTTTCACTATCTCCTTGCCAAAAGAATCTTGATCCGAAATAATCTAATCTATGTAAGACTCCTTTAGGCAGTTGGAAGAAGGCAATCATAAATAGTACCATATTACTTAGCACTGAATTTATGAGGACCAATCTTCCACCCAAGGATAGTAGTGTATCTTTCCAACCACTTAACCTTTTTTGTAGTCTCTCCTCGACTTGTTTCCATTCAGCATTTGTGAGTCTCTGATAATGTATTTGTATCCCCAAATAACTAATTGGAAACTGGCCTAACCAGTAGCCAGCATATAGGTGGGCTTCATCTTGGGCCACACCAAAACAAAATAATTCACTGGAAGTTTATCTTAATACCTAAGAGGTGCTCAAACGATGATAAAAACACTTTCAGATTCCTTGCTTTCTCTAGGTCATGATCCATAAAGAGAATCGTATCGTCGGGATATTAAAGGATAGAAACTCCACCATCAACAAGATGATTAACTACCCCATCAATTTGACCATCAACCTTTCCACGCTCAATCATGACGGCTAACATAGCAGCCACTATATTAAATAGCATGGGCGATAATGAGTCACCTTGTCTTAATCCTTTCTTCATTTGGAAGTAGCGGCCAGCGTACTTTAATGGCCACACTACCTCCGGAAATGAAGCTATGGACCACCACTATACAAAGAATCCTTTCATTCCGAGAGTCTGTTGAAAAAAAGACCACTTGACTTTATTGTAAATTTCCTCAAGAACAATTTTGAGGACTACCCCATTCAACTTCTTCCGATGTAGTTTGTGAACCATTTCATGAAGGATTACCACCCCATCTAGGATGTTTATACCTTGCATGAAAGCAGTCTAGGAAGGGCGAACCACATTGTCAACAACCGAGTTTAGCCTAATCATCGAAACTTTCGTGAAGATTTTAAAATGAACATTAAGGAGGCAGATAGGTCTATAATGTTGTATCCTTACCGCCTCATGAACCTTAGGTAATAAAATTATCTCACCGAAGTTTAGGCAAAACAATTCTAGTTGTCTAGCATGCAGGTGGACAAACAAATCAAGGTTCAGTTTGACAACCTCTCAGAAGTTCTGATAGAACTCAACTGGAAAACCGTCTGGGCCTTGTTGTGTTCCATTGGGAAAACCACCTTCTTTACCTCCTCCTCAGAGTAAGGAACTGTTAGAAGGTTATTTTCCTCAACAAAAACCAGGGGAATAACCTCTATCTGGGACTCATCCATCAAGAAGTTACCCTCTTATGGAGCCCTAAACATATTTTTATAGTAATTAGTAATATAAGATTTTAGTTGCTCATGACCTTCAATCGTACCCTCCTTTTGTATAAGAGAATGAATAAGTTTCTTCTGGTGTCTGCCATTGCCCACACCATGGAAATATCTAGTATTAGAATACCCTTTGAGAATAAATTGAGAGTTTGAATGTTGGTACCATTTGAGCTCCTCTTCTCTCAGAAATCGAGCTATCTATGCATTTGATTGACTCTTGATTTTAGTTTCGTGTTCAGATAGTGATCGAACCTCTACCAGAGCTTCTAAATTGTCAATAATAGATGTGAGATGAATCTTCTCTTTTTTGTGGATATCCATAGTATGCCTAGTCCAACCACCAAGGAATTTATGTATTGCACATATTTTATTATTCCATTTTTGTATTGGAATAAGCCCGACAACATGTTTCTCCCACACCTCCTTGACCATATCATGAAAGCCATCACGGAACAGCCTACCAAGTTCGAACTTGAACTTGCGTCTACTCTGTGGTTGTGGAAAACCAGTGGTTAGAAGGATGGGGCATGGTCTGATAAAGCCTCGACACGTGGTAATGCACGCACCGAAAACATAGGGAACTTAAATTCCCATTCAGTATCCATTAACCTTATAGAGACACCAAAAAGGGAAGAAATAGATTGAAATGTGTCCATAAGGTTAGCTAAAAATTGCAGCTAGATCCATTTGACAACCTTGCTTGAATGTCACACTTAGACTAGATTATACAACTTTATTTTCTTCAACAAAGGGTGGATTTTATTGACTCAAAATGAAGCATCAAGAGGATAGAAACACAATGAACACACACCCAGTCTCTACATAGCTTGGACGCACAGTCAACGTCAACGCGCGCGCGCACACACACAAACAATAAAAACACGTCGACAAATAGCAAAGTCATATAAGACCAAATCAATGCCTATGCAAGGAAAAAATCAAAGTGATCAAAATCCATGATCGACAAACTGCAACAATGATCATATTTGCACCAATCATCTCATGACACCACAAGGACTACACGGCTCTTCAATACTAATGCCTGCAGAAAAGGAGCGACACCCAGCCGCGTCCGTCACTCGATCCAACCATCAAAGTTAGATTCTAAGTTTTCACCCCGAAGAACTAGTCTGAGCGTATTCGAGCAATGCCTTTAACAAGCCAACGACGCCAAAAACGTCGCCATTGCCAAGTATATCCAACTCGAGTCAAACCTAGGTTTTCACCCCGGGGCTCGAGACTAGGTACTCGAGAATCACGACCATCGAAGTCAGTCATGTGTTGTCGCCACCACTTTTTCACGACCCCAACGGCTACCTGTGGTGGAATAGAAAACCGACCGCCGTCACCGCACAAGCATACAACCATTGGATCTGGAGAGAGAATCATGAAGACCTTTCGATGGCCACTGCAATCCATAGTTAGGCCACCGCCGTAGGCCAAACTGCTCACAATATGGACCAACACTAACACAGAGCAAACCAACGTCGACTGCCACCATACCCAAGAGAGCCCTGCCAAGGCACATAACCCTAGGGTCTGGCATGATCGGATCTGAGTCAGGGCGCCATAGCCCGCGAGGCCGCAACACCCATGGCCCTTGTCCCACCATGTCGTTGGCACCGGCAAGCAGCGCCACAGCCGCCGGCAACAAAGCGCCAAGAACTTGGCAGAAAGTACCCCGAACTATCCAGTTTGTGTCATCACATGCAAAAGCAGGCTAGGAACACGCTAGATCTGATGGACACGCGTCGCCGCTTGCAAGATCTAGGCGGATACTTGATGGACCTAGCTTTCTGCGCCACCACAAGTTGCCACAAATGTCATAGCAACAGAAGCCTCCGCAGCCATGTAAGAGGCACACCGTGGACATGTCGCTATAGACAGAAGCAAGCCAAGAGGTTGGTTGTGGACGCATTGTCATAGAGAAATAGGACCGTTGAGTAGAATGTAACCCTGAGTGGAGGGGATGTGGTAACGTCGAAGCATGATCATAGATTAGAATGTAACTCCGAGTGGAGGAGTTCTACAACCCAAAGGGGAATGCGCCTACTGAACAAGCAAATAGTATAGTAGACTCACAATACAAGGTAACTGTTATTACCATCGCACTGGCACACTTGATGTAAACCATGATCTAAATTCTCTCCATGCCCAACCTTTCTACACAGGAAATCACCTTTATTTTCAGTTGTGTAATTTGTGTTCTTTACTTTTAAAGTCATTATAATTCATGTTGCTTCAGTGAACCTGTTTTACTACTTTGGTTATTTGTTCCAAAGGACACTAATAGCTCTATTAGCATATTGTGCAGTTACTTCATATGAGAATTGTGATAACTCATGTGTGATCAAAACACCACTCATAAATACTCTCCTCTGCTCTTCGTTAGGACGATTACTATTGAGATACTTACACGAAGGTGCTACACTACCCTGTGTCTTGTAGGCCATCACCCGATCAATGTTGTGAGGATCTAAAGTAGTGGAAACTCCTACTAGTTGCGTTGATCTCTTCTACCACCACAACATATGATGGCTTCATGTTTTCTGGTGTAGATGTTGATCAGCCATAGGCGGTAACTCTCTGCCACTAGATTGTTGGCCTATGCCAGTGCTTCCCGGTAAGTGAAAGCCGCTAGGACATTCAGATCGCCCTGCCTAGGCAAGGTCATTGCTGGTGCTCCGACAAACATGTTGCTCCCTTCACAAGCAACCTTGTAGTCGCTCCACAGTCACAACTTTTTCTAATGACGACGTCAATATTGATCTGCATAAGGACAAACAGATGGTGGTATCCAGGCTTGTTCTGTTGTGCACACAACCATGTTCTTTCGCTCCAACCTCAAAAACTCAAGGTCTTCCATGAACCGCTTAATGAAACTAAGTGTCCCCATTAGACTCTGGAATATGTCCTCATGTATAGCCTTATGCCGAACATTCCAGACCAGCCACATGGTCACTACAATCATGTAACCTCATCAGATGCAGTTTCTCGATAAAATTGAATAACCAATTCTTTACTCAAGATTCTTGAAAAAGAGGTAGGTAACATGTCATTGCTTCATTGGCAAGTACCCCAACTCACTTTGCCATGGTGCATTTTCCAGAAGGGAGCGAGACTATGAATCCTCATTGTCACAAAAGGCACATCTGCTCGTTGGGGCCCTTTCCTTCCCAGAACGACAAGGACAACTTAGCAAGTCTCCAAATAAATACACAAACATTAAATGGTAGTTGCATCTGCGAGATCGCGCTCCACTGAGTTTCCTCTCATGACTAATAGATGAAGTTGGCCGACCCTCCAACCAATCTAGGCCTCCCACTTTGTTTTTGCTAAAGGGTTATATGCCAAGTGACCATAAAAATGCTCGCCTTCTCCATTGCCAGGCCCAAAAGTCCTCCTGTTATCACATGCTCTCCAGGATCTTTTCAATCACCTCTATGTCCATTAGGATAAAACCTTGCTACATCTTCGACGTGTTCCAAGATGCCAAATGTGTATTTGTGAACTCACTACCCATTAGAGGCAAGTTGTCCTTAAACTGGCGATAGGTCTCGTCGAGCCATATCTCGACAACCATGTGTTGTTAAACACATTCTTCTCTGCACCTATAATGATCCTTCAGATTAATTCCAACTTCACGCCATCACATCCCACACTAATGGCTTGCCAAATTTGTGAAGGTTGATACTCCAACGAAAACACCCACTATTGGGTATTAATTTGACTTGAGAATGAGAGCATTCATAATAGTCTTATTTGTTCCATACACTTTGTCGAGGGTGACTTTGGTACATGATGGATGATTATCCATGAGCTTAATGGCCTTTCCTCTCCACCATGGGCTTATTCTTTTGTAATCCATTTTTATTTGTTTTGACTTTCTGTTTATGTAAGTATTACTAGCAAAAGGGCCCGTGCGTTGCAACGGGAGAAAAGAATACCACACGCCTCTAATTTACAAAAATGGTCTATAATCTAAGTATTTGTAGCTACGGTCCAAACAAAGATGGTCTTTGCCTACAAAACCGCAACTTCAAGATTCCACATGTCTTCTATTTAAACAGGGATTGCATGTAGATTTAATACGTACAAATAAACAGGCAAAGAAACGGGCAAGTGATCTTCAATTTCATCTTCAATCCTGATTTTGCTGAGATGTTCATCCATAATCCGGATCAGTACCGATATGAAAGAAAGACATATAGTGCATTATTCATTAAGATTGCATCCTAAATAGTATTTTTTTAAGTGGTTAACAGGTAAAATAACATCATATTCAGATTCTATATATTTTTCTAATCAAATTCCATATATAATATGTTAAATTTGGAGTTAGGGTTTAGAAGATATGAATACATTTAATATGTATTGCGGGTTTAATGTCAAAAACATCAGGGGTTTTTCTATAAAATAGCATGACGGACTAAGAATACCTATTTCTTTTATTAGTAGGTATAGATTTCTATCTTTCGATGCTCTGGCTTTTATGCTACATGCGAACTCTCGAGAACCCACCTGATTAAGAGTCAGTTTTCTCCCGTACAAAAAACAACAACTCTGAAATATCTACATTTGAGGATGTAGATAGCCCAAGATAACACTATCGGTTATCTAGAATGAGCCCAATGAAAGGACCCTCATGTTGCCACCTCTTGGATATTAGGGGCTGGAGAGGGGCTAGTGCGATTTCGTGCCCCTCTCCCTTGAATCCCTCTTATCTCATCCTCTTGAGGCTTCTGTGAGGCGAAGTTGCACGAGTACCAATGAAGGGGGTCGTAGATATTTCTTGAAGTGGAGGCAGTCAAGTGACACTTCTCAAGCGGCAGCGTGTTGCATCTGACTGTAGATGTTGAGCTTGGGTGGTGTACAGGGGGGTCCAGTAGCATCTAGCTTGTGATAGCTTGGTCATATGGATTGGCCCCAAGTAGGTGTCACAATGACACGACAGTGCTCAAGAAGCTGCACAATGGTGGGTGCATGGAGCTGCGGCTCTATAGTACCTATGTGGATCTCCCACGAACCAGATCTAGACCCAAGTATGTCGTGGAGTCTAAGTGGTGTATCTTGTGGCGGAGGTTGTTAGGTGTTGTTCTGGCATGGATGGCAACCATCAACATGAAGGTCGTTTGTGCGTCTAGTTATGTGTGGGAAGGTCAACATATAGGTGGATGATGATATTGGTAGTTGACATTGAGGTTGTATTCTATCGAGGGAACCATGATTTAGCAGGATAGTTTAGGCAACTTTAATGCCTGCACGTTATTTCCTTGTCGAAGGTGTAGGCTCGAAGTTCTTCCATGACCCCTAACTTTGCTTCTGAATGGATCAACCATCATTAGTGTGTGATTGGCGGTTCCTTTTTGAAGTCCTTGTCTTAAGTCTTGAACACCTTGTTAGGTCACATGTCACTCAGCTCGTGATTTATTTTTGAAACGGGAAAACATATTTCCCTCATCAATTAATTAAGAAGATGAGAGTTGCCTAATAAATTTGTGAAAAATTGGCCAAAACAAATATTATCTTTTTGACCCATGCGGACTACTCCAAGCTATGGATCCACAAGACTACAAAGGCAGACCGAAATACACGCTCAACATAGTACTACTGCAATCCTCCAACCCTTGGGTCACAACATCACCAATGAAACCACATCAACTCACTGCAACATGAGAAGAGCACATCCTAGAAAGTCGCATATGAAACCACATGCATCTCCCCATTATCATCACCCTTCTTGCCTTTCACTTGCTTGATTTCTTCCACCCTCCTTCCATTTTTCCCTCCATGCCTTTACCTTTAAGAGAGATCCAACCGTCTTTGATTTTGCATATCCAAGTTATTAGAAATACACAAAGCTTCATGGAGAACATGTCCTCGAGGTTAGGTACCGGCACTCGAGCCATAACAACATCATTCCCCATAGGAACCACATGTTAGATGGACTCAGGCGAGTGCGTGACAGCAACATCAGGAGCAACACTCTCCTCGTCTGCAGATGTTTGGGTGGACTCTAGGGAGTGTCCCTCACACATCACCTATAGTTATTGCATGAGATGCAGCATCAGAGCCACGACCATGATAGTGCCCTCGCCCCCACAAAGGCATGTATCACAACGAGCAAAGTAGCCAGCGACGCAAAAGTAGCCCTATGCTGATGGCAGAAGCAACCGTAGAGCCCAGTACCCCTCTAAGACAACATCACACTCAGTGAAATGAGGTAACACATGAGAGGCTTTCGTAGCCACCAACACAAGAGAGAGCCCGCTAAGAGCAACCCAACCTTCACATGCTCTAGAAGGCTCCTGTGACGCCCCTGATTCAATCGTACACTAATCATACACGCAAACGTGTACGATCAAGATCAGGGACTCACGGGAAGATATCACAACACAACTCTAAAAATAAAATAAGTCATACAAGCATCATAATACAAGTGCTCGATCATAGATGAGTCAGCGGAATCAACAATATCTGAGTACAGACATAAGTTAAACAAGTTGCCTTAAGAAGGCTAGCACAAACTGGGATACAGATCGAAAGAGGCACAGGCCTCCTGCCTGGGATCCTACTAAACTACTCCTGGTCGTCGTCAGCGGCCTGCACATAGTAGTAGGCCCCCTCAGTGTAGGAGGGGTCGTCGTTGATGGTGGCATCTAACTCCGGGGCACCAACCTCTGGTTGCGACAACCAGGTAAAAAAGGAAAGGGGGGAAAGAGGGAGAAAGCAACCGTGAGTACTGATCCAAAGTACTCGCAAGCAAGGATCTACACTACATATGCATGGGTATCTATGTAAAGGGGCAATATCGATGGACTAAACTGCAAAATGCCAGAATAAGAGGGGGATAGCTAATCCTGTCGAAGACTACGCTTCTGGCAGCCTCCATCTTGCAGCATGTAGAAGAGTGTAGAAGGTAAGTTCACTAAGTATTATCGCATAGCATAATCCTACCCGGCGATACCCACCTCATCGCCCTGTTAGAGAGCGATCACTGGGTTGTATCTGGCACTTGGAAGGGTGTGTTTTATTAAGTAACCGGTTCTAGTTGTCATAAGGTCAAGGTACAACTCCAAGTCGTCCTGTTACCGAAGATCATGGCTATTCGAATAGATAAACTTCCCTGCAGGGGTGCACCACATTACCCGACACGCTCGATCCCTCTGGCCGGGCACACTTTCCTGGGTCACGTCCGACTTCGGGAGATCAACACGTCGCAGCCCTACCTACGCTCAACAGAGAGGTCAGCACGCCGGTCTAAATCCTATGCGCGCAGGGGTCTGGGCCCATCGCCCATTGCACACCTGCACATTGCGTACGTGGCCGGAAGCAGACCTAGCCCCCTTAATACAAGCGCGGGCTTACGGTCCAATGCGGCGCGCGGCGCTCAGTCGCTGACGTCAAAAAGAGTTTCGGCTGATACCACGACGCCGGTTGCCCATATCTTGTCCCATGTGGCGGTTAGTGCGTATAAGGTCAATGACCCAACTCAGATCAAATACCAAGATCTCGTTAAGCGTGTTATTATGAAGTAACCACGGACGCCGACCAGGGCCAGGCCCATCTCTCTCCTAGGTGGTCTCAACCTGCCGTGTCACTCCGCCACAAAGTAACAGTCGGGGGTCGTCGGGAACTCGGGCCCACCACTACCTGGATGGAGCCACCTGTCCTTTCAGCCCCCACATCGGAATCACATGCGGGTACTCAACGAGACGACCCGACTTTAGTCACCATCTATATAGTATGTATGTATATATGTATATACCCATGATCACCTCCCGAGTGATCACGGCCCGATAGTATAACATGGCAGATGGACAAGAATGTAGGGCCACTGATGGATACTAGCATCCTATACTAAGCATTTAGGATTGCACGTAAGGGTAACAACTGTAGCAACAATGACAGGCTATGTAGCAGAATAGGATTAACCGAAAGCAGTAACATGCTACACTACTCTAATGCAAGCAGTAGAGAGAAGGAATAGGCGATATCTGGTGATCAAGGGGGGGGGCTTGCCTGGTTGCTCTGGCAAGGAGGGGTCGTCGATTTAGTCGATCACGGCGGTATCGGTAGTGGTCTCTGGGTCTACCGGAAAGAAGTAACGGAGGGGGAATACAATAAATAACAGAGCAATCAAAGCATCACAAAGCATAACATGGCAATACGTGGTGCTAGAGGTGACCTAACGCGGTACTAGGCGGTAATGGCGAAGTGGGGAAACATCCGGGAAAGTATCCCCGGTGTTCGGCATTTTCGGGCAGACGGACCGGAGGAGGAAAGTTGCATGTTCGCTATGCTAGAGAGGTGTGGCGGACAAACAGGCTACATATCCGGATTCGTCTCGTCGTTCTGAGCAACTTTCATGTACAAAGTATTTTCATCTGAGTTACGGATTATTTTATAATAATTTTTAAAGATTTAAATCATTTTTAGGATTAACAGAATTAATTAAATCAAAAAGCATTTATGAAGTTATCATGACGTCAACATGACGCAAGCGGTCAAAGTTGATCGTTGACCAGTCAACTAATGGGTGGGTCCCGCATGTCATAGGCTGTTAACTAATTAACAATAGTTAGTTTCACTAGCAAGTTAATTTGGTTTTATTAAATAGATTAAATAAGTTAATTAATTGTTTAACGAATTAATCATTTAACTAATTAATCATTTATTTATTTATTTTAACTTTTTTTAATAAAACAGGGATGTGGGGCCCCAGCAGTCAGTGGCCCATAGGCCATAGCGGGGCGGGGCGTTAGCGGGCGAAGCCCGGACGGGCGCTGGCAACGGGGCCGCAAACGGTTGGGCGCTTGCCCGCCGATGGCCACCGCGGGGAGGCCGCAGTCGGTCGGAAGCGAGCTGGGACGGGTGCTGGGTGACTGGACCCGAGCGCATGACGGGGCGAGGCAAACTGGGCGGCAGCGGGGCGCCGGCGGCCACGTCGACGAGCGGCCGCAGCCGCAGGGGAGGGGGGCAGCGGCAGGGCGAGGCCACTGGCTTCGGCCGGCAACAGGGGACGAGCAGCGCAGCCGCGGCGAGGCCTGCGCGGTCGCAGCAGCGAGGGGAGCAGGGCGGCGCCCGTGCGTGCTGCGGCAAGGTGGGCGACAGACGGCGCGGAGCTCGGACGACACTAGCAGCGAGCGGGAGGCAGCGGCGAATGGACGTGGCGTGCAGGGTCGGGGTGCGGTGTCACGAGGGAAGGCGGAGGTCGGGTCAGGCGCCATGGCCGCGGCTAACGGCGCGCGAGGGCGGAGGGCAGAGGGGGAGGCCGGGCCTCATCAACGTTGCAGGGAAAATGGCAGCGAGCTTGGGGAGGTGGACGAGGACGACGGCGAGCGATGATGGGGACGAGTCGGCGACAGAGAGGACGGCTTGAAGTCCGGCGGGGAGGTCCAGCAAACAGCGGGGCTCCGATTGGTGACAATGTCCAGGGAGCGGCGAGGCTCGTTGGAGACCGGTGGGGAGGAAGGTTGGGGAGGCGTGCGATGGGTCGAGGCGGCAGGAGGGGCGATCGGGCGTCTCCGGCGAGTCGGCGAGGCGCGAGATCGAGAGCCCCCGATCCCGATCGGATCGAGAGGGGGTGGAGTGGCGACGTGGGGGGGGGGGGGAAGTGGAGCGACGGGGGTTAGGGTTTGCGGGGGGTGAGGGGATAAGGGAGTGGGGTGCGGCCGGTTGGGCCATGTAGGCTGGCCTGGCCTGTGAGCTGGGCCGCCTGGTCAAGTGGGGGTGGGGTTTTGCCCTTTTTTTGTTTTGTATTCTATTTTAATTTTTCTTTTCTTTATTTTCCTTTTTCTGTTTTAGTTTTGGCTAATTGTTTGCGCACCAAATGAGTTTTGTAAAATATGAGAGCTGGCCCACAAATCAGAGTACAATACATCCTACCACCAAAAACTAGTTTGGGGTAAATATCATTTCATATTTATTTTGTACTAATAAAAAGGTTATTAAATAATGCTTTCAGCCACTGTTTGAGGTTGTTTAAGTCACTTATCAAATTTCAATAATGTTGTTTACAATTTTATCATATCCTCTGACTTATCTACTATTTATTGAACATTTTAGTTTTAATATTTGAAAACTTTTATTGTTTGCTTGATTTTGAATTTGAATTTGAATCGGTTTCGAACTAACGCGAGATTAGCAACATAACCGAGGTGACTTGGCACCGTTAACGTGGGATTACTGTAGCCTAATTATCCGGGCGTCACAATTCTCCTCCACTACAAGAAATCTCGTCCCGAGATTTAAGAGGTAGAGAAGGGGGGAAGGTCTAGTTACGAAATTCTAACGGACCTTCTCGATCTTGGTTGCTCTTCTCGAAGAGGTCGATCCATTACATTGACGTCTTCATTTCTTTGCTTCAGGTCATCATGGAGAAGTCATCCTTTTCTTCGGGAACTCCAATGTACTTACGAATAGGTAAGGGGCAGCTCGACTACGACAGAATTCTTAGGAGGGAAACAATCTGGGGTTAACCCATGAATGAGCATAAGATTATCTCTTGAGTTGAACATATAAAATACATCGAGAGTAAGGTATGAAGGTACAATAAGAGGTTCCAAGCGGATAGATAGTTGCTCGACGTCTGAACCAGAGTGAGAAACGGGTTCAGAGCAGCGAGAGTAAGTATTGCGTATGATACCGGAATAGAACACTAGGAAGGTGGCACGTGAATTAAATACGGAGCCAAGCGTGAGGAATAACTATTAGAAACAGGGTTGAACAGGAGAGACAGGTTTCGATCCTGTGGAACTGTGGGTTATGGGCCCACCATGTGGGTTAAAAGTAGGAGCGGTGACATCTTGCATGGTCATGATAGCAAGGCATGTAAGAGAGTAGCATGTCAGTTATGTCGGCAACAATGTCGGTACCAAGGGTGAGGGACGAAGAAAACCATTTTCCTGCTCGTTGAAACGAGGCGGACCAATAGGCAAAGTTCTCGTCCATCGGTGGCTACCGGAATGTCATCAACAGTAGAAACAGAGTCTCACTAACAGAGTTGTACACCGAGGTGTTTACATAAGCAGTGAATTATTACTGCTTAGATTATATAGATCATAAGAAAGGTTAAACAAAACAATGAAAAAGAAAATGTGATCATCATTAAACAGAACAATGGAACGGAAAATGTGTTGATACACATATTTCAAGGGTTCTCTATAAGGACAACCAGAGCATGATATCCCTGACATGATAGAAAGTAGAAAACCCTTTAGGAAAGGGGAGAGCAATTTCATGACATTACCCATACAATGATGTTTGGATAATTTGATAAATAAAATTTAGCATTTGTGCTTCAAATGTTCGTATTGAAGATCAGAGTACCAGTGACATGCTTCGGGATAGCATTGACAGGGTCTTCAAGCAAATGTCAGACTCTGGATACACGAAGGATCCATCAGGAACAACTTGTAAAGTAAGTCTTACAATTTCCTCATGAAAGAATGGATAACCTTGCAGAAAAGGAAACTATAACACTAGGTGCTCCGGCCAGGTGCGCTAGGCATGACATCACCTTACTCGATCATGTAAAGATGTTATAACTCCTAGAAATATGTTCCAACCATCATATCTGACCAAGATTCAGATCTAATTGGTGTTAGGATAACTCAGACTCGGGATGCGTGAGAAGAAAGGTGCAACACAAATTGTCGAGATCACATTGTAAGATTCTCGGGAATTGAACTATGGAAGCGGGTTCCGAAACAAGAATTCATCATTAAATCAAGGAGAGGATGAGGAGGTGGCTGATGGTCTTAGCGACAATTCATCAAAATTCCCAAAAGCTGGATCTCCACAATTATGTGAACAAGGAGATAACATTTATCAGATCAAATGATATAATGATGAATGCTCGAGGGAAACATACACAATTAATCACTAGTTGAAAGGTGCACCCGAAATATGGGCTTAGGTAGCAGGATCAATGTTAGAATCGTGATTCGATAACCAATGGTCTAAGAATGAAATGTCGACCCTTAACTTCAAGGCAATAGGGTTGCTAGAAGTACAGAATCCAAACAACACCGTTCAATTGTTGGTATCCCGGTTAGAATCAACACGGGGACCAAGAAAGAATGGTGATGGTGAGAAGTATTACTATACCAAGAATTCTTAAGAGGTGGAGCAATCCTCACAACATTCTTAACATCAAAGATGGTAATACTCCACGGTAGAACATAACATAAGTTGGATAGCAAGGAACTCAAGGTACAACACAAAACAAGAACAAGTTTTTGTGTTGGAGGGAATGCAATAATGTTGTCGATGATAACCCAATCATCGAGGGCAAAGGATGGTATTTCTCATTAAAATTTGATATGCTCAGAATGTTGATGATATTCATGACACATTTGTCGCGAGAGTTCATGAAGGTGTAATTGATCGGTGACGACATCAAGTCAAAGGAATGATGAAGTGAAAGGTTATTGGGACCAAGGGTACGACACAAATTCGAAACCAAGCTTGTTGTTCAAGGCGAAATGATATGACGAGGGTGGTCGATGTAAGGTTAGTTCATCATCGAAAATTGTGCTCCGGGAAGAAGGACCAGGTAGCACAGTTAAAATTTAGCACGGTAATGATATAGCCGATCAGGCTAGGGATGACGTGATCGAGTACAAACTCGTAAGCAAAGAAGATTACTAAGAGTTGTTTAATCGCGATGCGGACTCGATTCAGTTATCGATGTCCTTGAGTGTTTAATAACTCGAAGCCCGTGAAAAATTGGAATCAATGAGAATGTAGTACTTGATGGAGAACTCATAAGAAGTTATGCAGTTCCGTGATAATCCCGAGATACCGGGGGGTAATACTCGACGACAAACCAAAGTAGAGGTTGGACTGGGGTATTGCTCTGCAAAAGACAAGTGCTTAAACTTGCACGAGAAATGGTATTTTAAAGGAGAACATGGTCGGAACCACGATTGCAAAAGGCCAGATCCCAGATATAAGATGAACTTATACCAAAGGACTTATTAATTTAATAGAAGCTTTAGTGATAGGATCTACATCATCTCCATGGGCATGAACACAAAGTTCAAGGTCGACTCCCACTTCTTCAGTGCATAACCTTTCATTCACTGCTCTATTAAAAATGATTTGAGTGCGAAGACCTACCTGGTGAATTGCCAGAGGAGTATGGACCTTGAAAAACCTTCGAGTTCACATAGATTAAGGAAGGCATAGGTTCAACCCATCGGGGCATCTTAGAAACATATACCACAAGCTTCGAGAGTAATTATCACCAGCCCGAAATTAGAGCATGGTTGGCCAAATTAGAGAATAGGATTTACCAATGGCATTATGTATCAAGGAAAGAACTCCAGGTTTTGATAATATGCAAGAACGGTCGGATAATAATCCACCAAAGGATCTAGCGGACCGCAAAGGATCTAATGTGAGTAACGGTACTCAACTACAAGAAGAAAGAATGCAAGGGATCAGATTATAGAAACAACTGACTAATTCAAAGCTCACATGTAAAGGAATTATGATTTCCAAATCAAAGGATCAAAAGCAAACGCTCTGATTAAGGATGGATAAGTTGAGTAAGCTTAGGGGTAAAATTGACGACAATTTGATTGGTCGAGATCCAGCTCCTGTTCAAAATGATGTCTGAGTCGGAAGGATGAATTATTGGATTCGACTGAGGAATGCGAGCATCCTCAACATATTGAATCAATGGACTTAAAATGATAAAGACAAGGGATGCCAATAAGATTACGAGACTGATGGGATTAACCATAATGCAATCAAGCAAGAATTTCAAGAGCAATAGGTTGATCAGGATTTTTGGAAGATCGAATGGTATTTCGAAGTCTTTTGCGACACACATGAACAACTGGGAATGAGCGAATACTCGATAAGTGCGAGGAATTATCCGTAGGGGTATTCACATGGCAAAGAACTGCAAGGCAGTAAGCTCAAAGGATTCTCAGGACAACAGAGAGTATTTCGGGACATCTTGTAATAACAAGATCAACGGGGAATGATTGTATGAATGGCATGTGCATGTAATTATCCGTAAGGGTTGACGGTGGAAGGGGAATTGCAAACGCGATGAACACAAGTTCTCGGGGTAACATCAGAGAGTATCTTCGGGGTCTTCTAATGAATCAAGCCATCATCTGGAGTGAAAGGGCTCTCCGGGAGGAAGTAGTGACGAGATCCTAGTGTTAGCATTCGCAAAAATCATTTAACCCGATTAGAAGAGAGATTGGAGTCCCAAAGTATAGACGAGGAATAAAAGATCCTACTACCACCCAATGGAGACGTGGGCCCGTAAGACACACAGCCATGTTAGTAAAAGTTTTGCAATGTCTAGACTCGACTTCGGCCAAGGAGTGTGGAAGGGGGATTCCTACAGGCAGTCGGCTCTTATACCAACTTGTGACGCCCAATCATACACTAATCATACACGCAAACGTGTACGATCAAGATCACGGACTCACGGGAAGATATCACAACAGAACTCTAAAAATAAAATAAGTCATACAAGCATCATAATACAAGCCAGGGCTTCGAGGGCTCGAATACAAGTGCTCGATCATAGACGAGTCAGCGGAATCAACAATATCTGAGTACAGACATAAGTTAAACAAGTTGCCTTAAAAAGGCTAGCACAAACTGGGATACAGATCGAAAGAGGCGCAGGCCTCCTACCTGGGATCCTCCTAAACTACTCCTGGTCGTCGTCAGCGGCCTGCACGTAGTAGTAGGCCCCCTCGGTGTTGGAGGGGCCGTCGTCGACGACGGCGTCTAACTCTAGGGCTCCAACCTCTGGTTGCGACAACCAGGTAAAAAAGGAAAGGGGGGAAGAGGGAGAAAGCAATCGTGAGTACTGATCCAAAGTACTCGCAAGCAAGGATCTACACTACATATGCATGGGTATCTGTGTAAAGGGGCAATATCGATGGACTAAACTACAGAATGCCAAAATAAGAGGGGGATAGCTAATCCTGTCGAAGACTACGCTTCTGGAAGCCTCCATCTTGCAACATGTAGAAGAGAGTAGAAGGTAAGTTCACCAAGTATCATCGCATAGCATAATCCTACCCGGCGATCCCCTCCTCGTCGCCGAGCGATCACCGGGTTGTATCTCGCACTTGGAAGGGTGTGTTTTATTAAGTAACCGGTTCTAGTTGTCATAAGGTCAAGGTACAACTCCAAGTCATCCTGTTACCGAAGATCACGGCTATACGAATAGATAAACTTCCCTGCAGGGGTGCACCACATTACCCGACACGCTCGATCCCTCTGGCCGGGCATACTTTCCTGGGTCACGTCCGACTTCGGGAGATCAACACGTCGCAGCCCTACCTACGCTCAACAAAGAGGCCAGCACGCCGGTCTAAATCCTATGCGTGCAAGGGTCTGGGCCCATCGCCCATTGCACACCTGCACATTGCGTACGTGGCCGGAAGCAGACCTAGCCCCCTTAATACAAGCGCGGGCTTACGGTCCAATGCGGCGCGCGCCGCTCAGTCGCTGACGTCAAAAAGAGTTTCGGCTGATACCATGACGCCGGTTGCCCATATCTTGTCCCATGTGGTTGTTAGTGCGTATAAGGTCAACGACCCAACTCAGATCAAATACCAAGATCTCGTTAAGCGTGTTATTATGAAGTAACCACGGACGCCGACCAGGGCCAGGCCCACCTCTCTCCTAGGTGGTCTCAACCTGCCGTGTCACTCCGCCACAAAGTAACAGTCGGGGGCTGTCGGGAACTCAGGCCCACCACTACCTGGAAGGAGCCACCTGTCCTTTCAGCCCCCATATCAGAATCACATGCGGGTACTCAACTAGCCGACCCGACTTTAGTCACCTCCTATATAGTATGTATGTATGTATGTATGTATATATGTATATACCCGTGATCACCTCTCGAGTGATCATGGCCCGATAGTATAGCATGGCAGACGGACAAGAATGTAGGGCCACTGATGGATACTAGCATCCTATACTAAGCATTTAGGATTGCTGGTAAGGGTAACAACTGTAGCAACAATGACAGGCTATGCAGTAGAATAGGATTAACCGAAAGCAGTAACATGCTACACTACTCTAATGCAAGCAGTAAAGAGAAAGAATAGGTGATATCTGGTGATCAAGGGGGGGGCTTGCCTGGTTGCTCTGGCAAGGAGGGGTCGTCGATCACGGCGGTATCGGCAGTGGTCTCGGGGTCTACCGGAAAGAAGTAACGGAGGGGGAACACAATAAATAACAAAGCAATCGTAGCATCACAAAGCATAACATGGCAATACGCGGTGCTATAGGTGACCTAACGCGGTACTAGGCGGTACTGGCGAAGTGGGGAAACATCCAGGAAAGTATCCCCGGTGTTCGGCATTTTCGGGCAGACGGACCGGAGGGGGAAAGTTGCATGTTCGCTATGCTAGGGATGTGTGGCGGATGAACGGGCAACGTATCCGGATTCGTCTCGTCGTTCTGAGCAACTTTCATGTACAAAGTATTTTCATCCGAGTTATGGATTATTTTATATTAGTTTTTAAAGATTTAAATCATTTTTAGGATTAGCAGAATTAATTAAATCAAAAAGCATTTGTGACGTCAGCATGACGCAAGCGGTCAATGTTGACCGTTGACCAGTCAACTAATGGGTGGGTCCCGCATGTCATAGGTTGTTAACTAATTAATAGTAGTTAGTTTCATTATCAGGTTAATTAGGTTTAATTAACTAGATTAATTAAGTTAATTAATTATTTAACTAATTAATCATTTATTTATTTTTAACTTTTTTAATAAAACGGGGATGTGGGGCCCCAGCAGTCACTGGCCCATAGGCCATAGCGGGGCGGGGCATAAGCGGGCGAAGCCCGAACAGGCGCTGGCGACGGGGGTGCACTCGGTTGGGCGCTTGCACACCGATGGCCACTGCGGGGTGGCCGCAGTCGGTCGGAAGCGGGCTGGGACGGGCGCTGGGTGACTGGACCCGGGCGCACGACGGGGCGTGGAAAACAGGGCGGCAGCGGGGCGCCAACGGCCACGTCGACGAGCGGCCGCAGCCGCAGGGGAGAGGGGCAGCGGCAGGGCGAGGCCACGGGCTTTGGCCAGCAGCAGGGGACGGGCAGCGCAGCCGCGGTGAGGTCTGCGCGGTCGCAGCAGCGAGGGGAGCAGGGCAGCGCCCGTGCGTGCTGCGGCAAGGCGGGCGACAGACGGCGCTTAGCTCGGACGGCACTAGCAGCGAGCGGGAGGCAGCAACGAATGGACGCGGCGTGCAGGGTCAGGGTGCGGTGTCGCGAGGGAAGGCAGAGGTTGGGTCGGGCGCCGTGGCCGCGGCTAACGGCGCGCGAGGCAGAGGGCAGAGTGGGAGGCCGGGCCTCACCAACGTTGCAGGGAAAATCGCAGCGAGCTCGGGGAGGTGGATGGGGACGACGGCGAGCGATGATGGTGATGAGTCGACGACGGAGAGGACGGCGTGCAGTCCAGCGGGGAGGTCCAGCGAACGGCGGGGCTCCGGTTGGCGGCGACGTCAAGGGAGCGGTGAGGCTCATTGGAGACCGGTGGGGGGAAGGTTGGGGAGGCGTGCGATGGGTCGAGGCGGCAGGAGGGCGACTGGGCGTCTCCGGCGAGCCGACGAGGCACGAGATCGAGCGGCCCCGATCCCGATCGGATCGAGAGGGGGTGGAGTGGCGACGTGGGGGAAAAGTGGGGTGACGGGGGTTAGGGTTTGCGAGGGAGGGTGAGGGGATAAGGTAGTGGGGTGCGGCGGGTTGGGCCATGTAGGCTGGCCTGGCCCGTGAGCTGAGCCGCCTGGTCCAGTGGGGTGGGGGGTTGCCCTTTTTTTGTTTTGTTTTCTGTTTTTATTTTTCTTTTTTTATTTTCCTTTTTCCGTTTTAGTTTTGGCTTATTGTTTGGGCACCAAATGAGTTTTGTAAAATATGGGAGCTGGCCCACAAATCACGGCACAATATATCCTACCACCAAAAACTAGTTTGGAGTAAATATCATTTCATATTTATTTTGTAATAATAAAAAGGTTATTAAATAATGCTTTCAGCCACTGTTTGAGGTTGTTTAAGTCACTTATCAAATTTCAATAATGTTGTTTACAATTTTATCATAGCCTCTGACTTATCTACTATTTATTGAACATTTTAGTTTTAATATTTGAAAACTTTTATTGTTTGCTTAATTTTGAATTTGAATTTGAATCGGTTTTGAACTAACGCGAGATTAGCAACAATAACCGAGGTGACGTGGCATCGTTAATGTGGGATTACTGTAGCTTAATTATCCGGGCGTCACAACTCCCAACTAGTAAGCGACCCTTGCATGAACTCCATGACATTGTGCAAAGGCTAGACCGCCTCCTTCAACTAAAAGGAAGCCATACCTCGTAGCTCACAACATAATAAGTTTGCTTGCGTGGCAAGGACAGACTCCAACCTCCCTCCCCCCCCCCCCCTCCTCCCCTCGCCCGAGGTTGTCAAGCTGGGAGGAGTGGAAATGACTGACGCCCAAAAAGAATCACGATGAATCACCTTGAAGGGAAGGTTGGCTTTCGTCTTAGCTCGAGCTTGATGATGGTCATCAACGAAGCAGGACGGTGGCGTCCCAACGGGCTTGCAGAGAGCTGAGCGGGCGGTAGGCGTTGCAGCACGTAAGCGCCCGGTGACCATTCTCAAGGCAGCGAGAGCACCTAAAGGGATTTCTGCAATCCGTCGCATGAAGTCAAATGAGAATGGGATTGGTAGCCTGCAAAGGTTGGGGACGTCATACGACAAAGGTTGCGCGGTGACAACACCTCTTGCCATCCTTGCCCACCTCATTTTTGCGCCCCATGCTCGTCTGAGGGACGGGGGCCAAGCATTTTGCAGGAGGGGGCGTCTATGGGGCAAACGCGTCGTTGGCCACGGCAAGGGAAGCCCATGAGGCCATGGTGCAAGTTGTCCCGTGCCCAAACCCGTCCCAATGGATTGTGGTCCATATTGATAGAGTTTGTACTAGGATTATGGAGATGTTGCCGCTGAGATAACTTCTATGTGGACGACCTTGAAATATTCTTACATTTTTACCGATTTATTCGGCGTCGATACTCGTATTTCCTTACCATTGTTTTTAATGATAAATAATCAATGGATATGTGTATAAATCGATACAGAACCCGGGTGTCTGTCTCTTCCGAAGGAAAACAAAACACTTACTCTTTATAAACTAAAGAAGACCTTTCCTAAATCTAGTAGAGCTAGCAATCTTGTAAACGAACGTAGAAAATCTGAACACAGAAACTAATGCTGGGATCAGATGCTGCCATAGAACCTGAGAAAAGAGGTCCAAGAAGATGATCCTTACGCAAGAACTGCCATTTTCCATTTTACGAGTCAATGCCTGCTGGTTTCTGCCTTGAAAATCGGTCTCGTTCTACTATGTGTGTGCCTTGTCTATGATTCCTTTTAGCCAATCTCTTTTGAAAGAGTGACCGTTGCATTTTTCAAAAAAGAGAGAGGGGACCTTGAACGACCTCGACAGGTGAAAGCTGAACAGACAAATTAAGCCACCCGACGACAAAGAGGGATTCAAGTTGATCTCGGGTCGTTTTAGGTGTTCGGTCATTGGAGATCGATATCGCAATGACTTAGCCTTCCGGGTTGCGTGATATACTGCCCCTGAGACTGCAGCCGCTCTCGTTGAACTATGCCGAGCAATTAGACATCCATGTCTTGCATATGCAGTTGCGTAAATATACATATAGACGAGGAACTTGGTTAGGCATCTTCAACATCAACTCTCAAACGTTTTGCATCCTTTTGGACCGTGTTGTGCGGACAGCGAAAGCCAACATGGCCCTGTATCAGTCTGTGCTGCCGGCCCGAGCAAACATGAGACAAAGCGCGCGCGGGGGGGAGGGGGGGGGGGGGTCGGTGCCACGGCAGCTTTTGACCGCCCCGCCCTCATTCATGCTGCTGTACAGCGCACCACTCCATATTGAAGGCGGCTCAGTGTGACGCGACCTCCCACTGCCTCCGCCACTAAAGCGGCGCGCCGGCCAAGGACGCCGCCCGCGACGCGTCTTCGATGTCCGCGCATGTTCAATGCCGGACACACGTGACTGGACGAAACGGGACATATTTCTACCACGCTCATTCAATGCCCCGTCCGTCCGTATGCCGCCATTAAGCAGGCTCGCCGGCCGAGAAACCCACTCTAACGCCGCACATTATGCATTTGGACGCCTCGCTTTGCCGGAATCCGCTATTTACATGCGGCCACACACGGCTAACTCCACACCACACCACAAGCCGCTCCCCATCCTCCTTCCTTGCACTGCATCCGCCATGACTGCAAGAGGTGAAGCTCTATGGGAGAGTCTTTCCACGGAGATGAAACACGTCGTGCCCGCCCTTGCTGCTGCCTGGCAGAGCCGCCATGCTAGGCGGATCGAGGTCGGCTTGCCGACCAACTCGTCCGAGGTCTCCGACGACGAGGACAACACCATGATGACGCCGCCCCGGCTCCCGCGCATCCTGTGCACGCCGGTTTCACCATGGAGCAGGCGCAGACGCACTATAACGCCACCATGGCGGAGGTGCAGCCTACGCCGGCGCCTTTGTCAGCGTTCCAGCAGGCGCAAGAGGAACAGCGGTACAACCCGTTCCTCCTAGAACAGCACAGGTTGGCGGAGGGCGAGATCTAAGGCGAGCGCGCGAACGAGGAGGCCGTGTCGGCCATGGCTGCGGCGAACCCGAACTCCGTTGCCGAGCAGCGTGCCATCTATGATGTCGTCCGCGCTCAAGCTGCCGCTCAACAGGTAGCGGTCGCCGTCGGGGCGCAGCTCCAGGCGATTGCGGAGGAGGACAACGACAACTGCGCCTCCTACGCGCCACCGGCAAAATATCATGCAGCCCGATGGAACGACGCCGGCACGCCATTTTCATCGTGGACCTCACGTCCATCAGTGACGGACATGTCACAGACTCCTTCAAAAATAAGTAGGTCACGGGAGACGACAACGTCTGATATCCCATATGGGCGGTCTTTCGGATCCGTGTTTGCGGACGGACACAGAGGAAATTTGCGGGCTGGCCCTTATACTGCTAGCCAGCTCAATCATGTCATCTACCTTCGCTAGTCTACATATGATCTGTTTCGAATTTCGACATATAAAACATTGGTCTTTCCAACGTTATCGAAGTGATAATTTTACTGAGACGAAATTGTGACCGTCCAAATAATTTGGATAGGTCACTATTTTTTGAAGCAAAACTTTGGAATATCATTGTCAACATAATCAAGCACCTTAAAAAAAAGTTTAGGTAGCAACCTTTTATACTTGTGGTGCATGTGGTGGTGCTCACGTTTGAGAATTGTACGGGCGTTTCTTGAAGAAAAACTTAATTCAATATCGCTACACCACCATCCACATAGCCTCAATGTGGCGAACCAACCTCTGGTTGGATGGTTAGAGCAACTGTGCTATCCCTAGCCCACCAGGGTTCAAATCCTGGTGCTCGCATTTATTTCAGAATTTTCGGCGATGCGCATTCAGTGTGAGGAGACGTTCACATCGACAACGAGGTGCCTACGGTGACTTTATAAATTTCAAGATGATATGCCGGCTCAGTCTTGCGAAGGTGCTCATAGGGGTAGAGTGTGCATGTGTGTGTTCATAGGGGTGAGTGTATGCGCATGTATATGAGCGCTTGTCGACCGACTAACTTTCGGCCGGTCGCACCACTCCAGTCGCGCAAATAGTATACACGTGGGTCTCTCGAAGCCTCCAGTCCACTCGTTTCTTGGCGTGTCTTACCTTATCCTCTATTCCCTCCGGTCATTACCGCACCTCAGCCTTCTTTCCCTTAGATCCCCGTGGGGAAGCCGCCGTCTCTCCTGCATCCAGCACGCCCGGAGCCCACAGAAATTCCGGCGGCTCTCTGCGCTTTGTGCTGGGACCATTCGCACAGGAGCTGCGACGGGGGGCACTGCACGGGGCTGCAACCGGTGATGCTTCAATCGGCATGGCAATCTGCTACAACCGATAGAGATTTTTGCTACCACCATCACGATGGGAAAATCTGCTACAACCAACGGCGACCCGTGAGGGGGGGTGAGAGCTGCTGGTGGTGGAGACGACGCCCTTAGGTGCTGCAACTGATGGCCATTTTTGCTGGAACCGCGACAGCAAAAGACACGGCCTCTGGTGCTGCATCCAGCGAATTGTTTGCTGGAACCAGCCGGCGAAAAGGTTGCATCCACACCAACCATTGCTGGAATCGGACGACCAGGTATGTCATTTTGCTGGCACCAACTTTTTGATTTGCTACAACCGCCAAAAGTTTTTTGCTGCTTCGACGACGTGTTTTGCAACAGTCGCCGGCGGCGACGACAATTTTTCTGCTGCAACCATTGTTGTTTTTTGCTGGAAATGTGTTTGTTTTTTGCTACTGTCGGGGACAGTGGCTTTTTTGTTGCTGAGAGATATTTTTGTGCTTTTTGCTGGAAAGGGGTGGTGGGAGTCGACTACGCGGCTAGCCAGAGGTGGACGATGCCGGAAAATGCTACAACCACAACACATGCTTGAACCGGCCATGGAGAGATGGAACGGCAACAGAAGATGGAGCTCACCCGCAGCCTTGTTGCAATCCCCGTCAGTTGCGCGGCGAGAGGCGGTGTTGCCGAGGGAGGAGGGGGGAAGAGAGAGTTGTGCACGTGGGGGATGCGGGAGTGGGAACGGGATGCTTCGATCTGATGGTTTCTATGCGTCGCATCTAACGGCCTGGGTTTGGACCGGCCCAAAGTTTGGGCCGGCTGAGCGGCGCAGAGTACTGCCCTTATATAAATCCTATTCTACTATGTTTCATTGGTTGCAACTGTATACCATGAGCTCTCGCGCTTCTACATAATGAAATAAGGACTACATATGAATCCATCATGTAGTTCGGAAGATAACCTACAAAAAATTATGGACCTTTACTATGTTAAAAATACATTCATTCCGACAATTCCATAATTCTCAAAGCAATGCACATACTCTCACAGAGATACGTGCCTATATTTTAGGTGCCTATATTTTAGGCCCTTCCAGTCAGTTTTCAAACATGTTTGATATGCTAGAAGATGAGGGCAAGTTAAATGTCATAAATCATAGCTAAGTAGCCAACGATCACACAATAAACAAATGGTCGACTATTTCCTCGTGATCATAGAAACAACATTTTTACTACTCTATCACCTATCCTTTGCCGGATTTACCTTAGTGAGAATGACACCGCTATTCACAAACAACATGTTATCGAGAATGTGATAGAGTACCTGACACATTCCCGCCATCCATGGCGCGTGCACGGAAGCGGGCCATATCACCCTTTGCATGACCCAGTCCCTGAGTTTGAAAACTCTATGGTGGTTGACGATTCAGATGTACCAATTGTGTTTTTGTTTCATTAGAAACAATTCAGGATAGAAAGGTTCCAACCTCCGAGTAACGGGACCAAAACCCACAATGGTAGCGAATGGTTAATGTAATCTATCTGTAGGAGACCACCTCCTCAATGCCCGTTGCGCTAGGTAGAGAGGCAGCACCCCATGGGCCAACCCAACAACCCTTTGCTAGGTAGCATGGCAGCACCATTCGACCGGTTCACAGTTGACCGTTGACTTTTAGCACAAAATCTCATATTTGAATAATATTTGAAAATTTAAAAAAAAAAATCATGGATTTCATGGATTCGAGAATGTTCATGGATTTTAAGTAAGTTCCTGAATTTGAAAAAAATTCACGAACTTGGAAAAAAAATCAAAAAATAAAAAAAAATATCCATGAATTTGAAAGAACTTCCCGGATTTATAAAGTGTTCACAGATTTTTTTATAAATCATAGATTTGAAAAATGTTCATAAAATTAAAAATATTCACAGGTATAAAAGAAGTTCTTAGAAATTATAATTTAAAACCAAAAAATAAAAACAAAAAAAGTAAGAGAAATCAGCTGAAACCTTCCAAAAGCTCCCAAAACCTGTAATAGTACTAGCGTATATGGACCGGCCCATTACTAAGCTAGTGTGCGTGGGGTGTGTGCACCCCGTACACAAACGCATGTAACCGGCACTTGCGCGGGAGCTATATCTCGCATAAAGCGAGAGAGAAGAAGTTTTCGCAGAAGAGTCAGGAAGGCCAATTCCAACCCACCAACCCTTTGCTAGGTAGCAAGGCAGCACCAATTCGATCAGTTCACAGTTGACAATTGATTTTAGGGGAAAAAATCTAATATTTGAATTATATTTGTAAATTTGAAAAAAAAAATCATGCATTTCACGGATTCGGGAATGTTCATGGATTTTAAGTAAGTTCATGAATTTGAATTTTTTTCACAAACTTGACAAAAATTCAAGAATTCAAAAATAATATCCATGAACCTAAAAATTTCATGAATTTGAAAGAACTTCCTGGATTTATAAAGTGTTCACAGATTTTAAAGAAGTTCATGAATTTTAAAAAATCATGGATTTGAAAAAATTTCATAAAATTGAAAATATTCACAGGTCTAAAATAACTTCCTAAATATTAAAATTTAAAACTGAAAATTAAAAGAAAGTAAGAGAAATGAGCTGAAACCTTCCAGAAGCTCCCAAAACTGGTAATAGTTCTACCGTATAGGGGCCGGCCCATTACTAAGCTAGCGTGCGTGGGATGTGTGGACCCGGTACACAAACGCCTGTAACCGGCACTTGCGCGGGAGCTATATCTCGCGTTAAGCGAGAGAGAAGATGTTTTCACAGAAGAGTCGGGGAGGCCCATTAAGGCACATGCACATTACCGCATAGGAAGAAAAATAGGGAGGGAAGGGGGGGGGCTCCTATGTGACGCACAATGCCTCATACAGCAGCTCGGCGCACATGGTTGACGCACGACTGGCCCAGCCCACCAACCCGCTCGTTGTTTCGTTTCCTTTCGCACGAGTACCAGGAATCGATCCCACGCCCGCACACTACAACTGCGAGCCATTAGCCACTACACCACACACCACCAACTACACATGAAGGTGCAGAAATTAAGAACAGGCAACAACGATGAGATTTGGAAAACATATTGTAATATTTCTCGAAAATTGCGAGCAGTTTTATGCTGCATTTTTTGTATTCCATTAATTTGGAAAATGAAGGTGATTTAAAAATGAAACATGAACCAAATTTACAAACCCCAAATACATTCCTAAAACGCGAACAATTTTCAAAAATGTTTTGGCAAAACAAACAAATTATGAAAAACACGAATATTTTTCGAGATGCTGAACAGTTTATAATTTATAAAAATGGAAAAGGGGAACATTTTTTAAATTAGCACAAAAAAAGTTAAACAATGAACTTTTTTAAATGCAAACAAAATTTGTATTGAACGCTTTTTTTGCAAATGCGAGAAATTTTTTAAACATTGGAATATTTGTTAAAATTGCGAACAAAATGTTGAAATCATAAATATTTTTTAGAAATAAACATTTTTATGAAATGCTTAACAAATTTTGGAAACGAGAATATTTTCTGAAATTCCTGAACATTTTTTGAAACATGAACAAATTTCTGGAACTGTGATTTTTTTTTAAACGAGAACATTTTTTGAAATTGTGAACAACATTTATAAATGAGATCTTTTGAAATTGTGAACATATTTTAAAAACCAAAATTGTTTTTGAAACTCCTGTAGATTTTTTTAAGAAAGAACATTTTTTGATAATGTGAACAAATTATTGAAGGAAGAACGTTTCTTAAAATGTCAAAAAAATGTTTTGTTGAAAGCATGAACACTTCTTAAAATCACGGACATTTTTTTAACACCCCAACATTTCTTGAAATGTTGTGAAAATTTTGAACAAAAGCATTAGTGACATTTTTTGAAAACAAGAACATTTCATAAAAGTTGCAAACATTTTTTAGTTTACGAACAATTTTTGAAAAACTACCATTTTCAAAATTTCGACCATTTTTTAAAGGCAAGAACATTTTTCTAAATTTTAGAACAATTTGTTAACATGAACATAGTTTAAAAAAGATAAAATAACCTTAAAAAAGAAAAAGAAAAAAGAAACAAAATACGAAAAAAACAAAAGAAAGAAAAAGAAGAAAAAGTAACAGAAAAAAAAACAAAACAGAAAGCCCAGTAAAAGAAACAAGATACCGGTTGGCTAGTTGCGATTCTACGCGCAAAAACTGGGCGGGCCCATTATGTCCCTCACCCGTGCGAAGCGCCGGCAGTTTGACGCAAAGAGCGTCAAATAGGATATTCCAAAAAATAGAGCTCCGAATCGATCCCTGGTGGGTTAGATAATGTCTGGTGATTCTAGCCATCGCGTGAACCTCATGTTTCTGTTAAGACAGGAGGCTCGATCAACTTGAGGTAAATCATCCAGATTTTTTTTATTTTATCCTTTTTTACTTTTTTTTTCTTCTCCATTTTTCCTATTTGTTGTTACACGTGGTTTTCTGTTTTTCTCTTTGTTTCCTTCATGGTTTTTGTCCATTTTTCATTTCTTTCTCATTGCTTCTTATTTTTTCTTCGCCTTTTTGGCTTCTTTCATAGTTTTCAATATATTTTTGTTTTCTGCTCCATTTTCCTATGAATTGTTAACATTTTTCAAATGCTTTATCAACATTCTTCAAATCCAATTATAATATATTTTTTGAATGCACTGTTAAAAAAAATTGTATACACGTTTAACATTTTCCTAGTGCCTGATTAACATTTTTGAAATATTTTTTCAACACTTTTTAAAATTCCTGATTAATATTTTCATATACATGATCAAAAGATTTTTCATCATTTTTAATGCATGATTAACATTTTTCTATACACATTGAACATTTGTCAAATGCTTGATTAATATTTTTACAATACTTGTTTAACATATACATTATGAAAATTTTCACACCTATTGTGTATTATTTTTATACATTTTTCATATACATGATCAACATTTTTTGTATACACATTCAGCATTTTTCAAATGCATGATTAATATTTTCCAAATGCATGATTAATATATTTTATTCTTTTAATAAAGCATGATAAATGTATATTTTTAGAATTTTTAGAAGTGTAAACGAGAGTAAAAAAAGAAATCAGTAAAAATAAAAACTAAAGGTCAAACAAAAAAAGAGGCAGTGACCTAGCACGAGCTGGGCTGACACATTTAGGTCACTGCCTTCAGCGGGAGTAAAGCATGATAAATATATATATTTAGAATGTTTAGAAGTGTAAACAAGAGTAAAAATAAGAAATCAAAAAAAGAAAAACTAAAGGTCAAACAAAAAGAAGAAGAGGCGGTGGCCTAGCATGAGCTGGGCCGACCCATTTAGGATAAAAACTCACCCCGCAAGCCGGAGATTTCGGGCGTACAGGGACTCGAGGGATAATGAAACACCGGCGTTGGAGGCTAGTTCGGGGGCTACTGAGTGAGTCCCGGCCTGGGGGGTCCTCGGGCTGCCGGCCTATCTCTTATGGGCCGAACAGGTGGGCCGCTCTACGACTACTAGAAGGCCGAACTATATGGTGGCTCCGTGTCTCGACAGGAAACCTTTGAAGCCTTGGTGTGTCCTCCAAGTCAAGATAAGAGAATCGGCATGTTTATTCATTCCTTCTTTCCGACCATGTGTAACCCTAGTACCCCTGGTGTCTATATAAACCAGAGCAGGACGTAGAGGCCCGAAGAACAACCATCATCTTACTCACCTAGGGTTTAGTTCATCTGATCTCGTGGTAGATCGACTCTGTAATCATCTTATACACTTCAACATAATCAAGCATGACGTAGGGTTTTACCTCTTAGAGAGGGCCCGAACCTGGGTAAACATCGTCTCCTTCGTCCCTTGTGCCCCATTGATCCAAGATCCACAGTGCGGGACCCCCTAGTTGAGATCCGCCGGTTTTGACACTGACGGAGCCCTAAGGTCGTAACTTGTGGAGGGAGCCTCCTCAAAGTCGGTTTGGAACGGAAGGAAATTCCTCCTCGGATTCCAGCACGAAACGCCAAGGTTCCTGGCGTTTCCAAAAATGCCACGGACCTCGGCGTCTGGCCCAGTACTGGACGCCAAGGACCCTGGTGTCTGGCCCAGGACCAGATGCCAAGGATCCTGGCGTCTAGCGCCTGCCCTTCGCAAAACTCCTTTTGCACTGACCTCAGACCTCATGGGCCTTATCCCTTGGCACAGCCAAAGTGTGCTCGCACCATAACATTTCTCGAAACATCTGAAACTCTTTCGAAACTCTCTCAAAATTTGTTATATTCCCGGAACTATTTCGAGAATATTTTCTCATAACTCTTGCTCGACTAATACCCAATAGATCATGATTCCCTTAAGCTTTTGGCCCTGTAGGTTCGGTAAAAGATAGACATGAACGAAACCCCTTCGTTCAATGATCGATAGCGGAACCATGGAAATCCATATCGATCCCTATGATTACACGAATGACATTCGAGTGAACCTTTGGTTATCATGTGATGTTCCCTTTGCTTCGCGACACTTCACAAAAACCGGTGTGCATCAGTATCCTCTTGAGTCATCACCATGCTCACTATACCGTTGCTCCTGTTACCGTTTTTGTTCTTTTTTTGTTAACGTGTTCCGGCATCCCTGTGACGTAGTCGCCTGTGTATGGCCAGACGATGATGGATGCTGTCACACTGAGAGGGCCCTTAGAATATCTCTCCATCGTCAACGGAGCAAATCCCACTCTCGAACTATCCGGTCACTTATCAAACTTCCCGGTGAGCCTGAAAGTTGTCGTTATGATCACCTTGTTATAGATGACGTTTGAGCAACCCTAAAGCCCGCCGTCTGGTTGGAAGTGACCGAGACACTCTCATGGTCTGAGGAACTAAAACACATGCTAACACTCCTTGTCATAACAGATGATTTCAGATGATATAATCACCAAGTATAATAGATAAGTATTGGGTCAATTCAATATGATCATTCTTCTAACGTCATACCCTTATTGTTATTTTAGGACTATCATTACACTTAACGATATCCTAAGATCCAGAAAACATGATCACCAACAACACTTGAGCCAGTCTTAGAGGCGAGACCGGGAACCTAATTTTTACCGTTTATCATTTCACACGTGCATATAAGTTTTCCACTGAATCGCATATACCAGGATCATAGTGTTGGGGAACGTTGCATGGAAAACAAAAATATTTCTACGCACACGCAAGATCTATCCACGGAGATGCATAGCTACGAGAAGGGCAGGGCATCTACATAGCCTTGTAGATCGCTAACCGGAAGCGTTTATCAACGCGGTTGATGTATTCGTACTCTTCGCGATTCGATCACGATCCAACCGATCTAGTGCCGAAAGGACAACACCTCCATGTTTAGCACACGTGCGGCTCGATGACGTCTCCTCCTTCTTGATCCAGCAAGCGGGAGAGGAGAAGTGATGGGATCACAACCAACACGACGGCGTGGTGGTGATGGTGGTGGTGGAGCACCGACAGCGCTTTGCTAAGCGTCGCCGGGACGAGGCGGTGGAACTACGGAGTAACGGGAGAGAGAGGGGCTCCCAGGGCTTGGTTTATCCTCTTGGGGCGCCCCCTCCCATCTATATATAGGTGGAGGGGCATGGGAAACAGTCCCTCCAAGCCCTAGGATGCAGCTAAGGGGGAGAGGACTTGGACTCCAAGTCCAATCCTATTCCTACTAGAACTCCTTCCCTTTTGTGCCTTCCCTAGCCACATGGGCTTTTGAGGACTTGGTGCGCCTAGCCTAATAAGGCCAGGGCGCCTCCCCACAGTCCATGCTAGTGAAGGAAATATTCCCTAGAGGCAATAATAAAGTTGTTATTTATATTTCCTTATATCATGATAAATGTTTATTATTCATGCCAGAATTGTATTAACTGGAAACTTGATACATGTGTGAATACATAGAAAAAACAAAGTGTCCCTAGTATGCCTCTACTAAACTAGCTCGTTAATCAAAGATGGTTAAGTTTCCTGACCATTGACATGTGTTGTCATTTGATGAACGAGATCACATCATTAGGAGAATGATGTGATGGACAAGACCCATCCGTTAGCTTAGCATAATGATCTTTAAGTTTTAGGGGAAGGGGGCGCGGCCCCCTTTCCTTTCCCCTCTCCCTCTCCTTCCCCTTTCCACCTCCAAGAGAAGGAACAGGGGGGGGGCGACTTGGACTAGGAGTCCTAGTCGGTTCACCCCCATGGCGTGCCCCCTAGGACCGACGGCCTCCTCCCCTCCTCCTTTATATACGGGGGCAGGGGCACCCCAAAGCACATCAATTGTTCTCTTAGCCGTGTACGGTGCCCCCTCCACAGTTTACTCCTCCGGTCATATCTTCATAGTGCTTAGGCGAAGCCCTGCGCGGATCACATCACCATCACCGTCACCATGCCATCGTGCTGACGAAACTCTCCCTCGACACTTTGCTGGATCAAGAGTTCGAGGGACATCATCAAGCTGAACGTGTGCTGAACCCGGAGGTGTCATACGTTCGGCACTTGATCGGTTGGATCGCGAAGTCGTTCGACTACATCAACCGTGTTGAACTAACGCTTCCACTTTCGTTCTACGAGGGTACATGGTCACACTCTCCCCCTCTCGTTGCTATCCATCTCCTAGATAGCTCTTGCGTGATCGTAGGAATTTTTTTGAAATTGCATGCTACATTTCCCAACAGTGGCATCCGAGCCAGGTCTATGCATAGATGATATGCACGAGTAGAACACAAAGATTTGTGGGCAATCATAGTCATATTGCTTACCACCAACGTCTTATTTTGATTCAGCGGTATTGTTGGATGAAGCGGCCTAGACCAACCTTACATGACCACGTCCATGAGACCGGTTCCAGCCACAGACATGCAACTTGTTTTGCATAAAGTTGGGCGGTGAGTGACTATTTCTTCAACTTTAGTTGAATCGAATTTGACTACGGCCGGTCCTTGTTGAAGGTTAAAACAACACACTTGACAAAAAATCGTTGTGGTTTTGATGCGTAGGTAAGAACGGTTCTTACTAGAAGCCCGTAACAGCCACATAAAACTTGCAACAACAAAGTAGAGGACGTCTAACTTGTTTTTCCCGGGCATGTTGTGATGTGATATGGTCAAGACATGATGCGATACACGTTATTGTATGAGATGATCATGTTTTGTAAAAGTTATCGGCAACTAGCAGGAGCCTTATGGTTATCGCTTTATTGTATGAAATGCAATCGCCATGTAATTGCTTTACTTTATCACTATGCGTTAGCGATAGTTGTAGAAGCAATAGTTGGCGAGACGACAACGAAGCTACGATGGAGATCAAGGTGTCAAGCCGGTGACGATGAAGATCATGACAGTGCTTTGGAGATGGAGATCAAAGGCACAAGATGATGATGGCCGTATCATGTCACATATTTTGATTGCATGGGATGTTTATCTTTTATACATCTTATTTTGCTTAGTACGGCGGTAGCATTATAAGATGATCCCTCAATAAATTTCAAGGTATAAGTGTTCTCCCTGAGTATGCACCGTTGCGACAGTTCGTCGTGCCGAGACACCACGTGATTATCGGGTGTGAAAAGCTCTACGTTCACATACAATGGGTGCAAGACAGTTTTGCACGTGCAGAATACTCGGGTTAAACTTGACGAGCCTAGCATGTACAAACATGGCTTCGGAACACTAAGACCAAAAGGTCGAACGTGAATCATATAGTAAATATGATCAACATAGAGATGTTCACCATTGAAAACTACTCCATCTCACGTGATGATCAGACATGGCTTAGTTGCTATGGATCACGTCATCAATTAGATTACTCGAGGGATGTCAATCTAAGTGGGAGTTCTTTAGTAATATGATTAATTGAACTTAAATTTATCATGAACTTAGTACTGATAGTTTTTGCATATCTGTCTTGTTGTAGATCAATGGCCAGTGCTACCGTTACCTTGAATTTTAATGCATTCCTAGAGAAAGCTTAGTTGAAAGATGATGGTAGCAACTACACGGACTAGGTCTGTAACTTGAGAATTATACTCATTGCTGCACAGAAGAATCATGTCCTTGAAGCACCGCTAGGTGCAAGGCCTGCTGCAGGAGCAACTCCGAACGTTATGAACGTCTGGCAAGCTAAATATGATGACTACTCGATAGTTCAGTGTGCCATGCTTTACGGCTTAGAATCAAGACTTCAAAGACGTTTTGAACGTCATGGAGGATATGATATGTTCTAGGAGTTGAAGTTAATATTTCAAGCAAATGCCCGAGTTGATAGATATGTGATGTCTACTACGCAACCTTGTTCTTGTAGACGTTGTTGGGCCTCCAAGTGCAGAGGTTTGTAGGACAGTAGCAAATTTCCCTCAAGTGGATGACCTAAGGTCTATCAATCCGTGGGAGGCGTAGGATGAAGATGGTCTCTCTCAAACAACCCTGCAACCAAATAACAAAGAGTCTCATGTGTCCCCAACACACGCAATACAATGATAAATTGTATAGGTGCACTAGTTCAGCGAAGAGATGGTGATACAAGTGTAATATGGATGGTAGATAAAGGTTTTTGTAATTTGAAAATATAAAAACAGCAAGGTAACTAGTGATAAAAGTGAGCGTAAACGGTATTACAATGCTAGGAAACAAGGCCTAGGGTTCATACTTTCACAAGTGCAAGTTCTCTCAACAATAATAACATAATTGGATCATAAAACTATCCCTCAACATGCAACAAAGAGTCACTCCAAAGTCACTAATAGCAGAGAACAAACGAAGAGATTATGGTAGGGTACGAAATCACCTCAAAGTTATTCTTTTCGATCAATCCATTGGGCTATTCCTATAAGTGTCACAAACAGCCCAGAGTTCGGAGTAGAATAACACCTTAAGACACAAATCAACCAAAACCCTAATGTCACCTAGATACTCCAATGTCACCTCAAGTATCCGTGGGTATGATTATACGATATGCATCACACAATCTCAGATTCATCTATTCAACCAACACATAGAACCTCAAAGAGTGCCCCAAAGTTTCTACCGGAGAGTCAAGACGAAAACGTGTGCCAACCCCTATGCATAGTTTCATGGGCGGAACCCGCAAGTTGATCACCGAAACATACATCAAGTGAATTAATAGAATAACCCATTGTCACCACGGTTATCCCACGCAATACATACATCAAGTGTTCTCAAATCATTAAAGACTCAATCCGATAAGATTACTTCAAAGGGAAAACTCAATCCATTACAAGAGAGTGGAGGGGGAGAAACATCATAAGATCCAACTACAATAGCAAAGCTCGCGATACATCAAGATCGTATCACCTCAAGAACACAAGAGAGAGATCAAACACATAGCTACTGGTACATACCCTCAGCCCCGAGGGTGAACTACTCCCTCCTCGTCATGGAGAGCGCCGGGATGATAAAGATGGCCACCGGTGAGGGATCCCCCCTCCGGCAGGGTGCCAGAACAGGGTCCCGATTGGTTTTTGGTGGCTACAAAGGCTTGCGGCGGCGGAACTCCCGATCTATTATGTTCCCCGATGGTTTTAGGGTATATTGGTATATATAGGAGGAAGAAATACGTCAGGGGAGCCACGAGGGGCCCACGAGGGTGGATGGTGCGCCAAGGGGGGGTGGGCGCACCTCCCTGCCTCGTGCCTTCCTCGTTGCTTCCCTTATGTACACCCCAAGTCTTCTGGATTGCTTCCATTCCAAAAATAACTCTCCCGGAGGTTTCATTCCGTTTGGACTCTGTTTGACATTCCTTTTCTGCGAAACACTGAAACAAGGGGAAAATAGAAACTGGCACTGGGCTCTAGGTTAATAGGTTAGTCCCAAAAATAATAAAAGAGTGTTTAATGAAGCCCATAAACATCCAAAACAGATAATATAATAGCATGGAACAATAAAAAATTATAGATACGTTGGAGACGTATCAGCATCCCCAAGCTTAATTCCTGCTCGTCCTCGAGTAGGTAAATGATAAAAACAGAGTTTTTGATGTGGAATGCTACCTAACATATTTATCAAAGTAATCTTCTTTATTGTGGCAAGAATATTCAGATCTAGAAGATTCAAGACAAAAGTTTAATATTGACATAAAAATAGTAATACTTCAAGCATACTAACAAAGCAATTATGTCTTCTCAAAATAACAAAGAAAGTTCATCCCTACAAAATCATATAGTTTGGTCATGCTCCATTTTCGTCACACAAGAATGTTCTCATCATGCACAACCCTGATAACAAGCCAAGCAATTGTTTCATACTTTAGTAATCTCAAACTTTTTCAACCTTCACGCAATACATGAGCGTGAGCCATGGATATAACACTATGGATGGAATAGAATATAATGATGGGGGTTATGTGAAGAAGACAAAAATGGAGAAAGTCTCACATCAACGTGGCTAATCAATGAGCTATGGAGATGCCCATCGATTGATGTTAAAGCAAGGAGTAGGGATTGTCATGCAACGGATGCACTAGAGCTATAAATGTATGAAAGCTCAACAAAAGAAACTAAGTGGGTGTGCATCCAACTTTCTTGCTCACGAAGACCTAGGGCATTTGAGGAAGCCCATTGTTGAATATACAAGCCAAGTTCTATAATGAAAAGTTCCCACTAGTATATGAAAGTAACAAAACAAGAGACTCTCTATCATGAAGATTATGGTGCTACTTTGAAGCACAAGTGTGCTAAAAAGGATAGTAACATTGTCCCTTCTCTCTTTTTCTCTCATTTTTTGGGCCTTCTTCCTTTTTTATGGCCTTTCTCTTTTTTTTCTTTTTTTTCTCACTTACAATGCTCTAGAAAATGATGATCATCACACTTCTATTTATTTACAACTCAATGATTACAAATCGATACTAGAACAAAGTATGACTCTATATGAATGCCTCCGGCGGTGTACCGGGATATGCAATGAATCAAGAGTGATATGTATGAAAGAATTATGAATGGTGGCTTTGCCACAATACTATGTCAACTACATGATCATGCAAAGCAATATGACAATGATGAACGTGTCATGATAAATGGAACTGAAAGTGCAACTATCCCTAGGTGGTTTTGGTAATTCATAACAACATATAGCTCATTGAGCTAATGCTATTCCAAGATGATTATTTCAGGAAAGCTCAATGATTGGCATGGCATGGATGGCGAAAGTGGAACCCTCAAAATGCTAAGGACAAAGGATTGGCTCAAGCTCAAAATCTCAAGACTCTTCATTTTACATTTTAGTGATCCAAGATCACATTGAGTCCATAGGAAAAGCCAATACTATCAAGGAGGGATGAGGTGTTGCTTAATGAGCCCTTTGCTTCATGTGCTTAATGATATGCTCCAAAATCCTCAGCTACTTTCCCATATCCACTCTTGACCTAAACTGTAAGCCAAACTCGATCCTACCGATTCTTCCTATCCGGTGCCACCGAGTTTCACATGTCATAAGCCACTGCCAAACCCTAGCAAATCGGTTCTACCGATAGGGATCTCGGTCTCACCAAGATGGGATTGCAATTTCTCTGTTTCCTTTTCGTAACTTTTCGGTCTCACCGAAAGAGTGGATCGGTCCCACCGAGATTGCAATGTAAACTCTCTGTTTCCCTTTTGTAACATTTCGGTCTCACCGAAAGAGCAAATTGGTCCCACCGAGTTTACCTGACCAACTCTCTGGTTAGCTTATTACCAAATCGGTCTCACCGAGTTTGTGTAATCGGTCTCACTGAGATTACGTTATGCCCTAACCCTAACCATATCGGTCCTACCGAGTTGCATGTCAGTGCCACCAAAAATCTCTAACGGTCACTAGGTTTACTATTTCGGTCCGACCGAGTTTATTGATTCGGTCCCACCGAGATTGGTAAATTGTGTGTAACGGTTGGATTTTGTGTGGAGGCTGTATATACCCCTCCACCTCCTCTTCACTCGTGGAGAGAGCCATCAGAACACATCTACACTTCCAACTCATATGTTCTGAGAAAGAACCACCTACTCATGTGTTGAGACCAAGATATTCCATTCCTACCATATGAATCTTGATCTCTAGCCTTTCCCAAGTTGCTTTCCACTCAAATCTTCTTTCCACCAAATCCAAATCCTGTGAGAGAGAGTTGAGTGTTGGGGAGACTATCATTTGAAGCACAAGAGCAAGGAGTTCATCATCAATACACCATTTGTTACTGCTTGGAGAGTGGTGTCTCCTAGATTGGCTAGGTGTCACTTGGGAGCCTCCGACAAGATTGTGGAGTTGAACCAAGGAGTTTGTAAGGGCAAGGAGATCGCCTACTTCATGAAGATCTACCGCTAGTGAGGCAAGTCCTTCATGGGCGATGGCCATGGTGGGATAGACAAGGTTGCTTCTTCGTGGACCCTTCGTGGGTGGAGCCCTCCTTGGACTCGCGCAACCGTTACCCTTCGTGGGTTGAAGTCTCCATCAACGTGGATGTAGGATAGCACCACCTATCTGAACCACGGGAAAAACATCCGTGTCTCCAATTGCGTTTGAATTCTCCAAACCCTTCCCTTTACATTCTTGCAAGTTGCATGCTTTACTTTCTGCTGCCTATATACTCTTTGCATGCTTGCTTGGTTTGTGTGATGATTGCTTGACTTGTCCTAAAGTAGCTAAAATCTGCCAAGAACTAAAATTGGGAAAAAGTTAAGTTTTTATTTGGTCAAGTAGTCTAATCACCCCCCTCTAAACATACTTTCGATCCTACAAGTGGTATCAAAGCTGTGGTCTCCATTTGCTTTGATTTCCATAGCTTTTGGTGGTCATAGCCTTGGTTTCACAACCTAGGAGAGTATGGCGTCTAGCGAGGGAAATTATCACCGTAGAGGTCCTTACTTCGATGGTACTAATTTTGCTAGTTGGAAGCATAAAATGAAAATGCATATTCTTGGACATAACCCCGCCGTTTGGGCTATTGTTTGTGTTGGTTTGCAAGGTGACTTCTTCGATGGGAAAGAACCAAACCGTGAAGCTACCGCGGATGAGTTGAAGATGCTGCAATACAACGCTCAAGCTTGTGATATTCTCTTCAACGGATTGTGCCCTGAAGAATTCAACAAAATCAGCCGTCTTGAGAATGCAAAGGAAATTTGGGATACTTTGATTGATATGCACGAAGGTACCGACTCCGTCAAGGAATCCAAATTGGATGTGCTTCAAAGTCAACTTGACAAGTTCAAAATGAAGGATGGTGAAGGTGTCGCTGAAATGTACTCTAGGCTTGCTCCCATCACAAATGAGATTGCTGGCTTAGGGAGTGAAGAGATGACCGATAGATTCATCATCAAGAAGATCCTAAGAGCCTTGGATGGAAAATATGATACCGTGTGCACATTGATCCAAATGATGTCCAATTACAAAGATCTCAAGCCAACGGAGGTCATTGGAAGAATTGTTGCTCATGAGATGTCACTCAAGGATAAAGAGGAACTTCACAACAAATCAAGTGGTGCTTACAAAGCCTCATGTGAAGCCCCCACATCATCAAGTGAGAAACAAACCTTCAATGAATAATTGAACTTAATGGTGAAGAACTTCAACAAGTTCTACAAGAGTAGAAGCAAAGATAGAAGCTCCAAGTCAAGGTCCTACAATGACAAAAGATCTTCTAGTCGAGAGAGAAACTGCTATAATTGTGGAAGACCCGGACACTATTCCAATGAGTGTACGGCTCCCTACAAGAGAAGAGAAGATTCTCCAAAAAGAAGAAGCAAAAGAGAAGAATCACCATCAAGAGAGAGAAGGAGTAGATATGATCGTTATGAACGAAGATACTCATGGAGAAACAAGGATTCGGAAAGAAAGGAAAAATCATCAAGGAGCTACACAAAACGAAGACATCAAGCTCATGTTGGTGAATGGGTATCCGGCTCCGACTCCGACAACCACTCCGAGAGAAGTTATCACTCCGATTCCGAATATACTCAAGATGAAGGTGTTGCCGGTCTAGCACTTGTGTCAACCAACTCCTACGACATATTTGACTCACCAAATGAAGGAATTGGAAGATGCTTCATGGCCAAAGGTCCTAAGGTAACACACACCGAGTATGTTGATTTCAATAGTGATGAAGATGAGTTGTTAGGTGATGATGATTTACTTGTTGATAGCTCTAGTGATGAATACTATGATGAAACGTCAATAAATCATGCTAATCAAGATAAAACGAATGACAATGATAAGGAGAAAATTGAGGCTCTAACTAAAGAACTAAACACTCTTAAGTTAGCTCATGAAACAATCTTCGAAGATCATCAAGAACTTTTAAGAGCTCATGAGAAGTTACGCTTTGAAAAGCTCAATCTTGAGCAAGAGCATGAGTTTTTAAAGGCAATCAATGATGATCTCCGCAAGAAAAGTTCTTCTTACATTGCCAAGCGTTTACTCTTATCCACTTACATGCCTCAAGTCAAATCTAGTAACAAGAACAAGAAAGATTCTTCCTCTAGTAGTAACAATGATCATGTTAAATCCAATACTGTTGCTTCTAGTAGTTCTCTTGATTCCACTAATGATTCTCTTAGCCAAGTTACACTTGAGCAAGAAAATAGCTTATTGAAGGGAATTATAGAGAAAGGAGTGTACAAAAGTCTTGCCGGGAGTAAGCAATTCGAGGAAATTGTGCGCAAGCAAGGAAGGCACTGGAAGAATCAAGGTGTTGGTTTTGAACGAAAGTTCAATGCCAATGGAGTTGAGTGGGAAGAAGATCAATACCCCAAGACAAAGTTTGTTCCACAACAAGAGAAGTATGACCCTACTTCTTTCAAGGGGACACAAACTCAAGATGATCTTCCACCACAAGACTACAAGCAAAAAGGCAAGGACAAGCTTCAAGAGGAAATTGATGCATTTGAAGAAGCTGCTAAGACCTTAGTCAAGTGGATTCCCAAGACTACTTAAATTTCCACTTCATCAAGTACGACTACAACTCCAAGGATTCCCATCAAGATGGTGTGGATCGAAAAGAAGAAGAACTAGAGAGTTCTTGAGGGTGACTCCGCCAACATACTTCACTCTTATTATTTTGGCAAGAACAAGTGCAATCAACTTCCACATCTTGCACTAGTTCAAGGAGTCACAAACCCTCTTGTTGGTAAGTCAAGGGACAAGGTAACCTAAAAGCCTTCATGGACATCATCTTGTGTGTGCCTCACTCTATGTCTATGGATATCCTTGTTTGTTCCTTGTGGGACTAACCCATGTAGGTTTTGAAAGTGCAATTCACTCAAATGGATAGCTCCAAGTGATCTACATCAACATTGAGCATCCACATCTTCAACATCTACATGAAGTCATCATCGACAAAACCCAAGGTTAGTTCATCCCTCTTAGGGGGGATATCACATCTAGGGGGAGCTTTACTCTAAGACTTGAACTAAAGCAACTCTAATGATGTGAACACAACAATGCTTTATGTAAAAGTGGTAACCCCACTTGAGCTTAAACGATGAGTATGACCTATGATCAAGTGTTCTCATTTGACTCCTAAGTCGATATACTCATATATAGATGACCTAGTCATTGCCAATTGCTTGATAGATGCTAGAATTGGTTGTGCATGCTTTGTCACATATTTAAATTGCCATTTTATTGTGTGAGCATGTTGGTTGCATATTTCACTCAGCCGAGGACATCCACTTGTTGTTTTTATTGATTGGTTTTGTTTTCTCTTGCCAAGTGGATGGACAAGAATGCCTAAGAACCTTCTCTAGCTATCTATGCTTTTCTCGTCTCAAACTCTTTTCATGCTACATCACAAAATTTGATCAAGTCAGATTCGAACCACTCTGTGTGAGGAGCACTCGGAGTCCCCGATTCGTCATAGACTTAAACTTCCAAAACTTCTTTGTGATTGTCGGTCTAACCGATACCCTACTTTCCTTCCTACCGAGATCATTAAGTTGATCTATGTTTTCGATCTCGGTGCAACCGATTTGAACCATTCGGTCACAACGAGTTGCAATAACTGTATACAGTTTTGCATCTCGGTGCCACCGAGTTGTTCCACTCGGTCACACCGACAGGGTCGGGCTATATATATAGACACGGGCAAAAATTTGGAAATTTCTCCGAACCCCTTCGCTCGCACGATAGCTCGCTCTGCCAACGTGGTCTCCGGATCGTCTCCTCGCCGCCAGCCGCCTCCAGTCACTGGTCTCCATCGCCGTCAACGGAATTCAACCCCGCAGTTGCCGCCGTAGCGAGTCTCCGCTGAACTAGGGTATGGACTCGATCTTTGTGCTATTCCCCAATCTGATTCCTAGCACATTGTGATCATATTGATTCTAGCCACGTTTGAAACACTCCTATCCAATCAATGCATTCGTAGAATAGGTTTGATTCGAAAATTTTGGGGTTAGGTTTCCGTCGAAACCATCTCGGACCCACCGAGTTGAAAAACTCGGTCCCACCGATTTGGCTCATGCCATTGCACAAGTGAGACTCGGTCTGACCGAGAATTACTAATCGGTGTGACCGATTTTGGAACTTTGTGAAACCCTAGCAGTCTCGGTGCCACCGAACTGTGACTCGGTCTGACCGAGTTCACTAGTTTAGGTTCCAGGAACTGCTTCGGTATCACTGAGTTTAAAAATCGGTAGATCCGAAATGATTTCTGTGGGAAACTAAAACTAAGATTTTGACTCATTCTTTTGCAAAAATCTCTGCATTTTGTGATGCTCATCCACTCTACCTCATCTATAAACTATTCACAGGGTCAGCAGTCAGCTTGTTCATCATGTCAGATCAGAGCGACAGCCAGAATGTGTCAGAACAGCAAGTGCACATGAGTGAGGGCACTAGTCCCTCCAGTTCTTCAGATGAAGGCAGCATGAGCACCCCCAGTAACTTGCCAAAAGCTGCCACCAGACAAAAGAAGAAGAGAACCTCAGAATCAGAGGATGAGGACTATGTGGCAGAAGAGGAAGCCACTTCCAAGAGAGTCGTGCTCAAGAAGGAGTATGGCTCAGCTGCAGCCATCAAGCCAGGATTGCACAAAAAGGCACCTGCTAGGAGAGTTCCTACCTCCAAGCCTAGGAAGGCTGCACCTGAAGGAACTATAAAGTTCACCATGGAATCTGAAGAAGATATTGGCCAGGACAAGAAAAAGAAGAGAGCCAGAACTACCACTGCCAGAGTTGTTGGCAAGCCTTCTATGAGGAGAGATTCTTCTGAAGAAGATGAAGAAGAAGAGGTAGCTGCACCAGCACCTAAGGCACAAAAGCTGATGGGTGATGCTATAAGATCAGGGGCTACTGCATCCAAGCCCAAGGAAGCACCCAAAGCTGCATCAAAGGCCAAGACAGCTCCAAAGAGGAACACAAGGAGCATACCAGCTGCTGAGAAGAACAAGGCCCCAGTGCCTGACACTATAGAAGAAGAAGAAGGTCAAGTGCTCAGGAAGTTAAAGCCCAACATCCCAGACCACAATGATGCTCATCCTGTGGCTGAGGACATGAAGATCAGAAGAGATTCAGGGATGAGAAAGTGGAGAGCAGAAGACCCATATGCTACCAGAAGAAGAACTGCTGTTGACTACAGGTTCCACACAAAGGAACAGCAAGACTTCTATGAGACTGTTTTGCTTGATAAGAAGCCCATTGTTTGTGACATGAGATGGGTTGACTGGGAGTACATCAAGGACAATGAAGAGCACTATCCTGGAGTGCAAGACAGCTTCAAGGCTTGTGGAGTAGCTGACTTTGTGGGGCAGAAGCTCACAAAGTGGAATGAAGAGCTGATCATGCAGTTCTACTCCACAGCACACTTCTATCCAGATGGAAGGATTGTGTGGATGTCAGAAGGTACGAGGTACCAATCAACAGTTGCTGAGTGGGCACAGCTCATCAATGCCCAAAGGAGCATGAGGATGACTTAGACATATATGCCAAGAAGAAGATGGACCACAACTCTATGTCCAACATGTACAAGGAGATCCCAAACAAGGCACTTGATACTTTCAAGTTTGGATCAGTACATTATCTTCTGTCAGGGTTGCCAACTATAAATTGGATTCTGAGGCACACTCTGTTGCCCAAGTCAGGTGATCACAAGATGATCAGAGGTCATGCAATCAACTTGCTTCATATCTTTGATGTGCCACAAAAATTCAAAGTCATGAGCCTCATGGTAGAAACAATCAAGAGGACTGCAGCAGATCAGAAGAGGAGCTGTGGATATGCCCCTCAGATCCAAGAGTTGATAAACTCCAAGATGGGCAAAGGCATATACTTATTGGACAAGGAACATTTGCCTATTCATCCAGACTTTGAGGATAATCAAGTTGTGATGAACAAGGATGAACCATCTTCAGCTCATGCTCAAGCACAGAAGGAGAAGGCAAGGAAGGAGAAAGCTGCCAAGATGCCAACTCAAGAGGAGGCATCTGAGTATTTCTTGAAAACCAAGCAAGAGCAGCTCAGTTACTTGATTGCATCCACATTGAGGATTGAGAAAGGACTGGCCACCCTCACTTAGAATTAGGAGAGCTTAGAGAGAATCGTAGAACAAAAGTTCTATGACTTGGATGTCAAAGTAACAGAGATTCAGTCTGCAGTGGAGCAACTTCAAGATGACATGCAGGAGAGGAAAGGGAAGACTACAACTGATGCATTTGCCAGAGTGCCACGAGCTCAGAGGTCGTCTGCAGTGCCAGTTCCTGACACCAGAGCCACCACCTCAGCTCCAGCCACAGCACCAGCCCAACCAGCTCTAGCATCTACTTCAGCTCCAGCTCCAACCACGTCTACAGAAGCCTTCGTCCTTGGAGTGATCCAGACTCCACCACCACCAGAAGATCAAGCCTGCGTGTCGATCTAGCACTATGCATTTTCTAGGAACTTTTTGGTAACTTGTTGCCAAAGGGGGAGAAAAATGTATAGATCATAGGCTTCGAGAGAGAGAGAGTGTGTTGCTTTTATTCTCTCTTGCTTTATTTGGTGGTTTTTCAAACTTTGTTTGCTTTTGGTTGAGATACTATGATATGCTTGTGAGACATTGATGATCATGTGTTTGATCATAAGCTACACTTATGCATGCTTGATATATCTTATCTATCTTATGTGATCATTCACCTTTCTTGGTGATGAGTGCATGTATTTCATTCTTATCATTTTGAGCGCTCCACCAAGATGTATGTGACATGGAAGAGTAACCCATGATTTTAACTCTTTGTGCATTTGCAGTCCAAAGCAAATTTTAAATACGCACAAATTTAGGGGGAGCTCTTACTTATCACATACTTCTCAAAGCAACGATATATTTCATTCTTATTATCATTTGTCGAAGCTTTGATCTATATGTTGTCATCAATTACCAAAAAGGGGGAGATTGAAAGTGCAACTATCCCTAGGTGGTTTTGGTAATTCATAACAACATATAGCTCATTGAGCTAATGCTATTCCAAGATGATTATTTCAGGAAAGCTCAATGATTGGTTTGGCATGGATGGAGAAAGTGGAACCCTCAAAATGCTAAGGACAAAGGATTGGCTCAAGCTCAAAAGCTCAAGACTCTTCATTTTACATTTTAGTGATCCAAGATCACATTGAGTCCATAGGAAAAGCCAATACTATCAAGGAGGGATGAGGTGTTGCTTAATGAGCCCTTTGCTTCATGTGCTTAATGATATGCTCCAAAATCCTCAGCTACTTTCCCATATCCACTCTTGACCTAAACCCTAAGCCAAACTCGGTCCTACCGATTCTTCCTATCCGGCGCCACCGTGTTTCACATGTCATAAGCCACTGCCAAACCCTAGCAAATCGGTTCTACTGATAGGGATCTCGGTTTCACCGAGATGGGATTGCAATTTCTCTGTTTCCTTTTCGTAACTTTTCGGTCTCACCGAAAGAGCGGATCGGTCCCATCGAGATTGCAATGTAAACTCTTTGTTTCCCTTTTGTAACATTTCGGTCTCACCGAAAGAGCAAATCGGTCCCACCGAGTTTACCTGACCAACTCTCTGGTTAGCTTATTACCAAATCGGTCTCACCGAGTTTGTGTAATCGTTCTCACCGAGATTATGTTATGCCCTAACCCTAACCATATCGGTCCTACCGAGTTGCATGTCAGTCCCACTGAAAATCTCTAACGGTCACTAGGTTTACTATTTCGGTCCGACCGAGTTTATTGATTCGGTCCCACCGAGATTGGTAAATTGTGTGTAACGGTTGGATTTTGTGTGGAGGCTATATATACCCTTCCATCTCCTCTTCACTCGTGGAGAGAGCCATCAGAACACATCTACACTTCCAACTCATATGTTCTGAGAAAGAACCACCTACTCATGTGTTGAGACCAAGATATTCCATTCCTACCATATGAATCTTGATCTCTAGCCTTTCCCAAGTTGCTTTCCACTCAAATCTTCTTTCCACCAAATCCAAATCCTGTGAGAGAGAGTTGAGTGTTGGGGAGACTATCATTTGAAGCACAAGAGCAAGGAGTTCATCATCAACACACCATTTGTTACTTCTTGGAGAGTGGTGTCTCCTAGATTGGCTAGGTGTCACTTGGGAGCCTCCGACAAGATTGTGGAGTTGAACCAAGGAGTTTGTAAGGGCAAGGAGATCGCCTACTTCGTGAAGATCTACCGCTAGTGAGGCAAGTCCTTCGTGGGCGATGGCCATGGTGGGATAGACAAGGTTGCTTCTTCGTGGACCCTTCGTGGGTGGAGCCCTCCATGGACTCGCGCAACCGTTACCCTTCGTGGGTTGAAGTCTCCATCAACGTGGATGTAGGATAGCACCACCTATCTAAACCACGGGAAAAACATCCGTGTCTCCAATTGCGTTTGAATTCTCCAAACCCTTCCCTTTACATTCTTGCAAGTTGCATGCTTTACTTTCCTCTGCCTATATACTCTTCGCATGCTTGCTTGAATTGTGTGATGATTGCTTGACTTATCCTAAAGTAGCTAAAATCTGCCAAGAACTAAAATTGGGAAAAGATTAAGTTTTTATTTGGTCAAGTAGTCTAATCACCCCCCTCTAAACATACTTTCGATCCTACAGGAACTGTGGAAAGTTGCATGGCAATATATCTCGGAATGGCTATGGAAATGCCATAATAGGTAGGTATGGTGGCTATTTTGAGGAAGATATAAGGAGGTTTATGTGTGATAGAGCTTATCGTATCACGGGGTTTGGATGCACCGGCGAAGTTTGCACCAACTCTCAAGGTGAGAAAGGGCAATGCACGGTACCGAAGAGGCTAGCAATGATGGAAGGGTGAGAGTGCGTATAATCCATGAACTCAACATTAGTCATAAAGAACTCACATACTTACTGCAAAAATCTACAAGTCATAAAAAACCAAGAATTATGCGCATGCTCCTAGGGGGATAGATTGGTAGGAAAAGACCATCGCTCGTCCCCGACCGCCACTCATAAGGATGAAAATCAAAGAACACCTCATGTTTCAAATTTGTCACACAACGTTTACCATAGGTGCATGCTACGGGACTTGCAAACTTGAACACAAGTATTTCTTAAATTCACAACTACTCAACTAGAACAACTTTAATATCGCTATCTCCATATCTCAAAACAATCATCAAGTATCAAACTTCTCTTAGTATTCAATGCACTTTATTTGAAAGTTTTTATTATACCCATCCTGGATGCCCATCATATTAGGACCAGTTTCATAACCCAAGCAAATTACCATGCTGTTTAGTACTCTCAAAATAATATAATTGAAGCATGAGAGTTCATCTATTTCTTCAAAATAAAACTACCACCATGCTCTAAAAGATATAAGTGAAGCACTAGAGCAAACAACAAACTACTCCGAAAGATATAAGTGAAGATCAATGAGTAGTCGAATAATTATGCAACTATGTGAAGACTCTCACATTTTAAGAATTTAAGATCTTGATACTTTATTCAAACAGCAATCAAAACAAAATAAAATGACATGACGCTCCAAGCAAAACACATATCATGTGGTGAATAAAAATATAGCTCCAAGTAAAGTTACCGATGAACGAAGATGAAAGAGGGGATGCCATCCGGGGCATCCCCAAGCTTAGGCTCTTGGTTGTACTTGAATATTACCTTGGGGTGCCTTGGGCACCCCCAAGCTTAGGCTCTTGCCACTCCTTATTCATAGTCCATCGAATCTTTACCCAAAACTTGAAAGCTTCACAACACAAAACTTAACAGAAAATCTCGTGAGCTCCGTTAGCGAAAGAAAAGAAAACACCACTTCAAGGTACTGTAATGAACTCATTCTTTATTTATATTGGTGTTAAACCTACTTTATTCCAACTTCTCTGTGGTTTATAAACTCTTTTACTAGCCATAGATTCATCAAAATAAGTAAACAACACACGAAAAACAGAATCTGTCAAAAACAGAACAGTCTGTAGTAATTTGTAACTAACGCAAACTTCTAGAACTCCAAAATTTCTACAAAAAATTGTAGGACCTGAGGAATTTGTCTAGTAACCATCTGCAAAAATAATCAACTAAATATAACTCTCCAGTAAAAAGTTTTGGCTAATCTCGTGAGCACTAAAGTTTATGTTTCTTACAACATGATCATAAAGACTTCACCCAAGTCTTCCCAAAGTTTCTACTTGGGACGAACACTAATTAAAACACAAAACCACATCTAAACAGAAGCTAGATGGATTATTTATTCCTAAACAGAACCAAAAATCAAGAAACTAAAATAAAATTGGGTTGCCTCCCAAGAAGCGCTATCGTTTAACCACTACTAGAAAAAGGGCTACTAATGGCGCACCTAATTTGGCCATTAATGGCGCATTAGTGGTGCGCCATTAGTAGCACGCCATTAGTAATATTTACTAATGGCGCACCACCGGTGCGCCATTAGTATCTGGTATACTAATGGCGCACCAGCAGCGCGCCATTAGTATGGGGCACGGTGCGCCATTAGTATGCCTACCAGCACCATGTATAGCCAGGTGCTTTGGTATACTAATGGCGCACCTCTGGGTGATGCGCCATTAGTAACCTAGGCATACTAATGGCGCACTTTTTGGGGATGCGCCATTAGTATCCTCTGGAATACTAATGGCGCACTTTTGTGTGATGCGCCATTAGTATGAATATTAGGTTTTTTTTTATTTTTTAGTTTTCTGTTTTTTTGCACAGGTTACAAAATGTATAATTGGACAAAATATAAACAGCACACATCAACAACAGATTCATCGAATACAATAAAAGATTAGTCTCTGAATACAATTCATCATATTAGTCTCCGAATACAATTCATCATATTAGTCTCCGAATACAATTCATCATATTAGTCTCCGAATTGAAAAGACCGAACAAAGATAGAACATTATATTACAAGTCTCGAGACCGCGAGTAGCGAGTTTGTCTTCACATTACAAGTCGATATCGATCATCTAAACTACCATCACATAGAAGAGAGCTGCGGTCATCACGATGAGCATCATCACGATGGAACTCGTCTTCATCCGGTTCCTCCAACGCTCCCTCCCCTCTCCCGCTAGATAGCGGGCGTATCTAGATTCGGCCTCGGCCCTAGTGGTGTACCCTTTGTAACTGTTTCCGCTGAATCGGTGAACCTGTCTCCGACACTCCTCCCAGTCGTCGTAGACTCCGGGAACCTTACCCTTGTAGACGACATACGATGGCATCGCTATGCACTAGCCAAACGTTAGTACCAATTCACAAACAATACATAAGCAATATATAAGTATGCAACAGAACGATCGGAAGAGAAAAGCAAGACATTAATAGCATCGATTACATCTAAGTTTAACGACTATCGAAACCAAAGAGACATACTACAAGTTCATTAAAGTTTAATTACAAGGAGCGACTCTCGACTCAAGGGACCGGAGCGTGGATGAAGCCGCCGTCTATCGTGGGAGTCATGAAATTACGGGCGTTGTCAGCCTGCATTTGTAGCATTCCGTCTATCTCACTGTTGGACGGTTGATTTCTGAGGTAGAACTGCCCCGAGGTACGAAGGACATCTTGATGGATGATTTCCGCAAACTCCGACTGGATGCGAAAGAATTCTTGTCTGATGTCCGCGTCCTGGATTGCCGACACGCTCGCGGCCCAATCTTTGAGTTTACTCGGTAGCAGAAGTTGATGATGGTCCCGTACGATCGCCCGCATGTGATGGATGGCGTAGTAGGCACCCTTCTGACCGCCAGTCGGCTGCTTGACGCAGCAGAACGTCGTATTGTGGGAGAACACGTGCTTGCCGTACTTACGAATAGGCCTGTTGAAGGTGCCTCCAGATTGGGCGTAGCCGGGGAGAACATCATCAAGAACCTTCTTGACATTTGTGTAGTCTACGTTCGACTGACGGTCCGGGTCGAAATACGTGGCCATGGAATATTTGGGGCTTAGGAGGATGAGCGTGCAATGTGTGTCACTGCAGAAAACACGGAATGTTAAAAAAAACGATCGAAATCTAAGAATTCGTATGTTAGGGGCGGTTGAGGGGAGGACTTACTCGGGAAAGTAAGGCACGAGGAAGTTATCCTTATCTGGGTTTGCCAGAATGACGCCTTCGAGGTAAGAACTCGCGACTTGCCGGTCCCCAGCGCTGCCCAAGATCTTGGCACGCATGTAGAAGGGGTCGACTATCACGATGTCCGGGGTCTTGTCGCGAATGATCCGCATCTTCATACTCAGCGAAAATAGCCGAACGAAGGTGTAGTGCAGCGGATGAAGGTTCAACATAGCGTGGATGTCATCAAACCGCAGGACGATCGTACCCCCGATGGAGTTATCCACAAAGCCCTTGCCCTCTGGCACCTTGGCCACGAAAACCGGGTATGCCACATCCTTCTCTCTGAGACGCCGCTTCTCCAAAGCAAGAACACTGTCATGCAGACTCCGCATAGAACCGGTTGCAACATCGAGCATATTTCTCGGTAGCATCGGCCTACCGGCCACATGCACCCTCCTCATTAAATCCTCAGGTGAAGGTGGCCCGTCCTGAGCACGGATCGTACTCGTTGCCGGCTGGCCCGCACCCTTGTTTGTCTTTCTTTTGCGTGCCTTCTTCTTCTCCTGTAATGGGACCGAGTTCTGCTCACAGACCGCCTTCTTGAGTGTGTTGGGGCTGAGAATATTTCACACCTCGCCTATCTGAGGCTCGGTGAAGTCGGCAGCTGGAGGCGTCTCCTGAGAGCTGAACGGCAGACGACGCCTGTTGCAACTTGGCTTCCCCGCGGTACCAGCTACATCGCGCACGTCTTTTGTTGGGTTGGGTTCTTGAGAAGCAGGCCCCATGAAGTCGCCATCGTACCCATGATCGGCAAAGTACCGATCGACGTTGACAAATGTATCGTCGTCCTCGTCGTTCTGATCCTGTGCCATATGCATGTTTGGATCCAGTGGCATAGGGATGTCCGGCACCGTTGCGGCGGTCTTGCCATGGGGCCGACTTGGCGCTGGCACGACTGGCGGTGTTGTCTTTGGGGTGGTGTCCCCCGCCCCCAAACGAATCTGGCTCTTCGGCCAAAGCAGGGGCCAGCCGCTCAGGCAGGCGCTGAGGGTCATCACGTCATCATCGTCGGCCCCGACAGGTCGAATCGGAGGTAGCAACTCATCGCAGCCTGGCAGCACCCGAACCAGTTGAACCCTAAACAAGTTGGGTGGCATCTGCGTACCGTGGAACAAGGGGTTGCCCGGTTGAACGATTTTGCCCTTGACGACATCGACCAACTCATTGTTCACGAAGTGCAGGAGAGTGCACGGAACGTCGGCGGCGCCCTGCGAAAACATGTAGGGCGTCAGGGATGCCCAGTCAAAGGCAAGGAGATGAAGTCCTCGGCCGAGAGAGGCTTAATTAGTTACCGTGATGATGGCGTCGAGCTCGGCTAATGTCGAGGCACCACCAACGGCGGGCGTGCAGTTGACGGAGGGGCCGCTTGCTGCAGAGGTGCCGGCCGGCGTACACCCGGGTGCATTAAGCTCCCGTGCCGGCGTCGGAGACACCAATGCCGCCTCCGCCGGAGACCCCAATGGCCCCGCCATCGCGTTCTGCGAGTTGCTGGCCGTGAAGCTAGGAATCAGGGGCGGCCCCTGTTGGCCGCCCGCAATCCACGCACTCAACCCCTGCATCAAGGTAGGCACAATGGCGGTGATCGTCGCTCCGAGTTGTTGTTGCACTTGCTCTTGGACAATCTCCGGAATCCGCGCCACCTGTGCCCTGAGTTCTTGAACCTCGCGCGCCTGGCTTTCCGAGCTGGTCTTTTTCTCCTTTCGTCCACCAGTGTTATAGTATGACCCCCATTTTGTCGACAAGCCTTTGCCGGCCACACGACCAGCTGACGTCGGCTTACTGAGCTTATCCTTGTTCTTCATTACATTCAACGCCCTATTTAGAGTGGTGTCCCAAGGGTTGCTCTTAGTCGAACCCGCGCTACTGCTTTCACTCGCCTGCGGAAGGAATGTGAACCATTTAGAAATTTGGCTTCATTAATTAGAATGCAACCATATGGAGCTAATTACGCGGGGGTGTATTCCTTACCAGAACAAGCTCAAGCGCCCTGGTCTTCGGATCCGTGGTAAGCTCCTTTGTTTTCGGGTCCTTCTTGTACCGGGCCCTGACATAGTTCCTGGTCTGCTTGTCACCGTATTTATCGAAGAGGGGCGGTAGGCCTTGCTCGGCACGGTCCGCCTCCTCCTTGTCCCATATAGGCTCCGCCACTCTATAACCGCCGGGACCGAGTGTGTGTTCCCCTAAGTTCAGCTCCCGCATTTCTTTCCCCCACTGACTTGATTGGGAGTGTGCGGTGCTCGAGCAATTGATCTTGAAGTCATTGTAGTCATCTTCGGTGATCGAAGGATTTTTCTCCTTGATCTTCTCATAACTCTCACCTTTCTCGATCATTCTCTTCACATTGCTTTTCCAAGTAGACAGGGCCTTGCTCATCTTCGTGAGGGCAGCATTGTTCACTTTATTCCCTTTGAGGCTTGTGTTTTCAAATTCAGCGGGGAACTTGTATCGTTCGTGCAGCTTCGTGAAGAGGAGGTTGCGCAAATTCCCTCGGTCAGGATGCCTCAGGTTCTCGGTGTTGATCGAGACGGTGCTCCAGAGAATGCACCCGAGCTGAAGCGAGTACCCCTTGACTATTCGTTCGGGCGCCGTTGGATTCCCGTCGGAGTCCACTTCAGTAACTTCCTCCTTGAGGGTGCGGAGCACGGTCGGGCGCCGGTCCTTCCGTTGCCTCTTCTGGCTGCCATCTGTGCGTGCGCCGCCATCATCAGTGGTGGCATCCTCGGCGGCACCATCAGTGGTGGCATCAGTGGGGTCATCCTCGGCGGCACCATCAGTGGTGGCATCAGTGGGGTCATCCTCGGCGGCACCATCAGTGGTCTCAGGATCGGTGGGGAAGGCGGTGTCCTCATACAAGTGAGGTTGTTCCTCCATCTCCTGGGACAGCTCCCAGAATGCCTTGCCGCCCGAACCCCCGGCCTCATCGTTGTGGGCCATGTTTCTCTCTAAATAGAAACAAAGTTTGGTCAAAAAGTTGGTTATTGTCAAGGAACAAGATCATGGTCTCATCATTTAGGGTTTGTCGACACCGAGGCATCCTAAAATCTAAGCTTTTATCATTGAGGGTACTTGATCCTACTTAATTAACTACTAAGATACCCCGGGGCACTTGATCCTACTTAATTAACTACTAAGATACCCTGGCCCATGCATTAGTCACAAGTACCCCATATGTCCTATTTTTAGCAAAGTCATGCTAAAATTCACGGAAAATTTCAGCATGACCTTTGCTGAAAATAGGACATATGGAGTACCCGAATTTGCCGGAACGGAAGTTAATCGACATTCCGGCAAACTCAAGGGCCTCTCGGGGTACCTGCAAAATCATTATCCCAGGAGCTCTGCTAACAAATGTGCTCTGCTTCAACACAAATGTGCTCTGCTTCAACACAAATGTGCTCTGCTTCAACACATTGGAAACTGAGTTCTGACTGCTACAAATTCAGTTTTCAGATACCAGCAATCAGGAGCCTACATGGTACCATTTTGTTATCCTAGCACTGAACATTCAAAAGTTCAGGTCAGACAACTATTTTCTCAGAAGGGCACCACATCCTCATATTTCAAACTTGGTTCAATTGGCTGAGCACAAGATGAAGTGATCAACCTAAAAGAGTGATGCAATGAGCTACTGTTTTTAATAGACAAACAGATTATAACTATGCATGACTAACCAACAACGATACAGAGATGACTATGCCAACAAAAGCAGAACTCGGTCACTGGACAGTAAGGAAACTGCAGGGCAAGGAAGCCAGCTGACTAATTCAACAAAATAGCATAGTTCACATGGCCTCGCGCACCAGCCACAGGGAAAGTGGCCAGCAAACAGCGCGAGAACCAGGGACTGATGGATCCCCAAGCAACAAAACGACTCCGATGCAATGAGAAACTGAGGTAACTAGTAACCTACCATTTTGCTTGCATAAACTTTCACTAATTTGGTCTTAGCCTGATAAGAAACCAACAAACTAACCAAGTGAACAAACCATTACGAAAATGCTGGTTAGGAAGAGCGGTTCCAGTAATAGATAGCAAACCACAATCTGAACATATCAACCAACAAATTCAAAAGAATCAGCAGATTAGTATCATCTATCTTCTCTAGAGCGTAAAACACATTCAGCCATAGCCAACAAAAACAGACCTCAATTACTCAACGGTAAGAATACTACAGCAGCAAGGAGGGCCAACTGACTAATTAAACCAAGGAAAAATATGTTCGCCCGGCCTCGCTCACCAACCCCAGGGTAAGTGGCCGGCAAACAAGAGAGTGATGGATTTTCGAGCAGCACAACGACTCATATGCCCTGACAAACAGAGGCAATGGTAACCAGCCAATTTGCTCGACCAAACCTCACTTACTTTCTAGGTGTACTATTTGAACACACCAGTGTACATGCATACTGCTAGTTTAAATTTTCTGTTTAGTTTGACAATATATTAATTAATTGTAATGTGGCCATACATCCAGAGAATACTTTGTACCAACCAGTTGGCTTGTCATACATACTTATAGTCTATGTTTCAAAGAGATATATGCTATTCAGAATTTCAGATATAATGATTCTAGACTAGCTAATTATAATCACTATCATGATACACATGCTTTATGTTTTGACAACTCTGCTCACAGGCACCTTTTTCTTTTCTAATAATCATTCTCATATACATGCGATACATGTATATCTCTTGCATTAAATTTCTTTTTGCGAGATATATCTCTTGCATTAATGTGATACTTATATTAGTCTTCCTCTAGACCTGTGTGACTTGTATGTGAATAGCTTTCAGTGAGGATAACAGATAATTCAACTAATTAACTCAAACTCAAGGTGACACTGAACAAATATATAGTTGACTGAAATATAGTGCTATCCGAATTTGATAAAAAAGATAGATCATTTCAGAGTAGGCTGCTGTAAGCTGCAAATGAATGGATATGAGTGCGTGTATAGCAACGTACGTTGGCGCAAGCGCGCTGGTGATGGATGCTGCCTGCCTGCCTTCTGCCGGCAACGGATCGATGCCGCTGCCGTCTGCCTGCCAATTACCTTGCTGCTGCTATAAATGGGGGGTTGAGCTGCAACACAGCCAGGGAAGTGTGTACCTGTTCCTGATAGGAATTTTGCAATCACAAGAGAAACATAATTAAGGCACCAGGAGGCCAGAGAATTTCGAATCACAACTCACAAGCGAAATACCATTTCCATTCACAAGACAGAGAGAACAGAAACAGAACTAAATTGTTTTCTTTATTTTTATACAAACTATGGGAAGCACATAATACCAATGCTTACAGAAAAGAAATCTGTGTGCTCAACAAAACTTAGGCATTGATCCTATAACTCATCGTGCCAGAGAGAGAGGGGGGGGGGGGGTCTGACCTGCTGCTGTGCGTCCGAGGCACGGTGCGTGGGAGGTTTGCCGGTGATGGATGTCGCCTGCCTGCCGGTGACGGATGCCGCCTGCCTAGATGCAAATGGGGGTTGAGTGAGTCACAGCAGGCCAGGTGAAGGTACATGAATGGAGAGAGAGAGAGAGAGAGAGAGAGAGAGAGAGAGAGAGAGAGAGAGAGGCTTACTGACCTGCTGCTGTCCGGCGGCGGCTGGTTCAGATCCAGGAGCCTCTGTGGCCGTGGTGAGAGGGCGAGGTGAGGCGGCGGCGAGGAGGGGCCGGTGCCGGAGGGTGACGGCGAGGCGGCGGCGCGAGGAAGGGGCGGTGAGGGGGAAGAGACAGGGGGCGGGCGGGGCGGCGGCGTTGGGAGAGGAGAGGGGAAGGGGATCGAGGGCGTGCGAGGGCGAGGGAGAGAGAGGGGAAGGGGATCGAGGGGGGGGGGGCGCGGGACAAAGGAGGGGCGGCACAATACTAATGGCGCACCACCCCTCGGTGCGCCATAAGTATATACATGCTAATGGCGCACCTCACCCTGGTGCGCCATTAGTATTTTTTTTATTTTCGCTCGAGCCAACAGGTTATCTCACACCTGACCTTTTCCACATCAACTCCCCTCTACTAGCTCGACTGGTCAGGTGCCTGTTCTCACACCAAGAGGTCCTGTGTTCGATTCCCAGGCTCCACAAATTTTTTTTATGCATTTAAAATGCTGTTTGATAATTATTTGTGTTTAAATATGTTCAAACTTGTTTAAATCATAACATTAATTTTTTTATAAGACAATAATAATTTTAAAAGGGGGGTCGGTGGCGGCGGTTGAGTAGGGGAGGGGTGCGGGGGGTTGGCGGCGGCGGTTGAGTAGGGGAATCGAGGGTGCGGGGGGCGACGGCGGCCGGTGGACCGGGGGGGTGCTCGGCGGTGAGTGGGACCGGATCTGGCGAGGTGGGATAGCGATCGAGATGGAGGGGAATCGAGATCGAGTGTCCAGGAAATTTAAAAATATTCATGATAGTTCAAAAAGTGCCCATGAAATACAATCGAGAAATGAAGGCTACGATTTAATTAAATACAATCTTCTTGCCCTTCTTTTTCGCAAATGGAGTTCTTCTGTGGAACGGACGTCCTTTAGGTAGGGTGGTCCTGCTTCTTCTTGTGGTGTATGCTGCTACTTCATCATCGTCGTCATGTTCGATCCTCGGGTCGCCGTACTTGTCGAAGTCTTGCTCATTGGCTACGCCATCCATTCCGATGATCTTCCTTTTGCCTCTCCTCACGACAACACGGCTGGTCTTTGATGGGTCGGTAATGAAGAAGCATTGGTCCACTTGGGAAGCCAGTACCCATGGCTCATTTTTCGCTGTGACGTTTGCGCCCGCGGTCTTGGATTTGGCTTCGGGTATAACCATGGTGGTGAAATACCGGTCTTCTTTTAGGACGCTCTTGGCCCATCTGACACGGAACATCGGGACCTTCTCTCCAGCGTAGCTCAGCTCCCAGATCTCCTCGATCCTTCCGTAGTATCTGTCCTTGTCGTTACCGGTGTAGGATTCCATCGTTACCCCGGAGTTCTGATAACCATCGCTCTTCATGTCCTTGGCCTCAGTGTAGAATGTGTAGCCGTTGATATCGTACGCCTCATAGGTCATCAGGTTGTGCTCGGCGCCCTGTGACAAGGCGAATATGAGTTGTTCTTCCGCGGAAGAATCCTCATGTAAAGGGTACGACAGAAGCTTCTGCTTGAACCAACGCGTGAAACATGAGTTGTGCTCTTTGAGTATATCTCCGTCCGTCCTCTGTTGGCCTCGGTCATTGTACGTCTTCTTAATAAAGGTTTTGTGCTCTACCACCCAAGGATCGACCACGTCTATGTGTTGTAGCGCGACTAGGTTTGCTCTTTCAAAGTCGGCGAGTCAACCCTCGAAGTCGACATGCATTTCGCGGCGACCCTCACGGTGACCCCATCCAGCGAGCCTGCCGAGGTGCCTGTTGACGGGCAGACCAACGGGGTTCTCGATGCCTAGATAATTCGTGCAGTACGAGATGCACTCTTCGGTTAGAAAGCCCCTGGCTATGCTTCCCTCTGGACGTGACATGTTACGAACGTATCCTTTGATGACACCATTCATCCTTTCGAACGGCATCATGCTGTGCAGGAACGTCGGCCCGAGTTGGATGATATCCTCCACTATATGGACCAGCAGATGCACCATAACGTCGAAGAATGCGGGCGGGAAGTACATCTCAAGCTCGCATAGTATCACCACGATCTCTTCCTGTAGCCTTCTGAGTTGCCTCACGCCAATCGACTTCCGAGAGATGACGTCGAAGAAGTTGCATAGGCCAAATAGCGTTTCATGGACGTGAGCGTCCATGATCCCACGGATTGCAACTGGAAGTATCTGCGTCATCAGCACATGACAGTCGTGAGACTTCATCCCGCTGAACTTCTGCTTCGCTGGGTCTAGGTATCTGCTTATCTTCCCCGCGTAACCGTAAGGAAGTTTTACTCCTAGGAGGCAGGTGAAAAACTGCTCGATCTCCTCCTGACTTAGAGTGAAGCACGCGGGAGGGTAGTCATTTCCGGTCTTCTTGGCCTTTTTGCCTTTGCGACGACATTCTGTGTCCTGCTTCGCCTCATCATCATCATCATCATCATCATATATAGCGTGAAGCTCCTGCCTGATGCCCATTGATTTCAAGTCTGCCCTTGCTTTCGGCCCATCTTTGGTCCTCTCTGGCATGTTGAGCAGGGTACTAAGCAGACTCTCGCACACGTTCTTCGTGATATGCATGACATCAAGGCTGTGAGGCACACGGTGGATCTTCCAGTACGGCAAGTCCCAGAAAACAGACCTCGTTTTCCATACCTTCAGTAGCGGCTCTGGCGCCTTTCGCTTCTTTCCCGGCTCTGGCGCATTTTGCTTCTTTCCCGGCAGTGGGCAGTCTTTCCAATTTTTCAACAGCTTGTCTATTTCCTCGCCGCTCCTCGTACACGGGCGTTTTCGGGGTTCGGTTTCACCATCGAACAGATCCTTGCGTTTCCTCCACGGGTCATCGTCGCGAAGCCACCTTCGATGTCCCATGAACACGGTTTTCGAAGACCCGGGATCTCTATCTAGCTGGCGATACGTTGTGTCGTCCATGCACCGTACGCATCCAGAAAATCCGTGGACTACCTGCCCCGCGAGATATCCATAACCGAGATAGTCGTGCACCGTCGTGAGCAGTGCGGCTCTCATAGGGAAATATTCTTTCTCTGCGGCGTCCCACGTATTGGCTGGCGTTTTCCACAGCGTGTCTAGCTCCTCCTTCAGCAGCCCCAGATACAGATTGATGTCGTTCCCTGGTTGTTTCGGCCCTTCAATTAGAATACTCATGTGAATGTACTTCCTCTTCATGCACAACCAGGGGGGAAGGTTGTACATCCACACAAACACAGGCCATGTGCTATGTGTGCTTCTCTGGCTGCCAAACGGATTGACTCCATCGGTGCTCGCGCCCAGCACGATGTTCCTTGGATCCTTCCCAAATTCTGGGTATTCAAAATTCAACGCTTGCCACTGGCTCGCATCCTTAGGGTGACTCAGCATCTTGTCTTTTTTATCTATCTCCGGATCATTTGCGTCATCTTCTCGCTTCTTCTCCTCCCTATCCGCGTGCCAACGCAGGAGCTTTGCTACCTTAGGATCCGCGAAATACCGCTGCAGACGAGGAGTGATCGGAAAGTACCACACCACTTTTCGAGGAGCTTTCTTCCTCTTCTTGTATCGAGTGACGCCGCACACCGGACATATGGTAGACTCCGCGTGCTCGCCCCGATAAATGATGCAATTGTTCATGCAGACATGGTATTTCACGTGCGGTAAATCCAGAGGACACACGATTTTCTTCGCCTCCTCCAAACTGGTCGGGCACTTGTTCCCCTTTGGAAGACGTTCATGCCAGAATGACATGTTCTCGTCGAAGCATGCGTCCGTCATTTTGTGTTTTACCTTCATCTCCAGAGCCATGAGCGTTACTTTCAGGCGGGTATCCTCGGGCCTGCATCCTTCATACAATGGAGTAACCGCGTCTAACTCAAGTTGATCCACCTTGGCTTTCTCTCGGGCGGCAGCTCTTGCGTTATCCGTCTGCTTGAGAAGCAGCTTTTGAATATAAGGGTCCTGCACCCAGCCCATCGATGGTCCACCGTCGTCTGCTCCGCCGGCATCATCATCTTCATGATCATGCCCGTCGTCTGCTCCGGCATCTTCCTCATCATCATGACTGTGTACAGCATCACCGTCATGATCATCTCCTGGGGATTCTTCGTCTTCTCGCCCGCCCGAGCCGCGGTGGTTGTCTTGCTGCCCTTCCTCATTTCTTGCCCGGCCCCCATGGACGACTTCGTAGTCATCTTCATCACCTTGCCACCGATAGCCATCCATGAAACCACGCAAGAGCAGGTGGTCCCGCACCTGCCCGGAATCCGGGTCCGCAATAAGGCTCTGCAGCTTGCATCTTCGACACGGACATCTTATCTCCGTCTCGTTCTTTTCAAGCATCTCGGCCTTCGCGGACCTCAAAAACCTATTCACGATGCCTTCGGTCATCGTGCGGACCATGGTTGCCTGCGAGGTAGAGCAAAACAATATTTTAGAACCAAGAAAAAATTTGGCATGACTTTCCCTAAAAATAGGACCAAAAAGAATGCTTAATGCCAAAATTATCGCCGAAACGGAAATGAATCAACATTCCGGCAAAATATTGGCAACTATTGCATTTCAAATACCGGTACACCTCCAACCACAAACACATATGCAACACCACTAACATATGCAACACCACGAACATACATAGATCTAGCTAGGCCATAAAAAGTGCATGTGCACATTGTTGTAGGAAGAACAACGTAAATATAGTTTCCCCCTTACTTACCTATCAAAACAAGGTAATTTAACCACTTAATTTGAATGAATCTATGGTGGAAATGAGAAGAAAGAGAGGAGGCACCCGAGACAAGGAGGAGGTGGAGAATGAAGTGGGGGAGAAAGTGAGTGTGGGTAGGAGAGGCTGCCCAAAATATCTTGTTGCTGCCCACTTACTAATGGCGCACCTGACATAAATGCGCCATTAGTAATCCAGGTTACTAATGGCGCACCACAGCCTGATGCGCCATTAGTAGTTTTGCGAAAAAAGTAAATCATACTAATGGCGCACTCTGCCTCAGTGCGCCATTAGTAGTTTGAACTACTAATGGCGCACTTCGCGGCAGTGCGCCATTAGTAGTTTTCCAACAAAAGGAATAAAAAATATAATTAAAAAAAAATCATTAGTGGCGCACCCTTTCACTGGTGCGCCATTACTAGTTACAACTAGTAATGGCGCACCTTACAAGGATGCGCCATTAGTATGTTTGGCCAGACGCGCTAGTTCAAAAAAAAAAAATTAGGACACTAATGGCGCACCCCAGGCCTGGTGCGCCATTAGTAGTTCCAACACTAATGGCGTATCTGAAGGTGGTGCGCCATTAGCATATACTAATGGCGCACCACTTGTCTGGTGCGCCATTAGTGTCAATCCCGTCTATAGCCCTTTTTCTAGTAGTGAACGCCCCTAGGTAGGCATGATGATTTCAATGATGCTTACATAAAAGATAGGAATTGAAACATAAAGAGAGCATCATGAAGAATATGACTAGCACATTTAAGTCTAACCCTCTTCCTATGCATAGGGATTTTGTGAGAAAACAACTTATGTGAACAATAATCAATTAGCATAGAAGGCAAAACAAGCATAACTTCAAAACTTTAAGCACATAGAGAGGAAACTTGATATTATTGCAATTCCTATAAGCATATATTCCTCCCTCATAATAATTTTCAGTAGTATCATGAATGAATTCAACAATATAACCATCACATAAAGAATTCTTTTCATGACCTACAAGCATAGAAAATTTACTATTCTCTATATAAGCTAAATTCTTCTCATTCGGGATAGTGGGAGTATCATAAGAGACTTGAATACTATAAATTGTTTCCACATTAAAAGAGTAATGTTTAGAAAAAGGGAAATCATAATCATGACAAGTTTTATAAATATAATCATCACTACTTTTTATAGCATAAGTTTCATCACAATAATCATCATAAGTAGCAACTTTGTTCTCATCATAATTGATTGACACCTCTTCCAAGATAGTGGAATCATCACTAAATAAAGTCATGACCTCTCCAAATCCACTTTCATAATTATCATAATAAGATTCAACATCCTCCAAAATAGTGGGATCATTACTTCCTAAAGTTGACACTCTTCCAAACCCACTTTCATCAATATAATCATCATAGGTAGAAGGCATGCTATCATCATAACAACTTTGCATATCAAAACTTGGGAGGCTAAAAATATCATCTTCATTAAACGTAGCATCCCCAAGCTTGGGACAAACATTAATTGCAGCAAATATATTCCCAAAAACATCATCTTCATCAAACATAGAATCCACAAGCTTGGGCCTTTTCATATCATAAGCATAATCACTCTCATTATTACTAGTATGGATAGCACCAATAGTATAGCAATTATCATATTCTTCCAAGCAAGTGCCAAAAAGATTTTCAAGATCATAAGAAGTATCATTATCTTCCCAATCATAATCATCATAACAAGCAATAGGCATAACGAGATCATCATCAAGTGCATCATCTTACACAATTATTTTTTATTCATTTTCATGAGGCACAACAATAATAGGAGCAACATTATTTGGGAGAGATATCTTTTTACCTCTCTTCCTTTTTCTTTTCTTCTTCTTCACCACATCATGTGTGGGTTCAATCCTCTTTTTGGAGCTCCTTATTAGTGAGATTGCTTGAATAGAAGGCTCCTCCTCGTTACCTGATTCATCATAAGAAATAATAGGAGAATATTGGGAAGTCTCTTCCCTTTCGTTAGTATTCTCTTCATCTTTATGTAATTGACAATATAAGGATTTTCAATGCAATTCATCGCGCAATACATATAAATTTTCTCTAGATCAAAATGAAGAACTCTATCCAGGGCAAATTCTGGAATATCCTTAGTTATACGTTTCATTTCTTCATAACCCAAGAGCAAACTAAGTTCATTATGATGTGCAAGGGAAATCAAGTCATCACAATTTTGGGACACGATACGATCATGAAACAATTTGCATTGGGTACTGAAATGATCATGTTCATTGCAAAGTTCACAATTACGGCTAAGAAAATTTAAATTTTCAGCACAAACATCTTGCCTTTCTTGCAACCATTTATTTTCTAAATGCTTATGCCTCTTGCAATATCTATCTTTCCTATTTGGTGTGTACTTGCAAACCCAATGCACTCCACAAAATTGACATGCTTATAAGAGATATTTTCATCATGACTAGTGCAATCATCATTAGTACTATGGATATTCAAGGAGTTCATACAAACAACATTGCAATCATGCTCATCATTCAAAGATTTAGGGCCAAACATTTTAATGCATTCTTCTTCTAACACTTTGGCACAATTTTTCTTTCCATCATTCTCACGAAAGATATTAAAAAGATGAAGCGTATGAGACAAACTCAATTCCATTTTTTGGTAGTTTTCTTTTATAAACTAAACTAGTGCTAAAACAAGAAACAAAAGGATTCGATTGCAAGATCTAAAGATATACCTTCAAGCACTCACCTCCCCGACAACGGCGCCAGAAAAGAGCTTAGTTGACGGGGTGTGAGTGCCGCTTACCTAGCCTCCCCGGCAATGGCACCAGAAAAGAGCTTGATGTCTACTACGCAACCTTCTTCTTGTAGACGTTGTTGGGCCTCCAAGTGCAGAGGTTTGTAGGACAGTAGCAAATTTCCCTCAAGTGGATGACCTAAGGTTTATCAATCCGTGGGAGGCGTAGGATGAAGATGGTCTCTCTCAAACAACCCTGCAACCAAATAACAAAGAGTCTCTTGTGTCCCCAACACACCCAATACAATGGTAAATTGTATAGGTGCACTAGTTCGGCGAAGAGATGGTGATACAAGTGTAATATGGATGGTAGATAAAGGTTTTTGTAATCTGAAATATAAAAACAGCAAGGTAACTAGTGATAAAAGTGAGCATAAACGGCATTGCAATGCTAGGAAACAAGGCCTAGGGTTCATACTTTCACAAGTGCAAGTTCTCTCAACAATAATAACATAATTGGATCATATAACTATCCTCAACATGCAACAAAGAGTCACTCCAAAGTCACTAATAGCGGAAAATAAACAAAGAGATTATGGTAGGGTACGAAACCACCTCAAAGTTATTCTTTCCGATCAATCCATTGGGCTATTCCTATAAGTGTCACAAACAGCCCTAGAGTTCGTAGTAAAATAACACCTTAAGACACACATCAACCAAAACCCTAATGTCACCTAGATACTCCAATGTCACCTCAAATATCTGTGGGTATGATTATACGATATGCATCACACAATCTCAGATTCATCTATTCAACCAACACATAAAACCTCAAAGAGTGCCCCAAAGTTTCTACCGGAGAGTCAAGACGAAAACGTGTGCCAACCCCTATGCATAGGTTCATGGGCGGATCCCGCAAGTTGATCACCAAAACATACATCAAGTGAATCAATAGAATAACCCATTGTCACCACGGTTATCCCACGCAAGACATACATCAAGTGTTCTCCAATCATTAAAGACTCAAGCCGATAAGATAACTTCAAAGGGAAAACTCAATCCATTACAAGAGAGTTGAGGGGGAGAAACATCATAAGATCCAACTACAATAGCAAAGCTCGCAATAAATCAAGATCGTATCACCTCAAGAACACAAGAGAGAGAGATCAAACACATAGCTACTGGTACATACCCTCAGCCCCGAGGGTGAACTACTCCCTCCTCGTCATGGAGAGTGCCGGGATGATGAAGATGGCCACCGGTGAGGGATCCCCCCCTCCAGCAGGGTGCGGAACATGGTCCCGATTGGTTTTTGGTGGCTACAGAGGCTTGCGGCGGCGGAACTCCCGATCTATTCTGTTCCCCGATGGTTTTAGGGTATATTGGTATATATAGGAGGAAGAAATATGTCAGGGGATCCACAAGGGGCCCACAAGGGTGGAGGGCGTGCCCAGGGGGGTGGGCGCGCCCCCCTGCCTCGTGCCTTCCTTGTTGCTTCCCTTACGTACACCCCAAGTCTTCTGGATTGCTTCCGTTCCAAAAATAACTCTCCCGAAGGTTTCATTCCGTTTGGACTCCGTTTGATATTCCTTTTCTGCGAAACACTAAAACAAGGGAAAAACAGAAACTGGCACTGGGCTCTGGGTTAATAGGTTAGTCCCAAAAATAATATAAAAGTGTTTAATAAAGTCCATAAACATCCAAAACAGATAATATAATAGCATGGAACAATAAAATATTATAGATACGTTGGAGACGTATCAATATGAAGTCTCCAACAAGTTCTATAGCTGCAAGATGGAGAACAGTTCTGTCAGTGAACACATACTCAGACTGTCTAGGTACCATAACCACTTGACTCAGCTGGGAGTTAATCTTCCTGATGATAGTGTTATTGACAGAGTTCTTCAATCACTGCCACCAAGCTATAAAGGCTTCGTGATGAACTATAATATGCAAGGGATGGAGAAGACTATTCCTGAGCTCTTCGCAATGCTCAAAGCTGCGGAGGTAGAAATCAAGAAGGAGCATCAAGTGTTGATGGTTAACAAGACCACTAGTTTCAATAAAAAGGTCAAAGGGAAGAAGGGGAACTTCAAGAAGAATAGCAAGCAAGTTGCCACTCTCGGGAAGAAGCCCAAATTTGGACCTAAGCCTGAAACTGAGTGCTTCTACTGCAAAGGGATTGGTCACTAGAAGCGGAACTGCCCCAAGTATTTGGCGGATAAGAAGGATGGCAAAGTGAACAAAGGTATATTTGTTATACATGTTATTGGTGTGTACCTTACTAATTCTCATAGAATTGCCTGGGTATTTGATACCGGTTTGGTTGCTCATATTTGTTACTCGAAACAAGGGCTACGGATTAAACGAAGATTGGCTAAGGACGAGGTGACGATGCGCGTCGGAAATGGTTCCAAGGTTGATGTGATCGCCGTCGGCACGCTACCTCTACATCTACCTTCGGGATTAGTTTTAGACCTGAATAATTGTTATTTGGTGCCAGCGTTGGGCATGAACATTATATCTGGATCTTGTTTGATGCGAGACGGTTATTCATTTAAATCAGAGAATAATGGTTGTTCTATTTATATGAGTAATATCTTTTATGGTCATGCACCCTTGATGAATGGTCTCTTTTTGTTGAATCTCGATTGTGGTGATACACATATTCATAATATTGATGCCAAAAGATGCAAACTTAATAATGATAGTGTCGTGGGTTTGTCATGGCAGATGTCCTAGCGAAAGGACTTAGTCGTGGAGCCATCGCAACGTGTTAACTCGAAGAGGTTAAAGCGGACAAGGGACACAGGGAGTTTATACTAGTTCGGCCCCTTCGATGAAGGTAAAAGCGTATGTCTAGTTTGTGATGGAATTGATGGGGTTTCGATGACTAGGGAGCAAACAAGCTTCGCCTAGGCCTCGAGTTATCGTTGTCTGTCCTGAACCGCTATCGGGTTGTCCCCTTATATACACGGGCGACACCCGTCGGTTCATAGAGTCCCAACCTCCGGTTTATATTCGTATCCGGGTTGGTCTCTCCCTATTCCTAACTTATAATACAAGTTTATATACACGTCGGTTTACCGCTACAGATACTGAACCGACTATGGACTTGGGCCTTTGTCTAGCCTCTGGGCCTTAGCACCTTTAGACTACTGATGAAGCCAACCCGGCCCACTTAGGCCGGTTTACGCCTAGCAGTAATATCCCCAACATTAGGCCCCAGATTGATTTGAACAGGTTCATGTCAATCCTTAGCCAAAATCTTTGTCTTCATCATCTTCCTGTATCTGTTGAACCGTCGTGTCGTCATCTTCTTTGGTTGCTGTAAACCGGCATGACGTCATCCTGAAGCCAGCCTTTATAACGCCTTCTTTGTTTAACAGATCCGCACTAATCGAGGCGACAACTCCGAAAATTGTGGCTCCTGGATTCGCGCGCCTGACACATGTTCTTTGCTTCATAAATAGGGCCGAAGGGTCATTTCCTTTCTCTCCTTCATCCCCTTTCTCTTCGTCTTCTCCGCGCCACCAGCCTCGGAGCTCCGCCGCCGCTGCTGATCTCTGCATCGTCTTGGGCCGCTGCATCGACCTGATCGTACCAGAAAACCGCGGTGTCCTTCCGCATCTCCCCCAGCTCCGGTAAGATCTCTGTTTTTACCCATCTGGATCCACACTAGGGTTTCATGTTCTTGCCGTGTTCTTGCTTACTATTCATGTTCCTGCTCATACCTCTGGATAGATTCAAGGAAACCCTTCTGTGAGTTACCAATGGGCCTTTATCATTCATCTTGTAGATTCATGTTTCAGTTCATAGATCCAAATAACCTTTCTGCCCTTTGAACTAATATTGTTCCGCCTTAAGCTTTGAAATATTTCCCTTTTCTGGATTGGCTTTAGTCCATCGCTATAGAGAAGTCTTGTGAAATCTGTTTCTGTATTTATATACCCTCAATTGCCTTCAATGCTCAGATCCGACGGTTTAACTTTGGCATAGAAAATGTAAAGGACCATTATATATCATTAGTCCCCCTGTTTGAACCGCCAGACGTTGCCACCTTGCATAACTCCGGTTTAGATAGGACTGTCTTCGTTTTTAAATAGATATGCCTCCGGTTTAATTCAAACATATACTTGAACCAGAACTGCTTGTCTTGTAGATTTCCCCATGGCCAAGCAAATATATGAATGCAACTGGGTTCCTTCCCGTGTTACGGAAACACAGCTGAACAACTTAGTTCTCACTGGCGCTTTAAGCAGTAAAAACACCGTCCACTGGAGAGTCCCAGGCACAGAATGTCCTCCCACCCCTGAAGAGGGAGAGGTTGTTGTTTTTGCGGATCACCTGGCCCGGGGCTTTAGCCCGCCCGGTTCAAAGTTTTATCGGGATGTCTTAGCCAATTTCCAACTGCGCCCACAAGATATCGGTCCCAACTCTGTTACTAATATATGCCACTTCCAAGTGCTTTGTGAAGTGTATTTCTAAGAGGAACCCACAGTGGAATTGTTCCGAGACTTCTTTCACTTGAACCGTCGCACAGAGTTTACTGATGGCCCAAATATGGAACTGGGTGGTATGGCGATTCAGAAAAGGAAAGAGGTCACTTATCCTCATGCGAAACTGCACAGTCATCCCTAGGAGTGGAATAATTCCTGGTTCTATTGCAAAGACACCTCCCCTGCCGAAGAGAATCCATTGCCTGGTCTCCGTCCGGAACAGCTTAGCAATACTCACCCCTTTCCTCAGAGGTTAACTGGCAAAGAGAGGAGTAAGTACGCTCCCCAATTGTCCAAGCTCAGAGCTTTCCTAGCCAATGGTTTAACTGGAGTTGATCTTGCCTGTTGTTGGATATCCTGGAGTATACTGCCCCTCAGCCGACGCTCCGGTTTGATGTGTGAATATACAGGCAGTGTTGACGATCCGCCGCGGCATATAAACATCCAGCTTACTGATGAAGAAGTCACAGAAGCTGTAAAGAAAATTTTGAACGTACCGGAGCACGTCTGCGCTCGTACCGGCCTGCTTCCTTTTTGCGCCACAAACAAACCGCCGGCCGTAAGCCTACATTCTTCCTTTGTACTAGCTCTGATGCTACTGTACTTGTCTATTACTGATGCCGATATCTGTTTGATGCAGGGTAATGATCCGTTTTGGAGCAAGAAAATCACACAAGAGAAAACTGATAAACTGGACAGACCAAACCGGCCTAAGACCAAGGTCATCAAGAAGTCTGCTCATAAAAGGAGAACCACCGCTTCTTCTGATCCGCCCGCTGATGATGATGTGGGTAATCCGGACCTTGAGGTAGAACTTGATTCCCTCGGTTTACTTTTTATACACCTTATTGATGATGATATTTGTCAGGATGATGCCGAAGCTAGCCATGCTGACGATGTAGAGGTAATTGTTCTTTCCTCTGATTCAAGCCTTCCGCCTTCACATAAAATCCGTCAGGCAAACCGCAAAGTTAAATTTTCTCATCCTCTTGCTTATTTGGATCCCAACTTTCTTATGAAGACCCACCACCATGAGGTGCGCTGCACAACTCGACACAGTGGTCAGGTAGTTACCTCCGCCGATTTACCGAACAATCCGGTTCGGAGACGTCGTTCAGAGGTCTCTAATTTGCTTGTCAAATTTTGTCCTAAAGCGGGCTGTTTTCGTCAACCGCTTAATCCGTCTGACTCCGATTATCAGGTCACCTCGCATTCATCTTCTGGCGAGTCAACTGGCACCCAGCTGCCTCCACTTAAAACCGTGCTTGGGTAAGCTTGTAATTATCATAATGTTGTTGATTTTTGTAGCTTTCAATATGCACTGCCTTTGACTTTGCTGCTTCCTTTTAGGGCCAAACCAAGGCCAAGTAAGAAAGCTCGCCTAGATAAGGCAGCCGAGGAAGACGCTGCTCCTGAACCGGATGCTACCCCAAATGTTGAAGCGGTCATCTATGAAGATGTGGTTAATGACCCGCTAGTGCAAAATGAAGTTGTTTCTACTGAAGAGGGTTTTGTTAACACCTCCGGTCCTGCTGACCAGCCAGCCAGTCCCATCCGGATTGAGAAAACCACCAGTCCCTCCAAACCTGCCGATAAACCGATTGCGCCAGTTCAAACCGGCGAGTCTAAAGATGATGAAGTCATAATCACTGGCATTGGTCGTTCTGAACCGGGGAATCCTGTCGCTTTAGCCAAGCATACTGCCAAAGAAGAATTTTCTGCCATGAGCAAAGGCAAACGGGATGTTGATCTGGCAACCTATGCTGCTCTCAGCGCCCAAGATATTCGTTCTGGTTATTTAAACCGGCTATATACTAGCCGTGATTATGAAGCCAATCTGGTAAAGATGATGAAGGAAAAATTTGAGGTAATCTCCATGTACTTGTTCTTGTTTATCACCGCTGTAGCCCCTAAGAGCCGGTCCAACTTTAGTATAATTGAATCGGGTCTTGTCATAAAACACAATACTTCAAAGTTCGCTGATGTAGCCCCCAAGGGTCGGTTCAACTTAATATAGTTAGAACCGAGACTTTAATCTTCAAACAGTAGCATCCGAAATATCGTCAGAGCAAATGGCCATTAGCCCCCAAGTGCCAATTGAATACTTGTTTTGAGCTTGGGACTTTGATAATTAATTGATAGCTGTAAATCAAATAGGCATTAGCCCCCAAGTACAAAGCGCATAACTTGTTATGTGGTTGGTACTTCATTGGTTAAACCGTATAACTGTCGGATTGCAGGCTGAACTGAAGGTCAAAGAGAACCAAGTCGCCGACCTTCAAGAAAACTTGAAGTCCCAGCAAGCTGAAACCTCCAAGGCCAAGGAGGAGCTGACAAGCGCTTTAAGCACCATGGAGCAGCTAAAAGAGGGCTTCAAGAAGGAACGGGCTGACTGGGCCACAGAGAAGGCCGCTTTAACCAAGAAGATTGAAAATGCGGAGGCTGCTCTTAAACCGGTAACTGATGAATTAACCAGCGTAAAGCGACAAGTGCACGCAATGACTGCCGCCACCTTTGGTAAGCTTCTTGTGACTTGTATAATAATCGTGATCCTCTTATAAACAGCCCGGTTTGTAAACTGCTTATCATGTTATAGGCACTCGCATTAACCACTTGGGGTCGGATGTGCGGATGAAACTGAAAGCCGCCTACACCTTAATCGAGCAACTGTACACTGGAGCGCAGCGGATTATCTCAACTGCGTCACATAACAATCCAGCACCCACTTTGATCCAAGATACACTGAAGAGACTGTCAATGCTCCCTGCTCGGATTGATGAGTTAAAAAAGTCTGCTGCTCGAACTGGAGCCATCAATGCCTTAATCCGGGCCAAAGCATGGGTGCCCGCTTTTGATCCTGTCGAAGCGGCTCAAGGCTATCCCAGCTTGAAGGAGGATGGATCAGAATTCAACGAAGAGGATTTAAGAGAGATAAACCGGGCGGTGCGCCCTCTGGCCTGCCAACTGGTAGAGGATGCAAATTTGTCGCATTATCAAGCTCAGTATAATGATCAGAACAAAAGAGTGGCTGCACCAATCCCTTAAGCGGAAAACCTGATTCCTCCAATCCGTAAGCATACTTATGCCCCTGATATTGAACCGTCTTCACTGATCCATGAAGAAGCTGTCTTTCAAGCATTAATGGGAATCGACCGGACCACTGTTGACTTCCAGCCGTTGGGTAGAGACGAGGAAGCTGAAGCGGCGCAGGATGATCCAGAACAATCAAACCGGGGTGGCCAGCAGGCGTGAACCGGAGGCAACTTTAACTAGCTTCCTTCTCATATCTTGTCAAGAAAACAATGATCTCATTTGAGCGCCAAGCTGCCTTGTAATATGATAGACAATACTTTTTGCTTCTTGAGATGCCTTCGTGCATCTGTGCTGATACCTTTATTTGGAAGGTCAATATTACCAACTTATATCTCCTGCAATCATAAAATCTTAAACTACCAGGGCGGTTGTACCGCCATCCGGTTTTATGAATCTTTATGTAGATACGCAAGGAGACTTGCAAATATGATCAAATTTTGTGATACGAAATACCTGCCATTTGTTGGGCACGAAGTAGGCATGTAGCCTATCTTGAGACGGGGGTTTGATAACCCTAAACCGTCATGGGAGAAAACAGCTCCTGTATATATAACGCTGGCTTACTGCGTAAACCGTGCTTTGATCATAATAGCCTTTTGTTACTCCAAAAAAGGATGTGAACAGAAAAAATCAAATCGGGCAAATAATCTTTGGTTTTAAAAATGGACCGTGTTCCGCCTATTTGGCTGTTTGAACCGGTACAAAGCACTGTCGGTTTAAAAAACGCAACTAAGATAAAATAGCAACTCCTTAAGAAAGGCTATTTAAAGCAAAAGCAATGATAAAACTTTTTGCAAAAAGAGAGGCTTTACTGAGCCGATCAGATGGTGTTACCATGGTCAGACGCAACCAAGCTCCCCAACAGATAGTGCAGCATATTTGTGGCACTGCCGTTTAGGTCATATTGGTGTAAAGCGCATGAAGAAACTCCATGCTGATAGACTTTTGGAATCACTTGATGCTTGCGAACCATGCCTCATGGGCAAGATGACTAAGACTCCGTTCTCCAGAACAATGGAGCGAGCCACTGACTTATTGGAAATAATACATACTGAGGTATGCGGTCCGATGAGTGTTGAGGCTCGCGGCGGGTATCATTATTTTATGACCTTCACAGATGATTTGAGCAAATATGGGTATATCTACTTAATGAAACAAAAGTCTGAAACATTTGAAAAGTTCAAAGAATTTCAGAGTGAAGTGGAAAATCATCGTAACAAGAAAATAAAGTTTCTACGATCTGATCGCGGAGGCGAATATTTGAGTTACGAGTTTGGTCTTCATTTAAAACAATGTGGAATAGTTTCGCAACTCATGCCACCTGGAACACCACAACGTAATGGTATGTCTGAACGTCGTAACCGTACTTTGTTAGATATGGTGCGATTTATGATGTCTCTTACTGATTTACCACTATCATTTTGGGGTTATGCATTAGAGACGACTGCATTCACGTTAAATAGGGCACCATCTAAATCCGTTGAGACGACACCATATGAACTGTGGTTTGGCAAGAAACCTAAGCTGTTGTTTCTTAAAGTTTGGGGTTGCGATGCTTATGTAAAAAAAACTTCAGCCTGATAAGCTCGAACCCAAATCGGAGAAGTGCGTCTTCATAGGATACCCAAAAGAAACTATTGGGTACACCTTCTATCACAGATCCGAAGGCAAGATATTTGTTGCTAAGAATGGATCCTTTCTAGAGAAGGAGTTTCTCTCGAAAGAAGTAAGTGGGAGGAAAGTAGAACTTGATGAGGTAATTGTGGAAAGTAGTTCATCACAGAAATCAGTTCCAGTGATGCCTACACCTATTAGTGAGGAAGCTAATGATGATGATCATGAAACTTCAGATCAAGTTACTACCGAACCTCGTAGGTCAACCAGAGTCTGTTTCGCACGAGAGTGGTACAGTAATCCTGTTCTGGAAGTCATGCTACTAGACCATGACAAACCTACAAACTATGTGGAAGCGATGATGAGCCCAGATTCCGCGAAATGGCTTGAGGCCATGAAATCTAAGATGGGATCCATGTATGAGAACAAAGTGTGGACTTTGGTTGACTTGCCTAATGATCGGCAAGCCATAGAAAATAAATGGATCTTCAAGAAGAAGACTGATGATGATCGTAATGTTACTGTCTACAAAGCTTGACTTGTTGCGAAAGGTTTTCGACAAGTTCAAGGAGCTGACTATGATGAGACCTTCTCACTCGTAGCGATGCCTAAGTCTCTCCGAATCATGCTGGCAATTGCCGCATTTTATGATTATGAAATTTGGCAAATGGATGTCAAAACTGCATTCCTTAATGGATTTCTTACAAAAGAGCTGTATATGATGCAACCAGAAGGTTTTGTCGATCCTAAAGGTGCTAACAAAGTGTGCAAGCTCCAGCGATCCATTTATGGACTGGTGCAAGCCTCTCAGAGTTGGAATATACGCTTTGATAGTGTGATCAAAGCATATGGTTTTATACAGACTATTGGAGAAGCCTGTATTTACAAGAAAGTGAGTGGGAGCTCTGTAGCATTTCTTATATTATACGTGGATGACATATTGTTGATTGGAAACGATATATAATTTCTGGATAGCATAAAAGGATACTTGAATAAGAATTTTTCAACGAAAGACCTCGGTGAAGCTTGAGGGAGTCCTGGATAAGGGGGTCCTCGGACTGCCAGACTATATACTTTGGCCGGACTATTGGACCATGAAGATACAAGATTAAAGACTTCATCCCGTGTCCGGGTGGGACTACCCATTGTGTGGAAGGCAAGCTTGGCAATTCGGATATGTAGATCTCCTCCCTTGTAACCGACTCTGTGTAACCCTAGCCCCCTCCGGTGTCTATATAAACCGGAGGGTTTAGTCCGTAGGACAACAACAATCATAATCATAGGCTAGCTTCTAGGGTTTAGCCTCTACGATCTCGTGGTAGATCAACTCTTGTAATACTCATATCATCAAGATCAATCAAGCAGGAAGTAGGGTATTACCTCCATTGAGAGGGCCCGAACCTGGGTGAACATTGTGTCCCCCGCCTCCTGTTACCATGCGCCTTAGACGCACAGTTTGGGACCCCTACCCGAGATCCGCCGGTTTTGACACCGACATTGGTGCTTTCATTGAGAGATCCACTATGCCGTCAAGATAAAGGCTTGATGGTTCCTTCAATCATCGGCAACGATGCGATCCAGGGTGAGGTTTTTCTCCCCGGACAGATCTTCGTATTCGGCGGCTTCGTACTGCGGGCCAACTCGCTTGGCCATCTGGAGCAGATCGAGAGCTACGCCCCTGGCCATCAGGTCAGGTTTGGAAGCTTGAACTATACTACCGACATCCACGGAGACTTGATCTTCGACGGATTCGAGCCCATGTCGGGTGCGCCGCACAGTCACGACGAGCATGACTTAGCTCTGCCGCCGGTCAGTGTTCGGGAGATCACACCGGTGGCAACTCCGACCCTCGATCCGGAGCAGATCGCGCCATCCAAGGACAGGTGGATGGACCCCGCCATGGAGGCCGCACACTCAGTGGCGATAGAGCCAAATACTGACTTCACCTCCTATGAGACCTTTGTTGCCGGACCCTCGGATTTGTCCCCGGCTACGGGCTCCGAACTGCCTGCGCCTGTGCCTATCAAATCTGATTGGGCACCGATCATGGAGTTTACCTCCACGGATATCTTTCAGCACTCGCCCTTAGGCGACGTGCTAAATTCATTAAGGTCTCTCTCCTTGTCAGGAGGCCCTTGGCCGAACTATGTCCGGCTCGAGTGGGAAGCGGACGACGAAGAAATTCGTTCCCCACCCACCACCCACTTAATAGCCACTATCGACGACTTAACCGACATGCTTGATTTCGGCTCCGAAGACATCGACGGTATGGACAACGATGCAGGAGAAGAATAGGAACCAACGGCCACGGGGCGCCGGATTGCCACCTCATCATATGATATATACATGGTGGACACCCCCAAAGAAAGCGATGGCAATAAGGCAACGGAGGATAATCCCCTCGAGAAGCAATCTAAGCACTGGCGTCAACGGCGCCGCTCTTGACCCCACCATAGCAAAAGCAGCGATACCGGCACAAGAGACAATAACGTTGAGGATAGTGCCGAAGACAAAGACAATCCCCTCCAGCCAGGCTTCGAGCGGGAGGACGGGCAAGCTAGCCCTAAGGAACAGGCAGCAGACGGAGAATCAGAGGATGACAATTACATGCCCCTCTCCGAAGACGAGGAGAGCCTCGGCGACGAAGAATTTATTGTGCCTAAGGATCCTGTCGAGCAGGAGCGCTTCAAGTGCCGGCTTATAGCCACAACAAAAAGCCTGAAGAAAAAGCAACAACAGCTTCAAGCTGACCAAGATCTGCTAGCAGACAGATGTACCGAGGTCCTGGCGGCCGAGGAATACGAACTCGAGCGCCCAACCAAAAGTTACCCAAAGCGCAAGTTTCTACCCCAACTCCAGGAGGAAGCATTAAAACCCACACTTCCATGGAGCGTCAGCATTCTTGCTTATTACAGCGCCTCCGCACTCCGCGTGCTGTCCCACGATCATCTTCGGCTCTACTTTAAAGATCTTAAGCCACAATCCGAAGTGAGGAGTAATGCGGAGGAAGGCTTCGCAAACGACGATGAACGATGAGATGTGGAGGATGGACTCCGGAGCCAAGTCGTGAAATTCCAGCCCATAATAAAACATGAGCCCCCTCACGAAGGTGTCCGTCGGGAAGCCTAGCCCCCGAAGGAAGTGAGACACGAACACCACGCTCTCACCAGGCTTGGGAGTGGGAATAACCTGCCCTTGAGCAGGCAGCCTATGCAAGATTTCACCAGTTAGATACCTGGCATCTCTTAGCTTTAGCACATCTTCTTCCGTAACGGAGGAAGGCATCCACCAGCCTTGAAGGCCGGAGCCGGACATCATCGAAGGTCCGAAGTGCCTGAATCTGGAGCTTTGGGTGTTGGAACTCGAGGCAAGAGGCGGATTCGATTGAGATTGAAAGAAAGGAGTCGAGCCTTCGTCTCTTTATAAAGAGGTTGAATACCAAGAGCCCTCCCCGTGACCGTTTGGGACTTGCCTTCGATCGAGGAGACGTAACAACGGGCATGATTGGGTTACCCACGTCCGTATTGATGAGAATCCCGTAAATAAAGGGGACACGATCTCTGCTTCGACAAGACGTGCCAAGGAAACCGCCTTGCAAAACGCGCTGAGGTGGGACAGTAAAAACGAATAAAGACTTGGCTGTGGTGTGATGTCATGCTACAGAATACGTCAGCAGATTAGATTTGTGCAAATATTATTCTCTCTGCGGTGTTATGTGGAACTTGTTTTGCAGAGCCGGACACTATCCTTGTGTTCAAAATCTTCTATGAAGTATTCGGAGGAGGAACCCGCCTTGCAATGTCGAAGACAATCTGCGCGCCGGACTTGTCGTCATTGAAGCCTGGTTCAGCGGCTACTGAGGGAGTCCTGGATTAGGGGGTGTCCGGATAGCCGAACTATAACCTTTGGCCGGACTCCTGGACTATGAAGATACAAGATTGAAGACTTCGTCCCGTGTCCGGATGGGACTTTCCTTGGCGTGGAAGGCAAGCTTGGCGATACAGATATGTAGATCTCCTCCCATTGTAACCAACTCTGTGTAACCCTAGACCTCTCCAGTGTCTATATAAACCGAAGGGTTTTAGTCCGTAGGACGAACAACAATCATACCATAGGCTAGCTTCTAGGGTTTAGCCTCTCTGATCTCGTGGTAGATCTACTCTTGTACTACCCATATCATCAATATTAATCAAGCAGGAGTAGGGTTTTACCTCCATCGAAAGGGCCCGAACCTGGGTAAAAACATCGTGTCCCTTGTCTCCTGTTACCATCCGCCTAGACGCACAGTTCGGGACCGCCTACCCGAGATCCGCCGGTTTTAACACCGACAGAGACCATCCACTTGCCTCCCGCTACGGACATGTTTGGAATGGCTTTGCGGAGAAAATGGGAACTTGGGCGCTGGAGCTCGAGTGCGCAAGAATGGATGGGTAGGGAAGAAGAAGGCGTGGGTAAAAGAAAAAGAGGAGTCCTTGTCCCTTTATAAGGGCAATGGAAACTGTGTGCCTCCCCACTTGCCTGGTAAAACTCGCTTATTCCCCAAGCACCGTGATTGATGGCGCGGTTGGGTTACCCACACCCGTATTGATGAGAATCCCGTGATAAGGGGAAACGATCTCTGCTTCAACAAGACGTGCCAAGAAAACCGCCTCGTGATATGTGCAGTAGCTGGTTGAGGAAATGGTTTGAATAATGACCGGGCCGTGGCGTGATGTCACGCTGTGAAATTTGTCAGCAGATTAGATTTGTGGAATATTATACTCTCTACGGTGGTATGTGGAATTTGTTTTGCAGAGCCGGACAGGATCCTTCTGTTCAAAATCTTCTATGAAGTATTCGGAGGAGGAACCCGCCTTGCAATGCCGAAGACAATCTGCGCGCCGGACTCATCGACATTGAAGCCTGGTTTAGGGGCTACTCAGGGAGTCCTGGATAAGGGGGTCCTCGGACTGCCGGACAATATACTTTGGCCAGACTGTTGGACTATGAAGATACAAGATTGAAGACTTCGTCCCTTGTCCGGGTGGGACTCTCCTTTGCGTGGAAGGCAAGCTTGGCAATTCGGATATGTAGATCTCCTCCCTTGTAACTGACTCTGTGTAACCCTAGCCCCCTCCGGTGTCTATATAAACCGGAGGGTTTAGTCCGTAGGACAACAACAATCATAATCATAGGCTAGCTTCTAGGGTTTAGCCTCCACGATCTCGTGGTAGATCAACTCTTGTAATACTCATATCATCAAGATCAATCAAGCAGGAAGTAGGGTATTACCTCCATCGAGAGGGCCCGAACCTAGGTAAACATTGTGTCCCCGCCTCCTGTTACCATCCGCCTTAGACGCAAAGTTCGGGACCCCCTACCCGAGATCCGCCGGTTTTGACACCGACAAAGATGCTTATATATTAGGAATCAAGATCTATCGGGATAGATCAAGACGCTTAATTGTACTTTCACAAAGCACATACCTTGGTAAAGTTTTGAAGAAGTTCAAACTGGATCAGTCAAAGAAAGGGTTCTTGCCTGTGTTACAAGGTGTGAAGTTGAGTCAGACTCAATGCCCGACCACTGCAGAAGATAGAGGTAAAATGAAAGTCATTCCCTATGCCACAGCCATAGGCTCTATCATGTATGCAATGCTATGTACCAGACCTGATGTGCGCCTTGCTATAAGTTTAGCAGGGAGGTACCAAAGTAATCAAGGAGTGGATCACTGGACAGCGGTCAAGAACATCCTGAAATATCTAAAGAGGACTAAGGATATGTTTCTTGTTTATGGGGGTGACAAAGAGCTCGTCATAAATGGTTACATCTATGCTTGCTTTGACACTTATCTTGATGACTCTAAGTCACAAACCGGATACGTATTTATATTGAATGGTGGAGCTATCAGTTGGTGCAGTTCCAAGCAGAGCGTCGTGGCGGGATCTACGTGTGAAGCGGAGTACATAGCTGCTTCGGAAGCAGCAAATGAAGAAGTCTGGATGAAGGAGTTCATACCCAATCTAGGTGTAACATCTAGTGCATCGGGTCCTATGAAAATCTATAGTGACAATACTGGAGCAATTGCCATGGCAAAGGAATTCAGATTTCACAAGAGAACCAAACACATCAAGAGACCGATAAAGATCTTCGTAGAATATGTAGGAACCAATATGAGCATCCAGGTACCGCTGTTGGTTATTGATGGGAGATGTGTCTCGGTCATGTCTACAGAATTCTCAAACCCATAGGGTCCGCACGCTTAAAGTAATGGGCCACTATGGGCTATAGGGGAGAGAGAGGGAAGCCCACGAGGGGTGGCGTCCCCCCATGGGCTGTCCGAATTGGACAAGCGGAAGGGGGCGTGACCCCCCTCTCCTTTCCCCTCTCCCTCTCCTTCCCCCTTTCCACCTCCAAGAGAAGGAAGGGGGGGCAACTTGGACTAGGAGTCCTAGTCGGTTCCCCCCATGGCGCGCCCCATAGGACCGGAGTCTCCTCCCCTCCTCCTTTATATATGGGGGCAGGGGGTACCCCAAAGCACATCAATTGTTCTCTTAGCCATGTGCGGTGCCCCCCTCCACAGTTTACTCCTCCGGTCATATCTTCGTAGTGCTTAGGCGAAGCCGTGCACGGATCACATCACCATCACCGTCACCACACCATTATGCCGCTGAAACTCTCCCACGACACTTTGCTGGATCAAGAATTTGAGGGACTTCATCGAGTTGAACGTGTGCTGAACTCAGAGGTGCCGTATGTTCGGTACTTGACTGGTTGGATCACGAAGACGTTCGACTACATCAACCGCGTTATACTAACACTTCCGCTTTCGGTCTACGAGGGTACGTGGACACACTCTCCCCCTCTCGTTGCTATGCATCTTCTAGATAGATCTTGCGTGATCATAGGATTTTTTTTGAAATTGCATGCGATGTTTCCCAACAGCTAGCCCTTGGGTCGTGGTGAACCCACTTGTGGACTTCCAGACCCCTCCGGAATCATCCGGAACCTTCTGGAAGCTTCCGGGTACAATACCGAAAAAAGTGCACCTTTTTCCGGAACCCAAAATATGACTTCCCATATATAAATCTTTCCTCTCGACCATTCCGAGACTCCTCGCGATGTACGGGATCTCATCCAGGACTCCGAACAAAATTTGGTTACCGCTCATCAAATATCCCAATACTACTCTAGCGTCAACGAACTTTAAGCGTGCGACCCTACGAGTTCGGGAATTATGTAGTCATGATCAAGACACCTCTTCGGTCAATAACCAATAGCAGGACCTGGATACCCATATTGGTTCCTACATATTCCACGAAGATCTTTTATTGGTTGAACCTTTATGACAACATACGTAATCCCCTTTGTCCATCGGTATGTTACTTGCCCGAGATTCGATGGTCGGTATCTCTATACCTAATTCAATCTCGTTACTGGCAAGCCTCTTTATTCGTTCCGTAATACATCATCTTGCAACTAACTCCTTAGTCACTTTGCTTGCAAGCTTCTTGTGATGTGTGTTACTGAGAGGGGCCAGAGATACCTCTCTGATACACGGAGTGACAAATCCTAATCTCGATTCACACCAACTCAACAGACACCTTTGGAGATACCTGTAGAGCATCTTTAGATCACCTAGTTACATTGTGATGTTTGATAGCACACAAGTTATTCTGCCGGTATCAGGGAGTTGCATGATCTCAAGGTCGAAGGAACATGTATTTGACATTAAGAAAGCAATAGCAATAAACTGAACGATCATATGCTATGTGAACGGTTGGGTCTTGTCCATCACATCATTCTCCTAATGATGTGACCCCATTATGAAATGACAACTCATGTCTATGGCTAGGAAACCTTAACTATCTTTGATCAACGAGCTAGTCTAGTAGAGGCTCACTAGGGACACGGTATTTGTTTATGGACCCACACATGTATTTAAGTTTTCGGTCAATACAATTCTAGCATGAATAATAAACCTTTATCATGATTAAGGAAATATAATAATAACCATTTTATTATTGCCTCTAGGGCATATTTCCATCAGTCTCCCACTTGCACTAGAGTCAATAATCTAGTTCACATCGCCATGTGATTAACACCCAAAGAGTTCACTAGAGTCAATAATCTAGTTCACATTGCCATGTGATTAACACCCAAAGAGTTTTAAGGTGTGATCATGTTTTGCTTGTGAGAGAGGTTTTTAGTCAACGGGCCTGCAACATTCAGATCCGTGTGTACTTTGCATATATCTATGTCTACAATGCTCTTCATAGAGCTACTCTAGCGAATTTCTCCCAGGTTCAATACATATCCAGATTGAGACTTAGAGTCATCCGGAGCAGTGTCAAAGCTTGCATCGACGTAACCCTTTACAACGAACTCTTTATCACCTCCATAACCGAGAAACATTTCCTTAGTCCTCTTTAGGTATCTAAGGATAATTTTGACCGCTGTCCAGTGATCCACTCCTGGATCACTATTGTACCCCCTTGCCAGACTCATGGCAAGGCAGACAACAGGTCTGGTACACATCATGGCATACTTTATAGAACCTATGGCTGAGGCATAGGGAATGACTTTCATTCTCTCTCTATCTTCTGCCGCGGTCGGGCTTTGAGTCTTACTCAACTTCACACCTTGAATACAGGCAAGAACCCTTTCTTTGACTGATCCATTTTGAACTCCTTCAAAACTTTGTGAAGGTATGTGCTTTGTGAAAGTCCTATTAAGCGTCTTGATCTATCTCTATAGATTTTGATGCCCAATATGTAAGTAGCTTCACCGAGGTCTTTCATTGAAAAATTCTTATTCAAGTATCCATTTATGCTATCAAGAAATTCCGTATCATTTCCAATCAGCAACATGTCATCCACATATAATATCAGAAATGCTACAGAGCTCCCACTCACTTTCTTGTAAATACAGGATTCACCATAAGTCTGTATAAAACCATATGCTTTTGTCACCTCATCAAAACATATATGCCAACTTCGAGATGCTTGCACCCGTCCATAGATGGATCGCTGGAGCTTGCACACTTTGTTAGTACCTTTAGGATCGACAAAAACTTCCGGTTGCATCATATACAACTCTTCCTCAAGAAACCCATTAAGGAATGCAAGTTTTTGACATCCATTTGCCAGATTTCATAATCATAAAATGTGGCAATTACTAACATGATTCGTACATACTTAAGCATCGCTATGGGCAAGAAAGTCTCATCGTAGTCAACCCCTTGAACTTGTCGAAAACCTTTTGCAACAAGTCGAGCTTTGTAGGCAGTGATATTACCGTCAGCGTCCGTCTTCCTCTTAAAGATCCATTTATTATTTATGGCTTGCTGATCATCGGGCAAATCCACCAAAGTGCACACTTTGTTCTCATACATGGATCCTATCTCAGATTTTATGGCCTCAAGCCATTTTTCGGAATCTGGGCTCATCATAGTTTCTTCATAGTTCGTAGGTTCGCTGTTGTCCAACAACATGACTTCCAGGATAGGATTGCCATACCACTCTGGTGCGGAACATGTTTTGGTCGACCTATGAGGTTCAGTAGTAACTTGATCTGAAGTTTCATGATCATCATCATTTGCTTTCTCTCTGGTTGGTGTAGGCATCACGGGAACGGCTTTATCAGATGTAGTACTTTCCAATTTGAGAGAAGGTACAACTACCTCATCAAGTTCTACTTTCTTCCCACTCACTTCTTTCGAGAGAAACTCCTTCTCTAGAAAGGACCTATTCTTAGCAACAAAGATTTTGCCTTTGGATCTGTGGTAGAAGGTATAACCAATAGTTTCTTTCGGGTATCCTAGGAAGACGCACTTCTCCGCTTTGGGTTCGAGCTTATCAGGCCGAAGTCTTTTGACACAAGCGTCACATCCACAACCTTTTAAGAAACGACAGCTTATGTTTCTTGCCAAACCATAGTTCATACGGTGTCATCTCAATGGATTTAGACGGTGCCCTATTTAACATGAATACGGCTGTCTCTAATGCATAACCCCAAAACGATAAAGGCAAATTGGTAAGAGACATCATAGAGCGCGTCATATCTAATAAAGTACGGTTACGACGTTTGGACACACCATTACGCTGTGGTGTTCCAGGTGGCGTGAGTTGTGAAACAATTCTACATTGTTTTAAATGAAGGCCAAACTCGTAACTAAAATATTCACCTACCGATCAGATCGTGGAAACTTTATTTTCTTGTTAGGATGATTCTCTACTTCACTCTGAAATTCTTTGAACTTTTCAAATGTTTCATATTTGTGTTTCATCAAGTAGATATACCCATATCTACTCAAATCATCTGTAAAGGTCAAAAAATAACGATACCCACCGTGTGCCTCAACACTCATCGTACCACATACATTGGTATGTATTATTTCCAGTAAGTCATTAGCTCGATCCATTGTTCCAGAGAAAGGAGTTTTAGTCATCTTGCCCACGAGGCATGGTTCACAAGTATCAAATGATTCATAATGAAGTGATTCCAAAAGTCCATCCACATGGAGTTTCTTCATGCGCTTTACATCAATATGACCTAAACGGCAGTGCCACAAGTATGTTGCACTATCATTATCAACTTTGCATCTTTGGCATCATTATTATGAAAATGTGTATCACTACGACCGAGATTCAAAAAACCATTTACATTGGGTGTATGACTATAGAAGGCTTTATTCATGTAAACAGAACAACAATTATTCTCTGACTTAAATGAATAATCGTATTGCAATAAACATGATCTAATCATGTTCATGCTCAACGCAAACATCAAATAACATTTATTTAGGCTCAACACTAATCCTGAAGGTAGAGGGAGTGTGCGATGGTGATCATATCAATCTTGGAAACACTTACAACACACATAGTTACCTCGCCCTTAACTAGTCTCCGTTTATTCTGCAACTCCTGTTTTGAGTTACTAATCTCAGCAACTGAACCGATATCAAATTCCCAGGGGCTACTATGAGCACCAGTAAGGTACATGCCAATAACATCTATATCAAATATACCTTTGTTTACTTTGCCATCCTTCTTATCTACCAAGTATTTGGGGCAGTTCCGCCTCCAGTGACCATTTCCTTTGCAGTAGAAGCACTTAGTTTCAGGCTTGGGTCTAGCTTTGGGCTTCTTCACGGGAGCGGCAACTTGCTTTCTGTTCTTCTTGAAGTTCCCTTTCTTTCCCTTGCCCTTTTTCTTAAAACTGGTAGTCTTGTTAACCATCAACACTTGATGTTCTTTCCTGATTTCTACGTCCGCCGATTTCAGCATCGCGAAGAGCTTGGGAATCGTTTTCTTCATCCCTTGCATATTATAGTTCATCATGAAGTTCTAGTAGCTTGGTGATAGTGACTGGAGAAGTCTGTCAATCACTACCTAATCTGTAAGATTAACTCCCACTTGATTCAAGCGATTTTAGTACCAAGACATTCTGAGCACATGCTCACTGTCTGAGCTATTCTCCTCCATCTTGTAGGCAAAGTACTTGTCAGAGGTCTCATATCTCTGAACATGGGCATGAGCCTAAAATACCAATTTCATCTCTTGGAACATCTCATATGTTCCATGGCATTCAAAACGTCTTTGGAGCCCCGATTCTAAGCCGCAAAGCATGGCACACTAAACTATCAAGTAGTCATCAGATCGATCTTGTTAAACGTTCATAACGTCTACATCAGCTCCTGCAGCAGGTCTGTCACCTAGCGTTGCACCAAGGATATAATTCTTCTATGCAACAATGAGGATAATCCTCAGATCACGGACCTAGTCCTCATTATTGCTACCATCATATTTCAACTTAGTTTTCTCTAGGAATGTATCAAAAAAATGTGGAAGCTACATCGCGAGCTATTGAACTACAACATAATTTGCAAAGACATTTTGACTATGTTCATGATAAATCTTAGTTCAATTAATCAAACTAATGAACTCCCACTTAAATCAACATCCCTCAAGTTGTCTAAGTGATACATGATCCAAATCAACTAAACCATGTCCGATCATCACGTGAGATGGAGTAGTCTTCAATGGTGAACATCTTTATGTTGATCATGTCTACTATATTACTCATGTTCGACCTTTTGGTCTCTAGTGTTCCGAGACCATGTCTGTACATGCTAGGCTCGTCAAGTTTAACCCAAGTATTCTGCGTGTGCAAAACTGACTTACACCCGTTGTATGTGAACGTAGAGTCTATCACACCAGATCATCACGTGGTGCTTTGAAATGACAAACTTTGGCAACGGTGCATACTCAGGGAGAACACTTTATCTTGAAATTAAGTGAAGGGATCATCTTATAATTCTACCGTCGTTCTAAGAAAAATAAGATGCATAAAGGATAAACATCACATGCAATAAAATTATGTGACATGATATGGCGGTCATCATCTTGTTCTTTTGATCTCCATCTCCAAAGCATCATCATGATATCCATCATCACCGGCTCGACACCTTGATCTCCATCATTGCATCGGGGTCGTCTTGCCAACTATTGCTTCTACAACTATTGCTAATGCATAGCGATAAAGTAAAGCAATTACATGGCTCTTGCATTTCATACAATAATTAAGAGATAACCCTAAGGCTCATGCCGGCTGTCGATATTACAAAACATGATCATCTCATACAACAACGTATATCACATCACATCTTGGCCATATCACATCACAACATACCCTGCAAAAACAAGTGAGACGTCCTCTACTTTGTTGTTGCAAATTTTACGTGGATGCTACAGGCTTCTAGCAAGAACAGTTCTTACCTATGCAAAAACCACAAAGTTGATTTATCAAGGTTGTTGTTTAAACCTTCTTCAAGGACCGGTCGTAGTAAAATTCGATTCAACTAAAGTAGGAGAAACAGACGCTCGCCAGCCACCTTTATGCAAAACAAGTTGCATGTCAGTCGGTGGAACCGGTCTCATGTGCGAGGACATGTAAGGTTGGTCCGGGACGCTTCATACCACAATACCGCTGAATCAAAATAAGACATTGGTGGTAAGAAGTATGACCATCACCGCCCACAAATTCGATGTGTTCTACTCGTGCATATCATCTACGCATAGACCTGGCTCATGATGCCACTGTTGGGGAATGATACGTCTCCAACGTATCTATAATTTTTGATTGTTCCATGCTATTGTATTATCTATTTTGGATGTTTAACAGGATTTACTAAGAACTTTTATATTATTTTTGGGACTAACCTACTAACCGAAGGCCCAGTGCAAATTGCTATTTTTTGGCCTATTTCAGTGTTTCACAGAAAAGGAATATCAAATGGAATAAAACCTTCAGGAGAGTTAATTTTTGGAACAAACGTGATCCAGAGGACTTGGAGTGGACGTCAAGAAAGAAGCGAGGAGGCGCGCCTCCCACCCTCGTGGGCCCCTCGTAGCTCCACCGACCTACTTCTTCCTCCTATATATACCCATGTACCTGAAAACATCTAGGAGCACCACAAAACCCTATTTTCAGCGCCGCAACCTTCTGTACCCGTGAGATCCCATCTTGGGGCCTTTTCCGGCGCTCCGCCAGAGGGGGAATCGATCACAGAGGGCTTCTACATCAACACCATAGCCTCTCCGATGATGTGTGAGTAGTTTACCACAGACCTTCGGGTCTATAGTTATTAGCTAGATGGCTTTGTTGGATCACGGGTTCCGGCAAAACCCTCATGGTTCAAACTCTGGGGTGCCTACTGATCCACGTCCTAGCTTCGCTAAGATCTCAAGGACTAACTCGACGAACTCGCAACACAAGGGATACAAGATTTATACTGGTTCGGGCCACCGTTGTGGTGTAATACCATACTCCAGTGTGGTGGTGGTGGTTGCCTCTTGGACTATGGATGAACAGTAGAAGGGGAAGAACAGCCTCCTGAGTTTGAGGTGTTCTTGTGTTCGATGTGTGGCTAAGGATCGGCTCAAGATCTCATCATCCCCCTCCTACCGTGGTGGCTAGTCCTATTTATAGAGGCCCTGGTCCTCTCCCCAAATATTGAGTGGGAAGGGAGCCAACAACGGCCAATTTGAAAGGGGACACCTAGTACAGCTTATCCTGACAAAAGTAGTCTTCGCCTGCAAAAGGCTCTAGTGGTGACGCCGCCTTGGGCTCCATGGTGACCTCCATCTTGCCGTCCTGCTGGTCTTGGTCTCGTTGCACCGATATGGAAACCTTTGCTTGACGCCTCGGTACTCTGCGCCTGCGCTTGCTCCCTTTGCACCAAAGAGGAAACAAGGACACTGCGCGCGCTGGCGCCCGCCTGGTCTCAATCGTCATGGCTCACGTCACGAGAACCTCGTGAGGTTTGCCTCGCCTTGAACTCTCCGCCCCTCGCGAGCCAACCTGGTGAGGCCGCTCCCGAGGAGGCCTTGTGTCGTCCGCCTCGCGAGGCTTGGCCCCTCGCGAGGGTCTTGAATGCCTTGTTGATAACGATGGGCCATACGGGCCCGCTCACAGAGCCACGCCATGGGCCCCAGGCAGGCAAGTCCGGGGACCCTCGTTCCCAGAACGCCGACAGTAGCCCCCGGGCCCAAGGCATGATCAGGCTTGGCTTCGACGCGAAGCCAAAGGTCAAGTACGTAGCGCCGCCGACCCCGATAGCCTACGGCCTTGGTCGACGTGTGGCGGTTGATTGGACGTGGGTGTCTCCGCTTCCCCATGCTACCTCGGCAACTGCCCGACTGTCAAAAGGCTGGCGTAGATTGCGCTTGCCTTCACTGCTTCCTTTCACCTTGCTCAGATCCCCTTTCTTGCGCCCTGCCTCCGAAATCCCCAGATATGCTTCCACCTTCTCCCGCATCAGCGACTAATGGTGCCGCACAAGGTCAAGTTTGCCTCGCCGCCGGCTTGGTACGAGCCAGCTCTTGAGGCCCCCAACGTTTCGGAGAAGAGCATCGCCGCCACTCGCCTGCTGACGGTGGGGGAAAGCAACGAGAGGGGGAAGACGGGGCTCCGGGTCGCCTCCGACCTGCTGGAGCCCGAGGGAAGCACCTTCTTCCCCTTCTTCATGAGCGCCATCGCCGCATGTTTGGTCCCCCCCTTCTCTGACTTCTTCTATGATGTCCTTGGCCACTACGGGCTGCACGCGCTTCATCTTCATACCAACTCCATCCTTCTCTTGTCCATCTTCGCCTACTACTGCGAGGCGTACCTCGGTGTGATGCCGTCCGTGGCTCTTCTGTGCCACTTCTTCTTCCTCCTCGTCAAGGAGGGTCATACCTCAGGGTGTGCCAATTTCATCGCGGCCGGCAAGGCCAACTCGATCTCGAAGACGGGGAATAAAGCCGAAGGCTTCCGGAGCAAGTGGGCTCTGTAGCATTTCTAATATTATATGTGGTTTGATAGTGTGATCAAACAACATGGTTTTATACAGACTTTTGGAGAAGCATGTATTTACAAGAAAGTGAGTGGGAGCTCTATAGCATTTCTGATATTATATGTGGATGACATATTGCTGATTGGAAATGATATAGTATTTCTGGATAGCATAAAAGGATACTTGAATAAGAGTTTTTCAATGAAAGACCTCGGTGAAGCTGCTAACATATTGGGCATCAAGATCTATAGAGATAGATCAAGACGCTTGATAGGACTTCCCAAAGCACATACCTTGACAAAGTTTTGAAGAAGTTCAAAATGGTTCAAGCAAAGAAAGGGTTCTTGCCTGTGTTACAAGGTGTGAAGTTGAGTCAGACTCAATGCCCGACCACTGCAGAAGATAGAGAGAAAATGAAAGATGTTCCCCATGCTTCAACCATAGGCTCTATCATGTATGCAATGCTGTGTACCAGACCTGATGTGTGTCTTGCTATTAGCCTAGCAGGAAGGTACCAAAGTAATCCAGGAGTGGATCACTGGACAGCGGTCAAGAACATCCTAAAATACCAGAAAAGGACTAAGGATATGTTTCCCGTTTATGGAGGTGACAAAGAGCTGGTCGTAAATGGTTACGCCGATGCAAGCTTTGACACTGATCCAGATGATTCTAAATCGCAAACCGGATACGCGTTTACATTGAACGGTGAAGAGGTCAGTTGGTGCAGTTCTAAACAAAGCGTCGTGGCGGGATCTACGTGTGAAGCGGAGTACATAGCTACTTCGGAAGCAGCAAATGAAGGAGTCTGGATGAAGGAGTTCATATCCGATCTAGGTGTCATATCTAGTGCATAGGGACCAATGAAAATCTTTTGTGACAATACTGGTGCAATTGCTTTGGCAAAGGAATCTAGATTTCACAAGAGAACCAAGCACATCAAGAAACGCATCAATTCCATCCGGGGTCAAGTCCATGTGGGAGACATAGAGATTTGCAAGATACATACGGATCTGAATGTTGCACATCCGTTGACTAAGCCTCTTCCACGAGCAAAACATGATCATCACCAAAACTCCATGGGTGTTAGAATCATCACTGTGTAATCTAGATTATTGACTCTAGTGCAAGTGGGAGACTGAAGGAAATATGCCCTAGAGGCAATAATAAAGTTATTATTTATTTCCTCATATCATGATAAATGTTTATTATTCATGCTAGAATTGTATTAACCGGAAACATAATACATGTGTGAATACATAGACAAACATAGTGTCACTAGTATGTCTCTACTTGACTAGCTCGTTGATCAAAGATGGTTGAGTTTCCTAGCCATAGACATGCGTTGTCATTTGATTAATGGGATCACATCATTAGGAGAATGAAGTGATAGACTTGACCCATTCTGTTAGCTTAGCACTTGATCGTTTAGTTTGCTGCTATTGCTTTCTTCATGACTTATACATGTTCCTATGACTATGAGATTATGCAACTCGCGATTACCGGAGGAACACTTTGTGTGCTACCAAACATCACAACATAACTGGGTGATTATAAAGGTGCTCTACAGGTGTCTCCGATGGTACTTGTTGAGTTGGCGTATTTCGAGATTAGGATTTGTCACTCCGATTGTCATAGAGGTATCTCTGGGCCCTCTCGGTAATTCACATCACAATAAGCCTTGCAAGTAATGTGACTAATGAGTTAGTTATGGGATGATGCATTACGTAACGAGTAAAGAGACTTGCCGGTAACGAGACTGAGCTAGGTACTGAGATACGGACGATCGAATATCGGGCAAGTAACATACCGATGACAAAGGCAACAACGTATGTTGTTATGCGGTTTGACCGATAAATATCTTCGTAGAATATGTGGGAGCCAATATGAGCATCCAGGCTATGCTATTGGTTATTGACCGGACACATGTCTCGGCCATGTCTAGATAGTTCTCGAACCCGTAGGGTCCGCATGCTTAAAGTTTGGTGACGATCGGTATTATGAGTTTTTGTGTTTTGATGTACCGAAGGTAGTTCAGAGTCCCGGATATGATCACGGACATGACCAGGAGTCTCGAAATGGTCGATACGTAAAGATCGATATATTGGACGACTATATTCGGACACCAGAAGTGTTCCGGGTAGTTCCGGAGAAAACTGGAGTGCCGGAGGGGTTACCGGAACCCCCCGGGGAAGTATTGGGCCTTAGTACGCCTGAGGGGAGAGAGAGGGCAGCTGCCCAAGAGGTGGCGCGCCCCCTCCCATGAGGAGTTCGAATTGGACTAGGGGAGGGGGGCGCGGCCCCTCTTTCCCTCTCCCTCTCCCTCTCTTTCCTTCCCCCTTCCCTCTTCCTAGTTGGACTAGGAAAGGGGAGTCCTACTCCTACTAGGAGGAGGGCTCCCACCTCCTTTCTGCGCCCCAAGGGCCGGCCGTCCTCCCCCTTGCTCCTTTATATACGGGGGCAGGGGGCACCTCTAGACACACAAGTTGATCTGTTGATCTCTCCGAGCCGTGTGCCGTGCCCCCCTCCACCATATTCCACCTCGGCCATATCGTAGCGGTGCTTAGGCGAAGCCTTGCGTCGGTAGCAACATCATCACCATCATCACACCGTCATGTTCTTGGAACTCTCCCGTGAAGCTCTGCTGGATCGGAGTTCGCGGGACGTCATTGAGCTAAACGTGTGCTGAACTCGGAGGTGTCGTGCGTTCGGTACTTGGATCGGTTGGATCATGAAGACATACGACTACATCAAGCTCATTGTGCTAGCGCTTCTGCTTTCGGTCTACGAGGGTACGTGGACAACACTCTCCCCTCTCATTGCTATGCATCACCATGATCTTGCGTGTGCGTAGGAAATTTTTGAAATTACTACATTCCCTAACAGTGGCATCCGAGCCAGGTTTATGTGTAGATGTTATATGCACGAGTAGAACACTAGTGAGTTGTGGGCGATACAAGTCATACTGCTTACCAGCATGTCATACTTTGGTTCGGCGGTATTGTTGGATGAAGCAGCCCGGACCGACATTACGCGTACGCTTACGCGAGACTTGTTCTACCGACGTGCTTTGCACACAGGTGGCTGGCGGGTGTCAGTTTCTCCAATTTTAGTTGAACCGAGTGTGACTATGCCCAGTCCTTGAGAAGGTTAAAACAACACTAACTTGATGAACTATCGTTGTGGTTTTGATGCGTAGGTAAGAACGGTTCTTGCTCAGCCCGTAGCAGCCACGTAAAACTTGCAACTACAAAGTAGAGGACGTCTAACTTGTTTTTGCAGGGCATGTTGTGATGTGATATGGTCAAGGCATGATGCTATATTTTATTGTAGGAGATGATCATGTTTTGTAACCGATTTATCGGCAACTGGCAGGAGCCATATGGTTGTCGCTTTATTGTATGCAATGCTATCACCCTGTAATTGCTTTACTTTATCACTAAGCGGTAGCGATAGTCGTAGAAGCAATAGTAGGCGAGACGACAACGATGCTACGATGGAGATCAAAGTGTCGCACTGGTGAGGATGGTGATCATGACGGTGCTTCGGAGATGGAGATCACAAGCACAAGATGATGATGGCCATATCATATCACTTATATTGATTGCATTTGATGTTTATCATTTATGCATCTTATTTTGCTTTGATTGACAGTAGCATTATAAGATGATCTCTCACTAAATTTCAAGGTAAAAGTGTTCTCCCTGAGTATGCACCGTTGCGAAAGTTTGTCGTGCCGAGACACCACGTGATGATCGAGTGTGATAAGCTCTACGTTCAACTACAACGGGTGTAAGATAGTTTTGCACACGCAGAATACTCAGGTTAAACTTGACGAGCCTAGCATATGCAGATATGGCCTCGCAACACTGAGACCGAAAGGTCGAGCGTGAATCATATAGTAGATATGATCAACATAGTGATGTTCACCATTAAAAACTACTCCATCTCACGGTGATGATCGGACATGGTTTAGTTGAGATGGATCACGTGATCACTTAGAAGATTCGAGGGATGTCTATCTAAGTGGGAGTTCTAAGTAATATGATTAATTGAACTTTAATTTATCATGAACTTGGTACCTGATAGTATTTTGCTTGTCTATGTTGTTGTAGATAGACGGCCCGTGCTGTTGTTCCGTTGAATTTTAATGCGTTCCTTGAGAAAGCAAAGTTGAAAGATGATTGTAGCAATTACACGCACTAGGTCCGTAACTTGAGGATTATCCTCATTGCTGCGCAGAAGAATTACGTCCTGGAAGCACCGCTGGGTGCCAGGCCTGCTGCAGATGCAACTAACGACGTTAAGAACGTCTGGCAGAGCAAAGCTGATGACTACTCGATAGTTCAGTGTGCCATGCTTTACGGCTTAGAACCGGGACTTCAACAACGTTTTGAACGTCATGGAGCATATGAGATGTTCCAGGAGTTGATGTTAATATTTCAAGCAAATTCCCGGATTGAGAGATATGAAGTCTCCAATAAGTTCTACAGCTGCAAGATGGAGGAGAATAGTTCTTTCAGTGAACATATACTCAAAATGTCTGGGTATAACAATCACTTGATTCAAGTGGGAGTTAATCTTCCGGATGATAGTGTCATTGACATAATTCTTCAATCACTGCCACCAAGCTACAAGAGCTTTGTGATGAACTATAATATGCAAGGGATGGATAAGAAAATTCCCGAGCTCTTCGCAATGCTAAAGGCTGCGGAGGTAGAAATCAAGAAGGAGCATCAAGTGTTGATGGTCAACAAGACCACCAGTTTCAAGAAAAAAGGGTAAAGGGAAGAAGAAGGGGAACTTCAAGAAGAATGGCAAACAAGTTGCTGCTCAGGAGAAGAAACCCAAGTCTGGACCTAAGCCTGCGACTGAGTGCTTCTACTGCAAGCAGACTGCTCACTCGAAGCGGAACAGCCCCAAGTATTTGGCGGATAAGAAGGATAGCAAGGTGAACAAAGGTATATGTGATATACATGTTATTGATGTGTACCTTAATAATGCTCCTAGTAGCACCTGGGTATTTGATAGTGGTTCTGTTGCTAATATTTGCAACTCGAAACAGGGACTATAGATTAAGCGAAGATTGGCTAAGGACGAGGTGACGATGCGCGTGGGAAATGGTTCCAAAGTCGATGTGATCGCAGTCGGCACACTAACTCTACATCTACCTTCGGGATTAGTTTTAGACCTGAATAATTGTTATTTGGTGCCAGCGTTAAGCATGAACATTATATTTGGATCTTGTTTGATGCGAGACGGTTACTCATTTAAATCAGAGAATAATGGTTGTTCTATTTATATGAGTAATATCTTTTATGGTCATGCACCCTTGAAGAGTGGTCTATTTTTGTTAAATGTCGATAGTAGTGATCCACATATTCATAATATTGAAGCCAAAAGATACAGAGTTGATAATGATAGTGCAACTTATTTGTGGCACTGCCGTTTAGATCATATTGGTGTAAATCGCATGAAGAAACTCCATACTGATGGACTTTTGGAATCACTTGATTATGAATCACTTGGTACTTGCGAACCATGCCTCATGGGCAAGATGACTGAAACGCCGTTCTCCGGAACAATGGAGCGAGCAAGAGTATGTGGTCCGATGAATATTGAGGCTCGCGGTGGGTATCGTTATTTTCTCACCTTCACAGATGATTTGAGCAGATATGGGTATATCTACTTAATGAAACATAAGTCTGAAACATTTGAAACGTTCAAAGAATTTCAGAGTGAAGTGGAAAATCATCGTAGCAAAAAAAAAATAAAGTTTCTATGATCTAATCGTGGAGGAGAATATTTGAGTTATGAGTTTGGTCTTCATTTGAAACAATGCGGAATAGTTTCGCAACTCACGCCACCTAGACCACCATAGTGTAATGGTGTGTCCAAATGTTGTAATCGTACTTTACTAGATATGGTGCGATCTATGATGTCTCGTACCGATTTACCACTATCGTTTTGGGGTTATGCTCTAGAGATAGTTGCATTCACGTTAAATAGGGCACCATCTAAATCCGTTGAGACGACGCCTTATGAACTGTGGTTTGGCAAGAAACCAAAGTTGTCATTTCTTAAAGTTTGGGGCTGCGATGCTTATGTGAAAAAGCTTCAACTGATAAGCTCGAACCCAAATCGGAGAAATGTGTCTTCATAGGATACCCAAAGGAAACTGTTGGGTACACCTCCTATCACAGATCCAAAGGCAAAACATTCGTTGCTAAGAATGGATCCTTTCTAGAGAAGGAGTTTCTCTCGAAAGAAGTGAGTGGGAGGAAAGTAGAACTTGATGAGGTAATTGTACCTGCTCCCTTATTGGAAAGTAGTTCATCACAGGAACCGGTTCCTGTGACACCTAAACCAATCAGTGAGGAAGCTAATGATATTGATCATGAAACTTCAGATCAAGTTACTACCGAACCTCGTAGGTCAACCAGAGTAAGATCCGTACCAGAGTGGTACGGTAATCCTGTTCTGGAGGCCATGTTACTTGACCAAGACGAACCTACGAACTATGAAGAAGCGATGGTGAGCCCAGATTCCGCAAAATGGCTTGAAGCCATGAAATCTGAGATGGGATCCATGTATGAGAACAATGTGTGGACTTTGGTTGACTTTCCCGATGATCGACAAGCTAGAGAAAATAAATGGATCTTCAAGGAGAAGACCGACGCTGACGGTAATGTTACTGTCTACAAAGCTCGACTTGTTGCGATTCGACAAGTTCAAGGAGTTGACTACGATGAGACGTTCTCACCCGTCGCGATCCTTAAGTCTATACGAATCATGTTAGCAATTGCTGCATTTTATGATTATGAAATTTGGCAAACGGATTTCAAAACTGCATTCTTGAATGGATTTCTGGAAGAAGAGTTGTATATGATGCAATCGGAAGGTTTTGTCGATCCAAAGGGAGCTAACAAAGTGTGCAAGCTCCAGCGATCCATTTATGGACTGGTGCAAGCCTCTCGGAGTTGGAATAAACGCTTTGATAGTGTGATAAAAGCATATGGTTTTATGCAGACTTTCGGAGAAGCCTGTATTTACAAGAAAGTGAGTGGGAGCTCTGTAGCATTTCTGATATTATACGTGGATGATATATTGCTGATTGGAAATGATATAGAATTTCTGGATAGCATAAAAGGATACTTGAATAAGAGTTTTTCAATGAAAGACCTCGGTGAAGCTGCTTACATATTGGGCATCAAGATCTATAGAGATAGATCGAGACGCTTGATAGGACTTTCATGAAGCACATACCTTGACAAAGTTTTGAAGAAGTTCAAAATGGTTCAAGCAAAGAAAGGGTTCTTGCATGTGTTACAAGGTGTGAAGTTAAGTCAGACTCAATGCCCAACCACTGCAGAAGATAGAGAGAAAATGAAAGATGTTCCCTATGCTTCAGCCATAGGCTCTATCATGTATGCAATGCTGTGTACCAGACCTGATGTGTGTCTTGCTATTAGCCTAGCAGGGAGGTACCAAAGTAATCCAAGAGTGGATCACTGGACAGCGATCAAGAACATCCTAAAATACCTGAAAAGGACTAAGGATATGTTTCCCGTTTACGGAGGTGACAAAGAGCTAGTTGTAAATGGTTACGTCGGTGCAAGCTTTGACACTGATCCGGACGATTCTAAATCGCAAACCAGATACGTGTTTACATTGAACGGTGGAGCTGTCAGTTGGTGCAGTTCTAAACAAAGCGTCGTGGCGGGATCTACGTGTGAAGCGGAGTACATAGCTGCTTCGGAAGCAGCAAATGAAGGACTGTGGATGAAGGAGTTCATATCCGATCTAGGTGTCATACCTAGTGCATCAGGACCAATGAAAATCTTTTGTGACAATACTGGTGCAATTGCTTTGGCAAAGGAATCCAGATTTGACAAGAGAACCAAGCACATCAATTGACGCTTCAATTACATCCGAGATCAAGTCCATGTGGGAGATATAGAGATTTGCAAGATACATACGGATCTGAATGTTGCAGATCCGTTGACTAAGCCTCTTCCACGAGCAAAACATGATTAGCACCAAAACTCCATGGGTTTTAGAATCATCACTATGTAATCTAGACTATTGACTCTAGTGCAAGTGGGAGACTGAAGGAAATATGCCCTAGAGGCAATAATAAAGTTATTATTTATTTCCTCATATCATGATAAATGTTTATTATTCATGCTAGAATTGTATTAACCGGAAACATAATACATGTGTGAATACATAGACAAACATAGTGTCACTAGTATGCCTCTAATTGACTAGCTCGTTGATCAAAGATGGTTCAGTTTCCTAGCCATAGACATGAGTTGTCATTTGATTAATGGGATCACATCATTGGGAGAATGATGTGATTGACTTGACCCATTCCGTTAGCTTAGCACTTGATCGTTTAGTTTACTGTTATTGCTTTCTTCATGACTTATACATGTTCCTATGACTATGAGATTATGCAACTCCCGATTACCAGAGGAACAATTTGTGTGCTACCAAACGTCACAACGTAACTGGGCGATTATAAAGGTGATCTACCGGTGTATCCAATGATACTTGTTGAGTTGGCGTATTTCGAGATTAGGACTTGTCACTCCGATTGTCAGAGAGGTATCTTTGGGCCCTCTCGGTAATGCACATCACAATAAGCCTTGCAAGCAATGTGACTAATGAGTTAGTTACGGGATGATGCATTATGTAACGAGTAAAGAGACTTGCCGGTAATGAGATTGAGCTAGGTATTGAGATACCGACAATCGAATCTCGGGCAAGTTACATACCGATGACAAAGGGAACGACGTATGTTGTTATGCGGTTTGACCGATAAAGATCTTCGTATAATATGTGGGAGCCAATATGAGCATCCAGGCTATGCTATTGGTTATTGACCGGACACATGTCTCGGTCATGTCTACATAGTTCTCGAACCCGTAGGGTCCACACGCTTAAAGTTCGGTGACGATCGATATTATGAGTTTTTGTGTTTTGATGTACTGAAGGTAGTTCGGAGTCCCGGATATGATCACGGACATGACAAGGAGTCTCTAAATGGTTGAGACGTAAAGATCGATATATTGGACGACTATATTCGGACACCGGTAGTGTTCCGGGTAGTTTCAGAGAAAACCGGAGTGCCGGAGGGGTTACCGGAACCCCCCGGGAAAGTATTGGGCCTTAGTAGGCCTGAGGGGAGAGAGAGGGAAGCAACCCAGGAGGTGGCACGCGCCCTCCCATGAGGAGTCCGAATTGGACTAGGGGAGACGGGTGCGGCCCCTCTTTCCCTCTCCCTCTCCCTCTCTTTCCTTCCCCCTTGCCTCTTCCTAGTTGGACTAGGAAAGGGGAATCCTACTCCTACTAGGAGGAGGACTCCCCTCTCCTTGGCGCGCCCCAAGGGCCGTCCAGCCTCCCCCCTTGCTCCTTTATATACGGGGGCAGGGGGCACCTCTAGACACATAAGTTGATCTGTTGATCTCTCCCAGCCGTGTGCGGTGCCCCCCTCCACCATATTCCACCTCGGTCATATCACAGCGGTGCTTAGGCGAAGCCCTGCGTCGGTAGCAACATCATCACCGTCATCACGCCGTCTTGCTGACGGAACTCTCCCGTGAAGCTCTGCTGGATCGGAGTTCGCGGGACGTCATCGAGCTGAACGTGTGCTAAACTCGGTGGTGTCGTGCTTTCGGTACTTGGATCGGTCGGATCGTGAAGACGTACGACTACATCAACCGCATTTTTCTAACGCTTCCGCTTTCGATCTACGAGGGTACCTGGACAACACTCTCTCCTCTCGTTGCTATGCATCACCATGATCTTGCGTGTGCGTAGGATTTTTTTTTGAAATTACTACATTCCCCAACAGTGGCATCTGAGCCAGGTTTATGCGTATATGTTATATGCACGATTAGAACAGAAGTGAGTTGTGGGCGATACAAGTCATACTGCTTACCAGCATATCATACTTTGGTTCAGCGGTATTGTTGGATGAAGCGGCCCGGACCTACATTACGCGTACGCTTACGCGAGACTGGTTCTACAGACGTGCTTTACACACAGGTGGCTGGTGGTTGTCAGTTTCTCCAATTTTAGTTGAACCGAGTGTGACTACACCTGGTCCTTCAGAAGGTTAAAACAGCACTAACTTGACGAACTATCGTTGTGGTTTTGATGCGTAGGTAAAAACGGTTCTTGCTCAGCCCGTAGCAGCCACGTAAAACTTGCAACAACAAAGTAGAGGACGTCTAACCTGTTTTTGCAGGGCATGTTGTGATGTTATATGGTCAAGGCATGATGCTATATTTTATTGTATGGCAACCCAACTCCTTCATAACTTTATGACACTTGTGGTGTATGGTAACAAATTAGATCACAACACTTGGTATGATTGTAACTCAGAGCCACTAGCAAATTAAATAGCTGCACACTCATACCCTAGTATAAGTCTATGACCCTTTGCAAACACATGGAAAAAAGGCACAAAGAATCTTTGCCTTATAGCACAAAATGAAATAAAATAAAATAAAATAAAATAAAATAAAGAAGACGATGCAAAGCTCAGCCCAACCCCGCCCTCTCATCTCCGTCTGAGACCTAGATAGGAGAAGCGCATTATGCTGCCTCTCTCTCCAGTTCATGGGAGAAGGCATGTGCTCCTGCTTTAACCTCCCGTGCCCCTGCCTTCCCTTCCCGCACCTGCTCAGCCAGCATATTACCAGGGCCTACGATCTTGTCTGGATGGGAGCCACAACTTTATATATCAATATGTTATCGTATAACGACCACATAAAAACATTTTTCCATGTTATTTGCTAGGGAAAAAGTTCAAAAGGTCAACTAGTAGTTAATTTTATGGACTGCCAGTGTTAACTTTTTAGGGGAAAACATGTGATTTTGATGAACATCTTTGATATATATGTTCATAGCAACTGTCAGTTAGTGCTATGGAAGCACATCAGGTAGCTACAACGCCCTAGCATGCTTTTATTATCTCTGCCCCTGGACTATCTGATGGAATTTGAACTGTATCCATCTTTTTCAAGCATTACACTCCTGAGCGATTGCATGTATTTTGCATAATATCTATGGATTGCATGTATTTTGCACACAACTATGCAAATTAATTCATTGCTTGATTTGTTCAAGTGTATTGTTCTGAAAGCCCGACTGATTCACCTTTTTTTTGATTGCAGAGGAGGTGGGTATTCACTCGGTGGCTACACGCCCGCGCAGTACGCCGACGACCTGTACCACGGTCGAGGGGAGGGAGGGAGGGAATGGGGAGGAAGGGTGGAGAGGGAGGAAGGAGGAAGGAGGAGAGGTACCTAGGCGGGCGCGGCCGGTCGCCGGAGGGGTCGGGGTCGGCGGCGGCGGCGGTCCTCCTGGGCGCCTCGGTTGGTCGTGGGGAGGCCGGCGGCCGTGGTCGTCGTCTTGCACCCCGTGCCCGGACTGTGCTAGAGGCGGCGCAGGGCAGGGGCCAACACGGGGGGCGCAGGGTTTCTAGGGTTTTGAGGGGGGAGGCGGGGCTCCGGGGGAGGCGGGGCTTGGTGGGGAGGCGGGGCTCGGGGGGAGGCGGCGCTCGAGGGGGAGGAAGGGGAGAGGGAGGCGGCGGGGGCGCGTGGGCGGCGGCGACGCGGTGGAGCGGCGCGGTGGAGGGAGAGGGACGAATCAAAGCAGTCTGGCGAGAGGGAGGGGGAAGGTGCGGCGCGGTGTGGATGGGGTTAGATTACTAATGGCGCGCCCCCAGGCGGTGCGCCATTAGAATCTTTTTTTCATAGCAATGGCGCACCAGCCACCCGTGCGCCATAAGTAAGAATTTTTTTAATTATTTTTTAAAAAATGAATATGAATATGAATATGAAACAGTAATTTTTTTTTATAAAAACAGTAGTAAGTCTTGTTTAACAACAATTGTAGTCTACACTTTATTATTATTATTTTTTAGAAAATGAATATGAATATGAAACAGTAATAATTTTTTATAAAAACAGTGAATAATTTTTTAAAAAATATCATCAAATTTGTTATTTGAAAATATCATCGGCGGCGGCGGTGGAGCCGGCGAGGGTGCGGTTGGGTCGTCGGCGGCGGTGGAGCGGGGGAGGGTGCGGTGTCGTCGGCGGCGGTGGAGCTAGCGGGAGAGGGTGCGGGGGGTGCTCGTCGGCGGCGGTGGAGCGGGGGGAGGGTGCGGTGGGTCGTCGGCGGCGGTGGAGCTAGCGGGAGAGGGTGCGGGTGGGATCGAGATCGAGATGAAGGGGGATAGCGATCGAGATATGGAGGGGGATCGAGATCGAGATGGAGGGGGGAATTTACAGTAATGGCGCACTGTCTGTGTGGTGCGCCATTACTAGTTAGAACTAGTAATTGCGCACTGCCTGTCTGATGCGCCATTAGTATGTATGGAAAAATGGAAAAAAAATATTTAACACTAGTGGCGCACCCCGTTTCTGGTGCGCCATTAGTGTCTTCCACACTAATGGCGTATCACCAGCAGGTGCTCCATTAGTATATACTAGCGGCGCACTGCTTCCCTGGTGCGCCATTAGTATCAATCCTATCTATAGCCCTTTTCCTAGTAGTGCGTGCTAAGAAGGATTGCTTTATGAAAGCGTGTTCTTCAAATTTCTATGAAAATAAAGATGAAGATCTAAAAGTTATTGATGTGTCCCCTATTAAATCTTTGTTTTGCAATATGAATCTTGATAATGATGGGACTAAATATGATCCACCTTTACCTAGAAGGCGTTTCAAAAATTCGGAGTTTTTAGATGTTGATGATAAAATTGATAAAAGTGGGATTGAAGAAATCAAAACTTTAGATGTTGATAAACCCACTATTTTGGATTTCAAGGAATTTAATTATGAAAATTGCTCTTTGATAGATTGTATTTCCTTGTTGCAATCCGTGCTAAATTATCCTCATGCTTATAGTCAAAATAAAGCATTTACTAAACATATCGTTGATGCTTTGATGCAATCTTATGAAGAAAAACTTGAGTTGGAAGTTTATATCCCTAGAAAACTTTATGATGAGTGGGAACCTACTATTAAAATTAAGATTAAGGATCATGAGTTCTATGATTTATGTGATTTGGGTGCTAGTGTTTCCACTATTCCCAAAACTTTGGGCGATTTGCAAGATTTCCGTGATTTTGATGATTGCTCTCTAAACTTGCACCTTGCGGATTCCACTATTAAGAAACCTATGGGAAGAATTAATGATTTTCTTATTGTTGCAAATAGGAATTATGTGCTCGTAGATTTTATCTTCTTGATATAGATTGCAATCCTTCATGTCCTATTATTCTTGGTAGACCTTTCCTTAGAACGATTGGTGCAATTATTGATATGAAGGCAGGGAATATTAGATTCCAATTTCCATTAAAGAAAGGCATGGAACACTTCCCTAGGAAGAAAATAAAATTACCATATGAATCTATCATGAGAGCCACTTATGGATTGCCTACCAAAGATGGCAATATCTAGATCTATCCTTGCTTTTCTGCCTAGCTAGGGGCGTTAAACGATAGCGCTTGTTGGGAGGCAACTCAATTTTATTTTTAGTTTTTTTGCTTTTTGCTTCTAATTAGGAATAAATATTTGTTCTAGCCTCTGGTTAGATGTGTTTTTATGTTTCAATTAGTGTTTGTGCCAAGTTAAACCTATAGGATCTTCTTGGATGATAGTTATTTGATCTTGCTGTAATTTCCAGAAACTTTCTGTTCATGAAAATAATTGTTAAAAATCACCAAAATGTGATAAAATACTGATTCTAATTTCTTCTGATCAATAAAAAATTGTCTAAGTCTTCCTATTTTTGATGATTTTTTGGATTTCCAGAAGTTCGCGTTAGTTACAGATTACTACAGACTGTTCTGTTTTTGACAGATTCTGTTTTCGTGTGTTGTTTGCTTATTTTGATGAATCTATGGCTAGTAAAATAGTTTATAAACCATAGGGAAGTTGGATAAAGTAGGTTTAACACCAATATAAATAAAGAATGAGTTCATTACAGTACCTTGAAGTGGTCTTTTGTTTTCTTTCGCTAACGGAGCTCACGAGATTTTCTGTTAAGTTTTGTGTTGTGAAGTTTTCAAGTTTTGGGTGAAAGATTTTGATGGATTATGGAACAAGGAGTGGCAAGAGCCTAAGCTTGTGGATGCCGATGGCACCCCCAATATAATCTAAGTACACCATAAAGCTAAAGCTTGGGGATGCCCCGGAAGGCAGCCCCTCTTTCGTCTACTTCCATCAGTAACTTTACTTGGAGCTATATTTTTATTCACCACATGATATGTGTCTTGCTTGGAGCGTCTTGTATGATATGAGTATTTGCCTTTTATTTTACCACAATCATCCTTGCTGTACACACCTTTTGATAGAACCATACATGATTACGAATTTGTTAGAATACTCTATGTGCTTTGCTTATATCTTTTGAGTTATATAGCTTTGCTCTAGTACTTCACTTATATCTTTTAGAGCACGGTGGTGGACTTGTTTTATAGAAACTATTGATCTCTCATGATTCACTTAGATTATTTTGAGAGTCTTAAATAGCATGGTAATTTGTTTAAATAATCCTAATATGCTTGGTATTCAAGATTTGTAAAAACTTTCTCATGAGTGTGTTGAATACTAAGAAAAGTTTGATGCTTGATAATTGTTTTGAGGTATAAAGATGGTGATATTAGAGTCATGCTAGTTGAGTAGTTGTGAATTTGAGAAATACTTGTGTTAAAGCTTGTGATTCCCGTAGCATGCACGTATGGTGAACCGTTATGTGACGAAGTCGGAGCATGATTTATTTATTTATTGTCTTCCTTATGAGTGGCGGTCGGGGACGAGCGATGGTCTTTTCCTACCAATCTACCCCCCTAGGAGCATGCGCGTAATACTTTGCTTTGATAACTTGTAGATTTTTGCAATAAGTATATGAGTTCTTTATGACTAATGTTGAGTCCATGGATTATACACACTTTCTTCCTTTCACCATTGCTAGCCTCTCTAATACCGCGCACTTTTCGCCGGTATCATACACCCACCATATACCTTCCTCAAAACAGTCACCATACCTACCTATCATGGCATTTCCATAGCCATTCCGAGATATATTGCCATGCAACTTTCCACCGTTCCGTTTATTATGACACACTCCATCATTATCATATTGCTTTGCATGATCATGTAGTTGACATCGTATTTGTGGCAAAACCACCGTTCATAATTCTTTCATACATGTCACTCTTGATTCATTGCATATCCCGGTACACCGCCGGAGGCATTCATATAGAGTTCTATTTTGTTCTAAGTATTGAGTTGTAATTGTTGAGTTGTAAGAAAATAACAGTGTGATGATCTTCATTTTTAGAGCATTGTCCCAAGTGAGGAAAAGGATGATGGAGACTATGATTCCCCCACAAGTCGGGATGAGACTCCGGACTAAAAAAAGAGGCCATAAAAAATAGAAAAGGCCCAAATAAAAAAATGAGAGAAAAAGAGAGAAGGGACAATGTTACTATCCTTTTACCACACTTGTGCTTCAAAGTAGCACCATGATCTTCATGATAGAGAGTCTCTCATTTTGTCACTTTCATATACTAGTGGGAATTTTTCATTATAGAACTTCGCTTGTATATTCCAATGATGGGCTTCCTCAAAATGCCCTAGGTCTTCATGAGCAAGCGAGTTGGATGCACACCCACTTAGTTTCTTTTGTTGAGCTTTCATATACTTATAGCTCTAGTGCATCCGTTGCATGGCAATCCCTACTCACTCACATTGATATCTATTGATGGGCATCTCCATAGCCCGTTGATACGCCTAGTTGATGTGAGACTATCTTCTCCCTTTTTTGTCTTCTCCACAACCACCATTCTATTCCACATATAGTGCTATATCCATGGCTCACGCTCATGTATTGCGTGAAGATTGAAAAAGTTTGAAAACGTCAAAAGTATGAAACAATTGCTTGGCTTGTCATCGGGGTTGTGCATGATTTAAATACTTTGTGTGGTGAAGATAGAGCATAGCCAGACTATATGATTTTGTAGGGATAACTTTCTTTGGCCATGTTATTTTGAGAAGACATGATTGCTTAGTTCATATGCTTGAAGTATTATTATTTTTATGTCAATATTAAACTTTTGTCTTGAATCTTTCGGATCTGAATATTCATACCACAACTAAGAAGAATTACATTGAAATTATGCCAAGTAGCACACCGCATCAAAAATTCTGTTTATATCATTTACCTACTCGAGGATGAGAAGGAATTAAGCTTGGGGATGCCTGATATGTTTCCAACGTATCTATAATTTTAGATTGCTCCATGCTGTATTATCTACTGTTTTGCATATTATTGGGCTTTATTATTCACTTTTATATTACTTTTGGGACTAACCTATTAACCGGAGGCCCAACCCAGAATTGCTGTTTTTTTGCCTATTTCAGAGTTTCGCAGAAAATGAATATCAAACGGAGTCCAAACGGAATGAAACCTTTGGGAACGTGATTTTTAGGAAGAATTTGATCCAGGAGACTTGGACCCTACGTCAAGAAACAAAAGAGGAGGCCACGAGGTAGGGGGCGCGCCTACCCCCCAGGGCGCACCCTCCACCCTCGTGGGCGCCCTGTTGCTCCACCGATGTACTCCTTCCTCCTATATATACCTACGTACCCCCAAACGATCAGATACGGAGCCAAAAACCTAATTCCACCGCCGCAACCTTCTGTACCCACGAGATACCATCTTGGGGCCTGTTCTGGAGCTCCGCCGGAGGGGGCATCCATCACGGAGGGCTTCTACATCATCACCATAGCCTCTCCGATGAAGTGTGAGTAGTTTACCTCAGACCTTCGGGTCCATAGTTAGTAGCTAGATGGCTTCTTCTCTCTTTTTGGATCTCAATACAATGTTCTCCCCCTCTCTTGTGGAGATCTATTCGATGTAATCTTCTTTTGGGTGTGTTTGTTGAGACTGATGAATTGTGGGTTTATGATCAAGTTTATCTATGAACAATATTTGAATCTTCTGAATTCTTCTATCTATGATTGGTTATCTTTGCAAGTCTCTTCGAATTACCAGTTTGGTTTGGCCTAGTAGATTGATCTTTCTTGCCATGGGAGAAGTGCTTAGCTTTGGGTTCAATCTTGCGGTGTCCTTTCCCAGTGACAGTAGGGGCAGCAAGGCACGTTTTGTATTGTTGCCATCGAGGATAACAAGATGGGGTTTTTATCATATTGCATGAATTTATCCCTCTACATCATGTCATCTTGCTTAAGGCCTTACTCTGTTTTCATGAACTTAATACTCTAGATGCATGCTGGATAGCGGTCGATGAGTGGAGTAATAGTAGTAGATGCAGGCAGGAGTCGGTCTACTTGTGTCGGACGTGATGCCTATATACATGATCGTACCTAGATATTCTCATAACTATGCTCAATTCCGTCAATTGCTCAATAGTAATTTGTTCACCCACCGTAGAATACTTATGCTCTTGAGAGAAGCCACTAGTGAAACCTATGGCCCCCGGGTCTATATTCATCATATTAATCTTCCAACACTTAGTTATTTCCTTTGCTTTTTTAATTTGCTTTTATTTTACTTTGCATCTTTATCTCAAAAATACCAAAAATATTATCCTACCATATCTATCAGATCTCACTCTCGTAAGTGACCGTGAAGGGATTGACAACCCCTTATCGCGTTGGTTGCGAGGATTTATTTGTTTTGTGTAGGTGCGAGGGACTCGCGCGTAGCCTCCTACTGGATTGATACCTTGGTTCTAAAAAACTGAGGGGAAATACTTACGCTACTTTGTTTCATCACCCTTACCTCTTCAAGGGAAAACCAATGCAGTGCTCAAGAGGTAGCAAGGTCCAGGCGGTTCCTTGAGGACCATCTCCATCTCCGTTAGGACGGCGTGGTGCCCGGCCTCCTAAGTCGCCAGGGCGCGCCGCAGGTTGCGTTGATAGGCTGACGCCACGCTCGGCAAGCCAAAGGCATGCTAACGTAGCTGTGTAGTGGACCCTCGCAGCGTCCCACGCACGAAGGCCAGAAGGGCTCTTGAGACGCGGCTCTGTTGAGCCCTGGGACGTCGATGCAGACGTGCAGCCCGGCATCCTCGCCTGGATGGGGAGTTGCGCCTAGTGAGCGGCGGTCGCCATGCATGGCCATTGCGTCTTGCAGTTCCTGAGTGGTCTTGATGATGAACTCTTGAGCGGTGGGCACTTCTTGCCCTGTGTTCTCTCCTGAGGGAAATGCGCCGTCAAGCACGCCTCCAAGTGGTGCCCGAGCATCTCCCTCGTGATGTTGGCAAGGTGTGAGGCCCTCCAGGAGAGAGGCCCCGAGCCCTACCCGAGAAGGGCGCCGGGCGCGCCTTCCTATGTGATGGAGGGATGCGCCCCAGGCGCGGGCGCTGATCCTGACGAGGCTCCACTCGCGACGCCACCCTCCTGAGATCCTGCACGGCGCAGCTGCTTCTTCTTCTTGGGTGTGGCCTCAGGAGGGCACTCACTCTTGCTGTCGGGGTCGTCGATTGCTGCAGCTTGGAATGCACGCTCGAGGGAGCACACCGCGTCTCTTTCTTCGCACGGGACTGTGATGATGCCGCCGCTTTCTGGCATCTTGAGGACATTGTAGCCGTGATGGGTCACCGCCATGAACTTTACCAGGGCTGGATACCCGAGGATGGCATTGTATGGCAGACGGATGTGCGCGACGTCAAAGTCAATGAGCTCGGTGTGGTAGTTGTTGTGTTCTCCGAAGGTGACGGGAAGGCGGACCTGCCCGATCGGGGAAGTGGAGCCATCGGTCACTCCTGAGAAAGGCTTGGTGGGCTGAAGATGGTCATACCACACTTGAAGGTTGTCGAACGTGTCGACGGACAAGACGTTAAGCCCTGCGCTGCCGTCGATGAGAGTCTTGGTAACTTGCACGTTGCTGATGACTGGTGAACAAAGCATTGGGAGGGCACCAGCGGTAGCTGCGCACTTGAGTTGATCTGCCGAGCTGAACATGATGGCGCACTTGGACCATCTAAGCGGGCACGTGACCTCGAGCTTGGGGAGGACTGCATTCACCTCACGAGCAAACTATTTGAAGATACGTTGCGAGGCTGGGGCCTGAGCTCCGCCCAAGATGCAGGCGATAGCACACGGCTCCTGGAAGCCCCCAGCCCCCTCATCCTGATGGTGGTCGTCGTTCCTTCTTGGTGGTGGCGGCAATGGAGGAAGACCGGCGTTGCCCTGAGGACGATCCTCGCGAGGTTGATCCCTCCAGGCGTCCTCGCAAGGCTGATCCTGCCAGCGGTCCTCATGAGGCCGTTCGCGCCACTCCTGGCGCGGGCCACGATCATCCCAGCGTCTGCCACCACATCCTCCTCCTCGGCCGTAGCCCCGGTCGTTGCGCTTGGGGCGTCGACCATAGCGTCCTTCACGAATGGCTCTGAGCTCTTGACAGTCGCTAGTGTTGTGGCTATGTAGGTTATGGAAGGCGCAGAACGGTCGGTTGCTCTTGGATGACTCGGGCTGGTATTTGCCGCGCTTGGTGTCTGGCTCCGCCGCGAGCACGGCTGCTCCCTTGCGCTTCACGTCCTTGGCCTTGGTTTTCTTCTCCTCCGGGTCCATAGACGGGAGCTCGAGGAGGGAGAGGTGCCCCTCCTCAGCTCTTGCGCACTTGGTCGCCAGGTTGAACAACTCCAGAGACGTGCACAGCTCCTCATGGATGGCGAGCTCCTCCTTCATCTTGACGTCGCGGACACCATCAGAGAACGTGAAGATAATGAACTCGTCCATCACCTTGGGGATCTTGAGGCGAACGTTGTTGAAGCGCTGGATGTACTTCTGGAGGGTCTCTCCTGGTTGTTGCTTGACGCGGCGTAGGCCACCCGCGGCCGGTGGGCGGTCGCGAGTGCCCTGGAAGTTGGCGACAAAACGGTCGCGCATCCCGTCCCAGGAGGAGATCGAGCCTGGAGGTAGGTTCAGGAGCCAGGAGCGGGCACCATCCTTGAGAGCCATGGGGAACCAGTTCGCCATGAATTTCTCGTCGCCGTTGGTCGCCTCGATGCTCAGCTCATAGAGCTGCAGGAACTCCGCGGGGTCAGGGGTGTCGTCGTAGCGAGAAGGCAGATCCGGCTTGAACTTGCCCGGCCAGGCAACGCTACACAGCTCGGGGTGAAGGCGCGGCAACCGGCCGTGGTCACTGGGGCCCGTCTTGGAGGTGGAGCTTGGTCTTGGCACCCGCGCTCCGCCACGGCAAGCGGCGCGGGGCCCTGCCGCAGCAAGCGGTCCTGACGTGGCGGTGCGGGGGGTGGTGGAGCATTCTCTTGCGGTTGAGGGACTTCTTGACAACTTCTTTCTTCATGCGCGGGCGCCGGACGCGGAGGGTCGCGCCGTGGAGCCGCGCGCCTTGGCTCCATGGCGCCCTCTTGGTGCAGAGGCGGTGGAGGTGCTCCATGGGCTGCATCGCCCGTAGCTGGCGGAGGGCGAGGCAGCAAGAGGGACGGCGGGGGGTAGCCCCCTGCAGCGCTGATGAGCTCGACAATACGGTCCAGCCGGTCCTCGTAGAGGTCGTCTACTGGGCGGTAGTCAGCGATGGAGTGCGGCCATGAGGAGCACGGCCCGCGCGTCCGTGGGAGCGTGACGAGCATGAGAGAACGAACCAGCGGGAGTCAGCGAGAGTGGCGGCGCGGCCGTCCTGCCGCACCGAGGGGTGCAGCGAGGATGCTTGCTGCTCGTTCCCCGCCGGGTCGTTGGCGGCGGGCGACGGAGAACGGCGGGGTGGCCCGCCGACGGGAGCCGTTTGAGCGACGCGGGTGGCGAGGGTAGCCTGACGCTCGACGCGGGTGCGGCGTGCGTCCGCCATGGAGACGCTGAAGCGACGGGACGCGGAGCAACGGAAGGGAAGCTTTGGCGCACCCCTACCTGGCGCGCCAAATGTCGGATCACGGGTTCCGGCAAAACTCTCAAGGTTCGAACTGTGGGGTGCGCACGAAGATCTCCCTCTACCGATCCACGTCCTAGCTTCGCTAAGATCTCAAGGACAAACTCGACGAATTCGCAACACAAGGGACACAAGATTTATACTGGTTCGGGCCACCGTTGTGGTGCAATACCCTACTCCAGTGTGGTGGTGGTGGATTGCCTCTTGGGCTATGGATAAATAGTATAAGGGGAAGAACAACCTCCTGAGGTTGAGGTGTTCTTGTGCTCGATGTGTGGCTAAGGATCGGCTCAAGATCTCATCATCCCCCTCCTACCGTGGTGGCTAGTCCTATTCATAGAGGCCCTGGTCCTCTCCCCAAATATTGAGCAGGAAGGGAGCCAACAACGGCCAATTTGAAAGGGGACAACTAGTACAGCTTATCCTGACAGAAGCAGTCTTCGCTTGCAAAAGGCTCTGGTGGTGACGCCGCCTTGGGCTCCATGGTGACCTCCATCTTGCTGTCCTGCTGGTCTTGGTCTTGTTGCACCGATATGGAAACCTTTGCTTGACACCTCGGTACTCCGCGCCTGCGCTTGCTCCCTTAGCACCAAAGAGGAAACAAGGACACTGCGCGCGCTAGCGCCCGCCTGGCGCCCGCGTGGTCTCAATCATCATGGCTCACGTCATGAGAACCTCGCGAGGTTTGCCTCTCCTTGAACTCTCTGCCCCTCGCGAGCCAACCTGGTGAGGCCGCTCCCGAGGAGGCCTTGTGTCGTCCGCCTCGTGAGGCTTGGCCCCTCGCGAGGGTCTTGAATGCCTTATTGATGACGATGGGTTGTACGGGCCCGCTCGTAGAGCCATGCCATGGGCCGCAGGCAGGCAAGTCTGGGGACCCCCGTTCCCAAAATGCCGACAGGCTTCTTCTCTCTCTTTGGATCTCAATACAAAGTTCTCCTCGATCTTCTTGGAGATCTATTCGATGTAATTCTTTTTGCGGTGTGTTTGTCGAGATCCAATGAATTGTGGGTTTATGATCAAGATTATCTATGAACAATATTTGAATCTTCTCTGAATTCTTTTATGTATGATTTGATATCTTTGCAAGTCTCTTTGAATTATAAGTTTGGTTTGGCCTACTAGATTGATCTTACTTGCAATGGGAGAAGTGCTTAGCTTTGGGTTCAATCTTGCGGTGTCCTTTCCGAGTGACAGCAGGGGCAGCAAGGCACGTATTGTATTGTTGCCATCGAGGATAAAAAGATGGGGTTTATATCATATTGCTTGAGTTTATCCCTCTACATCATGTCATCTTGCTTAATGTGTTACTCTGTTCTTATGAACTTAATACTCTAGATGCATGCTAGATAGCGGTCGATGTGTGGAGTAATAGTAGTAGATGCAGAATCGTTTCGGTCTACTTGTCGCGGACGTGATGCCTATATACATGATCATGCGTAGATATTCTCATAATTATGCATTATTCTATCAATTGCTCGACAGTAATTTGTTCACCCACTGTAATACCTATGCTATCTTCAGAGAAGCCACTAGTGAAACCTATGGCCCCCGGGTCTATTTTCCATCATATAAGTTTCCGATCTATTTTTACTTTGCATTCTTTACTTTCAATTTATATCATAAAAAATACCAAAAATATTTATCTTATTATCTCTATCAGATCTCACTTTTGCAAGTGGCCGTGAAGGGATTGACAACCCCTTTATCACGTTGGTTGCAAGGTTCTTATTTGTTTGTGCAGGTATAAGGCGACTTGTGTGTAACCTCCTACTGGATTGATACCTTGGTTCTCAAAAACTGAGGTAAATACTTACGCTACTTTACTGCATCACCCTTTCCTCTTCAAGGGAAAAACCAACACAAGCTCAAGAGGTAGCAGGGAACGTTGCATAGAAAACAAAAAAAATTCTACGCACACACAAGATCTATCCAAGGAGATGCATAGCTACGAGAAGGGGAGAGAATCTACATACCCTTGTAGATTTCCAAGAGAAAGCGTTTATCAACGTTGTTGATGTAGTCGTACTCTTCGCGATCCGATGACGATCCAACCGATCTAGTGCCGAGAGGACAGCACCTCCGAGTTTGGCACACGTGTGGCTCATTGTCATCTCCTCCTTCTTGATCTAGCAAGAGGGAGAGGATAAGTTATGGGATCATAACCAACATGATGGCGTGGTGGTGATGGTGGTGGTGGAGCACCAACAACGCTTAGCTAAGCGTCGCCGGGATGAGGCGGTGGAACTACAGAGTAACGGGAGAGAGAGGGGCGCCAAGGGCTTGGTGTATCCTCTTGGGGCGCCCCTCCCCTCTATATATAGGTGGAGGGGCATGGGAAACAGCCCCTCCAAGCCCTAGGGCGCAGCTAAGGGGGAGAGGACTTGGACTCCAAGTCCAATCCTATTCCTACTAGGACTCCTTCCTTTTTTGCCTTCCCTAGCCACATGGGCTTTTGAGGACTTGGTGCGCCTAGCCCAATAAGGACAGGGCGCCTCCCCGCAGCCCATGCTAGCCCTTGGGTCATGGTGAACCCACTTGTGAACTTTTTGACCCCTCCAGAATCCTCCGGAACCTTCTGGAAGCTTCCCGATACAATACCGAAAAAACTGCACCTTTTTCTAGAACCCAAAATATGACTTCCCATACATAAATCTTTACCTCTCGACCATTCCTAGACTCCTCGTGACGTCTGAGATCTCATCTGGGACTCCGAACAACATTTGGTTACCACTCATCAAATATCCCAATACTACTCTAGCATCAAAGAACGTTAAGCGTGCGACCCTACGGGCTCGGGAATTATGTAGTCATGACCGAGACACCTCTCTGGTCAATAACCAATAGCAGGACCGGGATGCCCATATTGGTTCCTACATATTCCACGAAGATATTTTATCGGTTGAACCTTTATGACAACATACGTAATTCCCTTTGTCTGTCCCTATGTTACTTGCCCGAGATTCGATCGTCGGTATCTCTATACCTAGTTCAATCTCATTACCGGCTTGTCTCTTTACTCGTTCTATAATACATCATCTTGCAACTAACTCCTTAGTCACTTTGCTTGCAAGCTTCTTGTGATGTGTATTACCAAGAGGGACCAGAGATACCTCTCCGATACACAGAGTGACAAATCCCAATCTCAATTCACACCAACTCAAGAAACACCTTCGGAGATACCTGTAGAGCATCTTTATGATCACCCAGTTACATTGTGAAGTTTGATAGCACACAAGGTATTCCGCCGGTATCCGGGAGTTGCATGATCTCATGGTCGAAGGAACTTGTATTTGACATTAAGAAAGCAGTAGCAATAAACTGAACGATCATATGCTATGCTAACGGTTGGGTCTTGTCCATCACATCATTCTCCTAATTATGTGATCCCATCATCAAATGACAACTCATTTCTATGGTTAGGAAAGCTTAATCATCTTTAATCAACGAGCTAGTCTAGTAGAGGCTCACTATGGACACAATATTTGTTTATGTATCCACACATGTATTTAAGTTTTTGGCCAATACAATTCTCGCATGAATAATAAACCTTTATCATGATTAAGGAAATATAATAATAACCATTTAATTATTGCCTCTAGGGCATATTTCCATCACATAGCAGTTATAGCGTGAAATATAAAATCTATAATTATGAATATGGAAATATAAAAATACAAATATTATTGCTTCTAGGGCATATTTCCAATAGGACCGCAGTGCGCCTCGCTCGGCATGTACTTCCCAATGTAACCTCGTGCACCCTCTATGACCAATAGGATGAAACTATGCGACCCTCTTCCTCTTGCACCACCTGGCACGACGTACTCTCTTTGTGCTATCTCACCGTCCACCCACCTGACGGATCTATCGACTTCTACGATTGGTGGGTGTTGGCCTTGCACGATTCCCTGGCAAGCCACTGCAAGGGCCTATCTTCCCTTATTGCACTCACTTCCTGGACTATATGGGGACACTGCAATGCTTGCATCTTTGATGTCACAACCCCGTCTCACGCACTACTGGTTTGCAACATCTGGAAGGAAGCTCACACTTGGGAAAAGGCCGGTGCACAAGGACTTAGTTTAACCATCCTTGTAACCTCGGAATTAACATGTAAGGGATGAGAAGATCCCCATGCTCAACACTACTTTGTATGTGCCTACTAGTGTATGCATTACGAGAATCGCCACTATATTCTTTTACCCTCTATCAATGGAATGATATGATGCGCGCGTATCCGTGAAAAAACATAGTTTTGGGCATGGGTTAGGGCATTATACAATAAATCAAGTATTAACCATTCCTCCATCACATGGTTCAGACAATCTCTAATAGCTTTTTTCACCCATATCTCATGCAAGCGCTAGTGGCTCGTGGTAATCCTGCATAAAACAAGTGATATTAGAACGTAATTGCATTATCTTCACAGGTAGGCAAAACTTTGTCATAAACATGCGCAACAATTGTTCCAAGAGGTAATAATTATTCTAGCCAGGCTAGAAGTCATTCCTTAGCTCTTCCTCTCAAAGAGAAACAAAATAGACAGCAATTTCGCAGTGTAGGGTTCACTATCCTTTATACGTGCCATACCACATAATTTAGTGAAAGTGTGCAAGTGCATACCGGAATCTTTGGAAGCCAAACCTCCAAATTGGTTCGGTTGAACCATCGTGACAAGGTGAGGTTTCATATAAAACCGCTCGGCAGTAACATCGGGTAAAGCGATAGGTACACTTATAAATTTTTCATTAATAGTTGCAAACTCTCCTAGTTTCTTAGCCATGATAACATTTTTGGGGTTTTTCAACAACTGCAAGAAAAGGTGAAGACAAAAATAGAACTAAAATTGCGTCAAAAAAAACTAATTCGACATCTCTAGTCACATGGCTGGGGTCACAAAGATGCTTCCCCGACAATGGCGCCGAACAAAGGGTTGATTACCTTCGATCCGGTTTCAGATGCAGATAGTCCATCACTGATTGTAATGCTAATATATGCACAGAATAGAACCATATGGGCTTGGCTACAAGGGAGGTGAGAGCCAACCCAGGGTCTGTCGAGGTCAATCCTCTGAAGCCATTGTCAGCGCAGGCGCAACACTCTCCTAAATCTATCAGGGTCAGTAATTGAAGGAAATATGCCCTAGAAGCAATAATAAAGTTATTATTTATTTCCTTAATTCATGATAAATGTTTATTATTCATGCTAGAATTGTATTAACAGGAAACATAATACATGTGTGAATACATAGACAAACAGAGTGTCACTAGTATGCCTCTACTTGACTAGCTCATTAATCAAAGATGGTTATGTTTCCTAACCATGAACAAGGAGTTGTTATTTGATTAATGAGGTCACATCATTAGTTGAATGATCTGATTGACATGACCCATTCCATTAGCTTAGCACCCGATCGTTTAGTATGTTGCTATTGCTTTTATCCATGACTTATACATGTTCCTATGACTATGAGATTATGCAACTCCCGTTTGCCGGAGGAACACTTTGGGTACTACCAAACGTCACAACATAACTGGGTGATTATAAAGGAGTACTACAGGTGTCACCAAAGGTAGATGTTGGGTTGGCGTATTTCGAGATTAGGATTTGTCACTCCGATCGTCGGAGAGGTATCTCTGGGCCCTCTCGGTAATGCACATCACATAAGCCTTGCAAGCATTGCAACTAATGAGTTAGTTGCGGGATGATGTATTACGGAACGAGTAAAGAGACTTGCCGGTAACGAGATTGAACAAGGTATTGGATACCGACGATCGAATCTCGGGCAAGTAACATACCGATGACAAAGGGAACAACGTATGTTGTTATGCGGTCTGACCGATAAAGATCTTCGCAGAATATGTAGGAGCCAATATGGGCATCCAGGTCCCGCTATTGGTTATTGACCGGAGATGTGTCTCGGTCATGTCTACATTGTTCTCGAACCGTAGGGTCCGCACGCTTAAGGTTTCGATGATAGTTATATTATGAGTTTATGAGTTTTGATGTACCGAAGGAGTTCGGAGTCCCGGATGAGATCGGGGACATGACGAGGAGTATCGAAATGGTCGAGACGTAAAGATCGATATACTGGACGACTATATTCGGACATCGGAAGGGTTCTGAGTGGTTCGGGTATTTTCGGAGGTACCGGGGAGTTACGGGATTACGGGAGAAGTAATGGGCCTTGATGGGCTTTAGTGGTAAGAGGAAAAAGGCTGCTGCGCCCCCCCCCCTCCCCTCTAGTCCGAATTGGACTAGGTAAAAGGGGGCCAGCCACCTCTCCTTCTCCTCCTATTCCTTCTCCCTTCCTCCCCTCTTGGTGGACTCCTACTAGGACTTGGAGTCCTAGTAGGACTCCATATCTTGGCCGCACCAATTGGCTTGGCCGGCCTCCTCCTCCTCCATCCTTTATATACTGAGGCAAGGGGCACCCCTTGGACACAATTGATCAACGTGATCGTTCCTTAGCCGTGTGCGGTGCCCCCCTCCACCATATTCCACCTCGGACATATTGTCGCGGTGCTTAGGCGAAGCCCTGCGCCGGTAACACATCAAGATCGTCACCACGCCGTCGTGCTGACGGAACTCCTCCCCGAAGCTTTGCTGGATCGGAGCCCGGGGATCGTCATCGAGCTGAACGTGTGCCAAGAACTCGGAGGTGCCGGAGTAACGGTACTTGATCGGTCGGATCGCGAGGAGAACGTACGACTACTTCCTCTATATTGAGTCAACGCTTCCGCTTCGGTCTATGAGGGTACGTAGACAACACTCTCCCCTCTCATTGCTACGCATCACCATGATCTTGCGTGTGCGTAGGAATTTTTTTGAAATTACTACGTTCCCCAACAGTGGCATCCGAGCCTAGGTTTTATGGTTTGATGTTATTTGCACGAGTAGAACACAAGTGAGTTGTGGGCGATACAAGTCATACTGCCTACTAGCATGTCATACTTTGGTTCAGCGGTATTGTTGGACGAGACGATCCGGACCAACCTTACGCATACGCTTACGCGAGACCGGTTCCCTCGACGTGCTTTGCACATAGATGGCTTGCGGAAGACTGTCTCTCCAACTTTAGTTGAACCGAGTGTGGCTACGCCCGGTCCTTGAGAAGGTTAAAACAGAGTCTATTTGACAAACTATCGTTGTGGTTTTGATGCGTAGGTAAGATGAGTTCTTGCTTAAGCCCGTAGCAGCCACGTAAAACTTGCAACAACAAAGTAGAGGACGTCTAACTTGTTTTTGCAGGGCATGTTGTGATGTGATATGGTCAAGACATGATGCTAAATTTTATTGTATGAGATGATCATGTTTTGTAACTGAGTTATCGGCAACTGGCAGGAGCCATATGGTTGTCGCTTTATTGTATGCAATGCAATCGCGATGTAATGCTTTACTTTATTACTAAGCGGTAGTGATAGTCGTGGAAGCATAAGATTGGCGAGGCGACAACGATGCTACGATGGAGATCAAGGTGTCGCGCCGGTGACGATGGTGATCATGATGGTGCTGCAGAGATGGAGATCACGAAGCACAAGATGATGATGACCATATCATATCACTTATATTGATTTGCATGTGATGTTTATCTTTTATGCATCTTATCTTGCTTTGACTGACGGTAGCATTATAAGATGATCTCTCACTAAATTATCAAGAAGTGTTCTCCCTGAGTATGCATCGTTGCAAAAGTTCTTCGTGCTGAGACACCACGTGATGATCGGGTGTGATAGGTTCTACGTTCAAATACAACGGGTGCAAAACAGTTGCACACGCGGAATACTCAGGTTATACTTGACGAGCTATGCATATAAGGTATGACCTCGGAACACGGAGACCGAAAGGTCGAGCGTGAATCATATAGTAGATATGATCAATATAATGATGTTCACCATTGAAAGCTACTCCATTTCACGTGATGATCGGTTATGGTTTAGTTGATTTGGATCACGTGATCACTTAGAAGATTAGAGGGATGTCTATCTAAGTGGGAGTTCTTAAGTAATATGATTAATTGAACTTAAATTTATCATGAACTTAGTCCTGGTAGTATTAGCATATCTATGTTGTAGATCAATAGCTCGCGTTGTTGCTTCCCTATGTTTATTTTGATATGTTCCTAGAGAAAATTGTGTTGAAAAATGTTAGTAGCAATGATGCGGATTGGATCCGTGATCTGAGGTTTATCCTCATTGCTGCACAGAAGAATTATGTCCTTGATGCACCGCTAGGTGACGGACCTATTGCAGGAGCAGATGCAGGCGTTATGAACGTTTTGCTAGCTCAATATGATGACTACTTAATAGTTTAGTGCACCATGCTTAACGACTTAGAATCGGGACTTCAAAGATGTTTTGAACGTCATGGACCATACAAGATGTTCCAGGAGTTGAAGTTAATATTTCAAGCAAATACCCGAGTTGAGAGATATGAAGTCTCCAACAAGTTCTATAGCTAAAAGATGGAGGAGAATCGCTCAACTAGTGAGCATGTGCTCAGATTGTCTGAGTACTACAAATCGCTTGAATCAAGTGGGAGTTAATCTTCCAGATAAGATAGTGATTGACAGAATTCTCTAGTCACCATCACCAAGTTAGTAGAACTTCGTGATGAACTATAAAATATGCAAGGGATAACGGAAAATATTCCCAAGCTCTTCGCGATGCTAAAATCGGCGAAGGTAGAAATCAAAGAAAAACATCAAGTGTTGATGGTTGACAAGATCACTAGTTTCAAAAAAGGGCAAAAGGAAAGAAGGGGAACTTCAAGAAGAACGGCAAGCAAGTTGCTGCTCAAGTGAAAAAGCCCAAGTCTGGTCCTAAGCCTGAGACTAAGTGCTTCTACTGCAAAGGGACTGGTCACTGGAAGCGGAACTACCCCAAGTGATTGGCGGATAAGAAGGATGGCAAAGTGAACATAAGTATATTTGATATACATGTTATTGATGTGTACTTTACTAGTGTTCATAGCAACCCCTCAGTATTTGGTACTAGTTCAAGTTGCTAAGATTAGTAACTCGAAACGGGAGTTGCAGAATGAACAAAGACTAGTTAAAGGGAAAGGTGACGATGTGTGTTGGAAGTGGTTCCAAGATTGATATGATCATCATCACACACTCCCTATACTTTCGGGATTAGTGTTGAAACTAAATAAGTGTTATTTGGTGTTTGCGTTGAGCATGAATATGATTTGATCATGTTTATTGCAATACGGCTATTCATTTAAGTAAGAGAATAAATTGTTGTTCTGTTTACATGAATAAAACCTTCTATGGTTATACACACCAACGAAATGGTTTGTTGGATCTCGATCGTAGTGATACACATATTCATAATATTGAAGCCAAAAGATGCAAAGTTAATAATGATAGTGCAACTTATTTGTGGCACTGCAGTTTAGGTCATATTGGTGTAAAGCGCATGAAGAAACTCCATGCTGATGGGATTTTGGAATCACTTGATTATGAATCACTTGATGCTTGCGAACCATGCCTCATAGGCAAGATGACTAAAACGCCGTTCTCCGGAACAATGAAGCAAGCAACATAATTGTTGGAAATCATACATACTGATGTATGTGGTCCGATGAATATTAAGGCTCGCGACAAAATATCATTATTTTCTGACTTTCACAGATGATTTGAGCAGATATGGGTATATCTACTTGATGAAACATAAGTCTGAAACATTTGAAAAGTTCAAAGAATTTCAGAGTGAAGTGGAAAATCATCGTGACAAGAAAATAAAGTTTCTACGATCTGATCGCAGAGACGAATATTTGAGTTACGAGTTTGGTCTTCAATTAAAACAATGTGGAATAGTTTCACAAACTCATGCCACCTGGAACACCGCAGCATAATGGTGCGTCCGAACGTCATAACCGTACTTTATTAGATATAGTACAATCTATGATGTATCTTACCGATCTACCACTATCGTTTTTGGGATTATGCATTAGAGACAGATGCATTCACATTAAATAGGGCACCATCTAAATCCGTTGAGACGACACCGTATGAACTATGGTTTAGCAATAAACCTAAGCTGTCGTTTCTTAAAGTTTGGGGCTGCGATGCTTATGTGAAAAAGCTTCAACCTGATAAGCTCGAACCCAAATCGGAGAAATGTGTCTTCATAGGATATCCAAAGGAAACTGTTGGATACACCTTCTATCACAGTTCCGAAGGCAAGACTTTTGTTGCTAAGTTCGGAAACTTTCTAGAGAAAGAGTTTCTTTCGAAAGAAGTGAGTGGGAGGAAAGTAGAACTTGATAAGGTAATTGTACCTTCTCCCTTATTGGAAAGTAGTTCATCACAGAAATCTGTTCCTGTGACTACTACACCAATTAGTGAGGAAGCTAATGATGATGATCATGTAACTTCAGATCAAGTTACTACCGAATCTCGTAAGTAAACCAGAGTGAGATCCGCACCAGAGTGGTACGGTAATCCTGTTCTGGAAGTCATGTTACTAGACCATGATGCACTTGCGAACTGTGAGGAAGCGATGGTGAGCCCAGATTCCGCGAAATGGTTTGAGGCCATGAAATCTGAGATATGATCCATGTATGAGAACAAAGTATGGACTTTGATGGATTTTCCCGATGATCGGCAAGCCATAGAAAATAAATGGATCTTCAAGAGGAAGACGGACGCTGATAGTAGTGTTACTATCTACAAAGCTAGAATTGTCGCAAAAGGTTTTCGACAAGTTCAAGGTGTTGACTACGATGAGAGTTTCTCACTCGTATCTATGCTTAAGTCTGTCCGAATCATGTTAGCAATTGCCGCATTTTATGAAATTTGGCAAATGGATCAACAAAACTGCATTCCTCAATGGATTTATTAAAGAAGAGTTGTATACGATGCAACTAGAAGGTTTTGTTGATCCTAAAGGTGTTAACAAAATATGCAAGCTCCAGTGATCCATCTATGGACTGGTGCAAGCATCTCGGAGTTGGAATATACACTTTGATAAGTTGATCAAAGCATATAGTTTTATACAGACTTGCGGTGAAGCCTGTATTTACAAGAAAGTGAGTGGGAGCACTACAACATTTCTGATAAGTATATGTAAATGACATATTGTTGATCGGAAATAATGTAGAATTATTCTGTAAAGCATAAAGGAATGTTTGAAAGGAGTTTTTCAAAGAAAGACTTCAGTGAAGCTGCTTACATATTGAGCATCAAAATCTATGGAGATAGATCAAGACGCTTGATAAGTTTTTTTCAATGAGTACATACCTTGACAAGATTTTGAAGTAGTTCAAAATGGAACAGTCAAAGAAAGAGTTCTTGCCTGTGTTACAAGGTGTGAAATTGAGTAAGACTCAAAGCCCGACCATGGCAGAAGATAGAAAGAGAATGAAAGTCATTCCCTATGCCTCGGCCATAGGTTCTATAAAGTATGTCATGCTGTTTACCAGATCTATTGTATACCCTACACTGAGTTAAGCAAGGAAGAACAATGGTGATCTAGGAGTAGATCACTGGATAGCGGTCAAAATTATCCTTAGTGGAATAAGGATATGTTTCTCGATTATGAAAGTGACAAAAGGTTCATCGTAAAGGGTTACGTCGATGCAAGTTTTGACACCGATCTGGATGACTCTAAGTCACGATCTAGATACATACTGAAAGTGGGAGAAATTAGCTAGAGTAGCTCCGTACAGAGTATTGTTGACATAGAAATTTGCAAAATACTTAAGGATCTGAATGTGACAGACCTGTGGACTAAAATTATCTCACAAGCAAAACATGATCACACCTTAGTACTCTTTGGGTGTTAATCACATAGCAATGTGAACTAGATTAGTGACTCTAGTAAACCCTTTGAGTGTTGGTCACATATCGATGTGAACTATGGGTGTTAATCACATGGTGATGTGAACTATTGCTGGTAAATCACATGGCGATGTGAACTAGATTATTGACTCTAGTGCAAGTGGGAGACTGAAGGAAATATGCCCTAGAAGCAATAATAAAGTTATTATTTATTTCCTTAATTCATGATAAATGTTTATTATTCATGCTAGAATTGTATTAACAGGAAACATAATACATGTGTGAATACATAGACAAACAGAGTGTCACTAGTATGCCTCTACTTGACTAGCTCATTAATCAAAGATGGTTATGTTTCCTAACCATGAACAAGGAGTTGTTATTTGATTAATGAGGTCACATCATTAGTTGAATGATCTGATTGACATGACCCATTCCATTAGCTTAGCACCCGATCGTTTAGTATGTTGCTATTGCTTTTATCCATGACTTATACATGTTCCTATGACTATGAGATTATGCAACTCCCGTTTGCCGGAGGAACACTTTGGGTACTACCAAACGTCACAACGTAACTGGGTGATTATAAAGGAGTACTACAGGTGTCACCAAAGGTAGATGTTGGGTTGGCGTATTTCGAGATTAGGATTTGTCACTCCGATCGTCGGAGAGGTATCTCTGGGCCCTCTCGGTAATGCACATCACATAAGCCTTGCAAGCATTGCAACTAATGAGTTAGTTGCGGGATGATGTATTATGGAACGAGTAAAGAGACTTGCCGGTAACGAGATTGAACAAGGTATTGGATACCGACGATCGAATCTCGGGCAAGTAACATACCGATGACAAAGGGAACAACGTATGTTGTTATGCGGTCTGACCGATAAAGATCTTCGCAGAATATGTAGGAGCCAATATGGGCATCCAGGTCCCGCTATTGGTTATTGACCGGAGATGTGTCTCGGTCATGTCTACATTGTTCTCGAACCGTAGGGTCCGCACGCTTAAGGTTTCGATGATAGTTATATTATGAGTTTATGAGTTTTGATGTACCGAAGGAGTTCGGAGTCCCGGATGAGATCGGGGACATGACGAGGAGTATCGAAATGGTCGAGACGTAAAGATCGATATATTGGACGACTATATTCGGACATCGGAAGGGTTCTGAGTGGTTCGGGTATTTTCGGAGGTACCGGGGAGTTACGGGATTACGGGAGAAGTAATGGGCCTTGATGGGCTTTAGTGGGAAGAGGAAAAAGGCTGCTGCGCCCCCCCTCCCCTCTAGTCCGAATTGGACTAGGGAAAAGGGGGCCGGCCACCTCTCCTTCTCCTCCTATTCCTTCTCCCTTCCTCCCCTCTTGGTGGACTCCTACTAGGACCTGGAGTCCTAGTAGGACTCCATATCTTGGCCGCACCAATTGGCTTGGCCGGCCTCCTCCTCCTCCATCCTTTATATACTGAGGCAAGGGGCACCCCTTGGACACAATTGATCAACGTGATCGTTCCTTAGCCATGTGCGGTGCCCCCCTCCACCATATTCCACCTCGGTCATATTGTCGCGGTGCTTAGGCGAAGCCCTGCGCCGGTAACACATCAAGATCGTCACCACGCCGTCGTGCTGACGGAACTCCTCCCCAAAGCTTTGCTGGATCGGAGCCCGGGGATCATCATCGAGCTGAACGTGTGCCAAGAACTCGGAGGTGCCGGAGTAACGGTACTTGGATCGGTCGGATCGCGAGGAGAACGTACGACTACTTCCTCTACGTTGAGTCAACGCTTCCGCTTCGGTCTACGAGGGTACGTAGACAACACTCTCCCCTCTCGTTGCTATGCATCACCATGATCTTGCGTGTGCGTAGGAATTTTTTTGAAATTACTACGTTCCCCAACAGTAATTCCTATGTCCCAAGCATCTTTCACTGACACATGGTTTTCTAGTTTACCAAAGCATGACTATAAGCATTTTCTTGATCATTGGCATGCCAGACAATATTGCACCAAATTTTTTTGAGCTTCGAGAGGAACCATTTAAGGAGGGCAAGAACCGTGAGGTGGTAAGTTGGGTGGTAGTGAGGATCAATTTTGCTAGTGTGACCCTTCCAGGCTTGGCCATGTTCTTCCCCTTCCAAATTGGTATATGACCAACAATCTTGTTGAGGAGGGGTTGAAGGCCGGTCTTCTGATGCCGATGGAAGTGAAGGGCAAGACCAAAGTACGTGTCAGGAAGGATGCAATATTTGTTAGGAATTCGATGAGGGGGCAAGGGATATCAATTCTGTCCCAACAAATCGTAAAGCCTCTGTCTCAGTGAGGTTTATCACGAGACCGCTGGCATCCCCAAAGGTCTTTAAGATTGAGTAGATTGCATGCAGCTCCTCCTTGTGTGTGTTTACAAAGATGCTAGCATCATCTGCAAACATAGAAATTTGGCACCTTGTTGTGGGTGCCTGGATGGGCTTGATGACCCGCCTCTGAGAAGCTGCCCTGAGGATCTTCTCCAGCAAGTCAGTGGCTAGGATGAAGAGCATGGGCGATAGGGGATCGCCTTGGCGCAAGCCACCAACATGGCTAAAGGGAGTCCTAGGGTCAAGCAAATCTAATCTTGCCAACGCTAGCACTGTAAAGCTTCAAGAAGACTTTTCGACAAAGGGTGGATTTTATTGCATCATAAACGAGGATCTTCTTCGACAAACATAATGAGCACACACTCGGCCTTTGCATAGCTAGTATGCACACATCAAACACACACACACACACACACACACACACACAAACATGCCGGCAAATAGCAAAGCCATATAAGAACAAAGCTATGAGTAGGCGTGGAAAAAGTAAATAAATAAAACCCGAGAAATCAAATCCGCGATTGGCGAACTACAACAATGACCCTATCCGCACCAACCACCTCATGACACTACATGAACAACGAGATTCTTCAACAAGAACACCTTCAGGAAGGAAGCGACGCTCAAGCACCGCTGTCGCCGGATCCAACCTACAAGGCAAGAGTCTAAATTTTCACCCTGAAGAATCAGTCCAAGCATATCCGAGCAATGCATTCAACAAGGTAACAACGTAAAAGAAACATCACCATCGTCAGATATGACCATCTCGGGTCAGACCCACGTTTTCACCCCGGAGCTCGAGACCGGATGCCCAAGTAGCATCACCATCAAAGTGACATGTGTTGTCGCCACCACTTCTCAGTGATCCCGGCAGCTACAAGCGACGTGCAACCGCCACCGCTGCACATCCATCCCTCTGTGAAAAGCCGTCATTCATAGTTTGCATCTCACCGTCGAAGTTGGTCATCAAATCCGAAGGGATAAAATCCCGTAGATATTTCGGTAACATTCGCCGTCGTGGAGCCATATGGGTCATTACAGCAGCAGAATCTGCAATTACCACCACCGACCAACTTGATCTTAATCACCACAACCAAACCGTCCCAACCTCAATTAGGGCATCCACATTGAGTCGATTGGACGATACTGGCCACCCAGCAACAGATCAGGAGTAGAGGACAGTGGTCGCGGCGGCAGCAAGGGTAACGCGTAGGGCGTGTGACCCAGGCCATGAACCTCATGCATCAGCACCGAAGCCTCAGCAAGAGGCAGCCATATGACCACCAGTAGCCGGCCGCGCCCCTCCCGGGCTTCAAGGACACAGATCATGGATCACGGTCGGAACCTGTTAGATAGAGATCGGGTGCAGGAGGTCGACGCCCATGCGTCATGGCTGAAGCAGCACCTCATCGACACGACGCACTGACGCTTGGCGATCAACTGAGCCGTTGCACAATGCCCCACCGCGGTGAGCGCTACCAACGCTGCCAACCAGCTCCACTAGATGTCGCCGTCCCCTACTCACGGAGAAGGTAGCTGGGAGCCACCACGCACCCTCCACCTTCGGTGGGAAGGGCAGTGCCGCCGCCGCTTCTGGCCGGCAACAACGGCGTCGAGGACAGATCTGCGGCGGTGTGCTTTGTTGGATAGGTATCGAGGGGGCCTCCGGAGCCGCTCGAGCGTGCGGGCCGGGAGGTAGTTCAAAGCTTCAAGAGGATAGAGCCAACCCACATAATCGAAGGCCTTTGAGATATCTTTTTCGAGGGTATGCAAATCGCGTACCTTAACTTTATAGAAGAGGAGAAAACAATATACAAGAGAGTTCAGGTGTTGCCATCAACCACAAGTCGGCTGAGGCCACACATACTCCAACTCCACACACTAAGCTAACTCCTCACAAAAGTTCACTAACTCCTCTCCCTCCGGCTATCGCCCACATGCGAAGCTCATCCAGAATCTTGTTGACTAGTTCCACAACCGAAGACGGGGTGCCTGCCGGGCGGAATACTCGATCGTTTCTTTGCTTCCAAAGGTGCCAACAGACTAATATCACAAATGAGTCAAAAGCTTTCCGGTTTTCCTTGGCAATCTTCTTTCGGGCGTTTCCCCACCATTTCTCCAAATTGTCGTTGGCCATAGGAGCTAAGCTAGGCCCAAGTCTCGTCCTAGACAACGCCATGTGCGATACTTGTCGCGAGATGACGCATTGGACAAGGAGGTGGTCGACTGTATCTTCATCCTCATCACAAAGGTAGAAGCGGGAGATAGCGTCTTGGAGCCCATGTCCGAGACGCCGATCGGAGGTCCATATCCAGTATTGGATTGCCAGCCACGCGAATATCTTGCATGTAAGCGGCGCCCAACAATTCCATACCCACTTTGCAAAGGTAACACTGATTGCACCCTTGAAAAACATCCGATAGGCTGAGGCCGAGGTGTAAACTTGTTTTGCGTTCCATGGCCAGAATGCCTCGTCCTGCAAGCTGGGGTCCAACCGAGCAGCCAGCACATGCTCACAGAGCATAATAAATTGCACCAATCCTTCCGTAGAGAGGTCTCCCGAGATATCAGATGTCCATCGGTGGTTGAGCAACCCCTCCTTCACTGTTCTTCTGTTGGTAGTTTGCGTGCGAACTGCACCCCATACTTCCGACGCGGCCTCCTTGTCCGACACTCCTCCCATCCATCTATCTTTCCAGAAGAGCGCCCTGGTCCCATCTCCAACTTTCCAGTGAACTAAATTGTCGAAGGCAGCTTGAACTTGCGGGTCCTTGGTCATGGGAAATCCATGCCATGGGCGACTCATGTCGGTGCGCCACAACCACTCCCACCTCAATCTTAAGGCCAAGCCCTGACGTTTTAGGTCCAGTAGCCCGAGTCCACCCAGCTCCTTGGGTCGGCACACTCTCTGCCAAGCAACCAAACACTTCCCTCCATGTATCTCCTCAGATCCCTCCCAAAAGAATGCACGACATCGCTTGTTGACTTGCTCAATTGCCCATGTTGGGGCGTCCGTGATGATTAAGTGGTGGGTCGGCCTCGCCATGACCATGTCGTGAACGAGAACCAGCCGCCCAGCTCTAGTGATGAGACCCTTCTGCCAACCCGGCATGAACTTAAGTACGTTGTCCACCACCGGCTGCCATTCCGAGCACGTCAGTTGCCAACTGGAGAGTTGGAGGCCCGGGTACTTGCAGGGAATTTTTTTTCCAATCGCCACGGCATCACCCCCTGGACAAGATCCTTGTCTCCCTCTTCCTCTCTGATCAAAATTGCCACCGATTTTTCATAGTTAATGCGCAAGCCCGAGGCATTTCCCAAGATGTGCAGAGCCTCTCCGACGAACCGTAGGTCAGAGGCAGTAGGCCTGATGAACATAACTACATCATCTACATAGATAGATAGCCTTTGCATCGGCGTGCAGCCCGACATTGTACTCAACACATTGCACTCCTGGGCTCTGGTAGTGAGGGATGTGAGCACATCCATAGAAAATGATGGATAGAAGTGGTGAGCCGGGGTCTCCCTGGCGTAGTCCTTGTGCATGCATAAATTTTTGATCGGCATGACCGTTAACCACCACGCGAGAAGAGGCCGAGGATAGGAGTGTAGATATCCAAGATAGCCAGGTTTCCGAGAAGCCCTTGGCTCGAAGGACTTCGAACAAGAATGGCCAAGATAGACTGTCGAAGGCCTTCAAAATATCTAATTTAAGCATGACTCCTTTAGCTCTTCGGCGGTGAAGCGAGCATGCTACTTGCCTGACAAGCATGAAGTTGTCATGTAGGTTCCTCCCCTTGATGAACGCCGACTGGTTGGACTGCACCAGCTAGTTCATGCGTGGTCTTAATCTGTTGGCCAAAAGCTTGGAGCCAATCTTTGGCAAGCTATGGACCAAACTAATGGGCCTAAAATCTCCCACCTGGCAAGCTCCTAGCTTCTTAGGGATGAGCGTGATCAGCACTTGGTTGAGGTGCCCAAAGCCGTGGCCATTGCCAAGAAACAAGTGGTGTAGGGCAGCCATCACATCTCCTTTGGCAATACTCCAAGACTTCTGGTAGAACAAGCCAATGATGGTGGCCCACACCTCTTCCTCCGTAAACAGTGTGTCCTGGTCATCCAAGTTGATGGGGTGGAGCCCGAGAAAGTCCAATGGTGTTGTCGCGCCCTCTCGTCGTGCCCACGAGTTCTTTGTAGGTTTTGGAAGAAAAGGTGCTCTTTCCCAAGCCGATCCGTGATCAAGTTCCCATCATGTGATATCACCGGAATGAAGTTCTTCATCTTCCTCCCATTCGCCACGAGATAGAACAGCTTGGAGCTTGCATCACCCTCCTGCAGGCATCGAATCCTAGATCTTTGACGTGCAATCATATGCTCGACTGAGGCAAGCCCGAGGGTGGACAACTTCAACGTCCTCCTTAGCCACCGTTCGCCGTTCGAGAGCCGGCGCTTTTCCTGCACCACATCCAACTCGAAAATGATCCAATTTGCGATCGCAATCTACATCTTGATATTGCCCATCTTTTTCTGCCCCCATGCTATAAAATAGCGCGTCGTGTTCCTTAGCAAGAGATCCAAGCGTTTGAAAGGGTCATGCATGGTTGGGTCCCATACGCAAGCTTCCCTCACTGCCTCCTCCACTACAAGAAATATGTCAACTTGTGACCACCACTATTGGTCACTGAAAGGTCATGGTTTTTCATTTGCGACCTTTTTGTGACCAAAAACAGAAGGTCAAAAGCTGGCGGTCATAAACTGACTATAGCGACCTTTCTTCTGGAATGGTCGAAGACGTTTATGACCAAAATACGTCTACTATGGCGTTTTGGTCACTAGCAACCTCCCCAGGCCACGTAGGCATCCAGCGTGGCAATCTGACGTGGCACAAGATTCAGCCCGGTCCAATTTGGTTTTCTACATGGGCCTAGCCCAACAATTCGGCCTTTTTACTATATATTTTCTCTATTAATTTTCTCTAGCTACATGGGCCTGGCCCAACAATTTGGCCTTTTTATTTTCTAGGCATGGCCTTTTGCGGTCCATTTCATTTTTATTTTCGAGGGTTTTTTGTGGTCCAGTTTTTAGATGGGTCCCAATTGTCAGATTTTTCCTGGCAGTGGAGCCACATCGCTTTTTATCAAAGAACTCATCAGCTTTCCATTTCTCACATTTCTCACAGTACACAAATGACAAATATTTCAAATGAAACAGAACTAGGTACAAAGTATATTTCTCACATTTCTTACAGTTTTACAACTTCACTGGATTCTGCTCCAGAATGTGCTGACTACTACAGAATACAATATAACTAGGTACAAAGTACAACCAAAACACAAGGCAGATTATCCAGATAACCACCATGCTTCATCGTCTTCTCTTCCAAACAAGTGGAATGAGCCCTCTCTTCTCCTAGGTGTGCTCCTCCTACAACAGCAGCAACAGCAGGTCAAGAACAACAATAGAGTCATATGAGCTGCTTCTGCTCCTGTTAAACAGAATAACAACAAATCGAGCTAATAAACAAGCTTGAAGCACTGTGGGAAACAAAATCATAAAAACAAACTAATGTCTCAGGTATAATCATAGGATAAATCTGTGTTGAAGCACTGTGTTTAGATGTATTTTAATTAATTTCAAATGTGTAATGTAAGGTGTTGTGGATCAGTGTATAAGAACAACAGTTTGTAAATAACAGGAACAACTTGGTATTACACACAGAGCACTATACAGATTTTAGCTTTTCTATCCAGTACAAATAGCAAAACATACTAAATTAATTGAGACACTCATAAATACTTGTTGAGAGACTAAGATGAAACGTGCATGTATATACTACTGTAAATTAATTGAGACGCTCATGCCAACATGTTCAAATCGAAATGCACTAACAAGTAGAAATGTCAAGAGATCTATGCTTGGAATCACAACCAACCAATACTTCACTAACAGGTCACACTGAGGATGAAAACAAAAAGAGACAAAAACACAACAGATATATCTTCACATCCTGAAGCAGCACCAACAATGCCTGATTCCGGGACAAAACTATTAACTAGGGAACAACTCCAACAATAAAAAACAGGGAAGCAGAACTAGAGGAGTGAAATCTCTGTATATGAGGTCAGGCAAAGTAAAACTCAACATACAGACATAGAGTAGATGCAGACCATAGCAAAAACTTAAGCAAGCAAAAACCCATCTTTCCACATTCGTGTATCTCAGTAAAAAAAATGTGTAACTCACTTCTGAATGGGCTGCACCAGCTATGGTTTCTCCAGTTCAACACAACATACCACGCTCATGCTAACATATATTCAGGTGGAAATTCAGTGTGACAGGAAACAACATGCTTGCAGTAACAAGTACTACTAATGTCTCATATATGCACGACTCACAGCTCATGACATGATACTAAGAGAGAACATCATAGAGACTCAAGCAGATCCTAATATAAAGCTATTCAGACCATAACTTTCACATCATAGGGACACAATAGTGTATTACAACACTGTCCAGATATAAAAACTGAGTAACCAGCAAGCAATTAGATTGAGAACAAATCAGTTGGGGTTCTTAACTTTCAGTATGCAGTACACGCCAGGACCGGGAGATTCCAAGCAGGTGTTATTTCTGCCATTTATTAATTACACATGCTAACACTTATATTCAGAGCACTACTAGTACTTGCTATACCAATAATGATATGTTTGTACAATGGTTGGTGTATGTGGAGCTCGGCACTGTATGATGTATAACAGAGAAGAACGGCAAAAAAACATTTGGTGGCATTGAGCTGTTGACAGAAGTATGCAAAAAATCTACTCAGTTGCTAGCAAGATGAATCAACAAGAACTATGAAGGTTGGAGTCTAGAAAGGTATTCCCTGTTGGAAATCGACTACGACAGCAGTTAAGCTATGCATCTTTCTTGGCGGTGGATCTCATCCCTGTCATTTTTAGCAATCACTGCACGTAAAAGAAGTAAAGCATGTCAGCTGTATTGATTTTCAAACACACAAAAATGAAGGAGCAAAAGGCAGCCAAAATATAACTGCAGGGCCCTCTTAACAAATAATGTTTCTGCTCAATCTGTTAGTACAAACACTACTATATCTGCCAAATGCACAGGCCAGTTTATATGCCTAAACAAACTAAGATTTTCTAGCAAGCAAGATGGCAGCACAGTTGACCATGAAGGTTGTACAGTAAAACATCAAAGTTTACTCATGAATGAATTGTCTCTAATCAGGACATCCAATCAATGGTTTCATCATCACAGAGAACCCACAAAGATGTACAGCAAGGGAGCAGATACCTGTGTCTCCTTGGAGCTCCTTGTGCAAGTCATGCCCTCCATCTACATGGAAGGAAGGAGCTACTGCTGCTGCTCTAGACCGAATCAACAAATCAAGGTGGTGCATTGTAGACCCTGCAATCCAACCATCCATATACAATCAGGTATTTTCATCCACTGTAGACACTACAGCAGAGAAGAACAGAGCAGAGAATGAAATGGAAGAAGAAGACCTGCAGATGGTGATGGGGAAGAAAGAAGACTGCTGAAGTTGAGCACGCGGGCGTCACGCACGCACGCGGGCTGTACGGAGGAACAACAGCGGCCTCTGCATCTCCGGTCCCGCGGACGAACGCCTGCGTCGGCACCTTCCTCGACGCGATGACGATGCAGCGATGTTGACGATGCCGTGGTGTAGATGAACGCCAGCAGCTGCTGAGCCGCACGCCGTGGAGCAAGTCCTGGCCGCCGCTGATGACGACCTACATGAGGAAGAAAAGCAAATCGGGCATGCATGAGGAACCGCGGCGCACGATCCAGATCGAATCGAAAGAAGAAGAGGGGCGAGACTGGAACCTCCATCGCGTGACAAGGGCGGGGATCCGGAAGCACCGCGGTGGCCATGGAGGAGGTCGATGAGGGCCAGCCAAACGTGTCACTGCTCTGCTTGGAGGTCCGGCCACGGCTTGCAACAATGTTGGTGGTGCGTGCACCTGCGTGAGGAGGGAAGACACTGCGCCGTAAGATAAGGTAAGGGAAGCCGAGGGGAGAAGAGCAAATCGACAGATTGCGTTACCTAGACGAGCAGCAGAAGCGGGAGCAGACGTGGGGATGCAGCCAACTCGCGATGCAGACCGAGCGGATCTGGAAGCCGACGCCATGGAGATGAGCTCTAGGTCCAGCCCCTGGGCGGATCTAGGAACCGCCGCCATGGAGATGGAGCTCCAGGTCCACACCCTTGGCGGATCTCGGAGCGGCGGATCTGGCCGTGGATCGATGGGAAGCCGCGAGGAGATGGGATGCCGACCTGCTCGACTCGATCTGAGCTAGGGTAGGGAGAGATGGTGAGGGGAGGGAGGGACGAGGTCGGCGGCGGTAGGTGAGGAGGACGGCGAGGTTGGCAGTGGGTGGGAGCAGCGGGGAGAGGACTGCATCGGAAGAGGGACGGGGAGGAGGTGGCGGCGGTGGCGATGAGATGGGGAAGAGGGAGGAGGGGTGCGACGTGGGGATCTGAGCTAGGGTTTGGGTTGCGGGTGGGGTATCTCTTTTTCTTTTCTCTTTTCTGTAGATAGATGGATGGATGTGGGATGGAGAGATGGATGGATGGATGGACGCCATGTCATCGATCCGTGGACTGAGTTATGATTGGTTCAGAAAATCAGTGATGTAAAATAGTTTTCAACTACTAAAAATAGAGGGATTTTGTGAAGTAGCTATCAAAAATATTTTGCAAAAGGGCATTATACAAATTTTCACTCAAGCTAGACCACATTTTATGGATGAGCACCAATTTGTATGCATTCTGATCTTTCTAGCTATTTTTAATCATTTTTCGAGTGTCCAAACTGAGTTTTTTTGTGAAGGACCTATAATATATTTGTTGCAAAATTGGACCAAATCATTTTTCTAAAATACTAGGCCATATTTAATGCAGAATTGACCAAATTATTGGGTGTAAAAAGTTTTGATCCACCTCTGGTGAAAAAGACAAATTTTCACCGATTCAGCTGGAAGCGGGTCAAATTTGAACTGCGGATGCCTCATAGTTTGCTATTTATTTTTTACAAAAATCATTTCTAGGTACATAAGTATCTATTTAATCAGAGAAACACCAAAAAAATTCCAAGATTCAACCACTAGCTAGGAACGGTCATTCCCGCCGTTTTGACCGCATTTTGGAACGGGCATAAAAAACTCAAAAAAAATCAAAAAATTGGGAAACCTTCGCATTGTGTCATCATATGTGGCCAAGTTCCTAGGAAAAATAACAAACTTGTAATACAGCAATTATTTTAAAAAAAATGTTCTCAGAAACGAGCTATCATGTGTGGAGATCAATGGCTTTCAAGCCAAATGATCAATCTTATGGCCACATTCATGGCATAGTTTGTTCAAATGATCTCATATTGTGCACAAGAGTGCATATTGGAATGGCAAACAATGTTGCCTAAGGAAGTTTTCATTTTCGTTGGACGAAAAAACCATTTTCCATTTTTCGAGTCCCCGAAAGGAGGCTTTTTTGTGAAGGAACTACCAAATAATTGTTGCAAAATTGGACCAAATCAATTTTATAAAATACTAGGACATATTTAATTCACAATTGACAAAATGGTTGGGTGCAAAAAGTTCTGATCCACCTCTCGTGAAAAAGACAAATTCCCGCCGATTCAGCTGGAAGCGGGTCAAATTTGAACTGCAGCTGCCTTGTAGTTTGCTATTTATTTTTTCCAAAAATCATTTCTAGGTACATAAGTATCTATTTAATCATAAATACATGGTTTGGTGGCGATACGTCGAGGTTTGGGCGGTGGCCGAGGGCCCCAACTCTAGAGCGCGTAAGCTCGCATGCCCGCCGCGTGGTCACCGCGTGACCGTGGCGTTGCCTTGTGTTCTGGGTGGCCTAGACATGTCTAGTGGGTTGGGCACTCCCCATGTAGGTGCTAGGAAGAAAATTACAACATAAGATCCTCACGAGGAGACCGATCGGTGCTCAAACATGAATTAGCAGCCAAGTGTTTGATTAGCGGTATAGGAAATGTACATGGCTAATGGGCGTGAGTTTTGGCTGAGGATGATCAGTTACTAAGAAGACCGTCTTCACAAATTTTCAGCTCAAAAGGAGGAGCCTAGCTGGTACTTGCTTTGCAAACCACCACACTGGACATAAATACGAATGTTGAAGCTCGGCTCAAAATAATGAATGGATTGAGCTGGCATTTGGTGGAGGATGGTTATTTGGGCATAGGAAAGCACTGTAGAAAATGGGTACTATTTGGACATGCCAAAGTGGTACTTCCTTCACAAACTGTTACTCTGAACAGAATAGGAAAATGAATATTTTTGAATTATTTTTGAACTAGGCAAGGAAGGTTTTTACATATTTGACAAAGATATGACCCAAAGAATTTATGAGATTTTTTTGGGAATTTTGGGAATGACAGAAATATAGGTTGTTTCACAACCTAGGGCAAAAACTGCCACATGGACATGCCACATAGGCAAAACTGATGAGGTGGCGCCTAGTCATAGCAACCCACCACTATTTACAAGGCTGTGACCATCTATATTGGTCGTTAACAACTAGAAATAAGGCAGCGGACTAGCGATGTTTGCTTTATGACCTTTTCGTGTGAGGAAATTACGACCTTTCTGACCAAAATGGTCACAATGGTTTAGGGTTTGGAGCCCCCCGAACAGCTTTTGACCAATTGGTCTGAAATGGTCATAAATTTATGACCAATTCTTCGAGGGTCACTGACAGAAGGTCATAAGTTGACATATTTCTTGTAGTGCTCATAGCCCTCGAGCTTGGTCTAGAAAACCTCAAATCTGAAACGCTTCTGCGGGTGCATGTTCTCCTGAAGGGCAAGATGCAAAGGGCAGTGATCCGAAGATGAAGTGGAGAGAGCTTGCAAGAGGCAGTCCGGGTCCTCAGCTCCCAATCCACAGAGACTAGGGCCTTGTCGATCTTCTTAAGGGTGGTGGGGGGTCTCTTTCATTGCTCCAAGTGAAGGATCTCCCATGCATGTATAGCTCCTTGAGTTAAGTAGTAAAACCCATCGTACGATGGGCCCAGGCATTGCATCACCATGAAAGTATCGATACATGCAAGTTTAGTCTCTTGGATACAAAAAATCAATGGGCTCGCCCTATCTGCGAACTCCCGAAGCGCGTTCTTCTTCACCGGACTATTAAGGCCAGGCACGTTCCAACACACCAACTCCAAATTGGGCGACGACATGATGTCAGTCTAGAAACTCTGTAGCTATCCGATCAAGCGAGCAGAGCCACCCTAGAGGCCTCCTCCATGCCAAGATCAAAAGGGGTCGCTTTCCCAAAGATCGCTGCCATCGCTCTCAGCTGCGGCTCCTAGATGGGGGAGTCGAACATCTGCTGTAGCTGACCAAGAGCCTCATCTCTGACGGCCAGTCCATCCGGTGTGATACCTAGAGCTTGAGGAGCACTGTCTCCGCTGTCGTCGTGCTGGTCTTTCCAGGAGCACAGGCAGACGAGGAACGCATGTTCCGACGTGGTGTATCCGGCACAGCACACTTGCCACAGACATCTTCGATTTCCTTGAGGAGCGGTGGGGCGAGTTTCTTCAAAAGCCCTATGCAGAAAGCTTTAATATTTGCTACCGCAATTTGCTCCTTAGGAGGCAACAAAAGATCGGCTTGAGCGTGCATGGGAATGTCAACATCCATGCAACCGGCACGCTCCACCAGGCGGGGCGCATCCATGCAGCTAATCGGCTCCCCGCCCGCCTCTGGCTCGGGATCAGCGCCAGTCCTATTTGGTCGATCCGGCCCCACCACGGCATGCAGCGGCGCACCGTACGAAATTTCCTCCATCGAGGCCCACCCGGGCGCAGGCTCTCCTTCCTAGACCGTAGCTCCAACCAGCCCTTCATCACGAGGCACGTGGCACTGCACGTGCACGGGAACCAGGACTTGACCGGTCTCCTCCGGAATCTCAGGCACTTTCAGGCCAATTTCCTCGATCGCTTTGTGGCGCCCCCTGGCACCATCCTCGGGATTCGCCGATTCTTGCACGACCGAATCACCCGATTTTTCCTCATTGCCAGTTGTAGGGGGCAACTCCTGGTCCAGCACAGGGGATAACGCATGGATAGCCCCTGCCACCACCAACTCCTGGCCCGCGGCCTCACCACTTTGATCTTCTGCGGCCAATCTGACCGTTGGTGCAAGCTCCATAGTGGCCACATCCCCTTGCCCCGGATCCGCAGTGGCAAGCGGCCCCACCGACCTGGTCAGGTTGGCAACCGAAGCCGGCACCGGGATGGCCTCTCTCGTCACCAGCGGCGCAGAGCACTCAGGCTGTGGCCGCGGCGGCGCACTAGCGACTCCCATGGGCATCGGTGGAATGCGCCAGTCAGACGGACCAACACGTCCCAAGAGAGCCTGACGATATGAGCCACCTGGAGCACCACCCGCCGGCGCGCCACCACGGGCATCATGAACACCACGCGTCCACGGTAGCACCCGCCATTCACCACTTCCCGAAAAGCTGTCGGAGTCCTCTGGCAGTCCGCTCTGACCAATGCCATCGGAGCTAGGAGGGTGAAGCCAGCCCTCAGGACCCGCATGTTCCCTGACTCTGCCAATGTGGATGAGAGTCTTGTGCTCCAAAAGCTGGCGGGAAGATGGCCGGAGAGCCGCAGGGTTGCCAACCACCTCTGGCTCCGGCACCCACAACCTCTTGGCCACCGGCATCTCATCCGGATCAACGCACCACACCCGCAGCTTGAACAACGAGAGATCTTCCCGGTTGGCTATCTCCGGTGCAAGACTGTCCACCAGGCAGCCGGAGCCGAGGAGCTCTGCCGCCGTGTCCCATGTCCAGATATGGGATGGGACGCCCTCGATCATCAGGTCCACCTAAGAACGCATCACCTTAGTCACCGCCTGCGCCTGTCGAAGCCATGGCCTGAAGAAGATCTTGAAGAAGCCATGCTCAACCGAGTTGGCCGTTAGCGCCTTGTTGCGAAGACCCGACGCCGCGAAGACCACGAGGAAGTCTTCCGGATGGTAGTTGTGTACAGAGAACTTGTGCCTAGGGATGTCTAACTGCGCAGCGATGGCCTCTGCCGCATCCACACATGAAACCACCGGCCGCGAGCTACCGATGTATGCCACCACTGCCAGACGGAGGCACCGCTCCATGTCGTCCATCTCCGGGGTCCGCGAGATGACACAGACATCACCGGCCGCAGCTGGCGGCGCCAGCCAAGACCCCACAGGTATGGTGTCCACCGCGACTGACGAGGGCCACCCCTAAGGGGAGACCTGCCTAGTCGCCGGCGACAGCCTGCCCGCAAGTCCTGCTGGCGGCAGTTGCTGGCCGTAGCGCGCCACCTTCGCCATGGCATCGCGCCAGAGCTCCTCCTCCGGGCGCAGACTCCTGGGGCGCGTGCACTCTGATCAAATGTGGCCTTCCATCCCGCAGCGGATGCAGAGCGGTTTAAAGGTGCAGTCTTCCCGGCGATGTCCCTCCCAAAAGCACTTGAAACACAGCCCGAACAGATCCGGCGGGATTTCGCGCTGAACCTGCGAGGACGCCGGAGAGCGCGACCTAGGCCTCGCCGCTGCCGGAAGCTGCCGCTGCCGCATCTCCAACTTCCTGCGGCGCCAGAGGGCCTTGCGCGAGGGGCCCGACTTCCTCCACAGCACAGCAGGGCCCGGGCCAGCGGTCGGATCCGGGCCGCCCACCAGCCGAAGGGCGCACGCCAGCGGAGGAACCAGCGGAGCCCGGTGAGGCGGAGAGGCCAAGGCCGGAGACAACGGGCAGCAGCCTGGATGAGACCGAGGCCGGGCTGGAGGCGTCAGAGGCCATGGGCGAGCGACGCGAGAAGACCGCCTCGGCGGGAGAGGTGGGCGCTGGGACCGGAGTGGTCGCCGGCGCAGGGGGGTGGACGCCGGGGCCGGAGTGCCCCGCCGGCGGAGATGGAGGAGCGGGGGAGCACTGTGATAGTTCCCTTTCCTGCTCGGAGGGCAAATATTGCTAACGTGGCCCCAAGGCCTTTGAGATATCAAGCTTGAGGAAGAGGCTCGGGGGTGTTCTGTTGATGGAGCTCCTTTACGAGGTTTTGCACATGCACAAAGTTATCATGGATACTCTCATTTTCTAAAATAATTTATATGGTACAACTAGAGAGGTCATCAAGTTTCCTTACATCATGATTCTTACTTGGATGCACTAAACCTATGTCTACCCAGCAGTATTGGATCATAAGTATAAAATTGTTTGTACAAATTCAATTACAAATCCGAACAATATATTTTGTTTCTTATACAACACCATTGGTAGCGTTTGCCGACAAAAATCTTCTAAACTTTGTGCAGAACCCAGCATGAATTTCGCAAAAGCAGCACCTTGGGTGGAAAAATTGTCTGCAACCAATTAAGCACCTAGTTACACATACTCCGCGTTAATTAGCCTGTACTATGCCAGCTTGGCTTGCTCAAGCATCTTGGCGACTTGCACCATGGTTGGCCTATCGCGGGGATCAGACTCCAGGCACTTCTCCGCCACGGTGAACACGAACTTGACTTCCTCCGCCGGAAAAGACGCCAGAGCGCCGTCGACGGCGTGCTCCTCTCTCTTCTCCTCCATGGTTTCCTTGACCTGAAAACAGTAACAGATGAACTGATGTCAGCACTTGACACGGCCGGGGATGCATGTCCAATTAATTTGCCATCCTTACTTCACATCTACAGAAAGGGTACATGTCCATTATCAGACCATACTACTGTTAGGTACTACTGTACTGCGCTAGTAATGTACTAGTCCTCGTTGATCCTGACATGGAAGATGGGAGTACATTGGGGACCTCGTGGTGACATGGTGACGGCCACTGCCCATCAGTTTTCTGATGGGTAAAACTACAGAGTACAGATTGCTAAGTAGTTGATAGCTAAGGTTGGTTGGTTATTTCAGCAGCATATCAATTGGTCACTGCATACAACGATCATTCTAGAGACTTAAGCCAAATTATTCTACTCATCGCATCAAATCTTGCACAATCGATCATTCAGATTTTAATTGAGTCACTGGTGTGAGTACAGGAGGAACGGGAGGTGGATGCTTACCCAGGTCACCAGCCGTGTGCCGTTTTCAAGGAAGGATTCGTCCGTCGGCCTCTTCCCCGTGAGGAGCTCAAGCAAGACCACGCCGTAGCTGTACACATCGCCTTTGGTCGTCGCCCTCCCTGTCTCGAAGTACTCTGAGGCAGCAAGCACACCACCCATCAGCAAAAACACATGCATGATGATATATCTCAGTTCTCAAGGTTAATATATAGATTGAGATTTTGATCGGCAGCCTGCGGACCTGGGGCGAGGTAGCCGAAGGTGCCGGCGACGACGGTGGTGACGTGGCTCTCGTTGGGCTTCATGAGCGTGGCGAGGCCGAAGTCCGACACCCTGGCCTCCATGTTGTGGTCGAGGAGTATGTTGCTGGACTTGATGTCGCGGTGGATGACGTGCGGTATGCAGTCATGGTGGAGGTAGGACAGCCCCCGCGCCACGCCCAGCGCGATCTTGTACCTCACCGGCCAGTCCAGGAGGGCCTGCTTCTTCTCCTCCTTGCCGTGGAGGATGGTGTCCAGGCTGCCGTTGGGCATGAGCTCGTAGATGAGCAGGTTGAAGTGGGGCGCCGCGTAGTAGCCGCAGAGAGGGACGATGTTCCTGTGCTTGATGTCGCCCATGGTGTCCAGCTCCCGCTCGAACCCGCGGTCCATCTCCGCGCTCCCCCTGCTCAGCTTCTTGATGGCGAACGCCGACTTCTCGTCCAGCCGCAGCATGTACACCGTCCCGTACCCCCCGGAGCCGATGATGTCCTTGCTCGACAGCCCCATGATCATCCGCATGAACGCCTTGGGGCTCAGCGACTGCATCGCCGCCGACCGGAAGATCACCAGCTTGCCACCTGGAGTGAACCATCGATTCATTTCTTCCCAAAGAGAAAAAAAAAGAGAAGATATCCATGAATTCGTTTGGGAGGGAAGAGCTCTTGTTACCTGTGAGGCTGGTCTCGATGATCCTCTTCTTGCGAGCCCACTTCTTGTAGCATAGGAAGGAGATGAGCATCTTGGATATGATGAACAGAACAGAGCAAACTGTAATGTAGAGCGCTATCAACTTGGTAGACATCTTCCAATTTACCCTGAACAAGAAACAGATGAATCCCTGTAAGATCCTCAGTGCAGCATCAGTCAAGAAAGGAGGAATCCCCAGCTTACTTACCCAGAAGAAAGGCAACAGAAGCAACCGTATGAAGATCTCTCAGCTCAGGGAGAAACAGAGGCGAACGCTAAATATGTTTTGGAATCGGCGAGTGGGAGGATGCTTTGGATTTGTTGACCATTGTACACGGAACCAGATCCTCTAACATTGTGAAGGAAAGTCACGGTGCTACAGTATTTGCCTAGTGTAAAATGAAGAAGGAAAGTTAGGGACTGTTAATAGGTAGTTAGTAGGTTGTTTACTGTTGGTATTTACTGTAGATATAAATAATTTAAAATTAATTTTATTTCATCATCAAATTGTTTATATGTAATTACTATAAATGTACGTGGTAGATCATCAATTTGCAAATTAATTTAAACCATTTTAGCCATAATCACATGGATAGAAAGAAGGAAAGTTAGGGTATTATAGCTTCTCTAACTTTCCTTCTCAATGTTAGAGGATCCGATTCCATTGTACATATGTGACAATGTGAGCACAGGTGTCTCGATGAGTGAGCAGCTGGGTGGGGGATCCGGAGAAAAGGTGCATTGGCCAATCAATGGGCCTGCTTGGATCATGTGAATGGCAGACCCAAGCACAACTACTTTTTGATTGATGCCGTGCCAAATCCATATCCCCAATCAATTCTCCCACTGTTTACCAGTTTATCCCATTCTCTGGTACTGTCAATTCGTTTTCAGTTTCCCCTTTTTCATGCTATAGCAAAGATTAACACGGATAGCCATCGTCCGTGCAGTGCTTAATTACTCTTTAGCTAAAAAAATAAATATCTCTTGGCTCTAGTATGGAATTACTACTTTGCTGCCTTCTAGTAGTAGCACGTAGCCATACCAGTATCTCGATTTACATGCCAAATGTACAATCTACAGGTCAAACTTGAGTGAGCATGGCATGCACTGCTGTCGGCAGCTGGTCCTCGAACACGTGCTACGTTCAATCACTAAGGTCGGTGGGATCACGCACCGGAAAAGTGTAGGTATATTGTTTGGCAGCGTCGGCGAGCCGGCCGGTGCGAAGAGGCACACTCGGTCGCCCTATCTATCTATAATTGGCGCTCCGTTTCGTCCCTTTTGCCATGGATTACGAACTGAAATCGTTGAAATGTGCAAAAAGACGACGTTGTCGCTGTCCGTCTCCGCGAAAATGGGTCCTCGCTGGCTTCTTGCTCAGCCGTGTGGACGATTTGGAGCTGCACACGGACACTGTGCCGGCCGCCTCCAACTTTTTTCAGAATCACGTGATGTGCCTGGACCTGCGTCGAGCTGGCAAACGCGGAACTACGAGACCACATGTCTCGTGCACAGCCAGGTGAATTCTGAACGAAAACTAACTGTGCACAGACAGGCCGAGGGGAAATTGCAGCCGTCGAATCAATTGTAAGGGCAAAGCAACTCCAACGCACGACCTCTGTCCGTTTTATCCGGATTACGTTCCCTTGGCAATAGGGTGATATCCGTCCGGATTTATGGACGCGCCGGTCATGCGTCCAATGCGTGGCTGCATCTTGTCCGTCTGCATGTAATTTTTTAAAACAATATAATATCAGCGCCATAGTTCACGTCAGCGGCCGAGGTTCATGTCGGCTGGCAATAAAGCCAGCGACCTATAGAATGGTCACCACCTAGTTTCACGTTGGTAGCAAAATCAGCGGCCGACACACTAGCCAGCCTTTAAAATGAACAAGTTTTTGACGCCGGCAACAAAGCCAATGACCGGCACACTAGGTAGCCTTCAAAATGAACACGTATTTGGCGCCATCAACAAATTCAGCGGCCGACACACTAGCCAGACTTTAAAATGAACAAGTTTTTTGCGTCGGCAACAAAGCCAGCGGCAGGCACACTAGCCAACCTTCAAAATGAACAAGTTTTTTATGCCGGCAACAAAGTCAGTGGCCGACACACTAGCCAGGCTTCAAAATAAACAAAGTTTTGACGCCGGCAACAAAGCCAGCGGCCGGTACACTAGCCAGCCATCAAAATGAGCAAGTTTTTGGCGTCGGCAACAAAGCCAATGGTCGGCACACTAGCCAGCCTTCAAATGCATGACCATAGTCCACAGCCGAGGCCACTCACCTAGTTCAGGCCTTCTTGGGTGAACATCTCCTTCTGCCGATCCGCGATTCAAGCCTTCATCTCTGTTGACATGTTGATCTTGTCGACGCTCATGATTGTGAGTGCCACCTCTTTTGCTTTGGTATCGGCATTGGTGGCCTCGATCACGAGCTTCTTCAATTGAGCGGCCTCCTCAATGTCAATCTTCCTCCTTTACGTGGCCTCCTCATGTCAAGCTTCTTCGTTTGGAGCTCTAGGTATAACTTCATTTGTTGTCCTTCCCTTTCCTCCTCCTCTCCTCCCTCACTTCCTTTTGACTCATCATGCCTTCCAAAGTTGCTTGCAAGGCTATGGATGATGCATCATGCTTCTCGTCAGCCTTGGAGTTGATCTTGCCCCTCGACCTCTTGAGCAAGTCTCCCTCCTCAGCCACGACCGCCTTCCCTCCTTTCTTCTTACGAGCGGCATATTGGTCTTTGAACTTGGGGCAATATTTGATGGGCGACCAACAATGCGTGAGAGTAAAGGGCTTGTTCTTGTGCCGGGCTTTGAAGGCTTTCAAAGATTGGAATGCCCACACAATCAAAGATGATGCCGCAATTGTAACATGGAAAGACACAAGATGCATGAAACATGACGATGGCATGGAATGAAAAATAGGAGAGGTTCATACTAAGTTACCAATGCCTAGGCCACTCATGGGACGGGATTGGACGCTCTCAAGCGCAGCACAATACTTATTGCACTCTTGTTGGATGAACCCCCATCCATTCTGGATTGAGTTGATGCCGCAGGTGCTCGCAAATAGGTAGGGGGCAAAGTTCCTCTGCTCATGAAAGGTTTTGTGAACCCTCGTCCAAATATGGATCCTTCTTGCTCGGCACCTTTCGTGGGATGTTCGCCTAACTCCATTGAACTCTTGCAAATCAAAGTGTCCTCCTCTTGGGTGTATGATCCCGTGCGAATGCTTTGCCTCCTCTTTTGTGCCTCGACCCTTTGGGTGAGCTCATTGATAAACATCAATGTCTCCTTCGCAATGTCGATGTCTTATTCCTCATTTTCACAATAAAATTCATCATCTTGACGCCATGAGTTGCCATGGTCGTCCATCTCATCTTCGTTATGGCCACCGAATAGGTCGTCACTATACCGGTCGTGGCCGTCCTCGCTTTGGGTCACACCGAGATCGAAAGCATGACCTTAACTGTCAAGGTTAAAGGCCTCACCACGACCTTCGAAGATGATTTTCTCCATGAATCATTATGGCCACGAGGGTGGAGGGCGCGCCTGGGGGGGGGGGGTAGGCGTGCCACCTACCTCGTGCCCTCCTGGTTCATGTCTTGACGTAGGGTCCACGTCCTCTGGATCACGTTCGTTTCGAAAATCACGTTCTCGAAGGTTTCATTCCGTTTGGACTCCGTTTGATATTCTTTTTCTGCAAAACTCTGAAATAGGCAAAAAACAACAATTCTGGGCTGAGCCTTCGGTTAATAGGTTAGTCCCAAAAATAATATAAACAAGGTTGTCAGAATCGCGATTTTGAATCGGATCGGAGCTTTGATTGTAGGATCGCAAATCGTAGAATCTTCACTACCAGGATCGTAGAAATGTAGATTCTAAGAACTAAAATCGTAGAATCATAAGGGTTAGTTTGGATCGTAAAGTCGTAGAATCGTATAAAGGAATCGTGATTTTGACAACCTTGAATATAAAAGTGTATAATAAAGCCCAATAATGTGCAAAGCAGAATATAATATAATATGGAACAATAAAAAATTATAGATACGTTGGAGACGTATCAAACATCCCCAAGCTTAATTACTGTTCGTCCTCGAGTAGGTAAATGATAAAAATAGAATTTTTGATGTGGAATGCTACTAGGCATATTTTCAATGTGATTCTTCTTAATTGTGGTTTGAATATTCAGATCCGAAAGATTCAAGATAAAAGTTCAATATTGACATAAAAATAATAATACTTCAAGCATACTAACTAAGCAATTATGTCCTCTCAAAATAACATGGCCAAAGAAAGTTCATCCCTACAAATCATATAGTTTAGTCATGCTCCATTTTCGTCACACAAGAATGCTCTCATCATGCACAACCCCGATGACAAGCGAAGCAATTGTTTCATACTTTAGTAATCTCAAACTTTTTCAATCTTCACGCAATACATGAGCGTGAGCCATGGATATAGCACTATGGGTGGAATAGAATATAATGATGGGGGTTATGTGGAGAAGACAAAAATGGGAGAAAGTCTCACATCAACGAGGCTAATCAATGAGCTATGGAGATGCCCATCGATTGATGTTAATGCAAAAAGTAGGGATTGCCATGCAACGGATGCACTAGAGCATTAAATATATGAAGGCTCAACAAAAGAAACTAAGTGGGTGTGCATCCAACTTGCTTGCTCACGAAGACCTAGGACATTTGAGCAAGCCCATTGTTGGAATATACAAGCCAAGTTCTATAATGAAAAAATCCCACTAGTATATGAAAGTGACAAAACAAGAGACTCTCTATCATGAAGATTATGGTGCTACTTTGAAGCACAAGTGTGGTAAAAAGGATAGTAACATTGTTCCTTCTCTCTTTTTCTCTCATTTTTTTGGGCCTTCTTCTATTTTTTATGGCCTTTCTCCTTTTTATATTTTATCTTTCCTCACTTGGGACAATGCTCTAGAAAATGATGATCATCACACTTCTATTTATTTACAACTCAATGATTACAACTCGATACTAGAACAAAGTATGACTCTATATGAATGCCTCCGGCGGTGTACCGGGATATGCAATGAACCAAGAGTGACATGTATGAAAGAATTATGAGAAGTGGTTTTTGCCACAAATACTATGTCAACTACATGATCATGCAAAGCAATATGATAATGATGAACGTGTCATGATAAACGGAACGGTGGAAAGTTGCATGGCAATATATCTCGGAATGGCTATGGAAATGCCATAATAGGTAGGTATGGTGGCTGTTTTGAGGAAGATATAAGGAGGTTTATGTGTGAAAGAGCGTATCATATCATGGGGTTTGGATGCACCGACGAAGTTTGCACCAACTCTCAATGCGAGAAAGGGCAATGCACGGTACCGAAGAGGCTAGCAATGATGGAAGGTAAGAGTGCGCATAATCCATGGACTCAATATTACTCATAAAGAACTCACATACTTATTGCAAAAATCTACAAGTCATCAAAAACCAAGCACTACGCGCATGCTCCTAGGGGGATAGATTGGTAGGAAAAGACCATCGCTCGTCCCCGACCGCCACTCATAAGGAGGACAATCAAAGAACACCTCATGTTTTAAATTTGTTACATAACATTTACCATACGTGCATGCTATGGGACTTGCAACCTTTAACACAAGTATTTCTCAAATTCACAATTACTCAACTAGCACAACTTTGATATCACTACCTCCATGTCTCAAAACAATCATCAAGCATCAAACTTCTCTTAGTATTCAACACACTCATAAGAAAGTTTTTACTAGTCTTGAATAGCTAGCATATTAGGATTATTTAAGCAAATTACCATGCTGTTTAAGACTCTCAAAATAATGTAAGTGAATCACATAGAGTATTCTAATAATTGCCGAATCATGTGTGTCTCTCTCAAAAGGTGTGTACAACAAAGATGATTGTGGTAAACTAAAAAAACAAAGACTCAAATCATACAAGACGCTCCAAGCAAAACACATATCATGTGGTGAATAAAAATATAGCTCCAAGTAAAGTTACCGATGGAAGTAGATGAAAGAGGGGATGCCTTCCGGGGCATCCCCAAGCTTTGGCTTTTAGGTTTCCTTAGATTATCTTGGGGTGCCTTGGGCATCCCCAAGCTTAGGCTCTTGACACTCCTTGTTCCATAATCCATCAAATCTTTCACCCAAAACTTGAAAACTTCACAACACAAAACTCAGCAGAAAATCTCGTGAGCTCCGTTAGCAAAAGAAAAAAGAAGAACACTTCAAGGTACTGTAATGAACTCATTCTTTATTTATATTGGTGTGAAACCTACTGTATTCCAACTTCTCCATGGTTTATAAACTCTTTTACTAGCCATAGATTCATCAAAAAGCAAACAACACATGAAAAACAGAATCTGTCAAAAAACAGAACAGTCCGTAGTAATCTGTAACTAACGCAAACTTCTGGAACTCCAAAAAATCTACCAAAATAGGACGACCTAGACAATTTGTTTATTGATCAGAATCAATTGGAATCAATATTTTATCACGTTTTGGTGATTTTTAACAATTATTTTCGTGAACAAAATGTTTCTGGAATTTTCAGCAAGATCAAATAACTATCATCCAAGAAGATCCTATAGGTTAAACTTGGCACAAAGACTAATTAAAACATAAAAAGACATCTAACCATAGGCTAGATAAAAGATTTATTCCTAAACAGAAGTAAAAGGCAAAAAACTAAAAAATAAAATTGGGTTGCCTCCCAACAAGCGCTCTCGTTTAACGCCCCTAGCTAGGCATAATAGCAATGATAGATCTAGGTATTGCCATCTTTGGTAGGCAATCCATAAGTGGCTCTCATAATAGATTCATAAGGTAATTTTATTTTCTTTCTAGCGAAGTGTTCCATGCCTTTCCTTAACGGAAATTGGAATCTAATATTCCCTTCCTTCATATCAATAATTGCACCAATCGTCCTAAGAAAAGGTTTACCAAGAATAATAGGACATGAAGGATTGCAATCTATATCAAGAACAATAAAATATACGGGCACATAATTGCTATTTGCAACAATAAGAACATAATTAATTCTTCCCATAGGTTTCTTAATGGTGGAATCCGCAAGGTGCAATTTTAGAGAGCAATCATCAAAATCACGGAAACCTAGCAAATCACATAAAGTCTGTGGAATCGTGGAAACACTAGCACCCAAATCACACAAAGCATAGCATTTATGATCTTTAATTTTAATTTTAATAGTAGGTTCCCACTCATCATAAAGTTTTCTAGAGATAGAAACTTCTAACTCAAGTTTTTTCTTCATAAGATTGCATCAAAGCATCAACGACATGTTTGGTAAAGGCTTTATTTTGACTATAAGCATGAGGAGAATTTATCACGGATTGCAACAAGGAAATACAATCTATCAAAGAGCAATTATCATAATTAAATTCCTTGAAATCAAAGATAGTGGGTTCATTAATATCTAGAGTTTTGATCTCTTCAATCCCACTTTTACCAATTTTTGCATCAAAATCTAAAAACTCCGAATTTTTGGAACGCCTTCTAGGTAAAGGTGGATCATAATCAGCCCCATCATTATCAAGATTCATATTGCAAAACAAAGATTTAATAGGGGACATATCAATAACTTTTAGATCTTCATCTTTATTTTCATAAAAACTAGAAGAACACGCTTTCACAAAACAATATTTCTTAGCACGCATTCTAGCGGTTCTTTCTTTGCACTCATCAATGGAAATTCTCATGGCTTTGAGAGACTCATTGATATCATGCTTAGGAGGAATAGATCTAAGTTTCAAAGAATCAACATCAAGAGAAATTCTATCAATGTTCCTAGCCAATTCATCAACTTTAAGCAATTTTTCTTCAAGCAAAGCATTGAAATTCTTTTGCGAATTCATGGACCTTTCATATTCATCTGACGCGTGGAAATCAAGGCGAAGGAGGAGTGAAAGCCGAAGGATATGATGTTTAATGCAAAGCCGAAGCCGTCCGGAGTATCATGGAGAGCTCACCCAGCAAGACCGAAGATATAAAAGCCGGATACTGCGTCATTGTCAAAAGGTTGAATGTGGTTCTTTTTATTCAAATTACTTTGGAGTATTCGGAGGAGGAACCCGCCTTGCAATGCCGAAGACGATCTGCGCGCCGGACACATCATCATTGAGGCCTGGTTCGGGGGCTACTGAGGGAGTCCTGGATTAGGGGGTCCTCGGGGATCCGGGCTGTGTGATGTGGGCCGGATTGATGGGTTGTGAAGATACAAGATCGAGGACCTTCTCTCGTGTCCGGATGGGACTCTCCTTGGCGTGGAAGGCATGCTTGGCGTTCAGATATGAAGATTCCTTTCTCTGTAAACCGACTCCGTACAACCCTAGCCCCCTCCGATGTCTATATAAACTAGAGGGGTTAGTCTGTAGAGGCAATCATAATCATATAGGCTGGACATCTAGGGTTTAGCCAACACGATCTCGAGGTAGATCAACTCTTGTAACCCCTACACTCATCAAAGTCAATCAAGTAGGAAGTAGGGTATTACCTCCATAAATAGGGCCCTAACTTGGGTAAGCATCATGCCCCCTGCCTCCTGTTACCTTCGATCCTTAGATGCACAGTTCGGGACCCCCTACCCGAGATCTGCCGGTTTTGACACCGACAGCGGGGACCCCTGATTGGGACGTGCCGAGAGTGGGCTTTTGCCGTCGGTGACGGCGACCGCATCTACACTAAGCATCCACCCCTTCCCCCGGCGGACATGATCCACCCGGATGTTAGAGATGTGGCCACAGTCGTTTTGTGCGAGGGGGTGTGAAGAGAGCAACCCCAGCAAGCAACCGTGTAGGCTCGTCCTGGCTATGTATATTGGAGCGGTTTCCTTTTTTCTCCATATGAACCTATTTATATTGCGTACGTGCCACTGAAGAGAAAAGTTTTATTTACAAATGACGCGACAACGTTCATGTGTGGTTCCCGACCCTCCATTATTTATAAGTGAGTAACTACTACTAGACACGTCAAATTATCACGTGGGCTGCATCAACTTACAGAAATGAGCTCCACCGTGTCACGTGTGTGGTTGGGGAAGACGCAAAAGACGCAAAGAGTGCTACTAGTACACTATGTGCGTGGGTGCGTTTACCTCTTCTCTTCGAGCATGGTTATTAAAAGTATAGCCCACTACTGTACTACCACGCGGTTATTAAATATGGGCAAAGAGTATAGGCAGTAATAATGACTAATAAGTCGTGAAATCACGAGGCCCACGTTTCTCTATGTTTGACCGAGGAAGCAACCATCATTTCACTCCTTGTTGAATATCCATCCGCTGCTACCTCCGCGAATAAGTAAAAATTCGCTTCTACCTCCATAGCATGGTTAATAATATAGCCATGTCAATCACGACGTAGAAATATAATTCATTGATACAATAGGGGTGGATCTAAGTGTCGGTGTCAAAACCGGCGGATCTCGGGTAGGGGGTCCCGAACTGTGCGTCTAAGGCGGATGGTAACAGGAGGCGGGGGACATGATGTTTACCCAGGTTCGGGCCCTCTCGATGGAGGTAATTGTCGGTGTCAAAACCGGCGGATCTCGGGTAGGGGGTCTCGAACTGTGCGTCTAAGGCGGATGGTAACAGGAGGCGGGGGACACGATGTTTACCCAGGTTCGGGCCCTCTCAATGGAGGTAATACCCTAGTTCCTACTTGATTGATCTTGATGATATGAGTATTACAAGAGTTGATCTACCACGAGATCGTAGAGGCTAAACCCTAGAAGCTAGCCTATGGTATGATTGTTCTTATCCTACGGACTAAGCCCTTCGGTTTACATAGACAACAGAGGGGGCTAGGGTTACAGAGAGTCGGTTACAAGGGAGGAGATCTACATATCCGTATATCCAAGCTTGCCTTCCACGCTAAGGAGAGTCCCATCCGTACACGGGACGAAGTCTTCAATCTTGTATCTTCATAGTCCAATAGTCCGACTAAAGGATATAGTCCGGCTGTCCGAGGACCCCTTAATCCAGGACTCCCTTAGTAGCCCCAGAACCAGGCTTCAATGACGATAAGTTCGGCGCGTAGATTGTCTTCGGCATTGCAAGGCGGGTTCTTCTCCAAATTCTGAGTACCTGTCGAATAGTGTCCGGCTTCCCATAAATGTTGCATTCCTTGGCTTCTGCGCCCAATAATGGCTATCCTCCACGTGTCGAGCGGATGCGAGAAGTCGGGGCATTTTTACATTTGCCACCCTAGCCATGTGAGTAAATCGTCTATTAAAGAGACGGGGATTCTCAGATCCAGATCACACCATCCTCCCACAACGAGTATCCATCGGAGCGCGCCTGGAAAAATCCATTCCAACATGGCCGGCCATCGCAGCTCCTCCTCTCGCTCTCGTAGCCCTAAGCCCGGCAATTGGAAGAAGTGTTCCGTCCCTCACAGCCAATTAGTAGAGCTACAGACCCAGGGATTTCTCCCTCCAGCATATATGGTCCCCGTTCGAGCCGGGCTCGCCACCTACAATTGCGGGGAGCAAGCGGAGAGCTTTCCCAACCCATCCAGGGGAGAGCGGTTATGCCTTGTCCCTTACTTATTAAGAGGGCTTGGATTTCCAATTCATCCGTTCCTCTGTGGGCTCCTGGAGTTCTACGGCCTCCAGCTGCATAACTTTACTCCTGCCTCCATATTACACATCGCCGGCTATGTCGTCCTTTGCGAGCTGTTTCTGGGCTGCGAAGCTCATTTCAAGCTATGGAGGAGGCTATTCTGCCTCGTACCCCGTACACAGGAGGGGTCAATATATCAAGTGGGCTGAGCCGAAATATGGTGCATCGCCGGGACCGGATACCTATCCGGTATTCCGAAGAAGACATCCGAAGATTGGCCTTTGGAGTGGTTTTATATGGAGGACGTCCCCCTCCCGGACCCTATTCGGATGGGCCTTCCTGAGTTCGACAACGCTCCCTTGAAGAAACGCCGTAGCTGGCGCCCTCGGAGACCTTAGGTGGAAGATAACGGGGAAGTCCTTTACCTGATGGGTCGGATACAGACGCTGGCCCAGTCAGGATTGACAATAATCAAGGTTATGTCAATATGTATAATGCGGGGGGTGCAGCCACTTCAACGGAGAAGATGATGCCACCCGCTGCGGTCGTAAGGGACCGGACTCATTCGCTGCTCTAGCAAAAATTCTATCCAATTTGTACAAAGGAGAGGAAGAGGAGTTCATCCGCATCAAGCCACGGGATGGATTCTCCATGTACAACCCTCCAAGCTGGGTGAGCTGCTGCTTTTATTCCCAACCTTCTCGCATTCTTCGTCATAAGTATTTACCTTGCCATTTCATAGCAGGAACTGCGAAAAGCTGTAAGGGAGGTCCGCAGCCCGCCTCCACAACCGGAGGACCCTGACCGGGCCCTCGACCCCGGACTTGAAGAAGATCCGGCCACATTTGTGGAGCTTATTGACAGGAAGTTCTATCAATTAAGCTGCGACAGTGCCATGGTGGCCATCATAGCCGATTATCCGGGGCTAGTCCCTGCATCGCATGTAAGTAAAATCGGAGTTCTAACTTCCAAGAAGGATCCCTTTTTCTGCACTTCACCTACCGCACACATATGATGTTTTACAGGGAAGGCCCTCAGGACGCCATGCCGAATCCGCAATGACTCACCAAGAAGGGGCACTGAAGCCGGGTAGGCTTAAAAGGAAGGCGGTCAGGACTGAGACGCCGTCGCAGAGGTATGAAAGAGAACCCCGCTCTATGGTGGTCGTCTTTTAAAATATAATAACGCCCATGTTTCCTAGTAGGAAAAACGCTCGCCGGACTATATCCAGAGAGGTTGTTGGTCACGCCTCCACCAGTCGAGCTCCAGAGCCGGACTTAGAGGCGGACGCTAACATGGGGCCAACGCCGTATGTTCCTCCTACAGAGGATGTGGATAGGCTATCTGCTACAAATTCCGAAGTGGAGAGCGCCATGAATCACAGGCGTCGCCGGGCCGTACTCCGTGACGCTTGTTTCTCCCAAGAGGCGTTTGATGCCTTCAACTCAGGAGACGCGTACATCTGAGCTGCTCAAAATGGTCTTGTCAGAGCCACAAACCAATATGTAAAGGATATACGGGTAAGAAAATCTAATAATTATGTATATCAGTAGCCCATGAGACTTGAAACAGTTCGCACGACTGATTTAAGGATCCTTGTTTGCATAGGTTCTTACGGACAAGAATACCCAGTTGTCTCAAGAGCTAGAGGAGTGCAAAGCCAAGCTTCAGGCCACAGTTGCCACAGTGAAGGAGCCCGAGAAGGCCCCATCAGGTAACACTTGTTTTCATTGCAAAGAATGTCATGTACCAGGTAGTATGCGGCATGCGTGCAAATCTAACAATAGATTCTGCAGATGACTCCAGAGTGAATCCGGAGGTCATGCGAGGGGATGAGCAACATGCTAACTGACAACTAAAGGCTGGCGAGCGCGTGCTTACATGGGTTAGGCGGGAGAAAAACGATCTCGAAGACGCCAATACCCGACTGGGTGTTGAACTTAAAGATGTTCGAGCCCAGCTTGCTGACTCCGTGAAGGAGAATAAGAGGCTTCGACGCGGCATTTTCAGTAAGTGCTTGAACGAACTTTTAAAGAGTTCGGCGAAGAAACTGGCTGACAGAGTTATATCTGTAGGTATGCTGACGGGTCGTCCCGGGGAGGAGATGCCCGGGTCTACAGGCGATCTTCTGCCAGAGCTCTCACAACTGCACGAACAAGTATGGCAGGTAATGCAGGGCATTGCCCAAGCCTTGTGTCCATCCGCCTCCCTGCCAGGAGGCATGAGAGAGCTTGTAGAAAAGCTCAAGGGAGCGCGGCGACGCTTCTGATTATGGAAGGTATCAGCCTGCCGACAAGGTGCAAGGGAAGCCTGGGCCATGGTGAAGACACGATATACCAAGGCTGACCCGAACCACATGGCCGAAGTCGGACCTGTGGGGACTGATGGGAAAGAGATCCCCGTCAGTTTGGTTTATGACCAGGTAGAATTAGCCGCAAAGTATTCTCAACAGGACTATAGGCTGGACAGCCTGTTGGATGGTATAGAAGAAGAATTTAGTCAGTCTAAGTGACATATATTATCCCTAACCGGATTGTAAATCATTTGTCATGGCGGACCCTTTCGCCTCAACCTCCAGACCCGACAGTCCAGAGTGTATTCGAATATCCGCTCAGTTATGTAAAAACCGGGATATGCGTGGAAACCAGGCATAGGGGTTATAAGTTCTTGAATAGACAAGTACCCAACTAGCTATGTTATATTACATGGATAGTAAGAAACATCTTCCAGGGAGAATAGTTCCGTTAAGGGTTCCTTTCCCTGGGTACGCATGCATTAATGTGCATGTCCGGACTGCGAAAAGAGACGCAGGATATAAACATATGGGGGCATGTAGTACAATAGATAAAAATCGTCTTTTGTTCACCGACCGAATATTCCCTTAAGAACGCTAGCTTTCGGTTTCACGCAGTCTGAGGTACACATTCGGCAGATCCGGCAGTAACAATTGCAGAGGTGCTCCCCTTATGCCCTAGCCGAATTAACAGGAACATAGGGCATAAACACAATAGCCAGGCAACCCAGCTTGGCCAAAACTTAAGTCATATCGATGCATATAATGGAGAGAAAAGGTACATGTGAAGAGAAACACATGTGCGGGGCCTAGAGCCCGGAATATAGCTATATTAAGCTTCTGTATAAGAAGCCCCCAGGTATCATGAGCGAGCGCGGCTAGCGCGTCAATATTGTGTAGTCAAGACACATTTTAGCCTTTTAAGGCCTTGAAGAAAAAAAAGGGAAGAAGGAAATAGAGAAAAGACAGATAATGGATATATAAAAAATGGACAGAGGTGAGGAGACGAACATAGAGTCCGGCGCTAGGCGTAGAACCTTCGGAGTCTGGCTGCGTTCCATGGGTTTGGCTCGAGTCGATTGTCTCATGCATCCCGCAGATGGTACGCTCCGCCAGTCAGAACTTGGTCAATAACGAAGGGACCTTCCCATTTGGGCTTGACCTTGTTCTTTTTCTTCTCCGGTAGGCGTAGAACGAGTTCGACAACGTTATAAGTTTTGGCCCGTACTTCTCTGCTTTGATACCTTCGAGCCTGTTGCAGATAGAATGCGGAACGGGCTTTTGCCACGTCACGCTCCTCCTCCAGCGCGTCCAAACTGTCCTGTCGATCAAGCTTGGCTTCTTTCTCTTTATACATGCACACTCGAGGTGAGTCATGAATTATGTCGCAAGGCAGTACCGCCTCTGCGCCGTACACCATAAAAAATGGTGTGTATCCGGTAGTGGGATTCGGCGTGGTCCGCAGCCCCGATAGTACGGAGTCGATCTCCTCTACCCAATGCGTATCGAATTCCTTCAAGGATCGCACTAATCTGGGTTTAATGCCGCTCATGATAAGACCGTTTGCTTGCTTGATTTGACCGTTAGTTTGCGGGTGATAGACAGAAGCATAATCGAGCTTGATGCCCATGTTGCTGCACCAAAGTTTTACCTCGTCGGCTGTAAAGTTTGAGCCGTTATCGGTGATGATGCTGTGGGGAACGCCATAATGGTGTACAACCCCGGATATTAAGTCTATCACTGGTCCGGATTCGACCGTTTTAACTGGTTTGGCTCCTATCCATTTGGTGAATTTATCCACCATGACCAATAAGTATTTTTTCTTATGACTTCCCCCTTTGAGAGGTCCGACCATATCAAGCCCCCAGACCGCAAAGGGCCAAGTAATGGGGATTGTTTGGAGAGCGGTAGGCGGCATGTGGCTTTGGTTTGCAAAAAGCTGGCAACCGGCACAACGTTGAACGAGGTCCTGTGCGTCTGCTCGGGCCGTCGGCCAGTAGAAACCTGTGCAGAAGGCCTTGCTTACAAGGGCCCGAGCTGCGGCGTGGTAGCCACCAAGTCTAGCATAAATTTCTGCCAAAAGTTGCTGCCCTTCCTCTTCGGAGATGCACCTTTGAAGGAATCCAGTAGCGCTTTTCTTATAAAGCTCTCCCTCGTGGACCTTGTAGGCTTTAGACCGTCGCACAATGCAGCGTGCCTCGTTTGGGTCCTCGGGTAGTTCCTGCCTAGTTAGGTAGGCCAGGAATGGATCTGTCCACGAGGCGATGACAGCCATTATCACGTGGACGGAAGGTGTTATTTCGGTGGCAGAGCCTCCGATTATGTCAGAGTGTTCGGTATCTGGTGTTGTGGCCGGGTCTGGACTATTGTTAACGGTCTCCTTCCCATACCATGGATGTCTTAAACAACCTTTGCAAGAAGATATTAGGTGGGGCAGGGTCGCGCGTAGCGCCGATGCGGGCGAGGATATCCGCCGCCTGATTGTTTTCCCGGACCACATGGTGGAATTCAAGCCCCTCGAACCGAGCTGACATTTTGAGGAAGGCATTGCGGTAAGACACCATTTTTGGATCCTTAGCATCTAAGTCTCCATTTATTTGAGATATTGCGAGTTTTGAGTCCCCATGGACCTTCAGACGTTGAATGCCAATCGAGACTGCCATCCGGAGACCATGTAACAGGGCCTCATATTCTGTTGCGTTGTTGGAGTCTGTGTATAGTATTTGGAGTACGTATCGGACTATATCTCCGGTGGGGGATGTCAGGACGATGCCAGCCCCAGACCAGCCAACATTTTAGAGCCGTCAAAGTGCATAATCCAATTGGAGTACGCGTCGTACTCTTTAGGGAGTTCGGCTTCTGTCCATTCGGCGACGAAATCAGCCAGTACTTGTGACTTAATGGCTCGCCGTGGTTTTTATATTATGTCAAACGGGAGGAGCTCAATAGCCCATTTAGCAATCTAGCCCGTGGCCTCGCGGTTGTTTATTATGTCGTTGAGTGGTACTTTGGAGGCCACCGTAATTGAACACTCTTGAAAGTAGTGTCGTAGTTTCCGGGATGCCATGAAGACCGCGTATGCTATCTTTTGATAATGTGGGTACCGTGATTTGCATGGAGTGAGGACAGTGGATACATAGTATACCGACTTTTGAAGCGGGAACTTATGTCCGTCTATCTCTCGTTCGACGACGAGCACTACGCTTACAACTTGGTGTGTTGCCGCTATATATAGCAGCATTGTCTCGCTGACGTTTGGAGCGGCCAAGATTAGGTTTGTGGCTAAAACGGCTTTTATTTCTTCTAATCCGGCCATGGCTGCATCCGTCCACTCGAAGTGTTCGGTGCATCGAAGAAGGTGATAAAGAGGCAGTGCCTTTTCTCCCAATCGGGAGATGAAGCGGCTTAAGGCAGCCACGCATCCAGTTAGTTTCTGGATTTGCTTGAGGTCTATTGGGATGGCCAACTGTGACAGGGCTCGAATTTTAGCCATATTTGCTTCGATTCCTCTGTTGGAGACGATGAAGATTTTTCCGGATTGAGCTTAATGTCGTATGTTCGGAGATTGTCGAACGTGAGCCTCAAGTCGTCTATTAAGGATTCGACGTGTCTGGTTTTAATGACCACATCGTCTATGTATGCCTCCACTGTTTTTCCAATCTGTGTCTCCAAGCATGTCTGAATCATGCGTTGATAGGTTGCACCGGCATTTTTGAGCCCGAAAGGCATGGTGTTAAAACAGAAGGGGCCGTATGGAGTGATAAATGCCGTTGCGGCTTGATCGGACTCCGCCATCTTAATTTGATGGTATCCGGAGTATGCGTCGAGGAAACACAATGAGTCATGTCCTGCGGTAGCGTCGATAATTTTATCGATGCGAGGGAGGGGGAAGGGATCCTTTGGGCAAGCCTTGTTAAGGTCCTTGAAGTCGACGCATAGGTGCCAGGATTTTTCCTTCTTTGGTACCATCACCAGGTTTCCTAGCCAGTCCGGATGTTTTATTTCTCGAATGAATCCGGCCTCCAGTAACTTGGCTAGCTCCTCTCCCATGGCTTTTCGCTTAGGCTCAGAGAAGCGCCGAAGAGTTTGCTTGACCGGCTTGAATCCCTTTAGGATGTTAAGGCTATGCTCGGCCAGCCTGCGTGGGATTCCTGGCATGTCTGAAGGATGCTAGGCGAAGATGTCCCAATTCGCGCGCAAGAACTCCCGTAGCGCGGTGTCTACTGTGGGGTTTAACTGTGCCCCGATGGTTGCTGTTTTTGTAGGGTCCGTTGGATGGACTTGGGATTTGACTACTTCATCCGATGGTTTAAAAGAGGTGGACTTGGATCTTTTGTCGAGTATCACGTCGTCCCTCTCCATTGTGGAGCGCAGCGCAGTTAATTCCTCGGTCGCGAGGGCTTCAGATAACGCCTCGAGGGCTAGTGCGGCTGTTTTATTTTCGGCGCGGAGTGCTATGTCCGGATCACTAGCTAGAGTGATGATGCTATTGGGCCCGTGCATTTTGAGCTTCATGTACCCGTAATGGGCTATAGCTTGGAAGATCGTGAATGCCTCCCGCCCTAGAAGGGCGTGGTATCCGCTATTGAACGGGGCCACTTGGAATGTGATTTCTTCGGACCTATAATTCTCCGGCGTGCCGAATACCACATCTAGTGTGATTTTCCCAGCACATCGTGCCTCCCGACTAGGGATGATTCCTCTGAAGGTTGTGCTGCTTTGCTCAATGCGGCTTTTGTCTATTTCCATTTTTCGAAGAGTCTCCTCATAGATGAGGTTTAATCCGCTGCCGCCATCCATGAGTACTTTAGTAAGCCGAAAGTCATCCACAATTGTACTAAGGACCAAGGCGGCTGGTGCTCGGGCTGTTCGGAATTTAGGTTCGTCACTGGCATTGAAGGTGATAGCCGTATCGCTCCACGGATTTATTGCTGCCACGTGGCAGACTTTGGGAAGGCTGCGGAGTGCTCGCTTACGCCTATTATTTGAGGCGAAGGTCTCGAAGACTGTCAATACTGTATTGTTGTTCTCCACGGGATGGTGCTCTGCGGTATTGTTTATGAGGAGATCCTCACCGCTCTTGGCCACCTGACGGAGTACCCAACATGCTCTAAGGCTGTGTGTTGGCATGGTATCCGCTGTACTGTGAATTTTCCATGGCCCATTAAGCCATCCCTCCAATACGGTTCCACGCCCTATAGCGGGCTTTTGCTTCTTTGTAATTGGATCGGGTGACTTATGAGAGTACACCCTTTTAGTTTGGACGGGGGGTTTTGTCAGGGCCGGAGGATCCCAAAATTTTGTTTGGGTTTTCCAGACGCTTTCGATCGCATAGTACTTCCGTACTATGGCCGCCGAGTCAGCGAAGTGTGCTATGTCACGGTGACTTATGGCGTTGAGGATTCCCCTGTCCGTGCAATTTTTGCAAAAGAATGAAATTGCGTCTTCCTCGCGACAGTCCTTAACCTTGCTCATCACAAGGAGGAATCTGGCCCAATAGTGGTGTACTGTCTCTTGGGGCTCTTTTCTAATGTGGGAAATATCACTTATATCTGGGTGAGTGGGTAGATTTAAGTCCGAACCCTGACCCGATATGAGACCCAGGGGCGGAGGAGTTTCCGATCTTGGAAGTTCGGGCTCCGGGATGTTGCCCGCTAGGTCTGGCCCGCTGTCTGATTCTAGGTTCAAGGCTTGGGCCGTGTCCTCCTGTAGACGGGTATCCGGCTCGGAGAGCTCAGGAATCTGGACATAGTTCGTCCTCAAGATAGAGGAAGAATCGCTGAGTTGCTCCTCCACCACCGCTATCTGATGGGTGACCGACAGAGAGTTAATCTTCCTTTGGTTGGGTTTAAGCCCAATCCGATCATAGTACGTAGCAACTCCCAAAGCAGCGATGCGATCCAAGAGCTCGTTCAAGGAGGAGAGCTCCATTGGATCCATCTGCTCGGCGAAATCCGAGCCGACATGGAGGCGGTTTTTGATGACCCGAGAGGTCGTCGTCGACGCAGCGGCCGAACGGGCGGTCATGATGAAGTCGCCTAGTCGGAGAATTTGGCCTACAGCCAGGGCTCCCCCGGAGGTGATGTTGTCCTTGACAACAAGACGAGCCATCAAGCCTTACGGTGACGGCACAGTGGAACTCTCAATGAAAGCACCAATGTCGGTGTCAAAACCGGCGGATCTCGGGTAGGGGGTCCCGAGCTGTGCGTCTAAGGCGGATGGTAACAGGAGGCGGGGGACATGATGTTTACCCAGGTTTGGGCCCTCTCGATGGAGGTTATTGTCGGTGTCAAAACCGGCGGATCTCGGGTAGGGGGTCCCGAACTATGCGTCTTAGGGCAGATGGTAACAGGAGGCGGGGGACACGATGTTTACCCAGGTTCGGGCCCTCTCGATGGAGGTAATACCCTACTTCATGCTTGATTGATCTTGATGATATGAGTATTACAAGAGTTGATCTACCACGAGATCGTAGAGGCTAAACCCTAGAAGCTAGCCTATGGTATGATTGTTCTTGTCCTACGAACTAAGCCCTCCGGTTTATATAGACACCGGAGGGGGCTAGGGTTACACAGAGCCGGTTACAAGGGAGGAGATCTACATATCCGTATTGCCAAGCTTGCCTTCCACGCCAAGAAGAGTCCCATCCGGACTCGGTACGAAGTCTTCAATCTTGTATCTTCATAGTCCAGCAGTCCGGCTAAAGGTTATAGTCCGGCTGTCCGAGGACCCCTTAATCCAGGCCTCCCTCACTAAGGCTGGTGATTTTTTTACTTTGTATCTTTCTCTTTTTGTCTCATTTACTTATTTCACATAGGAGCACATGTAGAGGATGGCTATTCCTTTCGATGGGACTTCTTCATGGGGTTTATGACTAAGCAGCTCCGAATTATGCCTGCTGCCCACCACTCTGAAATGTGCCATCTGTAGGGAGTAGTCCCTTTGCAACAATGAGGTCCACTAGGTCTAGCACGTCCTGTAAGAAGAGGCTGTCACGCAAAACATACATCTTGTTGCCTTCTTCCTCGTACAGTATGTACCACTGGTACATACTACTAGTACTACTACTACTCGTTCTCCTATAAACCTTGCGCTTGGTATCTCCAAAATATTAACCTTGCGATTGGCTCTTCGCCTCTTCGAGAAGTCGAGCAATAATGGTACTACAGTATATATCGTTCTGGCTATATGAGACTGGATGAATTGCTGCACGTCCACCACGTGGGCGAGGGTCGAGGGGCGAGGGAGAGTGCGTACTATTACGTTTGTTTCAATATGGACTACATATGGAGGAAAATGAGTGAATCTACACTCTAAAATACGTCTATATACATCAGTGTTTGGAGTATGTACTAGTAGTTCATATTGAAATCTACTAAAGGACATATATTCCAAACAATATGATAATCTCTCTGACCAAGATAGGGACAAGGAGTAAACGGAGGGACTAGTAAAATTTTCTCCTCGTCCTGCGAGCCACCGCGTGCGTGGGCGAGGGAGCAGGCATAAGGCGTAGTAAGAAAGCTTCACCTGGTCCTACGAGCCACCGCGCCCGTGGGCGGGGGAGACGGTGTACTAAGCAAGCTTCTCCTCGTTCTGCGTGTTGACGAGACACATCAAAAGTAATACGTACAAAGCATCTCGAGTGTATAGAGCCTTCCCTCTAAGGTAGGCCCCACATGGTTTGCCTCTTTTTTGACATAACGCGTCAAGTCGCAATTTGTTTGTTCATCTGTGGTAGACGATCCTCCATCAAGTGGACAACCAGTACACGTCTCAAATTACCACGTGGGCTGCCTTTCGTACATAAATGAGCTCCACCATATACCCGTGCGGGTGTGGTTGGGAAAGAGACGGAAGTGCGTGCGCCGTGCGTGCACCTCTTCTCTTCGTGCACGTCCCCCACTTACGTGGGTGTGTGTGAGAGATACAAACCTAGAAAGATGGCGTGTGCGTTCGTGAGTGTTTTTTATGGGGGGTGTGATTTCGTGAATGTATTTGTGGTAATATGTGTCGATGACATCTGAAACAAAAATTTGACACATGCAATGTGTGTGAAATAGAGGCCTATCTATATCATATATAGAGGGGGCGATCCACGAGAAGAGAGGGAGGGGTCATAGATATCGATAGAGTCGAAGAGAGGATCAAGTGGGCGGGTGCGAGATCGATGAAGAGAGCCATCAAAATTGTGTGTCTGCAAGTCAAAGATATAGGGCGACTGACCTACCGGAACGTCAGAGGGCACATGAGAAGTTTGTGTGTGGCAGAGAGAAATGACTAGAGCGCTCGATGTATCGGTGTGTGGGGGGGGGGGGAGGGGGAGGCTGAGGCCTAACTAGAGAGGTAGAACGACTTGTATATGTATTGAGAAGGAGAGACCCAGCTATGTCTTGAGGTAGATCGGTTGACATCCATACATAATTGAAGGACGGGAAATAGGTTGGGACAGAGAGAGAGAGAGAGAGAGAGAGAGAGAGAGAGAGAGAGTGGGGGAGGGAGAGGGGTAGAGTGCTGGATGGGTGATGGAGTTGCTTCTCGAAGATGGTGGGAGAGGCCTACTAGACAAACTAAGGGTAGAACTGCAATATTATCAATAAGAGTGAGGACGTTTTTCTGTGTGTGCCTGTGCGTGATAGATGTATTGGGACGCATGCATGGATGATGAAGGGGAACCATGTGTTTGGTAAGTAAACCTAACTAGATTGGTAGATCAATTGTTGTTTGTCGGAGGAAGGGAGAGACATAAATAATTAGGTAAATCGATCGACTTGTGGGGAAAAACGAGTTATAAGGACCTAGCTAGCTGTATGTATAGCGGGAGATCGGTCGGTGTACATCCATTTGTTAGAGGCAAATAAGACCCAGCGAGACGGATAGACAGAGAGAATGGAGCTAGGAGGTGGTGCGAGAGGCCGGGCTACTAGCTAGATAGGGGGAGGAGTGTGCGATTGTGAGATCAATGAAAAGAGGGGCGAGATTTTACATGTGTGTGGGACCGTATGTGAGACATGAGGCATGGACAAAGAAAGGAGGAGATGGAAGGTGCGTGTGTATGTTGTAGGCAGACATCGCTGGAGAGGTTTATTGATCGGTGTGTGTCGGAAAGGAGTTGTGGGGACTGTGGGAGATCATCCTGAAGAAAAAAATGAATGTGCGCGATGGATAGAATGCCGAGGGAGGGGGAGGGCGAGGAGGGCGTATGCATGCACGAGAGAAAGTTAGTTCTAGCTACAAAGATTTGAGGATTATGTGGGTGTAAGAGACTAACAAAGATCATAATTTGATATGAAAGTGGATTCATATATATGAATAGGAGATCATATCGTTATAAACATATGCATGCATGAATATAGCGGTGATAGGTGTGATGTGGTTTTGCACATGTTATACCATAATGTGATAATGCATGGCGTTTGCAACTCACAACTCAATGTCAAACAATCTAAACCATACTATACATCGAACAATATCACATTTATTTTGAATTCGTGATAATGTGTGGTGTTTGCAGCTTACAACTAAATATCGAACAATCTAAACAATACTATATATCGAACGATCTCACATTTTATTTGAACTTGTGGTAATGTGCGGCGTTTGCAACTCACATCTAAATACTTGTAGGCGTAGGGGGCGGGGCACCATACATTATGTGATAAACACATTATACATATGAGACATGGTTTAGATTATGAAGATCTAGATAGAGCTTGAAATGTAATGTGATTTGAAATAAACATAAAGTGGATTCAAAAAATTGAGTTCGAGTTCATATAGTACACATAGTTCATATCTAACTTGATAGTAATCATGTGGTGTGCTGTGAAGATAATACACAAACGATGGTTTAACTTGACAATAATGATGATTGTAGATCTTATTAAAATAGAGAAACGAATTCAAATGGTTTGACTTCACAACAATCATTATTGTAGATCTTATTCAAATAGAGAAACGAATTCAAATTTAGTTTATATTGAAGCAGTAGTATACATGTTTGGAATGCACTAAAACGTTCATTTGAGTAGCAAGTTACATGCATTATACACGTAGCGAAATATTTTAATTGAACATAACACGAAGTCAAAGTTTTGAATGGCATTTGTAGTGCGAATTGATTTGCTATAGTACACGGGACCAGACTCTCTTGTGTGGTGCGAATTGATTTGTTTTTGTTTTTTTCGTCGACAGAAGTACGAATTGATTTGGTACAGTACACGTTAGGCTTGTCCGAAAATTTCAACCTTTGCCTTGTTACCCCGAAATATTTAAGATATATCTTTGTCACATTGTGCTCCGAATACTCCCTCCATCTCAACCCGCGCCTTGCTATCCGAAAACTACAACGCGCGCGAAAAATCCCACCTCCTGTGAAATCCCGACACGTGAAATGCCCGTGATACCCCTGAACCAAAAGAACCGCCTAGCTCAAATTGGTGGGGGTACTTCCATAACTTACCCCACATTTCGGACAAGCGCGTCCCTAAGCCATGGTTCCCCACTCCCATCCCATCAGCCCACCCATTCGTACACCAAGGCCGCGAAAACCTGTGAAGCCCCACACCCTCCTCCGTCCGCCACCCAGCCGAAGCCTCTTCCCCGACGATGTCGTCCACAGCAACACCTCGACGTCCCTCATCCACCGTACCAGATGAGGATCCGTCATCGATCTCGTCGTCCCACCGGTTGAGCTACCCCGTCCTCCACCTCCAAGGAGCTGCCCCGACATTCCCCTCATCTTTCGCGCCACCTCCATTCCCACACCATCGTCTTCACATGCACCACCGGAAGAGCAACATCATCAGCGTTTCCTTGGATGAAGCAGAGGCCTAATTGGTGCCACCAAAGAGGTTGTACACTAATCGCCACATTTTCTTCTTGATTCAATCTCATGGTGCTGCCGGCGCTCAGTCCCGAGCCGACATGCCGCGGCTCCATCCATGGCGGCGTTGCGGGCCCACTTCCTCCATGGCCTCGCTCCCTCGGCGGCGACGTCCACATCAATAGGAGCTGATGCTACTTTAGCTCTCGCTCGCGCTGCTGCTCTGCTCTTGCTCTTGGTCCCCTCCCTGGTCTGCTCTTGCTCTTTCTCTTTCTCTTGCTCTTTCTCACGCTGCTGCTCTCGCTCTTGCTTGGGATGCTGCTCCGATTTAGCTACACTTCAGTCGACTGAATCAACTTTTGGGTCAGTCGATTTTCAGGGGGTGGGGGTTGCTCGCCGGAGTTAAGGAAGAACCAACCGCAGCGGGGAGGGGAGCTCGCCGGAGAGGTACCCCACTATCTATCTTAGGGTTCAAGGTGGGGGCGGTGGTCACCGGCGGTGGTGGGGCGGTGGCTTGGGGATCGCCGGAGAAAAAGCTCGGCATGAGGGGGGGGGGGACTAGAGGGATGGCCGGGGCGGCAGCGGACCGGAAGTGGGGAGTGGTTTCGGGGCGGGCGGGGTGGCGCACCGCCGGCCGCGGGCGGCGGGGGGCAGCGGTTTGGCCGGTGGTGGCTGCTACCTCTTGAGCATGCGTTGGTTTTCCCTTCAAGAGGAAAGGGTGATGCAGCAAAGCAGCGTAAGTATTTCCCTCAGTTTTTTAGAACGAATTTATCAATCCACTAGGAGACAACGCACAAATCACCTAGTACATGCACAAACAATCAAGAACCTTGCAACCAACGCGATAAAGGGGTTGTCAATCCCTTCACGGTCACTCGCAAAAGTGAGATCTAATAAAGATAGTAAAGTAAATATTTTTGGTATTTTTATTGTATAGATTGGAAAGTAAAGATTGCAAAATAGTAAATGAGATGTGATGTTTTTAGGTTACAATAGTATATATAGGTGAAAGAAGTACGTCGATAGAGCTGCGAGGGGCCCACGAGGGTGGGGGCACGCCTACCCTCCTGCGCGCGCCCTCCTGCCTCGTGGCCGCCTCGTTGCATCCCCGACTTCATCTCCAAGTCTTCTGGTTTGCTTTCGGTCCAAGAAATATCATCATGAATGTTTCATTCCGTTTGGACTCCGTTTGGTATTGCTTTTCTACAAAACTCTAAAATAGGCAAAAAAAAAAACAGAAACTGGCACTGGGCCTCCGGTTAATAGGTTAGTCCCAAAAATAAGATAAAATAGCATATTAAAGCCCATTAAACATCCAAAACAGATAATATAATAACATAGAACAATAAAAAATTATAGATACGTTGGAGACGTATCAAGCATCCCCAAGCTTAATTCCTGCTCATCCTTGTGTAGGTAAATGATAAAAACAGAATTTTTGATGTGGAATGCTACCTAACATATTTATCAATGTAATTTTCTTTATTGTGGCATGAATGTTTAGATCCGAATGATTCAAAACAAAAGTTTAATATTGACATAAAATAATAATACTTCAAGCATACTAATAAAGCAATCATGTCTTCTCAAAATAACATTGCCAAAGAAAGCTATCCCTACAAAATCATATAGTCAAAAAATCCGGTAAAAAACGTTTGTGATACTTGAAGTACGATGGCTCCTCCCACCCCCACCGCCGCCCTAAACCCTAGCCACCCTCCACGCCGGCGATCTCCATGTTCAACTGTGGGGCAGGTCTTCTGATCCGCTCATTCGCTCCGGCGTCCTCCCCTCTTTCTTCTGGTTGTCATCTTCATGGCGGTGCATGCATCAATCTCTCTTGGGTTGGATTTTTCACCCGGAATGGCCCTTTCTCAGGAGATCTGGCACTCTTTTCGGAGGACGGTGCATCCTACGGAAAGATCTGGCCACTTCATCATGGTGGTCTCTTTTGCTCGGAGTTCTTTCCGTTTGGATGAGGATAATGTTGGCCTCTCTCTCGAAGCTGCTATTGGAGGTTATTGTTCTTCGCTTAAGGTATCTTGCCTACGTGACCGTGTATTCTCCTTCCATGTCTCTTGAAAGGATGTTGGGTTTTTCATTCTGCATCAAAGATCCTTTATGTGCGACCATTTTAAGTGTTTCTTCCATTTTTGGGGACATGGGGGTCCTAATTGGGAGCAAGAGTTTAAGCGTTGGCAATTAGAGTGTCAACATGAATGGATCTTGGTTAGTCCCTCTAAGGCTAGAGCCAAGTTAGGGTTGTTAGCCATGTAAAACCCTCCGGCCAAGTCTTCTCTCAAATCCACTAATGGTGCTAAGAAGAAGCTTAGGTTTGCCACATTCATTAATTGTGAGGCGTGCAAAGGTTATCGTTATCCTACCTCTTCACAAGATTGTTTAACTGTTCAGGAGGCTGGCTATTTGGTTAATCTGATGAGGAGCCTTCCTTGCCGGAGATGCACACCCCCTCGCCACCGGTGTCCATCAAGTTTGGATCTTTGCCACCATCTTCGGAGTCTCCGCGTTCGGTTCCGTCATCGCCCGGATCTCCTGGGATTTTGAAAATTATTGTTGGGCCAAAGTTCTCGGGTTCAAAAGATTTTCCTATTGATCTAGATACCGATGGCCCACCTAGTCCTGACACCCTGGGCCCAGATACTGTCAATGCCCCAATCGACGTATCTGATGATGATTCTATTGATGCTGGTACTCAGGCTGCTCATATTCCCTCCCCATAGGATATTGTTTCCGATCTGCAAAGTTTTGATGAGATGATTGAAGACCTCGCTGCCAAATTTTGGGACTGCCAACATTGTTTGGGTATGGCCCACACTTCAGTGACCTGCACCAACTTGGTCCGGTGTCACAAGTGTTTTAGGTCTGGTCACATTAAAAAAGATTGCGTCCGCCAACCGCCCGAGTCGTCCATCTGGGTGCCTAAAGTCCCATCGCTAGGTTTCGTTTCTCACGCCCGAACAGAGCAGCTGGCCTCTCCGCCTTCCAATCCACCGCCGCCCCCCAAAAAACCCCAATCTGCTTCTCCTCCATAGCCGTCGCTGCCTCCACTGCAATCTCTTGTGGTCTCTCCGCCTGATCTCTCAATGGCGGTCTATGCACTTGACCAGCGGCGTTTTCTTCCGGCCGGCTACGACATCATCGACGGTGGCGGAGACAGATTGCCGCGCACCTACTTCACCACCCAGCAGCCACCTCCGCGCATGCATGAGCAGTTCATGGTGGCCATTGTTGAGCCAGTGCCACCTGCTCATATGGTGGCCATCAGGCGGGAACAAGTTCTTCACTTCACCACCCAGACACTGCAAGTTCCGGTACGTTCTGCTCAGTCATGGGTTCATGGAGTTGGCCTATTTGAGATGGATGACCCAGTAGTCCATGGATCCTTTACTTTGCATCCGCCGTTTCCTTTGGGTCTATATGAGGAGGGAGAAGAGTTCTTTGTCAGATTTATTCCGCATGACCATGGTGAGGGGTTTCGTGCGTTGCATGGCTATCGTACGGGCTGGCTTATGTTCGGAACACACAGGGTCTTGCTGATGTGGTCGGGACTTTTGGTCAGTTTCATTATTGGAACCACACCGACCGTCGACGCGCTCGCTCCCTTGTCAGAGCTTCTTTTCCAGACAATGCCTTGGTTCGATGTGGTTTTTAGAGAGTTTGCTAATTGGGGTGGTACGATTGTGTCTTGGACGTCTGCTTGCTATATTATATCTGCTGAGTTTGCTGAAGCCATGATTGGGGCGGACGAAGACCCGATGCCGCTGGATGGTAATCCACACCCTATCCCTGGAGAAAACCCCCCGCAACCTTTCTAGGCTATGCCACCTTACGCAGCCTTAGGGTGGAATGCTGTCCCACCAAATCATCAGCCCCTCCAGCAAGGCTTCAATGGTTGGGAACCCAATGCACAACAGGATGAGGGCTGGGGTGCTTGGGAAGAACAAGCTCAGAATCAGCATGTGGATAATGATCAGGACGCCGCGCGGCATGAGGAGGAGGTTGAACAGAATTCTATGGTCATGGATGCACCATCTTTTGGTTCTTCTGGATCGGTGGCGCTGATGGACCAACATGGTCTGAATTTAGAGGTTCAACAACAATTACATCAACCTGTGGTCGACCCAATTCAGTTGGGGATTGTGCGTGTGGTCTACGGTCCGGTTCTGCCGCCGCAGATGATTTGGGAATGAACCTTCCGCATGATGCTACCTGAGATTGTTTCAGCACAGATCCCCTGCTCTCCTTCTTTGTCGGTGCTCCCGCCTTTTGTCTTGCCTACGCGCTTTTGGCCCTGGGTGATTGAGCTGGATTTTATCACCAAGATGGCATCTGCTGGCTTCTTCTCGTCTGCCCTATGCGTTCCCAGGAAGAGATCTCCAGTTATAATTGAGCCGCTCCAGTCGTAGTCACCCTCCATGTCTCAACCAGAGCAGCCTACTCAGGTGGTGCAGCACGTTGATAAGCAATAGCCCAGCTAGGATATTCCTTCAGGTGATTTTCAGTTTCAGGCTCAGACTCCTCCTGTCCTGGGCAAACGCACATCCTGCAGACCCCGCAAGTCTGTCCAGTTGGTTGCTGTAGAGCCAGATTTCTCTACCAGACGGGTAACTCGGAGCTGCGCCAAGGCGATAGGATTCAAGCCCACCTCTGCTATCCCGATGAAACCTTCAAGCCTTCGTCGACCTCGGGCCAAGAAGCCTTGCCTTCCCGTGCCGGATTCTGGAGAAGATGGAGCTGTGCTTCCACCTCCGACACCTATCTCTTCTCTGCAACAGTTGGGTGAGGCGCTGCAAATCCCTCCAGAAGATCTTACGGTGGCCAAGCTTATGGCTGGCCCAGAGTCTGATGATTCTAGCAAGCCTTCCAATGATGAATGATCCTATTTGTTTAGGCCGGGGGAGGGTTCAGAGACCTCTGTTCTTTTGGGTTGTTTTTATCCTGGATTTCTGTGTGTTGGGTTTATCTGTGGTTTGGCTGAACTATGTCATGTTACGCTACTCATTCTGTTATGCAGTTATGAGTTTATTATGCTTTTATTCCTGTGTTAATGGATCATACGTCTTATCGTAATTGGCGAGTTCTGTGCTGGAATGTGCGCGGGCTGAACTCTGAGGACAGGCAGCGAGATGTTAGGGCTAAGATTGAGGAGAGCAAATGTTCTATCATCTTCCTGCAGGAAACTAAGTTTGAGCATTTCGATCTGTGATCGATACGTGCATTTTGTCCTCGTAGATTTTATCACTTTGCATTCTCCCCCTCTGTGGGAGCGTTAGGTGGTCTTCTGGTTATTTGGAATTCGGCAGTTTTTAGTGGCACTCTGGTTGAGGTACAACGTTATGGCCTCGTTATCTCTTTCAAGTCTGTGCACAACTCTGAATCCTGGACTTTGGTGTCTGTCTATGGCCCGTGCCAAGGGCCCCAAAGGGATGAGTTTGTTCAGTGGTTGTACAACCTTCCTATACCCGCGGATCAAAACTGGCTCCTCCTTGGGGATTTTAATTTTACCCGTTCGTTGGATAATAGGAATAGGCCTGGGGGCGATGTTAATGACATTTTTTTGTTCAGTGAGATCATCGACCACCTAGGTTTGCTAGAATTACCTCTCAAAGGCAGAGCCTACACCTGGTCTAACATGTAGGAACAACCTCTCATGGAGCAACTGGACTGGTTTTTTACTACTGCTGACTGGATATCTGCCTATCCGAATACAGTAGTTCTTCCACTGGGTAAAACCTCCTCGGATCATGTACCTTGTGTTGTGTCAATTGACACCACTATTCCAAAGTCCAAGATCTTCCGCTTTGATATTTTTTGGGTGGAAATGCCAGGTTTTTTTATTGTGTTAGGACCTCTTGGGAGGAGCCCATTGCTGTGGGTTTATCTGCACCTGCCACTCTGTCTGTTAAGTTCAAGAGGTTGAGATTTGCACTCAAGAAGTGGAGCACTAATCTTTCCTCCTTAAATAAGTTGTCCACTAAATGTTCTGAGGTGGTTCTGTACTTTGACACCCTTGAGGAACTCAAACCCCTGACCAGACCAGACCAGAGTTTAACTTCAGGAAAATCGTCAAGCTTCAGTATGAACGCCTTCTGAAACTGCACCATATATACTGGAAGCAGAGGTGCACTATTAGATATATCATGGTGGGGGATGAAAATTCCAAGTTCTTTCATGCTATGGCCTCGGAGAGGCTTAGACGTAACTCAATCTCCTCGCTGCAGAGAGAGGATGGTTCATCTGTCAGTGATCATGACCAAATGGTAGGAATTTTATGGAACTCCTTCAAGTCTAGAATGGGCCAAGCGCAGGGTATCTCCATGGGTTTTGTTCTCTCTTCTCTTATTGAACCAATCTTGGGGCTTGATGATTTGGATGCTCCCTTTTCTGATTAGGAGATTTCTACGGTGCTAAAAGATCTGCCTACTGATCGGGCACCTGGGCCTGACGGTTTTAATGGTATGTTCGTCAAAAGGTGTTGGACTATTATTGAGAAAGATTTCAGACAATTAGTTAAGGACTTTTATGAGGGGAGGATCAGCTTGCAGAACATTAATTCCTCCTTCATCACCCTCATTCCGAAAATGTTGGCGCCAATGGGTCCTAATGATTTCCGGCCTATTTCCCTAACCAACACCTGTCTCAAATTCCTAACTAAGTTGTTGGCTAATAGATTACAGAAGGTAATCCTCAAATGCATACATAAGAACCAATATGGATTTCTGAAGCATCGTTCTATTCAGGATTGCTTGGCATGGGCTTTCTAGTACATCTATCAGTGCAAGCAATCAAAGAAGCCAATCATTCTCTTAAAGTTGGATTTTTCTAAGGCCTTTGATATTGTTGAACATGAGGCCATTCTGGCTCTTCTTCTTGCAAAAGGTTTTCCTACTAAATGGATTGGTTGGGTCAAGGAAATTTTGTCCTCTGGGGACTCTCAGGTTCTACTCAATGGCATCCCTGGCAATCACTTTAACTGTAAGTGTGGGGTTAGGCAAGGGGACCCTTTTTCTCCGTTGCTCTTTGTTTTGGCAACAGACTTGTTACAATCTATTGTCAACAAGATGTTGCTTGATGGTATTCTCTCTCTGCTGATTGAATGCAATGACAAGGATTTTCCAATAATCCAGTACGCTGATGATACAATCTTGCTACTTCCTGCGGATGAGGCCCAGTTAGTGGCCCTCAGGGACATCTTACATACTCTTGCTAAATCCACTGGTCTGAGAGTTAATTTTGCTAAATCCATGATGGTACCTATTAATGTCCCTGAAGCTGATGCTCTTCGGCTCTCTTAGATTTTTCAGTGTACTCTAGGATCTTTGCCCTTCACTTATCTTGGTCTCCCTTTGGGAACGACCAAGCCAACGATCCTTGATCTGATGCCTTTGGTGGATTCACTTGAGAGGCGCCTCACTGCAAGTTCAACTATGTTAAACCAAGGTTGCAGGCTCCAGTTGCTGAGATCTGTTCTTTCTTCCATGCCTATATATTTCCTTTGTTCCCTATCTATTCCACCTGGCATCATCAAGCAATTAGAACGAATTATGCGCCAATGTCTTTGGAGAGGGAACTCTGATACACCTAGGCAATCCCTTGCTGCGTGGGATATGGTTTGTAGACCTAAGGAAAAAGGGAGATTGGGGGTTATCAATTTGTAGCTTCAGAACCAAGGGCTTCTCATTAAACACCTACATAAATTTTACAATAAAGCTGATATACCTTGGGTATCCTTGTTATGGGGTTCATACTATGATATAGTTGTCCCTCATGCCACTGTCCTATGTGGCTCCTTTTGGTGGAAAGATATTTTCAAGTTAGCTGATAATTACAGAGTTGTTGCCTCTGTTTCAGTTAATAAAGGGGATTCGGTTCTGTTCTGGTCTGATGCTTGGAATTTGGGTGGTTCTTCGATGCCTTTGAGACAAAGACTGCCTCGGTTGTTCTCTTTTGCTTTGGATGATAAGATTTCAGTGGCAGATTTTCTTGACAGTCAGGATAGAGCCTCCTTTTTTCAGCTGCCTATTTCCCAACAGGCTGCTCTTGAACTGGATTCACTTACCTCTTGGGTGAACAATTTGGCTAGGGATCCGTGCGATAATGATGTTTGGTCTTGGGTGGGACCCACAGGGGCTTACACGTCAAGGAGCTATTATACCATCATGAATTCTCATATGGCCACCATTCAGCCTTGCAAATGGTTATGGAGCAGTCGATGCACGCTGAAAAACAAGGTTTTTTACTTGGCTTTTATTCTTTAACAGACTCAACACCAAGGACCTGCTGGTGAGGAGGCACTGGCGGGCTGGGGATGCTGATAACCTCTGTGTTTTGTGCCACCAGCATATATATGAGGATCGTCAACACCTGTTCTTCTCTTGCAACTTCAGTACAAGAATCTAGACCTATTTGCAGATTGACTGGTCTCGTGGCTCTACTGTGCACCAATGCATTTCTTTGGTCGGGCAAAGATTTGCTAAAAGTTTCTTCTTTGAGGTGGTGTTCACGGCAGCTTGGAACATTTGGATTCTTCGGAATGGAAGGACATTCAGAGGGGAACGACCTACGTTTAGTGCTTGGCGTTGTAAATTTGTACATGATTTAACTTTGCTTTCCCATAGAGTTAAGGATCATGTTAGACCCCTCCTTCTAAATTGGATGGATGGGTTACATTGATTTTTCCTTTGTATAGGTAGGTATAGGTAAGTTTGGCCTCTCTGGCCTTCTTTTCTCCTAGTTTCTTTTTTGTATAGTTAACTTGTTCTGGACTCTTGTTTTTTTTGAATAAATGACTGTGGGGCTGTGCCTTGCAGTAGTTAGTCAAAAAAATCATATAGTCTGGCTATGCTCTATGTTCATCACACAAAATATATTAAATCATGCACAACCCTGATGACAAGCCAAACAATAGTTCCATACTTTTGATGTTCTCAAACTTTTTCAATCTTCACACAATACATGAGCGTGAGCCATGGACATAGCACTATGGGTGGAATTGAGCGGTGGTTGTGGAGAAGACAAAAAGGAGGAAGATAGTCTCACATCAACTAGGTGTATCAACGGGTTATGGAGATGCCCATCAATAGCTATCAATGTGTGTGAGTAGGGATTGACATGCAACATATGCACTAGAGCTATAAGTGTATGAAAGCTCAACAAGAAACTAAGTGGGTGTGCATCCAACTCGCTTGCTCACGAAGACCTAGGGCAATTTGAGGAAGCCCATCATTGGAATATACAAGCCAAGTTCTATAATGAAAAATTCCGACTAGTATATGAAAGTGACAACATAGGAGACTCTCTATTATGAAGATCATGCTGCTACTTTGAATCACAAGTGTGGTAAAAGGATAGTAGCATTGCCCCTTCTATCTTTTTCTCTTATTTTTTTATTTGGGCCTTTTCTCTTTTTTATGGCCTCTTTTTTTTTCTCTTTTTTTTATTGTTTGTCCGGAGTCTCATCCCGACTTGTGGGGGAATCACAATCTCCATCATCCTTTCCTCACTGGGACAATGCTCTAATAATGATGATCATCACACTTTTATTTACTTACAACTCAAGAATTACAACTCGATACTTAGGACAAAATATGACTCTATGTGAATGCCTCCGGCGGTGTAACGGGATGTGCAGTGAATAAAGATTGACATGTATGAAAGAATTGTGAAGGTGGCTTTGCCACATATACGATGTCAACTACATGATCATGCAAAGCAATATGACAATGATGGAGCGTGTCATAATAAACGGAACGGTGGAAAGTTGCATGGCAATATATCTCGGAAAGGCTATGGAAATGCCATAATAGGTAGGTATGGTGGCGGTTTTGAGGAAGGTAAATGGTGGGTTTATGGTACCGGCGAAAGTTGTGCGGTACTAGAGAGGCTAGCAATGGTGGAAGGGTGAGTGTGCGTATAATCCATGGACTGAACATTAGTCATAAAGAACTCACATACTTATTGCAAAAATCTATTAGTTATCGAAACAAAGTACTACACGCATGCTCCTAGGGGGATATATTGGTAGGAAAAGAACATCACTCGTCCCCGTCCGCTACTCATAAGGAAGACAATCAAAAAATAAATCATGCTCCGACTTCATCACATAATGGTTCACTATACATGCATGCTACGGGAATCACAAACTTTAGCACAAGTATCTCTCAAACTCACAACTACTCAACTAGCATGACTCTAATACCACCATCTTCATATCTCAAAACAATCATAAAGAATCAAACTTCTCATAGTACTCAATGCACTTTATATGAAAGTTTTTATTATACCCATCTTGGATGCCAATCATATTAGGACTAATTTTATAGCCAAAGAAAATTACCACGCTGTTCTAAAAGACTCTCAAAATCATATAAGTGAAGCATGAGAGATCAATAATTTCTATAAAATAAAATTACCACCGTGCTCTAAAAAGATATAAGTGAAGCACTAGAGCAAAATTATCTAGCTCAAAAGATATAAGTGAAGCACATAGAGTATTCTAATATATTCCGATTCATGTGTGTCTCTCCCAAAAGGTGTGTACAGAAAGGATGATTGTGGTAAACTAAAAATCAAAGACTCAAATCATACAAGACGTTCCAAGCAAAACACATATCATGTGGTGAATACAAACATAGCCTCAAGTAAAGTTACCGATAGACGAAGACGAAAGAGGGGATGCCTTCTGGGGCATCCCCAAGCTTAGGCTTTTAGTTTTCCTTGAATTTTACCGTGGGGTGCCTTGGGCATCCCCAAGCATAGGCTCTTGCCACTCCTTATTCTAAATCCATCAAACCTTTACCCAAAAACTTGAAAACTTCACAACACAAAACTCAACAGAAAATCTCATGAGCTCCGTTAGTATAGAAAATAAACCACTACTTTAAGGTACTGTAATGAAATCATTATTTATTTATATTGGTGTTAAACCTACTGTATTCCAACTTCTCTATGGTTCATACCCCCCTATACTACTCATAGATTCATCAAAATAAGCAGAAAACACATGAAAAACCAGAATCCATAAAAAACAGAACAGTCTGTAGCAATCTGTAATGTTCGAATACTTCTGTAACTCCAAAAATTCTGAAATAAATTGGTGGACGTGAGGAATTTGTCTATTAATCATCTTAAAAAAGAATCAACCTAAAATCACTATCCAGTAAAAAATGGCAGCTAATCTCATGAGCGCAAAATTTTCTATTTTTTACAGCAAGATCGCAAAGACTTCACCCAAGTCTTCCCAAAGGTTCTACATGGCACAAACACTAATTAAAACATAAAACCACATATAAAGAGAATCTAGATGAATTATTTATTACTAAACAGTAGCAAAAAGCTAAGAACAAAAATAAAATTGGGTTGCCTCCCAACAAGCGCTATTGTTTAACGCCCCTAGCTAGGCATACAAGCAAGAATAGATCTAGGTATTGTCATCTTTGGTATGCAATCCATAAGTGGCTCTCATAATATATTCATAAGGTAATTTAATTATTTTCCTAGGAAAGTGTTCCATGTCTTTTCTTAACTGAAATTGGAATCTAATATTTCCTTCTTTCATGTCAATAGTTGTACCAATCGTTCTAAGGAAAGGTCTACCAAGAACAATAGGACATGTAGGATTGCACTCTATATCAAGAACAATGAAATATACGGGCACATAATTACTATTTGCAACAATAAGAACATCATTAATCCTTCCAATAGGTTTCTTAATGGTGGAATCCGCAAGATGAAAATTTAAAGAACAATCATCAAATTCACGGAAACCTAGCACATCACACAAAGTTTTTGGAATCGTTGAAACACTAGCACCCAAATCACATAAAGCATAGCATTCATAATATTTAATATTAATTTTAATAGTAGGTTCCCACTCATCATAAAGTTTTCTAGGGATATAAACCTCTAGTTCAAGCTTTTCTTCATGGGATTACATTAAATCATCGACGATATGTTTAGTAAAAGCTTTATTTTGATTATAAGCATGAGGAGAATTTAACACGGATTGCAACAAGGAAATACAATCTATCAAAGAGAAATTATCATAATTAAATTCTTTGAAATCCAAAATAGTGGTTTCATTGCTATGTAAAGTTTTGACCTCTTCAATCCCACTTTTATTAATTTTTGCATCAAGATCTAAAAACTCTGAATCATTGGGACGCCTTTTAACTAAAGTTGACTCATCTCCAGTCCCATCTTTATCAAGATTCATATTGGAAAACAAAGATTTAATAGGAGTCACATCAACCACTTTTAGATCTTCATCATTACTATCATGAAAACAAGAAGAACACGCTTTCATAAAGCAATCTTTTTTAGCACGCATCCTAGCGGTTCTTTCTTTGCACTCATCAATGGAAATTCTGATGGCTTTGAGAGACTCATTGATGTCATGCTTAGGTGGAATAGATCTGAGTTTCAAAGAATCAACATCAAGAGAAATTCTATCCACGTTCCTAGCCAACTCGTCAATCTTAGGCAATTTTTCTTCAAGTAAAGCATTGAAATTCTTTTGCGAATTCATAAATTCTTTAACACTAGTCTCAAACTCTGAGGGCATCTTATTAAAATTTCCATAAGAGTTTTTGTTGGAATTACCATAATTATTAGAGGAATTACTAGGAAATGGCCTAGAATTAAAGTTTCCTCTATACGCATTGTTACCAAAATTGTTCCTACCAACAAAATTCACATCCATAGATTCATTATTATTCTCAATCAAAGTGGACAAAGGCATGTCATTAGAATCAGAAGAAACACTTTTATTAGCAAATAATTTCATAAGTTCATCCATCTTTCCACTCCAAACATTAATCTCTTCAATCGCATGAACCTTTTTACTAGTGGATCTTTCGGTGTGCCATTGAGAATAATTAACCATAATATTGTCTAGGAGTTTCGTTGCTTCTCCTAAAGTGATTTCCATAAAAGTGCCTCCCGCGGCCGAATCTAAAAGATTTCTAGAAGCAAAGTTAATTCCGGCATAAAAAAATTGTATAATCATCCACAAATTCAAACCATGTGTAGGGCAATTACATATCATTAATTTCATCCTCTCCCAAGCTTGTGCAATATGCTTATGATCAAGTTGCTTAAAATTCATAATATCATTCCTAAGAGATATGATCTTAGCGGGAGGAAAATACTTTGAGATAAAAGCATCTTTGCACTTATTCCATGAATCAATACTATTTTTAGGCAAAGAAGAGAACCAAGATTTAGCACGATCTCTAAGCGAAAATGAAAATAGCTTCAATTTAACAATATCATTATCCACATCTTTCTTCTTTTGCATATCGCACAAATCAACAAAGTTGTTTAGATGGGTAGCGGCATCTTCGCTAGGAAGGCCGGAAAATTGATCTTTCATAACAAGATTCAGCAAAGCGGTATTAATTTCACAAGATCCAGCATCGGTAGCAGGAGCAATCGGAGTGCTATTAAAATCATTGTTGTTAGTCACACAATTTAGTATTATCTTGAGCCATCATGACAAACAATCAATCCAACACACAAGCACATGAGAAGCAAGCGAAAAGAGACGAATGGAAGAGGGGCGAAGAAAAGGCAAAGGTTTTCGAAAATCGTTTTAGAAACGAGAGGCGAATGGCAAATAATGTAATGCGAGGGAGAAGAGTTTATGATGGGTACTTGGTATGTCTTGACTTGGCGTAGATCTCCCCAGGAATGGCGCCAGAAATCCTTCTTGCTACCACTTGATAATGCGTTGGTTTTCCCTTGAAGAGGAAAGGGTGATGCAGCAAAGTAGCGTAATTATTTCCCTCAGTTTTTGAGAACCAAGGTATCAATCCAGTAGGAGACAACACACAAGTCACCCAGTACCTGCACAAACAATAAAGAACCTTGAAACCAATGCGATAAACAGGTTGTCAATCCCTTCACGGTCACTCGCAAAAGTGAGATATGATAAGGAAAGTAAAGTAAATATTTTTGGTATTTTTATTGTATAGATTGGGAAGTAAAGAATGCAAAATAGTAAACGAGATGTGATGTAAATAAAAGAGATGCAATATAATAAGAAAGAGACTCGTGGGCCATAGGTTTCACTAGTGGCTTCTCTCAAGATAGCATGTATTACGGTGGGTGAACAAATTACTGCCGAGCAATTGATAGAAAAGCGCATAGTTATGAAGATATCTAAGGCAATGATCATGAATATACGCATCGCGTCCGTGTCAAGCAGATCGAAACGATTCTGCATCTACTACTATTACTCCACACATCGACCGCTATCCAGGATGCATCTAAAGTATTAAGTTCATAAGAATAAAGTAACGCATTAAGCAAGATGACATGATGTAGAGGGATAAACTCAAGCATTATGATATAAACCCCATATTTTTATCCTCGATGGCAACAATACAATACGTGCCTTGCTGCCCCTACTGTCACTAGGAAAGGACACCGCAACATTGAAACCAAAGCTAAGCACTTCTCCCATCGCAAGAAAGATCAAACTAGTAGGCCAAACTAAACTGATAATTCGAAGAGAATTGCAAAGATATAAAATCATGCATATAAGAATTCATAGAAGAATAAAATAATATTCATAGATAATCAAGTTCATAAATCCCCAATTCATCGGATCTGGGCAAACACATCGCAAAAGAGTATTACATCAAATAGATCTCCAAGAACATCGAGGAGAACTTTGCATTGAGGATCAAAGAGAGAGAAGAAGACATCTAGCTAATAACTATGGACCGGAAGGTCATTGGTAAACTATTCACGCTTCATCCGAGAGGCTATGTTAGTGATGTAGAAGCCCTCCATGATTGATTCCCCCTCCGGCAGATTGCTGGAAAAGGCCCCAAGATGGGATCTCACGGTTACAGAAGGTTGCGGTGGTGGAAAAGTGGTTTCGTGGCTCCCCCTGATGTTTTTAGGTTATAAGAGTATATATAGGCAAAAGAAGTACGACATTGGAGCTACGAGGGGCCCATGAGGGTGGGGGCGCGCCTAGCACCCCTAGGCGCGCCCTCCTGCCTCGTGGCCGCCTCGTTGCGTCTCCGACTTCATCTCCAAGTCTTCTGGTTTGCTTTCGGTCCAAGAAAGATCATCGTGAAGGTTTATTCCCTTTGGACTCTGTTTGGTATTCCTTTTCTGCAAAACTCTAAACTAGGCAAAAAAAAACAGAAGCTGGCACTGGGCATCCGGTTAATAGGTTAGTCCCACAAATAATATAAAAGAGCATATTAAAGCCCATTAAACGTCCAAAACAGATAATATAATAGCATGGAACAATCAAAAATTATAGATACGTTGGGGACGTATAAGTGGCTGGTGGGTCAAGGGGTGGAGGTTGAAGATGAACTGCTACACGACCAGCTGCCCCGGCTCTCGCACGCGCCGCTGCTACTGCTTTTTTGCTACTAGTGCGTTCAGTTTCTACAGTAAAATTCAGTTTCGACAGCAAAATTCAGTTTCGACAGTTAAATTCAGTTTCGACAGTTAAGTTTAGAGACGAGCGGCTGATATATTTTACATCTAGCACTTTGTGGTTATGTATCTTACGTAATCTATTGAAGATGCTATTAGAATTCCACTCAGGTTAACGTTGTTTCTCTTGTCCTGCTTCAGCCTCAGCGTCGTACAACTCCGGAGCTGCTCCAACGATGAAACCCTCCATCATAGCGGAGCAGTACCCCGGGCTCCATCTCAAGATGCCTAAGATCTTCTTCCCCTCCTCCAACAGCCAAGTTAGCCGGATCATCCTCACCGACCAACCCAATCACGCTGAGATCGACATGGCTTCGCCAAAGAGGTTGTACACTTGTTGCACCTCTTTTTTACTCTACATATTATATATATTGTCCACTGAGTACACGTAGTAACGTGAAATACGATTAGTTTCTCCTACTAAATGACAAGCAATGAGGTACCAGGAAACTTAGCTATCCGTGATGGACTCTCTTGAACGCCATCATTATTTATCTCTGCGCGTTTGAGCTGTGCATTTGTTGATGGGATTGAGAGTTGAACTAGTAGGGCAGTGGCCTGGGTCCAAAGTAGTAGAAGTAGCACAAAATATTTTTTGAGTGTAGGCTTTTCCTTACTCAAGTCTGCCTACTAGAATCGCCAGTGCTTGAAAGGAAAAAAGTGAAGGAAAAACATAGGAATTGGAAAGTTTCCTATGGTGCTACTATTCATGCATTTGGTTCAACGGAATGGAGCAAAGGAAAACTTTAGGATTTGTTCCTTTAGTGTCTCCTTGAAAGAAAAACCGTAGGAATTTTAATATCCACTTGCCTCCTTTTCAAATTCCTATTCATGAAGCACAAGACTAAGAGATAGTAGCATAATAGGAGACACCATGCTTCTTTCATATCCACTTGCCTCCTTACATTTTCTCGTGGTTTGACTTAATCTCACCATGCTTCTTTGCATCCTGTGATCTTCCAATTCTTGTGAACCAAACACCCAGATTGGCAGAAATCCTGTGTCTTTAAATTCTCTGTTTTGCATGCGCATTCCTATCCTATTATTGTGTACTTCCTATCCCTGCGTTGTACACCCAGACTGTCTTTCGCCGCCTCAGATCTTCTTCCCCGCCGCCGGCAGCCATGACAACTGCATTACCATCATCAACCGAGTAGATGACCTCGAGGACTACACTGGTCCGCAAGAGAGGCCGCACTCTTTCGTGTATGATTAAGTTATGCATCGCTTAATATTACATGCTACTTTATCATCCTGTTCACCGATTAGACTCTGAGTCAGCTCCAAACTAATGGTCAAACTTGAGTTTTTAAATGGTTGTGGGGTACATATCAGGGCCGCAATCAATAGTATCTATATACTATCTGGTTAATCTCTGGTGTCTATTGTCAGTTTCATGTTGGGTGGGAAACAAATAGTAAAGAAGCCATTATCTGTATTTTTTAACTTAAGCCATTATCTGCATGCTATCATTAGTTTTGGGTCTATCCACAGGTTGCTACCATCACTCTGGATTTCTGCATGCACTCCTTACATAATCTCACTATGTTTTATTCCTATGCATGTCAGTTATTGTACACAATGGAATTGAACATGTAGAGCAAAAGAGACGAGCCTTGCATGGAAATAAAATTTCATGCAGACGTCGCTCCATGGTAGGCGCAAAGGCAGCCCCCCTCCACCCATTTCGGATTGTAATTGAGAGGAATATATCTGTTCCAAGGGGGATTCAGAAGGAGAAGACCACTCCTATTTACCCCCTAAGGTCTTCGCTCTAACTTGGCATGCTGATGTTGGTTATATCATGCATATGGTGCCTTGCATTGTTAAGTCATTTGATTAGTTTATACATGCTTTATGTGAATGCCACTTGTTTAGTGTCTAATTACCATATATGTGAATTATGCATTGCCATCTTGTTGCAAGACATTATATATGTGAATTATGCAATGCTATATTGTTGCAAAGGCATTATATATATGTGCTTTATGCAATGCCATGTTGTTTAGCCAATCATCAGGTATGTGAATTATATCATGCTATCATTTTTTTTGTATTATGTGTTCCATTTGTTGACGTTTGTATATTCAAGTACTCTTCCTGTGCATCAGCCACTTGAAGTGGTGATGGAAGTATCTGGAGTGAAAACAAGGTATTCAGAGCGGACAATGCTACCTGCTGAAGCAGACATCTTGCTAGTTACAGAGAGCTCCTCAGAGGACTATTTCCCCCCCCCAGAGGTCTATGCTCAAACTTGGCAGGGTTATATTACCTATGTCATGCATGTTGTCTTGCATTTCTTAGTTTTTACATCATATATGGATCGCCATCTGCTTACTTGCTTACTATATAAATCATATATTTGAATTATATCATGCCATCATGTTTACATACACAGCATCTGTCTGGATTATGGCATGGCAACCCATTTAATAAAGACATCATATAGTTATATCATCTCATCCTATTTAGTGTTTACATTCATCATATTTTGAATTATGTCATTCCATCCGTGAATTATATCATGCTATCATGTTTCCATAGGCGGCATGTATGTGAATTATGGCATGCCAACCTATTTAATAAACACATAGCACATATGCCCGTGCATTGCAACGGGAGGGATATTTTTTTGGAAGAAGCAACGGGGAAAATAATTGATGTGTCATCCAAAAAATGGTCTCCACAATGGTAGGCGACAGGGCAAGAAGTTATGATCTTCTCGCTGGACATGCTTGACACGCAAAATCTTGATAGTGATAGGGTTGATCGGTGTGGTGGCGAGCACCCAACTCATGCCTTCATTCCTCCAGGTTCGCCTTCATCTCGGGCTTGTGCGTGCCTACTCATTTGTTGGTTGCGCGACGATCTTCGGGACATGGTTGCTTCGACCACTCTATGCTACGACGTCTTAACCGGGTGGATTATTAATTGCAGCGCATAAATCCCGTTTCATGAGCATAATCAGGCATGAATGTCCCTTCTTTTTTAGGGTTTATTCTCTTCGATTATTTTAGAGATCAAGTACCCATAATTTTTCTCAAACTAAAGCCAAATAAAATAATTTATTGACACGTGTCCGCAACTTCTTTCATGTATAGTCAACCAGCAAAGAACGAATGCGCACCGCTAACTAATGGGCAGTGCAAATATTAAAAAAAATACTATAGTGTCACATCAGAAATATTTTTGATTTTTTTAAACATTGAAAAAAATAAGAATTGGTGAATATTCCTGGAAACATTAACAATTCTTAAATCCCGGACAATTTCAAAAAAATACGAACATTGTTTTTGCAAATTCCAATATCTTAAGAAAATCACGAACAAAATTAGAAACATGAATTGTTTTTTAAATTTGTCGGTGTACTAGAGTAGGGGTACCCTAGTATCCCGAACTTGTGCACGGGCAGTCGCAGCGTCCCGTGGCAAGGCTTGCCGGGTGACCGCCAATATCCTCTGTGGTTCCTTTTGAACCATTCAAGAACAAAGTATTTAGGCCAAGGAGACAAGGCCCCGGCAAGAGCAGCTTGCCGGGAAGGCCACTCAAGAGATAAGGCCCCGGCAAGAGGAGCTTGCCGGGAAGGCCACTCAAGACATAAGGCCCCGGCAAGAGGAGCTTGCCGGGAAGGCCACTCAAGGCACAAAGCCCCGGCAAGAGGAGCTTGTCGGGAAGGCCAACCAAGGCATCTCAAGGAACTTGCCGCGACGCGCCACGAGCACACCCAGCGAGCGACAAGCTCCCGGACGCGACAAGACAACGGCCGTGGCAAGGCGTTTGCCGCGGCTAGCAACCACTCTATACCCGCGCTCCAGCACACCCACCCACGTCTCGCTCTGAGACCCTTCCAGGCGTACGTGGCGGGAGGCTGTGCAGCCAGGGGTGCACTGTGGCAAGCGGCGCTGACAAGATCGCCATCGTGGCGAGCGGTGGCGTCCCTGACGGTCCCTTTTCTGCACTGTTTGGGCGACGTAGATAGGCATTTAATGCCCTTGTCCCCTGCCGTCAGGGTTAGGTATGATACACTGTGTAGGTAGCTGTACCTACCGCAACACCTTTTCCATTTTTGCCCTTGCCTACGTTGCCACCTGTCGGTGACCCCTTGAGCATATAAAAGGAGGCCCATCCACAACGTAGAGAAGGGAGGGACAGAGGAAGACTCACGCTCGGTCTCATTAGCCACTTGTGTGTACTGTAGCACTCAGCGCTCCCGAGCAAGAACTCAGTACAAACCACAAAGCAGCAGTAGGAGTATTATCTCTCCGGAGAGCTCCGAAGCTGGGTAAACCGCTCGTGTGCTCCGCCTCGATCTGCTCTTCGTGCGACCTCCGTCCCCCGCCGAACCGAAAAGGGGCTCCGTCCCCATAGGTGCTCGCGGATCAGTTTCCCCAACATCCTTGGCGCGCCAGGTAGGGGGCGTCGAGGTTGTGTGAACCTGATCCGGCGTTCACACGAGCTAGATCTTCATCATCTTCATCGACATGCCGCCGAAGAAGAAGGCTTCGGAGGCGGCTGCTCCGTCCGCAACAGACCCACCGCCGCCGGAGCAAACGGCTGGTGGGGAAGACGCCGGCAGAAGAACGGGCGTCGACGAGGGAGCCGACGGTGCCGCCAGGTCCAAGGATAAGGCTGCGCTGCCCATCGGCGGTGTAGCCGGCTCCCACGACGACCGAGCGTCCGTAGATGCACCGCGCCCATCTCAGGAGGCGCAGGACCGGCAGCGTCGTGGTACTCACGGTACCATACGCTCGCTGGACCCAGATCGAGCTGGCGGATCTCGGGATGCTCTAGGCCAGCACGCGCGCCAACGTGCTGGCGCGAGCGAAGCATAGTCGCCTGGACGGGATATTGCTCCTTCTAACGCAGTTAGAAGTCCGAGCATATCCCGCTCCTCGCACCGTTCGCCACCGCTACCCGCCACTCCAGCAGAAGCTTTGGCGCGAGCTCAACTGCTCCTAGACTTCCCTCCAACGCCAGACAAGATCGACGACTGGAGGGCCACCATTCATAGTCTCATCGGCTTCGCCAACGGCGACACTCCATGGCAGCCGACTACGTCGCAGCCGGGGCAAGTCAGCCAGGCGTGACCCGATGGCGACAAGACCGGTGGGGGTGCAACCACCATGCACTCTCCGCCCCGAAGGCCAAGATCGCCGACTCGCTGGGTCCACCGCGACAGCGACTCCACTGCTTCGTCAGATCCACGAGCTCGTCGCGATCAACGCTAAGTTCTCCACGAACGACAGCAAGAAGACACTCGTACCCGCATCGAGCGCTGAAGAGAAGCGCGTCAAGCTACGCAAGATCAGCCTCAAGCTCAACCCCGAGAAGTGCGTGTTTGGAGTCCCTTCCGGCAAGCTTCTCGGGTTCTTCGTGTCTCAGCGGGGAATTGAAGCCAATCCCGACAAGATCAAGGCCATTGAGCAGATTGAAGCACCGAAGCGCGTCAAGGATGTGCGGAGACTTGCCGGCTGCGTGGCGGCTCTCAGCAGGTTTATCTCTAAGTCTGCTGAGCGCGCCCTGCCGTTTTTCAAAATTTTGAAAAAGGCAGGTCCAATGAAATGGACTCCGGAAGCGGAGGCTGCGCTGCAGGACTTGAAGAGATACCTGTCCTCCACTCCAATACTTGTCGCACCTAAGCCACAAGAGAAGTTGCTGCTGTATCTGGCGGCAACCAATCAAGTGGTTAGTGCTGCGTTAGTAGCGGAGAGGGAGGCAGATGATGAGCCAGCAACCACGGCAAGCGCATCTAGCGACAAGCTGGGGGCTTCCCCGACAAGCTCTGGTCCCGGCAAAGATGGATCTGCGCAGGCACCCGAGGAGATACAGAAGAAAATGGTGCAGCGCCCAGTCTACTTTGTCAGTTCCCTTCTGCAGGGGGCTAGGTCAAGGTACTCTGGTGTGCAGAAATTGCTTTTCGGCCTTCTCATGGCCTCGAGAAAGCTGCGCCATTACTTCCAAGCACATGAGATAACAGTTGTCACTCGTTTTCCGCTAAAGAGGATACTGCAGAATCCAGAAGCAACAGGCAGGATTGTTGAGTGGGCACTGGAACTGTCAAGCTTTGGCCTCAAGTTTGAGAGCACTTCAACTATCCAAAGCAGAGCATTGGCAGAATTCATAGCGGAGTGGACGCCAACACCAGATGAAGAAATTCCAGAAATGAGCATCCCCGTCAAGCAAGCAAGCAAAGAGTGGCTGTTGTACTTTGATGGTGCTTTCTCACTGCAAGGCGCCGGTGCTGGCGTACTGCTTGTCGCGCCCACCGGAGAGCACCTTAAGTATGTAGTCCAGATGCACTTTCCCAAGGAGCAAGCAATAAACAATACTACAGAGTATGAAGGTTTGCTTGCCGGTCTCAGGATCGCGGCAGACCTTGGGATCAAGAAGCTCATTGTCAGGGGTGACTCGCAGCTTGTCGTCCGCCAAGTGAATAAGAGTTGTCAGAGTCCGTTGATCGAAGCTTACGTTGATGAAGTGAGGAAGCTAGAAGAGCACTTTGTCGGCCTACAGATGGAACATGTTCCAAGAGCTCAGAACGACATTGCCGATGGCCTGTCAAAGTGCGCAGCACTTAAGTTACCTGTGGAACTAGGGATCTTTGTGCTCAAGCTGGACAGAGCAAGAAGAGGAAGTTGATTTCTGGTGACTATTTTCCGGCAGAGCTTCCCGAAGCCGCCGCCAAGAAGGTCCCCAAGATCAACACCAAGAGTGCTGGGGAGCAGTCTGCTCCGGCAAACCCCAGGGTTTGTTCCGTTGAAGCAGACGCTCCCGACAAGTTTTGCTCCGGCGAGCTTGCCGGGGAACGTCAAGCTCCGGCTGAGCCGCAGTTTCTCGTTGTAGAAGCGGATGTTCCCACAGCAGCAGATGTGCCTTTAGTCCTTGTTGTCGAGCCACAAGCTCCAGCATGGGCACAGCAGATCGTCCGTTTCCTTCAGACAGGAGAACTTCCCGAAGAGCAAGAAGAAGCGGAAAGAGTAGCCCGGCAGTCAAGTATGTACCAGTTTGTCGACAACGCACTGTACAGAAGAAGACTCAACGGTGTGAAATTGAAGTGTATTCACCGGGAAGACGGACAAAAGCTGTTGGCAGAGATACATGGAGGCATATGTGGTCACCACATTGGCGCCAGAGCACTTGCCGGCAAAGCGTTCCGGCAAGGTTTCTTTTGGCCGACAGCTCTCCAGGATGCAACTGCACAAGTAACCAAGTGTGAAGCGTGCCAGTTCCATTCCAAACAGATACACCAGCCAGCTCAAGCTCTCCAGACGATCCCTTTATCCTGGCCATTTTCAGTCTGGGGGCTCGACATCCTCGGCCCCTTCCCCCGAGCAGTCGGGGGCTTTGAGTACTTGTACGTTGCGATCGACAAGTTCACAAAGTGGCCGGAAGTGGAAGCAGTGAGGAAGGTGACAGCACAGTCAGCAGTCAAGTTCTTCAGGTCGATTGTTTGCCGCTTCGGGATCCCTAATAGGATCATCACCGACAACGGTACGCAATTCACAAGCCGCACCTTCATGTAGTACGTCCAAGATCTTGGCGCCAAGGTCTGCTTCGCTTCTGTTGCTCACCCTAGGAGCAACGATCAAGCGGAGAGGGCAAATGCTGAAGTGCTGCGTGGACTCAAGACCAGGACTTTCGACAGGCTGCACAAGTGCGGAAGAAACTGGATTGAGGAGCTGCCGGTGGTTCTTTGGTCGATCAGGACGACGCCAAATCGAGCCACTGGCCAGACACCTTTCGCTCTAGTCTATGGAGCAGAGGCAGTTCTCCCCACAAAACTCGTATACGGGTCACCGCGAGTGCTCGCTTACGATGAGCTTGAGCAAGAGCAACTGCGGGAAGATGACGCGCTGCTCCCTGAGGAGGACCGTCTTCAGGCTGCTGTACGAGCTACTCGCTACCAGCAAGCTTTGCGCCGCTACCATAGCCGCAAAGTTAACGCCAGAAGTCTCGAGGAAGGCGACCTTGTTCTTCGGCGCGTTCATTCCGCCAAGAATTCCAACAAGTTGACGCCGAAGTGGGAAGGCCCTTACCGGGTGAAACGAGTCACTAGGCCTGGCGCTGTCCGCCTTGAGACCGAAGATGGCATTCCGGTGAGCAACTCCTGGAACATCGAGCATCTTCGTAAGTTTTACCCGTAAGGCGCGGTTGCCGGACCCTGTTCCGACGACCACCTTTTGTACAAGTCTTGCCGCTGTTGCATGTAATCCTTTGTACAAAGCCAGGCGCAGATCCTGAGCATAGATGAAGCGCTGGCGCCCTAAGTTATAGCATGCATGCTAGATTGAGTCTCGTCCTTGGTTAGGGTTGATAGTGCTTAGTAGCGGCTAACCCCTAGCTTAGGGGTCGGGTGTGCGTCCCTTCGCCATTCTTTCGTTTCCCTTGGTTCGCAGGGCTCGCATATCCTGGCCAGACCACTTGAGGACGAAAAAGAGAAGGAGGACGGACCAGCATCTGGACCCCGGCAAGCCAGTGTTGCCGGGGGCTACAAGTACAAAGACTCACCCACGGCGAACCAGAGTTGACGGGGGCTGCAATCTCAGATAAGTTTTTCATCCCTTATCATGCATTCTCTTATGGACTGAGGTATGCGAAACCTCATTTCTTCCTAAAAGCTACCGTGCTCCCCTAACTCTAGGCCCTAGGGCTCGTTCCTGGGGCCAGGTTTGGTCGTAGTCGCGGCAGCAAAGGGACGAAACGAGGAGCCTGAACCCGCCTCATCCCTGCCTCCGCCAAAAGCGTGAGAAAGGTCGAGCGACATGGGAAGACGGCAGGGCCTGCTGCCGGGAAAAGAAGTGTCTATCTTAAAGATATTAAGGATTTGCTCCTTGACGTGGGTTCCACCCACAAGACAAGTGACCCGGCAAGCATCCCCTTTTCACAAAAAAACATTCCACTCAGGTATAGTTCATAGAGAATGAAAAACATGAATGATGGGATTACAAGTTTTAAATGCAGCTAAGGCCCGAGGGCTTACAAATTAAAAAGAGATAAGGTGCCCGTAATCCCTTTCTTGTCCCTCTCTTCAGGAGGTAGGTCAAGGAGGCAAAAAGGGCAAAAGGGGCGCCTAGGCGAGCTACGGGTAGCAGAAGACAGCAAGAGAACATCTCGGTGGCCGTCCAAAGGATGGATGGTGATGGCGGCGCCAGAAGCAGGGCTCGAAGACGAGGCGGCAGGACGTCAGCACGCTGTCGAGGGCGTCACGCCCACGTACTCCAACTTGACGGCCTTGCCGCCTGCCCTCTTCCTCTTCTGCAGCCTCCCTACGCCAGCCGCCCAAGGAGACGACCCCGAGAAGTTCAAGGAGCCGGCGACATGGATGATGGGGTCGCCGGTGCTGCACGGAGCGACGCCCGACACCTAGTCGGACCCGTCATCCTGCCGCCCGCTACCCCCATCATCGCTGCCGCTGTCCCCCTCGTCATTCTCGCTCGAGGAGGAGTCTTCGCTATCAGAGGAGCTCTCCGCGCAGCACCTTGCCCGAGTTCCGAAGCACCTGAAGACCTTGACGGAGAGGAGACCGCCCTCCATCAGCTTAAAATGGAGGCTGAGCCCCTCCGTCAGGCGGTGGATACGGGCGAACGTCTTCCACCCTCGACCAAGATACATCACATTAGGGGCCGGGAAGTCAACCCGGACTCGCGTACGCTGATTCCACAGCCCCTCATGTGAAGCCTCAGTGTCTTGGGTGGATCCAACTCCATCTCGCTCGCAAATGGAGTCGGGAGATGAAGGCGACGACGAGGCGGCCGACGCAGCCTGACAAAGAACTCGCAAGGGTCGTCCCCAATATGGACCGCCATGGGAAGAGGAACCGCTGGCGGAGGCGAGGCCGGCGAGCCGCCCCGTCCACCTCTTCCCCGAGCGCCTCGGCCTCGCCCTCGACCTCGCCCGCGGCCTCGCCCCCTCCCTCTTCCCCTTACGGCTGGCTCTGCCACCACGGGTGTGGGGGAAGGAGGGACGCATTATCTAGCGGCGACCCTCGCCGCCACCGTTGAAGGACCAAGGTTCCCTTTCTCCATGGCGAATGAGAGAGAGGGGAGCAGAAGCTGAAGGAAAGAGGAGATGAAAGAATACGGGCCTCCGTCCCCCCTCCCGCTCCTTATAAAGGAACAGGGTGGGGGCTCGGCCGCCCCACTCAGCTAATCAAGACACACAAGGAGCAGGGAACTGGGACCGACCCGCTGCCTCGACCCACGACGGCCCGGTTTCCCGCCTCCACCGTTCACCACCCCAAGCGCATGGAAACTGCGTGGCAGGCGTACAGAACCGAGGCAACGGATGAGGCGACCTCTCCCCACCCCGCGATCGTGGGGAGTGGACGCCTCGAAAACCACGCCTCCACGCCTCCCTCCGTTTATGGGGAAGGCGCGAACTGCCCCTGTTTCCCTGCTTATAAGGAGGGAGGGGGCGGACGTTCCGCCTTTCCGAATAAAGAAACCACCCACGACCTCTCCCACGATGCCACAATCGACGCGTGCCGTTCGGGGAGGGCGCGGTGGATACGGAGTAAGATACGGCGTGATCCAGGCCGCGCGTGCCCGTGCCCGGTTTTGGGCCTGGCCCAACAGCGCTTGGCACCGTGTATGGCCCAGGCCCGGGGGCTCCTGTCGGTGTACTAGAGTAGGGGTACCTAGTATCCCGAACTTGTGCACGGGCAGTCGCGGCGTCCCGCGGCAAGGCTTGCCGGGTGACCGCCAATATCCTCTGTGGTTCCTTTTGAACCATTCAAGAACAAAGTATTTAAGCCAAGGAGACAAGGCCCCGGCAAGAGGAGCTTGCCGGGAAGGCCACTCAAGACATAAGGCCCCGGCAAGAGGAGCTTGCCGGGAAGGCCACTCAAGGCACAAAGCCCCGGCAAGAGGAGCTTGTCGGGAAGGCCAACCAAGGCATCTCAAGGAACTTGCCGCGACGCGCCACGCGTCCCGGCAAGACCCGGCGAGCGACAAGCTCCCGGACGCGACAATACAACGGCCGCGGCAAGGCGTTTGCCGCAGCTAGCAACCACTCTGTACCCGCGCTCCAGCACACCCACCCACGTGTCGCTCTGAGACCCTTCCAGGCGTACGTGGCGGGAGGTTGTGCAGCCAGGGGTGCACTGCGGCAAGCGGCGCTGACAAGATCGCCATCGTGGCGAGCGGTGGCGTCCCTGACGGTCCCTTTTCTGCACTGTTTGGGCGACGTAGATAGGCATTTAATGCCCTTGTCCCCTGCCGTCAGGGTTAGGTATGATACACTGTGTAGGTAGCTGTACCTACCGCAGCACCTTTTCCATTTTTGCCCTTGCCTACGTTGCCACCTGTCGGTGACCCCTTGAGTATATAAAAGGAGGCCCATGCACAACGTAGAGAAGGGAGGGACAGAGGAAGACTCACGCTCGGTCTCGTTAGCCGCTTGTGTGTACTGTAGCACTCAGCGCTCCCGAGCAAGAACTCAATACAAACCACAAAGCAGCAGTAGGAGTATTATCTCTCCAGAGAGCTCCGAAGCTGGGTAAACCGCTCGTGTGCTCCGCCTCGATCTGTTCTTCGTGCGACCTCCGCCCCCCGCCAAACCGAAAAGGGGCTCCGTCCCCATAGGTGCTCGCGGATCAGTTTCCCCGACAAAATTCACAAACAATATTTCGAAAACATTTACATTTTACAAAAACAATTTTTTTGTTTTTTTGTTTTTTAAGGGAACATTGAAAAAAATACGAAATGTTTTAGACGCAATTTCTTTTTGAGTTTTGAACATTTCACTAAAGTAAGAATTGTTTAAAATATGGAACATTTTATAAAATGTAATTTTTATAAAATAATCTTGAAGAATTTTTGGAAAAGACAAAATAGTTTTTTAAAAGGAGAGCATTTTTTGAATATTGAGAAAATTTTGAAACGGGAAATTTTAAATGTTTCGAACATTTTTCAATACAGAAGCAAATTTTGGAATTCTGACCATTATTTGAATATTTGAATAAAAATTGAAATTTTCGATATTTTTATAAATTTTTACTTCATAAAGAATAATTAAAATTAAGGGCAAAAGGAAAAAATATAAAATAAAAATAAAAAGGAACAGAATAGAAAAATAGAAATAGAACAACGAAAAAGGGGAAACGGGCCGACCCAGTCATAGGCGCCCTGTGCGAAACTTCAACTAGTCTTAGCTCCGTGCGACAAATAAGGCCTTCCTAACTCTGTGGGCATTAATAAATTGGCTGGCCTCGTTGGGCCGCAGCGCGCTTGGCCCAATGGTGGAATTCTGTACTAATATTTTTTCTTTTCTAACGGATAGGCGCTCAAAAGTTTAGTACCACCTCGGACAGAAAGAAAAACTTTTCGACGATGAACGGACGAAAAAATTGGAGAAACGCACCTTGATTTATTAATAGGTATATATTATATAGTTATATCATGTCATCCTGTTTACAGAGTCATCATATTTTGAATTATGTCTTTCCATCTTTTTTAGTTAGCCATCATAATGTGAAATTGTGTCATGCTATCCTGTTTAGTTAGCCATCATATATGTGAAATTGTGTCATGCTATCCTGTTTGGTTAGACAACATAAATGTGAATTATTTCATGTCCTCTTTTATTCCCCACTATCCATTGCACGTGTCTATCATACAATGTATGTACATTCAATTACTTTTCTTGTTTATCAGCCATTTGAATTGGAGAGGGTGATGGCAGTATCTAAGGGAGTAATAACACGGTCTTCAGACAATATAGTGCTACCAGTTGATGCAGATAGAACCATGGTTGTACTTGCCCAAGAACCAGTCCCACCACACATAACCTGGACTCTCGCAGATTGTACCCGTACCCAGTTGGACAAAGAACCAGCTACACCTCTTCTAACCCCAACCCCAGCAGATAGTAACCCAGTTCCAGTTGACACAGCATCGTCTCCACCACAGAGCACCCAAACATGAGTAGTTAGTAAGGGAACTGCAGTGCCCAAAGCAAGAGGACCACCACTACGAAACCCAACTCAACGCTTAAAGGAGAAGAAGAATTGTTCTTCGGTCAGGTTCTGTAGCTATGGTTCATACTTCTTTGCTCTTGCATCCCTGTATTTACTCATGCCAACTATTTTCAAATTTGAATGATGGAATTGAAACTCCAATGGAGCAACAGGTATGTTTTATGTTTCTTTAAATGGTTTGCTATTGTAACTTGCTCTATGTTGATTTCAGTATCAATTGAATAAACAGTTATGTTCTCATGTCATGCACATTACAAGTGTTGTTATTGCTCTATAGTTTCCCGCACTTATATTCTGCCTATTCTTTGTCTTGAACAAATATTATTTGAATTGTGTCTCTATCTTGATTTGGCAACAAAAACTAGAATGATATAGACCATAAAGTGACCATGGTACATAGATATATGTTTGTTTCATGCTGTTACCCTGTCCACTTTACTACTGAACTGATTTACCAAAATGAGTTTCATATACAACATGGTAAACATGTGACGTGTCTGCTTGTTTCTCTTTTAGAATGCGGACAAAATATTGGAGAAATGTACCCCGTTATGCAATGGTAAAGGAAGTAATGTAGATAAGGTTCAAGATAGTGAGACATCCCTGTTGGTCTCCAAGAAAGCGGATAAAAACTATCTTGACGACAGTGAGATAACCCAAAAGTCCTGTCTTGATGTAATGTTCGAGTTACTTGCCACTACTGTTGGCACAAGCTCTTCGAACTCGCTGCCTGAATCAGTTCGTCTTCTTGAGTCTCAACTTCAAGTTGAAAGACATCGATCAGATGTGCTGCAACAGGAAGCTGAAGGACTGAAGAAGTCCCTGCAGAATTCAGATGCATACTTTCTGGTGCAACAGCAAGCGCTGGAGGATTTAAGCGCCAAACAAGAGAAAGTTAATAAGCTTGCTAAGCATGTTGCCAGCATTATAGGTACCCAGGATATTGTTTCTTGAGCTCTTCTGAAGTGGTTTCAGTTCTGGACTTGTTTTGCTGCGGCGTTTATTTGCACTGGTCGCTAACTTTGACAACCAGTGTATATGATATGCGGCTTTGTTCCTTATATTTGCACTGGTGGCGAACTTTGATGCCTAGTGGATGTAATATGTGTAATAGTGGTGATAGCCTAGCGTAAGTTGCTTGCTTTTTTGTTTCCTTGTTGTCTTGTTTATTTGTTTGCTTGTAGTCAGTGCAGTTCTTTTTCCGCGGTTTGCTAGTGGCTGCAAAAACCTATTTTTTAAAACTAGGACACAATAACCATGGGCTACATATTTAATGTAGTTACCATGGGCCTCCTATGGGTCATAGAAACAATGGGCTTTCTAAGGGCCGTAGAAACAATGGGCCTTCTACAGGCCGTAGCATCAATGGGCCTTCTACGGGTTGTATGATCGATTGGCCAAACATGGGCCAATAACAGACCACATTATGGGCTGTAAACGGGCTAGATTTGGAATCGTCCATTCATGGACCGACCATAATGGGCCGTCGTTAATCGGCTGTATTTGATGACGCTATGAAAACGGCTCAATGGATTAACGGGCCGCAAACGGGCCGATTGTAACCACAGGCTGAATTTGGCCCACAAGCAGAAAAGGCCAATACGGGCCGTAAGTAACCGAATGCTGGAAATAAGCCCAAGAAAAATGGGCCCTGAGAAGGCCGAAAGATAACACAGGTTGGAAACGGTCTAATGGAATAATGGGCCGTTAATGGGTATAAAGTGGTACACTGTTCATTGCGGGCCAGATTCACCACGGGCCATTAATGGGCCAAGAGTTACAAATAGTCTCGTGTGGGCCGAAAGACATCATGGTCCATACATGGGACAGAAGTTACAACGGGCTGGAATCATATTGGACGGCCCAGATGAAGCTACTAGGCTTAATTCTGATACGTCGTAACGGGTCGTGAGTTAGCGGGCCGTAAATGGGCTATATACAAACAGGCCGTTAACAGGCTTTCTGTGGGCCGGCCCATTACCTTTTGACCAAGTTAAACGGGCCGGCCTTTTCACCGGAATGGGCCTCTGTTGGGCCGTGCCACATGTCGACCTATCATAGGCGCCTCCTGTCCAATGAATGGATGACATCTGTCCCAACGGTGAGACAACACATGTTTCCTCCGGCCAATGACAATTTTACACGTGGAAAATCCTCATTGGTCTGGGCTGTTAATGGGTTATCGGATCCAAAACCGGACCCAATAGCTTAACGGCGACCCGTTACGGTGGATGCCACGTGTCGGCCACCCTTGACGAAAGAACTTCTATGACCTGCGATTTATCATCATGGAAGTGGACACTTCCGTGATGATAATATTGGTAATGTCATGGAACACTTCTACGACAACACAGGTATAACTATCTTGATACTGTCATAAAATCATCATGGATGTACATGCATGACAGAAAACGTGACCTACTGTGACAAACACGTATCATCACAGAAGTGTATTTTTTTGTAGTGGTGGACCGGTGCTTGGGTGTTGTTCTTACTTGAACAAGCCTCCCACTTATAATTACCCCCTATCGCAAGCAACCACAACTACGAAAGAAGAATTAAGATAAATCTAACCATAGCATGAAACATATGGGTCCAAATCAACCCTTTTACGAAATAGCGCATAAACTAGGGTTTGAGCTTCTATCACTCTAGCAACCCATCATCCAATTAATACTCCACAATGCTTTCCCTTAGGCGCAAAGAAGGTGAAGTGTCATGTAGTCGACGTTCACATAACACCAGTAAGGGAAACAACAACATACATATCATCAAAATATCAAAGGAATACCAAATTCACATGATTACTTATGACAAGACTTCTCCCATGTCCTCAAGAACAAATGTAACTACTCACAAAACATGTTCATGTTCAAGATCATAGGGGTATTTAATAGCATAATGGATCTGAACATATGATTTTCCACCAAATAAACCAACAAGCGTCAACTACGAGATGTAATCAACACTACTAGCAACCCACAGGTACCAACCTGAGGTTTTGAGACAAAATTGAATACAAGTGATGAACTAGGGTTTGAGATGAGATGGTGCTGGTGAAGATGATGATGAAGATTGGTCCTCCCATGATGAAAGGATCATTGGTGATGACAATGGCTTTGATTTCCCCTCTTGGAGGAAAGTTTTGCCGGTGGAATATCTCCGCCAGAGAGCAAAAGTACTCATTCCCAGGTTCCGCCTCGAGACGGAGGCTCTTTGTCCCAAAACATTTTTCTAGGGAAAATGGCATCATATAAGAGAAGATGGCCCCCGGAGGCCTGCCAGGGACACCACAAGCTCAGGGGGCGACCCCAGGGGGTGGACGCGCCCCCAGGCTTGTGGCTGCTTGGTGGGTCCCCCTCTGGTACTTCTTTGGCCAATAATTTTAAATATATTCCAAAATAATTCTTTGTCAATTTTCAGCCCATTTGGAGATGTTCAGAAAAAATGCCTCCAATATAGCCCTTTTCGGTCCAGAATTCCAGCTGTCGGCAATCTTGCTCTTTATGTGAAACTTACAAAATAAGAGAGAAGAGACATAAGAATTGTATCATAAAGTGAAATAACAGTCCATAATGCAATAAATAACAAGATAAAAACATGATGCAAAATGGGCGTTTCACAACCAACCGGCTGGGTCGGAACGGAGGAAACGGTGTTGTGTTCATGGAGAGGCAACTGACTGGGTCGGAATGCGTCTTGTTCAACGGGAGGCAACCAGCTTGGACAGAACAGCCGAAACGAGGTCTGTCATACCGCAGAATGAAGGATACAACCTTCTGTTCGACCGCCTACGGTTGAAACAGGATCATGTTCATGGGGAGGGGTGTGGCATACCGCAAAACAGAGGAAACAGACTTCTGTTTGTGTGCCTATGGTCGAAACGGGGTCCTGTTGATCGCGAGGGGTCTACAATACTGCAAAACAGAGGAAACAGACTTCTGTTCGCACACCTACGATCAAATCAGGGTCATGCTCATCGGGAGGGGTGTGGCGTACCGCAAAACAGGACTACACGGGGGTACTATTCGTCCATCATCTACGGCCTTGTTCCAGCCTCCACAAACTCCTGTTCATCCACCATCGACTTCCTCGTGCCTCCACCTGCTAACGTTCGTCCACCGTGACTCCCTCTAGCCTCCACTAGGTACTGTTCATCCATGTCGGTGGGAAACGACACCTATGGGATCACTAGAATCCCTTTCTGTGGTTGTGGGGCGCGGGGGTCGTGAGAAGAGCGGATCGAGCAGGCAGTACACGATTCCTTTACCCAGGTTCGGGCCGCGGAGATGCGTAAAACCCTACTCCTCCTTTGGTGGATTATATGTTTGTGTTCCTGAGCTAGCTATGGGGCGTGAGGAGCTCCAAAAAGCCGAATCCTCTCCCTGGTCGCCTAGGGCCTCCTTTTATAGGGAAAGGGGCTGCCACAGTGGCACACAGGAGGTGGAAAGGGTACAGCGACGCGAGGTTATCCCTCACATTACATGACAAGGCGCATTTAATGCGCCTTGCTTAGGTGTCCTTGCTTTATCGGGGGCGGGGGAGAACCCTGTCTCGTCCGTCGCCGCTCTCTTCCGTGTCGACACGCGCCCTGGCCAGCGGTGCCTGCGGTGCCATGTAAGCGGGCAGGCAGCTGAGGTGGCGCAGCGGTGGGTCTCCACGAGGATCTGCATGCCACCACGCAGGTGCCCGCCCAGCTGGTTGGGTCGGCAGCTGCATGCGAACGGTGGTGGAGGCGTGACTTGCGCGGGTCCGATGGTGGCCCCGCGAGTGTCCTCGGCAAGGGCCTTGCCGCGGCCCCAGCAAGGGTCTTGTCGGGGTCCCGACAAGGGTCTTGCCGTGGCGCCTGTTGCCATCCCCGGCAAGGCTCTTGCCGGGGGCCTTGTGGTTCTCCTTGGCTGGGATCCCGCCAAGGACCATCATCTTCTAGAGTGTGCATCTAATCTTGAATGTCTTCACAAAGATCTGCATACCACCATGGGGATGCCTCCCGAATCCTTGCCCCATGGGGGCAGTGGACTCAAGGGTGACCCGCTCCGTAGGTGTGGGGCGAGGCTGCCACGGCAAGAGTCTTACCGGGTTTGCAAAAACCGCCTCCCGGCAAGGATCATACTGGGGGGGCGCCTTGTCCCCTTTGCTCTTTGTGGTCTTGGTCTTGGCGTCGTTCTGCTCCTCTTTGGCTTCGGCCTTACCTTGGTTCTTCCTCCCTTGCCGGGCTCGGTGCGGCGACGCCCGTGGCTCAGAATGCCCGTGCATAGTCATAGGGGTACAAAAAGTGTACCCCTCTTTTTGTACACCGACAGGAGCCCCCGGGCCTGGGCCACACATAAGCGCAACGCGTTGTTGGGCCAGACGCAAGAATGGTGCGCGGGCAGGCAGGGCGGTTTTTACTCCGGTAAATTTCTTCGCGTGCTGCGCCTCCCACGCTTCCCGCGCGTGGCGCGTCGTGGGGAGGCGTGCGTGACGTGGGCGGCATGCGTGAGGCTGATCTCTGCACGCATGCGTCACGTCGTAGTAAAAGGGGGCGGCTCGCGCCTTCCCCATAAATGGAGGGAGGCGTGGAGGCGCGGCCCATTTACTGGACGGGGCCGAGCCGTGGTCTTTCAAGGCGCCCACTCCCTTTAATCACGGGGCGGGGAGGAGTCACCTCACCCGTCTCTTTGGTCTTGCACGTTTGCCACGCGGCGCTCATGCGCCTGGGGTGGCAGTTGGTGAAGGCAGGAAGCCGGGCCGTCGCGGGGTGGGGCGACGGGTCGGCCCCGCTCTCCTGCGCCATTCACGTCTTCTTTGGCAGAACGGGGCGGTCGAGCCCCCACCCTGCTCCTTTATAAAGAGCGGGGGGGGGGGGGGGTCGGTGCCCTACATCCCTCCATCTCACTTCTTCAGCTTCTGCTCCCCTCCCTCTCATTCGCCGTGGAGAAGGGCAACCCTGATCCTTCGACGGTGGCAACGAGGGTCGCCGCTCGACAACGCGTCCCTCCTTCTCCTGCACCTGCAGCGGCAGAGCCAGGCGCGAGGGGAAGGGGGAGAGGGCGAGGTCGTGGGCGAAGCCGAGGCGCTCGGGGAAGAGGAGGACGGGGCGGCGCGCTGGCGTCGCCTTTGCCAGCAGCTCCTCTCCCCATGGAGGGCCACGTTGGGGACGACCCTTGTGAGTTCTTCGTCAGGCTGCGGCGGCCGCCTCGCCGTCGTCTTTGTCTCCCGACTCCATTCGCGAGCGAGATGGAGCTGGACCCGCCTGAGACACTGAGGCTGCACATGAGGGCCTGTGGAATCAGCGGTACGCGAGTCCGCGTCGACTTCCCAACCCCTATGTGATGCATCTCGGTCGAGGGTGGAAGACGTTCGCCCGTATCCACCGCTTGACGGAGGGGCCCACCCTCCATTTTAAGCTGATGGAGGGCGGTCTCCTCTCCGTCAAGGTCTTCGGGTGCTTCGGGACCCGGGCAAGGTGCTGCGTGGAGAGCTCCTCCGATAGCGAAGACTCCTCCTCGAGAAGGAGTGACGAGGAGGACAGCGGCAGCGACGACGAGGGTAGCAGGCGGCAGGATGACGGGTCCGACTAGGTGTCGGGCGCCACTCCGTGCGGCACCGGCGACCCCATCATCCGTGTCGCCGGCTCCTTGAACTTCTCGGGGTCGTCTCCTTGGGCGGCTGGCGTTGGGAGGCTGCGGAAGAGGAAGAGGGCGGGCGGCAAGACCGTCAACTCGGAGTACGTGGGCACGACGGCTTCGACGCGTGCTGACGTCCTGTCGCCTCGTCTTCGAGCTCTGCCTCCGACGCTGCCATCACCATCCAGCCTTCGGACGACCACCGAGATGTTCTCTTGGTGTCTTCTGCCACCTGTAGCTCGTCTAGGCGCCCCTTTTGCCCTTCTCGCCTCCATGACCTGCCTCCTGAAGAGAGGGACAAGAAAGGGATTACGGGCACCTTATCTCTTTTTAGTTCGTAAGCCTTCGGGCCTTAGCTGAATTTAAAGCTTGTAATCCCATCATTCATGTTTTTCATTCTCCATGAACTGTACCTGAGTGGAATGTTTGTAATGAAAAAGGGATGCTTGCCGGGTCACTTATCTTGCGGGTAGAACCCACGTCAAGGGGTAAATCCTTGATATCTTTAAGGTAGACATTTCCTTGCCCAGCAGCAGGCCCTGCCGTCTTCGCACGTCGCTCGAACTTTCTCACGCTTTAGGCGGAGGCAGGGATGAGGCGGGTTCAGGCTCGTTCAGGCTCCTCGTTTCGTCCCTTTGCTGCCGCGACTACGACCAAACCTGGCCCCAGGAACGAGCCCTAGGGCCTAGAGTTAGGGGAGCACGGTTGCTTTAGGAAGAAACGAGGTTTCGCATACCTCAGTCCATAAGAGAATGCATGATAAGGGATGAAGAACTTATCTGAAACTGCAGCCCCTGGCAACTCTGGTTCACCATGGGTGAATCTTTGTACTTGCAGCCCCCGGCAACACTGGCTTGCCGGGGTCTATATGCTGGTCCGTCCCTCTTCTCTTTTTTTCATCCTCAAGTGATCCGGCAAGGATAACCGAGCCCTGTGAACCAAAGGAGACAAATGAATGGCAAAGAGACGCACACTCGACCTCTAAGCTAGGGGTTAGCCGCCGCTAAGCACTATCAACCCTAACCAAGGACGAGACTCGATCTAGTATGCATGCTATAACTTAGGGCGCCAGCGCTTCATCTATGCTCAGGGTCTGCGCCTGGCTTTGTACAAAGGGTTACATGCATCATCGACAATGGTTGTACAAAAGGGTGGCTTGCCGGGAGGCCCGACAAGCCGCGCCTTATGGGTAAAACATGCGAAGATGCTCGATGTTCCAGAGTTGCTCACCGGAACGGCATCTTCGGTCTCCAGGCGGACTGCGCCGGGCCTGGTGACTCGTATTACCCGATAAGGGCCTTCCCACTTCGGCATCAACTTGTTGGAATTCTTGGCCGATTGAACGCGCCGAAGAACAAGGTCGCCTTCCTCAAGGCTCCGGGCATGAACCTTGCGGCTATGGTAGCGGCGCAAGGCTTGCTGGTAGCATGCTGCTCTCACAGCCGCCCGGAGAAGATCTTCCTCAAGGAGCAGTGCGTCGTCTTGCCGCAGTTGCTCTTGCTCAAGATCATCATAAGCGAGCACTCGAGGTGACCCGTATATGAGTTTAGTAGGGATAACTGCTTCTGCCCCGTATACCAGGGCAAAGGGTGTCTGGCTGGTGGCTCGATTTTGTGTCGTCCTGATTGACCAAAGAACCGCCGGCAACTCATCAATCCAGCGCCTTCCTCGCTTGTGCAGTATGTCAAAGGTCTTGGACCTTAAGCCTCGCAACACTTCAGCATTCTCCCTCTCAGCATGCCCGTTGCTCCGCGGGTGAGCGACGGAAGCGAAACAGACCTTGCTGCCGAGGTCCTGAGCATATTGCATGAAGGTGCGGCTTGTGAACTGCGTACCGTTGTCGGTGATGATCCAGTTGGGTACACCGTAATGTCACACTAGCCCCTTGAAGAACTTGACTGCTGACTGAGCTATGACCTTCCTCACTGCCTCCACTTCTGGCCACTTTGTGAACTTGTCGATGGCTACGTACAAGTACTCAAAGCCCCCGACAGCGCGGGGGAAGGGGCCCAGTATGTCGATCCCCCACACCGAGAAGGGCCAGGAGAGAGGAATGGTTTGAAGGGCTTGAGCTGGTTGATGAAGCTTTCTCGAATGGAACTGACACGCCTCACACCTGGTGACGAGTGTCGTTGCATCCTGGAGGGCGGTGGGCCAGAAGAAACCTTGCCGGAACGCCTTGCCGGGAAGGGCTCTCGACCCAATGTGGGATCCACATATGCCTCCATGTATCTCCGCCAACAGCTCCATTCCTTCCTCTCGAGGGATGCACTTCAATTTCACACCGTTCGATCTCTTCCTGTACAGGACGTCATCGACGAACTGGTACATGGCAGAGCGACAGGCTACTTTTTCCGCTTCTTCCTGCTCCTCAGGAAGATCCCCTGTCTGGAGGAATCGGATGGTATGCTGTGCCCACGCTGGAGCCTGAGGCTTGATGGCGAGGACTAAAGGCATTTCCTCCACTATAGGGGTGGCCGTCTCGACGGCAAGAGCTTGGCGTCCTGCCGGAGCTAGTCGTCCCGTGGCGGGTTCAGTGTCCTCGGCAACATCCTTGCCGACGGCTCCAGGGAGCTCTGCGGGAAAGTACTTGCCGGTTCCTGATTTCCTTCTCTTGTTCTGCTCTGTTGATGGATCAACGGATGGCTGAGTTAGCTGAAGCACAAAGGTACCTGGCTCCATAGGTAGCTTGAGGGCAGCGCGCTTCGACAGGTAATCAGCGATATCGTTCTCCGTTCGGGGAACGTATTCAGCCTGGATACTGTCGAAACGCTCTTCCAGCTTTCTCACTTCATCAATGTAGACCTTCATCAATGGGCTTTGGTAATCCTTATTGACTTGCTTGATGACAAGCTGCGAGTCGCCCCTGACGATGAGCTTTTTGATTCCGAGGTCCGCCACGATCCTAAGACCGGCAAGCAGCCCTTCGTATTCCGTCGTGTTGTTTGTTGACGCCTCCCTGGGGAAGTGCATCTGGATCACGTACTTGAGGTGCTCTCCGGTGGGGGCGACGAGCAGTACGCCAGCCCCGACACCCTGGAGGGAGAAAGCCCCATCAAAGTACATAATCCAATCGCAACTTGCCTCCTTGCCAGGGAGAGCAGTCTCCTGGGCTTCTTCGTCAGGTGTGGCGGTCCATTCTGCAATGAGCTCCGCCAGGACTCGGCTCTGGATCGTCGAAGTACTTTCAAACTTGAGGCCAAAGCTAGACAGCTCGAGTGCCCATTCCACAATCCTCCCCGTCGCATCTGGGTTGTGCAATATCCGCTGCAGAGGGAGGCGAGTGACGACAGTGATCTCGTGTGCCTGGAAGTAGTGACGCAGCTTCCTCGAGGCCATGAGGAGGCCGAAGAGCAGTTTCTGCACACCGGAGTACCTCGACCTAGCCCCCTGCAAGAGGGAGCTAACGAAGTAGACCGGGCGCTGCATCACTTTCTTCTTTGGCGGCACCTCGACCAACTGTGTCGCCTCCGCACTGGTGGCGTCGGGCTCCGTTGCTGCCATTTCCTCGTCATCGACCTCCCTCTGCGCCACTAGTGCGGCGCTGACCACCTGGTTCGTTGCCGCTAAGTATAGCAGCAACGGCTCCTGGGGTCTGGGCGCAACTAGTGTTGGTGCGAAGGAGAGGTACTTCTTCAAATCTTGCAATGCCGCTTCGGCTTCTGGTGTCCACTCCACCGGGCCCGCCTTTTTCAGGATCTTGAAAAAGGGAAGGGCGCGCTCGGCGGACTTGGATATGAACCTGCCTAGGGCAGCAATGCAACCAGCAAGCCGGCGCACATCCTTGATTCGCTTGGGCGCTTCAATCTGTTCTATAGCTTTGATCTTGTCCGGGTTGGCCTCTATCCCCCGCTGCGACACAAAGAACCCGAGAAGCTTGCCGGACGGGACGCCAAAGATGCACTTCTCAGGGTTCAGCTTGAGGTTGATCTTGCGCAAATTTGCAAACGTCTCCCGCAAATCTGATATGAGGGTGGCCCTGTCCTTGGTTTTGACCACTATGTCATCCATATAGGCCTCCATATTTCTATGGAGCTGGGGCTCAAAACCAATCTGGACCGCCCTCGCAAACGTCGAACCAGCACTCTTCAACCCGAAAGGCATCCGTATAAAACAATACGTACCACATGGGGTGATGAATGCTGTTTTCTCTTCGTCTTCTTTCGTCATGAAGATCTGGTGGTAGCCGGAGTAGGCATCAAGGAATGACAACAGATCACACCCAGCCGTGGAGTCAACAATCTGGTCGATGCGCGGCAACGGGAAGGGGTCTTTAGGACAAGCCTTATTGATATCTGTGTAATCAATACACAGCCTCCACTTCCCATTTTCCTTGCGCACTACGACGGGATTGGCCAACCACGTCGGATGGAGCACTCCTCTTACCAAACCCGCTGCCTCCAGTTTCCAGATTTCTTCTGTGATAAATTCTTGTCGTTCCAAAGCTTGCTTTCTGACCTTCTGCTTGACGGGCCACGCATGAGGACAGACAGCAAGGTGGTGCTCAATCACCTCCCTGGGAACACCGTGGATGTCAGAAGCTTGCCATGCAAACACATCGACATTCGCCCGCAGGAAGGTGACGAGCGCATCTTCCTATTTGTCGTCAAGGGTGGATCTTATGGTGAAAGATCCTCCCGCGTCGTCCTTGTTGACGGAAATCTTCTTGGTCCCCGGCGGCGTGGCCCTGGACTTCTTGCTTCCCCCGGCGGAGCTCTCTGGCACGTCCTCGACGGCAGCGCTACACTCCGAAGAGGTGCGCTTGCCGGAGTGGGTGTCCGAGGTCTCACCGGCCTTCTTCTTCTTTCCCCCCCAGGATCCCGGCAGCAGGAGCGAGTGCCCCAGCGGTGGCAGCTGCTGCGACTGCTTGCTGGTACACTTGATCAGCGCAGATCAGCGCATCCTTCTTGTCGGAGGGGATGGTGATGATTGTCACGGGCCCTGGCATCTTCAGGGTATTGTAGGCGTAGTGTGATGCCGCCATGAACTTGGCCAGCGCTGGGCGGCCAAGGATCCCGTTGCAGGGCAAGGGGATCTTGGCAACATCCAACACAATCCTCTCCGTCCTGAAGTTCAGGTCGCTCCCGAAAGTTACGGGCAACGTGACCTTTCCCTTGGGTTGGCTTCTCCCCGGGCTGACCCCTTGAAACGTGCCCGTTTCTTCGAGGTCTCCATCAGGGATCTGCAGCTTCTCGATCACGGCAAGTGAGATCAATTTCAGACCGGCCCCGCCATCTACTATTATTTTTGTCACCTTGAGGTTGTGTATTGTTGGTGAAACCAACAACGGCAAGCACCCGACCACAGTAGTGCGATCAGGGTGGTCCTCAGAGTCAAAAATGATAGGTGTGCTGGACCACTTTAGCGGCCTCTGGGCATCAAACGACGGCTCTGCTGCTGTGATTTCTCGCGCCCACTGTTTAAGCCGGCGTCGAGAGGCATGCAGCGAAGCGCCGCCGTGAACGCACATGGCCTCTGTAGCTTTCTAAAACTCTTGGTCGCCGGACTCGTCGTCCTCTTCATGATCGTCATCTTCTGGCTTTCTATCACGGCCCTGAGCGGGCCTCTCTTATTGCTTATCCTTGCCGCGACGGCCCGCCTGGCCGTCGCGTTTCTTGCCGGATCCCTCAGCACCGTCTTGGCCCTTCTCCTTGTCCCGCCTCTCGTATTCAGCCCTCTGCTTCTCAGCGAGGAGCTCAACCTGCCGGCAGTCTTGGAGAGCATGGCCTTTGGTGCGATGGATCTTGCAGTATCGCTTGTTGGAGTTGCCTGGCTTCTCGGCAACCGCCAAGGCCTGGCAGGCGACACATCCGGCAATTTCCTTGCCGGGGTCACCTACCTTGGTCTTCTTGGTGGAGCCGGTGTCGTCAGACCCCTTGACGGCAAGCACAACTTTCCCTTTGCGCTTCCTATTGCAGTGCCGACCTTTCTTCGCCGGGGCGGCGGTATCCTCTTCAGAGGAGTCGGTTTCCACGCCGGCATCTTCGCCGGGGTACTTCCTCCACTCTTCAGCCCGGGCACACTTGTCCGCGAGAACATAGAGCTCCGCGACATCTTTCACCATGTTCATCGCCAGCTCTTCGCGCATCTTGCGGTTCGGAATGTTCTAATGAAACGCGCTGATGATGGCGGCGGGGTGAACATCCGGGATATTGTACTGTACCCGGCTGAACCTCTGTATGTACTTGAGGAGACTCTCGCCTCCCTTCTGGGGAATGACTTGGAGATCACTCGCTTGGCCATGAGCTTGGTGACCGCCAGTGAAGGCGCCCACGAACTCATGGCACAAATCCGACCAGGAGGAAATGGAGTCTACCGGCAAGTGCATCAACCATGACATGGCGTTGGGTATAAGAGCCAACGGGAAGTAATTTGCAAGCACCTTATCGTCACGAGCTCCGGCAGCCTGCATCGCGATGGTGTAGATGCTGAGGAACTCGGATGGGTGGGTCTTGCCGCCGTACTTCTCGCCCACGTCAGGTTTGAAAGTGCGGTGATTGGGCCACTGGAACTGCGCAGCTCACGGGTAAAAGCCGGGCAGCCTACCTCGTAAGGCAGGCCCCCAGGGCTCCCCGGTGCCGGGTGGTCCACAGCAGGCCCCGCTCGCCTATCTGACTGGTGGCGCGCTCCGTGCCGGCGCTCGATGGTGGTTCGAGCGTCTCCATGTTCCCGATCCCGAAGGACCTGGCGTTGGTCCTGGTGGGTCCGTGGGTCGGACGACGCTATGGAGATTTCGTCGCCCGCAACGTCGCGACGGGCAGGTGTCCATGGCAACGGGCGAGGAGGAGGAGAGTGCACCGTGGTCGCGGCGCCGCCAGCCTTCCTGTCTCTGCTACGCGGGATTCCGTCGGAACATCGACCAGGGGGCTCCGTCGGGATCGGCTCATCTTTGTTGGCCACCGCAACAAGGCTTCGAATGGTGGCTCTCCATTCGTCGAGTTTCCCCGTAGTGGGAGGAAAGTCGAGGAGCAACTGTGCGCGCGCCAAGGCTTCTGCTGGCGTCGGTGGCAGCGAAACTTGCACGGATCGCGACGCGCTTCGACTTCTGACCATGTCAGAAGGAGCGCTATCACGACCGCGCGGTCGCACGCCGTCTTCACCAGTGCCTCGGCGAGCGGGCAGGTCTTCTACATCCCGGGAGTGGCGCTCGGGGCTTTTCCCGCGGTGACGCCCGGGGTCTTCGGGGTGATCACGCCGCTCGTCGCGCGCCGCTTGAGAGGAACGCGGCGTCGGCGTCGGAGTGGGAGTCCTGGAGGCCCTCGCGCCGCCAGCGGGCGGGGCAGCAGCGACCTCGGAAGGTCCCGCGCCACCTGCGGAGGACCCGGCTCCGTCTTTGGATTTGGCGGCGTGCGGCCCGTTACCGGGCGCACGAACATCGCTGCCTCCCAAACTCCGGCTGCTGGGACGGTGTTGGTGTTCGCGAACAGCGCCCCGGGTCCTTTCGGCGACCGGTCCGCTGCTCGCCCGCGTCGGGACAGGATGCCCAGCGTCCGATGGGCCAACCGCCACCGTCGTCTTCTTCTTGGGCGCCATGACGATGAAGAAGCGTCGAACTAACTGCAAAAGCCGATTCTCACAACTGCGCAGCCCCTACCTGGCGCGCCAAAGATGTCGGTGGGAAACGACACCTATGGGATCACGAGAATCCCTTTCTGTGGTTGCGGGGCACGGGGGTCGTTAGAAGAGCGGATCGAGCAGGCAGTACACGATTCCTTTACCCAGGTTCGGGCCGCGGAGATGCGTAAAACCCTACTCCTGCTTTGGTGGATTATATGTTTGTGTTCCTGAGCTAGCTATGGGGCGTGAGGAGCTCCAAAAAGCCGAATCCTCTCCCTGGTCGCCTGGGGCCTCCTTTTATAGGGAAAGGGGCTGCCACAGTGGCACACATGAGGTGGAAAGGGTACAGCGACGCGAGGTTATCCCTCGCATTACATGACAAGGCGCATTTAATGCGCCTTGCTTAGGTATCCTTGCTTTATCAGGGGCGGGGGAGAACCCTGTCTCGTCCGTCGCCGCTCTCTTCCGTGTCGACACGCGCCCTGGCCAGCGGTGCATGCGGTGCCATGTAGGCGGGCAGGCAGCTGAGGTGGCGCAGCGGTGGGTCTCCACGAGGATTTGCATGCCGCCACGCAGGCGTCTGCCCAGCTGGTTGGGTCGGCAGCTGCATGCGAACGGTGGTGGAGGCGTGACTGGCGCGGGTCCGATGGTGGCCCCGCGAGTGTCCTCGGCAAGGGCCTTGCCGCGGCCCCGGCAAGGGTCTTGTCAGGGTCCCAACAAGGGTCTTGCCGGGGTCCCCACAAGGGTCTTGCCATGGCGCCTGTTGCCATCCCTGGCAAGGCTCTTGCCGGGGGCCTTGTGGTTCTCCTTGGCTGGGATCCCGCCAAGGACCATCATCTTCTAGAGTGTGCATATGATCTTGAATGTCTTCACAAAGATCTGCATACCACCACGGGGATGCCGCCCGAATCCTTGCCCCATGGGGGCAGTGGACTCAAGGGTGACCCGCTCCGTAGGTGTGGGGCGAGGCTGCCACGGCACGAGTCTTGCCGGGTTTGCAAAAACCACCTCCCGGCAAGGATCTTGCCGAGGGGGCCCGCCTCGTCCCCTTTGCTCTTTGTGGTCTTGGTCTTGGCGTCGTTCTGCTCCTCTTTGGCTTCGGCCTTACCTTGGTTCTTCCTCCCTTGCCGGGCTCGGTGCGGCGGCGCCCGTGGCTCAGACTGCCCGTGCACAGTCATAGGGGTACAAAAAGTGTACCCCTCTTTTTGTACACCAACAATCCAGCCTCCACCGGCTACTGTTATCCAGCTTCACAGGGTCATGTTCATCCACCCACAACTGGCTGGATTGTGGCGACCTCCTCGGGGTCCTATTCATCCAGCGGCAAGCATGGGGTCCTGTTCATCCAGACCCCACTAGGAACTGTTCATCCATAGCCAACCAACCGGCTCGACTCACCTTGTCTTGACTCGTTCTACGTATCGCGCGGATGGTAGCAACGGTCACTATTCATTGAGAGGCAACCCAACACTGGTTGGCTACGTCTCGCACCGGAGCTCGATCGTCTTCATTAAGTAGCGGCAGCGATCCCTCGCTTGGGTTCAGTTAGGAGCAGCAGTGAAGGAATCGCTCGGGTTCAGTCGGCGGCGAAGGGATCGATCGCTTGGGTTCATTAATGCGTAGCTAGTTCAATTGCTCAGGTGCAGTAAGCGAACGCCTCCCTCGGGTTTAGCTAGAGCCAACACCTCGCACACACTTGCGTACGTATGAGATAAATGCGCAAACCACAGTCCATTGCTAGGCCCCGATCACCCACTTTAACCAGGAACTCCCCAAAATTTTCCTTACCTTTGCTTCTACCACGATTTTTCTGTCATGGACGACCCAAAGAATGTCATGCAGGTGTGTCTCTGGCCCACGCAGGACAAAAAGCCCATTTTCTATCATGATTTTTTGTCATAGAAGTAGGATCCCACCACATCTATGATGCTATGAGTTTTTGTCACAATTATCGTCACAGAAGCGTCATAACCATCATTGAAAATGTTTTCATTTGGGCCATAATGTCATAGATGTGTATTTTTTTGTGGTGCATGGACTTACGTTCATTTCCTTAATAAGTGTTATGCGGGTGGACCTAAGCTAAGGCATATTGTCCTAACTTGAAGAAATTCCTACTTATGACTGTACTCTCCGTGCAAGCATCTACAACTACAAGAGAAGTAATTAAGATAAGTCTAACCATTGCATTAAACAATTGGATAAAAAGACCTTATGGAATATTTCACAAACTAGTGTTTAGGTTTCTATCATTCCAGCAACCCATCATCCACAAACTAATTCCACAATGCCTTCCCCTAGGCCCAAACATGGTGAAGTGTCATGTAGTCGACGTTCACATAACACCACTAGAGGAAGAACAACATAACATAATATTAAAACATTTAATAGGCATCAACTTCACATAATTATTAGTAACAAGACTTCTCTCGTGTCCTCAAGAACTAACAGAATTGGTCACAACTTATATATTGATCATGATCAGTGGGTATAGATGTATGATTAACAATCTGAACATAATAATATTTCACCAACTAAACCAATGCTACCTCTTGAGCATGTGTTGGTTTTCCCTTGAAGAGGAAAGGGTGATGCAGCAAAGTAGCATAAGTATTTCCCTCAGTTTTTGAGAACCAAGGTATCCATCCAGTAGGAGGCCACACGCAAGTCCCTCGTACCTACACAAACAAATAAGAACCTTGCAACCAACGCGATAAAGGGGTTGTCAATTCCTTCTCGTCCACTTGCAAAAGTGAGATCTAATAGAGATGATAAGATAATATTTTTGGTATTTTTATGATAAAGATTAAAATTAAAGATTGCAAAATAAACGGCGACAGAAATATCTAGTTGACGGGAGATTAATATGATGGAAAATAGACCCGAGGCCATAGGTTTCACTAGTGGCTTCTCTCAAGATAGCATAAATATTACGGTGGGTGAACAAATTACTGTCGAGCAATTGATAGAATTGAGCATAGTTATGAGAATATCTAGGCATGATCATGTATATAGGCATCGCATTCGTAACAAGTAGACCGACTCCTGCCTTCATCTACTACTATTAGTCCACACATCGACCGCTATCCAGCATGCATCTAGAGTATTAAGTTCAGTAGAACAGAGTAACACATTAGGTGAGATGACATGATGTAGAGGGATAAACTCAAGCAATATGATATAAACCCCATCTTTTTATCCTCGATGGCAACAATACAATGCGTGTCGTTTCCCTTTCTATCACTAGGATCGCGCAACACAAGATTGACCCCAAAGCTAAGCACTTCTCCCATTGCAAGAAAGATCAATATAGTAGGCCAAACCAAACTGATAATTCGAAGAGACTTGCAAAGATAACCAATCATACATAAAAGAATTCAGAGAAGATTCAAATATTGTTCATAGATAATCTTGATCATAAACCCACAATTCATCGGATCTCAACAAACACACCGCAAAAAGAGTTACATTGAATAGATCTCCAAGAATATCGAGGAGAACCTTGTATTGAGATCCAAAGAGAAAGAAGAAGCCATCTAACTAATTACTCTGGACCCGAAGGTCTGTGGTAAATTACTCACACATCATCGGAGAGGCTATGGTGTTGATGTAGAAGCCCTCCGTGATTGATTCCCCCTCCAGCGGAGCACCGGAAAAAGCCCCAAGATGGGATCTCAAGGGTACAGAAGGTTGCGGCGGTGGAAATAGTGTTTCGTGGTGCTCCACGATGGTTTCAGGGTACGTAGGTATATATAGGAGGAAGAAGTAGGTCGATGGAGACACGAGGGTCCCACGAGGATGGGGGCGCGCCCAGGGGGCAGGCGCGCCTCCCTGCCTCGTGGCGTCCTCGATTGTTTCTTGATGTCCACTCCAAGTCCTCTAGATCATATTTGTTCCAAAAAATCACGCTCCCGAAGGTTTCATTCTGTTTGGACTCCATTTGATATTCCTTTTCTGCGAAACAATGAAATAGGCAAAAAAAACAGCAATTTGCACTAGGCCTTGGGTTAATAGGTTAGTCCCAAAAATAATAGAAAAGTGTATAGTAAAGCCCATTAAACATCCAAAACAGAATATATTATAGCATGGAACAATCAAAAATTATAGATACGCTGGAGACGTATCAAGCATCCCCAAGCTTAATTTCTGCTCGTCCTCTAGTAGGTAAATGATAAAAACGAATTTTTGAGGTGGAATGCTACCTAGCATAATTCTCAATGTAATTTTCTTTCTTGTGGCATGAATGTTCAGATCCGAAAGATTCAAGATAAAAGTTTAATATTGACATAAAAAATAATAATACTTCAAGCATACTAACCAAGAAATTATGTCTTCTCAAAATAACATAGCCAAAGAAAGCTCATCCCTACAAAATCATATAGTTTGTCCATGCTTCATTTTCGTCACCCAAGATGCTCTCATCTTGCACAACCCCGGTGACAAGCCAAGCAATTGTTTCATACTTTAGTAATCTCAAACTTCTTTGAACTTTCACGCAATACATGAGCGTCAGCCAATGCTATAGCACCATGGGTGGAATAGAATATAAAGATGGGGGTTGTGTGGAGAAGAAGAAAAAAGAGAGAAAGTCTCACATTGACGTGGCTAATCAATGGGCTAGGGAGATGGCCATCAATTGATGTCAATGCATGGAGTAGGGATTGCCATGCAACGGATGCACTAGAGCTATAAATGTATGAAAGCTCAACAAAATAACTAAGTGGGTGTGCATCCAACTTGCCTGCCCACGAAGACCTAGGGCATTTGAGGAAGCCCATCGTTGGAATATACAAGCCAAGTTCTATAATGAAAAAATTCCCACTAGTATATGAAAGTGACAAAACAAGAGACTCTCTATCATAAAGATCATGGTGCTACTTGGAAGCACAAGTGTGGAAAAAGGATAGTAGCATTATACCTTTTTTATTTCTCATTTTTTGGGACTTTTTTGTCCTTTCTCTTTTTTGTTGTTGGGACAATGCTCTATTAATGATGATCATCACACTTCTATTTATTTACAACTCAATGATTACAACTCGATACTTAGAACAAAATATGACTCTATATGAATGCCTCCGACGGTGTACCGGGATGGGCAATGAATCAAGAGTGACATGTATAAAATAATATGCATGGTGGCTTTGCCACAAATACGATGTCAACTACATGATCATGCAAGGCAATATGACAATGATGAAGCGGGTCATAATAAACAGAACGGTGGAAAGTTGCATGACAATATATCTCGGAATGGCTATGGAAATGCCATAATAGGTAGGTATGGTGGCTGTTTTGAGGAAGATATAAGGAGGTTTATGTGTGATAGAGTGTATCGTATCACGGGGTTTGGATGCACCGGCGAAGTTTGCACCAACTCTCAAGGTGAGAAAGGCCAATGCACGGTACCGAAGAGGCTAGCAATGATGGAAGGTTGAGAGTGCATATAATCCATGGACTCAACATTGGTCATAAATAACTCACATACTTAGTGCAAAAATCTACAAGTCATCAAAAACCAAGCACTACGCGCATGCTCCTAGGGGGATAGGTTGGTAGGAAAAGACCATCGCTCGTCCCCGACCGCCACTTATAAGGATGACAATCTAAGAACATCTCATGTTTCAAATTTGTTACACAACGTTTACCATACGTGCATGCTACGGGACTTGCAAACTTCAACGCAAGTATTTCTCAAATTCACAACTACTCAACTAGCACAACTTTAATATCACTATCTCCATATCTCAAAACAATCATCAAGTGTCGAACTTCTCCTAGTATTCAGTGCACTTATATGGAAGTTTTTATTATATCCATCTTGGATGCCTATCATATTAGGACTAATTTTTTAGCCAAGGCAAATTACCATTCTGTTCTAAAGGACCCCCAAAATAATATAAGTGAAGCATGAGAGATCAATAATTTCTATAAAATAAAACCACCACTCTGCTCTAAAATATAGAAGTGAAGCACTAGAGCAAAATTGTTTAGCTCAAAAGAGATAAGTGAAGCACATAGACTATTCTAACAAATTCCGATTCATGTGTGTCTCTCCCAAAAGTTGTGTACATCAAGGATGATTGTGGTGAACTAAAAAACAAAGACTCAAATCATACAAGACACTCCAAGCAAAACACATATCATGTGGTGAATAAAATATTGCTCCAAGTAAAGTTACCGATGGACGAAGACGAAAGAGGGGATGCCTTCCGGGGCATCCCCAAGCTTAGGATTTTTGGTTGTCCTTGGATTTTACCTTGGGGTGCCTTGGGAATCCCCAAGCTTAGGCTCTTGTCAATCCTTGTTCCATAATCCATCAAATCTTTACCCAAAACTTAGAAACTTCACAACACAAAACTTAACAGAAAATCTTGTGAGGTCCGTTAGCGAAAGAAAACAAAACACCACTTCAAGGTACTGTAATGAAATCATTATTTATTTATATTGGTGTTAAAACTAATGTATTACAACTTCTCTATGTTCAGAACCTCTGATAATAGCCGTAGATGCATCAAAATAAGCAAACAACACACGAAAACAGAATCTGTCAAAAACCAAAAAGTCTGTAGTAATCTGTATCTAACGTATACTTATGGAACTCCAAAAATTCTAAAATAAATTGATGGACATGAGGAATTTATCTATTAATCATCTCAAAAAGAATCAACTAAATAGCACTCTCCAGTAAACAGTTGTAGCTAATCTCGTGAGCACTAAAGTTTCTATTTTTTACAGTAAGATCAAAAAGACTTCACCCAAGTCTTCCCAAAGGTTCTACTTGGCACAAACACTAATTAAAACATGAAATCACATCTAAACAAAAGCTATATGGATTATTTATTACTAAACAGAACCAAAAAGCAAGAAACTAAAATAAAATTGGGTTGCCTCCTGACAAGCGCTATCGTCTAACGCCGCTAGCTAGGCATAAAGGCAAGGATAGATCTAGGTGTTGCCATAATGATCGTAAGGTAAATCACGAAAACTCATCTCATATTCCCTACGTTTAGCAGCAAGTTTTATTTGTGGCAAGAAAAAGTAATCAAAAGGGCTAAATTTAATAGGACAAAAGTCCCCAAGATCAAGCTCGAGAGGTATGGGTTCCTCATTTGGCCCCTTATATTGCACAACCAATTCATCATTATAAGCATTTGCTACCTCTTGAGCATGGGTTGGTTTTTCCTTTGAAGAGGAAAGGGTGATGCAGCAAAGTAGCGTAAGTATTTCCCTCAGTTTTTGAGAACCAAGGTATCAATCCAGTAGGAGGCCACACGCAAGTCCCTCGTACATACACAAACAAATAAGAACCTTGCAACCAACGCGATAAAGGGGTTGGCAATCCCTTCACGGCCACTTGCAAAAGTGAGATATGATAGAGATGATAAGATAATATTTTTGATATTTTTATGATAAAGATTAAAAGTAAAGATTGCAAAATAAACGGCGACTGAAATAGCTCGTTGACGGGAGGTTAATATGATGGAAAATAGACGCGGGGGCCATAGGTTTCACTAGTGGCTTCTCTCAAGATAGCATAAGTATTACGGTGGGTGAACAAATTTGTAGGGGTAAATGACCACGGGTAGCCTAGCCGGCTCCCCTTGGCGCTTCAGAAAAAAATTACAAGCCAATCCGGCCTCCAAGAAATCAAGACGTGGGGCCGCCTTCCCCCTGCCGGCTGTCCCTCAGGCCGACTGTCGGGAGGCGGCCCGGCCTTAACCCTCATGAGGAAAGCCGCGGGAGGGCCGGCTCCAAGAAGCCGGCCTCGAGAAGGCCGACTCCAAGAAGCCGGCTCCCACGGCGCGGTCAAGATCGTACCCTCGAGGCCCGCAACCACATAACGGCGATGGGATGTGGCGTGGCTACAGTGAAGCCTGCCACCCCCAAAACCCGGAGCACGCCTAGCACAGTGCGCCGTACGGGGTAGCCCTGTCCCGTTCGGCGCGGCACTGTTGCCATGATGACTATGGCGCCATCCACGGCGGGCTGTCAACGCAGCCCATGGGCGGTGGGCCCCTTTGGGCGGAGAGACACCCGAAGGCGGCCAGGCCTCCCCCGGTCGGCCCAAGACGTGGCCGGCTTTCCCAAAGCCGGCTTGCTCCTTCCCTCGAAGGAGGCGCCCCATTAAGGAGACAAGACGACGTGCGACTACAGTGATCGCCCGCCAGGCGGCGACACTGTCGCCACGCTTACCTCGACAAAGCCCTCATCATCAGGATTGAGGCAACAGTAACCAGCCACCGGCAGAGCCCTAGGCCGTTGGGCCTGCCTGTCGACCAAGATGCCGGCAGCCGGCGGGGCCCACCAGCCGGCGGGCCCCAGCAGCAGGCGCGGAAGCTGGCGAGCATAGACGCTGACGGCTGGGACCCGCACCCAGCCGGATTACCATTGTACCCCCGGGGGGTAGGCCTATATAAACCCCCCGGGGCACCCATGCAAAGGGTTGATCTCATCTAGGTTACCACACACATATAGAGAGGAGTAGAGCTAGCCTTGCCCTTCTTCTTTCTCTGGCCAAACAGCTCGAGGAGCACTTTGTAGCTACTTGTTCATCGAGTGATCATGTGGAGACCCCGCAGAGCAGCAGTAGGGGTGTTATCTCCATGGAGAGCCCCGAAGCTGGGTAAGATTCGCCGGCGTGCATGTCTTCGCCTTATCCCGCTTCCAGGCACCGGCGACGTCTTACTGGCTCCCACACAGATAAGCCACCCGTTGGCATATGTCGCACCAACCACCCGACAAAATTACTGTCAAGCAATTGATATAAAACTGCATAATTATGAGATTATCTAGGCATGATCATTTATATAGGCATCACGTCCGTGACAAGTAGACCGACTCCTGCCTGCATCTACTACTATTACTCCACACATCGACTGCTATCCAGCATGCATCTAGAGTATTAAGTTCATAAGAACAGAGTAACACATTAGGTAAGATGGCATGATGTAGAGGGATAAACTCAAGCAATATGATATAAACCACATAATTTTATCCTCGATGGCAACAATACAATACGTGTCGTTTCCCTTTCTGTCACTGGGATTGAGCATAGTTATGAGAATATCTAGGTATGATCATGTATATAGGCATCACGTCCGTGACAAGTAGACCGACCCCTGCCTGCATCTACTACTATTACTCCACACATCGACCACTATCCAGCGTGCATCTAGAGTATTAAGTTCATAAGAACAGAGTAACGCATTAGGCAAGATGACATGATGTAGAGGGATAAACTCAAGCAATATGATATAAAGACCATCTTTTTATCCTCGATGGCAATAATACAATACATGTCATTTCCCCTACTGTCACTGGGATCGAGCACCGCATGATTGAACCCAAAGCTAAGCACTTCTCCAATTGCAAGAAAGATCAATCTAGTAGGCCAAACCAAACTGATAATTCGAAGAGACTTGCAAAGATAACCAATCATACATAAAAGAATTCAGAGAAGATTCAAATATTGTTCATAGATAATCTTGATCATAAACCCACAATTCATCGGATCTCGACAAACACACCGCAAAAAGAATTACATCGAATAGATCTCCAAGAAGATCGAGGAGAACTTTGTATTGAGATCCAAAGAGAGAGAAGAAGCCATCTAGCTAATAACTATGGACCCGAAGGTCTTTGGTAAACTACTCACACATCATCGGAGAGGCTATGGTGTTGATATAGAAGCCCTCCGTGATCGATGCCCCCTCCGGCAGAGCACCGGAAAAGGCCCCAAGATGGGATCTCACGGGTACAGAACGATGCGGCGGTGGAAATAGGGTTTCGTGGTGCTCCTCGATGGTTTCGGGGTACATAGGTATATATAGGAGGAAGAAGTAGGTCGGTGGAGCCACGAGGAGCCCACGAGTGTGGGGGCGCGCCTCCCTGCCTCGTGGCCTCCTCGTTGGTTTCTTGACGTCCACTCCAAGTCCCCTGGATCATGTTTGTTCCAAAAATCACACTCCCGAAGGTTTCATTCCGTTTGGACTCCATTTGATTTCCCTTTTCTGCGAAACATTGAAATAGGCAAAAAAAAACAGAAATTTGCCCTGGGCCTTGGGTTAATAGGTTAGTCCCAAAAATAATATAAAAGTGTATAATAAAGCCCATTAAACATCCAAAACAAAATATATATAATATCATGGAGCAATCAAAAATTATTGATACGTTGTAGACGTATCAAGCATCCCCAAGCTTAATTCCTGCTTGTCCTCGAGTAGGTAAATGATAAAAACAGAATTTTTTATGTGGAATGCTACTTAGCATATTCTTCAATGTAATTTTGTATATTGTGGCATGAATGTTCAGATCCGAAAGATTCAAGATAAAAGTTTAATATTTACATAAAAATAATAATACTTCAAGCATACTAACAAAGCAATTATGTCTTCTTGAAATAACATGGCCAAAGAAAGTTCATCCCTACAAAATTATATAGTTTGGTCATGCTCCATTTTCGTCACACAAGATGCTCTCATCTTGCACAACCCTGATGACAAGACAAGCAATTGTTTCATACTTTATTCATCTCAAACTTTTTCCTACTTTCATGCAATACATGAGCGTGAGCTATGGATATAGCACTATAGGTGGAATAGAATATGATGACGGGGGTTGTGCGGAGAAGACAAAAAAGGAGAAAGTCTCATATTGACGCGGCTAATCAACGGGCTAGGGAGATGCCCATAAATTGATGGCAATGCAAGGAGTAGGGATTGCCATGCAACGGATGCACTAGAGCTATAAATTTATGAAAGCACAACAAAAGAAACTAAGTGGGTGTGCATCCAACTTGCTTGCTCATGAAGACCTAGGGCATTTGAGGAAGCCCATCGTTGGAATATACAAGCCAAGTTCTATAATGAAAAATTCCCACTAGTATATGAAAGTGCCAACACAAGAGACTCTCTGTCATAAAGATCATGGTGCTACTTTGAAGCACAAGTGTGGAAAAAGGATAGTAGCATTGTCCCTTTTTATTTCTCTTTTTTTATTTTTTTGGGCCTTTCTTTTTTGGGCTTTTGTCTCTTTTTTTATTTTTATTTGGGACAATGCTCTATTAATGATGATCATCACACTTCTATTTATTTCCAACTCGATGATTACAACTCGATACTAGAACAAAGTATGACTCTATATGAATGCCTCCGACGGTGTACCGGGAAGGGCAATGAATCAAGAGTGAAATGTATGATATAATATGCATGGTGGCTTTGCTACAAATACGATGTCAACTACATGATCATGCAAGGCAATATGACAATGATGAACGTGTCATGATAAACGGAACGGTGGAAAGTTGCATGGCAAGATATCTCGGAATGGCTATGGAAATGCCATAATAGGTAGGTATGGTGGCTGTTTTGAGGAAGATATAAGAAGGTTTATGTGTGATAGAGCGTATCGTATCACGGGGTTTGGATGCACCGACGAAGTTTGCACCAACTCTCAAGGTGAGAAAGGGCAATGCACGGTACCGAAGAGGCTAGCAATGATAGAAGGTTGAGAGTGCGTATAATCCATGGACTCAACATTAGTCATAAAGAACTCACATACTTATTGCAAAAATCTACAAGTCATCAAAAACAAAGCACTACGCACATGCTCCTAGTGGGATAGATTGGTAGGAAAAGACCATCGCTCGTCCCCGACCGCCACTCATAAGGATGACAATCAAAGAACACCTCATGTTCCAAATTTGTTACACAAGTTTACCATACGTGCATGCTACGGGACTTGCAAACTTCAACACAAGTATTTCTCAAATTCACAACTACTCAAGTAGAACAACTTTAATACTACCACCTTTATATCTCAAAACAACTATCAAGTATCAAACTTCTCTTAGTATTCAATGCACTAAAAAGTTTTTATCTTGGATGCCTATCATATTTGGATTAATTTTATAACCAAAGCAAATTAACATGATGTTCTAAAGGATTCTCAAAGTAATATAAGTGAAGCATGAGAGATCAAAAATTTCTATAAAAAAAACCACCACCGTGCTTTAAAAGATATAAGTGAAGCACTAGAGCAAAAATAGTCTAACTCAAAAGATATAAGTGAAGCACAGATTATTTTAATAAATTCCGAACAATGTATGTCTCTCTCAAAAGGTGTGTACAGCAAGGATGATTGTGGTGAACTAAAAAGCACATACTCAAATCATACAAGACACTCCAAGGAAAACACATATCATGTGGTGAATAAAAATATAGCTCCAAGTAAAGTTACCGATGGGCGAAGACAAAAGAGGGGATGCCTTCTGGGGCATCCCCAAGCTTGGGCTTTTGGGTTGTCCTTATATTTTACCCTGGGGTGCCTTGGGCAACCCCAAGTTTAGGCTCTTGCCAATCCTTGTTCCATAATCCATCAAATATTTACCCAAAACTTGAAAACTTCACAACACAAAACTTAACAGAAAATCTCGTGAGCTCCGTTAGCGAAAGAAAACAAAACACAACTTCAAGGTACTGTAGTGAACTCATTATTTTTTATATTGTTGTTAAACCTACTGTATTACAACTTCTCTATGGTTCATAACCTCCGATACTAGCCATAGAATCATCAAAATAAGCAAACAACACACGAAAAACAGAATCTGTCAAAAACAGAACAGTCTGTAGTAATCTGTACCTAACGCAAACTTATGGAACTCCAAAAATTCTAAAATAAATTTATGGACCTGAGGAATGTATCTAATAATCATCTTAAAAAAGAATCAACTAAATAGCACTCTCTAGTAAAATGGTGTATCTAATCTCGTGAGCGCTAAAGTTTCAGTTATTTACAGCAAGATCAGAAAGACTTCACCTAAGTCTTCCCCAAGGTTCTACTTGGCACAAACACTAAATAAAACACAAAAACACATCTAACCAGAATCTATATGGATTATTTATTCCTAAAAAGAACCAAAAAGCAAGAAATAAAAATAATATTGGGTTGCCTCCCAACAAGCGCTATCGTTTAATGCCCCTAGCTAGGCATAAAGGCAAGGATAGATCTAGGTATTGCCATCCTTGGCATGCAATCCATAAGTGGCTCTCATGATAGATTTATAAGGTAATTTAATTTTATTTCTAGGAAAGTGTTCCATGCCTTTCCTTAATGGAAATTGGAATCTAATATTCTCTTCCTTCATATCAATAATTGTAGCAATCGTTCTAAGGAAAGGTCTACCAAGAATAATAGGACATGAAGGATTGCAATATATATCAAGGACAATGAAATCTACGGGCACATAATTCCTATTTTCAACAATGAGAACATCATTAATTCTTCCCATAGGTTTCATAATGGTGGAATCCGCAAGGTGCAAGTTTAAAGAACAATTATCAAATTCACGGAAACCTAGAAAATCACACAAAGTTTTTGGAATCGTGGAAACACTAGCACCCAAATCACACAAAGCATAGCATTCATGATATTTAATTTAATTTTAATATCAGGTTCCCATTCATCATAAAGTTTTCTAGGTATAGAAACTTCCAATTCAAGCTTTTCTTCATAAGATTGCATTAAAGCATCAACGATATGTTTAGTAAAAGCCTTATTTTGACTATAAGCATGCGGAGAATTTAGCACGGATTGCAACAAGGAAATACAATCTATTAAAGAACAATTATCATAATTAAATTCCTTGAGATCCAAAATAGTGGGTTCATTGCTATCTAAAGTTTTGACCTCTTCAATCCCATTTTTACCAAATTTTGCATCAAGATCTCAAAACTCTGAATCATTGGGACGCCTTTTAACCAAAGTTGACTCATATCTAGTCCATAATTATCAAGATTCATATTGAAAAACAAAGATTTAATAGGGGACACATCAATTACTTTTAGATCTTCATCCTTATTATCATGAAAACTAGAAGAACATGCTTTCACAAAGCAATAGTTTTTAGCACGCATCCTAGCGGTTCTTTCTTTGCACTCATCAATGGAAATTCTCATGGCTTTGAGAGACTCATTGATATCATGCTTAGGTGGAATAGATATAAGTTATAAAGAATCAACATCAAGAGAAATTCTATCCACGTTCCTAGCCAACTCGTCAATCTTAGGCAATTTTTCCTCAAGCAAAGCGTTGAAATTCTTTTGAGAAATCATAAATTCTTTAACACTAGTCTCAAAATAAGAGGGCATCTTATTAAAATTTCCATAAGAGTTGTTGTAGGAATTACCATAATTATGAGAGAAATTACTAGGATACGACCTAGAATTAAAATTTCCCCTATAAGCGTTGTTACCAAAATTGTTCCTACCAATAAAATTCACATCCATAGATTCATTATTATTCTCAATCAAGGTAGACAAAGGCATATCACTGGGATCAGAAGAAACACTCTTAGTAGCAAACAATTTCATGAGTTCATCCATCTTTCCACTCAAAACATTAATCTGTTCAATTGCATGCACCTTTTTACTAGTAGATCTTTCAGTGTGCCATTGAGAATAATTAACTATAATATTATCTAGGAGTTTAGTAGCTTCTCCTAAGGTGATTTCCATAAAAGTGCCTCCCACGGCCGAATCTAAAAGATTTCTAGAAGAAAAATTAAACCCGGCATAATTTTTTTGTATAATCATCCATAAATTCAAACCATGTGTAGGGCAATTACATATCATTAATTTCATCCTATCCCAAGCTTGTGCAACATGTTCATGATCAAGTTGATTAAAATTCATTATATCGTTTCTAAGAGAGATGATCTTAGCGGGAGTAAAATACTTTTATGACACAAATCAACAAAGCTATTTAGATGGGTAGCGCCATCTTCACTAGGAAGGCCAGCGAATTGATCTTTTATGACAAGATTCAGCAAAGCAGCATTAATTTTACAAGATTCAGAATCGGTAAGAGGAGCAATAGGAGTGCTAAGAAAATCATTGTTTTTGGTATTGGCAAAGTCACACAATTTAGTATTATCTTGAGCCACTCGTGACAAGTAAGCAATCCAACACACAAGCGAACAAGAAGCAAGCAAAAAAGAGGCAAACGGAAAAAGAGGGCGAATAAAACGGCAAGGGTGGAGTGGGGGAGAGGAAAACGAGAGGCAAATGGAAAATAATTAATGCGAGGGATAAGAGTTTGTGATGGGTACTTGGTATGTCTTGACTTGTGCGTAGACTCGCCGGCAACGGCGCCAGAAATCCTTCTTGCTACCTCTTGAGCATGTGTTGGTTTTTCCCTTGAAGAGGAAGCGTGATGCAGCAAAGTAGCGTAAGTATTTCCCTCAATTTTTGAGAGCCAAGGTATCAATCTAGTAGGATGCTACACGCAAGTCCCTCGTACCTACACAAACAAATAAGAACCTTGCAACCAACGCGATAAAGGGGTTGTCAATCCCTTCATGGCCACTTGCAAATGTGAGATCTGATAGAGATCATAAGATAATATTTTTGGTTTTTAATCGTAACGATTAAAAGTAAAGATTGCAAAATAAACGGCGACAGAAATAGCTCATCGACGGGAGATTAATATGATGGAAAATAGACCCAGGGGCCATAGGTTTCACTAGTGGCTTCTCTCAAGATAACATAAGTATTACGGTGGGTGAACAAATTACTATCGAGCAATTGATAGAAAAGTGCATAATTATGAGAATATCTAGGCATGATCATGTATATAGGCATAATGTCCGCAACAAGTAGACCGACTCCTGCCTGCATCTACTACTATTAGTCCACACATCGACCGCTATCCAGCATGCATCTAGAGTATTAAGTTCATAAGAATAGTGTAACACATTAGGTGAGAAGCCATGATGTAGAGGGATAAAATCAAGCAATATGATCTAAACCCCATCTTTTTATCCTCGGTGGCAACAATACAATACATGTCGTTTCCCCTACTGTCATTGGGATTGAGCAGCGCATGATTGAACCCAAAGCTAAGCACTTCTCCCATTGCAAGAAAGATCAATCTAGTAGGCCAACCCAAACTGATAATTCGAAGAGACTTGCAAATATAACCAATCATACATAAAAGAATTCAGAGAAGATTGAAATATTCTTCATAGATAATCTTGATCATAAACCCACAATTCATCGGATCTCGACAAACACACCGCAAAAGGAGTTTCATCGAATAGATCTGTAAGAAGATCGAGGAGAACTTTGTATTGAGATCCAAAGAGAGCGAAGAAGCCATCTAGCTAATAACTATGGACCCGAAGGTTTGTGGTAAACTACTCACACATCATCGGAGAGGTTATGGTGTTGATGTATAAGCCCTCCGTGATCGATGCCCCCTCCGGTAGGGCGCCGAAAAAGGCCCCAAGATGGGATCTCACGGGTATAGAAGGTTGCAGCGGCGGAAATAGGGTTTTGTGGTGCTCCTCGATGGTTTCGGGGTACGTAGGTATATATAGGAGGAAGAAGTAGGTCGGTGGAGCCACGAGGGGCCCACAAGGGTGGGGGCGCGCCCAGGGGGGCAGGCGTGCCTGCCTTCCTCATGGCCTCCTCGTTGGTTTCTTGACGTCCACTCCAAGTCCTCTGGATCACGTTTGTTCCAAAAATCACGCTCCCGAAGGTTTCATTCCGTTTTGGTCTCCGTTTGATATTCCTTTTCTGCGAAACACTGAAATAGGCAAAAAAGATAGCAATTTGCACTGGGCCTTGGGTTAATAGTTTAGTCCCAAAAATAATACAAAAGTGTATAATAAAGCCCATTAAACATCCAAAACAGAATATATAATAGCATGGAGCAATAAAAAATTATAGATAAGTTGGAGCGTATCAATATTCCTTTGGCAATAAGTCATGAGCCTTTGTTCAAGAGAAAAACCTAACCCGTTGTTCTGAATAGCAAAGTCGTCATTGAGTTCAGAAATTCTATCAACTAGAACGTCAGTAGGAACCTTTTTTCTAAGGTTTTCATTGTAAGCAACATGATCTAAAGATCGTAAACGCATTAAGTCCTCTTGATTAAAAAGGATAGCTTCCATGGGAGGAGACCAGCGTCCCCCTATAATGCGCAAAAATTTCATTGGCCTCTTTCATTATAAATCTGAACTCATGTGCCACAAAGATAGTAGTTGCTCGCTTAACAGAAGAATGCTCGATATTGGAAAAGTCTAGAAAAATCCTTTGTATGCAAGGATGCAAATGGATAAATTGTCTTTCAAGTTCAACTACGAGCAAGGATATAGCATCAGCAAGACTACTAGTTCTATGAAGAATAGACCCACCCATAGAGGGTAGGGTACCGGCACAAGTAAGGAAATCTTGAAAAACACCTTTCCCAATAATATTACCGCTACCAATCCGAAACTTTTTAGTGTGTAAAATAGTAGGATCTTCAAGAGGATCATCAAAAACATCAAAGTTTTCCATATTACTATCCTTATCAATGATAACCTCCCCAGTTTCAGACATAACGGCAGCACAGAGAACGATCACACAAGAAGCAAGCGAAGAAAGACGAATGGAAGGAGAGGGCGAATAAAATGGCAAGGGTGAAGTGGGGGAGACAAAAACGAGAGGCAAATGGCAAATAATGTAATGCGAGGGATAAGAGTTTGTGATGGGTACTTGGTATGTCCTGACTTGTGGGTAGACTCCCCGGCAACGGCACTACAAATCCTTCTTGCTACCTCTTGAGCATGTGTTGGTTTTCCCTTGAAGAGGAAAGGGTGATGCAGCAAACTAGCGTAAGTATTTCCCTCAGTTTTTGAGAACCAAGGTATCAATCCAGCAGGAGGCCACACACAAGTCCCTCGTACCTACACAAACAAATAAGAACCTTGCAACCAACGCGATGAAGGGGTTGTCAATCCCTTCTCGACCACTTGCAAAAGTGAGATATGATAGAGATGATAAGATAATATTTTTGGTATTTTTATGATAAAGATTAAAAGTAAAGATTGCAAAATAAACGGCGAAAGAAATAGCTAGTTGATGGGAGATTAATATGATGGAAAATAGACCCCGGGGCCATAGGTTTCACTAGTGGCTTCTCTCAAGCTAGCATAAGTATTACTGTGGTGAACAAATTACTGTCGAGCAATTGATAGAATTGAGCATAATTATGAGAATATCTAGGCATGATCATGTATATAGGCATCACGTCCGTAAAAAATAGACCGACTCCTGCCTGCATCTACTACTATTACTCCACACATCGACCGCTATCCAGCATGCATCTAGAGTATTAAGTTCATAAGAACAGAGTAACGAGGCAAGATGACATGATGTAGAGGGATAAACTCAAACAATATGATATAAACCCCATCTTTTTATCCTCGATGGCAACAATACAATACGTGTCGTTTCCCTTTCTGTCACTCGGATCGAGCAATGCAAGATTGAACCCAAAGCTAAGCACTTCTCCCATTGCAAGAACGATCAATCTAGTAGGCCAAACCAAACTGATAATCCAAAGAGACTTGCAAAGATAACCAATCATACATAAAAGAATTCAGAGAAGATTGAAATATTGTTCATAGATAATCTTGATCATAAACCCACAATTCATCGGATCTCGATAAACACACCGCAAAAAGAGTTACATCGAATAGATCTCCAAGAAGATCGAGAAGAACTTTGTATTGAGATCCAAAGAGAGAGAAGAACCCATCTAGCTACTAACTATGGACCCGAAGGTCTTTGGTAAACTACTCACACATCATCAGAGAGGCTATGGTGTTGATGTAGAAGCCCTCCATGATCGATTCCCCCTCCGGCGGAGCGCTGGAAAAGGCCCCAAGATGGGATCTCACGGGTACAGAAGGTTGCGGCGGTGGAAATAGGGTTTCGTGGTGCTCCTGGATGGTTTCGGGGTACATAGGTATATATAGGAGGAAGAAGTAGGTCGGTGGAGCCACGAGGGGCCCACGAGGTTGGGGGCGCGCCCAGGGGCAGACACGCCTTCCTGCCTCGTGGCCTCCTCGGTTGTTTCTTGACTTCCACTCCAAGCCCTCTGGATCACGTTTGTTCCAAAAATCACGCTCCCGGAGGTTTCATTTCGTTTGGGCTCCATTTGATATTCCTTTTCTGCGGAACATTGAAATAGGCAAAAATCAGCAATTTGCACTTGGCCTTGGGTTAATAAGTGTCCCAAAAATAATATAAAAATGTATAGTAAAGCCCATTAAACATCCAAAACAGAATATATAATAGGCTGGAACAATCAAAAATTATAGATACGTTGGAGACGTATCAACCAACAAGCATCAACTACAAGGTGTAATCAACGCTAGTAGTACCCCCCCCCCCACGTACCAGTTTGTGGTTTCATGCAAAGATTGAACACAAAGATGAACTAGGGTTTGGAGATGAGATGGTGCTGATGAATATGTTGATGAAGATGATGATCCCCATGATGAATGGAGTGTTGGTGATGATGAAGGTTTTGCTTTCCCCCTCCCGAAAGGGAAGAGTCCCCAGCAGAATCGCCCCGCCAGAGAGCAGAAGTGCTGCACCCAAGTTCCGCCTCGCAGGCGGCAGCTGAAAGTCCTGAAACTTTTTTGTGTTTTTTTCTTGGATAAATGGGATTTCATGGCCAAAGGGCAACAGGAGGCCAGCCACCAGGCGCGCACATGGGCAAGGGTGTGGCCAGGGGGTAGGCCCCGCCACTTGCCCATGTGGCTACCCCATGGCCCCCCTCTGGTATTTCTTTGCTCCAATATTCCTTATATATTCCAAAATAATTCTCCAATAACTCTCGTTTCATTTTGAGCTGTGGAGAATTGCTTTCTCCATTGTCGCTATTTTAGGTCCAGAATTCCAGCTGCCATCAATTCCCCTCACTTTGTATAACTTGCATTTTAAGAGAGAAAAGACATTAGAACTGCACCATAATATGAAATATATCATTAGAGTAAGATAAATTACAATAAGAAATAATGATGCAAAATGGACGATCAGTAGTATTTCTTGTTCCTAGATGAAGTACCACCTTTTGGATTTTTGCAAAGTATGCACTAAATATTTTTTGTTCCTAGATGTAGTATTTCTTGTTCCTATATGAAGTATTACGTCATTCTGTGAAATTTATGTATATACCAAAGAACCTTGGGTATGTGTGGACGCAATGAACTAGGGAATTTAGTTTATTTGCTCCAACTTCTCTCCTTAGAAGCCAAAGAATTTGTGTTCATGTTTTGGTTCGCACAGTAGACTTCAATAGAATTAACCCATTGACGAATGCAACCTCATATTGCATGAATGGTTATTTTAAAAGTAGTGTCTAGTTCAGGTGTTGCCCCAATTTGGCCCTATTCCCAATCAACTTTGTTCGAGGTTTGGTGTCCTCGGTGATGGATTTTTTGATTTGACAATACATGTGTTAGCATCATTATGCTCCACCAATAATTATGACATTGCCTTGAGGTCGCCATACGCACAGCTAGGGTAGAGTGGAGGATGGCGAGGACATGCACAAACAAGCATTCGGAGATGGCGATGGCGCAAACTTATGTAGAAAGGGTCAATATGAAGAAACCATTGGGGAACATATTAAAGAAAATATGTCTGAGCTATGGAGAAGTTTCAAATAGTAAGTTTCACCCTACCTGTATTTTTTGTTATGTTGGCATCTACCTATCCTTGGCAACAAATTTTAATTTACTGTGTTGATGATTTATCACTTCATTTTTTTACCTGTTCTATAACTTGCATAAGAAAGAGAGGGACTTGAAATGACGACATCATAAGGATGACCGTTTAGCTTTTGCTAATGTTTCCCAAACCCCTTCATTATGCAAACGTAAACATGTCAGCTACAATTACTACAAGGAGCATATCTTTTCCACAACCTTAGCTACAGATGGAAAACAAAACACTTTAAATTTCCAACAAAAGATGAATAATTGCAAACTTTAACCTAACCATGTCCCAGTGGCAACATTTTTGGCTTCATAACCTGCAACTAGGTTGTTATATTAAAACTCGTGTTCTTTTGGCATCCCATTTATGTAATCAAATTTATGAATCAATTAGTATGCTTTTACTGGTTCTAAACACCACAAGAAAATTTAGGGGAGTTGGAAGGCTGTTCTATTTGATAGTATTTGTTATTTGCAATGTGTGATATATGTTGCTTCCTTTATGTTCCACTATTATCTAAGCTTATATTTTGACCGTCAAGTGTGTGTGTGTGTGTGTGTGTGTGTGTTTGTGTGTGTGTGTGTTATGACCACCTGCTATCCTATTGACATTGATATCATGTGTTTGTTTTGTGTCTGGTTGATTATATATGATAGTTCCATAAAAGAGGACATAAAAGCTATAACATAAGTTCAAACCATTCCAATTTTGATTTCCCTTAGTTTCTTAGTAAATACTAGCATTTAGTTGTTCTGTTGTAATAGGAGCATAATCAAATTTGTTTATGATAATGCTTACCACCATTTCAAAGTACATCCTTGCATGATCATTTTTACTATGAATAAGCCTATTATGTAATTTATAAATTATGATTTGGGAGTGCTGCATATAGAACTCTAAAGAAATAAGAAAATTGATGTTTGGGTCTTGGTTCCATCGATTTGACCATGTCTCGGTTTTTTGGAAGAAACATCAAAGGGGGATATGGCTTGCATTCCCATTTCTTTTTTATCTACTTAAATTTCATTGGTTGTTTCTTCCTTTATGCAACCACAATGCATTCTTCTTAAAAAGAAGCCATGTACTTGGATAGATGAAAGAAATGAAACTGATTCACACAAGGAGGCAGACAAAAAGGGAAAACATGTGTTGATCTCTTCATTTCTTTTTCTTATCTTGTGGAGCTCCCTTCAAGCTCCCCTTCAATTGTCATGTTAACAGAAGGATAATTATTCTTTTGAAGGGAGATCCACAAGATAAGAGAAAAAAAGTAAGATATCAATACGTGTTTTTCTTTATTTTCATGCCTCCTTGTCTGAATCAGTATCTTTTCCTTTTCTGCATCCAAGTACAAGGATTCTTTTCAAGAAGAATGCATTGTCGTTGCATAAAGAAAGGAGTAACCAATGAAATTTCCGTAGGTGAAAAAGAAATGAGAATGCAAGTCAATTACACTTTTGATGTTTCTCCAAGAAACCTAAATAGGCTCAAATCCATGGAACCAAGACCTAGATATCAATTGTTTTCTTTGTTTTGAGTTATATATGCAACACTCCCCAATCAAAATTTACAAACTGCAGAGCATTCTTATATACAATATCAATGCTCAAGCAAGGATGCACTTTGGAAAGGCAGTCAACATCATCATAAACAAATTTTATTATGCTTGTATTACAACTGAATAGCTAAATGCTAGTATTTACTAAGAAACTAGGGGAAAACCTAAGTGGAATGGTTTGAACTTATATTAGCTTCTATTACCTTCTTTACGGAATTTTAATTATCAGCTTCACACAAAACAAACATGATATCAATGGCAATAAGATACGTGGTGATCACAAAGTTTAAATATTATTAATTAATATTCAAAATATAAACTTCTATAACATTGTAACATAGAGGAAGCAACCTGCATGACATATTACAAATAACAAATAATGATAGATAGAAACAAAATTCCAACTCCGCAAAATTTGCCTTAGACGATCAGAACAAGTAAAAGCATATTAATAGATGCATAAATTTGATTACATAAATGAGGGATGTCAAAAGAATATGAAGTTTAATATAATCACCAAGCCGGATGTCCAGAAGGCAAAACTATTGCCACTCTGACAAGGTTCCGTTAAAATTAAAAGTATCCATCTACTATAGGAAATTAACTATTTTTTTCCTAAGTAGCTAAGGTTGTGGAAATGTGATGCTTCTTACAGTAACTGTAGCTGACAGGTCTACTTCCATGCAATTAATGGGTTTGGAAAACATTAACAAAAGCTAAACGCTCATCCTTCTAATGTCACATTTCAAGTCCCTCTATTTCTTTTGCAAGTTAAGGAACAAGCAAAAATATAGTGATAAATCATCAACGCAATTAAGTAAAATTTCTTACCAAGGAAAGATAGATGCCAACCTAACAAAAAAATACAAGTAGGGTGAAACTTTCCTTTTGAAACTTCACCACAGTTGGAACCATATTTTCTTTAATATGCTTCCCAATGGTAGATCCGTATCGATCGTTATTGCATAAGTTTCATGTGTCGTCTCCAAGTGCTTATGTATGTATGGCCTTGCCGTCTTCCACGCTACCCCAGATCTGCGCACGGTGACCTCGTGGCAGCATCATAACTAATGGTGGAGCATGGCGATACTAATCACCTACATCATCAAATCCAAAAATCCATCACACAAGAAACCAAACAACGAACAAAGTTGATTGGGAACAAGCCCAAATTGTGGCAGCACCTGAACTAGCCACTACTTTTTAAAATAACCAATCAGGCAATATGTAGGTTGCATTGTTGGTCAGCAGATTAATTTAACTAAACTCCACAAGGGAAGCAAAACAAGAGCGAAAAGTCTATGGCTTCAGAGCTGAGAAGTTGCAGCAAGTAAACTAAATTCCCTAGTTCATCGATTCCATACATACCCTATGTTCTTTGTAGTGTCCACAAATTTCATAGAAAGACATGGTACTTTATCTAGGCACAAGAAACATACATCTAGGAACAAACAGATTCGATACATAATTGTCAAAAATCCAGAAAGTAGTACTTCATCTAGGAGCAAGAAATACTGCATTGTTGGAACAAAAACTGTGCCTAGGGTACTCAGGGTAGATGATTGCAACAGAGATACTCTCGGTGCCTCTAGAAGCACAATCTTTAATTAGGCAACTCAGAGAAGCAAAAACCGCGCCTAGGTACTCAGGGTAGATTAGTGATAGTATAGTACTTATATAAGGTAGATGAATGAGAGAAGTACTAATGCACAAACATTATTCGGTAAACAAATAAGGAATAGTGAAGAAATAACAAACCTATACATATTCGGATTACTAAGTGTTCACAAACCACAACAAATTACTAAGTGTAAAATAAATAATGAGCGGTTAGACTACTGAGATACTTAACCTCTATGTTTTCTCAAATAAGCTAGGTATACAACATTCCTTTCTCTACATGTTGCAACCTAGCTACCATTTGTTGTTATTGTAGAATTAAGAAAGTATCGAAATGATAAATGGATAAACCTTCAATGATCATATTGAGAGCACAAACTAATAAAAGTAGGAAAAACTTAGTTGAACACATGCTAGTATGCCATAGAACTATGGCCTCACAAGAAGATGATACTAAAAAGCTCAGGGTCCTCTTTTGCTTTCCTAGTTTTATCCTTTTTCAACCACGTGTCAGAGACATACATATTCAAGCAAAGAACCTTTTTTATTCAGGGAGTAAGTTGTTGGTGCCATCAAACTGATATATTACCTATATTTGAGGATGCCTAAAATCAGGCTGAGCATGGTCCATGGCTTCTGAACTTGTTTTATATTCCTCCTCCTAATGGTTGATGGTCTCATAACCTCCTTTTTCTTCCTTTCCTTCCATGGTACTTGGCCTACTCGAGCACAACCATGGAACAAACCTTGAACTTTCAGTGCAAGCAATACCAAAATTTATTAAATCCAAGTTTTAGTTCCATCAACCACAACTTTTGATCCAATAAAATTTAGTTCCATCAACCATACTTTTCAGTCCAACAAAACTGGTATTTAAATACCTAACAAATAAACAAACTCTCCACTTGATTAATCACATATTTGTACTAAAATCCTCAAAGGAAAACACACAAAATCAAATATGGGAAGCCAAGATGGTACCTTCCACTGGAAACTCCAGGCAGAGGCAAGGGACGCATCGGTGCCACACTGGTGACGACCCTCCAACCGTAGCCACATTCTAGCAACTACGATGCCGGTAGAGAGAAAGTGTTTTGTGAGCGTGCAAGGTCAAGTGGATGATCCATGACCCAACTGTTGTGACATCCCCTCTTCTTGTGGATGGTTGCGTCCAAGTGGACGATGAACGGTGGATGCGAGGGGTGCGCTCAGATCCCGGACGAGCTGCAATATGCCGAAAAAAATTAGTCACATGTGTGCACACACATACATAAAGAGAGGAGGGTAACAGATGCACCTCGCAATGTCCTCCATCGACCATGGTGTCATGGCCTGAGCCAAGGCGGCGGCGTCATCTTTCCTTCGCTGCTCGTGACGAACGGAGTTGGGAAGTGGATTGAGGTGGCGGCCTCATCGCGGGATAAACGACGTGGGAGGAGGCTGAGGCCCTCCAAGAGATTGAGGATAAACTACTTGGGTGATGGCTGGGTGGGTGGCAATGCGAGGGAAGGCGAGAAAGAGAGTGGCGGCCGGGAAGGGGAGAGAACGAGCATGGGTGGATGCATGGATGGGGCGGCGGCTAGGGTTCTACCACTAGGGTTGTACGGGAGGTGTTGCCTTTTATATGCTTATGTGAAATGACATGAAATGATAAAAATGCCCTGGTGGGGGCTGGGATATTACCATTTATTGCAATTAGAATTTTATCAGACGCCTAAGGTTTTTCGGGTAAATATTGGATGACTCACAGTGATTCAGCATGAAATCCGATGGTGAGGATCGGTAGGCGAAACAGAGCTAATAGTCCATATACTCTAATTGTTGTCAGCGCCTAGTTTTACTCAGCTATCATACTATGGGATTATTAAGGAATAATAAGGCTCTCTTTTAGGGCATCTACAACATGAACCCCTAAAATGAACTATGTATCTGTCTGCGGACACGTCCATGGATAGTGATACAAGATCCAACCATCCAACCTTGGATATCAAACATCCAGACACATTTCAAAAGGAATTTGAACAAATCGGGCAAATTTCATGTAGGCGATTTTTATTTATAGCGGACCAATTCATTACACTTTCAACATATTTTTACTAAACTTAAGTAGAAGAAACTTTTTTTTAATGTAGTCTACATCTTCGCCAGGCGTGGCGGCATCCGTTTTGCACGTCATGTCTTTCCCATGTTCGGCAACCTCAATAGTCATGAGACCCGGCCATGACGTGAAGTTGTGAGAGGGGAAGAGTAAGACGTGGGGCATGACCCACATGAGACACCATACGTGCCCATGTCCCATGTCCTACTCTTCATTGTCACAGTTCGCCTTGTCGTTGGCATCAGATCTGGACGGGCCGGTCTTGTAGTCCTTGCGGAGGGGCGCAAACCGTGGGACGGTGCAGCCAAAGCAGAGCAGGCGACATCCTGGGTCACATGTGCCTTCCCTTCATCTCCCTCTGCTTTGATATCCATGAACAAGGCGTCTCTTGCTACCTCTTGAGCATACGTTGGTTTTCCCTTGAACAGGAAAGGGTGATGCAGCAAAGTAGCGTAAGTATTTCCCTCAGTTTTTGACAACAAAGGTATCAATCCAGTAGGAGAATACACGCAAATCCCTCGTACCTGCACAAACAATCAAGAACCTTGCAACCAACGCGATAAAGGGGTTGTCAATCCCTTCACGACCACTTGCAAAAGTGAGATCTAATAAAGATAATAAGATAAATATTTTTGGTATTTTTGTTGTATAGATTGGAAATTAAAGATTGCAAAATAAACGGCGACAGAAATAGCAAATTGATAGGAAAATAATATGATGGAAAATAGACCCGGGGGGCCATAGGTTTCACTAGCGGCTTCTCTCAAGATAGCATAATCTACGATTGGTGAACAAATTACTATCGAGCAATTGATAGAAAGTGCATAGTTATGAGAATATCTAGGCATGATCATGTATATAGGCACCACGTCCATGACAAGTAGACCGAAACGATTCTGCATTTACTACTATTACTCTACACATCGACCACTACCCAGCATACATCTAGAGTATTAAGTTCATAAGAACAGAGTAACGAGGCAAGATGACATGATGTAGAGGGATAAACTCAAGCAATATGATATAAACCCCATCTTTTTATCCTCGATGGCAACAATACAATACGTATCTTGCTTCCCCTGCTGTCACTGGGAAAGGACACCGCAAGATTGAACCCAAAGCTAAGCACTTCTCCCATTGCAAGAAAGATCAATCCAGTAGGAAAAACCAAACTGATAATTCGAAGAGACTTGCAAAGATATTAAATCATGCATATAAGAATTCAGAGAAGAATCAAATATTGTTCATAGATAATCTTGATCATAAACCCACAATTCATCGGATCTCGACAAACACACCACAAAAAGAATTACATCGAGTAGATCTCCAAGAGAATCGAGGAGAATTTTGTATTGAGATCCAAAGAGAGAGAAGAAGCCATCTAGCTAATAACTATGGACCCGAAGGTCTATGGTAAACTACTCACACATCATCGGAGAGGCTATGGTGTTGATGTAGAAGCCCTCCGTGATCGATTCCCCCTCCGGCGGAGCGCCGAAAAGGCCCCAAGATGGGATCTCATGAGTACAGAAGGTTGCGACGGTGGAAATAGGGTTTCGTGATGCTCTCGGATGTTTTCAAGGTATATGAGTATATATAGGCGAGAGAAGTAGGTCGGTGGAGCCACGAGGGGCCCACAAGGGTGGGGTGCGCGCCTATCCTCCCTGGGCGGGCCCTCCAACCTCGTGGCCGCCTCGTTGCTTCCTTGACGTCCACTCCAAGTCTCCTGGATTGCGTTTGTTCCAAAAACGATCCTCGCGAAGGTTTGATTCCGTTTGGATTCCGTTTGATATTCCTTTTCTGCGAAACACTGAAATAGGCAAAAAATTCAGCAATTTGCACTGGGCCTTCGGTTAATAGGTTAGTCCCAAAAATAATATAAAAGTGCATAGTAAAGCCCATTAAACATACAAAACAGATAATATAATAGCATGGAACAATAAAAAATTATAGATACGTTGGAGACGTATCAAGCATCCCCAAGCTTAATTCATGCTCGTCCTCGAGTAGGTAAATGATAAAAACAGAACTTTTGATGTGGAATGCTACCTAACATAATTTTGAAAGTAATTCTCTTTATTGTGGCATGAATGTTTAGATCCGAAAGATTCAAGATAAAGGTTTAATATTGACATAAAAATAATAATACTTCAAGCATACTAACTAAGCAATCATGTCTTCTCAAAATAACATGGCCAAAGAAAGCTTATCCCTATAAAATCATATAGTTTGTCTATGCTTCATTTTTGTCACACAAAAATGCTCTCATCATGCACAACCCCGATGACAAGCCAAGTGTCGGTGAGAACGACACCTATGGGATCACTGGGATCCCTTCTATGGTTGGCGGGCGTGGGGTTGTGCAAAGAGCAGGTCTAGGAGCCAGCACAAAGATCGTTTACCTAGGTTCGGGCCGCGAGGATGCATAATACCCTAGTCCTGCTTTGGTGTATGTATTTGAGTGTTCTTGAGTTCTTGAGAATGCTACGGTGCGTGGGTAGCCCAAAAGATTTGAATCCTTCTCCTGGACGCCTTGGGCCTCCTTTTATAGACAAAAGGGGTTGCCACAGTGGCACACAGGAGGTGGAAAGGTCTACAATACAGAAGCTTATCGCCTGTCATTACGGGACAAGACGCATTAAATGCGCCCCCTTAGGTGTCCTGTTGCTTTATTGGAGTTGGCGACGAGGCTCATCCTGTTAATCGTCGCGCCGCCCTGCTCCGACACGCGTCCAAGCCAACTATGCATGCGGCACCATGTAGGCTGGCTGGCTGCTGAGATGGCATGGTAGTAGGGTCTCCACGAAGATCTGCATGCCACCACGCAGGTGCTTGCTGAGCTGGCTTGGAAGCTGCATGTCGCCACGTAGGTGCCTGTCGGCTGGTCGGGCTGGCAGCTGCATGGGAATGGTGGTGGGGCCTTGGCAGATGCGGTCCTGGCTGCGGCCCCATAGGTGTCTTCGGCAAGGGCCTTGCCGGGGCCCCGGCAAGGGTCTTGCCGTGGCATCGTGGTCATCCCCGGCAAGCGTCTTGCCGGGGGTCTCGTGGATTTCCTCGGCTAGTATCCCACCAAAGATCTTCATCTTCTGGTCCTCATCTGATCTCGTATGTTCATGATCTTCACAAAGATCTGCATGCCACCATGGAGGTGCCTCCCGAGCCTTGGTTCCAATGTGGTTGTTGGAACCCATGGGCTCAAGGGTGGTGCACTCTGCTGGCATCGGGCAAGTTGCCCCGACAAGGATCTTGACGGTGCTGCGGAGGCCGCCCCGGCAAGGGTCTTGCCGGGGGAGTCCACCTCCCCCTCTTGCTCTTCTTGGTCAATGGTCTTGGTGTTGCTCTGATCGCCTTGTGCTCCGGCTCCCCTCTTCTGCCCTGCTCAGTGTGGCCGCGGGCGCGGCTCCGACTGTCCGTGCACAAGTAAAGGGGTCAAAAGGAGAGCCCCTACTTTTCTACACCAATAGGAGCCCCTGGGCCTGGGCCACACATAAGCGCGACACGTTGTTGGGCCAGGCCCAGAACGGTGCGCGGGCAGGCGGGGCGGATTTTTACCGCGGTAACTTTTTCGCTCGCTTGCGCTTCCCCACGACCCGCGTTGAATGCGCATCGTGGAGGGTCGCGCGTGATGTGGGGGCATGCGTGGGGCGGTTCCCGCACGCATGCATCACATCACAGTAAAGAGGCGGCTCGCGCCTTCCCCATAAAAAGAAGAAAACACAGAGGCGCGGCTCATTTACTGAGCGGACTCGGGTCGTGGTCTTCAAGGCATCTGCGCTCCATGATCACGGGGTTGGGAACGGTCGCCTCACCCATCCCCTTGATTTCTGCTTGCTCGCCATGTGTCCCCCATGCCCCTAAGGTGTTAGGCGGTGGAGGCGGGAAACCGGGCCATTGCTGATTGGAGCAGCGGGTCGGTCTCGATGGATTGGTTGAGTGGGGTGGCCGAGCCCCGATCCCACCCCTTTATAATAAGGGTGGAGGGGAATTTCATACCACACTCTATCGTCATCCATCTCCTTCCACCTCGTTTCCTCACTTCCATCTGGCATGGCGAGAGGAGGCGCCGGTCCTTCGACGGTGGTGGCGAGGGTCTCTGCTCGACAACGCGTCCCTCCTTCCCAAGAGCTTGCGGCGGCGGAGTCGACCACGAGAGGAAGGGGAAGGGGGGCGAGGCCGAGGTCGCCGTGGCGCTCGGGGAAGAGGGGGACGGGGCGGCGCACCGGCCTTGCCTCCGCCGGCGATGCCTCCCCCAATGGAGGCCCATGTCGGGGACTAGCCCCGTGAGTTCTTCATCAGGCTGCGCCGGCCACCGCGTCGTCGTCTTCGCCACTCCACTCCATTCACTCGGGAGATGGAGCTCGACCCGCCACAGACCCTCAGGCTGCATATGAGGGGTTGCGGGAACAGCGGTACGCGGGTCGACGTCGACTTTCCCGCTCCTCACGCCATGTACCTTCGTCGTGGATGGAAGACTTTCGCTCGTGTCCACAGCCTGACGGCGGGGCTTGTTCTCTACTTGAAATTAATGGAGAATGGCCTGCTCTCTATTAAGGTCTACGGGGACCTTGGAACTTGCCTAAAGTGCTCCGTGGAGAGCTCCTCCGATGACGAAGACTCCTCCTCAAGCGGGAGTGACGAGGAGGACAGCGACAGCGATGACGAGGGCGCCGAGCGGGGTGACATCGACCTCGACTCCAACTAACCCCATCGCCCCTCCCTTGGCCACGCGCCCTGCCGAGGGCCTTCCTCGTCAAGCTCTCCATCGGCGCATTCCCCATCTCCTCCTTGGGCGGCTGGCGTAGGAAGGCCGGAGAAGACGAAGAAGGCGGGTGGCGGGCCGTCATGTCAGAATACACGGGCACCGACGCCTTCGTCGCGTATTGTTGGCCCGCTGCCTCATCTTTCGGCTCCTCTCCCGACATCTTCTGCTGCTCGTACCTTGCCTAGGCGTTCTTTTTGCCCTGTTGCTATCTCATTCCATCTTCTGAGGAAAGGGACAAGAAAGGGATTACGGGCATCTTATCTCATTTTAGTTTGTAAGCCTGTGGGCATTTGTTAAATTTAAAGCTTGTAATCCCCTTGCTCATGTTTTTCGTTCCGTATGGACTGTACCTGTATGGGACGTTTTTAATGAAAAAGGGTGCTTGCCGGGTTCTTTATGCGTGAGTGGGGCCCATGCCAAGGAGTGAATCCTTGTTATTTTTAAGATAAACATTGTCGCCCGGCAACAGGCCTTTCCATCCCCTTACTTCATTCGACCATTCTCACGCTCTTGGCGGAGGCAGTTGCTACCTCTTGAGCACTACGTTGGTTTTCCCTTGAAGAGGAAAGGGTGATGCAGCAAAGTACTGTAAGTATTTCCCTCAGCGTTTGATAACCAACGTATCAATCCAGTAGGAGGCTACGCACGAGTCCCTCGCACCTACACAAACAAATAAATCCTCGCAACCAATGCGATAAGGGGTTGTCAATCCCTACAAGGTCACTTAGGAGAGTGAGATCTGATAGATATGATAGGATACTATTTTTGGTATTTTTATGATAAAGATGCAAAGTAAAGTAGAAGCAAAATAAAAGGCAGCGAAAATAGCTTGTTTAAGGGAGATTAATATGATGGGAAAATAGACCCGGGGGCCATAGGTTTCACTAGTGGCTTCTCTCAAGAGCATAAGTATTTTCGGTGGGTGAACAAATTATTGTTGATCAATTGACAGAATTGAGCATTGTTATGAGAATATCTAGGTATGATCATGTATATAGGCATCACGTCCGAGACAAGTAGACCGACTCCTGCCTGCATCTACTACTATTACTCCACACATCGACCGCTATCCAGCATGCATCTAGAGTATTCAGTTCATAAGAACAGAGTAACGTGTTGAGCAAGATAACATGATGTAGAGGGATAAATTCATGCAATATGATATAAACCCCACCTTGTTATCCTCGATGGCAACAGTACAATACGTGCCTTGCTGCCCCTACTGTCACTGGGAAAGGACACCGCAAGATTGAACCCAAAGCTAAGCACTTCTCCCATTGCAAGAAAGATCAATCTAGTAGGCCAAACCAAACTGATAATTCAAAGAGACTTGCAAAGATAACCAATCATACATAAAAGAATTCAGAAGATTCAAATATTGTTCATAGATAAACTTGATCATAAACCCTTAATTCATCGGTCTAAACAAACACACCGCAAAAGAAGATTAGATCGAATAGATCTCCACAAGAGAGGGGGAGAACATTGTATTGAGATCCAAAAAGAGAGAGGAAGCCATCTAGCTAATAACTATGGACCCAAAGGTCCGAGGTAAACTACTCACACATCATTGGAGATGCTATGGTGTTGATGTAGAAGCCCTCTGTGATCGATGCCCCCTCCGCCGGAGCTCCAGAACAGGCCCCAAGATGGGATCTCACGGGTACAGAAGGTTGCGGTGGTGGAATTAGGTTTTTGGCTCCGTCTCTGGTAGTTTGGGAGTACGTAGGTATATATAGGAGGAAGGAGTACGTCAGTGGAGCAACGTGGGGCCCACGAGGCTGGAGGGCGCGCCAAGGGGGGTAGGCACGCCCCCAACCTCGTGGCTTCCTGGTAGCTTTCTCGACGTAGGGTCCAAGTCCTCTGGATCATGTTCGTTCCGAAAATGACATTCCCGAAGGTTTCATTCCGTTTGGACTCCGTTTGATATTCTTTTTCTGCGAAACTCTGAAATAGGCAAAACACAACAATTCTGGGCTTGGCCTCCGGTTAATAGGTTAGTCCCAAAAATAATATAAAAGTGAATAATAAAGCCCAATAATGTCCAAAATAGAAGATAATATAGCATGGAGCAATCAAAAATTATAGATACGTTGGAGACGTATCAAGCATTCCCAAGCTTAATTCCTGCTCGTCCTCGAGTAGGTAAATGATAAAAACAGAATTTTTGATGTGGAATGCTACTTGGTATAATTTCAATGTAATTCTTCTTAATTGTGGTATGAATATTCAGATCCGAAAGATTTAAGATAAAAGTTCAATATTGACATAGAAATAATAATACTTCAAGCATACTAACTAAGCAATTATGTCCTCTCAAAATAACATGGCCAAAGAAAGTTCATCCCTACAAAATCATATAGTTTAGCCATGCTCCATTTTCGTCACACAAGAATGCTCTCATCATGCACAACCCCGATGACAAGCCAAGCAATTGTTTCATACTTTAGTAATCTCAAACTTTTTCAACCTTCACGCAATGCATGAGCGTGAGCCATGGATATAGCACTATAGTTAGAATAGAATATTATGATGGGGGTTATGTGGAGAAGACAAAAAAATGAGAAAGTCTCACATCAACGAGACTAATCAATGAGCTATGGAGATGTCCATCGATTGATGTTAATGCAAGGAGTAGGGATTGCCATGCAACGGATGCACTAGAGCTATAAATATATGAAAGCTCAACAAAAGAAACTAAGTGGGTGTGCATCTAACTTGCTTGCTCACGAAAACCTAGGGCACTTGAGGAGGCCCATTGTTGGAATATACAAGCCAAGTTCTATAATGAAAAATTCCCACTAGTATATGAAAGTGACAAAACAGGAGACCCTCTATCATGAAGGTTATGGTGCTACTTTGAAGCACAAGTGTGGCAAAAGGATAGTAACATTGTCCCTTCTCTCTTTTTTATGGCCTTTCTCTTTTTTTTATTCCTCACTTGGGACAATGCTCTAGAAAATGATGATCATCACACTTCTATTTATTTACAACTCAATGATTACAACTCGATACTAGAACAGAGTATGACTCTATATGAATGCCTCCGGCGGTGTACCGGGATATGCAATGAACCAAGAGTGACATGTATGAAAGAATTATGAACGATGGCTTTGCCACAAATACTATGTCAACTACATGATCATGCAAAGCAATATGACAATGATGAACGTGTCATGATAAACGGAACGGTGGAAAGTTGCATGGCAATATATCTCGGAATGGCTATGGAAATGCCATAATAGGTAGGTATATGGTGGCTGTTTTGAGGAAGATATAAGGAGGTTTATGTGTGAAAGAGCGTATCATATCACGGGGTTTGGATGCACCGGCGAAGTTTGCACCAACTCTCAATGTGAGAAAGGGCAATGCACGGTACCGAACATGCTAGCAATGATGGAAAGGTGAGAGTGCGTATAATCCATGGACTCAACATTAGTCATAAAGAACTCACATATCAAAAACCAAGCACTACGCACATGCTCCTAGGGGGATAGATTGGTAGGAAAAGACCATCGCTAGCCCCCGACCGCCACTCATAAGTTGGATAATCAAAGAACACCTCATGTTTCAAATTTGTTATATAATGTTTACCATACATGCATGCTACGGGACTTGCAAACTTCAACACAAGTATTTCTCAAATTCACAACTACTCAACTAGCACAACTTTAATATCACTACCTCCATGTCTCAAAACAATCATCAAGCATCAAACTTCTCTTAGTATTCAAAACACTCATAAGAAAGTTTTTTACTAACCTTGAATACCTAGCATATTAGGATTATTAAAGAAAATTACCATGCTATTTAAGACTCTCAAAATAATCAAGTGAAGTATGAGAGATCAATAGTTTCTATAAAACAAATCCACCACCGTGCTCTAAAATATATAAGTGAAGTACTAGAGCAAAAACTATATTATTTAAAAGATATAAGTGATGCACATAGAGTATTCTAATAATTTCCGAATCATCTGTGTCTATCTCAAAAGGTGTGTATAACAAATATGATTGTGGTAAACTAAAAATCAAAGACTCAAATCATACAAGACGCTCCAAGCAAAACACATATCATGTGGTGAATAAAAATATAGCTCCAAGTAAAGTTACCGATGGAAGTAGACAAAAGAGGGGATGCCTTCCGGGGCATCCCCAAGCTTTGGCTTTTTGGTGTCCTTAGGTTATCTTGGGGGTGCCATGGGCATCCCCAAGATTAGGCTCTTGCCACTCCTTATTCCACAATCCATCAAATCTTTCACCCAAAACTTGAAAACTTCACAACACAAAACTCAGCAGAAAATCTCGTGAGCTCCGTTAGCGAAACAAAACAAAAGACCACTTCAAGGTACTGTAATGAAATCATTATTTATTTATATTGGTGTTAAACCTACTGTATTCCAACTTATCTATGGTTTATAAACTATTTTACTAGCCATATATTCATCAAAATAAGCAAACAACACACGAAAAACAGAATCTGTCAAAAACAGAACAGTCTGTAGTAATTTGTAACTAACGCAAACTTCTAGAACTCCAAAAAATCAGCCAAAATAGGAATACCTAGAAAATTTGTTTAATGATCGGCAGCAATTGGAACCAATATTTTATCACGTTCTGGTGTTTTTTTAACAATTATTTTCGTGAACAGAAAGTTTCTGGAATTTTTAGCAAGATCAAATAATTATCATCCAAAAAGATCCTATAGGTTAAACTTCGCACAAACACTAATTAAAACATAAAAACACATCTAACCAGAGGCTAGAACAAATATTTATTCCTAAACAGAAGCAAAAAGCAAAAACTAAAAATAAAATTGGGTTGCCTCCCAGCAAGTGCTATTATTTAACGCCCCTAGCTAGGCATAAAAGCAAGGATAGATCTAGGTATTGACATCTTTGGTAGGCAATCCATAAGTGGCTCTCATAATAGATTCATATGGTAATTTTATTTTCTTCATAGGGAAGTGTTCCATGCCATTCTTTAATGTAAATTGGAATCTAATATTCCCTTCCTTCATATCAATAATTGCACCAATCGTTCTAAGGAAAGGTCTACCAAGAATAATAGGACATGAAGGATTGCAATCTATGTCAAGAACGATAAAATCTACGGGCACATAGTTCCTATTTTCAACAATAAGAACAACATTAATTCTTCCCATAGGTTTCTTAATAGTGGAATCCGCAAGGTGCAAGTTTAAAGAGCAATCATCAAAATCACGGAAACCTAGCAAATCACACAAAGTTTTTGGAATCATGGAAACACTAGCACCCAAATCACACAAAGCATAGCATTCATGATCTTTAATCTTAATTTTAATAGTAGGTTCCCACTCATCATAATGTTTTCTAGGGATAGAAACTTCCAACTCAAGTTTTCCCTCATAAGATTGCATCAAAGCATCAACGATATGTTTGGTAAAGGCTTTATTTTGACTATAAGCATAAGGAGAATTTAGCACATATTGCAACAAGGAAATATAATCTATCAAAGAGCAATTATCATAATTAAATTCCTTGAAATCCAAAATAGTGGGTTCATTAATATCTAATGTTTTGATCTCTTCAATCCCACTTTTATCAATTTTAGCATCAAGATCTAAAAACTCTGAATTTTTGGAATGCCTTCTAGGTAAAGGTGGATCGTATTTAGTCCCATCATTATCAAGATTCATATTTAAAAACAAAGATTTAATAGGGGACATATCAATAATTTTTAGATCTTCATCTTTATTTTCAGAGTTTTCCGGCTTAGCGGCCATCTTATTAACTAAGGTAGCCTGCTTATCCGATATTTCAGCTATTAACTTCTCAAGATGAGCAATTTGGGATCTCAAACCATCAAATTCTTTAGACATATCATCGAGCTCTTTGTTCATATAACTCATAAAGCTTTTTCGTTCCTTAAGCTCGTTTCTAAAGAAATTATTATGCTCAAACTGTAAGACCATAAAACTCCTGACATTGCCTTCGATCTCTTCCAACCTTTTAAGGTGAAGACCACCAAATTTAGGGAGTGCCGTTGTGACAAGTAAGCAATCCAACACACGAGCAAACAAGAAGCAAGTGAAAAAGAGGCGAACGGAAAGGAGAGGGCGAATAAAACGGCAAGGGTGAAGTGGGATGAGGAAAACGAGAGGCAAATGGCAAATAATGTAATGCGGGAGATAAGGGTTTGTGATGGGTACTTGGTATGTTGACTTTTGCGTAGACCTCCCTGGCAACAGCGCCAAAAATCCTACTTGCTACCTCTTGAGCACTGCGTTGGTTTTTTCCCTTGAAGAGGAAAGGGTGATGCAGCAAATTAGCGTAAGTATTTCCCTTAGTTTTTGAGAACCAAGGTATCAATCCACTAGGAGGCTACGCACGAGTCCCTCGCACCTACGCAAACAAATAAATCCTCACAACCAACGCGATAAGGGGTTGTCAATCCCTACACGGTCTCTTACGAGAGTGAGATCTGATATATATGATAGGATAATATTTTTGGTATTTTTATGATAAAGATGCAAAGTAAAGTAGAAGCAAAGTAAAAGGCAACGGAAATAGCATGTTGAAGGGAGATTAATATGATGGAAAAATAGACCCGGGGGGCATAGGTTTCACTTGTGGCTTCTCTCGAGAGCATAAGTATTTACGGTGGGTGAACAAATTACTGTTGAGCAATTGACAGAATTGAGCATAGTTATGAGAATATCTAGGTATGATCATGTATATAGGCATCAGGTCCGAGACAAGTAGACCGACTCCAGCCTGCATCTACTACTATTACTCCGCACATCGACCGCTATCCAGCATGCATCTAGAGTATTAAGTTCATAAGAACAGAGTAACGCTTTGAGCAAGATGACATGATGTAGAGGGATAAATTCATGCAATATGATATAAACCCCGCCTTGTTATCCTCGATGGCAACAATACAATACGTGCCTTGCTGCCCCTACTGTCACTGGGAAAGGACACCGCAAGATTGAACCCAAAGCTAAGCACTTCTCCCATTGCAAGAAAGATCAATCTAGTAGGCCAAACCAAACTGATAATTCGAAGAGACTTGCAAAGATAACCACTCATACATAAAAGAATTCAGAAGATTCAAATATTGTTCATAGATAAACTTGATCATAAACCCACGATTTATCGGTCTCAACAAACACACCGCAAAAGAAGATTACATTGAATAGATCTCCATAAGAGAGGGGGAGAACATTGTGTTGAGATCCAAAAAGAGAGAGGAAGCCATCAAGCTAATAACTATGGACCTGAAGGTCTGAGGTAAACTACTCACACATCATCGGAGAGGCTATGGTTGAGGGAGTCCTGGATTAGGGGGTGTTCGGATAGCCGGACTATATCCTTTGGCCGGACTCTTGGATTATGAAGATACAAGATTTAAGACTTCGTCGCCTGTCCGGATGGGACTTCCATTATAACCTTGGCGTGGAAGGCAAGCTTGGCGATACAGATATGTAGATCTCCTTCCATTGTAACCGACTTTGTGTAACCCTAGCCCTCTCCAGTGTCTATATAAACCGGAGGGTTTTAGTCCATAGGACGAACAACAATCATACCATAGGCTAGCTTCTACGGTTTAGCCTCTCTGATCGCGTGGTAGATCTAATCTTGTACTACCCATATCATCAATATTAATCAAGCAGGAGTAGGGTTTTACCTCCATCGAGAGGGCCCGAACCTGGGTAAAAACACTGTGTCCCTTGTCTCCTGTTACCATCCGCCTAGACGCACAGTTCGGGACCCCCTACCCGAGATCCGCCGGTTTTGACACCGACATTGGTGCTTTCATTGAGAGTTCCTCTCTGTCGTCACCTTTAGGCCCGATGGCTCCTCCGACCATCAACAACGATGCGGTCCAAGGTGAGACCTTTCACCCCGGACAGATCTTCGTATTCGGCGGCTTTGCACTGCGGGCTAATTCGCTTGGCCATCTGGAGCAGATTGAAAGCTACGCCCCTGGCCATCAGGTCAGATTGGGAAGTTTGAACTACACGGCCGATATCCGCGGAGACTTGATCTTCGACGGATTCGAGCCACAGCCAAGCGCGCCGCACTATCACGATGGGTATGGCCTAGCTCTGCCGCCGTACAGTGCCCTGGAGGCCGCGCCCGCATCAGCTCCGACTCTTAGCTCGGAGTCGTCTACGCCGATCGAGGAAGAGTGGCTAGACACCACCTCGGGGGTCGCAGCCTCAACGGCGATCGAGCCAAACACCAGCCTTATCCTCTGCGAAACCCGTGACTCTAGGATGCCGGACTCTTTTCCGGACTCCGAACCATCCGCGCCCCTGCCAATCGAATCCGATCGGGCGCCGATCATGGAATTCACCGCCACGGATATCTTTCAGCACTCGCCCTTCGGCGACATTCTGAATTCACTAAGGTTTCTCTCTTTGTCAGGAGAGCCCTGGCCGGACTATGGCCAACAGGATTGGGATGCGGACGACGAAGAAATTCGACACCCACCCACCACCGACTTCATAGCCACTGTCGATGATTTAACCGACATGCTCGACCTAGACTCCGAAGACATCGACGGTATGGACGACGATGTAGGAGACGAACATGAACCAGCGCCTATAGGGCACTGGATAGCCACCTCATCCTACGATGTATACATGGTGGACACACCCAAAGGAAACGACGAGGAAGAACGGGATGATGCAACGAAGGGTCGTTCCTCCAACAAGCAGCCAAAGCAGCGGCGTAAGCGCCACTCCAAGCCCCGCCCCGACAGAGACAGCAGTCATACAGACCCAGCCACAGAGCAGGGCGACCCGGCGAACGACGAACATGGCATCGAGCAACTGTCCGAACAAGGCAACTTGGATAAAAAAACCTCACAACCCGTCCCCGACGAAGATAACAATCCGGACGACCTCACGCCGGAAAAGTTTTTGGAACAGGAAAACCTCCGCAAAAGGCTCGTCGCCACGGCGCGTAGCCTAAAAAAGCAGAAGCGGAAGCTCAAAACTGCGGAAGTACTCAACACCGCAGACGAATACGGCGATAGTCGTCACACAAAGAGCTACCCGAAGCAAAAGCTACTGCCCGAATTTGATGAGGAGGCCCTAGAGCCCCCAAAATCAAAAAACAAGGAAGCCACCTGGTCGGATAGACGACCCCATGGCCAACATAGAGCGGCAAATGGCGCCGCAGACAAACCAACACGCGATCCACCCAAGGATTCACATCAAAAGGATGGCCCAGCCAGGTCTATCTATGGGCCAAGAAAGCAAGCTCTAGTAAGCAATGTAACGCAACAAATATCCGAACAACACGGCACACCCAAATACAGGGGTGCCGCACACCCCCTCTGTTTCACCGATGAGGTGCTGGACCATGAATTTCCAGCGGGATTCAAACCCGTCAACATAGAGGCGTAAGACGGAACAACAGACCCTGGAGTCAGCATTGAGGATTATATCCTCCACATACACATGGCCAGAGGAGACGACCTACACGCCATAAAATACTTACCCCTCAAGCTCAAAGGGCCAGCCCGACATTGGCTTAAAGGCCTTCCCGAAAACACCATTGGAAGTTGGGAAGAGCTCGAGGATGCTTTTCGGGCAAATTTTCAAGGGACCTATGTCCGACCTCCGGATGCAGACAATTTAAGCCATATAACTCAAAAGCCTGGAGAGTCGGCCCGGAAACTCTAGAACAGATTTCTTACTAAAAAGAACCAGATAGTTGACTGGCCGGACGTCGAAACCTTAGCAGCTTTCAAACACAGCGTTCGAGACGAATGGCTCGCCAGACACCTCGGCCAAGAAAAGCCAAGGACAATGGCTGCATTAACAAGCCTCATGACCCGCTTTTGCGCGGGAGAGGACAACTGGTTGGCAAGATGCAGCACCAGCGACCCAAGTACATCCGAAGTCAGGGATGGAAACGGGAAACCATGACGCAGCAAAGACCAGCGTCAGAATAAGGGAAACAGCCCGAAGAGCACGACGGTCAATGCCGGATTCAAAAGCTCTCGGCTGAATCAGAAAAAGTTGCCCCTCGAGGATAACAGGGACGAGCTATCTAACCTAAACAAAATCTTGGACAAGATATGTAAAATCCACAACACTCCCGGGAGGCCTGCAAACCATACCCACAGAGAATGTTGGGTCTTTAAGCAATCCAGCAAACTCAACACCGAACACAAGGGGATCGACACACCAAGTGAGGACGATGACGAACCCCACAAGCAGAGCACCGGGAAACAAAAGAATTTCCCACAAGAAGTCAAAACAGTAAACTTACTTCACGTGACAAAAGGGAAAAACAAAGTGGCGCCTATAGAGACACGGGCCATACGGCTTAACCCAAAGGAGTCTCGCCACTGGTTGTCAAAACCGATCACCTTCGACCATCAGGATTACTCTAGAAGTATCCGGAATGCAGGCTGGACTGCCTTGGTATTGGATCCGATAATCGACGGACTCCACTTTACACAAGTCCTGATGGACGGCGGCAGTGGTCTAAACCTGCTATATCAGGACACAGTCCGCAAAATGGGGATGGACCCAACAAAAATTCGCCATAGCAACACTTCCTTTCAAGGAGTAACGCCAGGCTCGGATGCCCATTGTATGGGTTCTCTCCTGCTAGAAGTTATGTTCGGCTCCCCCGATAACTTCCGCCACGAAAATCTAACCTTCCACATCGCCCCATTTTCAAGTAGCTATCAGGCACTACTGGGACGCGAGGCTTTCGCCCGCTTTAACGCAATACCACATTATGCATCTCTTACGCTTAAGATGCCCAGTCCACGAGGCATCATCTCACTAAAGGGAAATATCGAGTGTTCCTCACGCGCGGAAGAATATGCGGCTGCCTTGATAGCCACGCATTAAAACAGCTTCAGCAACAAAAGCATCTAACAAATCATTAAGACCACGGACACGGCTAGGCGAGTCCGGAGCAAACATATAATTGATAAAGGTTCAGTAGCCGTACACCCCTATACAAGGGGCTCGGCATATGTAAAATAAGCGACAATAAGGCTCAATTTTACCCGTCTTGAATTATACTTTGTTTATTTAGTACAACGTACATTCCGCGGGACTATTCCTTTTCCTTTTTTCAGCTAAGTTCCTCTCTTTCACAGATGAACACCATGCTACGCCCGTCCAGGATACGGCACAACGGAGACACATGCGCAGACATGCAGCAGGGACCCGTCCTCAGGATTCTTTTTAGATTAAGACCCTGCGTAAACCTTTTTTTTACTGTCTCTTGTTGATACAAATCCCCCGGATTCTCAGTATAATCGAGGAGGAGGCTGGCGTCTTGGCATGTGGCCACGTCAGAATTTCGCACGTACCTGGACACCAGGGGCTTATTATCAAGGGCACTGGTCAGCCCGTTCTCATAAAGACCGAATACCTTAGGGAGTGTTCGGCGGCGCGAGTTTGGCCTTATATGCATCAGCTCCGAATCATGTCTTTGGTCAAATGTTGGGATTGCCCGGCTCCTGTGTTTTGCTGCCTTACGTTCCGCTCTATCGGCTAAGGCGGCACCAGGAGAACTACTGCGATTGTGCCCCGGTTCAGCCAGGCGAGCACCTCAGTAGAGAAAGCCGAAAACTGACTATCATGATATAGCGTGAGACTGGTCAACCACTCGATGACCTATCGGAATCTTCGGGATTCCTCCGCATTAACGCAGGGTCGTTTCCCGGCCAGGCACACACGCGCCCCGAGTTCGGGCGAGCGCGGCGCCACAAGGGGCTATATAGTAGCCTCACTGTCAAGCTCCTATGGTCAAGTGAAAGTGATAAAGCATTATAGTCCGGTTGCCTAGTTCGCTGCGCTATCACCTCCTTCATGGACCAAGATGTTGGATCAAGTGTGAAAATGCGCCTTCTGCGAACACCCCCGCATTATTTGCATGGGGCCTGAAGCCGACGACTGCCATCTTTCAGGTTATATACACATAGGAGGTATTTTAATTCTTGAAGGCACAAGTATAAAAAGCTTTTACATTCCATCAAAATATTGTTTTATAAAAATACATGTTATTCGAACATAGTATCCTTCGAGCACTGCATCTCTATTAAACGAGCGCCTTGCAGAACTTCCTGAAAATAGTGCTCGGCAGGTACTCGGCTTCCGTCCGAGTCTTGGGATGCAACAGCGGTGGCCTCCATCTCCGCCCAGTATGTCTTGACACGGGCAAGGGCCATCCGCGCACCCTCTATGCATGCTGACCTCTTCATCGCATTGATATGCGGCACTTCACCAAGGAACTGCTGCACCAAGCTAAAATAGTTGTTCAGCTTTGGCCTCTCCGGCCACAGATGATCCACGACATCCTTCATGGCGAGTCCGGACAACCTATTCAGTTCAACCCATTTAGCCAAACGATCGGTCAATGGAAGTGGACGCTCCGGATTGTTGAACTGTGACCAGAAGAGCTTTTCCACTTTGCTATCATTCTGATCTCGGAAATGTTCGGCCGCATCAGCGGCACTCGCAGCTAAATCCAGATAGGCGTCCACCGAACTCCACATCCGGTCCAACGGAGCATACTTAGGATCTCCGAACTTCATCTGCAGCATAAAGGGCTTTCCAGCCGCGATATCTCCGGCCTGACGCAGCTCCTCCTTCATCGCTCTCATCGCAGAACGCGCATCATTGGCCGCCGTAATGGCCTTTTCCACGTCTGTCCGCTCCGCCTGATCCTCTTTCTCAAGAAGCTTGCAGCGGTCAGCAGCGGTCTTCAACTTCGCAGCCATCTTGGCCATTTCCTTTTTGCTTCGACAATGAGCAGCCTGTTCGGCTTTCAGCTTCTCAACTGCCTTTAGGGCAGCCGCATCGCTTTTTCTGGCTTGTTCCTTTGCTCGAGCAAGCTCTGCCCGAAGCTCCTCCACAGCGGCAGCCCCATCTGCATTAAGTGCACACATTGTAAGATATTGGCGTCAAGCTCCTCTTACCAGGTGTCCCCGGAGAGATTACATACCTTGTGCCTCGTCAAGCCGCTTGTTGACAAGCGCGATTTCGGCATCTGCCACGTCAAGTTACCGCGATAGCTCGGCAAACTCATCAGTCCGACTGGCCACCGGACACCTTGCCACTTGCATAGGAAGGCGGCAAAATTAAACCTGGGACTATGATCCTCCGCGTGCTGTCGTCTTCGGCAACACACAGAGTCTTAGGGGCTACTATCTACACAGGGCGCATCTTATATATGCGGAACTGTCAAAAGGTACATCACTTCGCGTACCTCAAAACCTGTCAGCAAACTCCTGACGGCCTCGTGCAACCCGCTTTCTGCGGACGAAATCCTTTCAATTACCGTACCCATTAATGCACGGTGCTCCTCCAAGATAGACGCTCGCCCTAGCAGGTCCTTCAGCTCCTCTGACCGTGCACCAGGCGGTGCCGGACTCGTTCGATGGCTTTTCTCAAAGGCTGGACGCGGAGAGCTCTGGGGGGCATATGACTGCCTTCCGGCCCTGCCGGACTAGGAGAAACCCTCCGCGACAACACCTCAGGGTCGCCCGCCTCGTAAGGTGGAACGGCAGGGGGAGGCGTTCTGCTCTCCATCATCTTCGGAAGAAGGTCCCCCGAAGATGAGTTCTGCTGAGAAGGGCTGAGACCCGAACTACAAGGTAAAACGTCAGTTACTTTCCTCGGAGATAAAAATAAGGATTCCTCTCATTTTAAAAACATCCCCTCTCTACTTACGGATCGGCGAAGGGCCGATCCCCTTGGGGGCACAGTACAACTAAGGTATCCCCCGGCACAGGACCCTTTGGCGAAGATTTCTTCCCCCGCTTTGAGACCATGGTCTCCGGGTCTTCAGAGGATGTCCTCTTCTTCCCCTGGGTAGAGGAATTTTCGATTCCTCCTTTCCTGACAGCCTCCTTCGCGGAGGCGGAAACTTCCTTGTCCCCCCCCCCCTTCGTTTTCTTCTAAAGGCATGATCTCCAGCATCCTGGTTAACACGGGATCCGGCGAGGTCTTAGGAAGGGGGGCCGGACACCTGATTAGCTTCGCCTTCGCTACCCACTCCTGTTTCAAGGATAACTCTTTTAAGGGCGATGTTGTGATAAATGAACGGATGGTGTGTCCGGGCACAGGGCAACTTACTTGAGTATCCGGACGATTGCAGCTCAGACCTGCATCCTCCGTAGAATCCGGACACACTGCTTGTGGTCCGAAGAACAGTTTGTACATCTCCACGGGCGTCATGCCAAGAAAATATTGGAGAGCTCGCGGTCCCTCCGGATTGAACTCCCATAGACGGAGGGGGTGACGTTTGTAGGGAAGGACTCGGCGAATTAACATAACCTGTGTCACCACGACCAGACTAAGGTCTCTTTCTAGGAGATCTCGGATGAGGCCCTGCAACATGGGCACGTCTTTTGCCGGCCCCCAGTCCAGCCCCTTATTGGCCCATGACACTAGTCGGGGCGGGGGACCCGAGCGGAAACAGGCGGCGCCATCCACTTGGTGCCCCTAGGAGCGGTGATATAAAACCACTCTTGTTGCCATAAGCTGAACTCCTCTTGAAAGGAGCCCTTAGGCTATGGAGCGTCAGCATTCTTGCTTATGACAGCACCTCCGCACTCCACGTGATGTCCCTCGGTCATCTTTGGTTCTACTTTAAAGGTTTTTAGCCACAGTCCGAAGTGAGGGGTAATATGGAGGAAGGCTTCGCACACGACGATGAATGATGAGATATGGAGGATGGACTCCGGAGCTAAGTCGTGAAATTCTGCCCATAATAAAACATGAGCCCCCTCACGAAGGGATCCGCCGCAAAGCCTAACCCTCGGAGGAAGTGAGACACGAACACCACGCTCTCACCATGTAACACCCCGGATGTAACTTGCCATAATTGTAACTCCAACTCTTGCCATTTTCGGCTATGTGATATGATATTCCCTCCGTGGTTGGGTTTGCCGTCGCTTTGCATTTTGTTCATGTCATGCATTTCTTATCATGTCATCATGTGCATCGCATTCGCATACGTGTTCGTCTCATGAATCCGAGCATTTTCCCCGTTGTCCGTTTTGCAATCCGGCGCTCCTATGTCCCCCGGCGTCCCCTTTTACATTTTGTCGTGAGCGGGTATTAAACATTCTCGGAATGGACCGAGGTTTGTCAGGCGGCCTTGGTATAGCACCGGTAGACCGCCTGTCAAGTTTCGGGTCATTCGGAGGTCGTTTGGTACTCCAACGGTTAACCGGGTAACCGTAAAGGCCTCGTGTGTGTTGCAGCCCAAAACCCCTCCAAAACAGCCCAACAACCCATCTAAGACACTCCCATGTCCATCGCCGTTCGATCATGATCGTGTGGGCGAAAACCGCTCTCCATTTGGAGCTTCCTAGCTCCTTCTACCTATAAAAAGGCATCCACCCCTCAAATCCCGGATCAAACCACCCTAACCCTAGCCCCGTTCGTCCCCGCCGCCACCGGACGTGTCCGGGCCGCGCCGGACACCGTCCGCGCCGCCGCCCCGGGCCAACCACGGGCTGCCACATGGGCGAGCCGCGCCCACCTCGCCGCCGGCCCGCCCGAGCCCGGGTCGGGCCCCCCCGAGCCCGCTCGCCGCCCCCGCGGCTCCGATCCACCGCGCCCGAGCGCCGTCTCTGCCCGGCCGGCCTCCGCCGCCACCGCCCGCTCCGGCCGCCGCCGTCTCCCGCCGTCGATCGCCGCCTCTCCACCGCCGACCTCGCGCCGCGGCCGGAGCCGCCTCCGCGCCGCCCCGAACCTCCTCCGCCTCGCCCCGCCGTCGCCGGCGCCGGATCCGGCCCGGATCCACTTCCCCGCGCCTCCTCGGGCCCTACTCCGGCGAGCCGCGCCGGCCGTCCTCGAAGTCCGCGTCGGGGTTGACTTCTCCTCTCTCCCGAATTTCTCTAAGTCTTTGATATATTTGCATAACTGTCACATGTTCATCGCATCATAACTTGTTGTATACTGCTCCGCTTTGTGCGTATAATATGTCAATTTGTTCGTCTCGAAGATTACATCATTTCATTCCATTGCATCATTTTCATTTCAGTTCATATTGATGCCCGAAATGCTGTTGGAAGAGGGCTATGTGATGTTAGTTTCTGATTCTTATCAGAACATGCACTTTTTTCATTTTTGCCATGATTGATGTGTGCATCCTATGAAGTTGAGTCCTACATAAGTTTTGTAATATGCCATGTTATCTTTCCAGAGAATTATGCCATGTATTTTTGTGACCCCTGTGGTGACTAGCACAAGCATGCAAACTAGGGTACTTGATGTTGCTGATTTCAGAGACTTAGTATTTTCACTGTCCCTGCCTGCTGTTATTTTTATGCCATGTGTTCATGTTGTTTCAGAGAGATCTATGCCTCTTTTGAGCATGATCAGTAAGAGTGTTTTGAATATATGGACTTGCTCTATCCATCCATGCGTTTGTTTGTAATTATGGAGTGCCATAGCTTGAGTCAATCAAGCTCTACTTTTGCTATAAAATGTTGCTGGCAGATTGTTTACATGTTATTCGATTTTGCCAAGCTTGTTGTAGTTGATCCTTGCATGATATGATGTTATTCTTGCCATGTATAGTTTTTATGCCATGTCTTCTTGATGTATGTATGATTAGTTTATCTTGTAATGCTCTTTAGTGAGTGCATCGAGCTCACGAACATGCCTACTCGTTGTCTGTTTTTGACATGTCTAGTTTTTCTGCTAAGTCTGAGACCTGTAACGAAACTTGCTTAATTAACATGGGTGTAATCATATTTTCTGATCCTTTTTGGCTTATTGTCAGTAAGGGACTTTTGTTAAGTGCTTTGAGTAGATTCATGCCGTGCCTTATTTTGCTATGTCCTGTTCTTGTAGCATGCTGTTTGCTTGCTCCAAACATGTCATCCTGATGTTCGTTTCTGGCATGTTGTTATTTTCACTAAGTCTGTGAACCTGTTATCTGTTGCACTTTTGCCATGCTTGTTTGAACCTGTTGTGCTGTGATTTAGCCGTAGCTCAGTGTTCATCTTTTGTCAAGCATCTTGCGTGGTTTACTGTCATATGCTTTGTTGATATGTTTGGGTGCAGTAGCTTAATTTCTTGTTGCTTGCTAAGTAGCATCATGCTGTTAATGGCAGATTATTGTCATTCTTGTATTGCTTGTCATTTGCAAACCGTGCATCCGATTCCGGTGATCTTTATATCGATTTCAACCGAAATCACCTCACCTATCCAGTGGCATACTTGGTTTGCCAAGATTATGCCCTGTTCATCTTTTTCCTTCCGAAGCGCGCATATGCATTGCATACCCCATCTCGCATATCATGCCATGTTTTGCATCATGTTGCTTGCGCATTGCATCGTGATTGATGTTGTCCCCTTTGCTTGTGTTCTTGCTTTGGGTAGAGCCGGGAGACGAGTACGTGAACGAGGAACCTGTTGAGAACGCTTACGAGGACCAAGCTTTCGACAACTCTGAGAACCTTGCAGGCAAGATGACCATACCCTCGAAATCACTTCTATCTTTGCTTGCTAGATGCTCGCTCTTTTGCTATGCCTATGCTGCGATACCTACCGCTTGCTATATCATGCCACCCATATTGCCATGTCAGCCCCTAACCATCCATGTCCTAGCAAACCGTTGATTGGCTATGTTACTGCTTTGCTCAGCCCCTCTTATAGCGTTGCTAGTTGCAGGTGAAGATGAAGTTTGTTCCTTGTTGGAACATGGACTTGTTGTTCCTTGTTGGAACATGTTTACTTGTTGGGATATCACAATACCTCTTATTTAATTAATGCATCTATATACTTGGTAAAGGGTGGAAGGCTCGGCCTTATGCCTGGTGTTTTGTTCCACTCTTGCCACCCTAGTTTCCGTCATACCGGTGTTATGTTCCTTGATTTTGCGTTCCTTACACGGTTGGGTGATTTATGGGACCCCCTTGACAGTTCGCTTTGAATAAGACTCCTCCAGCAAGGCCCAACATTGGTTTTACCATTTGCCACCTAAGCCTTTTTCCCTTGGGTTCTGCAGACTCAAGGGTCATCTTTATTTTAACACCCGGGCCAGTTCTCCTTCGATTGCTGGTCCAAACCGAGCGATGTCCGGCGCCCCTTGGGCAACCAGGGTCTATGCCAACCCGACGTCTGGCTCATCCGGTGTGCCCTGAGAACGAGATATGTGCAGCTCCTATCGGGATTTTTCGGCACATCTGGGAGGCTTTGTTGGACTTGTTTTATTACTTTCGAGATGTCTTGTAGTCCGGGATTCCGAGACTGATCGGGTCTTCCTGGTAGAAGGAAAATCCTTCGTTGACCGTGAGAGCTTATAATGGGCTAAGTTGGGACACCCCTGCAGGGTATTATCTTTCGAAGGCCGTGCCCGCGGTTATGAGGCAGATGGGAATTTGTTGATGTCCGGTTGTAGAAAACCCGAAGTTGACCTTAACTAAAACACATCAACCGCGTGTGTAACCGTGATGGTCTCTTCTCGGCGGGGTCCGGGAAGTGAACACGGTGTTGGAGTTATGTATGACGTAGGTTGTTCTAGGATCACTTCTTGATCACTTCTAGCTTCATGACCGTGCTTTGCTTCTCTTCTCGCTCTCCTTTGCGTTGTAGCCACCATATATGCTACTCGCTTGCTGCAGCTCCACCTCATAATCCTTTCCTACCTATAAGCTTAAATAGTCTTGATCTCGCGGGTGTGAGATTGCTGAGTCCCCGTGACTCACAGATTCTACCACAACAGTTGCATGTACCAATGATGCCAGTGCAGATGACGCGACCGAGCTCACGTGGGAGTTCGACGAGGAACGTGGCCGTTACTATGTGTCTTTTCCAGATGATCAGTAGTGGAGCCCAGTTGGGGTGATTCGGGGATCTATGTAGCATTTGGGGTAGTCTTCTTTCATTTTGGTTCCGTAGTCGAACCTTGAGTGTAATCTGAGTGATGAATGTTTATTTATGTATTGTGTGAAGTGGCAACTGTAAGCCAACTATGTATCTCTTTCCCTTATGTATTACATGGGTTGTGTGAAGATTACCTCACTTGCGACATTGCTTTCAATGCGGTTATGCCTCTAAGTCGTGCCTCGACACGTGGGAGATATAGCCGCATCGAGGGCGTTACACACCATGCTTGGGTGTAGGAATAACCTGCCCATGAGTAGGCAGCCTGTGCGAGATTTTGCCGGTTAAAAACCTGGCCTCTCTCAGCTTTAGCACGTCTTCCTCCGTGATGGAGGAAGGCATCCATCAGTCTCGAAGGTCGGAGCCGAACATTGCCGAAGGTCCGAAGCGCCTGAAATCTGGGGCCTTGGGTGTTGGAACTCGGGGCGAAGGGCGAATTCGATTGAGATCAAAAGAAAGGAGAAGGGCCTTGGTCTCTTTATAAGAGGTTGAATACCAAGAGCCCTCCCCGTGACCGTTTGGGACTCGCCTTTGATCGAGGAGGCGTACCAATGGGCACGACTGGGTTACCCATGTCCGTATTGATGAGGATCCCGTAAATAAAGGGGACACGATCTCTGCTTCGACAAGACGTGCCAAGGAAACCGCCTCACTAAACGCGCTGAGGTGGGACAGTAAAACGATTCGAATAAAGGCTTGGCCGTGGTGTGATGTCACGCTACGGAATACGTCAGCAGATTAGATTTGCGTAAATACTATTCTCTCTATGGCAGTATGTGGAACTTATTTTGCAGAGCCGGACACTATCCTTGTGTTCAAAATCTTCTATGAAGTATTCGGAGGAGGAACCCGCCTTGCAATGCCGAAGACAATCTGCGCACCAGACTCATCGTCATTGAAGCATGGTTCAGGGGCTACTGAGGGAGTCCTGGATTAGGGGGTGTCCGGATAGCCGGACTATAACCTTTGGCCGGACTCTTGGACTATGAAGATACAAGATTGAAGACTTCGTCCCGTGTCCGGATGGGATTTTCCTTGGAGTGGAAGGCAAGCTTGGCGATACGGATATGTAGATCTCCTTCCATTGTAACTGACTTTGTGTAACCCTAGCCCTCTCCGGTGTCTATATAAACCGGAGGGTTTTAGTCCATAGGACGAACAACAATCATACCATAGGCTAGCTTCTAGGGTTTAGCCTCTCTGATCTCATGGTAGATCTACTCTTGTACTACCCATATCATCAATATTAATCAAGCAGGAGTAGGGTTTTAACTCCATCGAGAGGGCCCGAACTTGGGTAAAACCATGGTGTCCCTTGTCTCCTGTTACCATCCGCCTAGACGCATAGTTCGGGACCCCCTACCCGAGATCCGCCGGTTTTGACACCGACAATGGTGTTGATGTAGAAGCCCTCCGTGATCGATGCCCCCTCCGGCGGAGCTTCGGAACAAGCCCCAAGATGGGATCACACGGGTACAGAAGGTTGCGGTGGTGGAATTAGATTTTTGGCTCCGTCTCTGGTAGTTTGGGGGTACGTAGGTATATATAGGAGGAAGGAGTACGTCAGTGGAGCAACATGGGGCCCACGAGGGTGGAGGGCGCGCCAAGGGGGGTAGGCGCGCCCCCTACCTCATGGCTTCCTGCTAGCTTTCCTGACGTAGGGTCCAAGTCCTCTGGACCATGTTCATTCCGAAAATCACGTTCCCGAAGGTTTCGTTCCGTTTGGACTCCGTTTGATATTCTTTTTCTGCGAAACTCTGAAATAGGCAAAAAACAGCAATTCTGGGCTGGGCCTCCGGTTAATAGGTTAGTCCCAAAAATAATATAAAAGTGAATAATAAAGCCCAATAATGTCCAAAATAGAAGATAATATAGCATGGAGCAATCAAAAATTATAGATACGTTGGAGACGCATCAGCAGGGGCGAAGTAGAGTTAGGCCCCATCGTTTATTTCTTTGTTACCGCTACTACGACCCAGTTCCGACCCAGGGAATAGTTCTTGGGTACAGGAAAAAGGGGGAGCACGATGGCCTAGGAATAAAACGAGGTTTGAAACGTCCCAACTCCATGCGGGAATGCACAATAGGGGATAAAAGACTTATCTGGATCCGCAACCCCCGGCAACCTTGGCTTGCCGTGGTTGGATTCTTGTATCTGTAGCCCTCGGTAACCTTGGGTTGCCGGGGCTGGAGTGCCGATTTGTTCTCTTTCTTCCAAACAGCTCAGCGGAAACGTCCATGTACCCTGCAAACCAAACAGGATGGAAAGGAATAGAGAGACGCACACTCGACCTCTATGCTAGGGATTAGTCGCTGCTAAGCACTATCAACCCTAACCGAGGGAGACACTTGACCTAGCATGCATGCTAAAACTTAGGGCGCCAACGCTTCATTTCTTTATGCTCAGGGTCTGCGCCTGGCTTTGTACAAAGGGTTACATGCCTTGCCGGCAAGGATTGTACAAAAGGTGGTTTGTCGGGTGGCTCGGCAACCGCGCCTTATGGGTAAAAGTTGCGAAGATGTTCAATGTTCCAGGAGTTGCTCACTGGAATAGAATCTTCGGTCTCCAAGCGGACTGCGCCGGGCCTGGTGACTCGTATTACCCGATAAGGGCCTTCCCACTAAGGCATCAACTTGTTGGAATTCTTGGCCGATTGAACGCGCCGAAGAACAAGGTCGCCTTCCTCAAAGCTTCGGGCATGAACCTTGTGGCTATGGTAGCGGCACAAGGCTTGTTGGTAGCGCGCTGCTCTCACAGCCGCCCGAGGATGATCTTCCTCAAGGAGCGTTGATCTTGCCGCAATTATGCTACCTCTTGAGCATGCGTTGGTTTTTCCCTTGAAGAGGAAAGGGTGATGCAGCAAAGTGGCGTAAGTATTTCCCTTAGTTTTTGAGAACCAAGGTATCAATCCAGTAGGAGGCCACACGCAAGTCCCTCATACCTACACAAACAAATAAGAACCTTGCAACCAACGCGATAAAGGAGTTGTCAAGTCCTTCACGGCCACTTGCAAAAGTGAGACCTGATAGAGATGATAATATTTTTGGTATTTTTATGATAAAGATTGAAAGTAAAGATTGCAAAGTAAAAATAGATTGGAAACTTATATGATGGAAAATAGACCCGGGGGGCATAGGTTTCACTAGTGGCTTCTCTCAAGATAGCATAAGTATTATGGTGGGCGAACAAATTACTGATGAGGGTGGGGGCACGCTCGGGAGGGGGGGCAGGCGTGCCTCCCTGCCTCGTGGCCTCCTCTTTGATTTCTTGACGTCCACTCTAGGTCCTCCGAATCACGTTTGTTCGGAAAATCACGCTCCCGAAGGTTTCATTCCGTTTGGACTCTGTTTGATATTCCTTTTCTGTGAAACACCAAAATAGGCAAAACAACGGCAATTTGCACTGGGCCTTGGGTTAATAGGTTAGTCCCGAAAATAATATACAAGTGTATTATAAAGGCCATTAAACATCCAAAACGGATAATATAATTGCATGGAACAATCAAAATTATAGATACGTTGGAGATGTATCAAGCATCACCAAGCTTAATTCATGCTCGTCGTCGAGTAGGTAAATGATAAAAACAGAATTTTTGATGTGGAATGCTACCTAGCATATTTGTCAATGTAATTTTCTTTAGTGTGGCATGAATGTTCAGATCCGAAAGATTCAAGATAAAAGTTTAATATTGACATAAAAATAATAATACTTCAAGCATACTAACCGAGAAATTATGTCTTCTCAAAATAACATAGCCAAAGAAAGCTCATCCCTACAAAATCATATAGTTTGTCCATGCTTCATTTTCGTCACACAAGATGCTCTCATCTTGCACAACCCCGATGACAAGCCAAGAAATTGTTTCATACTTTAGTAATCTCAAACTTTTTTCACAAACGTTTTTCAACTTTAAGGCAATACATGAGCGTCAGCCATGGATATAGCACAATGGGTGGAATAGAATAATGATGATGGGGGTTGTGTGGAGAAGACAAAAAAGGAGAAAGTCTCACATTGACGCGGCTAATCAACGGGCTAGTGAGATGCCCATCATTGATGTCAATGCAAGGAGTAGGGATTGCCATGCAACGGATGCATTAGAGCTATAAATGTATGAAAGCTCAACAAAATAACTAAGTGGGTGTGCATCCAACTTGCATGCTCACGAAGATCTAGGGCATTTGAGGAAGCCCATTGTTGGAATATACAAGCCAAGTTCTATAATGAAAAATTCCCACTAGTATATGAAAGTGACAAAACAAGCGACTCTCTATCATAAAGATCATGGTGCTACTTTGAAGCACAACTATGGAAAAAGGATAGTAGCGTAGTCCCTTTTCATTTCTCCTTTTTTTGGGGCCTTTCCCCTTTTTTATTTGGCCTTTCTCTCTTTTTTGGGACAATACTCTATTAATGATGATCATCACACTTCTATTTATTTACAACTCAATGATTACAACTCGATACTTAGAACAAAATATGACTCTATATGAATGCCTCCGGCTGTGTACCGGGATGAGCAATGAATCAAGAGTGACATGTATGAAATAATATGCATGGTGGCTTTGCCACAAATACGATGTCAACTACATGATCATGCAAGGTAATATGACAATGATGAAGCGTGTCATAATAAACGGAACGGTGGAAAGTTGCATGGCAATATATCTTGGAATGGCTTTGGAAATGCCATAATAGGTAGGTATGGTGGCAGTTTTGAGGAAAATATAAGGAGGTTTATGTGTGATAGAGTGTATCATATCACGGGGTTTGGATGCACCGGCCAAGTTTTCACCAACTCTCAAGGTGAGAAAGGGCAATGCACGGTACCGAAGAGGCTAGCAATGATGGAAGGTTGAGAGTGCGTATATTCCATGGACTCAACATTAGTCATAAAGAACTCACATACTTATTGCAAAAATCTACAAGTCATCAAAAACCAAGCACTAGGCGCATGCTCCTAGGGGGATAGATTGGTAGGAAAAGACCATCGCTCGTCCCCGACCGCCACTCATAAGGATGACAATCAAAGAACACCTCATGTTTCAAATTTGTTACACAACGTTTACCATACGTGCATGCTGCGGGACTTGCAAACTTCAACACAAGTATTTCTCAAATTCACAACTACTTAACTAGCACAACTTTAATATCACTATCTCCTTATCTCAAAACAATCATCAAGTATCAAACTTCTCCTAGTATTCAATGCACTTATATGGAAGTTTTTATTATATCCATCTTGGATGCCTATCATATTAGGACTAATTTTATAGCCAAAGAAAATTACCATGCTGTTCTAAAGGACTCTCAAAATAATATAAGTGAAGCATGAGAGATCAATAATTTCTATAAAATAAAACCACCACCGTGCTCTAAAAGATATAAGTGAAGCACTAGAGCAAAACTGTTTAGCTCAAAAGATATAAGTGAAGCACATAGAGTATTCTAATAAATTCTGATTAGTGTGTGTATCTCCCAAAAGGTGTGTACAGCAAGGATGACTGTGGTGAACTACAAAGCAAAGACTTAAATCATATAAGATGCTCCAAGAAAAACACATATCATGTGGTGAATAAAAATATAGCTCCAAGTAAAGTTACTGATGGACGAAGACAAAAGAGGGGATGCCTTCTGGGGAATCCCCAAGCTTAGGCTTTTTGGTTGTCCTTGGATTTTACCTTGGGGTGCCCTTAGCATCCCCAAGCTTAGGCTCTTGCCACTCCATGTTCCATAATCCATCAAATCTTTACCCAAAACTTAAAAACTTCACAACACAAAACTTAACAGAAAATCTCGTGAGCTCCTTTAGCGAAAGAAAACAAAACACCACTACAAGTTACTGTAATGAACTCATTCTTTATTTATATTGGTTTTAAACCTACTGTATTCCAACTTCTCTATTGTTCATAACCTCCGATACAAGCCATAGATTCATCAAATAAGCAAACAACACACGAAAAACAGAATCTGTCAAAAACAGAACAGTCTGTAGTAATCTGTATCAAAAACATACTTATGGAACTCCAAAAATTCTAAAATAAGTTTATGGACGTGAGGCATTTATCTATTAATCATCTTCAAAAAGAATCAACTAAATAGCACTCTCCAGTAAAAAGTTGTAGCTAATCTCGTGAGCGCTAAAGTTTCTGTTTTTTACAGCAAGATCAAAAAGACTTCACCCAAGTCTTCCCAAAGGTTCTACTTGGCACAAACACTAATTAAAACATAAAAAACATCTAAACAGAAGCTAGATGGATTATTTATTACTAAACAGAACTAAAAATCAAGAAATAAAATAAAATTGGGTTGCCTCCCAACAAGCGCTATCGTTTACTGCCCCTAGCTAGGCGTTGATAATTTCGATGATGCTCACATGAAAAATAGCAATTGAAACATGAAGGGAGCATCATGAAGCATATGAAAATCACATATAAGTCTAACGTGCTTCCTATGCATAGGCATTATATAAGCAAACAAATTAGCAAGACAAGCAAGATCTGGCATATGCAAGGAAGAAGAAAGAAACAATAGCAATCTCAACATAACGAGAGGAAATTTACTGACATGAAAATTTCTATAACCATATTTTCCTCTCTCATAATAGTTACATGTAGGATCATAAGCAAATTCAATAATGTAGATATCACAAAACATATTCTTAACATGACCCACATGTATGCAAAGTTGACACTCTTCCAAAATAGTGGGGTTAACATTAACTACATCACGACCTCTCCGAACCACTTTTATCAAAAACTTCATAAGATTGAACATTAACCAAATATGTGGGATCTAAAGTTGACACTCTTCCAAACCCACTTTCAATATTATTGCAAACATTATTATCAATCTCATATTCATCATGGGGATTAAATAATTTTTCAAGATCATAAGAAGAATCACCCCAATCATGATCATTGCAACAAGTAGTAGACATAGCAAAACTAGCATCCCCAAGCTTAGGGTTTTGCATATTATTAACACAATTGGCATTAAGATAACTTATAGTAACATCATTGCAAACATGCTTTTCATCGAAGGAACTACCAAGTATGGGTGCAATAGCAATGATCTCATGTTTAACATAAGGAACTATAGCAAATTCATCTTCATAAATATCGGCATCATGGCCACAAGAATAGCAAGCATCATGTTCATCAAGGGATATTTCAATCAAATCATTGGAATCATCATTATCTATAGATTCATGCATATCATTATTTTCTTCAGAAGCAACGGTCATTCTCTTAATAAATTCTTTGACATAGACATTATGAGCATAGTTTTCATAGCAATATTTAAGTATGTCAAAATTCTCAGATTCATAGAGAGTAATATCATACTTTTCAATCAAAGAAGAAACTTCATAAGCACCCTTAAAAGCAACAAATTCTTTGATTTGTTCGATATCATAGTAACTATAAACACCCTTTGCATAAGAAGATAAGATTTCATTATCATTAAACTCACATAGGTAGGGAAGGTATTTTTTAGGGTTCTTAGAGCAACAAGTAAAATCACAAATTTCACAACGATTCCAAGCATAACATAGCAATATATTTATTTGATCCCATAAGAGTTTCCCTTTTTCAGACAAACGGAGACGCACAAAATGAGCATGCTCATCTAAAGATTTCCCATCAACTAGGCTAGTTGGGGTTTCAGCACGAGCGCATAAGGATTGAAGATGATCCAAGTAGAACACTTTAAGTGGATCCATATCAATAGATTTTTAGCAAGCAAAGATGCAAGCAAATAGAAGGCACATGGTAACACGAGCAAACAGAAGGACGAACGGAAGGGGGGCGAATAAGATGGCAAAGGTGAAGTGGGGGGGAGGAAAACGAGAGGCAAATGGCAAATAATGTAATGCGAGGGATAAGAGTTTGTGATGGGTACTTGGTATGTCTTGACATGTGTGTAGACTCCCCAACAACGGAGCCCAAAATCCTTCTTGCTACCTCTTGAGCATGCGTTGGTTTTTTCCTTGAAGAGGAAAGGGTGATGCAGCAAAGTAGCGTATGTATTTCCCTCAGTTTTTGAGAACCAAGGTATCAATCCAGTAGCAGGCCACACGCAAGTCCCTCGTACCTACACAAACAAATAAGAACCTTGCAACCAACGCGATAAAGGGGTTGTCAATCCCTTCATGGCCACTTGCAAAAGTGAGATCTGATAGAGATGATAATATTTTTGGTATTTTTATGATAAAGATTGAAAGTAAAGATTGCAAAGTAAAAATAGATTGGAAACTTATATGATGGAAAATAGACCCGGGGGCCATAGGTTTCACTAGTGGCTTCTCTCAAGATAGCATAAGCATTACGGTGGGTGAACAAATTACTGTCGAGCAATTGATAGAAAAGTGCATAATTATGAGAATATCTAGGCATGATCATGTATATAGGCATCACGTCAGTGAAAAGTAGACCGACTCCTGCCTACATCTACTACTATTACTCCACACATCGACCGCTATCCAGCATGCATCTAGAGTATTAAGTTCATAAGAACAGAGTAACGCATTAGGTAGGATGACATGATTTAGAGGGATACACTCAAGCAATATGATATAAACCCCATCTTTTTATCCTCGATGGCAACAATACAATACGTGTTGTTTCCCCTTCTATCACTAGGATCGAGCACCGCGTGATTGAACCCAAAGCTAAGCACTTCTCCCATTGCAAGAAAGATCAATCTAGTAGGCCAAACCAAACTGATAATTCAAAGAGACTTGCAAAGATAACCAATCACACATAAAAGAATTCAGAGAAGATTCAAATATTGTTCATAGATAATCTTGATCATAAACCCACAATTCATCGGATAAACACACCGCAAAAAGAGTTACATCGAATAGATCTCCAAGAAGATCGAGGAGAACTTTGTATTGAGATCCAAAGAGAGAGAAGAAGCCATATGGACCCGAAGGTCTGTGGTAAACTACTCACACATCATCGGAGAGGCTATGGTGTTGATGTAGAAACCCTCCATGATTGATTCCCCCTCCGGCGGAGCACCGGAAAAGGCCCCAAGATGGGATCTCACGGGTACAGAAGGTTGCGGCGGTGGAAGTAGGTTTTTGTGGTGCTCCTGGTTGGTTTCAGGGTACATGGGTATATATAGGAGGAAGAAGTAGGTCGGTGGAGCCACGAGGGTCCTACGAGGGTGGGGGCGCACTGAGAGAGTCCTGGATTAGGGGGTCCTCAGACAGCCAGACTATATACTTTGGCCGGACTGTTGGACTATGAAGATACAAGATTGAAGTCTTCGTCCCGTGTCCGGGTGGGACCCTCCTTGGCGTGGAAGGCAAGCTTGGCAATTCGGATATGTAGATCTCCTCCCTTGTAACTGACTCTATGTAACCCTAGCCCCCTCCGATGTCTATATCAACCAGATTGTTTAGTCCGTAGGACAAGAACAATCATAATCATAGGCTAGCTTCTAGGGTTTAGCCTCTACGATCTCGTGGTAGATCAACTCTTGTAATACTCATATCATTAAGATCAATCTAGCAGGAAGTAGGGTATTACCTCCACCGAGAGGGCCCGAACCTAGGTAACCATTGTGTCCCCTGCCTCCTGTTACCATCCGCCTTAGACGCATAGTTCGGGACCCCCTACCCGAGATCCGCCGGTTTTGACACTGACATTGGTGCTTTCATTGAGAGTTCCACTGTTCCATCACCATAAGGCTTGATGGGTCCTTAGATCATCGGCAACAACGTGATCCAGGGTGAGGTTTTTCTCCCTGGACAGATCTTCGTATTCGGCGGCTTCGCACTGCGGGCCAACTCGCTTGGCCATCTAGAGTAGATCGAAAGCTACGCCCCTGGCCGTCAGGTCAGGTTTGGAAGTTTAAACTGTACCACCGACATCCGCGGAGACTTGATCTTCGACGGATTCGAGCCCATGTCAGGTGCGCCGCACAATCACGACTAGCATGATTTAGATCTGCCGCCGGACAGTGTTCGGGAGATCACCCATGTGGCAACTCCGGCCCTCGATCCGTAGCAAATTGTGCCGTCCGAGGATGGGTGGATGGACCCCACCACGGAGGCCGCACACTCAGAGGCGATAGAGTCGAATACTGACTTCACCTCCTGCGAGACCTGTGTTGCCGGACCCTTGGATTCGTCCCCGGCCACAGGCTCCGAACCACCCGCGTCCATGCCTGTCGAATCTGATTGGGCGTCGATCATGGAGTTTTTCTCCGCGGATATCTTTCAACACTCGCCCCTGGGCATGTGCTGAATTCATTAAGGTCTCTCTCCTTGTCAGGAGACCCTTGGTCGAACTATGTCTGGCTCGAGTGGGAAGCGGACGACGAAGAGGTTTGTTCCCCACCCATCACCCACTTAATAGCCACTGTCGAAGACTTAACTGACATCCTCGATTTCGGCTCCAAAGACATCGACGGTATGGACGACGATGCAGGAGAGGAACAGGAACCACCGCCCACATGGCGCAGGACAACCACTTCATCACACGATATATACATGGTGGATACGCCCAAAGTAGACAATGACGAGGAACAGGAGGATACAGCGAAGGATAATCCCCTCGATAAGCAACCAAAGCGACGACGTGGGTGCCGCTCCAAATCCCGCCTCAGCAAAAACAGCGATAACAGCGCAAGAAAGAATAATACCCCGGTCGACTCCAAGGCAAAAGAGCAGGATGAGCCAGCGGACAACGAACATAGCACGGAGTCGCTGTCCGATCACGGCGACGCCGAGGGTAAAGATCATCAGCTTGTCTCCGGAGAGGAGAATAGTCCGGACGACAATGCACACATCATCCCGGAAAGGCACTTGGAACAAGAGAACCTCCACAAAAGGCTTATTGCCACCGCGAGGAGTCTGAAGAAGCAGAAGCAAAGGCTTAAGGCCGCGCAAAATACACTCATTTGTAGATGGAACAAAGTGCCTTACACTGCAGAAAAGTACGGTGGCAGTCGCCACACAAAGAGCTATCCAAAGCGCAAGCTACTACCTGAATTCGATGACGAGGCTCTAGAGCCCATATAATCGAAAAATAAAACGGCCGATCAGCAGAATCAACCACCCTGTGGCCGCGATAGGGCGGCTAAAGATGTCGCATATAAGTCAGCACACGACTTACGTGAGGACTTGGTCAAAAAAGCCGGTATGACCAGGTCCATCTACGGATCTAGGAAGCGTGCTCCGACACAGAATCAAAACCGAACACTACAACCGTTAGAACGCCATAACACATCCAAATACAGGGGTGCCACGCACCCCCTATGCTTCACCGATGAGGTGCTGGATCACGAATTTCCCAAGGGATTTAAACCCGTGAACATAGAGGCATACGACGGAACGACAGACCCTGGGTCTGGATTGAGGACTTTATCCTTCATATCCATATGGCTCGCGGAGATGATCTCCACGCCATCAAATACTTGCCCCTCAAATTGAAGGGACCAGCTCGGCACTGGCTGAAAAGCCTCCCCGAAAACTCAATTGGAAGTTGGGAAGAGCTTTAGGATGCTTTTAGGGCTAATTTTCAAGGGACCTATGTCCGGCCTCCTGATGCAGACGATTTAAGTCATATAATTCAACAGCCCGGAGAGTCAGCCCGAAAGCTTTGGAACAAATTTCTCACTAAGAAGAATCAAATCATCGACTGCCCGAACGCCGAAGCCTTAGCAGCTTTCAAACATAGTGTCCGGTACGAATGGCTCGCCAGACACCTCGGCCAGGAAAAACTAAGGACAATGACAGCCCTAACAAGCCTCATTACCTGCTCATGCGTGGGCGAAGACAGTTGGCTGGCCCGTAGCAGCACCAGCGACCCAGACACATCCGAAGTCAGGGATGGCAATGGAAAATCACGACGCAATAAAAGCAAGCATCGACACAATGAAGACAACCCAGACAACACGGCGGTAAACGTCGGATTTAGGGGCTCTCGACACAGTCAACGGAAAAAGCCATTCAAAGGCAGTAGAGATGGACCGTCCAGCCTAAACAAGATTCTAGACAGATTTTGTCAGATTCATGGCACCTCCGACAAACCTGCAAATCACACCAATAGAGAATGTTGGGTCTTCAAGGAGGCCGGCAATCTAAACGCCGAACACAAGGGAAGGGAGACACCAAGTGAAGACGAGGATGAGCCTCGCCAGCAAAACACTGGGGGACAGAAAAAATTCCCACCAGAGGTTAAAACAGTGAACATGATTCACGTAACTAAGAGGAGGAGCAAACACGCACTTCGAGACATATGCACCGTGGAGCGCGTCACCCCCAAGTTCAACCCTTGGTCGGCCTGCTCGATCACTTTTGATCACGGGGATCACCCGGCTAGTATCCGGCACGGAGGATCACTGCCTTGGTGCTGGACCCAATAGTTGACGAATACCATCTCACTCGAGTCCTTATGGACGGAGGCAGCAGTCTTAATCTGATATATCAGGACACAGTCCGCAAAATGGGGATAGACCCGACAAGAATCAGCCAAAGAAATACTACCTTTAAAGGAGTAATACCAGTCCCAGAGGCCCGCTGCACGGGCTCTCTAGTACTAGAGGTTGTATTAGGTACTCCTGACAACTTCCGAAGTGAAAAGTTAACCTTCGACATCGCTCCATTCCGAAGCGGCTATCAAACACTACTCGGAAGAACGGCATTCGCTTGTTTTAATGCAGTACCGCATTATGCTTATCTTAAGCTTAAGATGCCCGGTCCACGTGGCATCATCATAGCTAGCGGAAAAACAGAGCAGTCCTTAGATGCAGAGGAATATGTGGCGGCCTTAGCAGCCGAACACTGAACGGCCTCTCCAACCAGAATAAATGATCGGTCGTCAAGACCGCGGACACGGCTAGACGAGTCCGGCGCACCCCTAGCTATAACAACTCTGATAAACCTGAGATTGGGTCGATGGATATACCCCCATGGGCGGTGCTAGGGGCTTCCCGCATGTAAAAAGGACTACAGTTCGGCTTGACCTCATTTAAATTGAATTTCAATGGTTTATTAAGAATAACCAATTTTTTCGCACGAAGACTTTCACATGGGTTTTTCTCTTTTTACAGATGATAATCGTGCTACAACCTTCCAGGATACGTCACAACGGAGACACGGGTGCAGATGTGCAGCAGGGCCTCGCTCAAAGGTTTCTCTTTAGATTAAGACCCTATTAAACCTTTCTTACTGTCTCTTGTTGCTTCACACCCTCCGGATACTCAACACAACCGAGAGGGATGCTTGCGTTATTGGCATTTCGCCACGTCAAAATAATGCACGTACCTGGAAATTCAGGGTTCATTGTCAAGGGCGTTACTCAGCCCGGTATATGTTGTAAAGTCTGAATACCTTAGGGAGTGTTCGGCGGCGCAAGTTTGGCCTTATATGCATCAGCTCCGAATCATGTCTTTGGTCAACAGTTGGGTTTGCCCGGCTCCCGTGTTTTGCTACCTTACGTTCCGCTCTATCGGCTAAGGTGGCACCGGGAGAACTACTGCGATTGTGCCCTGGTTCATATGGACGAGCACCTCAGTAGAGAAAGCCAAAAACTGACTGTCATGATAAAGCGCGAGACTGATCAACCACTCAATGACTCAGCAGAATCTTCACGATTCCTCCGCATTAATGAAGGGTCGGTTTCCCGGTCATGTATGTACGCGCCCCGTATCCGGATGAGCGCGAAATTACCAGGGGCTATATAGTAGCCCCACCGTCAAACTCCTATGGCTAAGTGAAAGTGTTAAAGCTATGTAGTCCGATTGCCTTGTTCGCCGCGCCATCACCTCCTTAATGGACCAAGACGTTGGATCAAGTGTGAATACGCGCTTTTCCGAACACCCCCGCATTATATGCGTGGGGGCTGAAGCCGACGACTGCAAACTTTCAGGTTATATACATACATACACGGCCGCACAGGAGGCAACATAATACTTTCAGGCAAAAGTATAAACACAGCTTTATAATCCAAATAGCATTGTTTTAACAATTGGGATACATGTCACTCGAGCATGATACTCTTCGAGCACTGAGCCTGTATTAAATGAGCGCCTTCTAGGACTTCTTCAAAATAGTGCTCGGCCGAGACCTGGCCTACGGCCGGACCCTGGGTAGCAATAGCGGTGGCATCCATCTCTGCCCAGTATGTCTTAACACGGGCTAGAGCCATCCGCACACCCTCTATGCACGCCGACCTCTTTATAGCGTCGATATGCGGCACAGCACCAAGGAACCGTTGCACTAAACCAAAATAACTATTCGGCTTTGGCCCTTCCGGCCAAAGATGATCCACGACATACCTCATGGCAAGCCCGGACAACCTATGGAGCTCAGCCCACTCGGCCATTTGCTCATTTAACAGCAGCGGACGCGTTGGAGCATTGAACTGCGACCAGAACAACTTTTCCACTTCGTGATCTTTTTGATCTTTGAAAAACTCAGTCGCATCAGCAGCACTCGTTGCCAAGTCCTGGTACACGTCTGCAGCACTCCATAATTGATCCAGAGGGGCATACTTCGGATCTCCAAACTTTGTCCGCAACAAAAATGGCTTCCCAACCATGATATCTCCGGCTTGACGAAGCTCCTCCTTTGTCGCTCTTGTTTTAGAGCGGGTTCCCTTGGCTGCTACCATGGATTTCTTCAGGTCCGCCGCCTTAGCTTGGATATCCTTTTCAAGAAGCTCATACCGGTCAGCTCAACAGCCATCTTGGCTATTTTATCTTCGCTCTGGCGATGAGCAGCCTGTTCGGCTCTTAATTCTTCGGTCGCCTTTAGGGTGGCTGCATCACTTCTCCTGGCTTGTTCCTTGGCTCGGGCAAGCTCCGCTTGAAGGGTCTCCACGGCGGCAGCTCCATCTGCAGTCACAACATGTTATAGATACTAGCATCATACTCCTCTTAATATCTGTTGACAACCGGAGAATACATACCCTGTTCCTCGTCAAGCCGCTTGTCGGTGTCAAAAACTGGTGGATCTCAGGTAGGGGGTCCCGAACTGTGCTTCAAGGTCGGATGGTAACAGGAGACAAGGGACACTTTATTTTACCCAGGTTCGGGCCCTCTCGACGGAGGTAAAACCCTACTCCTGCTAGACTAATATTGATGATATGGGTAGTACAAGAGTAGATCTACCACGAGATCAAGGAGGCTAAACCCTAGAAGCTAGCCTATGGTATGATTGTGTATGATGATGGTTGTCCTACGGACTACAACCCTCCGGTTTATATAGACACCAGATAGGGTTAGGGTTACACAGAGTCGGTTACAATGGTAGGAGATCTTGAATATCCGCACGCCTAGCTTGCCTTCCACGCCAAGAAAAGATCCTTCCGGACACGGGACGAAGTCTTCAATCTTGTATCTTCATAGTCCTGGAGTCCAGCTGAAGGTATAGTCTGGCTATCCGAACACCCCCTAATCCAGGACTCCCTCAGTAGCCCCCGAACCAAGCTTCAGTGACGATGAGTCCGGCGCGCAGATTGTCTTCGGCATTGCAAGGCGGGTTCTCCTTCAAACTTTGTGTACCTGTGGGTATAACGTCCGATTTTTATAATGCAGCGCTCCTTGGCCTTCACGCCCAATAATGGCCGCCTTCCATGTGTCAAACGAATGCGAAAAGCTGGGGCGGTTTTACATCCAAGCCCCTAGCCGTATAAACGAGCCGCCCATCTAACAGGATGGGGATTCAGATCCAAACCACACCTTCCCCTTCCGCGAGAAATCATCAGAGCGTCTCCAGCAAAGATCCATTCCAACATGGCCAGCCGCCGTAGCTCCTCCTCTCGCCCTTCCAGTCCTATCCCTGGAGACAGGGAGAGTTGTTCCATCCCGCATAGAGAATTAGTGTCGCTCCAAGCCAAGGGATTTCTCCCTCAAGCCTATATGGTCTCGGTTCGAGCCGGACTCACCACTTATCAAGGCGGAAAAAGCAGAGAACTCACCTAGTCCCTCTAAAGGGGAGCGAGTGTGCCTGGTCCCTTATCTAATAAGGGGACTGGGATTTCCAATTCATCCCTTTCTCCGCGGGCTTCTGGAGTTCTTTGGCCTCCAGCTGCACCACCTTACGCCCGGCTCCGTGTTACACATCGCGGGCTTCGTTGCTCTTTGCGAGCTATTTTTAGGCGTCGAGGCTCATTTCGCGCTGGGGAAGAAGATATTCTGCCTGGTGCCCCGTTCCCAAGAGGGGTCCATATATCAAGTGGGCGGAGCCGAAGTATGGCGCATCGCCGGGACCGGATACCCGTCCGGAACCCCGAAGAAGGCGTCCGAGGACTGGCCTTCAGAATGGTTTTACATAGACGACGTCCCCCTGCCGGACCCTATCCGGGCCGGTCTCCCTGAGTTCAACAACGCTCCCCTGAAGAAACGCCTGAGCTGGCGCCCTCGGAGCTCTCAGAGAGAGAATGACAGAGACGTCCTTTACTTAATGGGCCGGATTAAGCTACTGGCTCATTCCGGACTAACCATGATTAAAGTCATGGCCATATGCATTATGCGGGGGGTGCAGCCGCTCCAATACAGAAGCCACCCCATGTGGGATTTCAACGGGGAAGATGACGCAACCCGTTACGGCCGTAAAGGGACGGACTCGCCTGCCGCTCTAATGAAGATCTTATCCTCTTTGTACAAGGTAGAAGAAGAGGAATTCCTCCACGTCGACCCGCAGGGCGGATTTTCCATGTATAGTCCTCCGAATTGGGTAAGCGGACAATCGTGCTTCCCTGTTCATCTTACATTCTCATGATTAAATAGGCAGTCTAACGACTTCAATGCAGGACCTGCGTCAGGAGGTAAAAAAACATAAACAGCCGTCCTCCACAGCCAGAGGACCCAGAACGGTCCCTCGATCCGGACTCCGAAGAGGATCCGGACTTAGCGGTGGAGTTTATCGATGGAGTGTTTTATCAGCTAAGTAAGGACGATACCTTGGTAGCTATTATAGCTTATTACCCAGGGTTAATCCCGGCCTCCCAGGTGACAAATACCGGAGCTTTACCCCCTTAAGAGGGGTTCCATTTTCACGGGTTTGGTTGTTCTGACAGCAACCGTGCTTTGTAGGGGAGATTCCCGAGGCGGGAAGCCGACCCCGCTGCAGCTGGCCGGAGGGGGGCCGCAGGGCCCCGTGGGGCAAAAAGGAACGTAGTTCGGACTGAGGTGCCAGAGCAAAGGTATGGCGTACCCTCTCTTTTTCCCTGGTGTTTTACTCCTCCAAGGTATATTAACATTCGAGCTATCTTCAGGACGAAGAGACCTCGTCGGACTATATCCGGAGAGGTTGCCAATCGCGCCTCCACCAGCCAGACTCCAACGCCCGGCCCGGAAGCGAAGGCCCGCGCAAGGCACGCACCGGACGCTCCTCCATCAGAGGATGCGGACAGGCTGTCTGCCACCCATTCCGAGGTGGAGAGTGCCATGAACCACAAGCGTCGCCGGACAGTTCTTCGCGACGCTTGTTTCTCCCAGGAGGCTTTAAATGCCTTCAATTCAGGAGACGCGTACCTCCTTGCCGCTCAAAATGGTTTAGCCAGAGCCACAAAGCAGTATGTAAAAGACATACGGGTAAGAAAATTTTGGTAAATATAGATATGCCAGTAGCCCCCGAGACTTGAAGCAGTGGAAATAACTGATTCGAGAATCATATAACATGCAGTTTCTTACCGAGAAGAACACCGCGCTGTCCCAGGAGCTGGAAAGGTGCAGGGCCCAACTAGAGGCCGTACTAACGGCAGCAGGGGGTCTAAAGAGACCCCGGCAGGTAAACAATACACCAGAATATTTAGTATTGTGCGGATTTAAGTGCCAATCTAACAAATGGTATTGCAGATGGCGCCGGACTCGATCCGGACAGGCAACAGCTTCTATGCCGGTTAAAGGTTGGTGAAAGCGTGCTAACAAAGGTGAGGCGGGAGAAGAATGATCTCCAGGATGCCAACACCAGGCTGGATGTTGAACTAAAAGATGTTCGTGGCCACCTGTCGGACTCCAATAAGGAGAATCAGTGACTTCGACGCGGCATTTTTAGTAAGTGCTGAAGCGAACTCTTGAAAAAGGAGTTCGGCGAGGAAGACGACTAATAGAGTTATGTCTGTAGGTATGCTGACAGGTCGTCCTGCAGAGGAGATGCCCGGTTTAATGGGCGATCTTCTTCCCGAACTCTCGCAACTGCACGAACGAGTTCGGCAGGCGATGCGAGGTATTGCCCAAGCCTTGCGGCCTGCCCACTCCATACCTGAGGGCCTTGGAGAACTTGCGGAGAAGTTGAAGGGAGCTTGGCGGTGCTTCCGATTGTGGAATATATTGGCCTGCCAGCAGGGCGCTAGGGAGGCCTGGGCCATGGTGAAGACCCACTTTACGAAGTCTGACCCCAATCACATGGCCGAGGTCAGACCGGTGGGGCCTGACGGGAAGGAGATCCCTGTGAGATTAGTGTATGGCCAGGTAGAATTGGTCGCAAAGTATTCCCAGCAGGACTGTAAATTAGACAGCCTGTTAGATGGTATAGAGGAGGAATACAATCAGTCAGGATGACTATGTAATTTATAATTGACATGTGTAATGCCTTCTAGCCGGATTGTAGATCGTTTGTCGTTGCCGACCTTTTCGCTTCGACCTCGGGACCTGACGGTCTGGAGTGTGTCCGAATACCATAACGGTTATATAAGAACCGAGGTATCCATGGAGACCAGGCGTAGGGGTCATTAGTGCTTTATCAGACAAGTGCCCAACTAGTTATGTTATATTACATGGTTAGTAAGAAACATCTTCCAGAGAGAATAGTTCCGTTAAGGGTTCCTTTCGCTGGGGTGGCGTGCCCTGAAGTGCACGTCCGGACTGCAAATGCAGGAAAACATCTGGGGGCATGTATAAGTAAAAAAGGTTCATCTTTAGTTCACCGACCGAATATTCCCTTAAGAACGCTAGCTTTCGGCTTCACCCAGTCTGAGGTACACATCCGGCTTATCCGGCAGTAGCAATCGCAGAGGTGCTCCATTTACCGCCTAGCCGAACAATCGGGAACGTAGGGGTAAGCACAGGAGCCAGGCAACCCAGCTTGGCCAAAACTTAAGTCATATCGATGCATATAATGGTGAAGAAAAGATGCATGCGGAAGTCTGACGCATGCGTTGGGCGTGAAACCCATATAAACAAGCTTCTGTTAAAGAAGCCCCCAGGTTTAAGGAGCGCGGGTAGCGCGTCACATGATGAGCCTTTAAGGGCTATGAAAGGAAAGAGTGGGGGGAGACAAAATAAAAACAGAAAAATATATATATAAATGGACAGAGGAAGGAGACAAACCCAGAGTTCGGCGCTAGGCATAGAATCTTCGGAGACGTACGGCGTTCCATGGGTTCGGCTCGAGTCGGTTATCCGACGCATCTCGCAGGCGGTACGCTCCACCAGTCAGGATTTGGTCAATTATGAAGGGACCTTCCCATTTGGGCTTGAGTTTGTCCTTTTTCTTATCCGGCAGGCGTAGATCTAGTTCTCCAACGTTGTAATTTTTGGCCCGTACTTCTCTGCTTTGATATCTTTGAGCCTGCTGCTGATAAAATGCGGAACGGGCTTTAGCCACGTCGCGCTCCTCCTCTAAGGCGTCCAGGTTGTCCTGCCAATCAAGCTCGGCTTCTCTTTCTTCGTACATGCGCACTCGAGGTGAGTCATGAATTATGTCGCAGGGCAGAACTGCCTCTGCGCCATACACCATAAAGAATGGTGTGAATCCGGTGGTACGATTCGGCGTGGTTCGCAGCCCCCAGAGTACGAAGTCGAGCTCCTCCACCCAGTGCGTATTAGATTCCTTGAGGGACCGCACTAGTCTGGGTTTAATGCCGAACATGATGAGACCATTTGCGCGTTCGACCTGACCGTTAGTTTGTGGGTGATAGACAGAAGCATAGTCGAGCTTAATGCCCATATTTTTGCACCACAGCTTTACTTCATCGGATGTGAAGTTTGTGCCATTATCGGTGATGATACTGTGGGGGACACCATAACGGTGTACGACCCCGGATATGAAGTCTGTCACAGGTCCGGATTCGGCCGTCTTAACAGGCTTGGCTTCTATCCATTTGGTGAATTTATCCACCATGACCAATAAGTATTTGTTCTTGTGGGTTCCACCTTTAAGGGGTCCCACCATATCAAGCCCCCAGACCGCAAAAGGCCAAGTGATGGGGATAGTTCGGAGGGCGTTGGGCGGCATATGGCTTTGGTTTGCAAAGAGCTGGCAACCCACGCATCGTTTGACTAAGTCATGAGCGTCTGCTCGGGCCGTCGGCCAATAAAAGCCCGTACGGAAAGCCTTGCTTACAAGGGACCGAGTTGCGGCGTGGTGGCCACCGAGTCCGACATGAATTTCAGCCAACAGACTCCGCCCTTCCTCTTCGGAGATACATCTTTGAAGGACTCCTGTAGTGCTTTTCTTATATAGCTCTCCCTCATGGACTTTATAGGATTTAGATCGCCGCACTATGCAGCGTGCCTCGTTTTGGTCCTATGGGAGTTCCTGCCTAGTAAGGTAGGCTAGGAATGGTTCTGTCCACGGGTCGATGACCGCCATTATTACGTGGGCTGAAGGTGTGATTTCGGTGGCAGGGCCTCCGATTATGTCGGATTGTTCGGCGTCGGGTTGTGCGGTTGTGTCCGGACTGTTATCCGAGGGTTCCCCCTCCCATGCTACAGATGGCTTGAATAATCTATCTAAGAAGATGTTGGGCGGGACTGCATCTCGTTTTGCTCTGATGCGTGCCAGGACGTCCGCTGCCTGATTATTTTCTTGGGCTATATGGTGAAACTCCAGTCCCTCAAACCGAACTGATATTTTTAGGACGGCATTGCGATAAGCTGCCATTTTTGGGTCTTTGGCGTCGAAGTCGCCATTTATTTGGGATATCGTGAGGTTTGAGTCCCCGCGTACTTCCAGGCGTTGAATGCCCATGGATACTGCCATCCGGAGACCATGTAGAAGGGCCTCGTATTCAGCTGCATTGTTGGAGTCCGTGTACATAATTTGGAGTACATATTGGACTGTGTCTCCTGTAGGGGACGTCAAAACGACGCCAGCCCCCAGTCCGGCCAACATTTTGGAGCCGTCGAAATGCATGATCCAGTTTGAATATGTGCCGTACTCTTTATGGAGTTCAGCCTCTGTCCATTCGGCGACGAAGTCGGCTAGGACTTGCGATTTAATGGCTCGCCGTGGTTTGTAGGTTATGTCGAACGGGAGGAGCTCTATGGCCCATTTTGCTATCCGGCCCGTTGCATCGCGGTTGTTGATAATATCGTTGAGTGGTACTTCCGAGGCTACTGTTATAGAACACTCTTGAAAGTAGTGTCGTAGCTTCCGGGATGCCATAAACACCGCGTATGCAATCTTTTGGTAATGCGGGTACCATGATTTGCATGGTGTGAGGACAGTGGACACGTAGTAAACCAGCCTTTGAAGGGGGAGTTTGTGTTCGTCCGTTGCCCGCTCGACGACGAGTACTGCGCTAACAACTTGATGAGTTGCGGCAATGTACAATAGCATGGGTTCGCCAGTGTTCGGCGCGTCCAGGACTAGGTTTGTTGCCAAGATGGCCTTTATTTCCTCGAGTCCGGCCGTGGCAGCGTCTGTCCACTCGAAGTGTTCGGTGCGCCTGAGGAGGCGGTAAAGGGGCAATGCCTTTTCTCCCAGGCGGGAGATAAAGCGGCTTAAAGCCGCCACGCATCCGGTGAGTTTCTGTATTTGTTTGAGGTCTTTTGGGACATCCAATTGTGACAAAGCTCGGATTTTAGCTGGGTTTGCCTCAATTCCTCTACCGGATACAATGAAGCCCAGGAGCTTTCCGGCTGGAACGCCGAAAACGCATTTTTCCGGATTGAGCTTAATGTCGTATTTTCGGAGGTTGTCGAATGTAAGCCTCAAGTCGTCTACTAGAGATTCGACATGTCTTGATTTAACAACCACATCATCTACATACGCCTCCACTGTTTTGCCGATCTGGTTTGCCAGGCATGTTTGAATCATGCGTTGATATGTTGCGCCGGCGTTTTTTAGCCCAAAGGGCATTGTGTTGAAGCAGAATGGGCCGTATGGTGTGATGAATGCTGTTGCGGCTTGGTCTGATTCTGCCATCTTGATTTGATGGTAACCGGAGTATGCATCGAGGAAGCACGGCGAATCGTGTCCTGCAGTGGCATCGATCATTTGATCTATTCGAGGGAGGGGGAAAGGATCCTTTGGGCAAGCCTTATTAAGGTCTTTGAAATCGACACACAGGCGCCAGGATTTGTCCTTCTTTGGTACCATCACCAGGTTTGCTAGCCAGTCCGGGTGTTTTATGTCTCTAATGAATCCGTCCTCCAATCACTTGGCTAGCTCCTCTCCCATAGCCTGTCTCTTTGGTTCGGAGAAACGCCGAAGGGCTTGTTTGACAGGTTTGAATCCTTTGTGGATATTTAGGCTGTGTTCGGCCAACCTGCGTGGGATTCCTGGCATGTCTGAAGGGTGCCAAGCGAAAATGTCCCAGTTGTCTCGTAGGAACTCTCGCAGTGCGGCGCCTACATCAGGGTTCAGTCTTGCCCCGATGGAGGCTGTTTTATTGGGGTCCATTGGGTGGACCTGGAATTTGACTATTTCGTCCGCTGGTTTGAAGGATGTGGATTTGGATCTCTTATCGAGTATCACATCATCCCTATTGACCGTGGATCGCAGCACAGTGACTTCTTCGGCCGCTAAGGTTTCGGATAGTGCCTCGAGGGCCAATGCGGCTGTCTAGTTCTCGGCGTGGAGTGCTATGTCCGGATCACTAGCGAGAGTGATAATTCCGTTTGGCCCAGGCATCTTAAGCTTCATGTACCCGTAATGGGGTATAGCTTGGAAAATTGTGAAAGCCTCCCGTCCTAGTATAGCGTGATATCCGCTTTTGAATGGGGCCACCTGGAACGTGATCTGTTTGGACCTGTAATTATCCGGCGTGCCGAATACCACATCTAGTGTGATCTTTCCGGTGCAGCGCACTTCCTGACTAGGGATTATTCCTCTAAAGGTTGTGTTGCTTCGCTCAATGCGGTTCCAGTCTATTTCCATCTTTTGGACGGTTTCCTTGTAAATGAGGTTCAATCCGCTGCCTCCGTCCATGAGTACCTTTGCGAGGCGACAGTCGTCCACTATGGGACTGATGACCAATGCGGATGGTGCTCTGGCTAATCGAAATTTAGGTTCGTCACTCGCGTTGAAGGTGATAGCAGTATTACTCCATGGGTTTATTGTCGCTACTTGATAGACTTCAGTGAGGCTGCGGAGTGTTCTTTTTTGCATGTTATTTGATGCGAAAGTCTCAAAGACTGTGAGGACGGAACTGAAATTCTCGGGCTGGTTTCCGTCAACCTCTGGAATTAGGAGGTCCTCGCCAATTTTGGCCACCTGCCGGAGTATCCAACATGCCCTGAGGTTGTGAGTTGGGGTGGCGTCCTCTGCACTATGAATCTTGCAGGGTCCATCTAGCCACTTTTCCAGTACGGTTCCATGCCCTCTAAAGGGTTTTGATTTTTTGGTATTTAGTCCGGGTGCCTTACTGTGGTGCGCCCTCTTAATTCGGACGGGATTGCTATTCAAGGCCGGATTATCCCAAAATTTTATTTCGATTTTCCAAGCACTTTCCATCGCACAGTATTTTTGTACTATGGACGCCAAGTCAGCAAAGCGTGTAATATTACGACGACTTACGGCGTTGAGTATTCCCTTGTTCGTGCAGTTACTGGAAAAGATTGAAATTGCGTCTCCCTCGCGGCAGTCCTTTATCCTGTTCATAACTAGGAGGAATCTGGCCAAGTAATGATGTATTGTTTCTTCGGGCATTTGCCTGATTTGGGAAAGATCGCTTAAGATCGGGCGGGCGGGTGTCGTTGAATCTGAGACTTCGCCCAGTTTGCTGTTCGGAGGCCGAAGAACTTCCGGATTCTGAGATCCGGAGTCTTGGATGTTATCCGATTTGCTTGATTTTAAGCTCAGGTCTTGGATTGCATCCTCCCCTCCGCGGATATCCGGCATGGAGGGTTCAGGAATTCGGACGTAGCTAGTCCTTAAGATAGATGAAGGGTCGCCGCATTGTGTCTCCACCACAGCAACGTGGTGGGTGACTTGGGGAGAGTTAATTTCTCTTAGATCGGGTTTAAGCCCAACCTGGTCATAATTTGTAGCGACACCCAGTGCGGCGATGCGATCCAGGAGCTCGTTTACAGAAGAGAGCTCCATCGGATCCAATTGCTCGGCGAGTTCTGAGCCGACGTGGAGGTTGCTTTCGATGACCCGGGAGGTCACCGTCGGCGCAACAGCCGAACAGGTGGTTGCGAGAAAACCACCTAGCCGGAGAGTTTGGCCGACAGCCAAGGCTCCTTTTGTAATGGCGCCGTCTTTAAAGACGGGAAGAGGCATCCTTCCTGATCGTGACGGCACAGAGGAACTCTCAATGAAAGCACCAATGTCGGTGTCAAAACCGGCGGATCTCGGGTAGGGGGTCCCGAACTGTGCGTCAAGGTCGGATGGTAACAGGAGACAAGGGACACTTTATTTTACCCAGGTTCGGGCCCTCTCGACGGAGGTAAAACCCTACTCCTGCTAGATTAATATTGACGATATGGGTAGTACAAGAGTAGATCTACCACGAGATCAAGGAGGCTAAACCCTAGAAGCTAGCCTATGGTATGATTGTGTATGATGATGGTTGTCCTACGGACTACAACCCTCCGGTTTATATAGACACCGGACAGGGTTAGGGTTACACAGAGTCGGTTACAATGGTAGGAGATCTTGAATATCCGCACGCCTAGCTTGCCTTCCACGCCAAGAAAAGATCCTTTCGGACACGGGACAAAGTCTTCAATCTTGTATCTTCATAGTCCTGGACTCCGGCTGAAGGTATAGTCCGGCTATCCGAACACCCCCTAATCCAGGACTCCCTCACCGCTTGTTCACAAGCACAATGTCGGCATTTGCCGCATCCAGCTGCCGCCTCAGTTTGGCAAACTCACCAGTCCGCCCAGCCACCGGACCCTCAGCCGCGTGCACATGAAAGCAGCATGATCATTACCTGGGACTATGATCCTCTGTTTGCCGCCTTTGGGCAGCAACCAGAGTCTCAGGGGCTACTATCTATATAGGGCACACCTAGCATGTGCGGTACCGTCAAAAATATATATATTACTTTGCGTACCTCAAAGCCATTTAGCAGGCTCATAAAAGCTTCATGCAACCCACTTTCGGCGGATGAAATCCTTTCAACCACCGTACCCATTACAGTACGATGTGCCTCTAAGATAGCCGCTTGCTCCAGAAGACCCATCAGTGTGTCCGGTCATGCACCGGACAGTCCTGGACTCTTTCTGGTGCTCTCCTTAGGAGCCGAATACTCCGGACTTCGGGTGGACGAAGGGTTACCTTCCGGCCTTGGCGGATTAGGAGAAATCCTCCGTGACGACACCTCAGGGTTGTCCGCCCCATGAGGCGAGGAGACAGGGGGAGGCGTTTCGCTCTCCATCATCTCCGGAAGAAGGTCCCCCGAAGACGAACTCTGTCGAGAAGGGTTACGATCCGAACTGCAAGACACACATCTCGGTTATTGTCCTCGGAGACGACGCATGATATACTTACCAAAAGTACTCTTGTTCAATTACAGCTTGGTGGAGGGTTGATCCCCTTGCGGGCACGGTGCGGTAAGGATGCCCTTCGGGGCAGGGCCCCTTGGCGAAGGTTTCTTCCCTTGTTTGGAAACCGTTGTTTCCAAGTCTTTAGAGGCGGTCCTTTTCCTTCCTTGGGGAGAGGGAATTTCAGATTCTTCCCCCCAATTATCCTCCTTCACGGAGACACTAATTCCCTCGGTTTGGATGAGTAATGTGTGAGGACCGCTTTCGGCTTCTTTATTCCTCCCTTTATCTTCCCCTGATGGCACTTGATAAGGTGCGAGCTCAAGCATCCTGGCTAGTACAGGATCCGGTGATCCCTCGGGAAGGGGGCTTGAACACCTGATCATCTTCGCCTTTCTTATCCAGTCCTGGCCAAGAGCAACTTTTTCAGAATTATGCTACGACAAATGAAAAGATAGCGTGTTCGGCCGCAGAATTACTTACATGGGTATCTGGACGATTGCAGTATAGACCCGCATCCTCGATGGTGTCCGCACACTTTATTCGTGATCCGAAGAACAATCCATACATCCCTTCGAGCGTCACGCCGAAGAATTGCTGAATAGTCTGCGGTCCTTCCGGGTTGAACTCCCACATACGGAGAGGTCGACGTTGGCATGGCAGGACCCGGTGAACTAGCATGACTTGCATTACCTCCACAAGGCTGACATCACTCTCGAGGAAATCTCGGATACGACTCTGCAATGTCGGCACGTCATTAACACGCCCCCAGTCAAGCCCCTTGTTGACCCATGACGCCAGTTGTGGCGGGGGGCCCGAATGGAAGACGGGGGCGGCTACCCACTTAGTACTTCGGGGAGCTGTGATGTAAAATCATTACCGGTGCCATAAGTCGGACGTCTCTGGGAAGGAACTCTTTGGCCATGGGGCATCAGCGCCTTTGCTTATTATGGCACCTCCGCATTCTGCGTGTTGCCCATCGATCATCTTCGGCTTCACATTGAAGGTCTTGATCCATAAGCCGAAGTGTGGGGTGATGCGGAGGAAGGACTCACACACGACGATGAACGACGAGATGTGAAGGATGGAATCCGGAGCCAGATCATGGAAATCAAGCCCGTAATAGAACATAAGCCATCTAACGAAGGGAACAAGACTAAAACCCAGCCCTCGGAGGAAGTGGGAAACAAATACAACACTCTCGTTGGGTTCGGGAGTGGGGATGACCTGCCCTTGAGCGGGCAGCATGTGCGACATTTCGGCGGTCAGATAACTGGCTTCTCTTAGCTTCTTGATGTCCTCCTCTGTCACAGAGGAGGCCATCCACTGGCCTTGAAGGTTGGATCCAGACATGATTGAAGGTCCGAAGCGCTTAGCCTAAGCCTTGGGTGTTGGAACTCGAGGTGGGGAAGGGAAGGATCGAGCGCGAGAAGAAAAGGACAGGCCTTGGCCCCTTTATAAAGAGGGTGAATATCATGTGTCCTCCGTGTGGCCGTTTGGAACTTGCCTAAAATCAAGGAGTCATACTAGCGGGCACGATTGGGTTACTGATGCAGAGCATCCTATGGACATCACCATGTCAAGAGTCTGTTCGGCGAGTCACACATGCGACATCTACTTCACATACACAAAGGTGAATCATCTCCTTTACACGTGCTCACTTGACCTCTTTGAGGATGGTATACTACTTAACACTCTACCCGTGTGCATGCATAGGTATTGTCGGAACACTACAGACGACGAGGAGGAGTGCAAGCGCCAAGGAACAACTACACCAACCGCGAGGGAAGCATGGAAGAGAAGGAGGAAGAAGACCCAGGACGAGCGGTACTACCGCCCGGTCCAAGCGGTACTACCGCTTGCAAGCGGTACTACCGCTCCAGAACGAGCGGTACTACCGCGCCCTCCAGCGGTACTACCGCTCCCCCACTACCGCGCCACTACCGCTCAACCCGGCAAGTTCCAGTGTTCGCACGATCCGAGTCCGGTACTACCGCTCACCTAAGCGGTACTACCGCTGCAAGCGGTACTACCGCCCTGAGGCCGGTACTACCACCCTGCCTGCGCGCAGAGAGCGGGCCTAGGGCCCATGTATCCCCCCTCTCACTTACCCCTTCGTGGATGTAGACTATATATACTCCCCCACCTCATTCTAGCTAAGGCAGCAAAGTAGTAGCTCATTAGAGATAGAGCTTTGCTCATCCATACCGGATCGTCTCTTCGAGAGTGACCGCGGCCCCTCTACGGAGAAGATCCACCTTGGATTCAAGACCTCCATGCGAGCATGTGAGAAGATCCTCCGGGATATCAAGACCTCAACTCCTCCAAGGATTGGGATGAACGCTACCTTGTATCTTTCCCTTTGTTGTTCATGTACCTTGTGGATCTTGTGTGTTTGATGGTCTAGTGGATGTGTGATTGGACTTGTTCTTGAGTGTTTCCCTTTGTGTTTTCTCTCCGTTCTTCCCCATGTTCGCCGTGTTCTTCGAGGGATCTCGCTCCTTTCGTGAAAGATCGGCCATCTAGGGTTCCACCCTACATCAGTTACCCACACCCGTATTGATGAGAATCCCATGATAAGGGAACACGGTCTCTGCTTCGACAAGACGTGCCAAGAAAACCGCCTCGCAATATGTGCAGTAGCTGGTTGAGAAAAATGATTGGAATAATGACCGGGCCATGGCGCGATGGTTGTCAGCAGATTAGATTTGTGGAAATATTGTACTCTCTACTGTGGTGTGTGGAATTTGTTTTGCAGAGCCGGACACTATCCTTGTGTTCAAAATCTTCTATGGAGTATTCGGAGGAAGAACCCGCCTTGCAATGCCAAAGACAATCTGCGCGCCGGACTCATCATCATTGAAACCTGGTTCAGGGGCTACTGAGGGAGTCCTGGATTAGGGGGTCCTCGGACAGCCGGACTATATACTTTGGCTGGACAGTTGGACTATGAAGATACAAGATTGAAGACTTCGTCCCGTGTCTGGGTGGGACTCTCCTTGGCGTGGAAGGCAAGCTTGGCAATTCGGATATGTAGATCTCCTCCCTTGTAACTGACTCTGTGTAACCCTAGCCCCCTCCGGTGTCTATATAAACCGGAGGGTTTAGTCCGTTGGACAAGAACAATCATAATCATAGGCTAGCTTCTAGGGTTTAGCCTCTACGATCTCGTGGTAGATCAACTCTTGTAATACTCATATCATGAAGATCAATCAAGTAGGAAGTAGGGTATTACCTCCATCGAGAGGGCCCGATCCTGGGTAAACATTGTGTCCCCCGCCTCATGTTACCATCCGTCTTAGATGCACAGTTCGGGACCCCCTACCCGAGATCCTCCGGTTTTGACACCGACACGCGCCTCCCTGCCTCATGGCCTCCTCGGTCGTTTCTTGACGTCCACTCCAAGTCCTCTGGATCACGTTTGTTCCAAAAATCATGCTCCCGAAGGTTTCATTCTGTTTGGACTCTGTTTGATATTCCTTTTCTGTGAAACACTGAAATAGGCAAAAAACAACAATTTGCACTAGGCCTTGGGTTAATAGGTTAGTCCCAAAAATAATATAGATGTGTATAGTAAAGCCCATTAAACATCCAAAACGGATAATATAATAGCATGGAACAATCAAAAATTATAGATACGTTGGAGACGTATCAAATTGCTCTTGCTCAAGCTCGTCATAAGCGAGCACTCGAGGTGACCTCTATGTGAGTTTCGTGGGGAGAACTGCTTCCGCCTCGCATATCAGGGCAAAGGGTGTCTAGCCGGTGGCTCGATTTGTCATCGTTCTGATTGACCAAAGAACCGCCGACAACTCATCAATCCAGCTCCTTCCGCTCTTGTGCAGCCTGTCAAAAGTCTTTGTCCTCAGGCCTCACAGTACTTCAGCATTTGCCCTCTCCGCCTGGCCATTGCTTCGAGGGTGTGCCACGGAAGCGAAACAGACCTTGCTACCGAGGTCTTGGATGTATTGCATGAACGTGTGACTTGTGAACTGTGTGTCGTTGTCGGTGATGACTCTGTTTGGCACACCAAAACGGCAGACATTGAAGAACTTGATGGCCGACTGCGCTGTCACCTTCCTCACTGCTTCCACCTCCAGCCACTTTGTGAACTTGTCGATTACAACGTACAAGTACTCAAAGTCCCGGGAAAGGGCCCAGTATGTCGAGCCCCAGACCGAGAATGGCCAGGAAAGAGGGATTGTCTGTGGAGCTTGGGCTGGTTGATGAAGCTTCTTTGAATGAAACTGGCACGCTTCACACTTGGTTACCAGTCCGTTGCATTCTGGAGGGCTATCGGCCAAAAGAGACCTTGCCAGAATGCCTTGCCGGTGAGGGCCCTCGACCCTATGTGGGAACCACATATGCCTCTGTGTATCTCTGCCAACAGCTCCAGTCCTTCCTCCCGGGGAATGCACTTCAATTTCACACTGTTCAGTCTTTTTCTATACAGGACGTCGTCGAAGAACTAATACATAGCAGACCGACGGGCTACTTTCTCCGCTCCTTCCTGCTCCTCAGGGAGTTCCCCTGTTTGAAGGAATCGGACAGTATGTTGGGCCCATGCCGGAGCCTGGGGCTCGATGGAAAGGACTAAAGGCATTTCGTCTACCATAGTAGCGGCTGTCTCTACGGCCGGGGCTTGACGCCCTGCCGGAGCCGGTTGCCCCTCGGCAAGCTTAGTGTCCACGACAACATCCTTGTTGGCGGCTCTTGGGGGCTCGGCAGGAAAGTACTTGTCGGGGCCTGATTTCCTTCGCTTATTCTGCTCTGTTGATGGTTCAACGGATGGTTGAGTTAACCGAAGCACAAAAGTACCTGGTTCCACAGGTAGTTTGAAGCCAGCATGCTTCGACAGGTAGTCGGCGATGTCGTTCTCCGCTCGGGGAACATGATGTGCTTGTATACCATCAAAGCGCTCCTCCAGCTTCCTCACCTCATCTACGTAGGCCTCCATCAACGGGCTTTGATAATCTTTGTTGACTTGCCTAACGACAAGCTGTGAATCACCCCTGACGATGAGCTTCTTGACCCCGAGGTCTGCCGCGATCCTGAGACCAGCAAGCAACCCCTCGTATTCAGCCGTGTTGTTCATGGACATCTCCCTGGGGAAGTGCATCTCAATTACATACTTGAGGTGTTCTCCGGTGGGCGCAACGAGCAGCACACCAGCACCGGTGCTTTGTAGCGAGGAAGCACCCTGGGGAAGTTTGCCAGACGGAACGCTGAAGACACACTTCTCAGGGTTCAACGTGAGGTTGATCTTTCGCAGATTTGCAAATGTCTCTTCCAAATCTTGTACAAGTGTTGCCCTGTCCTTGGTTTTGACCACTATGTCATCCATATATGTTTCCATATTTCTATGTAGCTAGGGCTGAAAACCAATTTGGACTGCTCTTGCAAACGTTGAGCCAGCACTCTTCAACCCAAAAGGCATCCGTAAAAAGCAATATGTACCACATGGGGTGATGAATGTTGTCTTCTCTTCGTCTTCTCTTGTCATGAAGATCTAGTGGTATCCTGAGTAGGCGTCAAGGAATGATAACAGACCACACCCGGCCGTGGAGTCAACAATCTGGTCGATGCGCGGCAACGGGAAAGGGTCCTTGGGACAAGCCTTATTGATATCTGTGTAGTCAATACACAGCCTCCACTTCCCATTTGCCTTGCGCACCACCACCGGATTGTCCAACCACGTCGGATGGAGTACTCCTCTCACCAAGCCTGCTGCTTCCAACTTCCTGATCTCATCTGTGATGAACTCTTGCCTTTCCAAAGCTTGCTTCCTGACCTTCTGCTTGACGGGTCACGCATGAGGACAGATAGCAAGATGGTGCTCAATCACCTCCCTGGGAACGTCGGGGATGTCGGATGCTTGCCATATAAACACATCGACATTCGCCCGCAGGAAGGTGACGAGCGCGCCTTCCTATTTGCTGTCGAGGGTGGAGCTTATGGTGAAAGCCCCTCCCGTGCCATCCTCCTTGATGGACACCTTCTTGGTCTCCGGTGGTGCAGCTCTGGATTTCTTGCTCTTGCTGGTGGAGCTCTCTGGCACGTCCTCGACGAGAGCACGACACTCCGAAGAGGTGTGCTTGCCGGAGTGGGTGCAAGAGGTCTTGTCGGTCTTCTTCCCTCCCGGAGCTTCAGTGGCAGGAGCAAGTGCCTTGGCGGCAGTCGCTGCAACTACTTCCCGATAGAGTTGGTCGGCGCAGATCAGCGCGTCCTTCTTGTCGGAGGGGACGGTGATGGCGGTCATCGGCCCAGGCATCTTCAGTGTGTTGTAGGCGTAATGCTACGCTTCCATGAACTTGGCTAGTGCCGGGCGGCCGAGGATCCCGTTGTAGGGCAAGGGGATCTCGGCTACGTCGAAGACAATCCTCTCCGTCATGTAGTTCAACTCGCCTCCAAACGTTAGAGGCAGCGTGACCTTACCCTTCGGCTGACTCCTTCCCGGGTTGACCCCTTGAAACGTGTCCGTCTCCTCGAGGTCTCCATCAGGAATCTGCAGCCTTTTGATCACAACGGGCGAGATCAAGTTCAGACCGGCCCCGTCGTCAACTAGCATCTTTGTCACCTTGAGGTTGCGTATTGTTGGTGAAAACAACAAAGGAAAACACCCAACCGCAGTTGTGCGATCAGGGTGGTCCTCGGTATCAAAGATGATAGGCGTGCTGGACCACTTCAGTGGATTCTGAGCGTCAAATGATGGCTCCGTTGTGGTGATCTCACGCGCCCACTGCTTGAGCTGGCGGTGGGAGGTATGCAGCAAGGCGCCACCATTGATAAACATGGCCTCCGTAGCTTTCTGGAACTCATGCTCGCCGAACTCATCATCCTCGTCATGATCATCGTCTTCCTTCTTCTTGTCGCGGCCCCGAGCGGGCCTCTCTTGCTGGTTACCCTTGCCGCGGTGGCCTCCTTGGCCGCCACGCTTCTTGTCAGATCCTTCAGCACCATCCTGACCCTTCTCCTTGTCCCGCCTTTCATACTTGGCTTTTTGCTTTTTCGCAAGCAGCTCAACTTGTCAGCAGTTCTGGAGGTTGTGGCCCTTGGTGCGGTGGATCTTGCAATACTGCTTGTCGGAGCCTCTTGGCTTGTCGGCGGCCGCCAAGCCCCGGCAAGCGGCGCACCCGGCAATCCCTTGCGGGGGTCGTCTGCCTTGGCCTTCTTGGCAGCGCCAGTGTCATCGGATCCCTCGACGGCAAGCACAACCTTGCCCTTGCGCTTCCTATTGTGACGTCGGCCCTTCTTCGTCGGGGCGGCGGTGTCTTCGTCCCTAGAGTCAGTTTCCGCGCCGGCGTCCTTGCCGGGTACTTCCTTCCCTCTTCAGCTGAAGCGCATCTATCGGCCAAAACATAAAGTTCGGCCACATCTTTGACCTTGTTCATCGCCAGCTCTTCATGCATCTTGCGGTTGCGCATATTCTGATGGAATGCGCTGATCACGGCAACGGGATGAACATCTGGGATGTTTTATTGCACCCAGCTGAACCTCTGTATGTACTGGCGCAGGTTTTCACCTTCCTTCTAGGGAATGATATGCAAATCGCTTGCCTGGCCATGAGTGCCTCAAGTGAAGGCACCAACAATTCATGACACAGATCTGACCAAGAAGAAATTGAATCCGCCGGCAAGTGCATCAACCACGACATGACGTTGGGTTTTAGTGCCAAAGGAAGTAATTGGCAAGCACCTTGTCGTCGCGAGCTCAAGCGGCTTGCATCGTGATGGTGTAGATGCTGAGGAACTCCGACGGTGGGTCTTGCCGTTGTACTTCTCACCGACGTCGGGCTTGAACGTGCGATGGGACGGCCACTGGAACTGCCACAGCTCACAGGTAAAGGCTGGGCAACCCACCTCGTAGGGTAGGCCACCGGAGCCTCCCGGTGCTGGGTGGTCCATAGTGGGCCCTGTCCGCCTATCTGACTGGTAGCGTGCATCGCGCCGGCGCTCTATGGTGGTTCGAGCATCTTCATGAGCTCGCTCCCGAAGAACTTGGCGCTGATCGCAGTGGGTCCATGGGTCGGACGATGCTATGGAAATGTTATCACAAGCGTCATCACGACGGATCGACACCCGCGGCGGCTGGCGTGGAGGAGGAGAGTGCACCATGGCTGCAGCACCCCCGGTCCTTCCACCGCTGGCATGCGGTGGCTCGACTGAGCGCCGGCCTGAGGGCCCCGCTGGTCGTGGCTCATCTTTGTTGGAGATGCCGACGAGGCTCCGGATGGTGGCTCTCCATTCATTGAGTTTCTCTGCAGCAGGAGGAAAGTCGAGGAGAAACGACGCGCGCGCCAAAGCTTCTGCTGGCGTGGGTGGCGGTGAAAGCTGCATGGACCGTGACGAGGTGTAACTTCTAACCACGTTAAAAGGAGATCTATCATGGCCCAGCGGCTATGCGCCATTTTCGCCAGCGTCTCGGCGTGTGTGCTGGCCTTCTACGCCCTGCCGCAGGACTCTTCCCATGGCGGCGCCCAGGGTCATCGGCGTGGTGACGCTGCTCATCGCGCACAACCTGGGAGGAGCGCGTCGTGGGCGCCAGCGTAGGTGTCTTGGAAGTCGACGCGCCGCCCGCAGACGGCATGACACTGCTCCTCGAGGGCCCCGCGCCGCCTGCGGGGGCCTCTGCTCCGTCTTTGGATTTGGTGGCGTGCGGCTCGTCCTCTCGCGCATGGACGATGCCGCTCGCCCGGCCTTGCCTGCCAGAGCGATGTGGGTGTTCGCGGGCCATGCCTCGGCTTCCGTCCACGACCGCCCCACCACCCGCCCGCGCTGGTACTGGTCGTTCGGCCCCCGACGAACCGATCGTCGTGATCGTCTTCTTCTTGGGAGCCATGGTAATGAAGAACTGCTAAACTAGCTGCTAGACCAGATTTTCACAACTGCACACCCCCTACCTGGCGCGCAAAAGATGTCGGTGAGAATGACACCTATGGGATCACTGGGATCCCTTCTATGGTTGGCGGGCGCGGGGTTGTGCAAAGAGCAGGTCTAGGAGCCAGCACAAAGATCGTTTACCCAGGTTCGGGCCGCGAGGATGCGTAATACCCTAGTCCTGCTTTGGTGTATGTATTTGAGTGTTCTTGAGTTCTTGAGCTAGCTACGGTGCGTGGGTAGCCCAAAAGATCCGAATCCTTCTCCTGGACGCCTTGGGCATCCTTTTATAGACAAAAGGGGTTGCCACAGTGGCACACAGGAGGTGGAAAGGTTTACAGTACACAAGCTTATCGCCTGTCATTACAGGACAAGACGCATTAAATGTGCCCCCTTAGGTGTCCCGTTGCTTTATTGGAGATGGCGACGAGGCCCGTCCCGTCCGTCGCCGCCCCGCCCTGCTCCGACACGCATCCAGGCCAATGATACGTGCGGCGCCATGTAGGCTGGCAGGCTGCTGAGATGGCGTGGTGGTAGGGTCTTCACGAAGATCTGCATGCCACCACGCAGGTGCTTGCTGAGCTGGCCTGGAAGCTGCATGTCACCACGCAGGTGTCTGCCCGGCTGGTCAGGCTGGCAGCTGCATGGGAACAGCGGTGGAGCCTTGGCAGACGCGGGCCTGGTTGCGGCCCCGTAGGTGTCTTCGGCAAGGGCCTTTCCGAGGCCCCAGCAATGGTCTTGCCGTGGCATCGTGGTCATCCCTGGCAAGTGTCTTTCTGGGGGTCTCGTGGATTTCCTCGGTTAGGATCCCGCCGAGGATCGTCGTCTTCTAGTCCTCATCTGATCTCGTGTGTTCATGATCTTGGGAAAGATCTGCATGCCACCACGGAGGTGCCTCCCGAGCATTGGTTCCAGTGTGTTTGTTGGAACCCTTGGGCTCAAGGGTGGCGCACTCTGCTGGCATCGGGCAAGTTGCCCCGGCGAGGATCTTGCCGGGCTGCGGAGGCCGCCCTAGCAAGGGTCTTGCCGGGGGAGTCCACCTCGCCCTCTTGCTCTTCTTGGTCTTTGGTCTTGGCGTTGCTCTGATCGCCTTGTGCTCTGGCTCCCCTCTTCTGCCCTGCTCAGTGTGGCCGCGGGCGCGGCTCCGACTGTCCGTGCACAAGTAAAGGGGTCAAAAGGAGAGCCCCTACTTTTGTACGCCGACACCAAACAATTGTTTCATACTTTAGTAATCTCAAACCTTTTCAACTTTCACGCAATACATGAGCGTGAGCCATGGACATAGCACTATGGGTAGAATAGAATATAATGATGGGGGTTGTGTGGAGACGACAAAAAAGGAGAAAGTCTCACATTGACGCGGCTAATTAACGGGCTAGGGAGATGCCCATCAATTGATGTCAATGCAAGGAGTAGGGATTGCCATGCAACAGATGCACTAGAGCTATAAATGTATGAAAGCTCAACAAAAGAAACTAAGTGGGTGTGCATCCAACTTGCTTGCTCACGAAGACCTAGGGAATTTGAGGAAGCCCATTTTTGGAATATACAAGCCAAGTTCTATAATGAAAAATTCCCACTAGTATATAAAAGTGACAAAATAAGAGACTCTCTATCATAAAGATCATGGTGCTACTTTGAAGCACAAGTGTGGAAAAAAGGATAGTAGCATTGTCCCTTTTATTTCTTTTCTCTTTTTTGGGCCTTTTTTTTTGGCATTTCTCTTTTTTTCTGTTTTTCCTGTTTTTTCTTTTATTTGGGACAATGCTCTATTAATGATGATCATCACACTTCTATTTATTTACAACTCAATGATTACAACTCGATACTAGAACAAAATATGACTCTATATGAGTGCCTCCGGCGGTTTACCGGGATGAGCAATGAATCGAGAGTGACATGTATGATAAATTATGCATGGTGGCTTTGCCACAAATATGATGTCAACTACATGATTATGCAAGGCAATATGACAATGATGAAGCGTGTCATAATAAATGAAACGGTGGAAAGTTGCATGGCAATATATCTCGGAATGGCTATGGAAATGCCATAATAGGTAGGTATGGTGGCTGTTTTGAGGAAGATATAAGGAGGTTTATGTGTGATAGAGCATATCATCTCACGGGGGTTGGATGCACCGGTGAAGTTTGCACCAACTCTCAAGGTGAGAAAGGGCAATGCACGGTACCGAAGAGGCTAGCAATGATGGAAAGGTGAGGGTGCATATAATCCATGGACTCAGCATTAGTCATAAAGAACTCACATACTTATTGCAAAAATCTACAAGTCATCAAAAACCAAGCATTACACGCATGCTCCTAGGGGGATAGATTGGTAGGAAAAGACCATCGCTCGTTCCCGACCGCCACGCATAAGGATGACAATCAAAGAACACCTCATGTTTCAAATTTGTCACACAGCGGTTACCATACGTGCATGCTACGGGACTTGCAAACTTCAACACAAGTATTTCTCAATTTCACAACCACTCAACTAGCACGACTCTAATATTACCATCTTCATATCTCAAAACAATCATCAAGTATCAAACTTCTCATAGTATTCAATGCACTTTTTATGAAAGTTTTTATTATACCCGTCTTGGATGCCTACCATATTAGGACTAAATTTATAGACAAAGCAAATTACCATGCTGTTCTAAAAGACTCTCAAATTAATATAAGTGAAGCATGAGAGATCAACAATTTCTATAAAGTAAAACCACCACCGTGCTCTAAAAGTATAAGTGAAGCACTAGAGCAAAATTATCTAGCGCAAAAGATATAAGTGAAGCACATAGAGTATTCTTATAAATTCTGATTCATGTGTGTCTCTCCAAAAGGTGTGTACAGCAAGGATGATTGTGTTAAACTAACAATCAAAGACTCAAATCATACAAGATTCTCCAAGCAAAACACATAACATGTGGTGAATAAAAATATAGCCTCAAGTAAAGTTACTGATGGACGAAGACGAAAGAGGGGATGCCTTCCAGGGCATCCCCAAGCTTAAGCTTTTGGTTGTCCTTTAATTTTACCTTGCGGTGCCATGGGCATCCCCAAGCTTAGGCTCTTGCCACTCCTTATTCCAAAATCCATCTAATCTTTACCAAAACTTGAAAACTTCACAACACAAAACTCAACAAAAAATCTCATGAGCTCCGTTAGTATAAGAAAACAAATCACCACTTTAAGGTAATGTAATGAACTCACTCTTTATTTATATTGGTGTTAAACCTACTGTATTCCAACTTCTCTATGGTTCATACCCCCCTATACTAGCCATAGATTCATCAAAATAAGCAAACCACACACGAAAAACAGAATCTGTCAAAAATAGAACGGTCTGTAGTAATCTGTATCAAACTTATACTTCTGTAACTCCAAAAATTCTGAAATAAATACGTGGACGTGAGGAATTTGTCTATTAATCATCTGCAAAATAATCAACCTAAAATCACTCTGCATTAAAAAATGGCAGCCAATCTCGTGAGCGCTAAAGTTTCTGTTTTTTTACAGCAAGATCATAAAGGCTTCACCCAAGTCTTCCCAAAGGTTCTACTTGGCACAAACACTAACTTAAAACATAAAACCACATCTAAAAAGAAGATAGATGAATTATTTATTACTAAACAGAAAGAAACAAAAATAAAATTGGGTTGCCTCCCAAAAAGTGCTATCGTTTAACGCCCCTAACTAGGCATAAAAGCAAGAATAGATCTAGGTATTGTCATCTTTGGTATGTAATCCATAAGTGGCTCTCATGATAAATTCATAAGGTAATTTAATTTTCTTCCTAGGAAAGTGTTCCATGCCTTTCCTTAATGGAAATTGGAATCTAATATTTCCTTCTTTCATATCAATAATTGCACCAATCGTTCTAAGGAAAGGTCTACCAAGAATAATAGGACATGTAGGATTGCAATCTATATCAAGAACAATGAAATCTACGGGCACATAATTCCTATTTGCAACAATAAGAACATCATTAATCCTTCCCATAGGTTTCTTAATGGTGGAATCCGCAAGATGCAAATTTAAAGAACCATCATCCAATTCACGGAAACCTAACCATCACACAAAGTTTTTGGAATCATGGAAACACTAGCACCCAAATCACATAAAGCATAGCATTCATGATCTTTAATTTTAATTTTAATAGTAGGTTCCCACTCATCATAAAGTTTTCTAGGGATATAAAATTCTAATTCAAGCTTTTCTTCATAGGATTGCATTAAAGCATCAACGATGTGTTTAGTAAAAGCTTTATTTTGATCAGAAGCATGAGGAGAATTTAACACGGATTGCAAGAAGGAAATACAATCTATCAAAGAAAAATTATCATAATTAAATGCCTTGAAATCCAAAATAGTGGGTTCATTGCTATGTAAACTTTTGACCTCTTCAATCCCACCTTTACCAATTTTTGCATCAAGATCTAGAAACTCCGAATCATTGGGACGCCTTTTAACTAAAGTTGAATCGTCTCCGGTCCCATCTTTATCAAGATTCATATTGGAAAACAAAGATTTAATAGGAGACACATCAATCACTTTTAGATCTTCATCATTATTACCTTGAAAACTAGAAGAACACACTTTTACAAAGCGATCTTTTTTAGCATGCATCCTAGCGGTTCTTTCTTTGCACTCATCAATGCAAATTATCATAGATTTGAGAGACTCATTGATATCATGCTTAGGTGGAATAGATCTAATTTTCAAAGAATCAACATCAAGAGTAATTATATCCACGTTCCTAGCCAACTCATCAATCTTAGGCAATTTTTCTTCAAGCAAGGCATTGAAATTCTTTTGCGAAATCATAAATTCTTTAACACTAGTCTCAAAATCATAGGGCATCTTATTAAAGTTTTCATAAGTGTTGTTGTAGTAATTACCATAATTGTTAGAGGAATTACTAGGGAACATACTAGAATTAAAGTTTCCTCTATACGCATTGTTACCAAAATTGATCCTACCAAAAAAATTCACATCCATAGATTCATTATTATTTTCAATCAAAGTAGACAAAGGCATATCATTAGGATCAGAAGAAACACTCTTATTAGAAAACAATTTCATAAATTCATCAATCTTTCCACTCGAAACATTAATCTCTTCTATCGCATGAACCTTTTTACTAGTAGATCTTTTGGTGTGCCATTGAGAATAATTAACCATAATATTATCTAGGAGTTTAGTAGCTTCTCCTAAAGTGATTTCCATAAAAGTGCCTCCCGTGGACGAATCTAAAAGATTTCTAGAAGAAAAATTCAATCCGGCATAATTTTTTTGTATAATCAACCATAAATTCAAACCATGTGTAGGGCAATTACGTATCATTAATTTCATACTCTCCCAAGATTGTGCAACATGCTCATGATCAAGTTGCTTAAAATTCATAACATCATTTCTAAGAGAGATGATCTTAGTGGGAGGAAAATACTTAGAGATAAAAGCATCTTTGCACTTATTCCATGAATCAATACTATTTTTAGGCAAAGAGGAAACCCAAGTTTTAGCACGATCTCTAAGCGAAAACGGAAATAGCTTCAATTTAACAATATAATTATCCACGTCTTTCTTCTTTTGCATATCGCACAAATCAACGAAGTTGTTTAGATGGGTAGCGGCATCTTTACTAGGAAGGCCAGAAAATTGATCTTTCATAACAAGATTCAACAAAGCAGCATTAATTTCACAAGATTCAGCATTGGTAATAGGAGCAATCGGAGTACTAATAAAATCTTTGTTGTTGGTATTGGAAAAGTCACACAATTTAGTATTGTCTTGAGCCGTCGTGACAATCAATCCAACACACAAGCAAACAAGAAGCAAGCGAAAAGAGACGGGCGAAAAAGGAGGGCGAATAAAAAGGCAAATGTGAAGTGGGGGAGAGGAAAACGAGAGGCAAATGGCAAATAATGTAATGCGAGGGAGAAGAGTTTGTGATGGGTACTTGGTATGTCTTGACTTGTGCGTAGATCTCCCTGGCAACGGCGCCAGAAATCGCACGTTGGCGGGAGATCGACTTGACTTGGCGTTAGCCTCCCCGGCAACGGCGCCAAAAATCCTTCTTGCTACCTCTTGAGCATGCGTTGGTTTTCCCTTGAAGAGGAAAGGGTGATGCAGCAAAGTAGCGTAAGTATTTCCCTCAGTTTTTGAGAACCAAGGTATCAATCCAGTAGGAAACTACACGCAAATCCCTCGTACCTTCACAAACAATCAAGAACCTTGCAACCAACGCGATAAAGGGGTTGTCAATCCCTTCATGGCCACTTGCAAAAGTGAGATCTGATAAAGATAATAAGATATATATGTTTGGTATTTTTGTTGTATAGATTGGAAAGTAAAGATTGCAAAATAAACGGCGATAGAAATAGCAAATTGATAGGAAAATAATATGATGGAAGATAGACCCGGGGGGCATAGGTTTCACTAGTGGCTTCTCTCAAGATAGCATAATCTACGGTGGGTGAACAAATTACTGTCGTGCAATTGATTGAAAAGCGCATAGTTATGAGAATATCTAGGCATGATCATGTATATAGGCATCACGTCTATGACAAGAAGACCAAAACCATTCTGCATCTACTACTATTACTCCACACATCGACCGCTATCCAGCATGCATCTAGAGTATTAAGTTCATATGAACAAAGTAACGCATTAGGCAAGATGACATGATGTAGAGTGATAAACTCAAGCAATATGATATAAACCCCATCTTTTTATCCTCGATGGAAACAATACAATATGTGCCTTGCTGCCCCTGCTGTCACTGGGAAAGGACACCGCAAGATTGAACCCAAAGCTAAGCACTTCTCCCGTTGCAAGAAAGATCAATCTAGTAGGCCAAACCAAACTGATAATTCGAAGAGACTTGCAAAGAAATTAAATCATGCATATAAGAATTCAGAGAAGAAACAAACATTGTTCATAGATAATCTTGATCATAAACCCACAATTCATCAGATCTCGACAAACACACCGCAAAAAGAATTACGTCGAATAGATCTCCAAGAGAGTCGAGGAGAACTTTGTATTGAGATCCAAAGAGAGAGAAGAAGCCATCTAGCTAATAACTATGGACCCGAAGGTCTGTGGTAAACTACTCATACATCATCGGAGAGGCTATGGTGTTGATTTAGAAGCCCTCCGTGATCGATTCTCCCTCCGGCGGAGCACCGGAAAATGCCCCAAGATTGGATCTCACGGGTACAGAAGGTTGCGGCGGTGGAAATAGGGTTTCGTGGTGCTCTCGGATGTTTTCAGGGTATATGAGTATATATAGGCGAAAGAAGTAGGTCGGTGGAGCCACGAGTTTCCCACGAGGGTGGGGGCGCGCCTACCCCCCGGGCGCGCCCTCCTACCTCGTGGCCGCCTTGTTGCTTCCTTGATGTCCACTCCAAGTCTCTTGGATTACGTTTGTTCCAAAAACGATCCTCGCGAAGGTTTCATTCCGTTTGGATTCCGTTTGATATTCCTATTCTGCGGAACACTGAAATAGGCAAAAAACAGCAATTTGCACTAGACCTTCGGTTAATAGGTTAGTCCCAAAAATAATATAAAAGTGCATAATAACGCCCATTAAACATCGAAAACAGATAATATAATAGCATGGAACACTCAAAAATTATAGATATATTGGAGACGTATCATCTCTCTCTGCCCGCAAGACACACAGCTACCATCGCTCGCGGCTGATGTGGCAGGCGTTGCGCATGAACACGTACAACGCCCACTGCTCATCTAGGAAGCTTAGATCACCCGCGACCATGACCACAAAGGCATCGTCTTTCCTCTGGTTACTGGCGATTTTCCTCTGTGCGGGTCGGTGTTTATCAAGGAACCGGAGGTGTAGCGTTGGTCCTCTTACGCTTGCCAGAATGGCGACATCGGCGGCGCCGGCTGCTCTTCTGCCTTGATGGTATTGAAGTGCGCCTGTGCGGCGGGGGCGGCGGCTCTTGGTTAGACTCCTCATCCATCATCCGGTCCTCGTCGCTGACCTCTGGCAAGCTTGCCGACAGCCAGCCTCTATTTGTCACACATGACGGGGCTGCTAGCCGACCGCAATGTCGGCCAACTCCTGCTACTTCTTCATAAAGAGGTCTCCCATGCCACTCTAGAACTCATAGACATGGTGGACGTGGTGTGGTGCTAGTCGTGCTGGGCAGGGAGGTAACATTAAAATGGTGGGTGCCGACCATACCAAGCAGTGGGTTGTCTTAATACAGGTTTTCAAGTGATATTCTCGGCCTGCACACCAATTTAATGTTGGAAAATGTAGCATGCAATTTCAAAAAAAATCCTACGCTCACGCGAGATCTATCTAGGAGATGCATAGCAACGAGAGGGGGAGAGTGTGTCTACGTACCCTCGTGGACTGGAAGCGGGAGGTTTTGACAATGCGGTTGATGTAGTCGAACTTCTTCTCATTCCGACCGATCAAGCACCGAACGTATGACACCTCCAAGTTCTGCACACGTTCAGCTCGATGACGTCCCTCGAACTCTTGATCCCTCAAAGTGTTGAGGAAGTAGATGAGTTCCGTCAGCACGACGGCGTGGTGATAGTGTGGTGAAGTGATCCGCGCGGGGCTTCGCCTAAGCACTACGAAGATATGATCGGAGGCGTAAACTAAGGAGGGGGGCGTCGCACACCGCTAACAATTGTTGGTGTGTGTTCTAGGCGCCCCCTCCCCATGTATATATAAGTGCGAGGGCGAGGGGAACAGCCTTTGGGCACCCCAAGTAGGAGGAATCCTACTTGGGGCCCTAGTCCAATTCCCCCCCCCCCCTACCATATTTTCCGGAGGGGCAAGTAAGGAGGAGGGAAGGAAGGGGGAGGTTGAATCCCTCCCCTTCCTCCTCTCTTCCCATCTTTCCTTCCCCCTAGGTGCGGCACATATGGGCGGCGCGGCAGCCCCTGCTGGCTGCTGCGTTTCCCCTCTTGGCCCGTTAGGCCGATATCTTTTGATGGGGGTGTCCGGAACCCCTTCCGTTGACCCGATATGTACCCGATACCCTCCGGAACACTTCCGGTGTCCAAATACTATCTTCCTATATATCAATCTTTACCTCTCGACCATTTTGATACTCATCGTCATGTCTGTGATCTCATATGGGACTCCAAACAACATTCAATCACCAAATCACATAACTCATATAATACAAAATCGTCATCGAACATTAAGCGTGCGGACCCTATGGGTTCAACAACTAAGTAGACATGACCGAGATACCTCTCCGGTCAATAACCAATAGCGGAACCTGGATGCTCATATTGGCTCCTACATATTCTACGAAGATCTTTATCGGTCGAACCGTTATGACAACACACGTTATTCCCTTTGTCATCGGTATGTTACTTGCCCGAGATTCGATCGTCGGTATATCTTCATACCTAGTTCACTCTCATTACCAGCAAGTCTCTTTACTCGTTTTGTAATACATCATCCCGCAACTAACTTATTAGTCACTTTGCTTTCAAGGCTTCTTATGATGTGCATTACCGAGAGGGCCCAGAGATATCTCTTCGGTACTCGGAGTGACAAATCCTAATCTCGACCTATGCCAACCCAACAAACATCTTCGGAGATACCTGTAGAGCATCTTTATAATCACCCAGTTACGTTGTGACGTTTGATAGCACACAAGGTATTCCTCCGGTATACGGGAGTTGCATAATCTCATAGTTGAAGGAATATGTATTTGACATGAAGAAAGCAATAGTAATAAAACTGAACAATCAATATGCTAAGCCAACGGAAGGGTCTTGTCCATCACATCATTCTCCTAATGATGTGATCTCGTTCATCAAATGACAACACATGTCCATGGTTAGGAAACTTAACCATCTTTGATTAACGAGCTAGTCTAGTAGAGGCTTACTAGGGACACAGTGTTTTGTCTATGTATCCACACATGTATCAAGTTTCTTGTTAATACAATTATAGCATGAATAATAAAGATTTATCATGATATAAGTAAATATAAAATAACAACTTTATTATTGCCTCTAGGGCATATTTCCTTCATTCTCCCACTTGCACTAGAGTCAATAATCTTGATTACATTGTAATGATTCTAACACCCATGGAGTCTTGGTGTTGATCATGTTTTGCTCGTGGAAGAGGCTTAGTGAACGGGTCTACTACATTCAAATCCGTATGTATTTTGCAAATCTCTATGTCTCCCTCCTTGACTTGATCATGGATGGAGTTGAAGCGTCTCTTGATGTGTTTGGTTCTTTTGTGAAATCTGGATTCCTTCGCCAAGGCAATTGCTCTAGTATTGTCGCAAAAGATTTTCATTGGACCCGTTGCACTATGTATTACACCTAGATCAGATATGAGCTTCATCCAGACTCCATCATTTGCTGCTTCCGAAGCAGCTATGTATTCCGCTTCACACGTAGATCCCGCCACGACGCTCTGCTTGGAACTACACCAACTGACAGCTCCATTATTCAATATAAATATGTATCCGGTTTGTGACTTAGAGTCGTCTGGATCAGTGTCAAAACTAGCATCAACGTAACCATTTACGACGAGTTCTTTGTCACCTCCATAAACAAGAAACATATCCTTAGTCCTTTTTAGGTACTTCAGGATGTTCTTGACCGTTGTCCAGTGAACCACTCCTGGATTACTTACCTCCCTGCTAGACTTATAGCAAGGCACACATCACGTCTGGTACACAGCATAGCTACATGATAGAACCAATGGTTGAGGCATAGGGAATGACTTTCATTTTCTCTCTATCTTCTGAAGTGGTCGGGCATTAAGTCTGACTCAACTTCACACCTTGTAACACAGTCAATAACCCTTTTTTGACTAATCCATTTTGAGCTTCTTTAAAACTTTATCAAGGTATGTGCTTTGTCGAAGTCCTATTAAGCGTCTTGATCTATCTCTATAGATCTTAATGCCCAATATATGAGCAGCTTCACCAAGGTTTTCCATTGAAAAACTTTTATTTAAGTATCCTTTAATGCTATAAATAAATTCTATATCATTTCCAATCAACAATATGTCAACCACATATAATATTAGAAATGCTACAGAGCTCCCACTCACTTTCTTGTAAATACGAGCTTCTCCAAAAGTTTGTATAAAACCATATGCTTTGATCACCTCATCAAAGCGTATATTCCAACTCCGAGATGCTTGCACCAGTCCATAGATGGATCGCTGGAGCTTGCGCACTTTGTTAGCGCCTTTAGGATCGACAAAACCTTCTGGTTGCATCATATACAACTCTTCTTTAAGAAATCCATTAAGGAATGCAGTTTTGACGTCCGTTTGCTAGATTTCATAATCATAAAATGCGGCAATTGCTAACATGATTCAGACAGACTTAAGCATCGCTATGAGTGAGAAAGTCTCATCATAGGTAACTCCTTGAACTTGTCGAAAACCTTTCGCGACAAGTCAAGCTTTGTAGACAGTAACATTACCATCAGTGTCAGTCTTCTTCTTGAAGATCCACTTATTCTCTATGGCTCGCCGATCATCGGGCAAGTCAACCAATGTCCATAGTTTGTTCTCATACATGGATCCTATATCAGATTTCATGGCCTCAAGCCATTTATCAGAATCTGGGCTCATCATTGCTACTTCATAGTTCATAGGTTCCTCATGATCTAGTAACATGACTTCCAGAACAGGGTTACCGTACCACTCTGGTGCGGAACGTGCTCTGCTTGACCTACGAGGTTCGGTAGTAACTTGATCTGAAGTTTCATGATCATTATCATTAGCTTCCTCTCTTGTTGGTGTAGGCATCACGGGAACGGTTTTCTGTGATGAGCTACTTTCCAATTCGAGAGAAGGTACAATTATCTCATCAAGTTCTAGTTTCCTCCCACTCACTTCTTTCGAGAGAAACTCCTTCTCTAAAAAGGATCCATTCTTAGCAAGAAAGATCTTGCCTTCGGATCTGTGGTAGAAGGTGTACCCAACAGTTTCTTTTGGGTATCCTATGAAGATGCACTTCTCCGATTTGGGTTCAAGCTTATCAGGTTGAAGCTTTTTCACATAAGCATCGCAACCCCAAACTTTAAGAAATGACATCTTAGGTTTCTTGCCAAACTATAGTTCATACGGTGTCGTCTCAACGGATTTAGATGGTGCGCTATTTAACGTGAATGCATCTGTCTCTAATGCATAACCCCAAAACGATAGTGGTAAATCGGTAAGAGACATCATAGATCGCACCATATCTAATAAAGTACGGTTACAACGTTCGGACACACCATTATGCTGTGGTGTTCCACGTGGCGTGAGTAGTGAAACTATTCCACATTGTTTTAAATGAAGGCCAAACTCGTAACTCAAATATTCGCCTCCGCGATCAGGTCGTAGAAACTTTATTTTCTTGGTACGATGATTCTCTACTTCACTCTGAAATTCTTTGAAATTTTCAAACATTTCAGACTTGTGTTTCATCAAGTAGATATACCCATATCTGCTTAAATCATATGTGAAGGTCAGAAACTAACGATACCCGCCGCGAGCTTCAACACTCATAGGACCGCATACATCGGTATGTATTATTTCCAATAAGTCATTAGCTCGCTCCATTGTTCCGGAGAACGGAGTTTTACTCATCTTTCCCATGAGGCATGGTTCGCAAGTATCAAGTGATTGCAAAAGCCCATCTGCATGGAGTTTCTTCATGCGCTTTACACCAATATGACCTAAACGGCGGTGCCACAAATATGTTGCACTATCATTATCAACTTTTCAACTTTTGGCATCAATATTATGAATATGTGTATCACCACAATCGAGATTCAACAAAAATAGACCACTCTTCAAGGGTGCATGACCATAAAAGATATTACTCATATAAATAGAACAACCATTATTCTCCGATTTAAATGAATCACCGTCTCGCATTAAACAAGATCTAGATATAATGTTCATGCTCAACGCTGGCACCAAATAACAATTATTCAGGTCTAAAACTAATCCTGAAGGTAGATGTAGAGGTAGCTTGCCGACTGCGATCACATCGACCTTGGAACCATTCCCGACGTGCATCGTCACCTCGTCCTTAGCCAATCTTCGTTTAATCCATAGCTCTTGTTTCGAGTTACAAATATGAGCAACGGAACCAGTATCAAATACCTAGGCGCTAGCTACTATGAGCATTAGTAAGGTACACATCAATAATATGTATATCAAATATACCTTTGTTCACTTTGCCATCCTTCTTATCCGCCAAATACTTGGGGCAGTTCCGCTTCCAGTGATCCGTCCCTTTGTAGTAGAAGCACTCATTTTCAGGCTTGGGTCCAGATTTGGGCTTCTTCCCATAAGTGGCAACTTGTTTGCCATTCTTCTTGAAGTTCCCCTTCTTTCCCTTGCCCTTTTTCTTGAAACTAGTGGTCTTGTAACCATCAACACTTGATGCTCCTTCTTGATTTCTACCTCCGCAGCTTTGACCATAGCGAAGAGCTCGGGAATTGTCTTATCCATCCCTTGCATATTATAGTTCATCACAAAGCCTTTGTAGCTTGGTGGCATCGATTGAAGGACTCTGTCAACAACACTATCATCTGTAAGATTAACTCCCAGCTGAGTCAAGTGATTATGATATCCAAACATTCTGAGTATGTGTTAACTGATAGAATTATTCTCCTCCATCTTACGGCTATAGAACTTGTTGCAGACTTCATATCTCTCAACTCGGTCATTTTCTTGAAATATTAACTTCAACTCCTAGAACATCTCATATGGTCCATGATGTTCAAAACGTCTTTGAAGTCCCGATTCTAAGCCGTAAAGCATGGCACACTGAACTATCGAGTAGTCATCAGATCGAGCTTGTGAGACGTTCATAACATCAGCATCTACTCCTGCAATAGGCCTTTCACCTAGCGGTGCATCAAGGACATAATTCTTCTATGTAGCAATGAGGACAATCCTCAAGTTATAAAATGGACCCAGTCCGTGTAGTTGCTACCATCATCTTTCAATTTAGCTTTATCTAGGAACACATTAAAATTCAGGGGAACGGTAGCACGGGCAATTGATCTACAATATAGATATGCAAAAACTATCAGGACTAAGTTCATGATAAATTAAGTTCAATTAAACATATTGCTTAAGAACTCCCACTTAGATTGACATCCCTAAAGTCATCTAAATGATACGTGATCCAAATCAACTAAACCATGTTCGATCATCATGTGAGATGGAGTAGTCTTCAATGGTGAACACCTCTATGTTGATCATATCTATTATATGATTCACGTTTGACCTTTCGGTCTCCAGTGTTCCAAGGCCATGTTTGTACATGCTAGGCTCGTCAAGTTTAACCATAGTATTCCGCATGTGCAACACTGTCTTGCACCCGTTGTATGTGAACGTAGATCCTATCACACACGATCATCAGGTGGTGTCTTAGCACGACGAACGGTCGCAATGGTGCATACTCAGGGAGAACACTTATACCTTGAAATTTTAGTTAAGGGATCATCTTATAATGCTACCGTCGTACTCAGCAAAATAAGATGCATAAAAGATAAACATCACATGCAATCAAAATATGTGACCTGATATGGCCATCATCATCTTGTGCCTTTGATCTCCATCTCCAAAGCACTGTCATGGTCTCCATCATCACTAGCTTGACACCTTGATCTCCGTCGTAGCATCGTGGTCGTCTCGCCAGCTAATGCTTCTACAACTATTGCTAACGCATAGTGATAAACTAAAGCAATTACATGGCGTTCGCATTTCATACAATAAATAGACAACCATAAGGCTCCTGCCGATTGCTAGTAACTTTTACAATACATGATCATCTCATACAATAACGTATATCACATCATGTCTTGACCATATCACATCACAACATGCCATGCAAAAACAAGTTAGACGTCCTCTACTTTGTTGTTGCAACTTTTACGTGGCTGCTACGGGCTTCTAGTAAGAGCTGTTCTTACCTAGGCATCAAAATCACAATGGTGATTTATCAAGTTTGCTATTTTAACCTTCAACAAGGAGCGGCCGCAGTCAAATTCGATTCAACTAAAGTTGGAGAAACAGATACCCGCCAGCCACCTTTATGCAAAACTAGTTGCATGTCTGCCGGTGGAACCGGTCTCATGAACGTGGTCATGTAAGGTTGGTCCGGGACGCTTCATCCAACAATACCGCCAAATCAAAATAAGACGTTGGTGGTAAGCAATATGACGATCACCACCCGCAACTCTTTGTGTTCTGCTCATGCATATCATCTACGCATAAACCTAGCTTTGATACCACTGATGGCAAATGTAGCATGCAATTTCAAAAAAAATTCCTACACTCACGCAAGATCCATCTAAGAGATGCATAGCAACGAGAGGGGGGGAGTGTGTCTACATAACCTCTTTGACCGAAAGCGGAAGCATTTGACAACATGGTTGATGTAGTCAAACTTCTTCTTGTTCCGACCGATCAAGCACCGAACGTACGGCACCTCTGAGTTCCGCACACGTTTAGCTCGATGACATCCCTCGAACTCTTGATCCAGCAAAGTGTCGAGGAAGTAGATGAGTTCCGTCAGCACGAAGGCGTGGTGATGGTCATGGTGGAGTCATTCATGCAGGGCTTCACCTAAGCACTACAAATGTAGCGACCCGGCCTCAGACGGTCAAGTCTCTGTGCTTTAGTGTCATCCCTGGATCGGTAATGCTGACACACACAGTACTTGAAGGATTTATAACAGAGTAGCAATGACACACTTATTACATCGATAGTCTCCAAAGAGAACTTATTACAATAAATATGGCTTAAGGCCATCTAAATAAGATAACAACGGAAGGCTTGGAAGATAAAGTGAGTCCATCAACTCCAACGGCATAGCTGAGTGCACAACAACGGCCTAGCGAACCTTGCTCCTCGTCTGAAAAGTCTGCAACATGATACGTTGCATCCCGAAAACGGGTCAACACATGGAATATGCTGGCAATGTAACACAGTAGAACAATGAACAGATAAAGGCTATCACTATATGCATATATGGCTGGTGGAGGCTCTATGGTTAATATGTTTTTGCAAAAAGCAATTTTTTTCCTACAACAAAGGAATATATCTTATTTAACTATCATGGTAGTTGAAACATCATTGAGAAGGTTCCTCCAACTCAATCCCAATTAAAAGTAATTAGCAACCCAACAAAATTAATTTAGAGTGATGAGATCCATATGATAATCCAAGAACCAGATATTCAAGATGTCCATAACCGGGGACACGGCTAACCATGATTAGTTTGTACACTATGCAGAGATTTGTGCACTTTTCCCCACAAGACTCGATCTCCTCCGTTGGATTTCTCGCACTACATGGTGTTTGAGAAACGGATGACTGAGACACAGTCTTTCAGAAACATTTACTCTAACCCCGGGTGGACAGTTACACCTACTTTCCCTCTACATCTGCTAGCCCACCACTAGAAGAGGTCATGCAACATAATCAACTATGCTAGAGCCCATAATAGCTTGTGGCTGCACACGGAAGTTTCTAGCATGAATAATCTTATGATCCCTTTGAGCCTGGGTGGCGGACTGTAGGATGATCACACGGGTACTCCAGGATATCCTAGGACAACACTGGATTCTCTAGGTGCCCACAAGCAATCCACCCAGATGTGTATTAAAGTTGCCACCTTAAGTTAACCATTAATTAACAACTCACATCTGTCATGGATCTCTCAAACCAAACCACGTCTATGAGCATAGCACGGCAATATAAGTGTACGTTGAAAATAACTCCCAAGGGTTTGATAATAAACAGGGCAATAGGTTCTACCTCATCAACTACTACCCAATACCCATAAGTTAAACACTTCCTAATCATGCAATGTTTGAGGATTGGAACTAATGCATAAAAACTGGGTATCAATGAAGTATGATCAATGTATTACTTGCCTTACTGACGATCCGCAAAACCTAGTGACTCGTAGTAGCACGCTTCGCACTTCGGGAATTCTATCGCAAACAAACAATAGCATACATAAGCACTCAAGCAATGAAGCACAGGTAAAACTCAAATAAGAAGATCTAACCAGAAAGTTCAGATGAAGAACTCCGGTTTGCAAAAAGAACCAAATCAAACAGAGCAACGAAACTCAAACTACGAAAGAAATAAGATCTGATTACTAATCTGGACTAAAGTCAAATTTTACTGTATCAAAATCTTGTTCAAGTTGGTTAAACAGAAAGAGAACTTTGGCACAAAGATCTAGGCGCTTGAATCGCCTGATTCTGATAAACAGAGCGAAAAGGTAAACTAAAACGAAAACCAGGACAGAAATCGCGATCGAAAATAATCACGGAAAACCCTGGAAAAAGAAAAACTGACGAACAGGCTAACGAACGAACGTTCGCTGTCTGCGGCTAACGAGCGAACAACGTTCGGTAAAACGAACGTACGGACGAACGCCCGCTATTTAACCGAACCCGGAAAACCGAACAAAACTGATTCTAAAAAATGAGATCTAGGTTTTCGAAATAAAAACCGATCGGTTTTAAGAAAAACCGTCGGCTACCTCGTGGAACGGGACGGCGGCGGCGGCATACCCCGGCGGCGGGGCGGCGGATCCGGCGGCGGCGGGTCGGGGTGGCAGCGTCCGGCGGCGGCGGCGGCTGGGCTCGGGTGGGTTGTGGGGTCGGGGGGCAGCAGCTTTTAAAGTGCCGGCCTGGGGAGTCCTGGCCGGTTACGGCCCGGAGTCGGTTAGAACTTTTTTGAAAAAATATTCCGTCGCGCAGAAAAATGATTAAAAGAAATACTAAACAGACTCCAAAAATCCTGAAATAAATTTTCCCCGTCCTCTAAAAATATAGCGGACAAAGTGAACATTTATTGGGGCCTCTAATGCAATTTTGAGAAACGCATATTTTTCCTAATTCAAATAAAATAGCGATAAAATCCAAATGAAATATAGTAATTGATTTTAATATTTTTCCTCCAATATTTCCTTTATTTTGGAGAATTCATATTATCTCCTCTCATATTTTTAGTATGAAATATTTTCGGAGAGAAAAATTATTAAAACCAAAATGATACTTGTTTCGATGTTTGAGAAAAAATCAGATATGAGAACTAGGAAATCCCCAACTCTCTCTGAGGGTCCTTCAGTTGCTTAGGATTTCGAGGATCGCAAAATGAAATGCAATAAAGTATGATATGCATGAATGACCTTATGTATAACATTCCAAATTGAAAATTTGGGATGTTATAACGAAGGTATGACCGGAGGCGTAAACTGTAGAGGGGGGCGCCGCACACTAACAATTGTTGGTGTGTGTTCTAGGTGTCGCCTCCCCACGTATATATAGGTGGGATGGGGAGGGGAATAACCTTGGGGCGCCCAAGTAGGAGGAATCCTACTCTGAACCCTAGTCCAATTCGCCCCCCCCCCCCCTTACCTTGTTTTTCGGAGGGGAATGGAAGGAGGAGGAAGGAGGGAAGGAAGGGGGAGGCCGAATCCCTCCACTTCCTTCTCCCTTCCCCTCTTTCCTTCCCCTCGGGTGCGGCCCATATGGGGGGCGTGGAAGCCCCTGCTGGTTGCTGCGTTCCCCTCTTGGCCCATTAGGCCCATATCTTTTGGCGGGGGTGTCCGGAAGCCCTTCTGGTGACCCAATATGTACCTGGTACCCTCTAGAACACTTTCGGTGTCTGAATACTATCATCCTATATATCAATATTTACCTCTAGACCATTTCGAGACTCCTTATCATGTCCGTGATCTCATCCGGGACTCCGAACAACATTTGGTCACCAAATCACATAACTCATATAATACAAAATCGTCATCGAACATTAAGCTTGCGGACCCTACGGGTTCGACAACTAAGTAGACATGATCGAGATACCTCTTCGGTCAATAACCAATAGCGGAACCTGGATGCTCATATTGGCTCCTACATATTGTACGAAGATCTTTATCGGTCGAACCGTTATGACAACATACGTTATTCCCTTTGTCATCGGTATGTTACTTGCCCGAGATTCGATCGTCGGTATATCTTCATACCTAGTTCACTCTCGATACCAGCAAGTCTCTTTACTCGTTTTGTAATAGATCATCCCGCAATTAACTTATTAGTCACTTTGCTTTCAAGGCTTCTTATGATGTGCATTACCGAGAGGGCCCAGAGATATCTCTCCGGTACTCGGAGTGACGAATCCTAATCTCGACCTATGCCAACCCAACAAACATCTTCGGAGATACCTGTAGAGCATCTTTATAATCACCCAGTTACGTTGTGACGTTTGATAGCACACAAGGTATTCCTCCGCTACACGGGAGTTGCATAATCTCATAGTCGAAGGAATATGTATTTGACATGAAGAAAGCAATAGAAATAAAACTGAACAATCAATATGATAAGCTAACGGATGTATCTTGTCCATCACATCATTCTCCTAATGATGTGATCCCGTTCATCAAATGACAACACATGTCCATGGTTAGGAAACTTAAACATCTTCTATTAACGAGCTAGTCTAGTAGAGGCTTACTAGGGACATGGTGTTTTGTCTATGTATCCACACATGTATCAAGTTTCCGGTTAATACAATTCTAGCATGAATAATAAACATTTATCATGATATAAGGAAATATAAAATAACAACTTTCTTATTGCCTCTAGGGCATATTTCCTTCATTTATTGCCTACACGCAGATGAACGGGAGTCAGTTTGAACATGGTATTGAACCGTCCAGTGCCGTCTGGTCACATCTCTCCGGCATTGAACAGACGCAGAGACCTAGCACGCCGCTTCAATGTCGGTTCTATTGAGAGGTCGCGTCCGCTCTTGGCTGACATGCATGCAGCACTGATCAGATGAATGCACAACAACTACTTTACGTGGAAAGGTTTCTGGTGGGTCCGGTGGGTCAGATGTGTCCTTGATAGTAGTCCGAACGCCAGCAAAGCCCCCTGATTTGTGTCTGGTTTGTAGAATCTTAGCATCCTGACAGGTTCGTGGATCGATGGCTACCATGTTGGATGACAATTTGTGTTCGGACGGATACTCCGGAACGGCGACCCTCAAACCGCCCACATATGTCTGAACCATGGTATCTATCCAACGCGGGATTGTATCGGTCCGCCGAGCGGTCCGGACGTGTTTTCTGTCGTAAACCTGAGACAAATGTGTGGGGGGCATTGCAGGCGTCCGGACTGCTACCACGCCCGCGTCTAAAAGCCCTAGCCCACCCAACCCCCCACCCTCCCTCCCGTGCTTTCCATCCCACGCGTCGTGCCACTTGCCGCATCGCATTTATTTTGGCCTAGAGCATGCAACGGTCGACATTGATTCCCATGATTGGACCGTACAGGACAACGGCGTAGAAGGACAAGACCTCTCACTACCAGCATTGAAGCGCTGCACCGGTCGAGAGAGCACCGATTGCTGCTCTTCCAGATGAACACGCCTCCTTGCTACATTAAAATGGTCACAGACTTCCTTCCTCCCCCCATTAAAATGCGTGAGTGTGCTGGCAAACCTACTCCTGCCACAGGTTCATTCGTGAGTCGCCCGTCCTTAAACATAATGCCGGTTCGATACGGTATGTCCCCTTGCTATTTAAATGATGCCAGACACCAGGATAAATATCGCACCAAACTTTGCTCCCATCTCCTCCTTGCACACCATTTTCTACACAAGCAACATGGCATCCGGAGAGGAAGAATCCAAGTTCTCCGGCATACAAGCTAATTGGGTGGCCCGTCAAGCCCGTCGGATGCGAGCCAGAGAACTCTCTGCTATGCCTCCTGATACTTCCTTTTCGTATGATCCGGTAATGGAATAGAAAGTACCCCACACCTATTTCCCCAAAGAGGTGACCTTGGGTTATCAAACCCGCAAGAGGAAGATTCCTCTTAATCGATGATCTCTAGCAAGTTTCTGTCAAAGAAATAATTCTAGATTTTGACCGGATCAATCAACCTAATTGTGATTAAACACTAAAAATACAAAGAGGTACGGGTATGAGGTCTTAATGCTTACAACCATGTACTTGTGTTGGTACCAAATGCTTACTTTGTGCGCTGGAAGTCACCCATGGAGATGTGCTTGTTACGAACCAAAGTGGGAGATGTGTCCAAATAACATCTTGACCGGCACGCGTTCTGCATCAAGAATTAGTTGTCCAACCAAAGGCCCTATCTGTCACGTGGGGTTGCCTCGATAATTAAGATTATAATAATCAGACAAGAGCTTTGGGAGTTTAATGACTACACCTCATGAATCCCAGGGATTGGATCTGTGTTACTATGCTAAACCCTTCTATCACTGGTGTTCAGAATAACACTTCACGTTCAGCCTGCCCTTAGCCTCTCTGTGGGTCGATCTCCATGATCATGGGTGCCTGCAGGGATGAAGATCGCGGACAAGATATGAGACATCTAAGAAAAAATATTTCACACACATGGGAGGTTAATTCAAAGCCCTTCCATTGATTCCTACAGAGAATATAGAAGGCTGCAAGGCATATGCCTCAACCCATACCTTACTGAACTACTCACACATGGAGATCGGATCACATGAAAAACACATCTTGAATATCGATTAATTGATAACATGTCTTACAATGGATGTCTTGTGCAATACACGATTACAAGTATGAACTAGAGGGAGATTGATTATGGTAGTGATGGTGGCTATGGAGATGGAAATGGTGGCGGCTAGGGTTGATGGGAGAGGATGAAGATAGGGTCCCCTTTATAATATTTGTTCAGGTTGATGAGGAGTCTTGCAATTCACGACATACGACCGCTCATACGAAGGTCGTCTTTTGTGTTGTTTCCTTTGATGCGCCTCCTGATGTTTTTTCTATCTCCTTTTCCACTCATTTTCATGTTCACACGTGATTTCTTCCCTTTTAGCCCATTTCCTATGGAAACACATCAAAGAGAGGATTTGTGAAAGCCTTTGCATTTATTAGTCATTAATAGCAATATCAGAGCGAATATCTCAGTTTTAATGAAATATCTCAGTTTAAACAAATGGTGAATGAGCGTAAAAATATCACTCATCACCTCCATGAACGGTCCAGGCAGCTACAGGCCGGCTTGTGGAGGCAGAAGCTCCAAGCCATCATGTCGTTCAACAACTCGCCGCTCCGAGCCAGCTCGCTGAGTAGTGGCGTGTTGCTCCAGGCCGGCGTCGTAGACCATAGTGGCTTAGGCATCGTGGCTGCCATGGACGGCGTTGTGTCACACCGCTCCTCTCGTGCGTGCAAATGTACCATCCGTCGTCAAACGTGTCTGTGACCGCACCCTGCCGGTGGAGGTCGGCAATGCGGCATCCAGCACGTCCACGCCCACCGAGGTCATCGAGGACAAGTAGAACACGGGAGGCCGTCGGCGCTTGGGTCCCATGAAGGCCACCGCCGAGGCGATGCCGACATACACAGCTGGTGTCTTGCCTGGTTCAGAGCAGACCATCGTCGACCCCCACCTCGGCTTCACGGATGCGGAGCCCCCAATCCCCTCCGGCTAATGCACCCCCTTTTCCACTCCGATGAGCGGCGTAGCCAGACATAGAGAAGATACGGGAAAGAATATACCTCTAGGGCTCACGGCGGTACGACGAGCGGGTTGCCGGCCATGCGAAAGATAAAAGGATCCGCCGCGGTCAGCCGTAGACTAGTGTAGTGTATCTGTGTCGTGGGAATGGAGCTCCGCGCGACATGACGTGCACATAGTTTTAGCTCTTTAATTAAAATATGTCCAAAATGTAATGAATTTTGTTCGTTTATATAAAATATGTTATGTTTGCATTAATTTCATCCTATTTGTTGAAAAAGTGTTGAAATATATGCACCGAGCGTTGAATGACGGCCTTCCTCGTCCATATCCGTGGACTAATCCCCTGTCCAGGTGCAGGAGAAAATTTGGGATCGCCAGATGCCCTTATACCGTAAAAAGTGCCACTGCTTTGACTTGTGAAGTTGTGCTCCTCTAGCTGGACTGTACTAATGCTCTTGCCACTAGTTAGTAGGAGGACCCCATGGGGTCCGTTAACCTTTCTTTTACCTAACTAGTCGCCAATGAAAGAAGAGATTAACAACTCGATGTGTACCTTTCCAACCCGCAAGCACTGGTTTCGCTTTCAATTGAAATAGATTCAGCGAGAATTGGAGAATGTTCTAGGATACGGGACTCCTTTTTATACAATGAACAATCTACTCTTGCTGGTTCACTAAGCTACTACATACACAATTTAGATTTTAGAAAATGTTAACTACTTGTTTGCATGGGCGCATGCACAGATTTACGTTCAATAATCCTTGGAGCTTTCAGTTTGACACGTCCTCGTTGGTGATTTCTTAGAGCCCATTTTCCATCAATAGGATCTCCCAAGTCGTCGACCACGCATCCTAACAAGGGCTTTCCCACATAAACATCCACAGTAGATTCAATATGTATCGGAGCGAGTACTAAAATTTGGCAGTAATTAAATATTTATTTGAAGACTATATGTGCTGAGAATTGAATATACAGGTGCATGTTTAAAATGACAATTATTAGTTGCTTACAAAAGAACAATTTTTAGAAAACAGAAGGAGACCTAATTTAGTGAGACGTTTATTATGTGTGAAAAAATTTAGGATACCTTTGGTTTTAAGAATTTTGAAGTATTTAAATTCTTAGAATTTTTTCTATGAGTATTAACTTGTATAGGATTTTTGTAAGGGTCTCTTTGCATCAAACTGTATAGAAAAATTTCTACCCACACGTACTTCTTTAAAAGAAAAATAAAATGTGGTCCAGCCAAACACTTGGGTTCAAATGAAATCATGTAGGATTGGCATGGTCATGGCATTGCGATCTTATGTTTTTCCTATTCTCATGATTTCAGGATTATACTAAGGGAGATGTTCTAAATTGGCCAACCGGCCGAGCCACGCGCCTGTCGCGAGTCACCACGCGCAGTGGGCCTCTCACCCAACACGCCCTCGTACCCTATCATTTTGTCCCAGAGACGCATTCGTGGCCACTCGTCGTCTTCCCACCGCTCCCGAACCCATCTCTCTCATCGTCCCATTCCACCTCTCTATCGACTCGTCTCAGAGCACCTCAGCCTCCTAGCCACTCCACCACCTTTCCTTTTCCCACAGCAACACGACGATGAGCAATTCAATTGTTGCCCGCTCGTCTTAGAGGAGGTGGCACGATTGCGGCCAAACATGGAGCGATATTGTGCGAGGCTCAGTCGATGCCTGCAAGCTGTGAAGTCATCATGGGCGAGGTTGTGAGCCAAGCAAGAGTTAGTGCGACGGTCGTCGCCATTGATGTGAACTAGCGTCGAGGGATGTTGGAACCAGCAATGTTTCGTTGCTGAAGCTGCGACCGGCGGTGCAAGATATTGCGACTCGCATGAGCCGAAGTTGCGACCCGGTTGCGCAAATGCTAGAACCAGCGGTACGGGATGCTGCGACCGACAAGAGTTGAAGCTGCGGCCCGGCTGTGCGGGATGCTGAAACCAGCGGCTGGCCATCTGCAAGTCGCGACTAGCCATAGGAAGAAACTAGGACGAAGGGGCACGGATGCTTGCACCGGACCACGCTGTTGAGTATCGTGATTAGTTAGTAAATGTAGGATAGTGTAGGATTTGTTTTTACATTGTCTAGTACTCTAAGTTAGTTATGTACTCCCAACAATACATCGAACAATTCCACCAATCGCCTTCCCTATTCCCTTCTATATGGTATCAGTGTTATCTCGATCCTAAAACCTAGCGGCCGCCGCTTCCGCACTGGCGTTCCCCGGGGAGGTTGATCTCCATGATCTCCACTCGGGCTGCATAACCCGTTCCTAGGGTTCGTCTGCCGATCACATTGATCGGCTGTCCTGAAGAGTTTTTTCCTGATTCGCCGATTGGGATTTTTCTCTCTCGCTGATCGATTGATCGGTGTTATTTTTCTCTAGTTTTTCGAACTAAGATCGGTATGAGTCGCTCGCTGCCATCTCTCGACGCATGTCTAATTTGTTTGCATCTGCACAATGCTATGTGCTCCACGCACGCCACGCGTCAGCTGCGCTCGTAGGCGGTCGCTGGCGTGGTAGTGCGTTGGACGCTCATCCTCGTCGCGCGTCCACTCGGGCGTAGCGCTAGGCCACGCCATGCACTTGGCTGCAAGACTGGTCTACACATGTTTTACCCCGTGTAGATGTGGTCTGCTGCGTCATCGTGGCCTACGGATCCTCCCGAGCTGCAATGTGTTGGCTCTCTGCCCCGCGTTTGGTCTGATCAGATTGTCTCTGAGTATACGCGCGTCTCCACCGATCGAGCAACGGGCTGCCGCTGCGTCACCTCGTCGAGCCGAAACACCACCGCCATGTGGTTCTCCCCGTGGCTGCACCGACCCGCATGCCGCCGTTGCATTGTCCCTTCGGGTTGTAGTGCCACGGGACGCGGTCCACGCCGTCAACCTGAGGTCGTCCCCACGGTTGCATCGACCTATGTGCTGCCACTGCGTCGCCCCTTTGGGTCATAGCGCCGTGGCCGCGGTCCACGCCACTGCCACAAGGTCGTCCCCTCAGCTTCACCTACCCACATGCTGTAGCTGCGTCACCCCTTCGGACCGTACCGTCGAGGTACGCGGTCAACAACGTCTCCCTGAGGTTGTTCTACGGTTGGATAGACCCTCGCGTTGCCGCTGCGTCACCCCTTCAGCCCATAGCGCGCGTGGCACGCTGTCCTTGCCATCACCTCGAGTACTTCCCCGCGGTTGCTCCGACCCGCGCATTGGGCTATGTCGCCTCTTCGAGCCGTCGGGCCGCGGCACACAGTCCACTCTGTCATTCCGGCGCGTTGACTTCTATGTGATATGCGTCGCGCCGCCTCCCTAGACGCAGGAACGCCACTGTCTGCACCTAGTCTTCGTCATGCTGCTGGGTTCTTTCTCGCCTACTTCGAGCACCATCGCCGCACTCCTAGCCTAGCCACCGCCGCTCTTCTTCCTCCGCGCCGCTACTACTTGTGACTTGCGTTGGATTTCCTCGAAGAGGAGGGGATGATGCAGTACAGTATAAATAATTACTTCCCTCAGTTAAAAACCAAGGTTATCAATCCAGTAGGAGAACCAAGCAACACCTCGTTAGCAGTACCTACACACAAAATAAAAAATGCTTGTACCCAACGTGAGCAAGGGGTTGTCCCTCCCTCGGTGGTTAATTGTAAGGATCAAATCCGACCACTTCCCCGCCTCCTTCCTGGTGCTCGCAACTCGGCGGAGTTGTCGTGCGCCTTCTTCCCGTGCCGGAGTCCGTGGGCGGCGGCTCCGGTTGTTGAAAGTTTGGAAGATGCAGGTGATGAGGTCCAGATCGAAGGCGATGGCGACGATGCAAGGTGGAGGCCCTTTGGGTTCGAGGCCCGTTGACTTCCCGACCGCCATGGGACTCCGTCCGATCCAAGGTTGTAGAGGAGGAGCGGCGGCGGCGCGCCAGCGGCACGTCTTCATCGACGGCGGCGTCTTCCTTATCCTTAAGGACTTGTTTGTAATTGTCTTATCTTTTGAGGACTGTTCTGTAAGGGTACTGGATTAATATCACTTGGTCTTTCCCGCAAAAAAAGGATCAAATCTCGTTGTCATAGATAGATAATTAAAACACAAAATATAATAAATAAAGAAAAATTACAGCAAGGTATTTTTATTTTAATATATGATAAAAAGTAGACCCGGGGGCCATAGTTTTCACTAGAGGCTTCTTTCTTGAAAATATCATATGGTGGGTAAAGAAATTATTGTTGGACAATTGATAGAAAAGCAAATAATCATGGTGATATTCAAGGCAATGAGCATGTATATAGGTATCACGTCCGAGACAAGTAGACCAACTCCTGCCTGCATCTACTACTATTGCTCCACACATCGACCGTTGTCCAACATGCGTCTAGAGTATTAAGTTTATAAAGAACAGAGTAACGCCCTAAGCAAGGTGACACGATGTAGACAAAGTAAACCCACACATGAATTAACCTCATCTTTTTATCCTTAATGACAACGATACAAATACGTGTCGTGTCCTTTTCTGTCACTGAGATTGAGCACCGCAAGATCGAACCCATCACCAAGCATCTCTCCCGTTGCAACAAAAATCAATCTAGTTGGCCTAATCAAATCAACAGATCGAAGAGAAATACAAAGCTATAATAGTCATGCATAAAAGAGTTCAGAGAAGACTCAAATAATATTTATGGATAATCTGATAGTAAACTCACAATTCATCGGATCCCAACAAACACACCGTAAAAAGTTATTACATTGAATAGATCTCCAAAAACATCGAGGAAAATATTTTTTAAACAGTAAAACTGGGCACCCTCCCGGCCATCTCACGCACTCTGTGTTTTGAGCCATCCGATTGTGCATTTGGAACATAACTGGTCATCCAATCTATTGTCAATTTCCGCCTGGGCCATGGACCGTTCGAGAATGGCCCGTACTCGGCCGGTGTCGCTTGGGGACGCTGCTCCCGTGGAAAAATCCAAGCCTTCTGGTTAACTGGGCTTTTCAGGCCCATTAGAAATCAAGGGCTTTTCACGAGCAACAGGTTTCCGTCAGCCCCTTAAAAAAACCAGGTTTCTGTCAGCTCGATCGACCAGGCGGAGCGGCGGCGCCGGCGCCTTGTATCTTTCTGCTACGGTGCTTCTCCCTTCCTTTCTTTCCCCATCAGACTGTAATGGAAGACCGTTTCTAGCCTGCCCTACCTCCTCTGACCTCTCCCTTACATCATGATGCGGGTGCTCTCTTCCATAGGGATGGTAGATGGATTGAGATGCCTCTCTCTGCCCCTCACCACCAAAAAAATCCAAAGGTATTCCTTCCCTTCTCCATGCCCTGTTTCCCTTCCTGAAATTGTTTTTAATTTCCAACTTAATTCCCTTTTCCTAAGGTTTAACATGATCTAATTGGTTATTGGTCGGGAGGAGCCCCACAGGCAACAATTTATTTCGCTGCAAGATCAATGCATAGTTCGTTCAACGCATTACTGTTTCAAAGGTCATGTAGATGTTTTATTTTTCCTGTTGTGTACAATGACAATTAACTACTGAAAAACAATGCAGGAGCAAGCTCTACAGGAAATTTCGTGGAATCAAGATACCCATCTTGAATTTTATAGTTAGGGGCTGATCTTGCACAATTGAGCCTTAAACATACAGAACATGAACAGTGCATCAACATAACAATTTACTATTTAATTGCAGGTACTCTATAGAGCTGTTTTGCTGCATTAAGAACCATCTCACGCACGCCATCTCATGCTTTTAGTGTTTTGAGCTATCCAATTATGCATGAATGCATTGGGTATTTTTTTCGGGATTGTGATTCGTAATTTTGTAAAAGGGTGGTATATTTAGACCAAGTTGTCACAGTTACTTATTAATCTCGATGTCTATTTTTCTATGGGCTACCTGCAGCATGTATTGTACCTTATCTATCTGGTTTTCTTGTGGCATAGCAAACACTTTAATTGTAGTCCATTTCCTTGTGACAACTCTCAAAGACGTCATAAATTGCAACCACGTTATAATAGAAACTAGATAACCAGTCTGTCTGAGTAGGCTAAATGTGATAACCTTAAAGATAAAAGCAATCATGCTTGCCTATATAAAAGAGCTTAATTGTGCTAAAATGGATTAAATGTATCAAAGTTTTCATAGGCAGCAGTAATATTTACATCTTTGGTTTAGTCGTGCTCTTAATATTCTACGTGTTTTGGAGAATTATACCAGCGAGCTACCCCATATCTATAGCTTAATTTATCGTAACTCAACTTCTAGAAGCTTCAAATCATAGGATGTGTCGTCCTTTCATAACATTTCTGCCATCCAAACAATGAACTCTGAAGGTATGGTGAAAAGCGTTGAGTTGCAACAAGGAGCAAAATGTAAGCAACAAGGAACCTCTATTACAATAAAAATATATTATATGTAACCTTTCCTTTGCTGATTAATTTTTGACTTGTGCTTTTAGTCTATTGTATTAATGTTTGGGCTGGTAGTAGCGCATATGCTACCTACCTCTGCTCTAAGTTTGATTGGCTGACAATTTGTTTCATAGGTTGATTCTAAAGTTGAATCTATTTCCTGCGATGAATCATCAGGGTTTTGCTTGTGGGGCAGGTAAAAAATAATATATCTTCATCTATACCCTCCTTAAAAATATAAGATGATAAATATCACACCTACAATGAGGAATAAAGCATATGCCATTTTTCTATTACGGTCACTATTGTTTGCCTTCCCTACATATGAAGCATCATATTTTTCAGCAGACTAGGGCTTAATTCGGATTAGTTCATCTTGCCAATTGCTTGTCTAATTTATAGCTACTCCACATATAACTATTCCCTTTCTTTAGTTATTAAAGACTTGCATTGATTCCTTGTCCAGAAAATTTGTGTGCTCTTGCTCCTGCAGGAAGGATAGTCCTTATCTCATGGTGAGGCAATCGGTAAGGTTTGCTGGTTAATAGATTTGGCTGCTCCCAGATTGATCAAATGTAGGATTGCTAGATTTTTGTTTAGTATTTCATGCTACTATCTCACTGTGTCATAGCAATTGAGTTTTAGAATGATGGTTTAGTCTATATACACTTAAGGAGATAATTAGTTCTATGTCGTGGAGTTTCAACATTACATTCCACTGCAAAAGTTTCTAAAGAATGAGATGTTCACATTCTTAAATAGTTAAATTCTTTGCAAGAGCAGAAGGTGCTAGCCTTTCAAGAGGGTACAATGTGATAAATTTATATCTTGTAAGTTTGTAGTTGCTTCTCTTCTCATTGATGTGCATAGATTGCTTGTTTCATGTGGCCATATATTTACAAAAGTTACTATCATTCTATTGTACAAATGAAATGGCATGGAAAATTTAATTTGTTTAATGTGGCCATATATGTACTAATGAACATTGTTTATTTTGGTGAAATTATAAGTTGTCACTTCGTTTTTTGGCTTTCTTGTGTTTTGTCACCTCCAATGGTGATATCTTGTATTTTTAAGTATTATCCTTTATGCTTGTCATTGAAAGGTCATATAGTGTTGTGTTTTTATTTCATATTTTGTTTTTCCTGTCCATCTAACCTCAAATAAGATTGTCATGCATATTGTCACCAAGCCAGTTTCTTTCTGAGAGTATTTACTGAATGTTGAATTCCCCTCACTTCATGACTCATATATACAGATGTTTATGCAAATTTAACTACTAAAATTCATACGTAAAGTATTTGTATTTTTTGTTATTTTATTATACAGATAGACTGGCACGGCAACACACGCCACCAATGATCTAGTTGTATTGAAGATCAAAGAGAGAGAAGAAGTCATCTAGCTACTAGCTATGGACCCGTAGGTCTGTGGTATACTACTCACACATCATCAGAAGGGCAGCAAGGTTGATATAGAGCCCCTCCGTGGTCGAATACCCCTCCGACAGAGTACCGGCGAAGGCGTCAAGATGGGATCTCGCGAGAAGAGAAACTTGCGGCGGCGGGAAAAGTATTACGGGTAGCTTCTGATGTCAGGGGAATATTTGACAATTTATAAAGGCGGAATTAGTTGAAGAGGTGCCATGAGGGGCCCACAAGCCTAGGGGCGCGCCTCCTGAGCTTGTCGCTCCCTCATGGCTCGTCGGTCTTCTCCCGAACCTTCTAGGGTCTCTTCTGGTCCAGGAAAAAATTAATACAAACTTTTTTCTTCATTTAGACTTTGTTTGATATTGATTTCCTGAAAAGCCAAAAATAAGCAAAAAAAAATAGCAATTGGCACTGCACACTAGGTAAATAGGTTAGTCCCAAAAATGATATATAATTGCATATAAAACATCCAAGATTGATACTGTAATAGCATGGAACAATAAAAAACTATAGATACGTTGGAGACGTATCAGTCACCTCTCATGTCGCTGCCACTCCCTCACCCGAGCCGCGTCGCCACTCCACCTCTTCGTCTTCGTCTTGCACCACTTCATCGCCAACGTCGCCTTTATCTCCCTGACCACTTCATCTACTCCAACAACTATGGTTGATATCGTCACCTTCTACTCCACTGAGTGGCGTCGCAATCGTCATCAGGCCCTCCTTTATTGGCCCTTCCGACATGGCTTACAGCTCATGCAGGTCCCCGTCTATGCATGCCCGGTGCCTACAACACTGACACGTGCCTACCTCCATGATGTGTCCCTGGGTCTGGCAAGCCTGGAGTGACGCCTTGTCAACATCGAGTTTGTCCGTCTATGCATTCCAGGTGCTCGCAACACCGACGCGTGCCTTCGTCCACGTCGTGCCCCGGGCATGGCAAACCCGGGGCGATGCCTCGTCAACACCATCTTCTTCCCGGTGCACCACTTCCGAGTGCCCATGACTTACACGGCGCTCGCGCCTCATCGCAACTACCTCGACACCAGCCACCCTGATTCGACATCGACCACGACGTCCCTGGCACGGCTACCTTGACCACGGCTACACCACACTACACTCCCGGCTACCTCGACAACGACACAAAGGGCTACCACATTTCCTGAGCAACCTTGTTGGTTTCCACTCCAGCCAGGACTTCCATGATGCGCCGACCCCTACGAGTGAGTGTGTGTGGCGGGGGGGGGGGGGGGTGTCTGTTGTCTTACCTTCGGACTCTTCTCCAGTCTCACCATTTGCGTCGCTATCGTTGTCACTGTGGGGGGGAGGGATGTTTAGTATCTTGATTTGTTAGGAAACATAGGATAGCATAGTATTTATTTCTACCTTGTCTTGTACTTCAAGTTGATCATGTACTTCTATATACACACCCATGAGGCTCAAGCAATACATCGAACAATTCCATCAATATTCTTCTGTATTCCCTTCTACAAACGTCGACGTTGGAGCCAACAACAACTTGTGTTGTGAATACAACATATGCAAGCGTCGCCGCCCATGCATGAGAACGACGACATGATGCTAGGGGAGGTCCATGATGCGTGGCGGTGTTGTGCAAGGACGAGGACGGCACCACAGGTCATGAAGATTACACGAAGACGAGCTTTCCTGAGATTGTGCGTGGAGGGCGACGGAGTTGCGAGTGAGGGAGTTGAGGCCACATGACGACGAGATGGGAGGCGCGCGGCGATGAGCTCATGGTGTTGCGTGACGTGAGAATGTGGGATGACACTACAAGAAAGTGTTGCATTGCGACGTGGTAAGAGGTGGAAAGTGGAAGAGAAAGGTTGGACGTGGGAGATGATGATCGACGGAGAAGAACTGCCCCATAAGACGGCTTCCGAGGGGATCAATCTGGCACTTGCGCTGATCGGCCGACACCTAGAGTTGGCTCTCTATGAACCAAAGTGGTCCTCAAAAGGAAATTTTTTGTAGTAGTATACTCTTTTCGTCTTAAAATAAATGTCTCACATTTAGCACAATTTTACACTAAAGTTAATACAAAAGCTAAGGCCTCATTCGGTTTAGAGGATTTTCATCGGGAGAACATAGGAACAAGGATTTGAGAGAAAAATTCTTATAGATGCATTCGGTTTATAGGAAATACGTACAGAGATTTCGTAGGAATGTTGTTCATTTCATGTGTTTTTTAAGGAAGCTATACATCCACTCAAAACGTGCAGGAATGAGGTAAGACAATTTCTTAGGACAACAACAATTGGCTGGTCCACAGAGTCACGAAGAAGTCCTACTGATATTTGGAGAGCTGGGTTCAAGCTTTTGCCTAACCACTGTAGCCTACGAGCTTTAGTTGCATTTGTTGTATCTACCTTCACGAGATCGTTAGTTCTTTGTGTTCGTTATTGTTTTGTTTGTTCTTTTGCTTAGATAGCTGTCTTCTCTCTGTATAGCTCCTTTTTTCTCCTTTCAAGACATTGTATTATTTATTTTAAGAATTAATGAAAGTATGCAGCAGAGTTCTTCTGTTTTTCTATAATACTAGCCATAATGGGTAGTAACATTGACTAGTAACATACCCATGTTACTAGTCTATTTTACTACCTCTATAGTGGGGAGTAACATATGTGTAGTAACATGCAACACTTTATTTATTAGACTATAGACTATAGACACATCTTGTCTTGATATGTGTGATGTTACTCAGGGCCTGTTTGGTTTCAAATAAGTCACCAACTTATAAGTCAAAAGGTGAAAAAAGTGACTTATTTCGCCAAACAGACCCAACTTATAAGTCATAAGTTGCTCCACCCCAACTTAAGACTTATAAGTCACCCCCTTTTGCGTGGGTTCCACCACCTTTACATAAAAAAACAAGGTGAGAAGGTGTGGTCAGGTGACTTATAAGTCAAGTGACTTAAAACCGGTAACTTATAAGTCACGCTTGTTTGGTTGTCACCTGACTTATAAGTCAGGTGACTTATTGGAACCAAACAGGCCCTCATACTACTAGTAACTAGCTATATTACTACCTTCACCGCTTTCTTCATTTATTGTTTGCCACATCATCTACTTTATCTAGATATATATGTGATATTACTATCTATATTATTCCTGTTGTGAGTCGTCTAAAAGAATGAATGTGCCCTAAGACATTTATTTTGGGATAGAGATAGTAATATTTATTTTTATAGGGTAGTAACAGCCACCTAGCTGCTTGCTAGTAGTACTACTAGAGGGTGTTTGGATCACTAGTGACTAGAGACTAGAGACTAGTAGTAGTCACTTTTAGTCAGTAAACCTCCAAACACCCCTGACTACTGGGTGACTAAAACCAGTTTAGTCCCTAGTCACCCCACCCCCAACTAAAAGTGACTAGAGACTAGTAGTAGTCACCTTTAGTCAGTAAACCTCCAAACACCCCTGACTTTTACTGACTAAAGTCCCCCTCTCTCTCCTCTAATTGGTGTTGCCTTCCAAACATTTAATACTGAAACATTTAATGCTGACTAGTAGTAGTCACCTTCCAAACAGGGCCTGATTAAAAACTTCTAGTCTGAGAGGGTGTTTGGATACTCTCTAGTCATGTGACTAGTAGTAGTCAGACTAGAAGTTTTTAGTCAGACCCTGTTTGGAAGGTGACTAGAAGTTTACTAGTCAGCATTAAATGTTTCAGTATTAAATGTTTGAAAGGCAACACCAATTAGAGGAGAGAGAAGGGGACTTTAGTCAGTAAAAGTCAGGGGTGTTTGGAGGTTTACTGACTAAAGGTGACTACTACTAGTCTCTAGTCATTTTTAGTTGGGGGTGGGGTGACTAGGGACTAAACTAGTTTTAGTCACCCAGTAGTCAGGGATGTTTGGAGGTTTACTGACTAAAAGTGACTACTACTAGTCTCTAGTATCTAGTCACTAGTGATCCAAACACCCTCTGACTACTACTAGTCACATGACTAGAGAGTATCCAAACACCCTCCTAGTACTGGTAGGACGTACACATCACCTAGTACTGGCCGTACGGCCACAGCGGTAATCATGATCTGTTGATTACCACACATGGTGCGCTCTCCTGCTAGCCGTCACTACTTGTGCTATACCAAAGCAACTACGCTGGTCCATCATGACGCCGGCCGTCCGTGGATACTCACTGTATCAGACAGACCGAATCACAACCAAATTAGTGGGGACGTGCCTCGTTCCTGCTAGGAACAGCAACACGGCTTCATCACGGGCCCCTGGCTTCGAAAATGCATAGGGGCACTTCAGTGGGGACACTCATCTGTCAAGTTCCGCCGCCCGTTTGTTTTGTCTCATGATTCATGCAGTAGTTTAATCCTGCATGAGGGCATAATAACAAAGAAAATATTTTTTTAAAAAAATTCAACAATGAAACTTATTATTTGTGCATCTAAAACTGCCAAGTTTTCACCTTTTCAGATATATAATTTCAAACAATTTTGTCTGTAGGTCGTAAACACAAAATAATTAATTTTTATTGGTCGTTCGTACTAAGTTTCAACACTGAAACTTAGTATTTTTAAGTCATCAAAATATATTCAAAATGGACCTTATTTGAAAGTGTTGGTCACCAGAAACACAAATATGAAAACATAACTTAATTTGAATTTTTTGTTTAAAAGATATAAAACTTCGAAAATTGGAAGTCAAAATAAAAAGCGGGCACGAGGGACAATGCGTGCCCCCACACTTGTGCGCCACACAAATCCTCTCCCCCTAGCTTTTCACATAACATCGGTATATGGATCCGAAAAAGGAAAATCGGTTTACGGACATGGATAGGAGTGGTAGATGTTATTTTCACCAGAGGCTTCTGCATTCATTAAGAAGAAAAGAGTTGCTTTGAAGAAAATCGAGCGAAAACCAAATTGCCCACTTAATTATGGAGAGTCGGATGAAAAGCATCACAGCTATTGAGCGGCACACAAAGATACCCCACACACAACACTCCAAAGAGGGCCTTGTCAAGACAACATGTAGGCGTCATCTTCATCACCCCCCCCCCCTAGAGGTGTCATCTTCATCACTCCTCCCCTAGAGGCATCATCGTCATCCCTAAACCCTAGGCTAATTACTTCCACTTCGCCTTAGGCGATCATCGACATCAATAACACTATAGAGGTCATGTGGAGACGTATGAAGGGTGTGTTTGGATGCTGCCCCTGCCAGCCCTACCAATCCGCGGGCATGCCAATTTTTTGGCGCACCTTGCAGCCGCCGGCGACTTGCCAAATCATTGGCGCAAAATGAACTAGTGAAACTGGATGAGCCGTGGCCAGCCAAAATATTGGTGAGGAACCAAACAGGTGCGCGCGCCCTGGTCAACGACCAATTTTTTGGTTCGGCTGGTGTAGGCTCCAATCCGAACACACCCGAAGTCCCAGCCAGTTCGTAGCCACCTGCGACCAAACATTGCAGCTCCGGCTCTGACGAAGAACTACAAAAGAGAATTAGACACGATTGACACCTCCGAAAATCATCGAATCAACCACCTTCTTATCGTCATCGTACACCACTAGGACCCCGCCACCGCAGCTTCGACTTCGCAGCAACAAACCAGCCGAGGCAACCCCCCGGACACACCGGAGAAGAGCCGATTACCTCAACCATAGCCACGTCTCCGACATCGCTCCCATCATCATCATTGCCATAGAAAGCCATCACCACCGCCTTCCCCAAGTCCCGCTCGCTAGTGCCTAGCTCCAAGGACGAAGCCACAGGGTATGACACAAAGGCGCCACCATCATCCCATTAATCAAGATCAAGGGGTTCCCCATAATCTGCAGCAATCCGCACGGGAGGGGTGTGGCAACAATGCATTGATGCTTCCAGGAAGGTTAGTGACGTCCACAGCAGCCGCCATCGTTGATCATGGCCACAATCGAGACAGGTTCTTCACCCAAGCTCCCAACACCAACTCAGTCGCACATCAACTCACATTTGCACCGGCCAGTCCATCAACCACTGCCACCACTGTCCAGTCTGACGACCAAGGAGCTCATAGCAACCGTCACAACCGACCGCTCATCGCGGATGCCACCGACTATCACTTAGCAGCTCTAACAACTGGATCCACGAACAATCAACCAGTACGAGGGCCACCGGACGCAACACGAGCCTCCAAAAGCCTGTCGGGCACCATGCCAACTAGGGTATAGAGAAGCGTCGTCTGAGATCAAAACAACCACGGTTCCCAGTCGTCAGGCTCCTCAGGCGGCGGCAAGGAGAAGAAGAGAAGGGGGTGGGAAGCCGCGGCGCCAGAGGAGTTCCCCCCGTGTCGCCAGATAGAGGCAACACGGGAGTGGGGCGAGCGGGTGGCAATGCTCTCACCAGAGGCTCCTCACTTTGGAGACAAAATTAACGATCAATCAAGCACATGAGCTGTCCTAAGACTATCAAGTCGATCAGTCCCCTTCTCAAGTAGCCAGCCACGTGAGGACCACTGCTTGAGAACTGAGATACAAGACAAGAGATTAGTTTCAAGCATCTCGATCATCCAGCTCTCCTCGCACCGGATAAGCACATTTCGTACGCTCAGAACCTGGGACTCCCGATCGGCATCATCCCGATTCCCCAGGGTACGTGACAGCGAAAAAGAATCATACCGTTACACCACGTGCACGTCTCCACCCCTAACTGGCATTACGTACATTACATGTACACGCGCACACACATACTATATGCAACACACGCATCGTATAGACGTACAACGTCTACCGACGTCCCGATCCTGCTGTACGTACAAAAGTGTATCTGTACACGTCTGATGAAACGGGCTGGCACGTCATGATCGGGCTACCAGAATCCGCGTGTCTGCATATGCATGCTAACCTAGCTAGCGCGCGGGCAGCGTGCCGGCGAAGAAGGGGTCGTCGTGCGGCAGCAGGTCGTTGGGCCGGAGCGCGGTGAAGACCATGAGCGCGAGGGTGACGAGGACGGAGAGCACGGCGAGCGCGAGCATCAGCACGCTCGCCGCCGGCTCCCTCACCTCCTGCGCGTACTCCGCCGACGCCAGCGCCAGCAACGTCAACGGGAACGAGTAGGCCCACCACGCCACGCTGAACCGCCGCATCGCCCGCTTGAACAGCGTCGGCCGGGACACCTGCATGCGACACAACAACAAAAATGTTTACGTCTCTCTCTTAAAATAATTATTTTACGAGAAGAAGATGTTATTAACAAGCTATAGAATGATTAGTTGGCAATGCGTCCGTAGGCACTATATGATCTTGATGTGATCCAGTATGATCTATTGGGGGCCTGGTGATGTGAGTGGCCATGCAACTCAACCTAGGTTTTATTTTATTTTATTTTTGCTCATTGAAATATATCCTACTCCCTTCATTCCACAATGTAGTGCTTCCTCTATCCACGTGTTTCAACTTTGACCGTAAATTTAACTAACAAGACCGTTTGCGGCGGGAGTAAAAATTATTTCAGTGAATTCATATTCGAAAGAAGTTTTCAATTATATAATTTTTTCTCCCGCCGCAGTTGGTCTCGTTGGTTAAATTTATGGTCAAAGTTGGACTTCGGAAAGCGTGAGCGCACTATATTTTAAAATGGAGGGAGTATTATACAGAGGTGCAGAAAAAAGAGGCCACCGAGTTTACAGTTCACGTGGCAGCTAGTGGCGTCCTACAGACCTACACGATCCTAGTTGGAGCTTTTTTTTTTCGGGACAACATGCTAGCAATCTCAAACTCTGAAAAAAACTATACTATATATGCCTTTATTTTACCCAACCAACTTACAAACAAAAGCAAAAGCGATGGATGGAGAGACGCTGGGAAAAGTCTCTCAGAGGATGCATGGAACGCTCGATGTGCACTCTCCTTCCATTTTTTTCCCGCGTCTTTGTAACACTACCTCATTCGTATAGACTCGTCTCTAGACTTGCGGCTGAGTTTACCGGAGGATCGAAAGGAAAGGTACAGTAATAACGTAATGTTAGGTGATCTAGTCGTAATTACCAGGGAGGCGAAGAGGAACATGGAGAGGAAGAAGAGCATCTTGCAGCCGGTGTCGAAGGACATGGATATGGAGCACCAGGCGAGGGACGCCATGCTCGGAGCGGCGAAGAAGAGAAAGAAGACCGGGCGGAGCATGGCTGGCAGCGAGTCCGAGCCGAGGAACCTCTGGTACAGCGTGACGAACAGCACGAGGTAGTGCGCGGCGCCGACGGCGAACATGGCCACGGCGCCCTCGTGCCACCCCATCTTCGCCGCCGCCCTCGCCGTCATCAGGTTCGCGATCACCGTCATGTGGCTGGCCGGGTTGGCCACCATGGACAGGAACTTCCTGCCGCGCGTGAACCACTGGCCGTAGACCTTGACGTCCAGGACAAGGATGGGCAGCGAGAAGGCCCACCACAGCATGTGGTAGGACGGCGCGTCCGGGCGCAGGAACGGCGTGGCCTGCAGCAGTAGCAGCCACGAGATCCAGGGCGCGAACAGGTAGTTCATGCCGACGTGGTGCCGGAACTCGGCGCGCACGGCGGGGAGCCGGAGCACGCAGCGCGCCACGTAGAGCACGCAGAGCGCGAACAGGGTGAACAGCGCCAGCGACCAGAGCAGCACGAACGCCGCGGACGGCAGGGACTGCACCAAGGGATGCAGCGCGCTCGGGTCCGTGGACCTGTCGCTCAGCGTGCGCCACAGCAGCGCCTGCCCGCTCAGGGCCAGACTGATGCGGAAGTATCCCGCGTGGAACCGCGTCAGCATCGCGAACCGGGAAGCCACCGGCCGCGGAGGCTTGCTAGGCGCCGTCGACGCTTTCAACATGGTGCCGCCGTCGCCAGCTTCAGCCAGCCCAGCGCCCTTGGCGCTCAACGGTTGGGAGACACAGGGTTTAAGGGAATCTGAGATGGTTTCCATCGTGATCGATCGGTCGATCGAGCGATGGAAGGGGGGGAGGGAGAATGTGGTTTGCTTTGCATTGTAGGGGAGCTCGGTATTTATAGGGGGGCTAGTAAGTAATGCGATGAGGAGTGTGACCGGCCTGCAGTCTGACAGTCTCAAGTTCAAGTGTTGAGGTCTAGGTAACATGTGGGTTAGGCAGTAACCGAGGGCGGCGGTTCTTGCTGCTTTTCTTTTCGAGCCATTGGTTTTCATCTTATACAAGGCTGGGCACTTGGGCTATGTGATGTGATAAAAAATGCTATGCTGGTACTTCTGCGGTGCAGCTGAGAATTCACATTTTGGGAAAGTATTCTTGGCTAATGCTGGCTCTCATTTGGGAGCTAGGTGCTGAGCTGAGTAATGGCTTTCTGTAGGGTACCATGCCTTTCTGTACTTGTACACCTTTCAGATGATAGAAACATCATTTTTCATCCTTCCATCCTTTGTATGATTCGATGTCTTCACCGAGACTTTATTCAGAAATGCCCAAGTCACCGAGATCAAATGCAAGTACAAAACGGCAACAGAAATTATGTCACTGGAAACTTCTCTCGGATGTGAATCTAATGACATACTCCCTCCCTTCCAAAATAAGTGTCTCAACCTTAGTGCAACTTTGGGACAAAGGGAGTAGTTTCAATGACATATAACTAATATTTATTTTGGCAAAATTAATGATCAAAATTTTATTAAAATGCTACAAACCTTGCAAATCACGATAGTGGGATCAAGTACCTATATTCAAAATATGGAAGATACTTAGAATGCATTAGCCCATTGAAGAGGTTCCATGTTCATGTTTGATATAACGTAATGTATTTAAAGAATCGTAATTAACAAATTATTTTTATTCGGAAATTCTCTGTCAATGAGGCAAAACTAGAATTGTGAGGGTTTACGAACGAATGAGGAGATGGTGAGACATTGCCCTAGCTCAGGCTGCCCGTGATGGGAGTATCATAGTTAGTATCATGCATGCCAACTAAGCAATTAAAGAAAGATACTTTGCAAGTGTCCACCTTAATTGATAGCAATTGGATCAGAATTAGATTGATGGTTCATATTAACTAAATCCTACAAACTTGTACCTTTTATATTGATATATACTCCCCCCCCCCCAGCCCACCCTTCTAGTTTACAGGGCTTGTCAGAATTTGGTTTCCAAGTCTCAATTTCATTACTCTAATTTGCACTTTCATATTTTAATGTGCATTAAATCGTCGCATGACTAAAAGAAAACTCATCAATGCATGTAATTCTTTTTGTCATTTATTGGTCATGCATGCATGCATTATAATTAATACATTGGTAAACACAATTTCTTGTGAAAAACGAGCTCATTAATTAAGTACTTTTCCAAACTATAAAAATTATTCCACAACTCATCATCAACCTTGGCTGGTGAGATTTTTGAATTGAGCTCTATACAAACCGAAATGGAGGGAGTATTTTTTTTCTTGACACATCATGGATTCTATTAACTCAAAATGAAACATCACGGGATATAAATACAATGAGCATACACCCGGCCTCTGCATGATTAAGATGCACAAAACCAACAACAACACGTGCACACGCAACAAATTACGCAGCCAAATAACAAATCATACAAGACCCAGGCCATGCCTAGACAGAGAAAAAGGAACAAATCATCAATTGATAAACTACAACAACGACCACATATGTACCAATCATCTCTTGACATCACAAGGACATTGAGAAAGGTTGTTCAGTAGCAACTCCTTCGGTGGTTCCAACCACTAACGAGCAAATCCTAGGTTTTCACCCTGAAGATGGAACCCAAGCAAGAGCAATGCCTTCAACAAGTTAATGATGCCAAATATCATCATTGCCAGGTATAATACTAGGATCAGACAAGTTTTCATTCTGGAGCTACACATATAGATTTCAGATCCTCCCACACGGACTCCAGTCTAAGTCTGATCCTAGTTTGTTATACCTTGGTGAAAACTCTAAGTCGGATCCTATATAGACACATACTATTTCATAATAGGTTTTGTTTGGAATACATTTACCGCTAATGTTGACTTAGTTTTTTGGGCCTAGGTAGGTTGTCTGAAGAATTTCTTTTCTTGCATGTTGGATTAGATAGTATTGTTGTTATTTTTGCTAGCATACAAATCCAATACTAATAAAATTAATTATTCTGATATCTAAATCATTGAAAATACTTATACCTTGGTGTTACAGATCACAAGTATCACATTTAGTATATAAGTTGATAAGTACATTTTGTTAGTAATATGATTCCAAAAAAAAGAGCACGACGAATGATAGTGAAAATTTTCCAAACATAGGATGAGGTCTTTAGTAACCAAATATACTACTCCTCCTTCTCATCCATATTAATTGACGCTGGTTTAGTATAAAATACCGAAGAGTAATAAAAAAACAGAAACACTAACGCCCACACGTGTGGGCGTTCCCCAACTCGCCGACACGCTTGGATCGTCGTCCAGTGCCTTTTGCACAAATCTTGACACGAAAAGGTTGATTTTCTATGCCACGTAGGACGGGGGTGGTGTGTGGACGTTGGAGAGTTTGTCCACACGCCCGCACCCGGATGTTTGCCAGCTGCGCTGTGTGGGCGAACTAGTTTCTGCCCACACAGCCACCACCTAGGACATGTGCGTGTGGGCGAACTGTTTTTTGCCCCACACGACACTCCTACGTTGTGGATGGCAACTGCAGTTACGCGAACGTGGCAACTCGGTACACACACATGGCAACTGTGATTCTTTGCTACACGGCAACTGCAGTTACGCGAACGTGTCAATTCGGTACACACACATAGCAACTGTGATTCTTTACTACACGGCAACTGCAGTTGCGCGTACATGGCAACAAGATAAACACACATGGCAATTGTGATTAACAATACATGACAACTATGGTTGGACCACACGTGGCAACTAGGTAAACACACATGGCAACTACTGTTTTGACCATATGTGGCAAGTAGTTAATCACACACGGCAACTACGGTTTGATTACACGCGGCAACTACCATAAATTAGACATGGCAACTGTAATTAAGCAAAACAGATAGAGTTGCCATGCTTTTACAACTACGCTTGCCATCCCGGATAACTACATCTGCCAACCAGGATGGCAACTAAATCGTCATCCTGCGGGGTACCTAACGTAGCTGCATCAGGACGTGTGGGCATTTTTGCTTCGTGCCACACGCACGGGGTGAAGATGAGTAGTACTTGTTGGGCGTGTGTCACGAAGTAGCCGCGCCCACACGTGTGGGCAATTGTAATGTCCGCCCACACACAGCCCGTGTGAGCTGCCTCCTGCTCACACCACACACGGTGTGTGGGCGCATGTCGTATATGCCACACGTGTGGCAGTTATCGGCGTCTAAAAAAATGGCACCTAAAAAAAATCCGGTCGGTTGCCTTACCGTGCAACGCATCAGGTCAACGGGGACAGTAGGATCCCCCCCCCCCCCCCCCCCCGGTCATCGTAAAGAACAAAATGACATATGTGGTACATACTATGGACTGCTCTGCGTGTCTGTGTGAGTGAGAGAGAGGAGACGAGGAGGGGTGGCAAGAAAAGATCACGGTGGAATTGACTTGGATCTCAACCATGTCATATAGGCGCTTAATTATTCTGCAATTCTTCCTAGTGTGGAGTCCGTGTGGGAGGATCCGAAATCTATCTATGCAGCAGGCCACAATGTATGTGGCGCAAAGTAGGCGTCTGTGGTGCCTCCTCATCTGGTAGCGCCGGTGCGGCCGTGCAAGCTGCTGCTGCATGCACTGACCGCAGGATATGGGTGTGCACAGGCCGATGGCTTCGTCGCGTTCCCGCCGCGCATGGTCGAACTGGATGGGCTGGTTCGTTTCTGGTCATTTCCCGATTTGATAATTAGGTCGCCTCGACGCCACGCAAGACTACTTTTGGGCCACCGGTGGGCTTGTACCCCCGCTGGCAAATACGACATCTCTACTAATGGATTGTATCGCGCGTGATAATGCCTCTGCCTGCTCTTTTGCAACGAGAGAGATAGTAGGAAGAAAGGATTGGACCAGCGCATATCAGACTCTCGATCCTGGTCGATCATATGATCGTGTACGTGCAATGGGTCTATCACTTGTCAGACTCGGACATCCGGTAAAAATTTAGCCAGCTAATTTCGGCAAGCTAGCGAGCTTTCTCTCCTTTTTAGGCTCCCTTCGCTTGTTGAGCCGAGCAATACTTGTCGTCTCATCAAACTATAGTGCATGTATGTACGTATGATCTTTCCAATCTCGTCGGTGCATAATGGCAGGTGGATCAAATCCGAGGCTGCACGGCGGCGACCGACTGTGTTACGGCGCGCAATTCATGCAAAGATCAGCTAGTCAGTTGGTGGCCACGTCACGCCGTGGAGTGACCAAACAAGCGGCACTAGATGTGATAATAATTAGGTAAGAAAAACTAAGCATTCGGTGGTGTTAGCATATCCATGCAAAAAGAAATATAAGAGCTGCTAAATTGGCTTCTCAGAGAGAAAGTGATGTTTGCATGGCCTCGCCCAGCCTGAAGAGCTACAGCTTATCTAAGGGATAGCTTATCTAAACTTTGCATGCGCATATACGTGCATGACCTAATTTATATATTCTACAAACGGACCTACGCTAATACGAGGCCGTAACTGGATCCAGCTAGATGCATAATCTGTACACCAAACGGGCTAGTCGTCCCTGTCTCTTGTTCAACGCGCCTTCCGGGGAAAAGGTAGTTTCTTGTACGATATTTTTTCCACGAAACAAGCAAAGGAGGATACCTGAATCATGCCGACAATATTGAGTCCAAAGGATCCAGTTGCTTGTCTAGCCATGTCACGCACACATCATACACGGGTCATACCAAAGGTATATACCTAAGCCGTGAACATTACTTCATTTTTTTTTTGAGGATAACATTACTTCATTTTAGCTTAGAGGAACGTACGTAACTCCCGATCTCGTTCACGAAACCGCAAACTACGGAGGTAAAAGGTTCAGTTGAACCTGCCGGAAAAAAAACACACGAGATGTGACACGAATGACCTTTTCTGCACGGAGGCTGAAATTAGGCAGTTTATGGTTAAACTTAATGCAAATTCACGAGATTAATGACATGACAAATCACATATAACAAACTAAGAACATGTAATTTTTTTGCGAAAATGATTCAGATCTATTATCAAAGTTCACCGAAATTAAAAAGCATCTCAAACATAAGAAAAATTACATCGAGATTCCAAGACCACTAAATAACCACTACACCCGTCAGAACGGGCCGCCGTTGTCGCCGCTCTCCTACCGGAACCAGGTTGACCTTGTCGATGACAGTGGGGAAGTCTTCATGCAAGTGCCCCTAAGGACCAGCGTCCTGGAGCCACAGTCGCCATCGCTGAACCCCTGAATAGATCTGAAACACCTGACACCAAATCTCACCACATGACGAGAAACCCTAACCTCACCGTCCAAGGAGACGACAGAAATCTACGCCGGAGCTGTGTCGACTACGTCGAGATGTGACACGAATGACCTTTTCTGCACGGAGGCTGAAATTAGGCAGTTTATGGTTAAACTTAATACAAATTCACAAGATTACTGACATGACAAATCACATATAACAAACTAGGAACATGTAAAAAATGCGAAAATGATTCAGATCTATTATCAAAGTTCACCGCAGGAAGTACAAACCACCTCAGACATAAGAAAAATTACATCGAGATTCCGAGACCACTAAACGACCACTACCGCCGTCAGAACGAGCTGCCGACGGGCCGCTGTCGCCGCTCCGCTATTGGAACCGGCTTGACCTTGTCGATGACAGACCGGAAGTTTTCGTGCAAGTGCCCCTAAGGACCAACGCCCTGGAGCCGCAGTCGCCGTCATTGAACCCCTGAATAGATCCGAAACACCTGACACCAAATCTCGCCACATGACGAGAAACCCTGACCTCACCGTCCAAGGAGATGGCGGGAATCTATGTCGGAGCTCCATCGACTATGTTCAGATGAACGCACTCGAGGAGAATCGGAGCCCGAAAGACAAACGCGAAGAAGAAGCGCCGCCATCTGTCCGAGCGCCGCATCTGTGGGGACTAAAAAACCCTAACCTAAACTACTAACTGGGGTGGAGGCACCGGGATTCCCCTCCCCACCACCAGCTGCCGGAGCGACAAGCAGAGGGGACGTGAATCCACGGGCTCGCCGGCGAAGCCTAGAGGGGAGAGTTTACCCTAGCCGCCAAGGAACATGTAATATGTAAACATGTGGATCAAATGAACATATGAACGGAGAAATGTTTAGAACATACGAGGACACTGAAAACTCCGCTGCAATCGCATCTTCTAGTAAAGACAAGGTGGTTTTCTGCTAGAGCAAGTAGTCAAAGCAAGTGGACGGACGTCAAGGATGTAGTTGAACTTAAACGATTAGACACGACGAGACACTCTCGAAAAACCTTACCGCCCCTAACCATGTGCATGTTCTAAGGGACGTAGTTTCAGAGGCCTACTCTTCCGGATGGTGGTGCACGCAGTCGCTAAATGGGATCGTTGGAGAAGCAACTCAACCCACGGGAACTCTCTAGTGTGTGTGTTTACTAATGTGTGTTATGCCTTTCGTCTGCACACATGTAGCATCTCTCCTCGGCGTCTCCTCTTCATGGAGGGGATATGTGGGAGAGTGAAGAGATGTAAATGACAAGTGGTGGAAGAACTCTCTCGAAGTACAAAATATGTTGATATCGAGCTCAAGTATTGATATGTACGTGCATTGCAAGGCAACTTTTTTGTTCTTCCGGCAAGATGCATAACGTTAGCCCAAACTCAATCTCGATTCATAAAACGCGATGCGCGAGCGAGTGAGCACACACGCGTTATTGCTCATTTTTTCATGCTACAAGGAGCAGTACAACAACTCACCATTTATATTGGTGATTCTTCTTCTAGCACAACTTACTAAATTTACACACTTACCATGCAACTCAAATGGGTCTTTGGTATTTCAAAAAAATTAACTAGTTTGAGGTACAATTTAATTGGCCGAGAACCATACATATTAATAATCTCCCATCATATCTCATAGGCACATAGGAACATTACATTACATTTGTTCTGATTGCATTGTTTAATATACCTGTAGTTTAGCGGAGAACGATTAAGGTTGAGATCCACCTAGACAAGCAATTATACTTATCCACAACTGACAAATGGACTATTCCTTGAATTGTATGTCTTGTATGAACAAGTTTCGTTGAATTTCATTCCCGACACATGGATGCCAAGGCTATCCTACAGGGTGGAGCATACAAGTCGTACTGTTGTCCTTTCATGAGCTTACTAGATATTACGCAATCTCATTGACTACCCTTCAAGTTCTCTAGGATATCCATTAAAGTAAATCTCATAGCTCATGGTCCCCTTTAGATTATTCTTTCAAGAGCATGTCAATGATTATCTCCTTGATTTGAAACAAAATGGCATAGTTTGCTATAACAAATGAGATGTCAGGCCTTGTGGCACTAGCTAAATACATGAGTGAGCCAACTACTTGAGAATATCCGAATTGATCTCTAGTATCTTATTGATTCTTACAAAGGCACACACTAGGATGATAGGGAGTTGGAGAAGGTTTTCAATTGAAATATCTGGATTTTCTCAACACTTTTTCCATGTAACGGGATCTAACAAGAGTAACCTCGTTACTTTCATTTCTCAACAACTTGATGCTTAAGATAACATCAGTTTTAACTCGTCAATGACTTTGAGAGGGGGGGGGGGGGTCCCAAATATTAGTATGTCATCATACGACAAATAGAGCATCAATAACTCGCCCCCATCATAGTGTTAGTAGCCACATTTGTCGCTTTCAGGCACAACAAAGCATGTGAAGTTAGAGTTTTATCACTACAAAATTTCATTTTTTGCGACGTTTTACTTGTGTTACGTTACGTATAACCCTTTTTCGTCGTGGAAAATACCCCCGTGACATTTTCTAGCCATCACCCCCACCATCACCGAAGCGCTGTCATGGAAAATAAAATTTTGACGGTACCACTTTTTACGTCACGCAAGATCGTATTTCAGATGACGAACCAAATAATGTTATCGATGGATGTTTTCGGTGATGGCCCAGAATGTCACATATGATAGCCCAATCTATCATGTAAGATCATTTTGGCAATGATAATTCGTCACCGATGATCGGTCCTGGGGGTTGATCGGTCAAAGATTCAAACAGGTGGGGCCAACAGTTGCTGACGTGGCTTCTTCAATGTGGGTCCGCTGTGGGTTTTATTGCTGACGGTCCCATTAGTAATAACTGGCCGTCAGTTTTAACCAGTCAAAGTTGCTGACATATGGGCCCAGAAGATGTTGATGTGGCTGCTTACAAGTGGTACCAGAAATTGTTGATGACATGTGTTTACTTCACAATTATTGTCGCTCGTAGGAAAAAAACTATAATTCATCTATCATTAATTTTGTCAGCGAATCTGTGTTTAATTTGTACAGGAAAATAGATTGAAAATTTGATCCGCTGGAATATGAGATTTCAAATATTGTCAGCAAATCTTCCATTATAAGTGAATCCTGACATTTTAGAAGGAGAAGTAGAGGACATACTCTCGAACAAAGTAAAATTAAGTTGACTATAAGCATGAGGCCATCGGTGTTTTTCAGACGCTGACTGCGTGGACTTCCTTAACAGGTAACTAAGCATTGCCTTCGTATGTCTTTTCCTTTTTTCAAAGACGCTGGACTTATTCTACTGATACATTTTGAAATCTTCAATCTCTCCTAGTTGCCTCTTCTTTTGTTCTTTAATTTCTACTATCTGGGAAAAAAGTATTTCATTCAGCTCTTCATGAAACATATCACTTACCTTTTTTGCATTTGGCTCCTGAGTTGCAATGATGTGTTCTAGCTCACGGATGTGTTCACGATAGGATGAATTCTTCCCGGAGAAGGATGAAATGCCCATGTTCGAAAGTAACGTTCTTGAGGAGCTCTTTTCCTCAATGATTTCTACATCTGGTATTGTTGTCGTATCAAGCAGTTTTGATGGTGTATGCCTGATCCTCGATTCATTTTGCAATACGATTGATAGCATTGTCAGAGCAGTGTTTGATAGTTTGAATAACTATTGTCAGACTATGCATTTGAAGCCTAAAAATTTGGCAGTGCTTAAAATTTGTTTTTCAAGTCAGACTGAATGTAGGATCTTTCTTTGTAGTGCACGTAGGTTCAAGCAAGTATCCACCGGATTGATTATCAATGTTGTCCTTAGGTTTATATCAGATTTATCAATTGGTGAACATTAATACTACAAGGAATGCAGTAATCCAACATAAAGCTTTTGCAATAAGGTAGTACAAATACTTACCATATGTCTGAAGTGGGGATCACATTTTGTAGGTGCAGTGTTTCGGCTCATCTTCAGAGTAGATGGTTTTCCTTGTCTCTTCGCACGAAGTTCCTACAACATGTAGCTCAGAATTAGTATGATGTGTCAAGAAGTATGGATTGACAAGTTGAAAAGTGAAGAGTGTGTATCACATACATTGGAGTGATCCTCACACCAGTGATCCACAAATTTCTGCCAATTTTCTTCATTTATATAATCAGGCTTTGACAATATAGCCTGCTCAAGGGTGCGTTTTTTACCTTGTTCCAGGCTTCCAGTATTTGTTCCTATCTGGAATATTGCGACCACGTTTCCTCATAAGATCAATGCATATTTCTACGGCAAATGCATCCTTCGGGTCAATATGATCCCTTCCCTGCACAAAACATACACCCATTTAGGATAGAACATATGCACGTCTAGTTTTAATAAATGATCCATTCCCTGCACAAAAGATACATCCATTTAGGATAGAACATATGCACGACTAGTTTTAATAAATGTTTTACAGCACAAGTTCAACTTGTAGATGAATTAACAATCAGGAAAGAAAGTTTAACCATGTGAATAGATGGGTCATTCACTATAGATCTTGTTGCAGTTGAAGATGAAGGTATGTCGACTATGGTGCACTTTTACCGTAGTGCCATTGTAGAACCATACATTGCCTGGACAAATGCACTCGAAGACATAGTTTAGAAACAAAAATCTAGAAGTGCTACTAATCTGATGTACAAGAAATCTGTACCTGAGAAGTAGTTTTCTTAAGATTACCAGGATCTTCACCTATATCAATCTAACTGGCATCATCTGAACCCGGTGAATCTATATAAATTTCGTAGACCACATCTTTTCTGCTCGTCCTTCGGTGTTTCTTCTTTAATCCTGCAGTACATATGTGCTCGTCTGGCAGCAGCAGTTTCAGAGTCAGACACGACTTGTTACTACGCATGGTCATCAATAATGTGAACAAAGATTCACAGGGTAACACATACTCCATAAGAACGTAGGTTGTATTAATAAGAATAAGAAGTAGTACTGCACTACCAAATCTAGAACAACATGTTATATTAAGAAGAAGAAATCATTCAATTGTGAAAAATAGCAAACAAGATTTAATATGAACTTGCATACTAAATTACTATAACCCTAGATAGAACTATCTGCAGTACCCCGTATAATACGGCTAATTTATTAAGAAACTACATACTAAATTGGTATAATCTTAGATAGAATTAGATGATGTACGGATCCTACAATTTGATTACTTCTTTCAAAGAACTGAAGGAAATATGCCCTAGAGGCAATAATAAAGTTGTCATTTTATATTTCCTTATTCATGATAAAGGTTTATTATTTATGCTAGAATTGTATTGATCGGAAACCTAAATACATGTGTGAATATATAAACAAACATCGTGTCCCTAGTGAGTCTCTACTTGACTAGCTCGCTGATAAAAAATGGTTAAAGTTTCCTAACCATGGACATGAGTTGTCATTTGATAATGGGATCACATCATTAGGAGAATGATGTGATGGACAAGACCCATCTGTTAGCTTAGCATTATGATCGTTCAGTTTTATTGCTATTGCTTTCTTCATGTCAAATACATATTCCTTCGACTATGAGATTATGCAACTCCCGGATACCAGAGGAATGCCTTGTGTGCTATCAAACTTCACAACATAACTGGGTGATTATAAAGATGCTCTACAGGTATCTCCGAAGGTGTTTGTTGAGTTGGCATAGATCGAGGTTAGGATTAGTCACTCCGAGTATCGAAGAGGTATCTCTGGGCCCTCTCGGTAATACACATCATAAACTTGCAAGTAAACGACTAAGGAGTTAGTCACGAGGTGATATATTACGGAACGAGAAAAGAGACTCGCCGGTAACGAGATTGAACTAGGAATGAAGATATCGACGATCGAATCTCGGGCAAGTAACATACCGATAGACAAAGGGAATAACATACACTACTGCAGGATACTGCTAACGGACACTACGATCAGAGATCCTTTGCCGAAACTGTGTGCGATGCAATAATCGCAAACGGTGGTGTAAAAAACCATCAAAAAGGTGCAAAACGTTTGCAATGGCGGAGCCATCAAACACGGTTCAGATTTTAGTTGCATGTGGGATGCAGGACACACGGTTAATCCATTCAAACTGTCTGCGATGAGGCAGAACAACAGAAACGGGCAACCATAACAATGTGTGTGCGATGCAGGACACACGGTTAATCCATTCGAACTGTTTGCGATGGGGCAGAACAACAGAAACAGGCAGCCATATCAATGTGTGTGCAACATACGGCATACGGTTAACTCGGATGAACTGTTTTTGATTAGGGCACACAACAGAAACGGTTCGACTTAACAAGATGTGTGTGATATGCGGCATACAGTTTACATGGATGAACTGTTTGCGATGAGCCAAAAGAACACAAACGAGTCGTGTAAACAAGATGTGTGTGATGCTTGGCAAACAACCGACTCAGATGAACTGTTTGCGATGAGAAACTACAACACAGACGGTCAATGCAGTTACTTCGTGTGCGATTCTGTGTGTACAAAAAACTTTGAAAAATGCAAACTAGTTGCTTGCGGTGGCGGAGTATCGCACATGATGCGTCTGCAAGTACTCGTGTGCGATGATTAGTATGTTACACATACGTTTCCTTATGTTAACATGTGTGTGAATTTGCAATATGGACAGTTAATATGCAAATGTCTTCTTGTCGTCGGGCACACGCTTAAACTCAATGAACTGTGTATGATACTAATAATTTCGACGAAAATTTATGAACTTGGGTAACAACATTTGAGTAACATATATATAGTGGTTACACTATTTGACAAAAGGAGGATCTTCGTAACACGGTTTTGACAACCATATGGTCCATATCTACATACTTAACATAGTAACAACTATCACATTTTAAGAGGCTAAGGGCCAACAACCATATAGTCCATATCTACGTACTTAACATATATAGTAACAACTAGCACATTTTAAGAGGCTGAGGGCCAACAACCACAACTATCCACTGGAAGCAGCTTGATCACGGTGACTCGGCATCTCGTCAATGAAAAGGAAGAGCCCTCCTGTGCCTTAGTAGATCATTAGTAGAACATTGTCTCCAATTTTCCAATATGGATGCATTGCCACGAGAAGCGAGAACTTGTTAATTTGAATGGGTCCATTTCTACGGGAAATGCAGTACCTTGCAATCATTTTGGCGTTATTAGCAGGCACAAGTGTAATTCGACCACGCCGGGAAATCGATCCGGGAACTGCTATAGGGGGTAATTTATGTTGACATGTAGAATAAAAAACAATTGTAACATATCGTTGAAGATATATATAGTTTATGACCATCAACATTAAAATAATACTTTTTACCGGTGTTTTGTGCACACAATTGGTCTTGTTCAGTGTGTGCACCATAGGTCTAATTAATCCCATCCAAAATCCAGCATTCATACGCTGTGCTATCTCTGCCAGATTATCAACAAAGTTTATGACATGCTTCAAGTCCTTCCAGTGAAAATTGGTATCCTTAGTAACATACAAATCGTTCACTATGCATCCAACATATCCTGCTTAAAAGGTGGAAAGGTATTATTTATTCAGAACATGGCAGAAGAATATATAGTGCGCATAAATTGGTAAATAGAATTTGTTACTACCTAGGAACGGAGTCAGAATATGATATCACAATTGATTGCTTAAACAGTAATCAATTGGTTACTTAAATAGTAATATGACAGCGAGGAGAAAGTTGAAAGGACACTAACCTCGATCAGACTTTGATCGGCTGATGTCTGCTACCTCTTGAGCACTGCGTTGGTTTTCCCTTGAAGAGGAAAGGGTGATGCAGCAAAGTAGCATAAGTATTTCCCTCAGTTTTTGAAAACCAAGGTATTAATCCAGTAGGAGGCCACACTCAAGTCCCTCGCACCTACACAAACAAATAAGAACCTTGCAACCAACGCGATAAAGGGGTTGTCAATCCCTTCACGGGTACTTGCAAAAGTGAGATCTGATAGAGATGATAAGATAATATTTTTGGTATTTTTAGGATAAAGATAAAAAGTAAAGATTGCAAGATAAACAGTAACAAAAAATACCTTGTTGATGGAAGATTAATATGATGGAAAATAGACCCGGGGGCCATAGGTTTCACTAGTGGTTTCTCTCAAGATAGCATAAGTATTACGGTGGGTGAACAAATTACTGTCGAGCAATTGATAAAATTGAGCATAGTTATGAGAATATCTAGGTATGATCATGTATATAGGCATCACGTCCGTGACAAGTAGACCGACTCCTGCCTTCATCTACTACTATTACTCCACACATCGACCGCTATCCAGCATGCATCTAGAGTATTAAGTTTATAAGAACGGAGTAACGCTTTAAGCAAGATGACATGATGTAGAGGGATAAACTCATGCAATATGATACAAACCCCATCTTTTTATCCTCGATGGCAACAATACAATACGTGTCGTTTCCCCTACTGTCACTGGGATCGAGCACCGCAAGATTGAACCCAAAGCTAAGCACTTCTCCCATTGCAAGAAAGATCAATCTAGTGGGCCAAACCAAACTGATAATTCGAAGAGACTTGCAATGATAACCAATCATACATAAAATAATTTAGAGAAGATTCAAATATTGTTCATAGATAATCTGGATCATAAACCCACAATTCATCGGATATCGACAAACACACCGCAAAAGAAGATTACATCGAATAGATCTCCAAGAGAAACGAGGAGAACTTTGTATTGAGATCCAAAGAGAGAGAAGAATCCATCTAGCTAATAACTATGGACCCGAAGGTCTGAGGTAAACTACTCACACATCATCGAAGAGGCTATGGTGTTGATGTAGAAGCCCTCCGTGATCAATGCCCCGTCCGGCGGAGTGCCGGAAAAGGCCCCAAGATGGGACCTCACGGGTACAGAAGGTTGCGTCGGTGGAAATAGGGTTTTGGCTCCTCTGCTGATGGTTTGGGGGTACGTAGGTATATATAGGAAGAAGAAGTAGGTCGGTGGAGCCACGAGGGGCCCACGAGGGTGGAGGGCGCGCCCAGGGGGGTAGGCGCGCCCCCTGCCTCGTGGCCTCCTCGTTGATTTCTTGACATCCACTCCAAGTCCTCTGGATCACGTTTGTTCCAAAAATCACATTCCCGAAGGTTTCATTCCGTTTGGAGTCCGTTTGATACTCCTTTCCTTCGAAACACTGAAATAGGCAAAAAAATAGCAATTTGGGCTGGGCCTCCGGTTAATAGGTTAGTCCCAAAAATAATATAAAAGTGTATAATAAAGCCCATTAAACATCCAAAACAGAATATATATAATAGCATGGAACAATAAGAAATTATAGATACGTTGGAGACGTATCATGCATCCCCAAGCTTAATTCCTGCTCGTCCTCGAGTAGGTAAATGATAAAAACAGAATTTTTGATGTGGAATGCTTCTTAGCATAATTTTCAATGTAATTCTTTTTATTGTGGCATGAATATCTAGATCCGAAAGATTCAAGATAAAAGTTTAATGTTGACGTAAAAGCAATAATACTTCAAACATGCTAACCAAGCAATTATGTCTTATCAAAATAACATAGCCAAAGAAAGCTCATCCCTACAAAATCATATAGTTAGGCCATGCTTCAATTTCGTCACACAAAACGTTCTCATCATGCATAACCCCGATGACAAGCCGAGCAATTGGTTCATACTTTTTAACGCGCTTCAGCCTTTTCAACCCTTACGCAATACATGAGCGTAAGCCATGGATATAGCACTATGGGTGGAATAAAGTATAATGATGGGGGTTATGTGAGAAGACAAAATGGTAGGAAGTCTCACATTGACGCGGCTAATCAATAGGCTATGGAGATGCCCATCAATTGATGTCAATGAGAGGAGTAGGGATTGCCATGCAACGGATGCGCTAGAGCTATTAATATATGAAAGCTCAACAAAAGAAACTAAGTGGGTGTGCATCCAACTTGTTTGCTCACAAAGACCTAGGGCATTTTGAGGAAGCCCATCATTAGAATATACAAGCAAATTTCTATAATGAAGAATTTCCACTAGTATATGGAAGTGATAACATAGGAGACTCTCTATCATGAAGATCATGGTGCTACTTTGAAGCACAAGTGTGGAAAAAGGATAGTAACATTGTCCCTTCTCTCTTTTTCTCTCATTTTTTCTCTTTTTTTGTTGGACCTCTTTTTTTTCTTCGGCCTCTTTTTTTTAGTCCGGAATCTCATCCCGACTTGTGGGGGAATCATAGTCTCCATCATCGTTTCCTCACATGGGACAATGCTCTAATAATGATGATCATCACACTTTTATTACTTACAACTCAACACTTAGAACAAAAATATGACTATATGTGAATGCCTCCGGCGGTGTACCGGGATATGCAATGAATCAAGAATGACATGTATGAAAAATTATGAATGGTGGCTTTGCCACAAATACGATGTCAACTACATGATCATGCAAAGCAATATGACAATGATGGAGTGTGTCATAATAAACGAAACGGTGGAAAGTTGCATTGCAATATATCTCGGAATGGCTATGGAAATACCATGATAGGTAGGTATGGTGGCTGTTTTGAGGAAGATATAAGGAGGTTTATGTGTGATAGAGTGTATCATATCACGGGGTTTGGATGCATCGGCGAAGTTTGCACCAACTCTAAAGGCGAGAAAGGGCAATGCACGGTATCATAGAGGCTAGAAAAGTGTGGAAGGTTGAGAGTGTGTATAATCCATGGACTCACATTAGTCATAAAGAACTCATATACTTATTACAAAAGTTTATTAGCCCTCGAAGCAAAGTACTACTACGTATGTCCCTAGAGGGATAGATTGGTAGGAAAAGACCATCGCTCGTCCCCAACCGCCACTCATAAGGAAATCAATAAAAGAACACCTTATGTGTCAAAATTGTCACACAACTTTTACCATACGTGCATGCTACGGGACTTGCCAATCTTAACACAAGTATTTATCAATTTCACAATTACTCAACTAGCACACTCTAATATTACCACCTTTATATCTCAAAACACTTATCTAGTATAAAACTTCTCATGATATTCAATGAACTCAATATGGAAGTTTTTATTATGCTCATCTTGGATACCTATCATATTCGGATTAATTTCACAATTAAAGAAAATTACCATGCTGTTTAAGACTCTCAAAATAATATAAGTGAAGCATGAGAGATCAATAATTTCTATAAAATGAAACCACCACCGTGCTCTAAAAGATATAAGTGAAGCACTAGAGCAAAAACTATATAGCTCAAAAGATATAAGTGAAGCACATAGAGTATTCTAACAAATTCCGAATCATGTGTGTCTCTCTAAAAAGGTGTGTACAGCAAGTATGATTGTGGTAAACTAAAAATCAAAGATTCAAATCATACAAGACGCTCCAAGCAAAACACATATCATGTGGTGAATAAAAATATAGCCCCAAGTAAAGTTACCGATAGACGAAGACGAAAGAGGGGATGCCTTCCGGGGCATCCCCAAGCTTAGGGTTTTGGGTGTCATTGAATTTTACCTTGGGGTGCCTTGGGCATCCCCAAGATTAGGCTCTTGCCAATCCTTGTTCCATAATCCATTAAATCTTTACCCAAAACTTGAAAACTTCACAACACAAAACTTAACAAAAAATCTCGTGAGCTCCGTTAGCGAAAGAAAACAAAACACCACTTCAAGGTACTGTAATGAACTCATTCTTTATTTATATTGGTGTTAAACCTACTGTATTCCAACTTCTCTATGGTTTATAAACTCTTTTACTAGCCATATATTCATCAAAATAAGCAAACAACACACAAAAAACAGAATCTGTCAAAAACAGAACAGTCTGTAGTAATCTGTAACTAACGCAAATTCTGAAACTCAAAAAACTCTACCAAAATAGGACAACCTAGATAATTTGTTTATTGATCTATTGCAATTGGAATCAGTATTTTATCACGTTCTGGTGATTTTTAACAATTGTTTTCATGAACAGAAAGTTTCTGGAATTTTCAGCAAGATCAAATAACTATCATCCAAGAAGATCCTATAGGCTTTCTTGGCACAAACACTAATTAAAACACAAACCACATCTAACCAGAGGCTAGATCAAAGTTTTATTAATAAACAAAACCAAAAAGCAAGAAAATAAAATAAAATTGGGTTGCCTCCCAACAAGCGCTATCGTTTAACACCCCTAGCTAGGCATAAGAGCAACGATAGATCTAGGTATTGCCATCTTTGGTAGGCAATCCATAAGTGGCTCTCATAATAGATTCATAAGGTAATTTAATCTTGTTTCTAGGGAGGTGTTCCATGCCTTTCCTTAACGGAAATTAGAATCTAATATTCCCTTCCTTCATATCAATAATTGCACCAATCGTGTTAAGGAAAGGTCTACCAAGAATAATAGGACATGAAGGATTGCAATCTATATCAAGAACAATAAAATCAACATGCACATAATTCCTATTTGCAACAATAAGAACATCATTTATTCTTCCCATAGGTTTTTTAATAGTGGAATCCGCAAGATGCAAGTTTAAAGAACAACCATCAAATTCACGGAAACCTAGCAAATCACACAAAGTTTTTGTGATCATGGAAACACTAGCACCCAAATCACACAAAGCATAGCATTAATGCTACTTAATTTTAGTTTTTATTGTAGGTTCCCACTCATCATAAAGTTTTCTAGGGATAGAAACTTCCAACTCAAGTTTTTCTTCATAAGATTGCATCAAACCATCAACGATATGTTTAGTAAAGGCTTTATTTTGACTATAAGCATGAGGAGAATTTAGCACAGATTGCAACAAGGAAATACAATCTATCAATGAGCAATTATCATAATTAAATTCCTTGGAATCAAAAATAGTGGGTTCATTGCTATCTAAGGTTTTAACCTCTTCAATCCCACTTTTACCAATTTTTGCATCAAGATCTAAAAACTCTAAATTTTTGGGACGCCTTATAACTAAAGTTGACTCATCTCCATTCCCATCATTATTAAGATTCATATTGAAAAACAAGGATTTAATAGGGGACACATCAATGACTTTTAGATCTTCATCTTTATTGTCATAAAAACTAGAAGAACACGCCTTCACAAAACAATCTTTCTTAGCACGCATCCTAGCGGTTCTTTCTTTGCACTCATCAATGGAAATTCTCATGGCTTTGAGAGACTCATTGATATCATGCTTAGGTGGAATAGATCTAAGCTTCAAAGAATCAACATCAAGAGAAATTCTATCCACGTTCCTAGCCAATTCATCAACTTTAAGCAATTTTTCTTCAAGCAAAGTATTGAAATGCTTTCGCGAATTCATAAACTCTTTAACACTAGTCTCAAAATCAAATGGCAACTTATTAAAATTTCCATAATAATTGTTGTAGGAATTACCATAATTATTAGAGAGATTACTAGGGAACGGCCTAGGATTAAAGTTTCCACTATACGCGTTGTTACCAAAATTATTCCTACCAACAAAATTCACATCCATAGTTTCATTATTATTCTCAATCAAAGTAGAAAAAGGCATATCATTAGGATCAGAAGAAACACTCTTATTAGCAAACAATTTCATAAGTTCATCCATCTTTCCACTCAAAACATTAATTTCTTCAATCGCATGAACCTTTTTACTAGTAGATCTTTCAGTGTGCCATTGAGAATAATTAACCATAATATTATCTAGGAGTTTAGTAGCTTCTCCTAAAGTGATTTCCATAAAAGTGCCTCCCGCGGCCGAATCTAAAATATTTCTAGAAGCAAAATTCAATCCGGCATAAAAAAATTGTATAATCATCCACAAATTCAAAATTTCATTCTCTCCCAAGCTTGTGCAACATGTTCATGATCAAGTTGCTTAAAATTCATAATATCATTTCTAAGAGAGATGATCTTAGCGGGAGGAAAATACTTAGAGATAAAAGCATATTTGCACTTATTCCAAGAATTAGTACTATTTTCAGGCAAAGACGAAAAACCAAGTTTTAGCACGATCTCTAAGCGAAAAGGGAAATAGCTTCAATTTAACAATATCATTATCCACATATTTATTATTTTGCATATCACACAAATCAACAAAGCTATTTAGATGGGTAGCGGCATCTTCACTAGGAAGGCCGGCGAATTGATCTTCCATGACAAGATTCAACAAAGCAGCATTAATTTCACAAGATTCGGCTTCGGTAAGAGGAGCAATCGGAGTGCTAAGAAAATCATTGTTGTTGGTATTGGTAAAGTCACACAATTTAGTATTTTCTTGAGCCATCGTGACAAGCAAGCAATCCAACACAAGAGCAAACAAGAAGCAAGTGAAAAAGAGGTGAACGGAAAGAGAGGGCGAATAAAACGACAAGGGTGAAGTGGGGGAAGGGAAAATGAGAGGCAAATGGAAAATAATGTAATGCGAGGGATAAGAGTTTGTGATGGGTACTTGGTATGTCTTGACATGTGGGTAGACTCCCCGACAACGACGCCCGAAATGGCTCATTGTCGGGAGATCAAATCTTGACTTGACTTGGTGTAAGCCTCCCCGGCAACGGCGCCAGAAATTCTTCTTGCTACCTCTTGAGCACTGCGTTAGTTTTCCCTTGAAGAGGAAAGGGTGATGCAGCAAAGTAGTGTAAGTATTTCCCTCAGTTTTTGAGAACCAAGGTATCAATCTAGTAGGAGGCCACGCTCAAGTCCCTCGCACCTACACAAACAAATAAGAACCTTGCAACCAACGCGATAAAGGGGTTGTCAATCCCTTCACGGCCACTTGCAAAAGTGAGATCTGATAGAGATGATAAAATAATATTTTTGGTATTTTTAGGATAAAGATAAAAAGTAAATATTGCAAGATAAACAGTACTAAAAATAGCTTGTTGATGGAAGATTAATATGATGGAAAATAGACCCAGGGGCCATAGGTTTCACTAGTGGCTTCTCTCAAGATAGCATAAGTATTACGGTGGATGAACAAATTACTGTCGAGCAATTGATAGAAAAGTGCATAATTATGATAATATCTAGGCATGATCATGTTTATAGGCATCACGTCTACAACAAGTAGACCGACTCCTGCCTGCATCTACTACTATTACTCCACACATCGACCGCTATCCAGCATGCATCTAGAGTATTAAGTTCATAAGAACAGAGTAACACATTAGGCAAGATGACATGATGTAGAGGGATAAACTCATGCAATATGATATAAACCCCACATTTTTATCCTCGATGGCAATAATACAATACGTGTCGTTTCCCCTACTGTCACTGGGATCGAGCACCGCAAGATTGAACCCAAAGCTAAGCACTTCTCCCATTGCAAGACAGATCAATATAGTAGGCCAAACCAAACTGATAATTCAAAGAGACTTGCAAAGATAACCAATCATACATAAAAGAATTCAGAGAAGATTCAAATTTTGTTCATAGATAATCTGGATCATAAACCCACAATTCATCGGTGAAGGAAATATGCCCTAGAGGCAATAATAAAGTTATTATTTATTTCCTTATATCATGATGAATGTTTATTATTCATGCTAGAATTGTATTAACCGGAAACATAATACATGTGTGGATACATAGACAAACAGAGTGTCACTAGTATGCCTCTACTTGACTAGCTCGTTAATCAAAGATGGTTATGTTTCCTAACCATGAACAAAGAGTTGTTATTTGATTAACGGGATCACATCATTAGTTGAATGATGTGATTGACATGACCCATTCCGTTAGCTTAGCACTCGATCGTTTAAGTATGTTGCTATGGCTTTCTTCATGACTTATACATGTTCCTATGACTATGAGATTATGCAACTCCCGTTTACCGGAGGAACACTTTGTGTGCTACCAAACGTCACAACGTAACTGGGTGATTATAAAGGTGCTCTACAGGTGTCTCCAAAGGTACTTGTTGGGTTGGCGTATTTCAAGATTAGGATTTGTCACTCCGATTGTCGGAGAGGTATCTCTGGGCCCTCTCGGTAATGCACATCACTTAAGCCTTGCAAGCATTGCAACTAATGAGTTAGTTGCGAGATGATGTATTACGGAACGAGTAAAGAGACTTGCCGGTAACAAGATTGAACTAGGTGTTGGATACCGACGATCAAATCTCGGGCAAGTAACATACCGATGACAAAGGGAACAACGTATGTTGTTATGCGGTCTGACCGATAAAGATCTTCGTAGAATATGTAGGAACCAATATGGGCATCCAGGTCCCGCTATTGGTTATTGACCGGAGACGTGTCTCGGTCATGTCTACATTGTTCTCGAACCATAGGGTCCGCACGCTTAAGGTTTCGATGACAGTTATATTATGAGTTTATGAGTTTTGATGTACCGAAGGAGTTCAGAGTCCCGGATGAGATCGGGGACATGACGAGGAGTCTCGAAATGGTCGAGACGTAAAGATCGATATATCTGACGACTATATTCGGACATCGGAAAGGTTCTGAGCGGTTCGGGTATTTTCGGGAGTACCGGGGAGTTACGGGAATACGGGGGAAGAAGTATATGGGCCTTATTGGGCTTTAGGGGAGAGGGAGAGGCAGGCCGCACGCCCCCCCACTGGCTAGTCCGAATTGGACTAGGGGGAGGGGCGGCGCCCCCTACTTCCTTCTCTTCCCTCTTCCCCTTCCTTGTCTCCTACTCCTAATACATGGAAGGACTCCTAGTTGGACTAGGAAAAGGGGAATCCTACTCCCGGTGGGAGTAGGACTCCCCTAGGGCGCGCCATAGAGAGGGCCGGCCCTCCCCTCCTCCACTCCTTTATATACGGGGGCAGGGGGCACCCCATAGACACACAGTTGATCAACGTGATCTATTCTTAGCCGTGTGCGGTGCCCCCCTCCACCATATTCCACCTTGAATATATCGTTGCAGTGCTTAGGCGAAGCCCTGCGCTGGTAGAGCATCAAGATCGTCATCACGCCGTCGTGCTGACAAAACTCTTCCCCGAAGCTTTGCTGGATCGGAGCTAGGGGAACGTCATCAAGCTGAACGTGTGCCAAGAACTCGAAGGTGCCGGAGTAACGGTGTTTGGATCGGTCGGATCGGGAAGACGTACGACTACTTCCTCTACGTTGTGTCAACGCTTCTGCTTCGGTCTACGAGGGTACATAGACAACACTCTCCCCTCTCGTTGCTATGCATCACCATGATCTTGCGTGTGCGTAGGAAAATTTTGAAATTACTACGTTCCCCAACAGTGGTATCAGAGCCAGGTTTTATGGTTTAATGTTATTTGCACGAGTAGAACACAAGTGAGTTGTGGACGATATAAGTCATACTACCTACCAGCATGTCATACTTTGGTTCGGCGGTATTGTTGGATGAACGGCCCGGACCGACATTACGCGTACGCTTACGCGAGACTGGTTCTACCGCCGTGCTTTGCACACAGGTGGCTGGTGGGTGTCAGTTTCTCCAATTTTAGTTGAACCGAGTATGGCTACGTCCGGTCCTTGAGAAGGTTAAAACGGAGTCTATTTGACAAACTATCGTTGTGGTTTTGATGCGTAGGTAAGATCGGTTCTTGCTAAGCCCAGTAGCAGCCACATAAAACTTGCAACAAACAAAGTAGAGGACGTCTAACTTGTTTTTGCAGGGCATGTTGTGATGTGATATGGTCAAGACATGATGCTAAATTTTATTGTATGAGATGATCATGTTTTGTAACCGAGTTATCGGCAACTGGCAGGAGCCATATGGTTGTCGCTTTATTGTATGCAATGCAATCGCCCTGTAATGCTTTACTTTATCACTAAGCGGTAGCGATAGTCGTAGAAGCATAAGTTTGGCGAGACGACAACGATGCTACGATGGAGATCAAGGTGTCGTGCCGGTGACGGTGGTGATCATAACGGTGCTTCGGAGATGGAGATCACAAGCATGAAGATGATGGTGGCCATATCATATCACTTATATTGATTGCATGTGATGTTTATCTTTTTGTGCATCTTATTTTGCTTTGATTGACGGTAGCATTATAAGATGATCTCTCACTAAATTATCAAGAAGTTTCTCCCCGAGTATGCACCGTTGCCAAAGTTCGTCGTGCCCAGACACCACGTGTTAATCGGGTGTGATAAGCTCTATGTCCATCTACAACGGGTGCAAGCCAGTTTTGCACATGCAGAATACTCGGGTTATACTTGACGAGCCTAGCATATATAGATATGGCCTCGGAACACGGAGACCGAAAGGTCGAGCATGAATCATATAGTAGATATGATCAACATAATGATGTTCAGCATTGAAAACTAATCCATTTCACGTGTTAATCGGTTATGGTTTAGTTGATTTGGATCACGTGATCACTTAGAAGATTAGAGGGATGTCTATCTAAGTGGGAGTTCTTAAGTAATATGATTAATTGAACTTAAATTTATCATGAACTTAGTCCCTTATAGTATCTTGCTTGTTTATGTTGGTTGTAGATAGATGGCCCGTGCTGTTGTTCCGTTGAATTTTAATGCGTTCCTTGAGAAAGCAAAGTTGAAAGATGATGGTAGCAATTACACGGACTGAGTCCGTAACTTGAGGATTATCCTCATTGCTGCACAGAAGAGTTATGTCCTGGAAGCACCGCTGGGTGCCAGGCCTGCTGCAGGAGCAACACCAGATGTTATGAACGTCTGGCAGAGCAAAGCTGATGAGTACTCGATAGTTCAGTGTGCCATGCTTAACAACTTAGAATCGGGACTTCAAAGATGTTTTGAACGTCATGGACCATATGATATGTTCCAGGAGTTGAAGTTAATATTTCAAGCAAATACCCGAGTTGAGAGATATGAAGTCTCCAACAAGTTCTATAGCTAAAAGATGGAGGAGAATCGCTCAACTAGTGAGCATGTGCTCAGATTGTCTGGGTACTACAATCGCTTGAATCAAGTGGGAGTTAATCTTCCAGATAAAATAGTGATTGACAGAATTCTCTAGTCACCATCACCAAATTAGTAGAACTTCGTGATGAACTATAGTATGCAAGGGATGACGAAAACGACTCCCGAGCTTTTCATAATGATGAAATCGATGAAGGTAGAAATCAAGAAAGAGCATCAAGCGTTGATGGTTGACAAGATCACTAGTTTCAAGTAAAGAGCAAAGGGAAGAAGGGGAACTTCAAGAAGAACGGCAAGCAAGTTGCTGCTCAAGTGAAGAAGCCCAAGTCTGGTCCTAAGCCTGAGACTAAGTGCTTCTACTGCAAAGGGATTGGTCACTAGAAGTGGAACTACCCCAAGTATTTGGTGAATAAGAAAGGATGGCAAAGTGAACAAAAGTATATTTGATATACAGATTATTGATGTGTATTTTACTGGTGCTCGTAGCAACCCCTCGGTGTTTGATACTGGTTCAGTTGCTAAGAAGTAGTAACTCGAAACGGGAGTTGCAGAATAAACAGAGACTAGTTAAGGGTGAAGTGACGATGTGTGTTGGAAGTAGTTCCAAGATTGATATGATCATCATCGCACACTCCCTATACTTTCGGGATTAGTGTTGAACCTAAATAAGTGTTATTTGGTGTTTGTGTTGAGCATGAATATGATTTGATCATGTTTATTGCAATACGGTTATTCATTTAAGTAAGAGAATAAATTGTTGTTCTGTTTACATGAATAAAACCTTATATGGTTACACACCCAATGAAAATGGTTCGTTGGATCTCGATCGTAGTGATACACATATTCATAATATTGAAACCAAAAAGATGAAAAGTTAATAATGATAGTGCAACTTATTTGTGGCACTGCCGTTTAGGTCATATTGGTGTAAAGCACATGAAGAAACTCCATGCTGATGGAATTTTGGAATCACTTGATTATGAATCACTTGATGCTTGCAAACCATGCCCCATGGGCAAGATGACTAAGACTCCGTTCTTCGGAACAATGGAGCGAGCAACATATTTGTTGGAAATCATACATACTGATGTATGTGGTCCGATGAATATTAAGGCTCGCGACAAGTATCATTATTTTCTAACCTTCAGATGATTTGAGCAGATATGGGTATATCTACTTGATGAAACATAAGTCTGAAACATTTGAAAAAGTTCAAAGAATTTCAGAGTGAAGTGGAGAATCATCGTAACAAGAAAATAAAAGTTTCTATGATATGATCGTGGAGGAGAATATTTGAGTTACGAGTTTGGTCTTCAATTAAAACAATGTGGAATAGTTTCACAAACTCATGACACCTGGAACACCACAGCATAATGGTGTGTCCGAACGTCATAACCGTACTTTATTGGATATAGTGCAATCTATGATGTCTCTTGCCGATTTACCACTATCGTTTTGGGGTTATGCATTAGAGACAGCTGCATTCACGTTAAATAGGGCACCATCTAAATCCATTGAGACGACACTATATGAACTATGGTTTAGCAAGAAACCAAAGTTGTCGTTTCTTAAAAGTTTGGGGTTGCGATGCTTATAAGAAAAGGTTTCATCCTGATAAGCTCAAACCCAAATCGGAAAAATGTGTCTTCATAGGATACCCAAAGGAGACAGTTGGGTACACCTTCTATCACAGATCCGAAGGCAAGACATTCGTTGCTAAGAATGGATCCTTTCCAGAAAGGAGTTTCTCTCGAAAGAAGTGAGTGGGAGGAAAGTAGAAAACTTGATAAGGTAATTGTACCTTCTCCCTTATTGGAAAGTAGTTCATCACAGAAATCTGTTCCTGTGACTACTACAACAATTAGTGAGGAAGATAATGATGATGATCATGTAACTTCGGATCAAGTTACTACCGAATCTCGTAGGTAAACCAGAGTGAGATCCGCACCATAGTAGTACGATAATCCTGTTCTGGAAGTCATGTTACTAGACCATGACGAACTTGCGAACTATGAGGAAGCGATGATGAGCCCAGATTTCGCGAAATGGTTTGAGGCCATGAAATCTGAGATATGATCCATGTATGCGAACAAAGTATGGACTTTGATGGATTCGCCCGATGATCGGCAAGCCATAGAAAATAAATGGATCTTCAAGAGGAAGACAGACGCTGATAGTAGTGTTACTATCTATAAAGCTAATATTGTCGCAAAAGGTTTTCGACAAGTTCAAGGTGTTGACTACGATGAGAGTTTCTCACTCGTATCTATACTTAAGTCTGTCCGAATCATGTTAGCAATTACCGCATTTTATGAAATCCGGCAAATGGATAAACAAAACTGCATTCCTTAATGGATTTATTAAAGAAGAGTTGTATACGATGCAACTAGAAGGTTTTGTCGATCCTGAAGGTGTTAACAAAATATGCAAGCTCCAGTGATCCATCTATGGACTGGTGCAAGCATCTCGGAGTTGGAATATACGCTTTGATAAGTTGATCAAAGCATATTGTTTTATACAGACTTGCGGTGAAGCCTGTATTTACAAGAAAGTGAGTGGGAGCACTACAACATTTCTGATAAGTATATGTAAATGACATATTATTGATCAGAAATAATGTAGAATTATTCTGCGAAGCATAAAGGAGTATTTGAAAGGAGTTTTTCGAAGAAAGACCTCGGTGAAGCTGCTTACATATTGAGTATCAAGATCTATAGAGATAGATCAAGACGCTTGATAAGTTTTTTCAATGAGTACATACCTTGACAAGATTTTGAAGTAGTTCAAAATGTAACAGTCAAAGAAAGAGTTCTTGCCTGTGTTACAAGGTGTGAAATTGAGTAAGACTCAAAACCCGACCACGACAGAAGATAGAAAGAGAATGAAAGTCATTCCCTATGCCTTGGCCATAGGTTCTATAAAGTATGCCATGCTGTGTACCAGATCTATTGTATACCCTACACTGATTTTGGCAAGGGAGTACAATAGTGATCTAGGAGTAGATCACTGGACATCGGTCAAAATTATCCTTAGTGAAATAAGGATATACTTCTCGATTATGGACGTGACAAAAAGTTTCGTCATAAAGTCGATGCAAGTTTTGACACTAATCTAGATGACTCTAAGTCTCAATCTAGATACATATTGAAAGTGGGAGCAATTAGCTAAAGTAGCTCCGTGCAGAGCATTGTGGACATAGAAATTTGCAAAAATACATACGGAGCTGAATTTTCGCAGACCCGTTGACTAAGCTTCTCTCACAAGCAAAACATGATCACACCTTAGTACTCTTTGGGTGTTAATCACATAGAGATGTGAACTAGATTACTGACTCTAGTAAACCCTTTGAGTGTTGGTCACATGATGATGTGAACTATGGGTGTTAATCACATGATGATGTGAACTATTGATGTTAAATCACATGACGATGTGATCTAGATTATTGACTCTAGTGCAAGTGGGAGACTGAAGGAAATATGCCCTAGAGGCAATAATAAAGTTATTATTTATTTCCTTATATCATGATAAATGTTTATTATTCATGCTAGAATTGTATTAACCGGAAACATAATACATGTGTGAATACATAGACAAACAGAGTGTCACTAGTATGCCTCTACTTGACTAGCTCGTTAATCAAAGATGGTTATGTTTCCTAACCATGAACAAAGAGTTGTTATTTGATTAACGGGATCACATCATTAGTTGAATGATGTGGTTGACATGACCCATTCCGTTATCTTAGCACTCGATCGTTTAAGTATGTTGCTATTGCTTTCTTCATGACTTATACATGTTCCTATGACTATGAGATTATGCAACTCCCGTTTACCGGAGGAACACTTTGTGTGCTACCAAACGTCACAACGTAACTGGGTGATTATAAAGGTGCTCTACAGGTGTCTCCAAAGGTACTTGTTGGGTTGGCGTATTTCGAGATTAGGATTTGTCACTCCGATTGTCGGAGAGGTATCTCTGGGCCCTCTCGGTAATGCACATCACTTAAGCCTTGCAAGCATTGCAACTAATGAGTTAGTTGCGATATGATGTATTACGGAACGAGTAAAGAGACTTGCCGGTAACGAGATTGAACTAGGTGTTGGATACCGACGATCGAATCTCGGGCAAGTAACATACCGATGACAAAGGGAACAACGTATGTTGTTATGCGGTCTGACCGATAAAGATCTTCGTAGAATATGTAGGAACCAATATGGGCATCCAGGTCCCGCTATTGGTTATTGACCGGAGACGTGTCTCGGTCATGTCTACATTGTTCTTGAACCGTAGGGTCCGCACGCTTAAGGTTTCGATGACAGTTATATTATGAGTTTATGAGTTTTGATGTACCGAAGGAGTTCGGAGTCCCGGATGAGATCGGGGACATGACGAGGAGTCTCGAAATGGTCGAGACATAAAGATCGATATATTGGACGACTATATTCGGACATCGGAAAGGTTCTGAGTGGTTCGGGTATTTTCGGGAGTACCGGGGAGTTACGGGGATACGGGGGAAGAAGTATATGGGCCTTATTGGGCTTTAGGGGAGAGGGAGAGGCAGGCCGCGCGCCCCCCCATTGGCTAGTCCGAATTGGACTAGGGGGAGGGGCGGCGCCCCCTACTTCCTTCTCTTCCCTCTTCCCCTTCCTTGTCTCCTACTCCTAATACATGGAAGGACTCCTAGTTGGACTAGAAAAAGGGGAATCCTACTCCCACCGCCCCTAGGGCGCGCCATAGAGAGGGCCGGCCCTCCCCTCCTCCACTCCTTTATATATGGGGGCAGGGGCACCCCATAGACACACAATTGATCAACGTGATCTATTCTTAGCCGTGTGCGGTGCCCCCCTCCACCATATTCCACCTCGAATATATTGTTGCAGTGCTTAGGCGAAGCCTTGCGCTGGTAGAGCATCAAGATCGTCATCACGCCGTCGTGCTGAAAAAACTCTTCCCCGAAGCTTTGCTGGATCGGAGCTAGGGGAACGTCATCGAGCTGAACGTGTGCCAAGAACTCGGAGGTGCCGGAGTAACGGTGCTTGGATCGGTCGGATCGGGAAGACGTACGACTACTTCCTCTACGTTGTGTCAATGCTTCCGCTTCGGTCTACGAGGGTGCGTAGACAACACTCTCCCCTCTCGTTGCTATGTATCACCATGATCTTGCGTGTGCGTAGGAAAATTTTGAAATTACTACGTTCCCCAACAATCGGATCTCGACAAACACACCGCAAAAGAAGATTACATCGAATAGATCTCCAAGAGAAACGAGGAGAACTTCGTATTGAGATCCTAAGAGAGAGAAGAAGCCATCTAGCTAATAACTATGGACCCGAAGGTCTGAGGTAAACTACTCACACATCATCGGAGAGGCTATGGTGTTGATGTAGAAGCCCTCCGTGATCAATGTCCCCTCCGGCGGAGCGCCGGAAAAGGCCCCAAGATGGGATCTCACGGGTACAGAAGGTTGGGGCGGTGGAAATAGGGTTTTGGCTCCTCTGCTGATGGTTTGGGGGTATGTAGGTATATATAGGAGGAAGAAGTAGGTCGGTGGAGCCACGAGGGGCCCATGATGGTGGAGGGCGTGCCCCCTGCCTCGTGGCCTCCGTGTTGATTTCTTGACGTCCACTCCAAGTCCTCCAGATCACGTTTCTTCAAAAAATCACGTTCCCGAAGGTTTCATTCCGTTTGGACTCTGTTTGATATTCCTTTCCTTCGGAACACTGAAATAGGCAAAAAAACAGCAATTTGGGCTGGGCCTCCGGTTAATAGGTTAGTCCCAAAAATAATCTAAAAGTGTATAATAAAGCCCATTAAACATCCAAAACAAAATATATAATAACATGGAACAATAAAAAACTATAGATACGTTGGAGACGTATCAATGACGTTGGGGAAGTGAACATCCATGTTAATTAGACCAGGTTGTTGTGCACGCACTAGAATTTTATTGCCAGCTTTCAGTTCATAACACTTAGACATTTTTCTCCAAAGGTCCGCATTAAAATAGAAGTGACCATCTTTATCAAGTTTTATGCTAACCGTCATTGTAAATCCATGTTGCGTTATCAATATGACATCCTGGGAGTCATCAGCAAAGTAAAACCCAAGATTTCCTTCTACTCCTGTTCTTGCAAAGCAAGGGATGTACTGCTTGAAATGAAAATTAAGATAGTAAATTAGATACATTGAAATAACAGAGCAAGATGCAAATATGGGAGTAACTGATATAACAGATCCATATATATAGATGAAAACAAAGTACAAAAATATAGAATTTAAAATAGATAATGTAACAAAGATTTGAAGGAAATATATAGATAATGTAGCAACAGATGGTATATGTTCACAAATTTAGGCCATGCTGACCGTGGTAGGTTGAGATTGAACATACCGAGCGCTCCCTGAAGTCATCCGGAATGGTGATATAGAGCTTCGTTTCCGACTGGCCACGACCACAGTTGCCCGATTTGTGCTCGCACTATGGACACATGAATGAACACCCACGAATCAGCTAGAACAAAAATGATTCCACGGTGATTTCCGCCGGTTGATTAACAATGACGGACGGACTGCGATAAGAGATGAGTGAATATTTCGCTAACTAAGTTGATTACCTTCTCCATGAGAAAAATCCCCGGCCCAATCCCGTAGAAAACCCCAGTGGACCAGAGTCTAGAATGTCGGTGCAGATAGGCGGCGGAAAGAGGTAGGGGCAAAATCCGGTGCCATTTGGAGCGCGACCTACACCTGCCACCAATAGCCGTCGAGCTTAGGGTGCAGAGTTGCGGAGGAGTCTGCGGTGATTTAGTGGTGAAGAAGTGGGCGAGGGTTTTCTTTTCCTTTTGCATGTGTGAGTGAACACACACGGTTCGCAGAGGCGACGAAGATGAATCGTGTGCGATAGTAAATCACCGAGATTGAATGGGAGTCCAAATTTCCTTTGTCCTTCATCCATGAGTTTTTTTCTACGATGAAAATAAACCCTGCTAATCACCGTGTTCAAATTTGACAATTTTCTGGGTTCATTTACAATATTTAGGCGATTATGTGCATTTTGTAGGCATTAATGCACGTAATTCAAATTCAAACAATCGGTGCATGAAAGGGTGCACAAGAACGGTCTGAAAAAACCATACTCGTGGTATTCAGTAATTTCTCAAGCCTTTTACAAGGAATGGGCGGATATTTCAATGGAATGTGTGCCAATAGTCAACCACAAACGCGTCATTTACTGGGTTATCAACTATAGAACAATGAAATATGTGCTTGAAAAACATGACGGCTGGCATGGTGCCATGGTATGGCCTCACCGTGCCCTGGTTAAAAGCTGAGAAGGTTTGATTTATGTCGTCATGCACACCCTTCATAAATCGAACCATCACTGAGGAAGTTCAATTCTTTCGAGAGGAAAATCACCAAGATTGAAGGGGAATCCAAATTTCTGTCCTAGTTTGTCATTCAGTTTTTTCCAACGATCAACATATCACCTCAAATGCAACGTGTTCAAATTTGACATTTTTCTGAACTCATTTACCATATTTAGGGGATTATGTGCATTTTCTAGGCATTAATTATGCACATAATTCAAATTCGAACAATCGGTGCATGAAAAGGTGCACAAGAACGGCCTGGAAAACCATGCTCGAAAAACATGACGCCTGGTGTGGTGCCATGGTATGACCTCACCGTGCCCTGGTAAAAATGTCGTCGTGCCCGCCTTTCACAAAACGAACCATCACCGAGGAAGTTTCATGGTTTCGAGGGGGAAATCACCAAGATTGAAGGGGGATCCAAATTTCCTTTGTCCTTTGTCCACGAGTTTTTTTCTATTATGAACATACAGCCTGCAAATCATTGTCTTCAAATTTGGCACTTTTCTAGGTTCATTTGCCATATTTAGGGGATTATGTGCATTTCCTAGTCATTAATGCACATAATTCAAGTTCAAACAATCGGTGCATGAAAGGGTCCACAAGAACGGTCTGGAAAACCATGCTCGTGCCATTTAGTAAATTCTCATGCCTTTTACAAGGAATAATGGACAGATATTTCGATGAAATGTGTGGCAATAGTCAACCACAAATGTTTGTTTGTTGGGTTTTCAACTATAGAAAAAATGAAATAAATGCTTAAAAACATGATGCCTGGCATGATGCCATGGTATGACGTCAGCATGCCCTGATAAAAATTTGAGAAGGTTTGGCTTATGTCGTCATGCACGCCCTTCATAAATCGAACCATCACCGAGAAAGTTCCATGCTTTCGAGAGGGAAATCCCCAAGATAGAAGGGGAATCCAAATTTTCGTCCTAGTTTGTCATTCAGTTTTTTTTCAACGATCAACATACCGCCTCAGATGCAACATGTTCAAATTTGACATTTTCCCGAGCTCATTTACCATATTTAGGGGATTATGTGCATTTTCTAGGCATTAATGGACATAATTCAAATTCGAATAATTGATGCATGAAAAGGTGCACAAGAACGGTCTGGAAAACCATGCTCGTGTTATTTAGTACACTCGCATGCCTTTTACAAGGAATGGGCAGATATTTCAAGGAAATGTGTGGCAATAGTCAACCATAAACGCGTCGTTTACTCGGTTAACAACCATACAAAAAATGAAACACATGGTTGGTAAACATGACGCCTGGCGTGGTGCCATGGTATGGCCTCACCATGCCCTAGTAAAAATTGGAGAATGTTTTCCTTATATCGTGATGCGCGCCTTTCATGAATCGAACCATCACCGAGGAAGTTTCATGGTTTCGAGGGAAAAATCACCAAGATTGAAGGGGGGGGGGTCCAAATTTCCTTTGTCCTTTGTCCACGAATTTATTCTATGATGAACATACAACCTGCAAATCACCGTGTTCAAATTTGGCACTTTTTCGGTTTCATCTGCCATATTTAGGGGATTATGTGCATGTTCTAGGCATTAATGCGCATAATTCAAGTTCAAACAATCGATGCATGAAAGGGTCCACAAGAATGGCCTAGAAAACCATGCTTGTGCCGTTTCGTAAATTCTCATGCCTTTTACAAGGAATGGACAGATATTTGGATGAAATGTGTGGCAATCGTCAACCACAAATGTTTGTTTGTTGGTTTTCAACTATAGAAAAAATGAAATAAATGCTTAAAAAACATGACGCCTGGCATGGTGCCATGGTATGACCTCACCATGCCCTGGTAAAAATTTGAGAAGGTTTGGCTTATGTCATCATGCACGCCCTTCATAAATCGAACCATCACCGAGGAACTTCCATGCATCCCGCCGCGACGCGTTCCTCGCCGCCCGCGACCGCACACATGGTAAGGAAGCGATGGCATCTCGCCGCGCCGAGTTCATCGCCGTCGGCGGCCAGACAGTTACATGGGCGGACTTTGAGGCTGCCATGGCCGAATGGGTGGTGGATCTAGAGGTTTCCAAAGCCGCATAGAAGGAGCGGAAAAGGCAGAAAGCAGTCAAAAAAAGAGAGTCCTGCCGCCGCAAGAAAAAAGAGGTTGCACGCCGTGGTGAGGAGAGCTTGGCGGAGATCGAAGCACGGTGGGCTGCCGCCTTCAAGGCCGGGAAGGAGAACGCCGACGTCTGGCCAGCATGCCCCGATGGCAGCATGTGAGAAGTAGTTTAAGTTTTTAGTATTAGAGCAAATTACCAGTAGTACTTTACGTTTGTAGTATTAACGTACAATGTCGGTAAGAGCATCCTTTGAGGGCTTTGAGCGTTGATTAGCATGTGTGCCCGTGTGCGTTTTTTGCATTAATCATTAGAAGATCACAAAACACACGGTTTCTATGCCATACCCGTCTGTGTTTTTTTGCGTTAATGACCCATAAGTCAGTTACATGTGCGATGTTTCCTAATAAACCAGGCGTACCATTGACCAAAAAAAAATCAAGTACATGTGTGCATTTTTTTAGACGGGATCTGCCAACTTTCTTTTTTCTTGCACACGAGTATTTTACGCGCTTCGTCTGCGTTATGTGTTTCCCCCGCCCAAGTTTCAAGTTTCGCACTGAAATTTCCATTAGGCGTGCGATTTCAGAATTTATTCCTCCAACCACATCCCCTTCCCCTCAGTATCCCCCTCCCTCACGCCTCCCCCTACTGGCATCTCAAACCGCCGCCACCGCAACCACAACTTCAACCACATCTATGTTCTGCTCGGATCCAGTCAAGTAACCCACTGATCTCTATCACATCCCCGGCCTGATTGCTTAAATGACGCCTGCGAAACATCTGCATGCCTCCAAACATCCCCTCGCCAGGAGCTGATGGCGGTCCATGGCGCGATGTCTGCTGTGCGTGTTGACCCAGAGGAACACCTCGCTTCTGCCGCCGCCGCCGACATGGTGCAGGCTCTGGCCCATAGTCCCCCAGCGACTACCCCCCAGGACTTAACAGGTAAGATCTGACCAGCTAAATCTTACCAATACCACTTGCAACGGTTATGATTTGTACGGCTGATGTATTAAGCATGTTCGTGCCTTGTTTATTTCAGTGCCGCACACTGTGTGATGTTCAAATATTACCGTATCCAGCTCAATTTCACCAATACCAGCAACCAACTTACAATACATGACTCAGGATATCACTAGAGATGCTGCCCATTTGCTATTTTTAGTGGATGCTAACCCTGTTGTAATTAACATGCCTGTCCATGTACTTACACAGGGTAATGACGGCCAATGCTTTTGTTTGCCGTCGAGGTGAGATGCATCCCATGTCTTACAATATTTCACATAATTTGTTCAACTGCAGTTTAACTGTACCATTTACTGGTTTCCTGTAGGTACACATGTCAGTGGCACTGATCCATGCTTCGACCCGGAGGAACAGCTCGCCTCCACCGTCGCTGACTTTGGGCGAGCTCTGGCCAAGATGAAGTGCCCCAGCAACTACCTCTCAAGACTTACCAAGTATGTACTCACCAGTTCAATCTTACCAATACCAGTTGCAATTAATGGCTATGTTTTGTACGGTCGATGTATTAAGCATGTTCTAGTAAACATGGCTAACACGTTTTGCTACTTTCCCTACCTTTTCATAGACATCTGGGTCATTCTCTACTCTGGCAGCACCTGCCTTATGATGTTTAACTATGCCAATTGCATTTTTATCAGTACTGGTTTCAATGTCTATTAAGCATGTTGCAATTAACAGTTGAATCCATTTTTAAACAGTTGTATTTCAATGGCTACAAACTTACAAAACATGACTTAGGATGTTGTTAAGCCTGTTGCAATTAACAGTTGTATCTATTTTTTAATCTGTCCATTTGCTACGTACCATGCTACTCTCCGCAATGAAGATATACTAGAGATGCTTCCCATTTGCTATTTTTGGTGGATGCTAACCTTGTTGTACTTAACATGCTTGTCCATGTACTTCGTAGGGTCATAACAGCCGATGATGTGGTTTTCCGTCGAGTTAGCTTCATCCCATGTCTTACAGTAGTTCACATCATTTATGCAATTGCAGTTTAACTTCTACCATTTACTGGTTGCCTATGGGTACACATGTCAGTGGCACTGATCCACGCTTCAACCCGGAGGAACAACTCACCTCCGCCGCTGCTGACTTTGGGTGGGCCCTGGCCAAGATGAAGTGCCCTAGTAACTACCTCTCAGGACTTACCAAGTATGTACCCACCAGTTCAATCTTACCAATACCAGTTGCAATTAATGGCTATATTTTGTACGGTCGATGTATTAAGCATGTTGTAGTAAACATGCCTAACACGTTTCAGCTATTTTCCCTACCTTTTTATAGACAACTGGGCCATTATCTACTCTGGCATCACCTGCCCTATGATGTTTAACTCTGCCAATTGCATTTTTATCAGTACCGGTTTCAATGGCCATTAAGCCTGTTGCAATTAACAGTTGTATCCATTTTTAAAGAGTTGTATTTCAATGGCTACAAACTTACAAAACATGAATTAGGATGTTGTTAAGCCTATTGCAATTAAAAGTTGTATCCATTTTTTAATCCGTTCCTTTGCTACCATGCTACTCTTTCGAAATGAAGATATCACTACAGATGCTGCCGTTTTATTACCATTTGCTATTTTTGGTGCATGTTAACCCTGTTGTAGTTAACATTGGCTTTCCATGTACTTACACAGGGCTACAATGGGCGATGCTGTTGTTTGCCGTCGAGGTTAGCTGCATCCCATGTCTTATACACCATCTATTCCTAAATATAAGTATTTTTAGAGATTCCAATATAGACTACATAAGGAGCAAAATGAGTGAATCTAGATTCTAATCTAAACTATATCTATAATTCTATATACATCTGTATGTAGTTCATATTGAAATCTAAAAAAAATACTTGTACTTAGGAACATAGGTAGTTGTATTTTACATCATTTGTGCAATCTCAGTTTAGCTTCTAACATTTACTGGTTGCTTGTAGGTACATATATGAGCAGTACTGATCCACGCTTCGATCCCTTTTGCGTATGGGGCAATGAGATATTCATGAACAAGCGCCAAGTGAGGAAACAAAGAAAGATTGTTAGGCGAAAGAAACGGGTGATTGGAATTAAGCTCTTTATTTACACTTTGTAGAAGATAACGGTGAACTTTAAGATGGTAAGTAATGTGTTGCCTTTTCTGCCTACCCACAACAAGTTACTCTTTTAGACCTCGGTATCTGATATTTTTCTCTTTTCGGTGGTTTCCGAAGCTATTTACTTATGATTACCTTGCAAACTACATGACCGGAGTGGAGGCAACTAAGGTTAAAGTATATAGTTCATGCTACCATGATAATGCTCTAGAAGTCTTCCTGAAGGCGGTGAAGGATGGGCGGGCGATCGTCACAAGGGGTTGGACAAAAGTGGTTCGTGCCTATGGCATGTAGGAAGGCACATTATGGGCATTCCGCTTCTTCAGCACCGTCGGCAGTCAAAATGATTTACACTTGGCTCTTCACCTTTACTGCCTTTAAATATTGTTGTTCATCATAGTTAATTACTGCCTAATTCTGTAATTACTAAACATATTGTACTGGCAATTTTATTTATGGATTCGTTGTTAAACCATTGTGCTGAGAATTTCAATTGCACATTTCATATTTCAAAATTTCCAATTAGAATAATAAATTACAGGCAAAAATAAAAAGAGAACAGACGGTCATGGAACTTTGCAAACGGTTCTGGCAGTAAAAGCGCTTGTGATGGATAGCCCAATGCCACACAGTTTTCTACATCAAATCGTGTGTGATGTAGTTAATGAAAGCAAACAGTTAACCAAGGCAGAGCGTGTGTGATAGTTACACCTTTCACACACGAGCGTATACATAAAACTGTGTGGGATGTACATACGAACAGAAACATTTTCCCTGGATTGACTGTGTGGGAAGTACATAAGAACGGAAACGTATTCCTTGGATTGACTATGTGTGATACACATACGAACAGAAATGTTTTTCTGGGGTTCACCGTGTGGAATGTACATACCTACGGAAATGATTTTCTCGGATTACCGTGTGGGATGTACATACCTATGAAAATGATTGGGTTTCGATGCCTCGCCCAATCGCACATGGCCCCAGCCTGTGTCCTAGGAGGGCCTATCCCTGACGATTTCTGGGTCGTGTGGGAAGGACACCCTATCGAACACACTCACTTGGCGAAGGTTCCAAATGCCATCACGGAAAGGGGTTAAAAACCGTTTGTATAGCACCAACGCATACCAGTGGTATGTTGTCATAACGGTTTGACCGATAAAGATCTTCATAGAATATGTAGGATCCAATATGAGCATCCAAGTTCTGCTATTGGTTATTGACCGAAGAGGTGTCTCGGTCATGTCTACATAGTTCTCGAACCCGTAGGGTCCGCACGCTTAACGTTCGATGACGATATTGTATTATATGAGTTATGTGATTTGGTGACCGAATGTTGTTCGGAGTCCTAGATGAGATCACAGACATGATGAGGAGTCTCGAAGTGGTCGAGAGTTTAAGATTGATATATAGGACAATAGTATTCGGACACCGGAAGTGTTCCAGGGGTACCGGGTACATATCGGGTCACCGAAAGGCACTAGTAGAAAATAGTCCCGGTTCAGAAAACCGGGACTAAAGGCCCTCCACATGGCCGCTGCCTGGAGGCCCACCTTTAGTCCCGGTTGGTAAGACCAACCGGTACTAAAGGAAACTGTTTGAATTTTCATTTTGAATTTTTTTTTGATTTTTTTTTTGAAATTTTTTATTTTCAAATTTTAACCTCTAATATCTAATCACCACCCCCTCATCACTACTCAATTTATCCTCTAATCACCCCTCATCATTCGAAATCATCTAACTTCCCGACCGGTCACCCATCCCTCTCACTACTCTAGCCTGAGCACGCTTAGCTTTCGGGTTCTATTCTCCTTCGCTTCCAAGTCTGCACTTGTTGTTTTCCTGACAATAGTAAGATGTCAATCCTATTAACCCTCAGGAATTTTGCTTGAGCATGAAGTGACACATTTCACTGTTTGAGTTTGAAACTATTGTTTTAAAAAACAATAATTATTTAGTAACACTAATATTTTTTGAATAATTAGTTTGACCACAGTTTGACCACAGTTTGACCATAGTTTGACCAGATTTGACCAAAATTAAAAATAACTAAAATAATTATTTAGTAACACTAATATTGTAGAATAATTAGTTTGACCATTGTTTGACCACAGTTTGACCATAGTTTGAAATTTTTTGATTTTTTTTGCCTCTCCAGATCTTAAAAGCCCCGTAAATTTTTTCTGTTAGGTTTTTGAGGATTTTGAAAATGTTTAACGGGGTTCCCCGTTAAATTTGGATGTAACTTTTAGAGTAGATGATTTTTCATATAAAAAACTTTTTCATCCGAGTTCGTATGCAAAAGTTACGCCCATTTTTACAAATCTCGAGAGATTTTGCAAAAAAGTCGAAAAATCATGTTTGTAAATTTTCCCAACAACTAGACCACATATCACATGGGAAACTTATTTTATTTTATTTTATTGACATTTCCATCATTTTCTTTTTTTTTAAAACTGAAAAGGCGATCCACAGGGGGGGGGGGGGGGTAGAGTTTGAAAATGGGACCTTTAGTACCGGTTCGTGGCACGAACCGGGACTAAAGGTCTCAACCCCATTAGTCCCGGTTCGTGCCTCAAACCGGGACTAAAGGTCTAATCTTTAGTCCCGGTTTGAGGCACGAACCGGGACTAAAGGTCATCGCACCCTTTAGTCCCGGTTTGTAACACGAACCGGGACTAAAGGCCCCAGGTGAACCGGGACTAATGCCTTAGCCGCACGACCCGGGATAAATGCTCACATTAGTCCCGGTTCTAGACTGAACCGGGACTAATGCTCAATCCGGCCTGGACCATTGCCCCCTTTTCTACTAGTGAGGGGTTCCGGGCACCCCCGTCAAAAGATATGGGCCTTATGGGCCAAGAGGGGGACCGCACCGGCCACTAGGGGCTGGTGCGCCCCCCATATGGCCGAACTAGGGGGAGAAGGAAAGAGGGGAAGAGAAAGGAAAGGGGGGATTCGGCCTCCCCCTTCCCTTTCTCCCCCTCCTCTTTCCTTCCCCCTCCGGCAAATAAAGCAGGGGGTGCCAACCATGGGGAGACCCCAAGTAGGATTTGGCCTACTTGGGTGCCTCTGGGCTGCCTCCCTCCTCCCTCCCACCTATATATATATGTGTGTGGGGGGGGGGGGGGGGGGCGCCCCCAGCACACACCAGACAATAGTTTTAGCCGTGTGCGGTGCCCCCTTCCACAGTTTACACCCCGGTCATATCTTTGTAGTGCTTAGGCGAAGCCCTGCGAGGATCACTTCACCATCATCGTCACAATGCCTTCGTGCTAACGGAACTAATCTACTACCTCGATGTCTTGCTGGATTAAGAAGGCGAGGGGCGTCACCGAGTTGAACATGTGCAGAACTCGGAGGTGTTGTACGTTCGGTACTTGATCGGTCGGAGCTAGAAGAAGTTCGACTACGTCAACCGCGTTGTCAAACGCTTCCGCTTATGGTCTACGAGGGTACATAGACACACTCTCCCCCTCATTGATATGCATCTCCATGGATAGATCATTGCCTGTGCGTAGAATTTTTTTTGTTTTCCATGCAACATTTTCCAACACTGGCATCATGAGCCAGGTCTATGCGTAGATGATACGCATGAGTAGAACACAAAGAGTTGTGGGCGGTGATAGTCATACTGCTTACCACCAACATCTTATTTTGATTTGATGGTATTGTTGGATGAAGCTGCCCGGACAAACCTTACATGTCCACGTACATGAGACTGGTTCCACCGACACACATGCAACTGTTTTGCATAAAGGTGACTGGCGGGTGTCTGTTTCTCCTACTTTAGTTGAATTGTATTTCACTGCGGCCGGTCCTTGAAGAAGGTTAAAACAACAAACTTGACGAAACACCATTGTGGTCTTGTGCGTAGGTAAGAACGGTTCTTGATAACCCACAAGTATAGGGGATCGCAACAGGTTTCGAGGGTAGAGTATTCAACCCAAATTTATTGAATCGACACAAGGGGAGCCAAAGAATATTCTCAAGTATTAGAAACTGAGTTGTCAATTCAGCCACACCTGGATAACTTAATATCTGCAGCAAAGTGTTTAGTAGCAAAGTAATATGATAGTAGTGGTAACGGTAACAAAAGTAAAGAAGCAAAAGTAATATTTTTAGTGTTTTGTAGTGATTGTAACAGTAGCAACGGAAAAGTAAATAAGCGAGAACCAATATAGGAAAAGCTCGTAGGCATTGGATCGGTCATGGATAATTATGTCGGATGCGGTTCATCACGTAACAGTCATAACATAGGGTGACACAGAACTAGCTCTAATTCGTCAATGTAATGCAGGCATGTATTCCGAATATAGTCATACGTGCTTATGGAAAAGAACTTGCATGACATCTTTTGTCCTACCCTCCCGTGGCAGTGGGGTCCTAATGGAAACTAAGGAATATTAAGGCCTCCTTTTAATAGAGAACCGGAACAAAGCATTAGCACATAGTGAATACATGAACTCCTCAAACTATGGTCATCACCGGGGGTGGTCCCAATTATTGTCACTTCGGGGTTGCCGGATCATAACACATAGTAGGTGACTATAGACTTGCAAGATAGGATCAAGAACACACATATATTCATGAAAACATAATAGGTTCAGATCTGAAATCATGGCACTCGGGCCCTAGTGACAAGCATTAAGCATAGCAAAGTCATAGCAACATCAATCTCAGAACATAGTGGATACTAGGGATCAAACCCTAACAAAACTAACTCGATTACATGATAGATCTCATCCAACCCATCACCGTCCCGCAAGCCTACGACAGAATTACTCACGCACGGCGGTGAGCATCATGAAATTGGTGATGGAGGATGGTCGATGATGACGACAGCGACTGATTCCCCTCTCTGGAGCCTCGAACGGACTCCGGATTAGCCCTCCCGAGTGGTTTTAGGGCTTGGCGGCGGCTCAGTATCGTAAAACGCGATTATTTCTTCTCCTTGATTTTTTCCTCCCCGAAAGCAAATATATAGAGTTGGAGTTGGCGTCGGAGGAGCCTCAGGGGGCCCACGAGGTAGGGGGTGCGCCCTAGGAGGGCAGGCGCACCCCCACCCTTGTGGACAGGTGGTGGCCCCCCTGGCCTTCATCTTTTGCAACAATTTTTTATTATTTCCGAAAAGATGTTCCGTGAAGTTTCAGGTCATTCCGAGAAGTTTTGTTTCTACACATAAATAACACCATGGCAATTCTGCTGAAAACAACATCAGTCCGGGTTAGTTCCATTCAAATCATGCAAGTTCGAGTCCAAAACAAGGGCAAAAGTGTTTGGAAAAGTAGATACGACGGAGACGTATCATTCTTGCTAGAAGCCCGTAGCAGCCACGTAAAACTTGGAACAACAAAGTAGAGGACATCTAACTTGTTTTTGCAGGGCATGTTGTGATGTGATATGGTAAAGACGCGATGTGATAAACGTTATTGTATGAGATGATCATGTTTTGTAAGATATCTGACAACCGGCAGGAGCCTTATGGTTGTCTCTTTAATGTATGAAATGCAAATGCCATGTAATTGCTTTACTTTATCACTATGCGTTAGCAGAAGTTGTAGAAGCAGTAGTTGGCGAGATGACCACAACGCTACAATGGAGATCAAGGTGTCGAGCCGATGACGTTGGAGATCATGACGATGCTTTGGAGATGAAGATCAAAAGTACAATATGATGATGGCCATATCATGTCACATATTTTGATTGCATGTGATGTTTATCTTTTATGCATCTTATTTTTCTTAGTACGGTGGTAGCAATATAAGATGATTCCTTAACTAAATTTTAAGGTAAAAGTGTTCTCCTTGAGTATGCATCGTTGCTATAGTTCGTCGTGTTGAGACACCACGTGATGATCAGGTGTGATAGACTCTACGTTCACATACAACGGGTGCAAGACAGTTTTGCACATGCGGAATACTTGGGTTAAACTTGACGAGCCTAGCATGTACAGACATGGCCTTGGAACACTGGAGACCGAAAGGTCGAACGTGAATCATATAGTAGATATGATCAACATAGAGATGTTCACCATTGATGACTACTCCATCTCACGTGATGATTGATACGTCTCCAACGTATCAATAATTTTTTTATTGCTCCATGCTATATTATCTACTATTTTGGACAATATTGGGATTTATTATCCACTTTTATATTATTTTTGGGACTAACCTATTAACCGGAGGCCCAGCCCAGAATTGCTGGGTTTTTTTTTTGCATATTTCAGTGTTTCGAAGAAAAGGAATATCAAACGGAGTCAAATTGACCTGAAACTCCACGGAACCTATTTTTGGACCAGAAGAATCCCACGGAGTAGCAGAGTTGCACCAGGGGAGTCCCGGGCTGCCCACGAGGGTGGGGGGCGCGCCCACCCCCCTAGGGCGCGCCCCCTGCCTCATGGACAGCCGGGAGGTCCACCGTCGTACTTCTTCCACCTATATATATGCTTATACCCCAAAAACCTTGGGGAACAGAATAGATTGGGAGTTCCGCCGCCGCAAGCCTCTGTAGCCACCAAAAACCAATCGGGACCCTGTTCCGGCACCCTGCCGGAGGGGGAATCCCTCACCGGTGGCCATGTTCATCATCCCGGCGCTCTCCATGACGAGGAGGGAGTAGTTCACCCTCGGGGCTGAGGGTATGTACCAGTAGCTATGTGTTTGATCTCTCTCTCTCTCTCTCTCTCGTGTTCTTGATTTGCCGCGATCTTGATGTATCGCGAGCTTTGCTATTCTAGTTGGATCTTATGTTTCTTCTCCCCCTCTACTCTCTTGTAATGGATTGAGTTTTCCCTTTGAAGTAATCTTATCGGATTGAGTCTTTAATGATTTGGGAACACTTGATGTATGTCTTGCCGTGCGTATCTGTGGTGACAATGGGATATCACGTGATTCACTTGATGTATGTTTTGGTGATCAACTTGCGGGTTCCGCCCATGAACCTATGCATAGGGGTTGGCACATGTTTTCGTCTTGATTCTCCGGTAGAAACTTTGGGGCACTCTTTGAAGTACTTTGTGTTGGTTTGAATAGATGAATATGAGATTGTGTGATGCATATCGGATAATCATACCCACGGATACTTGAGGTGACATTGGAGTATCTAGGTGACATTAGGGTTTTGGTTGATTTGTATCTTAAGGTGTTATTCTAGTACGAACTCTAGGGCTGTTTGTGACACTTATAGGAATAGCCCAACGGATTGATTGGAAAGAATAACTTTGAGGTGGTTTTGTACCCTACCATAATCTCTTAGTTTGTTCTCCGCTATTAGTGAATTTGGAGTGACTCTTTGTTGCATGTTGAGGGATAGTTATATGATCCAACTATGTTATTATTGTTGAGAGAACTTGCACTAGTGAAAGTATGAACCCTAGGCCTTGTTTCCTAGCATTGCAATACCGTTTACGCTCACTTTTATCACTTAGTTACCTTGCTGTTTTTATATTTTCATATTACAAAAACCTATATCTACCATCCATATTGCACTTGTATCACCATCTCTTCGCCGAACTAGTGCACCTATACAATTTACCATTGTATTGGGTGTGTTGGGGACACAAGAGACTCTTTGTTATTTGGTTGCAGGGTTGTTTGAGAGAGACCATCTTCATCCTACGCCTCCGACGGATTGATAAACCTTAGGTCATCCACTTAAGGGGAACTTGCTACTGTCCTACAAACCTCTGCACTTGGAGGCCCAACAACGTCTACAAGAAGAAGGTTGTGTAGTAGACATCAATGATCGAACATGGATTAGTTGATTTTGATCACGTATCATTTAGATGACTTGAGGGATGTCTATCTAAGTGGGAGTTCTTAAGTAGTTTGATTAATTGAACTTAATTTATCATGAACTTAGTCCTGATAGTATTTGCATATCCATGTTGTAGATCAATGGCCCGTGCCATCGTTCCCCTGAATTTTAATGCGTTCCTATAGAAAGATAAGTTGAAAGATGATGGTAGAACTACAAGGACTGGGTCTGTAACTTGACGATTATCCACATTGCTGCACAGAAAAATTATGTCCTTGATGCACCGCTAGGTGTGCCACCCCCTCCAGCAATTGTGGATGTTGTGAATGCCTGGTAGTCGCGTGTTGATGACTACTCAATAGTTCAGTGTGCCATGATTTATGGCTTAGAATCGGGTCTTCAAAGACGTTTTGAACGTCATGGAGCATATGCGATGTTCCAGGAGTTGAAGTTAATATTTCAAGCAAATGCCCGAGTTGAGAGATATGAAGTCTCCAACAAGTTCTATAGCTACAAGATGGAGGAGAACAGTCCTGTCAGTGAACACATACTCAAAATGTCTGGGTATCATAATCACTTGACTCAGCTGGGAGTTAATCTTCCAGATGATAGTGTTATTGACAGAGTTCTTCAATCACTACCACCAAGCTACAAAGGCTTCGTGATGAACTATAATATGCAAGGGATGGAGAAGAAAGTTCCCGAGCTCTTCGCGATGCTCAAAGCTGCGGAGGTAGAAATAAAGAAGGAGCATCAAGTGTTGATAGTTAACAAGACCACTAGTTTCAAGAAAAAAGGGCAAGGGAAAGAAGAGCAAATTCAAGAAGAATTGCAAGCAAGTTGCCAATCCTGGGAAGAAGCCCAAAGCTAGACCCAAGCTTGAAACTGAGTGCTTCTACTGCAAAGGGACTGGTCACTGGAAGCAGAACTGCCCCAAGTATTTGGCGGATAAGAAGGATGGCAAAGTGAACAATGGTATATTTGATATACATGTTATTGGTGTGTACCTTACTAATGCTCGTAGTAGCGCCTGTGTATTTGATACTGGTTTGGTTGCTCATATTTGTAACTCGAAATAGGAGCTACGAATTAAATGGAGATTGGCTAAGGACGAGGTGACAATGTGTGTCAGGAATGGTTCCAAGGTCGATGTGATCGCCGTCGGCACGCTACCTCTACATCTACCTTCAGGATTAGTTTTAGACCTGAATACTTGTTATTTGGTGCCAGCGTTGAGCATGAACATTATATCCTTATCTTGTTTAGTGCGAGACGGTTATTCATTTAAATCAGAGAATAATGGCTCTTCTATTTATATCATTAATATCTTTTATGGTCATGCACCCTTGAATAGTGGTCTATTTCTGTCGTGGTTTTGTCACGGCAGATATCCTCATGAAAGGACTTAGTCGTGGAGCCATCGCTACGGGTTAGCTTCAAGGGGTTAAAGCGGACACAGGGACGCAAGAGAGTTTATACTAGTTCGGCCCCTTCGATGAAGGTAAAAGCCTACGTCTAGTTGTGATGGAATTGATGGGGTTTCGATGACTAGGGAGCAAACAAGCTTTGCCTAAGTCTCGAGTTGTTGTCTGTTGTCCTTGAACCGCCGCCGGGTCGTCCCCTTATATACATGGGTGACGCCCGTCGGTTTACAGAGTCCCGATACTGGCTCATAGGTGTGTCCGGTTCGGTCTCCACTATTCCTAACTTACAATATAAGTTACATACCGACACCGGTTTACGGTTACATGCCATAAACCGACTATGGGCCTTGAGCCCTTATCTGCCATCATGGGCTTTAACATACTCAACTACTGATGAAGTTAACCCGGCCCGCCTTGGCCAGTTTACGCCCAGTAGTAATATCCCCAACATTAGGCCCCAGATTGATTTGAGTCAATCCTTAGCAAAAACTTCATCTTCAATACCTTCTTGTAGTTGGATGAACCGTCGTGACGTCGTCTTCTCTGATTGTTGTAAACCGGCGTGACGTCATCTGTTATAAAGAAGATATACCTGATATCCCTTTATTAAATAGATCTGCGATAATCGAGGCGACAACTCCGTTTCCGAACTTGCGGCCCCTTGATTTTCGCGCCTGACACATGTCCCTTGCTTTATAAATAGGACCGAAGGGTCATTTCTTTTTCCCTTTCGTGCCCTTTTGCTTCATCTTCCTTGCGCCGCTTAGCATCGGAGCTCCGCCGCCACCATCGACCTCTGATCCGACCTTGGCCGCTGCATCACCCTGAGTGTACCAGAGCATCGCGGCGACCTTCCGCTTCTTCCCCAGCTCCGGTAAGTCTTCTATCCTTTCCACCATAGATCCGTTCTAGGGTTTCCAAGTTCTTTAGTGTTCATCGTTTGCTTCTTGTTCATACGATAGATCTTAGATGAATATGCGAATCTTTGCTCTGTATAGTGGTAGTTCTTAACCTCCACCTTCACTAATACATCTCCAGATCATAGATCTTACTTGTACCTTTGCTCATTGATTAAGTACTGCTCCTTTTAAACTTTGAATATTTATCTTTTTTCTGAACACGCTCCAGATCCAAAACTGTAATATAACTTTGTGAAATCTGTTTATGTGTACTTACTCTTCTGCAATCTTGACTCCTCAATGTTTAGACTAGGCGGTTTAACTTGTAGAAAAATCAACAAACCGGTATATACCATTAGTCCCCTTGTTGAACCGCCAGAATCCTTTTGTAAGGCACTGCCGCTTTGTAGAACTCCGGTTTATAAATAACTGCCTCCGGTTTAGCAAAATATGCATCAGTGTATACCTTTCCGACATATTTTGAACCGGTAATTATTGCCTTGTAGATTTTGCCATGGCCAAACAAGCATATGAGTGCAACTGGGTCCCTTCTCGAGTGACCGAAGTTCAACTGAACAATTTGGTCAGAACTGGCGCTTTAAGTCAGCAAGACGTCATTCACTGGAGGGTCCCTGGCCCGGAATGTCCTCCAAAACCTAAAGAAGGGGAAGTTGTAGTTTTTGCTAATCACTTAGCACTCCCGGTTCAAAGTTTTATCGGGATGTCTTAGCCAACTTCCAACCGCGTCCACAAGATACGGGTCCCAACTCCGTAACAAACATCTGTCATTTTCAAGTGTTCTGTGAGGTGTACCTTCAAGAGGAACCTTCCGTAGAGTTATTCCGTGATTGCTTTCACTTGAACCGCCGTACTGAGTTCACAAACGGACCCAATACAGAGTTGGGCGGTATGGCAATTCAAAAGAGGAAGGAAGTCACCTTCCCTCACGCCAAACTTCACAGACACCCCAAGGATTAGAACCAAACATGGTTTTACTGCAAAGACACTTCTCCTGAAGAAGAAAATCCCTTGTCGGGTTATCGTCCGGAACGTCTGAGCAATACACACCCTTTCCCACAGAGGCTGACTGCTAAGGAAAGACTCAAATATTCTCCTCAGTTATCCAAGCTGAGGGTCTTCATGGCAAAAGGTTTGACCGGGGTTGATTTTGCTCGCTGCTGGATATCTTGGAGCATACTACCCCTTAGCCAGCGCCCCGGTTTGATGTGCGAATATACCGGAGATGTAAAAGACCCTCAACGGCACATTGATATCCAGCTTACAGATGATGAAGTTACTGAGGCTGTGAAAAATATATTAAATGAGACGGAAGCTGTCTGTGCTCAAACCGTCCTACCTCCTTTCTGCGCCATTAACAAACCGCCAGCTATAAGACTCATACCTTATGCTTTTACTGAATCTGCTTTTGTTCAAAATATCCTCTGACAATGTTAATATCTTTAGAACAGGGCAATGATCCGTTTTGGAGCAAGAAGCCTCCGCAAGAGAAACCGGAGAAGCCAACTCGGCCGGAGAAGCCAACTCGGCCGAAAACCAGAGTTGTGAAGAAACCTGCCAACAGAAAAAGAACCACTGCATCTTCCGACCCACCCGCTGATGATGATGTGGGTAACCCGGATCTTGAGGTAGATCTTGAGTCACTTGGTTTATATTTCATACGTCTTATTGATGATGATTATTGTCAGGATGATGCTGAAGTCAGTCATGCTGATGCTGTAGAGGTAATCGCTCTTTCTTCCGATTCAAACCCTTTGCCATCACAAAAAACCCGTCGGGCAAACCGGAAAGTTAAATTTTCTCATCCTCTTGCATATTTGGACCCACACTTTCTTGTGAAGACACAACAGCACGAAGCTCGCCGCACAACCCAGCACAGCGGCTAGGTAGTTACCTCCGCCGGTTTACCGAACCGTCCAGTTCGGAAACGCCGTTCAACGGTCTCTAACTCTCTTGCCAATGCTTGCCCTAAGGCGGGTTGTTTTTGTCAACCTCTTAATCCGTCTGACTCCGATTATCAGGGCACTTCTCATTCATCCTCCGGCGAGTCGTCAGCCACCCAACTTCCACCACTTAAAACGGTGCTTGGGTAAGTTATATTCCATCTTGTATCTTTGATATATTACTTTTAATAAAAATTGTACTGATCCTTGTTAACTTCCTTTCTCAGGGCCAAGCCCAGACCAAGCAAAAAGGCTCGCCTGAACAATACGGCAGAGGAAAATGCCGCTGCTGAACCGGACAAGATACCAGATCCTGAAGAAGCCAATCGCGATGACGTGCTGAACGACCCACCACTGCAAGACCATGAATTTGTCACCGAAGAGGCACGTGTTGATGCCACAGGCACTACTGATCAACCAACAAGCCCTGTCCGGATTGACAAAACAGCTAGTCCACCGAAGAATACTGACAAACTGGCGACCCCAGTACGAACTGGTGAGGAGAAAGATGACGAAGTCCTTATCACCGGCATTGGCCGTACTGAGCCAGGTAACCCTGTTGCTTTATCCAGGCATACTGCTAAAGATGAATTTGCTGCAATTGGCAAGGGTAAGTGGAATGCCGATTTAGCAACCTATGCTGCTCTGAACGCCCAACATCTTCATTCCGGCTATCTGAACCGGCTATACACCAGTCGTGATTATGAAGCTGGTCTGGTCAATATGATGAAGGACAAGTATGAGGTAACTTCTTATATCCTTCTCTGCTTGTATATTATAATATGTCAACTCCAATAGCCCCCAAGTGACGGTTTAAGATATCAACTTAAACCGGGACTTTCCAATGTAACTTTAACTCATCTGTACTTTGCTGATGTAGCCCCCAAGGGGCGGTTCAACTGCATGCAGTTAAAACGGGACTTTTTAGATAATAAGAATTCCAGTATCAATAGTTATTGAGCAAATAGCCATTAGCCCCCAAGTGCCAAGTTGAATACTTGTATTGAGCTTGGGACTTTATAGAATTTGTATGATGAAGAGCAAATATGCATTAGCCCCCAAGTACCAAGGGCATAAATTGTTATGTGGTTGGTACTTCAAATCTGTATCGTTATTTTCATCATATAATCATCTGTATGCAAGCTGAGCTGAGCAAAAGAGAAAGCCAAACTGCCGACCTGCAAGAAAATCTGAAGTCCCAACAAGCCGAAACTTCTAAGGCAAAAGAGGAATTAACCAGCGCTTTAAGCGTCATGGAGAAATTGAAGGAAGGCTTCAACAAAGAGCGGGCGGATTGGGCAACTAAGAAAGCCACTTTAACTCAAAGGGCAGAGAAGGCCGAGGCCGCTCTCAAACCGGTGGTTGACGAGCTAACCAGTGTGAAGCGCCAGGTTCATGCCATGACTGCTGCTATCTTTGGTAAGCATCCTTGTTCTTATGATTCGACCAGTCCTTGATATGTATCTGCCGGTTTAATAACCCTTATGATGATGTAGGAACTCGCATTGGCCACTTGGGATCAGATGTGCGGAAGAAGCTGAAGGCTGCTTATACATTGATAGAGCAACTATACACGGGTGTCCAATGGATCATTTATACCGCATCTCATAACTATCCGCCGCCCACTTTGATCAAAGGCACCCTTGAAAGGCTATCCATGCTCCCCGCCCGGGTTGATGAGCTGAAGAGATCTGCTGTGAGAACAGGTGCCATAAATGCCTTAATCCGGGCCAAGGCATGGGTGCCTGACTTTGATCCTGTTGAAGCGGCCCAAGGCTATCCCAGTTTGAAAGAAGATGGGACAGAGTTTAATCAAGACGATCTCCGAGCCATAAACTGGGAAGTGCGCCCTTTGGCTTGTCAGCTGGCGGAAGAAGCAGATCTGTCCCACTATCAAGCCAATTACGATGATCAAAACAAGCGTGTGGCTGCACCAATCCCTGAAGCGGAGAATCTTGTCCCGCCAATTCGTAAGCATACTTACGCTCCTGACATTGAACCGTCGTTGCTGATCAGTGATGAAGCTGTCTTTCAAGCATTAATTGGAATCGACTGGGCAACTGTTGATTTCCAGCCGCTGGGTAGGGAAGAAGAAGCTGAACCGGCGCGAGATGACCCGCAACCATCAGGTCCAGCTGGTGATCAAGCATGAACCGGAAGCCGGTTTAAATCCCCGCACGTTGTGTTATGCAAAAAACAATGATCTTATTTGGGCACTATGCTGCCTTGTAATAGGCTAGCAGATACACTTGGTCTTGATATGCCTTCGTGCATATTTATTGCAACTGCTGCTTCTTTTGAATTATCTATCTCCAAACTGTTTTCTACAGCCAAAAAACTTAAAGCGCCTTGGCGGTTTACCACCAGGCGGGTCATGATATCGATGTATGTGAAACCAAAGATAATAGCTTAGGTTTAAACATATGACCAAATATAGAGATACATAATACCTGCCATCGTTGGGCATGAAGTTGGCTGGCCAATCTTGAAGCGGAGTTTAATAAACCCACGCTGTTGGAGGATAAAACATCTCCTGTGTTCATAAGGCCGGTTTACAATGTAAACCGCTTCGGGTTATGATAAACACCGGTTTTACTCCATAATAGGATGGTAATAAAAAATCAAACCGGGAAGTTAGTCTCCGGATTAAGATTTGACCGTGTTCCGTCAATTTGTAATTGACAGTTGAACCGGTTTTAACAATGTCGGTTTAAAACGCAAAAAAGAAAAAAGGGTCTTTAGTAAAAAAGAAACCAAATTCAAGCAAAGGCAAATATAAAACCATTTGCAAACGAGGCTTTGAGCCGATCAAGTGGCATTACCATGGTCGGACAAGGCCATGCCCCCAAAAAGGCATAGCTATGGTTCAAGTCAGCCAGATCCCCAAATGATGCATTGGCATTATGTCGATCAAGAGGTGTAGCGATGGTTTGGGTTCGACCAAAGCCCCCAAGTGATGATGTGGCCCTTAGGCCGATCAAGAGGCGTGACTATGGTTCAGACTTGACTAAGTCCCCAAGTGATGATGTGGCTTTCGCCTACCAAATGGCATTGCTATGGTTCGGACACGACCAAGCTCCCAAGTGATATGATATAAAGCTTTGAGAAGCTAACTCAAGGGGTAAACCGGAGGCCGCTATAAGACAGAAACTCCGTGTAACCACACATGATGTAAAAAGAACAAAGACCCCGCTTTAGCTGAGGCTCCGGTTTATTGCATTGATCATAATATATACATTGTCATAATATGTACATAAGTAGAGCCTATGGCTCAAGTATAATAAGGCCGAAGATGAGCTATGTTCCACGGCCTGTTGGTCTCCTCCTCTGATGTACGTGAGTCTTTGTGCTCTCGAATATCGATCAGGTAGTATGACCCGTTGTGCAAATTCTTGCTGACCACAAAAGGTCCCTCCCAAGGTGGGGATAACTTGTGCATATCAGTCTGATCTTGGATGAGCCAAAGCACCAAATCTCCTTCTTGAAAGGTTCTGGTTCTAACTCGGCGGCTGTGATAGCGATGGAGATCTTGCTGATAAATCGCCGAACGGGCAGCCGCTATGTCACGCTCTTCGTCCAACAGGTCCAAAGCGTCCTGTCGTGCTGTCTCGTTGTCCGCTTCAACATATGCCGTTACGCGAGGTGAGTCATGACGGATATCACTGGGGAGAACCGCCTCCGCTCCATAAACCATGAAGAACGGCATGTACCCTGTCGATCTGTTAGGTGTGGTGTTGATGCTCCATAATACAGATGGTAACTCCTCGACCCAACAACCCGGCGTCCGCTGCAAAGGAACCATAAGTCGGGGTTTGATGCCTCGCAAGATTTCTTGATTAGCCCTCTCTGCTTGGCCATTGTACTGAGGGTGAGCCACTGATGAGACGTCAAGCCGGATGTGCTCACGTTGACAGAACTCCTTCATAGCACCCTTGGACAGGTTGGTACCATTATCAGTGATGATGCTGTGTGGAAAGCCAAACGGGAAGATCACCTTTTTGATGAATTGAACCGCCGTGGCTGCATCACACTTGCTAACGGGCTCTGCCTCCACCCACTTTGTGAACTTGTCAACCGCCACCAAAAGATGGGTTTTCTTGTCCTTAGACCTTTTGAAAGGCCCAACCATATCCAGCCCCCAAGTTGCAAACAGACAAGTAATTGGAATCATCCTTAATTCTTGAGCCGGCACATGAGCACGTCTTGAGAACTTCTGACAACCATCACATCGTCTGACCAGGTCCTCCGCATCAGCATGAGCAGTCAACCAATAAAAACCATGGCGGAATGCCTTAGCCACCAAAGACTTTGAACCGGCATGGTGACCACAATCTCCTTCGTGGATCTCACGCAAAATTTCACAGCCTTCCTCAGGAGACACACAGCGTTGAAACGCCCCAGTCACATTGCAACGATGCAACTCGCCATTGATAACAGTCATGGACTTGGACCGTCGGATTATCTGCCTGGCCAGGGTCTCATCCTCTAGTAACTCGCTCCGGTTTGGGTACGCGAGATAAGGAACCATCCAGTCCGGGAGGACATGAAGAGGCGCCACCAACTGAGCCTCCGGATCAGGAATAGCCAAATCCTCTTCACCAGGGAGCTTAACAGACAGATTATGCAGAACATCCAAGAAAACATTAAGCGGAACCGGTTTGCATTGAGAGCCCAATCGGCTCAAAGCGTCCGCCGCTTTGTTCTTCCGTCGATCCACATGATCCACCTGATAACCTTTGAAGTGACCTGTGACGATATCCACCTCACGACGATATGCTGCCATGAGCGGATCCTTGGAATCCCAAGTGCCAGATACTTGTTGAGCCACCAGGTCCGAGTCACCGAAGCACTTAACTCAGCTTAGATTCATCTCCTTAGCCATCCGGAGACCATGGAGTAAAGCTTCGTACTCAGCTGCATTGTTAGTACAAGGGAACATTAAGCGAAGAACGTAACAGAACTTATCACCTCGTGGGGAAGTTAACACGACTCCAGCCCCCAAGCCCTCCAATTGCCTGGACCCATCAAAGTGAATAGTCCAATAGGTGTGATCTGGCTTTTCTTCAGGCGCTTGTACTTCTGTCCAATCATTGATGAAATCCACAAGTGCTTGCGACTTGACCGCCATCCGAGGTATGTATTTCAACCCGTGAGGCCCAAGCTCTATAGCCCACTTGGCAATCCGGCCAGTTGCCTCCCTGTTCTGGATGATATCTCCCAAAGGGGCAGAGCTGACCACTGTGATAGGATGACCTTGGAAGTATTGTTTAAGCTTCCGGCTTGCCATAAAAACTCCGTACACCAATTTCTGCCAATGCGGGTACCTTTGCTTGGATTCAATAAGCACCTCACTGATATAGTAAATCGGATGTTGAACCGGATATTCCTTGCCTGCCTCTTTGCGCTCCACCACAATAGCCACGCTGACTGCGTGAGCATTAGCTGTCACATATAACAGTAATGGTTCCTTGTCAACCGGAGCAGCAAGAACAGGCGGATTGGCGAGCTGCCGCTTTAAGTCCTCGAACGCTTCATCAGCGGCAGAACTCCAGACAAAGTTATCTGTTTTCTTCAGCATCTGATACAAAGGAATCGCCTTCTCACCAAGGCGGCTGATAAACCGGCTCAATGCGGCAATTCGGCCTGCCAAGCGTTGAACGTCATTGATACACTTTGGTTTAGCCAAGGAAGTGATAGTTGTGATCTTCTCCGGATTAGCCTCAGTTCCCCTGTTGGACACCAGAAAGCCCAATAATTTGCCTGTCGGTACACCAAAGACGCATTTGGCCGGGTTGAGCATCATCTTGTATGTCCGTAGGTTTTCAAAGGTTTCCTTCAAATCGTCAACTAGAGTCTCCTTCTTCCTTGACTTGACCACGATATTGTCCACATAGGCATGCACATTACGGCCAATTTGCTTATGAAGGCAATTCTGCACACACCGTTGATAAGTCGCCTGGGCACTCTTGAGCCCAAAGGGCATAGACACATAGCAGAAGGCTCCAAAGGGAGTTATGAACACCGTCTTCTCCTGGTCCTTAACTGCCATCTTGATCTGATGATAACCAGAATATGCATCCAAAAAGCTCAAACGCTCACAACCCACCGTAGCATCAATAATTTGATCAACATGGGGGAGGGCAAAAGGATCTGCTGGACAAGCCTTGTTAAGGTCGGTGTAATCTACACACATACGCCAGGTTCCATTTTTTCTTAAGAACCAGCACCGGATTAGCTAACCATTCAGGATGGAAAACTTCGATGATAAATCCAGCTGCTAAGAGCCTGGCCACTTCCTCTCCAATAGCTTTGCGTCTTTCTTCGTTGAACCGGCAGAGAAACTGCTTCACCGGTTTGTACTTGGGAACAATATTAAGGGTGTGCTCAGCGAGTTCCCTCGGTACACCTGGCATGTCAGAAGGCTTCCACGCAAAGATGTCCCGGTTCTCAAGGATGAACTCGATGAGTGCGCTTTCCTATTTTGGATCCAAGTTTGCACTGATACTGAACTGCTTGGACGAATCGCCAGGTACGAAGTCAACAAGCTTAGTCTCAGCAGCCGATTTAAATTTCAGGGCCGGATCATGCTCCGTAGTTGGCTTTTTCAACGGAGTCATGTCTGCCGGATCAACATTGTCTTTGTAGAATTTCAACTCCTTCGTGGCACAAACCGACTCAGCATAGGCTGCATCACCTTCTTCGCACTCCAAAGCGATCTTGCGGCTCCCATGAAAAGTTATTGTTCCTTTGTGACCCGGCATCTTGAGCTGTAAGTATACATAGCAGGGCCGTGCCATGAATTTAGCATAAGCTGGCCATCCAAACAGGGCGTGATATGGACTTTGAATTTTCACCACCTCAAAGGTCAATGTTTCTGATCTGGAGTCATAATCATCTCCAAAGGCCACCTCCAGGGCTATCTTGCCAACAGGATATGCCGATTTGCCGGGTACCACACCGTGGAACACCGTATTGGACGGTTTATGATTTTTATCTGTCAGCCCCATACGGCGGAAGGTCTCATAGTACAGGATGTTAATACTGCTACCTCCGTCCATGAGCACCTTGGTGAACTTATAACCTCCCACCTGGGGTGCCACCACCAACGCTAGCTGACCCAGATTTTCAACCCGGGGAGGGTGATCCTCTCTGCTCCATACGATTGGCTGCTCAGACCAGCGTAAGTAACGAGGCACCACCGGTTCAACAGAATTTACTGCCCGCTTATGAACCTTGCGGTCACGCTTGTCCAAACTGGTGGTGAAAACATGATATTGCCCACTATTCAACTGCTTCGGGTGACTCTGATAATCCAACTGCTGCTGCTGCTGATTGTAACCACCCTGGCTACTCTGGTTACCTTGGTTGCTTTGTCCGCCCTGATTGCCATTGAATCCTGAACCAGAAATTCCTCCGCCGTAACCCGGTCCATGAGATCCGGACCCTGAACCGCCACCTGATCCGTGATCATACGGAAAGTGTTAGAATTTTTGAACTCTTGCATGATGTAGCAATCCTTCCAAAGGTGGTTGGCCGGCATCTCCTTCGTCACATGCTTTGGACAGGGCTGGTTCAACAAGTAAGTCAAGCGGTCCGGGTTGGGATTGGGCGCTCCGATGCGATTCGGCGGTTTACCCTTTCGTCGCTGGCCTTTGTCCTGCACGTTGGTATTAGCCACAAAGTCCATGATGCTATCCGCTTTACGCTTGCCTCCATTTCCATGACCCGCCGTGTTGTGCTGCTGCCCTTTGGAGTTGCTGCTCTTCTTTCCCTTCCGTGCCTTGCCATCGTCAGACTCGGGATCCTTGGTACTATCAGAGTCAGCATACTTTACTAATTCAGCCATGAGGGTCCCCATATCATTGCAATGGTGCTTCAACCGTCCCAATTTCAATTTCAGAGGCTCAAACCAGCAGTTGCCTTCCAAGGTTATAACTGTTGTATCAGCATTGATGCGGTCTGACGAGTGCAAGATCTTCGAGACCCGGCGCACCCAACGGGTCGTCGACTCTCCTTCTTCCTGGACACAGGCCGCTAAGTCCACTATCGACATAGGCTACTTACATGTATCCTTAAAATTCTGGATAAACCGGGATCTCAAATCGGCCCGAGCTGATAGAATTGGCCGGTAAACTTTTTAACCAAGTACAGGTCGTCCCTACTAGCATCATGGTGAAATACTTCGCACACGCCGCATCATCCACATCAAGCATTTCCATGGCCATCTCATAGCTCTCCACCCATGTTTCTGGAGACAAATCGGTAGCGTAATTCGGCACCTTGTGCGGGCCCTTGAAATCCTTGGGCAGGCACACATTGCGTATGGCGGGGACAGGGCATGGTACCCCCAAAGAACTAGAGGTAACTCCTGGCTCGACCGAGGTAGTTGGGCGAACCGGCGTAAGCTGACGAGCCTCATACTGTGCCGCTAACTCGGCCTCCCTGCGCGCTCGGGCCCGGTCTACCACTTCCTGAGCATCCCCGATACCACCTGCCGGGTTGTTGCCACGGGGCGCTTCACGGTTTCGTGCGTTGCTTGACACGGCCGGTTCATCCATGCGCCTGCTGTAGGTCCGGCTCGGACCAGGGGTGGAGTGAATTCGGTCACGGCTATATGAATATGCTTCCTGTTGAATCAAGGTTGTCCGAAGAAGTTCCTTAACCCGGAGCGTCTCCACCGCCTACGGAGAATCACCTTCAATTGGGATGGCCTCCAGCCGTGAAGCGGCAGCAACAAGGTTATCCATCGGATTGGAATAGTGACCCGGAGGTGTTGGGACAGGTTGAGGCATGATATTGTTCTGACGGGGCGGATCCACCAAGCGAGGCTGAACCGGTGCGCCCGTCCCTGGCGCTTCAGCCCGGTTTAGCACTGGCGGGTTACTGGTCCCTCCTCCTGGGGTGTTAAAGAGGTCTCTGGCCTTATAAACCGGAGGTAAGCGAGACCGGTGCTTCCTCTTCATGACTTCGTGTGACGCGTTCTGATCCAGCATAAGCCGATAAGCTTGCGCATCCAAAGCGGCCCGTTCTGCTGTCATCCTGGTATTCTCAGCCGCTAAATCGGCCTTGGCCTGAGTAATCAGATCTTTCACCTTTGCGATTTCCGCGTTGTGGGTGTCCTGATCCGCCGAGTTAGCCTCTGCCATGAGCGTGGCCAACGCATCAAACAAATCAGATAAAACTTGAGCCGGCGGGCGCACAGGGCCTCCTGCCCCGGCTGCCGTAGCCGTAACTGACCCGGAGATCATTGCCGCTGCGGTCGAAGAGTGTATCGCCGCTTGCGTACCGGCCATGAATATTCCGACCCGTTTGGCAGATCAGAGGGGTCCGAAATACTGTCGCCATCGGAACAGCCCCCAATCCGGCCATCTTGTAATTGATATAACGACTCGGTCTCTCCGGTCGAGGACTCGTCGCTGAAATAAATGATGGTCTCATCACCAGATTCCGATCTATCCTCGTATTCCCCTCCATGGATGACTCCCACGAAGGCACGCTTCACGGCCGGTTAGCCTGGGCGGATCGTGCACGCTGAGCCGTTTCGACGAGGTCGGTGCAGATGTCCGGCTCAGGGCCCGATTCATCGATCTTGCCAATGAAGACATGTATGCCACCAAAGGGGACCCAGTACCCGTACTCGATTGAGCCGGCCTCAGGGCCCCATCCTGCATCATCGATGTAGAGCTTGCCGCGGCGACTCTTGGTCATCCGGCCCACGGCGTAACCCTTGATTCCTTCGAAGTTGCCCTCCAAGAACTTGAAACCATCATGCGATGGCCCCACGGTGGGCGCCAACTGACGTGGTTTTCTCACGGCAGATGTCCTCATGAAAGGACTTAGTCGTGGAGCCATCGCTACGGGTTAGCTTCAAGGGGTTAAAGCGGACACAGGGACGCAAGAGAGTTTATACTAGTTCGGCCCCTTCGATGAAGGTAAAAGCCTACGTCTAGTTGTGATGGAATTGATGGGGTTTCGATGACTAGGGAGCAAACAAGCTTTCCTAAGTCTCGAGTTGTTGTCTGTTGTCCTTGAACCGCCGCCGGGTCGTCCCCTTATAAACATGGTGACGCCCGTCGGTTTACAGAGTAACGATACCGGCTCATAGGTGTGTCCGGGTCGGTCTCCATTATTCCTAACTTACAATATAAGTTACATACCGACACCGGTTTACGGTTACATGCCTTAAACCGACTATGGGCCTTGAGCCCTTATCTGCCATCATGGGCTTTAACATACTCAACTACTGATGAAGTTAACCCGGCCCGCCTTGGCCGGTTTACGCCCAGTAGTAATATCCCCAACAATTTCTGTTTAATCTCGCTTGTGGTGATACATATATTCATAATATTGATGCCAAAAGATGCAAAGTTGATAATGATAGTGCAACATATTTGTAGCACTGCCGTTTAGGTCATATTGGTGTAAAGCGCATGAAGAAACTCCATGCAGATGGACTTTTGGAATCACTTGATTATGAATCATTTGATACTTGCGAACCATGCCTCATGGGCAAGATGACTATAATTCCGTTCTCCGGAATAATGGAGCGAGCCAATGACTTATTGGAAATAATACATACCAATGTATTGATACGTATCCGTCGTATCTACTTTTCCAAACACTTTTGCCCTTGTTTTGGACTCTAACTTGTATGATTTGAATGGAACTAACCCGGACTGACGCTGTTTTCAGCAGAATTGCCATGATGTTGTTTTATGTGCGGAAAACAAAAGTTCTCAGAATGACCTGAAACTCCACGGAATATCTTAGAATAAATAATAAAGAATCCTCGCCAAAGATGAAGACCAGGGGGCCCACACCCTGTCCACGAGGGTGGGGTGCGCCCCCCTAGGGCGCGCCCCCTACCTCGTGGGCCCCCTGGAGACATTCCGATGCCAACTCCAACTCTATATATTTGCTTTCGGGTAGAGAAAAATAGGAGAGATGAAATCATCACGTTTTACGATACGGAGCCGCCGCCAAGCCCTAAAACCTCTCGAGAGGGCTGATCTGGAGTCCGTTCGGGGCTCCGGAGAGGGGGATTCATCGTCGTCGTCATCATCAACCATCCTCCATCACCAATTTCATGATGCTCACCGCCGTGCGTGAGTAATTCCATCGTAGGCTTGTTGGACGGTGATGGGTTGGATGAGATTTATCATGTAATCGAGTTAGTTTTGTTAGGGTTTGATCCCTAGTATCCATTATGTTCTGAGATTGATGTTGCTATGACTTTGCTATGCTTAATGCTTGTCACTAGGGCCCGAGTGCCATGATTTCAGATCTGAACCTATTATGTTTTCATGAATATATGTGTGTTCTTGATTCTATCTTGCAAGTCTATAGTCACCTACTATGTGTTATGATCCGGCAACCCCGAAGTGACAATAATCGGGACCACTCCCGGTGATGACCATAGTTTGAGGAGTTCTGTATTCACTATGTCCTAATGCTTTGTTCCGGTTCTCTATTAAAAGGAGGCCTTAATATCCCTTAGTTTCCAATAGGACCCCGCTGCCACGGGAGGGTAGGACAAAAGATGTCATGCAAGTTCTTTTCCATAAGCACGTATGACTATATTCGGAATACATGCCTACATTACATTGATGAATTGGAGCTAGTTCTGTGTCACCCTATGTTATGACTGTTACATGATGAACCGCATCCGGCATAATTATCCATTATCGGTCCAATGCCTACGAGCTTTCCATATACTGGTTTACGCTTATTTACTTTTCTGTTGCTACTGTTAGAATCACTACAAAACACCACAAATATTACTTTTTCTTCCTTTACTTTTGTTGCCGTTACCACCACTATCATATTACTTTGCTACTAAACACTTTGCTGCAGATACTAAGTTTCCAGGTGTGGTTGAATTGACAACTCAGCTTCTAATACTTGAGAATATTCTTTGGCTCCCCTTGTGTCAAATCAATAAATTTGGGTTGAATACTCTACCCTCGAAAGCTGTTGCGATCCCCTATACTTGTGGGTTATCAAGACTAATTTCTGGCGCCGTTGCCAGGGAGCATAGCTCTATTCTTTGAGTCACTTGGCATTTATATCTGCTGGACACTATGAAGAACTTGAAAGACGCTAAGACAACAATTTATCCCTCAACTACGAGGGGAGGTAAGGAACTGCCATCTAGCTCTGCACTTGATTCACCCTCTATTATGAGTAAGCTTGCGACACCTAAACCTGCTTCTGCTATTCGTTCTGATATGTCTCATGTTATTGATGATGCCACTTCTGCTATGCATGATACTTATGATGAAACTACTTCTATGCCTGATATTACTATGCCCCTAGGTGAATTTCTTGATGAACAAATTGCTAGGGCTAGAGAGAAAGAAATTATTGAATCTGATTATAATGATGAAAGTGATGATGAAGATAGGCCTATTATTCCTGAGGGTTATGTTTTTGATATGGAATCTTCTCCCGCTATTCTAGCTTGCAGAGATCGTCATGAACTTAAAAGGATATTAGTTAAATGGAACAAAGAATCTCTTAAAGATAAAATGAGGCCTGACCCTGCTTTTGCTACTTCACCTATCTGTGTTCCTGATAAGGATTATGAATTCTCTGTTGATCCTGATATAATTACTTTGGTTGAATCTGATCCTTTCCATGGTTATGAATCTGAAACTGTTGTGGCACATCTTACTAAATTAAATGATATAGCCACCCTGTTCACTAATGATGAGAGATCTCGTTACTTTTATATCCTTAAAATATTTCCGTTCTCATTAAAGGGTGATGCTAAGATATGGTTTAATTATCTTGATCCTAGTTGTGTGCGTAGTCCCCAGGATATGATTTATTACTTCTCTGCTAAATATTTCCCTGCTCATAAGAAACAAGCTGCCTTAAAGGAAATATACAACTTTGTGCAAATTAAAGAAGAGAGTCTCCCACAAGCTTGGGGGAGGCTTCTCAAGTTACTGAATGCTTTGCCTGATAATCCTCTTAAGAAAAATGAAATACTTGATATCTTTTATAATGGACTAACCGATGCTTCCAGAGATTACCTGGATAGTTGTGATGGTTCTCTTTTCAGGGAAAGAGCACCTGATGAAGCTGAAATTCTATTGAATAATGCTGACAAATGAAAATAACTGGGAACCTCCTGAGCCAGCTCCTGCTCCAATTAATGATCCTATTCCTAAACCAACTCCAAAGAAGAGAGGTGTTCTATTTCTCAGTCCCGAGGATATGCAAGAGGCAAAGAAATCTATGAAAGAAAAAGGTATTAAAGCTGAAGATGTTAAGAATTTACCTCCTATTGAAGAAATATATGGTCTTAATTTACCGCCTGTTGAAGAAACATATGATCTTGATCCATTACCTATTGAAAAACCTCCTGATCTTGATAACCCGACACAGGTAGTAAAGCTAAATTCTCTCCATAGATATGATAAAGTTGAAGTCCCTCCTACTAAAATGGCTAGTTAGTGCTTGGATGAGTTTGATAACTTTACGTTTAAGCAAGAAGACTTTAATGCTTAATTTGGCAGACAATTAAAACAAAATGCTTATATGATTAAACACTTGGGTGATTATATGGCTAATATTAGAGGTGAACTTAAACTTGTTAGCAAACATGCTTCTATAGTTACCACTCAAGTATAACAAGTACTTAAGGCTCGAAAAGAATTGCTCGATGAAATGAATAGTAAGAAAAATGATTATGCTGTTAGAGTGGCTACTAGAACTTGTAGAATGACTCAGGAACCTTTGTATCCTGAAGGCCACCCTAAGAGAATTGAGAAATATTCTTAGAGAAATAATATTGATTCACCTAGTTCTTCTAATAGGAAGAAAAAGAAAAATGATAGAACTATGCAAACTTCTAGTGAACCTATTGCTGAACCACCTGATAATCCAAATGATATCTCTATGTCTGATGCTGAAACACAATCTGGTAATGAACATGAACCTAGTGAAAATGTTAATGATAATGTTCATGATGATGCTCAACCTAGTAATGATAATGATGTAGAAATTGAACCTGCTGTTGATCTTGATAACCCACAATCAAAGAATCAACGTTATGATAAGAGAGACTTTGTTGCTAGGAAACATGGTAAAGAAAGAGAACCATGGGTTCAGAAACACATGCCTTTTCCTCCCAAACCATCCGAGAAAAAGGATGATGAGGATTTTGAGAGCTTTTCTAAAATGATTAGACCTATCTTTTTGCGTATGGGATTGACTGATATGCTGAAAATGAATCCTTATGCTAAGTACATGAAAGATATTGTTACTAATAAAAGAAAGATACCAGAAGCTGAAATTTCCACCATGCTTGCTAATTATACTTTTAAGGGTGGAATACCAAAGAAACTTGGAGATCCAGGAGTACCTACTATACCATGCTCCATTAAAAGAAATTATGTTAAAACTGCTTTATGTGATCTTGGAGCCGGTGTTAGTGTTATGCCTCTCTCTTTATATCGTAGACTTGATTTGAATAAGTTGACACCTACTAAAATATCTTTGCAAATGGCTGATAAATCAACCGCTATACCTGTCGGTATTTGTGAGGACGTGCCTGTTGTGGTTGCAAACGTTACTATTTTAACGGACTTTGTTATTCTTGATATTCCCGAGGATGATAGTATGCCTATTATTCTTGGAAGACCTTTTCTTAATACTGCAGGGGCTGTTATTGATTGCAACAAAGGCAATGCCACTTTTCATGTTAATGGTAATGAGCATACGGTACACTTTCCGAGGAAACAACCTCAAGTTCATAGTATTAATTCTATTGGAAAAATTCCATCGATTATATTTGGAGGTTTTGAATTTCCACTTCCTACTTTCAAGAAGAAATATGATATTCTTATTATAGGGGATGTGCATATCCCCGTTGAGGTAACATAGTGTTAGTCAATATTTCTCCGGTTCCATGTTAATCGGAATGAGTTTGTTAACAACACTTGATCAACCTTGTTAGTGGATTCCTTTTGATGAGCATGAGATGGATGAAACTAGAAGCACAACCTTATGTACCCTCTTTATACTTTCTGTTATTTAGTAGAATTAAAGTAAAAATAGTATTTTTCTGTCTGTTTCCTGGTTTATCCGTGCAATATAGAAATATCCCGAAAATAAAAGTCCTTAGAATGCCATGCCAATTTAATATGATTTTTTTGGGAATATTTGAGGATTTATGGTGCAAAAATCACCGCGGGGGGACCTGCCACCTGGCCATGAGGGTGGAGGGCGCTCCCTACCCCCCTGGGCGCGCCCCCTGCCTCGTGGGCCCACGGTGGCCCTCCTCCACTTATTCCAGCACCCATCCTCTTCTTCTTCCTCACACAAATACAAATATCCAACTCAAGCACGAGTTCTAGCTCTCTTTGCTGTGATTTTCGATCTCCTTGCTCAAAGCACCTCTCGCAAAACTGCTTGGGGAGATTGTTCCTTGGTATGTGACTCCTCCATTGGTCCAATTAGTTTTTGTTCTAGTGCTTTATTCTTTGCAAATTTGTGCTGCATAGGTGACCATGTTCTTGAGCTTGCATGTCAAATTTATATGGTTCCAAGTAGTTCTAATGCTTGATATAGGCTCTAGGCACTTGTAGGAGTAGTTGCAATCAATTTTGTTGAGCTTCGTCACTTTTGTTTGAAGTTACTAAAAATTTCAGAAATTTTTCAGAGAAAAGCAATATGTTTAGGAAGATGTTCCAAGGTGGTTCTTCTAAGAAGCAAGGACCCAGGCTTGCTATCCATGATGCTGACGAGGAACCACCAAGAGACGCTCTAGTGCGGCCTTGCGAATGGCCGTCGGAAAATTTTACGGATCGTGCAGGAAATAAAGAAGAATTCAATGCATATTTGCGTAATGCCGGTCTTGAGGACTTTGAGGCAAACAAATGCCCCCAATATCATGATCTCACAAGTTCATTTGTGAGGAGGTTTGAGTATTCATCTTCGCGTAATTCTCCTTCACTCATGTTTGATCTTTATGATGAATCTTATACCATGGACTTAGAGGATTTTACTCTCGCCTGCAAACTTCCACAATGGGGTAGTGTTAGGGATCCCCCTAAATCTGAATTTAGAAACTTTCTTGCCAGTATAACTGTAGGGGAATCTAGAGATATAACGCAAGCTACCATAGGGAGCATTCACTTTCCTGTTATACATTATTTTGCTCTCTTCATAGGTAGATGCATAAATGCTAAGGATGAAGCATGTCACATGTGTGTCCCGGACCTTAGCATTCTCAGGAGTGCTGTGTTAGGAGACCAATCTTATCATATGGGAGCCATTGTGGCTCGTAGGTTGCATCATAATAGACATAATGGAGATTTCTTTGGAGGAATTTATGCAACCCGCTTAGCTAAATTTCTTGAGATAAACGTTCGTGAAGGAGACATGGAGTTGCCTCCTGCTTATTTAGATTTTGATCCTATGGTTTCTCACCATTTTGTTGAGAGGACTGAGTCACCTCTCCAGTATCGATAAATCTTTAACAAATGGCATGTTGTCCGTATTACTCTCCCTGCTCCTGCCTTCTTTGATTACCAGGCAAATGGAAGATATACTATTACCAGAGAGGAGGCAGATGAGTACAAAAGGAGAGCGGAGGCAGCCCGACTCCACGCTGCAGCTCAGGAGGCGATAACCGCTGCATCACAGTACAAACCCAACTATTCTTCGTCGCAGTACGTTCCCAGCTACACCTACGGGTATCTGCCAGGCCATCCCTGGCAATAAACCAACTTAGGCCAAAAGCCTACGGGTATTCGCCAGGCCATCACTGACATTACATTTATGTTCACACACACTCATTGCTAGATGTCGGTGCTCATACTCTTTCACTGTAATATCCATGCTAGTTTATTTTTTTTCCTGCTTTCTTCTTGTGTGCTCGTTAAACCTTAAGAAAAACCAACAAAACTAGTAGTAGTTTACTTTTCTGCTATAGTAGTAGTAATTAAAAAGAAAACCCAAAAATATTTCCCGTTCTTCTTTTGCTTGTTGGGAGCTTTCCTGTGTAAATAGTTTTATTTCCTTTCTTTTATTTGGGGGTTAGTAGGAGAAGATCATGATTAAATTGTTGAAGTGGCTCTTATATGCATGATTGTTGATTTAACCAAGAGCCCATATTTCATTGTCTTCTCCTGTTTATTGAATGCTCACAGATTCCAGCTTAGTCCAATGCACATACACTCTTATTATTATTCACATCGTTCGGTCGTGCAAGTGAAAGGCAATTATGATGATATATGATGGACTGACTGAGATGGGAAAAGCTGGTATGAACTCGGCCTCTTTTGTTTTTGTAAATATGATGAGTTCATCGTTCTTGATTCAGCTTATTATGAATAAACATGTTTGCAATGACAATTAGAGATCATAGTTGCTTGTGCCATGCTTGATTAGCTATGAGTTATAATGGTTTACCTTGCGTGCCAACATGCTATTGAGATGATTATGATGTGGTATGATGGGGTGGTATCCTCCTTTGAATGATTTAAGTGACTTGACTTGGCACATGTTCACGCATGTAGTTGAAACAAAATCAACATAGCCTTCACGATATTTATGTTCATGGTGGATTATATCCTACTCATGCTTGCATCCAATGTTTATTAATTTTAATGCATGTATATGGTTGTTGTCGCTCTCTAGTTGGTCGCTTCCCAGTCTTTTGCTAGCCTTCACTTGTACTAAGCGGGAATACTGCTTGTGCATCCAATCCCTTAAACCCCAAAGTTATTCCAGATGAGTCCACTATACCTACCTATATGCGGTACTTACCTGCCGTCCCAAGTAAATTTGTATGTGCCAAACTCTAAACCTTCAAATAAACATTCTGTTTTGTATGCTCGAATAGCTCATATATCAACCAAGGCTGCCCTTATCTTCCATGTTAGGCGGGTTATTCTCAAGAGGAGTGGACTCCGCTCCTCACTCACGAGAAAATGGCTGGTCACCGGGATGCCCAGTCCCATGCTTTATGCAAACTAAATCAAAATTAATTGCAAACAAAACTCCCCCTGGGACCTGATGTATGTTGGAGGCACTCGTTGTTTCGAGCAAGCCATGGATTGATGCTTGTTGGTGCAGGGGGAGTATAAACTTTACCAATCTGTTTGGGAACCGCCTATAATGTGTGTGACATGGAAGATATCGCTATCTCTTAGTTGTTATGTTGACAATGAAAGTATACCCGCTCAAAATATTATTTATCTCTATTTCAAAACCGAGCTCTGGCACCTCTACAAATCCCTGCTTCCCTCCGCGAAGGGCCTATCCATTTACTTTTATGTTGAGTCATCACCCTCTTATTAAAGAGCACTAGCTGGAGAGCACAGCTGTCATTTGCATTCATCACTATTAATTTATATTGGGTGTGACTATGATTGGATCTCTTTTACCATGAATTACAATGTCTAGTCAGTCCTTGATCTTTAAAGGTGCTCTGCATTTATGTTTTGCGGTCTCAAAAAGGGCTAGCGAGATACCATCCCGTTATATCATATTATGATTGTTTTGAGAAAGTGTTGTCATCCGAGATTTATTATTATGGCTCGCTAGTTGATTATGCTATTGATATGAGTAATCATGAGACCTGAGAATTATTGCAAATGTGGTTAGCTATGATATTTGCTGAAAACTTGAATGCTGGCTTGACACATTTACAACAACAAGAACAATAAGAGTTTGTAAAAGTTTTTCTTTTTCTCTTTCAGTTTTTCAACTGAATTGCTTGAGGACAAGCAAGGGTTTAAGCTTGGGGGAGTTGATACTTCTCCGTCGTACTTTTCCAAACACTTTTGCCCTTGTTTTGGACTCTAACTTGTATGATTTGAATGGAACTAACCCGGAGTGACATTGTTTTCAGCACAATTGCCATGATGTTGTTTTATGTGTAGAAAACAAAAGTTCTCGGAATGACCTGAAACTCCACAGAATATCTTAGAATAAATAATAAAAAATCCTCGCCAAAGATGAAGACCAGGGGGCCCACACCCTGTCCACGAGGGTGGGGGGCGCCCCCCCTTAGGGCGCGCCCCCTACCTCATGGGCCCCCTGGAGACTTTTCGATGCCAACTCCAACTCTATATATTTGCTTTCGGGGAGAAAAAAATAGGAGGAAAGAAATCATCGCGTTTTATGATATGGAGCCACCGCCAAGCCCTAAAACCTCTCGGGAGGGCTGATCTGGAGTCCGTTCGGGGCTCCGGAGAGGGGGATTCGTCGCCGTCGTCATCATCAACCATCCTCCATCACCAATTTCATGATTCTCACCTCCGTGCGTGAGTAATTCCATCGTAGGCTTGCTGGACGGTGATGGGTTGGACGAGATTTATCATGTAATCGAGTTAGTTTTGTTAGGGTTTGATCCCTAGTATCCATTATGTTCTGAGATTGATGTTGCTATGACTTTGCTATGCTTAATGCTTGTCACTAGGGCCCGAGTGCCATGATTTCAGATCTGAACCTATTATGTTTTCATGAATATATGTGTGTTCTTGATTCTATCTTGCAAGTCTATAGTCACCTACTATGTGTTATGATCCGACAACCCCGAAGTGACAATAATCGGGACCAGTCCCGGTGATGACCATAGTTTGAGGAGTTCATGTATTCACTATGTGCTAATGCTTTGTTCCGGTTCTCTATTAAAAGGAGGCCTTAATATCCCTTAGTTTCCAATAGGACCCAGCAGCCACGGGAGGGTAGGACAAAAGATGCCATGCAAGTTCTTTTCCATAAGCACGTATGACTATATTCGGAATACATGCCTACATTACATTGATGAATTTGAGCTAGTTCTGTGTCACCCTATGTTATGACTGTTGCATGATGAACCGCATCCGGCATAATTATCCATTATCGGTCCAATGCCTACGAGCTTTCCATATACTGGTTTACGCTTATTTACTTTTCCGCTGCTACTGTTACAATCACTACAAAACACCAAAAATATTACTTTTGCTTCCTTTACTTTTGTTGCCGTTACCACCACTATCATATTACTTTGCTACTAAACACTTTGCTGCAGATACTAAGTTTTCAGGTGTGGTTGAATTGACAACTCAGCTGCTAATACTTGAGAATATTCTTTGGCTCCCCTTGTGTCGAATCAATAAATTTGGGTTGAATACTCTACCCTCGAAAGTTGTTGCGATCCCCTATACTTGTGGGTTATCATGTATGCGGTCCGATGAGTGTTGAGGCACGCGGCGGGTATCATTATTTTTTGACCTTGATAGATGATTTGAGCAGATATGGGTATATCTACTTAATGAAACACAAGTCTAAAACATTTGAAAAGTTCAGAGAATTTCAGAGTGAAGTGGAGAATCATCCTAACAAGAAAATAAAGTTTCTACGATCTGATCACGGATTCCAATATTTGAGGTACGAGTCTGGCCTTCATTTAAAACAATGTGGAATAGTTTCACAACTCACGCCACCTGGAACACCACAGTGTAATGGTGTGTCTGAATGTCGTAACTATATATTATTAGATATGGTGTGATCTATGATGTCTCTTACCGATTTACCACTATATCGTTTTGGGGTTACGCATTAGAGACAGATGCATTCACGTTAAATAGGGCACCATCTAAATCCGTTGAGATGACACCGTATGAACTGTTGTTTGGAAGAAACCTAACCTGTCGTTTCTTCAAGTTTGGGGTTGCGACACCTATGTCAAAAGGCTTTAGCCTGATAAGCTCGAACCCAAATGGGAGAAGTGCATCTTCACAGGATACCCTAAGGAAACTATTGGGTACAACTTCTACCACATATCCGAAGGCAAGATATTTGTTGCCAAGAATGGAACATTTCTAGAGAAGGAGTTTCTCCGGAAAGAAGTGAGTGGGAGGAAAGTAGAACTTGATGAGGTAATAGTACCTTCTCTCAATTTGGAAAGTATCACATCAGAGAAATCCGTTCCCGTGATGCCTACACCAACTAGAGAGGAAGCTAATGATGATGGTCATGAAACTTTGGATCTACTTACTACTGGACCTCATAGGTCGAACAAAGCACGTTCCACACCAGAGTTGTATGGTAATCCTATCCTGGAAGTCATGTTACTAGACCATGGTGAATCTATGAACTATGAAGAAGCTATGATGAGCCCAGATTCTGATAAATGGCTTGAGGCCATTGTCGGTGTCAAAACCGGCGGATCTCGGGTAGGGGGTCCCGAACTGTGCGTCAAGGTCGGATGGTAACAGGTGACAAGGGACACTTTATTTTACCCAGGTTCGGGCCCTCTCGGTGGAGGTAAAACCCTACTCCTGCTAGATTAATATTGATGATATGGGTAGTACAAGAGTGGATCTACCATGAGATCAAGGAGGCTAAACCCTAGAAGCTAGCCTATGGTTTGATTGTGTATGATGATGGTTGTCCTACGGACTACAACCCTTCGGTTTATATAGACACCGGATAGGGTTAGGGTTACACAGAGTCGGTTACAATGGTAGGAGATCTTGAATATCCGCACGCCTAGCTTGCCTTCCATGCCAAGAAAAGATCCTTCCGAACACGGGACGAAGTCTTCAATCTTGTATCTTCATAGTCCCGGAGTCCGGCTGAAGGTATAGTCCGGCTATCCGAACACCCCCTAATCAAGGACTCCCTCAGTAGCCCCTGAACCAGGCTTCAATGACGACGAGTCCGGCGCGCAGATTGTCTTTCGCATTGCAAGGCGGGTTCCTCCTCCAAGTCCTTCAAGAAGATTATAAACACCAGAAATAGTGTTCGGCTCTGCAAAATAAGTTTCCACATATTGCCATATAGAGAATAATATTAACACAAATCAAATCTGCTGACGTATCCGGCAGTGCGTCATAACAATGCGACCAAGCCTTCTATATAAATTGCTTTCATTGTTCCACCTCAGCTTGTTTAGCGAGGCGGTTTCCTTGGCACGTCTTGTCGAAGCAGAGATCATGTGCCCCCTTTAACGGGATTCTCATTAATACGGACGTGGGTAACCCAATCGTGCCCGTTAGCACGTTTACCTTAATTAAAGGCTAGTCCAAGACGGTTACGGGGAGGGCGCTTGATATTCTGCCTCTTATAAAGAGACCAAGGCCCTGTTCCCCACTTCTATTCTCAAAACGAGCTCGCCCGTCGCCTCGAGTTCCAACACCCTAGGCTTCCAGATTTCGAGTGCACCAGATCTTCGATAATGTCCGGCTCTGACCTCCAAGGCCGATGGATGCCCTCCTCTGTTACGGAGGAGGACGTATCAAGATTGAGGGAAGCTAGATTCCTGACCAGGGAGATTCCGCACAGGCTGCCTGTTCAAAGACAGGTGATCCCTAGCCCTCAGCCCGGCGAGAGTGTGGTATTCGTATCCCACTTCCTTCGGGGTTTAGGCTTCCCCGTGGATCCCTTTGTAAGGGGGCTGATGTTTTATTATGGGCTGGAATTCCATGACTTAGCTCCGGAGTCCATCCTCCATATCTCCTCGTTCATAGTTGTGTGCAAAGCGTTCCTCCGTGTTACCCCTCACTTCGGATTGTGGCTCAAGACCTTCAAAGTAGAACCGAAGATAATCGAAGGGCGCCACGCAGAGTGCGGAGGCGCTGCTATAAAAAGAAATGCCGACGCTCCATGGCCCGAGGGCGCTTTTCAAGAGGAGCTTGGCTTATGGCAACATGAGTGGTTCTACATCACCCGCTCCTCGGGGCATCGCATGGGTGGTGCCTCCGGCCTTTCGCTCGGGTCCCCCACCACGGTTAGCATCGTGGATTAACACAGGGTTAGATCGGGGCTTGCCCAAAGACGTTCCTCTGCTGCAGGGCCGCATTAAGGATCTCTTGAAGGGAGACCTCAACCTGGTCAAGGTGACACAAGTCATGCTGATTCGCCGGACACTGCCCGGCCAACGTCACCCCCTTCGCTTGTGGGAATTCAATCCGGAGGGACCACGAGCTCTCCAGAATTTTATGGGCGTGACGCCTGTGGAGACGTATAAACTGTTCTTCGGATCACAAGAAGTGAGTCCGGATTTGACCGAGGATGCTGGTTTAAGCCGCAATCGCCCGGATACTCAAGTAGGTGACCTTGCGACCGGACCTTCTATCCGCATAATTAACTTGCTTTTTAACAGCACTTTTCCTTTTAAGCAGGAGTGGATAGCGAAGGCGAAGCTGATCCGGTGTCCGGCTCCCCTTCCCGAAACCAGGTTGGATCCTGTGCTAGTCAGGATGCTAGAGGTAGTGCCTTTGGAGGGAAATATGGGAGCGGACAAGGAGACCGTGGCCTCTCTGAAAGAGACCATTCCAAAGGGGGGAATCGATAATTCTCCTCCTAAGGGAAAGAAAAGGGCCGCCTCTAACCGCCCGGAAACCATAGCTTCAAAGCGGGGGAAAGAATCCTTGTCAGAGGGCCCGACGCCAGGGAGCCCCTCGGCCGAACTAAACCCTCAAAGGGAACAGCTCTCCAGTGAGCCGTAAGTAGAAGAAGAGTTATTATTTTAAGAGAAATCCTTGATTTATATCTGAGAGGTTTTAACCGAAACTTTACTTTGCAGTTCGGACCTTAGCCCTTCTCAGCAGAACTCGTCTTCGGGGGATCTTCTTCTGGAGATGATGGAGAGCGGAACGCCTCCTCCTTCTGTGTCGCCTAGCAAGGCGGGCGACGCTGAAGTGTCGTCGCGGGGGATTTCTCCGGATCCGCTAGGGGTGGATGGTGCTACCCCCCGAGGTTCTCCGTGTCCGGCCTTTGAGGAAGGCCATGGGACGAGTCCGGCACCATCTGGTGTTCGGTCAGAGGAGCTAAAGATTCTGCTGGGGCGAGCCTCTGTCTCAGAGGAGCATCGTGCGTTAATGAGCATGGTGATTGAAAAGATTTCATCCGCAGAAAGCGGACTGCACGAGGCCGTCAAGAGTTTAGTGGCAGGGCTTGAGGTACGTTTTAAATAACGTATATTTGTATTAATTGCGCATAAATAAAGTGCGCCCTGTGTAGATAGTAGCCCCTGAGACTCTATGCGTCGTAAAGATGTACGGCGCGCAGAGGATCTTAATCCCAGGTCCTTTAAGTGGCACCTTTATACGTAGGTGGCTGATTTTCCGGAGTCGGGCCGGACTTGTGAATATGCCGAACTAAAGCGACAACTGGATGAGGCAGAAGCCGACATCGTGCTTGTTAACAAGCGGCTTGATGGTGCTCAAGGTATTGAAATCATTAGGCGATTGTGAGTAAGAGGAGCTTTATGTCAATATCTTACCGTGTGTGTGCTTGACGCAGATGGTGCGGCCGCCGTGGAAGGTCTTAGGGCCGAACTCGCCCGAGCGAAGGAACAAGCCAGAAAAAGCGATGCGGCTGCCGTGAAAGCCCTTGAAGAGCTGAAAGCCAAACAGGCTTCCCATTGCCGAAGCAAGGAGGAGGCGGCTGATATGGCCGTAATGTTAAAAAGTGCTACTGACCGTTCCAAGCTTCTTGAAGAAGAAGGTCGGGCGAGGCAAACGAGCTTAGAGAAAGCTGTTACCGACGCCAAGGACGCCCGCTCTGTAATGAGAGCGGCAAAGGAGGAGCTACGTCAAGCCTGACTAATTGCGGATGGAAAGCCCTTCTTGCTGCGGAGAAAATTTTGCGACCCGAGGTTTGCCCCGTTGGACCGAGCGTGGAGTGTAGAGGACACCTATCTAGATTTGGCGGCTAGTGCTGCTGATGCGACCAAACACTTTCAAGATAAGAAGGGTCATGAAGTGGAGAAACTCTTCTGGTCGCAATTCATCAATCCAGAGCGTCCACTTGCAATGGACGGTCACCTGGCCCAATGGGTCAAACTGAATAGGTTGTCCGGACTCGCCATGAAGTATGTCATGGATTATCTGTGTCCGGGGAGATCGAAGTCGAAGAGTTATTTCAGCTTGGTGCAGCAATTTCTCGACATGGTGCCACGTATCGGTGCTGTGAAGAGGTGAGCGTGCATGGAGGGAGCTCGGTTGGCTCTTGCCCGTGTCAAGACATACTGGGAAGATATGGAGCCCACCGTTGTTGCATCCCGGGATTCGGATAAAAGCCGAATACCTTCCGAGCAATATTTTGAGGAAGTCCTCGAAGGCGCTCGCATAATAGAGACGCAGTGCTCGAAGGATGCTATGTTATGATAGCATATGTAATCATGAAACAGTATTTCGATAAATTGTAGGGGCATATTTTTAGACTTGTGCCTTCAAGTATTAGGAACACCTCCTGTGCGGCCGTTTAAATATATAAATTCTGAAAGATTGCAGTCGTTGGCTTCAGCCCCCACGCACATAGTGCGGGGGTGCGCGCAGAAGACGCATTTTCACACTTAACCCAACGTCTTGGTCCTATAAAGGAGGTGATAGCGCAGCGGGCTAGGCAACCGGACTATAATGCTTTAACACTTTCACTTAGCCATAGGAGCTTGACAGTAGGACTCTTTAGGTAGCCCTTTAGTGGCGACTGCGCTTTGCCCGAGTTCAAAGCGCGTACGTGCCTGACCGGGAAACGGCCCTTCGTCAAAGCGGAGGAATTCGATAAATTCCTATGAGTCATCGAGTGGCGACCAGTCTCGCGCTACATCATGACAGTCGGTTTTCGGCTTCCTCTACTGAGGTGCTCACCCGGCCGAACCGGGGCACAATCGCAGTAGTTCTCCTGGTGCTACCTTAGCCGATAGAGCGGAACATAAGGTAGCCGAACTCAGGAGCCGGGCAACCCAACATATGACCAAAATCATGATTCGGAGCTGATGCATATAGTGCCAAAACTCGCGACGCCGAACACTCCCTAAGGTGTTCGGTCTTTGTGAGTGCATAGAAAACAACACCCTTAAACAAAAGAGAAAAAAGCCCTTTGTGTCTAGGTATGAGCAAGAATTCTGGCGTGGCCACATGCCAAAATGCCAGCCTCCTCCTTGGTTATATCATAAAAGAAAAACCAGGGGATGTGTAGCAGCAAGAGACAGTAAAAAAGGTTTACGCAGGGTCTTAATCTAAAAAGAATCCTTTAGGACGGGTCCCTACTGCACGTCTGCGCATGTGTCTCCGCTGTGCCGTGGCCTGGACGGGCGCCGCACGACGTTCATCTGTAAAAGAGAAAAACTAATTTGAAAAACGGGTCGTGCGGAACAAAATATAAAGTAAAGAATATATAAGGTTGAGTTTTATTGTCTCTGCGTACAGCCCCTGGTATGGGGGTATATGGCGTACTAAGCCTGCGTTAATGATGGACTTGTGCCGAACTCGTTGAGTCCAGGTCCGTGGCCTTTGATGACTTATAAAAAAGTCCTTTGGCTGGCGAGGCCACTTTATTGTGCGGCTGTTTAAGCGGCCGCGCAATCTTCCGTTTGGAGGAGGCGTATTTTAGTGCGCTCCTTTTAAAGAGATGATGCCTCGAGGACCGGGCATCTTAAGCGTGAGAGATGCGTAATGCGGTATTGCGTTAAAGTGAGTGAAAGCTCCGTGTCCCATTAGTGCTTGATAACGACTTGAAAACGGGACTACATGGAAGGTCAGCTTTTCGCGACGAAATTTATTGGGAGAGCCAAATATGACTACAAGCCGGAGAAGACCCATACAATGGGTGTCCGGGCCTGGTGCTACCCCTTGAAAGGAGGTTTTGCTGTGGCGGATTCTTGCTGGGTTTATGCCCATGCGGTGGATTGTATCCTGATATATCAGGTTTAGTCCACTGCCGCCGTCCATAAGGACATTGGTAAACTGGGATCCATCGATTATTGGATCCAGTATCAGGGCAGTCCGGCCTGCGTTTTTGATATTTCTAGAATAATCTAGCTGATCAAAAATGATTGGCTTCAGTGACCAGTGGCGGGACTCGTGAGGGGAAAGCTTGATTGTGCGTACCTTTATGGGTGCCACACGTTTTGTTACGTGAAGTAAGTTCACTGTTTTGACTTCTTGCGGGAAGTTCTTTTGTTTCCTGGTATTCTGCCTTTGGGGTTCGTCCTCTTCTTCACTTGGTGTATCGAGCCCCTTGTGTGCGGCGTTAAGCTGTCCGGATTGTTTAAAAACCCAACAATCTCTGTGGGTGTGATTGGCAGGCCTCCCAGGAGTACTGTGTATCTGACATATTCTCTCCAGGATTCTATTCAAGCTGGACGGATCATCCCTATTATCCTAAAGGGGTGGTTTTGTCTGATTTTGCCGTGAGCTTTTGAATCCGGCATTGACTGTCGTGCACTTCAGACTTTTTCTTTTGATTCTACGACAGTCCTTATTTCGCCGCGGTTTTCCGTTTCCATCCCTGATTTCTGATGTACTTGGGTCGTTGGGGCTGCATCGTGCCAACCAGCTGTCCTCTCCTGCGCAAAAGCGGGTCATGAGGCTTGTGAGTGCGGCCATTGTTCTTGGCTTTTCCTGGCCGAGGTGTCTGGCGAGCCATTCGTCTCGGACATTATGTCTGAAAGCTGCTAGGGCTTCGGCGTCCGGACAATCCATTATCTGATTCTTTTTAGTGAGGAATCTGTTCCAGAATTGTCGAGCTGATTCTCCGGGCTGCTGAGTTATATGACTGAGATCGTCTGCGTCCTGGGGGCGGACATAGGTCCCTTGAAAGTTTGCTCGGAAAGCATCCTCGAGTTCTTCCCAACTTCTAATTGTGTTTTCGGGAAGGCTTTTAAGCCAGTGCCGGGCTGGCCCTTTAAGCTTAAGAGGTAAATATTTTATGGCGTGGAGATCATCTCCTCTAGCCATGTGTATGTGGAGGATGTAATCCTCGATCCAGACTCCAGGGTCTGTTGTTCCATCGTACGCCTCTATGTTAACGGGTTTGAATCCCTCTGGAAATTCATATTTCAAGACCTCATCGGTGAAACATAGGGGGTGTGCGGCGCCCCTGTATTTGGGTGTGCCGGATTCTGATGATGGATTTTTTGCATTGCTTGTGAGAGCTTGCTTCCTTGGCCCGTAAATGGACCTGGCTGGGCCATGATGCGAGTCTTTAATTGGGTCGCATGCCGCTTTGAGTGCGGCGCCGCTTGCCGTTTTATGGTGGTCGTGGGGTCGTCTATCCGACCGTGTGGCTTTTTTATTTTTTAAGTGTGGGGGCTCTAGGGCCTCCTGGTCGAATTCGGGCAGTAGTTTTCTCTTCGGATAACTTTTAGTGCGGCGGCTGCCGCTGTATTTATCTGCGGTCTTGATTACCTTGTTCCATCTTGTTCTAAGTGCATCTTCTACCGTCTTTAGCTTCCGCTTCTGCTTTTTCAGGCTGCATGATGTGGCAACGAGCCTTTTGTAGAGATTCTTCTGCTCCGTGGTTTTATCCGGCGTGAGATCGTCCGGAGTTCTGTTATGGCCGTGGGAGGGCTGTCTGTCCTCTCCATCCGTGTTGCCCTGTTCGGACGGCTGCTCTGAGGCATGCTCGACGTCTACTGGCTCATCCTGCTCTGCGGCTGGGTCTTGATCGAGGCGGGGCTTGGCTTGGCGTCTACGTCGCCGCTTTGACTGCTTTTCGGAGGGTTTACCCCTTTTTCCGCCCCCTTCTTCCTCGTTGTCGTTTCCTGTAGGGGTATCCACCATGAATACATCGTTAGGTGGGGTGGAGGTCCAGTGCCCTATAGGTGCTGGTCCTACTTCGTCTCCGTTTTCGTCGTCCATACCGTCGAAGGCTTCGGATCTGAAGTCAAGTATGTCAGATAAATCATCGACAGTGGCTATTAAATGGGTGGTGGGTGGGCTTTGAATTTCTTCATCGTCCGAATCCCAACCTCGCAGACCATAGTCCGGCCTGGGCTCTCCTGATAAAGAGAGAGACTTGAGAGAATTCAGGATATCACCGAAAGGTGAGCACTGAAAGATGTCCGCGGCGGTGAACTCCATTACAAGCGCCAATCAGATTCGATCGGCGGGGGCACGAAAGGCCCGGAGTTCGGAGAAGAATCCGGCTCCTTGGAGTCCTGGGCTGTGCAGACTACAGTGCTGGCGTTCGGCTCGATCGCCTTTGAGATCGTAGCCCCTGAGGTGACGTCCAACCGTTCATCCTCGGAGAACACAGCGGGCTCCGAGTCAAGGATCGGGGCCGGAGCGTGTGCGGCCTCCAGGGTACTATTCGGAGGCAGAGCTATATCATGCCCCTCGAAATAGTGCAGCGCACTTGGCTATGGCTCGAACCCGTCGAAGATCAAGTCTCCGCGGATATCGGCCGTGTACTTTAAGCTTCCAAACCTGACTTGATGGCCAGGGGCGTAGCTTTCGATCTGCTCCAGATGACCAAGCGAATTGGCCCGCAGAGCGAAGCCGCCGAAGATGAAGATTTGTCCGGGGAGGAAAGTCTCACCCTGGACCTCATCGTTGTTGATGATCAAAGGAGCCATCGGGCCTAAAAGCGACGAGACAGAGGAACTCTCAATGAAAGCACCAATGTCGGTGTCAAAACCGGCGGATCTCGGGTAGGGGGTCCCGAACTGTGCGTCAAGGTCGAATGGTAACAGGAGACAAGGGACACTTTATTTTACCCAGGTTCGGGCCCTCTCGGTAGAGGTAAAACCCTACTCCTGCTAGATTAATATTGATGATATGGGTAGTACAAGAGTGGATCTACCATGAGATCAAGGAGGCTAAACCCTAGAAGCTAGCCTATGGTTTGATTGTGTATGATGATGGTTGTCCTACGGACTACAACCCTCCGCTTTATATAGACACTGGATAGGGTTAGGGTTACACAGAGTCGGTTACAATGGTAGGAGATCTCGAATATCCGCACGCCTAGCTTGCCTTCCACGCCAAGAAAAGATCCTTCCGGACACGAGACGAAGTCTTCAATCTTGTATCTTCATAGTCCTGGAGTCCGGCTGAAGGTATAGTCCGGCTATCCGAACACCCCCTAATCTAGGACTCCCTCAGCCATGAAATCTGAGATGGGATCCATGTATGAGAACAAAGTGTGGACTTGCCCGATGATCGGCGAGCCATATAAAATAGATGGGTCTTCAAGAAGAAGACTAACGCTGATGGTAATGTCATTGTCTACAAAGCTCGACATGTCGCGAAAGGTTTTCGACAAGTTCAAGGAGTTGACTACGATGAGACTTTCTCACCCGTAGCGATGCTTAAGTCTGTCTGAATCATGTTAGCAATTGCCGTATTTTATGTTATGAAATATGGCAAATGGACGTCAAAACTGTATTCCTTAATGGATTTCTTAAAGAAGAGTTGTATATGATGCAACCAGAAAGTTTTGTCGATCCTGAAGGTGCTAACAAAGTGTGCAAGCTCTAGTAATCCATCTATGGACTGGTGCAAGCATCTAGAAGTTGGAATATATGCTTTGATGAGGTGATCAAAGCATATGGTTTTAAACAAACTTTCGGAGAAGCCTGCATTTACAAGAAAGTGAGTGGGAGCTCTGTAGCATTTCTAATATTATATGTGGATGGCATATTGTTGATTGGAAATGATATAGAATTTCTAGATAGCATAAAAGGATACTTGAATAAGAGTTTTCAATGAAAGACCTCGGTGAAGCTGCTTATATATTGGGCATCAAGATCTGTAGAGATAGATCAAGATGCTTAATAGGACTTTCCCAAAGCACATACCTTGACAAAGTTTTGAAGAAGTTCAAAATGGATCAGTTAAAGAAAGGGTTCTTGCCTGTGTTACAAGGCGTGAAGTTGAGTCAGACTCAAAGCCCGACCACTGCAGAAGATAGAGAGAAAATGAAAGCCATTCTCTATGCCTCAGCCATAGCTATCATGTATGCTATGCTGTGTACCAGACCTGATGTGTTCCTTGCCATAAGTCTGGCAGGGAGGTACCAAAATAATCCAGGAGTGGATCACTGGACAGCGGTCAAGAACATCCTGAAGTACCTGAAAAGGACCAAGGATATGTTTCTCGTTTATGGAGGTGACAAAGATCTCGTCGTAAATGGTTACGTCGATGCTATCTTTGCCACTAATCCGGATGACTCTAAGTCACAAACCGGATACGTGTTTATATTGAATGGTGGAGCTGTCAGTTGGTGCAGTTCCAAGCAAACTGTCATGGAGGGATTTACATGTGAAGCGGAGTACATGGCTGCTTCGGAAGCAGCAAACGAAGGAGTCTGGATGAAGGAGTTCATATCCGATCTAGGTGTAATACCTAGTGCATTGGGTCCAATGAAAATCTTTTGTGACAATACTGGAGCAATTGCCTTTGCGAAGGAATCCAAATTTCACAAAAGAACCAAACACATCAAGAGACGTTTCAACTCCATCCGTGATCAAGTCAAGGAGGGAGACATAGAAATTTGCAAAATACATACGGATCTGAATGTAGCAGACCCGTTGAGTAAGACTCTTCTACGAGCAAAACATGATCAGTACCAAGACTCCATGGGTGTTAGATTCATTACAATGTAATCTTGATTATTGACTCTAGTGCAAGTGGGAGACTGAAGGAAATATGCCCTAGATGCAATGATAAAGTTGTTATTTTATATTTCCTTATTCATGATAAAGGTTTATTATTCATTCTAGAATTGTATTGATTGGAAACCTAAATACATGTGTGAATATATAAACAAACACTGTGTCCCTAGTGAGCCTATACTTGACTAGCTCGTTGATCAAACATGGTTAAGGTTTCCTAACCATGGACATGAGTTGTCATTTGATAACGGGATCACATCATTAGGAGAATGATGTGATGGACAAGACCCATCCGTTAGCTTAGCATTATGACCGTTCAGTTTTATTGCTATTGCTTTCTTCATGTCAAATACATATTCCTTCAACTATGAGATTATGCAGCTCCCGGATACCGTAGGAATGCCTTGTGTGCTATCAAACGTCACAACGTAACTAGGTGATTAGAAAGATGCTCTACATGTATCTCCGAAGGTGCTTGTTGAGTTGGCATGGATCGAGATTAGGATTTGTCACTCCGAGTATCAGAGTGGTATCTCTGGGCCCTCTCGGTAATACACATCATAAACTTGCAAGTAAATGACTAAGGAGTTAGTCATGAAGTGATGTATTACGAAATGAGTAAAGAGAGTTGCCAGTAACGAGATTGAACTAGGTATGAAGATACCGATGATCGAATCTCGGGCAAGTAACACATCGATAGACAAAGGGAATAACGTATGTTATCATAACGGTTCGACCGATAAAGATCTTCGTAATATGTAGGAGCCAATATGAGCATCCAGGTTCTGCTATTGGTCATTGACCGAAGAGGTGTCTCGGTCATGTCTACATAGTTCTCGAACCCGTAGGGTCCGCACGCTTAACATTCGATGATGATATTGTATTATATGAGTTATATGATTTGGTGACCGAATGTTGTTCAGAGTCCCGGATGAGATCACAGACATGACGAGGAGTCTCAAAATGGTCGAGAGGTAAAGATTTATATATAGGAGAGTAGTATTCGGACACCAGAAGTGTTCCGGGGGGTATCGGGTACATATCGGGTCGAAGGGGTTCCGGGCACCGCCGGCAAAAGATATGGGCCTTATGGGTCAAGAGGGGAAACACACCAGCCACCAGGGTCTGGTGCGCCCCCCATATGGGCCGAACCAGGGGGAGAAGGAAAGAGGGGAAGAGAAAGGAAAGGGGGATTCGGGCTCCCCTTCCCTTTCTCCCCCTCCTCTTTTCTTCCCCCTCCAGCAAATAAGGCAGGGGCGTCGGCCATGGGAAGACCGCAAGTAGGATTTGGCCTACTTGGGCGCCTCCTGGGTGCCTCCCTCCTCCCTCCCACCTATATATATATGTGGGGGGCTCCCCTAGCACACACCATACAATAGTTTTAGCCGTGTGCGGCACCCCCTTCCATAGTTTACACCCCCAGTCATATCTTTGTAGTGCTTAGGAGAAGCCCTGTGAGGATCACTTCACGATCACCTTCACCAGATCGTCGTGCTGACGGAACTCATCTACTACCTCGACATCTTGTTAGCTCAAGAAGGCGAGGGACGTCATTGAGCTAAACGTGTGTAGAACAAGGTGTCGTACGTTCAGTACTTGATCGGTCGGAGCTAGAAGTAGTTCGACTACATCAACCGCATTGTCAAACGCTTCCTCTTACGGTCTACGAGGGAATGTAGACTGTAAGTGCATCTAGTGCCCCTTAGTGATTTTGGTGTATTGAAGACTTATAGGTTAAAGTATCTAACGCGTTTGTGAGTGTACACAGGTCTATAAGTCTATGAGGAGTTTGATATTTATAGTGAAAGTCAACCCTTAAAAATGAAGTTCTTCGATTGAAGACTTTGATATACTGAAGACTTTCTGAAGACTTTGAAAGTGAAGAAATTGGTGTGACCTTGAAGACTTGGTATTCATTCGAGGAACATGAGGCGTGAAGACTTTTGTTTTCGTAGTTTCATTTTCTCTTTCTTGAGTCATGGGAAACACCGTACTGTTAAAGGGGGTCGAGGAAATACTAAGGAGAAAATTTCCATGTGATGCTCAACTCAAATCCTACACCTATCAATCCCTTCGAGTGAAGCCATTGGAAATCTCATACAGTTCAGTCAAATTCTTCAGTGACAGAGACGCAGTTCTTCTGGTCACTGAGGACTTTGCTCTAACTGAGGAGTTAGGAATTCGCCAGTGCGAATTGCCTACACAGTGAGGAACATGATAGCCCTGAGGAATTTGAACCTCAAATTTCTGACCGTTGTTGTGCTAAGCGCCAGCTGTCCAAAATATCTTGTCCACCTAACGGTCATATCATTGAAGGGCATTTATGTCTTATCATGTCGGGCTGCTCCCTAGGCTATAAATAGCCGCCCCCTACAACCACTAGCTGGTTGGCTGCTTCGTGTGAACTTGACACTTGTCATTTGAGAGCAACCCATCCTCCGAGGACTTTGAGCGAAAATCATCAAGTGAGGAAAGACCAAAATCCAAACCCAAACACCTACAAACCCAAAGTGATTGAGCATCACTGAAGAGATTGATCCTACGTGGATCCGACGCTTGTTACCTTTGAAGACTGTGCTTCTTCCAGACGGTTAGGCGTCAAGGTCTAGAGCATCCAAGAGGGTGGATCGCCAAGTGACCAAGTCTGTGAAGGTTTGGAAGTCACCTGAAGACTTACCACGAGTGATTGGGCGAGGACTGTGTGTCCTTAGCTCAAGGAGAATACGGTGAGGACTGTGTGTCCGGGACTAGGTGTCCTCGAGTTTAAATACTCAGCCGCTCCAACCAGACGTACAACTAAGACAACAGTTGGAACTGGTATACCAAATCATTGTCTTCACCAAGCTTACTGGTTCTATTTCCTCAACACTTTCATTTCCTCATTACTGTGTTGTGTGTCTGTTCATATCTGTGTTTGAAGACTTTGACTGAAGACTTTCTCAATTTCCTCAGTTCAATTTCTTCAGTCTGTTTGTCTTCATCTTGTGCTATCCTGTGTTTACGCTTTCTGTACTCTGTGTTTGTCTTCATTTCATCATGATGACCATGTGTGTATTCTGTTATGTTTACCTCTGAGTACTTATTCCGCTGCTAGTAGTTCTTCGCTAAGGAATTTCCTCACTGGCAAATTCCTCAGTGAAGAATTTCATAAAAATCGCCTATTCACCCCCCCTCTAGTCGATATAACGCACTTTCATAGACACACTCTCCCCCTCGTTGATATGCATCTCCATGGATAGATCATTGTGTGTGTGTAGAATTTTTTTGTTTTCCATCCAATGTTTCCCAACAAGAACAACATGTGAAAACATAAAAGCACATGCAAATCTTAAAAGGGGTGGTGGGGCGTGAAAGCACATTTGATCCCTGGGTGGTTTTGGTAATTCATGTCAACATACATATTGTTGGAATAGCAACTTTATCTAGTATATTTCAGATAACTTCAACAGTGGCATGGCAAGGACATGAGGATGTGGACCCCTTAAAAATGCTAAGGACATGAAATTGGCAAAGCCCCAAGACTCTTCATTTTTGGTTAAGTGATCCAAGATCACATTGAGTCCAATAGGAAAGCCAATACTATTAAAAGGGGATGAGGTACTGATGATGAGTTTGTTGCTCAAGTGCTTGGTGATATTCCTCCAAAACCCTCAAGCACATTCTTCACATCACATCTATCCAAACCCTAAAGTGTCCTCGGCCACCAAAATTCTCTATCCCGGACTCACCGAGTTGATCGCATACACTACTAGAGCCAAACTCTAACTTTTCAGTTCTACCGATATAGATCTCGGTCCCATCGAGATGGCGTGACCAAGTTTTTGTAACGAAGTTGCTTCATTTTGGATTACCAAGATGAAATGACCGAAACTACTGAAACGAGGTCTTACCCTAGTCGTTGCACTTCAGTTGATCTGAGATGTTCTGCTTCAGTCTCACCGAGAGCTCCAACATTTAAATATTTTACACAGATCAGTCTCACAGAGATTTTGGTCCAGTGTCACCGAGTTGGGTCAAAAGGTTGTAATGGTTGGATTGTTGGGTGAATCCTACATAAACCCCTCCAGGACCACTTACTCTCTAAGAGAGCCATTATAACAAAACACAACTTCCACCATTCATTTTTTGAGAGAGAACCACATACTCATGTGTTGAGATCAAGAGATTCCATTCCTACCATTTGAACCTTGATTTCTAGCCTACCCAAGTTTCTTTTCACTCCAATCCCTCTCCTACCCAAGAAAAATCTGTGAGAGAGTGATTGAGTGTTGTGGAGACTATCATTTGAAGCACAAGAGCAAGGAGTTCATCATCAACTACACATCTATTACCTTTTGAAGAGTGGTGTCTCCTAGATTGGTTAGGTGTCACTTGAGAGCCTCCAAGATCTTGTGGAGTTGAACCAAGGAGTTTGTAAGGGCAAGGAGATCACCTACTTCGTGAAGATCTACCCGAGTGAGGCTGGTTCTTCATGGATGTAAGCCATGATGGAATAGACAAGGTTGCTTCTTCGTGGACCCTTCGTGGGTGGATCCCTCAACCGTTACCCACCGTGGGTTGAAGTCTCCGTCAATGTGGACGTACGATAGCACCACCTATCAAACCACGCCAAGAATCACTGTGTCTTCATTGTGTTTGATCTTTCATCTCTACTCCTTTACTTTCCGCACAATTGCATGTTGTACTATTTCCACTGCTCCTTCTCTAGATATGCATGTGTAGGAAGTCTTGGTGATACCTTAACTTGTGCCAAAATCTTCCTAAATCCAAAGAAAACTAAAAACTGCACCTTTGGTATGTTAAGAGTCTATTCACCCCCCCCTCTAGACCTATCTTCTCGGATCCTACAATTGGTATAAGTTTTGATAGGTGTGCTGCTAGCCTGTTGCAGATAGCCTGGTCGCCAGATAAATAGGAACAGACCACCATGTTGATTGTAGTGTGTGAACTATTTGTGTCTCGCAAGATGGGGATATTTTTCATGCGGTTGGTAAGTTGCTCAAAGGAAGACACACTCTTTGCATCACTCTTCGACAAATTTGAGGTTTGCCACCAGAGGTGATGTTCTGCAACTCTAAACTGGAATGGCTTTTATTATTGATTGATAATGGAGATTCCCATACTTGTGGTAAGATTTTATTTCTCCCGTGGCATGCAATAATATTATTTTTGCTTATGGGAAAGCATATATTAGCTAGTTTTTTTCATAATTATTGGGCATCATTTTAATGGTTATCTAAATGGAACCAAATCTTAATGATGGGTGAAATGGGTGCCACCACCTGTTGAAGTTGGTGCAGCAGCGGTCTCTGAGTGAAAGCTCAAAATTCTTCTCAGACTAGGTGGCGGCACCGTCGCCATGTCATCCTTAGAGGCACTGCTTGTGGAAGGTGTGGTCTTGGGTGAATAGTATTATGGCTAAGAGGCATCGAGGGGTTTTGACGTTCAATCAGATGTGGGGATGTTGAGGTTTGAGAGGTCTAGAGATATGCCTTTGTTGGGGGTCTCTTGCATTGTGTCCGCTATTGTGCCTCGGCGGGTCGCCCACGATCCTGGGTCAAAAAGGATATGGTTCTCCTTCTCGGCGGCAAAAATGACAAGTGGTCGGTCCCTTTTTCTGGTGGTTGGCCATGTTCATGATGTGCTCATCGCCTCATCTCAACCTCTGTTCGACTCCTTATCATGCGACTTTCCCTCGATAGCTTACCCTCTTCACTTGGGCGTCTGTGGGGCACAACAGTGAAACCAACGTGGTGTCCTTCGTGCTTCGAGGTTTTCATGATAAATGTACATTCCATCTGGTTGCACTGTCACTCCTTTCCTAGCTATTGGGGGAGCGCCTCTACAAGGTTGCAATGCAGCGTCCATCAAACCAGGATGAGAGGCTATGGTTGCTCTTCTACCTTAGTGAAAGAAGGTGGTGTGTCTTCTGATATTTTTTTATTGTTCCTTGTTGTTATATTATCATTCTTGGATGTTTTACAATTATTTTATAGCAACTTTATATCATTTTTGGGACTAACCTATTGACATAGTGCCCAGAGCTAGTTGCTATTTTTTGCTTGTTTTTTACTTCGTAGAATATCAGTACCAAACAAAGTCCAAATGCCATGAAACTTTTTGAAGATTTTTTTTGGACCAGAAGACAACTTGGGAGCCAAGGAAGCACCTGGGGGGAGGCCCATGGGGCCCACCACCCACCAGGGCGTGCCCTGATGGGTGGTGGGGCCCATGGCGGTCTCCTCCACTACCTCTCAGCTCTTTAAATACTCAGATATTCCAGAAACCCTAGGGGAACGATCGAAACACAATTCCAGCCGTTGCAAGTTCCAGAACCACGAGATCCAATCTAGAGGCCCTTTCCGACACTCTGCCGGAGGGGAACATGATCACGGAGGGGTTCATCATCCTCATTGGTGCTCCTCCGATGATGCGTGAGTAGTTCACCGTAAACCTACAGGTCAGTAGGCAGTAGTTAGATGGCTTCTTCTCTCCTTTTGATTCTCAATACAACGTTCTCCTCGATGTGCTTGGAGATCTATTTGATGTAATGAGTTTTCTGCGGTGTGTTTATTGGGATCCGATGAAGTTCGAGTTTATGATCACATCTATCCATGAATATTGTTTTAGTTTCTTGAATCTCTTATATGCATGATTGTTATAGCCTCGTATTTCTTCTATGAATCTTTGGTTTAGTTAGGCCAACTAGATTGATTTTTCCTGCAATGGGAAGAGAAGCTTTGTGATGGGTTTGATCTTGCGGTGTCCTCGCCCAATAACAGAAGGGGTAGCGAGGCACACACGTATCGTTGCTATTAAGGATAAAAAGATGAGGTCTATTCCTACATGAATATATCTTGTCTACATCATGTCATCGTGCGTATTGCATTACTCCGTTTCTCCATGAACTTAATACACTAGATGCATATTGGATAGCGGCCGATGTGTGGAGTAATAATAGTAGATGCAGGCAGGAGTCGGTTTATTAATCTTGGATATGATGCCTATATACACGATCATTGCCTTGGATATCATCATAATTACTTGTTCTTGTATCAATTGCCCAACAGTAATTTGTTTACCCACCGTATGCTATTTTCTCGAGAGAAGCCACTGGTGAAATCTATGGGCCCCGGGTCTGTCTTTTTATCATATTGTTTTCAGATCTAGTATTCCAAAAAAAATACCTTGCTGCACTTTTTCTTTATTTATTTTATTTTGTATTTTTGTTAGATCCATTTATCCAATCTCATACAATTTAATCTATCTTTTTACCATAGACGGATTGACAACCCCTCTTGCGCGTCGGTTTGCAAGTATTTGTTCTTTGTGTGCAGGTACCATTTACATAGTGTTTCTTGGTTCTCCTACTGGATTGATAACCTTGCTTTCATAACTGAGGAAAATACTTACCGTAGTTGTGCTGCATCATCCCTTCCTCTTTGGGGAAATACTGACACAGTCTAAGCCACATCATCTTCTCAGCCATGTGGAGCAGCCACACTTCATATATTTTTTCACCGTGGTAGTCAGCACATCCTCTGGCCTTCTTCGTCCTCTCACGAGTGGGTGGCAGTGCGGCAGGGCCTCCTCTGGCCAGGGCGCGACGTGGCGGCGAGCTAGTGCTAGTGGGTGCCGGCGGGCTGGCCATGCTTCAGGCGACGTAGGTGTTGCTGGAGGCGCTTGCGTAGGAAGCTTTGACGGCTGGGGGCTTCGGCCAGATCTTCCTGGCATCTCCCTCGAGCGGCGAGGGCAGTGGGCGGCGCGGGTCAGGCGCTGCTACTCCTGTTTGGTGTGGTGGGGGCCTTCACATGGTGGTGGCTCCGGCTGCTTTTTGGTGGCTCGGTCTGGCGGACTCAGGTGGCTGCGAGCGGCCTGGGCAGGGGTGCACCGGCCAGTGAGGAGGCCGCTAGGGCGTGGCGGTGGCGGGGTGCGGGTGGTGGTAGTCCATCCCTTCTCCTGGTTCGGGCTAGCGGTGCGGCTTCCTTGTGGCGTGGAGATGGCTGGGACTCACGGCTCGTGCTCAGGCGGATCAGTGTGGGGCCAGGGAGAGTCGGAGCTCCTACTCCAGGTAGGTGTTGGTTAACTCGTTCCGGGTGGTGTCCGCGGGTGAGGAGGTCTCTCTCCTCGTGGATGCGGTGGTCAGGTCGCTGCTATACGTCAGGCAGATTAGCGCCGGTGAACACGGTTGAGACGTCGTGTGAGCAGGCTCGGGGCGGCCGTTGGTAGTCATGGGGTTGCCCCCCCCCCCCTTCAAAGTCCACCGGGACTGGATGAAGACGCAGGTGTGGACACCCCCTACTATGGGGGCATCGACCAGATTAAGTGACTGATGTCGGGCGAGGAATGAAAGGAGCCCCCTTTCTTTCCTCCTTCCGAGGTTGGTGCTACGTGATGTGGACGGATGGTGGTGACTTGGATGTGGATGCTGAAGCGGCGGCTTCGGAAGGCGGTTTGTATGGTTGGCTCTCCAGCTGGCACCATGTCGGTGGTGGTGGCTCTCCGTCTTGGTTGTGGGGGCGGCAGGAGGGTAGCGGAGGGTGGCTCGGACGCTCTTCCTATCTTTGGCAGTGGCGACACCCGATCCAGACCTGGGGTGCTGAACTCATTGCACTTGTTCTGAAGACCTCGTGGTGGCACGGGGGAGCTGCCGAGCAAAAGCTCTGCGCTTTGTCACCGATGACGGCGCCGCTTGCGGGTGCCGCTATCTTTCTGAAGACGTCGTTGTGGTGCTCCTCTTTGTGTCATGGTTCCGGGTGAAGACCGTTGTCCCTTCCGGACTCGGCAGCGGCGACGCTCTGCGCCATTTTCCCTCCTGGGAGCGTTGTCGTGGAGCATAGGTGTTTAGGGTATTGTGTGGCCTTGTACTCAGTTCTCCCTATGCTTTCTTTCGGTATTGTAGTTGTAGTTCTGTGTGATTCGGTTATCTTGGGATTGGCATTGTTTGAGGGCTACCTCATCATTCTGTATCGATCGGCTGTGTACTTCAATCGGTATTTGCTTTAATAAAGCGGGGCAAAAGCTTGTTTCAAGCAATTGGGTGATTTTTGCCCTAGTTTTTCTTATAAATCAGGTCAACTCTATTCTTCTTCATGAATCCGCGGGATCACCTTGCCCTCTTGGGGAGGTTTTTGTTGAAAAAATTATCCACTCACAATTGTAAATTAAGATGATCTTTTTGGGAGAAAAGACATATGTCCGACTTTATAAATAAAGTAATCACGGCAAAGTCATCCAACAAACGACCAAGGTTCAGAAACTAAGATGATCTTAGCCACACTTCTCTATGATCGGGCTCCCTTTTATAATTGTGCACATGTTCCGTGTAGAAGAGAGGTGGATGCGCGCACAAAATAGCAGTGAGCCATGCGTGTATCATGTGCGTGCAAAATACACCAGATGATTGGGAATGCAAAAGGATTTTGTAATTTATTTGAAGCCAGCCACTGAAGGTCGTTCGAGGCCCTTAAACTTGAGGTTGTGTACGAAAATTAGTTGATCGTAAGATTAACTCGTGTTCCTGCGTAAGTGTTAAATATATATGCAGGGTTGCACTTCATCTCGTCTTTAGTTTGCTTGTTAATTTAGATGACCAATTGTGCGCAACAATGTGCCGGTAGATGGATCACTGGTTGCACGCACCATGATCCCATTACGGCGTAAATCAACGCACGACAAAAACATTCATTCAGAGATAGTGCTGCGTGCATACAAGTTCCACAGCTGAAGAAACGTTCTTTTTTCGTACAATACTCTGATACAATATTGCGCTTTTGTCTTCCATTCCCATGTATGATGCTTGGTTCACAAAGGAGATCCATGAGGCAGGGCCAGCTTATCTAATCCATACCCGGTGGTCTTGGGTGGAATAGCAAAAGGATGATAAATCGATCTGTAGGCCTGTCTGCCAATGTTAGTAAAACTCTCCTTTCTACTTTTTGTGGAAAATAATTCCCCAAGTTAATGATCAAAACATCACTTAATTTTGACAGGAGTGGATTTAGTTTTTACCCTCTACTTTGACATTTTTAATGTTAATTACTCTATTTAACAGTTCTATATGTTCGGATTGCCCCATCTCTACTCCTAATGGAGCAGTTGGTAGTCTCCGTCGGTCAATTTTCGTCCCACCTTCGCTGGTTTTTTTTCGTCCTAAAAAAATCTACGAAATTTCGTAGGTTAACCAGGAAAAACTCCCACCTCCCAGGTTTTTTTTCGTCCCACCTCGCATGGTTTTTTTTGTACCTCGTCCCACCTCACACTGAGCCGCCACGAACCGCAAAAACCGCCTACCTTAGCCAAATCAACAAATCTCTCTCATTGATGCAATTTTCTTTAGGAAACAAATAATAGATTCTTTCCTACCTTAGCCAAATCAACGGATCTCTCCCATTAATGCAATTTGCTTTAGCAAACAAATAATAGATTATTTCCTACCTTAGCCAAATCAACGGATCTCTCCCATTAATGCAATTTTTTTTAGCAAACAAATAATAGATTCTTTCCTACCTTAGCCAAATCAATGGATCTCTCTCATTAATGCAATTTGCTTTAGGAAACAAATAATAGATTTTCAGGAAACAAATAATCTCTAATCTCTAATCTCTAATCTCTAATCTCTAATAATCTCTATTCCTAATGGACCAGTGAAAAAAAAACCGCACGTACGAGCGACGTCACATGCCCTCGACCGCACGCCCTACTACACCCGACTCACTGCCCTCGTTCGCGGCCGCCCTCCATCCCTTCGCCGCCTCCGCAACGTGCCGGATCTTGCCTCAGCCGCCGCCTCTCCGCCGTGAAAGAGAGGGCTCTCGATCTCCCCCGGAGTCAACCAACACCGCGACGCACCACCTGATCGGCGACGCGCCGGGATCACCTCTCCGCCTCGGCGCTTGCGCTTCCAGATCGAAGACCACGACGGCGGCGTTCCCAGATCGGTGACGCGGCACCGTACGTCACGGCTGACAGTCGTGTCCTCGTCAAGGAAGCGTCGCTTCGAGGTGGCGGTAACCAAGGCCTCCCGGATCCCCACCTCCTTCCTCACATCCACCGGCACGAGGAGGTAATCACCCGTCTCCTTACGCGTTGCCTTATTCTTCTTCCTCACATCCCCGATCTCACCCGCGGGCGCTGTTACGCTTCACACAGGATGCGGCGGGAGGGGTTTCGGCGGCAGCAGCGACGGTGGTGACCGCGGGGGCAGGGGCTTCGGCGGGAGAAGCGATGGCGGTGGCCGCAGCGGCAGGGGTGGCCGGGGAGGCAGGACGCCCAGGGGTCGTGGTCGTGGCGGCGGGGGAAGGGGAGGGCCCTGCATGAAGGGCGGGAGCAAGGTGATCGTGGTGCCGCACAAGCACGACGGCGTCTTCATCACCAAGGCCAAGGAGGACCCGCTCTGCACCAAGAACATGGTCGCCGGGTAGTCCGTCTACGGCGAGAAGAGCGTCTCCGTCCAGGTCTGTGCTCACTGCCCCGGTCTTACTTATGGCACCATATCATGCTCCTCCGTCTGCCACGTGGGGAATAGCAGTCTCTTTATCTGTGTTTCAGAGTCAAGGGATTTGTTTCACACCATATCTCTGTCATGCAATGGCTTCTTATCAACAGAGGACAAATTTATTTTACAGGTTTGAAGCTTATCTTGCTGGGGGATGTGAGAGATTTTGAGGGATTCTCCTCCGTCATGCTCTGTGATGTGTCGTGTTAGTTACCCATTTACACCGTCTTTTTTTCCCGAGATTTATGCGGTGTTTGTTCTCCGTATCATGCATGAGGGGGGAGAAGCACACGGAGAAAGGGGACCATGGGCGATGGTATTGTGCACTGATATGTGAGAGGATGGATATATGATAATCACTTCATTTTTCCTGTTTAACAAAATCAGCCAACCATATTTAACAAAATCGCAATACTAATTGTTGCGTGATTTGGATTAATTATCAGTTGTCTGACATTTTGCATGCCTACAGATTGTTCCTTTTTGAGTTGCACCTTCATTGTAGATGATACGAGGTACGTGTTTTATCTTTCTCTCTCGATTTTGAACAATGGGCAGGTTTGAAAATAATGTTCTGTCAGTCAAATTTGTTGCCATGAGCATGAGGCACATCCATAGCAATGATTTGGATCCGTCATTGGTTGTCAACTGAAATAGTCACTAGGCTCCCTTGTGTAGTTTCAAGTAGTCAGAGGGCCCTTTGTGTACTCAATAATGTTTATGTTGCAATAATTGGTCAAAAATGGACCTGGATGTTACACACAAGTAGGAATATATATTTACCAAATATGACCTCAGCTTGTAAACAGTTGAAAAGGGAGCAATGGCAGCGTCTAATATTTGGTTTCCTCCCTTGAGCTTGATATACATTGTTAGTATATATACTCATGTGTGTTTTCTCCTGCAGATTGGTAGACTAATATATGTCCAACCAGTGAAAGAAAATAACATAAATGAATTCTGAGCTTTCTTGCAATATTCACCCGCTTGCCGTTGTTTCGTATATATACATATAAAATCAGGTCTGCACCCAATACTTGCTTGGAGCATTTGTTTTCGTTTTAGGACATTCATCCAGATATGCATGTTGTTTATAGGTGTTACAAAAGAAGGCTGATGAAGATTATATTATCTAATCAGCAACTGATCTGGTACAATAAAGAAGCAACAAATGAGCTAGAAAAAATCAGTCTGGAGATGAATAAATCCGGCATTTTGATGTTTCATATATATTGGTTCCTTGTTTGGCAGCCTATGTTGGTAGATGTGAGAGGTAAACTTGTCTTCAGACCTGCTTAATTGTCGATTCGAACTAATACTTGACCAGGTATCTTGTGCAATGCATGATTTCAACTACTAACAACCTGGACATTATATATCTTAAATAAAAGAAATATTACTCTATTCTTTAGTTATTTATATGGACTTACTTCTATTACGAATAACAGTCCCTTTTTAATCATTTTACCAGCTCCAAATATGGAAGCAGCCAGCATGCGGAAGATTAAAGGATGCATTGCTACAGTGATAACATTCAGTGGGCGACCAACGACCAGAATGTCATTGCTTTTATCATGGCATCCAACACTTGCAGATGTGACACAAAAGGGGGTTCTGAAGTTGATGAACTTGGATGGCCTGACAGTCTACCATACCAACGACCATCTCCAAGTACACGAACTTGAAAGCTTTCTAAGATTCGCACACACCTTCAGGTACAGATGCTTGGTTTTTTCTCTAGAATTTTCATACATTTTAAGCAGACGAGCCACCCATATATTCATTAGAAAATGATGTAGGTGACCCTATTTAAAATGACATTTCAGATTTGTTTTCCAGATAAAGATCAGAAAGCCAACAGTGTTTCTATTATGTTTTAGGAAAAATTTGGATCTTTATGGTCGGTTATTGCAACCATCTGTCTGAATGAGTATAAAAACAATGCTATGAGGTAATGCAAGCATGAGGGTGCCTCTTTTCACAATATGCGAACGTATGGGCTATTCGAGGCTTTATGTTGTTTTTCAATCTAAGGCATGTGAAACTTTACTGTCGTTATTTACATACCAATATCATTGCTTCCTCCAATTTCAATTGATTTTCATTTCTTGATTCATGTGTGTACAGGACAAAGAGGAGATAAAAGGAGTATTGGAAAGCTTAAAACCAACCCCCCGAAACCACTCTGCCTGGAGAAAGAAGACAATATCTAGCATGATCTGTTTCATCTACTACAGGTAATTTGGTCTTTTATTGTGCACACACTATATTTTCATGTAAAAATAATCTAGAGGCTTGTTCTCAAAGGCTTTTAAATATAATCTGTCATTACATTTTTTGGAACCATAAGCATGCAACATTATACTGCCAAAATAATAATGTTACTATACATTGATTATTGCTTGCATACACATATTTTTTCCACTTTCGCTTTTGTTTTGTGTCCAGTAAACAGCATCAATCATAGGGTAGGAAACGTTGTTGTCCGTCTGATTTTATTAGACTATTTAGAATTACATTTTTCAAGTTATTTGTGACTGTTTACGATGAGTAGATTTCCATTCCTTCCATGTAGTCAGTCTACGAGAGAAGACTGTATTTTCACTTCAGATAGTCACTGGTCATTTGATTCTGCCATGCCCCCCAATGCTGACCGACACAACTGCTTTCTCTGCCTATGCCGCATGGCCATGAGGCACCGTGTGATTGACGTTGAGGCCAAGGCTGTGTGTGCCTCGCGTGCTATCTTGATGAGATATACTCAACCACCTTCTTAAAATTGAAAATACTAACCAACTATAGTTGCACATGAGAATTGATTTTAAATTTGAAAGTTATTAGTATCTTTTACTAGGGAGATGAATTTACTTCAGGTTACAGGATGTCATGATCTTTTTCTGTTTTCCCCGATTTCACTCCGAATAGCTTGCATCTGGGTTTTGGTGTTGTACAAGCTGCAGTGTGATACTTGCAACTGTCGCCATTATCACTTGAAATTTTCTACAAATTGCTCACCAAGGTTCAACAATTGTTCATCTCACTTTCAACTTCAAAATTATGCAGCTCAGAGTGGATAAGAGATGATGCAACCAAAGGCACACTTCAATACTCTTTTACTTTAGTCTTCCCTTTTTCCTGTGTGTCCAAGAGATTGTTACCAGCATTTGTTTCCAAACATGTATTACCAAGTAAATACTAATTTTTATTTCAGTCCTTCCCTTGCCCCTCCACCGGATTTGATATATATTTTTTACATTTGTGACAAAGGGAGATGTTGACTTCCTTTGCCATGCTGCCGAGGAGATAAATGTTTGTTTTTTATCTGATTAACTTCAGATATTTAAACAATAATTCTTCCTTCCAAATAAAATTGATCATGACGTGATATATATCTATGAACTTGCATTTTTCCCCTTTATGTTAAAGTATCCATAGAAAAGATCACAATACATCACTTTCATTTATATCGGGCGTGCGTAACGAATCAGCTGGTTACAATTCTGTAGATTTTCCTGCTACCATTTGGTTTGTACTTAGTACCGAGTATTATAGTCCCTTTAGGCCTTGGAGTTTTGTCGGATATGGGAGCAATAGGTTCAGTGAAAAAGTCTTAGAGCCTAGGATGGATTTTTTTTGTAGGCATGTAGTGCACATTCTGATGTAAGAGCTATGACTTCCTTTGTTTTTGTGATGAAATATTGTGTCCAATTTTTATAGTTTTGAATCATGGCAATCAATCAGTTATGGATCAGATGTCTTAGTAAGCTGGTTCGCAATCCCTCCGTCCCAAATGACATGTTGAATAAATGGATGTATCTAAATGTATTTTGAGTTTCATATACATCCATTCCTGTCCATTTCTGCGTCAAGTAATTCGAGATGGAAGGAGTATTTGATATGGTAGTGAGAGAGGCACTTTTGATCCGATCAATCAGTGATAGATCAAATAGCTTATTTCGCATTGTCATACACAATGCGGTATAATTAGAAAATTCCATGTTTATTTTATCCCTTCCTCGGTTATATTTATTTTAGAATTAATTTTGACATTGCATGATAGGACAATGATTTCTTATCTTCTTGTTAGATGATGCATATATCTAATTGCAGTGCAGAGGCTCCGAAATTAGCACACATGCCATCTTTTCATGTGAGCCCGAGTCCATTATCTTGCCTTGTGGCAAAGAAATATATTTCAAGTTTCTTGGGTGCGTCTGTTAGCTGCTAAGGTGGATTTAATCAGGCAGCTTATTGATCTAGAACTAAAATATGTCTAGATACATGCATTTCTCCTACAATAATCACGGACGGAGAGAGTATGTTTCATGAAAGAATATTAACGGAAACAACTAACTTATGATAATTATTGTATCATTTGGATCCTATAAATGGCATGTATACCATCTTCCTCTTATTTCTATCAATAGGAAAGCTACGCTTGATAATGCACTCCATATTGGCAAGACGAGTGAATGCTTCGTTGTTGTCTCGTGAGGACTATGTGATGCGTGATGAGGAAGAAGTGAAAGGAGCAATGGGATGGTGACAGGCACATCGCCCTTGGGTATAAGGCGGAGGTGCTTACTATAAAGATTGAGAAAGAGTGAGGGAGGGAGGGAGAGAGGGAGAGAGAGGGAGAGAGAGAGAGAGAGAGATAGAGAGGGAGAGAGGGAGATAGAGAGAGGGAGAGAGAGATCGAGGTAGAGATCGAGGTAGAGAGGAAGGGGGAGAGAGATCTTGCATGTACACATCGATAGGATAACTATTTTTTAGCAATGGGAACAGGGGGAGAGGCTCCTACTGTTTATATATTAAACCCAAAATTGGCGGATATTTACAGATGAGTGGGATTACATAGCCATTGTGGCTAAAGGGTGAAAATAGAAATTACAAGGGTAGGTTTGTTACAAAATTGTCGATGAAGGTGGCCACCTCAGGGGCAACTCTGAATTTCAGAATCAGTAAGTCACTTTTGATAGGATAACTATGTTCTAAAATATCAATGAGATTTGGTGGTAAGTCACCATAAGTTTGTTTCCAATTTATCAGACACCATAACTTTCATGTCGAATATGTTGCAGAAATATTCTTTGATAAACATGTTTTTATCTCTTGATATTTTAGTATGATTGTAAATTTTTTCATTCACGTATCATTCCAAGAAACATTTTTATTTGGGGGAGAATGAAGGGAAGAAAAGGAGAGCGCTGGTAAAAAAATAAGTCATTAAGACAGCCCGTTGCAACGCACGGGCGTTCTACTAGTTTAGCTAAAATTGTTGTGTCATTTCTAGCTTTGGTCCCCGACCCCCCCCCCCCCCCGCCCCCCGACCCCCACTTAGCAAATCTAGGTTCACAAGCATGGCAAAAAAAATCACATGCCACCTTAAATGTTGTAATACATATATAGTCATGCCATGGCAAACTTTTTTTTAGGATGTTTCTGCCATCGAATCTTAATTTGTATTAGAACTTTATTCACTACATGAAAATTTTAATTTATTTTTAGCTATAAACTAGCCATGGCAAACTTTCTGATGTTTTTATGACTGAACCTATAGACCAAAATATTATAAATTTGGCATGTTGTCTTTACTATGGTTTATTCATTTGCCAATGAACCTATGGAATAAAAAATAATTGCCCTCCCACCTTTCCTATGTTGTTCTACATTTGCCATCATGTGTACTACTAACATAGGAAAACTTACACTTATGTGTTTCCTATAATCGTTTTCACAAATTTTATGTACAATTGACATGACCTATATGCCAATTTCTTTTGCTATGCCACTTTTATATTATCTTTTTTTCTATACTTTTTACCATCTTTGTGCACTACTCACATGGCAAAACATAGAATTTTGTCTGTCCACAGTTGCCATGTCAAAGAAGTTGCCATGTTTTCTATAAATTTCCCGTCTTTTTCAGGGAAAAACTTCCTAAATTTTTCATTTTCATATGACCAAGTTAGCATGTATTTATAATTTGCACCACGGCAATTGGTTTAGGTAGACATTTGATAGTTTGATTATAGGTAGCACGACAATTTTATTATTATTTACACGATGGTAGTTTTATTGTAGGTAGCATGGCATTTTTCTTCATTAGACGATGGCAATTTTATGAATTACACCATGGTGGTTTTCTGTATATAGCATGACACTTTAATGGACCATGATTTTTTTTTGCCATTTTGTAGTTTATAATGGATATTTTCTTTAACACAGTACACATGCAGGCACTCATATACACGCGCATACACTCACCTCTATGAACGCACACACGCACACCCTACCCTATAAGTACCTCCGAAAGATTGAGCCGGTATATCATCTTGAAATTTACGAAGTCACCGTAGGCACCTCGTCATCGAAGGGCACCTGCTGTAGTTACTAGTTACGTACGCGTCGCATCGCCTAATTGATTAAGTCACGCCCCTTCGTCTAGTTGATCCTTGCCATTTTTCGCCCACACCAAGCAACCCCTCGCGGAGCCCTCTGCCCTGCTCTGCTCTCTCCCTCACTCTCTGTATGTTCCAACAAGGAGAAAATGGAGGGATAGCGTGAGAGCAACTCTAGCAGACCCCGCATTTTGTCGAACTGTAAACTGTGTTTGCAGGTCGCACGGGGACGCTTATGCAGGCTGAAAACTGCGGCGGCAGAACAGAAACCGCAAACAAACCCGTAGTATTTAAAAAAGTTGTTTCGCGCGAGAAATTTAAGCAGCAACTCGCCGGAGCTCGCTCGCATAGATGGTCCTTCTTCGCATAATAAGTTTGTACACTCCACATACATACATATTAAAGGTCAGAGATGCTAGACAGGGCCTACGCTACCGCACCAGTAAAACAAAATTGAGCTCACCGGAGCTCCTGCGGTAGCTGCCCACCAGCGGCGATCAGTCAGAGTCGGAGTCGACCTTGATGTAGAGCTTCGCCTGCTCCGCCTTCATCATGCGCAGGTCAGCCTCCTTCGATGCGTGCGCCTGCGATGCCGTGACGCCCGTCTTGAGGAAGAGCCGCTCGTACTCGATCTCACGCCGGATGCGCTCTTCCATCTCCTCCTCCTCCCTCGCCGACCACTCGAGGACGACGCGCTCGAGGAGCTCCTCCTGCCCCGGGGGGAGGTAGTCCTCGGGCCCGGTGATGCCTCGGCACGGCGGCACATCGGGCACGGCCTCCTCCGGCTCCCTCTTCACCGCCTCCTCCGGCTCCCTCTTCACCGGAACGAGGCGCGAGCTCGATGCACCCGCGGATGAGCACCCCGCGGACCAGTGGCCAGATGAGCTCCCCATGGACCAGTTGCCGGAGGAGGCGTGGCGGCGACGGGCGAGCTCGAGATCGAAGTCCTCGAGCTCGCGGCGGTTGAAGGCCGGCGGCGGCCGGGTACCGCGGTTGAGCCACCGACGCGCCCCCCGCTTGCGTGCGGCGTCAGATCTGGCGCGGCGGCGGCGCTCCGCCTCATCCCCAGAGCCGTCCATGGCTTTCGCAGGCTTGCCAGCGGCGAGAAATTGAGCGGCGCGGTGGGGAATTGGGGACAAACGCGACTGCGGGGGGATAGGGTTTCGTCCCGCATCTGCCCCGCAAACCCGCAGTTATACTGGCTCGGGGTAGCGTTTGTGGGCTGCGGCAAAAATATTTACAGGCTGGACACCGATGTGGGCTCTGGTTTGGCCAGAAAAATGGGCCGAGCTCGTATAATCACCGGAATTATGCGGCTTTGCGCCGGATGCGGGGTCTGCTAGAGTTGCTCTGAGGGGGGAAGAGGTGCGGGGGAGTATACACGTGTGCGTTCGGCCTCCATCCTAGCGAACGAGTCTGATTTTCCTGACGTGCCTTTTGTACTGCTTTAAGATCTATGAATTGATATGTTTAAGAGGTAGTTCGCTGGAGATTCCCAAATAGCTTAAAGTAGCCAAATAATATTTCCACCTCTGTGTGAGACTCCCGACCGCCGCGTCGCCAACCCTTGGCGACACCGGGGAGATCGTGCCGCCACGCCCTAGGCCTCCTCTCCCTGATCTCTCCCTCACGCTGGCAAAGCCTGGGCTATGGGCTGTGACAGCGGCGGCGGGGTCTCTCCCTCGCGCGCGGTGTTGTCTTCCTCTGGCGGCGGCGACATGGCCACTCCGGTGATTCGGCGGCGCGTGAGGCGGGATCCCGACGGAGGATGTGGTGGCGGCAGCGGCGGTGATAGTGAAGGAAATGTGCCCTAGAGGCAATAATAAAGTTATTATTTATTTCCTTATATCATGATAAATGTTTATTATTCATGCTAGAATTGTATTAACCGGAAACATAATACATGTGTGAATACATAGACAAACAATATGTCACTAGTATGCCTCTACTTGACTAGCTCGTTGATCAAAGATGGTTAAGTTTCCTAGCCATAGGCATGAGTTGTCAATTTGATTAACGGGATCACATCATTAGGAGAATGATGTGATTGACTTGACCCAGTCCGTTAGCTTAGCACTCGATCATTTAGTATGTTGCTATTGCTTTCTTCATGACTTATACATGTTCCTATGACTATGATTATGCAACTCCCGTTTACCGGAGGAACACTTTGTGTGCTACCAAACGTCACAACGTAACTGGGTGATTATAAAGGTGCTCTACAGGTGTCTCCGAAGGTACTTGTTGGGTTGGCGTATTTTGAGATTAGGATTTGTCACTCCGACTGTTGGAGAGGTATCTCTGGGCCCTCTCGGTAGTGCACATCACTTAAGCCTTGCAAGCATTGCAACTAATGACTTAGTTATTGAATGATGTATTACGGAACGAGTAAAGAGACTTGCCGGTAATGAGATTAAACTAGGTATTGAGATACCGACGATCGAATCTCGAGCAAGTAACATACCGATGACAAAGGGAACAACGTATGTTGTTATGCGGTCTGACCGATAAAGATCTTCGTAGAATATGTCGGAGCCAATATGAGCATCCAGGTTCCGCTATTGGTTATTGACCGGATATGTGTCTCGGTCATATCTACATTGTTCTCGAACCTGTAGGGTCCGCACGCTTAACGTTACGATGACAGTTTCATTATGAGTTTATATGTTTTGATGTACCGAAGGTTGTTCGGAGTCCCGGATGTGATCATAGACATGACGAGGAGTCTCGAAATGGTCGAGACATAAAGATTGATATATTGGACTACTATATTCGGACACAGGAATGGTTCCGAGGGTTATCGGATATAGAACGGAGTACCGGGGGGTTACCGGAACCCCCCGGGGGGTTAATGGGCCTCATGGGCCCAAAGTGGAGCAGAGGAGGGGCGGCCAGGGCAGGCCGCGTGCCCCCTCCCCCTCTAGTCTGAATTGGACAAGGAGGGGGGCGGCGCCCCTCCTTTCCTTCCTCTCCTCTCTCCCTTCCTTCCCCCTCTCCTAGTTGGACAAGGAAAGGAGGGAGTCCTACTCCCGGTAGGAGTAGGACTCCTCCCTGGCGCGCTTCCTCCTGGCCGGCCGCCCCCTCCCCCTTACTCCTTTATATAGGGGGCAGGGGGCACCTCTAGACACAATAATTGATCCTTGAGATCTTTTAGCCGTGTGCGGTGCCCCCCTCCACCATAATTCTCGATAATATTGTAGCGGTGCTTAGGCGAAGCCCTGCGACGGTAGAACATCAAGATCGTCACCACGCCGTCGTGCTAATGGAACTCGTCCCCGACACTTTGCTGGATCGGATTCCGGGGATCGTCATCGAGCTGAACGTGTGCTAGAACTCGGAGGTGTCGTAGTTTCGGTGCTTGATCGGTCGGGCCGTGAAGACGTACGACTACATCAACCATGTTGTTATAATGCTTTAGCTTTCGTTCTACGAGGGTACGTGGACAACACTCTCCCCTCTCGTTGCTATGCATCACCATGATCTTGCGTGTGCGTAGGAAGTTTTTTGAAATTACTACGTTCCCAACAGTGGCATCCGAGCCTAGGTTTTATGTGTTGATGTTATTTGCACGAGTAGAACACAAGTGAGTTGTGGGCGATATAAGTCATACTGCTTACCAGCATGTCATACTTTGGTTCGGCGGTATTGTTGTATGAAGCGGCCCGGACCGACATGACGCGTACGCTTACGCGAGACTGGTTCTACCAACGTGCTTTGCGCACAGGTGGCTGGAGGGTGTCAGTTTCTCCAACTTTAGTTGAACCGAGTGTGGCTACGCCCGGTCCTTGCAAAGGTTAAAACAGCACCAACTTCACAAACTATCATTGTGGTTTTGATGCATAGGTAAGATTGGTTCTTGCTAAGCTCGTAGCAGCCACGTAAAACTTGCAACAACAAAGTAGAGGACGTCTAACTTGTTTTTGCAGGGCATGTTGTGATGTGATATGGTCAAGATGTGATGAGATATAAGTTGCTTTATAAGATGATCATGTTTTGTTGATGTTATCGATAACTGGCAGAAGCCTTATGGTTGTTTCTTTATTGCATAACATGCAAGCGCCAAATAATTGCTTTACTTTATCGCTTTGCGATAGCAATAGTTGCAAGAGCAATAGTTGGCGAGACGACTATGTGACGACACATTGATATAGATCAAGATGATAGAGATCATGGTGTCATGCCGGTGACGATGGAGATCATGACGATGCTTTGGAGATGGAGATCAAAGGCACAAGATGATGATGGCCATATTATGTCACATACTATGATTGCATGTGATGTTTTTCTTTTATACATCTTATTTTGCTTAATTCGGCGGTAGCTTTATAAGATGATCTCTCACTAAATTATCAAAGTATAAGTGTTCTCCCTGAGTATGCACCGTTGCGAAAGTTCTTCGTGTTGAGACACCACGTGATGATCGGGTGTGAGAGCCTCTACGTTCAAATACAACGGGTGCAAAACAGTTCCACACGCGGAATACTCAGGTTAAACTTGACAAGCCTAGCATATAACAGATATGGCCTCGGAACATGGAGACCGAAAGGTTGAGCGTGAATCATATAGTAGATATGATCAACATAGTGATGTTCACCGTTGAAACTACTCCATCTCACGTGATGATCGGACATGGTTTAGTTGATATGGATCACGTGATCACTTAGAAGATTAGAGGGATGTCTATCTAAGTGGGAGTTCTTAAGTAATATGATTAATTGAACTTAAATTTATCATGAACTTAGTCCTGATAGTATTTTGCAAATTATGTTGTAGATCAATAGCTCACGTTGTTGCTTCCCTATGTTTATTTTAATATGTTCCTAGAGAAAAATTATGTTGAAAAATGTTAGTAGCAATGATGCGGATTGGATCCATGATCTGAGGTTTATCCTCATTGCTGCACAGAAGAATTATGTCCTTGATGCACCGCTAGGTGACAGACCTATTGCAGGAGCAGATGCACACGTTATGAACGTTTGGCTAGCTCAATATGATGACTACTTGATAGTTTAGTGCAGCATGCTTAACAGCTTAGAATCGGGACTTCAACGACGTTTTGAACGTCATGGACCATATGAGATGTTCCAGGAGTTGAAGTTAATATTTCAAGCAAATACCTGAGTTGAGGGATATGAAGTCTCCAACAAGTTCTATAGCTAAAAGATGGAGGAGAATAGCTCAAGCAGTAAGCATGTGCTCAGATTGTCTGGGTACTACAATCGCTTGAATCAAGTGGGAGTTAATCTTCCAGATAAGATAGTGATTGACAGAATTCTCTAGTCACCATCACCAAGTTAATAGAACTTCATGATGAACTATAATATGCAAGGGATAACGGAAACGATTCCCAAGCTCTTCGTGATGCTGAAATCAACGAAGGTAGAAATCAAGAAAAGCATCAAGTGCTGATGATTGACAAGACCACTAGTTTCATGAAAAGGGCAAAGGGAAGAAGGGGAACTTCAAGAATAACGGCAAGCAAGTTGCTACTCAAGTGAAGAAGCCCAAGTCTGTACCTAAGCCTGAGACTAAGTGCCTCTACTGCAAAGGGAATGGTCACTGGAAGCGGAGCTGCCCCAAGTATTTGGTGGATAAGAAGGATGGCAAAATGAACAAAGGTATATTTGATATACAGATTATTGATGTGTATTTTACTAGTGTTCGTAGCAACCCCTCGGTATTTGATACTGGTTCAGTCGCTAAGAGTAGTAACTCGAAACGGGAGTTGCAGAATGAACAGAGACTAGTTAAAGGTGAAGTGATGATGTGTGTTGGAAGTGGTTCCAAGATTGATATGATCATCATCGCACGCTCCCTACACTTTCAGGATTAGTGTTGAACCTAAATAAGTGTTATTTGGTGTTTGCGTTGAGCATAAATATGATTTGATCATGTTTATTGCAATACGGTCATTCATTTAAGTTAGAGAATACTTGTTGTTCTATTTACGTGAATAAAACCTTCTATGGTCATACACCCAATGAAAATGGTTTGTTGGATCTCGATCGTAGTGATACACATATTCATAATATTGAAGCCAAAAGATGCAAAGTTAATAATGATAGTGCAACTCATTGGTGGCACTGCCGTTTAGGTCATATTGGTGTAAAGCGCATGAAGAAACTCCATGCTGATGGGCTTTTGGAATCAATTGATTATGAATCACTTGATGCTTGCGAACCATGCCTTATGGGCAAGATGACTCAAGACTCCGTTCTCCGGAACAATGGAGCGAGCAACTGACTTATTGGAAATAATACATACTGATGTATGCGATCCGATAAGTGTTGAAGCTTGCGGCGGGTATCGTTATTTTCTGACCTTCACAGATGATTTGAGCAGATATGGGTATATCTACTTGATGAAACATAAGTCTAAAACATTTGAAAAGTTTAAAGAATTTCAGAGTGAAGTGGAAAATCATCGTGACAAGAAAATAAGGTTTCTACGATCTGATCGCGGAGACAAATATTTGAGTTATGAGTTTGGTCTTCAATTAAAACAATGTGGAATAGTTTCAATTCATGCCACCTAGAACACCACAGCATAATGGTGTGTCCGAACGTCATAACCGTACTTTATTGGATATAGTACAATCTATGATGTTTCTTACCGATTTACCACTATAGTTTTGGGGTTATGCATTAGAGACAGCTGCATTCACGTTAAAAAGGGCACCATCTAAATCCGTTGAGATGACACTGTATGAACTGTGGTTTGGCAAGAAACCAAAGTTGTCGTTTCTTAAAGTTTGGGGTTGCGATGCTTATAAGAAAAAGTTTCATCCTGATAAGCTCAAACCCAAATCGGAGAAATGTGTCTTCATAGGATACCCAAAGGAGATAGTTGGGTACACCTTCTATCACAGATCCGAAGGCAAGATATTCGTTGCTAAGAATGGATCCTTTCTAGAGAAGCAGTTCCTCTCGAAAGAAGTGAGTGGGAGGAAAATAGAACTTGATGAGGTAACTGTACCTGCTCCCTTATTGGAAAGTAGTTCATCATAGAAATCTGTTCATGTGACTCCTACACCAATTAGTGAGGAAGCTAATGATGATGATCATGTAACTTCAGATCAAGTTACTACCGAATCTCGTAGGTAAACCAGAGTGAGATCCGCACCAGAGTGGTACGGTAATCCTGTTCTGGAAGTCATGTTACTAGACCATGACGAACTTTCGAACTATGAGGAAGCGATGATGAGCCCAGATTCCGCGAAATGGTTTGAGGCCATGAAATCTGAGATAGGATCCATGTATGAGAACAAAGTATGGACTTTGGTTGACTTGCCCGATGATCGGGAAGCCATAGAAAATAAATGGATATTCAAGAGGAAGATGGACGCTGATAGTAGTGTTACTATCTACAAAGCTAGAATTGTCGAAAAAGGTTTTTGACAAAGTTCGAGGTGTTGACTACGATGAGATTTTCTCACTCGTATCGATGCTTAAAGTCTGTCTGAATCATGTTAGCAATTGCCGCATTTTATGAAATCTGGCAAATGGATAACAAAACTGCAATCCTTAATGGATTTCTTAAAGAAGAGTTGTATATGATGCAACTAGAAGGTTTTGTCAATCCTGAAGGTGTTAACAAATTGTGCAAGCTCCAGCGATCCATCTATGGACTGGTGCAAGCATCTCAGAGTTGGAATATACGCTTTGATAAGTTGATCAAAGGATATAGTTTTATACAGACTTGCGGTGAAGCCTGTATTTACAAGAAAGTGAGTGGGAGCACTATAGCATTTCTGATAAGTATATGTGAATGACATATTGTTGATCGGAAATAATGTAGAATTATTCTGCAAAGCATAAAGGAGTGTTTGAAAGGAGTTTTTCAATGAAAGACCTCGGTGAAGCTGCTTACATATTGAGCATCAAGATCTATAGAGATAGATCAAGACGCTTGATAAGTTTTTTCAATGAGTACATACCTTGACAAGATTTTGAAGTAGTTCAAAATGGAACAGTCAAAGAAAGAGTTCTTGCCTGTGTTACAAGGTATGAAATTGAGTAAGACTCAAAACCCGACCACGTCAGAAGATAGAAAGAGAATGAAAGTCATTCCCTATGCCTTGGCCATAGGTTCTATAAAGTATGCCATGCTGTGTACCAGATCTATTGTATACCCTACACTGATTTTGGCAAGGGAGTACAATAGTGATCTAGGAGTAGATCACTGGACAACGGTCAAAATTATCCTTAGTGGAATAAGGATATGTTTCTCGATTATGGACGTGACAAAAAGGTTCGTCGTAAAGGGTTACGTCGATGCAAATTTTGACACTGATCCAGATGACTCTAAGTCTCAATCTGGATACATATTAAAAGTGGGAGCAATTAGCTAGAGTAGCTCCGTGCAGAGCATTGTTGACATAGAAAATTGCAAAATACATACGGATCTGAATATGGCAGACCCGTTGACTAAACTTCTCTCACAGGCAAAACATGATCACACATTAGTACTCTTTGGGTGTTAATCACATAGCGATGTGAACTAGATTATTGACTCTAGTAAACCCTCTGGGTGTTGGTCACATGACGATGTGAACTATGGGTGTTAATCACATGGTGATGTGAACTATTGGTGTTAAATCACATGGTGATGTGAACTAGATTATTGACTCTAGTGCAAGTGGGAGACTGAAGGAAATATGCCCTAGAGGCAATAATAAAGTTATTATTTATTTCCTTATATCACGATAAATGTTTATTATTCATGCTAGAATTGTATTAACCGGAAACATAATACATGTGTGAATACATAGACAAACAATATGTCACTAGTATGCCTCTACTTGACTAGCTCGTTGATCAAAGATGGTTAAGTTTCCTAGCCATAGACATGATTTGTCATTTGATTAACGGGGTCACATCATTAGGAGAATGATGTGATTGACTTGACCCATTCCGTTAGCTTGGCACTCGATCGTTTAGTATGTTGCTATTGCTTTCTTAATGACTTATACATGTTCCTATGACTATGAGATTATGCAACTCCCATTTACCGGAGGAACACTTTGTGTGCTACCAAACGTCACAACGTAACTGGGTGATTGTAAAGGTGCTCTACAGGTGTCTCCGAAGGTACTTGTTGGGTTGGCATATTTCGAGATTAGGATTTGTCACTCCGATTGTCGGAGAGGTATCTCTGGGCCCTCTCGGTAATGCACATCACTTAAGCCTTGCAAGCATTGCAACTAATGAGTTAGTTATGGAATGATGTATTACGGAACGAGTAAAGAGACTTGCCGGTAACGAGATTGAACTAGGTATTGAGATACCGACGATCAAATCTTGAGCAAGTAACATACCGATGACAAAGGGAACAACGTATGTTGTTATGCGGTCTGACCGATAAAGATCTTCGTAGAATATGTGGGAGCCAATATGAGCATCTAGTTTCCGCTATTGGTTATTGACCGGAGACGTGTCTCGGTCATGTCTACATTGTTCTCGAACCCGTAGGGTCCGCACGCTTAACGTTACGATGACAGTTTCATTATGAGTTTATATGTTTTGATGTAACGAAGGTTGTTCGGAGTCCCGGATGTGATCACGGACATGACGAGGAGTCTTGAAATGGTCGAGATGTAAGTGCATCTAGTGCCCCTTAGTGATTTTGGTGTATTGAAGACTTATAGGTTAAGTATCTAATGCGTTTATGAGTGTACACAGGTCTATAAGTCTATGAGGAGTTTGATATTTAGAGAGAAAGTCGACCCCTAAAAATGAAGTTCTTCGACTGAAGACTTTGATATACTGAAGACTTTCTGAAGACTTTGAAAGTGAAGAAATTGGTGTGACCTTGAAGACTTGGTTATCATTCGAGGAATATGAAGCGTGAAGACTTTTGTTTTCGTAGTTTCATTTTCTCTTTCTTGAGTCATAGGAAACACCGTACTGTTAAAGGGGGTCGAGGAAATACTAAGGAGAAAATTTCCATGTGATGCTCAACTCAAATCCTACACCTACCAATCCCTTCGAGTGAAGCCATTGGAAATCTCATACAGTTCAGTCAATTTCTTCAGTGACAGAGACGCAGTTCTTCTGGTCACTGAGGACTTTGCTCTGACTGAGGAGTTAGGAATTCGCCAGTGCGAATTGCCTACACAGTGAGGAACATGATAGCCCTGAGGAATTTGTACCTCAAATTTCCGACCGTTGCTGTGTTGCGCGCCAGCTGTCCTAAAATATCTTGTCCACCTAACGGTCATATCATTGAAGGGCATTTATGTCTTATCATGTCGGGCTGCTCCCTAGGCTATAAATAGCCGCCCCCTACAACCACTAGCTGGTTGGCTGCTCCGCGAGAACTTGACACTTGTCATTTGAGAGCAACCCATCCTCCGAGGACTTTGAGCGAAAATCATCAAGTGAGGAAAATCCAAACCCAAACCCAAAACACATACAAACCCAAAGTGATTGAGCATCACTGAAGAGATTGATCCTGCATGGATCCGACGCTTGTTACCTTTGAAGACTGTGCTTCTTCCAGACGGTTAGGCGTCAAGGTCTAGAGTATCCAAGAGGAATTGTGGATCGCCGAGTGACCAAGTCTGTGAAGGTTTGGAAGTCACCTGAAGACTTACCACGAGTGATTGGGCGAGGATTGTGTGTTCTTAGCTCAAGGAGAATACAGTGAGGACTTGGTGTCCCGAGCTGCGTGCTCAGGACTGGGTGTCTGGGACTGTGTGTCCTCGAGTTTAAATACTCAGCCGCTCCAACCAGATGTACAACTGAGACAGCAGTTGGAACTGGTCTACCAAATCATTGTCTTCACCAAGCTTACTGGTTCTATTTCCTCAACTCTTTCATTTCCTCAGTAGTGTGCTGTTTGTTTATCATATCTGTGTTTGAAGACTTTGACTGAAGACTTTCTCAATTTCCTCAGTTCAATTTCTTCAGTCTGTTTGTCTTCATCTTGTGTTATCCTGTGTTTACGCTTTCTGTACTCTGAGTTTGTCTTCATTTCATCATGATGACCATCCATGTATTCTGCTATGTTTACCTCTGAGTACTGATTCCGCTGCTAGTAGTTCTTCGCTAAGGAATTTCCTCACGAGCAAATTCCTCGGTGAAGAATTTCATAAAAATCGCCTATTCACCCCCCCTCTAGTCGATATAACGCACTTTCAATTGGTATCAGAGCAAGGTACTCCCTTGTTCTGTGTGATTTTGGTTTAATCACCTGGAGTTTTAGTTATGTCGACCGCAGATATGAAGAAAGTGTCGTGCCCCATCTTTGACGGTCACGGGTATCCCAAATGGAAGGCTATGATGAAGAAGCGTCTCATGGTGATGGACAGCGAGCTATGGACCGTCACTGAGATTAGTCTGACCGATCTGTGCAAGATGGCGGAAGCTGATGACATTCGCAAGTACACTCAACTCAACCTCACAGCGAAGGCCGTCATCTGCTCCAGTCTGTCTCGAAACCAGTTCAGAAACATCATGCATCTTGATCAGGCGAAGCTTGTCTGGGATCGTCTCTCTGATGTCTATGAAGGCCATCGAACCCGCCATGATCCTTGGTTTGAGGATTTCAAGGAATCGCTCAAATCGATGACATTCGAACCAGAGTCATCATCCTCTACTTCATGCCTTATGGCAAAAAGTGCTGAAGTAACTGAATGCTACCTATCTGAGTCTAGTGATGAAGAATCTGGTGATGAATTTGGACCCAGTTATGTCAAACTTGCTTCCCTTGCCGCAAAACAACAAAGAGCTTTGCAAAAAGCTAATGATATGCTTAGTAAGAGCAATGATATGTTGGGTGAAGAAATGGATCAGTCACAAGCCTTGGCTGAAAGTCTTCAGAGACTTCATTCCAAGCATGACTCTCTTCAAGATCAGCATAACTCTCTCCTGTCTGATTTTGAGAAGATGAGAGTGAGTTATGAAGATCTTCAGAAGGAGCGCGATTCATTACTTGCTCAACAAATCAGCGCTGCTCAGGAAGAATTTATTCCTCCATGTTTAAAATGCATTGAACAAGAATATGCTAATTCCTCACCTGAATGTTCAAATGCTTCAAATGTTACAAATTCTTCACCTGCCTCTTCTATCACAAATTCCTCATCTGAGGACATTGCTAGTATTACTGACAATGCAGGACTGAAGGAATTGTACATAACAGGCATGTACAAAAGCCTCAAAGGGCATCAGACTCTTTGTGATGTGCTTAAAAAGCATATCCTCAACAGGAACCCTAGGAAAGAGGGTATTGCCTTTGAGAGGAAACTCAATGCTGATGGTACATATTGAAAGCCTGAGCAGTACCCCAAAACCTCATGGGTTGCTGCAAAGGGACCTCCAGTTGATTCATCTAATTTATCTGGCTATACATGTGAATCTTCTCATTCTTCTGATGAGTCTTTTGACTCCATCTATAAACTGTTCAAAAATCAGAATGGTGAAGTATTTGCTAGATATGTTGGCACTAACTGCAGGAACGGTTCTCCTGTGAAGAAAATCTGGGTTCCCAAAAGGCGCCTTGAAAGTCTTCAGGTGAATGTCCTCATGACACCACCTGTGAGGAGAAGGAACCTCAGATCAAATTCTTCATATGGACCAAATTCTTCATATGAGCATTATTCTTCATATGGATCCAAGTCCTCATACGGACCAAATTCCTCAAGGGGATCAATTTCCTCACATGGATCAAAGTCCTCATATGAACATCATCGTGCTAACAACTCTGTTTCGCAGGGAAGAGCCAAGGGCTATGAATATGAGCATTATTCTTCAAATTATTATGTTCATAAGTCCTCGAAGAATTTCTCTGCTTATGCATATGCTTACCCTAACCCCTCTTATGTGAAACGAAATGGTTTGGCTGCTTTGCCACCATTCTCATATGGAGCTCGCAGAGTGATGAACTCTTTGCCACCCCTTCAGATGTGGGTGGTGAAGAAAAGGAACTAATCCCTTCTGCAGGGTCAGGTCTCCAGACGTGAAATAACGTCTGAAGAATTTGCTGGGGACCTGACAAAAAGTACCTGAAAGGACGCAGGCTAACCATGATGAAATGAACTTTCATTTTACACGTCCTCCCTCTGTTTTATCTGTCTACTACTTGATGAAATTGATCTGATGAATTGTGATATCATATTCTTCACTGCTGAAGTATATGAGGTCGTAAGTTGCACTAATTCATCTGCAGGATGATCAACCCAAAGCCACTGAATGGGTACTTGATAGTGGATGTACAAATCACATGACTGGTGACAAGAATCTGTTAATGGATGCTCCCTTATCAGCGTCACACATGAAGCATATCATCTTTGCTAATAAAAGCAAAAGTCAGGTATTGGGTCTTCGTAAGGTTGCTATCACAAAGGATCGACACATGGACAAAGTCATGCTTGTTGAGTCCTTAGGATATAATCTTATGTCTGTCTCAATGCTTTGTGATCTTGATATGGTTGTTGTCTTTGGCAAGTATCGTTGTGTTGTGATTATGGAAGCTGACAATTCCAAAGTCTTCGAAGGCTTTAGGAGAGGAGACTTGTATATTGTTGATTTTTCTGCAGATTCACAACCAGCTGTGTGCCTACTTGCAAAAGCTTCAGAAGGATGGCTATGGCATCGACGACTTGGTCATGCAGGCATGAGGAATTTGAACATGCTTGCGAAGAAGAAACATGTCATTGGCATTGAGAATGTTAAATTCCTCAAGGATCACTTGTGCGGTGCCTGTGAAGCTGGAAAGATGACAAAGGCCAAGCATCCAGCAAAGACTATCATGACCACTACTCGTCCATTTGAATTGCTTCACATGGATCTCTTCGGTCCTAACCATTATTCCTCTGTTTCGAATGAAGCATCTCAATATGGCTTTGTTATTGTTGATGATTACTCTCGTTACACATGGGTACACCTTGTCTCTTACAAAACTGAAGTGCAGGAAGTCTTCAAACGATTTTCCTCGAGGGCTTCAACCAACTTTGGTGTGAAGATTAAGCACATCAGAAGTGACAACGGCACTGAGTTCAAGAATTCGGGTCTCGATGACTACCTTGATGAACTTGGTATTACTCATGAGTTATCTGCTTCTTATACTCCTCAACAGAATGGCATCGTGGAGCGCAAGAACAGGACTCTTGCTGAGATGGCTCGCACTATGCTCGATGAGTACAAAACCCCTCGTCGTTTCTGGGTTGATGCAATTGATACTGCGTGCCATATCATCAACAGAGTATATCTTCATAAATTCTTCAAGAAGACTGCATATGAACTCCTCACTGACAAGAAACCTAATGTAAGTTATTTCAAAGTCTTCGGTGCTAAATGCTGGATTAGAGATCCTCATCACAACTCTAAATTTGCACCGAAAGCACATGAAGGTTTTATGCTTGGTTACGGAAAGGACTCGCACACCTACAGAGTCTTCAACAATGTTCTTCACAAGATTGTTGAAACTGTAAATGTGCGGTTCGATGAAACTAATGGCTCGCAAAGAGAGCACCTACCTTCTGTGTTAGATGAACCTGCACCTGAGGATTCAATCAAGCACAAGGCTACTGAAGATGTCATTCCTACTGAAGAATCTGCTGAAGAATTCATTCCAGAACGTGAAGAACGTCGAGATGATGCACCTGAAGAAAATGCTGAGGAAATTGATGGTGAAGAAAATGCTGATCAAATTCCTCAACGACAACCAGCTCACCCTCGCGTTGCAAAAGAAGTGCAAGTGGAGAAGATCATCGATGACATTAGAGCACCAGGTCCTCTCACACGCTCAAAAGCTTCACATCTATCTAACTTTTGTGGGCACTTTGCTTTTGTCTCTATCACAGAGCCCACTAAGGTAGATGAAGAATTTCTGGAGCCTGAGTGGATTCAGGCCATGCAAGAAGAATTACATCAGTTCAAGCTCAACAACGTATGGGAACTAGTCGATCGTCCCGATCCTCGCAAGCATAACATCATTGGCACAAAGTGGATCTACCGCAACAAGCAAGATGAAAATGGTGTTGTGGTGAGGAATAAGGCACGACTAGTAGCTCAAGGCTACACACAGGTTGAAGGAATTGATTTCGATGAAACTTTTGCACCTGTTGCTAGACTTGAGGCTATTCGCATATTGCTTGCTTATGCTAACCATCATGATATCATCTTACACCAAATGGATGTGAAAAGTGCATTCCTCAATGGTAAGCTTGAGGAAGAAGTATATGTTGCTCAACCACCAGGTTTTGAAGATCCAAAGCATCCTGACAAAGTCTTCAGACTTAACAAGGCCCTCTATGGCCTCAAGCAGGCCCCACGGGCGTGGTATGATACACTGAAGAAATTCTTTATGAAGAAAGGTTTCACACCCGGTTCACTCGATCCTACTCTCTTTACTAAATCTTATGATGGTGAACTGTTTGTGTGCCAAATATATGTTGATGATATTATCTTTGGATGTACTGACCAACGTTATAGTGATGAATTTGCCTATATGATGAGAGAAGAATATCAAATGTCTATGATGGGAGAGTTGAAATTCTTCTTAGGTCTTCAAATTCGTCAACAGCGCAATGGCATATTCATATCTCAGGAGAAATACCTCAAGGACGTCCTGAAGAAATTCCGCATGCAAGATTGCAAAGGCATCAAAATTCCTATGCCCACAAATGGACAACTATGCACTGATGAAAATGGTACTGACTTCGACCATAAGGTATACCGCTCCATGATTGGTTCTTTATTGTACTTATGTGCATCTAGGCCAGATATAATGCTTAGTGTTTGCATGTGTGCACGATTTCAAGCTGCACCGAAGGAATCACACCATAAGGCTGCGAAGAATATTCTTCGAATGTACTTTGAAAAGGCACTCATCCTAACACTTATGCAAAATTGATGACTTGGATGTGCAACACATGAAGAAACGTTTTTCTTCAATCAATGAAGAAAAACACTCTAAGTGTGAAGAAATTAATGAAGAATTTGATTCTCAGAACCCTACGACAATTGTACGCGGTGTCTGAAATCATCATTCTTACACGGTGGGTCACGCCACCACAAAAGTTGAAAATCTTCAATTTGAGTTTTTCCTCAACTTTTGAAATTCTTCAGTTTTTCAAATTCTTCAAACTTTACAAAGTCTTCACTTGTGCCGTCGTTTTTCTTCATTGGCTATATATATATATATATATATATATATATATATATATATATATATATATATATATGGTTTTATGTCCTCTACAGCATTCACTTATAGCTATTTCTTCAAGTTGGAACTTTTCTGCTAAGTGAATGTGATCGGACCCTTCCTCTCTATGCTATACTCAATCCAATCTATTCACAAATTCTTCATGTGTGTTCTATTTGAAACTCTTTCAAATTCTTCACTGAGTCCTTGTCAGCTGAAGAAATTGCGAACGGAACGTTAAAACTAATCTTATCCAAACTTTCGGTTTTGCCTCTCAAACCGTTCCGCATCCCACGATGGATTATTTTATCCACCCATGATCTTACACGATCTCAACCACACAGTACGTGGGTGACACATGTCGCAAGAAGGAGAACGGCCAGGGGCACGTTCGTCCCAAATCTTCGGACGAGCAGTTTTTCACCGCGGCTATAAATACCCCCCCTTCGCCATCCTCACTTCTTTTACCCTGCTCGATCTCACTCCCTCGCTCGAGCTCTCCAAACCCTAGCGCCGTCGCTACTCCATCGTCGCTGGTGAGGACAAGCTTCACTGCCTCGACCTCATCTCCGTCGTACTTGCGCCGACCGCGAAAATCTTCACCTCCGCCGCCGCCGTAGACGTCTTCCTCCGCCAAGTTAGGGCGTGGAAGATCTGCATCGACGAACTTCACTGTTTCAACTCCCAGTTCGTCGTGTTCTTTGTTCAGGGTAATTAAAAGCTAATTTTACTGCCCTCGTTGATTCGAAATTTTTCTACAAAATCTTCAAAGGTGTTTTATTCTTCAAATCCTCACACACAAAACACCTCACATGTTATCTATTCTTGATTCATTTCCCTAAGCCTCAATTTCTTCAAAGATTCCTCAATTGTGTGGATCTTCGATCTATACAACTCTGGAACCTAAGATATAAAGCGCTTAGTGAAATTCCTCAAGACGAATCTGGTCAAATTCCTCAAACTTGTTCTTTATGAAAAACCATCTGAGAACGCATATGACCTCTTCAAATTCCTCGCAACTATACTCTGTTCACAGGTACACATGTCCGCTGCTGAATCTTTAGGTTCTCATCAACTTAACTCGTTTGCAGCGTTCCTTGAAGAAAAGTTGCATACTTCTTCAAAGAATTCAATTGTTCAAATTCCTCATCTGAAGAAAATGGCTGAAGGTAAAAGGCCACAGAAAGGAGGAAAGAAGCCTGAGGTGATGACAGCTTTTGAAATACCTGAGGATATCTATGATGAGTACTGCACGCCTGATGAAGCCAAGTTTGGCAAAGAAGATAAAAATCAGCGCAAGGTGCGAATCCAGAGGATTGAAAGGAGATGGGCACGTGAATGGAGGGAGTACAGATATGTTACTCCAAAGTACATGAAGAAGTTCGCACTAAACCCTCCATGCCCAAGAGCCCCATTGTCACCTAGCCAAGTGGCTGATCCCACTAGCATCAAACGCGGTGAGGATTTTCCTGAAGAATGGGCCAAGCGCCAAGCTAAACTGGCAAGGCAAGCCAGAGAAGCAGTGAGGAAATTCAATGAAGACTCTGCTGCTGCTGCTACTGCCACTGAGGCCTCGGTCAAGCCGAAGAAAGCGATGCTAAAGAAGCCCGCTCGTAAGCCAAGTGCTTCATCTTCAATGCCCTCACGGCCAAGTTCCTCAGTTGCGCCCTTACGGCCAGAATCTTCAAAATCTTCAAAGCAAATTCCTCATGCTGCTCCTGCTCCACCAAAGTCCTCAGCACCTGTGCATCTGGCCTCATGCCAAAGGACAACTGGCATCTCTATTGCCTCTGGTGTCTCAGCTAGTTCTTCAGCTGCACCAAATTCCTCAGCTGCACCCTCTCTGCTGAAGAAAAAGGCTACTGCTGGACGCGGAAATCGCCCAAGTCCCAACAAGAAGCAGGTAGTCTTCACTATGCCATCTGATGATGATGAAGCTGATGAAGAAGAACTTACTGAAATCATCAGGGACCGACAAGAACGGGCTGCTAAAGCCAAAGGCACACCTGTGCCCCTGCTATTGGATCCAAAGGCGATCCTAGATTATATTGATCTCTGGCATAAGGATCCTCACACACCTATGCCTGATTTCAAGCTGACACCTGGTCAAAGTCACATGCTGACTCACTTCATCCAAGAGGAGAAGTGGAAATATGATAAGGCCAGAGAGATCAAGAAATCACAGTACCGCAAGGAGAAGCTACTGAAGAAAAATGTTCTCTCAATGAAGCCTGAGGAACTTGTCAAGATGTAGGCTGAGATCAAAGCCCTCAGCGACAAATTTGACTCCTACTATGCTAATTGGCAAGGAGCCAAGGTCAGATTTGTGAGGCTGACTGATACCTTCACCAAGGGTGCAGCCTCAAAGCCACAAATTCCTCAAGCTGAAGCATCTGTTCAGCAAACTAAAGAACATGCCAGCACCGCTGATGAAGTTCAGGCTGCTGAAGAAAATGCTAGTTCCAAGGCTGATGACTCTGCTCCAGGCGTTGATGAAATTGCCAGGGCATCCACTAGTGGTGCGCCTGAAGAAGTTGAAGAAACCAGGGTAACTGCATCAGTTGCGCCTGAAGAAAATCAACCAGATTCCTCAGCTCCACCTGCGCCTACGCCAACTCCAATTCTTCCATCTGCATTAGATGTGAAGAAGACAAAGGCTGCAGAACGAGCTGCTGTGAAGAAAAGGAAGGCATCAAATGCTTCAGAATCTTCAGCTCCCAAGAGGATGAAGCCGATGACAAGCTTTTTTGCAAATCCCATTGATGCCGTTCCTATCTCCTCCGTGCCATCAAAGGACCTTGTTCCTTTTGGTGAAGATTATGAGATCCCTAGTGGATCAGATGAAGAAACTCAATCTGCTGCTTCGTCCGGGCAGATTGATGAAGAAATTGAAGCGGATGCAATCCCTTCAACCCCAATGGTCTCATCACCAATGCCTCAGTTTGATGCTGAAGAGGCTGGTGTTGAAGAAATTGATGAAGATGTGGATATTGGAAGCACCACTCCAGTGATGAATGACGACTTTTGGGAAAGTCAGCATCCCAATTCCCCACTCTTCACTCCCCTGCAGCAAATTCCTCACTCCCCTTCACCAACAATACAATTGGGCTCTGAAGAAATTCATTCCACTGCATCTGTGAATGAAGAAATTCCAGCCACTAGCGCTGAAGAAACTGCTGCTGAAACAGCCAAGGTGACTGCACCTAAGGAAAATCCTGAAATTCCTCAGCCTGAAGAACCTGAGATCGTGATTCCTGAGGTCGTGATGCAACTCACTGACACTCCTCTGCCAAGGCCAAAGGATCCATTCTCACGAAAACAGAAATTCAAGGCTGAAGACTTCTATGGTGAGCACGTGTTCTTCACTGAATACAATCCATATGACTCTGCTCGCATAAGGAAGAGGCGTTTCTGGACTGCCAGCCAAGCAAATTTCTATTCCTCAGTGCTTTACAACAAAGACAAAGTCTTCGATCATGCTCATATTCCTCACGTGGATATGGAGTCTTTGCCGTGCTTCACGCCAGTGCTCAGTGTTCTTCACGACGCTGGGCTGCTCAACTTCTGCACATATATATGCGATTGGAATGAAGAGCTTATTCTTCAATTCTATGCAACGTTGCACATCACCGGCAACTCTGAAGATATCAATTCATGGGTTTTGGACTGGATGACTGACAACACCCACCATAAGGCCCCTGCATCTGAATTGCTTCGGGTCCTTCCTCTTAGTCCACCCACTGAAGATGCTCGCTGTGTGTACAACGAACCTGAGCTTTCAAATCATTATATGCAAGTGCTGATGAAGCCTTTGAAGCCAGGGCAGGCTCCTAGAACCAATTTCTTCGTCAAGGAATTGCTGTATGTGCCAAGGACTGTCTATCGCATTCTGACAAAGACAATGAGTCCCATCAAAGGCCACGACTCGACTGATGAAGAAGTCGTTGGCATCATGAAGAATCTGCTTTTCAACATCATCTATGGCGTTCCCGTCAACTTCCATGATTTCTTCATGAGGACTCTGGCCAACATTGCTATGTCACCATTTGAGCTGAAGCCTTATGCACCTTGGATAATGAAATTCATCAGGATAAGGTCTTCACTCAACTACAAAGCTGAAACGCTCAACCACTGCAGCTACTTGCCTCCCATTGAAGTCCTCAAACGGACATTTTCCTCAGCTGAAGAAAAAGGCAAGGCCACTGCTGTGATAGATGAAGGCATTCGTCCATTGGATGGCCAATTTCGCAAAGCTGCATCTTACTCCACCAATGATGACTCTGCCACACATGACTCTGCTGCTAACACTGCCAAGCCAAATCCTCAAGCCACAGCACCCAGGGTGATGACTGACCGTGAGTTACTCCTCAGTCTTCATCAAAAGGTTGATCGCAACCACAAATGGGTCAAGCATCAATTTGGTTCAATTCTTCACAACATGACTTCCACACACAATGCAGTGAAGAAAAACCACTACTACCTTCATGAAACCCTCAACCGCACCTGGGCTGTTCTATCTCAAGTGTACAGTGCTGAAGACTTGGAGAAAATGGGTCTCAAAGAAGATTTTGACTGGTTTGCACCTCCTCCGAAGAAATACAAGAAGGTCAAGGTTCCTTCTTTGGTGGCCAGTTCATATTCTTCATCGCGTGAGACTGATGAAAATGAAGACTTGGACGACACTGCAGCAGGCCCTACTTCAACGACCGACCCCAACAACGCTGGCGCTCCTTCATCAACTTGAAAATCTTCAGGGGCGTTAGTCCTCAGTTTCGATCCTTTTGGTCATTTGATGTCAAAGGGGGAGAAATCTGAGTTAGTCTTCAAGCGGGTCTATAATAAGGGTTTATTCGTTTTTTTTAAGTTACAACTCTCATTCTTCCGAAACTTTTATTGGATCGAGTTGTAATCTTAAGTCCGATGGTGCGCTGATACTTTTGTTGCACTTTGCTTTGATACTTTGATGCGCTATTCTGCATGCTTATTCCTCGTTAATATTATTGCACGCATGCTGAATTACATCAGGCACCATATTTCATCATGCATTTCAAATTCTTCATATTATACATCAAATGCGTGTATGAATTACAAGATATAGGGGGAGATCTCCATGATTCAACTCTTCAAATGTGCATTGCTACAGAAGCAAATTCCTCACTATGCACATCTTCAGGGGGAGTTCTTCTATATCTTGCAATCAAATTCCTCAATATCAGTATCTACACTTCATATATTTATCCCCGTTGAAAACTTAACCTATGTTGTCATCAATCACCAAAAAGGGGGAGATTGTAAGTGCATCTAGTGCCCCTTAGTGATTTTGGTGTATTGAAGACTTATAGGTTAAGTATCTAATGCGTTTATGAGTGTACACAGGTCTATAAGTCTATGAGGAGTTTGATATTTAGAGAGAAAGTCGACCCCTAAAAATGAAGTTCTTCGACTGAGGACTTTGATATACTGAAGACTTTCTGAAGACTTTGAAAGTGAAGAAATTGGTGTGACCTTGAAGACTTGGTTATCATTCGAGGAATATGAAGCGTGAAGACTTTTGTTTTCGTAGTTTCATTTTCTCTTTCTTGAGTCATAGGAAACACCATACTGTTAAAGGGGTCGAGGAAATACTAAGGAGAAAATTTCCATGTGATGCTCAACTCAAATCCTACACCTACCAATCCCTTCGAGTGAAGCCATTGGAAATCTCATACAGTTCAGTCAATTTCTTCAGTGACAGAGACGCAGTTCTTCTGGTCACTGAGGACTTTGCTCTGAGAGGAGTTAGGAATTCGCCAGTGCGAATTGCCTACACAGTGAGGAACATGATAGCCCTGAGGAATTTGTACCTCAAATTTCCGACCATTGCTGTGCTGCGCGCCAGCTGTCCTAAAATATCTTGTCCACCTAACGGTCATATCATTGAAGGGCATTTATGTCTTATCATGTCGGGCTGCTCCCTAGGCTATAAATAGCCGCCCCCTACAACCACTAGCTGGTTGGCTGCTCCGCGAGAACTTGACACTTGTCATTTGAGAGCAACCCATCCTCCGAGGACTTTGAGCGAAAATCATCAAGTGAGGAAAATCCAAACCCAAACCCAAAACACCTACAAACCCAAAGTGATTGAGCATCACTGAAGAGATTGATCCTGCGTGGATCCGACGCTTGTTACCTTTGAAGAATGTGCTTCTTCCAGACGGTTAGGCGTCAAGGTCTAGAATATCCAAGAGGAATTGTGGATCGCCGAGTGACCAAGTCTGTGAAGGTTTGGAAGTCACCTGAAGACTTACCACGAGTGATTGGGCGAGGACTGTGTGTTCTTAGATCAAGGAGAATACGGTGAGGACTTGGTGTCCCGAGCTGCGTGCTCAGGATTGGGTGTCCGGGACTGTGTGTCCTCGAATTTAAATACTCAGCCGCTCCAACCAGATGTACAACTGAGACAGCAGTTGGAACTGGTCTACCAAATCATTGTCTTCACCAAGCTTACTGGTTCTATTTCCTCAACTCTTTCATTTCCTCAGTAGTGTGCTGTTTGTTTATCATATCTGTGTTTGAAGACTTTGACTGAAGACTTTCTCAATTTCCTCAGTTCAATTTCTTCAGTCTGTTTGTCTTCATCTTGTGTTATCCTGTGTTTACGCTTTCTGTACTCTGAGTTTGTCTTCATTTCATCATGATGACCATGCATGTATTCTGCTATGTTTACCTCTGAGTACTGATTCCGCTGCTAGTAGTTCTTCGCTAAGGAATTTCCTCACGAGCAAATTCCTCAGTGAAGAATTTCATAAAAATCGCCTATTCACCCCCCCCCCCCTCTAGTCGATATAACGCACTTTCACGAGACATAAAGATTGATATATTGGACGACTATATTCGGACACAGAAATGGTTCCGGGGGTTATCAGATATAGAACGGAGTACCGGGGGGTTACCGGAGCCCCCCGGGGGGGTAATGGGCCTCATGGGCCCAAAGTGGAGCAAAGGAGGGGCGGCCAGGGCAGGACGCGCGCCCCCTCTCCCTCTAGTCCGAATTGGACAAGGAGCGGGGCGGCGCCCCCCCCCCCCCCCCCTTTCCTTCCTCTCCTCTCTCCCTTCCTTCCCCCTCTCCTAGTTGGACAAGGAAAGGAGGGAGTCCTACTCCCGGTAGGAGTAGGACTCCTCCCTGGCGCGCCTCCTCCTGGCAGTCCGCCCCCTCCCCCTTGCTCCTTTATATACGGGGGCAGGGGGCACCTCTAGACACAACAATTGATCCTTGAGATCTCTTAGCCGTATGCGGTGCCCCCCTCCACCATAATCCTCGGTAATATTGTAGCGGTGCTTAGGCGAAGCCCTGCGACGGTAGAACATCAAGATCGTCACCACACCGTCGTGCTGACGGAACTCATCCCCGACACTTTGCTGGATCGGAGTCCGGGGATCGTCATCGAGCTGAACGTGTGCTAGAACTCGGAGGTGTCGTAGTTTCGGTGCTTGATCGGTCGGGCTGTGAAGACGTACGACTACGTCAACCACGTTGTTATAACGCTTCCGCTTTCGGTCTACGAGGGTACGTGGACAACACTCTCCCCTCTCATTGCTATGCATCACCATGATCTTGCGTGCGCGTAGGAATTTTTTTGAAATTACTACGTTCCCAACAGATAGCGGCGGCGCAGCCTCCCTCGGTGGAGGCGCCCCTGCGGCGGTGGCCGGAATCTCGGATCTCGACGGGCCCAGTTGGGCTTAGGTGTGCCGGCGGATCTAGTGCGCAGCGACAGGCTGGCGCGGTGGGCCTGACATAACCGGCTACTCTGCCACCGTGGTGGTGCCGTGGCCGGTCAGGCAGTGGCAGATGGCTCCTTTTGGTTTGGTCTCCGGCATAGAAGGTGGCGATCCGTGCACAAAAAGTTGGATGGAGTTCTTCGAACAGATCTGGGTGAAAACCTGCTCTCGGCTGGATGCCAAGGCCGGCGATGGCGGTGCTCTTCGGTGTTGTTCAGGCATCGCCGTGGAGAAGTTCTAGGCCAACATCTGCTACCTCTGGGAGAAACTCTAGATCAGTAGAGCGGAAGATGGCGGCGCTCTTATGTCATTTCCCCCTAGGGGCGTCGTTCTTGGAGGTGTGCACGGACTCGAGGGACCAGCGGACCGCGGCTTTGGTGGAGCGGTGTTTCATCCTATACATTGATGGCGACGGATCTCGACAGCGTGCCTCGGTGCAGATTCGGCATCCGATGTGCGGGGATGGACTAGCGCAGGAGGACGACGATGTCTGGCGTCGATGGCAGAGAGGCCTGACGCGGTTGATGCATCAGTTTCTGCTTTGAAGATGGATCGATGGAAGATGGTAGTGCTGGGCCTTGCAGGGTGCGCATGTGGTGCCCGCTGTGAGTGCGTCGGATTGGTGTGTGATCCAGTCCCGGTATGTGGCTAGGTTGGGGCATTCGGTGTTAGATGTTAGGCTTTGATGTGATGTCTATTTGGTATATTAGGCTCGGACATTTGACACCTGAATAGGAGTAGCAACATGTGTTACCTGAAGACTTCAGGTGTATTGATGTATTACTTTATAAAGCTTTTATGAATAATTAATAAAATAGCTGCATGCATCTTTTAGATGCAGAGTCCTGGGCATGTCCTCCTTTCGAAAAAAGAAAAGCCAGATAATATTTCCGCTACAGGTTTTGTGTTACATTGGCCCAACTGAGGACGCTGTCCATGCGTCTCGGTAGCGAAGGCGTGCTGCCCCCAAATTTGGGCTGCACCGGGACTACTTTTCTTCCTCAGACGTTGCGAAGTGACGATATTAGCAGCAGTTTCCCCGATCAGTTCGGATGCTTCGATCTACAGGATCAAGTTGGCACGGCTCGACCGACTGGAGGAATCGAATGCAGAGCGCGATACGGCCGGAACGCCCGATCTTAAAGGTAAACACGCCGTAGACAAGACCCATAAAAGATTGACGCCTTTAGGACCCGGCCGACACCGGCATGGAGGATCCTGTTCTTCTCTCTTTTCCCAGTTCATGGCACGAAGAATTTGCATGTCCCGTCTCCTTGACCAGGCGACGAAATGGGAGCGGTGCGGGTTGCTTCCTGTGGCCCTTACGTACTACGTTCTTCCCGGTGCAACCTAGCCCGGCGAGTTGGACCTTCACAAGTTCAGATCCGCCTTGTGCGTGATGCGCCGGTGAGAACATGTCAGGAGGAAAAGCATCGATTCGTCTTTCTAGCTGATGATGATGCGACGCGACGGTCGCATGTGTGTTGCCGCGCCAGATCCCTGCACCGCCGCCCGCGCGCGCAGGTATCGTATCGTGCGTCCTTGCCGGGACTTCCCACTCGGCAATATACGCGGACCGGAGAATCGTTGAGTTCGGTTCATGTTGGGATGGTAGCCCCGCGCAAATGGGATGGCGCAATACCGTTCGTTCCGTTGTGTTTCCTTCGGTCATTGTTGCTTCGTTTGTGCTACCAAATGTGTGTTGCGTTGCAAAGGGGGAAATAAAAAGGCTCATGCATTGCAATGAAGCACACATAATATATATTTTTAGTTGACATGATATAATTTGTATAGATACAACACGTGCCAAATGCGGGAGGTTGGCACGATACTGCAAAGCAAGAGCCGTCGGGTTGTTATGTTTCTTCTCCTCATTCGTGAGTAGAGGGCGGGTAGGCAGAACATGAGTAAGAAAGAATGGTTATCTGAGCAATCGGATGACTCGAAGGGCGGCCCATCGATGGCATCTATCAACGAACCACCTTCATCTGCTAGACTCCCAAAAACGCACGATATAGATGGAGGAATGGACGAAATAGATACATAGAGATTAAGATAGTATTTTTATCGAACTCAGTCCTATGAATTAAACAATCTAAGTTTCAGAAATTGCTTTGAATCCTAATCCTTCAAAATTCATGTGAAAATAATTCGCAAACCTGGTAATATTTAAAATTGACCGTTCTAAAATAAAATTTCAACAGCCACTTACATGGTAACACTAGTAGAAAAGGCGGCAAAGGTTCAGGCCGGGTAAACCCATTAGTCCCGGTTTGGTCTAGAATCGGGACCAATGGGTGCATTGGACCCGGTTCGTTAGCCCATGGGGCCGGCCGGGCCACGTGGGCCATTGGTCCCGGTTCGTCTGGACCTTTTGGTCCCGGTTGGTGGGACGAACCGGGACCAATGGGCCTGGCTCCTGGCCCACCACCATTGGTCCCGGTTGGTGACATAAATCGGGACCAAAGGCCCCCCTTTGGTCTCGGTTCATGCCACCGACCGGGGTCAATGGTGGTGCCTATATATACCCCCTCGCGCAAGAGCAGAGCACACTGCTCTATTTTTTCTTGCCGAGGGGGAGAGGGATTTGTGGTGCTCTAGCTCACCTTCTATGCACGCAAGGTGTTCGATGGAATGCCCGAGCCACACTACTTAAGCTTTCTCCTCTCCAAGCTCGACCTCCAAACTCCATTTTCCTCAATATTTGTCTAGGTTTAGCGGTCCGTCACGCCCCAGCCCCGTCTTCACCGCCGTCGATCACCCGTGCCGATCTCATCACCGGCACCACCGTGGTGAGCCTCTTGTTCTTATCTTCTTTCTGAAAGCAAAAATATTCTTACTTGTATGTTTAGATAGATACGTGTATCATTTTCTTACTTTTATTATTGCATCTTATATAGTGCGATGGTTTTGGTATCCGCCCCCGTCGGCCCTCGTCCTGTCTATGATTCGGATGTGGTATATATTATCTTTATAACTATTGGTTCATTTATTGTTTATGAAAATTATGCCGACCAACGTGACATAGATTTTATTTATCTAGGAGGTATGTGAACCGAAAATTCCAACCGACCCTATTGTTGAGAGCTTAAATTTAGTTGAAGAAGAAAACAATTTCTTGAAGGAAAAAATAAAAAAAAATTGAGGAGGAGAAGATGATATTGGAGTTGCATGTTGCGGATGTCGTCGATGATCACAAGATCAAGATGGATGCAATGCGCTTGAAGATTAGAAAGATTAGAAAATATGCCGTTCATACCGAGGCTTGGTATCATTATGTCATTGGATCAATTGTTACCTTGGTTGCGATTATGATCGCGTTTGTTTTCGCATTGAAATGTTTTACATAGTTCCAATGTATGGTTTAATTAATTAGATGCTCTGGAGAGCTATATGTTGTTAGATGAGAACTATGTATGTACTTTGGTTTTAATGTGATGATGAACTTATATTAATTTGGTCACTTAATTATCTATTCATGATGTTTTGTAATGGTTTTTGACACACTTAATTATATATAACGCACGCAGATGAACCGGCAATGGATGTACGGTGACAGGCACACCTCCGAGTACATTAAGGGCGTGCATGAATTTCTCGAAGCGGCTCAGGCAAACAAGCAGAATGGTTTTATGTGTTGTCCATGCCCTAATTGTGGGAATACGAAGTCTTACTCTGACCGGAAAATCCTTCACACCCACCTGCTTTACAAGGGTTTCATGCCGCACTATAATGTTTGGACAAGGCATGGAGAAATAGGGGTTATGATGGAAGACGGCGAAGAAGAAGAGTACCATGACAACTATGTGCCCCCTGAATACGGTGATGCTGCAATGGGGGGAGCTGGTGAAGATCAAGAGGAACCAGATGATGTGCCCAATGATGCTGCAACGGGTGAAGCTGCTGAAGATCAAGAGGAAGCAGACGATGTGCCCGATGATGATGATCTCCGCCGGGTCATTGTCGATGCAAGGATGCAATGCGAAAGTCAAAAGGAAAAGCTGAAGTTCGATCGCATGTTAGAGGATCACAAAAAAGAGTTGTACCCCAATTGCGAAGATGGCAACACAAAGCTCGGTACCGTACTGGAATTGCTGCAGTGGAAGGCAGAGAATGTTGTGCCTGACAAAGGATTTGAGAAGCTACTGGAAATATTGTAGAAGAAGCTTCCAAAGGATAACGAATTGCCCGACAGTACATACGCAGCAAATAAGGTCGTATGCCCTCTAGGATTGGAGGTGCAGAAGATACATGCATGCCCTAATGACTGCATCCTCTACCGCGATGCATACAAGGATCTAAACGCATGCCCGGTATGCGATGCATTGCGGTATAAGATCAGACGAGATGACCCTGGTGATGTTGACGGCGAGCCCCCCAGAAAGAGGTTTCCTGCGAAGGTGATGTGGTATGATCCTATAATACCACGGTTGAAACGTCTGTTCAGAAACGGAGAGCATGCCAAGTTGATGCGATGGCACAGTGAGGACCGTAAGAAAGATGGGAAGTTGAGAGCACCCGCTGACGGGTCGCAGTGGAGAAAAATTGAGATAAAGTACTGGGATGAGTTTGCAAAGGACCCAAGGAACGTATGGTTTGCTTTAAGCGCGGATGGCATTAATCCTTTCGGGGAGCAGAGCAGCAATCACAACACCTGGCCCGTGACTCTATGTATGTATAACCTTCCTCCTTGGATGTGCACGAAGCGGAAGTTCATTATGATGCCAGTTCTTATCCAAGGCCCTAAGCAACCCGGCAACGATATTGATGTGTACCTAAGGCCATTAGTTGAAGAACTTTTACAGCTGTGGAATGGAAACGGTGTACGTACGTGGGATGAGCATAAACAAGAGGAATTTAACCTAAAGGCGTTGCTGTTCGTGACCATAAACGATTGGCCCGCTCTCAGTAACCTTTCAGGACAGACAAACAAGGGATACCACGCATGCACGCACTGTTTGGATGACACCAAAAGTATATACCTGGATAGATGCAGGAAGAATGTGTACGTAGGCCATCGTCGATTTCTCCCGACCAACCATCAATGTCGAAAGAAAGGCAAGCATTTCAAAGGCGAGGCAGATCACCGAAAGAAGCCCGCCATGCGTACCGGTGATCACGTACTTGCTATGGTCAATGATTTACACGTAATCTTTGGAAAGGGTCCCGGCGGACTAGCTGTTCCGAATGAAGATGAGGGACGCGCACCCATGTGGAACACGAAATCTATATTATTCGACCTACCCTACTGGAAAGACCTAGAGGTCCGCTCTTCAATCGACGTGATGCACGTGACGAAGAACCTTTGCGTGAACTTGTTAGGCTTCTTGGGCGTGTATGGGAAGACAAAATATACACCTGAGGCACGGGAGGACCTGCAACGTTTGCACGAAAAAGATGGCATGCCTCCGAAGCAGTATGAAGGTTCTGCCAGCTACGCTCTTACGAAAGAAGAGAATGAAATTTTCTTTGAATGCCTGCTCAGTATGAAGGTCCCAACTGGCTTCTCGTCGAATATAAAGGGAATAATAAATATGCCAGAGAAAACGTTCCAGAACCTAAAGTCTCATGACTGCCACGTGATTATGACGCAACTGCTTCCGGTTGCATTGAGGGGGCTTCTACCGGAAAACGTCCGATTAGCCATTGTGAAGCTATGTGCATTCCTCAATGCAATCTCTCAGAAGGTGATCGATCCAGAAATCATACCAAGGCTAAGGAGTGATGTGGCGCAATGTCTTGTCAGTTTCGAGCTGGTGTTCCCACCATCCTTCTTCAATATCATGACGCACGTCCTAGTTCATCTAGTCGACGAGATTGTCATTCTAGGGCCCGTATTTCTACATAATATGTTCCCCTTTGAGAGTTTCATGGGAGTCCTAAAGAAATATGTTCGTAACCGCGCTAGGCCAGAAGGAAGCATCTCCATGGGCCATCAAACAGAGGATGTCATCGGGTTTTGTGTTGACTTCATTCCTGGCCATAAGAAGATAGGTCTCCCAAAATCGCGGTATGAGGGGAGACTGACTGGAAAAGGCACGCTAGGAGCGGACTCAATAATATGTAGGGACGGGCATTCTTGGTCTAAAGCACACTACACAGTTTTACAGAACTCTACCTTGGTGACCCCGTATGTCGATGTACACAAGAATAGTCTGCGCTCCAAACACCCGGAGCAGTGCGACGACTGGATTACATGTGAACACATCAGGACTTTCAGCAGTTGGTTAGAAACACGTCTCAGAGGTGACAACACTATTTATGATGAGCTGTACTTGTTATCCAGGGGACCATCTTTGACTGTATTGATTTACAAAGGATATGAGATAAATGGGAATACATTTTACACGATTGAACAAGATCAAAAGAGCACCAACCAAAACAACGGTGTCCGCTTTGATGCAACAACCGAGAAGGAAAAGGACACATATTATGGTTACATAGTGGACATATGGGAACTTGACTACGGACATGATTTTAAGGTCCCTTTGTTTAAGTGCAAATGGGTCAATCTGTCAGAAGGCGGGGTACAGGTAGACCCACAGTACGGAACGACAACAGTGGATCTGAAAAATCTTGGGTACACTGACGAATCGTTCGTCCTAGCCAATGATGTGGCACAGGTTATCTATGTGAAAGACATGTCTACCAGACCAAGAAAAAGAAAAGATAAGAAAGCGAAACATCATACGATGAGCCAAAGCGCCACATAATTCTTTCAGGAAAAAGGGACGTCGTGGGAGTGGAGGGCAAGACAGACATGTCTGAAGATTATGAAAAGTTTCATGAAATTCCTCCCTTCAAAGTCAAGGCTGACCCAAGCATCCTGATAAACGATGAAGATTATCCATGGTTACGGCGCAATAAGCAAATGACACAAGCGAAGAAAAAGTGAAGACTTTCTCCCGCAACTATTATGATGATACCATGTCAACTTTGTAACAGACGAGTATGATACAATTCTCCGTTTTGTACATGCACATGCTATGCCAATTTTTTCAGAGTTCATTTCAAATGCTTTAATGTCTTATGGTTTGGCCATCGTAATACCATTAATCCCGGTTCACTCCTTGTCAACAATGTTCTCACCAAGAACACTCTCAAGAGGGCAACAAACTTGTGATTCACAAAAATTTTAAAGAATTCAAATTTTAACTATTCTAATTTGAAAACTAATGGCACTAACAGAAAGTTTATAATTTTTCTAAAACTAAAAGCAAAAAGAATTAAAAAATAAAGCAAAACACAAAAATAAATAAATAATGCAGAAAACAAAACAAAAAAACTGAAATAAAAATAAAAATAATAACAATAAGTATTTTGTTGTAAGTAGAAACAAAATAAAATAAATAGAGCAACAAAGAAAACAAAAAAACAAAAAAAGTGTTTTCAAATTTGAAAATTAATGGCAATAACAAAAAGTTTATAATTTTTCTAAAACTAAAAGCATATGGAATTAAAAAATAAAGCAAAAAACAAAAGAAATAAAATAAATAAAGCAACAAAAAAAGTGCCACCTACTGGGCCCCCACAGGCTGAATACGACTAGAAACCCATCCATGGGCCAGGATTCAGGCCCGTAGGAGGCCCAGTAGGCCCACAGGCATAACAGTGACAATTAGGCCCGAAAGCCTGCAACGGAGAGAAGCTCGAGAGGGGTGCGGCAGTGGGGCTTATAAACCACTACGCACCGCTCTCAACTAGCGAGGTGGGACTAAACTTTCGACGCGGGCGCAGCAGCACAAGGCCTTTGGTCCCGGTTGGTGGCACCAACCGGGACTAAAGGGTGCCATTGGTCCCTGTTGGTGCGACGAACCGGTACCAATGACCCCCTTTAGTCCCGGTTGGTGCCACCAACCGCGCACCAACCGGGACCAAAGGCCGCCGTCTCCCGCCCTTTGGGCTGCTGAAAAGTGGCCTTTGGTCCTGGTTGGTGGCACCAATCGGGACTAATGCCCACCTTTAGTCTCGGTTGCTGCCACGAACCGGGACTAAAGGCTCTGCTATATAAGTCCACACTTAGGAGATTTTCACTCTCATCTTGTAGTTGCCGCCCCGACGACGCCGACGCCGCCAGGCTGCCCGACGCCGCCCGCCCCCGTCGCCCGCGCCCCTGCCCCGACGCGCGCCGCCCCGGCCCGCCCCCGTCGCCGTCGCCCGCGTCCCTGCCCCGACGCGCGCCGCCCCGGCCCGCCCTCGCTGTCGCCCGCGCCGGCCCCTTCCCCGACGCGCGCTGCCCCGGCCCGCTGTCGCCGTCGCCCGCGCCCCCTACCCCGAGCGCGCGCCCACTGCCCCATCGCCATCCTCGCCGCCGACCCCGCGGTCCTCCTGGTCCGGCCGACGCCCTCCCCTAGCTAGCATTTTTTCTTCATATATATGCTTTTTTCATATATATGCTTGTTTTTTATATATATGTATATATGTTCTCTGTGTATATATATGTTCATGTATATATGCAAAAGATAGTTTTTTAGAAAAATTAGGATTTTTTTTCTATTCATAGATTTTTTTTGGTGATATTAATTATTGTAAATATGCAAATGTTTGTATATTCATATGAACAATGAATTAGGCAATACTACTTCATGTATTTTTAAGAAGGAAGAAGAAGAAAAAGAATGAGAGGAAAAAGGAAATAAGAAGAGGAAGAAAGGAGAAGAAGAGGGGAGAGGAAGAAGAGGAGAAATAAAGAAAGGAAATAAGAAGAGGAAGAATATTCTATTTTCTCTTCTTCTCCTCTATTCCTTTCTTCTTCTCCTCTATTCCTTTATTCTTCTCCTCTTTTCTTCTTCTTTTTTTCTTCGATCTTCTCCTCTAGCTATTCCTTTCTTCTTCTCCTCCTTTTATTTCTTATTCGTTTTCTTATGTTTTATCGGGTCTGTCGTCGTCGATATACGTACCCCTCCCAATAACTTCAACACATGGGGGGGTCGATATACCCCCTCCCCGATAACATTATTTTCCCATGTATGTATCTCATCGTTGTCGATATTACCCCCTTCCGGTAACTTCAACACAAGGGGGGGTCGATATATATACCCCCTCCCGATAACTTCAACACGTGGGGGGGGGGTCGATATACCCCCTCCCCGATAATATTATTTTCCCATGTACGTATATCGTCGTTGTCGATATATAAACCCCTCCCGATAACTTCAACACGTGGGGGGGGGGTCGATATACCCGCTCCCCGATAACATTATTTTCCCGTGTATGTATCTCATCGTTGTCGATATCACACCCTCCCGATAACTTCAACACGTGGGGGGGGGGTCGATATATATACCCCCTCCCCGATAATATTATTTTCCCATGTATGTATCTCATCGTTGTCGATATTACCCACTCCCGGATAACTTCGACAGTGAAAACTCTCGAGGAGTACACCCAAACTAATATATCCACGTGTTGTCATGCTTGTGTAATAATTGTCATGTTGTAATATATATATTTGCAGAAACAATATGGAGCACGGACGAGACGACGAAGCAGAAGAGAGGTTGCGGGACATAATCTTAGACGGAGGTGATGTCATGTCGTGTTCTCTTAACGACAATGATGGTCTGGAAGAACAGCAGGGTGAAGAAGCAGGTCCGAAAGAACAGCAAGGTGAAGAAGTAGGTCCGGAAGAACAGGGTGACGGCTCCGGTGACCGAACAGAGTCCGGCCAGGTAAATATATTAGTTAAGCCTGTGCTGAGACTAGCTAATTGATGCATTCATTGTTTTGGTACGTACACATATTAATTAACTCTCGTCTTTCTTCTTTTTTCTAGCCCTCCGGATCGAGCACAACTTCGGTAAAGAGACGAGGCCCGAAGAAAAAGTTGCGCGAGGATGAAAGGTTTGAGATCACAGCAATCGCACGCGACGGCCTACCGATTGAACCCATCCGGACGAAGGATGCATTTACTGCTCAGTGCGGGGTTCTTGTTAGGGACAAGATCCCGATCAGCATCCACCAATGGTTTAAGCCGGCTGAAGAAGACCCTGAGGTGTCTTATGTCAATGATATGCAGAAAGATGATCTTTGGAAGGAGCTGAAGGCAAATTTCACCCTACCGCCAGAGGAGGATCCAAAGAAGCCGGTTATAGAGCAATTAATTAAGTCTGCTGCTCTTAAGAAGATGGCAGAGCTATTCAGGAGGTGGAAGAATGAGCTGAAAAGGTTTGTCGACGAAAAAGAGACACCGGAATTCAAAGGCAAATATGAGAAGATCAGAGATCAATGGCCCGCATTTGTGGCCCACAAGACATCGGATAAGAGTAAGAAGATGTCGGAGACAAACAAGAAAAATGCTGCGAAGAAGATGCTACACCATCGCACGGGGTCAGGTGGCTACCTCAAAGCCCGGCCTAAGTGGGCAAAGGCTGAAACTGATCTGCTTGATAAAGGGATCGAACCAGAGACAATGAACTGGCCAGACCATTGCCGGACTTGGTTCTTCGGGGCTGGCGGATCCTTGGACCCTGTAACAGGGAAGTGCATTTGGACGGACGAGCAACTTGACATACCCTTGAAGAAGCTTCGGTACTATATCGATGCAGCGCAGACAGGGACGTTCCTTCCAGACAGAGAGAACGACGAGCTCACAAAGGCCCTCGGAAATCCTGAGCACCCTGGACGGACACGAGGCACGCCAGGCTCCATTCCGTGGAAGGCTGGGTTTCCGAATGCAGGCGGTTACAAAAGCCACGAGAGGAGGAAGAAAGTGCAGCAGACCGAACTGCAGGCGCTGCGCGCAAGGGTACAAGCGATAGAGGAACGAGAAGCAAATCGCAGCAAACGACTTGCCGAAGCTTCCCCTGAAGCTACCCCGCCATCTCAGCGAAGAAGCAGCGTGGCTTCCACCGAGCTGCTTCAGCCGGAGCATGTCTTGACGGCTCCTGCCAGCTATCCCGTGGATGCTATCACGGAGTCTCAACATTGCCACCTTATGACGCAATGGATTAATATGAAGGTCAAGGCGGTTGTTGGCTCTGCTTTTCCTAATGAACGCGGCGCAACTTTTCACTGCCGGCCGATTCCAGAAGGATATGCTAAGGTGATGGTGGATGAAATAACGAAGGGATTTGAGGACCTCCCGCTTGACCACCCTACCGGAGAAGGGGAGACTCGGCTGGGTTCTTCTCTGAAGACTCCATGCCTATGGCGGAAGGAGCTGATCAACCTTCCGAACTAGACGCCTCCGCCTCTTCCTCCTCCTCCGACGAGTTAGGGCACTCCGCCTTCTCCACCGCCTCCTCCTCCGGCGAGTGACGATCAGGGCCCTCGGCCGGCTCCTTCTCCGGCGCATGGCGGCACTCCGCCTCCTTCTCCGCCTGCGCCGGCGCGCCCGAGCAGCCGGCCTCCTCCTTCTCCGCCTCGTCAGCAAGGGCGGAAGAGACCTGCCGCCGCTCCGGCAGCTGCTCCGGCGTGTCGTAGTCCTTCTCCTCCGCCTCGTAAGCAAGTAAAAAAGACAGCCGCTCCGTCTGTTCGGCCGGCATCTAGCAGTACAACCAGAGGCGGGAGGACATACAGATTGGGTCCTTCTCTGAAGACCCCAAAGAAGTTACCATATGAGAGGACCCCGGAGGAGAACGCGAAGATCGCGCGAACCGAAGTGGATGACTGGTCTCAAGGGTTGAAAGCAAAGAGACATCCACCTCCGGAGGAGAAGGTAGATCCGGTGAAAGTGAAGCGCACTCTGGCTGCCCTGGCAAAACCACCCAAGTCTCCGCCGAAAGGCAACTATGAGCGCATTATTGGAAAGACATGGGCCGAAGCGGAGCAGTCGGGAAGTACAGTCAGTGATCAAAGGATGAAAGAATGACGAGTAGCTGGGAAACAAATTGCCCAGCTCGGCGAACAAGGGAATCAATCGTGCCCCCCGCTCAAGGTGCCTAGCGACATCGTCGATCCGAGGATGGTGCCCGGTTATAGCAATCTTGAAGATTACCTGCCCGACGATGTATATTATAATTTCATGGACGTGCAGATACACAGATACGAGTACGGGAAGCTTCTCGTCAAAGATGAAAAATCTCTAACAACGATGATGCGAAGATTGCATGATTGGTACTTGAAAATCTGCAGAGAGTCTGGGGGGAGGAGTACTTTGTATGTGAGAGTTAAAAAGGAGCATGACCTCGTTGGAATTGATCTGTTGCCTATTCCATTTGAGGAGTTCTATCAGTTTTTCAATCAATTGGCCCTCGATAAAGCAACGGTCACCTGCTACTGTCTGTAAGTACTACTACTTCTGTCATTAAGTCTCTCTATATAGCTCAGCTCTTTCATTGCATGTATTTATAATTATCCTCACTATATTAATTATGCAGATTGAAGATCGCCGAATTGAAGAAAAGACAAGTCGGTGATATTGGGTTCATTAACACATGTCTCATAGATGCAACTGAGGTTAAATTTCATGCCGCAGAAACCGAGGCCAACTTGCTACGATCATTCAAAATAAATGAACACAAAGATATAATACTCTTTCCTTACAACTTCAAGTGAGTGTTACTGTCTTGTGCATATTCGGTTTCCCTTATATATTAGTGCAGGTTATAGTAATGTAATTAATGAGTTATGCATGCGTGCGCAGGTACCACTATATTCTCCTAGAGATTAGGCTTGAGCAGGGAGTAGTAACTGTCTTGGACTCTAGACGAAAAGATCCCCAGGAGTATGCGGACATGACTCAAATGCTCGAGAAGTAAGTTAAATCGATCATTATCCACCATATCAGCAACTTTGTTCATTTCTGACATCAAGTAATTGTTTTCTTTGTCCGGCAGGGTTTGGAAAAAATTCACCAGAAAAGCTCCGGGACTGCCAAAGAGCTGGAATTTAGACACCCGAAAGTAAGTACTATAGTAGCATGTTCCGCGCATCTCCTAGTGATTCAAGCGCTAGTTTCATCAATACCATTTGGCATTCTTGCTTATCAGTTTGATTGACCTCTATTTCTTGTAAAGTGGTCGTGGAAGGAACAAGGGAATGATTTCTGTGGATACTACGTCTGCGAGTCCATCTGCCACACGACCTGTGAGCGGGGCTACTCTGACGAACAATATGAAGTGCGTAAATAACAATATTCACAATTTTATTTTATTACCATCATTTGTGTTGAGTTTCATTCATTCATATATATAAGTATTGACCCCCTTCTTCAAATTAGATGTTTCGGATGCGGAATGAACTCCTAGCACCAGATCGCATGCGAGCAATTCAAGAGGAATTGGTGGCATTCTTTCTTGACCACGTGATCGCTGAAGACGGAGAATATTATGTGGACCATGCGTCCGTAATTTAGGAGATTACATTTGTAAGAGATAATTATTGTATATATGTAGCCGGTAGTGTCGGATAGATATACGAGAACTTGTTGTTCGGCCAATCTCTCGGAGAAGGAGAGGTGGTTGATATCACTTCTCTCTGTATGCATATATGTTCATGACGATCTTCTGTTTCCTTCGTTTGCTTACTAGCTAGCTAGCGTGTCTAGTCCTCTCTATACGTATGTATAGTACGTAGCGTCGACCAACCACGGACATAAGAGAGGACACTTCTCTCTATTAATTAGCTAGCTAACACAATATATGAAATACCTAAATTAACCCCCCCAAAACCCCCAACCCCCCTCCTCCTTAAAAAAAACAAAAACCCCAGCCACAGAAATGCTGACGCGTGGATGCCTATTGGTTCCGCTTGGTGCCACCAATCGGGACCAAAGGCCCTCCTGCCAGGGCTCAGCGCGCAGGCCACATGAAGGCCCATCTGTCCCGGTTCTAGTTAGAACCGGGACTAAAGGGTCAGGGCATTAATAACGACCCTTTAGTCCCGGTTCAAAAACCGGGATAAAAGGCCCTTACAAACCGGGACAATAGGCCCGTTTTCTACTAGTGTAAGTACCTAGAAAATTGAGCCATTTGAAGTCAGGTGAAACCACGCATACTTGGTTTACCACCTCATGTACCTTTATTTTTCTTATTATTTGTTTTCTAGCAACCAGGTAAAACAGGCTCGCTCCATTTGTACGATGCATCCCACATACAATCAAATCTCTGTAAGGGACCGATTTAATTAATTTTGGCCATCAAATCATGTCAATCCAACGACCTAGACTGCTTCAACGTCGAGCGTTCAACACGTTTAGCGTGCAGTTAATCTCATGCCAAATATAGTGCTAATCACATAATAACACGTAAATAATATTCTACTTAATATCCGCATGCACTTAATACACTTCCAAATTAACGTGCATTGCACGTACACACTGACTAGTCACAACCTCACAGGTAAATGGTCGATTAGCACAAACTGCGATCGGCTTAATTACTTTTTTTTAGGTGATCGGCTTAATTACTTGGTACAGCCTTACAATGTCAAACCTATTCGAATCTGTTAGCTAGCGTGGCTTCATTTTTTGCGGTGGCCCAGGCACAGATCCTATTGAGATTGGTTGAGGCCCAATGTGGCGATGCGGCCAAGACGTGGGCTACCTTGAGTTACATTCTCGTATGATTCGTACTAATAATATTGCCATTCTTGGGTCCCTGGGCGAGGGCAGCCGAAGTGGGCAGGGCTCAAAGCGAGTCTGAGGCCCAATAAAAAAACAAAATATTTTTATATCATTACTTATATATAGACTGCGGGTTGATTATATCAAAAGTAAGGGATTTTTATTCAAAAGCGTGTGATGACCAAGGATATCAATTTTCTTTATTAGTAGGATATATATATATATATATATATATATATATATATATATATATATATATATATATATATATATATATATATATATATATATATATATATATATATATAGTCTCTGGTTTTCCGGCGCCCCTCTGTCCACCTTATTGTGAGACACATGAGACCTCACCTGAAGGCGAGCGCGAGATGGGCCGGCCAAGACGCACTGGAGGCCACAACCTCAATTTTTTTCATGTTTCTTGTTTACGTTTTTATTTTTGTTTATACTTCCAACTATTTCTAAATAAATTTACTATAAAAAAAACCTTGACATAAAACATTTGCGAAAAAAAGGTTAACCAAGCATTTAAAAAGTGTGAAATGTGTACAGAGAAAATGTTTCTCATGTATACAAACAATATACAATGTGTATGAAAAAGTTGATCGTGTATTTACAAAATATTAATCAAACATTAGAAAAAAATATTTGAATTTTTTTTTAATTTAGAATTTGAATATTATTAAATGTGTCTAGAAAAAATGTTTATCATGTATACAAAATATATATAATGTGTAAAAAATATTCCTTGTTTATACGAAAATTCCACAATATACATTAAAAATTAGTCATCACAAAGTATATATTGAAAAAAGTTGAGTATGTCCTTAAAACATGTTAAACATGTAAAAAAAATATTTTCAAAGTATAAAAATGTATATTGTGTGTGAAAAAAAGTTGATTGCCATTCAAGACCTTAGCGTGTATTGAAAAATGTTGACCATGTATTCAAAAAAATATTGAACTTGTATTTTAAAAAAACTAAATATGTATAAACAATTTATAAGATATATGTACGGAAAATGTACAACATCTACGGAAAAGAGTAGACATCAGAAGTATAAGTTTTCAAAAAAATGTTAATCATGCATTTTAAAATGTTAAACACGTATATAAAATACTCCCTCCATCCCAAAATTCTTGTCTTAAATTTGTCTAAATACGGATGTATCTAGTTACATTTTAGTTTTTAGATACATCCGAATCTAGACAAATCTAAGACAAGAATTTTGGGACGGAGGGAGTATGTTTCTAATGTACACGAAATGTTTTAATTGTACATGGGACAATTGGCATGTGTTGAAAAAAATAACCGATCAAAACCGACAAAGAAACAAAGTAAATAAATAAATAATCCACTAAAAAGAAAAAAATGAAAATGAAAACTGTAGAAAAGCATGCAAAAGAATCAAAATAAAAAACCGAGAATGAAACAAAGAAAGTCTAGAAAGAATGAAATAAAAAACAAATAAAGAAAATAAAAAATAAAAACTGAGAAAGAAACAAATAAAACTTAAGAAAAAACAAAAAAATGGTGAAAAAAAGAAGAAACAATGTTGATAAGGCAAAGAAAAATAGACATGTCTTAAAAAAACCAAAGGAAGCCAAAAACGAAGAATATTGAAGAAAAAAAAGAAATGTACAAGACCATGATAAACAAGAATGAAATGAACATAAAAGGTTTTAAAAAAGGAAAAAAAGTGAAAGCCGGGAAAGAAACTAAAAATAAGTGAAAAAAACAAAGAAAAACTGACAAACCAGAGAAAAGTAACAGGAAACAACGAAAAACCAAAAACAGAAGAAAATAAACTAGGAAAGGAAACACAGCGAACTCTTATTTGTTTTCTTCGTTGTTTTGTACGATTTGTTATGGTTCCTTTGTCAACTTTCTAGGTTTTTTTCGGTTTCTTTCTTTTCTTTCTTCATTTTCCTTCGGGTTTTTTGAATTTCTTTCTTGGTTTTCTTTGCTTCTTTCCATGTTTTCACTATGTTCATTCTTTTTTATTAGTTCCTTCAGTTTTTTGTGTTTCTTTGTTCTTTTTTTTCTGTTTTCTTTGTTTCTCTTTTTTTTGGTCGATTTTCACTGGTTACTTCTTTGCTCAACACATGTAAAAAAAATCAATACACAATGTGCATCTTTTGTGTATAGGCAAAACATTTGTTTGATATATGTTAACCATATTATGTTAAATATATATTTGTAAACTTATTTTATTACATGGTCAACATTTTTTTAAATGCACGGTGAAATTTTTATTAATGATAATAAATATATTTTTCAAATGCATTGCATATTTTCCCTATACATCAGGAATAATTATTTACACGTTTGTACATGTTAAAAAAATTACAATAGATGAATAATTTTTAAACAATCTTTCATGATTTCTACATTTTTCTTATACATGAAGAATTTTTTATATTTTTAATACATAATTAGCATTTCATACACAATGATTAATATTTCTTTCAACTAGATGTATGGTGTCTACTTTTTCATAAACACCATACATTTTTCATATACATATAAAAAAGTTATTTGATATAAATTTGACATTTTAATAATATATGATTAATATTATTGTAATATCACACACCTTTTTTTAAGTGAACGGACTTTCTTTAAATGTCATAAACATTATTTATATCCTATAAACATTTTTAGTTAAGCTAATATATTTTTCTTATTGCGTTAACATTTTGTAAAAAATATTGGTTTTGATTTTTAATTGCTTTTTTGTTTATACACATATATGTACTCAATTATTAATTGAAAATCTATATCTATATACCTACGAATAAAGCACGGTGCATTTCACTGATTTTTTGATTCGCCCATCAGATTTATATAACGGTTGAAATTTTCACGCGCACGCTGTTGTTATTGATCCATGGCTGGCTGCCACATGGATGTTTGGGCCTCATAGAAAAGTTTATTCTCGTTCTAAATAGTCCACCTAGCTCCTTACATCCAATCGCGCCAATTATATACGTATTTGAGTAAAAAAAAAGCAAATAAATAAATAAACAGCGGGAAAGAGGAACGAACTAACTGAGAACTTACCTGGATCGGCAGGGTTGTCACGCCCTGTTGAAGGGAGCACTCGTCTCGTTTCGCGTCAAGCCAGACATAGGATTAGGAAACCATAAAAAGCATTGTTTCCTTCGTTAAAAAGTAAAGGGCCGAATAGGCCTTGTGATCCAGTTTCGTTTTTCTTTCGGACGAACGTGTGATGGAAAATCCTATATGACGCACTTTGTGTTGAAGTGTTGACGCTTCGCAAAGCACGTACGAGCAGTCGACCAGTGGGAACCTGAACCAATAGGGTCACGGTTCGGCCGCTAGCTCGGTTTTTTTAACTATGTGTGAGTCATACAGTCGAAGCTTCGTCGAAGACTCCTCCACATAAAGCCGGTATGTTTCTTCTTGTACTATCCTTTCTCTTTTCAGATTTTGGTTTTTTCTATTGTTGCACATTTTCTTTTTTCATTTATATTTTGTAATATACCGTGGTTTTCTTCAAATATATGGTGAACGTTTTTTCAAATACACAATAAACTTTTTTATACAAGGTGAACATTTTTCTGTATATATTGAACAGTATTTTAATATAAGATGAACACATTTTTTTAATATACTGTGGTTTTTTTAATATACACTAAAAATTTATATATAATACATGTTGAATACTTTTATAAAATATTTTTTCCTTTTTAATAGTTATTAAAATATCTTGCTCCTAAAAAACAACTGTTTGTCCTTGTTGGGTGAAATTCGACCCAAAAAAAAGAGAGGGAAAAAACGCTCATGGGCAAAGTGGGCCGGCCCATTTTCCCCAGTTTCAGCGAAGCCTCTTCTTTTTGTCGCCCGCGGGCAGCAAATAGGAGACCTTGAACTAGGCATGATCATGATATCTTTTTTAGGGAAAGTCATGGTTTGCTTTATTTAAATCAGAACACATTTAAGTCGTCTACGAGCTTACTGATAACATAGTCCCGAGGCTCGTCCAAGCAGCCAAAGGAGGACTTATTATAATAACTATAGTTTGCTAGCACATGAGCCGCTCGATTACATGAACAAAGACAATGCTTAAAAATGACCTTCTCAAGCATAGTACCTATATCCACACACTCTGCAAATCTTGTTGTTGTCGCATCCTACCATCTGGTTTGTCCGGTGCAAAAGTTGATGCCTTACAGAGGGTTTGATTCCGCCTTGAGCCAATTGAAACCAAGAGAATTAGCAAGTGCAACCCTCTCATAGCCATTGCTTCTGAAGCGATCACGTCCGCCGCATATGGAATGAACTTATGCTAGCAGCAAGAAAATTCCCCTTCATCTTGGAGAATAGCAGTAGTTTACACCAACCCTACATCTGATAAGAAAGTTGCATCGACATCCAGTTTAATAAATCCAGGGTCTGGTTTAATCCATGTCGTCTCAAGCATATTAGGCATCCGAGGTGAAGCACTCGGAAATTTGCTTGCTAACGGTAAAACCGGAATCGGTCATCTCCATGCTGGTGGAACCGGTTCGTTATGAGTAACTTGTCTCCAGATCCACCACAAATACTAGCTTCATACTGATAGGATTTGCTTGAAATTCACACTTGGATGTAGCACAAGTTAGTTGTCCGGTAGAGAGAGAATATGTTCAAAAATGATGGAACATGATATGTCCACCAACAAAGCCTGATCAATGTGAAAGTGTGTTATATCGACTAGAGGGGGGTGAATAGGCGATTTTTATGAATTCTTAACTGAGGAATTTGCCGGTGAGGAAATTCCTTAGCGAAGAACTACTTGCAGCGGAATAAGTACTCAAAAGTAAACACAACAGAATACAAGCATAGTCATGATGATGAAATGAAGACAAGCACAGAGTACAGAAAGCGTAATCACAGGACAATCAGACTGGAGAAATTGAACTGAGGAAATTGAGAAAGTCTTCAGTTAAAGTCTTCAAACACACATATGAGGAAATGAAAGAGTTGAGGAAATAGAACCAGTATGCTTGGTGAAGACAATGATTTGGTAGACCAGTTCCAACTGCTGTCTCAGTTGTATATCTGGTTGGAGCGGCTAGGTATTTAAACCTGAGGACACACAGTCCCGGGCACACAGTCCTCACCATATTATCCTTGAACTAAGGTCACACAGACCTCGTCCAATCACTCGTGGTAAGTCTTCAGGCGACTTCCGAACCTTCACAAACTCGGTCACTCGGCGATCCACAATTCCTCTTGGATGCTCTAGACCATGACGCCTAACCCTCTGGAAGAAGCACATTCTTCAAAGGTAACAACCGTCGGATCCACGCATGATCAATCTCTTCAGTGATGCTCAATCACTTTGGGTTTGTAGGTGTTTGAGTTTGGGTTTTCCCTCACTCGATGATTTTTGCTCAAAGTCCTCGGAGGATGGGATGCTCTCAAATGACAAGTGTCAGTTTCTCTCGGAGCAGCCAACCAGCTAGTGGTTGTAGGGGGCGGCTATTTATAGCCTAGGGAGCAGCCCGACATGATAAGACATAAATGCCCTTCAATGATATGACCGTTAGGTGGATAAGATATTTTGGGACAGCTGGCGCGCAACACAGCAACGGTCGGAAATTTGAGTATCAAATTCCTCAGGGCTATCATGTTCCTCACTGTGTAGGCAATCCGCACTGGCGAATTCCTAACTCCTCAGTCAGAACAAATTCCTCAGCGACCAGAAGAACTTCGTCTCTGTCACTGAAGAATATGACTGAACTGTATGAGATTTCCAATGGCTTCACTCGAAGGGATTGGTAGGTGTAGGATTTTGAGTTGAGCATCACATGGAAATTTTTCCTTAGTATTTCCTCGACCCCCTTTAACAGTACGGTGTTTCCTATGACTCAAGAAAGAGAAAATGAAACTACGAAAACAAGAGTCTTCACGCTTCATGTTCCTCGAATGAATACCAAGTCTTCAAGGTCACACCAATTTCTTCACTTTCAAAGTCTTCAGAAAGTCTTCAGAAATCCAAAGTCTTCAGACGAAGAACTTCATTTTTAGGGGTCGACTTTCTCTGTAAATATCAAACTCCTCATAGACTTATAGACCTGTGTACACTCATAAACACATTAGTTCCTTAACCTATAAGTCTTCAATACACCAAAATCACTAAGGGGCACTAGATGCACTTACAATCTCCCCTTTTTTGGTGATTGATGACAATATAGGTTAAGTTTTCTACAGGAATAATCATATGAAGTGTAAATACTGATATTTAGGAATTTGATTGCAAGATATAGAAGAACTCCCCCTGAAGATGTGCATAGTGAGGAATTTGCTTTTGAAGTAATGCACACTTGAAGAGTTGAATCATAGAGATCTCCCCCTATATCTTGTAATTCATACACGCATTTGACATAGTATATGAAGAATTTGAAATGCATGATGAAATATGGTGACTGATGTAATTCGGCATGCGTGCAATAACATTAACGAGGAATAAGCATGCAGAAAATCATAGCAAAAGTATCAGGCCACCATAGAGTTTAAGTTTACAACTCGATCCAACAAAGTCATCAGAATAACGAGAGTTGTAACTTAGCAGAAAAACGCCCATATAAGTAGACCCGCTTGAAGACTAACTCAAATTTCTCCCCCTTTGTCATCGAATGACCAAAAGGATCGAAAATGATGACTAACGCCCTTGAAGAATATCAAGTTGATGAAGGAGCACCAGCGTTGTTGGGGTCGTTTGTTGATGTAGGGCCTGCCGCAGTGTCATCCAAGTCTTCATGCTCATCGGTGTCGCGCGATGAATAATAGGAGCTGGCCACCAAGGAAGGAACCTTGACCTTCTTGTATTTCTTGGGTGGAGGTGCAGACCAGTCAAAGTCTTCCTTGAGACCCATATTGTTCAGTTCTTCTTCGCTATAGATGTGAGACAGAATAGTCCAGGTGCGACGAAGACTTCATGGAGGTAGTAATGATTTTTCTTCACTGCATTATGTGTAGCAGTCATGTTGTGAAGAATTGAACTAAACTGACGCTTAACCCATTTATGGTTTCGATCCACCTTCTGGTGAAGACTTAGCAGAAGCTCACGGTCAGTCATCACACGAGGAGCAGTGACTTGAGGATTTGGCTTGGATGCATGGGCAGCAGAATCATGAGTGGCAGAGTCATCATTGGTGGAATAAGATGCAGCTTTGCGAAACTGACCATCCAATTGACGAATGCCTTCATCAATAACAGCTGGTGCCTTGCCTTTTCATCAGCTGAGGAATAGGTCCGCTTGAGGACTTCAATCCGGGGCAATTAGCTGAGGTGATTCTGAAAATCAACCTTGTAGTTGAGTGAAGACCTTGTCCTGAGGAATCTCATAATCCAAGGTGCATAAGGCTTCAGCTCAAATGGAGAAAGTGCAACATTTGCCAGAGTCCTCATGAAGAAATCATGATAGTTGACTGGTATGCCATGAATGATGTTAAATACCAGATTCTTCATGATGCCAACAATATCCTCATCAGATGAGTCGTGGCCTTTGATTGGACTCATAGTCTTCGTCAGAATGCGATAGACTGTCCTTGGTACATACTGCAGTTCCTTCACGAGGAATTTTGTCCTTGAGGCTTGACCGGGCTTCAATGTCTTCATCAACACTTGCACACTTCAATGGCTTCAATGGCTTTGTCAGAATCTGAAGGAGCTGATGCTTTCCTTTTCTTCACTGCTGCACGCTCTACATCCTTGGTCTTCTTCACATCTGATGCAGATGGAAGGACTGGAGTTGGAGTAGGCGCAGGAGGAGCAGAGGAATGTGGTTGATTTTCTTCAGGCATAACTGATGCAGTTGCCCTGACCTCTTCATTTTCTTCAGGCACACCACTAGTGGATGCCCTGGCAATTTCATCAGCGGCTGGAATGCAGTCATCAGCCCTGGAACTCACATTTTCTTCAGCAGCCTGAATGTCATCAGCGGTGCAGGCATATTCTTCAGTCTGTTGAGCAGATGCTTCAGCCTGAGGAATTTCTTGTTGCTATGGGGCTGCAACATTGGAGGTGAATTTTTCAGTCAGTTTTACAAATATGACCTTGGCTCCTTGCCAATCAGCATAGTAAGCATTGAAATCATCGCTGAGGACTTTGATTTCAGACTGGATTTTCACAAGATCATCAGTTGTCATAGAGAAAACGTTGTTCTTCAGGAATTTCTCCTTCCTGTACTGCACTTTCTTGATCTGCCTGGCCTTCTCGTATTTCCATTTCTCTTCTTGGATGAAGACAGTCAGCATATGATTTTGGCCAGGAGTCAACTTGAAATCAGGCATAGGAGTGTTTGGGTCCTTGTGCCAGAGATCAATGTAGTCAAGGATCAACTTCGGATCCAAAAGCAGAGGCGTGCCCTTGGCTCTAGCGGCCCTGACTTGCCTATCTCTGATAATTTCAGCAAGTTCATCATCATCAGCTTCGTCTTCTTCAGATGGCACTTGGAAGGCGACCTGCTTCTTGTGAGGACTTGGGCGAGAACCTCGTCCAGCAGTGGTCTTTGTCTTCAGCACAGAAGGTCCTGTTGAAGAATTTGGTGTAGCTGAGGAACTAGCAAAAGCTCCTGAGGCAATAGAGATGCCAGTAGTCCTTTGGCACGTGGCAAGATGCACACGTGCAGAGGACTTGGTCGGAGCAGCTGAGGACTTTGGAGGAGCAGGAGCAGCATGAGGAATTGGCCGTGAGGGCTTTGAGGATTCTGGCCATGAGGGCATAGCTGAGGAACTTGGCCTTGAGGGCATTGAAGGAGAAGCACTTGACTTGTGCGCAGGCTTCTTTGCCATGGATTTCTTAGGCTTGACAGAGGCCTCGGCAGCAACAGCAGCAGAGTCTTCATTGAATTTCCTCACTGCTTCTCTGGCTTGTCTAGCCAGCTTGGCCTGGCGCTTGGCCCATTCATCAGGATAGTCCTCACCACGCTTGAGGCTAGTGGGATATGCTTCTTGGCCAGGTGCCAATGGACGTCTCGGGCATGGAGGATTAAGTGCGAATTTTTTCATGTATTTGGGAGTAACATATTTGTACTCCCTCCACTCTCTTGCCCATCTCCTCTCTATCCTCTGTATGCGCACCTTGCGCTGATTTTTGTCCTCCTTACCAAACTTGGCCTCATCAGGAGTGCAATAGTCTTTGTATATGTCATCATGGATTTCAAAGGCAGTATTGATTTCAGGCCACTTTCCTCCTTTATGTGGCTTCTTTCCATCAGCCATTTTCTTCAGATGAGGAATTTGAACAATGGAATTCTCTGAAGAAGTATGCAACTTTTCTTCGAGTAACGCTGCAAATGAGTTAAGTTGATGAGAACCTAGTGATTCAGCAGCGGACATGAGTACCTATGAACAGAGTATAGTTGCGAGGAATTTGGAGAGGTCATATGCGTTCTCAAAAGGTTTTGTAAAAAGAACAAGTTTGAGGAATTTGACCAGACGAGTCTTGAAGAATTTCACTAAGCGTTTTTTGTCTTAGGTTCCAGAGTTGTATAGATCGAAGATCCACACAATTGAGGAATCTTGAAGAAAAATTAGTGCTTAGATAAATGAATCAAGAACAAATGATATGTGAGGTGTTTTAGTGTGTGAGGATGTGAAGAAAAACACCTCTGAAGATTTTGTGGAAATCATTTGAATCAAAGAGGGCAATAAAAGTAGCTTTTAATTACCCTGGACGAAGAACACGACGAACTGTGAAGTAGAGATGTGTAGTTCGTCAGTGCAGATCTTCCACGCCCTAACTCGGCGGAGGAAGACAGCTACGGCAGCGGCGGAGTGAAGATTTCCGTGGCCGGCGCGAGTACGGCGGCGACGAGGTCGAGGCAGTGAAGCTCTTCCTCACCAGCGACGATGAAGTAGCGGCGGTGCTAGGGTTTGAGAAGCTCGAGCTGGAGAGAGGTCGAGCGGAGTAAAGGAAGTGAGGAAGGGGAGAGGGGTATTTATAGCCACGGTGAAAAACTGCTCGCCTAAAGAATTTGGACGAACGTGCCCCTGACCCTTCTCATTCGCTTGACATGTGTCACCCATGTACTGAGAAGTGGAGATCGTGGGTGAATAGATAAGTGTTTGGTGGGATGCGGAACGGTTTGAGTGGCAAAGCCAAAAATTTGGATAAGATAAGTTAAAAGTTCCGTTCGCAAATTCTTCAGCTGACAAGGACACAGTGAAGATTTTGAACGAGTTTCAAATAGAACGCCCATGAAGAATTTGTGAATAGATTGGGTTGAGTTTAGCATAGAGGGGGAAGGGTCCGATCACATTCACTTAGCAGAAAAACCAACCTGAAGAATTAGTCGTAAGTGAATGCTGTAGAGGACATAAACTCATATACATATATATATATATATATAGCCAATGAAGAAAAACGATAGAAAAGGTGAAGACAAAGCAAAGTTGAAGACAATGAACAACTGAGGAATTTCAAAGACTTAGGAAAAACTCAAATTGAAGATTTTCAACTTTTGGTGGTGGCGTGACCCACCGTATAAGAACGATGATTTCAGACACCACATACAATTGTCGTAGGGTTCTGAGAATCAAATTCTTCGTTAATTTCTTCACACTTAGAGTGTTATTCTTCATTGATTGAAGAAAAATGTTTCTTCATGTGTTGCACATCTAAGTCATCAATTTTGCAAAAGTGTTAGCATGAGTGTCCTTTTCAAAGAACATTCAAAGATTCTAAGATATTTAGCTCACACCGCAACTTGCTAAATCTCTTCTCATCCAAGGGCTTTGTGAAGATATCGGCTAGCTGTTCTTTAGTCTTCACATGCTCAATAGAAATGTCGCCCTTCAACACATGATCGCGAAGAAAATGATGACGAATCTGAATGTGCTTTGTCTTCGAGTGCTGAACTAGGTTGTGAGCAATCTTGATGGCACTCTCATTGTCACAGAAAAGAGGCACATTCTTCACGTTGACGCCGTAGTCCTTGAGAGTTTGCTTCATCCACAGCAATTGATCGAGCACAGCAAGAACCAGCAGCAATGTACTCAGCTTCAGCAGTAGACAGTGATACTCAATTCTATTTCTTCGAGGACCAACAGACCAAAGATCGCCCGAGGAAATGACATGTACCAGATGTTGACTTGCGGTCCACACGATCACCAGCATAGTCACAGTCAGAATATCCAATGAGATCAAAAGCCGAGCCCTTGGGGTACTGATACGTCTCCGTCGTATCTACTTTTCCAAACACTTCTGCCCTTGTTTTGGAGTCTAACTTGCATGATTTGAATGGAACTAACCCGGACTGACGCTGTTTTCAGCAGACTTTTCATGGTGTTATTTATATGCAGAAACAAAAGTTCTCGGAATGACCTGAAACTCCACGGAACATCTATTTGGAAATAATAAAAAATCCTTGCAAAAGATGAAGACCAGGGGGCCCACACCCTGGCCACGAGGGTGGAGGGCGTCCCCCTAGGGCGCGCCCCTACCTCTTGAGCCCCCTGGAGCTCCTCTGACCTCAACTCCAACTCTATATATTTGCTTTCGGGGAGAAAAAAATCAGAGAGAAGAATTCATCGCGTTTTACGATATGGAGCCGCCGACAAGCCCTAAAACCTCTAGGGAGGGCTGATCTGGAGTCCGTTCGGGACTCCGGGGAGGGGGATTCGTCGCCATCGTCATCATCAACCATCCTCCATCACCAATTTCATGATGCTCACCGCCGTGCGTGAGTAATTCCATCGTAGGCTTGCTGGACAGTGATGGGTTGGATGAGATCTATCATGTAATCGAGTTAGTTTTATTAGGGTTTGATCCCTAGTATCCACTATGTTCTGAGATTGATGTTGCTATGACTTTGCTATGCTTAATGCTTGTCCCTAGGGCCCGAGTGCCATGATTTCAAATCTGAACCAATTATGTTTTCATGAATATATGTGAGTTCTTGATCCTATCTTGCAAGTCTATAGTCACCTACTATGTGTTATGATCCGGCAACCCCGAAGTGACAATAATCGGGACCACTCCCGGTGATGACCATAGTTTGAGGAGTTCATGTATTCACTATGTGCTAATGCTTTGTTCCGGTTCTCTATTAAAAGGAGGCCTTAATATCCCTTAGTTTCCATTAGGACCCCGCTGCCACGGGAGGGTAGGACAAAAGATGCCGTGCAAGTTCTTTTCCATAAGCACGTATGACTATATTCGGAATACATGCCTACATTACATTGATGAATTGGAGCTAGTTCTGTGTCACCCTATGTTATGACTGTTACATGATGAACCGCATCCGGCATAATTTTCCATCACCGATCCAATGCCTACGAGCTTTTCACATATTGTTCTTCGCTTATTTACTTTCCCGTTGCTACTATTACAATCACTACAAAACACCAAAAATATTACTTTTGCTACTGTTACCTTTGTTACCGTTACCACTACTATCATACTACTTTGCTACTAAATACTTTGCTGCAGATACTAAGTTATCCAGGTGTGGTTGAATTGACAACTCAACTGCTAATACTTGAGAATATTCTTTGGCTCCCCTTGTGTCGAATCAATAAATTTGGGTTGAATACTCTACCCTCGAAAACTGTTGCGATCCCCTATACTTGTGGGTTATCAAGACTATTTTCTGGAGCCGTTGCCGGGGAGCATAGCTCTATTCGTTGAGTCACTTGGAATTTATATCTACTGTTCACTATGAAGAACTTGAAGGACGCTAAGACAACAATTTATCCCTCAACTACGAGGGGAGGTAAGGAACTGCGATCTAGCTCTGCACTTGATTCACCTTCTGTTTTGAGTAAGCTTGCGACACCTAAACCTGCTTCTGCTATTCGTTCTGATATGTCGCATGTTATTGATGATGCCACTTCTGCTATGCATGATACTTATGATGAAACTACTTCTATGCTTGACACTACTTTGCCCCTTAGTGAATTTCTTGATGAACAAATTGCTAGGGCTAGAGAGAAAGAAATTATTGAAACTGATTATATTGATGAAAGTGATGATGAAGACTTGCCTGTTATTCCTGAGGGTTATGTTTTTGATAAAGAAGCTTCTTTAGCTATTTTAGCTTGCAAAGATAGATATGAGCTCAAGAGGTTATTGGCTAAATGGAATCAACAATCTCTTATTGATAGAATGAAACCTGACCCTGCTTTTGCTACTTCACCTATCTGTGTTACCGATAAGGATTATGAATTCTCTGTTGATCCTCATATAATTACTTTGGTTGAATCTGATCCTTTTCATGGCTATGAATCTGAAATTGTTGTGGCACATCTTACTAAATTAAATGATATAGCCACCCTGTTCACTAATGGTGAGAAATCTCGCTACCTTTATATCCTTAAAATATTTCCGTTCTCATTAAAGGGCGATGCTAAGATATGGTTTAATTCTCTTGATCCTGGTTGTGTGCGTAGTCCCCAGGATATGATTTATTACTTCTCTGCTAAATATTTCTCGGCTCATAAGAAACAAGCTGCTCTGAGGGAAATATACAATTTTGTGCAAATTGAAGAAGAGAGTCTCCCACAAGCTTGGGGGAGGCTTCTCAAGTTACTTAATGCTTTGCCTGATCATCCTCTTAAGAAAATTGAAATACTTGATATCTTTTATAATGGACTTACCGATGCTTCCAGAGATTACCTGGATAGTTGTGCTGGTTCTGTTTTTAGGAAAGAACACCGGATGAAGCTGAAATTCTATTGAATAATATGTTGACAAATGAAAATAATTGGAAACTTCCTGAGCCAACTCCTGAGCCTATTCCTAAACCAACTCCGAAAAAGAGAGGTGTTCTATTTCTCAGTCCTGAAGATATGCAAGAGGCAAAGAAATCTATGAAAGAAAAAGGGTATTAAAGCTGAAGATGTTAAGAATTTACCTCCTATTGAAGAAATACATGGTCATAATTTACCGCCTGTTGAAGAAACATATGATCTTAATCCTCCACCTATTGAAGAAACTCATGGTCTTGATAACCCGACACAGGTAGTAAAGGTAAATTCTCCCTATAGATTTGATGAAGGTGATATTCCTCACTATAAGTCTGCTAGACAATGCTTAGAAGAGTTTGATAATTTTATTGTCAAACAAGAAAACTTCAATGCTTATTTTGGTAGACAATTGAAATACAATTCCGATACGCTTGAACTCTTGGGTGATTATATGTATAGAGTTAAAGGTGAACTTAAACTCATTAGTAAACATGCTTCTATGGTTACCACTCAAGTAGAACAAGTACTTAAGGCTCAAAATGATTTGCCCAATTAAATGAATAGTAAGAAAAATGATTATGCTGTTAGAGTGGCTACTAAAACTGGTAGAATGACTCAGGAACCTTTGTATGCTGAAGGCCACCCTAAGAGAATTGAGCAAGATTCTCAGAGAAATAACATTGATGCACCTAGTCCTTCTAAAATGAAGAAAAAGAAAAATGATAGGACTTTGCATGATTCTAGTGAACCTATTGATGAACCACCTGAGAATCCAAATGATATATCTATTTCTGATGCTGAAACACAATCTGGTAATGAACATGAACCTAGTGAAAATGCTAATGATGATGCTCAACCTAGTAATGATAATGATGTAGAAATTGAACCTTCTATTGATCTTGATAACCCACAATCAAAGAATCAACGTTATGATAAAAGAGACTTTGTTGCTAGGAAACATGGTAAAGAAAGGGAACCTTGGGTTCAGAAACCCATGCCTTTTCCTCTCAAACCATCCAAGAAAAAGGATGATGAGGATTTTGAGCGCTTTGCTGAAATGATTAGACCTATCTTTTTGCGTATGCGATTAACTGATATGCTCAAAATGAATCCTTATGCTAAGTATATGAAAGATATTGTTACAAATAAGAGAAAGATACCTGAAGCTGAGATTTCCACCATGCTTGCTAATTACACTTTTAAGGGTGGAATAACTAAGAAACTAGGAGATCCAGGAGTACCCACTATACCATGCTCCATTAAAAGAAACTATGTTAAAACTGCTTTATGTGATCTTGGAGCCGGTGTTAGTGTTAGCTTCTCTCTTTATATCATAGACTTGATTTGAATAAGTTGACACCTACTAAAATATCTTTGCAAATGGCTGATAAATCAGCTGCTATACCCGTCGGTATTTGTGAGGATGTGCCTGTTGTGGTTGCAAACGTTACTATTTTAACGGACTTTGTTATTCTTGATATTCCCGAGGATGATAGTATGTCTATTATTCTTGGAAGACCCTTTTTGAATACTGCAGGGGCTGTTATTGATTGCAACAAAGGCAATGTCACTTTTCATATTAATGGTAATGAGCATACGGTACACTTTTCGAGGAAACAACCTCAAGTTCATAGTATCAACTCTATTGGAAAAATTCCATCAATTATATTTGGAGGTTTTGAATTTCCTCTTCCTACTGTCAAGAATAAATATGATATTCTTATTATTGGGGATGTGCATATCCCCGTTAAGGTAACATAGTGTTATTCGAAATTTCTTCGGTTCCATGTTAGTCGGATTGAGTTTGTTAACAAGACCTGATCAACCTTGTTAGTGGATTCTTTTTTATGAGCATGAGATGGATGAAACTAGAAGGCACAACCTTCTGTACCCCCTTTCCATTTTCTGTTATTTAGTTGAAATAAAGTAAAAATAGCATTTTTCCTGTCTGTTTTCTGATTTATCCGTGCAATATAAAAATACCCCGAAAATAAAAGTTCTCCAAACGCCCTGAAAATGGAATATGATTTTTTTCTAGAATTTTTGAGAATATCTGCCACTGAGAACACATCAGGAGGGGCAAGCACCTGGCCACGAGGGTGGAGGGCGCGCCCTACCCCCCAGGGCGCGCCCCCTGCCTCATGGGCCCATGGTGGCCCTCCTCCACTTATTCCTGCACCCATACACTCCTTCTTCCTCCCACAAACACCAATATCTAGCTCAAGCACGAGTTCTAGCTCATTTTGCTGCGATTTTTGATCTCCTTGCTCAAAGCACCTCTCACAAAACTGCTTGGGGAGATTGTTCCTTGGTATGTGACTCCTCCATTGATCCAATTAGTTTTTGTTCTAGTGCTTTATTCATTGCAAATTTGTGCTGCCTAGGTGACCATGTTCTTGAGCTTGCATGTCAAATTTATATGGTTCCAAGTAGTTCTAATGCTTGATAAAGGCTCTAGGCACTTGTAGGAGTAGTTGCTATCAATTTTGTTGAGCTTGGTTCACTTTTGTTTGAAGTTACTAAAAATTTCAGAATATTTCAGAAAATAATGAAGAGATTTTTGAGGGGCTCATCGAGCCAAAGCTCAAAGGAAAAGCAAAATGAAGAAGCACAGAGGCCCAAATATAATTTGCCTCGCATCGCGGAGGTCCGGCCGTGTGAATGGCCTTCCGATGATTTCTTGAGAGAAGCCGGGATTTATGATGATTTCTATTCATTAGCTGAGAATGCTAGCCTCACCGACCTCCTCCGCGACCAACGTCATCAGTATCTCTTATTCACCAATACTTTTGTGCAAAACTTCTACTATTTTCCTAAAGAAACACCTCCTTCAGTAGAGTTTCATTTATATGATGTTGTTAAGAAAATGCCACTAGAAGAATTTTGCAAGGTTTGCAAAATAGCTTTCGAGGGTACCTTAGATGAACCACTTCGTAAAGATGTGAATGGGTTTATTGACACCATTACTGAGGGGGAAACTAGGAAGGTTTCCGATGCAAGAATCACTAGCGTACATTTTCCTGTTTTACGTTACTTTGCCATATTTGCTAGTCGTTGCTTAATTGGTCGTGGAAACTGTGGAAACCTTAGTGTTCGTGATATTATCATTTTGTTCCATGGTTTATTTTCTGATAACTCTGTTAGTATGGGCGGTATTATTGCTAAACGGTTAAGTTTGAACCGTACTAAAGGTCCCATCTTTGGAGGTATTTATGCTTCATGCCTTGCTGCACATTATAACATACCTATTAGGCTCTATGAGAAAGAAGAAAAATTGCTGCCCAATGCTTATTTAGATTATAAGAGTATGGTAGCGCATGATTTCATTGTTAAGAATAGGGAAGGGGAGCTTAAATACAAATTGTTCTTTGATACACATCACCCTAAGACTATTACCTTGCCTGCTCCTTCCTTGTTTAATTTATCTGAAGGTCTGTATCTCGTTCCATGGGCGGCCATTCAAGCTTACCGGAACCCTACACCAGCCCCGGAGCTGGAACCACAATTTGAGACTCCACGACAGTCTGATTACTTTTGGGATCCGGAGATGACTGCCAGCCAGTGGCAGTCAGAGTCCTCTTCATCTCAGTACGACCCCAGCTACACCTACGGATATCGCCAGGCCATCCGTGGCAATAAACCAACTTAGGCCAAAAGCCTAAGCTTGGGGGAGTACGTATTTCCCACCGACATTACATTTATTTGCACACACACTCATTGCTAGATGTCGGTGCTCATACTTTTTCACTGTAATATCCATGCTAGTTTATTTTGTTTTTCCTGCTTTCTTCTTGTGTGTTTAATAAACTTTAAGAAAAACAAAAAAATTAGTGTAACTTTTAGTTAGTTTAGTTTTCTTGCTGTAGTAGTAATAATTAAAAAGAAAACCCAAAAAAATTCCCGTTCTTCTTTTGCTTGTTGGGAGCTTTCCCGTGTAAATAGTTTTTATTTCTTTTCTTTTCTTTGGGGGTCGATAGGAGAAGACCATGATTAAATTGTTGAAGTGGCTCTTATATGCATTATTGTTGATTTAACCAAGGGCCCATATTGCCTTGTCTTCTCCTGTTTATTGAATGATCGCGGATTCCAGCTTAGTCCAATGCACGTGCACTCTAATTATTTTCACATCGTTCGGTCGTGCAAGTGAAAGGCAATTATGACGATATATGATGGACTGATTGAGATGAGAAAAGCTGGTATGAACTCGACCTCTCTTGTTTTTGTAAATATGATGAGTTCATCGTTCCTGATTCAGCCTATTATGAATAAACATGTTTGCAATGACAATTAGAGATCATAGTTGCTTGTGCCATGCTTGATTAGCTATGAGTTATAATGGTTTACCTTGCGTGCCAACATGCTATTAAAATGGTTGTGATGTGGTATAGTGGGGTGGTATCCTCCTTTGAATGATTTAAGTGACTCGACTTGGCACATGTTCACACATGTAGTTGAAACAAATCAACATAGTCTTCACGATATTTATGTTCATGGTGGATTATATCCTACTCATGCTTGCATCCAATGTTTATTAATTTTAATGCATGTTCATGACTGTTGTCGCTCTCTAGTTGGTCGCTTCCCAGTCTTTTGCTAGCCTTCACTTGTACTAAGCGGGAATATTGCTTGTGCATCCAATCCCTTAAACCCCAAAGTTATTCCATATGAGTCCACCATACCTTCCTATATGCGGTATTTACCTGCCGTTCCAAGTAAATTTGTATGTGCCAAACTCTAAACCTTCAAATAAACATTATGTTTTGTATGCTCGAATAGCTCATGTATCAACTAGGGCTGCCCTTATCTTCCATGTTAGGCGGGTTATTCTCAAGAGGAGTGGACTCCGCCCCTCACTCACGAGAAAATGGCTGGTCTCCGGGATGCCCAGTCCCATGCTTTATGCAAACTAAATCAAAATAATTGCAATCAAAACTCCCCCTAGGATTGTTGCTAGTTGGAGACACTCGTTGTTTCGAGCAAGTCATGGATTGATGCTTGTTGGTGGAGGGGGGGGGGTATAAATTTTACCATTCAGTTTGGGAACCTCCTATAATGTGTGTAGCATGGAAGATATCGCCATCTCTTAGTTGTTATGTTGACAATGAAAGTATGACGCTTAAAATATTATTTATCTCTACTTTAAAACCGAGCTTTGGCACCTCTACAAATCCCTGCTTCCCTCTGCGAAGGGGCTATATATTTACTTTTATGTTGAGTCATCACCCTCTTATTAAAAAGCACTAGCCGGAGAGCGCAGCTGTCATTTGCATTCATTACTATTAATTTATATTGGGTATGACTGTATGGATCTCTTTTACCATGAATTACAATGTCTAGTCAGTCCTTGATCTTTAAAGGTGCTCTGCATTTATGTTTTGTGGTCTCAGAAAGGGCTAGCGAGATACCATCTTGTTATATCATATCATGATTGTTTTGAGAAAGTGTTGTCATCCGAGATTTATTATTATGGCTCGCTAGTTGATTATGCCATTGATATGAGTAAACATGAGACCTAAGAGTTATTGCAAATGTGGTTAGTCATAATCTTTGCTGAAAACTTAAATGGTGGCTTTACATATTTACGACAGCAAGAGCAAACAGAGTTTGTAAAAGTTTTTCTTTATCACTTTCAGTTTATCAACTGAATTGCTTGAGGACAAGTAAAGGTTTAAGCTTGGGGGAGTTGATACGTCTCCGTCGTATCTACTTTTCCAAACACTTTTGCCTTTTGCCCTTGTTTTGGACTCGAACTTGCATGATTTGAATGCAACTAACCCGGACTGACGATGTTTTCAGCAGACTTTTCATGGTGTTATTTATGTGCAGAAACAAAAGTTCTCGGAATGACCTGAAACTCCATGGGACGCCTCTTTGGAAATAACAAAAAATCCTTGCAAAAGAGGAAGACCAGGGGGTCCACACCCTGGTCACGAGGGTGGAGGGCGCCCCCCTAGGGCGTGATACGTCTCCAACGTATCTATAATTTTTTATTGCTCCATGCTATATTATCTACTGTTTTGGACTATATTGGGATTTATTTTCCACTTTTATATTATTTTTGGGACTAACCTATTAACCGGAGGCCCAGCCTAGAATTGCTGCTTTTTGCCTATTTCAGTGTTTCGAAGAAACGGAATATCAAATGGAGTCCAAACGGAATAAAACCTTTGGGAACGTGATTTTTTCACCGAATATGATCCTGGAGACTTGGACCCTACGTAAAGAAAGCTCCGAGGTGGGCACGAGGTAGGGGCGCGCCCTAGCCCCCCAGGCGCGCCCCCACCCTCGTGGGGCCCACGAAGCTCCACCGACGTACTTCTTCCTCCTATATATACCTACGTACCCCCAAACGATCAGATACGGAGCCAAAAACCTAATTCCACCGCCGCAACTTTCTGTATCCACGAGATCCCATCTTGGGGCCTGTTCCGGAGCTCCGCCGGAGAGGGCCGTCATCACGGAGGGCTTCTACATCATCATAGCCTCTCCGATGAAGTGTGAGTAGTTTACCTCAGACCTTCGGGTCCATAATTATTAGCTAGATGGCTTCTTCTCTCTTTTTGGATCTCAATACAATGTTCTCCCCCCTCTCTTGTGGAGATCTATTCGATGTAATCTTCTTTTTGCGGTGTGTTTGTTGAGACCAATGAATCGTGGGTTTATGATCAAGTCTATCTATTAATAATATTTGAATCTTCTCTGAATTGTTTTATGTATGATTGGTTATCTTTGCGAGTCTCTTCGAATTATCCGTTTGGTTTGGCCAACTAGATTGGTAGTTCTTGCCATGGGAGAAGTGCTTAGCTTTGGGTTCGATCTTGCGGTGTCCTTTCCCAGTGACAGAAGGGGCAGCAAGGCACGTATTGTATCGTTGCCATCGAGGATAACAAGATGGGGTTTATTTCATATTGCATGAATTTATCTCTCTACATCATGTCATCTTGCTTAAGGCGTTACTCTGTTTTTAACTTAATACTCTAGATGCATGCTGGATAGCGGTCAATGAGTGGAGTAATAGTAGTAGATGCAGGCAGGAGTCGGTCTACTTGTCTCGGACGTGATGCCTATATACATGATCATACCTAGATATTCTAATAACTATGCTCAATTCTGTCAATTGCTCAACAGTAATTTGTTCACCCACCGCAGAATACTTATGCTCTTGAGAGAAGCCACTAGTGAAACCTATGGCCCCCAGGTCTATTCTCATCATATCAATCTCCATCACTTTAATTTTGCTTTGCTTTTTTACTTTGCCTTTTTACTTTGCATCTCTATATCAAAAATACCAAAAATATTATCTATCATCTCTATAAGATCTCACTCCCGTAAGTGACCGTGAAGGGATTGACAACCCCTAATCGCGTTGGTTGCGTTGAGCTATTGTTTTTGCGTAGGTACGAGGGATTTGCGCGTGGCCTCTTACTGGATTGATACCTTGGTTCTCAAAAACTGAGGGAAATACTTATGCTACTCTGCTGCATCATCCTTTCCTCTTCGGGGAAATCCAACGCAAGCTCAAGAGGTAGCAAGAAGAATTTCTGGAGCCGTTGCCGGGGAGGCTTATGCGAAGTCAAGTGAAGATTTGGACTCCCGACAACGAGCCATTTCTGGCGCCGTTGGCGGGGAGTCTACGCAAAAAGTCAACATACCAAGTACCCATCATAATCCCTATCTCTCGCATTACATTAGTTGTCATTTTCCTCTCGTTTTCCTCTCCCCCACTTCACCCTTGCCGTTTTATTCGCCCTTTTTCCGTTCGCCTTGATGTCTTTCTTGGCTCGTTTTCTCGCTTGGTTGAAATAGTCGAGTATTTATTCCTAAACAGAAAAGCTAATATCTATGGATCCTCATCCGCTTGCCAATCTTTTTAAGAGATCCAATTATGATGAACCAATTCCTAGTGATTTGGATGCACTAGATTATCTTTATAAGCTTTTGCCTGAAATCCGTAAATCTAAAAATTGTGATGAAGTGCTTCACGATAGATATTTGAATAAAAAGCATGATTGCAATGATTTTATTATAAATTCTATTGATGTAAATTATGCTAATAATATGCAAAACCCTAATCTTGGGGATGCTAGTTTTGCTATGTCCAATAGTCATGATTGGGGAGATTCTTCTTATGATCTTGAAAATTTATTTAAGCCCCATGATGAATATAAGATTGATAATAGTGTTTGCAATAATATTAAAAGCTGGTTTGAAAGAGTGTCAACTTTAGATCCCACATGTTTGGATAACATTCAATCTTATGAAATTTTTGATAAAAGTGGGCTTGGAGAAATCATGACTTTAGTTAATGATAATCCCACTATTTTGGAAGAGTGTCAACTTCACATGCATGTGGATCGTGTTGAGAATATGTTATGTGATAGCTATATTGTTGAATTTTCTTATGATCCTACATGTAATTATTATGAGAGAGGAAAATATGGTTATAGAAATTTTCATGTTACTAAATTACCTCTCGTTATGTTGAGATTGCTATTGTTCCTTTCCGCTTCCTTGCATATGCTAGTTTTTGCTTGCTACGATAATTTATTTGCCTATAATATGCCTATGCATAGGAAGTATGTTAGACTTAAGTGTGTTTGTCACATGTTTTATGATGCTCTCTTTGTGCCTCAATTCTTGTCTTTCTTGTGAGCATCATTGAAATCTCAATGCCTAGCTAAAAAGGCTTTAAAGAAAAGTGCTTGTTGGGAGACAACCCAATATTTTTCCTTGCTGCTTAGTAATAAATAACCCATCTACCTTCCGTTTGGATGTGGTTTTGTGTTTTAATTAGTGTTTGTGCCAAGCTAGACCTATTGGATCTTCTTGGATGATAGTTATTTGATCTTGCTGTAATTTCCAGAAACTTTGCGCTCAGTGCCCGAATTATTAAAAATCATTAGAACGTGATAAAATACTGATTCCAATTGCTGCTGATCAATAAACAAATTGTTTAGATCTTCCAATTTTGGTAGATTTTTTGGAGTTCCAAAAGTTTGCGTTAGTTACAGATTACTACAGACTATTCTGTTTTTGACGGATTGTGTTTTTCGTGTGTTGTTTGCTTATTTTGATGAATCTATGGCTAGTAAAATAATTTATAATCCATAGAGATGTTGGAATACAGTAGGTTTAACACCCATATAAATAAATAATGAGTTCATTACAGTACCTTGAAGTGGTCTTTTGTTTCTTTCTCTAACGAGCTCACGAGATTTCTATTGAGTTTTGTGTTGTGAAGTTGTCAAGTTTTGGGTGAATTCTTTTGATGGATTATGGAACAAGGAGTGGCAAGAGCCTAATCTTGGGGATGTCCATGGCACCCCCAAGATAATCTAAGGACACCAAAAATTCAAAGCTTGGGGATGCCCCGGAAGGCATCCCCTCTTTCGTCTACTTCCATCGGTAATTTACTTGGAGCTATATTTTTATTCACCACATGATATGTGTTTTGCTTGGAGCGTCTTGTATTATTTGTGCCTTTGTTTGTTAGTGTGACACAATCATCCTTGCTGTACACACATGTAACACCCCCGGTGTCATGCTACAGTAATCTCATGTCTAATGATGCTATGTCATCATAATTATTTAGCTAATCCTCACTTTGCTTCAAACCAAACTCAAATCCAAATTCTAATGCCAAGTCAAATTGTAATTTTACAAAACAGTAAGACTAAAATGTTCACACTATTCTATAAATCCCCCTGGTCATTGTCGTGATGAAACCAACTTCATTTGACTCTCAGTTAAATCCCTTGGAAATTAATAAATGGCCCAACAACACCTAACTGAGCCATTTAAAATGCAAAGTAAATTTGAGTAAATTCAAACAAACTCCAAAATTTTTGTGGCAGTACTAAATAATGCCTAGTAGTTGTTTTAACAAGTGACACTTCTTACAAAATTCTTTTGGTGGCTCAACTTTAAGGCAAAACAGGAGCTAAGAATTAAAACAGAGAATTAAAGAGAAAAGAAAAAGGAAAAAAAGGGCCTACAAACTACTTTGCCACTGGGCCATAAGTGGCCACGCGGCCCAGCTCACCTCCCCATCTCCTTCCTGTTCACAGAAGCCTCGTGGACAGAGGGGGCGCATCCGTGGCCTGGATGGCCACGCGCGGGCCATCCGGCGATGCCCCGACGTCCTATAGGTACCCCGACGCTTCTTCCCGAACCCTAGCCAATCCACTCCTTCCCCCGCTCTCCCTCCCTGGTTTGCTCGTCGCTCGAAGCCGCCGCCGCCGTAACTCTGGCGCCCGCGCGATCTCTGGCGTCCCCACGGGCCACCCCCGTGCCCGACCACGTCGCCTACGCCTACCGGTCGGAGTCGGGGAGCTCTCTGCCGATGCCATCGACCCCCTCTTCTCCGCCACTGTCGCCACGCCTCGACGCCGATTGCCCCCACTCCGGCTCTTCCCCGACCCACCGGACCTCGCTGTCACCACCACTGTGAGCCCCAGCTCCCCCTCTACCTCCCCTTGACTTCCACCATGCCCCGTAGCCATCCTGTCGTCGAGCTCAGCTCGCCGCGCTCCCTGGACACGAGCGGCTGCGCGGCCGCGCCTCCGCGTACGCCCGCTTACGCGTAGCCGCGCCCTAGCTCGCCCGCGCTGTCACCTCTCCGCAGCCGCCAGCGCCCGCGTGCGTCTTCGCGCGCCCGCCTGCCGCCGTGCTCCGCCCGCTGCTGCTGTTGCTTCTGCTGCGGCCGCTGGTGCTGCTCGTTGGCTCCTGCTGCGTGCGGCGGCGCTGCGCCACCGCCGTCGCTGCTGCCGCTAGCGTGCACCCACACATGCCAGCGCGCACGCCCGTCCACCCGCTGCCGCACGCACGCGCTCGCGCCGCCCGCAGCCACTGCTGACCCCGTGCGCCGCTGCACTCTACTGCTACTCTGCTACAGTAACGTTCAGTTACTGTAGCGGTAGCTAGCTTTTGTGCTACTGCGCCATTTAGCTCTCTAGACCGCCCTAAAACGACAGCTAATCAAGTGCTAATATGAGTAAAAATAATATATGGAGAAAGTACACTTGACAAACTTCATTTTACCCCACTGGACCAAATCCATTTGATGCACAGATTAAATCCTATGAAATTCACAAAATGTTATTTTCTGTTAATGGAAGAAACTGAGAACAGCGTTATTGTCCTAGCTACTTTAGAGCTGTTAATGATCAAGCTACTGAACTCTAACATGGACGGAATTGACCCCACCATGTAGATCACAGAAAATTGATCAAAATTGATACAGGACACTAAGCCATTGGATGAACAGAACACTAGCTACAGTCTCTGGAAAACAGTTAAGTGATGTTCACAAACTAAGGACTTAGCCAATTTTCAGGAATTCTAGAATATTGTTTAAAACTTTGAAATTTCTTAGAAAATAAACCGTAATTCGGATGAAAATGTTTTCTACATGAAAGTTGCTCAGAACGACGATACAAATCCGGATACGCGTTCCGTTCATCTTTCACATGCCTTTAACTAGCTAAACATGGAACATTCCTCCTCCGGTCATCTGTCTGACACAGGTCCGGAACCGGGAAAACATTCCCGGTTGTTTTCCCCCTTCACCTATATCACTTAGCACTGCGTTAGAGCCCCCTAGCTTTGCTTGTTGTCATGTCATGCATTTCTGTGCTTGTATTTACTGTTTCTTCCCCCTCTTCTCTCCGGTAGACCTCGAGACCGATGCCGCCCATGTGATCGACTACGTCGACGACGACCCCTTCCTTGCCAGAGCAACCAGGCAAGCCCCCCCTTTGATCATCCCGATATCGCCCATTCCTTTCTCTCATGCTTGCATTAGATTTTGCTACTGTTATTGTTTGCTCCTATTTTGATGCATAGCCTGCTTTTGTATCTGCTGTTGTACCTTATCTGCTTATCCTAAACTGCTTAGTATAGGTTGGTTAGTGATCCATCAGTGACCCCCACTTGTCCTTGTTGCCCCTGCTTCATTATCAACGACTCGATCTACGTGATCGAAGACCAGGCGCCGACACCGCACATCACTTCCCCTTAGTTGCTCGACACTACTGGGTTACTATCGAGTACCGAGGGTGAACCTCTTCAGCACTTCTGATGTTAACCCTGTGGTGTAGTCATTCGGTCGTGGTCATCGAGGGTGATTTCCTCCTTAACCACTTCCGATATGACTCTGTCGTGCAACCCCTCAAGTGTGAACCTCGGGGGTGATTCCTCTCACGTTCACCTTGCTGATTACATCTAGTGGAATTCATAGGGGGTGATTCCTCGGGTTTCCCCCTTGATGTTTGGACACACGGATACTTGGACTTCACCACTGTTACTTGGAAAGACGGGTCAACCCTGAGGGGTACCCGCGCGAGCTTAATTGCGAGTGATGTGGAGTCGGGCGGACCTGGAAGGTGCCCGCGAGATAATTACGAGGCGTAGCCGGGCATTCCTAGCCCTTGCCGCAAGTCCTCGAGACGGGGCAACAGGGTCACATCTTTCGTGAGTCTCTGCTTGTTACCACGCGTTCCTAATCCACTACGATTTGGATATTCGATCCAAGGGGCCTCTGGCCCGATAGCACTAACCATCACGTGGGCATAGTATGGGCGTTCTGCGTCGTATGCATCAGCCGAAGCTTAATAGACGTCAGCGACTGAGCGGCGCGCGCCGGGTTGGACTGCGTAAGCGCCTGCCTTGTTGAAGGAGGTAGCTAGGTCTGCTCACCGGCCGCGTACGCAACATGCAGGAGTTCCTGGGGAGATGGCCCATGACCCCTGGGGGCATAGGTTTAGTCCGGCGTGCTGGCCTCTCTATTAAGCCTAGGTCGGGTTGCGGCGTATTGTTTGGCCGAGGCCGGGCATGACCTAGGAAAGTGTGTCCGGCCAGAGTTAAGCGAGCGTCGTGGGTAAGTTGGTGCACCCCTGCAGGGAAGAAAACATCTATCGATAGCATGTCCTACGGTAACGGACACTTGTTGTATCCCGATCGATACAACTAGAAATGGATACTTGTGATGAGAACTGGATGGTGATGAGAATTTGTTTGTGATGATAACTGGATAGTATGGCTCTGGGATTGCTTTCTCGCAGGGAGTCGAGAAAGGATCTCTGGCCGAGGTTGATAACACTACTATGACTTTACTTTATGCTACTCTACTCCCTCCTGTTGCTGCAAGATGGTGGTTTTCAGAAGATGCTAGTCTTTGATAGGACTAGGCCTTCTCTCTATTCTGGCATTTCTGCAGCCCAGTCCACATATACAACCTTCCTTTGATAATGTTGCATATGTAGTGTAGATCCTTGCTTGCGAGTACTTTGGATGAGTACTCACGGTTGCTTTACTCCCCCTTTTCACCCTTCTTCTTCTTTCCGGTTGATGCAACCAGATGTCGAAGCCCAGGAGCCAGATGTCACCACCGATGCCTACTACTACGTGGAGACCGCCGACGACCAAGAGTAGTTAGGAGGCTCCCAGGCAGGAGGCCTTGCCTTTTCGACCGATGTTGCTTTTGTGCTAGCCTTCTTAAGGCACCCTTGTCTAACTTATGTCTGTACTCAGGTATTGTTGCTTCCGCTGACTCTTCTGTTTTCGAGCTTATGTATTCGAGCCCTCGAGGCCCCTGGCTTGTAATATGAAGCTTGTATTATTTTAATTTGTGTCTAGAGTTGTGTTGTGATATCTTCCCGTGAGTCCTTGATCTTGATCGTACACATTTGCGTGTATGATTAGTGTACGGTTGAATCGAGGGCGTCACAACACATTTTGAGAGAGCCATACATGAATTGAAATTTGATAGAATACTCTACGTGCTTCACTTATATCTTTTGAGCTATGTAGTTTTGCTCTATGTGCTTCACTTATATCTTTTGAGCGTTATAATTTTGCTCTATGTGCTTCACTTAGATCTTTTAGAGCATGGTGGTGGATTTGTTTCAAAGAAACTATTGATCTCTCATGCTTCACTTAGATTATTTTGAGAGTCTTAATAGCATGGTAATTTGCTTAATAATAATATGCTTGGTATTCAAGATTTGTGAAACTTTCTTTTGAGTGCGTTCAATACTAAGAAAAGATTGATGATTGATAATTGTTTTGAGATATGAAGATGGTGATATTAGAGTCATGCTAGTTGAGTAGTTGTGAATTTGAGAAATTCTTGTGTTAAAGTTTGTGATTCCCGTAGCATGCACGTATGGTGAACCGTTATGTGATGAAGTCGGAGCATGATTTATTTATTGATTGTCTTCCTTATGAGTGGCGGTCAGGGACGAGCGATGGTCTTTTCCTACCAATCTATCCCCCTAGGAGCATGCGCGTAATACTTTGCTTCGATAACTTCTAGATTTTTGCAATAAGTATATGAGATCTTTATGACTAATGTTGAGTCCATGGATTATATGCATTTTCCCCATCCTTCCACCATTGCTAGCCTCTCTAATACCGCGCACTTTTTGCCGGTATCATACACCCACCATATACCTTCCTCAAAACAGCCACCATACCTACCTATCATGGCATTTCCATGGCCATTCCGAGATATATTGCCATGCAACTTTCCACCGTTCCGTTTATTATGACACGCTCCATCATTGTCATATTGCTAGCATGATCATGTAGTTGACATCGTATTTGTGGCAAAGCCACCGTTCATAATTCTTTCATACATGTCACTCTTGATTCATTGCATATCCCGGTACACCGCCGGAGGCATTCATATAGAGTCATATTTGTTCTAAGTATCGAGTTCTAATTGTTGAGTTGTAAGAAAAATAAAAGTGTGATGATCATCAATTTTTAGAGCATTGTCCCAAGTGAGGAAAGAATGATGGAGACTATGATTCCCTCATAAGTCGGGATGAGACTCCGGACGAAAAAAAAGATGCCATAAAAAAAGACCCAAATAAAAAATGAGAGAAAAAGAGAGAAGGGACAATGTTACTATCCTTTTACCACACTTGTGCTTCAAAGTAGCACCATGATCTTCATGATAGAGAGTCTCTCATTTTGTCACTTTCATATACTAGTGGGAATTTTTCATTATAGAACTTGACTTGTATATTCCAATGATGGGCTTCCTCAAAATTGCCCTAGGTCTTCGTGAGCAAGCGAGTTGGATGCACACCCACTTAGTTTCTTTTGATGAGCTTTCATATACTTATAGCTCTAGTGCATCTGTTGCATGGCAATCCCTACTCACTCACATTGATATCTATTGATGGGCATCTCCATAGCCCGTTGATACGCCTAGTTGATGTGAGACTATCTTCCCCTCCTTTTGTCTTCTCCACAACCACCATTCTATTCCACATACAAGTGCTATATCCATGGCTCACGCTCATGTATTGCGTGAAGATCGAAAAAGTTTTGAAAATGTTAAAGTATGAAACAATTGCTTGGGTTGTCATCGGGGTTGTGCATGATTTAAATACTTTGTGTGGCGAAGATAGAGCATAGCCAGACTATATGATTTTGTAGGGATAACTTTCTTTGTCCATGTTATTTTGAGAAGACATAATTGTTTTGTTAGTATGCTTGAAGTATTATTATTTTTATGTCAATATGAACTTTTGTCTTGAATCTTTCGAATCTGAATATTCATACCACAATTAAGAAGATTTGCATTGAAATTATGCCAAGTAGCACTCCGCATCAAAAATTCTCTTTTTATCATTTACCTCCTCAAGGACGAGCAGGAATTAAGCTTGGGGATGCCTGATACGTCTCCAACGTATCTATAACTTTTGATTGCTCCATGCTATATTATCTACTGTTTTGGACTATATTGGGCTTTATTTTCCACTTTTATATTATTTTTGGGACTAGCCTATTAACCGGAGGCCCAACCCAGAATTGCTATTTTTTTTGCCTATTTCAGTGTTTCGAAGAAACGGAATATCAAACGGAGTCCAAACGGAATAAAACCTTCGGCAACGTGATTTTCTCACCGAATATGATCCAGGAGACCTGAACCCTACGTCAAGAAAGCTCCGAGGTGGGCACGAGGTAGGGGGGCATGCCCTACCCCCCAGGCGCGCCCCCACCCTCGTGGGGCCCACGAAGCTCCACCGACGTACTTCTTCCTCCTATATATACCTACGTACCCCCAAACGATCAGATACGGAGCCAAAAACTTAATTCCACCGCCGTAACTTTTTGTATCCACGAGATCCCATCTTGGGGCCTGTTCCGGAGCTCTGCCGGAGAGGGCTGTCATCACGGAGGGCTTCTACATCATCATAGCCTCTCCGATGAAGTGTGAGTAGTTTACCTCAGACCTTCGGGTCCATAGTTATTAGCTAGATGGCTTCTTCTCTCTTTTTGGATCTCAATACAATGTTCTCCCCCTCTCTTGTGGAGATCTATTCGATGTAATCTTCGTTTTGTGGTGTGTTTGTTGAGACTGATGAATCGTGGGTTTATGATCAAGTCTATCTATGAATAATATTTGAATCTTCTCTGAATTGTTTTATGTATGATTGGTTATATTTGCAAGTCTCTTCGAATTATCCGTTTGGTTTGGCCAACTAGATTGGTAGTTCATGCCATGGGAGAAGTGCTTAGCTTTGGGTTCGATCTTGCGGTGTCCTTTCCCAGTGACAGAAGGGGCAGCAAGGCACGTATTGTATTGTTGCCATCGAGGATAACAAGATGGGGTTTATTTCATATTGCATGAATTTATCTCTCTACATCATGTCATCTTGCTTAAGGCGTTACTCTATTTTTAACTTAATACTCTAGATGCATGTTGGATAGCGGTCGATGAGTGGAGTATTAGTAGTAGATGCAGGCAGGAGTCGGTCTACTTGTCTCGGACGTGATGCCTATATACATGATCATACCTAGATATTCTCATAACTATGCTCAATTCTGTCAATTGCTCAAGAGTAATTTGTTCACCCACCGTAGAATACTTATGCTCTTGAGAGAAGCCACTAGTGAAACCTATGGCCCCCGGGTCTATTCTCATCATATCAATCTCCATCACTTTAATTTTGCTTTGCTTTTTTACTTTGCCTTTTTACTTTGCATCTCTATATCAAAAATACCAAAAATATTATCTATCATCTCTATCAGATCTCACTCCCGTAAGTGACCATGAAGGGATTGATAACCCCTAATCGCGTTGGTTGCGTTGAGCAATCGTTTTTGTGTAGGTACGAGGGACTTGTGCGTGGCCTCCTACTGGATTGATACCTTAGATCTCAAAAACTAAGGGAAATACTTACACTACTCTGCTGCATCATCCTTTCCTCTTCGGGGAAATCCAACACAAGCTCAAGAGGTAGCAGGGCGCGCCCCACTACCTCGTGGGCCCCCTGGAGCTCCTCCGACCTCAACTCCAACTCTATATATTTGCTTTCGGGGAGAAAAAAATCAGAGAGAAGAATTCATCTCGTTTTACGATACGGAGCCGCCGTCAAGCCCTAAAACCTCTCGAGAGGGCTGATCTGGAGTCCGTTCGGGGCTCCGGAGAGGGGGATTCGTTGCCATCGTCATCATCAACCATCCTCCATCACCAATTTCATGATGCTCACCGCCGTGCGTGAGTAATTCCATCTTAGGCTTGCTGGACGGTGATGGGTTGGATGAGATCTATCATGTAATCGAGTTAGTTTTGTTAGGATTTGATCCCTAGTATCCACTGTGTTCTGAGATTGATGTTGCTATGACTTTGCTATGCTCAATGCTTGTCACTAGGGCCTGAGTGCCATGATTTCAAATCTGAACCAATTATGTTTTCATGAATATATGTGAGTTCTTGATCCTATCTTGCAAGTCTATAGTCACCTACTATGTGTTATGATCCGGCAACCCTGAAGTGACAATAATCGGGGCCACTCCCGGTGATGACCATAGTTTGAGGAGTTCATGTATTCACTATGTGCTAATGCTTTGTTCCGGTTCTCTATTAAAAGGAGGCCTTAATATCCCTTAGTTTCCATTAGGACACCGCTGCCACGGGAGGGTAGGACAAAAGATGTCATGCAAGTTCTTTTCCATAAGCATGTATGACTATATTCGGAATACATGCCTACATTACATTGATGAATTGGAGCTAGTTCTGTGTCACCCTATGTTATGACTGTTACATGATGAACCGCATCCGGCATAATTTTCCATCACCGATCCAATGCCTACGAGCTTTTCACATATTGTTCTTCGCTTATTTACTTTCCCGTTGCTACTGTTACAATCACTACAAAACACCAAAAATAGTACTTTTGCTACTGTTACCTTTGTTACCGTTACCACTACTATCATACTACTTTGCTACTAAATACTTTGCTGCAGATACTAAGTTATCCAGGTGTGGTTGAATTGACAACTCAACTGCTAATACTTGAGAATATTCTTTGGCTCCCCTTGTGTTGAATCAATAAATTTGGGTTGAATACTCTACCCTCGAAAACTGTTGCGATCCCCTATACTTATGGGTTATCAGGTACCACAATCCAAGTGTTGGTGTGTGAGCTAGATATCGAAGAATATGCTTCACAACCTTATGGTGTGATTCCTTTGGTGTAGCTTGAAACCGGGCACACATGCCAACACTAAGCATTATATCTGGCCTAGATGCACATAAGTACAATAAAGAACCAATCATGGAGCGGTATACCTTATGATCGAAGTCAATACCATTTTCATCAGTGCACAGATGGCCGTTTGTGGGCATAGGAATTTTGACGCCTTTGCAATCTTGCATGCCGAATTTCCTCAGTACATCCTTGAGGTATTTCTCCTGGGATATGAGTATGCCATTGTGCTGTTGACGAATTTGAAGACCTAAGAAGAATTTCAATTCTCCCATCATAGACATTTGATATTCTTCACTCATCATATAGGCAAATTCATCACTATAACGTTGGTCAGTACAGCCAAAGATAATATCATCAACATATATTTGGCACACAAACAGTTCACCATCATAAGGTTTAGTGAAAAGAGTAGAGTCGAGTGAACCGCGTTTGAAGCCTTTCTTCATGAGGAATTCCTTTAAAGTATCATACCACGCCCGAGGGGCCTGCTTGAGGCCATAGAGGGCCTTATTGAGTCTGAAGACTTTGTCAGGATTCTTTGGATCTTCAAAACCTGGGGGTTGAGAAACATATACTTCTTCCTCAAGCTTACCATTGAGGAATACACTTTTCACATCCATTTGATACAAAGTGATATCATGATGGTTAGCATAAGCAAGTAATATGCCAATAGCCTCAAGTCTAGCAACAGGTGCAAAAGTTTCATCGAAATCAATTCCTTCAACCTGTGTGTAGCCTTGAACTACAAGCCGAGCCTTATTCCTCACCACAAGGCCATTTTCATCTTGCTTGTTGTGGTAGATCCACTTTGTGCCAATGATATTATGCTTGCGAGGATTTGGACGTTTGACCAGTTCCCAGACGTTGTTGAGCTCGAACTGATGTAGTTCTTCTTGCATGGCCTGAATCCACTCAGGCTCCAGAAATGCTTCATCTACCTTAGTGGGCTCTGTGATAGAGACAAAAGCATAGTGCCCACAAAAGTTAGATAAATGTGAAGATTTTGAGCGTGTGAGAGGACCTGGTGCTTCAATGTCATCGATGATCTTTTCAACTTGCACTTCTTTTGCAACGCGAGGATGAGCTGGTTGTCGTCGAGGAATTTTATCAGCATTTTCTTCAGCATTTCTTTCAGGTGCATTTGCTCGACGTTCTTCATGTTCTGGAATGAATTCTTCAGCAGATTCTTCTGTAGGAATGACATCCTCGGTAGCCTTGAACTTGATAGATTCCTCAGGTGCTGGTTCATCTATCATAGAAGGTAGGTGCTCTCTTTGCGAGCCATTAGTTTCATCAAACCGCACATCTACAGTTTCAACAACCTTGTGAAGAACGTTGTTGAAGACTCTGTAGGTGTGCGAGTCCTTTCCGTAACCAAGCATAAAACCTTCATGTGCTTTCGGTGCAAATTTTGAGTTGTGATGAGGATCTCTAATCCAACATTTAGCACTGAAGACTTTGAAATAACTCACATTAGGTTTCTTGTCAGTGAGGAGTTCATAGGCAGTCTTCTTGAAGAATTTGTGAAGATATAACCTGTTGATGATGTGGCACGCAGTATAAATTGCCTCAATCCAGAAGTGATGAGGCGTCTTGTACTCATCAAGCATAGTGCGAGCCATCTCAACAAGAGTCTTGTTCTTGCGCTCCACGACGCCATTCTGCTGAGGAGTATAAGGAGCGGATAACTCATGAGTAATACCAAGTTCATCAAGATAGTCATCAAGACCAGAATTCTTGAACTCGGTTCCATTGTCGCTTCTGATATGCTTGATCTTCACACCAAAGTTGGTTGAAGCCCTCGAGGAAAATCATTTGAAGACTTCCTGGACTTCATGTTTGTAAGTGACAATATGTACCCATGTGTAACGAGAGTAATCATCAACAATAACAAAGCCATAAAGAGATGCATCATTTGTGACTGTAGAATAATGGTTAGGACCAAAGAGATCCATATGAAGCAATTCAAATGGTCGAGTAGTGGTCATGATAGTCTTCGCTGGATGCTTAGCCTTTGTCATCTTCCCAGCTTCACAGGCTCCGCATAAGTGATCCTTGAGGAATTTGATATTCTCAATGCCAATGACATGCTTCTTCTTTGCAAGCGTGTGCAAATTCCTCATGCCTGCATGACCAAGTCGTCGATGCCATAGCCAGCCTTCTGAAGCTTTTGCAAGTAGGCACACGGCTGGTTGCGGTCCTGTAGAGAAATCAACAATATACAAGTCTCCTCTCCTAAATCCTTTGAAGACTTTGGAATTTTCAGTTTCCATAACCACAACACAACGATAGTTGCCAAAGACAACAACCATATCAAGATCACAAAGCATTGAGACAGACATGAGGTTGTATCCTAAGGACTCGACAAGCATGACTTTGTCCATGTGTCGATCATTTGTGATCGCAACCTTACCTGGACCCAATACCTAACTTTTTCCTTTGTCAGCGAAGATGATATGCTTCAGATGCGATGGAAATAAGGGAGCATCCATCACTAGATTCTTGTCACCAGTCATGTGATTTGTACATCCACTATCGAGGACCCACTCAGTGGCTTTGGGTTGATCATCCTACAGATGAATTAGTGCAGCTTACGAACTCATATACTTCATTAGTGAAGAATATGACATCAATTCATCAGATCAATTTCATCAAGCAATGCAACAGATAAAACAGTATGAGGACGTGAGAAATGAAAGTTCATTTCTTCATGATTAGCCTGCGTCCTTTCAGGCACTTTTCAGGTCTCCAGCAAATTCTTCAGACATTTGAGCACGTCTGGAGACCTGATCCTGCAGAAGAGATTAGTTCTTTTTCTTCACCACCCACATCTGAAGGGGTGGCAAAGAGTTCATCACTGTGCCAGCTCCATACGAAAAAGATGGCATGGAAGCTAATCCATTTCGTTTCACATAAGAGGAGTTAGGATAAGCATATGAATAAGTAGAGAAATTCTTCGAGGACTTATGAACATAATGGTTTGAAGAATAATGCACATATTCATAGCCCTTAGCTCTTCCCTGCGAAACAGAGTTGTTAGCACGATGATATTCATATGAGTACTTTGATCCTTTTGAGGAATTTGATCCACGTGAGGAATTTGATCCGTATGAGGACTTGGATCCATATGAAGAATTTGTTCCATATGAAGAATTTGGTCCATATGAAGAATTTGATCTGGGGTTCCTCTTCTTCACAGGTGGTGTCATGAGGACATTCACCTGAAGACTTTCAAGGCACCTTTTGGGAACTCAGATTTTCTTCATAGGGGAACCGTTCCTGCAGTTAGTGCAAACATATCTAGCAAATACTTCACCATTCTAATTTTTGAACAGTTTATAGTTGGAGTCAAATGACTCATCAGAAGAATGAGGAGATTCACGTGTAAAGCCAGATAAATTGGATGGATCAACTAGAGGTCCCTTTGCAGCAACTCATGAGGTTTGGAGATACTGCTCAGGCTACCAATATGTACCATCAGCATTGAGTTTCCTCTCAAAGGCAATACCCTCTTTCCTAGGGTTCCTGTTGAGGATCTGCTTTTTAAGCACATCACAAAGAGTCTGATGCCCTTTGATACTTTTGTACATGCCTGTCATGTACAATTCCTTCAACCCTGCATCATCAGTGATACTAGCAATGTCCTCAGATGAGGAATTAGTGATAGCAGAGACAGTTGAAGAATTTGTAGCATTAGAAGCATTTGAACATTCAGGTGAAGAATTAGAAGATTCACGTTCAATGCATTTCAAACATGGAGGAACAAATTCTTCCTGAGCAGCGCTGATTTGTTGAGCAAGTAATGAATCGCGCTCCTTCTGAAGATGTTCATAACTCACTCTTAGCTTCTCAAGATCTGGCTTTCTTTGAAGAAATTCATAAGAAAGCTTCTCATGATCAGACAAGAGAGTGTTATGATGACCTTGAAGGTTGTCAAACCTAGTCTGAAGTCTCTGAAGATTTTCAGTTAAGGTTTTAGTGCGATCCATTTCTTCACCCAACATATCATTACTTTTGTCTAGCATGTTTTGAACATTTTCAAAAGCCCTTTGTTGTTTCACAGCAATCAGCAAGTTTAGAGTAGCTGGGCTTCAGGTTTTCATCATATTCATTCTCACTAGATTCAGAGGAGGTATATTTGAGTACCTTGGCACCCTTTGCCATGAAGCAATTGTTGGGGAACGTAGTAATTTCAAAAAATTTCCTACGCACACGCAAGATCGTGGTGATGCATAGCAACGAGAGGGGAGAGTATTGTCTACGTACCCTCGTAGACCGAAGCGGAAGCGTTGACACAACGTAGAGGAAGTAGTCGTACGTCTTCCTGATCTGACCGATCCAAGCACCGTTACTCCGGCACCTCCGAGTTCTTGGCACACGTTCAGCTCGATGACGCACCCCTAGCTCCGATCCAGCAAAGCTTCGGGGAGGAGTTCCGTCAGCACGACGGCGTGGTAACCATCTTGATGTTCTACCGACGCAGGGCTTCGCGAGTAAGCACTACAACGGTATATTCGAGGTGGAATATGGTGGAGGGGCGCACCGCACACGGCTAAGGAACAATCACGAAGATCAACTTGTGTCTCCATGGGGTGCCCCCTGCCCCCGTATATAAAGGAGCAAGGGAGGGAGGGGGCCGGCCCTAGATTTGGGCGCGCCAGGGGAGTCCTACTCCCACCGGGAGTAGGATTCCACCTTTCCTAGTCCAACTAGGTCAAGGGGGGAAAGAGGGGAAGAGGGGAAGGAAGGGAGAGAGGGGCCGCGCCCCAAACCCCTTGTCCAATTCGGACTGGGCTTGGGAGGGGCGCGAGCCACCTCCTGGTCCTTCCCACTAAGGCCCATCAAGGCCCATTGCTTCTTCCTCGTATTCCCGTAACTCCCCGGTACCTCCAAAAATACCCGAACCACTCAGAACCCTTCCGATGTCCGAATATAGTCGTCCAATATATCGATCTTTATGTCTCGACCATTTAGAGACTCCTCGTCATGTCCCCGATCTCATTCGGGACTCCAAACTCCTTCGGTACATCAATACTCATAAACTCATTATATAACTATCATCGAAACCTTAAGCGTGCGGACCCTACGGTTCGAGAACAATGTAGACATGACCGAGACACGTCTCCGGTCAATAACCAATAGCGGGACCTGGATGCCCATATTGGCTCCTACATATTCTACGAAGATCTTTATCGGTCAGACCGCATAACAACATACGTTGTTCCCTTTGTCCATCGGTATGTTACTTGCCCGAGATTCGATTGTCGGTATCCAATACCTAGTTCAATCTCGTTACTGGCAAGTCTCTTTACTCGTTCCGTAATACATCATCCCGCAACTAACTCATTAGTTGCAATGCTTGCAAGGCTTAAGTGATGTGCATTACCGAGAGGGCCCAGAGATACCTCTCCCACAATTGGAGTGACAAATCCTAATCTCGAAATACGCCAACCCAACATCTACCTTTGGTGACACCTGTAGTACTCCTTTATAATCACCCAGTTACGTTGTGACGTTTGGTAGCACCCAAAGTGTTCCTCCGGCAAACGGGAGTTGCATAATCTCATAGTCAAAGGAACATGTATAAGTCATGGATAAAAGCAACAGCAACATACTAAACGATCGGGTGCTATGCTAATGGAATGGGTCATGTCAATCAGATCATTCAACTAATGATGTGACCTTGTTAATCAAATGACAACTCCTTTGTCCATGGTTAGGAAACTTAACCATCTTTGATTAACAAGCTAGTCAAGTAGAGGCATACTAGTGACACTCTGTTTGTCTATGTATCCACACATGTATTATGTTTCCAGTTAATACAATTCTAGCATGAATAATAAACATTTATCATGATATGTAAGGAAATAAATAATAACTTTATTATTGCCTGTAGGGCATATTTCCTTCAGTCTCCCACTTGCACTAGAGTCAATAATCTAGGTCACATCACCATGTGATTAACTCACATCACCATGTGATTAACTCGACAGTTCACATCATCATGTGATTAACACCCATAGTTCACATCGCCATGTGACCAACACCCAAAGGGTTTGCTAGATTCAGTAATCTAGTTCACATCGCTATGTGATTAACACCCAAAGAGTACTACGGTGTGATCATGTTTTGCTTGTGAGAGAAGTTTAGTCAACGGGTCTACCACATTCAGATCCGTTATGTATTTTGCAATTTTCTATGTCTACAATGCTCTGCACGGAGCTACTCTAGCTAATTGCTCCCACTTTCAATATGTATCTAGATCGAGACTTAGACTCATCCAGATCGATGTCAAAACTTGCATCGATGTAACCCTTTACGACGAACCTTTTGTCACTTCCATAATCGAGAAACATATCCTTATTCCACTAAGGATAATTTTGACCGCTGTCCAGTGATCTACTCCTAGATCACTATTGTACTCCCTTGCCAAACTCAGTGTAGGGTATACAATAGATCTGGTACACAACATGGCATACTTTATAGAACCTATGGCCAAGGCATAGGGAATGACTTTCATTCTCTTTCTATCTTCTGCCGTGGTCGAGTTTTGAGTCTTTACTCAACTTCATACCTTGTAACACAGGAAAGAACTCTTTCTTTGACTGTTCCATTTTGAACTACTTCAAAATCTTGTCAAGGTATGCACTCATTGAAAACTTATCAAGTTTCTTGATCTATCTCTATAGATCTTGATGCTCAATATGTAAGCAGCTTTACCGAGGTCCTTCTTCGAAAAACTTCTTTCAAACACTCCTTTATGCTTTGCAGAATAATTCTACATTATTTCCGTTCAACAATATGTCATTTACATATACTTATCAGAAATGCTGTAGTGCTCCCACTCACTTTCTTGTAAATACAGGCTTCACCGCAAGTCTGTATAAAACTATATGCTTTGATCAACTCATCAAAGCGTATATTCCAACTCCGAGATGCTTGCACCAGTCCATAGATGGATCGCTGGAGCTTGCACATTTTGTTAGCACCTTTAGGATTGACAAAACCTTCTGGTTGCATCATATACAACTCTTCTTTAATAAATCCATTAAGGAATGCAGTTTTGTTTTATCCGTTTGCCAGATTTCATAAAATGCGGCAATTGCTAACATGATTCGGACAGACTTAAGCATGGATACGAGTGAGAAACTCTCATCGTAGTCAACACCTTGAACTTGTCGAAAACCTTTTGCGACAATTCTAGCTTTGTAGATAGTAACACTACTATCAGCTTCTGTCTTCCTCTTGAAGATCCATTTATTTTCTATGGCTTGCCGATCATCGGGCAAATCCATCAAAGTCCATACTTTGTTCTCATACATGGATCCCATCTCAGATTTCATGGCTTTAAGCCATTTTGCGGAATCTGGGCTCACCATCGCTTCTTCATAGTTCGTAGGTTCATCATGATCTAGTAGCATGACTTCCAGAACAGGATTGCCGTACCACTCTGGTGCGGATATTACTCTGGTTGATCTACGAGGTTCTGTAGTAACTTGTTCTGTAGTTCTATGATAATCATCATCAACCTCCTCACTAGTTGGTTTTGACGTCACAGAGACTGGTTCCTGTGATGTACTGGTTTCCAACAAGGGAATAGGTATAGTTACCTCATCAAGTTCTACTTTCCTCCCACTCACTTCTTTCGAGAGAAACTCCTTCTCTAGAAAGGATCCATTATAAGCAACGAATGTCTTGCCTTAGGATCTGTGATAGAAGGTGTACCCAACAGTCTCCGTTGGGTATCCTATGAAGACATAGTTCTCCGATCTGGGTTTGAGCTTATCAGGATGAAACTTTTTCGTATAAGCATCACAACCCCAAATTTTAAGACAACTTTGGTTTTCTTGCCAAACCACAGTTCATACGGTGTCGTCTCAACGGATTTAGATGGTGCCCTTTTTAACGTGAATGCAGTTGTCTCTAATGCATAAACCCCAAAACGATAGTGGTAGATCGGTAAGAGACATCATAGATCGCACTATATCTAATAAAGTACGGTTATGACGTTCGGATACACCATTACACTGTGGTGTTCCAGGTGGCACGATTTTGTGAAACTATTCCACATTGTTTTAACCGAAGACCAAACTCGTAACTCAAATATTTGTCTCCGCGATCAAATCGTAGAAACTTTTATTTTCTTGTTACGATGATTCTCTACTTCACTCCGAAACTCTTTGAACTTTTCAAAGGTTTCAGACTTATGTTTCATCAAGTAGATATACCCATATCTGCTCAAATCATCTGTGAAGGTTAGAAAATAATGATACTTGTCGCAAGCCTTAATATTCATCGGACCATATACATCAGTATGTATGATTTCCAACAAATCTGTTGCTTGCTCCATTGTTCCGGAGAACGGCGTTTTAGTCATCTTGCCCAAGAGGCATGGTTCGCAAGCATCAAGTGATTCATAATCAAGTGATTCCAAAATCCCATCAGCATGGAGTTTCTTCATGCACTTTACACCAATATGACCTAAACGGCAGTGCCACAAATAGGTTGCACTATCATTATTAACTTCGCATCTTTTGGTTTCAATATTATGAATATGTGTATCACTACGATCGAGATCCAATGAACTATTTTCATTGGGTGTGTATGACCATAAAAGGTTCTATTCATGTAAACAGAACAACAATTGTTCTCTAACTTAAATGAATAATCGTATTGCAATAAACATGATCAAATCATATTTATGCTCAACGCAAACACCAAATAACACTTATTTAGGTTCATCACTAATCCCGAAAGTATAGGGAGTGTGCGATGATGATCATATCAATCTTGGAACTACTTCCAACTTTCATCGTCACTTCACCCTTAACTAGTCTTTGTTCATTCTGCAACTCCCATTTCGAGTTATTACTCTTAGCAACTGAACCAGTATCAAATACCGAGGGGTTGCTATGAACACTAGTAAAATACACATCAATAATCTGTATATCAAATGTACCTTTGTTCACTTCGCCATCCTTCTCATCCGCCAAATACTTGGGGCAGTTCCGCTTCTAGTGACCAGTCCCTTTGCAGTAAACGCACTCAGTCTCAGGCTTAGGTCCAGACTTGGGCTTCTTCACTTGAGCAGCAACTTGCTTGCCGTTCTTCTTGAAGTTCCCCTTCTTCACTTTGCCCTTTACTTGAAACTAGTGATCTTGTCAACCATCAACGCTTGATGCTCTTTCTTGATTTCTACCTCCATCGATTTCATCATTATGAAAAAGCTCGAGAGTCGCTTTCGTCATCCCTTGCATACTATAGTTCATCACGAAGTTCTACTAACTTGGTGATGGTGACTAGAGAATTCTGTCAATCACTATCTTATCTGGAAGATTAACTCCCACTTGATTCAAGCGATTGTAGTACCCAGACAATCTGAGCACATGCTCACTAGTTGAGCGATTATCCTCCATCTTTTAGCTATAGAACTTGTTGGAGACTTCATATCCCTCAACTCGGGTAGTTGCTTGAAATATTAACTTCAACTACTGGAACATCTCATATGGTCCATGACGTTCAAAACGTCTTTGAAGTCCCGATTCTAAGCCGTTAAGCATGGTGCACTAAACTATCAAGTAGTCATCATATTGAGCTAGCCAAACGTTCATAACGTCTGCATCTGCTCCTGCAATAGGTCTGTCACCTAGCGGTGCATTAAGGACATAATTCTTCTGTGCAGCAATGAGGATAAACCTCAGATCACGGATCCAATCCGCATCATTGCTACTAATATTTTTCAACACAATTTTCTCTAGGAACATATCAAAATAAACATAGGGAAGCAACAACGCGAGCTATTGATCTACAACATAGATATGCTAATACTACTAGGACTAAGTTCAAGATAAATTAAAGTTCAATTAATCATATTACTTAAGAACTCCCACTTAGATAGACATCCCTCTAATCCTCTAAGTGATCACGTGATCCAAATCAAACTAAACCATAACCGATCATCACGTGAAATGGATTAGTTTTCAATGGTGAACATCATCATGTTGATCATATCTACTATATGATTCACGCTCGACCTTTCGGTCTCCGTGTTCCGAGGTCATATCTTATATGCATAGCTCGTCAAGTATAACCTGAGTATTCCGCGTGTGCAACTGTTTTGCACCCGTTGTATTTGAACGTAGAGCCTATCACACCCGATCATCACGTGGTGTCTCAGCACGAAGAACTTTCGCAACGGTGCATACTCAGGGAGAACACTTCTTGATAATTAGTGAGAGATCATCTTATAATGCTACCGTCAATCAAAGCAAGATAAGATGCATAAAAGATAAACATCACATGCAATCAATATAAGTGATATGATATGGCCATCATCATCTTGTGCTTGTGATCTCCATCTCCGCAGCACTGTCATGATTACCATCGTCACCGGCGCGACACCTTGATCTCCATCGTAGCATCGTTGTCGTCTCGCCAATCTTATGCTTCTACGACTATCGCTACCGCTTAATGATAAAGTAAAGCATTACAGGGCGATTGCATTGCATACAATAAAGCGACAACCATACGGCTCCTGCCGGTTGCCGATAGCTCGGTTACAAAACATGATCATCTCATACAATAAAATTTAGCATCATGTCTTGACCATATCACATCACAACATGCCCTACAAAAACAAGTTAGACGTCCTCTACTTTGTTTGTTGCAAATTTTACGTGGCTGCTACGGGCTGAAGCAAGAACCAATCTCACCTACGCATCAAAACCACAACGATACTTCGTCAAATAGACTCCGTTTTAACCTTCTCAAGGACCGGGCGTAGCCATACTCGGTTCAACTAAAGTTGGTGAGACAGTCTCCCGCAAGCCATCTGTGTGCAAAGCACGTCGAGGGAACCGGTCTCGCGTAAGCGTACGCGTAAGGTTGGTCCGGGTCGTCTCATCCAAAAATACCGCTGACCCAAAGTATGACATGCTGGTAGGCAGTATGACTTGTATCGTCCACAACTCACTTGTGTTTTACTCGTGCAAATAACATCAAACCATAAAACCTAGGCTCGGATACCACTGTTGGGGAACGTAGTAATTTCAAAAAATTTCCTACGCACACGCAAGATCATGGTGATGCATAGCAACGAGAGGGGAGAGTATTGTCTACGTACCCTCGTAGACCGAAGTGGAAGCGTTGACGCAACATAGAGGAAGTAGTCGTACGTCTTCCCGATCCGACCGATCCAAGCACCGTTACTCCGGCACTTCCGAGTTCTTGGCACACGTTCAGCTCGATGACGCACCCCTAGCTCCGATCCAGCAAAGCTTCGGGGAGGAGTTCCGTCAGCACGACGGCGTGGTGACAATCTTGATGTTCTACCGGCGCAGGGCTTCACCTAAGCACTGCAACGATATATTCGAGGTGGAATATGGTGGAGGGGGCACCGCACACGGCTAAGGAACGATCACGAAGATCAACTTGTGTCTCCATGGGGTGCCCCCTGCCCCCGTATATAAAGGAGCAAGGGAGGGAGGGGGCCGGCCCTAGATTTGGGCGCGCCAGGGGAGTCCTACTCCCACCGGGAGTAGGATTCCACCTTTCCTAGTCCAACTAGGTCAAGGGGGGAAAGAGGAGAAGAGGGGAAGGAAGGGAGAGAGGGGCCGCGCCCCAAACCCCTTGTCCAATTCGGACTGGGCTTGGAAGGGGCGCGAGCCACCTCCTGGTCCTTCCCACTAAGGCCCATCAAGGCCCATTGCTTCTTCCTCGTATTCCCGTAACTCCCCGGTACCTCCAAAAATACCCGAACCACTCAGAACCCTTCCGATGTCCGAATATAGTCGTCCAATATATCGATCTTTACGTCTCGACCATTTCGAGACTCCTCGTCATGTCCCCGATCTCATCCGGGACTCCGAACTCCTTCGGTACATCAAAACTCATAAACTCATTATATAACTGTCATCGAAACCTTAAGCGTGCGGACCCTACGTTTCGAGAAAAATGTAGACATGACCGAGACACGTCTCCGGTCAATAACCAATAGCGGGACCTGGATGCCCATATTGGATCCTACATATTCTACGAAGATCTTTATCGGTCAGACCGCATAACAACATACGTTGTTCCCTTTGTCCATCGGTATGTTACTTGCCCGAGATTCGATCGTCGGTATCCAATACCTAGTTCAATCTCGTTACTGGCAAGTCTCTTTACTCGTTCTGTAATACATCATCCCGCAACTAACTCATTAGTTGCAATGCTTGCAAGGCTTAAGTGATGTGCATTACCGAGAGGGCCCAGAGATACCTCTCCCACAATTGGAGTGACAAATCCTAATCTCGAAATACGCCAACCCAACATCTACCTTTGGTGACACCTGTAGTACTCCTTTATAATCACCCAGTTACGTTGTGATGTTTGGTAGCACCCAAAGTGTTCCTCCGACAAACGGGAGTTGCATAATCTCATAGTCAAAGGAACATGTATAAGTCATGGATAAAAGCAACAGCAACATACTAAACGATCGGGTGCTATGCTAATGGAATGGGTCATGTCAATCAGATCATTCAACTAATGATGTGACCTTGTTAATCAAATGACAACTCCTTTGTCCATGGTTAGGAAACTTAACCATCTTTGATTAACAAGCTAGTCAAGTAGAGGCATACTAGTGACACTCTGTTTGTCTATGTATCCACACATGTATTATGTTTCCAGTTAATACAATTCTAGCATGAATAATAAACATTTATCATGATATGTAAGGAAATAAATAATAACTTTATTATTGCCTCTAGGGCATATTTCCTTCAGCAATAGGTGGGAGCATAGTCATCATTGTCTTCGTCAGCCTTGTTGGTGAAGCCATTTTCTTCAGAGTTGAAGATAGACTTGCTGACGAATGCAGTAGCAAGAGCTAGACTCGCCACACCAGACTCGGACTCCTCAGACGCCTCCTCTTCCTCATTTTCTTCAGATTCAGCTTCAGCTTCAGAGTCAATTTCCTTGCCAATGAATGTCCGAGCCTTCTTGGAGCTGCTCTTCTTGTTAGACGAAGACTTCGAGGATTTTGATGATGAAGATTTTGAGGATTTCTTCTTTTTCTTCGCATCATCAGAACTGTAATCCTTGTATTTCTTCTTCTTTGATTCCTTTTCCCACTGAGGACAATCTTGAATGTAGTGTCCAGATTTTCTTGCACTTGTGACAAAGCCTCTTCTTGTAGTCACTGGATGAGGAATCATTGCTCTTTGAGGGTCTTCCAAAGCGACCACGTCTTGAGAACTTCTGGAATTTCTTCACAAGCAGTGCCAGTTCATGGCTCAGTTCTTCAGGATCACCAAGGCTGCTGCCAGAGTCTTCATCTTCAGACTCAGAAACTGCCTTGGCCTTCAGTGCACGTGATCTGCCATAGCTCGAACCATAGAGTCTCTCTTTTCAGCAAGCTGGAACTCATGAGTATTTAGCCTCTCGAGGATATCAGCGGGATCAAGTGACTTGTAATCAGCACACTCTTGTATCATCAATGCCAGAGTATCAAATGAGGAATCAAGCGATCTCAGCAGTTTCTTCACCACCTCATGGTCGGTGATGTTAGTGGCACCGAGTGCTTAAAGCTCATTTGACATGTCAGTGAGGCGATCGAAGGTTTGTTGAACATTTTCATTGTCGAGTCTTTTGAAGCGGTTGAGGAGATTGCGAAGAACATCAACTCGAGAGTCACGCTGTGTTGAGACTTCGCCTATCCCAGATAAGCTTAGAAGTTTCCAAAGCACTCAGTCTTCCATACCGTCCTTTCCTCAGATGGCCACAAATGATATTCTTCGCTTGAGAATCGAGTTGCTTGAATCTCTTCACATCAGCATCATTCAGAGAAGGTGTGACTGAGGGAACACCATTTTCCACAACATACCAGAGATCATTATCAATTGACTCAAGATGCATTTGCATCTTATTCTTTCAGTAGGGGTAGTCCGTCCCATCGAAGGTAGGACACCCAGCAGAGACCTTGATCATACCTGCGGTCGACATAACTAAAACTCTAGGCGGTTAAACCAAAATCACACAGAACAAGGGAGTACCTCGCTCTGATACCAATTGAAAGTGCGTTATATCGACTAGAGGGGGGTGAATAGGCGATTTTTATGAATTCTTCACTGATGAATTTGCCGGTGAGGAAATTCCTTAGCGAAGAACTACTTGTAGCGGAATAAGTACTCAAAAATAAACACAACAGAATACAAGCATAGTCATCATGATGAAATGAAGACAAGCACAAAGTATAGAAAGCGTAATCACAGGATAACACATGAAGAAGACAATCAGACTGGAGAAACTGAACTGAGGAAATTGAGAAAGTTTTCAGTCAAAATCTTCAAACACAGATATGAGGAAATGAAAGAGTTGAGGAAATAGAACCAGTATGCTTGGTGAAGATAATGATTTGGTAGACCAGTTCCAACTGCTGTCTCAGTTGTACATCTCGTTGGAGCGGCTAGGTATTTAAACCTGAGGACACACAATCCCGGACACACAGTCATCACCGTATTCTCCTTGAACTAAGGTCACACAGACCTAGTACAAGCACTCGTGGTAAGTCTTCAGGTGACTTCCGAACCTTCACAAACTCGGTCACTCGGCGATCCACAATTCTTCTTGGATGCTCTAGACCATGACGCCCAACCCTCTGAAAGAAGCACAGTCTTCAAAGGTAACAAGCATCGGATCCACGCAGGATCAATCTCTTAAGTGATGCTCAATCACTTTGGGTTTGTAGGTGATTGGGTTTGGGTTTTTCCTCACTCGATGATTTTCGCTCATAGTCCTCGGAGGATGGGATGCTCTCAAATGACAAGTGTCAGTTTCTCTCGGAGCAGCCAACCAGCTAGTGGTTGTAGGGGGCGGCTATTTATAGCTTAGGGAGCAGCCCGACATGATAAGACATAAATGCCCTTTAATGATATGACCGTTAGGTGAATAAGATATTTTGGGATAGCTGGCGCGCAGCACAACAACGGTCGGAAATTTGAGTATCAAATTTCCTCAGGGCTATCATGTTCCTCACTGTGTAGGCAATCCGCACTGACGAATTCCTAACTCCTCAGTCAGAACAAATTTCTCAGCGACCAGAAGAATTTCGTCTCTGTCACTGAAGAATATGATTGAACTGTATGAGATTTCCAATGGTTTCACTCGAAAGGATTGGGAGGAGACGTTTCCGTCGACGACGAGGCGCCTATGGTGACTTCGTAAATCTCAAGATGATATGCCGGCTCAGTCTCTCGGAGGTGCTCATAGGGATATGGTGTGCGTGTGTGCGTTCATAAGGGTGAGTGTATGCGCGTGTATATGAGCGCTTGTGTCTGTACTGATGCTTAAAAAAAACATTGTGATTTCTCTTAATAGAAATCGAAGAAGTAGCTCTCTTTATATTAGAAAAAACACGTATGTATTGTGATGACGATTGTTGCACGTCCTAAGAAATCAGATTTTCCAGATGCTTGAATTCAACAATCAATAAATCCAAAGGCCAGAGGAATACACAATATATTAGTACAACGCCAAACTCAAAGAATCATCACATCAAGCGAAAAGCACAACGACAACACGCAAACTTTCTCCGGCGGCTCTGCTCCATCTCATGCGTCCGTATCCTCGGACCCGATCAGCGGCTCAAGGCGTTGTGCCGTTCGACCTGGACGGGCCCGTGGCCGCCCGCCTTGATCGCGAGGATGTAGACGAGCTGCGTCAGTGACAGGGCGATCGTGAACGCCTCCATGGTCCCCTGCCAACCCGGAACGTTTTCATCAGTTCACAAACCATATGCACCGGACGAAGTACAGGGCGAGGACAAAAGCGAGAGGAATCTTACCAGCTTCGCGTTTCTTCGGTCGAAACTGATCTCCTGGCAAGCCAGCCTGCAGAAATTTATCCACGATAAGGTTCTGTCAGACCTACCGAGTTGATTTGGAAGAGATGAGATGCTGTAACTTGAGAAACGCGCGTGCTTACCCCATGGCTAGGACGGTGAGCGCCCAGGCGAGCAGACCGAGCGACGCCGCGGGCTGCAGGCTGCTGTAGTTCCAGAAGCGGACGTGAGTGAAGCCGACGACGCAGGAGGCCGCGCCGACGACGCCGGCGAGCAGCGCGAACACCACGAAGAAGCCGGTGGCCCAGTTCCCGATGGGGAAGAATATCGGGTGGAAATGCGCCGGGAGGCGCAGCTCGGGCCCTGCAGGCAATCACAAATCAGCAACTGGGCAGGCTCTAGCTCTGTTACTACGACTTTGAGGTTTCGGGCAAGCAGCAGAGCAGAGCAGTACCTATGATGAAGCCGCGGTCGATGGCCAAGTTGACCGCCCACCCGCCGATGATGGCGAGGATGAGGTACATGCACAAGTTGAGCATCAGCAGGAAGAGGGCCACGGGCTTCAAGTTGTCCGCCATTTTCGCCGGACGTACGCACTGTACTTCCGCAGAATACCGCCACTCTGTCGCTGATGGTCTGACGATTGAGGCAGTAAATACTGGAATGGAATGCCTCAGAAACTGGACGGCTTCGCGGTTTATATACATGAACGAATGCATATGCATGTGGCGCGGGGCAGCGCATGCAGCTGGGATTTGTTCGTTGCTTGCCGCCCTCGCCGGGGCCCGGAGGAAGAACAACTCCGGGTGGCTGTCAGTTAAAAAGTGGGACTTGCAGACCAAGGAAAGGAGCCGAGGGATGGAGGATTTCGTGCTGCGGCTGTCCTGTCCTGTGGTGCCTCTCCCTACGGCTAGGTATGTGTACAACTTACGCATACGTGCCCGTCGCCGTCCTATATGTGTAGTTCATCGATGCCAATGTAACTTTCTAGCTTTTTCTTTTCTTTTCTTTTTGACGAATATAATGTAACTTTCTAGTGATTCGTTTCCTTCGGACGGGGCAATTAACTACTGGATCCATCTATGTTACATCTACTGTATCTTTCTAGTGATCGCCGTCCTATATGATATCAACGCTATCTCCTTATTGTTTATCTTGTTTGCCCGATTTTAATTTGTCAAGCCTCAAACAAACTGTTGAACATGTGTACATATACGTAGGTTCGGGTTCTGTATGCAGTACCTGTAGTATCTGCCTCTCTCTGTATGTACGTGTATCTTAGGAGACAAGATACCGGTCGCACCCTTCGTACCTATATATATGTACCTAGTGCACGATCAATCAATTATCGATGCACCAAATCATTCTCTACATGGTATCTATCGCAAGTCGATCCTCTCGCTTTCGCTAACCCTAGCCGCCGCCCCGGGCCGCCGCCGCCGCCGCGATCTCCCGCCGCCGCCGCCGCCGCCCCACGCCGCCGCCACCACCCCTCCTCCCCGCGCGCCTCCTCCCCTCCGCGCGCCTCCACGCCGCGCCGCCTCCTCCCGCCGCGCCGCCTCCCTCCCGCTGCCGCGCCGCTAACCCTAGCCGCGCCGCCGCCTTCCTCCCCACGATCCCATCGCCATGTCTTTCAACGCCTCCACCTACTCCAACCCCTTCGCCGTCGACCCTGCTGAGATCCACGACATCAACGTTCATGCACGTGTCCCCGTGACCCTCGACGCCTCCAACTCCACGTACTTCGCGTGGAAGACGTACTTCACGCTGCTCTTCCGCGAGAACAATCTCGTGGATCACGTGGATGGCACCATGCTGGATGACACCGAGTGGACCGCGATCGATGCCACGATCATCCGGTGGTTCTTCACCACCATCTCCAAGGACTTGTTCCACACGGTCGTGAGCGCCGGCGATGACGCCCGCGCCATGTGGGTCAAGCTGAACGGCCTCTTCACCGACAACAATCTTCAGCGCCGCGTTTTTTTGCAGCAGGAATTTTTTGACTGTCACCAGAATGACCAGTCCATTGATGACTACTGCCGCCGCCTGAAGACGTTGGCAGACGAACTCCGTGACATTGAAGCCAAGGTGGACGACGACCTCCTCCTCAGCACGCTCACCGCCGGCCTCAACGAGGACTTTGGCAACGCCACCTCCAACCTCACCTTGATGCCGGAGCCCTCCTTCCCCAAGTTTGTGGCGTACTTGAGGTTGGAGGAGTGCGGGATGAAGGGGGTCAAGAAGCGTGTGCAGCACCACGCCCACGCCGCCGGCACCTCTCGTGGCACCCCTCCATCGACCGCCCCACCCGCGTCGCGCCAGCAGCCGCCGCCACCAGCGCCTCCGGGGTACTTCCCCCTCCCGCCCGCGCCTCCCGCTGTCCCCCAGCAGCCGGGTGGCGGGCGCCGCGGCAACCGCCACGGGGGCGGCCGCAAGCAGCAACAGGCGCCGGGGGGGGGGGGGGGGGCTCGTCAGCAGCAGCAGGTCAACCCGCCATGGACATACGACACCAACCCGTGGACCGGCGTTGTTCACGCGTACTCCATGCCGGTCCCTCGGGCTCCGGCTCCGGGCATCCTTGGGCCCCGCCCGGCGGGTCACCAGGCCCTCTTTGCCGCGCAGAACGCCGCTCCCTACAGCGGCTATGGTGCCGCCCCCCCCCCGCCGGCGCCCGCCTACGGGCCCGCACCGGCTTGTGGCGCTGCTGTCGCGCCGGCCTATGGGGCCGCGCCCGCCTACGGCGCCGCCGCCGCTCCGGGCTTCGGGGCCGCTCCCGCGCCGGCCTATGGAGGGTTATACCCTCCTTAGGTGCCGCCGCCGTGGGACCCGGCCTTGCTCGCTGCACTGCACTCCGCCCCGTCACCGAGCTCCTATGGTGGCGGTGGTGACTGGTACATGGACTCGGGCGCCACTGCTCACATGACTGCTCATCCCGGTAACCTCACATCTGCCACTCCCGTTCATACTCCCACCCGTATCACCGTTGGTAACGGTTCCTCCCTTCCCATTACTCACGTTGTTCATATGTCTTTTCCTTCTACTTCCACTCCTGTGCATATGTCTAATGTTCTTGTATCTCCTGACTTAGTCACTAATCTTGTTTCCGTTCGTCGCCTTGCTCGTAAGAATCCTATAACTGTTGAATTTGATGATATCAGTTTTTCTGTGAAGGACGCCCGTACACGAATGGTGCTCCACCGATGTGATAGCCCGGACGATCTTTATCCAGTGCATCCCTCCGGCGCCACCACCACCCGTCGCCCCGTCGCCTTCGCTGCCAGTGTCGATCTTTGGCATGCCCGTCTCGGTCATCCTAACTCCACCTTATGCGTCAGATTCTTCAAAGTTTTTCTTTCTCATGTAATAAGGTCGACGATCACACTTGTGAGGCTTGCCGTCTTGGTAAACACGTTCGTCTTCCCTTTAGCGAGTCTACAAACATTTCCACCTTTCCGTTTCAGTTATTGCATAGTGATGTTTGGACGTCCCCGGTTGCTAGCAACACGGGCTATTTATACTATCTGGTGATATTGGATGATTTTACTCATTATGTGTGGACATTCCCTCTCCGTCGCAAGTCCGACGCTCTTGCCACACTCACCGCCTTTTATTCCTATGTCACCACACAGTTCGGTCGTCCTATTCTCGCCTTACAAACCGACAACGGCAAGGAGTTTGACAATGTCACCGTCCGCAATTTACTTGCGTCTCACGGCACCATCTTTCGCCTCACCTGCCCCTACACGTCTCAGCAGAATGGTCGCGCCGAGCGCGTCCTTCGCACGCTTAATGACTGTGTCCGCACGTTGCTCTTCCATTCCTACGTGCCTGCTAGGTTCTGGCCAGACGCGCTCGCGACCGCCAGCCTCCTCATTAACATTTGCCCCTGTCGTTCCCGTTGGAACTACACTCCTCATCAGCTCCTCTTCGGTGCGGTTCCATCTTATGATGGTCTTCGCATTTTCGGGTGCCTCTGTTATCCTAGCACCGCATCCACTCCTCCTCACAAACTCGCGCCTCGGTCTCTTCCTTGCATCTTCCTTGGCTATCCTCCCAACACCAAAGGTTACCGGTGCTATGATCCAGTCTCCCACCGCGTTTTCACTTCGCGGCATGTGTACTTTGATGAGCTCGTGTTCCCGTTTCAGCAGGTACCGTCACCTTCGGAGTCTCCTGCGGCGCGGTTCGTCCCTGCCTCCACCTCTGGCGGACCGCCCACCCGTGCCTCGGGTCCGGCTTTGCCCGCGCTCCCCGCGCCGGCGACCCTGGGCTCTGCGGCCCCTGCCGCGGCCCCCGACGCCGCGGCCTCTTCGGCCCCCGACGCCGCGGCCTCCTCGGCCCCTGGCGCTATGGCCCCTGCCGCGGCCTCCTCGGATGCCCCCGCGGCCCCCGTCGCCGCCCTCGATGCCGCGGCCCCCGTTGCCGTGGCCCCCTGGACCGGCCCCGCCGCAGCCCCCACTGCGGCCCCCGTCGCCGCGGCTCCCTTGGCGGCTCCCGTCGTCGCGGCCGCGCCCCTCACCGGTGTGGTCACTCGGGCTCGGACTGGGACCCTGCGTCCCAGAACGCGCTACTCGTCGGACGAATACGCATGCGCGGCTTCTACCTCGACGCCGTCACCGCTCCCCACCTCCGCTCGCGCAGCCCTTCGGGATCCGAACTGGCTAGCTGCGATGCGTGAGGAATTTGACGCCCTGCAGCGCAACCGTACGTGGCAGCTTGTCCCGCGGCCACCCCGTGCCAATGTCATCACTGGCAAGTGGGTCTTCCACCATAAGACTCGCCCCGACGGTTGTCTTGAGCGCTACAAGGCGCGTTGGGTGGTGCGCGGTTTTCGCCAGCGCGCCGGCGTGGACTTCACCGACACCTTCGCCCCGGTTGTTAAACCGGGCACGATTCGCGCTGTTCTCCAGCTTGTTGTTTCTCGCGCTTGGCCTGTCCACCAGCTCAATGTGTCTAATGCTTTCTTGCATGGCCATCTCGACGAGCAGGTGTTCTGCCAGCAGCCGACTGGTTTCGTCGACACTGACTATCCGGACCACATGTGCTTGCTCTCCCGTTCTCTCTACTGGTTGAAGCAGGCACCTCGGGCCTGGTACCAGCGGATCGCGGCCTTCCTCCAGCAACAGGGATTCCGGTCCACATGGTCCGATGCCTCCCTGTTCATCTACCACCAGGGCCACGCCACGGCGTACCTCCTCTTGTACGTCGACGACATCATCCTGACTGCGTCCTCGCCAGCGCTTCTTCAGCAGGTCACAGCTCGCCTTGGCGCCGAGTTCGCCCTCAAGGACTTGGGGGCTCTCCACTACTTCCTCGGCATCGAGGTAGTGCGCCGGGCTACTGGCTTCTTCCTGCATCAGCAGAAGTACGCCTACGAGCTTCTGGAGCGAGCGGGTATGCTTAATTGCAAGCCTGCTTCCATGCCTGTCGATACGAAGGCTAAGGTATCCGCCGTTGAGGGCTCTCCGGCGTCCGACGCTCCCTTCTACCGCTCCATCGTCGGTGCGCTTCAATACCTCACACTGATGCGTCCGGACATTCAGTATGCTGTCCAGCAGGTGTGTCTTCACATGCATGCTATGCGTGACATCCATTGGGCTCTCGTGAAATGTATACTTCGGTACATACGTGGCACCACAGCCCTGGGTCTCACCCTGACGGCCTCGCCAGACACCAGCCTTGTCGCCTACTCCGACGCCGACTGGGCTGGGTGTCCCGACACTCGACGCTCCACCTCCGGCTACTGCGTCTACCTCGGGCCCTCTCTGATTTCGTGGTCGTCTAAACGACAACCCACGGTCTCACGATCGAGCGCCGAGGCCGAGTATCGGGCCGTGGCCAACGCCGTCGCGGAGTGTTCCTGGCTACGACAGCTACTCCAGGAGTTGCTATGTGAGGTCACCAAGGCGACGCTCGTCTACTGTGATAACGTCTCAGCGGTGTACCTCGCTGCCAACCCTGTCCATCATCGACGGACGAAGCACATTGAGCTCGACATTCACTTCGTCCGGGAGCACGTCGCACTTGGTCGTGTTCGTGTTCTACATGTGCCCACCGATCAACAGTTCGCCGGTGTGATGACGAAGGGACTACCCACCTCGACTTTTGAGGGGTTTCGGTCCAGTCTTTGCGTCACCGGCGACGCTTCGACTGCGGGGGGGGGGGGGGTGTTGAACATGTGTACATATACGTAGGTCCGGGTTCTGTATGCAGTACATGTAGTATCTGTCTCCCTCTGTATGTACGTGTATCTTAGGAGACAAGATACCGGTCGCACCCCTTGTACCTATATATATGTGCCTAGTGCATGATCAATCAATTGTCGATGCACCAAATCATTCTCTACACAAATGAACCAGTCTCGCGCTCACGTCCGCCTCGGTGGGCCAGCCTATACACCCGACAGCTCGTAGTGTGTATGCAGGAGGCTAGCTTTTTACGGTGTGCATCAGCCAGCCCAAGATTCCTTCTTGCTACATGTCTCTCTCTCTGTGCGTGTATGGTAGATCTGATAGATCATATTAGATCGGATGGCGACGCAAGGAGAAGCAGCAAGCACCTTGATAAGTTGTGTTGTGTCACTACTCGAAGCTAGCGATCAGATTTTTTTTCAGGAAAAGCTAGCGATCAGATGTATATAAGTGAAAATAAAGTGGCTCTACCACATTGATTTGTTGGTTTTTGCGTTTTATTGCCATCTTTTTAGCGGCGTGTCTCTGATCGCTACCTTCTAGTAGGCTATACATGATTTCTTTTTTTGCCCTTTCGTTTTTGCTTTTCCGTTCCACTCTTTATATTTTATGCATTAATTTTCAAGACAAAGTTTGATAAAAAAATCAGAAACATGTTCACGATTTTATGGTAATATAAATTTATTTTTTTATTACAATGAACTCTTTTATACACAATGAACTTTTAAAATTATATTCACTAAACTTTTTTAATACACACTAAATATTTTTAATACAAATTTAACCTTTTTAATATACGTAGAACCATTTTAAATATACGGTAAAACATTTTTATAATATACACTAAATATTTTTAAAACACATACTGAACAATCGACCGTGCATCCAAAAGTGTTAAAAAATATTTATGGATTTAGAAAATGTTCGCCGATTCAAAATAAATAAATCACAAAGTTCTAAAATGTTCACGAATTTAAAATTATTCATATATTTGAAAAAGGTACCAATTTTTTTAAAAAAAGTTAAGGAAAATAAGAAAAATAATGAAAAAACCAAAAGAATAACCAAAAAACCAATAGAAGAAAATAGACGAAAAAGAAGAGAACAAAAAACCGGTTGCAACCATCCCAAAACCACCAAAAAGGTTCCTAAAACCGGATCCCCAAACTACAGTTCGCTCCCAGGAATCCTCGACCGCTTCCCAAAAAGCACTCGCTAACAACGCAAATGGTCCATGGATCTCATTTTTTTAACAACGCAAATGGTCCAACCCACTATGAGCGAATAGTGAGCGACCGCTAACAAACCTTAGTGATTGTATCAGCCCCCCAGGTCCTTATTGTAGGTATTAGCGGTCCTTGTTGTCTTATTAGCGAAATGCAACTAGGACAAAGGGACGATCATGCAACTGCAAGTCCATCCTCGGTTGCATGTCGAGTGTGGACAAGCAATTGGGTAGGGTTCGGGCAAGTTGCATCTCCAAGGTGAACATGCCAATGGGTCGGGGTCAGGAGTTGCGTGTCGAGAGTGGATATGCACCTCGGACAAAGTTGATGTCGATGGTGCACTTGCAAGCGGATTAAACTGGATTGTAAAACTGAGGTAAAAGGGTCAAGCCCAGTTGTAAGTCGAAGGTGAGCTTGCAATTGGGACAACAACGAAACTATGGGCCCAGTTGTGAGTCGAGGGTGAACTAGCAACTAGGCCAACCATCAATGTACGAGCCCAACTGTGAGTCGAGAATGGAAGTGCAATTGGGATGAAACAAACTACGAGCCTAGTTGCGAGTTGAGGGCGAACTTGCAACTCGGACAACTACACAAAACTAACATATCATTTGCGATTCAAGGATGGACTTGCAATTGGGACAATAATAAACTACAAGCCCGGTTGCATGTCGAGTCTGGATTTGAAACTTGGATGAAAAACAAAATACATGTCTAGTTGCAAGTCGGGGGTTCTCGGCGTTCTGGGAACGGGGGTCTCCAGACTTGCCTGCCTGCGGCCCACAGCGTGGCTAGGCAGCGGGCCGTATGGCCCATCTTCGTTAACAAGGCATCCAAGACCCTCGCGAGGGTCCAAGCCTCACGAGGCGGACGACACAAGACTTCCTCTGGAGTAGCCTAGCCAGGCAGGCTCACGAGGAGCGGAGATATCAAGGCGGGGCAAACCTCACGAGGCACTCGTGACGTGAGGCATGACGAACGGTGCCAGGCGGGTACCAGGCGGGCGCTAGTGCGCACAGCGTCCAGATTTCCTCTTTGGTGCTAAGGAGGCAAGCGCAGACGAAGAGTACCGAGGCATCAGGCAAAGGTTACCATATTGGTGCAACAAGACCAAGACCAGGAGGACGGCAAGGCGGAGGTCATCGTGGAGCCCAAGACGGCGTCAGCCTAGGGGCTTTTCGCAGGCGAAGACCACTTTTGTCAGGATAGCTTGTACTAGCTGTCCCCCTTCAAATTTGCCCGCCGTTGTTGGCTCCCTTCCCGCTCAACATTTGGGAAGAGGACCAGGGCCTATATAAGTAGTGCTAGCCACCACAGGGCAGAGGATCGAGCAGTTCTTCGACTCCTCGCACCGCAAGTTCATACGCACAAGAACACCTCAACCTTAGGAGGCGGTTCTTCTCTTGTACTGTTTTTCATCAGCCCAAGATCCAATCCACCACCACCACACTAGAGTAGGGTATTACACCACAACGGTGGCCCGAACCAGTATAAACCCTGTGTCTCTTTCTGTGTTGTGAGTTCATCGAGTTCGTCCGCAAGATCTTAGTGAGCTAGAGCATAGATCAGTAGGAGGGAAAGACTTCGTGCGCACCCCAGTTTTCAAACCTTAAGGGTTTGCCGGAACCCCACATCCGACATTTGGTGCGCCAGGTAGGGGTGCGTCGGAGCTCCTCTCCACCAATCTGCGCCCTGTGCCGCCGCGCTTCGCTCCCATGGCAGGAGTACCGCCATCCGCCACTGCGACCGACACCGAAAGCAGGGAGTCTAGGTACCGAGCCCTGGCCCTCGCCTTGCGGCGAGTGCAGTGTCCGACCAAGTTCAAGACAGAGATGCCGCCGCGTTACGACGGCGCGGCAGATCCGGCGCTGTCGGATTTCGGGTTCCGGCAGACCCTTAAGGTTCGAACTCTGGGGTGCGCGCGGAGATTATGCCCTCTACCTCTCCGTCTCGCAAAGATCTAACCACTGAAAGAACAACATAAGAGACACAGGGTTTATACTAGTTCGGGCCACCATTGTGGTGTAATACCCTACTCTAGTTTGTGGTGGGTGGATTGCCTCTTGGGCTGATGATGATGAACAATACAGGGAAGAACAGCCTCGCGAGGGTCTGTTCTTGGCTAGGGGGATGAACTGTTAGGGGAGTTCAGTCGCCCTCCTCTCTCTCTCTACTGCCTGAGTCTTTCCAGCTGGCTTCCCCGATGATAGATGCTAGATGGCTCGATGATCCTTGGATGATCTCTAGATGTCTCTAGATGTCTCTACCCTGGGGGTGGCTAGTCCTATTTATAGGCGAAGGCCCTGGGCCTCTTCCCAAATATTGAGCGGGAAGGGCGCCAACAATTGGCCAATTCGAAGGGGAACATCTGGTACACTTATCCTGACTAAAGTTGGTCCTCGCCTGCCAAAGGCCCTGTGGTGACGCCGTTCTGGGCTCCACGATGACCTCCTTCCCACCGTTGGACTGGTCTTGGTCTCGTTGCACCAAAATGGGTGCCTTTACTTGATCCTCTCGCCTGCGCTTGCCCCCTTTGCACCAAAGAGGAAAGGGAGACACTGCGCGGGCTGGCGCCCGCCTGGCATCCTTGGTCGTCATGGCTTGCGTCATGGGCACCTCGCGAGGTACCCCGCCTTGATCTCTCCGCCTTCTCATGAGCCAGCATGATGAGGCCGTGCCTGAGGAAGTGCTGTGTCGTCTGCCTCGCGAGGCTTGGTCCCTCGCGAGGGTCTTGGGTCTTGTGTTTATGAAGATGGGCCGTGCTGGGCCCCCTTTCGAGCCAGGCCGCAGGAAGGAAAGTCTGGGGACCCCCGTTCCCAGAACGCCGACAGTAGCCCCCGGGCCCAAGGCGCGCATGGACTTGGCCGTGCCGAGAAGCGAAAGGGCAAGGGCGAAGCGCCGCGGGCCCTAACAGCCTGCGGCCTTGGGCGCCGCGTGGCGGTTGATTGGACGTGGGCGCCTCCGCTTCCCCACGATGCCTCGATGATCGCATGGATTGGACAAGTCCCTGCATGCAAATCGCGTCATCATTACCTGTGATCATGGAGGCCGACGGCTGGCCTTCGCCGGCTATAAGTATGGCACCGCGCGTGCCCTCCCAGTCCATCTCTCCTTGCTTTCTCCTTCGCCCTGACTCTTGCTCCCCCTTGCCGTGATGGCTCCGATCCGCCGGTTCTCCGCAGCGGAGAAGGGAAAGGCTCCTCGAGAGGGACCAGACCAAGCAGCCGTCGCTCGGTGAGAAAGGGCTCGGTGAGAAAGGGGTGCGACGTCGCTAGTACGGAATTGAGTTAGGTGCGGAGGTAGTGCCACGGTAGCCGGTGTTTTCGGGTGGTGACTTATCTTGTCAATCAGGGGTTACTCCTGGTGTAACGTCGGGTCTGCGCGGCAGCAGGAACGGAGTTGCTTGGCGAGGTCCTCGCGCGCCCCTTCTCCCTCGCCTTTGCTCCCCTTTCTGCTCTACGTCCTCGGGTCCCGGCCCTCGAGCTTGTCTCAGCCGTCGCTGGTATGCCAGGTCGCGATGCTGTGGACAAGGCCAGTGGGTGAGGGCTCGAGAGCCAGTAAGAGCCCTGGGTCGCGATGCTCAGGCACCCCCCTTTAACGTGCAAGCGGTTCGCGCGAACGAGGGTGAAGGGAACTCCGTGAGGGCCTCGGCCAACGTAATTCCCTCAGGGGGTCCTGCAAGCTCATCATAGAAGAAAAAAAGGGGTGCCATGACAGCTATCAGTCGGTCGTTAGTTGCTCTGGTTGGCGCAGGTGGGGTATACCTGGGCGCCCGTGAGCCAGCGCGGGACTCACGGGGCCCTACCTCTAGGCGGGTTGCGCCTGGCACTGGGCCGTATCTTGAGATGTGTTCCTGCAAATTGGGTTAGATGCCGGCACTCTACGTCCTCGGGTCCCGGCCCTCGAGCTTGTCTCAGCCGTCGCTGGTATGCCAGGTCGCGATGCCGTGGACAAGGCCAGAGGGTGAGGGCTTGAGAGCCGGTAAGAGCCCTGAGTCGCGATGCTCAGGTACCCCCCCCCCTTTAATGTGCAAGTGGTCGACATGGAGAAGAAAGGGTGCCATGGACAGGCATCAAGTAATCAAGCATGATAGGCGAAAGCATAGCTAGAAATAAACGCAAGGGAGATACACGCCACTGGGCCTGGCCCGAACGGCTTGGGGATGATGCAGCCCGAGGGGCGCCCCCAACAAAGCAAGCTAATGACCGAAAAATAAAAAGGGATACATGCCGCAGGGACGGACCCACGCGGCCTGGGAATGGTGCAGCCCTGGGAGGGCGCTCCCAGCTGGAAATGAAGCTTGAAGGACGTCACCTGAAGATGTCGAAGATGAAGTGGTGTTGGTGCAGCAGACTCGGTGGGCTGCGGAAGCCGATCCTCACGAGCCCCCAGGCCCAGGGGCCTCAGGAGGCTCCGGAGGCGCTGGTGGCTCCTCGCGAATCATCTCCATTTCCGCCAGGATTGTGGAACGCCTATCTTCCTAAGTCTCCATGATGCCCCTCATGAGGTGCTGGTACACAGCAGCCACGCTCGACAAGACGTAAGGCATGCGAACATAGCTGTGGGGTGGGCCTCCGCAACGCCCCACTTGCGAGGGCCAGAGGCGCTCCATCGTGGCGACCCGATTGAGCCCTCATACGTCGATGCAGACGCGCAACCCACCATCCTCGCCTGGATGGGGAGCCACAGCCGGTAGACGGTGGCAACCTCTCATGATTCTTGACTCTCGTAGTTCTTGAACGGCCTTGTTAACGAACTCCTGCTGGTCTGACCTTCCTCGCCTCGCTCCTTCTTGAGGGAAACGTGCTTCGAGGCACGCCTCCACGTGGTGCCCAAGCGCCTCCCTCGTGACCCTGGCCAGGTCGGTGGCCCTCCAGGTGAGAGCCCCCGAGCCCTGCCTGAGGAGGGCGCCGGGCGCACTTTCCTATGCGATGGAAGGAGGGTCCCCTTGGGCAGACGCGGGCCCTGAGGGGCCTGCCTCCTGAGGGGCTGAGCCTGACGATGTCTTCTTCTTCTTGGGGGTGATCTCGGGAAGCCTCCTGCTTCCGCGATCTGGGTCTTCTAGTGACGCAGCCTGAAAGGCTCGCTCCAGGGAACACACTGCATCCTTCTCTTCACATGGCACCGTGATGACTCCGCCACTTCCTGGCATCTTGAGGACGTTGTAGCCATGATGAGTCACGGCCATGAACTTGGCCAGTGCTGGGTGCCCGAGGATGGCGTTGTACGGCAGGCAGATGTGGGCGACGTCGAAGTCGATGAGCTCGGTGCGGTAGTTGCTGCAGGCCCCGAAGGTTACAGGAAGGCGGACCTGCCCGATCGGGATCGTGGAACCGTCGGTGACGCCGGAGAAAGGCTTGGTTGGCTGAAGCTGGTCGTAGGGCACTTGGAGATTGTTGAACGTTTCCACGGACAGGACGTTGAGCCCTGATCCACCGTCGATGAGGGTCCTGGTGACCAGTACGTTGCTGATGACTGGGGAGCAAAGCATCGGGAGGACTCCGGCTGTGGCCGCACACTTGAGCTGATCTGCTGAGCTGAATGTGATGGCGCACGCCGACCACCTGAGAGGGCGCGTTGCTTCGAGCTTGGGGAGGACTGCATTCACTTCGCGGGCAAACTGCTTGAAGATGCGTTGGGAGGCTGGGGCTTGAGCTCCGCCCAGGATGCAGGCGATTGCGCGCGGCTCCTGGAAGCCCCCAGCCCCCTCGTCTTGGTGGCGGTCCTCGTTCCTTCTTGGCTGAGGCGGCAGTGGAGGGAGGCCTGCGTTGACCTGCAGGCGATCCTCACGAGGCTAATCCCGCCAATCCCCCTCGTGATGCAGGTCCCGCCAGCGGTCCTCGCGAGGTTGATCACGCCATCCTTGGCGCGGGCCGCGGTCTTCCCAGCGTCCTGCGTTTCTTCCTCCTCCTCGGTCGTAGCCCCGGTCAGCACGGTCAGGACGACGGCCGATCCTTCCTTCTCGCACGGCGCGGAGTTCTTGGCATTCGTTGGTGTTGTGGGCGTGGAGGTCGTGATACACACAGTACCGGCTGCCCCTGGAGGATTCAGGCAGATCCTTCCCCCGCTTGGTGTCTGGTTCTGCCGCGAGCACGGCAGCCCCCTTGTGCTTCACGTCCTTGGCCTTGGGCTTCTTCTCTTCTGGGTCTGCGGCAGGCAGCTCGAGGAGGGAGAGACGCCCCTCCTCAGCCCTGGCGCACTTGGTCGCCAAGTTGAACAGCTCCAGGGAGGTGCACAGGTCTTCACGCATCGCCAGCTCCTCCTTCATCTTGACGCACACCATCGGAGAAGGCCGAGATGATGCCTTCCTCGGACACCTTGGGGATCTTGAGGCGCGCACTATTGAAGCGCTGGATGTACTTTTGCAGGGTCTCTTCGGGTTGTTGCTTGATGCGGCGCATGTCGCTCACGGCCGGCGGCCGGTCACGAGTACCTTGGAAGTTGGCGATGAAGCGGGTGCGCATCTGGTCTCAGGAAGAGATCGTGCCTGGGGCTAGGTTCAGGAGCCAGGTGCGAGCTCCTTCCTTGAGCACCATGGGGAACCAGTTCGCCATGACCTTTTCGTCTCCACTGGCAGCTTCGATGCCCAGCTCATAGAGCTGGAGGAACTCTGCAGGGTCGGTCGTGCCATCATAGGAAGGAGGCAGGTCTGGCTTGAACTTGCCGGGCCACGCAACGCTGCGCAGCTCGGTGGTGTAGGCGCGGCAGCCTGCGGTGGCCACAGGAGGCTTTGGTTGAGTGAGAGCTTGGCCTTGCGGGTCCCCATGCGCTGCAGCTGGAAGCAGTGCGGGGTCTTGACGTGCCGGAGCTGGAGCAGGGTCACGGCGAGCCGGAGCAGGAAGCGCCCAGGCAGCCTCTTGCGATCGAGGGACTTCTTGGCACCTCCGTTCTTGCTGGGCTGGCGCCTGATGGAGCGGGTTCCTCCCAGGGGCCACGCGCCTTGGATCCATGGCGTCTTCTTGGACAGGAGGCGGCTGGTACGCCCCCAGAGCTTCATTGCCCGCGCGGGGCGGGGTGCGGCGCAGCGGAGCGGACGGCGCAGGAGAGCCCACTGCGGCGCGGACGAGCTCGGCGACGCGGTCGAGCCACTCTTCGTAGACGTCGTCGACGGGACGGTAGCGCAGGAGCTCGTTTGCCGTGACGAGCACAGCTCGAGCCTCCAAGGGTGCGTGGAGTGCGCGGGACGAAGAGCCAGCTGGTGTGAGCGATGGAGTAGCGGTGCGGCCGTCTTGCCGCACGGACGGGTGCTGAGACGACGCTTGCTGCTCGTTCCCCGCTGGGCCGGTGGCGGCGTTGACGGCGGGCGACGGGGAACGACGAGGACGCCCACCGACGGGAGCCGTCTGGGCGACGCGGGAAGCAATGGCGGCCCGGCGCTCGGCGCGGGCCCAACGAGCGTCAGACATGGACGCGATGGTCGGCGGTGTCACATCCCTAGCTAGGCCATGCATTAGAGTGTGCATCATGTTTAAATTCTATTAATTCTGAAATGGGAAATGCCAGAACCCCCAACACACACTTCCCCCCCCTGGAAATAACTAGGGTTTACTAAAATCTTTTTCAATGAACCTGAAATGCCCTTCTAAAATGTTCACCCTCTTTGTCTTGGATTAAACCCCCTGGCAAAAATAGTGCACATTTTTCTAGGTCAACAGAAGGTTATTGAATTAACACATAAGTATTTGAATTTGGGCATTTAGAATTTATAAAAATATTTTAAGTGTTCAAATATTCTCAAACAGAAATGTTTCATGTTGTCTATATTTTAAATAGCAAGCATGTGCAGTTTGAGAAATTTTGGAGTGGTCTAGGTATTTTAAATAACTCCACAAAGTTGCAGAAGAAATAGAAAAGGAAAGACAAAAACAAAAAAATACAACTAACTTACCTGGCCGGCCCAGCCCACCAGCCGCGCCAGCGAGCTGCTTCGCCTCGCCAGCCAGGCAGGCAGGTGCTCGACGCCGGAGCAGGAGCTCGCCACGCAGCGCCCTGCCTCCCTGCTTCACCTCCCTCGCCGCCCGACGCGCTGGACGAGCTCCACGTCGTGCCCCCGACGCCCTGGACACGTCCATTCTCCCCTTGGCTCTCTCTCTCGCTCTCCAGCGCCATGGCCGCAGCACCCGTCGCCGCTCCGCCGTCGTAGCCATAGCCACCGCCCTCCTCGCGCCACGAGACCTTGCCCAAGAGCTTCGCCGCCGTCGACTCCGTCGAGCAGGCCGAGCCCCGAGCGCTCGCTTGCCCTGAAGCCGCTGCACCGACCTCGCCCGACTCCGCCACCGCCGGAGATCCCTTTTGCCGTCGCCGCCGCACCAGCTCGTCTCCGACCGCGCTGCTTGGCTCTACGAGATCTCTGTGAGCTTGGCCACCTCCCCATCCTTTCCTTTCTCTTCCTCGTGCACCACAGCGAGCGCATGAAGCTCACCCGCACGCACCACCGCGGAGCTCGTCGCCGACGTGCTCCCGGCCTAACTCCGGCCACGCCACTGTGTCCACCCACTTCGCTGCATCACCAGGAGGCCAACGCCTCACTCTACGCACCTCGCCGTGCCCCGTAGCCTCGGGCGCACTTTCACCCGACTCCGGCGACCGCCAAAGTCGTCGCCGGCGAAGTTTCCGGCCACCCTGAGCCCAGCTGTTGCCACCGAACGCCGCGGAAGGATCTCAGCTACCCGTAGATGGTCTCCGCGCCTTGTTTGGTGACCAAAACGAGCAAAAACACTTTGCTCCGCCGCGTCTGACCTCGCCGGCGGCTAGACGCCGACGAGTTGACCCTAACCGTTGACTTGTGGGCCCTGGTTGACTCTGATGAGTCAATGACAGGTGGGGCCCTTTTCTGTTAATCACTGGATTAGTTTAAAACTAATTAAACAGGTTTAATTAATCACTAACCCCCTGGGCCCACTGGTCAGTTGACCTGGACCGGCTGTTGACTTGCTGAGGTCAACATGACCTCATGCTGACGCAGTAATCTATTTTGCTGGATTTATTTTTTATACAGAAAATCCAGAAAATAGTTCAAACTTCAAAAATTCATAGAAAATTATCTATAACTCCAAATGCAAAGTGTTATATATGAAAAATTATCAGAAAAATCCAATCTATTCAATGGAACTGGTTTCATGCATGTTAAAACAAGTTAAACCCACTGTTTAGGCATTATAAGATATTGCACTAATATGATCTTATAAATGCACTACCATTTGAATCTTTGGTTCAAATGGGGTCATTTCCTTCTGGTTTAACTTGCACAAGACCAGGACACATTCATATTGCCATGTCATTGCATGCATCATATTGTTGCATATCGTCATGTATTGATTGTGTTGCAACGTGTTCATCGTGGTAGGTTCTGCCTCCGAGGATATCTCCGAGTATCCAACTGAAGGGCAGTATCCCACCACCACTCCATCAGGCAAGCAAACCATTGATCATTCCGATACAAACCCATGTTCTCGCTTCTGCTCTCGTTTACTGCATTAAGACAACGCGTTTCAAACTGCTGTGTGCCGCGGTAGTTGAACCCACTTCCTTTGCATGACCTGTCATTGCCACAGTAACTAGATGAAACCCACTAGCATGTGTAGGAGTTGATTGAGCCAATACATGTGTATGTGTGTTCCTACCATGCTATGCTTGCTATGCTTAGAGTTGTGTCAGGTCTGGTTCATCGGAATGATGATCCGGAGTGAAAGGTTGGGTCGTTGTCGAAAGTGTGGAAGTGTTGAACACGATTTGGTAAAGGAATTGATGAAAGGCCATGTAGGAGTACATGGTGGGTTGTTTCATTGAGGCCGTCCCTAAGAACTGAGATCTGTGTTTGTGATCCATGATTCAGCTACTACCACACATTGGGCCCTGAAATATGACCCCGCTCGACTTCTTAATCACCCCTGTTCTCTGTCCAGGAGTTGCAAGTAGTTTCTGGTGTTTGTAGTATGCTGGGGGCCGCACGCAGTGCTGACCATCGGGGTGGGCTGTGTTGCGGTAGGCACGTGGCCGGGTCAACCGGGCGCCCGTTTGGTGTCTCGGAACCCTGTTCACATCGTTCGGGGCCGTTAGTGGAAACCTCGGCCGGACTCCCTGCGGATGGAACCCGAATAGGCAATAAACCTGGACTAGGGACTTGAGTGTTTAGGTAGGTCGTGGTCTACATCCATGTCGGTTTTCGCTTGAAGTCTGCCGAGCACATGTCGTGTGCAGACGCTAAGTGGTGGAAACATGTGTGAAGAAGTACACCCCTGCAGGGTTATAAATAATCTATTCGAATAGCCGTGTCCGCGGTAATGGACTTCTGGTTCGCTTATATCAGTTCATAGACAAGTTAAATGGATACTACTAAAAACCTCAGGATAAGTGTGAGTACCGCGGATGGCCCTCTCGTGGGATGGCGAGAGAGGATCCACGGTGGAGTATTGTGTTGGTGTTAGTGGACTCGTGTGCGACAAATGATTTACAAGTGGTGACTATCGTAGGATAGCTTAGCCAAGAGTCAAAGCTGGCTTGCTGCAATAACCCCACTACCTTCTTGAGAATGTGCATGTATAGTAGGTTCCTGTTGTAAGACTTGCTGAGTACCTCCGTACTCATGTTGCTTTAATCATGTTTTTCAGACGACTACACCAACCCCTCTGATGGGTTCTATGTAGACCTCGACGTTGACGAGTGACTTATCACCCAGGTGGTGATCCAAGACTTGTGAAGGGTCGTTGTAGATAGACAGGCTTCGTCAAGCCTTCTTTCTTTCTAGTGTCTGTACTCAGACTACTTTGCTTCCGCATGTGCTTGTATGTTTGTATGACTTGAGTGTTGGGTCATGTGACCCCTATCTGTATGGATGATATGTATGGCTCCTCGGAGCCTTCTAAATAAAGTACTTGAGTCGTAGAGTACTGTTGTGATGCCATGTTGTATTTACTCATATCGGGCATATTGTGTGTATGATTGAAATGCTTGGTATGAGTGGGATCCGACTATCTAGTTGTTTATCCTTGGCAGCCTTTCATATGGGGAAATGTAAGTCTTGTGCTTCTGAGCGATAGTAGTCCGCTACAGCCCGGTTCACCGGAGTCCTGCTAGCCCAGCACTACTGCTTGGACACTTGACTGGTCGGCATGTGTTTCACGTCGTTCCTATGTCTGTCCCATCGGGGAAATGTCACGCGCTGATATTCGGAGTCCTGCCTAGCCTGCTACAGCCCGGGTTACCGGAGTCCTGTTAGCCCAGTGCTACAGCCCGAATAGATACGTTGATGACCGACATGTTCGATGTGATTCATGTATGCCTGTCCTCATAGGCTAGCGCCGCTTTGGGTTCACGACTAGCCATGTCAGCCCGGGTTCTCTGTCATATGGATGCTAGCGACACTATCATATACGTGAGCCAAAAGGCGCAAACGGTCCCGGGCCAGGTAAGGTGGCACCCGTGGGAGTACCGTGCGTGAGGCCGCAAAGTGATATGATGTGTTACACGCTGGATCGATGTGGCTTAGGATCGGGGTCCTGACAGCGTTGGCATCAGAGCCGGACTGCCTGTAGGTTCGCTAAGCCAAACTGGTCGATGTCGAGTCTAGAAATGCTTTAGTTATATGTAGGGGAATTGATTGTGGGAGGGAACGTAAGGCTCTTTTACTCCTTTACCTTATGCCCTCTATTCTGAGTCATTCTCTTCTCATTCTACGTGGGTTAAGGACTAGGCTCTCTTCTCTCTATCAGGTTCACGTGTTACTAAATCCGTAGTAACTTATAGGATTGTTGGATACAACCCAGTTCAGTTCTACTAAAGTTTAGTATGTTACCATTTGAACCAGAACCTTGATATGTTGTTGTTGAGTGGTTTCGCAAACTGTTGTGGATGTCTCAATTCCTTTTCTGAGCATTTACAGCTGTTATGCTGTCCAATTTCATCCAGAAATTCTAATGCCTTTGCACTAATTTGTGCTTTCAGATGGCTACCCGTCCCCAAAACCAAGTGGTTCGTCTGACCCGTTGCATCGGTGTATGTGGTCATACCGCCATGTTGGTTCGAGTGATGGTTGAGGCAGGGTATCGATGGTACCCTGAATACACCGTCGAAGAGCAGTTTAGAGATTTTAACCAGAGCCAATATCTGTGCACGGTCAGGATATATCCATCTTATCCCGGAGCCACGGAACCACTCCACTGTTCTTATGGACTCGGGATCACTATTGGGATGTCCGTTCAAGATGCAGCCTACTCGATGATGACCATTATGCGAGCTAGAACTGCTTTGTTGAGCAACACTGAATTTCGCTACATGCCAGCATCCCTCCCTGGGGCGCATGGTTACCTTCAGGGCATGTACAGTGATGCATCCCATGAGGACTCACTTCTTTGCACCACTACTGAGATGTTGGAAGATAAGGACCGTGAAAACCGGGCCTTGCGTATGGAGCTCTTTAATGCTCGTGCTGATCATTGGGCCACCTTGACGAGGTTTGCACCTGCTGTGCAAGCCGGATACATGGACACGAGAGACTTGTACCCTGTGCGGGCTAATCTGCCAGACTTCATGGAATGGCGTGAGGTGGGAGGCATCACCCCTCCTCGTGGGCCTCTTCTGCCGCCATCTGTTGGACCGAGGCCGCACCCAAGTCCCTATGGTCCACAAGCACCGCAGGACCGTCTGTTCCCAGATGACCATGTTCCGCTTCCAGGTCTGGGTGGTGACTTCTATGAGGACTTCTACGGAACCGCCTGAGCTAGTAGTAGTTTCGCTAGTATTGTAACAGTTGTATGTCCACCGTCCTGCGTGATTGTGGAATATAACTTAGAGTGTATCAATTCCGGAGGTGTAGAAAAATAATGTATAGGAGCTTGGAATGCCTCCGATGAGATGTAACGTCTTTCGTCTTAGTTGTACCTCAGCTTGAGCTTGTACTAAACTATGTATGACGTGTATGACCGTTGGTACATATATGGCAGTTTCTATATTACCATGTCATACGGATGATCATCTCTGCATTCCTTATTATCCATTACATTCCGCACTTCCTTGGCCAGATTTTGCCATCCTGGTTTAAATCGCTGTTTTGTTTTCCCAGGATGGTCAACACCCGCAGCAACCCTGCTGCTTCGGAGCAGGGAGAAGCTAGTGCACCTAGAGAGGAAAGTCTGCCTCAACCACCTTCTCTGGCCGAAGTGATGCTGGAGGCAGAGCGCAACAGGCGCGACACCAACCGTTTGCTGGAGCGGATTGAACAAAACACTGCACGTCAGCAAAGGGTCAATCCAGTGTCCATCAATGACTTTGTCAAGCTGTACCCGCCAAAGTTCAATCATTCCATCGAACCTCTCGATGCGGATGACTGGCTCCGCAGCATCGCCCACAAGCTACGTTCTGCCAACATGGCTGAAGATGATAAAGTCACCTTTGCTGCCTATCACCTCGAAGGCCCTGCCAGCCTTTGGTGGGAGAATTATGAAGCTATGCGTCCGGTCGGCCAACTCACCACTTGGGCTGATTTCAGTGCCGCTTTCCGTGAGCATCATATCCCGGAAGGCCTCATGGATCGCAAGAGGGAGGAGTTCTGTAACTTCACCCAGGGGAAGCTGACTGTGGATGCATACAGTCGCGAGTTTGGGAAGCTTGCACGCTATGCTCCCGAAGAGGTATCCACCGATGCCAAGAAGCAGGCAAGGTTCCGCAAGGGACTTAGCCCTGAACTCCGCCGTGACCTTCGTCTGCATGAATGCATTTCTTTTCCGAAGCTAGTCAATAAGGCCATCAGTGCCGAGACAGGGCAGAATGATTTTGAAGCTTCACGCAAACACTCCCGTGACTATGGATCTTCATCCGGCTCTGGATCTCAGAAGCGCCGGGTCTGGATTCCAAATTCTGCTATGCCAACCAGGTATACCCCGAGGCCATCCTTTGAGGCGCCTCGTCCCAATCAACAGTATGTGCCGCCCAAGACTTTTGGTGGCCCCACTGCCAATACTGCTCCACGCCCCAATATGACTACCTGTTTCAAGTGTGGTGAGCCGGGCCACTACATCCGTGAGTGTCCCCAGAACAACCCCAGCCAGTTCGGAAAGTCTGTTGGCCGTGGTAAGTCAACAGCAAAAGTGCTTGTCGCCAAGCCAGCCACCACTGCTCGTGGCCATATCAACTACGTTTCAGCTGAAGAGACTCAAGAGGACCCCAACGTCGTTCTCGGTACGCTCCTTGTTAATTGCCATCCGGCAACTGTTCTCTTTGATACTGGAGCATCTCATTCATTTATTTCTGAGAGCTATGCTCGTCTGCACAACACTACTTTTAGTGACATGCCCACCTCCATGGAAATTCAAACTCCCGGTTCTAGATGGCAAACCTCTAGAATCAGCCATGGAAATGAAATTCTTGTTGACAGATTGGTCTTCCTTGCGTCACTAATAGCTCTCAAGTCCTCAGACATTAACATCATCTTGGGTATGGACTGGATGTCAGCTCATTACGCCAAGATTGACTGCTCAACTAGAACTGTCCAACTTACCCATCCATCGGGCAAGACAGTCAATGTTTTGACCCGAGTATCGGAGCGTCAGCTCTACTCTCTAAATGCCAATCCCCTTCCAGACCTCGAAGATATTCCGGTAGTCCGTGACTTCCCGGATGTCTTTCCAGAAGAATTGCCAGGTGTTCCACCTGACAGAGATGTCGAGTTCGTAATAGACCTTGTTCCAGGAACCGTCCCAATCTCTAGGAGACCTTATAAGATGGCACCCCTAGAACTAGCTGAGCTTAAGAAACAACTCGATGAGTCCTTGCAAAAAGGTTTCATCCGTCCTAGTTCATCTCCATGGGCTTGCCCCGTCCTCTTCGTCAAGAAGAAGGATGGAACGGATCGGATGGTTGTAGATTACCGACCTGTCAATTTGGTCACTATCAAGAACAAGTATCCGCTCCCCAGGATCAACGACCTGTATGACCAGCTCGCTGGATCCTCAGTCTTTTCCAAGATGGATTTGAGGTTGGGCTACCATCAAATCAAAATCAAGAACGGGGACATTCCCAAAACGGCTTTCGTTACTCGTTACGGCCAATACGAGTACACCGTCATGTCCTTCGGTTTAACAAATGCTCCAGCCACCTTCTCTCGGTTAATGAACTCGATCTTCATGGAGTACTTGGATAAATTCGTCGTGGTATACCTCGATGATATACTCATCTACTCCAAGAATGAGGAAGAACATGCCGAACATCTAAGGCTAGTATTGATGAAACTTCGAGAGCATCGCCTTTATGCCAAATTCTCCAAGTGCGAATTCTGGTTGCCAGAAGTGACCTATCTGGGCCATGTAATCTCTGGTAAGGGCATTGCTGTCAATCCCGAGCGAGTTCAAGCTGTCCTTGACTGGACTCCACCTGAAACGGTCAAGCAAGTTCGGAGTTTTCTTGGTTTAGCGAGCTATTGCCGCCGCTTCGTCGAGAATTTCTCCAAGGTTGCTAAGCCTCTAACTGAACTCCTCAAGAAAGATAAAAAGTTCGAGTGGACCCCACAGTGCGAGTTCAGCTTTCAGGAACTAAAAAGACGCCTGACGTCTGCTCCCGTACTGATACCACCAGATTTCTCTAAGGACTTTGTTATCTATTGCGACGCCTCGCGACAAGGACTAGGTTGCATACTCATGCAAAATCGTCATGTGATTGCCTACGCATCTCGACAGTTGCGTCCACATGAGGATAATTATCCTACTCATGATCTAGAGCTTGCAGCAGTAGTCCATGCACTCAAAACCTGGCGACACTACCTTCTGGGTAATCGTTGTGAAATTTACACTGATCACCAAAGTTTGAAATATATCTTCACCCAACCGGATTTGAATCTCAGGCAAAGACGTTGGGTCGAGTTGATCTCGGATTACGACTTAGGAATAACTTACACCCCAGGCAAAGCCAATGTCATGGCTGATGCGCTAAGTCGTAAATCTTATTGTAACAACTTGATGTTACAACAAGGTCAACCACTTCTCCACGAGGAATTTCGTAAGCTTAACCTTCATATTGCTCCTCGAGGATTCCTTTCCACCCTGGTGGCGAAACCTAACCTTACGGATCAAATCATAGCTGCCCAGAAGCGCGATAAGGGCATATCTCGGATTAAGGAGAACATCGCTAGCGGAGTTGCTAAATGTTTTTCCATGGATGAACGAGGTGTTGTCTTCTTCGAGAACCGCTTGGTGGTTCCCAAGAAACAACATATACGACAATTGATCCTTAAGGAAGCTCATGAATCCCCTCTCAACATTCATCCCGGTAGTACCAAGATGTATCAAGACCTACGCCAGAGGTTTTGGTGGACTAGGATGAAGAGAGAAATCGCTCAATACATTGCAACTTGCGACGTCTGTCGTCGTGTTAAGGCAGAGCATCAACGGCCTGCTGGCACCCTTCAACCATTGGAGATTCCTGAATGGAAATGGGATAAAATCGGTATGGATTTCATTACCGGGTTTCCCAGAACCAAAAGAGGGAATAATGCTATCTTCGTCGTTGTCGATCGTCTCTCCAAAGTAGACCACTTTTTACCCGTTCGCGAGAGTATAACCGCTAGCCAGCTAGCTGACTTATACATCTCTCGAATTGTGTCTCTTCATGGTGTTCCATTGGAAATTAATTCGGACCGTGGAAGTCTTTTCACCTCAAGATTTTGGGAAAGTTTCCAAAATGCTATGGGGACTCGTCTCTCCTTTAGCACCGCCTTCCATCCTCAGTCAAGTGGTCAAGTAGAACGAGTCAATCAAATTCTGGAGGATATGCTCCGAGCTTCTGTCATCTCTTTCGGTATGAATTGGGAGAAGTGCCTTCCATTCGCCGAGTTCGCTTATAACAATAGTTATCAAGCTAGCTTGGGCAAAGCTCCTTTCGAAGTTCTTTATGGACGAAAATGTCGAACGCCTCTTAACTGGTCAGAAACCGGCGAGAGACAACTCTTTGGCCCGGACATGATCCAGGATGCAGAAGAGCAGGTTCGCATTATTCGTGAGAAGTTGAAAACCGCTCAATCCCGTCAAAAGAGTCAGTATGACCGCAAGCATAAGCCCATGGCTTATGAAGTCGGTGAGATGGCTTACCTTCGGGTTACACCTTTAAAGGGAACCCATCGATTCGGCATCAAAGGCAAATTGGCTCCTCGTTACATTGGACCTTTTCACATTATTGCCAAACGAGGAGAAGTTGCCTACCAATTGGAACTACCTCCGCATCTCTCCAGAGTTCATGATGTCTTCCACGTTTCTCAACTCAGGCGTTGCTTCGCGGATCCTATCCGTGGAGTAGACCACGAAACGCTTGATCTCCAAGACAACCTCACCTATCGAGAATACCCCGTTCGTATCCTTGATCAAGCCGAGCGTACCACTCGACGCCACAATATCAAGTTTCTCAAGGTTCAATGGTCACACCATTCCGAGCAAGAGGCTACATGGGAAAGGGAGGATCGTCTTCGATTTGAGTACCCCGCCTTCTTTCCGGAGGAACCTAAATCTCGGGACGAGATTCTTTTGAGTGGGGGTGAGTTGTCACATCCCTAGCTAGGCCATGCATTAGAGTGTGCATCATGTTTAAATTCTATTAATTCTGAAATGGGAAATGCCAGAACCCCCAACACACACTCCCCCCCTGGAAATAACTAGGGTTTACTAAAATCTTTTTCAATGAACCTGAAATGCCCTTCTAAAATGTTCACCCTCTTTGTCTTGGATTAAACCCCCTGGCAAAAATAGTGCACATTTTTCTAGGTCAACAGAAGGTTATTGAATTAACACATAAGTATTTGAATTTGGGCATTTAGAATTTATAAAAATATTTTAAGTGTTCAAATATTCTCAAACAGAAATGTTTCATGTTGTCTATATTTTAAATAGCAAGCATGTGCAGTTTGAGAAATTTTGGAGTGGTCTAGGTATTTTAAATAACTCCACAAAGTTGCAGAAGAAATAGAAAAGGAAAGACAAAAACAAAAAAATACAACTAACTTACCTGGCCGGCCCAGCCCACCAGCCGCGCCAGCGAGCTGCTTCGCCTCGCCAGCCAGGCAGGCAGGTGCTCGACGCCGGAGCAGGAGCTCGCCACGCAGCGCCCTGCCTCCCTGCTTCACCTCCCTCGCCGCCCGACGCGCTGGACGAGCTCCACGTCGTGCCCCCGACGCCCTGGACACGTCCATTCTCCCCTTGGCTCTCTCTCTCGCTCTCCAGCGCCATGGCCGCAGCACCCGTCGCCGCTCCGCCGTCGTAGCCATAGCCACCGCCCTCCTCGCGCCACGAGACCTTGCCCAAGAGCTTCGCCGCCGTCGACTCCGTCGAGCAGGCCGAGCCCCGAGCGCTCGCTTGCCCTGAAGCCGCTGCACCGACCTCGCCCGACTCCGCCACCGCCGGAGATCCCTTTTGCCGTCGCCGCCGCACCAGCTCGTCTCCGACCGCGCTGCTTGGCTCTACGAGATCTCTGTGAGCTTGGCCACCTCCCCATCCTTTCCTTTCTCTTCCTCGTGCACCACAGCGAGCGCATGAAGCTCACCCGCACGCACCACCGCGGAGCTCGTCGCCGACGTGCTCCCGGCCTAACTCCGGCCACGCCACTGTGTCCACCCACTTCGCTGCATCACCAGGAGGCCAACGCCTCACTCTACGCACCTCGCCGTGCCCCGTAGCCTCGGGCGCACTTTCACCCGACTCCGGCGACCGCCAAAGTCGTCGCCGGCGAAGTTTCCGGCCACCCTGAGCCCAGCTGTTGCCACCGAACGCCGCGGAAGGATCTCAGCTACCCGTAGATGGTCTCCGCGCCTTGTTTGGTGACCAAAACGAGCAAAAACACTTTGCTCCGCCGCGTCTGACCTCGCCGGCGGCTAGACGCCGACGAGTTGACCCTAACCGTTGACTTGTGGGCCCTGGTTGACTCTGATGAGTCAATGACAGGTGGGGCCCTTTTCTGTTAATCACTGGATTAGTTTAAAACTAATTAAACAGGTTTAATTAATCACTAACCCCCTGGGCCCACTGGTCAGTTGACCTGGACCGGCTGTTGACTTGCTGAGGTCAACATGACCTCATGCTGACGCAGTAATCTATTTTGCTGGATTTATTTTTTATACAGAAAATCCAGAAAATAGTTCAAACTTCAAAAATTCATAGAAAATTATCTATAACTCCAAATGCAAAGTGTTATATATGAAAAATTATCAGAAAAATCCAATCTATTCAATGGAACTGGTTTCATGCATGTTAAAAAAGTTAAACCCACTGTTTAGGCATTATAAGATATTGCACTAATATGATCTTATAAATGCACTACCATTTGAATCTTTGGTTCAAATGGGGTCATTTCCTTCTGGTTTAACTTGCACAAGACCAGGACACATTCATATTGCCATGTCATTGCATGCATCATATTGTTGCATATCGTCATGTATTGATTGTGTTGCAACGTGTTCATCGTGGTAGGTTCTGCCTCCGAGGATATCTCCGAGTATCCAACTGAAGGGCAGTATCCCACCATCACTCCATCAGGCAAGCAAACCATTGATCATTCCGATACAAACCCATGTTCTCGCTTCTGCTCTCGTTTACTGCATTAAGACAACGCGTTTCAAACTGCTGTGTGCCGCGGTAGTTGAACCCACTTCCTTTGCATGACCTGTCATTGCCACAGTAACTAGATGAAACCCACTAGCATGTGTAGGAGTTGATTGAGCCAATACATGTGTATGTGTGTTCCTACCATGCTATGCTTGCTATGCTTAGAGTTGTGTCAGGTCTGGTTCATCGGAATGATGATCCGGAGTGAAAGGTTGGCTCGTTGTCGAAAGTGTGGAAGTGTTGAACACGATTTGGTAAAGGAATTGATGAAAGGCCATGTAGGAGTACATGGTGGGTTGTTTCATTGAGGCCGTCCCTAAGAACTGAGATCTGTGTTTGTGATCCATGATTCAGCTACTACCACACATTGGGCCCTGAAATATGACCCCGCTCGACTTCTTAATCACCCCTGTTCTCTGTCCAGGAGTTGCAAGTAGTTTCTGGTGTTTGTAGTATGCTGGGGGCCGCACGCGGTGCTGACCATCGGGGTGGGCTGTGTTGCGGTAGGCACGTGGCCGGGTCAACCGGGCGCCCGTTTGGTGTCTCGGAACCCTGTTCACATCGTTCGGGGCCGTTAGTGGAAACCTCGGCCAGACTCCCTGCGGATGGAACCCGAATAGGCGATAAACCTGGACTAGGGACTTGAGTGTTTAGGTAGGTCGTGGTCTACATCCACGTCGGTTTTCGCTTGAAGTCTGCCGAGCACATGTCGTGTGCAGACGCTAAGTGGTGGAAACATGTGTGAAGAAGTACACCCCTGCAGGGTTATAAATAATCTATTCGAATAGCCGTGTCCGCGGTAATGGACTTCTGGTTCGCTTATATCAGTTCATAGACAAGTTAAATGGATACTACTAAAAACCTCAGGATAAGTGTGAGTACCGCGGATGGCCCTCTCGTGGGATGGCGAGAGAGGATCCACGGTGGAGTATTGTGTTGGTGTTAGTGGACTCGTGTGCGACAAATGATTTACAAGTGGTGACTATCGTAGGATAGCTTAGCCAAGAGTCAAAGCTGGCTTGCTGCAATAACCCCACTACCTTCTTGAGAATGTGCATGTATAGTAGGTTCCTGTTGTAAGACTTGCTGAGTACCTCCGTACTCATGTTGCTTTAATCATGTTTTTCAGACGACTACACCAACCCCTCTGATGGGTTCTATGTAGACCTCGACGTTGACGAGTGACTTATCACCCAGGTGGTGATCCAAGACTTGTGAAGGGTCGTTGTAGATAGACAGGCTTCGTCAAGCCTTCTTTCTTTCTAGTGTCTGTACTCAGACTACTTTGCTTCCGCATGTGCTTGTATGTTTGTATGACTTGAGTGTTGGGTCATGTGACCCCTATCTGTATGGATGATATGTATGGCTCCTCGGAGCCTTCTAAATAAAGTACTTGAGTCGTAGAGTACTGTTGTGATGCCATGTTGTATTTACTCATATCGGGCATATTGTGTGTATGATTGAAATGCTTGGTATGAGTGGGATCCGACTATCTAGTTGTTTATCCTTGGCAGCCTTTCATATGGGGAAATGTAAGTCTTGTGCTTCTGAGCGATAGTAGTCCGCTACAGCCCGGTTCACCGGAGTCCTGCTAGCCCAGCACTACTGCTTGGACACTTGACTGGCCGGCATGTGTTTCACGTCGTTCCTATGTCTGTCCCATCGGGGAAATGTCACGCGCTGATATTCGGAGTCCTGCCTAGCCTGCTACAGCCCGGGTTACCGGAGTCCTGTTAGCCCAGTGCTACAGCCCGAATAGATACGTTGATGACCGACATGTTCGATGTGATTCATGTATGCCTGTCCTCATAGGCTAGCGCCGCTTTGGGTTCACGACTAGCCATGTCAGCCCGGGTTCTCTGTCATATGGATGCTAGCGACACTATCATATACGTGAGCCAAAAGGCGCAAACGGTCCCGGGCCAGGTAAGGTGGCACCCGTGGGAGTACCGTGCGTGAGGCCGCAAAGTGATATGATGTGTTACACGCTGGATCGATGTGGCTTAGGATCGGGGTCCTGACAGGCGGGGAGCGGAGCGGTGGAAGACAAATTCTGGCGGACCCCTACCTGACGCGCCAAATGTCGGATTTCGGGTTCTGGCAGACCCTTAAGGTTCAAACTCTGGGGTGCGCGCGGAGATTATGCCCTCTACCTCTCCGTCTCGCAAAGATCTAACTACTGAAAGAACAACACAAGAGACACAGGGTTTATACTAGTTCGGGCCACCATTATGGTGTAATACCCTACTCTAGTTTGTGGTGGGTGGATTGCCTCTTGGGCTGATGATGATGAACAATACAGGGAAGAACAGCCTCGCGAGGGTCTGTTCTTGGCTAGGGGGATGAACTGTTAGGGGAGTTCAGTCACCCTCCTCTATCTCTCTCTACTGCCTGAGTCTTTCCAGCTGGCTTCCCCGATGATAGATGCTAGATGGCTCGATGATCCTTGGATGATCTCTAGATGTCTCTAGATGTCTCTACCCTGGGGGTGGCTAGTCCTATTTATAGGCGAAGGCCTCTTCCCAAATATTGAGCGGGAAGGGCGCCAACAATTGGCCAATTCGAAGGGGAACATCTGGTACACTTATCCTGACTAAAGTTGGTCCTCGCCTGCCAAAGGCCCTGTGGTGACGCCGTTCTGGGCTCCACGATGACCTCCTTCCCACCGTTGGACTGGTCTTGGTCTCGTTGCACCGAAATGGGTGCCTTTGCTTGACCCTCTTGCGTGCGCTTGCTCCCTTTGCACCAAAGAGGAAAGGGAGACACTGCGCGGGCTGGCGCCCGCCTGGCATCCTTGGTCGTCATGGCTTGCGTCATGGGCACCTCGCGAGGTACCCCACCTTGATCTCTCTGCCTCCTCATGAGCCAGCCTGATGAGGCCGTGCCCGAGGAAGTGCTGTGTCGTCCGCCCCGCGAGGCTTGGTCCCTCGCGAGGGTCTTGGGTCTTGTGTTGATTAAGATGGGCCGTGCTGGGCCCCCTTTCGAGCCAGGCCGCAGGCCGCAGGAAGGCAAGTCTGGGGACCCCCGTTCCCAGAACGCCGACAGTAGCCCCCGGGCCCAAGGCGCGCATGGACCTGGCCGTGCCGAGAAGCGAAAGGGCAAGGGCGAAGCGCCACGGGACCTAACAGCCTGCGGCCTTGGGCGCCGCATGGCGGTTGATTGGACGTGGGCGCCTCCGCTTCCCCACGATGCCTTGATGATCGCATGGATTGGACAAGTCCCTGCATGCAAATCGCGTCATCATTACCTGTGATCGTGGAGGCCGACGGTTGGCCTTCGCCGGCTATAAGTATGTCACCGCGCGTGCCCTCCCAGTCCATCTCTTCGAGCCACGCTGCAGGGCAGGCAGGCAAGTCTGGGGACCCCCGTTCCCAGAACGCCGACAGGCGCCGTTCTTGCTGGCATACGAGGAGGCCGTCCTTGAAGCCGGAGGCGACGATAAGATCATGGCCAACTGGTTCCCCATGGCCCTCGCCGGCGAGTCGCGCGTCTGGCTGCTCAACCTCCCAGGATCCACGGTGGCGTCCTGGGAAGAACTCCGCAACCTTTTCGCCGCGCGCTACGCGGTGCCAGCGCACCATGCAGTCGCCGAGCTGCTGGGTGGCTCCCAAGCACCGCCTTCAGATCGCCACATCAAGCCTTTCCTCTGTCAGATTGGAGCAGCCTCCACGCGCCCGGGGGCTCCGCCGGGTTGGGCTTCACCGGAGGCCGACCTCACCTTCAACTCGGAAGACCACCCTGGCTCCACTGCTGCCTCCGGCATACTACCAATGCTCTGTACACCTACCATATGCAACGTGGCCATCAACAAGACCCTCATCGATGGCGGTGCCGGCCTCAACTTGCTCTCCGTGGAAGACTTCAGTCTCCTCCACATGCCGCCCGAGAGGCTCAACCTCAGCAAGCCTTTTTTGGGAGTAGGCGGCGGAGCTGCCCACTCTCTGGGGTAGATCCGCCTCCCCGTCACCTTCGGCACACGCGACAACTACCGCATTGAGCTGGTGGACTTTGGCATCGCACGCATCTATCTCACGTACAATGCCATACTCGGGTACCCGGCTCTTGCTCAGTTCATGGCGGCGACTCACCCGGCCTACAACCTCATGAAGATGCCAGGGAGCAAGGGCGTCCTCACCATCAAGGGGACACTAAGGAGGCAGACGGCGCTCAGGCTCGCCTTTAAGGCCGCGGTAGCGGCGCAGCCGGCCGGCGCCAGTACGCCCGAGGCCAAGGAGACCGCGTCCGCCAAGAAGAAGCAGATGTTCACCCAAGACAAGGCGAAGACCAAGAAGGTGCCGGTTGACGAGGACGGGTCTTCAGGAGCCACCTTTACCATAGGAACCAGTCTTGACCCGGGACAAGAAGAAGCCTTGGTGAGGTTTTTGCGCGCGAACAAGGAGATATTCGCGTGGGAGCCCAATCAGCTGGTACGGGTCCCGAGAGAGGTGATCCAGCATCATCTAAGGGTGTGCCCCAACATGCGCCCCGTGAAGCAGCGGGCAAGATGGCAGTCGGCCGAGAAGCAGGCCTTCATCGTCCAAGAGACACGCAAGCTAGAGGCGGCTGGCACCATTCGAGAAGTTCGATACCCTGATTGGTTGGCGAACCCCGTCGTGGTGCCAAAGAAAGGTGGGAAGGAACGGATGTGCGTCGACTTCACCAACCTCAACAAAGCCTGCCCCCAAGACCCGTTCCCCCTTCCGCGCATCGATCAAGTCATCGACTCCACCGCAGAGTGTGATCTGCTATGTTTCCTAGATGCATTCTCTGGATACCATCAGATCAAGATGGTGGTGGAGGATGTGGAGAAGACGGCCTTCTTGACACCATGTGGGGTGTATTGCTACACCTGCATGCCTTTTGGCCTCCGCAACACGGGCGCAACCTTTCAGCGGCTGATGCACATCGCCTTGGGGCAGCAGCTCGGGAGGAACACAGAGGCCTATGTCGATGACATAGTAGTCAAATCTCGTGAGGCGAGGACATTGATTCAAGACTTGAAGGAGACCTTTGAAAGCTTGCGCCGGGTGAACCTGAGGCTTAACCCAGAGAAGTGCGTGTTCGGTGTCCCCTCCGGCAAGCTACTAGGGTTCCTCGTATCCCACAGGGAGATCGAGGCGAACCCAGAGAAGATTAAGGCCATCGAAGACATGAGCCCACCACAGACCCTCAAGGAGATGAAGAAGCTAGCAGGGCGGGTAACCGTGTTAGGGCCTTTCATCTCCAAGCTAGGCGAGCGCGCCTTACCCTTCTTTAAGCTCATGAAGAAGAATGGCCCCTTCGAGTGGACCCCGGAGGCCGACCGGGCTTTCCAAGAACTCAAGAAATACCTCACCAGCCCCCCGGTGATGGTGGCGCCACGGCCTCTCGAGCCTCTGGTACTCTACCTTGCCGCCACCCCGTACTCCGCCAGCGCGGCGCTGGTGGCGGTCCGGGAGGAGCGCCAAGACAAAGGAGTCCTGCGCCAAGCCAGAGTTGATGCAGCGCAGGGCCAAGAAGGCACACCAGAGCCATCAGCTGTAGAAGATCGAGCTCGGCAGGGCAACATCGCGAAAGCTCCTGAGGACGGCCAAGTCTCAGGAAGTCCTCCACCCCAGGATACGCCACAATCTCCACAAGACCCGAGCCTCAACAGTATGCCAGCCCGGCCTCATCGAGCACCCGGTGTACTTCGTCAGCACCATACTGCGGGACGCAAGGGCACGCTCCCCCATGCCGCAGAAGCTCCTGCTCGCGCTCTTGGTGGCCTTGCGCAAGCTGCGACACTACTTCCAGGGCCACCCCATCAAGGTCGTCTCATCTTACCCATTGGAGAGGGTACTCAGGAGCCCGAACTCGGTCGGAAGGGTCGTTGAATGAAACATCAAGCTGCAAGCATTCCAGCTGGAGTTCAGCACCACCAGGGTCATCAAGGGAGCCGCGCTCGCCGATTTTGTGGCAGAATGGACCGATGCCCTGGCTCTTGAGGAAGAAGAAGACCGGTCCACCTCCCGGGGGAGTGAGGCGCCAGACGGCTGGGTCATGTATTTCGATGGCGCCTTCGCGCACCAGGGCGCAGGGGCTGGAGCAGTGCTCATCTCGCCCACTTAGGACAAGCTCTACTACGCCGTGCAACTCTGCTTCCAGCACGGCGAGAAGGTCTCCAACAATATCACAGAATACGAAGGCCTCATAGTTGGCCTGAAGGCTGCGGCGGCTCTAGGAGTGAAGCGCCTCACTGTCAAGGGCGACTCGCAACTCCTCGTCAACTTCTCCAACAAAGTATATGAGCCGAAGAATGAGCATATGGAGGCCTACCTTGCGGAGGTGCGCCAGATGGAAATGCAGTTCTCGGGCATAGAACTGCAGCACGTGCCCCGGGGCACCAACAAGGAAGCCGACGACATCGCCAAGACAGCATCCAAGCGGCAGCCGCAAGAGCCCAGCATCTTCGAAGAGCGGCTCTTCAAGCCATCGGCTGCACCACCTCTGTCAAGCACAGCTCAGCCTCGGGAGGAGCTCCCACAGCCCCCGGCCACGGGAGCCCCTGCTTGCGGCCCAACCTTAGGAGCTCGGCTGCTTTTGGCGCTCGAGCCCCAGGAGGAGTGCTGGGCGAAGGAATTCAAGGAGTATCTGATGCACGGGACGCTGCCGGAAAAGGAAGAAGACACGGAGCGCGTGGCCCGACAGGCCACGACATACTACATTCAAGATGGCAAGTTATACAGAAAACGGCCGAATGATGTTACGTTGCGCTTCATCTCCGGCGATCAAGGGAAGGAGTTGCTGGCTGACATACACGACGGGGACTGCGGACATCACTCATCGTCACGGACCCTCGTCGGCAAGGTGTTCCCCAGCGGATTTTATTGGCCCACAGCGCTCAACGATGCAGCCGAGCTGGTGAAGTCTTGTGAAGCTTGCTAATTCCACGCCAAGCAGATCCATCAGCCTGCGCAGGGCCTCCAAACCATTCCGCTCACGTGGCCATTCGCGATCTGGGGGCTGGACATCTTGGGCCCGTTCCCACGAGCGCCAGGGGGCTACCGCTATCTCTACGTCGCCATCGACAAGTTCACCAAGTGGGAGGAAGTGGAAGCCGTCCGTACCATTCCGGCCGGCTCCGCTGTCAAGTTCATCAAGGGCCTCGTGAGCCGCTTTGGGGTCCCCAACCACATCATCACAGATAATGGCTCGCAGTTTACTAGTAACCTCTTCAAAACCTACTGCGCTAACCTTGGAACGCAGATCTGCTACGCTTCGGTGGCCCACCCTAGGAGCAACGGTCAAGCTGAACACGCCAACGCTGAGGTCCTGAGGGGCCTCAAGACCAGGACCTTCAAGAAGAAGCTGGAAGCCTGCGGCAGGGGCTGGCACGACAAGCTCCAGTCCGTGCTGTGGTCCATTCGCACCACTGCCACCAAGCCAACGGGCGAGACTCCCTTCTTCCTCGTCTATGGAGCTGAGGCGGTCCTCCCTCACGAGGTCAAGCATCGCTCCGCACGGGTCCTGGCGTTCGACGAAGCACGACAGGACGCCACGCGGGGGATGGACCTCGTGCTGGGGGAGGAGCACCGTCGTGAAGCCGCGCTAAGGGCGGCAAGGTACCAGCAAGATCTGCGGAGGTACCATTGCCGCAACATCCGCTCCAGGACGCTCGAGGTAGGCGACCTCGTCCTAAGGCGGGCCCTCTCCAGGGAAGGGCTGCACAAGCTTTTGCCCATGTGGGAAGGACCGTTCAGGGTCGTTCATGTCTCCAGGCCGGGCGCAGCGCGCCTGGAGACGCAGGATGGGACACCCATCCAGAATGCCTGGAACATCCAACACCTCCGAAATTTTTACCCATGAAGCAAGGCCCAGAGCCTGAGAAGCAAGGCCCAGAGCCTAAGAAGCAAGGACCAGAGCCTGAGAAGAAAGGCCCAGAGCCTGTGAAGAAGGCCCCGTGCCTGTGAAGAATCGCCGCCCGTGACACTCTCACGTAATAATGAGTTGGAGCTGTACATGCCCCGGAGTCTCAGGAGCACCGGCCTCAGGCCCTGGGGCTCCCTCCCACGCCTAGTTGATAGCACTTAGCTCCGCACTGGTGAGAATACTTGAAGACTAGATTAGGTGCCGGACGCGGCTTTTTATTTGCTTTCCGAAGTTGGCTCGCTTTTCCTTAATCAGAGTTGCTCTTGGTGTTCGTTGTTGATTTGGTTCCCCAGCCTTTTATCCTCTCTCTCGCGTGTCTGGCGAGGGGGCTAGGCAGGTGCCCTTGCGAGCGTTTCTCTTATCATTGCCTTTTCACGAGCCACCCTCGCTCTCTTCTCGGTGCCTTTTCACGACCCACCCTCGTTCGAGCCTGGAAGCTGGCGCACCTCTCCTAAATTCGTGCCTCTTGGGTATCGCGATACAAAGCGCCCAGTCAAGGCTTGGGTGGACGGCAGGTCTTTAGTACACCCCCTAATGATTTTTTTGCAGTTTCCGAGCAACGCGGACACCACGCGAGGGAAAGGGTTTCCTAAAGGCGCCATGTTAAGTTATCTCTGCACAAAATGGCAGTACGACATGGGAAACGACTTGCACAATGCATTAACCAAAGAACTACAGTTCGATACATGCCCCTCTGGGCCCATACTGGATTTTGTTTTCTGATGCAGGAAAGAAAGAAAAAGCTAAGCAAAGTAACGTTGCATCAGTCCGCGGAGGCAGGCCCTTAGCGACGCCCCAAGCCTAGCCGGACCCCACCTCGCGCTTCACGGAGGCGCGACGATGAGATGACCCGCTCCCTCCTTCTAAGCGGGCGTGGCGACGTGGCGGCTGATCGTAGCCACCGCTGCTGGAGCTGTCACCAGAGAAAGAGCCACCGTAGCTGGAGGAGACGCGGCCACCACCGAAGGCAGGCTCGCCCTCGTCCTCATCGCGACCGTCACCAAGGTCAAGCACCTCATCACCGTCGTTCGCCTCGGGGCAGCACCCAGCGCGGCGACCATCCTCCCCGAACACCCTCACATAGAGGGTCGACTCACCATCGTACCTGAAAATGGAGGGTGCATCACCTGCCCAGGCCGCGCGCGGGGGCGAACGTCTGCCAGCCACGGGCCAGGGCTATGTTACCCGCGGCGGAAGTCTCGACTGCGACCCAAGAGGCCCTGCTGCAGCAGCCGTCCGTCTGCAGCCAGAGCCCGCCCAGACCAGACGCCGGCAGTTCGCCGGCGAAGAAGCACAGAAGTTGGAGCCAGTTGCCGGCCGGGCTCTCCGACCAGACAACGAACTTTGGCGACACCTCAGCAGAATGGAAGTGCGGGCGAGGAGGCCGCGCCACCATCGCGTGCCTCCCCTCATCAGCTGGACCACCATGGATGGGACGATCCCCGCCGCATGCCACGGCGCCACCACAACGGTGGGCCACGGCGGGGGTCGCGGCGTGCTTGCGCGGTTGGCCGTGCTTGGGCGCCGGGGAGCCAGGGCCCTCGCGAGGGGCCTTCCCTTTCTCGGCGGCAGAGAACTTCTTTCATGGCGCCATCGACGGCACTGTAAGCAGTAGAGCAAGGAGGACGAAGCAAGCAAGCAAGGAGAAGATGGGCAACGGGCCTCCGCCCCCTCCCCATTTATAGCGAAAGAAGGCCAACCGGAGTCCCCCGCGATCGCAGGTAATGATGGTTTTCCTTGCATGTCGCAGGGACTTGTCAAGTCGAACAGTTGCCAAGGTAGCGTGGGGAAGCGGAGACGCCCATGTCCAATCAACCGCCACGCGTCAACCGAGCCCGCAGGCTTTTGGGGCCCGCGGCGATCCGAACTTGACCCTTGGCTTCGCCGCGAGGCCAAGCCCGATCGCACCTTGGGCCCGGGGGCTACTGTCGGCGTTCTAGGAACGGGGGTCCGCAGACTTTCCTGCCTGCGGCCCACAGCGTGGCTAGGCAGCGGGCTGTACAGCCCATCTTTGTCAACAAGGCATCCAAGACCCTCGCGAGGGTCCAAGCCTCGCGAGGCGGACGACACAAGACTTCCTCCGGAGTAGCCTAGCCAGGCAGGCTCACGAGGAGCGGAGATATCAAGGCGGGGCAAACCTCACGAGGCACTCGTGACGTGAGGCATGACGAACGGTGCGAGGCGAGTACCAGGCGGGCGCCAGTGCGCACAGCGTCCACATTTCCACTTTGGTGCTAAGGAGGCAAGCGCAGACGAAGAGTACCGAGGCATCAGGCAAAGGTTGCCATATTGGTGCAACAAGACCAAGACCAGGAGGACGGCAAGGCGGAGGTCATCGTGGAGCCCAACACAGCGTCACCCCAGGGGCTTTTCGCAGGCGAAGGCCACTTTTGTTAGGATAGCTTGTACTAGCTGTCCCCCTTCAAATTTGCCCGCCGTTGTTGGCTCCCTTCCAGCTCAAAATTTGGGAAGAGGACCAGGGCCTATATAAGTAGAGCTAGCCACCATAGGGCACAGGATCGAGCAATTCTTCGACTCCTCGCACCGCAAGTTCATACGCGCAAGAACACCTCAACCTCAGGAGGCGGTTCTTCTCTTGTACTGTTTTTCATCAGCCCAAGAGGCAATCCACCACCACCACACTGGAGTAGGGTATTACACCATAACGGTGGCCTGAACCAGTATAAACCCTGTGTCTCTTTCTGTGTCATGAGTTCGTCGAGTTCGTCCGCAAGATCTTAGTGAGATAGAGCATAGATCGGTAGGAGGGAAAGACTTCGTGCGCACCCCAGTGTTTGAACCTTAAGGGTTTGCCTGAACCCCACATCCGACCGGGGTGGACTTGCAACTGCGGTGAAAATAAAACAACACACTCCCGAGTTGCGAGTCGAGAGTGGACTTGCAACTGGGCCGAAACAAACCCCTAGTTGCAGGTCGAGGGTCTAATTGCAACTGAAAGTGCGTTATATCGACTAGAGGGGGGGTGAATAGGCGATTTTTATGAAATTCTTCACTGAGGAATTTGCTAGTGAGGAAATTCCTTAGCGAAGAACTACTAGCAGCGGAATAAGTACTCAGATGAAAACATAATAGAATTCAAGCATAGTCATCATGATGAAATGAAGACAAACACAGAGTACAGAAAGCGTAAACACAGGATAACACAAGATGAAGACAAACAGACTGAAGAAATTGAACTGAGGAAATTGAGAAAGTCTTCAGTCAAAGTCTTCAAACACAGATATGATAAACAAACAGCACACTACTGAGGAAATGAAAGAGTTGAGGAAATAGAACTAGTAAGCTTGGTGAAGACAATGATTTGGTAGACCAGTTCCAACTGCTGTCTCAGTTGTACATCTGGTTGGAGCGGCTGAGTATTTAAACTCGAGGACACCCAGTCCCGGACACACAGTCCTCACCGTATTCTCCTTGAGCTAAGAACACACAGTCCTCGCCCAATCACTCGTGGTAAGTCTTCAGGTGACTTCCAAACCTTCACAGACTTGGTCACTTGGCGATCCACAATTCCTCTTGGATGCTCTAGACCTTGACGCCTAACCATCTGGAAGAAGCACAGTCTTCAAAGGTAACAAGCGTCGGATCCACGCAGGATCAATCTCTTCAGTGATGCTCAATCACTTTGGGTTTGTAGGTGTTTTGGGTTTGGGGTTTGGATTTTCCTCACTTGATGATTTTCGCTCGAAGTCCTTGGAGGATGGGTTGCTCTCAAATGACAAGTGTCAAGTTCTCGCGGAGCAGCCAACCAGCTAGTGGTTGTAGGGGGCGGCTATTTATAGCCTAGGGAGCAGCCCGACATGATAAGACATAAATGCCCTTCAATGATATGACCGTTAGGTGGACAAGATATTTTCGGACAGCTGGCGCGCAGCACAGCAGCGGTCAGAAATTTGAGGTACAAATTCCTCAGGGCTCTCATGTTCCTCACTATGTAGGTAATTCGCACTGGCGAATTCCTAACTCCTCAGTCAGAGCAAAGTCCTTAGTGACCAGAAGAACTGCGTCTCTGTCACTGAAGAAATTGACTGAACTGTATGAGATTTCCAATGGCTTCACTCGAAGGGATTGGTAGGTGTAGGATTTGAGTTGAGCATCACATGGAAATATTCTCCTAAGTATTTCCTCGACCCCCTTTAACAGTACGGTGTTTCCTATGACTCAAGAAAGAGAAAATGAAACTACGAAAACAAAAGTCTTCACGCTTCATGTTCCTCGAATGAATACCAAGTCTTCAAGGTCACACCAATTTCTTCACTTGCAAAGTCTTCAGAAAGTCTTCAGTATATCAAAGTCTTTAGTCGAAGAACTTCATTTTTAGGGGTCGACTTTCTCTGTAAATATCAAACTCCTCATAGACTTATAGATCTGTGTACACTCATAAACGCATTAGATACTTAACCTATAAGTCTTCAATACACCAAAATCACTAAGGGGCACTAGATGCACTTACAATCTCCCCCTTTTTGGTGATTGATGACAACATAGGTTAAGTTTTCAACGACGACAAATATATGAAGTGTAGATACTGATATTGAGGAATTTGATTGCAAGATATAGAAGAACTCCCCCTGAAGATGTGCATAGTGAGGAATTTGCTTCTGTAGCAATGCACATTTGAAGAGTTGAATCATGGAGATCTCCACCTATATCTTGTAATTCATACACGCATTTGATGTATAATATAAAGAATTTGAAATGCATGATGAAATATGGTGCCTGATGTAATTCAGCATGCGTGCAATAATATTAACGAGGAATAAGCATGCAGAATAGCGCATCAAGGTATCAAAGCAAAGTGCAACAAAAGTATCAGCGCACCATCGGACTTAAGATTACAACTCGATCCAATAAAATTTTCGGAAGAATGAGAGTTGTAACTTAAAAAAAGAATAAACCCTTATTATAGATCCGCTTGAAGACTAACTCAGATTTCTCCCCCTTTGTCATCAAATGACCAAAAGGATCGAAACTGAGGACTAACGCCCCTGAAGATTTTCAAGTTGATGAAGGAGCGCCAGCGTTGTTGGGGTCGGTCGTTGAAGTAGGGCCTGCTGCAGTGTCGTCCAAGTCTTCATTTTCATCAGTCGCACGCGATGAAGAATATGAGCTGGCCACCAAAGAAGGAACCTTGACCTTCTTGTATTTCTTCGGAGGAGGTGCAAACCAGTCAAAATCTTCTTTGAGACCCATTTTCTCCAAGTCTTCAGCACTTTACACTTGAGATAGAATAGCCCAGGTGCGGTTGAGGGTTTCATGAAGGTAGTAGTGGTTTTTCTTCACTGCATTGTGTGTGGAAGTCATGTTGTGAAGAATTGAACCAAACTGACGCTTGACCCATTTGTGATTGCGATCAACCTTTTGATGAAGACTGAGGAGTAACTCACGGTCAGTCATCACCCTGGGTGCTGTGGCTTGAGGATTTGGCTTGGCAGTGTTAGCAGCAGAGTCATGTGTGGCAGAGTCATCATTGGTGGAGTAAGATGCAGCTTTGCGAAATTGGCCATCCAATGGACGAATGCCTTCATCTATCACAGCAGTGGCCTTGCCTTTTTCTTCAGCTGAGGAAAATGTCCGTTTGAGGACTTCAATGGGAGGCAAGTAGCTGCAGTGGTTGAGCGTTTCAGCTTTGTAGTTGAGTGAAGACCTTATCCTGATGAATTTCATTATCCAAGGTGCATAAGGCTTCAGCTCAAATGGTGACATAGCAATGTTGGCCAGAGTCCTCATGAAGAAATCATGGAAGTTGACGGGAACGCCATGGATGATGTTGAAAAGCAGATTCTTCATGATGCCAACGACTTCTTCATCAAACGAGTCGTGGTCTTTGATGGGACTCATTGTCTTCGTCAGAATGCGATAGACAGTCCTTGGCACATACAACAATTCCTTGACGAGGAAATTGGTTCTAGGAGCCTGCCCTAGCTTCAAAGGCTTCATTAGCACTTGCATATAATGATTTGAAAGCTCAGGTTTGTTGTACACACAGCGAGCATCTTCAGTGGGTGGACTCAGAGGAAGGACCCGAAGCAATTCAGATGCAGGGGCCTTATGGTGGGTGTTGTCAATCATCCAGTCCAAAACCCATGAATTGATATCTTCAGAGTTGCCGGTGATGTGCAATGTTGCATAGAATTGAAGAATAAGCTCTTCATTCCAGTCGCATATATCTGTGCAGAAGTTGAGCAGCCCAGCGTCGTGAAGAACACTGAGCACTGGCGTGAAGCACGGCAAAGACTCCATATCCACGTGAGGAATATGAGCATGGTCGAAGACTTTGTCTTTGTTGTAAAGCACTGAGGAATAGAAATTTGCTTGGCTGGCAGTCCAGAAACGCCTCTTCCTTATGCGAGCAGAGTCATATGGATTGTATTCAGTGAAGAACACGTGCTCGCCATAGAAGTCTTCAGCCTTGAATTTCTGTTTTCGTGAGAACGGATCCTTTGGCCTTGGCAGAGGAGTGTCAGTGAGTTGCATCACGACCTCAGGAATCACGATCTCAGGTTCTTCAGGCTGAGGAATTTCAGGATTTTCCTCAGGTGCAGTCACCTTGTCTGTATCAGCAGCAGTTTCTTCAGCGCTAGTGGCTGGAATTTCTTCATTCACAGATGAAGTGGGATGAGTTTCTTCAGAGCCCAATTGTACTGTTGGTGAAGGAGAGTGAGGAATTTGCTGCAGGGGAGTGAAGAGTGGAGAATTGGGATGCTGACTTTCCCAAAAGTCGTCATTCATCACTGGAGTGGTGCTTCCAATATCCACATCTTCATCAATTTCTTCAACACCAGCCTCTTCAGCATCAAACTGAGGCATTGGTGATGAGATCATTGGGGTTGAAGGGATTGCATCCGCTTCAATTTCTTTATCAATCTGCTCTGACGAAGCAGCAGATTGAGTTTCTTCATCTGATCCACTAGGGATCTCATAATCTTCACCAAAAGGAACAAGGTCCTTTGATGGCACGGAGGAGATAGGAACAGCATCAATGGGATTTGCAAAAGAGCTTGTCATCGGCTTCATCTTCTTGGGAGCTGAAGATTCTGAAGCATTGGATGCCTTCCTTTTCTTCACAGCAGCCCGTTCTGCAACCCTTGTTTTCTTCACATCTAATGCAGATGGAAGAATTGGAGTTGGCGTAGGCGCAGGTGGAGCTGAGGAATCTGGTTGATTTTCTTCAGGCGCAACTGATGCAGTTACCCTGGTTTCTTCAACTTCTTCAGGCGCACCACTAGTGGATGCCCTGGCAATTTCATCAACGGCTGGAGCAGAGTCATCAGCCTTGGAACTAGCATTTTCTTCAGTAGCCTGAACTTCATCAGCGGTGCTGGCATGTTCTTCAGTTTGCTGAACAGATGCTTCAGCTTGAGGAATTTGTGGCTTTGAGGCTGCACTCTTGGTGAAGGTATCAGTCAGCCTCACGAATCTGACCTTGGCTCCTTTCCAATCAGCATAGTAGGAGTCAAATTTTTCACTGAGGGCTTTGATCTCAGCCTGCATCTTGACAAGTTCCTCAGGCTTCATTGAGAGAACATTTTTCTTCAGTAGCTTCTCCTTACGGTACTGTGATTTCTTGATCTCTCTGGCCTTATCATATTTCCACTTCTCCTCTTGGATGAAGTGAGTCAGCATGTGACTTTGACCATATGTCAGCTTGAAATCAGGCATAGGTGTGTGAGGATCCTTATGCCAGAGATCGATATAATCTAGGATCGCCTTTGGATCCAATAGCAGGGGCACAGGTGTGCCTTTGGCTTTAGCAGCCCGTTCTTGTCGGTCCCTGATGATTTCAGTAAGTTCTTCTTCATCAGCTTCATCATCATCAGATGGCACAGTGAAGACTACCTGCTTCTTCTGAGGACTTGTGCGAGTGACGCGTCCAGCAGTAGCCTTTTTCTTCAGCAGTGAGGGTCTTGCTGAGGAATTTGGTGCAGCTGAAGAACTAGCTGAGACACCAGAGGCAATAGAGATGCCAGTCGTCCTTTGGCATGAGGCTAGATGCACAGGTGCTGAGGACTTTGGTGGAGCAGGAGCAGCATGAGGAATTTGCTTTGAAGATTTTGAAGATTCTGGCCGTGAGGGCGCAGCTGAGGAACTTGGCCGTGAGGGCATTGAAGATGAAGCACTTGGCTTGCGAGCGGGCTTCTTTAGCATTGCTTTCTTCGGCTTGACCGAGACCTCAGTGGCAGTAGCAGTAGCAGCAACAGAGTCTTCATTGAATTTCCTCACTGCTTCTTTGGCATGCCTTGCCAGTTTAGCTTGGCGCTTGGCCCATTCTTTAGGAAATTCCTCACCACGCTTGATGCTAGTGGGATCAGCCACTTGGCCAGGTGCCAATGGAGGTCTTTGGCATGGAGGGTTTACATCGAATTTCTTCATGTATTTTGGAGTAACATATCTTTACTCCCTCCATTCACGTGCCCATCTCCTTTCAATCCTCTGGATTCGCACCTTGCGCTGATTTTTATCTTCTTTGCCAAACTTAGCTTCATCAGGCGTGCAGTACTCATCATAGATATCCTCAGGTATTTCAAAAGCTGTCATAACCTCAGGCTTCTTTCCTCCTTTCTGTGGCCTTTTACCTTCAGCCATTTTCTTCAGATGAGGAATTTGAACAATTGAATTCTCTGAAGAAGTATGCAACTTTTCTTCGAGGAACGCTGCAAACGAGTTAAGTTGATGAGAACCTAAAGATTCAGCAGCGGACATGTGTACCTGTGAACAGAGTATAGTTGCGAGGAATTTGAAGAGGTCATATGCGTTCTCAGAGGGTTTTTCATAAAGAACAAGTTTGAGAATTTGACCAGATTCGTCTTGAGGAATTTCACTAAGCGCTTTATATCTTAGGTTCCAGAGTTGTATAGATCGAAGATCCACACAATTGAGGAATCTTTGAAGAAATTGAGGCTTAGGAAAATGAATCAAGAACAGATAACATGTGAGGTGTTTTGTGTGTGAGGATTTGAAGAATAAAACACCTTTGAAGATTTTGTAGTAAAATTTCGAATCAACGAGGGCAGTAAAATTAGCTTTTAATTACCCTGAACGAAGAACACGACGAACTGGGAGTTGGAACAGTGAAGTTCGTCGATGCAGATCTTCCACGCCCTAACTTGGCGGAGGAAGACGTCTACAGCGGCGGCGGAGGTGAATATTTCCGCGGTCGGCGCGAGTACGACGGCGATGAGGTCGAGGCAGTGAAGCTTTTCCTCACCGGCGACGATGGAGTAGCGACGGCGCTAGGGTTTGGAGAGCTCGAGCGAGGGAGTGAGATCGAGCGTGGTAAAAGAAGTGAGGATGGCGAAGGGGGTATTTATAGCTGTAGTGAAAAACTGTTTGTCCAAAGATTTGGGACGAACGTGCCCCTGGCCGTTCTCCTTCTTGCGACATGTGTCACCCACGTATTGTGTGGTTGAGATCATGTAAGATCGTGGGTGGATAAAATAATCCATCGTGGGATGCGGAACGGTTTGAGCGGCAAAACCGAAAGTTTGGATAACATTAGTTTTAGCTTTTCGTTCGCAATTTCTTCAGCTGACAAGGACACAGTGAAGAATTTGAACGAGTTTCAAATAGAACGCACATGAAGAATTTGTGAATAGATTGGACTGAGTGTAGCATAGAGGGGAAGGGTCCGATCACATTCACTTAGCAGAAAAGTTCCAACTTGAAGAAATAGCTATAAGTGAATGCTGTAGAGGACATAAAACCATATATATATATATAGCCAATGAAGAAAAACGACGGCACAAATCAAGACTTTGTAAAGTTTGAAGAATTTAAAAAAAAACTAAAGAATTTCAAAAGTTGAGGAAAAACTCAAATTGAAGATTTTCAACTTTTGTGGTGGCGTGACCCACCGTGTAAGAATGATGATTTCAGACACCGCGTACAATTGTCGTAGGGTTCTGAGAATCAAATTCTTCATTAATTTCTTCACACTTAGAGTGTTATTCTTCATTGATTGAAGAAAAACGTTTCTTCATGTGTTGCACATCTAAGTCATCAATTTTGCATAAGTGTTAGGATGAGTGCCTTTTCAAAGTACATTCGAAGATTCTAAGATATTTAGCTCACACCGCAACTTGCAAAATCTCTTCTCATCCAAGGGCTTAGTGAAGATATCGGCTAGCTGTTCTTCAGTCTTCACATGCTCAATAGAAATGTCGCCCTTCAACACATGATCACGAAGAAAATGATGACGAATTTGAATGTGCTTTGTCTTGGAGTGCTGAACTAGGTTGTGAGCAATCTTGATGGCACTCTCATTGTCACAGAGGAGAGGCACATTCTTCACGTTGATGCCATAGTCCTTGAGCGTTTGCTTCATCCATAGTAGTTGAGCATAGCAAGAACTAGCAGCAATGTACTCAGCTTCAGCAGTAGATAGTGATACGCAGTTCTGTTTCTTCGAGGACCAACAGACCAAGGGTCGTCCGAGGAAATGACAAGTACCAGAAGTTGACTTGTGATCCACACGGTCACCAGCATAGTCAGAATCTGAATATCCAATGAGATCAAAATCCGAGCCCTTGGGATACCATAATCCTAGTGTTGGTGTGTGAGCTAGATATCGAAGAATATGCTTCACAGCCTTATGGTGTGATTCCTTCGGTGCAGCTTGAAATCGTGCACACATGCAAACACTAAGCATTATATCTGGCCTAGATGCACATAAGTACAATAAAGAACCAATCATGGAGCAGTATACCTTATGGTCGAAGTCAGTACCATTTACATCAGTGCATAGTTGACCATTTGTGGGCATAGGAATTTTGATGCCTTTGCAATCTTGCATGCCGAATTTCTTCAGGACATCCTTGAGGTATTTCTCCTGAGATATGAATATGCCATTGCGCTGTTGACGAATTTGAAGACCTAAGAAGAATTTCAACTCTCCCATCATAGAGATTTGATATTCTTCTCTCATCATATAGGCAAATTCATCACTATAACGTTGGTCAGTACATCCAAAGATAATATCATCAACATATATTTGACACACAAATAGTTCACCATCATAAGATTTAGTAAAGAGAGTAGGATCGAGTGAACCGGGTGTGAAGCCTTTCTTCATGAAGAATTTCTTCAGTGTATCATACCACGCCCGTGGGGCCTGCTTGAGGCCATAGAGGGCCTTGTTAAGTCTGAAGACTTTGTCAGGATGCTTTGGATCTTCAAAACCTGGTGGTTGAGCAGCATATACTTCTTCCTCAAGCTTACCATTGAGGAATGCACTTTTCACATCCATTTGGTGTAAGATGATATCATGATGGTTAGCATAAGCAATAAATATGCGAATAGCCTCAAGTCTAGCAACAGGTGCAAAAGTTTCATCGAAATCAATTCCTTCAACCTGTGTGTAGCCTTGAGCTACTAGTCGTGCCTTATTCCTCACCACAACACCATTTTCATCTTGCTTGTTGCGGTAGATCCACTTTGTGCCAATGATGTTATGCTTGCGAGGATCGGGACGATCGACTAGTTCCCATACGTTGTTGAGCTTGAACTGATGTAATTCTTCTTGCATGGCCTGAATCCACTCAGGCTCCAAAAATGCTTCATCTACCTTAGTGGGCTCTGTGATAGAGACAAAAGCAAAGTGCCCACAAAAGTTAGATAGATGTGAAGCTTTTGAGCGTGTGATAGGACCTGGTGCTCTAATTTCATCGATGATCTTCTCCACTTGCACTTCTTTTGCAATGCGAGGGTGAGTTGGTTGTCGTTGAGGAATTTGATCAGCATTTTCTTCACCATCAATTTCCTCAACATTTTCTTCAGGTGCATCAGCTCGACGTTCTTCACGTTCTGGAATGAATTCTTCAGCAGATTCTTCAGTAGGAATGACATCTTCAGTAGCCTTGTGCTTGATTGAATCCTCAGGTGCAGGTTCATCTAACACAGAAGGTAGGTGCTCTCTTTGAGAGCCATTAGTTTCATCGAACCGCACATCTACAGTTTCAACAATCTTGTGAAGAACATTGTTGAAGACTCTGTAGGTGTGCGAGTCCTTTCCATAACCAAGCATAAAACCTTCATGTGCTTTCGGTGCAAATTTAGAGTTGTGATGAGGATCTCTAATCCAGCATTTAGCATCGAAGACTTTGAAATAACTTACATTAGGTTTCTTGTCAGTGAGGAGTTCATATGCAGTCTTCTTGAAGAATTTGTGAAGATATACTCTGTTGATGATATGGCACGCAGTATCAATTGCATCAACCCAGAAATGACGAGGGGTTTTGTACTCATCGAGCATAGTGCGAGCCATCTCAGCAAGAGTCTTGTTCTTGCGCTCCACGAGGCCATTCTGTTGAGGAGTATAAGGAGCAGATAACTCATGAGTAATACCAAGTTCATCAAGGTAGTCATCGAGACCCGAATTCTTGAATTCAGTGTCGTTGTCACTTCTGATGTGCTTAATCTTCACACCAAAGTTGGTTGAAGCCCTCGAGGAAAATCGTTTGAAGACTTCCTGCACTTCAGTTTTGTAAGAGACAAGGTGTACCCATGTGTAACGAGAGTAATCATCAACAATAACAAAGCCATATTGAGATGCTTCATTCGAAACAGAGGAATAATGGTTAGGACCGAAGAGATCCATGTGAAGCAATTCAAATGGACGAGTAGTGGTCATGATAGTCTTCGCTGGATGCTTGGCCTTTGTCATCTTTCCAGCTTCACAGGCACCGCACAAGTGATCCTTGAGGAATTTGACATTCTCAACGCCAATGACATGTTTCTTCTTCGCAAGCGTGTTCAAATTCCTCATGCCTGCATGACCAAGTCGTTGATGCCATAGCCATCCTTCTGAAGCTTTTGCAAGTAGGCACACAGCTGATTGTGAATCTGCAGAGAAATCAACAATATACAAGTCTCCTCTCCTAAAGCCTTCGAAGACTTTGGAATTGTCAGCTTCCATAATCACAACACAACGATACTTGCCAAAGACAACAACCATATCAAGATCACAAAGCATTGAGCAGACATAAGATTATATCCTAAGGACTCAACAAGCATGACTTTGTCCATGTGTCGATCCTTTGTGATAGCAACCTTACCAAGACCCAATACCTGACTTTTGCTCTTATCAGCGAAGATGATATGCTTCATGTGTGACGCTGATAAGGGAGCATCCATTAACAGATTCTTGTCACCAGTCATGTGATTTGTACATCCACTATCAAGTACCCATTCAGTGGCTTTGGGTTGATCATCCTGCAGATGAATTAGTGCAACTTACGACCTCATATACTTCAGCAGTGAAGAATATGATATCACAATTCATCAGATCAATTTCATCAAGTAGTAGATAGATAAAACAGAGGGAGGACATGTGAAATGAAAGTTCATTTCATCATGGTTAGCCTGCGTCCTTTCAGGCACTTTTTGTCAGGTCCCCAGCAAATTCTTCAGACGTTATTTCACGTCTGGAGACCTGACCCTGCAGAAGGGATTAGTTCCTTTTCTTCACCACCCACATCTGAAGGGGTGGCAAAGAGTTCATCACTCTGCGAGCTCCATATGAGAATGGTGGCAAAGCAGCCAAACCATTTCGTTTCACATAAGAGGGGTTAAGCAGAGAAATTCTTCGAGGACTTATGAACATAATAATTTGAAGAATAATGCTCATATTCATAGTCCTTGGCTCTTCCCTGCGAAACAGAGTTGTTAGCATGATGATGTTCATATGAGGACTTTGATCCATGTGAGGAATTTGACCCCCTTGAGGAATTTGCTTCGTATGAGGACTTGGATCCATATGAAGAATAATGCTCATATGAAGAGTTTGGTCCATATGAAGAATTTGATCTGAGGTTCCTTTTCCTCACAGGTGGTGTCATGAGGACATTCACCTGAAGACTTTCAAGGCGCCTTTTGGGAACCCAGATTTTCTTCACATGAGAACCGTTCCTGCAGTTAGTGCCAACATATCTAGCAAATACTTCACCATTCTGATTTTTGAACAGTTTATAGTTGGAGTCAAAAGACTCATCAGAAGAATGAGAAGATTCACATGTATAGCCAGATAAATTAGATGGATCAACTGGAGGTCCCTTTGCAGCAACCCATGAGGTTTTGGGGTACTGCTCAGGCTTCCAATATGTACCATCAACATTGACTTTCCTCTCAAAGGCAATACCCTCTTTCCTAGGGTTCCTGTTGAGGATCTGCTTTTTAAGCACATCACAAAGAGTCTGATGCCCTTTGAGGCTTTTGTACATGCCTGTTATGTACAATTCCTTCAGTCCTGCATTGTCAGTAATACTAGCAATGTCCTCATATGAGGAATTAGTGATAGCAGAGGCAGTTGAAGAATTTGTAACATTTGAAGCATTTGAGCATTCAGGTGAGGAATTAGCAGATTCTCATTCAATGCATTTTAAACATGGAGGAATAAATTCTTCCTGAGCAGCGCTGATTTGTTGAGCAAGTAATGAATTGCGCTCCTTCTGAAGATCTTAATAACTCTCTCTTAGCTTCTCAAAATCAGACAGGAGAGAGTTATGCTGATCTTGAAGAGAGTCATGCTTGGAATGAAGTCTTTTAAGACTTTCAGCCAAGGCTTGTGACTGATCCATTTCTTCACCCAACATATCATTGCTCTTACTAAGCATATCATTAGCTTTTTGCAAAGCTCCTTGTTGTTTAGCGGCAAGGGAAGCAAGTTTGATATAACTGGGTCCAAATTCATCACCAGATTCTTCATCACTAGACTCAGATAGGTAGCATTCAGTTACCTCAGCACTTTTTGCCATAAGGCATGAAGTAGAGGACGATGATTCTGGTTCGAATGTCATCGATTTGAGCGATTCCTTGAAATCCTCAAACCAAGGATCATGACGGGTTCGATGGCCTTCATAGACATTAGAGAGACGGTCCCAGGCAAGCTTCGCCTGATCGAGATGCATGATGTTTCTGAACTGGTTTCAAGATAGACTGGAGCAGATGACGGCCTTCACTGTGAGGTTGAGTTGAGTGTACTTGCGAATGTCATCAGCTTCCGCCATCTTGCACAGATCGGTCAGACCAATCTCAGTGACGGTCCATAGCTCGCTGTCCATCACCATGAGACGCTTCTTCATCATAGCCTTCCATTTGGGATACTCGTGACCGTCAAAGATGGGGCACGACACTTTCTTCATATCTGCGGTCGACATAACTAAAACTCCAGGCGGTTAAACCAAAATTACATAGAACAAGGGAGTACCTTGCTCTGATACCAATTGAAAGTGCGTTATATCGACTAGAGGGGGGGTGAATAGGCGATTTTTATGAAATTCTTCACTGAGGAATTTGCTAGTGAGGAAATTCCTCAGCGAAGAACTACTAGCAGCGGAATAAGTACTCGGATGAAAACATAATAGAATTCAAGCATAGTCATCATGATGAAATGAAGACAAACACAGAGTACAGAAAGCGTAAACACAGGATAACACAAGATGAAGACAAACAGACTGAAGAAATTGAACTGAGGAAATTGAGAAAGTCTTCAGTCAAAGTCTTCAAACACAGATATGATAAACAAACAGCACACTACTGAGGAAATGAAAGAGTTGAGGAAATAGAACCAGTAAGCTTGGTGAAGACAATGATTTGGTAGACTAGTTCCAACTGTTGTCTCAGTTGTACATCTGGTTGGAGCGACTGAGTATTTAAACTCGAGGACACCCAGTCCCGGACACACAGTCCTCACCGTATTCTCCTTGAGCTAAGAACACACAGTACTCGCCCAATCACTCGTGGTAAGTCTTCAGGTGACTTCCAAACCTTCACAGACTTGGTCACTTGGCGATCCACAATTCCTCTTGGATGCTCTAGACCTTGACGCCTAACCGACTGGAAGAAGCACAATCTTCAAAGGTAACAAGCGTCGGATCCACGCAGGATCAATCTCTTCAGTGATGCTCAATCACTTTGGGTTTGTAGGTGTTTTGGGTTTGGGGTTTGGATTTTCCTCACTTGATGATTTTCGCTCAAAGTCCTCGGAGGATGGGTTACTCTCAAGTGACAAGTGTCAAGTTCTCGCGGAGCAGCCAACCAGCTAGTGGTTGTAGGGGGCGGCTATTTATAGCCTAGGGAGCAGCCCGACATGATAAGACATAAATGCCCTTCAATGATATGACTGTTAGGTGGACAAGATATTTTCGGACAGCTGGCGCGCAGCACAGCAACGGTCGGAAATTTGAGGTACAAATTCCTCAGGGCTCTCATGTTCCTCACTGTGTAGGTAATTCGCACTGGCGAATTCCTAACTCCTCAGTCAGAGCAAAGTCCTCAGTGACCAGAAGAACTGCGTCTCTGTCACAGAAGAAATTGACTGAACTGTATGAGATTTCCAATGGCTTCACTCGAAGGGATTGGTAGGTGTAGGATTTGAGTTGAGCATCACATGGAAATTTTCTCCTTAGTATTTCCTCGACCCCCTTTAACAGTACGGTGTTTCCTATGACTCAATAAAGAGAAAATGAAACTACGAAAACAAAAGTCTCCACGCTTCATGTTCCTCGAATGAATACCAAGTCTTCAAGGTCACACCAATTTCTTCACTTTCAAAGTCTTCAGAAAGTCTTCAGTATATCAAAGTCTTCAGTCGAAGAACTTCATTTTAGGGGTCAACTTTCTCTGTAAATATCAAACTCCTCATAGACTTATAGATCTGTGTACACTCATAAACGCATTAGATACTTAACCTATAAGTCTTCAATACACCAAAATCACTAAGGAGCACTAGATGCACTTACAGCAACTACTTTGAAAAAAGAACAAAAAACAACACCCCCTCCCAAATTGCGAGTGGAGGGTGGACTTGCAACTAGAGCAACTACAAAACTACACCCTCGCGAGTTGCGAGTACACGGTTGACTTGCAACTGGGGCAATTACAAACTACATCCCTCGACTTGCAAGTCGGGGGTGGACTTGCAACTGGGGTGAAAACAAATAAGAAACAACACCCTCCTCAAGTAGCGAGATGATCGCGGACTTGCAACTGGGGCGATTACAAACTACATCCCTCGAGTTGCAAGTCAGGGGTAGACTTGCAACTGGGGTGAAAACAAAACAACACCCTCCCGGGTTGCGAAACGAGGGTGGACTTGCAATTGGGCCGACAGAAACCCCTGGTTGCAGGCTGGGGGTCTAATTGCAACTACTATAAAACAAGAGAAAAAACAACACCCCTCGAGTTGTGTGTCGAGGGTGGACTTGCAACTAGGGTAAGTACAAAACTACACCCTCCCGAGTTGCGAGTACACGGTTGACTTGCAACTGGGGCGATTACAAACTACATCCCTCGAGTTGCAAGTCGGGGGTGGACTTGCAACTGGGGTGAAAACAAACAATAAACAACTCCCTCCCCGAGTTGCGAGTACATGGTTGACTTGCAACTGGGCGATTACAAATTACATCCCGCGAGTTGCAAGTCGGGGGTGAACTTGCAACTGGGGTGAAAACGAAACAACACCCCCCCCCCCCGAGTTGCGAGACGAGGGTGAACTTGCAACTGGGCCAACAGAAACCCCTAGTTGCAGGTCAGGGGTCTGATTACAACTACTATGAAACAAGAACAAAAAACAACACCCCCCGAGTTGCGAGTCGAGGGTGGACTTGCAACTAGGGCATCTACAAAACTACACCCTCCTTAGTTGCGAGTACATGGTTGACTTGCAACTGGGACGATTACAAACTGGATCCCTCAAGTTGCAACTCGGGGGTGGGCTTGCAACTGGGGTGAAAACAAACAACACCCTCCCGAGTTGCGAGTACATGGTTGACTTGCAACTGGGGCGAGTACAAACTACATCCCTCGAGTTGCAAGTCAGGGGTGGACTTGCAACTGGGGTGAAAACAAAACAACACCCTCCTGAGTTGCGAGTCGAGGGTGGACTTGCAACTGGGCCGACTGAAACCGGGTCTAATTGCAACTACTAGGAAACAAGAACAAAAAACAACACCCTCGAGTTGCGAGTTGAGGGTGGACTTGCAACTAGGGAAACTACAAAACTACACCCTCCCGAGTTGCGAGTACATGTTTGACTTGGAACTGGGGCGATTAGAAACTAAATCCCTCAAGTTGCAAGTCGGTGGTGGACTTGCAACTAAGGTGAAAACAAAACAACACCCTCCTGAGTTGCGAGTCAAGGGTGGTGTCGGTGTCAAAACCGGCGGATCTCGGGTAAGGGGTCCCGAACTGTGCGTCTAGGATCGATGGTAACATGTACACGGGGTTTTACCCAGCTTCGGGCTCTCTTGATGAGATAATACCCTACATGCTGCTTTTGATTTTATTCATATGGGTGTAGTACAGAGTTGATCTACCTCGAGATCATATGTTGTGGTCTAAACCCTAGAGGTATGATGAGTCATCTCATCCTCCTCTATCGACTAGTCTGGCCTCGGTTTATATAATACACCAGAGGCCCAGGATAACAAGAGTCCTAGCCGAATACGCCGGTGGGGGAGGAGTCCTTGTCTTGATCGCCAAGTCTTGTGGAATCTTCCTTGTATGCGGCACCTGTCCGGACTGGCCCATGAGTATGCGGCCCTGGGGGTCCTCGGCCCAATCTAACCGATTGGGGGACGACGTGGTGAGTACCCCCTAGTCCAGGACACCGTTAGGTGGACTTGCAACTGGGCCGACAGAAACCCCCAGTTGCAGGTCGAGGGCCTAATTGCAACTACTATGAAACAAGAACAAAAAACAACACCCCCCGAGTTGCGAGTCGAGGGTGGACTTGCAAGTAGGGCAACTACGAAACTACATCCCTCGAGTTGAGAGTCCATGGTTGACTTGCAAATGGGGCGATTAGAAACTAAGGCGACCGAGTTGCGTGAGCAAGGTCCACAAGTAGTCACCAGACTGACGACGTGACACGGGACCCGTGCGACAAAACAACCGTCGAGGCTTCTTGACTCTTCTCTTCCCTATAAAGGATTTGTTTTTTTATGCGTAATATAGAAATTATCTTGTTGAGATCCTATGAATCAGTTCAATTAAAACCTTAGATTCATACTAGAGCCACGATGATTTAGTCTCAAGCTAAACAAAAGGCAAGGGTTCTTCCCCAAAGCCACATCAAGCCCTATGCTATGGATCAAGGTACTCTCGAGACCGTCTGGATTGAAGACTATCAAGCACCGTAGGTGGTACCAGCATTCCCTGTCGATAGGGCATTCCAATCTCTGGGTAGCTGCCCGCCCTACTTCATTCCTATCTCCTTCGGTGTCAGCCCCATGTACCCCCTTAAACTAACCACTTGAATTGACCAGGATTTGTTAGGTTGAGTGCATTTTCTTCAAAATCCAGTCAATTTCAAGAAAAGTATCGAAAAATCCCGGGGTTAGGCACTTTTTTTCCAGTGAAATCTTGTTTTTCCCCGCATTAATTAGTTATGGGAGAATCCTTGCTTCCTCAATGCTCTTGCCTTCGCGGTCCTATTAAAAGAGACACAAGAGGTTTTAGCACCGGCATCTTTGGATCAAAAGATCATTCCATCCTAGAACCAACACGACGACTTCTCCTTGCCCAATTTGAAATGGTGATGAATATGAAATTAGGAATATATATGTGAAGGAAATATTCCCTAGAGGCAATAATAAAGTTATTATTTATTTCCTTATATCATGATAAAGGTTTATTATTCATGCTAGAATTGTATTAACCGGAAACATAATACATGTGTGAATACATAGACAAACAGAGTGTCACTAGTATGCCTCTACTAGACTAGCTCGTTAATCAAAGATGGTTATGTTTCCTAACCATGAACAAAGAGTTGTTATTTGATTAACGAGGTCACATCATTAGTTGAATGATCTGATTGACATGACCCATTATATTAGCTTAGCACCCGATCGTTTAGTATGTTGCTATTGCTTTATCCATGACTTATACATGTTCCTATGACTATGAGATTATGCAACTCCCGTTTGCCGGAGGAACACTTTGGGTACTACCAAACGTCACAACGTAACTGGGTGATTATAAAGGAGTATTACAGGTGTCTCCAATGGTAGATGTTGGGTTGGCGTATTTCGAGATTAGGATTTGTCACTCCGATCGTCGGAGAGGTATCTCTGGGCCCTCTCGGTACTGCACATCACTTAAGCCTTGCAAGCATTGCAACTAATGAATTAGTTGCGGGATGATGTATTACGGAACGAGTAAAGAGACTTGCCGGTAACGAGATTGAACTAAGTATTGGATACTGACGATCGAATCTCGGGCAAGTAAACATACCGATGACAAAGGGAACAACGTATGTTGTTATGCGGTCTGACCGATAAAGATCTTCGTAGAATATGTAGGAGCCAATATGGGCATCCAGGTCCCGCTATTGGTTATTGACCGGAGATGTGTCTCGGTCATGTCTACATTGTTCTCGAACCGTAGGGTCCGCACGCTTAACGTTACGATGACAGTTATTATGAGTTTATGCATTTTGATGAACCGAAGGTTGTTCGGAGTCCCGGATGTGATCACGGACATGACGAGGAGTCTCGAAATGGTCGAGACGTAAAGATTGATATATTGGAAGCCTATGTTTGGACATCGGAAGTGTTCCAGGTGAAATCGGGATTTTACCGGAATACCGGGAGGGTTACCGGAACCCCCCGGGAGCCAAATGGGCCAACATGGGCCTTGGTGGAAAGGTGAGAGGGCTGCCCTCATGGGCTGCGTGCCTCCCCCCCTTCCCCTAGTCCTATTAGGACTAGGGAAGGTGGCCGGCCAGCCCCTCTCTCTTTCCCCACTTGGGGAGTCCTATTAGGAATAGGATTGGAGGGGAGTCCTACTCCCAGCGGGAGTAGGACTCCTCCTATGGCTACCGTGCCCCTCCCCCTTTGCCCCTTTATATACGGGGGCAGGGGGCACCTCTAGACACACAATTGATCATTGAGATCTTTCCTTAGCCGTGTGCGGTGCCCCCTGCCACCAAATTCCACCTCGGTCATATTGTCGCAGTGCTTAGGCGAAGCCCTGCGTCAGTAGTACATCAAGATCGTCACCATGCCGTCGTGCTGACGGAACTCTTCCTCGACGCTTTGCTGGATCGGAGCCCAAGGATCGTCATCGAGCTGAACGTGTGCCAAGAACTCGGAGGTGCCGGAGTAACGGTGCTTGGATCGGTCGGATCGTGAAGACGTACGACTACATAAACCGCGTTGATATAACGCTTCCGCTTTCGGTCTACGAGGGTACGTAGACAACACTCTCCCCTCTCATTGCTATGCATCACCATGATCTTGCGTGTACGTAGGAAATTTTTTGAAATTACTACGTTCCCCAACAGTGGCATCCGAGCCTAGGTTTTTATGGTTTGATGTTATTTGCACGAGTAGAACACAAGTGAGTTGTGGACGATACAAGTCATACTGCCTACCAGCATGTCATACTTTGGTTCAGCGGTATTGTTGGACGAGACGATCCGGACCAACCTTACGCGTACTCTTATGCGAGACTGGTTCCCTCGACGTGCTTTGCACATAGATGGCTTGCGGAAGACTGTCTCTCCAACTTTAGTTGAACCGAGTGTGGCTACGCCCGGTCCTTGAGAAGGTTAAAACGGAGTCTATTTGACAAACTATCATTGTGGTTTTGATGCGTAGGTAAGATGAGTTCTTGCTTAAGCCCGTAGCAGCCACGTAAAATTTGCAACAAACAAAGTAGAGGACGTCTAACTTGTTTTTGCAGGGCATGTTGTGATGTGATATGGTCAAGACATGATGCTAAATTTTATTGTATGAGATGATCATGTTTTGTAACTGAGTTATCGGCAACTGGCAGGAGCCATATGGTTGTCGCTTTATTGTATGCAATGCAATCGCGATGTAATGCTTTACTTTATTACTAAGCGGTAGTGATAGTCGTGGAAGCATAAGATTGGCGAGACGACAACGATGCTACGATGGAGATAAAGGTGTCGCGCCGGTGACGATGGTGATCATGACGGTGCTTCGGAGATGGAGATCACAAGCACAAGATGATGATGACCATATCATATCACTTATATTGATTGCATGTGATGTTTATCTTTTTATGCATCTTATCTTGCTTTGATTGACGGTAGCATTATAAGATGATCTCTCACTAAATTATCAAGAAGTGTTCTCCCTGAGTATGCACCGTTGCAAAAGTTCTTCGTGCTGAGACACCACGTGATGATCGGGTGTGATAGGCTCTACGTTCAAATACAACGGGTGCAAAACAGTTGCACACGCGGAATACTCAGGTTATACTTGACGAGCTGTGCATATAAGATATGACCTCGGAACACAGAGACCGAAAGGTCGAGCGTGAATCATATAGTAGATATGATCAACATAACGATGTTCACCATTGAAAACTACTCCATATCACGTGATGATCGGTTATGGTTTAGTTGATTTGGATCACGTGATCACTTAGAGGATTAGAGGGATGTCTATCTAAGTGGCAGTTCTTAATTAATTTGATTAACTGAACATAAACTTATCATGAACTTAGTACCTGATAGTATCTTGCTTGTTTATGTTGATTGTAGATAGATGGCTCGTGCTGTTGTTCCGTTAAATTTTAATGCGTTCCTTGAGAAAGCAAAGTTGAAAGATGATGGTAGAAATTACACGGACTGGGTCCGTAACTTGAGGATTATCCTCATTGCTGCACAGAAGAATTACGTCCTAGAAGCACCGCTAGGTGCCAGGCCTGCTGCTAGAGCAACACCAGAAGTTATGAACGTCTGGCAGAGCAAAGCTGATGACTACTCGATAGTTCAGTGTGCCATGCTTTACGGCTTAGAACCGGGACTTCAACGACGTTTTGAACGTCATGGAGCATATGAGATGTTCCAGGAGTTGAAGTTAATATTTCAAGCAAATGCCCGGATTGAGAGATATGAAGTCTCCAATAAGTTCTATAGCTGCAAGATGGAGGAGAACAGTTCTGTCAGTGAGCATATACTCAAAATGTCTGGGTATAATAATCACTTGATTCAATTGGGAGTTACTCTTCCAGATGAATGCATCATTGACAGAATTCTCCAATCACTGCCACCAAGCTACAAGAGCTTCGTGATGAACTATAATATGCAAGGGATGAACAAGACTATTCCCGAGCTCTTCGCAATGCTAAAAGCTGCGGAGGTAGAAATCATGAAGGAGCATCAAGTGTTGATGGTTAACAAAACCACTAGTTTTAAGAAAAAGGGCAAAGGGAAGAAAAAGGGGAACTTCAAGAAGAACGGCAAGCGAGTTGCTGCTCAAGAGAAGAAACCCAAGTCTGGACCTAAGCCTGAAACTGAGTGCTTCTACTGCAAGCAGACTGGTCACTGGAAGCGGAACTGCCCCAAGTATTTGGCGGATAAGAAGGATGGCAAGGTGAACAAAGGTATATGTGATATACATGTTATTGATGTGTACCTTACTAATGCTCGCAGTAGCACCTGGGTATTTGATACTGGTTCTGTTGCTAATATTTGCAACTCGAAACAGGGACTACAGAATAAGCGGACACTAGCAAAGGACGAGGTGACGATGCGCGTGGGAAACGGTTCCAAAGTCGATGTGATCGCGGTCGGCACGCTACCTCTACATCTACCTTCGGGATTAATATTAGACCTAAATAATTGTTATTTGGTGCCAGCGTTGAGCATGAACATTATATCTGGATCTTGTTTAATGCGAGACGGTTATTCATTTAAATCAGAGAATAATGGTTGTTCTATTTATATGAGTAATATCTTTTATGGTCATGCGCCTTTGAAGAGTGGTCTATTTTTGATGAATCTCGATAGTAGTGATACACATATTCATAATGTTGAAGCCAAAAGATGCAGAGTTGATAATGAAAGTGCAACTTATTTGTGGCACTGTCGTTTAGGTCATATCGGTGTAAAGCGCATGAAGAAACTCTATACTGATGGACTTTTGGAACCACTTGATTATGAATCACTTGGTACTTGCGAACCGTGCCTCATGGGCAAGATGACTAAAACACCGTTCTCCGGTACTATGGAGAGAGCAACAGATTTGTTGGAAATCATACATACCGATGTATGTGGACCGATGAATATTGAGGCTCGTGGCGGATATCGTTATTTTCTCACCTTCACAGATGACTTAAGCAGATATGGGTATATCTACTTAATGAAACACAAGTCTGAAACATTTGAAAAGTTCAAAGAAATTCAGAGTGAAGTTGAAAATCATCGTAACAAGAAAATAAAGTTTCTACGATCTGATCGTGGAGGAGAATATTTGAGTTACGAGTTTGGTGTACATTTGAAAAATTGTGGAATAGTTTCGCAACTCACGCCACCCGGAACACCACAGCGTAATGGTGTGTCCGAACGTCGTAATCGTACTTTACTAGATATGGTGCGATCTATGATGTCTCTTACTGATTTACCGCTATCATTTTGGGGATACGCTCTAGAGACGGCCGCATTCACGTTAAATAGGGCACCATCTAAATCCGTTGAGACGACGCCTTATGAACTATGGTTTGGCAAGAAACCAAAGTTGTCATTTCTTAAAGTTTGGGGCTGCGATGCTTATGTGAAAAAGCTTCAACCTGATAAGCTCGAAACCAAATCGGAGAAATGTGTCTTCATAGGATATCCAAAGGAAACTGTTGGATACACCTTCTATCACAGATCCGAAGGCAAGACTTTTGTTGCTAAGTTCGGAAACTTTCTAGAGAAGGAGTTTCTTTCGAAAGAAGTGAGTGGGAGAAAAGTAGAACTTGACGAGGTAACTGTACCTACTCCTTTATTGAGAAGTAGTACATCACAGAAAACTGTTTCTGCGACACCTACACCAATAAGTGAGGAAGCTAATGATGATGATCATGAAACTTTAGATCAAGATACTACTGAACCTCGTAGATCAACCAGAGTGAGATCCGCACCAGAGTGGTACGGTAATCCTGTTCTGGAGGTCATGATATTAGATCATGATGAACCTACGAACTATGAAGAAGCGATGGTGAGCCCAGATTCCGCAAAGTGGCTTGAAGCCATGAAATCTGAGATGGGATCCATGTATGAGAACAAAGTATGGACTTTGGTTGACTTGCCCGATGATCGGCAAGCAATTGAGAACAAATGGATCTTTAAGAAGAAGACTGACGCTGATGGTAATGTTACTGTCTACAAAGCTCGACTTGTCGCAAAAGGTTTTCGACAAGTTCAAGGGATTGACTACGATGAGACTTTCTCACCCGTAGCGATGCTTAAGTCTGTCCGAATCATGTTAGCAATTGCCGCATTTTATGATTATGAAATTTGGCAGATGGATGTCAAAACTGCATTCCTGAATGGATTTCTGGAAGAAGAGTTGTATATGATGCAACCGGAAGGTTTTGTCAATCCAAAGGGAGCTAACAAAGTGTGCAAGCTCCAGCAATCCATTTATGGACTGGTGCAAGCCTCTCGAAGTTGGAATAAACGCTTTGATAGTGTGATCAAAGCATTTGGTTTTATACAAACTTTCGGAGAAGCCTGTATTTACAAGAAAGTGAGTGGGAGCTCTGTAGCATTTCTAATATTATATGTGGATGACATATTACTGATTGGAAATGATATAGAATTTCTGGATAGCATAAAGGGATACTTGAATAAAAGTTTTTCAATGAAAGACCTCGGAGAAGCTGCTTACATATTAGGCATAAAGATCTATAGAGATAGATCAAGACGCTTAATTGGACTTTCACAAAGCACATACCTTGACAAGATTTTAAAGAAGTTCAAAATGGATCAAGCAAAGAAAGGGTTCTTGCCTGTGTTACAAGGTGTGAGATTGAGTAAGACTCAAAGCCCGACCACTGCAGAAGATAGAGAGAAAATGAAAGATGTTCCCTATGCTTCAGCCATAGGCTCTATCATGTATGCAATGCTGTGTACCAGACCTGATGTGTGCCTTGCTATAAGTTTAGCAGGGAGGTACCAAAGTAATCCAGGAGTGGATCACTGGACAGCGGTCAAGAACATCCTGAAATACCTGAAAAGGACTAAGGATATGTTTCTCATATATGGAGGTGACAAAGAGCTCACCGTAAGAGGTTACGTTGATGCAAGCTTTGACACTGATCCGGACGATTCTAAATCTCAAACCGGATACGTGTTCACATTAAACGGTGGAGCTGTCAGTTGGTGCAGTTCTAAACAAAGCGTCGTAGCGGGATCTACATGTGAAGCGGAGTACATAGCTGCTTCGGAAGCAACAAACGAAGGAGTCTGGATGAAGGAGTTCATATCCGATCTAGGTGTCATACCTAGTGCATCGGGTCCAATGAAAATCTTTTGTGACAATACTGGTGCAATTGCCTTGGCAAAGGAATCCAGATTTCACAAAAGGACCAAACACATCAAGAGACGCTTCAACTCCATCCGGGATCTAGTCCAGGTGGGAGACATAGAGATCTGCAAGATACATACGGATCTGAATGTTGCAGACCCGTTGACTAAGCCTCTTCCACGAGCAAAACATGATCAGCACCAAGACTCCATGGGTGTTAGGATCATTACAGTGTAATCTAGATTATTGACTCTAGTGCAAGTGGGAGACTGAAGGAAATATGCCCTAGAGGCAATAATAAAGTTATTATTTATTTCCTTATATCATGATAAAGGTTTATTATTCATGCTAGAATCGTATTAACCGGAAACATAATACATGTGTGAATACATAGACAAACAGAGTGTCACTAGTATGCCTCTACTAGACTAGCTCGTTAATCAAAGATGGTTATGTTTCCTAACCATGAACAAAGAGTTGTTATTTGATTAACGAGGTCACATCATTAGTTGAATGATCTGATTGACATGACCCATTATATTAGCTTAGCACCCGATCGTTTAGTATGTTGCTATTGCTTTATCCATGACTTATACATGTTCCTATGACTATGAGATTATGCAATTCCCGTTTGCCGGAGGAACACTTTGGGTACTACCAAACGTCACAACGTAACTGGGTGATTATAAAGGAGTATTACAGGTGTCTCCAATGGTAGATGTTGGGTTGGCGTATTTCGAGATTAGGATTTGTCACTCCGATCGTCGGAGAGGTATCTCTGGGCCCTCTCGGTAATGCACATCACTTAAGCCTTGCAAGCATTGCAACTAATGAATTAGTTGCGGGATGATGTATTACGGAACGAGTAAAGAGACTTGTCGGTAACGAGATTGAACTAAGGTATTGGATACTGACGATCGAATCTCGGGCAAGTAAACATACCGATGACAAAGGGAACAACGTATGTTGTTATGCGGTCTGACCGATAAAGATCTTCGTAGAATATGTAGGAGCCAATATGGGCATCTAGGTCCCGCTATTGGTTATTGACCGGAGATGTGTCTCGGTCATGTCTACATTGTTCTCGAACCGTAGGGTCCGCACGCTTAACGTTACGATGACAGTTATTATGAGTTTATGCATTTTGATGAAACGAAGGTTGTTCGGAGTCCCGGATGTGATCACGGACATGACGAGGAGTCTCGAAATGGTCGAGACGTAAAGATTGATATATTGGAAGCCTATGTTTGGACATCGGAAGTGTTCCAGGTGAAATCGGGATTTTACCGGAATACCGGGAGGGTTACCGGAACCCTTCGGGAGCCAAATGGGCCAACATGGGCCTTGGTGGAAAGGTGAGAGGGCTGCCCTCATGGGCTGCGCGCCTAGCCCTTCCCCTAGTCCTATTAGGACTAGGGAAGGTGGCCGCCAGCCCCTCTCTCTTTCCCCACTTGGGGAGTCCTATTAGGAATAGGATTGGAGGGGAGTCCTACTCCCAGCGGGAGTAGGACTCCTCCTATGGCTGCCGCGCCCCTTCCCCTTTGCCCCTTTATATACGGGGGCAGGGGGCACCTCTAGACACACAATTGATCATTGAGATCTTTCCTTAGCCGTGTGCGGTGCCCCCTGCCACCAAATTCCACCTCGGTCATATTGTCGCAGTGCTTAGGCGAAGCCCTGCGTCAGTAGTACATCAAGATCGTCACCACGTCGTCGTGCCGACGGAACTCTTCCTCGACGCTTTGCTGGATCGGAGCCCGAGGATCGTCATCGAGCTGAACGTGTGCCAAGAACTCGGAGGTGCCGGAGTAACGGTGCTTGGATCGGTCGGATCGTGAAGACGTACGACTACATCAACCGCGTTGATATAACGCTTCCGCTTTTGGTCTACGAGGGTACGTAGACAACACTCTCCCCTCTCGTTGCTATGCATCACCATGATCTTGCGTGTACGTAGGAATTTTTTTGAAATTACTACGTTCCCCAACAATATGGACAGATGAATTATGCGTCATGGAATCCGGATCATTAAAGAGGTAGTGTAGACAGTTGTCTAAGTGTGATCTTCTTATATCCCCACGAACTGTTCAGCTTGATAGACCTTTTATGCAACAACTCCTGTATGTACCATTTGGTAATTGGAGTTTGATAAGACCATGGATCCTTATATACAAAACATACTTGGCCAACTAAGGCCCTGCAGTCCAATGTCCGATATATTATCATCAGCTAAGGAGGTGTTTGGCAAGGGTGTGACCGTTGTTTTTGGGACAATGTTCAAGTAGGAGGCCATGAATCTATCTAGTCTCGCCATGGGGGTGAGTTTATCTCATTGCTCCTTCCTGGTGTAAAGCCGATCACTGAGGTTTATGTCTATAAAACCGAGCTCTTGAACCTAATGTTTGGAACATCAACTTCCCTCTCCAGTCGTAATCAGGAAATCAACAACTTTCTAACATCATCCTGATACATATCAACATTAGAAGTCTTTTTCGTTTTGTCAATATCCAACAGCTTAGCGTAGTAATCGTTCCAGAACTCCTTAATAATACGTGCATTTTGCAAAGATTTCTCATTCTCAATGCTATCATCATATGTCTCGGAACAATAAAATAGAACATGCATACTTCAAAACACAAGGGCGCTAAGCAAAGAGAATTTCAATTAACGAACATTAGGTGGTTTTTCTTCCTTGGCTCATCTCAGTGATATGTAGGCTCTCAGCCCTTACTTGAATCATCCGTCCTCCCTACAGAAAGAAAGCGATTTTATGCCCTCCCGAAGGAAAACGTTTGGGCCGGCTGGAGCTCGACACGGAGCAAAATGTAGATGATCTCCGCAAATGGGCGAGGTAGGAGGACGTGGTTGGAAGTTTTTTGACACGAGGCCTTGCGCAAATACGACATTTGAGTTTGGACATAGCCAATTGCTACTTACGGTGCTAGGCCTTTTCAAGCAATGGAAGGCAGACTTGAATGCCAATAAGACATGGCCAGAAGCTTTGATAATATCACTAGTTTCTCTTGTTTATCACTTAATAAATTGTCTTATTTGTCCCAGGGAGCGAGGAGAGAAGATGACAGGTTGAGTAGAGAAAGGTGGGTCATTGCTCTTGCTGAATGGTGGTAAAACACCAGCTTTCATTCCTCACTGCAAGCTACTCCTTTTGCTGCTTTTTCTCACTCTTTGCCTGGGCCAACGATAGATTAATCTCTGGGTCGGTCAAGTGAGAAATTGGCGAGATTAGTTAAGGAAACTGGGACTTCCGATTGTTCGCGAGGGATGGCTGAATAACCTACTTTCAAGATTTGCATGACATTTAAAGCGAACAAATGGCTGAGTGAAAAATTTATAAATTCAAAAAGAAAAGAGAAAAAAGAAATATAAATAAAAACAAAGACTCATGAATATAAAATACTTCATAATTTTAAACAAATAATGAAACAAAAAAAAGTAAAATGACGAAAAAAGGGAACGCAAAGGCTCATATAGAAGAAACGGAAAAAGACTACTGTCTATAAGAAGACATGAAAAAAGATAAGAATCAGGGCTGCCGCCTAGAGTAGCTTATCTCAAAAGAAAAATAAAGTCTACCGCAGCGTAGTAGGAAACGGGAGGACAAAGCATGAAATGGGAAAAACATTGCAGTTGGGAAAAAAATGTTGGACCTGAGTTGCGGGTCAAGGATGGACTTGCAACTGGGACAAAAAAGTTGGGCCCAGTTGCGAGTCGACGGTAGACTTGCAACTGGGACAAAAAAGATTGACCCGAGTTGTGAGTCGAGGTTGGACTATCAACTGGGAAAAGAATGTCGGGTCCTGGTTGGGAGTCTGTAGTGGACTTGCAACTGCGACAAATAAGAAATCCAGACCCCAATTGCGGCTCGAGGAAGGACTTATAATTGGGACCAAACAAATCGGGCTTCGGTTGCGAAAAATAGCAAATCAATTACTTTTAGAAACAATATAGTGAAACGGGTCGCCAGCATGCCGCAATAATGGATCCCTTGATTAAAAGTAGGGCAAAAAAGACAAAGATGGATCCAAAGTCACTTCACATCATCATTTACTGCATCGTTCTTCATCGCGAGGACAAAAGTCGAACCCCTTAGTCGACGCCCTCCTTCCTACTCGCATCGGCTCTACTCCAAGACAAAGGGGAATGGGAGAGAGTCAGTGGCGATGGAACTGAGGAGGCAGTAACCAGCTCGTATCTTCAACTTATGCAACACAAGCCAAAAAGAAACAGACCCCGAGATCGTGCCACAAAGATGGCACAACAAAAGTAGCACACGCGAATGGGCCGACCAATGGAGACTAGACGTACGACAAAACGCGTGAGTATAGGATGAGCGTGACAAAATAATCGACGATCAAATTTTGCACAACATTTTAAAAGCAAACAGATAGAGCGATCGGAAATTTAGATGAGACATTGCTAAATGTGTTAAAAAATCATGAATTTAGAACAAATAAAATAAAGAAGGAGAAAAATTAAAGCAATGTTGGAAGTAGTAAAACCAAGAAACAAAGAACGAAGAAAACAGTTGAAAACCAAGAAAGAAGTACAATAAAGAAACATAAGGAAAAAAGAAAATAAATAAAAACACCTAAAACAGAAATAAATAAATAGAACTAAAACTAAATTGCCATATTTTTTTAAAATCATGAATTTATAAACATTTGAATTTAGAAAAGTTTAAAAGTATAACGCAAATAGATAGAAGAAAAAGGGAAGAAATGAAAAAAAACACAACCGACTTGTGCATTTATACCATGCACCCCAGGATGAAAAACAGTTCAAATCGCTTTGTGCGGGCACAACAGGCCAACAGAAAAAACAGACCCAGCCGCAAGCACATAATGAACTGTAGAAAAGCAAACAAACGATGCGCACACATGCATCGATACGAAATCCAAGATCACAAAAAGAAAAACAATGGCATGTTTCCCACTCACATGGCCGTGGACGCGGGCCGTCGCGCCGGACAACGTACGTTGAACTGGTTCGCGAGGCGAGACGATCAACTAGCGCGAAAATTAAACACAAACAGATCAACGATTTTGAATTTAGATGTGAGATAGTATATCACATCTAGATGTGAAATAGCAAATCTGTTAACTACTACTAGAAGCAAACCTGATACAGATTGTTTAATTCACATCTAAATGTCTTTTAAGGATGTCACATCTAAACTTTCATAAATATATAATGCAGCAACAAGAAACAAAAAAAGTTATTGCAAAAGATGACCACAAATAGAGTGAACATTAGCTTAGATGTGACATAACTATATCACATCTAAATGTGCCCTAAACAGACCCAACCTGATATGCCGATGCACACTAATGATGAAGCAGCGGAGGTTTATTTGATTTTTGGAGACATGAAAGATTAGCAGATCACTGTTTTCTTAGATTTTGTAGTAACCACTGCTTAGTTTTGCTTGAAAAAGAAGAAGAAGATCAGTGCACAATTAGTCTGGCAGAAGCAAATGTTCAGAGCTCTGTGAAAGCTCTGCTTTTAACTTAGAGGTTTTACGACGTTCTTTCTCCTCCTTTCACGAAAAAGATCAACTCCAGGGAAGCAGTCGAGCACGAATTCATGTATACTAATCCCATTTAGGAATACATTTGCTAATGTAAGGGCATCTCCAACGGGCCCTTAAACCGTCTGTAACAGTTCAGAGCACGCGTTTTGGGTGTGTTTTGCCATCCAACGCGAGCGTGCATCGATCCAGGCGCATTTTTCTACAAACTCGAGACGAACTGGGAGGGGGGGGGGGGGGCTTGCGAACGTCCGGACCTCTGCCACGCATGCATCTGGCTGACCTGGGCAAGTCCAACGCGACACCTAAATGAGTCTGCAATGACCCGGACCTTGCAGCCATACAGGCGCTCGATCGCTCCATCAACACCGCGGAGACAGCCGCCAGGCGCCTCCCCCGTCTTGACGGCGAGCTTGCCAAGATCAGGGAGGAGGGGTCGCTTAACAAATCCTCCGCCGGCAGGGGCAAGCCCGGCGTCAGAGCTCTGCGGGTGCCCTCTGCATTGGCCGTGGTGGCCCTCCGCACCGTGCAAGAGGAGGCGGAGCGGCTCCTTCGCTAGCGGCAGGCAGCAGTCAGACAAGACTATCGTGGCCCTTCAGCGCTCATCCGCCGCTGGAGTGACGACTACTGCACGGACAGCGATGGCGGTGTGGCAGGCAAGATGACCACGCATATGATGTGGTCGTCCATTATAGGGTTTAAACGGTCGAAATGTTGACCTTTTTATGTAAATTATGTCCGAACTTAGAGAAACTCCAATGGGGCGATCCGTTTCGTCTGCGGGTGTCCGTTTGGTCGGCGCAGACACAAAAGTCGGCCCAACGCGCCGATCCAAACGGACGCGCGTCCGCTTTTCGTCCGCAGGCGACCCATTCCCGGCCAATTTTTGAGCTGGATTTGCATCGGCGCGGACACGAGACAGACGCGCGCGCGCCCCCTGGCCCGCTGGTCAGTGGCACATTGGCCTCTCCCCATCCAAGAGCAAACCCTCGCCCATTGAGGGAGTCCTGGATTAGGGGGTATCCGGACAGCCGCACTATATATTTTGGCCGGATTGTTGGACTATGAAGATACAAGATTGAAGACTTTGTCCCGTGTCCGGATGGGACTCTCCTTGGCGTGGAAGGCAAGCTTGGCGATACGGATATGTAGATCTCCTTCCTTGTAACCGACTCTGTGTAACCCTAGCCCCCTCCGGTGTCTATATAAACCGGAGGGTTTAGTCCGTAGGACCAAGAACAACAATCATACCATAGGCTAACTTTTAGGGTTTAGCCTCTCCGATCTCGTGGTAGATCAACTCTTGTAATACTCATATCATCAAGATCAATCAAGAAGGAGTAGGGTTTTACCTCCATCGAGAGGGCCCAAACCTGGGTAAGATCATCGTGTCCCTTGTCTCCTGTTACCATCCGCCTAGACGCACAGTTCAGGACCCCCTACCCAAGATTCGCCGGTTTTGACACCGACATTGATGCTTTCATTGAGAGTTCCTCTGTGTCGTCGTCGTCGTTAGGTTTGATGGCTCCTTCGATCATCGATAGCGATGCAATCCAGGGTGAGACTTTTCTCCCCGGACAGATTTTTGTATTCGGCAGCTTTGCACTGCGGGCCAACTCGCTTGGCCATCTGGAGCAGATTGAGAGTTACGCCCCTGGCCATCACGTCAGGTTTGGAAGCTTAAACTACACAGCCGACATCCGCGGGGACTTGATCTTCAACGGATTCGAGCCCCTGCCGAGTGCGCCGCACGGTCACGATGAGCACGACTTAGCTCTGCCATCGGACAGTGTTCAGGAGATCGCACCTGCAACCGCTCCGACCCTCAATTCGGAGCCAATTGCGCCATCCATGGACGGGTGGATAGACCCCGCCATGGAGGCCGCACTCTCCGCGGCGATCGAGCCGAATATCGACCTTACCCTTCACGAGAGCCGTGACGCCAAACTGCCGGATTCTCCCCCGGCCACGGACTCTGAACCGTCTGCGCCTGTGCCTGTCGAGTCCGACTGGGCGCCAATCATGGAGTTCACCTTCGCGGATATTTTTCAGCACTCGACCTTCGACGACATAGTGAACTCATTAAGGTCTCTCTCCTTGCCAGGAGAGTCCGGGCCGAACTATGTCCGACAGGATTGGGATGTGGATGAAGAAGAAAATCGCCGCCCACCCACCACCCACTTAGTAGCCACTGTCGATGAATTGACCGACATGCTCGACTTCGACTCCGAAGACATCGACGGTATGGACGATGATGCAGGAGACGAACAGGAGCCACTGCCCACAAGGCACTGGACGCCCACTTCATCATACGATGTATACATGGTGGACACACCCAAAGAAAATGACGACGAGGCACGGAAGGACGAAGCGAAAGATCGTTCCCTCGAGAAGCAGTCAAGGCGGCGGCGTAAGCGCCGCTCCAAATCCCGCCTCGGCAGAAATAGCGATCATCAGACCCAGCGATAGAGCAGGGTGAGCCAGCGGACGACGAACACGGCATTGAACCACCGTCCGACCAAGGCAACGCGGAGTATCAAACCGAACAACCCGGCTCCGGCGAAGATAACAGTCCGGATGATATCACACCGGACAAGCTCCTGGAGCAGAAGAATCTCCATCAAAGGCTTGTCGCCACTGCACGGAGTCTGAAAAAGCAGAAGCGAAAGCTCAAGGCTGCGCAAGATGCACTCAGAATTAGATGGAGTAAAGTACTCAACACCGCAGAAAAGTATGGCGGCAGCCGCCACACAAAGAGCTACCCGAAGCGAAAGCTACTACCTGAATTCGATGATGAGGCCTTAGAGCCCCCGCAATCAAAAAACAAAACAGCCATCCGGTCGGATAGACGACCTCGTGGCCAACATAGAGCGGCAAACGACGCCGCACACAAGCCAGTATGCGATCCACGTGAGGACTCGCATCAAAAGGACGGCCCAACCAGATCCATCTACGGGCCAAGAAAGCGCGCTCCAGCACGCAATGCAACACAACAAAAATCCGAACACCACGGTACACCCAAATACAGGGGTGCCGCTCACCCCCTACGTTTCACTCATGAGGTGCTGGACCATGAATTTCCAGAGGGATTCAAACCCGTAAACATAGAGGCATACGACGGAACGACAGACCCTGGGGTCTGGATTGAGGACTACATCCTCCATGTCCACATGGCTCGAGGAGACGATCTCCACGCCATCAAATACTTATCCCTCAAGCTCAAAGGGCCAGCCCGGCACTGGCTTAAAAGCCTCCCCGAAAACACCATTGGAAGTTGGGAGGAGCTCGACTGTTCGGACGCCGAAGCCTTAGCAGCTTTCAAGCACAGCGTCCGAGACGAATGGCTTGCCAGACACCTCGGCCAAGAAAAGCCGAGAACAATGGCTGCATTAACAAGCCTCATGACCTGCTTTTGCGCGGGCGAGGACAGCTGGTTAGCCCGATGCGGCACCAGCGACCCAAGTACATCCGAAGTCAAGGACGGAAACGGGAAGCCACGACGCAGCAAAAACAAGCGCCGGAATAAAGAAGACAACCCGAAGAGCACGGCGGTAAACGCCGGATTCAAAAGCTCTCGGCCAAGTCAGCAAAAGCCGCCCCCCAAAGGCAACAGGGACGAACTGTCCAGCCTAAACAAAATTCTGGACAAAATATGTCAAATCAACAGCACCCCCGATAAACCTGCAAATCATACCCATAGAGAATGTTGGGTCTTCAAGCAGTCCGGCAAACTCAACGCCGAACACAAGGGGCTGGATACACCAAGTGAAGACGAGGATGAGCCTCACAAACAAAGCACTGGGGAACAGAAGAAATTCCCACCAGAAGTCAAAACAGTAAACGTGTTACACGTGACGAAGGGGAGAAACAAAGCGGCGCTCCTAGAGACACATGCCCCAGGGCTTGTTACCGCGGAGTTCTGCCACTGGTCGTCCCAACCGATCACCTTCGACCATCGGGATTACTCGGCCAGTATCCGGCATGCAGGATGGGCTGCCTTGGTGTTAGACCCAATAATTGACGGATACCACTTTACACGAGTCCTGATGGACGGCGGCAGTAGTTTAAACCTGATATATCAGGACATAGTCCGCAAAATGGGGATGGACCCAACAAAAATCAGCCATAGCAATACTACCTTTAAAGGAGTAACGCCAGGCCCAGAAGCCCATTGCACGGGCTCCCTGCTACTAAAGGTTATATTCGGCTTTCCCGATAACTTCCGCAGCGAAAAGTTAACCTTCCACATCGCTCCGTTCCATAGTGGCTATCAAGCACTACTCGGACGCGAAGCTTTCACCCGCTTTAACGCAATACCGCATTCGCTTCTCTCATGCTTAAGATGCCTGGTCCACGTGGCATCATTACAGTAAATGGCAATATTGAGCGCTCCTTGCGCGCGGAAGACCGTGCGGCTGCCTTGGCAGCCGCACACTAGACGGCCTCACCAACTAGAGCATCTGACAGGTCGTTAAGACCACGGACACGGTTAGACGAGTCTGGTGTAGCTATACATAATTGATACAGGTTTGATGGCTATACCCCTACAACAATACAAGGGGCTCAACGCGTGTAAATACGGGACAATTAGGCTCAACTTTACTCATCTTGAACTGTACATGGTTTATTTAGTATAACCTACCTTTTCGGACGACTACTTCTCAACTAAGTTCCTCTCCTTTACAGATGACCATCGTCCTACACCCATCCAGGATACGGCACAACAGAGACACAGGCACAGACGTGCAGCAGGGACCCGCCCCAAGGATTCTTTTTAGATTAAGACCCTGCGTAAACCTTTTTTACTGTCTCTTGTTGATATACATCCCCCGGATTCTCAGTACAACTGAGAAGGATGCTGACGTATTGGCATGTGGCCACGTCAGAATATTGCACGTACCTGGACACCAAGGGCTTATTACAAAGGGCACTGTTCAGCCCGGTTTACATCATAAAGACCGAATACCTTAGGGAGTGTTCGGCGTCGCGAGTTTGGCCTTATATGCATCAGCTCCGAATCATGTCTTTGGTCAAATGTTGGGTTTGCCCGGCTCCTGTGTTTTGCTGCCTTACGTTCCGCTCTATCGGCTAAGGCGGCACCAGGAGAACTACTGCGATTGTGCCCTGGTTCATTCGGACGAGCACCTTAGAAGAGAAAGCCGAAAACTAACTGTCATGATATAGCGTGAGACTGGTCAACCACTCGATGACCTAGCAGAATCTTTGGGATTCCTCCGCCTTAACGAAGGGCCGTTTCCCGGCCAGGCATGTACGCGCCCCGAATTCGGATGAGCGCGGAGCCACCAGGGGCTATATAGTAGCCCCACTGTCAAACTCCTCTAGCTAAGTGAAAGTGTTAAAGCATTATAGTCCGATTGCCTAGTTCGTTGCGCTATCACCTCCTTAATGGACCAAGACGTTGGATCAAGTGTGAACATGCGTCTTCTGCGAGCACCCCCGCATTATATGCGTGGGGGCTGAAGCCGGCGACTGCCATCTTTCAGGTTATATACATACATACATGAACGGCCGCACATGAGGTATTATAATTCTTTTAGGCAAAAGTATAAAATAGCCTTTACAATTCAGCAAAACATTGTTTTTCAATGGGAATACATGTCCTTAAAACATAATATTCTTTGAGCATTGCGCTTCTATTGAACGAGCGCCCTCAAGAACTTCTCGAAAGTAGTGCTCGGCAGGTACTCGGCTTTTGTCCGAATCTTGGGCTGCAATGGCGGTGGCCTCCATCTCCGCCCAATATGTGTTCACACGGGCAAGGGCCATCCGCGCACCCTCTACGCACGCCGACCTCTTCATCGCGTTGATATGCGGCACTGCACCAAGGAACTGCTGCACCAAACTAAAATAATTGTTCGGCTTTGGCCTTCCCGGCCACAGATGATCCACAACAAACCTCATGGCGAGTCCGGACAATCTATTCAGCTCGGCCCATTCGGCCAACCGATTAGTCAATGGAAGCGGACGCTCTGGAACGTTAAATTGTGACCAGAACAGCTTTTCCACTTCGCGATCTTTTTGATCTCGGAAGTATTCGGCCGCATCGGCAGCACTCGCCGCTAAATCCAGATATGCGTCCGCAGAACTCCACAGCCGGTCCAAAGGAGCATACTTAGGATCTCCGAACTTCATCCGTAGCATAAAGGGCTTCCCGGCCGCGATATCTCCGGCTTGACGCAGCTCCTCCTTCATCGCTCTCATTGCAGAGCGGGTGTCTTTGGCCGCCATCGTGGCCTTCTCCAGGTCTGTCATCTTTGCTTGACCTTCCTTTTTAAGAAGCTTGTAAAGGTCAGCGGCATTCTTCAATTCCACAGCCATCCTGGCTATTTCCTCCTTGTGTTGGCAGTGAGCAGCCTGTTCGGCTTTCAGCTCCTCGATCGCCTTTAGGGCAGCCGCATCGCTTTTCCTGGCTTGTACTTTGGCTCTGGCAAGTTCTGCCCGAGGGTTCTCCACGGCCGCAGCTCCGTCTGCATTCACACACACGTTATAGATACTGGCATCATGCTCCTCTTCCCATGTGTCACCGGAGGAATCACATACCTTGTGCCTCGCCAAACCGCTTGTTGACAAGTACGATGTCGGCATCTGCCACGTCAAGCTCCCGCTTTAACTCGGCAAACTCATCAGTCCGGCTGGCCACCGGACTCTTCGCCGCCTGCATATTAAGGCGGCAAAATTATTCCTAGGACTATGATCCTATGTGCGCCGTCGTCTTCGACAGCACCCAAAGTCCCAGGGGCTACTATCTACACAGGGCGCATCTAAAAATGCGCGGTACTGTAAAAAATGTACATCATTTCGCGTACCTCAAAACCCGTCAGTAAACTCGTAAAGGCTTCATGCAACCCGCTTTCGGCGGACGAGATCCTTTCAATCACCGTACCCATTGATACGTCCATTTTGTATCATGCTTTTATATCGATATTTATTGCATTATGGGCTATTATTTCACTTTATGTCACAATACTTATGGCTATTATCTCTTATTTTACAAGGTTTACATAAGGAGGGAGAATGCCAGCAGCTGGAATTCCGGGCTGGAAAATGAGCAAATATTAGAGACCTATTCTGCGCAACTCCAAAAGTCCTGAAACTCCACGAAATATCTTAAAATAAATAATGAAAAATCCTCGCCAAAGATGAAGGCCAGGGGGCCCACACCCTGTCCATGAGGGTGGGGGCGCGCCCCCTTAGGGCGCGCCCCCTACCTCGTGGGCCCCCTGGTGGCTCTCCGATGCCCATCTTCTCCTATATGAAGTCTTTCGTCAAGAAAAAAACGAGAAGCAACCTTTCGGGACGAGACTCCGCCGCCACGAGGCGGAACCTTGGCGGAACCAATCTAGGGCTCCGGCAGAGCTGTTCTGCCGGGGATACTTCCCTCCGGGAGGGGGAAATCATCGCCATCGTCATCACCAACGTTCCTCTCATCGGGAGAGGGCAATATCCATCAACATCTTCACCAGCACCATCTTATCTCAAAAACCCTAGTTCATCTCTTGTATCCAATTCTTGTCTCCAAGTCCGGGATTGGTGTAGTAGGTTGCTAGTAGTGTTGATTACTCCTTGTAGTTGATGCTAGTTGGTTTATTTGGTGGAAGATCATATGTTCAGATCCTTTTATGCATATTATTACCCCTCTGATTATGAACATGAATATGCTTTGTGAGTAGTTACATTTGTTCCTGAGGACACGGAAGAAGTCTTGCTATTAGTAGTCATGTGAATTTGGTATTCGTTCGATATTTTGATGAGATGTATGTTGTCTAGCCTCTAGTGGTGTTATGTGAACATGGACTACATAACACTTCACCATTATTTGTGCCTAGAGGAAGGCATTGGGAAGTAATAAGTAGATGATGGGTTGCTAGAGTGACAGAAGCTTAAACCCTAGTTTATGCGTTGCTTCGTAAGGGGCTGATTTGGATCCACATGTTTCATGCTATGGTTAGGTTTACCTTAATACTTTTGTTGTAGTTGCGAATGCTTGCAATAGAGGTTAATCATAAGTGGGATGCTTTTTCAAGTAAGAACAGCACCCAAGCACCGGTCCACCCACATATAAAATTATCAAAGTACTGAACGCGAATCATATGAACGTGATGAAAACTAGGTTGATGATATTCCCATGTGTCGTCGGGAGCGCTTTTCCTATTATAAGAGTTTATCCAGGCTTGTCCTTTGCTAAAAAGGATTGGGCCACCTTGCTACACCTTATTTACTTTTGTTACTTGTTGCTCGTTACAATTTATCCTATCACAAAACTATCTGTTGCCACTTATTTCAGTACTTGCAGAGAATACCTTGCTGAAAGCCGCTTATCATTTCCTTCTGCTCCTCGTTGGGTTCGACACTCTTATTTATCGAAAGGACTACGATAGATCCCCTATACGTGTGGGTCATCAAGACTCTTTTCTGGCGCTGTTACCGGGGAGTGAAGTGCCTTTGGTAGGTGGAATTTGGTAAGGAAAAATTTATATAGTGTGCTAAAAAATACTGTCACTTGTTACTATGGAAAGTAATCCTCTGAGGGGCTTGTTCGGGGTATCTTCACCCTGTCCAGTAGAGCAAATAGTGGCTCCTCAACGTACTGAACCTATTGAAAATGAAACTCCTTTTGAATTTCCTTCAGGTATGATGGAAAAACTGCTAGCTAATCCTTTCACAGGAGATGGAACGAAGCATCCTGATGAGCACTTAATATATGTGGATGAAGTTTGTGGATTATTTAAGCTTGTAGGTATACCCGATGATGTTGCTAAGAAGAAGGTCTTCCCTTTATCTTTGAAGGGGGACGCATTGACATGGTATAGGCTATGTGATGATACGAGATCATGGAACTATAGAAGATTGAAATTGGAATTTCATCAAAAGTATTACCCTATGCATCTTGTTCATCGTGATCGCAATTATATATATATATATATATATATATATATATATATATATATATATATATATATATATATATAATTTTTGGCCTCGCGAAGGAGAAAGCATCGCTCAAGCTTGGGGGAGGCTTAAATCAATGTTATATTCATGCCCCAATCATGAGCTTCCCAGAGAAACAATTATTCAAAATTTCTATGCTCGGCTTTCTAAAAACAATCAAACCATGCTCGATACTTCTTGTGTTGGCTCTTTTATGATGAAGACTATTGAATTTAAATGGGACTTGTTGAATAGAATTAAACGCAACTCTGAAGATTGGGACCTCGACGAAGGTAAGGAGTCAGGTATGAAACCTAAGTTTGATTGTGTTAAATCTTTTATGGATACCGATATTTTCCGTAAGTTTAGCACTAAATATGGACTTGACTCTGAGATAGTAGCTTCTTTTTGTGAATCTTTTGCTACGTATGTTGATCTCCCTAAGGAGAAGTGGTTTAAATATCATCCTCCCATAGAAGTAAAAGTAGCTGCACCTATTAAAGTTGAAGAAAAGACTGTGACTCATAATGATCCTATTGTTCCTACTGCCTACGTTGAGAAACCACCTTTCCCTGTTAGAATAAAGGATCATGCTAAAGCTTCAACTGTGGTTCATAAAAGCAATATTAGAACTTATACACCTCCTGAACAAATTAAAGTAGAACCTAATATAGCTATTGTTAAAGATCTCTTGTCTGATAATATTGATGGGCATGTCATTCAGTTCAGCGGTGAAACTGCTAGAATTGCTAAACCTTGTGCTAAAGATAAACATAGACCTGTGGTAGGTGTGCCTGTTATTTCTGTTAAAATTGGAGATCATTGTTATCATGGCTTATGTGATATGGGTGCAAGTGCTAGTGTTATACCGCATTCTTTATATGAAGAAATTAAGCATGAAATTGCACCTGCTGAGTTAGAGGGTATTGATGTTACAATTAAACTTGCCAATAGAGATACTATTTCACAAGTGGGAATTATTAGAGATTTTGAAGTCTTGTGTGGGAAAACTAAATATCCCGCTGATTTTCTTGTTCTCAGTTCCCCACAAGATAGCTTTTGTCCCATTATATTTGGTAGACCCTTCTTGAATACTGTTAATGCTAAGATAGATTGTGAAAAGAATGTTGTTACTATTGGCTTGGATGATATGACTCATGAGTTTAATTTCTCTAAATTTAGTAAACAACATCGTGAAGAAGAATTGCCTAGTAAGGATGAAATTATTGGTCTTGCTTCTATTGCCGTACCTCCTAGTGATCCTTTAGAACATTATTTGCTAGACCATGAAAATGATATGTTCATGAATGAAAGAAGGGAAATAGATGAAGTATTCTTTAAGCAGGAACCTATTCTGAAACACAATTTGCCTGTTGAAATCTTAGGGGATCCTCCTCCACCCAAGGGTGATCCCGTGTTTGAACTTAAACCGTTGCCTAATAATCTTAAATATGCTTATCTTGATGAAAAGAAGATATATCCTGTTATTATTAGTGCTAACCTTTCAGAGCATGAAGAAGAAAAATTATTGAAAACTCTGAAGAAGCACTGTGCTGCTATTGGATATACTCTTGATGATCTTAAGGGCATTAGTCCCACTCTATGTCAACAGAAAATAAATTTGGAAGCAGATGCCAAACCAATTCATGATCCTCAACGACGTCTGAATCCCAAAATGAAAGAAGTGGTAAGAAAAGAAATACTAAAGCTTCTGGAGGCAGGTATAATTTATCCCGTTGCTGATAGTTAGTGGGTAAGCCCTGTCCATTGTGTCCCTAAGAAGGGAGGTATTACTGTTGTCCCTAATGATAAAGATGAATTGATCCCACAAAGAATTATTACAGGTTATAGGATGGTAATTGATTTCCGCAAATTAAATAAGGCTACTAAGAAATATCATTACCCCTTACCTTTTATTGATCAAATGCTAGAAAGATTATGCAAACATACACATTACTGTTTCCTAGATGGTTATTCTGATTTCTCTCAAATACCTGTGTCGGCTAAAGATCAATCAAAAACTACTTTTACATGCCCTTTTGGTACTTTTGCTTATAGACGTATGCCTTTTGGTTTATGTAATGCACCTGCTACCTTTCAAAGATGCATGATGGCTATATTCTCTGACTTTTGTGAAAATATTTGTGAGGTTTTCATGGACAACTTTTCCGTCTATGGATCTTCTTTTGATGACTGCTTGAGCAATCTTGATCGAGTTTTGCAGAGATGTGAAGAAACTAATCTTGTCTTGAATTGGGAAAAGTGCCACTTTATGGTTAATGAAGGTATTGTCTTGGGGCAAAAAGTTTCTGAAAGAGGTATTGAAGTTGATAAAGCAAGCCAAGGTTGATGCTATTGAAAAGATGCCATGTCCCAAGGACATCAAAGGTATACGGAGTTTCCTTGGTCATGCCAGATTTTATAGGAGGTTCATTAAGGACTTCTCAAAAATCTCTCGGCCTCTGACTAATTTATTACAAAATATATACCATTTATCTTTGATGATGATTGTGTAGAAGCATTTGAAATACTTAAGAAAGCATTAGTCTCTGCACCTGTTGTTCAGCACCTGATTGGAATTTACCCTTCGAAATTATGTGTGATTCCAGTGATTATGCTGTAGGTGTTGTTCTAGGGCAAAGAGTTGATAAGAAATTAGATGTTATTCATTATGCTAGTAAGACTCTAGACAATGCTCAAAGAAATTATGCTACTACTGAAAAAGAACTTTTAGCAGTTGTATTTGCTTGTGATAAGTTCAGACCCTATATTGTTGATTCTAAAGTAACTATTCACACTGATCATGCTGCTATTAAATACCTTATGGAGAAGAAAGATGCTAAACCTAGACTTATTAGATGGGTTCTCTTGCTACAAGAATTTGATTTGCATATTGTTGAT